>OX422212.1:445962113-448927113 GCA_949130495.1 Sambucus nigra | reverse complement strand
AATGGATCTTCCATCCAGATTTAGTTTTAGGACTCCAAAAGGGGGGTGCAGCTACTTAATTTGAATTCTGGAGAGAACTCAATCTAAGAAAAGTATGAGAACTCGCACCTTATATGCTGAAGAACTGTACTAACTTTATTTGAAATTCCCTCATACCTTCATTTGTTCCTATGAATCCATAAGAACCAACATATAATTGATGGGCCCACTTTGTTGATGAATGAGTCTTGTTTTTCCCCATGAAGCCACCATTTGATGACCTGATTTGTGAAACCTCTTCTAGCAGATCTCTGAACCCCATAAGATTGAGACATTTAGTGCCAAACCATAGAGGCTAAGGTTCCTCCTTCAAACAAGTGGTCTATGGTCTCCTCTTGATGATTTTCACGGTAATGGCATTTTGAAGGACCTCTAATGCCTAAAGATTTTATATTATCATCTGTTGGTAGGAGATTACTTAGGTGTTTCCACATGAAAGTAGAGATTTTTCTAGGAATTTTTGAATGCCATATGAAATGAGTGCTCATTAATGTTACTCCTCTACCTCGACATAAGTTCCAAGCTGTGCAAATAGAGAAATTACCATCAGAAGTAGGCATCCATACAAGTATATCCTCTTGGTTAGAAAATATTTCTTTAAATTCCAAGATACTGTTAGCCACTGAAGAACGGAAGCATGCCATCACTTGATCGTTATCCCAATTACCCTCGTTGTCGCATAACTGGTTGATAGCAGCTGTAGAATCACTATCGATGTTTTTACATAAATGCATACTCCAGTTATCACAATTAATGCTAACTCCTCCATTTCCTATTTTCCAAATCATATTATCTTCTGCATAACTCCTGCCTAAGCATAGCCTATTCCAAACGTTAGCTCCCCTCCTCAATGGGGCTATAACTGGGTGGGTATTTCTGGAGTAAGCTGCATGCATATACCTGGACCATAGAGAGTCTTTTGATCGAAATAGACACCATAATTTCATACTCAGGGCCATGTTTATATCCTCAATTTTCTGAACTCCCAAGCCACCCTCATTTGCTGGTCTACTTATGGAACCCCATTAAATCCATTGATGTCTTTGATCACCATGAAAAGAACTCCAGAAAAAAATTTCCATTAGAGAATTAATCCTATGCAGAATAGCTTTTGGAGGGGACATTGCTGAAAGAAGGTACATTGACATAGAGGAGAGCACTGATTTAATCAGAACTAGTTTACCTCCTGAGCTTAGACATTTCGCCTTCCATCCAAAAATATTCCTCTTTATTTTACCCACCATGTATACAAAGTAAGATATTCTTTTCCTTCCACTGTATAGAGGTCAACCTAGGTAGGTAATGGGGTATTTTTTTAACTTCATACCTGTACAACTTTTCAAATCATTGAGAGAATTTATGTGCATCCTCTTTGAAGCCACCGTGAAACTCTTCTCTTTATTTACTTGTTGACCTGAGACCTTTTCATATAAGGTTAAAATGGCATCTATTCCCTTAACTTCCTTCTTGAGACCTGAACTGAAAATTATAATATCATATGCAAAAGGCTGGTGATTAAATTTTGGACTTTTATTGGCATTTTAAAGTCCACACAACCATCCTTTAGAACCATATTATCTGTTGATACCAAATTTAGTCTGCTGACAAGGGTTAATTGGGTGAAGACACGTGGCAATCTACATGGCAACGAAAAATACTTACGAACAACACCTCGACTCCGAGGAACCATACTGCAATAAGGAACTCTGTTTCCCCGATCAACGTAGACGCTCTGACCTACAAGAACTCTCCGAGGAACTTTTGAGTACCGAGGAACTTTTGAGCACCGAGGAACTTAGGCGGTCTGAGCTGAACCTCGAACAAAACATTAATAGCTGGATAACCAACAATTTGACTGCGCATTAAATGCTTATTATTATTATCATACAGATGTATATGCTTAAGGAACATTAAATGTATTACCCTTTCACACTACAGCCTTAGGGATATAAATACATTGTATAATCCTCATTGTAAGGGGACCGAAATTTGTTGAGAAAATATGTAATCGAGAATTCCCAAACAGTCAGCAATAAGGAAAATAGTGGACGTAGGCCATTCTTATAAGGCTGAACCACTTTAAAAGTTCTTTGTCTCATTTTATTAATCTGTGATTAAATAATTAGATATCATCTAATTTTTTACATAAACAGATTGGCGCCGTCTATGGGAAACGACTAGTAATATCGTTTTTCATCAAAAACAATTCATCACAAATGGCTGATATTCCAGAACCCAGCAATCCAAAACGCTGGAAGCCGTCCAAATCCAGCTGGTCCGCCAAATATTCCAAATCTGGATTGAATAATGACAAATCTGGCCCAGGGCCAAACAGTCATGCAAGAAATAATAAGGCAACTCATACGAACCCTCCATGGCGGTGCACCAACCCACTCAGAATAGTGAGGTATTCAAAGAAATACCCGTTTACCCTCCTCGCATACTAGGCGTACCGATCCATATCGTACTGAGGAGTCTGAAGATTTTTCTTATCAACCTGGATGAACTTCGTGAGTACGAGCCACAGATACTGAACAACGTATCACTCTCTCTCCAGAAAGGACTAGTGTGCTAGAAAGATTAAGTAGAGTATCTCCTTTTGATCGATTAGGTCCTAGGAGGAGCAAAAGTCCTCCTAGAGTCGCATTGAGGAGTTTCCGATGACCATCAGACTTAAGGGAAGGATCTGCCCAGTCACGACCAGCTGCTCGTCAAGATAGATCCCAGGAAGCCACATCAACGCGATCCGTTTCTCGAACCAACAGGCCCGAGGAAAGAAACGATGTGTGGAAATGCTCTATTCAGAGGCTGGAGGAGAGATTAGGGGAAATGGCTAAGGCCAAGAACCCTATACAACGAACTTTTCTTCAAGGACCACCTTTTGTCCAGGCCATTGTAGATTTTCCAACACCATCAAAATTCAAAGCACCTGTTGTGACCCCCAAATACGATGGAAAGACCGATCCTGTCCTTCATATAGAACAATATCAAGCTGCAGCCGACATCTATGTTGTTCCAGATGAGATGAGATGCAGAGCATTCTCGGGAACTCTTACCGGATCTTCTCAAATATGGTATAATAACCTTCCTCGGTGTAAGATCTCAACTTTCTTTCAACTGGCCGAGTTATTCATAGGGAATTTCTGTTTTGGGGAAAAGCCAGTTAAATGAGTAGCGCATTTGTTAAGTGTTAGACAAAAAGCTGGTGAAAGTACCATAGATTATATAACTCGTTTTAATAACGAGAAGCTAGAAGTCATTGATTATGAGGAAAAGACAGTGATTACCGCCTTGATGTGTGGATTACTGCCCAACAAGTTATACTACACTTTGGCCAAAGATCCACCTAGAACTATGTCAGATCTGATGGGGAAAGCGGCCAAGATTATGAATGCCGAGGAGGCTATGGTTGCGAAGAAGAATATGGATGCCAAAGAAGCCAAGGTGGAAGGTGATAAAGCTAAGAAGAAAGAGCATTAGAACAATGGTAGTGACAAACACTCAAGAACAAGGTCGTCATGGGAAGTATTGAAGAAATTTGATAATTATACTCCTTTGAAGAAAGACATCAACCACGTTCTAGAAGAAATCAAGAAGAACGAGGAATTAAATTAGCCAGAGAAAATAAAGGCAGACCCTGACAGGAGAAATAAGGCAAAATATTACGAGTTTCAAAAAGATCATGGCCATATGACTAAAAATTGCATAGCTCTTCAGAATGAGATTGAAACACTCATCAGACGAGGAAAACTGGCAAAGTATGTTGATCAGAGGAATGATAGAAGAAACAACGACCGAGCAAGAGAGATGTCTATATCTCCTCATTGAGCAGAGGAGAATAAGAAGAGAGACCATGAAGTTGATCCAGAAAACGACCCAGATCTTCCAAAGAGACCAAGGCAGAACGTGAGGTATTTTCAATACGCTTTGGGTCATTTGACTGTAATGTTATTACAGGTGGAAATGCAGGAGGAGGAGACCTTACTGCCAAGAGAAAAGCTTACCTCTGTGAATCTCAAGCTTGCTCATACATTCAATGAATAAATATAGCTGAGGAGGATCGCCCGAGAAAGGTGAATAAAGAGAAATTGGTCATTGGTTTCTCGATGAACGACCTCGCAGGTGTTCTATATCCTCATGATGACCCATTGGTGATCAAAATGAGGATGAAGGAGGTAATGATTTCAAGAGTACTGGTAGACAATGGTAGCTCGGCAGACATCATGTTCTACTCGTGCTTCGACAGTTTAAATTTAAAGCTATCTCAACTGGAGCCTTATCATAGACCCCTCCTCGGTTTTGCTGGAGAGAAAGTATTTCCAATAGGGACGATCAAATTGGATATATTCATTGGTACGTGGCCTGCTTATCGAACTGAATGAATACGCTTCTTCATGATGGATAAGAATGTTCAATCATCATACAATATCATCATGGGAAGAGTAAGATTGACGAAGTTCGAGGTTGTACCATCTACGGTACATCAATGCCTAAAATTTCCTACAAATTTTAGAGTAGGAGTTGTGAAAGGTGATCAGAAAGTAGCTCGGGAATGCTATTATTCATTCGCCGAGCAAGAGGAAATTCAGGAATCAAGGAAAAAGACTACTACCTATCAAGTGGATGAGGGTGCAGAGATTGAAACATTAGATCCTAGTGATGAGTCGCAACTCGTAAAGGGTCAAGTGGTGGAAGCTATTGAAAACATCATCCTAGACGACAAGCACCCTGAACGAACTACTCAAGTAGGTTCGTCGTTGGAATCCTCACTAAAGCAGAAATTGATAACTTTCCTAAGAAGCAGAAAGCAAACTTTTGCGTGGAGTCATGAGGATATGCCTAGGATAGACCCAAATTTCTTATGTCACGAACTCAATGTGAATAAGGAGATCAATCCTGTGAAGCAGAGAAGAAGAGTATTCAGTCCCGAGAAGAATCAAGATATATAGGAGGAAGTCAAGAAGCTACAGAAAGCTTGTTTTATTGAAGATGTTAAATATCCAGACTGGTTAGAAAATGTGGTGATGGTGAAAAAGAAGAACAATAAATGGAGGATGTGTGTAGACTTCACCGACCTCAACAAAGCATGCCCAAAGGATCACTTTCCGCTGCCCGGAATTGATCAACTAGTGGATGCTACCTCGGGACATGAGCTGTTGAGCTTCATGGATGCTTATTCTGGTTACAATCAGATTAAAATGAAACCTGAAGACAGGGAGAGTACTTCTTTCATTACCCCTAGGGGAACTTATTGTTATAAAGTTATGCCTTTTGGTTTGAAAAATGCAGGTGCAACATATCAGCGGCAGATGAACAAAGTATTTGCAGAACAAATCAGTTACAATATGGAAGTATATGTTGACGATATGCTGACAAAGATCAAGAAAGCTGGTGATCATCTAGTTGACTTAAGCCAAACCTTTGATCAACTAGATAAATATCAAATGAAGTTGAACCCGACGAAATGCATATTTGGAGTACGAGAAGGCATGTTTCTCAGGTACATTATCAATCAGTGAGGCATTGAAGCTAACCATGAAAAGATCAAAGCTCTGTTACGGCTGCGATACCCAACGACAAAGAAAGAGGTACAAAGTCTTACAGGACGAGTAGAAACACTCAACAGATTTGTATCGCGAGCAACTGATCGATGTCTCCCATTCTTCAAGACGCTCAGAATAACTTTTGAGTGGAATGATGAATGTGAAAAGGCTTTCCAAGACTTAAAGAAATATTTGGGAACACCTCCACTGTTATCCAGGCCAGTGATGGGAGAAAAATTATACTTATATCTAGCAGTGTTCGAGAATGTAGTTAGTTCGGCATTGATAAGAATGGAGAATGGAGTACAAAAACCAATCTACTACACAAGTAAGGACTTCTGAGGAGCAGAGATCATATATCCAAGGCAGGAAAAATTGATACTAGCATTGATCGAAGCAAGTAGAAGAATGAAGCCATACTTCCAGGCTCATACCATAGTAGTATATACTGATATGCCATTGAGGCAAGCCCTTTATAAACCAGAAAAGTCAGGAAGGTTGATGTTCTGGTAAATAGAACTCGATGAATATCATATAGTTTATGAACCCAGATCATCGCTAAAAGGGCAAGCGGTAGCAGATTTTATAGCAGAGTTCACCTATCCTGATACCCCCGAGGAGCAAAAGTTGCTCGCTGATCAACCTGTGGATGTTACAGGATCATCAAATGCAAGCCCATACCAACTTATCTTGGTAAAAGGAAAAGTAGATGTTACAGGATCATCAAATTCAAGCCCAGACCAACTTAGGTTGGTAAAAGGGCAAGAAAAGATGATCGACGAACAACAAGAAATATTAGGAGATAGTAAAAGGGAGTAGTAAATTTTCCACCGAGGAACTCTGTCAGATCAACAATTTAAAGACAAGTTGCCTATATGGAGTCTGTATGTGGATGGTTCATCCTGCACTACAGGATGTGGTGCAGGGATAGTTTTGAACAGTCCGGATGAGGTAGACATAGAATACGCCCTACATTTCTAATTCAAAGGTTCGAATAATGAGGCTGAATATGAAGCCATGATTGCAGGTCTTAGTTTGGAAAAAACCATGGGGGTAGAACAAGTTATTATTTTTAGTGACTCTCAATTGGTCATAAATCAAATGGTGGGAGTATATGCAACTAAAGGAGAATTAATGATCAGATACCATGCAAAGGCAAAGGAATTGGTGTCGAAATTTGTTGCTATTCAGTTGGTGAAAATACCAAGAATGGAGAATGAAAGAGCAGACGCCTTAGCTCGATTAACATCAGCTACTCATACCGAGCTACGAAGAATAATCCCAATTGAAGTTTTAGTTGGTCGGAGTATAGATGAAGATCTGACGATAAACT
Organism: Sambucus nigra; assembly: GCA_949130495.1. Lineage (NCBI taxonomy): Eukaryota > Viridiplantae > Streptophyta > Magnoliopsida > Dipsacales > Adoxaceae > Sambucus > Sambucus nigra. Next base: position 448,920,198 of record OX422212.1, on the reverse strand, counting down.
TTAATACCCTCGATTTAGGGTCATCATGGATGGATCCCATCAGGGCATATATTGAGAAAGGGGAATTACCAACTGACAAACTTGCAGCCAAGAAATTGAAGTTTAAGGCTGCTCGTTATGTACTGACCAATGGTATTTTATACAGACGAGGAATTATAGCAGGTTTGCAAAGATGTGTGCATCCCACCGAGGTGAAAGATTTGATTAAAGAGGTCCATGAAGGGTCCTGCGGAGCCCATGTAGCATGTCGGACTCTTTTGCAAAGAATGATGACTCAAGGATACTACTGGCCAACGATGAGGGATAATTGCATAGCCTATGCTAAGAAATGTGACAAGTGTCAGCGATTCTCCTCCATCCGAAGAACTCCCCAACCGTTATTGACACCCATTACTTCTCCTTGTCCATTTGCCATATGGGGAATAGATTTGGTTGGGCCACTACCGACGACCAAGGGAAGATTTAAGTATCTCGTGGTCGTTGTGGAATATTTTACTAAATGGGTTGAGGTTGAGCCTCTCAATTATATGACATACGACAAGGTGTACCACTTTATTTGAAAGGACATCATTTGTCGATATGGTCTTCCTCATGCCTTCATCACAGACCATGGAACACAATTTGACAACGAGGAGTTCGCTGACTATTGTCATCAGTCAAATATCTTAAAGATCCACTCTGCACCAGGCCATCCTCAAAGAAATGGACAAACTAAAGTGACAAACAGAACGCTGCTGAATGGTTTAAAAAAAAGACTGAACGATGTGAAAGAAAACTGGATCAACGAGCTACAATCAGTGTTATGGGCTTACTGAACTACTCCCCGAGCAGCAACAGGGGAATCTCCATATATGCTGGCATTTGGAAGTGAAGCTGTTATACCCGCCGAATTGGGTCTCCCAACACACAGAATACTGAATTTCAATTCCCCTGTCAGCGATTTAATGAGAAGGTTAGACTTGGACATGCTCGAGGAGGTTAGGGAAGAAGCAGCCATTAGAAATGCTGCTTACTAGTAACGAACAACTTTGTTCTACAACAAGAGAGTGAAGAAGTGCGACTTGAAAGAAGGAGACTATATGCTAAAGAAGGTGATTCAAAATCACAACAAATTAAAAGCCAACTGGCATGGACCCTACCGAGTTAAGGAAGTTGTTCGACCAAGGACATAGAAAATAAAAAATTTAGAGGGGTAGGAGTTTAAGAATGCATGGAATGCAGAGCACCTGCGAAAATATTATCAGTAATGTAAACTCTCATGTAATGCAGTTTCATCAGTATGAATAAAGTGACAATGTTCTGCCCAGTTTCTTTCCTTTTATTGGAATTTTTTTGCGGAATACTAGTGCTACACACTCGGACTACTCAAATCTATTCCTAAAAATGCCAACTTGGTTGGTTAGGAAGTAAATCTATTCCTAAAAATACCAACTTGGTTGGTTAGGAAGTAAATATATTCTCGAAAACGCCAATTAAGTTTGGTCGGGAAGTAAAACTATTCCTAAAAATGCCAACTTGGTTTGTTAGGAAGTAAATCTATTCCTAAAAATGCCAACTTGGTTGGTGAGGAAGTAAATATATTCTCGAAAATGCCAACTAAGGTTGGTCGGGAAGTAAAACTATTCCTAAAAATGCCAACTTGGTTGGTTAGGAAGTAAATCTATTCCTAAAAATGCCAACTTGGTTGGTTAGGAAGTAAATATATTCTCGAAAACGCCAACTAAGGTTGGTCGGGAAGTAAAACTATTCCTAAAAATGCCAACTTGGTTGGTTAGGAAGTAAATATATTCCTAAAATTGCCAACTTGGTTGGTTAGGAAGTAAATATATTCTCGAAAATGCCAACTAAGGTTGGTCGGGAAGTAAAACTATTCCTAAAAATGCCAACTTGGTTGGTTAGGAAGTAAATCTATTCCTAAAAATGCCAACTTGGTTGGTTAGGAAGTAAATATATTCTCGAAAACGCCAACTAAGGTTGGTCGGGAAGTAAAACTATTCCTAAAAATGCCAACTTGGTTGGTTAGGAAGTAAATATATTCCTAAAATTGCCAACTTGGTTGGTTAGGAAGTAAATATATTCTCGAAAATGCCAACTAAGGTTGATCGGGAAGTAAAACTATTCCAAAAAGTTCCAAAGATTGGTTGGTAAGAAAAACCCACTAACTGTAGTTGGTCGAGAAGAAAAATTTACCGACCTTGGTTGGTCGGAAACATTTTATGAGTACGAGAAAGCGATCGAGAAAATTTTTTGATACTCGTGACTTTTTAAATTACTACCAAGTTGGTTGAGAAACAAAATATCATCAATTTTGGTTAGTCATCAAATGATTATCACAAATTCAAGATAGTCGACAATAAGTTTTAACAAACTCCAGTTGATCGACAAATAACACAATGTTGTTATCTTTTTAACAGATATACATGCGCAAATGTAAAGTGTTTTATAATTACAAGACAATAGCAGTCAAGATTTGTAAATAAAACTATTTCATTAAAACAAAATACATCAAGAATGAAATACAAATTTATTACATTAAGATTCCTATTCTATTGGTTTCTTCCCCTCTGCTTTTGAAACAGGTTCCTCGCCAACAGGTGGATCATTTAAAGCATGAGGGGAATTTATGAAGTTAAGATCTTCAAGCATCCTGATATTCATCACAGATGATCGATCTAGTAGGTTCTCGGGACAATATATCTCGACATTGGAATGGAGATTATAATCGCCGAGGTATTTGGAAATCAGACACCGAGGGATGGCTCGAGCAGGGATCCAACTCATATCAAGCTTGAATGGTGGCACTGGTAGGTCGATTAGCCCACGATTATGGTAATCCCACAGGTAATGACCCTGTTCCAGTTGTAGCACACCTAAGGCATTCAACCACCCATGTTTGTAACCCTCGTTGTTTGCATTTTTGATACGATCATCCAAATGGTACAGAGCCTCGTTGTAGCCAGCCATCCAAAATTCTCTGGGCTGCTTGTGGAATTGATATGTCAATCTTTCCAACTGATCATGGAGATTTTTGATAAAGAGTTCTTTATTCTCCAAGACAGACTTCTGCGCAGAAAGATGCTCTTCCAGATGCCTGATCTTCTTAGACATCTCAACCAATGCCTGGTTCTTCGCCATCAGTTGGAAGGCCTGGTTCTCTAGAGCAGATTGTGTCCTCTGTTCCTCGACAGGAATTAGAGCAACTCTTGCTCATTCCCGAGGAGCTCTTTCTCATCCTCGAGTAGTTATAGAAGGGCCAGACCTCTTCAAGGTTTCTAACTCATCCCTCAGGTTGGCATTTTCGACCTCCAAGAATGAGAATCCCTCGTCAGTCACTGGGATCAAAGAATTTGAGGTGGAAGCTGCAGACTTCAACTGAGACACCTCTCTTTGGAGGTTATTACTTTCTTGTTCTAATAACTCAGCTATCTGTCTGTGCTCTTCAACCTCAGCCTTCAATGTTATCTCGCGTACATCGTAAGCAACAAACCGTTTATCATATCCCTTATCGGTACAGATTTGCTGATACTTCTTCTCGTACCTCTCGTGAAAAAGGGTAGTGGACTACTTATATTATTGTTGAAGTTCTTCAAGAGTGCCTTGGAGATCCTCAATTATATCATAGTATGCTACGTTGTTAGCCACTGCACGGTCAAGTAGGCACTTCAAATATTGATAGGCTTCAATAGCTTGCTCTGAAGCACCCTGATCGAGGATGTCAGTAATTTGAGCTGCACTCATGTCTGTATGATCGACTTTAAAATATTCATTGCATTGCCTTAACAGCTTTGTATCATGAGCAGACAATAATTCCATCCCGTCCAGAAACTAATAGAGGAAGAAAAATAAATAACCAATAAGAGTATAAACAGAGCATGAAGAAGAGAATCAACAGTATGCATAAACAAAAGTTCAAATTTTATTACATCACAAAGTTCAGAAGTACAAAGTTGAGAAGTACAAGGTTCAGAGTTACATGTTAAGAAGTTACATTTGACAAATAAAAATAAAATAGAGAGAGAAATTTGAACAACTCTACACCTTTTTCTTGTCTCCCAAAATATTCTCGGGAGGTTGGGACGAGGAGGTAAGTTGCTCGGATGGAGCAGAGGGTTGCTCGAGAAGTGTTGGAGGTTGCTCGGAGGAAGTAGCAGGTAGTTGAAGTTCCTCGTTAGGGGGCTGGATGGCTGGGGGATGAGAAACTTGATCTCCCATCACCATGGAAGGCTCCTCAGAGGCAGCTTCGTCCTCTTCTTCGTCTTCAGGAGTTGGAGGGGGGCCAGGGATGTGTCGCTGAAATAATTCAGAAGTTTCATCAACTTTTATTTCTTGTAGAGCAGCGACCCATCCATCTCTAAAGTATTTGAGGCTGCCATATTCGACTTGCGACATCGTGGCAGCCAAACCTTTGTTCCACCCTTTGTCCCAGCCGACACTGAAAGATTTTTTCACAGCCAACTTCCTCTTTGTCTTCTCCGAGGAAAGCTTCTCGGAAAGAAGATTATCAGCAGCCTTCAGTTTATTCTCAACTTCCTCTTTCTGACGACTTACTTCCCGAAGTTGACCCAACTCCTCCTCAGCAGCCTTGAGCTTATTTTCAAGCTCCTCAACATTTTTGAGTTTCCCTTCAAGCTCTTTATTTTTCTTCTCCAAATCATTCATTTTTTTCTCCAACCCCTTGGAGGCCTCAATAACCCGAGCCTTCTCCTGCTCAGTCGAAGTAAGATTTTTCTCCAAAATTGCCTTATCTTCATCATATTTCTGACGAGAATCTTTCATAGACTGTGCCAGACCTACCAAAGCTTCCTCTACACCAGACGAGGAGCTTGAAGCTTTAATAGCTTCATCTTTCTTCAAAATTATATTAAAATAGCTCACCAACTGTGAAAAGAAAACGAAAGCAAGTCATGGCACATATACAAAAAGGAAAGAATGAAAATTTAAGACTATAAGACTTACAGAAGCAATCTGACGAGCGGCTAATGTGGTAACAGTGTCCTAGGAATGGTTTTCTTCAATACCTTGGATCTCGGGAATGATCCAAGTCTTCACTGAGCTCATAGCAGAGCTCGGGGGAACAAAAGTGGGAACACCACTAGTCGGGGGCTGAGAGATGGATTCAGCCAAATTGACAGAGGAGCCTTTCATCAGCCTCCTTGGAGGAGCATCAACTTTCTCGACTAACGTTGTAGTCTTATTCGGAGAAATGACGATCACCTCTCCTGGAGCAGCAGCCTTGCTCAGGGCCACTGGGGGCTTCTCGACCACCTTCATAGGAGCAGCCGAGGGAGGTGCATCAATTTTCTTTGTCCCTTCTCATGGGACATCAAGCTTACTTCTTTTTGCCTCACCAGCACCAGAGGCAGGTTTCTCAAAAAGGGTAGGAGGTCTTATTTTCTTCGTCCTTTCACTCAAAGGAATATGTGACTCAGGTGAATAACTGGTAGAGGCTGGTATTGGTTCTGCGTCGCCTATCACTAGATGAGCAGTAAAAGAGGAGGTGTAACTCTTGTACTACAGCAAATATGAAGCTGACTTAATATGCTCGTCAGCAAGAGTCTGATGCAAACTCTAGACAAGTTTTAAGTTCCTTATATTAATGTCTGCCTCTTTTGGAGATTTTCTTTTGCTGTCAACTATAAATAAATCAAAATTAAAATATCAGTAGCACATTTTATCAAACACAAAGGAATCATAATTTTGAAAATAAAATAAAAACAACCTATCCCATTGCCATAGGGAGGACATTTGGGACCCTGGTAAACATTATCTCCAGTCAATGGAGGGTGTTGACAATTTTTCATAACAACCCCGTGCTCAAAGTAGTCCCTATTGGCATCTGGGAGATTGACCACTAAAGCTCAATTTAAAAACCTAGTTTTTAAATAAAAAGTATTATCGCCCACAGCCCATCTATAACAAAACATGATCTTACGAATTCCTATACGGGTTCCATGTATTTGATTTAATCTATAAACACCGTTAACTATTCTCCACGTATTGGGAGGTATTCTTGTAGGAACCACGTCAAAGTATTGACAGAATTCTAGAAATACAGGGTTTGGGGGAAAAGAAAAGCCACACTCAGCAAGAAAGAGACTGGGGAACCAATGTCCCTCAGCCAAACAAAAATAGTCTGAAGGCTCAAAAAGCTCTTCCAAAATAACCCGGGAGGGAATAGAGAAATCAGAGCGAAATTTATCAATCGATTCTACAGGATAAACCATGATGAAAGAAGGAAATCAAAGAGAAAGAAGAAAATCTTATAGGAAAGAGATGAGTCTGTTGACAACAAATGATGGAAGAGATGAACGCACAGGAGAGAGAGAGAGACGATGGAAAACTCAAGGAGACAACTTTGAAAAAGTATAAGATGATGGGATTTTCTGCAACGTTTAAATACTTTGCCTTGGGAAAGGCTAAAAGTAATGATTACAAAAAGAGACGGTTACGTTACCGGTGGCTAAAAAGATAAAAGGGGCGTGGGAATCGAAGCAATTAGAAAAATTCAAAAAAGAGCGATTCTACGAATTGGAAGAAGAAATAAATACAAGAGAAAATACTCCTAAATTTTAGGATAAACATTTAAAACCGCCATATATCGAGAAAGAATGTTCCACAATCCTCAAATTCCGAACTATGAAACATTGAGGGCTTCTGTTGATACCAAATTTAGTCTGCTGACATGGCTCAATTGGGTGAAGACACGTGGCAATATACATGGCAAAGACAAACACTTACGAACAACACCTCGACTCCGAGGAACCATACTGCAACAAGGAACTCTGTTTCCCCGATCAACTCAGATGCTCTGACCTACAAGAACTCTCCGAGGAACTTTTGAGTACCGAGGAACTTTTGAGCAACGAGGAACTTAGGTGGTCCGAGCTGCACCTCGGACAAAACATTAATAGTTGGATAACCAACAATTTAACTACGCATTAAATGCTTATTATTATTATTATTATTATTATCATACAGATGTATACGCTTAAGGAGCATTAAATGTATTACCCTTTCACACTACAGCCTTAGGGATATAAATACATTGTATAATCCTCATTATAAGGGGACCGAAATTTATTGAGAAAACTTGTAATCGAGAATTCTCAAACAATCAGCAATAACAAAAACAATGGATGTAGGCCATTCTTATAAGGCTGAACCACTTGAAAAGTTCTTTGTCTCATTTTATTTATCTGTGATTAAATAATTAGATATCATCTAATTTTTTACATCAACATTATCCAAATTCCTTGATAGGACATCATCCATGATTATGAAGAGGTTAGGGGACATGGGGTACCCTTGCTTAAGACCCCCTGATGCCGAAAAGAACCCAATATTTTCTCCATTAATCATCACTATAAACAAAGAATTTGAGATAATTCTTCAGATGAGATCAATCTAGGTTTCATTAAACCCCATTCTTCTCAAGACTTTCACAAAAAACCACCAAGAAACCCTATCATAGGCCTTCGACATATCCAACTTTAACACAATATTTCCACCATAATTTTTTTGATGGATTCTAGACATTTATTCTTGCGCAAGAAGGACATTCTCAGACATTGATATTCCTTTTATAAAACCAGTTTGGCTTTCGGAGATTACTGAAGGAAGTAACTGAGACACTCTATCATTGAGATTTCTAGAAAAAAATTTGCTGATCAAGTTTTGCATGCTTATAGGACTATACTCATTAAAAGAAGTAGGAGATGAAAGTTTTGGAATTAAAGCATTTTTTGTGGATGAGATTACCTTTGGCACATTACGTCTAGCAAAGAAACTGAGCACTGCTTAGTGGAGATCATTCTTGATATCTTCCTAGAAAAACTTATAGAAGTGGCCATCAAAGCCATCAATGCCGGGAGCATTGCCGAAATTTAGACCTTCTACTATCTTTCCCACTTCTTCCAAAGTTAGCCACAAAGTCAGTTGTGTATTCGTTTCTTCATCAATGGACTTTGGAACTATCATTAGTAATTGTTCTTCACCTTCTGGATTCAGATTCTCCTCTATTTGGAATAGGGATGAATAGAAATCTAAGGCTTCTTGCTTTATATCCTCATAATTAGCTGCCTATGTGCCATCTCTCTTTTTAATTTTCTGAATTTACATTCTCCTATAATTACCCTTCACCATTCTATGAAAATAGTTTGTATTAAGGTATCCTTCTAGTTTCCATTGAGTCTTTACTTTTTGATCCAAAAAATTTTCCTCTGTTTTAAGCCTTCCATTATACTCTGCAATGACGTTTGACATCTCTTCTCTATTAGCTTCTATAGGATCTTGATCATATTGTATTTCAGCACTTAAAAGTCTATCCTCTGCATTCCTTGAATTGTGAAAAATATCACCATATATTATTCTGCTCCATACATTAACTTTATTCCTAATAGCTTTTAGTTTGAGAGCTACAGCTATGATAGGGTTCTCATGGTCTATCTTCTTCCATGTATTCCTGATCAAATCAACATAATCCTCTCGATCCAACCACACTTTTAGAAATCTGAAAGATCTAGTAAACAAATTATTCTGTAGATCACCTTTTAGCAAGATTGGACTATGGTCAGACATACTTCTATTAAGGTGGTTCACTCCCCATTCAGTGTCCATCTCCAAGCTAGCTTGATTCATTAGAATTTTTTCCAACCTATACCATATACTTTCCTCTATGTTTCTCTTATTATGTCATGTAAACTTGGAGCCTGAATACCCCATGTCTGTTAAACCATTATTCTCTATACATTCCACGAATTCATACATTGCCCCTAAATTAACTTCATCCCCCCCAGCTTTTTCTAAAGGGTCTGAGATAATGTTAAAAACTCCACCTACTACCCAAGCATCTTTAGAAGCTATCTCAGTTAAATGCTCCCACAAAATTCTCGTAGTATACCTATACTTGCTTGCATACACCATGCTGCATAGAATATTTGAGAGAGAGCCTTGCATTTTGACCTTGAGAGCAAGGCATTGATCCATTTTACCAACTAAATACCATTCAATACCTTCTTTAAAAAAACACCAGATTTTGCTATTGAGGTTTGAAATACAAGTTCCAAAACCAATTTTATGACAACTTTTGAATTGATTCTTCCTTCTGGTTTAGCTCCAAAATAATTATCATCTAAATATTATGAATTCTCTTTAGATGTTTATATCTTCTCATTGCTACCTTCTTCGAGATGCCTCTAACGTTCCATATTATTGCGCCTAATATTTGGATATAAAAAGGGTTTTAGAGTTTGAGGAGGACCTTAGCACTCTAGGAGTGGAATAAAGGTTTTCTTGACTTGTTCCTCCCTTCCTTGAGGCCTTCCTTCTATTTGAAACTATGATAACCCATCATTTTGTTCAGATACATTATTAGGAGTATGTACCTCCTCCATAAGATGAATATTTGGCTTCACAACTCCAGAATTATCGAGAGCATTATTGTTGTCTTCTACAACTGCCAAGTTCATTTATGCTTCCTTGCCTCCCTTCTCTTGCATTTACATTGCTTTCTCTTGCTTGTCTAGCTGAACTGGAGTGTGTTTGTCAGGGGTGCAGTGACTGCTGACTTTAATGGGTTCCTCTCTTTAGTCTATACTTCTACAGATTACTGAAATAGGTGGACTATTCGATTTGTTATTAATATCTTCTTGGTGGTTTGGCATGGGTTAATATTGGGAAGTAACTTGTAATAAGTCTATGAGATTTTTGGTGACTTTTCCCTAAGTCCTCGTTAATTTCTCCTTCTTCAACAGCTATAAGATCCTCATTCCGTTCTTCCACTTGATCAGTAACTTTTTGGAAAATCTTCCTTACCCACTCCCTGATGGATTCAACTTTCCCTCACTCCCTTTTCTTCTTATCTGCAGCCAAAATCTTTTCTTCTTAGTTTTCCCTATCCTTTCTTATAAAACATTTTTCTTGTTCATGACCTTTTTTGTCACATTGAAAACTGTCTGGAGGGAGATTCTCATATACTATTTTTTGCCAAAACCCTGAACCTTTGTCTTGATTGCCTATCCAAACACTAGATGGGAGAATTTTCTTGAGGTCAATTTCCACACATATTCTTGCCATACTTGGCCTTGACAACAATTCAGTCACATTATCCATCATGAGGGGAGTCCCTACAGTTTGTGCAATAGAGAATAGAGCCTTTCGATTATATAAATGAATGGGAAGAAGTGGCAATAATATCCACAAGGGAGCTATCATTGATTCCTTATGAGGATGAAAATCAATGTCCCATTTAAAAGTACGCATGGGATGGATATGAATGAACCACGTTTCTTTCATCCAAACTCTATGAAAATCCTCTTCATGCTCCAGCCTAATCAGAAAATGCTTTGGATCTATTAATCCAATACTCACAGAGGATTTATGTTTCAAAATGGAGAAGAAAGATCGAATGTCATCTATAGGAGGGCCCCCTTGGGAGAATTTCCCCACAATGGTATATTTGAAAGGACTTTCCATATCTTTAAGACTTTGGTAATCGTACAAGATAGTTGGTTCCCCTTGATATGAAGAAATTTTTTGAAGGGCAAAAGATTGTGGTTTGTGAGAAGAAACTATGGCAGCAAATGATTTTTGTAGTGGTTGGGTTATGTGGTGTGTAAGTTGGCTTGTGTTTGGAGCTGAAGGAGGGAGGTTAAGGGTGGTTTGCATGCCCTTCTCACCACGAGGGGTGGAGAAAGAAGCCATGCAAACCCTAATTAGGGTTTTTTGGCTACGGCTAGATAGAGAAGGCTAGTTTAATGTAATTAATAGTAATTAATGTACTAGATATATTACCCAAGATAACTAGACTAAGATATTCAACTGAACTTACCTACACACCTAAGTTCCTGTATCGCCCATAAAGTACGTTAATTTATTAACATCTCTCATATGTTAATTGTTTCTCATGAACAGTTCATATATTTTATACTTCCATCTTAATAATTAAGTCTCACTACTTAATTTTCTTTTCAGATATATATCAAAATATAACATCTTCCAGTCTATTATCACCCGTTAGTAGAATATTCGTAAGGTATATATATTAAACATAATATATACTATAAGTGCATACTTTATTATCACATCCCTGTATCACGCATTAGGGATTATTGACTCGGAATCCTACCTCAATCACTAATAGTGATTTATATATCTTGGCTCGAAATCATACCTTGATAACCAGTAGTTATTGATTAAAATGGCTAGGAATGACACCTCGATCACCAATATTAATCATATCTATATTGGCTCGAAATCATACCTCGCTCACCAATACTAGTCATTTATATTGACTCGAAATCCTACCGCGATGACCAATATTTATTTGGTATACTACAGGCATTCACACAACCCGTGGATTACTACCAATCAATAGGAATTCACACAACCTAATCATTCACATTAGTACATAGTATGTTTCTCTTTAATACTTACTGTACATTTTTATTTTATGATTTATCTCACTATCGTATTAATTCGAGTTAACATGGTAATTTGTTGGTCACTTGAAGGTTAAAGGAAGTAGTTACCCACTCATAAATTTTAGTAGTTAAACTATCTCTAAGCTACTGGTATGCACCTTGGAACTGATGTTTACTCTCCCTGTAACTGAAATCCTAAATATCTTGATACATGACTCGATCGGTTTATCCTCGTCGGTCCATACTTCAAGTCTTACACTTAGGGCTGTGTTTTTTTTCTGAACATTATGATTTTTATGATATCCGATCCGATATTTTCCGATTTTGGAACGTATATAAGGTTTTCGATTTTTGATATTCCGATTTCTAATTTTTCCGAAAAAAATTGGATCGAAAATTGGAAATAATTCTGAATTTTCGAATTTCAGATTTTTTCGATCCGATTCGAAACTATGCCGATCCGAATTTTTTGATTTCTTTCGAAATATTTTCTGATTTCCAATTTTTCTAATTTTTTAAAACATTCTCATGTGCCCCACATCGGCTAGGAGAGGAAGAGAGGCCCAAAAAAGTCCTTTATAAAAGGAGAATATCCCTCAATCCTCCACATAAATGAAAAAAATGGTTAAATCCTAACATATTTACATGTTGGGTTAAATCTTTTTTTCGATTTCTTTAAAATGAGAATTTCGAGTAATCAAAAATCTTATATTAATTTTTTTGAATTTTGGAATTTCCAAAATTTCTGAATTTTTAGTATATTTTGAATTTTCGTTTTTTTTTTTCCGATTTTTTCGAATTCGAAAACTTTTTTTTATTTTTCGAAAAAAATGGATAGGAAATTGGAACAAATATTTTATTTCCGAAAAAAATTATATTTTTTTCAAAAGGTAATTTTTCGATCCGTTCCGGTCGAAACACAGCCCTACTTACACTCCATGACCTTAACGGACCTTAACTATGCACCTAGTGACTTTTATTAGGTTCCTACATAGGCATAATGTCGTCACTAAGGTTCCCATTCATCGTTGGCAATCTAAGAAAAAATCAACCAACAAAAGAACTCAAATTCATCTTTGATTGATCGATCGATCCATCCATCGATCAATTGACATTCATACATCGATCCATCGATCGCCAAATACAACTTCGTCTTTATCCATTTTTAACCTCTCAATCCTTCATTAAACATTCTTGAAATATCTCCCAACATAACCAAACATCCACCATATGTATAGAGACTATTCCCAATGTAAATGTATCATCAAATCTTTACGAAATTCTTTTAAGAACCATAAAATTCTAAATATTATTAAAAACCCTAGATATTTGTGTTCTTCATGTTTAATCCTCATAAATTCATATTTAAATATTTATTAGAAATCATAACTCTTCTGATTTTTAGTCCTCTACGGATGTAAATACAAACTATATGTAAACCCACCCAAACATGTATTCAATTCATCCTTTTCTTCAAAACAATTTCAATAAAATAAAATTATTCATGAAAACCTAGGCATGGGTAATATAACTTCAGTTGGATTTGCAATAAACACTTGCCTTGAATACGGTAGGGTTGTTTGATTGTCTCCTCTCTAAGTCCCCACTCCAAGATTGATGGTTTGTATGCCCAATGAAAATTTTCAAGAACCCTCTTTAATTCTCACCAAAGCTCTCTCTCTTATTCTGTCAATGCCCAACTTGTGTTTTTAAATCCTTTAATCCTAGCCTCCACCCTTTATCATCAGATAAAATACTCTAAAATTCGTAGGTCTTTGTACCTAATTTTGAAGTGACCAAAATTCCCCCAATAGGTGTCGGTTTGGCCTGAAATTGACCCGACACTCAAACTATACCCCCGAGTATACTATTCTGACCCATCCGGAATCAATAGTGACCTATAAATCACCATCTGAGTCACTTAAAATTTATTTCCTTTCTCGACCTCAATTTAGTCTGTCTGTGGCCCTCGATTGAGATAAAAATAAAATACACACATATCACTCGATATGCCGTATAACAATAATCATCAATTATTTACCATTCACACTTAATAAATTTTATATGATAATATCAACCATTTGAAGCCCTTATACTCTTGACTCACTTGAGTCTATATTGTATAAGAGGTCATCTAGTTTGGAAATTAAGACAAAATTATGTATATCCTAGAAACCAAAGAACCTCAGAGATTGGATTGTTATTTCATTCATTTATCTTGTAGTGATCAAGACCAAATTACCAACACTCACACACAGTAGAATGCATCATAAACATGTCATATTGCATATTTATATGTGTATATATGTTAAGTATGTTTAAATCCCTAATTTGATTTTTAAATATTTTTTGGGATTTTATAAAAAAAAATTAATAAAGGTTTTTGATTGGGCATAAATATTGTATATTTATTCCCCTAATTTCAGTATATTTGTGAACCCGAGTGATGTAACATATGTGGATTTGATTCACATTTATTCTACTAACCTTCGTTGGCGAGTATTTAGTGTTTCGTGCTTCTCTTATTGGTTTTACAGGTTAATTATGCAAGCAATGCAAAAGAGGAAGCAACACGATGCAAGAAAAGCTAAGAAGGAAAGTTCAAGGGCAATTCGGTAATTTTTTAGCCCGATCCGGAAGGATAAGTCAACTGAAAATTTGAAGATCTCGGAACAATGAGAACACTGGAAGAAACGGCACCCAAATCCGAGCTACGGTTGATGATTTATGTCCAGTTGAAGTTGAAGAAAAATCCAAGAAAGGAAGAAAAGAAAAGCCAGAAAAATTCTAAGTGTAGCACTCCAAGCCAGCATACATTCGTGAACCCTAGGCCGAACCGGTTTGGGTGGAGAACCGGTTCGGGGTACAGGCCGAACCGGTTCGGGGTCCCTGATGCGCGAATTTGCTCCTTTATTCTGATTGGTTCCCAAGAGTCATTTTAGGTTAAAACTCTCCAAAATAGTGGGGAACGTAGGCAACAACTTAGGAGCAGCCATTAGGGATAGTTTTAGTTAGTTTTTGATAGAGAGGAAAAGGGAGGAACATCTAGGAACATCAAGGGAATTAATTGCTTCAAGATTTAATTGTTACGGGTTTGTTTTTCAAGTTTTTATTCAAGATTCAAGATTCTTGTCATTGTTCTTGCATGCTTAGTTTTCGTATTCGATTCAAGTTATTGTTGCGTTCATAATACATATTTACATGTTTCAATCTAGTTTCATCATGAATTCATACACATGCAACGTTATTATTTCATGCATTAGTCCATTTAACATGTCCGGCTAGGTTTTAAAGGTTGGGATGCATGGACCCAACCTGATGTGTTAGTGCGTGTGCATAACGTTAATCCGATGAACTTAACGATTGATTTTGATCGTATCGCATAATTACATAATAATTGTGGATCTTTATATCTCGTTTACCTTTGGGTACTCGTGATGATTTAGAGTACAATTTGAATGCAATTTCCGCGATACCGATTTATTCATCCTCAGATTAGGTATGGCGCGAGCTTGAACCTCGTATACATAATGCTTGGGAGTCCTAAATTCTGGGTCAGATTAATCGAATAAATTTATGATTGACGTTGTCACTGCATTACACTAGGGTTGGGGATTGTATTCCCATCCTGTTTTCTCATCATTTAGTTTAAAAAGTTTCAATTCAATATTTTATTCATAATTTAGGTACTTTAGTTAGTTGCATTTTTCATCATAATTTCATAATTGCAGTTAGCTTAGTCAATCCCAAAAACCATATCAATTTTTCCTTTTCTTCTTAGAGTCGAAGTTAGGATTCCTCTGTCTTGTCCTGTCGTCACAACTCCGTTGTCCTTTTTCCTTGAGGATCGATACCCAACTTGTCGGATTATTACTTGAGCGACATGCTTGCACTTGAGCCTAGAGAGTACGCACTTTAGAGACACATTCTGAGTTGTGTCAAGTTTTTGGCGCCATTGCCGGGGAAGTAGGTAGACTTAGGATTAGATCGAGTCAATCCAAAGCTTTGACCAAAAATTTCAAAAATCCAAAAAAAAAAAAAAATATATATATATATATATATATATACATATATATATATATACATATATATATATATATACATATATATATATATACATATATATATATATATATATATATTTGATGAGTATTACGAGGGAGATGCTGGATGAGAGCGAATGGCAAGATACAATAGATGAATTACTTCGTAATGACCAACCATCCACATCACAGAAGTCTTCAGAAGAGAGTGAACGAAATTGTTCAAAACACACTCGAGAGAGAGAATTAGTAGATATAAGTCTCGAAGACTTTGAAAAAGAATTCGGTCCGGTGGATGAGAGCCTGGATGAGAGACTTAACGACGAAGTCCAAACTCTATTGGATTCATTTCGTCACCTAGAAGAAAGTGAATGGAAAGCTAAAATTGATAAATTCCTTCTTTGTGACCATCCACCCATACCACTAGAGGTCCCGAAGGCGAGTGAGGAGAAAAGTTGTGGTCCATCCGACTTAGAGCCCAAGCCATCTGTCTTAAAAATTGAAAGAAACTTAGGTGTTCCCTCCGAGTCAGCGCATGCAGACCACGCTTTGAGTCAGCATCATGAGGATCCCTTTCCAATTAGTCACGATGAGTCTCCCGGTCTATCCTTTATCTATGGGCGAGGTCCCAACTTATTTCGGTTGTTAGTATATGATAGGAAGACGGGGGTGACAAGGAGAGCATCATTCCCCGTGCAAGGGGTCGGGTGAGTTTGTGGAGAGATGAGAGGTCGTCGCACCCCCGACGCTTATGGGGTGATTATTGTTGTATTTTTGAGTCATGCATGAGTGTCATATAGTGTCTTGTTGCATTTTAATATTTGTTTGTTTCATTTTTCCGCACTTTTCATTCGCCTTGAGTTAGATTTTCGTCCTTTTTGCTTGAGGACAATGCAAAAGTCTAAGTTAGGGGGGGGTCACAAGTGCATATTTCTAAAACTTCACAAATTTTTAAAAATGCCCAGAAATTTCCAAAAACATCATAAAATTTTGAAAAATCCAAAAATATGTTTTGTTCAAAATAAATAAAAATTGGAATTCAAATTTTTCAAAAATATCATTAAAAGTCGAATTGGAGTCTCAAATTGTAAACATCCAACTTACACAAAGCCGAAATTGACCAAAGATGGAAATTGTGCGAAAATTGACGACTTAACGAATAAATGTGGAGATTAACAAACCCGGTGAGATTCGAGCCTATCACGTTTTGCGAGTTTTTAAATCATTCCAAGTTAATTATTAACTCAAGGTTCTTTTTAGCGCTTAATAAGTTGTCAAGGATCTCAATCCTTTCATTTTGATCGATTTTGAAAAATGTGTGCAATATTGCCTTGAAAAACATGCTAAATTAGCCTATAAACTTAAATTCATCTCGAAACGCATGTAGTAACGCAATTGGCATTTTGGACAATGAAGTAGTAACACAAAAACTTGTGCGACTTCTAGCCGAGGGTGCTGAGTCCTATTCTGTTAGTTCTGATGGAGGTTTGCGATTTAATGGGAGATTGGTGGTTCCAGAAGGAGCATAATTACGTCATGCAGTGATGACTCATTCTCATGGGTCCCGATTTGCAGTACATACGGGAGGAGATAAGATGTACTAGGATATGAGGCGACAATACTGGTTGAGTGGGATGAAGAAGGACATTGCTGAGTTCGTGTCCAAGTGTTCTACCTGCCAGCTGGTGAAGGTGGACCATCAGAAACCGTCAGAATTGCTTCAGCCATTGGAAGTACCCGCATGGAAGTGGGAGAGTATTTCCATGGATTTTATTACAGGGTTGCCTACATCACAACGGGGCCACGATTCTATCTGGTGATTGTGGACCGTTTGACCAAGGTGGCTCATTTTCTGTCGGTGCAGACAGATTATACCACGGGTCAGTATGCCCAATTGTTCATCGCTCAGATTGACAGATTACACGGGGTGCCCCTAAATATTGTGTCAGATAGGGACAAGATTTTCGTGTCACATTTTTGGGAAAGCTTCCAGGAGGCTATGGGTACTGACTTGAGGTTGAGTTCAGCTTACCACCCACAGACAGATGGACAGACAGAGCGTACTAATCAGATGTTAGAGGATATGCTACGCATGTGTGTTCTCGATTTTGGAGGAGGCTGGGTGCCACATCTTCCACTGATAGAGTTTGCTTATAATAACTCTTATCAGTTTACGATTGGTATGGCTCCATTTGAGTCTTTGTACGGCAGGCCTTGTCGTTCCCCAACTTGTTGGATCGAAGTGGGGGATAACAAGTTGCTAGGACCAGAGGTGATTCAGGAGACCTCCTCGAGGATTGAGATGATCAGGAGTCGCATTCGGGTAGCCCAGGACAGGCAAAAGAGCTACGTCCATGCGAAACGGTTCTTCCAGGAGTTTAGTGTGGGGGACCAAGTGTTATTGCGTATATCTCCTATGAACAGAGTGATGAGGTTCGGGAAGAAGGGGAAGTTGGCTCCGAGGTACGTGGGACCATTTCCCATCATCGAGAGGATTGGGCCGGTTGCATACAGGTTGGGACTGCCATAACATTTACATCGCATCCATGATGTATTCCACATCTCGTCGTTGGGACGATATCTTCGGGATGATATGGCCCATACCCACATTGCGATAGATGAGATCGACTTACAGCTTGATAGCTCTTACGAGGAGAAACCGGTGGCTATCCTAGACTATAGTGAGAGGAGATTGAGGTCGAAGATAGTTCCACTTGTGCGGGTCCAGTGGGAGCATCATAATGTGGAGGAATCCACTTGGGAGCGCGAGGCAGATATGCGCGAAAGATATCCAGAGTTGTTTTTACCAGGTATGCCTTATTTTCCGAATTTTGGGACGAAATTCCGTTATTAGGGGGGAAGTATGTAATACCCCGTATTTTTATGCTATATTAATTTGGGGATTTATTGAATTTAATGTGAGTTAATTATTTAATAAAAATCTGAAAATTAATTATGTTATAATTATTAACGTGACGAGAGTTAGTAATTATGGGAAATTTGTTGAATATTACTAATGTGCAAAGTAATATATTATATTGGTTATATTGAATGTCATGAGTGAGTTAAATAACAATTTCAGAAATTTAAGTCGGAACGTGCTCGTGTCGCGTCGGGACTAAATTTTGATAAATAAAAAAATGTGAATACTTTATAAGTTGCCCATATGGTCGTTTTAAGTGCGGCAACGCGTCCGGAAGGGTTGAGATAGTCTGAAAAGTGTATCCGGGGGTGTAGTTTGGGTCTCGGGGCGTTTTTAGGCCTAATTGGTACCCCCGGGAGGGCGTTTTGGACATTTTACCTTTTTGGGTAATTAAACCCACGAAAATAACAAGGGTTATATCAGATATCTGGATGGTCATCTAGGGTTAGAAACTCTAAACACAAGTGACGGCCATAGGAGATGGAAGAAGAAATCTTCCAAGGCAATTCAAGGCCAAAAAGCCACCCGTTTGCACCGCCGTCACCGCCAACGCATAGATCGCGAGACGAGGAACGAAACCATACCAAAATCAGCCGTAAATCAGAATACCAAAAATCCCAGGCAAGTGTTTATCTTTCTATTTTCGTTGGTGAAATTTCAATATTAGTTTATGAATGATTAGGGATGAAATAGGTGGAAGAAAACTCAATTTGTGATAGGAAAATCCATGTAGTGTTGGTTGATATGATGGTTCTGGAAACCCTTGCCATGTATAGGAAATTAACCACGAAATTTTGATGATTATAAGAAATAAATTCTGGAGAAAAATTTGTTAGAAATCTGTTTAAGAAAATTCTAGGGTTCTTGATAATTACATATAATTTTGGGTTGAAAATCCATGTTTAAATGATGAATATGTACATGCCTTACGTTAGAAACATCTGGTATATTGTTATAATGTTAGTAGTAGAATTCTTGGGACGTTTGGGGTTGGAAAACATGGATTTGGATGAAGAAAATTGGTAGAAATCGTAACTGCCATTTTGTAGAAATCAAAACACCAACTTGATCGATCGATCGAGTATAGAGCTTCGATCGATCGAAGGTTCGATCGATCGAGTCCCAGACCTCGATCGATCGACCCCTCCTGGCAGACTCCTATTTCCCTTGTTTAATTAGTTAAACTAAATTTATCGTGAAATAATTCTTGGGTGTTCTTAATAAAGTCATTTTGGGAGAGATGGAGGAACAGTTGAGCATATGAATAAATGTTGGGACCTTTAATCTTCAACTAGAAGGGTATTTATTGGATATTTACTTTAGGGTTGGTAAATTTATGAATTAAAGGGTGAGGTGTGTAAGAGAGTTACGTTGGAACATAATAAGGACACTTACAGAATTTCATACTTGTGAGGATAGAGTTCACGAGTGTCACGAAATGAATTGGAGAAACCCCTTCGAGTTAAGGTTAGTGACGAACCCTTATAAAAATACTTAATGTAAAAATTTAGGAAAAATATCATAATTATGAGTGATGAGAGAAACATATGTTGATATAATGATAAGTGGTATATTTATATGGTTGTTTATGCATATATTATATACGTGTGAAAAACGTACCTGCGCTACTTGCTATCCCTGAGGTTACCGCGCTGGGACAGTCTTATCTCGATGGGACCTTTATGGGGGATATTGACTTGTACCCTAGAAGATAGATATCCTTGGTACAGGCTATCGAATCGATAGTTCAGACGGTCCTAAGAGGCGTGGGGTATGTACTGACCTCTTAGAGACTTGTAATCTATGCTTCGCCTCAATCTTGTTTTGTGTATATATGTTGGTACAGTTCGAGAGTGATTTCGAACTTGTATATCCCTTAGTGTGAGCGTTACGGTGATTGGATAGCAGAGTATGCCTGCACCATAGTTTGTATGTTGGTGCTGTTAGAATATATATACGAGTACTTAATATATATATATATATTTGAAATTTGGGAAATTGAAACTATTGCTGTGATATAGTAAGTAATAAATAATTCTGGACTATAAATCGGAAATACTTGCTTGAAAAGTATAATGTGACACTCGGAAACTTTATAATTAATGAAGCTAAAACGAGAGTTATGCTACTAATTGGAAGTATCTTTTTAAACAATGATATTGTTTGGTTTTAAAATCTTACGAGTAATTTGATATAAGCTAAATTGTTGGAAGGTTAGTGTGATAAAATGATATGATAAACCGTTGGGAAGGTTAGTGCGATAGGTGTACACATTAGAAGAGAGGTGAGAATTTCTCAAGAGAGTGTCGCATTAATATGTTATTGCATTGGCCTGTATCAATTTAAATACTTGCTAAATGTATTTTAAATCAAGAACACTATCGGTCTCTGACCCATTTCTTTTTCTCTCTCTCTTGTATATATATGTATATATTTCAGGTGCCCAGCCACAGGGACGTCTTGGTTAGGATCCCTTGAAAGGAACGTGCTGCAGCTTAGGTGGGAGTTTTAGGTCACTTGCGTAGATGGCTTCCTTTATTGACTCCACTTATAGCATTCTCATTTATTGGGCATGTGTCGCCCTTTCCATTATTTCATTGTTATTGGGACATTTGTATTTCAGTTATTTCTAGTATTGTCACTATGGGATTTATTCAGTTTGGATTGTGTTACTTTATATTTCGCATGTTGACATTCGATTGGCGAATGTTTTAAATTATTGGATTGTGTTCTAGGTTTATTGTGGTGTGATTGTTAATTGTTGAAATATTGATAACAAATAAAATAAATGATTTTCTTTAAATAATATTTGGAAAGTAGGTATGAAAATGGTTTTGACACTTAGCTTAATTATTTAGGGTGTTAAATTGGAAATTTTATTTTTATCGACAGTGATGCTGAGAATGAACCAACTGTTCACCTTGATTTAATTTAATAAAGGAGTGATCGCCCGGTATTTAATTAGGCGGGGTGTCACACGTGGTATCAGAGCATCAGGTTCTAGTGTCCATAGGATTTGTATGGCATAATTTTGCTTTCAGCTTGACGTTATTGCTATAGAGACCTATTTTTAGGATTGTTGTACTCTTGTTTTACGTTCAAGTCTTCAGCTATTTGAGATTTGAAAATAACTATAGACTAATAAATTTCTTCACGTTTCAGATGCCTCGGAGATGTGCTCCGAAGGATAGGCGTGCCCAGGCCGAACAGCCAGCAGTTCCGGCACAAGGCACAATGAATGCAAATGAAGTAGCCGCCATTGTTGCTCAGGCGGTGAATGCCGCCCTAGTGGTGGTTCAGCAGGCTCCACCCCAGGTTCAGGCAGTGGCGCTAGTACCAGCACAACTTCCATCTGCATGGGATAGGGAGAGGGATGCTTTTCAGAAAGCGCATCCCCCTGAGTTCTCTGGTAGCTCCGATATTTTCACAATTAGCCAATGGAAGAAAGAAATCCAGCGGCACCTCAGTATGTATGAGTGCACTGATGTACAAAAGCAGTTATTGGCTTCCTTTAAGCTGGTGGGAGCCGCTTTGCAGTGGTGGGATTCCACTACCACGTTAGAGGAGAGGGACACGATCCCTATTCAATAATTTTGGGAGCGGTTTGACCACAAGTATTTTCCACACGCCGTGCAGACTGAGATGAGGCGGAGATTACTGAATCTGAAGCAGGAGAGTCTTACCGTAGCAGAGTATGAGGAGGAGTTCACGAGACTTCTCACCATTGTGCTAGATGAGGCACCTACTGAGGGCAAGAAGATCTTGTTGTTTGTCGACGGATTAGCTTGGAGGATCCGTCAGCACCTTATTGGGAATTTATCCCTGAGTACTTTCACTGATGTACTCAATGCCGCAATTCTACATTGCCAGGATCACCGCTTCCATCTGCAGGGAAGTAAGTGAGCAGGAGAGTCCAGCCAGCAGGGCAGGACCGGGGGTAATAGTGACAGTAGGGCA
The DNA here is from genome assembly GCA_949130495.1 of Sambucus nigra. Classification (NCBI taxonomy): domain Eukaryota; kingdom Viridiplantae; phylum Streptophyta; class Magnoliopsida; order Dipsacales; family Adoxaceae; genus Sambucus; species Sambucus nigra. The sequence continues at coordinate 448,897,855 of OX422212.1, read as the reverse complement.
CCATCTCACGGACAGACTCGCCAGAATGAGCAGAGTTCCCATCAGGGGGACCCTGCTAAGCAATTTCGTTCAGGTGATTCTAGGAAGGGATATGGGGGCTATAGGCAGGGCCAGCAGGGCCAGCCTAATCAGTAGGGCCAGTAGGGCCAACACCGACAGCAGCGTGCTAATCAGGGCCAACAGGGCCAGGGGCGAGGAGGTAATTGCCATCAGGGTCGTGGTCAGCAGGGACAGAGGGGAGGTAATTTCATAGGCCGATGTTTTGGGTGTGGTAAGCACAGCCATAGGCGCCAGTATTGTCCAGAGGGAGATAGGGCCCCACAGCAGCAGGGTGCCCGTATTGAGCCACATAGACCACTTTTTCCACCTACCCTCCCAGCTCCAGCCCAGATGCCAGCCCTACCAGCCATTCCAGCAGCTCTAGTGCAGCAGGGGCAATTACAGTATGGACATGTCTATAACGTCCACCAGGTAGCAGCTCCACAGGCACCACCCGCGATTGAGGGTATGTTTCCTATCCATGGTACTATGGGTCGGGTTTTGTTTGATACGGGGGCAACACATTATTTTATAGCTACGCATTTTGCGAAAGCCTTAGGGTTGTTAACCACAGCAGAGAGCACAGTGACGTGTGTAGACTCACCACTGGGGAGTGGGTCCCTTATTTTCTTTATATGCCGGGGAGTGGGGGTAGAGATTGGTAGCTTGGTATTACCTGCAGACATGTTACTTTTAGACATGCACGAGCATGATATGATTATTGGTATGGATTGGCTCGCAGCTTATAGAGCCATGATTGATTGCTTCGGTGGGAGCATTGTTTTTGCCATTCCGGGGCAAGAGACGTTTGTAGTGGCGATGCCTCGCCCAGAGGGAGGTTCAACCGCTCATTTGTATTACATAGAGGAGGATACCTCTAAGGAGGTTGTGATTCCCTTAGATTCGATCCTAGTTGTCAGGGAGTATTCTGATGTGTTTCAAGAATACCAGGCCTACCCCCCAGTCGAGAGATAGACTTTGTCATAGATTTATTGCCAGATACGAGACCTATAGCACGCGCACCGTACCGTATGGCTCCGGCAGAGATGCGAGAGCTACGAGATCAGATAAAGCATCTATTAGGTCAGGGCTTCATTCGCAGGAGTACCCCACCTTGGGGCGCTCCAGTTTTGTTTGCGAAGAAGAGAGACGGTTCACTGAGGTTATGTGTGGACTACCGGGAGCTGAACAAGGTCACAATAAGGAATAAGTATCCGTTGCCTCGAATCGATGACCTGTTCGACCAGTTGAGGGGAGCAACATTCTTTTCGAAGATAGATTTGAGGTCGGGGTACCATCAGCTACGTATTAGGGAGCAGGATGTTTCGAAGACTGCTTTCTTGATGAGATATGGGTCTTATGAGTTCCGGTTAATGCCGTTCGGACTCACAAATGCTCCAGCCGCTTTCATGGACTTGATGAACCAAGTATTCAGAGAGTTCTTGGATCAGTTTATCATCGTTTTCATAGATGACATTTTGATATATTTTCAGACTCTACGAGAGCATCAGTTGTATGCTAAGTACGAGAAGTGCGAATTCTGGTTGCGAGAGGTACAGTTCTTGGGGCATGTTGTTTCTGAGCAGGGGATAGCAGTTGACCCGAGTAAAGTATTAGCAGTGACGGAGTGGGGACAGCCCACGACACCGACGAAAGTGCGTAGTTTCTTAGGGTTAGCTGGTTACTATAGGAGATTCATTCGGGGATTCTCCAAAATAGCGGGTCCATTGACGAATCTGACTCGCAAGGGAGTACCATATGTTTGGGATGACGCTTGTCAGTTGGCTTTTGACGAGCTGAAAGACAAGCTTACTTCAGCGCCAGTCCTTGAGTTACCGAAGCCGGGTATGGAGTACCTGGTTTACACCGATGCGTCCTTACGGGGACTTGGGGGAGTACTTCAGTAGGAAGAGAAGGCTATTGCTTTTGCCTCCCGCAAGCTTAAGCCGCATGAGAAGAATTACCCCACCCACGACCTGGAGTTAGCAGCGGTCGTCTTTGCATTGAGGATATGGAGGCACTATTTGTTGGGAGAGAAATTCCATTTGTTCACAGACCACAAGTCGTTGCAGTATCTGTTCACTCAGCGAAAGATGAATTTGCATCAGCGCAGATGGCTAGAGTTTGTGAAGGACTACCAGTTCGACATACAGTATCATCCGGCAAAGGCCAACGTAGTTGCTAATGCGTTGAGTCGTAGACCACTAGACGAAGTAGCAGACGTCTGGAAAGCAAAGTGGAAGGAGTTGGGTCACCAGGACGCAGTAGCACGTTCTTTCATATCCGTGATGTTAGTCACACCCGAGATTGTTACGAGGGTGATACAGGCACAGACCACAGATGTAATACCCCGTATTTTCTGTGATATTTATTTTTGGGATTAATTGAATTAAATGTGTAGTAATTGAAAATTAATCCGGATAAAATATTAACAAGATGTGAGTTAGTATTTGATTATAATGAGTATATATGGCAATATATGAATATTGGAATTATTGAAATTGTCGCGAGAGTAAAATACGACAATTTGGGAAATTTTGTTAGGACGCGCGTGACAGTCGCGTCAGGAATATAATTATTTGAATTACAAATTGAATTTTATTTTTATCTCCCGTATGGTCATTTTGAGTGCGCCAACGCGTTCGGAAGGGTCGAAATAGTAAGAAAACACTAGCCGGGGGTTTAGTTTGGGTCCCGAGGTATTTTTAGGCCATACCGGCAACATATAGGGGTAGTTTGGTAATTTTGTATTTTTGAGAATTAAAAGTGACGAAAATTTGTAAATTATATCTGATGTGGATTTGACCCACTAAACCACTAACCAACTCATTTTAACCTAATAGGCTACGTAGGTTATTAGAATTAGGTTTCTAATTTTTCCCAAAACAAACCCTAGCCACCATAGCCATTGGAGAAGAAAGCTTAGAGAGGGAGAGAAAGAGGAGAATTCTGCAGAGAGAGAGAGAGAAGGCAATTCAGCCTTCAAGATTCATCCTCAAATCCAGAGAAAGATTAGAGGCAAGTGGTTTAATTACAATTGATTTAATGCTATGCTTTTCCATGTTTAGGAATTATCGAAATTGATCTTGGAAGATGATATAGACCCATGAATTGGAAGTTAAAAACTATGAATTATGTTAGGGACTGCATGTAGTAACAATCTGGACGAATTATGAATTCAAAATTATGACCCTTGATGATTTAAAAACGGATTTAAGAAGAGGTTTATGAATGTTCTTGAAAGAATTAGAAAACTAGGGTTCTTGATGAAGATTGATCCATATATAGCCCTTGGTTGATGAATTATTGGTTTTAGAATGTTATTAATGTTGTAGGATGGTTGTATGATGATACTATAACGTTATATTAGAGATTCATGCATTAAAAGTATGTTTTGGGATGATTTGAAAACTGCAAAATGAAGCAGTCCGTAGCCATACCTGGTGCATTCGATCGATCGATGTTCATCAGTCGATCGATCGATAACCATCGATCGATCGAAGGTAAAGGTCGATCGATCGACCTTCCCAGAATGAGTAAAGTTTTCCCTATTTTAAATTTTAATGGTTGTAACCCTTGGAAAATATTATTGGAGACCTTATGAATACCCATAAACTTAAGGAAGACCAGTAGGCATGATTATGAAATTTGGACCTTAATTAGAATTCAATTTGAGGAATTATTCTAAATTATTGAAATTCGATAAGTGAGATAATAGTGGTGTTAATAGTGTAAATTGGAATAATTTGAAGAAATGAGGTTTGGGGCAGAAGTAAAGACCTTAGGAATAAAGATGTTATATGTGAGAATAATAGGAACTTAAGTCTATTTGAGATAGGTATTAAGTATAAGAAACTACGACGTGAGACGTGTCGGTAGTTTAACTTTTATATTATCGGAAGACTTAAAAATATATAAATTTGGAATAATGGTATAAAGATATAGAGTATACATTTATTAATATTGAGATATCTAAGATGTGTGAATGCTTAGCATGTAAATTTTATGTGTATGACATACCTACCATACTTGCTATCACGGGAGGTTTACGTTCTCTTAGGGCCTTCTTATCCATGTGTTGCCCGGATTTAGATTGGTTACCTCGATGAACATAGGTCAGAGAAGGACTTATTGGGTTGTTAATAAGTTTGCTAATCGTGGGAGAGTAGGTATGTACGTGACCCATGTGATGTGACTGTGTTCGCCTCCATTATTTGTGATGTTGTTATCTGAACGATTCCTGAGAGATTCGGAATGCGTGATCCTTATGTACGTGATGTACCGGGATGGATAGCAGAGTATGTGTGCACCGCAGCTTAGCCTTTGGGTGCTTGTATTGTATATTTATGATGTGAATAATATACGGTTAAATGAAAAGGAAATTGCTATGTTAAATTGTGAGTATAGTAATTGTAATATTATGAAAAGATAAAAAGGGGACTGATATCAATAAATGGTTTTGTTAATAATTGGGAATCCGAGAATTAAGGTAGAACTCTCTATTTAATTGTTAAGGTTGGAATTAAAATGTGAACCGAGTAGAAGTGTTAGAAATCCTTTTGAACTAGATAGTTAGGGGAAAACACATGAATGGGTACAGGAACGTTAGGAGTGCATAGTTAGACGAGAGGTGAGTATCTCATGTGAGAGCACGTCCTAACATGTATTTTGCATTTATTGTTTTAATTGTTATTAAAGCACTTGCTGTTTTCAAAATACTCTCCACTTTCGGGCTCTGACCCGTTTGCTTTCAAATCTATTTTTTTTTTGTAAAAACCATTTTAGATGCCCAGCCACAAGGACGCCACGCTTAGGATCCTCATACAGGTGACGAGCTGTAGCTGTTTGTGAAAGTTACAGGGATTTTCTTTTAGACGCTTCTATCATTTGGATTCCATGTTCAGTATTCCTCAGTTGTAGGGCATGTTGCCCAAATTCTATTAGAGACATTTCCATTTCAGTTTTTCAGACTTTGGCATGTATTAATTCAGTATTCAGTATTTCGTTACTTATTTCAGTTGTGGGATTTGTTGTGAGGAGTTTTTCCTCCGGATTTATTTATATCATGTGATGGTTATTCAATTATTTCGTTATGGTGAATGGTGATATTATTCTTGCTTTAAATCTTTTACTGCATGTTAATCTTACTTTAATTAAAATTTGACAACTTACTTTTTAAATACTAGGTGGTTAGTAATAATAAAATGTTTTCGACAGTGATGCTATTAACTGAGTCAACTTGGCATTTTGATTTAATTTAATAAAGGAGTAGTTACCCGGTATTTAATTAGTCGAGGTGTCACAGGTGGTATCAGAGCATCAGGTTCTAGTTTCCTTTAGGATCTGTACGGCTTGTTATGTTTCCGCTGAGCATTCTTTGATGTAGAGCCCTATGCTTATGATTGTTGATATCTTTGGTGAGATTTCGTTCTCCTGCTTTAATACATATGGTAGTGAATCTTATTTGCGATCGGGTGTATTCGTGTGCCGAACAATGCAGTACATCAGGCGAAGACAGTTGGGTGAACAGCAGGAGGCAAACATATATTGAGGATAATTAATTTATTTAAAGAAGGATGACCGTAGTTGAAGTCACCGATACTATGGCACGGAAGTCCTGGATGATATAGAAGGCTAAGATGCAACCTAAGACTTCCATGTACGGCTATAGTAGGAATGGGGTCAAATTAGACACATCCATCAAGGTTGGAATGGGAGAGAGAGAATTAAATGTAACATTGAAGAGAACCAGCAGTAGCAATACATGAAAGGAGAAGACGGCATGTACTAGCCAAACGAACGCAAAGTATCCAAAGGCTTGGACTTGTGTCGGAGTATGGCTAATCAAGAGTGAAAATTTGAGGAAAAATTTTATTATCTCGTGAGAGCGGAGTTTCTATGGGGAGAAACAATCACCACACTTATAAGTGGAATGTGACGTCGAGAGAAGGCGTACACGAATGGGTTGACCATAAGTTCCTTGACCAAATGTTTAGGGTGAGAACCGAATGTCGTTCTGAACTCACACGAGAGGTCCGGATAGAGGTCATTTTGTGAAGGGAAATAAAAAAAAATTGGTGAACCCTACACCAGGTGAAGTAGGTGAAACGGAAAAGGGGATATTAAAGGGGGAATTTACATAGGAGAATTGCTAGCCCTTTTGGCAGAACTCTACTTGGACGGTTAAAGAAAATGGTATTGTCGCATAGTGTTAATTGGGAGGTAAACATCCCCGGGTGGGGAGACACAAGAATCGAGAACTTTTTATAAAATAAGACTGGGGAAAACTGGTGTTGGAGAAGCACCACAATGGGAAGACCCAATGGAGAAACCATTAAAATAATTCGATAGCGGAATTACTACCGAGCAGTGGTAATTTCAGTAAGAGAAGTGGAAAAAAATTAGTAGCGTGATCCTTAGGGCCGTCAACACTAAGGGAACAACAGAGATAGTCGTCTGAGTCGAGACTACCAACGTCCGAGAGAATGGACCACCTTAACATGATTTGTGAGACAAAAGATAAGTGGAGTATGTGGAGAGGTATTTCTGTGGGGAGTGAAACCTGTGCAGTATAATTTTTTTTTTTCCGATACAAGAGTAGGGATCAAGGTATTGTGCCTGGCAAGGGCAATAGTTATTGAACTATCCGGTTTGGGACAGATATGTGTGGTAAATCCAGGAGCCATTTGAGCAGCCGGGACGATTGATAAGATAGAAATATGAGTTACATCCTCAGATGATGATGCATGTTTTTTGTGGCATGAATGAGTTGCTACATTTGTCATAATTGTTATTTTCACTTGAGAGTCGAGTTTAGTGAGTATCTCAGTAATTTTATTATATATAAGAACATTTTTTCCCTAATAGTGTGGGGATTATTTTTATCATCCGCGGAGGATGAATGGGTATATTAATATAAGTTTATACTTTATTGAAATTACTCGTTTTAGTGTTGTATTATACGAGTATGGGATGATATTATTTATGGTTTCATATATATGATTATACCGATAGTGTGCTGGTATTGCAAGTTTATTGAGATTACCACCTTGGGGTAGCATGTTTTATTCTGGAGAGGTTCCATCTGTGAGAGGGCCGGACTCGCAATTATACTTTTGTATATAGGTATATATACATATATATGAATATGTTGTGATTTCAAAATGGTATAATGGTCTCAAATATTTAATCCCATTATGCGTAGGGATTTCATTATTATGGCGTATGTAATTGATTTACTAGTCAACAAAGAGTTAGTTGGTTTTTATAATTTACGATAGAGAGTAGTAACAAAAAGAGTGCATTGTTTTATTCCCCGTTAGAGATTTGGGAGTTTATACTCATAGTTGTGTGTCTGCGGACGGGATTTTGAGAACCCCGATTTTAGTTACGTGGTGTATATGGAATGTGATTACCATCAGTGTCAAGAGAAAGTGTCATTCGAAAGGAGTTACTTGTTAAGTGTCATTGCGACAGAATGTAACTTTGTTGAGAAACGAGAGTGTAGGGGTACATATCATGGACAGAGCTTAACGGATTCCGATGACCAACAATGTTAGGTAGTAGTGTATCGGGGGGGTTCCTTGTTTGGATTTCTCTTTGCGAGACACCCCACGCATGAAACTTAGCGTAAAATTGGTAGTAAGGAGAAGTGTGGTCCTTCGTTCATGAATTGGATACCTCTATCGATATGAGAGTACGTAGTTATAACGGGAAGTTACAAGGAGTAAATTATTTTGTAAAGCCATTAGAGCCAGTTGTTAATAAATTTCGATATAAGTATTAATAATGTTGGTTTTGTCACGGCATGTTGATGGACGCATTAAGGATAAGGGGATTTAGGATTTCTAATTCAGCAGCGATTGAGAACGCCCAAGTGGTATAGCACCGTTGTATTTACAGTGACAATAAAGAGTTTGAGATTTGTATGAAGCGTATATAATGTTTAAAAACCGTATGGTTGGGTTATAAGGGGCATAGACATCTTGATTTATTAAAGAGTAAATCAAAGGAAGAGGGAACACGGACGGGCGAGATTATTACTTATGAGGTTAAAAGTCATAAGAAAAGGTGTAAGTGAATATCATGTGTAGTCAGTGTAGCACGTTCAAATTTGGAGAAAAGGTAGTAGCAAGTCATTTAATAAAGAGATATCCCTTGAAAAGGGGAATAAATTATTATGAGAAATTTAGAGTAGAGTTCCGATCAATCGAATGTTGAGGGTGACTCAAGAGTAAATAAGAATGAGGATGTCAATCAGGTATAAAGCCCAGATATGCACAAAGTAGTAAAAAGGGTAAAGGTCCAAACTTTTGGTATTCGTCGGGAGAATAAGATTTTTAAGTATCTTTGAACGGGGAAAATTTTATGTGAATATCGGCATTGAAAGAGGGATAGTAAGTAGTAGACCAGTTGGGGTTAGATGACCCACCAAATAATTTTGTATCAAGATGACGATTCCAAGAATGGGAGGGTCAAGTGGAAAAAGTGAGAAATGGTTATGTGGTACATGTTGTCCAGAAGGAGAGAAATGGTTATATACTTGGGGTGATTTACACTATTAGATAGTGAACACGCCGGTACGTGGTTCGACGTAGTACTATTTAGAACTGGGATGAAATCCCTGATATCCACATTCAAGTGGGGTGACAATAAGTTGTGAGAAATAACAATTCAAACTGAGGGTTGTATCACCTAAAACCCGAGGTGCAGGCGCAAGGTGACTAACGATTGATGAATTGTATGAAAGAAATTTTGGATTCATTGCGATATTTTCAATTCCAAATCGGGTATAACTAGTGAGGTACATTGTAGACATGAGGAGCAGATATTACCAAATGGTAGAGTTGGGGGAAAAGCACCCGTATATATTTATGGTGGACAAGGTACTTATAAAGGTTTGGGTAACACCAACAGGCTGAAGTGGTTTTCCCTTGTGTAAAAATCACAATGTCGGGATATTTCAAGGAATATACAAGCGTAGTCAGATGTGTTATTAAATTCAACCCAGGATGGGAGTTTGGTGTTTTGATAAACACGGGAGTTAGTAGTGAGGTGCGGACTCACAATACTGATAAAAAAAATAATGCGGCTAATGATGTATAGGCTATTTTATTCGAATGTTGTGTAATAAGAGCACAACGTGAGGTGTTATCGAATATTATTCTGATAGGGTATCAAGTATGTTAAACAAACTCATTGTGAAGCGAGGGTTTTAGTAAATTGGACTTTTCTTTATTATTATTTTGAATACTGGAGGATACCTATTTTTCCAGGTGTGCCTTACTTTTCTGAATTTCGGGACGAAATTCTGTTATTAGGGGGGAAGTATGTAATACCCCGTATTTTCTGTGATATTTATTTTTGGGATTAATTGAATTAAATGTGTAGTAATTGAAAATTAATCCGGATAAAATATTAACGATATGTGAGTTAGTATTTGATTATAATGAGTATATATGGCAATATATGAATATTGGAATTATTGAAATTGTCGCGAGAGTGAAATACGGCAATTTGGGAAATTTTGTTGGGACGCGCGTGACAGTCGCGTCAGGAATATAATTATTTGAATTAAAAAGTGAATTTTATTTTTATCACCCGTATGGTCATTTTGAGTGCGCCAACGCGTTCGGAAGGCTCGAAATAGTCAGAAAACACTAGCCAGGGGTTTAGTTTGGGTCCCGGGGTATTTTTAGGCCATACCGGCAACATATAGGGGTAGTTTGGTAATTTTGCATTTTTGAGAATTAAAAGTGACGAAAATTAGTAAATTATATCTGATGTGGATTTGACCCACTAAACCACTAACCAACTCATTTTAACCTAATAGGCTACGTAGGTTATTAGAATTAGGTTTCTAATTTTTTCCAAAACAAACCCTAGCCACCATAGCCATTGGAGAAGAAAGCTTAGAGAGGGAGAGAAAGAGGAGAATTCTGCAGAGAGAGAGAGAAGGCAATTCAGCCTTCAAGATTCATCCTCAAATCCAGAGAAAGATTAGAGGCAAGTGATTTAATTACAATTGATTTAATGCTATGCTTTTCCATGTTTAGGAATTATCGAAATTGATCTTGGAAGATGATATAGACCCATGAATTGGAAGTTAAAAACTATGAATTATGTTAGGGACTGCATGTAGTAACAATCTGGACGAATTATGAATTCAAAATTATGACCCTTGATGATTTAAAAACGGATTTAAGAAGAGGTTTATGAATGTTCTTGAAAGAATTAGAAAACTAGGGTTCTTGATGAAGATTGATCCATATATAGCCCCGTGTTGATGAATTATTGGTTTTAGAATGTTATTAATGTTGTAGGATGGTTGTATGATGATACTATAATGTTATATTAGAGATTCATGCATTAAAAGTATGTTTTGGGATGATTTGAAAACTGCAAAATGAAGCAGTCCGTAGCCATACCTGGTGCATTCGATCGATCGATGTTCATCAGTCGATCGATCGATAACCATCGATCGATCGAAGGTAAAGGTCGATCGATCGACCTTCCCAGAATGAGTAAAGTTTTCCCTATTTTAAATTTTAATGGTTGTAACCCTTGGAAAATATTATTGGAGACCTTATGAATACCCATAAACTTAAGGAAGACCAGTAGGCATGATTATGAAATTTGGACCTTAATTAGAATTCAATTTGAGGAATTATTCTAAATTATTGAAATTCGATAAGTGAGATAATAGTGGGGTTAATAGTGTAAATTGGAATAATTTGAAGAAATGAGGTTTGGGGCAGAAGTAAAGACCTTAGGAATAAAGATGTTATATGTGAGAATAATAGGAACTTAAGTCTATTTGAGATAGGTATTAAGTATAAGAAACTACGACGTGAGACGTGTCGGTAGTTTAACTTTTATATTATCGGAAGACTTAAAAATATATAAATTTGGAATAATGGTATAAAGATATAGAGTATACATTTATTAATATTGAGATATCTAAGATGTGTGAATGCTTAGCATGTAAATTTTATGTGTATGACATACCTACCATACTTGCTATCACGGGAGGTTTACGTTCTCTGAGGGTCTTCTTATCCATGTGTTGCCCGGATTTAGATTGGTTACCTCGATGAACATAGGTCAGAGAAGGACTTATTGGGTTGTTAATAAGTTTGCTAATCGTGGGAGAGTAGGTATGTACGTGACCCATGTGATGTGACTGTGTTCGCCTCCATTATTTGTGATGTTGTTATCTGAACGATTCCTGAGAGATTCGGAATGCGTGATCCTTATGTACGTGATGTACCGGGATGGATAGCAGAGTATGTGTGCACCGCAGCTTAGCCTTTGGGTGCTTGTATTGTATATTTATGATGTGAATAATATACGGTTAAATGAAAAGGAAATTGCTATGTTAAATTGTGAGTATAGTAATTGTAATATTATGAAAAGATAAAAAGGGGACTGATATCAATAAATGGTTTTGTTAATAATTGGGAATCCGAGAATTAAGGTAGAACTCTCTATTTAATTGTTAAGGTTGGAATTAAAATGTGAACCGAGTAGAAGTGTTAGAAATCCTTTTGAACTAGATAGTTAGGGGAAAACACATGAATGGGTACAGGAACGTTAGGAGTGCACAGTTAGACGAGAGGTGAGTATCTCATGTGAGAGCACGTCCTAACATGTATTTTGCATTTATTGTTTTAATTGTTATTAAAGCACTTGCTATTTTCAAAATACTCTCCACTTTCGGGCTCTGACCCGTTTGCTTTCAAATCTATTTTTTTTTTAAAAACCATTTTAGGTGCCCAGCCACAAGGACACCATGCTTAGGATCCTCATACAGGTGACGAGCTGTAGCTGTTTGTGGAAGTTACAGGGATTTTCTTTTAGACGCTTCTATCATTTGGATTCCATGTTCAGTATTCCTCAGTTGTAGGGCATGTTGCCCAAATTCTATTACAGACATTTCCATTTCAGTTTTTCAGACTTTGGCATGTATTAATTCAGTATTCAGTATTTCGTTACTTATTTCAGTTGTGGGATTTGTTGTGAGGAGTTTTTCCTCCGGATTTATTTATATCATGTGATGGTTATTCTATTATGTCGTTATGGTGAATGGTGATATTATTCTTGATTTAAATCTTTTACTTCATGTTAATCTTACTATAATTAAAATTTGACAACTTACTTTTTAAATACTAGGTGGTTAGTAATAATAAAATGTTTTCGACAGTGATGCTATTAACTAAGCCAACTTGGCATTTTGATTTAATTTAATAAAGGAGTAGCTACCCGGTATTTAATTAGTCAGGGTGTCACAACAGACCCGTTTTTCCAGGAGCAGATTGTGCGACTTCTAGCCGAGGGTGCTGAGTCCTATTCTATTAGTTCTGATGGAGGTTTGCGATTTAATGGGAGATTGGTGGTTCCAGAAGGAGCATAATTACGTCATGCAGTGATGACTCATTCTCATGGGTCCCGATTTGCAGTACATACGGGAGGCGATAAGATGTACTAGGATATGAGGCGACAATACTGGTGGAGTGGGATGAAGAAGGACATTGTTGAGTTCGTGTCCAAGTGTTCTACCTGCCAGCTGGTGAAGGTGGACCATCAGAAACCGTCAGGATTGGTTCAGCCATTGGAAGTACCCACATGGAAGTGGGAGAGTATTTCCATGGATTTTATTACAGGGTTGCCTACATCACAGCGGGGCCACGATTCTATCTGGGTGATTGTGGACCGTTTGACCAAGGTGGATCATTTTCTGCCCGTGCGGACAGATTATACCATGGGTCAGTATGCCCAATTGTTCATCACTAAGATTGACAGATTACACGGGGTGCCCCTAAATATTGTGTCAGATAGGGACAAGATTTTCGTGTCACATTTTTGGGAAAGCTTCCAGGAGGCTATGGGTACTGACTTGAGGTTGAGTTCAGCTTACCACCCACAGACAGATGGACAGATAGAGCGTACTAATCAGATGTTAGAGGATATTCTACGCATGTGTGTTCTCGATTTTGGAGGAGGCTGGGTGCCACATCTTCCACTGATAGAGTTTTCTTATAATAACTCTTATCAGTTTACGATTGGTATGGCTCCATTTGAGTCTTTGTACGGCAGGCCTTGCCGTTCCCCAACTTGTTGGATCGAAGTGGGGGATAACAAGTTGCTAGGACCAGAGGTGATTCAGGAGACCTCCTCGAGGATTGAGATGATCAGGAGTCGCATTCGGGTAGCCCAGGACAGGCAAAAGAGCTACGTCCATGTGAAACGGTTCTTCCAGGAGTTTAGTGTGGGGGACCAAGTGTTATTGCGTATATCTCCTATGAACAGAGTGATGAGGTTCGGGAAGAAGAGGAAGTTGGCTCCGAGGTACGTGGGACCATTTCCCATCATCGAGAGGATTGGGCCGGGTGCATACAGGTTGGGATTGCCAGAACATTTACATCGCATCCATGATGTATTCCACATCTCGTCGTTGAGACGATATCTTCGGGATGATATGGCCCATACCCACATTGCGATAGATGAGATCGACTTACAGCCTGATAGCTCTTACGAGGAGAGACCGGTGGCTATCCTAGACTATAGTGAGAGGAGATTGAGGTCGAAGATAGTTCCACTTCTGCGGGTCCAGTGGGAGCATCATAATGTGGAGGAATCCACTTGGGAGCGCGAGGCAGATATACGCGAAATATATCCAGAGTTGTTTTTACCAGGTATGCCTTATTTTTCGAATTTTGGGACGAAATTCCGTTATTAGGGGGGAAGTATGTAATACCCCGTATTTTTATGCTATATTAACTTGGGAATTTATTGAATTTAATGTGAGTTAATTATTTAATAAAAATCCGAAAATTAATTATGTTATAATTATTAACGTGACGAGAGTTAGTAATTATGGGAAATTTGTTGAATATTACTAATGAGCAAAGTAATATATTATAGTGGTTATATTGAATGTCATGAGTGAGTTAAATGACAATTTCGGAAATTTAAGTCAGAACGTGCTCGTGTCGCGTCGGGACTAAATTTTGATAAATAAAAAAAAGTGAATATTTTATAAGTTGCCCGTATGGTCGTTTTAAGTGTGCCAACGCGTCCAGAAGGGTCGAGATAGTCAGAAAAGTGTACCCGGGGGTGTAGTTTGGGTCTCGGGGCGTTTTTAGGCCTAATTGGTACCCTGGGAGGGCGTTTTGGACATTTTACCTTTTTGGGTAATTAAACCCATGAAAATAACAAGGGTTATATCAGATATCTGGATGGTCATCTAGGGTTAGAAACTCTAAACACAAGTGACGGCCATAGGAGATGGAAGAAGAAAGCTTCCAAGGCAATTCAAGGCCAAAAAGCCACCCGTTTGCACCGTCGTCACCGCCAACGCGTAGATCGCGAGATGAGGAACGCAACCATACCAAAATCAGCCGTAAATCAGAATACCAAAAATGCCAGGCAAGTGTTTATCTTGCCATTTTCGTTGGTGCAATTTCCATATTAGTTTAGGAATGATTAGGGATGAAATAGGTGGAAGAAAACTCAATTTGTGATAGGAAAATCCATGTAGTGTTGGTTGATATGATGGTTCTAGAAACCCTTGCCATGTATAGGAAATTAACCACAAAATTTTGATGATTATAAGAAAGAAATTCTGGAGAAAAATTTGTTAGAAATCTGTTTAAGAAAATTCTAGGGTTCTTGATAATTACATATAATTTTGGGTTGAAAATCCATGTTTAAATGATGAATATGTACATGCCTTACGTTTGAAACATCTGGTATATTGTTATAATGTTAGTAGTAGAATTCTTGGGACGTTTGGGGTTGGAAAACATGGATTTGGATGAAGAAAATTGGTAGAACCCGTAACTACCATTCTGCAGAAATCAAAACACCTGCTTGATCGATCGATCGAGCATAGAGCTTCGATCGATCGAAGGTTCGATCGATCGAGTCCCAGACCTCGATCGATCGACCCCTCCTGACAGACTCCTATTTCTCTTGTTTAATTAGTTAAACTAAATTTATCGTGAAATAATTCTTGGGTATTCTTAATAAAGTCATTTTGGGAGACATGGATGACCAGTAGAGCATATGAATAAATGTTGGGACCTTTAATCTTCAACGAGAAGGGTATTTATGGGATATTTACTTTAGGGTTGGTAAATTTATGAATTAAAGGGTGAGGTGCGTAAGAGAGTTATGTTGGAACATAATAAGGACACTTACTGAATTTCATACTTGTGAGGATAGAGTTCACGAGTGTCACGAAATGCGTTGGAGAAACCCCTTCGAGTTAAGGTTAGTGATGAACCCTTATAAAAATACTTAATGTGAAAATTTAGGATAAATATCGTAATTATGGGTGATGAGAGAAACCTATGTTGATATAATGATAAGTGGTATATTTATATGGTTGTGTATGCATATATTATATACGTGTGAAAAACGTACCCGCGCTACTTGCTATCCCTGAGGTTATAGCGCTAGGACAGTCTTATCTCGATGGGACCTTTATGGGGGATATTAACTTGTACCCTAGAAGATTGATATCCTTGGTACAGGCTATCGAATCGATAGTTCAGACGGTCCTAAGAGGCATGGGGTATGTACTGACCTCTTAGAGACTTGGAATCTATGCTTCGCCTCAATCTTGTTTTGTGTATATATGTTGGTACAGTTCGAGAGTGATTCCGAACTTGTATATCCCTTAGTGTGAGCATTATGGGGATTGGATAGCAGAGTATGCCTGCACCATAGTTTGTATGTTGGTGTTGTTAGAATATATATACGAGTACTTAATATATATATATATATATATTTGAAATTTGGGAAATTGAAACTATTGCTGTGATATAGTAAGTGAGAAATAATTCTGGACTATAAATCGGAAATACTTGCTTGAAAAGTATAATGTGACACTGGGAAACTTTATAAATTAATGAAGCTAAAACGAGAGTTGTGCTACTAATTGGAAGTATCTTTTTAAACAATGATATTGTTTGGTTTTAAAATCTTACGAGTAATTTGAGATAAGCTAAATTGTTGGGAAGGTTAGTGTGATAAAATGATAGGATTAACCGTTGGGAAGGTTAGTGCGATAGGTGTGCACATTAGAAGAGAGGTGAGAATTTCTCAAGAGCGTGTCGCACTCATATGTTATTGCATTGGCCTGTATCAATTTAAATACTTGCTAAATGTATTTTAAATCAAACACACTATCGGGCTCTGACCCGTTTCTTTTTCCCTCTCTCTTGTATATATATATGTATATATTTCAGGTGCCCAGCCACAGGGGCGTCTTGCTTAGGATCCTTTGAAAGGAACGTGCTGCAGCTTAGGTGGGAGTTGCAGGTCACTTGCGTAGACGGCTTCCTTTATTGACTCCACTTATAGCATTCTCATTTATTGGGCATGTGTCGCCCTTTCCATTATTTCATTGTTATTGGTACATTTGTATTTCAGTTATTTCTAGTATTGTCACTATGAGATTTATTCAGTTTGGATTGTGTTACTTTATATTTCGCATGTTGACATTCAATTGATGAATGTCTTAAATTATTAGATTGTGTTCCAGGTTTATTGTGGTGTGATTCTTAATTGTTGAAATATTGATAACAAATAAAATAAATGATTTTCTTTAAATAAAATTTGGAAAGTAGGTATGAGAATGGTTTTGACACTTAGCTTAATTATTTAGGGTGTTAAATTGGAAAAAAAAAAATTATCGACAGTGATGCTGAGAATGAACCAACTGTTCACCTTGATTTAATTTAATAAAGGAGTGATCACCCGGTATTTAATTAGGCGGGGTGTCACATTTGGACCGAATCTCCATTTTCTCCTCCTCTTTCTCCTTTCTCTCTCTCTTCTCTCTCTTTTCTTTATTTCCTTTCTCTCTTTTCTCCATCTCCCTCTCTTTATATAGAAAGAAAAGTGTTTAACCCCTTAAAACCCAATTACGAGTTACTTTTACCTCTAAAATTACCCGAAACTCATTTTCGACAATCGGACACTCTTTTTCGACTATCTCGGACATTTCGAGACTCACGACGCAGTCGAAATTTCCATCCGTGGTACTTGACCGTAAATCACTATTCCAACCCAAAATAAACAAATGCGGGTTTTCCAATTTAAAATCTTACCCATGTCGCTTTACTCAACGGTGACATATGATTAAAATATTTTGACCTATATAGTCCCAAAAATAATCACAACATCCCTCGAAAATCATTTAATCCTCGAATATCCAAAAATTACTATTTTAGGAAATTCTCCAAATTGCCAATTTATATTTATTTATGGAATTTAATCGTCTCCAAAAGGGCGGGTTGTTACATGCATATAGCCTTATATGTAATTTGCTAGGACTGCTTGTACTTAATAAGTGTGAGTGTGTGCATGCATGTGTTAGAGAGCACCTCCACAAACAATTTCACCCTACAACACGGAAAGTATTGGTAATAAGATCTTGTGAACAAGAGTCGACGTAAAGTGCTGGAACAAATCAGAAGTTAATAAACTGGGAGAACAACATCTACAATCATAACTGCAGAGAAGTTATAAGGACACCAGAGGGTACATTCCTAAACTTATATAGGTCTAAGTTGTATGCATGTTAGTTATATAGTTTGTAACTCATAAATTTGTTTTAGTGGATTTTTTTTTCATTTTACTCCATAGAGGGAGTCGTGGATGTTTCCTCAATTGGTGAGGTTTTACCACGTAAAAAATCGTGAACTTAATGTTTCTACATCTCCTCATCTCATTCTTGGTTTTGATGAGTTTAAAGTTTGTTTAAACTGTTTCATAAACCTGTTAGTCAAATCTTAAATAGATCTCATACATACTGTTTTGTTAAACACATCTTGTGTTCAAATAGTTTTGATTTTTAAGAAAAGAGTTTCTTCAAAAAATAGCTCGGAGTTACTTAAATAGTTTATTTTTAATAAAAGGCTTTAGTAACATATTTTCAATTGGTATCAGAGCTTGGTAAACTTCTTTTAAAGAGATCTTGTGTTTTTGAAATTGTTTTCTGAAAATCAAATATGGACGAGAAAAATGAAAGATTTGGTAACTTGACCAGACCTCCTATCTTTGATGGAACCAATTTTGCTTACTGGAAAGTAAGAATGATTGATTTCATTCAAGGAACTCTGGGATATGATGTCTGGGACATTGTTGAAAATGGTTACACTTTTCCTACAAAACCAGCCACTGAAGGAAGTAATGAGAGGGTTAAGAAAGCATTAAGTGAGTTCACTCAAGAATAGAAACAAGTTTCTTGAAATAATAACAAAGAAAAGAATGCCATATTTATGTCCATAAATGAACATGAGTTCAAAAGAATCTCATCTTGTACCACTTCTAAGGAAGCTTGGGACACTTTTGTTACTGCTCATGAAGGTGACACTAGAGTTAAGGCTGCTAAAACTCAAATGCTCATTCAACAGTATAATTCCCTAATTATGTCTGAGACTGAGTCATTTGATGACTTCTATATGAACCTAACTGATATTGTGACCAAACTGCATGCTAATGGGATAACTTATGTGTAACAACCCTCACTTTTGATAGCCAATTTTATATTTATTTACTAGGTGTAGTGATTAATTATAAAATGATGGATGTTGAGTAAATATTAATTTATTATGAAAAAAGGTTAATATTTACTGAAATTTGTATGATTACCTGATGAGTAGGTAAAAATATCCATGTTGTGATTTATTGTGTCATGAGAATTAAATGACATTTTGGTTTAATGAGAAACCGGAACTTAAAATGAGATATAAAATTTCCAAATGATAATTTGGAGGGTGTAGTTAGTCCCGGTAGGTGCGAGACAGTCAAAATAAGTGCCATATTGTATTTTGGCATTTCGGGCATTTTTGACTGGTTATAGCTTAAATGTGTATTGCGTACCATTTTATCGCGTATTAGCCACTTAAGTGGGCTTTTCAGATTTAAGCCACGTTTAAGTCCCCAACCCCATTTCTTTTCTTCCATTTCTTTTTCTTATTGAGCCCTAGAGAGAGAGAGAGAGAGAGAGAGAGAGAGAGAGAGAAAGGAGAAAGAAGAGAACTTTGGAGAAAAGGGAGATTGGAGCTTGGATTGTTGCCTCCACCAAATCAAATCTGAATTTGCAAGATCAAGGAAAGTAACTTACTTGCTATAATGTGATTTAAGTGGATTTATTAGCATGATTTGTTGTGGATTGTTATGATTTAGTTTAGTTAGGGTTTTGTTAAATTTATTGGGTATTAACCCTTAGAAAGTGATTTGGATGATAAATTTTCTTGATGATGGTACTTAGAAATATTGTGGTGCATTAGTTCCATTAAATGTTATGGACTTGGTTGTTGGAAGAAGAAATAGGGAGCCTAGGTCTTCTATGGCCGGTCGACCGCGGTTACCAGACCGGTCGACCGGGCCTTCGGAGGAGGGCACACTGCTTTCTTTCAAAGGCATGAAATTGAGGGCGCGGTCGACCGCGGGTCCCCTACCGGTCGATCGGCTCGTCCGAAATGAACTTTCTGCTTTTCTACTAAGGCAAAAATGTGAGACGCGGTCGACCGCTGTCTTGGGACCGGTCGACCGGTCCCCTGTTTTCTCACCTAACTTCCTACTTTTATTTTTAAACTCTTTTCTTCCCATAGGGACTTAGGACCCTTCTTGAATGAAGTAAACCTTGACTTTTAGAGTCCTAGTGGAGTTGTTTGGTGCCCTAGTGTTGAATGGGTTTCACTTGGGGTTAAGTTCGGGGGAAAGGGTTGTCTTAAGTGATGTTGAGGCATCACTCTCTTTGTGCATCCTAATAAGTGGATGGGGGTTAGATGCCCTAACTTGGAGACTTAGGGGCTTATCAAAGTTAGATGAACTTTGAGGATTAATAGGATCATAATGACCATTTGGAGAGTTGTTGGGACTGGTATATTAAGGAATATTAATTAAAATATTCGATGGGAATTAGGTTCGCATAAAATGAACCCAATTGGCTTAAGGATGATAGATTTCTCTATATTGGACCCGAACTATGTAAATTTTGATGGGTTCAAATAAAATGAACCCGGTTGTTTAATTACTCTAGGTTCGAATAAAAAGGACCAAACACATGGATATTGAAAATGGAAACTTGAAAATGAAAATGAGATAAAATGTGGTAAATGCTAATTTACTTAAACACACCTCTCTAAATGACATCATAAGGGAAGTTCGCACGCTTGGTGATGCCCCGTGGCTAGTGAATGCAGGGTGGATATAGTCCTAGGCCATATGCGGGGTATTGTATATTTTTTCTACACTGGTTAGGGGATTCCGAGTGTGGTCCTAACTTTCTCGCAGGCATATGGCCGCTTCCCGACGTTGCGTTATGATCCCAGGTTGTCTTGTATATATAGGCCCTGGAAGATGATGGTCATTTAGGGGCGCGCCCAGTGGGGAAACTCAGAGGGGTGGTCTTAGAATCGGTATGTGTATATGAATATAACTTTTCTGCATCAAGTGGGACTTGATGGACATATGCCACAAAGAGCATGATACGTGCCATAAAGAGCGCGGGAAATGAGATTAATAAGTTATGTGCCAAAGAGCACTTGATATTAATGATATTCCTATTAAGGAATGGAAAGATGTTATGGTAAGATAATTTACTTTGGAAGTTAATAAAATGAAAGGAAATTATACCTTCTTATTGTAAACCAAACATATGGCTTTTAATTCCTATTAAGGAATGTAAGAAGGATACGGTAATTGGATTACTGAGTAAAGGTTTTAAATTTATATTACTTGCTTTTCTTTCTTTTATGTAGGCATTTCATTTCATAATTAGTTGATATGTCATTGTCATATTATCATCCTTATTTATGCATAACTGTTCATTTCTATCATGCTTTTATTTCTTCTGGTAATCATATAGAACCCGACCCTGACCAGTTTACTTTCCTTGTTGCATATACGATTGTATCTTCTCAAGTGTTCCTCCGCAAGGACGCCCGTTTTCATGTTCCCCTTCCTTTGCCTTTGACAAGCTGTAAGATTTTGCGCGTTATTATAGGACGTTGTATTAGACGCTTTCATTCTTGTTATTCTAGATAAGTCCGGGTTGTAACTCGGGCGAGTGGCCCAAACTTTGATACTTGATTAATGAATGTCTTACATAAGATATTATAGTATTGTACGGTATTCTTTGTAGCTGTGGACCGACAGCTTATTCGGTTCATTTGTTTACTATCGTTTTAGTGGTTATATATATATATATATACATATATATATTCCTGTGGAATCACACTTGTTTATCGGATCGGGTTGTTTAAATTTAGTTTTCTTAACTTCTTATTTAAATTTTACACATTTTGGCAACCCGTTTTCTGATATATTGGGTGGTTTTCCCGCATATTCAGTTTATTTTGTTGATGCTGAGGATGATATCTATCCATGATTCCTGTTACGATTGAGTATCGGGCTGGCCACCCCTTATCTCGAATCTCGGGTTGTCACATTATGATAGACAAGAAATTGTATCTAAAATTCTGAGATCATTACCACAGAAATTTGATAACAAAAGATATGTTATTGAGGAAATATGTGATATTAATCTCACTCCTGAACTACTCAGTAGTAAATTAAGAACTGTGGAAATGGAATTGGAATTGAAGAAACAACTGACCCAGTCTCATAGAAAAAGGACTAGTTCCAATCTAAGCTTTTCTTCTAAATTGATTAAGCCTCAGTTTAATACTTCCAATGATTACTCTGATGAGGAATGCGATATAGAGAGTTTGGACAATCAGATTGCCTTAATGTCAAAACAGTTTAAGAAAATCATTAAGTTTAGAAACAAAATGGCAAATAAACAAGGCAAGACAAATTATCCAACTCCCTCTAATCACGGACCTCATGAGAAAATCCATGACAAAAACCATAAGGACTCTCACATTAGACCTAACAGAGACCTTAAGAAGACTGAATGCTATAGATGTCGTAAACTAGGGCACATTGCACAAGACTGTAGAGTTAACTTGAACGCTCAAAACAAACACACTAGAGCCAACATTTGTAAAACATGGGATGATTCAAGTGACTCTGAAAATGAGGAACCTGAGTCATCTGATGTTTTTGACCCTTGCATATCTTTCTTTGCCAAGATTATATATAATGATGATATGCATGTGCTTGTTAGTGAGTATGAATCAAATAATTCTATGTCTGATGGTTCGAATATTATTATTTCTGGTTTAGATGCTTTAATTACTGAGAATATTGCTATCTCTTCTTCGGGGTGTGTGAGTCAAAGGGAAAGCGATAATGATAATGTCAATGGGTGTGTGAGTTCAAAGAATGAATCCTTAGGGGTCACTTCACACACTACACTTAGTGACTTGGAAAATGAAGACCTCCCAGACATTCACACACTTTATGCTAAAACTCTCAAGAAAAGCTCTAGACTAGAAAAAATTGTGAAAGATCTCACCAAAAAGTTGGAAGACCTAAGCCTGATGGTCAAACTGAATGCTGAAGAGCATACCACCCAATGTTTAACTCATGAAAGTGAAATTAAAGTGTTTGATGAAAAACTCAGAAATTTGACTGAAATAAATGAAACTCTGGAGAAAAAATACAAAGGGACATTGTTAGAATTGGATCAAACTAAAGAAAAGACATCAACTATTTTCAAAAAAATTACAAAATTTAAAAATAATTCTAACTGTTTTGATGAATTTGTTGCTGAATCTAAAATCAATTATGATGATCGAACTGGAATAGGGTTTTGCCCCAATTTGAAGACACAAACAAAATCTTTTGAACCTATCAAGTTTGTGTCAGGAGGTAAAAGACCTATTGAAACATGCCCATATTTGCATTCCTTTAAAACTGAGTTTGATTCAAAACATCAAAATTCTAACATTGGGGAATCAAGTTGCTCGAAACATGAAAGTTTTAAGGCTAAATACGTCTGCCCCTTCATTAGAAAGAGTGAATATACATTCAAACCTGTACTACCTAGAAATAGAGTTCAACCTCAAAATTCCTCAAAACCTTTGTTTAGAGACTTTCCTAAGGAGACCCCAATTTTGATCAATCTTTATTGCTCTTACTGCGACATCTATGGTCACTCTTTTGATGGTTACTATGCTAGGAGACTTGTCAAACCTATCTGTAATCCTCATATCTATCAAAATTTTAACTATTCTAGGAGGAGCCGCAACAATTATGTACTTCCTAGACAACCAGACAAAGACTCTAATTATAGGAAGAGAAAGACCAAACCTAAAAGAACATTTCCTAGAGGGATGCCTAAGAATCTTTCTAAACCAAATGCTCAAGTCTTTCACAAAATTCAAAATCATGCGCAAAACATTTTTCAGCAAAAATCCAATGCTCGTAAATTTTATCAATTGAGAGCTAATAGGCGCAAAATGAAAACTAGAGCAATTTGGGTTAGAAAAGATGATCTATTACCTCAGATGAAGTGTAACATAGTTGTTACTGCTTTAAAAGCTGAACACACATCATCTGGTTGGTATTTAGACTTTGGATGTTCTAAGCACATGACTGGTGATGATACAAAACTCTTAAATAAAACCATCTTTGCTGGTGAAAAAGTCATTTTTGGTGATGGAGTATCAGCCCAGATCATAGGCAAAGGAACTCTCCAAGAAGATGGACTTCCTATTCTTGAAGATGTTCTTCTAGTTAAAGGTCTTAAGGCCAATCTACTTAGTATCTCGCAATTTTGTGACTCAGATCATACTGTTACCTTTTCAAAGAACAATTGCAAAATTTAAAATGAAAAAGGTGAATGCATAATTACAGGATTCAGGACTCCTGACAATTGTTATACTATCATGAACAAGTCTGAAATCTGTAATGTTGCCAGAATGGATGACAATGAGATATAGCATAACAGAATGGGTCATATAAATTACGATAATCTTAGTAGACTGGCCTCTCAGGAAATAGTTAGAGGAGTTCCTAAAATCAAACTCATACCCAACATTATCTCTGGTTTTTGTCAGAAAGATAAAATTGTTAAGGCTCCTCATAAGAAAGTTAATGATATTCTTACCTTTAATCCCTTGGAGCTCATCCATATGGACCTAATGGATCCCTCCCAAACTGTTAGTCTCTGTGAACACAGTTATATTCTAGTTATGGTTGATGACTTCACCAGATTTACTTGGGTAGCCTTTTTAAAACAAAAGTCCGACACTTTTCAAACTTTCCTAAAAATTATTCTTCGGATTGAAAATGAAAAGGACACTCAAGTAAATAGAATTCGTAGTGATAGAGGTGGTGAATTCAAAGACACTGGTATTATTGAATACTGTGACTATAATGGTTACAGACATGAATTCAGTGCTCCTAAGACTCCTCAATAAAATGGAATTGCTGAGAGAAAGAATCGTACTCTTCAAGAGATGGCACGAGTTATTTTACATGCCAAGAATTTACCTAAATACTTTTGGGTAGAATCTATTCGTACTGCATGTCACATCATAAATAGGGTCTATCTTAGAAATAATTCCAAACAAACTCCTTACGAACTTTGGTACAATAAAAGGCCTAATCTTAAATACTTAGAACTTTTGGCAGTACTTGTTATGTATGCAAAGATAGGGAACACTTATCCAAATTTGAGAGTAAGGGAGATAAAGCTATATTTCTAGGATACTCGCCTAACAGTAGAGCCTATCGAGTGTATAATCTTCGCACTAAAACCTTGATGGAATCCATAAATGTAATTGTAAGTGACACTACTGTAGAGAACAAGACTAGTGAATCAACTATTGAGGAAGAGTCTACAAACATTTTAGAAAATGACTCTTCTGAAATAGATAATTCATTACCAATTGAGATTCCTGAAGTACCTAACTGGGTTTCTAATGATCATCCCAGAAATAACGTAGTTGGTAACCCTAGTGAGCCAGTGCGTACAAGATCCCAACTAAGAAATTATGCACATTATTCATGTTTTGTTTCCCTTGTGGAACCAAAGAATGTAAATGAGGCATTGAATGACTCTCACTGGATTTCTACAATGCAGGAAGAACTTCTTCAATTTGTCATTCATGATGTTTAGTATCTTGTTCCTCGTCCTGATCGCAAAAAGGTTATTGGCACACGTTGGACTTTTAAAAATAAGACTGATGAAAATGGGATAATAATTAGAAATAAAGCTAGATTAGTTGCTCAAGGATACTCTCAAATTGAAGGAATAGATTTTAACGAGACTTTTGCACCTGTTACTCGTTTAGAATCTGTTCGTCTGCTCTTTGCTATAGCTTGCCACTTGCATTTTACACTTTACCAAATGGATGTCAAATCTGCATTCCTTAATAGAATATTGACTGAAGAGACCTATGTAGAACAACCTAAAGCGTTCATTGACCCTCAGTATCCAAACCGTGTATTTCGTCTTAAAAAGGCTTTGTATGGCCTTAGACAAGCACCTATAGCTTGGTATGAGCGTCTTTCCAGTTTCCTCTTAGATAAAGGTTTCAAAAGAGGTGGAAATGATCAAGCTCTTTTTGTCAAACATTTTGACAAACACATCATTATTGCTCAAGTTTATTTTGACGATATTATCTTTGGATCAATTTCTCCCTCAGAAGTAAAATCCTTCTCTGAAACTATGCATAAGGAATTTCAAATGTCCCTTATGGGAGAGTTACAATTCTTCTTAGGCCTTCAAGTCAAACAAAATTCAGAAGGATTATTTGTATTGCAATCTAAGTACGAGATAATAAAGAAATTTGGCCTAGAGAGTGCTAAAGATGCTAGAACACCCATGAGTACTACGCTAAAACTTTCTAAAGATGAAAATGGAAAATCCGTAGATCCTACTCTATATCATAGTATGATAGGAACCTTACTATATCTTACTACCTCGCGTCCTGATATTATGTCTGTTGTGTGTGTATGTGCTCATTATCAAAATAATCCTAAAGAGAGCCATTTGAATTCTGTTAAACGTATCATTTAATATGTGAAAGGCACTCTGAATCTAGGACTTTGGTACACTAATGACACACCAAGCACTATAATTGGGTACACTGATGCTGACTGGGCTGGGTGTACTGATGACAGTGAAAGCACATCAGGAGCATGTTATTATATAGGTAATAACTTGGTAGGATGGAGTAGTAAGAAATAAAACTGCACATCACTCTCGACAGCTGAATCTGAATACATAGCCGCTGGCAGCTGTTGTGCTCAATTACTGTGGCTTAAATAAATGCTAAGTGGTTATGGTATTCAAGAAAACCAATTGCATCTCTATTGTGATAGTCAAAGTGCGATTAATATTTCTAAAAACCCTATTCAACACTCGCGAACAAAGCGCATAATAATAAGACATCACTTTAGACGCGAATTGGTTGAAACTAAGGAATTAGAAATCAATTATCTTCCTACTGATTTGCATCTCGCAGATATGTTTACCAAACCTCTAGATTATAATAGATTCATTTCTTTGCGGAAATCTATTGGTATGGTTTGTGCTGAGTAATACCTTTGCTGATTATCAAAGTTTTTTCCTTTGTCCATTTGAGACAAAATGGGGGAGAAATTTGAGTCATTATGAATATTTGTATATATGCTAAACTGCTTGATCTTAATGATACATTGCAAGTTTTTGTACAGTTTTTCTCAACTGATGTAATAGGGTATTCAATTGTTAGTAGTTGAGTTATGTACTTTTGTTTTCTAGCATTTGTGTAGATAGAATCTTTATAGGAATTGGTTTTTCTTATCTTTTTTGTCGCCCTACGAGTCCTAGTTAACTCAAAGGAGATTTTGTCTCATATTTCCAAAGGGGGAGATTGAAGCCCTTATACTCTTGACTCACTTGAGTCTATATTGTATAAGAGTTCATCTAGTTTGGAAATTAAGACAAAATTATGTCTATCCTAGAAACCAAAGAACCTCAGAGATTGTATTGCTATTTCATTCATTTATCTTGTAGTGATCAAGACCCAATTACAAACACTCACACACAGCAGAATGCGTCATAAACATGTCATATTGCATATTTATGTGTGTATATATGTTAAGTATGTTTAAATCCCTAAATTTGATTTTTAAATATTTTTTGGGATTTTAAAAACATTTTTTAAGAAAGGTTTTTTTTAATTAAAACTAGGTTTTAAAAGTTTGTGGGTTCAATCTATAATTATGGTTTAAATGGTTTATTGGCTTAAAGTTGGTCTGGGTAGAAACCAAAAGCGGCAGAGAATTCAGGGTGTGGTTGTAATTACTTTTAGACGCGCATTTTATATCGCCTTACTAATCAACACCTGTTGCTTGCTGATTGGTTCATTTTTTGTTTCTTTACTGAGTATACAATCGCGTATCTTTACAACCGTTGGATCAAACCTTATCAACATCCTGCATGCTTTCTTTGGTAATCCCTGTGTATCCCTCCGGAACCAATCAGGTGACTTTTAATCACCGCTTTCTGTGAGCCCTTAGATTTAAGTCAATCCATCTTGACTCAATCCTGACCCTTATTTTTTAACCTGCTTCTCGATCCTTCTCTTCGTCCTATAAAAGGGACCCTCCTCTCAATCGTCTAAGACTTTTGGCCAGTTCATTCCTGAGAGTAAAAAAAAGAGAAGAGAGAAAAGAGAGAAACTAGAAAGAAAGAAAGAAAGAAAGAAAGAGAGTTAGAAACCCTAACTCTAAAATCAGTTCGTCAATCCTCTTTAAAACCAAACACTCCTACATATCCAAAATACTACCCTGAGTGTTCTTGAGTTTTTGAGAGATATTTGTATTGCTGTAACATCTTGTTCATTAGATCCTGTTCCCAACTTAAACTGTTTACTTAGATCTATTTTCTTCTTCATAAAAATTTCAAATCTATGTTTTGCATGTTACATCACACTTAGATCTACATGTTTTATTTCTCATCTTGAGAAATATATTGTTGATTCTTTTCTAAAAATTGCTTTTGACTTTGAAATCAACAATAAATGTTTTTTGTTTCTAGTTCTCATAAAACTAAACCTTTGACCTAGTTTGGAATCACACTTGGAGGTTTTCAATCTCGAAAATCTTTTCAAAACCCTGAGATTGATTAAGATCTTGACTGTCTTCTAAGCAAGATATCCGTGGATTCTGGGATTGATTTAAAGGTCAAACAGGTTCAAAGTTTTGTGAGAAGAGAGAAAAAGAAAAATCACTGCATATAGCCTTATATGTAATTTGCAAGGACTGTTTGTACTTAATAAGTGTGAGTGTGTGAATGCATGTGTTAGAGAGAACCTCCACAAACACTTTCACCCTACAACACAAAAAGTATTGGTAATAAGATCTTGTGAACAAGAGTCGATGTAAAGTGCTGGAACAAATCAGAAGTTAACAAACTGGGAGAACAACATCTACAATCAGAACTGCAGAGAAGTTATAAGGACACCAGAGGGTACATTCCTAAACTTATATAGGTCTTAGTTGTATGCATGTTAGTTATATAGTTTGTAACTCATAAATTTTTTTTTAGTGGATTTTTTTTTCATTTTACTTCGTATAGGAAGTCGTGGATGTTTCCTCCATTGGTGAGATTTTACCACGTAAAAAATTGTTAACTTAATCTTTCTACATCTCCTCATCTCATTCTTGGTTGTGCTGAGTTTAAAGTTTGTTTAAACTGTTTTATAAACATGTTAGTCAAATCTTGAATAGATCTCGTACATACTGTTTTGTTAAACACATCTTGTGTTCAAATAGTTTTGATTTTTAAGAAAAGAGTTTTTTCAAAAAACAGCTCGGAGTTACTTAAATAGTTTATTTTTAATAAACGGCTTTAGTAACATATTTTCACCATCTTCTGTATCTCGATTAATATTATGTAATCACATTTATCGTTTAATCACATTAAATTACCTCACTCGAAATAAAATGTATTTTCTCAATTAATTCTTAAATTAATTAAATTTTAAATACGCAGAAATACAGGGTATTACAATCCATTATCAAATAGTGAAAGTGGGATTGTGTTTCCTAATACTTTAACAGATATGTTGAGGGCATAATTGTGATCAGGTCTAATCTTCGATATTTCTTCTTCTAAAAAAGGAGAGGATATTGGAAGATGTCAACGACCCAACCCTATTTACAACTTCTTTGAGAGTGGTGGAATGAGGGACTATAGGTCTAGAGAGGAGTTTTAACAAAGGATTTTTCTGCAACTAGGAGGATATGAAAATCCACTATAGGGTGATATTTTCTTGGGTCTTCTTGAGTCGTTCAAAAACTTTGCTTTCTTCAATTGTTATTTCTCGCATGGGAAGTTTTTCGAAAACTCCCTTTGTTTTATATGCCTCGATCACAAGAGGAATCTGATCTTTATAATGTCTCCCAGATCTAGTCATGTGATTTACTAACGCGGGGAATAATAATAACTCCCATGTCTTCATCTACCTCTCGCCGAATGGCCACTTTATTTATTTCCCCCAAAAGATCTTTAAAGAATATCATTCCACATAGGCTGGCTACTAGACTAGATTCTTCCCATCTAGGTTTGTCCTGTGAACTGTCAAAGTTATCCTTGATATGGTGGTGAATATGTCCTCTTACTAAGGTAATTCAATACATTTAACAACCTCAATAGCTTCATCGTACAAATCTCCCCACTCAACGGGGAAGGGCAGATGTGAAAGGATCAACCGTCCTTAAAGCTTTGAAATGGTGAGTAGCTCATAAATGCTGCAAATTTCACTTGTTTATCGAAGTTTATTGGTATTCGTATCACATCATCTAGACAAACATCTTTAACAGGAACCATCCTTTCATCTGATTCCCGATCCCACTTTTGGGCTTCCACGAACAAGACACTAAATTTATGACAATCAACAGTCATCTCGGTGGGCCATTTCAACCCAAACTCTAAGAGTTGGTTCAATACAACGGGTAACTCCATGTCTTTCCCTACAGACCAAGTAAATATGACAATGCAGACCCTTATAAGGAGTGACAAATCTTGATTGATAAAGTAGGTAGGGTGTAAAGAAAATATAGGTAAACCTTGAGTGGTTTATGTGAGATTATATATATGATG
The DNA here is from genome assembly GCA_949130495.1 of Sambucus nigra. Lineage (NCBI taxonomy): Eukaryota > Viridiplantae > Streptophyta > Magnoliopsida > Dipsacales > Adoxaceae > Sambucus > Sambucus nigra. Next base: position 448,867,788 of record OX422212.1, on the reverse strand, counting down.
GGTACTTTACTATGCATAATTTGAGTAGATGGGTCAAATTCTAGTTCACTTTCTAGAAACATGACATTTGTATGTGCTGGAAATGGGTTATGAGTGGAATTAGGATTAGGATTAGCTGGCGGAGCGATGATACCTTGGTCAATTAGACTTTGTATCACATTCCTAAGATGGAAGCATTGGTCGGTAGTATGAATAGAAGACTGGTGGAAATCATAAGAAGCATCGATCTTGAAGTTTTTAGAGAGTGTATTTGGTAATGGTTGGGGTTCCAAGGATTTTTTAAGGATTCATCTCAATAGGGCCTGGTAGAGAGACATATGGGTGCGATGTCTCGCATCTTGAACTTCTCTTGTAGTGTGTATTTAGGATAGAGAGACATACGGGTGTAGTTCATGTAGTTACCATATATCTGACTGGGTTGAACTTATTTATCAGTAGTTTTTGGTCTTCCTTAACCTTTTTTAGTTCCTCTTCCATAGGATCCATGGGTACTCGCAGGTTAGCCCCTGGCTAGGCAAGGTTCGAAATAGGTAGTTGAGCTGGCAGTGGCCCATTGGCAGGTGGGGCATGAAGAACATGTTAATACTCTTATGGTACCTAGATAAGCTCAAGAGTGGGGGGGCCTATGGCATGAGAAAATACAACCACATGTTCTTTAAGAATCTGGGCTTGATGATGCGGTATCTCGTGGACCTCGATTTAAAGGTTGGTAGTCTTGGAACTATGCTGGGCTAAGATGGTCATCAGATTGGGCTACACATTCGGTGCTTTGTCAGTGTTCTCCATGAAGGTATATCCCAAACTCGAATGAAGTATCAAAAGAACTGGAGAAGTTCGAGGAAATTTTATGGAAGATCGAAGCCAATAGGGAGCGAGGCCAAAATCGGGTATGCGATTGACTGAGAGGGAAAACGGTTTGAACTTATTTTTATAAAAAGGAGGGATAAATTTTTTGGTATTTTAGAAGGAGGAGAAAGGTTTTTTTGTATTTTTAAAAATGGAGGGAAAAAGGAGAGGAATCTCAACATGATTATTATTAATGCTATTATTAGGTTTTATGTGTATTAGGTTTGCCTAAATGACGAAAAAATTTCGTACAGGACCCGAGCCTTAAAAATACGGTTTTAAAGTATGTAAGACACGGTTTGACTTTTTTTAGTCTCACGGATGGGTTCTTGTCTTGAAAAAAGGTGAATTAGTGTAAAAACTCAGGCGGTATATCAACCCATAATTTTAGCAGAGTTACGCATGGTAACCGGATAACTAAATATGAGTGTCCTAGGTATGACACCTATATGAGTTTTATGCAATTGTTGGGTTAGTGGAAGGGTTCCCCCTTGGCATAACTTCCACAATATACCTCTTGCATATAAGGCAATTCATTCATCATTACATGTGGACAAGCTATTTGATATACTTGAGTGTACAATGAATTGCCTCACTATATACCTCGTGGGGACAATACGTGTGAGAGAGAATTCGATAAAATCGACGTACGTGAATGAGTTCACTAATTATACCTATCATAGAGAGTTCAATCAAGAGATACAATACAGGGGAAACCGTTCGATATACATCGAAGGAACGGGGCCAGGGGCTGGTGAGAGTCATATTACTCAGGCCAACTGTGGCCCCCCAGTACGGGACAAAATTTTGGTCAATATTGTTGTTGATGTCTAAAAATGGACTAAATCTAGTTACATAATCACATATAATAATACCGTAAAATAATCAAATCACACGTACAAGATAAGAGATTTTTAGAGTGGTTCAGTTGTAAAATAGCATATGTCCACTATTGATATTATTTTGTAGGGTTTACAGTATTTTAATATGGTGTGCATATGAGTGATTCTTGTTGTCCCTTAAGCTGAGGGCGTATTTCATATTTATAATGGTGTTGAAACTTATAGATGGAATGCCTTTATATTTCCAGGTACTTATATCTGTGTACGATAAATGAAACCCTTTGAATTAAGTGTGGTTAGCATCCCATTTGAGTAACTTTTGGTATTCTTGATGATTGGAATTCCTATAGTTGGTCGGCAGTCCAGTCGACTAAGTATATCTGATGTCGATTAAAGTGGACAGTCATCCATGTAGGAGGACACATGTACAATTATAGTTGGTCCACGTAGGAGAGTAATATTTACATACAACAAAAAACCCCAAAGCTCCATGCTTAATGATTTATCGAAAGTATGTATTAGTAAGTTTAGTAAATTGCTTGGAGTATTATTTTGAGTATTTGGTAGGCAGCCGACTTCCCACACTTGTAAAAATTTCCACAAGTGTTGTTTGGTATTGGTATTTTTGTAATTAATTCAAACTTTTTTGAACCACCATAGGATACAATAGTCTTTTGAAGCTTCGTGAAGTGTGCAACTGGCATTAGTTCAACAGTACGTTCAGGTAATCATTTCATTCCCTTTTATCAAGGCAACCTATAAATAGGTACGATTTTTCCCTCCTTTTTTTTTCACCTCAAACCGTCTGCACTTCATATTTTCCCTTTGCCTTCAAGCTTTCTTTGTAGGACTGTTTGTTGCCATTATTTTTCTCCAGTTTTTGTAGTTACCTTAGATTCCCTGTAAGCCTTGTTTTTTCGCTTTCTTTGTTTTTAACATCTTTTTCTCTTTTTCCACCATGGTTCACATTATATACGAAGGTTCATTAAATGAGTTGAGAAAAAGAGAAAAATTCCCTTTTTCCTTCTACGATAGCACCCAACACTTAGGGAGTTATAAATGGTCCCCATAAATTAAATGGAATTTATGAGACTCATATTGGGGTCGAGGAGTTAATGTTTTGTTACAAATGGGATACAGTAAGAGAGAAAGCATACTATTTGAAGACTAGACAAGCAAATAGGTCCGTAGTACTGAATTTACCAGATTCTAATAAGGATTATTAGGATTATGGTGTAGTTGTTAAGACTTGTAACATGCTCCTCTTACACATGGAGTGTCATACACTGGGCCCAGATGTCCTCAAACAGGGTGTGACATAGGTTGCAATTCTTTTACTTATTCTTCTTTTGTGATGTGTTTCTGTATTTCATCGACTAACTTTGTTGTTCCTTTTTTATGCAGAGGAAAGTAATAAAAAGTATCCCAAATAAGGAGAAATTTGTATTGACGAGATCAAGTTTTTGTGGGGACTTAACTAGAGAGTTAAAGAGGAACATACTCGAGCTACCTATTTCTTGTTGGAATACAACAGTTCCATTACTTCTTTTATTACCCGGACAACATTTGTGTTGCCCCACGTTTCTATCAACTTAGAAGAAAAATCCTAAGCTGCTAAGAAAAAGTTGGATGATAGTGAAGGCAGAGCCAAGATTGATGAATACGAACTTACAGAAGTCACTACTTGAGCCCAATATACTGAAGACAAAGTTATTGGTTTGACTTCTGAAGTCATTTCCTTGAATCCTAAGGGCAAAGATTCTTTTGACAAGGGTTGGTCGAAAGTCATTTTTGCTACCTCCACTTAGATTGAATATGCTAAGAAGTTTTCCTTTAAGGAAGTTTAGTCAAAAACTCTGAAGGTGTTTGGCACCAAGGAAAGCTCGAGGATTTTCCAAAGGCATGATCTTGGTATTCCTCCTAACCTGTATTAGAAGTTAGATGATGAGGAGGGGTCTAGAGATTCTTCTATGATGCACATTGATTTTTCAATGGTGCCAAATTCTAGTGCCGACTAATTTGCTGCTAGCCAACACCAGGCCAAGGACAAGGAGAAGATCTACCTCATTATTAACAAGTTTATTTTTTTTATTTTCTTTCTTGATGATGTATCAAACCTTGTACTTCAACGATTAATCAATGAAAGATTTTGTTATATCAACTCTTTATAACTTCAAATGATCTTGATTTATTTATAGTTTTTTATTTTTTGTATTGTATACTTATCCAGATTTGCCCCACAAACTCATATATTTGTGACATTCTAGTTTGATGCTAGGAAGAAGGTCATTATTTATGTCGAATTCGAATTACTTAGGCGTTACAAAAATCTCTTTGAAAATAGCCATATTCCTTTGTCCGAGGAAGATTTATTAGGGTTGCTTAGCCTAGATGATTTTGATCAAGTGCAGGGGTCTTACGTTCTCCTCGATTGCCTGTTGGGAAGAGCTGTATACAATAATATTGGAGGATCACAAACACTTTAATGAATTGCTTCATTTTTATTGCTTGACCCATAATCATAGCTATTATGAAATGATTGAGCAAATGTAGGACCAGCACAAACTCCCTAAATCACTTCTTTATTATGATTATGAGGCCAAATATAGAGCATTAAGTTAAGGTTGGGGCTTTGACATGAAATTGAAAAACATTACTTCATATTCTAATAAGAATGAATTTATCTTAAACAAAGAACCGAAGAATGCCCAATAACTTTGTGCCATGTTGGAACGGGAAAATAATGCACTGAGGAATGAAGTAGATAGTCCGAAGAAATCAACCACCATTGGTCTAGGTGAAGGAGTTTCATTCTTGGAGACTGAGAATGCAAGGCTACTGGAGTAGATGGAAGCATTGCAAATGAAAAGGACCAAACCTGGGCAATCTTCCAGGAAAAGTATAGTTGTTCGGACAACCATTGAGGATGAGATGACCAATAAGACTCTTATCGACCAAGCTACCCCACTAAAATCCAAAGATATACACCTCAAGAAACATCAAGATCAAGTTGATACGCTGACATTCCAGTTTCATAAGTAACTAATGGATGTTTGGATAGATGGCTATAATGAGGCCTTAACTCACATGGATGATCATCTTGACCAAATCAATCGTGAACACTACAAATGGGGGTGGATTAACTAGATGACTTTGCTTAAGTATGATCAAGACAATAATTTATGGCACTAGAATAACCAAAGTTTCTTGGATTGTGCCAAGCCTCCCATCAAACTAGACACCAGTTGGATTTGAGATGATTCCATTCCTCAATGTATGTTACAAACGTATTTGTGTGATTATAGCCTCAATAATGAATGTGAGATGGTTCGTCCTCCTCACTTGCTTAATAGGCTAAGCAGCAATAATATGCAGATGCGAAGAGATTTTAACACAATATATTCTCCATATACCTTTGATGATCCTCCTACCAAGATGGAAAAGGCGCAAGGAATACATCTAGTAGAATAAATTTATACTTATTGAATTGCATTTTGATCAATTTCTCCTATTGTAATACATTTTGATCAATGAAATGAAGTTATTTCTTATTTAGTTCTCTTTATTCAAGGTTAGGGTTTATATTAATCTTTTTGCCAACTAGGTAACGTGTATAATGATTAATTAATCGACTTATAGACTAAATAACCTTATCAAATGTTTAATATTTCATTCATGTTTGAATTATTTATACGGCCTTAGATTTGACTAATTCACTTAGATAATAATGTAAATAGCTTTATTGTACTAACTTGTAGCATTAGTTATCAGTGGAGACCAAGTGTAATAGGAATGCATAATTATTCCAGTGTTTTAACCTAGTCGGGTGAAATCTTTAATTAAGAAATTTTACTAGCTTCTTGTTCGTGATTTGGCGAGGACAGATTATACATGAAGCTTAACTTTTCCAAATTTAGAAAAGCTTGGAAAAGTTACCATGCACTTTTTGAGGAACTTTTTGGACACTTTTCTGAAGATGGAAAAGTTAGGAAAAGTTTGAACCATGCTCTTTGGGGAGGAACTTTTTGGAAACTATTCTGAAGTTGGAAAAGTTGAACCAGGCTCTTTGGTGAAGAAATTTTTGGAAAATTTTCTAAAGTTGGATGGAAAGATTTAAATCAAAATTGTTTATTAACTTACGGGTTAAGGTGTAACCATTGTACTCCGAAAATAAAACACAAAAAGGATGTATAATAGAGAAAACCTAGAATTTCAATAACTTGAATAACCGATTACATTAAGAACAAAATTTCTAAAAACTAAATTACTGATAATTCTTGTGCAAATGGTCTACGTTCTAAGGATTCTTGAATTATTCTCCTTTCAGATTTTCCAAGTGATAAGTTCCTGGTCTGATAACCATCGAGATACGGTATCAACCATGCCAATTAGGCTCCATCTTGTTTCTCTTCTGAATTACTTTCTTGAGTACGAGACCCCCTGCTTCAGGTTATTTGTCTTAACCTTTCGATTATAAAAATTTGCAGTCCTTTGTTGGTAGGCATCCATTCGAATAAAAACTTCTTCTCAAATTTCTTCTATCATGTCCAGATCTAATTACCCCATGAGGTCATTCTTAAGTGAATCAAACTCCAATACCCTATAAGTCGGTAGACCTATTTCCACTGGTACTACTGCCTCGTGCTAAAAGATAGTATGTACGGTGTTCCCCCATTACTATTCTGGGAGTAGTCCTATATGACCAAAGGAATGAAGTTTTTGGATTCCCGATCGAATATAGTACTCTTCAAATTATTCATTATCAAATTTAGTGCCATGATCAATGATGAAATCATAGGGCATGCCATAACTGTAAATCATCTCCTTCCATATGAACTAGAAATCCCTCTAATAGGGAATATCAATCAAAGGCTCAACCTCTACCCATTTGGTAAAGTAATATTCTGCTACAACTAGATATTTGAACCTTCCCTCAGCGGTCGATAGTGGTCCGACCAGGTCAATTCCATAGATAGCAAAAGTACATGGAGAAGTGATGGGTGTTAGAGTTGTCCTAGTGATCTTGCATTGCTATCTGTTATCTTAGTGATCTCCCAATGTGTGAGCTCCACATGAGCCTTTATGCACCTCTTTGATCAAATCATTTACATCATTTGTATTAACACAATAATGTAGGGAAATAATGTATCCTTTCCTATACATGATACCTTTTTCTAACACATAACTAGTTCTTTTGTATCTTATCTCGTTGGTTTCCTTTTGGTCAGATGAAAATGTTCCTCTTTGGATGTACTATCTAATTGGATCTATCTATTAGGGACCTAAGTCCATAGAGATGATGTTGATTTCCATCCCATCAATGCTTCCATGGGCAAAAATTTCCACTGGAATTGTTCTCCGTGATTCTGTTTGAGTTGTTGAAGCAAGTCAAGCAAGAGTTTCTGCTCGAGAATTCTCTAGTCTGGGAATCCTTACCATCTTGATTAAAGTGAATAAATAAATAAACTCCATTTATTTTTTATGATATATCATCATAGTTTCCCCTTTGACGCCAAAAATTTGTTGCATTTGATTGACAATTAACTGGGAGTCACTATGCACTAACACTTGGTCGGCACCCAATGAAGAAGCCAATTCTAATACTGTGATCAATGATTTATATTCATCCTTATTGTTGGAAGCCTTGAATTGGAATCTCAATGTATATTCCACATGTTAGTTATTCTAAGTGCTAATGATGAGGCCCGCCTCACTTCTAGTAGCACATGAGGATCCATTTATATAAAATTGACAAATTGAAATGTCATCAGAGAAATCTTTTTCTATCAGCCTTCCATGGTTGAACATATTCTTGCCCTATTGAATTCTTTCTTGGATAGCTGACTAGTCTGCTTGATCACTCACAATCTCTATTTTCTTTTAAGTTAAGCTCTCTTCCGAAGAAGTTTCCTTGACATAAAAACATAGATTATGTTTCACTTCTGCATATGTAAATTCGACTATGAAGTCAGCCACTACTTGACCTTTTATTGCAACCCTGGGTTCATAAACAATTTGATACCCTCCTAATTCAATTATCCAAGACATTAACCTTCCATAATTTTTCGATTTATTCAGTGCCTGTTGTAGAGGCAAATATATGTAGATGACAATGGTGTGAGCTTGAAAATATGATCTCATCCTCATGGAAGCTTCAATGAGAGATAATGCTAACTCGTCTAGGCGTGTATATCTGATTTTTTCTCCTCAAAGTACATTTTTAGTATAATAAACTAGCCTTTCAACTTTCCTATCTAGTCGGATCAAAGCCGAACAGACACATGATTCTGAAATATCTAATAAATATAGCAAAACTGGTCGGGAAAGGAATGGGGGAGAGCCAAAGTACTTCTTCAAATCTAGGACGTATTTCTCACATTAGTCATTCCACTCAAATGTCCTTTTAAGAACCTTAAATAATGCAAGACATTTATCAGTTGCTCAGAAGACAAAACAGTTCAATGCAGCTACTCTTCCTGTTTATTTTTTAACATCTTTCTTCTTGATCAAAGACTACAATCCAAGAAAGGATTCAATTTTGGTGGGATTTTCATCAATTCCCCTTTGATTAATAATGTACCCTAGGAACATTCCTTCCTATACCCCGAAGATACACTTGGTAGTTCTTTCTGGATGTTCTTTTAGTGGGATTTTCTTCAATTCCCCTTTGATTAATAATGTACCCTAGGAACATTCCTTCCTATACCCCTTCGTAGTTCTTTCTAGATTATCGTAGTTCTTTCTGGAACATTCCTTCCTATACCCCAAAGATACACTTGATTAATAATTTACCCTTGGTAGTTCTTTCTGGATTCTCGTTATCCAATATAACAGCTTACGTTTCTTCCATAACTTTCCCCTTCACCAGTTCCTCCTCTTCTTAAAAATTTAGAGTGTCAATATGGAAAGTGGTTATGACCTCTATTTATGTCTCTTGCTGGTGGGTCAACATATAATAACATTCCTTGGCTTATTTATGAGTGCCATTTACTATGCTGACTCCATAATTTGTTAGAAATTTCCTGCATTGATGCATTGTGGATGACACATCCTCTAACTACTTTATCCCAACTCTTCCTAGGATGGTATTGTAAGTTGGTGACAGATTTTTATCTTACAAAAAGAAATAAATTCTTTCTCTCCTACTAACCAGCCAAGTGCTGACTAAGACATTAACTTGATTGTAGCCAATGGGTATACTTTCTCTCCTACAAATCCAATGAGAGGTCTATGGTATGGTTCCAACTTTCTGTCTTTTAGCCCCGTGCTTTGGAAACAGCTATAGAACATTACATCAAATGAACTCCCATTATCAACCAGTATCCTTACAAATCTTCCATGATGAACTCTACGTGTGATAACTAATAGATCGTGATATGGATAAAGGGCCCCACTCAGATTATTTTTGGATAATTCGATCACAAGTATGTCTCTGTTAACTTTCCTTGGTCGAATATCACTTAATTTATCCATATCAATTTCCTTACAATTAGGCAGGCCTTGGCTTCATTTAAGTAAGCTTTCCTTTGTGTTATTGCGTATCCACCTCCAGCATCTCTTTCTACGATGAAGTGTCATCTAAAGGATATCATTCCTACCTCCACCTTTAGTTGACTAGGATTCTTCGATAGGTCTGGATCTTCCTCTAAATTATCTTTTCTTGTTATTTTGTTGTCTTCCCTTGCTCGGGTTGGAGATTCAGACCTCTCTGATCATGTCGATTGCCATTTCGATCAACGAACTTGCTAAATTTTCCCTTCCAAATAAGATTTTCAATCTCATTCTTTAGTGCAATGTAGCTATTGGTGTTGTGTCTATGATCCCTCTTGGGAGATTATTTTACTAGATTTGGGTTGTCCCTATAATAAAACTAGAGAAAGCCCTACATCTTATTTAGTTAGGGACTAAGAAGATGTCGGCAATAGCTTGATATTGCTCTATGTGTACGGTTGGATTAGTTTTCCCATCATACTTAGGAGTGACCATTAGTGGCTTAAACTTGAAAGGTGTGGGATATTCAATAATAGCCTGGATGAAAGGTGAGCCTTTAACGATACTCTTTTTCAATGGATTCTTAGTTTTGGTCATGTCACCTAGCCGATATTCTAACCGTTGCATGGATTCCTTCTAGGGATTTTCTTCTGGGTTATATTTAACCGAGGTAAATTTAACGACTTTACTATGTCTATGTATTGAACTCTCCTCGTGAGAGATTTTCTCGGCAGGCACAGATCCCCTCATACTGACACAAGATCTTTTGGACCCTTCTCTGTGTTCATGATGATGCTCCTGCTCCCTATGATGTCCTATATCTACTTGGGGACATAAACGATCTAAAGCAGACACCCTTCATAGCCTCACCAAGACACTTGGTCTTTCTTTGGAAAATGATCTACCATCATAGTGATCCATTGATCGAAATGAAGAAGTTACTCCACAATGGTATGGCCTACCATGAGAAGAATTAGAATGATATCTCCTTTCATTTCTAGTTGTGGAGGTGGCATATCCCTTTTAGGACTGGAAGACTTAACTTCCATAATACGGGAAAATTGCTTAACAGATTCCTTCATGTCTTCTTTCCCTCTAGCAAGGTTGAGTAAAATTCCCTCTAGATCTTCTTCACTACGAGTAGCAGATGGAATTATGGGATTTCCATCATTTCTAGCAGTGTTTTCGGGGTTAGTTAGTTATTTAAAGGCAAAGAAACGAAACAAAACAAATTATAGTGAACGGTGACAGAAAAATGCTTCCATAGACGATGCCAATCTATTGATGTCTAAGAATAGACTAAATCCATATTTATATTCACATATATTAATATAATACATTAATCAAATCACACACACAAGAGAAAATATTTTTAGAGTGGTTCAACTCTAAAATAACATATGTACACTATTGATATCATTATGTATGGTTTAGAGTAGCTCAATATATTGTGCATATGAGTGATTCTCGTTCTCCCTTCAGTTGTAGGAGTATTTCGTATTTATAATGGGTTGAACCCTAAAGATGAAATGCATTTATATTTCTAGGCATTTATATTTTGTATAATAAATGAAACTCTTGGAATTGTGTGCTTGTTAGCATCCCATCTAAGTAACTTTTGGTATTCTTGATGATTGGCATTCCTGTAGTTTGTCGATAGCCCATCTGACTAAGTATATTTGATTCCCATCAAGGTGGCTAGTCGGCCATGTAGGAGGACATGTGTACATTTATAGTTGGTGGGAAGAGTAATATTTACATACAACAATCTTCATGCTCTTGGTGATGTAGTGTGTGCCGATGCATGAGTCTTAAATAGCATATTGATAGACACCCAAAACTGTACAATTTATACTCCATATAGATGTACTTTGGTTGCTAATTCTCGACAATATGGATCTTATGTGCCTAATTGTTCAAGATACAGGCTTAATTGCAGTTGTTGTGTTCAAACGAGTATTTCAAGGAAATTGCGCATTTTATGGAGCTAAATACCAATCCCGTAACCTTACCCGAGCCTAAACCTAACCCAAACTTACCCCTAGCCGTGTGTGTTTAATTTGTGTCATTTTATTATTTTTAGTTTTAATATTTTTATTTTTTTAGTTTGTTTTATTTTTTTTAGTTTTAAATTTTAATTGAGTCCAAACATAAACACACACACAAAGAACACCCTAAAACCCTTCACTATTACCAAGCACACCCCAACTATCCTACACTCACTCACACACCTACTCTACACCCTCACACACCCAATCATATCCAACTTCATCTTCCCCACCAAATCAACAACTCACTCTCTCTCCTCTACCCTCCATACCCAAAATCCCCAACTAACCTCTTCTAACCAAACATCCAAAATACCCCTTAAATCAAATCTGAATTTATCCTCACCTCACACCTCCATTTAAAACACATGTGTGCTCGTTTCCTAAAATACCCTATGCACATGTTAACCCTCACCTCACCATCTCCAAACCCACCATACACCATACACACTCACACAGCCTAACACCTACACCATCATCTTCCCCATCACCATCCACACGCTCTCTCCTCCATTACTAAACCACCATACCCAATCTTTCTCAAACTCCATTAACACCAAGAACCAACTCAATCATCATCACCATCTCCAAACCCACCATTTACCCCATACCCCTCTCGCCCTACTTCCATCTCGGCATTCCCCTCCGATCTCCGGCGTTCAACAAATCCGCGCCAGGCGACGCCCTCCGACCCAACTCCGGTCGGAGCCCCTGCGATCCAACCCCCTCTATCTCTATCCCATCTCCGACCGCCAACCATCCCACGGCCACGACTCTCCACCCACGGCCGGGATCATAACAACCGCGCCAACCTGCAACTCACCCCTTCGCCCCTCTCCGGCGGCAACAGAACCCAAAACCAGTCGCCAAAGATACCTCTTACCTAGGTCGCCCAAACCCGATCGGTGCTACCCAAGCTCCGATCCACTCTACCCTCTCACCTCCGGCCATGGCAGCATCCACTCCAACCCTTTCCAACCCAAGACCCATTTCAACTCAAAAGCCTAAATCGATTTATTCTACCTGGTAAAAAACAAAAGCCAAACCAAAAATAAAACATTTAACCCATGTGCTATAACCCACTTAAACCATTTTTCCCTTATTACCCTCCAACCTACTCTTTTCCCCAATTACCCAAATACTCTCATATGCAATATCAGATTTTATTTACTCACCTCACTACTCACATGCCCTCAAACACTCACACCCCATTCTCCCCTCACCATTCCCATGCACACCCAAGCTAATTCCCAAAAATACCCCCATGCTCCATGCCTTGTATAAATTGAAGAGGAAGACCCATTTGCAAAAGATCTCAAAATTAGTTTTAAGCTTGGTGTGATAAAATTCTCTCCACTCCTCTTTAGAGAGTATTTGCATTTTTAGCAAATATCTCAATAAAGAGGTGTGTAGTGAAATTTATCTCTAGGATGAATTCCACCCCACCCATCTATAATGAATCTTGGCATTTTTAGCCATTAATTCATTATAAATTGATGTAGTGAAATTTATCCCTTATGGGAGATAAATTCTAACACATTCCTTTATGTTGAGGTTTTGTATTTTTAGCAATTATCTCAATATAAATTAATGATCTAGAATTTATTTCTTTGGGTGAGTTCTAATGTACAATTTTATAATTTTAGGATTTGCATTTTTAGCAAATCTCTTTTATTATTTAATTGTCCATTATGAATTCATCCACTATCCTTTGTAATTTTTAGTTTAAATTCAATAAATACATGAGTGAGGGATTATGATTGAGTGATTTTTAATGTGTAATTGAGAGATTGTTGATGCAAATGAAGGTTCCATTTCAATTCAAGGCTCAAATTGGTTTGATCTATTCCCCTCTTTTACTTTTAGTTTAATCCTCACATGCTTTCAATTATGTATCTCATATTTTTGGATGATGATTATTGAGGGCTAATCTCCCATTTATGGGATGAAATTTTGAAGCGCTCATGAGTCCAATTTTGTTAGTTTATTTATTAGGACAATTTTGTTTATCTCACCTTTCTTAAATTAGCTTTTACTTCTTAATTAGTAGTTATAAAAATTAGTATAGTTAGTTAGATAAAAAAATCCCTTGAAAAATCCATAAAAAAAATAGAAAAAGCAAAAGTAGAAAAATATTATAAAATACAAATGAATCTATATATATGTCCTCTCTAATTTTTTGTTTCACCCTTAGATATGGATTGACTCCCTTACTTACCTTCCACACTAGTTTTGTTATAATTTTGTAGGTTCAAGGGAATTTTTAATAGAAAGAAGTTGCAACAACGACAAAAATCTATATATTAGAGGCAATTTTTCTTTTCTATCAAATATTATAGAGATAGAGTACTTTTTATCAGTTTTTATTTGCATGGTGAATAAAAGAATTGTTATACTAATGAGGGAGCATGTACAAGTATTATGACAAGTAAATTTTTCATGGATATTGTACTAAGCATGGATATGTGTCAGTGAGTATGTGACACGGGAATATAAACAAGTGAGTGTTTGGTAGTGAGCATATACATGGATCAACTTCAACTGGTGTGTGATATGTGTAAGTGAACATAGCGATATATACAAGTGTATGAAGTTTGGGTGTGTTCTAGTGAAGCCTAATCTAGTGTGTGAAGTGTGGATATTAACACACCATTTTTGTCTCTCATGGGCATGTGTTAATCTCCTCCCATTAAACTCTGTGATGTGTGTGCTTATATGCATAATATAAATGGAGAATGAAATTGCTCAACTCATGTAATGAATAAAGGCGGAGTGAGGTCATCCTTAGGAGTGTTCCCACAATAGTAATTCAAAGTATAATGTAAATGTTTATCGATTCATAAGTCATTATCGAAGAATGGATGCATATATCGGACAAGACACAATCAATCAAGCAAATAAAATATATTATATAATAAGAAGAACGTAGAAAATGGATATGGGAGGACTCGAGTCTAGGGATTTACCCAATACACCTATGTAGCATAGGGGCATCAAAGTCCACGTAGTTCGAAGATAATAAGAGGTGGGGTTTAGTCCATAAATCCAATCGGGGACTTTGCTTACATGTGAGTGTGTGTAGAAAAAGGTGTTTTTAGTGTGAGAAAATGTGATGAGAACTCCCCATTTAGAATTCACAAGTAAACCCTCTTTTCTTGTTTTTGGTTTTTTTATGAAAATAAAGTATGTCCAAGTTCTAATACTAAAGGTTTGGAAATAAGGTATATGATGAAATGAAATGAAACACTAAATGAAAATAAAGTGACTAATGCTAACATAAGAGAATTTATAGAAAGGGGTGGAGAGTTGGACCTCCTTATGAAGACTTGGAATGGATATTTATTATAGATGCACTAATCTCAGTATGAGATGATGGTTTTATGAGGATACGGGTGAGAATGTACTAAAAGGAGTATGAAAATGATGGGGGTAATGTGGGAAATGACTTTTTTAAGAGTGGAATAACTCTGAATTTGGAGAATGTTCTCCAAATTGCTGATAGGGATGTTCAGGGGTGCCTTTCAAAGTCTGACTATGGCCTCTATTTATAGGTCCAGGGAATTGTTTATTGGCATGTTCTTTGACTGCCCATCAGCATAGTTACCCAAACACTACCGATAGGTAGGGTCCTGGGGTGCCATTCGTCAATTTGAGGTGGGTTTATAAAAAAAATGATCGTAAAACGCAAACTGTAAAGCATAATTGCAAATGGGGAAGACCCTTAGAAAGGGTATTCAAATCCCTTTAAGAATCCATTGATCCACTCTCGAGTTCAGTAGTTCACCAAGGTCAAACGAGACCCCAAAATGCTCGTTGGTCACTGAATAGGAAATTCTCGAAGGAAAACGGATCATTCATCTGAACTGTATGGAAAATTCAGTCACGGGATGGACCATCGAAAAGGTTATTGGAGTCCTTTGAGATTTCATTCAGCTTTGTTCACTTCGGAGAGTTGACTAAGGTCAAACGGGGATCGAAAGCACCCGATGACTCTTTAGAGTAAAATGAGTTATTCGCCCGTATCGTAAAGTTTATTCGTGAATGGGGTGAACTATTTGAAAGGGTATTCTGAAGACTTAGGAGATTCATTCATCTTCATCCAATCTGAAGATTTGGCCTGGGTCGAACAGGGCCTCGGAGTGCTCGGTGGCCTCCAAATTAGTTTTCAATAGTAAAATGGACCGTTTGTCTGAATTATAAGTTCGATTCATACACAAGGAAAGTAGTTAAGGGGATTAAAAGCCCTTTGGATAATTATTGACTTTTTATCAGGCGAGGAAGTTGATCGGAGTTAAACATGGCCTAAGAGCACCCGGTAGCCTCTAAATCAATTTTCAATAATAAAACAGACCATTCGTCATAAGGTCGATTCGTGTTAGGGGTGGACTTTTGGAAATGGGCTTCACATCCCTTAAGAGTGTTTTTGAGATTTTGCTCAGGCGATGCCATTTAGATCAATTTTGATAGTAAAATCAACCGTTTGTCATAATCCTAAGGCCGATTCATGCACGGGGCAGACCATTCTTAAAGGGATTCATAGCCGTACAAATATTTATTGAGCTTTTGCTTAGGCGAGGAAGTTGATATGAGTCAAACGGGGTCGGGGAGTGCCCGATGGCCTATAGATTAGTTTTTTACAGTAAAACGGACCATTCGTTCGAACCATAAGGCCTATTCATGCATGGGGTATACCGTTGAAAATAGGATTCATATCTTTTCAAAGATTCAATGAGATTTTTCTCCGACAAGGTAGTTGACCAGAGTCAAATGAGGTTGGGGATCTCCCGATGGCCTCTAGATCAGTACTTGAAGCATGACCTGGGGTTTGTGGTGAACGAGTGGATGATAGGGACTTAAGTATGTGCTTATAGGGGTCCTAGTATGGTATGTATACAATAGGTATTGTTGTAGGAGTCGAGCATTGCATCTTCGTTATATTTTTATATTCATTTTATTTTAGTTGTCAATTAGTTGTGTTATTTCAAATTCCCCGAGTCAGGCATTTATATGATATACAATTTTTTATTTAGTTATATTATATTCCAGGTGTTGGAGTTGTTCTTTTATTTTTGCATATTATCACATATATTTTGGTTTATTCAACATTTTATTATCTTGTATTGTTTTTAATTATGTCGCTTTTTTATTTATTTCGTTCATGCCGAGAATGTTACTAATTATTTTTTACTCTCAAAATTTTTGTATTAGACATGATGAATCTATTTATGAATTTTACGGGGTGTCATAGTTTATATCAGAGCATTCTAGGTTCTAGTGCCCAAGATACTTGACTGCATTGACCATTCTTCTTCGTTGTTTTTTACTAGTTTAGAGTTATACCATTTCATATTTATACTATTTACGATGGTAATCATTTAGGGGGTTTTCTCCATTGCTTATAATGAACGAGTCGAATACACTAAAGTGCATTAAGAGGATTCTTTGTTTGGATTTTCATTGTAATACGTCCCACACATGTGGTTGATTTCGATCAGGACTTAGGTTATTAGGCATGAGACTTTTAGCATGTGTTTAACGAATGATTTAAGGGAAAGTGTTTTCCACCCCATATTTGTCACGACATTTGGATCAAGTTCCAAAGGACTTGTAAGGGTAGTCTCTTGGTAGCCGAGTATGAGGGGGAATTGAATTATCTTTCTCTTATTCCACCGAAAAATATTGATACAAAAAAAAGATAACAAAATGCATTATCATAAACATTACATGAAGGGTTCGAAAAATATCATTGAGTAGTCTGTCCTTTACCATTTGAGATATAGTGGCAGAATTTTACCTTTTACATTGCCAGGATCATCAAAACTATAATGAGGACAAATTTCCTAAGAGATATAATTATGTGGTTGGATTATTACCAAAATAATATAGATGATATAGAGTCACCCCAATCTTGGGGAGGCTCTCACCAGTAGTAGGGACCCACACAGGAGTTAGGCCATAATAAGTTCCTAAGAGTAGACAATCGTAGTTTTTGGGCTACTAGGGCCAAGGGAATTTTGGCCAGTAGGGCCACAACCAATGAGAAGAAAGATGAAGAGGCCAATTTCAATAGGACCGACCATATAGAGGCCCTTGTTGACCTCCATTAGGGCCGCATTTTTTATGGTTCCTTTAGATGGAATAGTGACACTTATGTCCAGTGAGACCACTAAATTAGAAGATGCCTTAGGGACTTCCATTTTTATTTATAAATTATTGAAAGATTGTTACGTTTATGTTTAGGAATCATGCGCACGGTCTTATTTTGACACTGAGGAATTCTCGTTCATTTTTAAGTGATAATTTCTATATGATATTGGAGTGTATATATTTTAGCATTGAGTTTATTTTACTATGAATATTCCAATGGGTAGGTGTAATGTTTTGCATCGTGATTATGGAAACGCATTGATTGTATTTGGATAACTTGATTTTAATCCAATTTATTAGTTTTAAACATGTAGTCTTACGATTTTATTATTGATTACGAATTGATTAGTTATGTATCACGTGTAGAGAGATTACAACAAGCAAACTTTTATGTTAAATTTTTTTGACATTAGATGTTTCATACAGTTATATCTATCTCGGGATAGTGAGAAAAAATTGATGCAAGTGATGGTTTTGGAAAGAAAACCTAGTTATAAATGAAAAAATCAACCATCTTGGCTAGAAAAAGAGAACTAAGTGTTTTTATAATGGAGCATAAATGTGGATTCAAGGATAATGTGAAATATACATGATTAGTTTATGATGTTGAACCATATACATATCAAGTGGAAATAAACGAATTATTCCAATGAGTGAAAATATATATATATATATATATGGGGAGTAAATTTAATTGTCTATAAGAATCAAACATGAAAACTTCTTTAGTGTCCTAAAAGAAAGAAGTAGATCGAGTGTAAGTGACTTTGTGTTAAGAAGGAAGGGGTTTTAGATTTCAACATTAAATACAAATAAAGTTTATTAGTTAAGGATTTTCATAAATGGAATGTTTTAATTATAATGATGTTATTAATCCATTAGTAAAACATATTTCCATTCAGATTTTATTGTTAATGGTTGCACAGTTTGACTTAGATTTTTACACCTTGACAAAAAAATGGAGTTTTTTCAATGATATAAATAAAGATATCTACATGTCTTGAATGGAGAGATTTTAAATTGTTAGAAAAATAAATTACTTGATTAAACTAGAATAGATTTTGTATGCGTTAAAAGTGGTACCACGAGTTTGACACATTTATGTTGGGTCAAAAAATTCACACCAAGTGATTTGGATCTTTTTCTCAAATTTAAGAGGATCAAGTATGAAAATTTAATTTATTTACTTGCATATATGTTGATGGAATGATCAAATGATCATTTCCTCACTGAGAATTATAGAGAGTAACAAGGTGACTGATCAATTAATCCAAGACTTTGAGATAAACACTTGGTCCAAGCCAAGATAATTTTAGGCATTGATATTGGCAAAGAAATTAACAAAGGAATGTTATGCCTTAATGTGACAACCCTGCTTTTTATATCTAATTTGGTTAGCTACGCCCAATTAAATTAAAGCGGAGCGTCAATATGTAGGCATTAGAAACATAATTTAAATAAACGCAGTAAAGTAAACATGTACACTTTCATACATCTAACCAAATCACATCATGACAGCCATAACAAGTGAAACCAACTCATAACTATTAATTGTAATAATCAATCAGTAATCTCAAACTGAAAATATAAAATGCCAATACATGTGGCCGAACACAAAACGGGAAAGTGTAATACAATAATTTCCTCAAATTCCAAGTGTAAACAAAGTGATATTAATCTCTGATACCACCCTTAAGAAAAGGGAAACAAATGACATAAATTAAAATAGAATAACTCCACGGCTACAGGAATCCTATGATTGATATGATCTCATCAAGCTCCATAGTCTATTGTCCAGCGGGACGAGGACCTGTCGTATATTATATATATAGGAGAGGAGCAAGAAGCAAGAGAGACGAACGTCAAAGCAAGAAAACAAGATATAAGATTATAAGATGTACTTATAATGAAAGCACACTAGTCATTACTCGTCTCCAGTAATTAAGTTGTTCAGTTACCCAACCAATGCTCCTATGTTGTGAATACCCAACCCAAACTCGACTAACGTGTCGCCTCACATCGTATCATGATTAATCTTTAGTAATATCATTTCAGTATTTAATGTATCAAAATGCCTCGATTCGGGATATTACTTTAAGGCACAATCATAATATCTCACAGAACAAGTCATATCGGGTCACTATCGTTACCCGGGGGAACAAGCCATAACACTAGGCCTACACACAAATATTCCCCAATATTACGCGGCAAGGGCAATCATATTAAGTCCTAAATCACATGTCATTTCAAGGTCATTCTATCTGACCCGCATTACAACCATGTGTCCGGTTCCGGTGGTTTATCTCCGACACGGCACTCGAGCGGAACCTAACCGGATCAATCACAAAAAATTGCATTCAACATGTGCCTACGTCAATCGGAGGAATAGTCTAGTGTATACTCGACAATATACATGTAAAACAATTTCACGCTTATGTATATATACAATCGTGTCAAGTCTCTTACTCGAGTTATACAATCATTATTTACAATATAACATAATTTATATCATTAATTTACTAATTCAACATCAAATCATTTCAACGTTATATATCCCTAATAACCATAAGTACGTGATCAAGTTAGGATATTAGGCACAACATCAAAATTATCCAGAAACTAACAACATGAAAGACATTATCACTCTTATTTTAACAACATGCTGCCCAGAATTTAAAATGCAGATTCGAGGCTCTTCTGATCCGGTTTTGGAAAAACTTAAAACTACAAAGTTGTTCGGAATGTGATTTTCTACAAGAACTTGCGCGCACGCTACCATATCCATCCTAAAATAGACTCGTAACTAACATATAATATTCGCCCCTATTTTCGACAACTTTCTGCCCAGAATTTTAAAACGCCGATTTGAGGCTTTTCCAATCCATTTTTAGGAAAACTTAAAACTACAAAGTTGTTCGGAACGTGATTTTCTACAAGGACACGCTTGTATGCTACCATAGTCTTCTTAAAACAAACCCGAAATTAACATATACAGTTCGGACATGTTCACGATAACTTTCTGCGCAGAATTTTAAAACGCATATTCGAGGATTTTCCGATCCGTTTTTGAAAAAACTTAAAACTACAAAGTTGTCCAGAATATGATTTTCTACCCGGCAGCGCGGATGAAACATACATTTTCGGAACTAAAACACCTCAAAAAAGTTTTTAATATGACGATTTACTCAATTTCATAGATTTTTTAAATTCAAGAGTTTGTTCAACAATTCAATCCCTATAATGGTGTTATTGCATTTGAATCTACGTGGAGGATGATCCTAATACATTGCATATCATTTTTAACATCAATTTCATATTAATTTAGGGATCCAAATACATGTTCATGTGAAATTTCATTATAGATACATATTATACACATATAAGTTATTAACTTGCCTTGGATTGTATGTGGAGAAATTGAAATCCTCTTGAAACCCTCTTAGCTTCTTCCCCTCTCACTCTCTCTCTCTACCAAACCCTAGCCCCCTTATGTGAAATAAAATAATGAAGACTTCTTCTCTTCTTTTCTATTTATACCTAGGGTTAGTTTATTTACAAAAATGCCATTGCGCCAAATTTAACCCTCCCGATCCTTTTACGCGTTAATTCTCTTCTAATATTTAAGTCGCACATTCATATCTCAATTAATTCATTTTAAATTTTCATTTCCAAACATTGCGAATATATATACTGGCATAGTTTTTTTTTTCAACTAGTTCAATTTTAATTCAATAAAAAATGTGGGGTATTACATTCTCCCCCTCTACGAACGGGATTTCGTCCTCGAAATTCGAAATAAAATAAATAAATTCAAGTCAAGTAAGGTAGTTTCGCACGTACCTTCCATGAAGAGATATGGGTGACTAATTCGCAAGTCATCCTCTCTCCCCCAAGTGGCCTCAGACTCATCATGATTACTCCACATAACACGAATAAGAGGAATGACTTTTGACCTCAACTGCTGCTCACGACGATCTAGGATCCTGATCGGCCTCTCCTCGTAGCTCCCATCGGGCTGCAACTAAAACCCGTCTAAATCTATGTGTAGGTGTGAGTCCTCGAAACGTAAGAACTTCCTCAACATGGATACATCAAAAACATCATGTACCCGCTGGAGATGGTCAGGTAGGGCTAAACGGTAAGCAACCGATCCCACCCTGTCCAACACTGTAAACGGACCCACGTATCGCGGTGAAAGCTTCCCTTTGGTACCAAAGCGAACAACGCCTCTCATAGGTGAGACCCTTAACAGCACTTGGTCCCCAACGGCGAACTCTAACTTCATCCGCCTTATGTTAGCATAAGTCTTCTGACGATCTTGCGCGGTCTTCATCCGTGTACGAATTAAGTCAACCTTCTCTGAGGTCTCCCTAACAATATCCGAACCCATCATTCGGTGCTCTCCGAACTCCAACCAATATGTAGGGGATCGACAAGGCCTATCGTATAAAGCCTCGTATGGTGCCATGCCAATAGTCTGTTGATAATTATTATTGTATGCGAACTCCACCAGTGGCAAATGCATATCCCAACCACCTTTGAAGTCCAACACACAAACTCACAACTTGTCCTCCAAAGTCTGGTTCACCCTCTCCGTCTGACCATCAGACTGAGGGTGGAATGTGGTACTCAAACTCAACTGAACTCCCATCGGCTCCTGAAGTCTGCCCCAAAAGTGCGAGATGAAGACACTTCCACGGTCAGACACGATATCATGCGGTACCCCATTCAACTTCACAATCTCGTTAATAAACATCGTGGCGTACTGTGCTACCGTATAATCCATGCCCACTGGAAGAAAATGAGACATCTTTGTTAGTCTGTCGATGATGACCCAAATCGAATCATGACCGCATTGCGATCTTCGCAACCTAACAATGAAATCCATGGAGATGCTTTCCCATTTTCACTCGGGAATGGACAATGGCTGCAACTCCCCTCCAGGTCTCTGATGTTCCACCTTTACAAGCTGACAAGTGGCACACTTTAATACAAACTCGACTATATCTCGCTTTAACCCAACCCACCAATACATACGGTGCATATCCTGATACATCTTATCACCTCCGGGGTGAACAGTAAATCTTGATCCATGCGCCTCAGATAATAAGGCCTTTCGCAACTCGGTATAATCCGGCACAATAATTCCTCCTTGATAATGAAGTCCCCCGTCAGAACCAATCAAGAAAACCTAAATGCCCCCAGACATCAATGCCTTCACCTTCTCCTGACAAGAGTCATCAGAAGACTGGGCCTTCACAACCCGTTCAACCATATAAGCGGATATAGATACAGTCCCCATAAATGCTCTGCCAACATCAAGGCTACCCAGCTCCTTCCACTGAGCTTTCTAAACACCTGACAATTCAACACTCTCCTCCACATCCAAGGCGAAC
Organism: Sambucus nigra; assembly: GCA_949130495.1. Lineage (NCBI taxonomy): Eukaryota > Viridiplantae > Streptophyta > Magnoliopsida > Dipsacales > Adoxaceae > Sambucus > Sambucus nigra. The sequence goes on along the minus strand of OX422212.1, from coordinate 448,845,018 downwards.
AACGACGTTGCGGGACTTCGGCTCAAATTATCAGCAACCACGCTTGCCTTACCCGGGTGGTACTGTATGGAAAATTGGTAGTCCTTCACATATTCCACCCATCTACTTTGTCGCATGTTCAAATTCTTATGAGAGAACAAGTACTGAAGACTCTTATGGTCGATGAACAACGTAAACTTCTCCCCAAGTAAGTAGTGTCTCCATGAATACAACGTAAAAACAACCGCCACCAACTCTAAGTCATGAGTCGGGTAACGGTCCTCATGAGGCCTTAATTTCCTCAAAATATAGGAAATCAGTCTCTCCTCCTCCATCAAAACAACTCCTAACCCCTATAATGATGCATAAGTGTACACGCGGTACTCAACCCCAGCTTTCGACAACGCAAGGAATGGAGCTGACGTAAGCTTCTCCTTTAAAGTTTCGAAAGCCTCCTAACACTCTGAACACCAGAAAAAAGTAACACCCTTCTTTGTCAAATGGGTAAGAGGACTCGCAATCTTCGAAAAGCCCTGAATAAACCTCCGATAGTAACCTGCTAGACCCAGAAAACTCCGAATCTCAATCGACGTAGTGGGTTTCCCCCACTCGACTACAGTAGTAACCTTGCTAGGATGGACAACAATCCCAGCCTCCGTCATAATGTGGCCCAAAAACTGCACCTCTCGCATCCAAAACCCGCACTTAGAGAGATTAGCATAAAGTTGATGCTCTTTCAAGGTCTTAAGAGCCAATCATAAATGTCCGGCATGGTCATCCTCGGACCATGAATAGATCAGGATATCGTCAATGAACACAATAATAAACTGATCTAAGTATGGCCTGAATACACGGTTAATTAAATTCATGAATACTACAGGAACATTGGTTAAGTTGAACGGCAAGACCCAAAACTCGTACGAACCATATCGAGTCAGGAACGCTATCTTCGGCACATCCTCCTCACGAATCCTCAACTGGTGATAACCGAAATGCAAATTAATCTTCGAAAAGAATGAAGCATCCCTCAACTAATCGAATATATCATCAATACGAGGTAACAGATAATTGTTCTGAATCGTCACCTTGTTCAACTCTCGATAATCGACTCACAATCGAAGTGAGCCATCCCTTTTCTTCACAAAGAGATATGGAGCTCCCCAAGGCCATGTACTCCTACGAATAAAACCTTGGCCCAACAGCTGCTGAATATGCTCCCTAAGCTCCCTCATCTCTAAGGGTGCCATACGGTAAGGGGCCCTGGCAATCGATCTTGTGCCCGACGCTAACTCTATGCAAAACTCTATCTCACGAGCTGGAGATAAACCAGGAACCTCAGCGAAGATGTCTGTGAACACCCTCACTATAGGGATCGTATCCAAAAAAATAGACACCGCATCAGGAGAATCCTCCTCTATGTAAAACAGATATGTGCTGGCTCCACCCTCTAGACCAGGTAATGTTATTAGGTACATCTCCTGACCAGGAATGGCAAATGTGATCGCACTCCCACGACAGTCAATCTGGGCATGATATGTATACAACCAATTAAACCCTATAATCACGTCGTAGGTTCACATCTCAATCAAAATAAGGTCGACAGAGAAGTGAAGCCTCCCAATCTCAATCGCGACCCCTCTAGAAACGTGGCGAAGGTCCATACCACTAAAAGGTGTACTCACATGGGCAACTATCGCCTCTGCAAGGTCTATCATCCCCGATGCCCTAGAAAACTCATAACTAGAGAACGAGTGTGATGCACCAGTGTAAAATAGTACTCTCGCATGAGAACTATAAACATAAAACGTACCCTGAATCATCGATCGTCGCACTTGCGGCTGAAACGGTTGAATGTTATATACATGCCCATAGTACAACTGTGGATGAATTGGTGTTGTTGCTACCATTAGCAATGCCGAAAATGGTGGTGGTGGTGGTGGGAGTACCTACTGCTCTGCTCTATCTCCCTGTGCCTGTCCTCAGGGATAAGCCCTCCTCATTTGTCTAGTCTCTTCGCACTGGAAGCATACAATAGGACCCCCATTTCATGCCTGCTGCACCAAAGCTCCGATTTTGGGCCTATTGGCCCCGTGTTGATCTCTCGCACCCTGACCTCGTTGGCCCAGTTGGCCCTTCCCTCTCTGGCCCTGGCCCTGCTGCGGGTGACCCTGACCTAGAATGGTCTGAATCAGATTGACCTGAATGGCCTGACCCTGCTGGCCCTGGGCCTGCTGCCCATGGTGATAGCCTCTGTACCGCTTAGCCTGATGGCCTCTTGACTGTTGGCCCCCCAGTGGGCCCTGTTGGCCTGCAACTACAACCTCATGCGGCCTACCCTGCTGGCCTATCACCCCTCGTTTTGCCACCACATGCTCAGAATTATCATTGTAATGATGCAATATTGCATTCACCGCTACCTCATAACAATCAAATGACGGATTCGCCAGTAAGAACCACCGAATTGGACAACATAGCCCCTCAATAAACCTCTGAGTCTTCAAAGCGTCATATGCCTGCACCTCAGGAGCAAACTCTACCAATCAGGTAAACTCTCGCTCATACTCAAAAACTGAACTAGTCTACTTCAGGGTATCAAACCTTCTCCTCAAAGCCACACGTTGTGTAAGAGGTACAAACTTCTCCTCGAAACGAGCCCAAAAATCAGTAATAGGCATAACATCCCGCTGAGCTGTAAAAGTAATGGACTCCCACCAGCACAACGCCTCCCCAGTTAGACGAAAGGTAGCTAAAATCTATTTCTTCACCTCTGTGGAGCCAACTAGTCTCAAATGTCTGCATATATCTCGCTTCTACTGAAGTGCCTCCAACGGACCCACGTCACCGGCAAACGAAGGCGGACGTATCTTCTCAAACCCACTCACAACAAATGTCCATGTGGGTTGCACAACTACTGGCACCTGTGGCTCCAGCTCAGCCACTGCAGGTGGTGCGATGATAATATGTGGTAGCAGTGTTGGTGCTGGCAGTGGTGCTGGCGCGGGATGCGTCGAAAGTGTTGTTACTACTGCTGTAGCTACAACCTGTGCTATAGCCGTCAAAGAGTCCTAGGACAAACCTCCTACCGTCCCCTGTGTGGGTGGGGGCGGCTGCTCCTGAGCCCCTCCCATGCTACCGCTCCTACTAGTTTACCACTGCGTCTCCTCATCTGAAGCGAGTAAACACAGAGTATGAGAACTAGAAGGAAAAGTTCAAAACATATATCACATATATAATTGGGTGCAACAGTTTAAAGTGATGGATATATAATGCGAAAAGTCCTAACTCTCGATAAAAGTAAACTTTCGTGCGTGGAGCGTCTCGCAAGCGAAATCCAAACAAAAAACCCCTCCTATACACTCGGGCACTCATAGTCGGTCGTGTCGGATCAGTGGATCATTTTTTTTTCCTGAAGTCATAGAATACAAAACCTAGTTGTAAGGCTCAAAGTATCAAAGAAACAATGCGCGAAAAACATAACGGAGGCCCTCAGATCCCTAAAGGCTCTAAAACCGTGATCTGATACCAACTGTGACAACCCTGCTTTTTATATCTAATTTGGTTAGCTACGCCCAATTAAATTAAAGAGGAGCGTCAATATGTTGGCATTAGAAACATAATTTAAATAAATGCAGTAAAGTAAACATAAACACTTTCATACGTGTAACCGTATCACATGATGACAGCTATAACAAGTGAAACCAACTCATAACTATTAACTATAATAATCCATCAGTAATCTCAAACTGAAAATATAAAATGCCAATACATGCGGCCAAACACAAAATGGGAAAGTGTAATACAATAATTTTCTCAAATTCCAAGTGTAAACAAAGTGATATTAATCTCTGATACCACCCTTAAGAAAAGGGAAACAAATGACACAAATTAAAATAGAATAACTTCACGGCTACAGGAATCCTAAGATTGATATGATCTCATCAAGCTCCATAGTCTATTGTCCAGCGGGACGAGGACCTGTCATATATTATATATATAGGAGAGGAGCAAGAAGCAAGAGAGATGAACGTTAAAGCAAGAAAATAAGCTATAAGATTATAAGATGTACTTATAATGAAAGCACACTAGTCATTACTCGTCTCCAGTAATTAAGTTGTTCAATTACCCAACCAATGCTCCTATGTCGTGACTACCCAACCCAAACTCGAGTAACGTGTAGCCTCAAATCATATCATGATTTATCATTATTAATCTCATTTCAGTATTTAAAGTATCAAAATATTTCCTTCAAGTATAATATCAAATGCCTCGATTCGGGATATTACTTTAAGACACAAGCATAATATCTTACGGAACAAGTTATATCGGGTCACTATCGTTACCCGGGGGAACAAGTCGTAACACTAGGCCTACACACAAATATTCCCCAATATTACGTGTCAAGGTAAATCATACTAAGTCCTAAATCACATGGCGTTTCAAGATCTTTCTATCCGACCAGCATTACAACCATGTGTCCGGTTCCTGTGGTTTATCTCCGATGCGGCACTAGAGCGGAACCTAACCGGATCAATCACAAAAAATTGCATTCAATATGTGCCTACGTCGACTGGAGGACTAGTCTAGTGTATACTCGACAATATACATGTAAAATAATTTCACGCTTATGTATATATACAATCGTATCAAATCTCTTACTCGAGTTATACAATAGTCATTATTTACAATATAACATAATTAACATCATTAATTTTCTAATTCAACATCAAATTATTTCAAGGTTATCTATCCCTATGTGCCACCCCGCCCAATTAAATATCGGGTGATCAGTCCTTTATAAAATTTAAAACAGAATGTTCGGTTGGTTCATTCTCAGCATCATTGTCGAAAACATAATAACTTATTTAATCACCTAATATAATTAAGCTAAGTGTCAAAACATTTTTTCCTTATTTATTTAAAACTATTTAATTACCAAACCAAGTAATTTAATATAAAACATCCACGTACAATTAATTAATGCAAATACTAAATCAGAATCGCATGCTGAAATAAATAAGACTGGATAAAACATCCCAGTTCAAAACACTAAACCAAAACAATAGTACCCATCAATCCAAATGAAACTAAACGAGCAATAGAGTAAACATAATCTCTTAAACTTTCTAAGGAAGGGGTGACACATGCCCTACAAAAAATGTCATAACGAATAGGAATGAAATAATCGAAGCGTCTAAACAAAGTCCTGCAGCTCCCATAACAGCTACAGCATGCCACACAAATCCGAAACTCTAAGCCTAATATCCCTGCGGCTGAGCACCTGATATAATACATATATAGCAAGAGAGAGAGAAGATGCAAGAAACGGGTCAGAACCCGATGTGTAAAAATATTTGTTTAAGAAAGTATTTAAAATTTGCAGTAAACCAAGTATCAAGTACATGTTAGTTCGAACCCTCTCTTGAGATTCTCACGCCTCTTCTATTGTGCACGCCTAACGCGTATCTAAATTTTCTCCTTAGCTATACCTCCCAATATAACTAGTCTGAATCCATCCTAATAGTATTTACCCTCACTATTAGTACGCCTGTATCGCCCATACAATACGTTAACCAATTAGCCTATATCGAAAAGCTAACTAATACATTTTCCGTTTCCATAATAACTCAAATATTCGATTAGAATTTTCTTAACAAATTTGCATGCTCATATTCATTACTATACACACTATATTGATTCACAATTCTCATACATATATACATATAGTCACGTTTACCCTATATATATATGTAATATGATGTTGCACCCTCGGGCTATATCCCATTAGTGCACCTAATCAATTTTGTACCCCTGGGTTATCACCCTTTAGTACACTTATTTAAATAATCTTGTAACCCCGGGTTATCACCCATTAGTACACTTACAATACATTTTTGTACACCCGAGTTATCACCCATTAGTACACTTATAATAATAATATTCTCACACCCCCGAGTTATCACCCATTAGTGTCTTTAATAGTAATAATACATAATAGACATACACACGTCCTCTTATAATAAATAGGTATTTACCTTACCTACATATGCTTCTCTTACGCATTTTGATTCCAACATTTCATAATAGTTACTGGGTTATCCTCCCTCTTGAAATCTCTATGGTATATTCTCCCCGTACCTAATTCATTAAAGTATTTAGCTTCTCATACTTCTTCAGAAATTCTTCCTTACTTAAGTTTATTATTAGAAATTATATTTCTCATTTCTGAATTAATAAACTCAACACTGGGCCCAAAAAGAAATTATTAAAACTTCACTTTGTCACTCGAACGAGGTGGCAAGTCGTTTGAACGACTGCCACGTGTCACTCGAACGGCTTCGTGCGAGATGGGAATCTCGCTCGAACGACTTCGAGCGACTTCGCTCGAGAATTCGCTGTTAGTCCCCTACCCAGATTTTTCAACATTTTCCACCATTTTTAACCTTATATGTTCTCCTTCAACACCCCAAACTCCAAATAGACAGTTATACATCGGACCCCATCAATAACATATGAATTCTAACATCCTAAAATCATCAATTCATTACAAATCATTCATAAAACGTGAAATCCCCAATTTAAATTTATCAAAACCCTTGTTCTTCCAATACATGTTAAAGAAGCCAAATTTCCAGATTGTTTCTACATATAAATTTCTTAAAACGTGATTTATAGTCTACAAACATTAAGGGTTTCGATCTGATAAATCATTGAATTTATTTACACATTCAAATTCCTCAATTTCACCATTTTTATGACATACAACATAATCCTAACAATCCTACCCTAACATGAATCAAATTAATACCGAAATACAGCAAGTTATAAACACTTGCCTTGAGTGAGTAGTCTGATTTCCGGATGTTGTTGGTATGGGTGTGTTCCCCTCATCCCGATCTACACGGTGGTGGTGGTGGTGGTGGTGCAAGGTGATGTCGATTTAGCCCTCTTCTCTTGGCAAAAGCCTTCCCTCATACTTCCTATGGCTGTTCTTGCTTTCTCCCGCTTTCTAACCCTAATGCAATTTTTTTGGCTCATTAGTTAAGTCCTAATTTTCGTCCATTAATTAGGCCTAAAAATCCAATTTACCATAATACCCTTTCGGGGTCCCGGTTAGGCCTAAAAATGCCCCTGGACCCAAACTAAACACCCGAGTATACTATTTTGACTATTTCGACCCTTCCGGACTCAACGGTACACTCGAAATCATCATATGAGTTACTAAAAATAATTGATATATTTATTCCACCAATTTAGTCCCGACACGACTCACACGCGCATCTGACTTAATTCACTAAACTGTCGTATCATTATCTCTCGATAATTTATCAAAGTACATAGTTCCATATTACATATCGTACAGTAATATTAAACTAATAAATATTAACCCGTAGCACGCTAGTTAATATTTATTTTTATTGGATTCGGATTAATTAACAATTTAATTCTTCACAATTACATTTAATTAATCCCGTTGTAATAAATAATCCCATAATTATTTAAATCTTCAAAAACGTGGGGTATTACACCCTAATAACCATAAGTATGTTATCAAGTTAGGATATTAGGGACAACGCCACAATTATCTTCCTAACAACATGAAAAACATTCTCACTCTTATTTTAACAACATGCTGCTCAGAATTTAAAATGCAGATTCGAGGCTCTTCCGATTCAATTTTGGAAAAAGTTAAAACTACAAAGTTGTTCGGAATGTGATTTTCTACAAGGACTTATGATCACGCTACCATATCCAGCCTAAAACAGACCCGAAACTAACATATAAATTCGCCCCTGTTTGCGACGACTTTCTGCCCAGAATATTAAAACGCCGATTTGAGGCTTTTTCGATCCGTTTTTAGGAAAACTTAAAACTACAAAGTTGTTCGGAACGTGATTTTCTATAAGGATGCGTGAGCACGCTACAGTATCCTTCTTAAAACAGACCCGAAATTAACATATACAGTTCGGACCTGTTCACGATAACTTTCTGCGCAGAATTTTAAAACACATATTCGAGGATTTTTCGATCCGTGTTTGAAAAAACTTAAAACTACAAAGTTGTCCAGAATATGATTTTTTACCGGGCAGCGTGGAGGAAACATACATTTCCTGAACTAAAACAGCTCAAAACAGTTTTTAATATGACGATTTACTCAATTACATAGATTTCTCAAATTCAAGAGTTTGTTCAACAATTCAATCCCTATAATGATGTTATTGCATTTGAATCTACTTGGATGATGATACTAACACATTGCATATCATTTTTAACATCAATTTCATATTAATTTAGGGATCCAAATACATGTTCTTGTGAAATTTCATTATAGATACATATTATACACATATAGGTTATTAACTAGCCTTAGATTGTATGGAGAAATTGAAATCCTCTTGAAATCCTCTTAGATTCTTCTCTTCTTACTCTCTCTCTCTCTCTCTCTACTAAACCTTAGCCCCCTTATGTGAAATTAAATAATGAAGACTTCTTCTCTTCTTTTCTATTTATGCCATTGCGCCAAATTTAACCGTCTCGATCCTTTTACACGTTAATTCTCTTCTAATATTTAAGTCGCACATTCGTATCTCCATTAATTCATTTTAAATTTTCATTTCCAAAAATTTCGAATATATATACTGGCATAGTTTTTTTTCAATTAGTTCAATTTTAATTCAATAAAAAATGTGGGGTATTACACTTATATAGAGGAAGAACCCAAAGAAGGTTGTGGCATATTTTTGGAGGCATGACTTAAAGCCTATGAGTACTCCATATAAATTTCAGGTTAAATGATGATTTCTCCAAGATTAAAGGATGAAGTTGCACATATATCCAAGTTACATTATGAAGCTTATTGTATATAATGTTTTGTACTTGGTCAGACATTTCTTAGGTTTTTAGCATTATGATTAAATGTATGAAGAATCTAGAAAAATATGATTGGCATTGATGGAAGTGATTTAGATAGTTCTAAGAGGATCTTTGTTTATGAAACTAGTTTATTAAAGAATTGATAGGTAAGATGTTTGTGAGTATGCTAATTTAAATAATTTAGACAATTTAAAGAAGTGATAGTCTACTACGATATGTAGCACCCCGTATTTTTGAATAATTATGGATTTAGTGATTTCTTCTAATTTAAATTACACGTGCCCATCCTAGCGGATACGCTATCAGGGAGGTTGCACGATGTGGGAGGTAAATCTTGCGAATCTCAGCATAGGTAGTACCATTCTCCTAGGAATGTTGTATGGTTATGACCACGAACTTAAGGCCGTGATCGCCTCCAATGTTCATTTGTGATTTTTGGGTTCGGTGGTAAGATTCTTACCAACCTGCCCAAAGTGTGGAGGACATTCCTGGAGTACGATATCATGCTAGTGAGTTCACGTCCAGAATGTGGAGGACATTCGTGAATGCGATTACATATATAATGGGTTATATATATATATATATATATATATATATATATATATATATATATATATATATATATATATATATATATATGTGTGTGTGTGTGTGTGTGTGTGTGTGTGTGTGTACTTGATGTGATATGGAGTATACGTACATATGTGGGAAGAAATTATATACGTACCTAAGAAATTAAGTGTCAATAAGGGTAAGACTGGATTTAACGGTTCTAGTGAAGCACCACAAGGGGATACCCAACATGGGACCCATTTAAATAATTCAGATAAATGTAATTCCTACTAAGTGACGGTCGATTCAATCAAGGCAGTCAGGTCTAGCAGTGTGTTTTACAAGGAAACAGAGCCAAGGAATAACAGGGGTAGAAATTGGGGCTCAGACTAACAGGTCCGATGGATGGACAACCCTGACATGGAAAATAGGGCCAGAGATAGGGTAATAACACGAAAAAGTGTATTATGTGTGGGGAGTAGGGCCACATGTGTTGATCTTATTCGCAACGAGTTAGGGGACAAGAGCGGGATGCTTGAGAGGGGAACAGTAATAGAAGTTTTTGGTTCAGTTTGGACGAGAGTATTATGTACAGGATCCATTTGAACCGTTAGTGTTGGCGATTAAAGGAATAATTTTTATCCATGGGTAACTGGGATAAGTTTTATGTGACACTGGTGGGTCACAATGTTTTGTTAACACTAGATTCATGTGTAAGACGCGTTTAATAGGTGTATCGCTATTGTTACTACTGTCTGTATATATTTACTTTGGGGCAGTGGGGCTCTTTTTGGTTCCATCTACAGGGGAGTGGGTGCAGTTAGTGAGAGGATGTGTTTTAGTTGATTTACTCATTTTAGAAATATGATATGTGAGTATAATGTTATCTTGGGCGTGGACTGCGTACTGATGGTGGGCTGTTATAGTAAGGCTATCATGTTTGTTGTTCTAGGGCAGGGTGTGTGGTTTTGCGATGACTCACTGGAAGAGAGTCGAGATCGCGTCTATAATATATTGTGAAGGAGACTTCAGATAGTGTAGTTATCTCATTATATTTTATCCTAACGTGTAGGGACTTTATTCATGTGATTCAAGGTATATTGTGTTTTTTATGGAGCAGAGAGATTTCACTCGTTATTGATTTAGCATTGGGGACCTAGTGATAGTACAAGCGCAATGTTAATGACTCCTTTAAGGAAGTGGAAGTTTATGATTAGACAAATACGATGGGGGACATGATTTTGACTATCCCGGTTATATGCTTTGGGCCTACAGAACTCAATGACCGATAATTATTAGGTGATAATGCATCGGGGGAGTTCCTTATTTGAGTTTCATTTGCAGGATGTTCTACTCATGAACCATAATAAACATCGAGACTGAGGAGACGTTGTTGGATGCTAGGGCATCAATTTTGAATGTTAATCATTGAACGTTAATGTTTGGTTAAATTGTATACTTCCCTATTGGCGTGAATAGTTTGGTTACATTTTATTTCTGCGTTAGTTTAAGTTAATGTTTTACTCGTCGACTTTTAATGAAAGATAAAATTTTGCATTTGCTTAGATAACTAATACGTGGTTAGTAATTTAAAATGTTTTCTGACAGTGATGCTAAGAATGAACCAAATGAGATTCCTGTTTCACCCGATATTTAAATAGATGGGGTGTCACATGATAGAGGTCTATGCTAGGTTATGAACGTATTACATAGAGGTCTATGTTGAAAGTGGATATTTTTATTTACTATGAAGGCAGGGTACGTGGCGATTACGAAGACAGTGAAGGAGGATTTATGGCTCGGGGTTTTTTTAGTTATTTGAGTATTGATTAATATTATGTTTAGTTTAATTGTGATTATTCAATATTTTATCAACTTATATGAGAACCAAGTTTATCATTGTAAGAGGAAGCATGATATCATTTCATACAGGGGGTTATCAAAGAGGGTATAATAGTTTTTAAGAAAATTAGTACTAAATATAGTCTAATTAAAATGTTGATAAAGGTGGTACCGATAGTAAATTATAAGAACCGTCCACTATTTATTCTTGCCCTTCCTTATTGAGGCCTTCAGGTTAGTGTGATGATTGTTATTTAATGATTCGATTGGAATGATGGGTACTTAGAGTGTTTTCTCATCAAGGTTGAGACTTGTTTGAATTAACTAAGAAAGTAGTTCTAAGGACCATCATCCATCTTTTAGAGCATCTTGAGTACATATGACGCTCCCAACTTCATTGCATTATTTCTTTTGATTATCTTTTAGGTTGTTTTGTCATGATTCTTGAACGTGCCTGGATGCGTCTTGTTAATGAGTATTCATACAATAGTATATTGGAAGAGGGGTTTTTTGTATCACTAAGGGAGAAATATGAAGATAAGTAGAAATGAACACTTTGTATTGATCTCAAATTTAACTTGATACAAAATGGCTAGACACCTTACTATTTATAGATCTCTAAGGAAGAATCTAGTGATTCAGTAATTACAACTCCTAACTACCACCAACAACCTACTTTTTAAATATTCCGCAAGAACATTCTAGCTAAAGAACCTTCTAAAAATGTTACACCTTAATGGGCCTAACTATCGATAAAATCCCATAAAAACTAATTGTGCTAGACCATATTAAAGTAATAATTTATCCCAATAAATAATAGAACTTATTTAAGCCCAATGAAAATACAAATTAAATAGGCCCACAAACCAAGTTTAATTTTCAACACCCCCCCTTAAACTTGGTTTTGCAACTCCAATTAGCCTGCGTAACTTGTGGAACACCTCCTGATTGAGTGGCTTTGTGAAGATATCGACAAGTCGATCATGAGATCTCACGTACTTCATATCCACGTATTTTTTTCTATGATCTCTCTAATGATTAGATATCTCGTGTAAATGTGATTGCTTCTGTCATACAACACTAGATTCTTTGCCAATGCAAGTGTTGATTTATTATCGACATATATCTCGGCCTCTTCTTGTGGCATGTTAATCTCTTTCATTAACTTTCTTAGGTAAAACGCATAACACACACATGTTATGACAGTATTCGACTTCACAAATAGGAAGTGTGATAATAAGTTGTATCTTTAAACACCAAGTGAATATTGTATCTCCTATGAATAACACAAACCCACTAGTGCTCTTTCTATCATTGAGGTCTCCACCCCAGTCATTATCACTATATCCAATAATATTGAAATTGTGAGAGTGAGAATAAAATAATCCATAATCAATTACACCTTCACTACAAGAAAAAACCCTTTTTATGACATTTTTAAGTGTCATAAAGTGCATTTTATGACGCTTTATTTTTCAATAAAAAACTTCATAAGTTTGGGTGTCATAATTGATACTCATTAAAAGTGTCATATTAGGTAATGGTTATATATGACTTTTTTTTTCAAAAATGTCATATCTGCTACAAAAAATTGTCATAATATACTCTATAAGATGTCATATTTGATTTAAAAAGCGTCATGATAAACAGTTTTCAAAATTTTGAAAAGGTCATAAAAAATTTCATCATGTGAATTTTTAATATAAATGGTCTTAAATTAAACATATAATAAAAAAAAATTAATAACTAATATTAATGTCATAGTTGACAAACAAATCTAAACACAAACAAAAATGCATAGAATCATTTATTCCACATTCAATGGTACAATTGATACATTATAGATTATAACATTTAGCCAAGAAATACAACAATACTCCCACCAATATTTTTTTGTCTCACATCAAACAAAACTACATGAAATCAAATCGAGCTAACACATCAACCAAACTAAATTTGTCTATCAAAATTAGGTGTTCCTCTGTAGTAATAATCTCTTCATAATTTTAGGCAACAATGCAACGAAGTCCTCTTCCCGCTTACATTCACTATCATGTTGTCTGACAGCGATTCACCTTTGACATGCCTGTAAGTATATGCCCCTGCAAAAGTTTAAAACATCATATATAAATCTCTAGTGCAATGTAAAACACAACATATGAATTCCCATTTTTTCAAAGTATTAAGTCGTGTATAATTTCAGTCGAAAAGTTTTTTATGTAACACATAATTGTGAACAATTTTCAAAAAATTAGGCAAAAAATGCATGTATATTCGCTTTTTGGTATGTTTATTAGTTGTTTTACTTTTTTTTCCACCAATACCCAATTTTCAAAAGCGTGTCTATTCGACTTAATCAATTTAGAACACTTATTAATTTCAGAAAATTTCGACAGAGTTTTGCTTTGTTTATTCATGAAATCCAATATGTTTTAACATTAAAATAAACTCAACAACAAGAAAACCCACAACTAAACCAACAATAAATCCCTTCTACCAATTCGACATATATGAGATAAAAAAAATTAAGTCCATCAACATAAAGGTTCAACAGACTCACTAGTCACTACTTAGGCAAAATAACCATTTCCCTCCCTCGTTGATCTCCATTCCTTTGTTCAAGAAAAATAACGATATTTAATGTTTAAATGTAGAGAGATTTTTTAGAATAAGCTAATGTTATAGCGTTGATTTATGTAAGTAACAAAATGTATTGAATGTTACCTTGTTGATTTGAGGCTTTTTATAATGTTGATTTGTGTAAGTAACATAATATATAAAAATGTTACCTTGCTTATTTGAGTCTTTTCGGCATCCTCATGTTGTCTCCCTCCTCTGTAGTTTGCATTTCTGAAGGTTGAGTGCTTGATTCTTGTGCAATATGCATAAGTGGTGATCCTTGTCTAACTTTGTTGGTACCAACCTCGTTATCATGACTTGATCTGGTAATATCCTGCATTACGAAATGGATATAAAAAATTTGATAATTATAACAACTTGAGTATGTTACACTTAAACAAAATGCAATAGTCAATTTGATTCAAGACAATATAATAATTTTGGGGTAATTCAAAAGTGTAGAATACCAAAACAGGTAGTATTAATATGTTTACATAAATGAATAAAAAAAAGTAACTACCTAGTAGAAATTATCCATTGTATAAACTTTTAGTATTGAACCTGAACTAATTGTTGTTGGTTTCGTGGTTGGTTGCCCCTTAAAGCAGATTCTTTTGAGAAATTGGACAAGATTGGGTAGGGAACATATAGCAGTGTATTTCGAGCATGTGACCAGGAAACTGGGAGGATAGTTGCTCTGAAGAAGGTTCAATGTAACAATTTTGAGCCTGAAAGTGTTCGGTTTATGGCTCGAGAAATACTGATTCTTCGCAGGCTTGACCATCCAAATATCATAAAGTTGGAGGGGATAATTACCTCGCGATTATCATGCAGCATTTACCTTATATTCGAGTACATGATATTTCAGGACTCTTATCTTGCCCTGACATTAAGGCCTGGTGGGAGAGCCCGTGGACCTGAAATGACAAGAAAGTTAACTAGAAAACAAAATGGCATCAGTTAACTAGCACTAGAAGAGAATTTTGCCAGTTAGAATTCAAATTGCCAATAAAATGAATGGAAACTGTCTAGATAATGACAATCGAGATAGCACCAGAAGCTACATATGATCTACCTTGAAACAAATTGATGAATGCTGGAGGGACAAAGTCCAACCTTATATCCTTGTTTACTACCGTCCTGCAAAAATTGGAAGTGTAAATAAAGAATTTCGAACAGAGGAATTTGAAGACATCTTATTTATGTTGTATTCTTCCTTATTCATTTTTTTTCTAAAGCTAGCTATTGATACAATAACTTTCAATCTCTTAACCAAATATTACCCTAAATCTATAGATGCCCTATATTTCATAAAATACAATAAACTAATTTAATAATTTTTTTCATAAAATATAATAAAAAGTTTGACCCATTCGATAAACACCCCTAGTGATTATTAAGTCGGACTCGATTTTAGTTATGTTTAGCATTGCTAGGCTCCACTTGTTAAGAGAATACCCCCAGAAATCAAACTTGAGCCTCCTTTTTTGGCTCGTAGCCAAATTTTGACAACACAACAGCCCTAGACTATGCAGCGATCCCTAGATCCATGCAAGGTAGCCTAATATGTACTCCATTTTTGATAATTCACCAACTGAACTGCCCCCCCTTGTTAAAGTTTAAGTGGATTAATAGGTCGAGCAAGTCCCCATTCTGCCGTTTAAAGATAGGGGAGAGCAAGCTATAACTATTTTAGCATGTTGCATTGTATTCCCTAGTTACATACAATACCTTTGATCCTATTCAATAACCACGGACAAAATTAGTTGAGTAACCTGTTCAGAATATTAACCTTAGTAAATGAACATATATACCCACAAAGTTGCGATCCATTAATTCAAATAAGACTGAACAATGTTCACCTTTGCTCACAGTTATATCTGGAATAGTCAAAGGGAAGAATTAACTCATATCTACTTTAATTAGATATAAGTTAACCCATCTGTGACAAATACAACAAATCATTAGAATGCATAATAATATTAACAGTGGAAAAGAACTATTCTTATAATTTGCACGGTTTAGGGGTGACCTACCATGCATGGACCAGGGGATGAGGCAATGGGAATAGTGAGCCATATTGAAAGCCCTAATTGGGTAAAGAGGTCTACGCAAACCAATAACTCCAATCATAAAAGGAACTCCTCTCTCCAATGTGAACTAAACCTGTGCTTCGTGTGTATCCCTTGGAGCAAAAGACAAATATTGTTTGGTACAACAAATTGTAGAATATTTTTATTTCCTTTGTTCGCCTTTTACTCTGTATCTTTAAAGATCCAAAGGCAACGTGATGGAACCTAAAATTTAGGGTGTATAGTTTCTTTTCATTTTTATGAGATTAGAGAAAGGCTTAAAAGCTACAGCTACAGCTCTTTTAAGATGTTGTAAATGACTGTGACAAATACAGTGCTGATCAACAGGGTCGAATAAATGGTTAGTTAAGGCATGAACGTTCTTTAAGTAAAGATGAAATTTAAAATCGATCTCATCGCCCAACATAGGCAGCAACGAGCCGAGAAATGACTGGCAGCAGGATCCTTTTAATGTGTGGACTACACCTGCTCTATTAATGCATTTCCCATAATATGGCACCTTTCCCGCATAAGCCAATCTTGACAGAGATTCCCCTCAAATGTGATAGGTTGTCCCTAGTGGAATCACAATAGAGGAAAAGAGATCAGTTCCATCGAGGAAGTCATGTACCCCATTAATGCATGTCCTATTCGCATTTAATGCAGAACATGGGGCATTAATTTCACAAGCTATCATAAGTTTAAACACTTATAAAGGACAGTGTTCATACTTGGAGCTAAAAGTCTGGCTATTCAATGTTACCTAAAACATGGATCGTTTGGTTATGTGGAACGGGTAGTGGAACTCGTTACGCCATGTCCTCTAAAATGTGGTACAATGGTGTAAGGCTTATGCAGATAGCATTCTGTTCAAACATATTGGACTCTTCCTAAACACTAGTTGATAAAAGTTACAATAATAAATAGCTTCTAATCTTCTTAAGACGAGAATGTTCTTTATTCACATTTCAGATTTCATACATGAGAAATATTTATGTAAACACCAAATAAATATGTACTAGACTCTTCAAAATTCTCTTTAAAATACCTAACCTCTTTGTATTAGATTGTAGTGCATAATAAACACAATATATTTTTAATATTTTCTCATAAAAATTGATATGAGGTTAGAAATATGTAAATACATTTCGAATCGCTAATTTTAAAGTATTGGAACGGAGGTGTATCATATTTCGGAACGTGCATGCCAATATGTAATTCACGACAATATCAATATATCGCACAAACTATATATTTATCAATAATGATGAGGATGAGGGCTTTCTGAATTGGCATACATATTCACCAAAGCTATCAATTTGTGATTCAAACTCCCCAACCTAATCAAGGACATGGATTACGTACATAACTACTTTATATAATGTATCTTAAGATATGACGAAGTAAATATAGATGACCATCCTTAGCCAAATAATGTAACTACAGGACTTTAGCTTCATACCATATTATTTAACCAATCTCTTATCTCTCCTTTAGTTTTCTCCTTTAGATCCTACACAATATGATAAATAAAATAAAATTAAATATATGCAGAGAATAATAGATTGCTGAACTGCATATTAATTTTATAACTTCATATGTAGATGTTAAACTGTTACAAAACGTGCAAAACAATGTTTAAACCCAATAGTAAGTTCGTACGATATCAATAATCAACAATTATGTCTTCTCTAGTCCTCTCGTACAAGTAGAATGTGTTCTTCAGATCGCCTTTCATATTTCGCTAGTGAAAAAAGACCCTTTTATATATAAACCTCTTCCCATTACTCAGAATTTCTTAAAATCTCAAGGTAACTGTGAATTATTAAATCTACTCTAACATCATATATATCTACTCCTCCCTCTTGCAATTATACCGTTTCATGAAAGGATTTTAATTCATGGAAAATTTTAAAAATCTCTAAAGAAAATCTTTAAAGCATTAAGAGATCACAGTTATTCTCAGTGATGGAAACAAGAGCTAGCCCAGACCTTCTTTGGAGAATGCTTTTGTCTTCATTGACTTCTCACATATCTTAAATGGTTCCATTTCGCGCTCTATGATCTTACTATACTGTTTAAAAAAATTCATATCATATGTACTTGCAAAGTCTGATTACCCAAGGCCCTAAATTTCACTGACAGTACTATTAGTATAACATGTACTAGTAATAACAATAGAGATTCATGATGTAGTACTTACTGCTTTGTGTCTACCAGTAGCCATGAAACTCCTACCACCACCTGAAAAAATAATGCCATTATTAAATTGTACAAAATCTATATTTGAACATATTTTCCATAAGCGATTAATACGTCTTATATTGTACCTCCGTTATCAAACCATAATACCATATTTTTGCTGATAGCTGGATCAGATGCATCGGAATAACAAATATATAGAAATTTCAGAAATTTAAAATAGAAGGCCACATGAACTAAAAACAAATCAAATTTAAATCAGTGGAGAAAATATTGGAACTGTAACATGTACTTCTCAAAAGGAACTGTAACATTATTAACAGTAAATATATGGTCATAGAATTATAGGAGGAGAAGAGCAAAGCAAGTTTATAGGACAATACCTTTATCATGAAAATGAGTTTGAGGCAAATTGAAGGGATGGTTTTCCCCTTCAAAATCAGCAACAACAGCAAAATCTTCAGGTCCACTTCGGAAATCAACATGATGAGCATATCCATATTTTCCTCCATCAACTTGTTTTTCCTTGTGTGATGAAACAGCTGCTTTAAAAGCTTTACCTGAGCCCAAGTTACTGGAATGATAATCAGAGCCTTCCAAGGGAGCATTTTTCCTAATCCGTAAACCATAAAAGATTCTCCCATAATGTTTTGGATCCTTTCTCTGTTCCATAGAGAGGAGGCAAATATAGCTTCTTTTGAACGATAGTTACAAGATAAGTAATAATTATCTGAACGATAGTTACAGTATTATATATTTTCCATACTTCTCTAAGGTCCTAAAAGTTATCGAATGTGCTTTGGGCATATGTAATACAATAATAAACTTTGTTATTATGATAGTAAATATATGATGAAAAGTTTACACAGTCATGTAATCCTTGACAAATACACTGGCATTGTGACAAAAAGAGAATGAAATCGAAAAAGAAAATATTTTTTTAGCTACCCCTTCTTTTACATTATTAAGTAATTTCTCCACATGTTGCGTATCATAATTTTCTATTTGTACTATCATATGTTTTGAAAATGGAATGGAATTCTATTGAATTACTAATTAATTGAATAATTGCAGATAAAGGGACTTCACTAGATTCTGGTCATGGACACATCAATAAATCTTCACTCTCCATTCAAATAAATGTTTTTATAATAAAAATATCAAAATAGAGATTCTCTTTTAAAACGAGTCAAAAATAATTAGTGATTCACATATTTAAAGCATGTAACACCTGTGATATGTCGAGGCAAGGAGTTCTGCAAGGGTGCATGATAAATCTTCCCTTATGACAACGCGGAGTACTATCACGTGTTGTGCATATGCAGGCATAGTGTACCCTGGCACAATCCAATCGAACTTGCGCAGCATATCAGATACCTCAAACTCATTGTGGCAAGTGTTGACCTTCAGAGAGAATGCTGCTAGAGAAACTCCATTGTCCTTGGACACTATGTTGAAGTGTCTCATCTGCTCTAGACCTTCTTTGATAATAATTGCGTTCTCACGATAATTCTTCATCACATTTTGGTATCCCTGTGGACACGAGTTATTAGTAAGACATTTTATGTTGTGCATGTAGATCTTATGCTTGGAAAACTATGAATGTATAATTTAATATCAGAAGAAATCATTATTGAAATGAATTGGAATAATTTTAATATGTGGAATAAAATATGTTGTTTTACAACGAGTAATTGAAATAGTGTTTTTTTTTAATTGAATAGGATAGAAATAAGTGAATATGAAGAAATCCCAATATGCAATGAAACTACATTAGTTTGAAATGAATAAATGAATGCATTTATTTAGGCTCTTACCTCAAAACCCAAGGGTGTTAGTTGATAATACTGAGCAATGACTTGACTTGAACCTACAAATGAGCAAAAAAAGAATTTTAGACCAGCTCTAAGGTAGTTTATATGGAAGATAAGTTCTAAGGTAGTTTATATGGAAGATAAGTTCATCAGGTAAATTATCTTTTCTTCTCCAAATAACCCAATCAATTCCGGTATATACAAGCCCATATTCGTGGCTTATAACATTGATGCTCTTCACAAATGGAAGGCGAAAATCCCACTCCATTCTTGCGTTTCTTTGAGACACAACCAGTAAACTAGAAATCCTGAAAATATTGAAGAACACGGTAAGAATAAGAATAATCCACCAATTAAATTACCTCAGAATAATTCAAACCTTCTAAATGTTAGTGAATTTAGTTCAATAGTAAGAATCAAATTAGCCTTGATCTATACCAACTATAATTACACTAAGTGTAAAATGGGAACTCAATTAGCTACAAAACTACTTCATATGTAGAAAAAAGGATAGTTGTTCTATAGTACCCAAGAACACACATCACTTTAAAAAATAATAATTGTTATTACCTATCAATAATACAAATCCCAATTGAGAGATTTAGGGTCTTCAAATCATTTTTTATGAGGCTATAGATCTAACTTCTACATGTACATAACAAATATCACTATAACAATTAGGACTTGATTAACTAATAGCATGCATATAAATTAATATGAAAAAATAAACTTAGAAAATTATTATCATCCAACTAAGAACTTATAATTACTAATAATCATCTCTCCGTTGTTACATTACAACTATATCACTATGCGCTCACCGGTTCTCCCAATGCAATTTAGTTATACTAGTGCCAATTACAAAATGTATTAAATACAATCCATTATGCATTCATCTACATTACAAAATACATTATAGTGGATGTAGATGTAATTTAGATTAATTATGGTACTATGATAAGGTTCACAATGTTAATTAAGCTTATCTCCCTAAGTTATATGCACCAGTTACCAATGACCCTCGGGCCAGATGAAGAGACTAGCGAACCATCTAGCTTGATTGATTGCAACATGGAAAGCCTTTGCAAACTATGGGAAAAATCAACAGTGACTTGAACCACAAAAATGGTTACAATGAGTCGAGATACATCTAGGGTATTATTGACTTGGCCTCACTAATTGGCACAATCATATTTATGTACCTTTTCATTTTTTTTGTAGACATAAGTTTCGTCCTTGAATATTATCTTGAGTGGTGAAACCTTCATCATTCAGCAAATAATGAGGTATCTAATTATGCCAATTATTGACACACCTAAGTAAGTTTCAAAGGAGTTAAATGACTTATAGAAGATCCATAAGTGAAGAAAAGTTTTCGTAGAAATTCGGTGCCAATTGTTAGAGAAAACAACCCCACGTGACTAACATTCTATCAACTCGACAGATCAAGTTTCTGTTAAAGAAAACGTTAGCTTATTTACTAGTTATTTATCAAATACTTAGTTGAAACAAAAATTAAGTTTAATGGAGTCGCCCACCTATCACTAGGGCGTAACATAATAAACAAATATAGTTTGTGCTATCATAATGTTCATATAACCAACTATTACAGTTCTAATCAACCTCCGCCCTTTATGAAAATTCACACCGATGGTTTAAATGCGCACAAATAAACACAAAACTTCATGGGAAGTCTTTTAAATGGGCACAAATAATAAAAAGCACTAAACCAACCTTTTTACTCTGCTGCTGGTTTCCTGGAAATAGGTAGAAGCAGAACATCTTTCTTCATATAAGAAACCCAACTTTCTCGCTTGTCTACATACCTCCTAAAAATAGAAAAAAAAATCATGTCAGTTAATTAACACAAAATATTAATTATAAAGTCTAATATAGCTTGAGAAAAAAAAGTAGCACCTTCAGAGGATGACTAGTGGTCTTACACAAAACTTCATTCATTGGGCCAGAGTTAACATTAAGTTGTATCTTTTCTTTTTTGGAAATTTTCTTTCCAGCAGGGGTGATATACTCGGGGAAGCTAAAAGGTATGTTCAAGGTAGAAGTGGAGGAAGGAGACATGTACAGGGGAATATATAATCACAAGGTACCATTTAAAATAGAAGAAAAGAAAAATCCAAAGCAGGAAGCACCAAAGTGACATAATTGATAAAAAAAATATAACTAATTCTCATAATACAGAATATGAGTCCACTGTCGCTCTAGCAGAGGGATCAGATATAGAAGAGGGAGAAATTAAAAATGGAGAGGAGGCATTTGAAGAAGTAGAAAGCAGACTTCATTTATCCCCTAGGTAGATCCCATCTCCCCCTCCAGATAATGAAGATTGCTTTATAATAGTCAAATACAAAAAGAAGAGCAAGATAAAAAAGTGTAGTAGTGAGAATTTTAAGATCCAACTCGAAAAATTCTAACAACCAATATCTAAATGTTAAAGTGGCTCTTGTGGAATGTAATGGGGTGTCCAAGAAAAGAGGAATAAATAGATTAAATATAATTCATAACGCGTCCATGTTAGTAATTATTGAGCCTAAAGTTGATAAAGAGAAGGTGGGGGACTATGTGAGAAAGCTTGGTTTTGAGTTTGGCCCAATGCATAACTTTGCGGAATGTCAGGGGGTGTCCAAGAAAAGAAGAATAAATATATTAAAGATAATTCATAACGCATCCATGTTAGTAATTATTGAGCCTAAAGTTCAGAAAGAGAAGGTGGGGACTATGTGAGAAATCTTGGTTTTGAGTTTGGCCCAATGCATAACTTTGCAAATGTAGCACCCTAAGATAAGTGTTCTAAAATCGCAAGGCTGCCTTTATGGGAATATTTACAATTGGTGGATGTGAATAATCCTGAGGGGGGGTCTTCAACATTGTTCTTTCCTCTAGCGAAAAAGAAGGTGGGAACCCGATTAACATCAATGTTGTTACTGATTTTCTTGTGTTGGCTTGCTGGACGTAGGGTACTCTGGATCTAGATTTAATAAAAGAGACGGTGCTATCAGAATTTGGTTAGGTTAAATAGAGTGCCTGTGAAACCTCAATGAAGTCTATATTTTTGTCTGCTAAGGTGGTGCATCTTACATCCAATCATTCCCCCTTCTTATGTCTATTCTATGTGGTAGAAATGGTAGATATGAAAGATTTTGATTTCTTAATTTTTGGACTAAGCATAATATTTTCCTCTTTAGTTGAATCAAATCACAAGAACTCCATGGGGAAAATGCATGTTTTGGCCTCTAATAATTATGAAGAAGATCTTTTGGAGAAGTGATTGGAGCTTTCCCAAGGAAAAATATTCCATGTGGTAATCTGTTGTCAATGGCATTCATGTGTTTGGTCATATTTCACAACCAGAAAATGGAATATGACCAAACACTAGAGACGACCAAATATTCTTTGGTATTGAGTGTGGGTTGTCAAGACATGCCAATGACTTGTTTATGGTGGAAATTGTTAGACATGGTGGAAAGAAGAGACAACGGAAGTCATGGCCTAGTATAGTGTTGGCAGCCTTTAGGATTTTATGGAATGAAAGTAACACAATAATTTTTTAAGATACGAATATTGAAAAGGAGGCCATTTGGGGAAAGTTAAATTTTTAACAATATCTTGGGCTTCTCAGTCTTCAGTGTTTGGTCAGCTTCCATTTATTGTTTTGTCTTTAAGTTGGTATAATTGTAATATGTAATCTCTTTGCGCATTGAAGTTATTATTTGCTTTTTCTGATGAGGGGTCGCATAAAGATTACCTGGTTTAGGAGGACATCTTGTCCCCTTTAGTATGTACTCTCTTTCGATCTTTAATGTTTCTTCTTTGTTTCCTATAAAAAAAGCTACGCTACTGTCATTGCAATATCATATCTAGTTTCATATTTTAACAATTATGCTTCTTTTGCTAACAAAAAACTCATCTTCATTACCAATTTTTTCATTCTCATGTGGGAGAATGTTAAAAAATGTAGATCAAATTTGAGAATGTAAAAAATGAGGATAAAAATATTTTGAGTAAAATATGCACACAATAAAGAAGTATCGGACACATGTTCAAGAGTATCCACAAAGTATCCGATACTCAAACAACACGTCTCCTTGATAGAAGTATGCGTGGTTCATAAATCTAGACACTTCCATGTAGGACAAGAAAATTTATTTCTTCAAAATGAACAAGTACATTCTTCACATGTAATGTTAGTAACAATCTACCAGATACTTCAAAACAAACAATCATTGTAATTGAAATTTAAGATGATGTTAATACCTTGACATCTCTATGGATGTGACCATGGGCATGAAGATAAATAAGAGCCCTAAGGACCTCAAGTAATAATGTAGCAATAACGGGATCTTCAAAACCATCTTGATATGCAGATTTTAGTATATGGGGACATGATCCCCCGGCTATGTATGGCATCACAACCCAAAGATTATGCCCAATAGTTAACGAGCAATGTGCCCGAAATAAATTTGGATGATCAATCAAGGTCATTGTATGTACCTCTCGACGGATGCCATCCTGTAGAATTCACAAATAAATCCTTATCAATATGGCAATACGTAACATGATATTTCAACTCTAAAAGTGAATGAAGTTTCAACAGTTTTAGACAAGCATCAGCAGCCCAGGCATACACGTGCTCCGAGACGGGCTAAAAACATATAGTGTGAATTTTCAATTCACAATATTGAAGCGAGCGACACAAGTTTCTTCAAAAGTTGTGAGAGGATCACAAATTTGCTTGATGCCGGATAAAACTCACCTTTCACAAGAACCCAATAATGCTGTGATTGGAAGATAAGATGGACATTCGAACTGATAGGCATATCATTATTATCAAATTGCAGTATCATATATATGGTTGTAGACCTTTATATATGATTTTACTTGACAATAGAGAGGATTTGCTTAACCCCTTATCGACAGGACAAAACTAGACAAAATAATGAAATTAGATGGAAAATTCCAAACAAATCCAAATAACAAAAAAGGGATAATAACCCTTCAAGATTGAGAAGATGAGTGCAGCATAAATATCGATATCAAGGAAAGACAGCAGTTGTACTTGTTGATGCAATTGCAGAGGGCCTGGATTATTTGTCTCGGAAGACAGACAATGTGATACAGATAGTTCCTAAGGTAACATTATAAGATAAATTATAAAGTTTAAACATTATATAGATTTAGAACAAGGGAGAGAGTGGGGTAGGAGGTACCATGAGGAGCCGAAAAAAAGTGATCTGACATATCATCCCCTTTGGAGCAATTGCAAGACATAATGAGCACAGGTTGCATTATTTTCTCCAAGGAGTTCACATATCCGATACCATTTAGCAGACAACATGGATACCTACAAAATACATAGATTACCAAAATGGAAAAAAAATTGAAGACAAGACAAAGATAGTTGCAAGTGTGGAATATTATAATTACTTCATAGACTTTCAGCTTGCTTTCCAATAAGAATTTATTAATATCCTCCATGTCATCACCAACCCAAAATAACAAAAGACTACATGAAATTTGAAATAAAGAGTCTTCTTGTGCAAGAAACAAAGGACATATTTTATTATGAACATTATATTACTAGAGGAGATTTTTCAATTATTTTCTTACCTTATCTAAAGTTAGACTTTCCAAGAAGAGACAAATATTGACAACCACAATCTTGCGACTGTCTCTTGGATGAATCTAAAAAGGTCTTTTCAACCCAGGAACAAAAGCAGGGCCATGCTTGGAAATTGGGACAAAACAACTATCACTTAATCCAGTTATCACACACACAAGATAACGATTCTGATTTTCACAAATATTCATGATAACAGTGGGTTAGTCATAAATAGGCATGATAACAGTGCGTTAGTCACAAATTGGAACAAAAAATAGGTCATAATGTAACTAAAAGAGAATTTTAACAGTTACCTCAGTCATTGAATGTTCATAGTGTTGATCATGAAAAGTGGGTCCTAAAGACACATCAGACTCAATTTTTTGGTATAGAGTAATTGGCACATCTCCACCTCTTTGCTTACCACCTACTTCAACAAGATTCAAAATAGATGATGACATTTTTTGATGGACCTCTTCAGGTTTCTCTGAGATCTCAGCATCTTTTCTAGAATCATATATGATCTCATGTGCAGCTACATATTCCTTTGAAGCCATTAGAACATTCAATTCTTACTTATCACTATTCTTGGAGCTATTCTATGGCAAATATGGAAGAGTAGAAACAAATGCCTCTATGAAGACTCAAAAATGGGCACCAAGATGATTATCAATCAGATGATTACTCTAATAAAAGATCTCAACTTTAGATATACACAATGATCAAGCAAGCAATATTATCAACTTTTCAGTCGAAACAGTTTAGTATACAAACAAATTCACCATCAATATGACCAACACGAGTTTCTCCATATTTAAATTATAAAGATGTAGTGCCTTAATCCTTGTTACTAGAGTGGTTGAGATTACATTTGAAAAGAGAGTTGCTCAAATAAATTCATAATATCAGCTTTAGAGGTCAAAATATCCCCTTTCATGGCATATTTGAAGGACAAAATGACAACTCTCATACTTAAAACATAAAAAAAATAGTGGGGCATAAATAGATATACCCACCATCTACATTAATTATCCATAAAAAAATGATGACGTACTACATGTATCATAGCTAGATATACTCATTATGTACATCATTCAAAAAAATGTCTCCAAAAAAATGTACATCGAAAAATCACGAATAAATCTGTCGGTCCTCCTTTGGCTTTCTCGAAATTGTGTTAACAAAGTGCTCCAAATCATATCATATAAGGCAGAATAAATTCAATGAACTCATATTGAATTTCATTGATCTCATGAGTTTGATATGACGACTTTCCAACCAAGTCCTTCACCTAAACAAGACAAATAAAATTACAATTAGCTTTTATCACATCTAAATAAAAAAGAATGTAAAAACATATTAAAAAACATGTGACCTTCATTTTTATTGATTTCGATGAATTTTCCAAGAGCTCTCGCATGAACTTCAATACAAAAAAACCACACACAATTTCTCCTCATTGTTTAGGGCCCTGAAAATAAAGGAGTTAGTATATTAATAATGTCAAATGTGAATACCTAAATATTAAATTTAATTTATCGAACAAATACCTTAACTTTCTCCCAGTTTAGTAATGATCGTTTTCCTTTGATTGTCAAAAACGATCTAATTCCACTTCAATAAAAAAAACTTAATTATATTACAATTATGTAAAATGAAATCAATAATTTTATTATAAGCATTTATTTAGAACACTAGCTACTTACGTGTTTATATAGAGCTTAAGGTCCAAACTCGGTTCCCTGCGTAAAGAATCAACCCAAAACACATTGTTCGAAATAAAGTCGATCACAAGCAAAACCCAATGATACCTATATTATGAAGAATAATTGGAGATTAGGAATATTATACATACACACATTTATTATGCTAAAAAACTTATACATATCTACAAAACTTACCCGGTATTGAATGGAATAACAAATATTTGTTTGTTTGATGCCGTCTGTAAAGTTTCTGTTATAAATTGATGCCCAATGTTTTTAGAAAATGCGTCCCGAGTGGAGAGGGGATTTACTAATCTAATAACTTCAAAACTCCTTCCAAATTTGTCATATAGGCATCTATACATAAACCAAACACACGTGAATTAGAAAGGCATCCATGTATGCAAAAATGTAAACTCCATCTAACCTCATGTATGCATTTTCAAATTAAATAAAACATGGTAAAACTTAAATCTAACCTCATGCATGCGATAATGCAAACTCCATCTAATTCTTGCATCTTACAAAACCGTACTAATTCATTTTTTGGAATATAAGTGAACTCAAGATCATCATCAAAAATAGCCACTGGAATCTGCACCGTATCCATCGTCACGATATTATCAAGCATATTAGCAAATGCAATAATTGCGCCAGCTTTGCCACCGAAATCTTTCTTTTTTTCCTTACTTTTTACCTGATCAACAATGTCAAAATACAAAAGGTCAAATTATAATTATGCTCACATTAACTAGTCCACGTTGAGTACAAACTAAGGAATTCACTATAAACTAGGTGTATTTATTAGCTCTTTCAAAATAGACAATTCATCCAAGAGCAATTGGCGATGAACTTGATCCGAATGTACAATCTGCGTCTTTGAGCGTGTGATGTTAAGAAATATACAGTTGTTCTTTCCCTTTTTTGTTGAATACCTCCAGCAGATTTAAACAATTAAAGATTGAACTTCATTATGTAACATACCGTCAAAACAGTCTCTAAAGCAGATTTTTTCGTCGTCGGATGCAAGACAGTCGGTATCTGCAATGCACAATGAAACACGAGCACATGAAAATAGTTGACGACTTTAGTCTAATTAAGGCTAATTGCGCTATGTTGAATTGTAATTTGGGTAAAACCCATTTACCCAATGGGTTTTGTCCTTCTATATCCGGGTTGGATCCGTGTTCGGGCATAATTCGGGTATGTTGAGCTCGAAGTTCTACATTTTACAAATGTTAAAATTATTGTAATCAACATTCTAAAAAGAGCCTTAGGAAGTCGAACAACGAGAGACTGCCTAGTGCATAGGGGTGACTTTTATTATTGGATACAATCTTATAAAAAGATCAACTATTAGCATGTAATAATTCAACAGAATGTCTAAATCAATTCAATAATAATCAATGTTTAAAAAAAGATATAAATATCCTTTATATGGACAATCAAAATGATTTCGTTTGATCTTTTAGGTGCTTCGCTTGATCATTAACAATGAACTCAAGTTATTGAATGTGGCATGGATAATGAATTCAAAATGCGGTATGGAATGTATAAAAAAAGAAGTTACCTCAACATACGGCAACACAAACTCTTTAGGCCAAGCAGCATGTGAATTGTGTGTGTCTTTAACAACATAAATCTCCGTGTTAGGTACTGGTACAGGAAGACATGCTTCAGGAGAGTGAACGTCATTTATTGACACACGTATATAATTATCCCTCAAGCGAACGCTGTGGATGGTATCATTAGGTGAAATACGATCAAAAAATACCCCAGACGCAACAACATTCGCACGTGAATTCAATGCCAATCTACATTGTTTTCCCTATATGAAAAAACAAAATGAATAATGAATGACATATATACACTACTAAAAGAATAAAAATCACTAATATAATTACAGTTGTTACAAACCTTCCCAATATTACATTTAGGATCCGGCGGTGAAATTATAAGTTGTCTATTCACATTGCTTTGGGCCTATATACACATTAAATATTCCAAAATAAGTATAGTAAAGTATAAGACATGGTGATTTCATTTGATCTTTTAGGTGCTTCGCTTGATCATTGACAATGAACTCAAGTTATTGAATGTGGCATGGATAATGAATTCAAAATGTGGTATGGAATGTATAAAAAAAAGAAGTTTCCTCAACACACGGCAACACAAACTCTTTAGGCCAAGCAACATGTGAATTGTGTGCGTCTTTAACAACATACATCTCCGCGTTAGGTACTGGCACAGTAAGATATTCTTCAGGAGAGTGAACGTCATTTATTGATACACATATATAATTATTCCCCAAGCGAACGTTGTGGATGGTATCATTTGGTGAAATACGATAAAAAAAACACCCCAGACGCAACAACATTCGCACGTGAATTCAATGCCAATCTACATTGTTTTCCCTATATAAAAAAATAAAATGAATAATGAATGGCGTATATATACTACTAAAAGAATTAAAATCACTAATATAATTAGATTTGTTACAAACCTTCCCAATATTAGATTTAGGATCCGACGGTGAAATTATACGTTGTCTATTCGCATTCCTTTGGGCCTATATACACATGAAATATTCCAAAATGAGTATAGTAAAGTATTAGACATAAATGTAATAAAGTTTTACCAATTACGTGATTACCTTCTCTTTTTTCCTCTTGGATGGAGAATCACATGATTCACTCACATAATTTAAACGCTTCTCAGATTTTTTATTATCACTTTTCTGACTATTTGAGGAAATATTCTCAATTAACGATGGTGCAAGTGATCTACTTTGATACTTCCTCAATTCTTCCATTGCCTCCAGAAGTTGTCGATGTTTTTCTTTAGCCTTCTCCTCTTCTTGATGAAGTCTAGACTCTAATTCTTGAACATGTTGTTTTGATCCCCGTCTAGGGATATGAAAGTAAGTTATAGGAGTGACTCCTTTTCCCATCCCCCTTACTCGACCGCTATACTGTGGAGTACCAAGTGCCAAGGTTAAGACGTCTAAAGTCCCTTGAGTTACTAAGCTCCCATCATGGACTTACTTCTTCAAAGCGTCCTACAATAAAGCAAATTATTAAGAGTCTTGTTAAATCATATTATTTTCAATCATCATATGTAGTGTATATCCATATTTATAAAGATTATATAATATACATGTCCGCATTAGGTACTTTTAAAATTAACTCACAATTTTTTCACCAACTTCCTCGATTGCATCATCTTGATATTGTCTATTTCTCGATTTTCGAGCGGTTATCCACATTAGAGACCTATCATCCTCATCAAATGCATCTCCATGTCTATTTTTCTGTCCCAATTATAAAATAAAATATAAGAAATTAAGCACACAACACAAAATCCCCACAATGAATTAATTATAGTCATATACTCTACAAATAATATAAGAATTCAACGACATATCATAATATCCTCAAGACCTGCATACCCCAACTTACTAAGCTTGTGGTTGAACTTATTTTGTGCTCTGCTTTCTCGTTGTACATCACTTAATTTCTATGCATTAAATATATGATAATGTAAGAATTTAACCATACCGTGGATAAATGTTACATTTATATAATAAAATGAATTTAATATACACCTCAAAATTTGGGGATAGTCTTCCTCTTACAAATGCATCCCAATCCTCCTGATCAATAAACTTTTTAAATTTTTCTAGACGGTTCCAAAGATTACCGGAATCATCTTTAAATGGCTTGACACAACTCCTAGTGAGTTCTCCTTTGAAATTCTTCCACGAACAACCAATAGCGGAGATAACTCCCTTCTTTGATTTGGGGTCCATGTTGAACTTGGCCTGTAATTAATGAATATTATATTACATAACGGAATTAAATAATACCAATATAGACTTCAAAGAATATCAATATAAATTACTAGCATTTACCTCCATAGCTACCTATAAATTCTCTTTTAATGACATTGGGACTTTGGGCCTACTTGGATAACTTATGGGCACCATTGTCCTTGCCAAAAGCCCCCTATAACTTGCGAAATCCTTTCTTGTATCACCATTTGGTTGTCCTTTTCTATTGTAAGTTACTATTATTCGATCACAAGAAGCCCTTTTGCTTATTCATTCTAAAACAACCACGCCTCTAACTTTCGTTGTTTATTACTTGAATTTTGTGATGACTTTGCTAAATTGTCTGGACTTTTTGAATGAAAATCATCTTCCTCGTCCATATCCACTACAATGACAAATAAATAGATTGAAGTAAGTGTACATGTTGATGAATAACAAAGAATAACAAGTGATATGTTGAAATTAATTTGCAGGAAGCAAGAGCATTATTAATAAAAATAAAATATATGTTATTCATAATTTTACATGTAGAGACACTCCCCTGTTGTCTTTGGATTTTACATGAAAATACCGGTCACTCCCCTGTTTTCAAAACAAGGGAAAAACATGTATTTCTTTCCACTCGTCTCATGTTTTCCCTTATTTTCATGAGCATAGGTCGAGCACCCAAATATTATCAAATTAGTATATGCGGCAGGGTATCTAGTACACTTTCCTAGAGAAATCAATAATAAAAGAATATGAATTTTTAAAAACATGAAGAAAATTATTGTTATTAGTCATGCGGGTCTTATTAGAAATGTACTTTTCATATTTGTATCCATATCTACCTCAATTATGAGAAAAACGTGATAGCAAGGTCAAGTTTTCCCAATCCTGAGGATTGAGAAGTATGAAAATCAAGAACATTACCCCAAATTTGATAACGAGTCAATTCATCTCATATGTACACCAAAATAAATTCACCATAAACGATAATCGCCATCAACCATTAAAATATAAATTATAAAATGTAAACTAAACATAGATAACTCTTTAAAAAGCATAAATAACTCTAAGCATACGCAAAACACAACTAACACTCCATTTATTTTTTATTATCAATCAAAATTCCCTCATAATCTACACGTGCACACGAATCTTCACTTTCATTAATCAACTCAACATTTGGCAATCCGTTGGTGGCAACATGATTTTCGGCACATCCAGCAGAGTAGTCATCATCATCACAACCGTAGTTATAAACTCTTTGTGGAGTCACAAGAACGATTGACCATTTAGGATCGAGTTGGTCTTGAATATAAAAAACCTATTTGGCTTGAGAAGCTAATATGACGGGCTCACTCTTATGGCCAACTCTACAAAGATCAACAGATTTAAAGCCAAGCTCATCTACTTTAATACCATTACCTTTGTCGACCCAATCACACTTGAAAACTAGAATTTTGAAAGTGAAATAATCAAGTATCCATATTTCACTGATGACACCATAGAAACTCAAGTTTGAAACCATAGGATGCTTATCCTTTGCACTAGAAACTTGCATTGTTGTGGTCGTAATGCTAATTCCACTGTTTTGGCTAACTCGTTCAGCATCACGTTCTTTCGTATGGTAACGATAACCATTAACGATATAACCCTGATATTTTATCATGTCTCGATGAGGTCCCCGAGCTATCCAGTTTAAGATGTCTGAAACATTGTTGTTGGGGAGATTTAGCTCCTTTCAACCTGATTTGTCTTAAATGTTAGTTACAATTTTAATAGTATATTAAATCGTCACATATTGATATTAATCATACCCTTTCATGAAGCCAGCCAACAATGGTCTTGTTATGTTCATCTTGTAACCATTTTTCATCTTTGCACTTTCGAGGATACTTTTGCCTCAAGCTCTCCATATGCTCCCTATAAGGGTGTTAATAGAGAACAATCTTTTAACCATTAAAACAAAATACAATATAGTTAATGATTTGTTACAAAAGAAACGAAAAGAGAAATTACTCGATATATGGTTGAACATCATCTGTGTTTTGTAACACATAACGATGTGCTTGCTCCCATGACAATTCATCCACCTCAATTACTTTACCACCCCCTATTGGTTTGCCATCGCATATTATATCATCATCATCATCTATTGTGTTTCTACCTAATGGAACTCCAACGGCATCAAGCCCATGTAAAAATTCCGTACAAAATTCAATTGCTTCTTCGGCAATATAGCGTTGGGCGATGCAACCTTCCGGACGACTTCAATTGTTTACTTGGCCCTTTAAGAATTTCATGTTCCTACAAACATTTTAAATAAAAAAAATATTAATAATGTTTACTTATAGCCTTATAAAGTAATGACATATTTTTTTAAGCAGGTGCAAACCTTTTAAATGCATACATCCAACGAGCAAAAACTGGACCACATAGTTCAACCTCCCTAACAAGATGTACCATTAGATGCACCATTATATCAAAGAATGCAGGAGGGAAGTACTTTCCCAACAAACACAATGTGATCACAATGTCTTCTTGAATACTGTTCTACTTCTTCACATCCACTTCATTTGCACAGAGAGCATTAAAGAAAAAGCACACCCTTATGATTGCAAATCTAACATGCTTTGGTAACACGGATCAAATGGCCACCAGAAGTATCTGTTGCATGAGTATGTGACAATCATGGGACTTGAGACCAAACAATTTTAACTCTTCCATCAAAACAAGGTTACTAAAATTTGATGAGTACCCATCGGGAACTTTGAGTTGAAGCAACGTCTCGCATACCCTTTTATTCTCCTCTCTAGACAATGTATAACATGCAGGTGGTAAATACGTCCATTTTCCCTTATCTTGTGGTGCCAACTCCCCTCTTAAACCCAATTTTACAAGATCAAGATGACTATTGACTCCATCTTTTGTCTTACCGGGAATGTTGAGTAGCGTCCCTATTATGCTGTCATAAACATTCTTCTCAATATGCATAACATCCAAATTGTGTCGAAAAAGAAAATGTTTCCAATACCCCAACCTAAAGAAAATTGATTTTTTTCTTCCAACATTTGGACTTATTAGGCTCATCCGTATTCTCCTTAGTGCGTTTCCTCTTTTGTTTCAATTTATCCTTTCCCTTTTTTATTTGCGCTTCAAAAGGATCCATCTTTTTTCCCCAACATGCATTAATATTTTTAACTTGCTCTAGTATTTGCTCTCCGTTCAATGGATTAGGTTGTTCACGAAACTCTTGCTTACCATTAAAAGCTTTCTTTTTCTTTCGAAACAGATGATTTTGTGGAATAAATCTTCTATGTGATGTATATACATTCTTTTTAGAATGTTTTAATCGAATAGAATATGTTTCTTCCCCACAAATTGGACAAGCATAGTACCCCTTTACAACACAACCATACAAATTATCATATGCAGGGAAATCATTAATGGTCCAAAGTAATATCGCCTTCAAAATAAAGGATTCTTGGAGGTAAGCATCATAAGCACGTACACCTTCATCCCATAAGGTTTTCAAGTCCTCAATTAATAGTGCCAAATAAACATCGATACCATTTCCAGGCTGTCGCGGACCTGATATCAACATTGCTAACATCAAAAAATTTCTCTTTGTGCTCAGCGACGGCTCAAAGTTATAAGTTGCCAACATGACCAGCCAATAGCTATGCTTACTACTAAGATTACTATGTGGGTTAATTTCGTCCGCTGAAAGTGCTAACCGAAGGTTTCTAGCTTCGTTTCCAAACTCCAACCACTTGTCATCCACCAACTTCCATGCAGGAGAATCCGCGGGGTGACGTAACTTACCATCAACTTGTCTTTCGGTTGCATGCCAAGTCAAGGCCTTTGCAGTTTTTATAGATTGAAACCACCTTTTGAACCTAGGAATGGGCGGAAAATACCATAATACTTTTGCAGGCACTCCCACCTTCACCTCGGTTGTATTTTTTTCAGCTTATACCTCGGTGTTCCACAAGTAGGGCATTCAGTTGAATCTTTGTACTCTTTTCTATAGAGTATGCAATCATTAGGACATGCATGTATTTGTTCATACCCCATCCCAAACACAGACAACGTCTGTATGGCCCTTTTCGTAGATAAAGGCAATTCATTATCTTCTAGGAGCAATTGGGAAAATAATCGAAGCATGTTTGAAAAGATCGTATCAGTCCACCCACTCTTTGCTTTCAAATCGAGTAGACTCACCAGTGCAGACATCTTCGTAAACTTTTTACACCCTTTGTAAAAGGGATTTTTGGCATCCTCAAGCAGCTTCTCAAATGATTTAGGATCCCCCATAAAGTCTTCATTTATTGTCTCAAATATCTCTGCCATATCATCAGCATCTTCTAGATTTTTGACCAAATTATCGTGATGGATGGGGTCACCCATGTTGACATGTGAGAAAGTTGAATTAGGATCAACTTCCCCGTGCCATATCCATATACAATAACTTTGATCAATACCGTTCGCATATAAATGACCTTTAATTTCTTTTAAAGTCCATTTAAAATAATTTCCACATAATGTACATGGACACCGTACAGCTTCACTATTTACAACATTCCTCTCTACAACTTTAAGAAAATATTCTACCCCTTGCAAGTACTCGTTTGATAATCTATCCATAGACATCCACGACTTGTTTGTTCCCATTTCTCAAATTGTACCTATATTAAGATTGTAAATATTAGTTGTACAAATGTGATTTTCATATAAAATAACATAATCCTCAAATCATATTAATTTTTCATTTTCTAATTTGTAAAGTATGCATGTGTTGTATACGATTCATCTTAGTTTAAGTCACAAATAATATTATTAATGATATAATACTAACACCGCCGACACGCATTAACTTTTTTACCAACGATAATTGATTGAACGGATACATTTTAACTCAAGCTCCGGATAAAGTATTTGTGTGTATAATATGTATCTGGTAATTTCTTTTCTATTTCTTTTGTGTATATATTATGTATTTGTTACTCTGTTGAAAAACAAAACAAAATCAATCTACCAGGGTCACATTTACCATTCACACACATGTTATCATTCATTAATGATAAATACTCGAAGTGTATAAGTACACTAATCTTGCTTATTAAGAACAAATTCACTTATTTGATTCCTTTGGTTCTGTAGTCATATTGATTTCACCTTCCAATACAATTCATACCAGTACTCTTCCAATTAATATTGAAAACATGCAATTATGCTTAACATGACATCATCAATGCTCTTCCCCACATTGAATACTAATTTTATCATTAAAATTCTATTATACGAACAATGGGCCTATTTACCATCATTAAAATGATCCCATCACATTAAATTCAAACTCATATAACCTTAATTGAATTTCATTAAAATCGCACTTTATAAATCTTATTTATTTCTAGATGCATACAAAGTTTTGGGGAAAAAGCGAAAAGAAAGAAAAAACTTAAAAGTTAGCTTTCTTGGCTACTGCCCCGGGGCCTACATTTGCCACTAGTGGGCTCCGACTCTACGAGCTGAGGCAGTTTCTCCCGGGAACTGCAGAATTCAACAAAAATTATTTGTTTTCTCATTTTTCCCCTCTTCAACCAACACCCGACCATTTCACCAATACATACATATAAAATTCAGCATATATAAATCTATATGCAATCTCAAGATTACTTTGGAAATCCAAATTTCTATAAAACTCATCAATACTAAATATTTTTTAATGATAATAAGTTTTAATATGTATTACCGAGTTGGTTGTCAAGTATACATATCATATGCGATTTCAAAGGAACAAGATATATCAGACTATGTTACATACATATACATATACATATACATATACATATACATATACATATACATATACATATACATATACATATACATATACATATACATATACATATACATATAAATATACATATACATATACATATACATATACAGCTGGCGGCTGACCTAATAATGGAAATCCTCCAACTTTGAGAGAGAATGGAGAACAGCCGTGATGAGGAAAGGAGATCAGATGAGTCGTGAGAAGAATTGTGAGCCGTGATGAGAGGAATCGAGCCGTGAGGATAGGAACGAACGCGCGGGTATCTAAATTTCGAGCCATATAGACGAAGCGCGCGCGGGTTAAAATTTTTTCGAAAATACAAATTAAAGGGTCGTGTTATATAGTTAGGTAAAAAACTTGTCAAAAATGTCACAATATGTAAAATTAAATATGATTTTTATATTTAGAGTGTCATAATAATATGTATAAAATGACATTTTATATTTAAAATGTCATTTTAATAATAACATTAGCCCTTAAATGATATTTTTTTAATAAATGTCATTAAACTATTTTTTCGAGCATCATAAAAAAATGTTTTTCTTGTAGTGCTTTGATGTAACAAAGAATCCTTTTTGCATCCTTTAGATGAGTTGTCGTAGGCCATGTATCGGCTAATGAGGGCAACTCCAAATAGAGTTTCATGTCTTATACATGTCAAGTAGTGCAAGCTCCCCACTAGACATTTGAAAAATATTGGATTGAATTTTTCATATTCTTCATGCTTTTACAACTTGAGTCCACATTTTACGGGTGTGCTTACAGGCTTACAATCATACATTTTGAATTTATTGAGAACTTCTTTGGTATAGCCATATTGAGAGATAAAGATGCCTTCATCCACTTGCTTTATTTTAATGCCAAGATAATATGACATCAACCTAATGTCTATCATCTCAAATTCTCTTGCCATTGCCTTCTTAAATTCTTTGATCATGCTTTGATCGTTTCCTTTAAATATTAAATCATCTACATACCAGCACATAAGAAAAATATTATTATTTCTATTCCCCTTTATATACATGGCATTTCTTAAATGAAAGGGTGTGAACATTTCTTAAACCCATTATCTTGAAGATATTTGTCAATTCTACTATTCCACACCCTTGGAGCTTGCTTTAAGAAATATAAGTCACTATTAAATTTTATAACTTTATCTTCATTGCCATAGCCCACAGGCTGCTCCACAAATACTTCTTCAAGGTGACCATTCAGAATAACGGACTTAACATCCATTTGATGAATTTTTCATTTTATTTGCGATGATAATGGAATAATTAATCTTATAGATTTAATGCGAGCAATGAGAGAGAATAATTCTTCATATTAAATGTCGTATCTTAGCTTATAGCCTTTGGCAACTACTCTTACTTTGTATCTTTCCACTTCTCCTTTAGCATTCTTCTTTCCTTTGTACACCCATTTCACTCTAATTGTTTTTTTCCCTTTGGGAAGACTTGTTAGCTCCCATGTCTTATTCGTTTCAATGGCTTTGATCTCTTCATCCATGGCATATCTCCATTTTTTTCTTTGTATAGCTTCTTCAAAATCTACAGGCTTACAATCGATAAAAACATAAAAAAAGTGTTAGGTCATTGTGATTTTCGATTACCTCATGAATTTCTTGCAAGCTCCTCGTGCGTGGTGTTCTTTCACTTGAGCTTCCACTCGATGTCGACTGCGACGCTGAATCTCCATGTGTGGATGATGGTGGTTTTGTAGGTGGTGTGGTGGGCTCTTGTACATATTCAATGACTTGATCTCTTTATTTGTCTTTATAAATGGGAAGAAAGGCATATTTTTTCTCTTAAACATTCCAATTTCATGCACCTGCCTCACCGAACATGACATCTCAACTAGTTATGACTTTTTCTGGATTGTACGACTTGTATGCTTTTGAACATGAATCATAGCCAATAAATATGTATTTTCCATTCATGTCTTCTTAATTGGACCTCTTTTGATCCGGCACATGAGCATATGTAATACTCCAAAAAAAACCTTAAGTGTGAGATTCTCGATTTTCTTGTGCTCCAAGCTTCTTGTGGAGTTTTATTCCACAGACTTTTAATGGGGCAATGGTTCGATAAATAAACTTCACAATCAATAGCTTCGGCCCAAAATTCCTTTGGCATTCTTTTGCTTTTTAACATGCTTCGAGTCATATTTAAAATTGTTTTCTTTTTTCTTTTGGCCACTCCATTTTATTTAGGGGAGTGTGCAACTGTTAAAGGACGGCGAATCCCATGATCTTCATAAAACATTTCAAACTCATTAGAACTGAATTCGCCCCCTCTATCACATTTCATGGCTTTTACCTCATAACCACTTTCCTTTTCAACAAGTTCTTTAAATTTCTTTATTGCATAAAACACTTTTGATTTTTCTTTTAAGAAATAAACCCATGTCTATCTACTAAAATCATCAATAAACAGAAGAAAAAAAATATTTTTGCCAAAATAACGTGGAGTTATAGACCCACAAACATCACTGTGGATTAGTTCTAAGGGTGATGGATTCTTTTGGAAAACTCATTCTGAAGTTCTTGCCAAATAAGCATCCTTCACACAATGGATCAGGATGATTAATGGAGGGCAATCATTTTACCATTCCTTTGTTATGTAATTATTTTAGGCCAGTAAAACAAAGATGCCCAAACCTTAAATGCCAAAACCAAGGCATGTCTTTGAAACAAGCATTTGCACACATTGCAATATCATTCTGAATATTTAGCAAAAACATTCTATTTCTTGCCATGGGTACCTCAATAATGGGATTTCTTCTTTGATCTCTCATAGAAAGACTATGATCATTCATATATATATCATAACCTTTCTTTAAGACTTACCCCAAACTTTATATATTATTTTTCATATTTGGCACATAGTATACTTCAAAGATAAATTGGTGCATTCCATTTTTCAAACGAATTAAAAAATTCCCTTTTCCTTTCACCGGAATTTTAGAGTTGTCCCCGAAGCTAACTTTGCCACTTACCGATTCATCAAGCTCCACAAACATGTCTTTTTTGCCATGTTGCTTGATCCCGTGACAAGATACCATGTCTTTGTTTATCCACTATCTTCTCATTTGTACGCTAGTAAAAGTGTGGAGTCTTCTTGTTTTGCAACATAGTTAGCCTTCTCCTCAACTTTCTTAGTGGTATTTATACATTCGGAAGCATAATGACCAAATTTTTGACAATTATAACACTTAATTGGTGATTTATCATACATTTTGATTAGGTATATATTCTTCACATTTATACCCTTAATTTCGGTATTTTTATGATCCCGTGCAGTGTAAATAGCTTGGATTTATCTCGTATTTATGCTACTAACATTTTTTGGCAAGAATTTCTTGTTTTGTGTATTTCTCATGTGTTTTACAGGTATTTCATGTAAGTTAGTGCGAAGGAGAACTCAAAACAGTGAAAGAAACCAAGAAATGAAGAGTTGAAGGGCATTTTCGTAATTTTTAAGCCTTAGTCCGGAGGTGGGGCCAACTAGAAAGTATAAGAGCTCTAAATTACAAGAATACTGGAAAAAACGGCACCTCAATCCGAGCTACGGTGAAGAAGTCACGATGTTTTGAAGTTGCGCGATAATGAAGAGTCTGGATGTGCGGATTTCTGTCATTAATTATGCAGATTTTATGGTGATTGGTTGGCAAAAACTTGTTCCACAAGCGAAATTTGATGTTAAATTCGTGCAACTTGGTGCTATAAAAGGCCAAGCCCTAGCATTCTTTTGGGAGAGGCTTAAAAAAATCCTTTTAGGTGGTTTTTATCAAGTTGTACGAGTAGGATTAGAGAGAGAAAGTTAGATTGTAATTTTCTTTGGTAGAAGTTTTCATAAACCCTAGTTGTAAGTTTGAAGAAGAAGTTTTGCTGGATTCAAATTCATCTCTTTCTCCTCTTGCTAAATACAAGTATTAATTTCTATTCTCTATTTTATTTTTCCATTCAATTCTCAATTGTTTTGCAAATTGTTAACAATGTTTGTTAGAGTTTTCTTTTGTTTTCATCATGTTTAGCTAATTTTTAAGGGTTGGGATGCATGAACCCATCCCGATGTAATTTATCTACGTAGGAAATAGAATTTAAATTTAAATTTGAAAGAATCGTGTAAGATAAGTTCACAATCATCCTAGATCTTTTAATCTCTCTTGCTCTAGGTACTTGGGATATTTAAGAATATGATGTCCGTGTAATTATTTAGCACCGCTTTATATTTATCCTTGATTTCATATGATGCGGGCTTGAACCTCATATATGTAATGCTTAGGATCTATAAAGACTGGATTCATTCAAATTTATAATTTACACTTCTAGTATTCTAATGGGTAATTACTAGGGATTGGGGGATTGTATTCCAACCTATTTCCTCATTCATTTTAATTAGTTTTATAAATTTGTTCCAACTTATTTCCCCTTGTCAACCATCATCATCTTTTTCACTTTTATTTTAGAAGTAATAAATCAATTAAATTCTATAAAACATTCCCTGTGGATTCGATACCCAGACTTACTACTATACTCCATAAAAGTGTAGTTAAAAGTTTAGTTTTTTTTTATTGAGGTTGGAAGCCGATAACAACGACTAGCGTATTACACGGACGCTCGGTTTTCCACTCGATCAAAATGGCGCTGTTGCCGGGGAGTGTTTGTTATAGATTATATTTGACTTACTACTTCGTAAAAAAAAAGTAAAAAAAAAAATTCAAAAAAATAAAAGTAAATAAAAAAAATTCAAAAAAAAAATAAAAAAATGTGTGTCACGTTTTTTTAATTGCCCAATTTGATATGTCTTATTTTAACTCTTTTGGTGGCTTTAATTGTTATGCTAATAGTGAGGAAGAGGAGGCACTCAAGACTTATGAACATTAGATCAATATCACTAAAGATGATTATATTAAATATAAGCCTAGTGCTGAGAAACTCCAAATTTATCAAAATCAATTGCTTGAAGAAGAAAGACTTGAAAAAGAATATCGCGAAAAAAATCGTTATTGGGAGCAAGAGTTAAATGCATTATTTGAACCCAATGAGGATTTTTTTTTC
The DNA here is from genome assembly GCA_949130495.1 of Sambucus nigra. Classification (NCBI taxonomy): domain Eukaryota; kingdom Viridiplantae; phylum Streptophyta; class Magnoliopsida; order Dipsacales; family Adoxaceae; genus Sambucus; species Sambucus nigra. The sequence continues at coordinate 448,803,020 of OX422212.1, read as the reverse complement.
GACAGTTTTGAAGATGAAGTAAGTTTTCAACCAAATGAGGAATTCGAGGTGCTAGAACCAAGAAAGCTTACTTTGGAAGAACTCTTACTTGATCTAAAAAAGCAATCTGATGACCGTGCTGTTCTCGAGTCGAAAATTATAGCAACTTGCAAGGAGTTGAATGATTATTTGGACAACTTAGAAAAGGTCGAGACTTGCGCTTCACCTAATACTTTTGAGAATGAAATCATTGAAATTGATCCAAGTTCTTTTGAATCTCAACCTATTATAAATATTGCAAAATCTACTGAGGTTGAGGATCATTTGTCTCCTTGTGTCCCCACTATTATCGAACCATTAAATCCATCACAAGAATTGGATGAATGTCTTAAGGATGTTGATCCGCTTCTTGTATGGGAATGTTATTTTGAGATGCTTCATCTTACGGGCCACACACTTAGACGTGTCACTCCACCAGATCCAATTGAAAATTTTGAGGGAAAAAATTTTGAGGACACCAAGCAAGAGGAGTTGAGCCTAGCAGAGTTTGAGCGCGAGTTCGGACCGGTGGATGCGAGCCTAAATGATGAAGTCCAATCTTTCTGGACCTCATTTCGTCATTTAGACGAAAGAGAGTGGGACAATAGAATTGATGAATTTCTCCTTCCTAAACCTCCACCCATACCATTTGAGTCTTCGGAGGTGCTTGAAGATACGACTCAAATATCGTCCGACTTAGAGACCAACACACGTGCTACGCAACAAGAGGATCATTTTCCGATTTATGAGGACAAGCACTCTATGCTTAAATTGTTTTCTAATATGGATTGTTCCTTTTTGTGTGCCCCTCTCCCCATACTACTTGAAAAATCTTTGGAACGTGATTATATATTTCTTGGATCCCAATGGGACTTGTCCTCTTATGCACCAAAATCCTTCATTATCCCCCTAAATTTTGTAATTAGTGATGGTTCATTTTTTAAACTTTTCACATGCCTTCCGTTTTTCAAACGGAATTATTACTTTTCGGGAGGCATGCATCCTAATGAGGGTACACCATTAATCCCTCAAAGTCAAATTGTATTTTGGGTGGACCCTCAAATTTTTCGACTTTTAGTGTATGATTTATTAGCCGTTCCAATTTTAGGTTGTAAATAGTTAGTTTTTTTTCTTTTTCTTTTTCTCTTTTATTATAGTCTAGTTTTGATAGTTAGAGTTTTTGTTATTATTTTTTCTATGCTTGGTTCTAACATGTTTTGTAGATTCAATGGACTCGCACTCATCAGGGATCGCTCCATTTGGGTAATATCTTTCTTTTCCTCTCTTTATGTTGTGTTCTTGATTCGCATTGAGGACAATGCAACATTTAAGTTAGGGGGTGTGGGATATTATTCCCATTTATTGTTTAGATTCATTGATTCGATCACATGTTCTTTCCGAGTGTGTATTTTAGAAAATTTCAAAAAAAAAAAAATTGAAAAAATTTGAAAAAACCAAAAATATTTTTGTTCAAAATAAATAAAAATTAGAATTTAAATTTTTCAAAAATATCACCGTTATTCTGTTTGAAGTCTCAAATTGTTAAATCTCAATTGCACTAAGCCAAAATTGACCGAAGATGGAAATTGAAAGAAAATTGATGACTTAACGAATAAGTGTGGAGATTGATCAAACCCAGTGAGATTTCAAGCCTTTCAATTTTTTATGAGTTTTTAAATCAATCCGAGTTTATGATTAACTCAAAGTTCTTTTCAGCGTTTTAATAAGTCGTTGATGATCTCAATCCTTTGTTTTGATCGGTTATGGGAAATGTGTGAAATGTTGTCTCGAAATTCGTGCTAAATATATCTCTAAACTTAATTAATCTCGAGATGCATATGGTAATGTGATTAGCAATTTGGGCAATGAAGTAGGCCCTCGTTTGTTACCCAAAAATATTAGCCATAAAAACGTTGTGAAAAATTATCCCTTTGTAACCCAAGTTGAGCCTAATAAAATATTTTCCTTTCGTTTGACAACCCGAAAAACCCAAATAGGCCGGAATTGTGAAAATTGAAAAAAATCCATCAAGGAAGTCCAAATTGTGCAACAAAAAGGGGCAAGAAAAAAAAATAGATATGCTCAACAAAAATAGTAAGAAAAAAAAAAGAAAAAAATGAAAAAAAAGAGAAAAATGAGCAAATACCCGAAAAAGCACAAATGGACATCATAAAGACATTTTCCAATTCCGAACATTCCATCCATTCCCATTTTTACCCTTTACACCTTAACCCCAAGAAAAGTCCTAACCGAGTCCAAATTGCGAAATTGGTTACCGCGTGGAGAGCTAAGACATGAAAAGATAAAATGAGAGATTAAATGGTGTGAATAAGAGGTGATGTTCCCATTTCCAAATAACCGTACTCCGATGATGAGATCTTTTCACCATATATTTCCTTCTTTTCAATTTTGTACGCATGAATTTGTGTCCATTATATTTACTCTTTATATCATGCATACCGAGAGAAAATAGCCACAATCCGAGTGATTCGTTTGTGAGAGCATTCCGTAAGAATTTGAATCAAAACGAATTTTCGAAAAGTAACGTAATGCTCAATCGGTGGAAATTTGAGGTTTAATTTTTAGCTTTGCACACACACACTATGGTTTGAGACATTTGAATATGAATTTATGGTGATTATTTTTCGAAAAGTTTAAATTGTACAATTTTTAAGTATTTTGATCTTTATTTGAGTCAATAAAGAATTTTGTGGGTGTATTCACTGCAAACCCTCACGAGACAAAACTCGTCCTACTAGGGTAACCTAGGGGTTTAAAGGCTTGTTGCATACGCTAAATGCAATCGCTTGCCAGCGAAAAAGGTATTCTATCCCAATAAAAGAATTTTCAAGAGTAGAATTTTGGCTAATTTCATTTACATTCCTCGGGACGCGCAAAGTTCTAAGTTAGGGGGTGTGATTAGGCATATATTCTTCACATTTATCCCCTTAATTTCGGTATTTTTATGATCCCATGCAGTGTAAATAGCTTGGATTTTTCTTGTATTTATGCTACTAACCTTTTTTGGCAAGTATTTCTTGTTTTGTGTATTTCTCATGTGTTTTACAGGTATTTCATGTAAGTTAGTGCGAAGGAGAACTCAAAACAGTGAAAGAAACCAAGAAATGAAGAGTTGAAGGGAATTTTCGTAATTTTTAAGCCTTAGTCCAGAGGTGGGGCCAACTAGAAAGTTTAAGAGCTCTAAATTACAAGAATACTGGAAAAAACGACACCTCAATCCGAGATACGGTGAAGAAGTTACGATGTTTTGAAGTTGCGCGATAATGAAGAGTCTGGCTGTGCGGATTTCTGTCATTAATTATGCAGATTTTATGGTGATTGGTTGGCAAAAACTTGTTCCACAAGCGAAATTTGATGTTAAATTCGTGCAACTTGGTGCTATAAAAGGCCAAGCCCTAGCATTTTTTTGGGAGAGGCTTAAAAAAATCCTTTTAGGTGGTTTTTATCAAGTTGTAGGAGTAGGATTAGAGAGAGAAAGTTAGATTGTAATTTTCTTTGGTAGAAGTTTTCATAAACCCTAGTTGTAAGTTTGAAGAAGAAGTTTTGCTGGATTCAAATTCATCTCTTTCTCCTCTTGCTAAATACAAGTATTAATTTCTATTCTCTATTTTATTTTTCCATTCAATTCTCAATTGTTTTGCAAATTGTTAACAATGTTTGTTAGAGTTTTCTTTTGTTTTCATCATGTTTAGCTAATTTTTAAGGGTTGGGATGCATGAACCCATCCCGATGTAATTTATCTACGTAGGAAATAGAATTTAAATTTAAATTTGAAAGAATCGTGTAAGATAAGTTCACAATCATCCTAGATCTTTTAATCTCTCTTGCCCTAGGTACTTGGGATATTTAAGAATATGATGTGCGTGTAATTATTTAGCACCGCTTTATATTTATCTTTGATTTCATATGATGCGGGCTTGAACCTCATATATGTAATGCTTAGGATCTATAAAGACTGGATTCATTCAAATTTATAATTTACAATTCTAGTATTCTAATGGGTAATTACTAGGGATTGGGGGATTGTATTCCAACCTATTTCCTCATTCATTTTAATTAGTTTTATAAATTTGTTCCAACTTATTTCCCCTTGTCAACCATCATCATCTTTTTCACTTTTATTTTAGAAGTAATAAATCAATTAAATTCTATAAAACATTCCCTGTGGATTCGATACCCAGACTTACTACTATACTCCATAAAAGTGTAGTTAAAAGTTTAGGTTTTTTTTATTGAGGTTGGAAGCCGATAACAACGACTAGCGTATTACACGGACGCTCGGTTTTCCACTCTATCACATTTTCCTTAACTTGCTCCCTCTTTCACAACCTCTTGTTGGAAAAGATTTCTTCATTGTTAAATGTCTTCAAACCACCTCTTCCTTGACTTTGACATTGCTCTCTTCCTATTTGGCTTCTCTCATTGTTGAATTCTCATATTCTCTTAGAGTAAGCTTTGTTTGAAGATATTTCTCTAAATTTTCTTGATTCATTTTAATTAGCCTTTCTTCATGGGCTTTTAGAGGTCCCATGAGTTCATCAATCATCATAGACTCTGTATCTTTACATTCTTCAATTGTTATAACAATATAATCAAACTTAGAATTTAAAGAGAGGAGGATTTTTTTTCAACCACTTGGGTATCACTCTTATTTTCGCCGTTTACTTTGAGTTGATTTAAAACAAATAAACTCTTGAAAAATAATCAGAAATGAATTCAGAGTCTTTCATGGTTAAAGATTCAAACTCACCTGTATGTATTTTGAGACGAACTTTCTTTACTTTCTCAATCCCCTTGTGAGAATTTTTAAGAGTCTCCTATGATTCCTTTGATTTTGTAGCACAAGAAATCTTCTCAAATGTGCCTTCATCTAAAGCTTGATAGATGATGATATACCCGTTTATACCCTCAGCCTGGATGAGGATTACCTCCTATACGGACGACCCTACGAGGGGCCGACCCTTCACCAGGTCCCAGCTGGCCACCACCAGGTCCAGACGAACCTACGAGAGGCCGACCCTGACCCAGGCTCCGGACGACCCTACGAGGGGCCGACCCTTCCCCAGGCTCCGGACGACCCTACGAGGGTACGACCCCTCCCCAGGCTCTGGACGACCCTACGATGGTACGACAGTACGAGGCCAGAATCAAGTCAGACTCCCTACCGGATGGAACTTTGCCCTCGGCCTCGGCTCATAGGCCGAGGGTGACATCATGACAGCGCATGGTTTGGGACACGCGTGGAACAGTGCGCGTTAGGCTCATATGACACGTGGCAGACCGTTATAACCAAATCACACCCTCACGTGAGGGAATATTATGTCATCATTTGGCATCTACAGGTGTCAACAGGGGATTGGTTAGATCATCATTCACATGCACCATGCTTACTTGGGGGGTACACTACACCCCCCAAGACCTATATATACTTGTCACCTACAACCCTACAAGGGATCGATCCATGAACAATATCCCTAGCTAAAACTCTGCTTGTACACACACAGTAGAGAGAGAGAGAGGGTTATGAGCATTGTATCCAAGGCCATTAGTGCCCATACTTAGTGGATCACACACTCACAGTGGATGTAGGCCAAATTGGTTGAACCACTATACATCATTGTCTTATTTCCTCTTATACTCATCCCCTTCTACACACTTACATACTTATATACTTGCATCTCTATGGCTGCCATGGCTGCTTCTACTTGAGCTCACTATCACTTATCTGGTGATGCTAAATCTTAGCATCATCAGTTTGGCGCCGTCTGTGGGAAACGAGAAGACATCTCTTCCTTTGTACAGCTTGATCTCACTGGGCACTCTGGTGGTGAACCAACACTCCCCCTGAGAGGAGGTGTTTCACCATTGAAAGAGACCCACTAAGGTTCCCAAGCTCACCAGTATTTTCTTCCGTTCAACTTTTCATAGCTCAAGCACATGGCACCTGAGATGCCACCGCCACCACTTCCCCCGCTGGATGAGGGGGGAAGACCCAGTTCCAGTCAGCCGCCGCCTCAGTCTGAGATGGATGATGTGGCAGCAGCCCTAAAGTCTCTGGCAGCAAGCCTGCGGATGATGCAGGAGCAGTTCACAACTCTGAGCCAGAACATACTGAGACCACCAGGGGTCTCACCTGAGATGATTACTCTGACAGCAGCCCCAGGAGAGCATGAGGCCAGGGGACCACCCCAGGCACCACGCAAAGACCTGCCATACCCTCAGCGGCGTAGGGATGTTGCTGACCCCAGGCGTTTGCGCCTGGGGAGGCAAGGAAACCCTTGCCCTGAAGACAGGTATGACGATCTGGAGGGGGAGGAGGCCCCAATAGAATGCTGGGAACCATACGAGGTCTCCAACAATACTGTGTGACCTCTCCAGGACAGTAGAGGAAAGTGCGGGAGACCAAACCCTGATGATCGTCCGAGAGGCACTGCTTTTGACCACCTGAGCAGGGGGTCGGCCTTCGAGAGGCTGGGCCCAGTAAATGACCTGCGAGATAAGCTGTCCAGGTCGAGAAGTGCTGCGAGATCTAGGAGGGAGGCAGCAGAGGGCCGACCCCAAAGATGGGATGACGGCCAAAGGGAAGTAAACAGCCGACACAGGCCTGCTGCAGTGGAACCCCCCATCCACCTCCAAGAGGCAGCGGGGGATAACATCGGCCACGTAGACCCTGTGAGGCCCTGGAATGACTCAATCCAGTGGTTAGAGGATAAGATTGGCGACATAATGAATAACCGAGACCCTCTTCAGAGGGGATACACCATAGGCTCACCCTTTGTGGCAAAGATAGTCAACTTCCCCACGCCATCAAAGTTCAAGCCTCCTGTGGTCACCCCAAGATACGATGGGAGCACCAACCATGTCCACCACGTGGAGATGTATCAATCGGCGGCAGACATATACTCTATCTCAGATGAGATGAGGTGTCGTGTCTTCTCTGGTACCCTGACAGGGACTGCACATGTCTGGTACACGTCTCTTCCAAAAAATTCCATTGAAAACTTCAAGCAGTTGGCAGACCGGTTCATCCACAACTTTTGCTTCGGGGTGAGACCACAGAAGAAGACCACACACCTGCTCTATGTTAAGCAGGGAAAGAATGAGACTCTGAGAGACTACATAGCCAGATTCAATAAAGAGAAGATGGAGGTGGAAGACTATGAGGAGAGCATAGCTATGACAGCCCTGATTGGAGGGCTCCAAAAGGGGAAGCTATTATGGAAGCTTGCCGAAGACCCTCCGAGGACGATGGCTGAGCTGTTGTCAACAGCAGGGAAGGTGATGAACGCCGAAGAGGCGATGGCCGCAAAACATGAAGACGAAAAAGGAGGTGCAAGCGGGGGAAAATACCCTAAGAAGAACAAAGAAGGGAAGAAGAGGTCCACGGATGATAAGTTCGTTGGTTACACCCCTCTAACGGTCAGCTGTGAACAGATCCTCAATGAGATAAAGAGTGACCGGTCCCTGAAGTGGCCTGAGAAGCTGAGGGCAGCCCCCGGCAAGAGGAACAGGAACCTGTGGTGTGAATTTCACCAAGACCATGGTCACGTAACAGACAAATGCTTTGCTCTGAAAGATGAGATTGAGAAGATGCTGAAAGAAGGGAAGCTCAAAAAATACGTGGACCGAGAGGCCTTCAAGAGGGGCCGAGGGGACGACCCCAGAAAAAAGCGAGTTGATGCATGCAAAGAAGGTCCTCAAAAAAGAGGGGACGACCCCTCTGATGATGAGGACGACCCTGACCTCCCGCCGAGAGACGACCACGGTCCTGTCAAGAGGCTCAATATGATCTCGCTCGGTGAAGGAATGATCTCCGGGGGATTAGCAGGAGGAGGGTCTGAGGTCGCTGACAGGAAGGCCCATGTTGCTGAGGCTAAGGCGATGACGAAGGTGGTGCACTCAACCTCCCTAGAGGTCAAGTCAGAAAAAAGGAAGAAGGTTGACATGGACACTTTGATAGTGGGATTTTCAAGGATGGACTTCAAAGGCCTCTTGGCCCCGCATGATGACCCTCTCGTCATCACTATCAGGGTGCATGGGTGTGAAGTGCCGAGGATCCTGGTAGATGGGGGCTCATCCGCAGATGTGATGTTTTGGCCATGCTTCAAGGCCTTGGGCCTCAGTCGTGCCAGACTTGTCCCATACCATCATCCGTTGATCGGGTTCAGTGGGGAGAAGGTTCACCCCCTGGGAATATATGAGGCTGATGTCAGGATGGGGGATGAATGGCCGAGATGGCTCACCAAGAGGGTCAGTTTCTTTGTGCTGGATGAGCATGTGTTTTCGGCATACAACATCATACTGGGACGTGTGTCCCTCAAGGGGTTTGAAGCTGTGCCGTCCACAGTCCACCAGATGGTTAAGTTCCCTACCCATTACGGGGTGGGGGAAGTTCAGGGAGACCAGACGACAGCGAGAGAGTGCTACTACAACTCCGCTGAAGAAAGGGAGGCACACAAGAGGGCTACAGCCACTTACAACATTGATACCCTAGACCCCAGTGATGAGACGAAGCTCAAAAAAGGAGAGGCCGCTGAGGAGGTAGAACTCATCATCCTCGATGAGGATGACCCAGGAAAAACCGTCCAAGTTGGCAAGTCTCTGGAGCCCAGTATCAAGGAAGACCTCATCAAACTGTTGAGGAGAAGGCGAAGCGTCTTCGGGTGGAGTCATGTAGATATGCCAGGGATCGACCCTGAAATCATGTGCCACAAACTCAATGTGGTAGAGGGAGTGAAGCCGGTAAAGCAGAAGAGGAGGATTTATTCTAGAGAGAAGTACGAGGTCATCAGGGATGAGGTTAAAAAATTAGAAGACGCTGAATTTATCAGAGAGGTCATCTACCCTGAATGGCTGTCCAATGCAGTCATTGTCCCAAAGGCCAACGGGAAGTGGCGGATGTGTGTGGACTTCACAGACCTCAACAAGCACTGCCCCAAAGACAGCTTCCCTCTCCCTCGCATTGACCAGATGGTAGACGCTACCGCAGGCCATGAGCTCATGAGTTTTATGGATGCCTACTCAGGGTATAACTAGATCTTCATGAACCCTGATGATTCGGAGAGGACTGCCTTCATCACTGATAAGGGGACATACTGCTATAGGGTCATGCCCTTTGGCCTAAAAAATTCAGGGGCAACGTACCAGCGCCTCGTAAACAGAATGTTTGAAGATCAAATTGGGAAGTCTATGGAGGTCTACGTAGACGATATGCTGACTAAGAGTCTGAAGGCAGAGGATCATGTGGCAGACCTGGAGAGGACCTTCGATACGATGGACAAATATCAGATGAAGCTTAACCCGGCCAAATGTGTCTTCGGGGTCGGAGCAGGGAAGTTCTTGGGGTTCATTGTCAATCAAAGAGGCATCGAGGCCAATCCTGAAAAGATAAAGGCCCTTATTGAGATGAAGACCCCCAAGTCCATTAAAGACGTTCAGAGGCTCACAGGGAGAGTGGCTGCCTTGAACAGATTTGTGTCAAGGGCCACAGACAGGTGTCTACCATTCTTCAAGATCCTCAGGAAGGCCTTTGAATGGAGTAAAGAGTGTGATGAGGCTTTCAAGGAGCTAAAATCATACTTAGGGTCTCCCTTGCTGCTGTCACGGCCCGTGCAGGGTGAACGACTTTACGTGTACCTCGTCGTCTCAGAGTCTGCCATCAGCGCAGCCATTGTGAGAGACGAGGACGGAATACAGAAGCCTGTATATTTTAACAGCAAGGCACTCCAGGGGGCAGAGCAAAGATACCCGAGGATGGAAAAGTTGGCCTACGCCTTGATCCATGCCTTAAGGAAGATGAAACCATACTTCCAGTCCCATACTATGGTCATCCTTACTGACTCTCCTCTTAGGCAGGTCCTACACAAGCCTGAAAAATCAGGAAGGCTAATGACCTGGGCTATAGAGCTAGGGGAGTTCGATATTGTGTATCAGCCTAAGACAGCCATTAAGGGGCAAGCGCTGGCAGACTTCGTGGCTGAGTTTACTTGGGAGAGCGATGAAGCCGAGGGTGAAACCCCCGGGGAGACAGATATCCAACAAGATAGGATCATCGACACGCCTGCAGCCAGGGCTGAGGCAAGCACCACTAAGAGGAAAGCAACCGAAAACGAAGAGGAAAGATACATCTTTAGACAGGGGTCCCTCTCCGAGGGAAGTTTCTCAGAAGAAAAGTCCATGTGGAGACTCTTCGTCGACGGTTCCTCTTGCGAAACCGGGAGCGGAGCTGGACTGATAGTATCAGCACCCGACGGCACAGACATCGAGTACGCCCTGAGGTTCAATTTCAAAGCCTCCAACAATGAGGCTGAGTATGAGGCCTTAATAGCTGGCCTTTCCTTGGCCAAATCTCTTAGTATCGGCCAAATTTTGGTTCACAGTGATTCGAGGCTGGTGGTGAATCAGATACTAGGAGCCTATGAGGCCAAAGACGAGAGGATGGCTAGGTACCTTGAGAAGGTGAGGTCATTGCTGAAGGACTTTAAAGAAGTGAAATTCAAGAGGATACCTAGGCTCGACAATGGCCGTGCTGACGCCCTTGCAAGGTTGGCCTCAGCTACTAGGACATACATAAGGAGGACAGTCCCGGTAGAAATCTTGCTTCGACCAACTATTGAAGACGTCGAGGGAACACTTGGCATTTGCATGAATGTTTCTCAAGAACCGTCATGGATGGATCCTCTGATCAGATACATTAAAGAGGGAGAGATGCTAGAAGCAAGCCAAGAAAGGAAGAAGCTGAGATACAGGGCTGCAAAGTTCACTGTCATCGGAGACACGCTGTACAAAAAGGGGTTCCTACTCCCCTTACTTAGGTGTGTGCATCCCTAAGAAGTCCCTTCTATTCTGCAAGATGTGCATGAAGGGTCGTGCTCAAGCCACATTGGGGGTAGATCCTTAGCGAAGAGTGTGGTCACCCAGGGCTACTGGTGGCCGACCTTGGGGAAAGATGCCGCAGCATATGTAAAGAAGTGTGACAAATGCCAGAGATTTACCACCATCCCTCACCAGCCCCATCAGCCTCTCACCTCCATTACATCCCCATGGTCGTTCGCAGTGTGGGGGATTGATCTGGTAGGACCCTTACCGAGAGCAGTCAATAACTATCGGTTCCTCATCGTAGCAATTGACTACTTTTCAAAGTGGGTAGAGGCCGAACCGATGGTCACGATCACGGAGCAGAAGACCTTCCAGTTTATCTGGAAGAATGTGATATGCAGATATGGTCTACCCAACACCCTCATCTCGGATAACGGGACCCAGTTCAAGAATGCCTCTTTACAGAAGTACTGTGAGAGGGTAAGTATCAAACGATTCTTCTCCACCCCAGGCCGACCTCAGGCCAATGGGCAAACCGAAGTTACGAACAGGACAATCTTAGATGGGATTAAGCAGAGGCTTGAGGAGGCAAAAGGAAGATGGGTCGAGGAGTTATATGTAGTGTTGTGGGCATACAGGACGACAGTAAGGACCTCTACTGGGGAGACCCCCTTCATGTTAGCTTTATGGATCGGAAGAAGTCATCCCCACCGAGGTCGAGTTTCCCACTCATAGGGTCCAAATGTACGACCCCCAGGGAAATACGGAAGAGAGGAGACTTGACCTGGATTTGATTGAGGAAAGAAGGGAGGATGCTGAGATAAGGCAAGCTTCCTACCAGCAGAGGACCGCAAGTTTTTACAACCAGAGGGTGAAACAGAGGACAATCGCAGTAGGAGACTTGGTCCTCAAGAAGACTTGGCAGAAGCCCAATAAACTCCATCCTAATTGGCACGGCCCCTATAGGGTCACCGACGAAGTTGTCCCTGGGACCTATAAACTAAAAAGCCTAGAGGGGGAACCTTTTTCCAACCCCTGGAATGCGGATCATTTGAAAAAATACTACCAGTAGTATTGTAAGGTCTTGATAGGACATAGTTGTAATAAGCATTGTTTCGACAGAACACATGGAAAATTAATGAGAAATATCAGTGTTTCCCTCATCCAGTGGTTATCAGTTCTAGCACGCATGGAAATATATACAGAAAACTACCCTCGGCTATAATGAGGATCAGTGGAGGGGACGACCCCACCACAGTCCTCAAGAAAGACGAGGGTAGACTTTGTTAAAAACCATTAATTTGGTAAGTTGAACCCTCGGCTATAATGAGGATCAGTGGAGGGGACGACCCCACCACAGTCCTCAAGAAAGACGAGGGTAGACTTTGTTAAAAACCATTAATTTGGTTAATTGAACCCTCGGCTATAATGAGGATCAGTGGAGGGGACGACCCCACCACAGTCCTCAAGAAAGACGAGGGTAGACTTTGTTAAAAACCATTAATTTGGTTAATTGAACCCTCGGCTATAATGAGGATCAGTGGAGGGGACGACCCCACCACAGTCCTCAAGAAAGACGAGGGAGGGGTTAATAGCATCAACAAGGAGCAAACCATAAAAGAATTAAGTATGGAAGACAACAATTATGGAAGAGACTGGTATTAATAAAACATAAGTATCAAGTGTTTTTACAAGGCCTTTGAACAAAAATACAAAAACGAGGGTATGGGCTACACGCAGCCACCCTATGGGACGACATCAGAGGGCAGGGCCTCAACATCAATAGGAATGGTCTCCTCAGTTACCAGCACCGGATGATCTTCAGATGTACCGACCCCCTCGATCTGGACTTGGGACTCCACCTGGTTGAGGGCCTCGGCAATTAGGGGGTCGTCCAGTTGAACACCCTCCAGTGAAGGGCGAACAGAGGAGACGACATCGCCAAATTTGAGGACGACCCATCGGCAGGCCGTCCTAATCCCCCTTTCTAGATATTGAAGGCCGAAGCCCTGAAATTCATCCGAGGTCTTGTATGCCTCAACAGCATCAGCCTCGGCTTTCCTGATGGCTGCTTCCAGATCAGTCTTATGCTGGGCCTCCAGGTTGATCAGAGCCTCATCCCTATCCTTGATGATCAAGTCCTTGGCTTGCAAGTCGGCATCGTGCTGCCTCATCAGCTCATCTAGGACCCTAGAATGCTCGGTCCTGGCACTCTCAAGCTCAGCCCTCGCAGTGTCAAGCTCAGTCTTTGCTGTGTCTAGCTCTGCCTGCAACTCGGCCTCATGTTGAATGGCCCTCTCAGCTTCGTGAAACTTTTGTTGATTCTCGGCCATCCACTTAGTGGCTGAGGTCAAGGCACAGACAGACTGCAAGAAAAAATGAAGAAATATCAAGGGGGGCCGAGGGAACAGTTAGTGAAATTAAAGAAGGTCAAGACCAATACCTGAGCAAGGGAGTGCAGACCGTAGTCGTACACTTTGGCTGGTGGCATCTTTGCCAAGAACTCGAAGTCAGAGGCCGACGGTGCAGAGAACATCGAGGCCTTGGCTGCTCTCAGGTTGGCAATAAGAGATGAAGGGTCGGCCCTCAGATGGGACAGATTTTGAGACCAAAAGGCCCCCATGCTGGACGAAGAGGCTTCGACCCTTGCCCTCGTCCTTGGATCAGGCCGATGCTTAACAGGAGCCTCAGGCTCCTTCCTTTTGTGACTATCGGCTGTCGGCTCAACAACCGTCGGCCCTGAGGCCCTTGTCTTCTTGGGAGCTTGCTGAGGCTCCTTCCCCTTCTTCTTTGACAGACCAGCAAGTAGGCTTGGAGCAGTCATATCCCAGAGGTAATCTGACACACCTGCAGGACGACCTGAAAAGGATACGATGCATCAGAAATACAGAGATAAACGGGAAACACTTCAAAAAAGTAAAAAATAGAAGACGTGCTGTATCACTCACATAGTTCCGTCAGAGGGCCGACCCTCAAACCAGCTTCTTTGAGGTACCGGGGGGTCATCAAATCTTCGAACTTTGAGATCTCACCCCCTCTCCCTCGTCCCCTTAGATACTCAACAATATCCCTTTCCTCCAAGATAAGTCCGGGGTCTGACCTAGCTTTCATTGAGGGATTAGACCATTTGTTAGGGACCCTCGGACCGTCGGCAGAAGGGGACGCCTCGGCAGAGCTCTCCCATGCCCCAGATATGAAGAAGAACCTCTTTTTCCAATCATGATTGGAAGTTTGAGCCACGTGGAGCAGCTTCTTCTCAGACCTTCTCGCCCCTAGATGATAGTATCCGGGCTGTTTAGATGAAGAGGTGATGTTGTAGCAGGCCAAGAACACGTCGGACGAGGGCTCATCAGTGAAAGAATTTTTCCACAAAGAGATATACCCCAGTATCGTCCTCCAAGAGTTGGGTGGAAGTTGCGAAGGGGAGATTCCCAAAGCCGACAGAATATCTACAATAGCAGGATGGAAAGGAAGTCTGACACCTACTTTGAACATTTGCTCGTAGACTGCAACCTCTCCCTCTTCACCCTCAAAAACCCTCTCAGCCTCAGAGGGAACCCTCATAGTTACCCCAGAGGGCACTCCATAAATATGCCTCCATATCAGAAGGTCCCTATCCCTAACAGAGGAGATAAAAGACGAGGCATGGGAGGTATCAACCTCATCATCTGTATCGTCGTCCTCGTCCTCACCTCATTCCCCCTCATCACCTGCAGGAGGACCCTGAGGAAAAGCCACTTGGAAGGCATTGGGGGATAGGGTTGTCACAGGGACAGCCTCAGAGGGGATCGTACCCTCGGCCTCTCGGCGAGGGCTAAGATCAGACGTGTCCCTTCTACCAGACGTCCCGGCACCAGTTGGAGAGAAGGTTCTCTCGTCCATTTCACTTGGGTTGGGTGTCTCGTCCGGACGATATGGCGACCCGCAAGACTCAGAGGGTTCAGATGGTCTTATGGTGGCAAGAGGAATGGGAAAGATGGGTCGTACCCAATTAGGGTCGGCCCCTCGTCTCCTCTCTTCCTCTTCCTCTATTCGTCTGATCTCGGCAAAGAGCTTTTCTCTCAAAGGTGGGAATTCAGACACTAGGTGGTAAAGCCTCCTAAGCATTAAAGGGAAGACCCTACACTTAGAAAAATTATACTAGACTTGGCTAATACAACTACAAACACTTGGGGGATTGACCAGGTTTGACTTTTGGATCAAACCAAGGAACTAAAACATTTTTCGTCAAGAATGTCCAAGAACTAACAACCGGAGAAGACACCGGAAAAGGCAATGGGGGAACTAGAAAGTGCTGATCTACGACCCTAAAAAAAATACACTGAAATGAAGACAAAAGAAGGCGAGGGGAGAAAAAGGATACCTGATGAGGAGAGAACAAGAGTGCTGCGAGGCCTGACGAAACGAAGGCTGCAAGTGGCGAAGCTTACTGGTTCTAGAGAGAGAATAGACTTGGGCGCGAAGAAGAAGAAGATGGAGAGAGAGAGTTTGAAAATCTCTTAAATACTTTGGTAATGAGTGGACCCATTTACCAAGAAAGATATAATTAGGGCACAAGGCCCCAAGTGCACTGCGCAGCCGCCATGCCTTGGAAACTGACACAGCAATGAGTATCTGCCCAAGTGTCACTCATCTAACTGATCGTACATGCATCTCATTTAGTACACTATCCCTCAGCCATCTCAGCAGTACCTATGGCTAAGGGCTGGGGGGTGATTGATATACCCGTTTATACCCTCAGCCTGGATGAGGATTACCTCCTATACGGACGACCCTACGAGGGGCCGACCCTTCACTAGGTCCCAGCTGGCCACCACCAGGTCCAGACGACCCTACGAGAGGCCGACCCTGACCCAGGCTCCGGACGACCCTACGAAGGGCCGACCCTTCCCCAGGCTCCGGACGACCCTACGAGGGTACGACCCCTCCCCAGGCTCTGGACGACCCTACGATGGTACGACAGTACGAGGCCAGAATCAAGCCAGACTCCCTACCGGATGAAACTTTGCCCTCGGCCTCGGCTCATAGGCCGAGGGTGACATCATGACAGCGCGTGGTTTGGGACATGCGTGGAACAGTGCGCGTCAGGCTCATATGACACGTGGCAGACCGTTATAACCAAATCACACCCTCACGTGAGGGAATATTATGTCATCATTTGGCATCTACAGGTGTCAACAGGGGATTGGTTAGATCATCATTCACATGCACCATGCTTACTTGGGGGGTACACTACACCCCCCAAGACCTATATATACTTGTCACCTACAACCTTACAAGGGATCGATCCATGAACAATAGCCCTAGCTAAAACTCTGCTTGTACACACACAGTAGAGAGAGAGAGAGGGTTATGAGCATTGTATCCAAGGCCATTAGTGCCCATACTTAGTGGATCACACACTCACAGTGGATGTAGGCCAAATTGGTTGAACCACTATACATCATTGTCTTATTTCCTCTTATACTCATCCCCTTCTACACACTTACATACTTATATACTTGCATCTCTATGGCTGCCATGGCTGCTTCTGCTTGAGCTCACTATCACTTATCTGGTGATGCTAAATCTTAGCATCATCAGATGAGGGACAAAGGCCTTTGGTGTTTACTTTTTGCTTCCGTCAAAGAAACCCTTTGAGCTTGGGATAATGTAGCTCCATCTTGGGGCTCGTTATAGCCCTTCTCTGCAATCTTCCACATATCGTAAGATCCAAGAAAAGCCTTCATCTTGATACTCCAATGGTTGTAGTTATCTTTAGTGAGTTGAGAGACTTGAAAATGAACCATTTCATATGCCATTCTTACTTAAGAACTTGGCGCTGACACCACTTTGTTGGAAGATGGATGTTTTATGTGACCAAGGGAGCAATATAAATAATATAAGTAGAAATGACAACTTTGTATTGATCTCAAATTTGGTTTGATACAAAATGGCTAGACGCCTCCATATTTAAATGGTCTCAAGGGAAGAATCTAGTAATTAATTAATTACAACTCCTAACTACCACCTACCACCTACCACCTACTTCTTGAACATTTTATAAGAACATTCTGCTAAAAATTCTTCTATAAATGTTACACCTTTAATGGACCTAACTAACTATAAAAGTCCCTAATAACTAATTAAGCTAGCCCGTATTAAAGTTACGATTTAGCCCAATAAATAATACAATTTATTTAGCCCCAATTAAAATGCAAATTAAATAGGGCCACAAACCAAGTTTAATTTTCAACACCATAGGCGTGTCGGATGTAGTACAAACCATGACACAGTCCCGAGGATTCGGCAAAATTTTATGATGGGTTCATGTATTGAAAAATGCTAAAAATCTATAAAGAAAAACTATGACTTTTTAACACTTGTCAAGTTTTTCCTTCTATTTTTTTTTTAGTGTTTGCAAGTAATTATGTCTGACATTTTTTTGTTATCTTTTGGGGCCCGGCAAGGTGGCAAAATCTGGGGGCCGAGGCGATTACTTATCTTGACTTCCACTAGACCCGGATATTTCCTGTGACAAATCTGTTTCGACTATTTTTTGGGGTGAGATATCCAATTTGTCACCTTATGAAACCCTTACAATGTAAGCTATGACTAATGGTTTTTTGACAATGGCAAGATTCTATCACATTTTACAAAGCTATTTTACCAGAATAAAAACCTGGACAAAAGAGGGTCCCGTTTGTGATTTATATGTTTTGGAGTCCAGCCTGTCACCCATATAGTAACAAAACATATATATGCTGATATATTACACAATGATCCTTTATAACGAGTTCTCCATACGTAGACAACAAATTTGTTGGTAATCGTAACAAGTTCTTCATACGTAGCCAACAAATTTGTTAGTAATCGTAAATCTCTGTATGCATGTATGATCTATCTATCCATCTATTGGCTAGGAAATTGAGTGCTAGTTTTGGCACCTAATGATCTTAAGGTTCAATCCATTAGGTGAATGAGACATAAAGTGCTGCAACCACCACCCCATTTATGTTACACTATGTTTTCTTGTCTTTTTGGCCACTTCTTCCTTACATCCAGTCTGTTCCACGGATCATTTATAGCGATGAGGATCGCTTGAACAATCTGTATTAATATGCCTTTTTTGTAACGTATAGGGTAAAGAAGAAGTGAATTATCGAAAAAACATGAGAATATGTGGGCCTTCTAAATGTTGATAATATAATGAATGAATGATGCTTTAACATAGAATAAAGTGTCTTCATTATATAATCTGGCATTGTCCAACTGGTTGGTTACCAAGAAAGTGGGGCATTAGAAAAATATTAAGTTGGATCGATATAAACAGTGTATGTTTTGTGCTTCCTCAGCAAGCCCAAAATTCCAGAGAAACAAGGCCTTATAATATTCATTGGATTAACTGGAATGCGAATTAAATTAGTAAAGTAGAGCGGAACAGCTAGCTTGACAAAGGAGACATCATATCTGTACTGCACAACCATGGGAATGACCAAAGATGAAGCTGTAAAGTTGGATTATCTGCTTCTATACGCGTGAGACTAGCGTCGCTTCTTCATGTATTTAATTCCATCATCTTATAATTCGACATAGACATGTTTCTTTAATCAGTTAGAACTATATGCAACTTATAAAACGACTTTCCTCATAACAAGTCAAAGAAGTAAAGAACACACTAATACAGAATTTATGTGATTCAGGCATCTAAAAGCAAAAGGCTAAACTACAAAAGAATTACAGACTAGACATTCTAACTGCACTATAAAAGTAGCAGATGGCTTCTCTCAGAAACGAAAACTAATTCCACAAACAATCATCAAAACTCTATTAAAAAAAGCACACAACAAATTTTACTCACTATAAACCAAAATAACTCTCAAAAATTGCTATGGCAAAATTATAGCTTCAAATCCAAACGCATTCGGGTGCATGGAATAGGACTAAGAAGAAAACAATAACTAAACAAATAAATGGAATTGGGAAAAAACTTCCAAAAAAAAAAAAATCCGAACAAAAAAATATGTCAAATTAATTGGAGCCAAACAGCAACAACATTAACCCTTCGAACTAAACTGTATTACAATTTCTCATAATAATAAACTATTTGAAAGTGTATTCATTAAAATTTATTCACCTCTCAATATGTATTATTTTGTTTGGTTCTTAAAGGCTCAAATGAAATATGTAATAGGTAAGACACAAGCTGACTTTAGATGTGAGCTAAAATTGGATCAGAATTACAAGTCAGAGCATTGATATTACAAAGGTTGTATAATGATTGTAAGAACTCCAGTTCAATCACTAAGCTATAATCCAGAATTCTAAAAAACTGCTTAATTTTCTTGTCTTGCGATACCCTTCATACACATATAGTTAACCTGTATGATGTATCTAACATATATTATATTTGTTGTCAACTTCTCATCTCCTGAAACCACTTTTACAGTCCTCCATTTGCCCTAGCTTAAGATTTTCTTTTTTAATTACACCACATAAATTATAACCCAAGGGGATAATTAAAGGAATTTAGTTATCAACTCTACTTTTTACGGTTACTTAATTTAGTTATCTACTGTACTTTTACTGTTACTTATTTTTCTTTATATATTTTGTCCCCGGTGTCTGCAGCTTGCGTTGCCATAAAAATGTAATTAAAGAGGTGGGGATTTGAAATTATTTTATACAGAGTTTCAAGTTTAAATACTAGATATCTTAATTGATTTACTAAATTCACTTTGTTTAACGAGGTAGGCAGATTATTTTTTATGCAGGAGTTATACAATGATCTCAATCACGCGCACACACACAAAAGGAAAAAACTATGAGCAACTTTTCATACATAAATAAAGGACTTAATTTTGATTCTTTTGTGTACATGAGTTAGGCACCATTTGAAGAAGGGGAAGAAGACTCAGAAACTACCTCATCCACTTCTCTCCTGTGGAAATTCCTATGGCAACCACACGCAGCACACGTAAGCGCACCACTTGTTCCCTCTTCTCCACTTGCCATGAATTCGCGGCAACCATCAACTGCGTACCCTCCAATATTCGCCGCGTGGTTCTTTTGGCACTCTCCATAACGCACACTCCTCACCATCGAAGCACTGCAAGTTCTTGATGTTACACTTCTTTTAACTACTACCTGCCGCTTCTTCATGCTTATGTAACCCTAATTCCCCCTTTTCTCTCTCTGGGCAGATTTTTTATCAGCTAAAATTTATGATGCGAACAAAGTGGATGTCATGATGCGGAGAGGGAGTAGGGATAAAAAAGGTACAAGTAGCTTAATATATCTTAACCTAACCCTAGCATTCCTATATTTATACTACTCACGCGTTCCCACTTGAAAATAAAATATGGCTTCACTTCAGTGGCCTAATTGAAAATCATTATTTAGTGTCTTTTATTTTTACTATTGGCTAGGACAAAGATGCTCTTCAGTGCATGTACTTCGAGTTCATTCCAAGTCAATGAGATGATGCCACGTCATCGCCCTTCCATTATTAAGGCCAAGATTAATATTTATTTTTATTTGCAATTTTGAACAAATAAAGAGCGATGTTTACATATATGCAACTTGCCACGCTCCGATTGGCGAGAGTATTAAATTTCTTGAACAGTAAAATTGCGTATTGAAACTTTACCAGTTACTTTAGAAAACCCTAGACAAATGGTGGTTTGGAAATGATCGTTCAACTGCCTCACAAGACTTCAGAAGACAGGATTGGCCATTTCTGCGCAATTAGAGCAAACCTAATATGATGGGAAAGCTTTGATTTATGGGCACTGAAGCTGATTGATTTGTTAAGAATCCTCCTCTAACCTCTTTAGAGATTCTACATTTTTGTAGGTCCAAGACTGAAAATTCTTAAAGGGCAGTTTACCCAGTCCCTTTACAATTGTGTCAATGACCCCTGTCTAAATTTTAAATATTGTTAGTAAAACAAACCAAGTGAAAAGACCTAAACCTCCGATCGTACCATATATTACGTGGAACTGAAATTGTAACAATAAAGAAAAAAACACTTTTTCTTTTTGTTGATTTGGCAAGCAAAAAAGGGTCACCATGTAATTTGATATTAAAGGGAAAAAGAAAAGCATATTGATCACTATGAAAAACAGCAGTAAATGTTCACATGGAACATGACATATTTTAAAAACGCAGCGAAAGATTTGCAGTTTTCGTTGGGAGGACGTTATCAGAAATTAGTGATGATCAGTATAAAACCTCCACCATTTGATAATGGGTTGAAAGGGACAAAGTGGCGATTTAACTAGCTGCCAATCAGAAACATGTGCATAATTTTTTATAGAAGCCTGGAAGAGATAGTAAGGGACCATATCAAATCAAGAGTCAAGAGACAAAAACACGTGTGGTGTCCCACAAACAAGTGCTTAAACCACATTTGATCGTAATATAATGTCAGTTTTAATATTCCAATTAATTAATTATGCAGATATCGATTACTTTCACATTATAAATTAGTTGTTAAAAGAATTTTATAGGGGAAGTATGTAAAATCATTTTTAAAAACACTCTAGTATTAATCATGAACACATTAATATGATTAAACTTTGGTATATAATTATTCATAATAAAAGGATCTTAAATCTTCATGTTTTCATAAAATATGTCTAGACGATATAAAATAAAACCTACCTTGATCAAATGCATTGAACAATCTTGTTGTAGAAATCTCTTTTAATTATCTTGATTAATTGTTCCATAAATCTCCCTTTTGAAAAAATTGCACTCAAATGGAATCTCGAAATTTTTCTCCCACCTCAGAAATAGTGTGTTATGAGATAACCCCAAATGGTGTAGGGTTCCTCTATTTATAAGGGGAAGAGCCCCCAAATCCTAGTCAAAGTGGAACTCTATTTCAAGTCTCCTACTAATTCCACTAACCATCATGTGACTAACGGATAAGATTGATCAAATCCTTTATTATTTGTATTTATCACATGCCTAATTATTTATCTAATATTTATCAAGACTACATAATTAAAAAGTTCATAATTTCGAAATTTAATAAAATTGAAATTAAAAAACAATTTTGGACATAATTATTAATTTCCAACAAAGTCGTGTAATATAACAATAATGCCACCCACCAAATACTTCACAAACACTTTGCTTACTGTTTAATTGGTAATAAAATGCTCCACATACAAATAGTATAATACTAACAGATTTTTTGTGGATGAAGCATTATTCTTAGATTAATATATACCTCATGATCAACAGAGAATACTTTGTCTCAGACGGGGGTACTGATGATTAAAACTAAAATGTAATTTCATGGACTAGTTACTGTTGATGTATTGAGAGCTCGAAGATAAACGAAACAGTGAGTGTGAGCAGCAAAGGCCTTTTCGAAGTAATGGGATCCATTTGGGAACTAGAACAAGGGATCCACAATTAGCTTGGGGGACGGGCAGCCACCCCTTGACCTTTTGCAAACTTTTAGTTAGGTGTGTGTAACCGAATTATTATTTGATTGTATATGTATGAAATTTGAAACTAATTTATTTAAATCTTAAAATAATGGGGAAAATAATGCAAACTCGGTATTTGTTTAAGGCCGCACCTCACCTGAATTCCTAGTTCTTCCCTTTCTAAAATATATCTTGTGTTCCAGAGCAGCGGTATGGGACCAATAAGAATTCGTGCAATAATTGATGGTGCAACTATTTATGAACACGTCAAGACTTTCAAAAGGTGACCTCTGTTTATAAACATCAGGAGGTTATGTACAGCAAAAGATGACATACTAATTTCGAACTTAACGAGTAATTTGAAAAAACAAGTAAAAGAAACTAATATAAAAACAGGCCAGATGTAACTATGGACACCAAAAAGAGCCAACAGGAGGAGTAAAACGAGGAAGAACCCTCTTCAAAGTTAAAGGCCACAATGACACAACCCCACTATTTTATCATTCTATTATGATTAGTATTTTTTTAAAAAGTTCATGTGATTGTTAATATTTAATGTCTCCAAGTTAGGTTACAAATCCATTGTTTAGTCAAGATTTAGTTCAAATGTGATATCACATTCGTTTCCGCAGCCCATAGTATATTTTAAAGTTCATGCGATTCTATACCGATATGAAAAAGACCCTTGACAATAGACACTACTTTATCAAGTTTAAAAAAGCTTTACATCACTTATGAGTAATCATAACATCTCTTGTCAAGGATGCACATTTGAAATAAGCCATATGGTTCAAAGTTAATCTGGAGCCCTTTTCCAAATGAACGGATGGATTGTTGTTTTATATAAATTGAGATGAAATATATATATATATATATATATATATATATATATATATATATATATATATAAGAGGGTATGCTTCTTGTAGTTTGGGAGTATGGTAAAACTAGTTGAAGTGTAATCCCTATAGGTATAGTGATTAATGATAGTCCGAAAACTCTTCAATAAGCACAATTAAACCCACAATATTATATGTTATCAACGCTCAGATTGAACTCACAATACTCTCGGGTGTAACTCAAAAAATAATAATAAAAAGAACTCAGAAGTAACTCATTCAAAGGGAGAGAGAAGTAAGCACCATAGATACACCATGGCAGGCAGTCAACACATCAACAACCTCTGAAAGATGTCTAGTTAGATATTAAAAGTTTCACAATAAATGACAATGGTGGGTGAGCAAGAACTCTAGTTAGCAATAGCTTCTCTCTGATATGTATTCTCTATTTAGCAATAATCTCTAGAAAGAACTCTGTCTCTCAGAAGTGGTTGAGGCCAATAAATAGATCCCCACACCACTCCTGAGACGCCTTAGTCCTTCATAGCTATGAACAGACATCCCCTCATACTTTACATCACAAACATTAAATGCTCGATGGACCAGTCAACTCTACGTCATGAACATTAAAAGTTAAAACATTCTTTTTACGCAACCACGGTGTGTCAGAGGACTGTCACCACAGAGGTGGCTCACCAAACTGTCTGATTGCCCCAATACCATAGCGATTTACTCGAGTTTCAATTTGACAGTGACAAGCTGGCTAGTGACATTGAATAAAGTAGATGTGACATTAGGTAAGAGACTTTTTGGCTCAAGGGTAAACAAACGATGGAACTTAAGGCTACTCCGCACAAGCTTCCATGGTGAAAGGTTACTCGGTCTTTTACCATGTGTATCTAAGATGGTCAGGACAAATCCTAATACTGACTTACTTTTTTATCCTCCAAACCAAGTCCCTCTGAAGTTCACACGATGAGGTCATTTACTAAAGCATGTAAGCTCTCCCAGCCCTGCTAGACCTTGTCTCTTGTGCATGTTGTTCGACCTCATACTAAATATTACAGTTATTACATCATTTGCAATCGATGTTAACAATTTAACTAAATAACAAATAGGAAATAAAATGTGAGTTGTATCGGCCAATCTCCTCATTTGGATGCCACGCTGCGCTATCTCGATGTCTTCATGCTTCTTTCTTCCCTTAAGTCTCTTCTATTAGGTGGGGGAGGCTTATCTCTAATCCAGAGATCATATTTATGCCCACTACATATATCCCTTCGTGTAAAGATTTGTTGTGGCAACAAGAAATGTCTGTACAAAAACTTCTCAATCCGAGGAACCTTAAACTTTTGGAAAAAAAATTCTTACATTTCTGTCCTTGTTACAACTTCTTCCGTTATCTCTGCCAGAAAATAATAAAATTCTCCCCAATGTACCCGATCCATAGCTCTGCGGATTCTCGGCCAATGGCGAAGGGACATCGCTACTTTTTTCTGTCGTTACATCTCATTCGTTTTGCCTTCTTCACCGGCGGTTGAAATTCTCCCTGAATAGCTAAGGAAACTGTTGATTACCCATTACGGTTGTTCACTAGTTAAATTCTCCCCTATCCCTGCTAGCGTTTGGGCCTACTAAATTCTCCCAAAGTAACCGTTGAATCTTAAATTCTCCCCAGTGTTTTTGTTTCGATCTCCTCTGGTTAATATAAGGATCTTATCGTTAGAGCCTGCCCTTGCTAGAGGGACTTATTTAAAAAGTAAAATTCTCCCCGATGTACCTGACCCAAAAATAACTCTAATTTGGCCTATTTCAAAAAAATTGGCGCAAAAACTTAATTTCTCTTGAAATCAACACACCTTTTCCAAAACGTCACCTCATTAATGATGTGAGCTTATCTTTTCAACTGCCAAAGCAGGGAGGTGCCACGTGTCCACTTGCAATCATTTTAATGACTTGGTACGTGCTTTTGTGGGAAACTCAAACATCCACTTGATTTCGAACGACTAATTCTCAACACTTAGTCACTTTTTCATCTCCGTTTCTTTGCTTGACTTAGTACTTACAGAGATTTTTAAGGAGAGAAACCTGCCATCCGCTATTATTGCTACTAGTTTTTTATTCGTTTGCTTGCTCTTTTGCCATTTCTCTTTCTTCTACTATTACTCCGTCATTTTCACCGCTTCTTTTCCTCTCTAAAATCCCCTACCATCTCTTATGGCTTCTTCAAGCTCTCCGGTTGGCCCCACCACCAGTTCATTCCCTGCCATCGCCACTACTAGACCTATGAACGCACTACACCAAAATGACAAAATTGTCACCTTTCATCCGGTCACCCTTGTCAAGGTCATTGACCGTGACAAAAAACACGCGTTTTGTGTCACGGTCATTGACCTTGACACGATCGTGACAAAGAATTATCACAGTCACTGACCGTGACAAGTCCTTGACAAATTTACTTGTCATGGACTTGTCACGGTCAGTGACCATGACAATTCTTTAAATAGTTATCACGGTCAAGGATCTTGACACGACCGTGACAACTTCTGCAGCATAAACCCTTACCACTTCTTTTTTTCCCCCCGTCGTTCCCTCCTTTTTTCAACTCTCTCTCTCTCCCTCTCTCTCTCTCTCTCTCTCTCTCTCTCTCTCTCTCTCTATCTATCTCTCTACTTTCAGGTAAATTTCTCTCTCTCTCTCTCTCTCTCTCTCTCTCTCTCTCTCTCTCTCTCTATATATATATATATATATATATATATATATATATATATATATATATATATATATGTTTGTGTGTATATATATGTGGGTGTAGATATGTGCGTGTGGGGGGGGGGGGGCAGGGGGGCTATTGTGTGTGTGTGTGTATATGTGTGGTGGGTGGGGTTGTGGAGGGGGGTGGGACAGGGTGGGGGGCTAGTGTGTGTGTATGTGGTGGGTGGTGGGTGGGGGTGGGTAGGGGTAGGGGGGCTGGGGATAGGAGTACGGGGCAGGGGGGTTGTTGTGTGTGTGTGTATATGTGTGGTTGGTGGGGGGTGGGTGGGGGGTGGGGAGGGAGGGCAGGGTGGGTGTAGGGGGTGGGGCAGGGGGGCTGTTGTGTGTGTCTATGTGTGTGCGCGCGTAGTGTTCCTTGTAAAAAATTGATTATCTATTAATTTTTTTAGTAAATTAATATATGATTGCCCCTTATTGTAAATTAATATATACTATATATAATTATTAATAATTGAATTTGAATATAAATAAGACATAATTAAATAAGACATACTACATATAATTATTAATAATTGAATTTGAATATACACATTTGTTGTAGACATTGCTGTTGGATTATTTTGTTTAGTAAATGTTGGGTTAGTTAGTTTTAAAAGTGGCATGACCACTGGATTATTGTCCATATGGGGGTGAGATTTTTCAATTTTTGAATAATTGGATTTGAATATAAATAAGACATAATTAAAAGAAACATACTATATATAATTATTAATAATTGAATTTGAATATAAATAAGACATAATTAAATGAAACATAGTATATATAATTATTAATCATTATTGAATTATTGTGTGTGTGGTGGGGGGCAGGGGGTGGTGTGTGTACGTGTACGTGTACGTGTGCGTGTGTGTGGTAGGGGTGGGGTGAGAGGGGGTGGGGGCATGGATGGGGGGTGGGGTAGGGGTGGGAGGTTGCGTGTATGTCTATGTGTACTAATA
Organism: Sambucus nigra; assembly: GCA_949130495.1. NCBI lineage: Eukaryota > Viridiplantae > Streptophyta > Magnoliopsida > Dipsacales > Adoxaceae > Sambucus > Sambucus nigra. The sequence continues at coordinate 448,776,188 of OX422212.1, read as the reverse complement.
ACATTATTTTTATCTGTACTAATAACATTTTTTTACAGGAAATGTATCCTTCAGGTAGTAAGGCGAGGATGTTGATGCTGGTTATGATGATGTCGTCTGGGCTCGGTCGTAGCGGAGGTGATGAGGGCTCCTAGGTCCCTAGGCTTCCCAAATATGGCAAATTTGGGATTACCATCGATAACAAGTCGGAGCTATTAGCGAGATCCCTCGAGCTGCTAAAGACGGTCATCGGCCCGGGGTTTATGAGTTGGAAGGAGGTGCCATATGAGCTCAAGCTAGCTGTTTGGGAGGCACTACATGTAATATATTTATATTCATATGAATATTTCAATTTCAATTTCAATTTCAATTTCAATTTCAATTTCAATTTCAATTTCAATTTTAATTTCATTTTATATTTATATTTATTCGAAACTAGCATTGTATTTGTTGGACAGGAACAATTCAACTTGGATCCAAAGCTACGCGATTCTATCTTGGAGCAGTTGAGGGAGCAACACAAGACGTGGAAAAAAATATGCGGACACGGTACTTTGGGAAAACACGAGAGTCCATTATCCAATGGTGTGGATCCATCCCGCCCAAGGATCCGATCTCATTGGCACGATGGAAAATTTTCATTGACAATGAGATCGAGGATCGACAATTGGCATCTCGCCAATCGGGGAGGGAAAATTGGACAAAAAAGACGGACGTGCACTACTCCGGCCGGACGTCTTACCCTGAGGTGGAGCATAGGATGAAGGTAAGATTTAATTTTTCTATAACTACAGAAATATATTATTCTTCATTATTTTACATTGTGGGGCCAATACAAATTTTACTTTATTTTATTTCTGGGGGTAGGGAGTGGCCCAGGGGGTAAGCCACATAGGCTCCATACTTATGTGGCTCCTCGGACGAATAAGGGGAAGGACAAGGAGGTGTCCCCGAGCGTCGCGGCCACGATTGTAAGTAATCTGATAGTTTAATTTTTGTTAATTATGTTATAATTTTTTAGTTTACTTATTTTACTAATCATGTGCTTTTTGTCGTTTCGGGAAAAGCTTAAGGAAGTGCATGAGTCGCAGTCTGATGCCGATAATGCATCTTTGTCCACAGACGCAGTCAGCCAAGTGCTTGGCTCTGATCGCAAGGGGAGGACAAGGGGTGTGTGCTCGCGGGTGGCCAAATCTTGGATCATCGGATTGGAGACGAGCGACACTGGGTTGGCTCGAACGGTGGATTCACATGATGCGAAGCTGTCCCGTTTGGAGGCGAAGGTCCAAGATATGTACTCATTCATGAAGCGTACCTTTGGCGGAGACCGTAAGGGGAAAGGGAAGGAGAAGGCGGTGGAGGAGGAGGAGGTGCGGGAGAACGAGGCGCAGGATGATGAGGATGTGGAGCTCGTTGCTTCATCACCGACACGTGCGTACTTCGATGATCCACTTCCTTATTTGGCTCCCTTCCCCAGACCGATGTCGACAATTGGTTGGCCGAGCGTGTTCATATTGGACGTATTTGATGGTCAGCGGATAGGGCGTGGGTTGAGGGACCCGAATATCGTCCAGGGTGGAATAGTTCATGGACGTGCGGTTCAAGAGATCGAGTCCAAAGTGCTCGTCACGCATGTGATACCCGGGAAGGATAACTCCCTATTGTGGTTGCGCGAACAATGCTGCACGATGTATATTAGTGGGTGTGTCAATTCGTATATCGAGTGGCCTACTCACCTCCTCACATTTACCCCAGACATGTAGTGACATTATTTTTAAGTTTGTACATTTGAATTATATTTGGATTATATCGTCATGTATATTGTTTCTATTTTGAATATATATTTGCATTATCTTTAGTTTGTTTGGATATATGATGTTTGAATAGGTACAACGTTGCTATAACAGGTAAAAATATACTGCTGGGCAGTGGTAGAGGCCATACTACCCAGCTAATTTTTTTAAAATTCTGCCCAGAATTGTCACGGTCATTGACCATGACAAGTCATTGACAAATAAGGTTGTCACGGACTTGTCACGGTCAATGACCGTGATAATTTTTTTAAAAGGGGTCAAGGCTTTGTCATGGTTATTAACCGTGACTAAACTTGTCACGGTCATTGTTTGTGACACGTCCGTGACAAAAAAAGTTGTCTCACCCCGAATTGTCACGGTCATTGACCTTGACAAGTTGAAAATGTCAAGGTTAATGACCGTGACAATTAGGTAGATTTGGTGTAGTGACGCCACTACTTTGGTGGAAACTCTCCCGGAACACCTGTTTTTTTATCGTTGATCTCCTATCTTTGGCAAAGGTGATGATTTATGGGTTTCTTGCAAGACTTGTACTTTGACTGCCAAGTATGACCCTTTGCTCTTGGGTGATGAAGATGAGGACTGTAATGCTTGGGGTTTGTTTCCCCTAGAGGGAACCATGAGGTTCCGTATAGACCGAGGTGACTTCCCCCATTCACATATTGATTTTAAAGGACCTAGTGGCTCCCCCTCTATTTTTGTTAATTGGAACTCATTCATGAAGTCCTCACCAAAGTTTACCTTCATCGTGCCATGTGATTTGGGGAGTTTACTCTCTCCAAACATAATGCTTCCTTACAAGTTTTGGTTTACCGACGACTCATCATAACCCACACATTCATTGCCTTATGGGGAGAGTTCACTGTTACCCAAGAGGATGTTTGTGAATTATTTGGGCTTGAGCTCATTGGTACTTCTCCTTACCAAGATGAGGCCCTAGATACGGAAGAAATGAAGGCCCCAGTAGACCTAGATCAAATTTGTAAGAAATGTATCAGTACTTTCAATAAAGCTACCTTCACTCTTCTCATTAACTACTTTATCGTGCATCTCCTTCTTCGGAGTTTGGACCAGGGAAATGTACACCCCTTGAGCTGTCAGCATATATACTTGTGATTTTATCCCGTTTTATCTTTCCCAGTAAGCCTAACGACCAACCTCGTAGGGATCTCATTAATCTCTCCATATTTTTGGCCAGGGGATACAAGCTCCGCCTAGCATCCATGGCCTTAAGTTCACTTTACTCTTGGATAAATATTAATCTCCTCGACATGGAGTGACGCGAGGGGAACCGAGTGCTCGTGTAGGGACACTATCGTTGATTTCGGTTCCCGCTCGACATGCAAAAGAATAGACCTAAGCTACAGCTACACTTGACAAGCAAGTAAAGCTGTAAGTCGGGTGTCGAGAATCCACAGGGAATTATTAAATTTTAGATGTTAATTACTTTAAAACTTCAAGAATAAAAGTGTAAAAGGTGATGTGTGGTTATGGTGACAAAAGAAAATGAGAAGTTACGCTAAATTAAAGTAAAGCGAGGATCGGGATCGCATTCTACCAAACGGATCGAAACAACTACTAACTAGAGTTAAGGCTCGAAAGCAATTTAATCGAGCATAGTCAATTAAGCATAAACATCACGCAAGAAGGAATTTAACCCAAAGTTGCGAGATAAAACATTTAACTGAAAAATGATCACGCGCGGATTAAATTCGGATTGTCGCTATAAACTCTAACGTTGCATGACAAAGAAAGATAAACGCTTAGCAATCCAACTTTGATACGCGCGGTTTCAATTAAACGCGATTTTGCACAAAACCTAATTTTCGAGGTTCAAACCCGTAAATGGCGGAAACGCAATCCCGAACCTATTTATCTAAGGGATAGACATAAATGAAACTAATTAACAAAGAAATAAACTAATTAAGCAAGAAATAAATAACTAAACTAATTAACAAAGCATGAAATTAATCTAGAAAGCAAGAAAGTAATGAATACAAACTATATTAATGGTGAGGGTAATGAATAATACAACTTACAATCCAAATGGGGTGTCAAACCTAAGAGAATTGAAGCCAAACCAAGCAAAAACCCCAAACCCTAGCTAAGAACTAACCTAAAAACGTATGAAACTAATTATATCTGAATATTACAACAAAATTAGCTTATATAGTAAGTTAGAATAAAAGAAAAGAAGAAAGAAAAGAAAAGAAAATATCTGCAGAAAAACAGGGGATCGATCGATCGACCCCTTTGGTCGATCGATCGACAGTGTAATTCGTGGCAAAAATAAGAAGAGTCGATCGATCGACCTTTATGGTCGATAGATCGACCAAGCAGGGGCAACCTGCAATCCTCCCTGTTTTGGCATACAATCCAACGTCGCTCAAATCGCCGTAACTTTGTCGTTATGCATCGGAATCGCGCACCGTTCGCGGCCACGCGAAGCTAGCGAGGAGGGCTACAACTTCCGTGTAGATGTCGGGTCAGGTGACCAAGCTATCAAAAGACTAAAATGCCCTTGCACGTGCGGTTGTGTACGGAAATCGAGCGAAACGCATCCGGACTTCACACTTAGCATCCAAATACCTACAAAAGCTCAATTAACACCTGCGAAACATGTTAACATAGAAATCCGAGGGTTGTCTGGTTAACGAGCATAAATATAGGGAATAAGATACCCGAGGGGGCTAATAACGCGTAGGGTAACAGGTGAAATACGCAATATTTCCGCCGTATCACACCCCCTAACTTACACATTGCTAGTCCCTAGCAATGAAATAAGATGCAACAAGAAGAACTAGTAAACCAACACAGGAGAGAGTACAAAAGTATGGTATAAAAGTAATAAAAAGATAAGGCCACTTTCGCGGGCGATTCGATTGCATTTAGCATATGCAATAAGCCGTTAAACCCCTAGGTTACCCTAGTGGACGAGTGTCGTCTCGTGAGGGTTTTCAGGGATGAAACCCACAAACATCATAAAGTTTCCTCAAAATATGCCCAATCAAGTAAGACAAACTCATCAGTGCGAACAAGATTTCAACATGTTATTAGCATAGCAAACGAATTCGCATGAGAAGTCCGTAGTTATTAACATTATCGAATGCACCTCAATGAATTGAAACTCTAGCATGTGGAAGGGGAGTGAGCATATGCAAAGTATGATTTGGCGAAAAACTTAAATAATTCGGATACTAAACATCAAAGCATGCAAACATTCAATCCTCACGGGTATTACGCTCAACAAATGAATTCACTATGAAAAGGGAGGTAATACACGGGACATGCGGGCATAAAGAGTAAATGTAAATGGAAACTAGGCCGCGCACATGTCACAAAAGAAGAACGCTATATAGGAAATAAAAATTGCAATCTCAGTGAAAAGATACCGCACATATAAAAGAGGCGAAATGCATTTTCACAGATTATCAAAACTATTTAAACTTTTGAATTACATCTACTTAAGATCACATAGGACTTGTAATAGGGTTGTAATGTAGGTTAGGCTAGGGTACGAAATGAAAGGGATATGTACGGATTCAAAGTGTTTGGGGATGAAACTCGGAATAATGTAAAAAGTGTGGGCAATATCAAAAGTTGGACAAGAATGTCCAAACGAGCATAGATATAACAATCGAGAGAGTAATCAAAGCTTATTGAAACACTACAAACAATATTTACAACTTTCTCTTTCTTTTTCTTTTCTTCCTTTTTCTCACTTTTTCTTTTGTTTTCTTTGCTTTTTGCTTTCTCTTTTTCACTACTTTCTTTTTTTTTACTTTCTTTTCTTTACTTTTCAAACTCTCATATGCTTAAATTGCAACCGCAATACAACAACAACATTCAATCCCAAGTAACATTCCAAACAAAGGTATGGAAAGTGTATGTATGGGCTAAAACTCCAATTTGGAGTTGGTTGTGGTAATGGGGTTATGAAACGAAAGGCTAGTATTTAGGCACAAAGGGGTTGACTAGGGAAAACATATAAAGGTGAGGTCAAGGTCAATATGGGTGATATAAAAAAGAGGGCCTATGATCATTTCCAAAAGTTTACGCAATTCTCGAGTCAAAACAATATATGAAAATCATGATCAAGTAACACATTTCAAGTATGAACTCAATTAATGAACGGTCAAATGCAAGAATAGTGAGATTACCAACGAATTCAACGTTTTCAATGAGAAAAGAATAGTGTATAACACTCACAAACGACGAAAGGTACAAAACTTACTCGATGTAAGTATATACAATGCAACAAAAGATTACCGAGTTATAAAAATCTTAAACCAAATCAATAGAACAAGGAAAGTGCATATGCTCATGGGATAAAGTTTAATTCATGAAGTTATTCACAATATCAATGATTTGAGGACTAAAGTCTAATAACTTCTAAAATCGAGAACATGCATCATTGAGTTGTCAATCGGATCGGGCAATTATTGAAATTTATCACTGGAAACAAGGCAAAATGCCCAACAAAGGAGAAAAAGGAAAGAAAATATTTTTGAAAATTTTCAATTTTTTCACAAAAAGGCATACTCAGTAACTAAATGTGAGCAAATCAATGGACTACACATGAAATGGATAGAATATCCTACACCCCCTAACTTAAATGTTGCATTGTCCTCAATGCGCATTAAGAACACAACACAAAGAGAGGAAAAGAACGATATTACCCAAAATTGGAGCGATCTCCATAAGCACGAGTCCAATGAAATCTACAAAACAAGTTAGTACCGAGCATAGCAAAAACAAATAACAAAAAGTTAACTAATTAAACTAGACTAAATTAAAAGGAAAGAAAAATAGGAAAGAAAGAAAATTAAAAAGCTAATTATTTACAAACTACTATTTAGGCTTCACACTAACTATACACTAGAAGTCTAAATAGTTGAGGGTCCACCAAAAAAGGGATTTGACTTTGAAAGATCAACGGTGGACCCTCCAAAGTGAACATGCCTCCCGAAAGATATGAATTCCGTTTGAACAACGGAAGGCATGTGGGTGGTGAAAAAAGTGAACCATCGCCAATTTGAAATTTTGGGCGGACGATGGGGGATTTGGATAATAAGGGGGAAAGGAACACAAGAGGACCAAGAAAAATCGATTCATCTCCCAAAGGTTTTTCAAATGGAATGGGAGATGGTGCACACATGAGGATAACATCCATCGAAAACAAGTCCGGTAAGGAGTCCTCGTCGGCAAAAAGTGTAGATGTTTTAAAAGTTTCTACCGACTCATAGGAATCAACCGGTAATTCTAATGGTTCGATCACGGAAAACGAATATGGTGATGAAACAAATTCAATCTCAATCGACTCATCGTCGGAAGGAAATTGAATTTCGGGGGAGAGAGATTCACACTCGATGAGAAATTCTTTGAAAAATTGAGGTGAAACACAAGTTTCCACCTCCTCGTTGTTTTGTGCATAAGAATTCATCTCATCGCAAAGTGCACCAAGTCTCATTCCAGCATCATTTAGGCTTTCCAAACCTTGGGAGTAAAGAAGCAAAGTCTCTTCCAAAGTAGGCTTCCTCGGCTCAAGAGCCTCGGATTCCTCATTTGGTTGAAATTCGTCTTCGAAAGTAATGAAATAAGAATCGTCATTGGATTCGAATAATGAATCCAACTCAAGCTCCCAATGACGATTTTCATTTCGATAAATGTTTTCAAGTCTTTCATTTTCAAGAAAATCTTGGAAATGGAAAACTTGAGAGCTATCCCCAAAGTATGAATCATTAGAATAACCGTAATTACTATAAAAGAAAGACATGATTACCTCGTTGTTGAAAGATGGAGAATCCAAGCAAGAAAGTGAGCAACCGCGAATAGAAATTTCTTAGCGCTCGAAGTATGCAAATCCTGCAAGAAAGGTTAAAAGAAAGAATACAAATAGGAAAGGAAAAATACTACGAAATCAGAAAACAATTACTATCTAAAACAATAAATCCCCGGCAACGGCGCCAATTTGACGCGAGGGGAACCGAGTGCTCGTGTAGGGACACTATCGTTGATTTCGGTTCCCACTCGACATGCAAAAGAATAGACCTAAGCTACAGCTACACTTGACAAGCAAGTAAAGCTGTAAGTCGGGTGTCGAGAATCCACAGGGAATTATTAAATTTTAGATGTTAATTACTTTAAAACTTCAAGAATAAAAGTGTAAAAGGTGATGTGTGGTTATGGTGACAAAAGAAAATGAGAAGTTACGCTAAATTAAAGTAAAGCGAGGATCGGGATCGCATTCTACCAAACGGATCGAAACAACTACTAACTAGAGTTAAGGCTCGAAAGCAATTTAATCGAGCATAGTCAATTAAGCATAAACATCACGCAAGAAGGAATTTAACCCAAAGTTGCGAGATAAAACATTTAACTGAAAAATGATCACGCGCGGATTAAATTCGGATTGTCGCTATAAACTCTAACGTTGCATGACAAAGAAAGATAAACGCTTAGCAATCCAACTTTGATACGCGCGGTTTCAATTAAACGCGATTTTGCACAAAACCTAATTTTCGAGGTTCAAACCCGTAAATGGCGGAAACGCAATCCCGAACCTATTTATCTAAGGGATAGACATAAATGAAACTAATTAACAAAGAAATAAACTAATTAAGCAAGAAATAAATAACTAAACTAATTAACAAAGCATGAAATTAATCTAGAAAGCAAGAAAGTAATGAATACAAACTATATTAATGGTGAGGGTAATGAATAATACAACTTACAATCCAAATGGGGTGTCAAACCTAAGAGAATTGAAGCCAAACCAAGCAAAAACCCCAAACCCTAGCTAAGAACTAACCTAAAAACGTATGAAACTAATTATATCTGAATATTACAACAAAATTAGCTTATATAGTAAGTTAGAATAAAAGAAAAGAAGAAAGAAAAGAAAAGAAAATATATGCAGAAAAACAGGGGATCGATCGATCGACCCCTTTGGTCGATCGATCGACAGTGTAATTCGTGGCAAAAATAAGAAGAGTCGATCGATCGACCCTTATGGTCGATAGATCGACCAAGCAGGGGCAGCCTGCAATCCTCCCTGTTTTGGCATACAATCCAACGTCGCTCAAATCGCCGTAACTTTGTCGTTATGCATCGGAATCGCGCACCGTTTGCGGCCACGCGAAGCTAGCGAGGAGGGCTACAACTTCCGTGTAGATGTCGGGCCAGGTGCCCAAGCTGTCAAAAGACTAAAATGCCCTTGCGCGTGTGGTTGTGTACGGAAATCGAGCGAAACGCATCCGGACTTCACACTTAGCATCCAAATACCTACAAAAGCTCAATTAACACCTGCGAAACATGTTAACATAGAAATCCGAGGGTTGTCTGGTTAACGAGCATAAATATAGGGAATAAGATACCCGAGGGGGCTAATAACGCGTAGGTTAACGGGTGAAATACGCAATATTTCCGCCGTATCATGGAGCGATCTTTAGGTCGATATAACTTGGCCAATTTTTCCAATGCCATAGTTTTAATGGGCATCCTGTATTACTATTTTCTAGAAATAGAAGCCAACTCAATCTCCCTTCCATCTGGCCAAGCCATCAATCCCCATCGCCTTTTCCGTTTCCATAAAAAACAAAGTCATAAGTACATCCTGAGCATTTTTTACAAAACGAGTTGCTTCGTTATGAGGCCTTACATTCACGATTTTTTTTCCCACACTAGGAATTTCTTTGGCCATTCCCCAAAAGTGGTGAAACCTACTTCTGAGGATTTTATCATGGAAGACCCTTCGTTTTCAATTGTTTTAATTTTGAATCCAAGCTATATTCCCTCTTATACCGCGTGGGGATACACCTCAGAACAAGGGGGTTCATCGTCCAGTATTTCAGGAGTCTCATATTAGAGTAAATTTATCCGAGGCCTATGCCTTCTACACCGTCTCAACAGCCTCCACTATCTGTTTTGTAATTAGCATACGAGTTACCGTCCCCGCCCTTACCCGAAATGGCGATGTTACTTAGAAATTTTGCATTGAAGTATTGGTCGTCACAACTAGCTAAAATTGAAAAGTTTGTTAAAAAATTTCCCCTGTTTACCCAGTGGTTCATTGTTTTCCATTCTTAGAGTTGGGATTGAAGGGATATTATGTTATTACGGTTGAGTTCCCTCCAAGAAACACCCCAAAACATCCCCTGACTGAGCTGCCCCCTTATTGCCCCATGATTCCCACTACTGCACCAAGGGCTAAGAAAGCTCCAATGCCTAAACAAACTGCCGAAGGTGCTGCTGTTGTTGCAGCTCCTACCAGGGGTCCATCAAAGCCTACTTCTAAGAACTCCAAAACTTCTAAATGTGGTGCTTCTTCAAAATCAAAATCCCAAACCAAGTCCCAAGCTCCCATAGATGCATTCCCTATTTCCTTCATTCCCCCACGTACTAAAATATCTAAGGAGATACGAATGAAATTCCAGGTTGAGAAGCAAAGGTTACAACACGTGTTTCGCCAAACCACACCGCTACTCCCCCCTGCAGAATTTCTTACTACCTTGGTGGATCCAACTGAGGGGGCCCCATCTCGGAGGAAAAGTTCCAAAGTCCCTTCTGCCATTGGTGCCTCTCGGGCCAGAAGGAAAATTTTGGGTACAAAAATCCATAAAAAGCGTGCCTAAAAAGTACCACCACCGTCTGCTACCCCTACTCCTAGGACCTCTCCTCCTCCATCTACCATTGAGGCTATCACTCTGGATGACAGTCTTGACGCTGAACAAGGTCAGATCGAGAGGGCTTCGCTTATTCTTTCACTACCTGCTTTGCCAGGATCATATCATCCCATTCTTCTCCTGAGCAAGATGTATATTTTTTCCACACTTAACCATTTTACGCATAGTGAAGTGTAGTTTCTAACACCTAGCATATTTTCCTAGTGGATGATATTAAAGAAGAAATGCCAAGTCCTCATGTGAGACCCTTCACGGGAGGACGCTTCGGCAGCGCCTCAGTCGATGCGTCTCCTCTTTGTTCTCCCATATATGGGATGGCCTATTATTGTCGTTTTGCCACCAAGAATGCTGAGGAGGCTACCAATAGGGATGATGTTTCTGAAGAATCCATTGGAGCTTCTTCCCATCTAGAGGAAACTCCTCTGGCTTCTTGTGATCCATCAACCCTTCTCGATGTTCCTCTAGACATTGTTCTAATCTCTTCCAGACTTCCAGATGTAATAGATTTATTATTCCTTAGATATATTTTATTCCATTTAGGTTTTTGTACTAAGCATTTTCTTTGGCCTTTAGGTTGTAACTTCCCCTAATCTGACCAAATCTCTCGTTGGGTCAATTTTGCAGTTCCTTCTAGTGAGGCCTGCAATTATGGTGTTTCCCTTCACCAACATCACCAAGGTAAATTTTGTCCTTATGTTTTCTGCATTTCTTACGTTGTGTTTCTTATACTAACACTTCATTGGATGTGCAGCTTTATCCATGTTTAACTTTGCCATGTTCTTTTGGGGTCGCTCATGTGGCTCAGGATGCCATTCGGTCATCTTCTCAGTAGGAGGTCCCTTCGATTTCTGTTGGGGTTGATGATGCATTAGGAGGATAGACTTGTGGTTCTGAACCATCCCCTATCGTGGCTATAGTGACTTTTCCCGAGGAGGTGCTTCGCCCAGGGTTGAGGTTCCTCTAGCCAAGGATTCTTCGGAGGCTCAGGGAGAAGTTGATTTATCTGCAATAGTTTTTTCCATTGTAGTTGTGTCTCCAGCTATCGTTACTCCTCCAGGAATTCCTAAGGTATATTTTTGTTGCTCCCTCTTATTTGCATAAGTATTTTCATTATGCCTTCAAGATAACTTAAACAATGGAAGGCACTTGTTAAAAAAATATCAAATTTCACTTGAAATGATAACTTAACAATGAAAACCACTTGTAAATATTTTTTGTTGAACTCCACCTTTAACGGTGACTTAAAAATGAAAACCACTTGTTAAGAGTTTTCATCAAACTCCACCTATGACAGTGACTTAACAGTAAACATTACTTATTATGATTCTTTGTCAAACTCCACCTATAATGGTGACTTAATAATGAAAAGAACTCGTTAAGATTTTTTTGTCAAACTCCACTTGTAATGGTGACTTAACAATGAAGAGCACCTGTTAAGATTTTTCGTCAAACTCCAGCCATAACGATAACTTAACAAGGAAAAATACTTGTTAAGATTTTCATCAACTCATTTTTGTTCATTGCTTTGCACATTGTGAGGGAGCCTTCCATTGTCCAATTATCAGCTCAGCATGATCCATCGGTTGTTGAATCCATGGGTCAAGAACCGGTCGCCTCTAAGTACTCAAGCCATGATGATAGTAGTTCAACTACAAATCTTCCAGCGGAAAACATCAGGATGTGAGCTTCCTCCCCCAAACGTGACTCCTCAGGAGTTCTATCTCATGGTCCTTCGATAATCTTCTCAATTTTTTATGTGTGACCGATCTATCATCGAACGGATTGACATGCATCATCCTCAGACTTTCATTGATTATTGTGTACACTCCAATGTGCTGGTGATGAGCTATAGGCTATAAGGTCTAGCAAGCGTTATTACTGAGGTCGTCAGCACTCAAATGTCCAACCTTACTAGGGCACTCATTAATCATCATCTTGGAAGTTTGAAGGACATGGGAAACGATGGCTTCCAACTGACTTGGCTAATTAGCCACCTAAAACTTCTAAAGAGCCATAAATTGGAAAGCTAGAGGGAATTCTATCTGAAACACATAGAGGTCCAATGGTTTAAAGAGAAAAGGCTGGCAGAGTTGGGCCCTTTGTTAGTAGCAACTGATGATAGGGTCAGTGTTGTCGAAGAAGGTTTATCAAAGGCCAAGATGGAAGGGGAAACTCTTTTGATCGAAATGGATCAAGTGCAGACTAGGCCGGAATGCCGCGTTACTGCTCAGAAGACGAGATTGGAATCTTCTTCGTTCTTTCCTAAGGACTTCTTCTCCTAACGTGATCCGTGGTTTCTTTTGGGCTAAAAATCCCATTTCTTGTATTTGACAATCTTCTCTTTATCGATTCCAGATGTAATTCTTGGGCAATAATTCCCCATTTTTTGTAATCTTTATAAGTCACATAAATGAAAGATATAGTATTTTATTATCATATGTTATTCTATTGCAACATTCTCATTTATTCCAAAGTTTAAACTCTTATAATCTACAAGCAAACTCCTTCTTTATCATCTCATTATAAAATGAATAATTTATATAATGAAATGCAAGATAACATAAAAGAAAAACTTCTACCTAATGTCACTCGCCTAAACATGATAAAATTTCAACCACTTGTCATTAATTTTAAAGGGTTTATCTTCTTCCATCTTAGAAATTAAGCAGTAAACTGAATCGTGAGCCAAATTTACAGTGAAAGGTACCTCTTAATTTACAGCAAATTTAGGCAATGGGAGCCCTCGAATGTGCTTCACTACTGCTTTTAAAACTTAATCCCATTCCATAAATTTTCTTGGCCTCACTAAGTTATTGTATGTGATGGACAACTGTTTCGTGTACATCTAGACGTGTTGCATCGTATTGTCTCTGTGCTCATCCAGTGCTTCCAATTGTACATATCTGCTCTGATGGGCTATGCTTCTTTGAAAGTCATGTCGGGTCGAAGGAACCTCTAGTTCCACCAAAAAAAATTCTTTAGCCCCAAACATAAGAGATAACGGTGCGTGCCCTAGAAGTTTCCTCTTTTTCATTTGATATTCCCACAGGACTACTGTAATCTTATCATCCCATGATCCTAGGAAGTTTTACATCGTCTTGGTCGTGAGGTTGACCAAAGTCTTGTTAGTTACTTCGGCTTGACCATTCCCCTTACGATATGCCACCGTTGAGGTATTACGGACGATAAAGTATTTGTCTGTAAGCATTATTACTTCTTTATTAAAAAATGGGGTCCCGTTATCAGAGAGAATAACCTTTGGAATCATAAACTTACAAATAATTTACTCCCTGATGAAGTTAGCCACCACACCTATAGTTGTTCTTGTGAGTGGTATCGCCTCAGCCCATTTTCAAAAACACTCTATACAAATCTTTCCCCTCAAAGATGGGTGTATTACCCCTACCAAGTTAAACACCTAATTGTGGAACGAGTAAGGAGTGGTTAAAGAATGTAAGTCCTCTCAAGGAGCATGGATCACATTTCCATACAGCTGGAATGGCTTGCATTTTTGTACAAACTCAGTAAAATATTTCTCCATAGTTGACTAATAATAACCCAAGGTCATTAGTTGGTCATATATCTTTTCTCCTCCAATGTGAGTTGGATTGTGAGCTTATTTCAAAACATTCATTTCCTCATCTTTCATGATACATCTCAATGGTCTATTGAATTATCCCCTTGGATAGAGGTGATCATCCTGGATATAAAAGTATGGATCCCTTCACTTTAGTCCCATCGCATTTATTTTCTCTATAGGAACAACTCTGCCTTTGATAAAATCGATGTAAGGCTGCCTCCAGTTTACCTGAGTTTCATCAAAATGGCATTCAACTACCTGAAAGAAGAGTTGACATTTATCGCACCTTTGTTGAAACTCTGTTGCGTCCTTCTTCATTGTTAGCCAGAAGTACCCCCCCCCCTCTGAATTCTTTTATATAGAGGTATCTCAGTTGTTTCATAGTGTTCATCATGTGTATTCCTTAATCTCTATTCTACTTATTCTGGCTCGACACATCTGGACAACCATCCTCCCATGTTCTCGAAGTAAAGGTTTCCCTAATTGGCAAAGTCATGGGCTAGCTCTTTCAGTTCCATCTTGTCTTCCCTAGACTCCAGCTTATTCCTAATCTCACCCCTCCAATTCAAATTGTCTTCCATCGGTAAGATCGATTATACCACCGATGGGGTTGTTCATCGCTGTATCATCACAGTAGTTGTATCAGTTTTCATAGCTAGCTTCTGAGCAATGGTAGCATAGGCATCATCATTCCTATTCATCATTATGGGATGCGTTCTTATCTTGACCTGGTGGAACTAGTTGATCATTCATTTGATAATCATTCTATAAGGTGGTAGGCTAAGGTGCTTAAATGCATATTCCCCGTTCACTTGCTGAACCACCAAGTTCGAATCGCCTTTGATGCCCAGTGAAAGTATTACCCTTTGGAGGGCCTCTAGCAACCCCTGTATCAACGCTTCATACGCTGCTTCGTTGTTGGAACAAGGGAAATCAACTTGTAGGAAATGCGAAATTCTTCCTTCCCTTTAAAAAGGATAACCCCTGTCCCTCCTTTCTTTTTCTCCGAAGAACCATCGAACTGTATCGTCCATTCTTCAAGGTTGGCATCCAGAAAATTTACTTGCAATTCATCAACTGGAATTCTCTCTCGGGGTGGTAATAAGCACCCAAAAATGTATATTTTATACCCCGAATAGACGCATTTTAGTTGCTAATTCTCAGAAAATTGGGTCTTATATGCGTAAATGTTTAATATGCAGGCTTGATTGCCATTTGTGGAGTTCGAACTCTTATTTCAAAGCAAATGTGCAATTTATGAATCCAATTCCCCTGCCCTGTATCTTACCCAAGCCTAACCTAGCCCAAACCGTCACCCGAACCCCATGTGTGAGTTATGTTTGTACTTTAATTTTTTTAGATTTTTATTTGATTCATTTTTATATTTAGATTTATTTAGTATTTTCTAGCATTTATTTTCTATTTTTGTATTTCTTTATTTCGATTTCAATTTTTATTAGTTTTCAATTTTTATCTTTATTTTTTTTTAGGATTAGGTTTTAGGAATTTATTTTCTAATTTATCTTTTTTTAGTTGTATTATATTAGGATTATATTTTTAGTTTTAATATATTTTATTTTTATTTTGTGTCTTTTATATTTTATATTTTAGGATTTTAGTTTTTTTAGTTTTATTAGATTTTTAATTTTTAATCTTATTTCTTTTTATTTTTATTTTTAGGATTAGTCTTTAGTAGTTTACTAGATTTTTATTTTTATTTTACTTGTTTTTATTAGGTTTATTTTTATTTTTTAAGTTGGGTACAAATTAATACACACACACACACACTTACGTACACCTTACTCACACCCAATCAACTCACTCAACCACACTCCTTACCATACACTCACCCACACCCAAACACACCATCATCCTATTCATCATCTTCCCTACCACTCTCTCTCTCTCCTCCCACCACCATAACCCATTAACCCAAAACCTCTCCTACCCACCATCACGTACGTCCAACAACTATAAACCCAACTCTCATTTCGGACCTCTAACCCATCGGTACCGAACCAAAAAAACCCGTTGCCCGATTTCAACCACTGACCCAGAATCCAACCCGAGTTAACACGCACCCATTTTCGGCCATCCCTGCCATAACCAAACACTCGAACTTACCCATTGCCCAAACTTCCTGAATCGATTCATCACAATCGACCAACCCCTCCTTATCCCTCTGGTCGACCACCTTATATCCCCCATCTCCGGTTCCAACCAAACCACCATGAACCCGAGCCAACCGAACCCGCCATCCTAAGCCGTTGGTACTGCAAACCGGACCTTCCACGAGGCCAAACCCACATCTACCCCAGAACCCCCCGATCCACCGGCTTGAATCGCGACTAACTTCCCCGTGTGCTCTCCCCGCGATCTCCCATAAACCCGCGAACTCGATCACCCTTATTCTCATTAACCCATTTTCCAAAAATCCAATTCTTTTTTTTCTATCACTTGCCAAAGTTACCAAAACCCAAGCCAAAAAAAAAAGCATTAAACCCACATGTTTTAAATGCCATTTACCCCACATTCCAAAATTGCCCCTAACTAACTCCTTTTACCACAATACCCTTTTAACATATCATATTTTTTCTCCCCAGACTTCGTATGCGTATTTTCCGTGTAGCCTTGATAATAGTGTGCTGTGTCCACCTCACCCATCCATCATTGTCCCACCACCAATCATCACTCCCCCACCATCATCCACCTCCTCTCTCAAAGCAACAGTTCATTCTCGCGCAAGAGCAAGCAACTCAAATTCCAACTCAATCTATTCAAAGGCTTGAACAACGCGTGAATGAATTTGAGTGTGCGATCGAGTCGGATAGTCGCTCATCTTCACCCATTGTTGATCCAGTGTGGGGTGATAATGTATCATCTTATACAACCGGTGTTGAGTGTTACCAAACCTATAACACTGAGAATCCTATACTTAAGATCACCCCGTTGTCCGAGTCCCAAGTTCACAATTTTGTTGACTTATCCCTAGACTGTGAGGTTGATCTCTACCCTAATAATCCCAGCAGACCCACACTTGAGGTTCACGTTCCCCCACCCGTTATATTAAAAAATACGCCCGAGTTTATACCTATTGCACCCATTGAGTGTGAACTTGAGACGCCCATTCCTTATAGGTTAGCTCCGGCTATGATTTCTCCCCAACGCATTGAGATTGAATCGGAGATATCCCCCCCCCCTTTCTATGGATCCTCTCTAGAGATGTTTGGCTCACTTTGAGTCTGATATTGATGTTGATTCATATATCTCAGATCTTAATGCCTCGTTAAACCCTTTCACCACCACGGATGGTGACACATTGGCGGAGAAGTTGGCCATTCCATCTTTATATACACGCTCCTTTGTGAGTATTCCTTTACTTCTTTCGATGAGTGTGTGTCCCCTACACTTGAGTTGCATCACCTTCCTTCACATTTTATCCCACCTGACCCTCCACCATGTTTGGACCTTATACCTTTACCATTGCCACTTATTTCTTTAGGTCCTTACTTGCAAGCACCTTGCATCTTTGAACTTCATGATCCATTTCGTGAGTTCTTCCTTCATCCCACCATCCATGAGAGTATATGTGGTGTTAGTTTCAACCTCCGTGATACCGAGCTTGTTACCCCAGGACCGCCACTCTCTTGTGGTGTTGATTTTTCCTATCGACAGCTCCCTGGCGTGTCATGGCACGACCGTTATGCTCGTACATTTATAGAATGGTCATACACTTTCTATGAGACCCACCCCATCACTATTTCATACCCCTTTAGCCTCCCCATCCAAATTGAGCATTATGCTTATAGGGCGGCCCTTATTTCCCTCACCTTCCGGCTCAATAAGTCCCGTGACCGGTGCCTAATTATCCTCCCCCTTACCCTAATACCCACCCACCCATGGTACATCGATGCTTTGCATCGTGTGATGAACTTTTCCATACAAGTGCATTTCCCTTTAGCCTTTATGCAAAAAGGCTGACGCTTTAGTCTTGTTTGGGGGTGATTCTCATCACCCAATTTTCTTTCACCCCGAGCTTTCCTAGATCTTATACTTAGGGTGAGTTGCCTTCGGACTGGCTGAAGACGTTAACCTTAGCGCTACCGGGAGGCAGCCCGTTGTTTCCGTGTATGAGTCGTATCCTGTTTGGGGGTGGTGTTTCACACCACCAAATGCTTTATCATATTTATAGACTTGTACACATTTTTTTATCTTATCGTTCATTCAGGTTCATTTTGGCTACATATGTCCAATTCATTAGCGATTTATTCTAGTAATCTCTTTCCTCCCTTTTTCTCTCAATTTTAAAAATCAGTTTACTTAACATCGAGGAAGATGTTCCTTTTTGTTTGGGGGTGAGGAATTTTATTAAAATCGTACCTCTTTTAAAATTTTTTTTATTTTTATACCTGATTTTTAAAATTTTTGTGCAGTTTCTTTCATCTTACTTATTGACGTGAATTTTCTATCATCCATCTTTTTAAGTCTAGGAATCAAGCTAGAGGATTTATCTTTTTATAAATAGCTTATGTAGTACTTAACAAGGCATGTTGCACTATGAATTTCTAGACTCAACAAAGTTTGCGTACTTATCACGTCACTACGGTTTAGAGTTGAAGAGTACTACAATTCTCAAGAGAACCTTAAGGATCACTAGTAGAGACTTTGACTTATGAGATTCGTGCCTTTCACCCTTTTAGAGTGTTATATGCAATCTCCAAGTCACAAGTTGATTCAACTTCCTTTGGGTCCGCAATTTAAATCGTTGTATCATCTCATTATTCTTCATTAAAATTTTGGCTTGATCACTGAGAATGACATCACTTTCGAGTTGTAAGAAACATGTGTCTTGAAATTTATCACGAATACTAGATTTTCATCCATACATCTACCATTTACCATTCACATCTTCCATTACTTTCCCATATTCTTCCCTATTCACATATATTACCCACATCATCCATTTATCATCTCCATATCAGCCATCATTTTTTTTTAGAAAAAGAGTGCTTTCCAAATATAAAATGTCTTCGATGTTGAGAGTATAAAAAAAAGAGAAAAGAGAAAAAAATAAGAAAAAGAAAATTTGTAGTTAGTTTTTGTTTAATAAAGACATTTGTGCTCAAAGTATCATACACTCTTCTCACACATTATCCATCCATCTTCTATCCATCACCCATCCAATCCCACCTACCTCATCTCATCCCATCATATCCTTCCCATTTCATTTCCCCCTCACCCATAAACATCCATATTCTCCCCTAGCTGTTCGGGCAAATGAAAGTCAACATGGTGAATAACTCGACATTCTCACTATGGTGATTATCATTCTTTCATGAGATCATTTCCTTTCTAAATTTTCGTTCTTTCTTTTATGTGTGTGAGACGTTCGAATTTTCTTGCATTTACCCACCTACTCACACATAAGAGTAATACACTTGCCCAAATCTCGAGAGTTCGTTTGACCGAGATATATCCATGAGATTTTGAAGTTGAAGCGTCGATTCTGAAAAGGAAATCTAGGGATTAGCCTTGTGATACTCGACCCATTTTGACTGATTCACACTACACAAGTTGATTTCTAGGAAGGACGTGCCTTGAGTATTCACATTACTAAACTTTTTATGCACTTTTAGCTTATATTTCTTAAAATATTCATCTCATGATGGATTGTGCGATTATTCTATGCCTAATAAGAGATTGACTACAATTTGCAAATAAAGAATTTTATGCGTAAATTCCCTGCAAACCCTCACGAGACAAACTCGTCCTGTAGGGAAACCTATAGGTTTAAAGGCTTGTTGTACATGCTAAGTGCAATCGCGAAAGAGGTACACTTTTGGTTTCTTATCTTTCTCTTTCTCTCTATCTTTTTGCTCGAGGACTAGCAATGTTCTGTTCGGGGGTGGTGTGATAAGCACCCAAAATTGTACGTTTTATACCACGAATAGACATACTTTAGTTGTTAATTCTCGAAAAATTGGATCTTATATGCGTAAATGTTTAATGTGCAGGCGTTATTGCCGTTTGCTGAGTTCGAACGCTTATTTCAAGGCAAATGTGCGATTTATGGAGCTAATTTCCTCGTCCCGTATCTTACCCAAGCCTAACCTAGCCCAAACCGTCACCCGAACCCAGCGTGTTCGTTGTGTTTGTACTTTTATTTTTTTAGATTTTTATTTGATTTGTTTTTATTTTTAGATTTATTTAGAATTTTCTAGGATATATTTTCTGTTTTTAAATTTCTTTATTTCGATTTTGATTTTTATTAGTTTTTAATTTTTATCTTTTTTTAATAGGATTAGTTTTTAGGAATTTATTTTCTAGTTTTATCTTTATTTAGTTTTATTATATTAGGATTATAATTTTAGTTTTAATAGATTTTTATTTTTATTTTTATTTTTCCTCTTATATATTTTTAATTTTAGGATTTTAGTTTTTTTAGTTTTATTAGATTTTTAATGTTTAAATTTAATTTCTTTTTATTTATGGGATTAGTCTTTAGGAGTTTACTAGATTTTTATTTTTAGTTTAGTTTAGTTTTTATTTTTATTTTACTTGTTTTTATTATGTTTATTTTTATTTTCTTATTTTTATTTTTTAGTTGGGTACAAACTAATACACACACACACACACACACACACACACACACACACACACACACACTTGCCGACACCTTACTCACACCCAATCAACTCACTCAACCACACTCCTTACCATACACTCACCCACACCCAAACACACCATCATCCTATTCATCGTCTTCCCTACCACTCTCTCTCTCTCTCTCTCTCTCTCTCTCTCTCTCATCTCACCACCATAACCCATTGTTGATGTAAAAAACTAGATCGCTCTAACTTTTCAATCACAGATAAATAAATAAGACAAAGATTTTTAAAGTGGTTCGGCTAGGAATAAAGCCTACGTCCACTGTTATGTTATTGCTGAGTGTTTGTGGAATTCTTGATTACAAGTTCTCTCAAGAAATTCCGGTCCCCCTGAATGAGGTAGATACAATGTATTTATAGCCTTGAGGCTGTACATGAAAGGTCCAATACATTAAATGATTTACATATGAAAGGGTAATACATTTAATGCAGCGTATGCGTCAAGAATACAATGGATAGTTGAACAGTTGTCCGTCTGGTAATTAATGATACGGCCGAGATGCAGTTCGGACCGCCTTAGTTGCTTGTTGATCAAGAGTTCCTCGGAGTACTTAGAGTATCTCGGGATGATAGAGTTCCTCGGTGTGATAGAGTTTCTCGGAAAGAAGCACGGTTGGTCGGGAAATGATCTTCCTCGCTGCTATTGTGCCATGTAGATTGACACGTGTCTTCATCTTCTTCGTCCACATCAGCACATTAATTTTGGTATCAACAGAAGCCCCCAATGTTTCATATTTTGAACTTTGAAGAGTATGGAACATTCTTTCTCGGTATATGGCAATATTAAATGTACTTCCCGGGTTTTAGGAACATTGTATTCAAATTTCCTTCTTATTTCGCAGTTTCCGCCTTTTTGATAAGCGCTTTGATATTTGTGCAAATTTTGTCCTTTTAGCCGCCGGAAGTTTAGTAGTTTCTTTTTGGTAATCATTTCTTTCGTCACTTCCCAATGCAAAGTATTTAAACTTCTTTGGTAACCATACCGTCGTCTACGTTTTTCATTCTCTGCATTCCAGCTTTCTCTTCTCTTCTTCTCTTGTGCGTTCATCTTTGTTTCCGTTCGTTGTCAACACATCTCCTTTCTTTCTGTAAGATCTTCTTTCTTTCTTCTGTATCTCTTTTATTCAATATGGTTTATATTGTGGAATCTGTTGAGAAATTCCGTTCTGATTTTTCCATTCCTTCGTGGGTAACTCTAGAGGTTCTTTCTGAGCCTTTAGATTACTTTCGATTGGCTGAGGGACATTGGTTCCCCAGTCTTTTTGTTGCTGAATGCGGTTTTTCCTTTCCACCGAACCCATTATGTCTTGAGTTTTGTCAATATTTTGATCTTGTTCCTGCAAAAATAGCCCCCAATTCATGGAGAATAATTAACGGGGTGCACAAATTAAATCTAACTCATGGGACTCGTATTGGGATCCCTGAAATTATGTTTTGTTATAAATGGGCTGTTCTAGATAATATTTATTATTTAAAAACTAGGTATTTGAATAGGGCTCTTGTAGTTAATCTCCCTGACTCAAATAGGGATTATTTTGAGCATGGGTTGGTCATAAAAAATTGGCAACATGCGCCTTTATCTGGGAATGAAGTATACAACGGTCCCAGATGCCCCCCATACGGCAATGGGATAGGTTTATTTTTCATTTTATTTTACTTATGAAATTACGCTTTCATCATGTTTGACAAAATGTATGACTGATATTCCATTATGTATTTATTTGCAGTTGATAGCAAAAGGAAAACTCCAAAAGAGTCAGAAGTGAATATCAAGCATTTGAAACTTATCTGGAATTTGCATAAGACCATTGCTGACGAGCATATTAGATCTGCTTCATATTTACTACAGTATAAGAGTTACACAACCTCTTATACTGCTCGCCCTGTTGAACCAGCTTCAACACCAGAAAGTTCATCTTCAGATTCTCATATCCCCCTATCTCAGAGAATGGGCAAGAAAAGAGCTCCTCCTGCTCTATTTGGTGACACTTCTTCTGCTGTTGGAGCCCAGAAAGGCAAAATTGATGTCCCAGAGGGGACTAAAAAAGTAGATGCTGGTTCGTCCAAAGTTGCCGAGAAGCCCCCAGTGGCCCCGAGCAAGAAAAATGCTCCTGCTGATGTAATTGCCATCTCTCCGACCAAGACTTCTTCCTTGGTTGATGCTGCTGACCGTCCTTTGAAGAGATTTAGGAAATCATCCTCAGTTAATCTTGCTGGGACTACATCTTCTCTACCCGCTGGTGGTAGTAGTGTCTCAAAAATTATTCTTCCGAGTTCTTCAACGAGCTCAGTTATACCCGAGGTTCTCGGGGTTGATGAAAAAATTCCTAGGGACACATTGACATCCCTAGCTGCTCGCCATCTTTCTTCAGTAAATTTCTCATACCTTTGGTCTTTCTTTCTTTTTCTCGAATTCTTGTATTTGTGTTGACTCTATTGTTTTTCTTATCTTTCAGCTGGTGAACTGCTTCAATACCATCGTGAAGAAAGATCAAGTTATTAAAGCTTCCACTTCCTCGTCCGATGTTGACGATGCTTTGTTGGGTTTAACCCAATCTGTGAAGGAATCTCGCCAACAGTACATCGAGGAGAAAACTGTTTGGGAGAAAAAATTGGCTGTGGCTGAGGCTGATAAGATGAAAATGGCTGAGACCTCCAAGAATTTGGAGGAGAAAATTAAAGATTTGGAGGTTAAACATCAGGAATCTGATGATAAATTGAAGAAGGCAGAAGAAGAATTATCTACTCTGCGAGATATTAAGGTTAAGAAAGAGGAACTGGAGGTGAAGCTCTCCTCGGAGAAATCGAGGAGAAAAGTTGCAATCAAGAAACATTTCAGCGTTGGTTGGGAGAAAGGATGGGAGAGAGGGATAGCTGCAATGACGTCCCAAGTCCAATATGGGGAGTTGAAATACTTCCATGATGGTTGGGTAGCTGCTCTGCAAGAGCTAAAAGTCCAAGACGATTCTGAGCTATTCCAACGGCATCTCCCTGGTCCTCCTCCACCAATTGTGGAAGAAGAAGAAGATGAACCTGCTACAGATGAGTCTTCCATGGCTATGGGCGATCAAGTTTCTGCCTCTCAACCCTCTGCCACCGAGGACGTTTCCTCCATGCTTCCTCCTCCCGAGAAGATTCCAACCGATCAAGCTGTAGTTACCACCGAGCAACCGAGCTCCTCGTCCCAGCCTCCCGAGAAAGTCTTGGGAGACAAGGAAAAGGTGTGAAGTTGTTCGGTAGCATTTCTATATTTCCTTGTAATCGAACGATGTAACTTTTTGATGATCTAATAAAATATATCTTTGCTCATCTCTGTTGTTGATAACTTTTTTCTGTTGATTGTTGTCTTTTTCTTGTCATTAGTTTGTTGCTAGAATGGAATTGATCTCTTCTCATGATACCGAGCTGATGCAGCAATGTCATCAATACTATAAGGCTGGTCATACAGATCTTAGTACATCGGAAATTGCTGATATCCTTGGTCACGGTGCTTCAGAGCAGGCTATTGAAGCTTATCAGTACTTGAAAGCTTTACTCGACCGAGCAGTGGCCAACAATGTCGCTTACTATGAGTTGATTGAAGAGCTTCATGGTTCCTTAGAGGATCTTCAAAATCAACACAACGAATCAATGGCTTTGTTACATAAAGATTATGAAAATAGATACCAGCAGCTCTCTTCAGAAACAGGCCACAAGAAGATCATTGCTGGGTATGACGTCAGGGAGAGGACCCTAAAAGGTGAAATTGAAGCCTGTAGACAAATCGCCGAGATCCTGGAGCAAGAAAATAATAATTTGCAGAAGAAATTAGCTCAATATGAATCTGTTGCTTCATCCTCAACTGCATTAATACCAGTTACTGATGAAGGCTTCTCGTTCTTAGAGGTCGAAAATGCCAAACTGAGGCAAGAGCTGGAGGACTTAAGAAGATCTGCCATTTCTGGAACTGCTCGGGGACGAGGAAGAGGTTCTCGGGGGCGAGGAAGAGTCAGCCAAAATGTTGAAGAGGCTCGCACTCAGTCTACTCTGGAAACTCAAGCATTCCAGTTGAAAGTAAAAGACCGTGCTCTGACTGAAATGTCCAATAAAAATCTGTCTCTGGAAGATCAGCTGGCATCAACGAAATCTGCCTTGCATAACAAAGACCTCTTTGCCAAAAGCCTTCATGAACAATTGGATAGATTAACCTTCCAATTCCATAAACAGCCAAGAGAATTCTGGATGGCAGGATACAATGAAGCTCTCGTTCATCTGGATGCTCGCATTGAACATGCTAATAATGAAGGTTACAAGCAAGGATGGTTAAATGCATTGGGTGTATTAAAGTTGGAGCAAGGGCATTTTTTATGGGACTATCATGCTCCATCATTATTAGACCTGCCTGTACCACCTTTCAAATTGGATATGGCATGGATTCCAGCTCGTTCCATTCCTCGCAGTCTAATTTCAAAATATCTTGGTGATTATAGCCTTCACTCCCAAGCTGAATTATCTCGTCCTGAGCATCTTTTGGATACACCTTCTGTTATGAACGTCAGAATGCTCAGAGATGCTAATTTCATCAATTCTCCCCTTTGCCTAGAAGACCCTCCTGCCGGCGAGGAACCTGTTTCTAAAGCACAGGGCAAAAAACCAATAGAATAGTAATATCCATGTAACAATTTAGTATCTCTTTGTAATTTGTAATTTATTCTAGATTAATGAAAAGATTTTCATTTTCTGTTTGCCCATTTTGTTAATCTTGTGTTTATCAAGCACATTTATATTTGTACATATGTATCTATGTATCTGTTAAAAAGATAACAATATTATTGTTCAATAAGCAACTTAATAAAAGTTACAAGTATTAGTAATATTTCTCGATCACTTAATAATAAAGTAATGAGTAAAAATGTTCAAACTGTTTCCAATCAACCAAGGTGGGTGAATAATGTTTGTCGACCAATTACAGTTGATGGGCTTTTATTCCCGACCAGCTATACTTGGTTTATTTATAAAATTGCGTCCGACCAACTAAGATCAATAATTTGTCCTTGCCGACCAACTACAGTTATTGGGTTTTTATCCCCGACCAACTATACTTGGTGTATTTTTTAAACATTTTGTTCTTCAAAGAACTCATTGTAATAATATTACCTCCCGACCAACATAAGTTGTAATATGAGAGTATATTTTTATCTTACCAACCGTGGTTGATCCTGCTGGTGTACACTTTCTGGCTCCTTAAAGCTTTTGGCTCCTTAGAGCATTTTTTGGCTCCGTAGAGCATGTCCTCCTAACCAAAGGAGGTTGGCTACTTATAGCACTTTTTGCTCAATAGAGCTGTCCTCCTAACCAAAGGAGGTTGGCTCCTTAGAGCACTTTTGCTCTGTAGAGCTGTCCTCCTAACCAAAGGAGGTTAGCTCCTTAGAGCACTTTTGCTCCGTAGAGCTGCATTTTTTTGGCTCCTTAGAGCATGTCCTCCTAACCAAAGGGGGTTGGCTACTTATAGCACTTTTGCTCCGTAGAGCTGTCCTCCTAACCAAAGGAGGTTGGCTCCTTAGAGCACTTTTGTTGTATAGTGTATTACACTAGTATTCCCCGAAAAACTTTCATCCAGGAAGAAAAATGGTGAAACATCTTCGTTTTATTCATAATTAAAGAAATGCTTTACATTTGACATCATTGATAATACTTGCGCAGGTGTTCAGCATTCCATGCATTCTTAAATTCCTCTCCTTCTAGAGTTGCTATTCTGTAAGTTCCTGGTCGAACAACTTCTGTAACTCGGTAAGGTCCATGCCAGTTTGCTTCCAGTTTATTCTGCTTCTGAATGACCTTCTTTAGCACATAATCCCCCTCTTTTAAATCACATTTCTTTACCCTTTTGTTGTAAAACAGAGCTGTTCGTTGTTGATAAGCAGCATTCCTAATGGCTGCCTCTTCTCTGACTTCCTCGAGCATATCTAAATCCATCCTTCTCATCAGATCACTAATCGGAGAATTGAAATTTAACACCCTATGTGTTGGTAGGCCCAACTCGGCAGGTATCACAACCTCACTTCCAAATGCTAGCATATATGGTGATTCTCCTGTTGCTGCTCGGGGAGTTGTTCGGTAAGCCCACAAAACTGACTGTAGCTCATTAATCCAATTTGCTTTAGCCTCACTTAACCTCTTCTTCAACCCATTTAGTAACGTTCTGTTCGTCACTTCAGTCTGCCCATTGCTTTGGGGATGGCCTGGTGCTGAATGAAACTTCAAGACGTTTGACTGATGACAATAGGCAGCAAATTCTTCATTATCAAATTGCGTTCCATGGTCTGTGATGAAAGCGTGGGGGAGACCATACCGACAAATGATATTCTTCCATATGAACTGATACACCTTCTCGTACGTCATATCAATTAGTGGTTCAGCTTCCACCCACTTAGTAAAATAGTCTACTGCCACGACGAGATACTTGAACCTTCCTCGGGTCGTCGGCAGTGGTCCAACCAGATCAATCCCCCACATGGCAAATGGCCAAGGTGATGTTATGGGTGTCAACAATGCCTGTGGAGTTCTTCGGATGGAAGAAAAACGTTGGCACTTGTCACACTTCTTAGCATAGGCTATACAATCAGCTCTCATCGTCGGCCAGTAGTATCCCTGTGTCATCACCCTTTGCAGTAGGGTCCGACCTGCTACATGAGCTCCACAAGATCCTTCATGGATTTCTTCCATCAATTCTTTGACTTCTGATGGATGCACACATCTCTGGAAACCTGCCATAATTCCTCGTCTATACAAAACACCATTAGTTAACACATACCGAGCAACTTTATACTTCAATTTCTTGGCAGCTAGTTTGTCCTCCGGTAGTACTCCTTCTTCAATGTATGCTCTGATAGGATCCATCCAAGATGGTCCTAAATCAAGGGTAATAATCTTCACCGTCAGATCTTCTTCTATGCTCCGACTTTCTAGTACTTCAATTGGTATTGTTCTTCGCAGCTCGATGCGCGTAGCTGACGCTAGTCGGGCCAATGCGTCTGCTCTAGCATTCTCCATTCTCGGTATCCTCACCAATTGAATAGCATCAAATTCTTTCAATAATTCCATCACTTTTGCATGGTATTTCATCATTAACTCTCCCTTCACTGCATATATTCCCATCATTTGATTCACAATTAACTGAGAATCACTGAAAACAATTACTTGACGTGCCTCCATAACTTTCGCCAAATGAAAACCTGCTATCATAGCCTCATATTCAGCCTCATTATTGGAAGCTTTGAATTGGAATCTCAAGGCGTACTCCATGTCAATATCATCTGGAGAATTTAAAACAATCCCTGCTCCACAACCAGCCGTGCAAGATGATCCATCTACATATAATCTCCATGTATGTAACTCGTCTTCAAATTTCTTATCTGTTAGAGTTCCTCGGTGAAATATCATCTGTTTTCTTTCATCATCCCCGGGTATCCTTCGTTCCTCGTTGGTCATTTGTTCGCACCCCTCTACCAACCGGAGTTGGTCGGGGTTTGAATATGATGATTTTTCTACATCCACAAGTCCTTTTACCAACCTTGGTTGGTTTGGATCTGTGTCTGTCGATCCTGTATCGTCCACAGGTAGGTCAGCAAGCATCTTTTGCTCCTCGGGGGTATCAGGGTATGTGAACTCTGCTATAAAATCTGCCACGACTTGCCCTTTCAACGATGATCTGGGTTCATACACAATATCATATTCACCGAGCTCTATTGCCCAGTACATCAATCTTCCTGATTTTTCTGGCTTGTGAAGGGCTTGTCTTAACGGCATGTCGGTATACACAATGATGGTATGGGCCTGGAAGTATGGTCTCATTCTTCTACTTGCTTCAATTAATGCCAGTGCCAATTTTTCCAGCTTTGGGTATCTGATTTCCGCACCTCGGAAGGCCTTGCTTGTGTAATAAATTGGCTTCTGGACTCCATTCTCCAATCTGATCAACGCCGAGCTAACTGCATTTTCTGATACTGCCAAATACAAGTACAACTTCTCTCCAGTTATTGGCCTAGACAACAATGGTGGGGCTCCCAAATACTTCTTCAGATCTTGAAAGGCTTTCTCACATTCATCACTCCACTCAAAACTTTTTCGTAGTGTTTTGAAGAATGGGAGGCATTTATCAGTTGCTCGGGATACAAATCTGTTGAGTGCTGCAACTCGTCCGGTAAGACTTTGCACCTCTTTCTTCGTCGTCGGGGATCGCAACCCTAAAAGAGCTTTGATCTTTTCTGGATTTGCCTCAATACCTCGTTGGTTGACGATGTATCCGAGGAACATTCCTTCTCGTACTCCAAAGGTACATTTTGTCGGGTTAAGCTTCATCTGGTATTTATCCAGTTGATCAAAAGTTTGACTCAAGTCAACCAAATGATCTGCAGCTCTCTTGCTTTTGGTGAGCATGTAGTCGACATAGACCTCCATATTGCGGCTGATTTGTTCGGTGAATACCTTGTTCATCAACCGCTGATATATTGCACCTGCATTTTTTAAACCAAAAGGCATAACATTATAACAATAAGTTCCCCTTGGGGTAATAAAAGAGGTACTTTCCCTGTCTTCAGGTTTCATTTTGATTTGGTTGTAGCCAGAATAAGCATCCATGAAGCTGAGTAGCTCGTGTCCCGAAGTAGCATCCACTAGTTGATCAATTCTGGGCAATGGAAAATGATCTTTTGGACATGCCTTGTTGAGATTAGTAAAATCAACACACATTCTCCATTTGTTGTTCTTCTTCTTTACCATCACCACATTCGCCAACCAATCTGAATATTTCACGTCTTCAATGAATTGGGCTTTCTGGAGTTTCTCGACCTCCTCTTGTATGGCCTGGTTCTTCTCGGGACTAAACACTCTTCTTCTTTGCTTCACAGGCTTGATCTCCTTATTCACATTGAGTTCATGACATAAGAAGTTTGGATCTATTCCTGGCATGTCTTCATGACTCCAAGCAAAAGTATTCTTCCTGTTTCTCAAGAAAGTTATCAACTCCTGTTTTATTGAAAAATCCAACGACGACCCTATCTGAGTTATTCGTTCAGGATGCTCGTCGTCCAGGATAACAATTTCTGTAGAATCCACAACCTGTCCTTTTACGAGTTGAGATTCATCCCTAGGGTCAAGAGTTTCAATTTCTATGCCTTCCTCCACTTGGTAAGTAGTAGTCTTTTTCTGTGATTCTTCAAGTTCCTCTTGCTCGGCAGACGAATAATAGCATTCCCGAGCTACTTTTTGATCACCTTTCATAATTCCTACTCCAAAATTCGTTGGGAATTTCAAACACTGATGAACTGTAGATGGAACTGCTTCGAACTTCTTCAATCCAACTCTTCCCATGATGATGTTGTAGGCGGACTGCACATTCTTATCCATTACAAAAAAGCGTATTCTTTCTGTTCGACAAGCAGGCCAAGTTCCAATGAGTATATCCAACTTGATCGTCCCAAGTGGAAAAACTTTCTCGCCAGCAAAACCCAGAAGGGGTCTGTGATAAGGTTCTAATTGAGATAATTTTAAATTCAAGCTATCAAAGCATGAATAATACATGATGTCTGCTGAACTACCATTGTCTACTAACACCCTTGAAATGACCACATCCTTCATCCTCATTTTGATCACCAGAGGATCATCATGAGGGTAGAGAACACCTGCCAGGTCGTTTTTTGAAAAACCAATCACTAGCTTCGCTTTGCTTACCTTCCTCGGACGATCATCCTCGGCCAGGTTTATTCGCTGAATGTATGAACAAGCTTGAGCCTCTTCGAGATAAGCTTTTCTTTCTGCAGTAAGGTCTCCTCCTCCTGCATCTCCTCCTGTAATAACATTACAATCAAATGACCCAAAACGTATGGAAAATACCTCTCGTTCGGGTTTCCTTGGCTTTTTGGGAAGATCGGGGTCATCATCTGGATCCTCTTCATGGTCCCTCCTCTTTTTCTCCTCTGCACGACGAGGAGATCTAGATCTCTCTCTAGTTCTATCATCATTCTTCCTCTCACTCCTGCGATCTACGTACTTTGACAATTTTCCTCTTCGGATGAGTGTTTCAATCTCGTTCTGAAGGGCTATACAATTTTTGGTCATATGGCCATGATCTTTGTGAAACTCGCAATATTTGGTCTTATTCCTCAGGTCGGGATCTGTCTTCAGTTTCTCTGGCCATTTGATTTCCTCGTTATTCCTGATTTCTTCCAAAACATGATTAATACCCACTTTCAATGGAGTATAATTATCATACTTCTTTAGGTCTTCCAACTTCATCCTGTTATTCTTGGAATATTTGTCACCACCATTACTTTTCTGATCTTTCATCTTAGAATTGTCGACCTCCACTTTAACTTCTTTATCCATATTCTTCTTCGCAGCCATAGCCTCCTCGGCATTCATGATTTTGGCCGCCTTTGCCATCAACTCCGACATATTTTTAGGTGGATCTTTGGCCAAAGTGTAATACAGCTTGTTAGGCAGCAAACCACTCATCAGAGCAGTGATTGCTGTCTTTTCTTCATAATCTATGACTTCCAACTTTTCGTTATTGAAACGAGTTATGTAATCTCTAGTACTTTCACCTGATTTTTGTCTAACACTTAGCAAGTGTGCTACTCGCTTTACCGACTTTGCTCCAAAACAAAAATTGCCAATAAACAGCTCGGCTAACTGAACAAAAGTTGAAATCTTTCCCCGAGGAAGATTATTGTACCATATCTGTGCAGATCCGGTAAGAGTTCCCGAGAATGCTCTACACCTCATCTCGTCGGGGACAGCGTAGATATCTACAGCAGCTTGGTACTGTTCTATATGAAGTACGGGATCTATCTTTCCATCGTACTTAGGAGTCACTACGGGTGCTTTGAATTTCGACGGTGTAGGGAAATCCACAATGGCTTGCACAAAAGGTGTTCCTTGAACAAAAGTTCTCTGTAAGGGGATTCTCGCCTTAGCCATTTCTCTCAGTCTATCCTCCAGCCGTTGAATGGAACCTTTCCATGCTTCATTCCCTTCCTCGGGCCGCTTAGTTCGAGCAACTGATTGCTCTGACGTAGCTTCCTGAGATTTATCTCGACGAGTGGTTGGTCGCGACTGCACAGATCCTTCTCTCAAACCTGGTGGTGGTCGAAAACTTCTTGATGGAGCCCTAGGTGGACTCATGTTCCTCCTTGGTCCTAACCGACTGAAAGGAGACACTCTACTTAACCTTTCCAAAGCGCTAGTTCTCTCCGGAGAGAGAGTGATACGTTGATCTGTATCCGAAGCCCGTATCGATGAAGTTCGCCCAGGTTGATAAGAAAAATCATTAGACTCCTCATTGTGATATGACCCAGTACGTCTAGATTGCGATTGCCTATGATCACTCCTTTGCCCTGAATAGGTAGGTGCACCGCCCTGAAGAGTTTGAATGAGTTGCCTCATAGATTCTTGCATGGCGGTTTGTCCTTGAGCCAGATTCGTCATAATTCCGGCCAGATCTGGGGGTGCAGATGGATTTGGATGATTTCCAGTATTTCCAACATTTCGATTACTAGATTCTGGATTATCTGCCATTGGTGACAAATGATTTTTATGAAAAACGATAATAACAGTCGTTTCCCACAGACGACGCCAATCTGTTGATGTAAAAAACTAGATCGCTCTAACTTTTCAATCACAGATAAATAAATAAGACAAAGATTTTTAAAGTGGTTCGGCTAGGAATAAAGCCTACGTCCACTGTTATGTTATTGCTGAGTGTTTGTGGAATTCTTGATTACAAGTTCTCTCAAGAAATTCCGGTCCCCCTGAATGAGGTAGATACAATGTATTTATAGCCTTGAGGCTGTACATGAAAGGTCCAATACATTAAATGATTTACATATGAAAGGGTAATACATTTAATGCAGCGTATGCGTCAAGAATACAATGGATAGTTGAACAGTTGTCCGTCTGGTAATTAATGATACGGCCGAGATGCAGTTCGGACCGCCTTAGTTGCTTGTTGATCAAGAGTTCCTCGGAGTACTTAGAGTATCTCGGGATGATAGAGTTCCTCGGTGTGATAGAGTTTCTCGGAAAGAAGCACGGTTGGTCGGGAAATGATCTTCCTCGCTGCTATTGTGCCATGTAGATTGACACGTGTCTTCATCTTCTTCGTCCACATCAGCACATTAATTTTGGTATCAACACCCATTAACCCAACACCTCTCGTACCCACCATCACGTGCCTCCAACAGCTACAAACCCAACTCCCACTTCGGACCTCTAACCCTTCGGTACTGAACCCAGAAAACCCGTTGCTCGGTTTCAACCACTGACCCAGAATCTAACCCAGGTTAACACCGATCCATTTCCGGCCATCCCTATCATAGACAAACACTCGAACTTCCCCAGTGCCCAAATTTCCTAAATCGATTCATAACAATCAACCAACCCCTCCTTATCCATCCAGTCGACAACCCTATATCCCCCATCTCCGGTGCCACCCAAACCACCACGGACACGGCATCCGAAGCCGTCGGTAACGAAAACTGGACCTACCACGAGGCCAAACCCACATCTTCCCCAGAACGCCCCGATCCACCTACTTGAACCACGACCAACTTCCCCGTGTGCTCTCCCCACGATCTCCCATAAACCCACGAACTCGGTCACCCATATTCTCATTAACCCATTTTCAAAAAAAACAATTCGTTCTTTTTTCTATCACCTGCCAAAGATACCAAAACCCAAGCCAAAATAAAAACCATTAAACCCACTCGTCTTAAATGTCATTTACCCCACATTCCTAAATTACCTCCAACTAACTCCTTTACCCCAATACCCTTTTAACATATCAGATATTTACCTCACCCATATGCCTTATCATTACCTCATTAAACCACATGCACCTTCCTTTCTCTTATGTTCCATTTATAAATGCAAAGAGAAGACCCATTTGAAGGGAGTTTTTTTTTTGTAGAGATATAGTTCGAGTAGAAAAATACCATAGAGAGAGAAACACCTTGTAAATATTTTTTTTGTCTTCTTTTATTTTTTTTAGAGATTAGTGAGAAATCAAATTATTGAGAGATTCAATTGAGTGTATTTATTGAATTAAAAATATAAGGATTCTTATATTCGATGGATGTTGCTCAAGTTCAATGAATATTTAGGGTTCAATTTTGCAAATCAAGGATACTTGTATGAAGATTTGTTCTCTTATCTCTCATTTTTTTTATTTTTTGCTTAGTTTGTTGATAATATTGCATTTGTGTATTTTATCATCATGTTAGGCTAGAAACCCCTTTCAAGGGGTGGGGTGATTCCATTATATGATGTTAATCCCATTTTAATTAGTTTATTTAAATTAAATGTCCCTTTGATGATTAATTATGCACTCTTACGTTTCGATTTACGCATCGAGAGAGGGTAAATGATTTTCGATAGAAAATCCATATTCTAGTCTTAATTTTCATTTTAGAATCGAACAAGAGATAGGTTTTTCTAAAATTTGAAATTATTTCTTCGAATTTAACTCTAGGCTTATTTTTATGATTTAAACTAATTTAGTAAATCGATCCTAGCGGGTGGTTTGTCAAATGATGTTTGAATCTACTTTTCAAGAGTTGTAGGAGTGTTGAATTTAATTTTCTAAAATATTATTATTAAAATTACATTTGCAACGAGAGTTGATTTGTGATTTTGATACTAACTTGGGATAATTATTTTTAATGAATTAATTAATTTTGATTAACTATAATATTTGGTGTCATCCTATCCCTTTTATTAGTCCTCACTTTTATTTCCTCACTCATCTCATATTTTACATTTTATTTGGATACATTTCATTTATTTTTCATCACACTTTTTAGTTAGTCTTTAGATCTTCGATTTTAGTTTAGTTATTTCTACATTCTCAAAAATTGTTTTAATATTGAAAAAGCTTTAAAAAAATTAGAAAAAGAACAAAAAGTCCCAAAAGAAAATAAAGAAATGAATTACATATTTCCTCTCTTGCATGTTTCACCCTTAGACTTTAATTGATTCCCTTACATACCGCTACACTTAGATTATTATGTTTTGTAGGGATTTGAAGGTTTTTATTAACTTGGCTTGTAACAACAACATCCACACATAAGTCGAGTTATTAGGTGTCTCAAATATTCCATATGGGAAAATCACCAATAGATCTGCATATGCCTGACTCTTCATTGCACGAGGGATCACACATTTCAAATCATATTCTGAAAGGACGAGGAACGAATTAGTTTCCATTCCAATCAAAATAGTTCTTGCCACTGAAAACTTAATTGTGTCACATCTTGTCACAATGTGGATTATGAAAGATGGCATGTAATGTCTAATTATTTTTCCATAAACACCAAGGCTAAGCAATGTCTTTATGTACTACTGTACCTTACCTCTGGTCCATGTATGATCCTTCTCAAGTAGTAAATTGGTCTCTCTTGCCCATCGATTTCGTGTGCCAGAAGAGCTCCAACGGACCTCGTTGTAAATGTGAGGAAGAGTCGCAACGGTATCCCTTCTTTGGGAGGTATCATCAGTTATGGAGAAGTGATAAACTTCTTCAACTTGGTATAAGATTCTTTGTAAGCTTCCTCCATTTGAACTTCATGCCCTTTGACAGTAGCTCCATCAATGGATGAGCTATTTCGGCTAGTCCTAACACAAATCTCCTAATGTAAGAGACTTTACCGAGGAAACTCTTGAGATACTTCGTCATTCTAGGGCATAGCATCTCCAGGATTGCTCATTTCTTATCTTGGTCCATATTTACCCCTTATCAATCTACCACAAAACCCATGAACTTTCCACTCGTGACCCTAAAAGCACATTTCATCAGGTTCATCTTCAACTTGTATTTTCTGTACTGAATGAACACCTTTCTTAGATCATCTAGATGAGACTCCTCATTCTTTGACTTGATGACCAAATCAACCACATAAAATTCCAAGAACTTGTGAAAGAAGTCATGGAAAATGGCAAACATCATCCTTTTATACGTTGCCCCAACATTCTTTAACCCAAAAGGCATCACTATGTACATAAATTTACCTAACGGGGTCCTAAACGTCATCTTCTATGCATTCGTCGGGTCCATCTTGATTTGGTTGTAACTTACATACCCATCCATGAAGCTTTACATTTCAAGACTAACAGTTGTATCGATCAAGCTGTCAATGGAGGGAAGAGGAAACTCATCCTTTGGGTAGGTTCTGTTCAAATATCTAAAGTCCACACAGATTCTTATCTGATTCTTTTCCTTCTTCCCTACTAGGATACTGCTTGACAGTCAAAGTGGGTGTTTTATCCGCTTGACAAACCCTGCTACTAATAATAGTTTCACCTCTTCCTTGATCTCCAGGTCCAGGTAAGGATTGTAAGTCCTTGTAGCTTGCTTCACAGGTATGGATGAAGGCATAACATTAAGCTTGTGTCAATTTACTTCCTCATCTATCCCTTCCATATTTGTATACTTACACGTAAAAACATCTCGGTACTCACGAATTAGCTTGACCAAGGCCCTTATTTTCTCCTCGCCCAAGTCTTTCAAAATAAAGATGGGCCTTGGGTCTTCTCTTATATGGGCTAAGTCCAGTTGTTCCAGTTCTTGCAACTATGGTTTCGATCGATTGTCATGTATTCTATATTCTCTCCCACTTTTTCAACAAACTCTTGGATGTTAGAGTTTTTTATAACCATACACTTCCCCCGTTGGTCTAATAAGAAACAATCATACACAGACTTAGCCTCTTTGTCAGCTTCTGGAATAACTTCTTTGACCGACCGTTCACACCGTTATAGGAGGTAAATCACTTTCTCATCTTCTATGATCTTCTTCTTGTATTGTCTACTTAGTGTTGCAATCGACTTCCTCGTCCTTTCTCTCGAAACCTCTTCCAGTTTATTTTTAAAAAACCTTCTCAGAACACTCTGTCGTTGGATCTCATGCTCCATTGGATCCATCCTCGACCTCATTCTGTCTCTGAACTGTTTTAAGGTATTGTGAGTCTTAGGACCATCATGGTGAACTTCCTGAGATACTTCCCTTTTTCCTTCCCCTTCACTACTTTGACCATTCACAGGTTCCATTCGTTCTCTCATAGAGGGAACTTTTGCTCCCTCCATTCTTCTTATCAAGACCCTAGCATATTCTTTTAGCCCAGTCTAGAAATATGCATCTACCAGGTGAGACTCTTCGGTAGTAAAGGGTTTCTTCGTTGCACGTATAATGAATTCAGTCCCTTCCACGTTGGCCTTCGCACATTGATAATATTTCGAAGGGACTAGACCATGATTGTTCATCCATGCCCTTCCGATCAGAAAGGGGTACGAAGTATATCTATCAATCACATGCAATTTTATGTGTAAAGTAAGATTCCCCATCATAATCCCAACACTCACATATCCAATTGACTTGGATGATTGGTTATCATAACCAGACATTACCAGAGGCATTGATATCGACCTTGCCTCAGGAATGATGGCCACCTAGAAGGAACTAATTGGCATGATGTTTATCGATGCTCCCCCATCCATCAAGGCTCTTATAAAACTCACCCCATTAATAATAGCGGTTACATATAAGGGCCTATTATGTGGGAATCTTACAGCCTTGTCAGCATCTCTAAAGGTTACTTAAGATAAAAACTTCCTTACTAACTTGGCCATTATCCCTTTCAACCTCAGTGATGGCACTATGTTCCTCCATGAAATGCCCATGATCGCTTGTGTTATCTCTAACCGTCTCTTCTTTAGCATCCCCACTTGGCTGAAGAACTATGAGAACTTGGGTGACCACGAAATAGCCTGACATTCAAACCCTTGATCCATCTACTCCCCTTTTGGATTATACACGTCTTCTATATCTGTAGCGCTAGGTTTATTGTAAGGTATCACTACATTATCTATTCCCTTGGTATAGTCCTAAAATGCATCTTTAAATTGTTCTCCTTGGATCTTTAGTTCTCTCACTTCCCATTCAGGCTCCTCATCATAAGCAACTACTAGGTTGGCCCCATGTGATGGAAGGGGGTTGGCGTTTACATTATCTTGAGGGATTTGTAGAGTCCCTCTCTTTATGTGTTTGCTTTTGATCTTTTTGAGTGTGAAGTAGGTTTCCGTTGAATGGTCCACCTTTCAATGGATCTGGCAATAATTTAAGATCAACCCTTGTCTTAGCATCTCGTTTAATGGCTGGAATGCCCTTAGGCTCATACATCGTTCCACTATGGACCTAGGTGTTGTAATGGCTAACAACTTCTTTAATGGTGCAGGGCAATGGGGATGTATCCTTCCTGTCTCTAACAAACTTTCTTTTGTTATCCTTTTTTGGTTGCTTAGCCCCTTCTCCCCCATCGGCGTATCCCACCCATAGGGGTTGGCCCCGTGTTGTAATGGGTTGTATCGGCTGCCTAAACATCATAGGCACCACAATTGGATTTGGCCGAACGACCAATGATATATTCCTTTCTACCTTTAAGAACGCTACAAAAGTTCCCTCGCGCATTTCATTAATAAGATGGTAGATGTACTTTAGAAGAAAACCTTCATCCCAAATCTGAAGTTAATTGAACTCCTTGGCCTCTTCTCTTACATCAAGAGACATCTCCCTTAACCTTTGAAGATACGCCACCACTTCCACCCCTGGTTGTTACTTCTCCCTGCCTAGATGGGCCAGTGTAAACTCATCTTCTTCCAGAAATAACTTACGGAGAAATATCATATGCATTTCCTCCCATGTTGAGACACTTTTAGGTGACAAGTGAGAGTATCATGTGTAAGCCTTATCGATTAAGGATTTGGAAAACTCACTCAACATAAGCTTCTTATTGTTAGAGTGGGCCCTCAGATACTCAATGAAGGATTTGATATGTTCCTTCGAGTTTCCCCATTTTCCTGTGTACTTGTCAAAGATGGGAGGAATATAGTCATTTGGGTAAGGCTCATCGTTGCATTCCTAGGGATAATGGGTATGCAAATTTTCATACATCGATGCTACCTCGCTGGTTGATTGTGAGGAAGCTTCTATCATTTTTAACATCCCCTTCAGCATCTCCTTCCTCATTTCTTCTAAGGTAGATGCAGGTGTTTTCTCGACCATTGGAGTAATGGGATGAGGGACCGTAGGAGTAATGTTACTCACACTTGGTATACTTCCCATGGGTAGAACAACCATTACACTTGGGATGCCCACCATTGGGATAGGGTTGGGAAATTTATTCATGGGGCTAACTCCTGTTGGAGGTACGCTTAATGGGGCTATCAGAGTTGTCATTTGTGTCACAATCGAACTGAGGTCAAACCCACCCAAAACTGTTGCAGTAACGGGAGTCAATAAGAATTCGAGGAACTTGCCCATGAGGAGGGTCGTCTATGTTGGTCCCATCACTTCATTAGTGGAAGCTTGTGTCAACCCTGGTACGTCCCTTGACGTTTGAACTGGGGGTAAATCTACAAAAGGAACCCCATCCCTTGCAACCTCAAACTCCCTTGCACCTTGTTCTTCATTACGCTGAATAGTGTCAAAGTATATAAAATGATTAATGTTATCTTGCACAATACTTTTAGAAGAATAACTCCCTAGATGCCAAATGTAAGAGGGTAGTCCCCTTGTCGCCTCAGAGTGTAGTAATACTAGTTGAGGTGTAACCCCTATAGGTATGATGATAAATGATAATACGAAAACTCTTCAAGAAGCACAAGTAAACCCACAATATTGTATATGATCAACACTCATATTGAACTCATAATACTCTCATTTATAACTCAAAAAACAATAATAAAAGGATCTCAGAAGTAACTCATTCAAAGGAAGAGAGAAGTAAGCACCCTGGATACACCTCGGCAGGCAACCAATACACCAACAACCTCTGAAAGATCTTTAGTTAGCTATTAAAATATTCACAACAAATTACAATGGTGGGTGAGCAAGAACTCTGGTTTTTAATAACTTATCTCTGATATGTATTCTCTCTTTAGGAATAATCTTTAGAAATAACTCTATCTCTCAAAAGTAGTTGATGGAAATAATAGCCCCTCATAACACTCCCGAGATGCCTTAGTTCATCACAGCTGTGAACAAGCATCCCCTCATACTTTACTTCACACACATTAAATTCCTGATGGAGAAGTCAGCTCTACATCATAAACATTAAAATCTAAGACATGCTTTTTGCCTAACCACTGTGTGTCAAAGGACTGTCACCACAGAAGTGGCTCAACAAAATATCTAACAGCCCCAATACTACATCGATTTACTCAAGTTTGGATTTGATAGTGACTACCTAGATAGTGACATCACGTAAAGTAGACATGACATTAGGTAAGGGACTGTTTGGCTCAAGGGTCAACAAATGATAGAACTCAAGGCTACTCCGCACAAGCTTCCATGGTGAAAGCTTACTCGGTGTTTTATTAGGTGTATATAAAATGGTTAATACAAGACCTAACGCTACTTTACTTCTCAATCCTTCAAACCAAGTCCCTCCGAAGTTCCCACGGTGAGGTCATTCAGTATAGCATGTAAGATCTCCAAGGCCCTACCAATTTTCAATCGTTTTCATCGATGTTATTACATCATTTTCAATTGATTTTAACAATTTAACTAAATAACAAACAAGAAGTAACGAGTGAGTTGTATCGGACAATGTTCTC
Organism: Sambucus nigra; assembly: GCA_949130495.1. Lineage (NCBI taxonomy): Eukaryota > Viridiplantae > Streptophyta > Magnoliopsida > Dipsacales > Adoxaceae > Sambucus > Sambucus nigra. The sequence continues at coordinate 448,735,819 of OX422212.1, read as the reverse complement.
GCTGGGCTGCCAGAGCTATCTCGATGTCTTCATATTGCTTCCTTCCCTTAAGTCTCTTCTATTAGCCGGGGAAGATTATCTCTAATCTAGAGATTATCTGTAAGCCCCTCCTACATCATCCACATGGCATAGTTATCAATTTGTTGTCTCCCACTTCTCTCACACTCCTTCTTCTTATTTTTTAGATTTCCACCAGTTACAAAAGGCATTTTGAACGAAAGAAAAAAATTAGAAAAGTACTCTCAGGTCCCTTGCAAATAGTTTGAAACACTAAAGGAATTTAGAAAATTTTTAAACACCTAGGTCCACTAATTCTATTCTTATATAAGTCCACTCTAGTGATAAACTAAGTCAACCTAATAGTAAATTATCCTTAAATGTTTAAAAATTGTCAACAAGGGACCTAATTATAAATTGACAAAAAAAAATCCTTCATTTCCAGCAGGTAGGTGAAGAGGGCATTTCCAATGCAAGAAAAAAAAACCTCTTTCATAATCATGTTGTACGTTTCGATTTCAAAATCCTTTACCTTCTGCCATCTCCATAAAAGGTTATTTCAGGATGAAAAGGTTGGTTTCGGAACCATTCATATTCACCCATATATAAATACCTGAAACGGTAGTGGTATCTCAATATTCAATGTCCCTGTTCAATCGTTACACAGATATGAAGTGTTGATTCTTACATTTTTGTATTTGATAGTAAATTTTCAAATTTAACAGTGAATTGTAGTTGAAATTACTGAAATTATATTAATTCCCCAAATACATACTCTGTAGTTTTTGTTTCCTTTGGATTTTTTAATTTGTTAACTTCAAGGTAACAACTTAGGCTTTGTTATTGTTAACGTTGTATAGTTAATGTAAGTCTGATTTGTTCTGCATTATCGTGTTTTATAACTGGCCTCCTAATCGAAACTAAATTATAATTGTTTTTTTGTCCTTTTGACATACGTGTGCTTCAATTAACAACATTTTAGTATTTTATTTTTCCATCCATCAGGCTGTTTTATTTACAAAAAAAAAATTATTTTATTATTTGTTACATTATTAAAGTACTCTTATGTATTAATTTTAAGGCATAAAAAATATATATTGGTAATTTCATAAGAATAAAAATAGATGGAAACTTTTTATTAATCTTTTTTAGCTCTATGTGTAGTTGAATTGCCAAAATAATAGATTATAAAATAAATCTGTATAAATAATTTCATAAGAATAAAGATTTTATGGAATTTTTGAATTACAAAAATATGTATATGAATTTCCATTATTTATATATGTTCTCTAACTATTTCAAAAAAAATATATGAAAATACCTATACTTATTCATGTTAGATCAATTCCTCTAATTAGATTGCTAGAAATGTAATAATAAACAATATAGTAGAAGCTAACTTCATCCGTTTCATTATTCCCCTATGTTCTTATATATCCAGCACCGTTGTTTTCATTCTTATCATAACAAAATAAGTATAACTTATGCAAACTTTAAATAGGCAAAATATATTCATTTCTATTATTTATATACAATCTATAAAAATATGCATGTGTATTCATGTTGGATCAATTCCTGTAATTAAATTGGTAGAAAGTAAAAAATAAACAATATATTAAAAACCAATTTCCTCCATTTCGTTAATGTTTTATGTTTACATACATGAAGAAACTTTGCTTTCATTTATATTATAATCATATTGGTCTAACTTATTTTTACCCTTTATAAAAATTATTTAGAATAACCATGGTTCTCACTGAACGTGAACCTCTTCTGAAGTCAAACTTAATGTTCTCAAGGAGAGAAATTATTAACATCAACAACCCAAGTCCTAGGGATAAAATATTTTTATCACATCGTCATTTTTAAAATTCTATGTCAGCCAACTATCGATCAAAAAAGAAGCCAAAAAAATTCATGGGCTCATAAAATATTTTCTATCCTGAATGCCTTAGAGAGTAATCCTCTGATGAAAACGTACATTAAAGAAGGCAATGCCGTCAAGTCTCCCAACATTGAAAAAGCAAAGGCAACTGTACGCCATTCTATAATCCACAATTTTAATACCTCAACTAATGTGATTAGTGAAGTACAACATCCTAATCCCCCCACTTTTATCAATCTGGATCCCACTTCTGAGGATGAAACCCGTGGAGTACACATTATTGTTTGTAATTATGAAGAGTCATTATGGACCTATCCCACTTGGATCATTTCTTAAATCAACTTCAAGATTTTGACTATAATGACTACGATAAACCATTTGTCAGTCCAAACTTTTATCCTTTTTACAAAGAGGATCCCTTTGAGTAATGAACATATTCTTCTAAATCTTCTTCGATCTCAACTTCGGATCCATCGCTTAGCTTGCAAATAACGATTTCTATTACTACTTTTACACATTTGTTTTTGTCTTCCAATTATTATAAAATTTTAATCAATAAATATGTGGTAAATCAACAAGAATGTCGTACTACTACTATATTTTCTTTGTAATACACGTTTTATTAGTAAGAAGTGATGGCTTTATCTCATATTGTTGTATTGTGGTATTACTATATTATGAAAGAAATGGATATGCTATTAAATTCATGTGAGTGCAAGCATTAACTATGTCAATTGTTAATTATTTACCCATATATATGACATTTATATGTTGTTATTGACGAGAAAGGAAACCATATTCATATTGAAAAAATATGTAGTGTTTAATGAGTTTTATTTTGTTAATATTGTTAAATTTAGCTACATTTTATGCATAGATGGATTACAAATGAAAATGTACACTAGCTAGAATGCATAAGAGTCTCCCGCGTTACTCACCATTTCGTCGAACATTAAATAGTCTTACAAACCTTTTTCCTCAACCTGCATATTGCTCTACTAATATACCCTACACATACTCATGCATTGGATTAAACGTTAGTGGATCCAAAATGATGAAGGGACATATACAATCCCTTTCTTCAAGATCAAATGTTAATGTGATTGTTCAATTACGACCACCACTTCAATAGACAATTGTCAACCTTATACACATATAGGACAGTATTGTGGATACATGTTAGAATGGGCAACACGTGTCGTGGCAGCAGTAACTTCCTCAACGGTTGTAATCAAGCGACCCGTGATAAATACAGAAACCCATTTGCCCGATATGATGTCAAATATTTAAAATTACCTTTACACTCTTAAACAAAACATATATGATTTTAATAAAATATATATTTACATAATAAATAACTATGTTTGTTACAACAGGTAAGCATAAAAGATCTAACTCGAGCACCCATCGTAAAAGTGGCGCATCAACTGCATGCAATAATAATAAAACCATATAAGTTAATAGTTTTTTTAAAGGATTTGTTGATATTTATGTAATAAAAAATTGTCTGTGTTACAATAGGTCATCAACCAATATGTAGCTCTAATGCATATCATAAGACTCACCCATCAACTACATGCAAGAATAGTAAAGCAATATAAATCAGTAAATCTTTAAATTATAATATTGCAAACTTTTGAAATTTTATGTCATTCATTCCTTTGAACAATACATTATAGGTACCAAATCCGTTACATGGAAGTTTGGACCTCCTTTAAAGCAATGTAGCTTTTGTTTACCTATTATGTGGTATGACGAACGTTCTGGAAAAAATAAGCAAACAACATTTCCTAAATTCTTCCTATGCCGTCAAGAAGGGAAAATTAAAATACCCCTCACCAAGAATCATCCTACATTCCTTATCGATTTGCTATCATATAATAGAGGTGTGAGATCAACAAAATTAAGAACTAACATTTGTGCATACAACTATATGTTTGCCTTCACTTCCATGGGAGGTAAAGTAGACAATAGTTACAATAATGGTTGTAGACATACGTGTATCGAATTAGCAACCAAAATCATCACAAAATTGGGTCATTACTACCGATTGAAGCCTAGCGACCTAAATTTTCCCAAATGTAAATCTACGACACGGAATCAGAAATGTCAAATCGTATATCAGCTATAAGATCATCAAAAAGTCTCGATAACATAGACCCCATCATTGTGTACAGGCTTAACAAAATGTTTGATAAAATCAATGAACTAGAAAAAGGTTTTTGAATGGCCCGTGATCATTTCAGAGATTCTGATTTTGTGAACATTTGACTCCGGTTACTAGTTATAAGGCGTGGTGAACCCCCCATTTAGAATTTTTCGCTTGCCTCTGAGGTTGCTGGATTGATAGTTGGGGACCTTTTAGATACTAATTATATGCATGAAATCATCATTGATCATAAGTCTATCGGATTGTGCTATATAAGTGAGCTATATATGGCTATATAATATCCAATACTTTTTCTATACGGGGAAGATGGATGTCATACCGTCATTTGATTTGCAAATAATACTGGTCATTATCATATATACAGAGGGAATGCATAACTATGCGGGAGTTTTACTCCTTCAAGTTACAACAAAGATCAAATGAATCAAATGCGTTACATGTCTCTGGTTGTTTATTTCCAAAATACATTGTTGATGCATACACGTGTAGAGGAAGAGATGCTGTGATGGATATGGAAAAATCAACCTCAATTACAGTCTAAGGTTTAGAAAGGTCTTAAGGACGTAGTCTTAAGAGGGGACACTACACCTTCATCTGTTGGTAAATGCATCATTCTCCCCTATACTTTCACAGGTGTCCTAAGGCACATGGCTCAAATGTTCCAAGATGCTATGGAAATTTGTAGATGGCTTGGCAACCTAGACATATTCATCACTTTCACAACAAACCCCAGGTGGTCGAAATTTAGCCATCTTTTTCACTCATTCCTGGATAACAACCTGAGGAATGCCCCGACATTATTGTGAGATGTTTTAAAATAAGGCTTGATCATTTCATTAAAGATTTATAACAGGGAAAGCAATTTTGCCATTATTTTAGCATATAAGTACATTTGTATTCTAATTTCTTCATTATCGAATAATAACATAATCTAACATCCTTTTTTTTAATTCTTAAGGTTATTTACACGATTGAGCTACAAAAAAGAGGATTGTCACATGCTCATATCATATTATTCCTGCATCCTGACAACAAACCTCGAACATCGGCACAAATTGATTTGATTGTATCAATTGAATTATCAAAGGAGGAAGACGATCCTATTGGGTTTGAGGTTGTGCCACAATTTAAGTTGCACGGGCTCTACGGTGAAGAAAATTATATGTTGAAGAGCTGGAGCCCCAATTTTTAAAATTCAAAAGTCTTTTATAATTTGAAATCAATTTCCCTTTTAGACATGAGGAAGCGTTAGGTGACGGTTCAATTAAACAAGTTACAAATTTTAATTTACTTTTTCAAAATTAAAATTAAACTAAGTGAAATTAGATTAATCCATTAAAATATTTTCACTTAAACATAATTAATCCAAGTCCTAGAATTTGCCTAAGTTATATTTATCAATATTTCCAAATTAGGCCGACTTGAATTAAATAAACATTAAAACATTTAATTAGCACCAAATTAAATTAGGTGTGACAATTAAAACCAATTTTATCTAGAATTACCCTAAGCATGCATTCTAAGTTATTATGCAAGATAAAAGTAAATTAATCACACTACGCCGCGATGTACGAGGAAAAACCCACAACGAGAAAAAACCTCGGGCGTCCCTAGCCTCAAATCCACTAAGTACGGAATTTACATTTACAAGACAAACGACTTACTTCCTAAACTCGGACCCTCTCAAGCCTTGACGCGTCTTCTTGTAACCACCACTTCCTAACGGATAACCACGGAGCTCCATCGCGACCTCGGACTCACCGATCGTACAATAGGTACACCGTCAACCACACATGGTGCCTTTCACCGTGTGAGAAAGTCGCAGCTAAACAATTCTTATTCTTTGAGGGATTTAGAAGAAAACCCAAACGATCTCTTCAATTTGATGTAGAGACAAACCCGGTGCCAAACTCCAAGCCTGATGTATATATATATATGAACTTGGATAAACAAAACAATGAGTAAAAACTAGAGTGGTAATTGAATTTGTTTTTGAAAATTATCACTCAAAAACATGATCTTTTTCTCTTTATGATTTTTCTCTCAAAACACTCTCTAGGAGTTAGTATGGTATGAAAAAGATAGATTTAAAAAAATGATTCCCGCACATAGTTATGTTGTGAAAAGATAGTGGGGAAAGAAGTGGAGAACATGGGTAAAAACTGTCAAAAACTGTTCCCGCCTGACATCTCGTTCGAACGACGTTTTCGTTCGAATGAAATCTCATTCGAACGAGTCTTCTAACGAAGTTCCAGTGTGAACTCGTTAGAATATCGTTGGAAATCTTATTCGAATATCCATCTCGTTCGAACGACATTTCGAACAAAGTTCCAGTGGCCAAATATGGGAAGTCTTTGGCAATCTCGTTCGAACGGCTTGTGGTTCGAACGATAATCTCGTTCGAATGACACTTCGAACTAACTTACAAAAAGTTCCAAAATTTCATTTTTAGCTGAGAAACAATATATGAGTTATATATAAGTTTTTAATAGAAAACATTTCTGAAAGCAAAACGTAGTTTTAATACCTAACACCCATTTAAACATGTTCCAAGCTCCTATATATATATTAATGCATTCATACCTTGGGAGCATGGAACCACTATTGATGATGTGGAAATGAGGCACTTAAACTCGGTATTTTGATGAACCTTTATATACTTGGCCGCTATGTCTTCAACAGAAATTTCATAGGCTTGAAGGATGATCAATGTAATCTATCCTATGACAAACGTTTTTGTCCGGGATTGAGCCAAAACAACAAAGGACTCAATTGGAAATTTGTGTCCTCACAAATCTCCCCCTTTGGCTATTCCGGGACAAAAACCAAACAAAAACAAATCCTAAAATGCAGTCAAGCTCTACTAGACTGACAAAAAGTCCCACCCAAAATAAATGTACAATGCTTGACTCAAATAACCCAAAGGATCATAATCTTTGCAGGTGAAAGTTGCCAGTGATAATACAATTCCTGGACACTTAAGCAAACACATTACACGCATAAGGAATATTAAAATATTTAATGCAATTAAGGTAAGTACTCCCCCTAAATTAATTATCCCCTTTAGCAACTAATAGGAATGGATACTATCATTCTCCCCCTTTTTCTTCAGGAATAGGCAAAGGCTAAAGAATCAAAACAATAACTTATCTTCCGAATTAAAGCATATACACCCTCTAAACTAAGCAAGGGATAAATAGAGTGGGATAACAAGCTAAAAACATGCAATTGCGCAAAAAGTGATGATAACATTAAAGCACATAGGCACCAAAGTCATAACTAATCCAACAAATACTAATGGATACCAACTAAGATGCAAGAAACAGATACCAATATGATACATAAGTATTAAACATGTGTATCAAACAAAGAATGCAACAAGGTGAATACCAATTATGAATTAAAGCATAGATGGACTAGAAAGCAAGACAAAGACCAAATAAAGACATATCAAATATATGTATACATAATATATACCAAAAAGACTCAAGTACACATATATAGATATAAACACACAAATGACACAAAATAAGATAAGCTTTTCACACTAGTGAGGCAAAAATGTGTCATATGGAAACGGAAGTGTAGGGGTGTGAACTAGTAACAATTAAATTTAGACCCAAACACTTAAAATACGTTCAAGGAGTTCTCAATTGATTGCAAACTTCATCACATTTGAATATAACCTCATGTGACAATATATATTGAACTAAATGAACAAACATACACAATGCATACAAGCCTAGAGTTTTGATGATTCCACAAACCAAATAGAGTCATGACAATAAAGATTACTAGGATAAACGGACATTGTGCAAGCCGTTGATATACCATCCAAATTCCCTCAATAAGCATATATATTTTCGAATGAATATATAAATCAAACATAGGCCTTGGCAATTATTTTTCTTTTTAATGCCATATTTTCTGTTTTTAGGCCTTTGGACCACATATTTCTTTTAGGTCCATTTCAAACGGTGGCTTACAATCGCAAAGGATAATAAATCCTTTCGGAGCCCTTCCCCATGCAGATTTATATTTATTATTTTTATTTTTCACACAAATCTCCCGTGCAATGAATTTTGACATGCACTAGTCCTCCTAGGTCATAAATATGTAGACGACTAGATTGGTAGGATAACACCTCACAAAGCTCAAATATAACATGTGACATTAAAATTTTAAAAGAGCTCGTGCATGTGTGAATAGAGGCATATAAAAATAGAATTCATTTAATCAATACACAATCCATGTAAAGAACATTTTTAAGGATTGACAATCTAAACCAAAAGTTCTAGCCAAATGGGAGCATTAAAGGAGGGATTCAAACACAAGTATATGCCACTTAAAGTGTGTCAAACCAAAATACACACAAAATAAAATCTTTTTGAGTTTTTGAACTTTTTAACCAAAAACAATTTACTCAAAAGACAAACAAAAATTCATTTTTATTTTTCATTAAGCCTAACTAACTAACAAGGTAAAAACACAAATGATAAACACAAATCTTTTTTTATTTTTTTTATTTAATTCAAATAAGAATGAAAGAAATATAATACAAAAGATAAACAAAAATCATAATTCTAGCTTGTGATTAAACTTGGAGCATAGACTAGAAAATGATTAAATAAGCATACATTTTACATGATAATATAGAATGTAGCACAAAAGCTAAAGTATGCAAACACTAACACATTCATCCGTTAGATTTATAAAGAGAGGAAGCATGTGAAAGTAAATGAGAATCAAACGTCCTATTTTGCAAGGCAACCAAGTCGGATTTCCTAACCCAAATTAATGAAGAATGAATATCTTGGGGTGTAGGGATTTTAACTACATTGGTTGCTTTATGTTAGGATTTTCTACGAATTCGTTTAAGATAAAAAAAAAAAATTTCTAAGATGACCTTTTCGACCACAATGTGTACAAGTAAAATTACGTCGAGATTTGGTACCTAAGGAATGATCTCTAAAGGCCTTCCTAGTAGATTCTCCTAAAATATTGTTTTTGGCTTTATGAGTAGATTCATTACAAGCATTGAAGCCTAAACCACACATGTTATTTTTAATTTGGACTGTTCCTAAGATTTTATCTAATTTTTTCGAACGACACTTCAAATTAAATTTGACATTACTAGAGTCTTTTAATTTATATTGCAATTCTAAAATGTTATACTCTAATAAAACATTTCGCTCTTCAAAAGTAAGAAGCTCCTTTTTCAAAGATTCCATTAACCCATAAGTCTATCTCTCTCGCCTTCTATATATTCAAGCTTCTCTAGAAGAGCTTTCTCTCGTGTCCTAAGGTCTTCAACCAATATACTATCATCAACAGCCTTGACACGCTCTCTAAAACTAGATTCTTACTTCAAATTATAATTTGATAGATTCTTGATATAATTCTTGAAAAGATTTTGAAGTTCATTCACATTAACCTCTTCTTCATTTTCACTCTTTCTTTCTTCTTCACTCTCACTACGATAAAAAATAGGGGATTCATAAACTTTGACCAAGGGAGTGTCATTTGTTAAAATTTCATCAATAGATGAGTTCTCACTATCACTTACATGACTAGCCATAAAAGCCACAAAATTGGGCTTAGTGGTGGAATCGGGTCCCTCTTCCTTATCACTATCACTAAGGGTCGCATTATATGGAATGGGTCACTTACCCTCTCTCCTTAGTTTAGTGGGACACTCAGAAGCCCTATGGCCATAACCTTCACAACCAAAACACTTATTTGAATCGTCCCTATTTAAATTTTCGTTTGAAGATTTAGGGATCCTTTCGTCTTTGTCATACTTAGAAGTTTCAAATTTCTTAAAATCATTTTTAAATTTATCTTTGTTAAATTTAAGAAATTTTCTAAATTTCCGAGCAAACAAGGCCATGTCCTCCGAGTCACTATCACTCTCTCACTCTACTACTTGTTTGACCTCTTTTCGGGCTTTTAAAGTAACGCCCTTTTTAATTTTCTTTCCAGTTTTAGAGGGAAACATGTCTAGTTCATAGGTTTGTAAATCACCTAAGAGCTCTTCTAATTTCATAGAGGCTAAAGTTGGTAAATAATTTAAAACGATCACTTTTGAAATAAATCTATTGGGTAGGGACCTTAAAATTTTCTTTACTACTCGGTTGTCGGGTATTTCTCTCCCAAGTTAAAAGATGAATTAACAATATCGAAAAATCTAGCATAAAATTCATCAAAAGTTTCTTTATCGTTCATTTTGATAGTTTCAAATTGAGTGGCGAGGTTTTGAAGTTTCGAAGCTTTAACGACACTTGTACCCTCATGAGTGAGTTGCAAAATATCCCACACTTCTTTGGCTGTCTCACACATCATAATGCATCGGAATTTATCAGGTGTGACAGCACTAAACAAGGCATTTAAACCACGGGAATTAAAATTTGAAAATTTAAACTCATTCTTAGTCCATCTATCGGCCGATTTGGGAACACGTTCATTTTGAACTAAATGAGTTGGTGGAGACCACCCGTTAACTACAGACATCCAAATCCTTTCATCGATAGATTTAAGTGCCGATTTCTTACGTGCTTTCCAATACACATAATTAGAACCATCGAAAATAGGAGAATTTTGAAAATAGGAAAAATTCCATTTTAGCCAAAAATAGTTAAAAGATCTTTAACGAAGCAAATTATCATTTTTGGCTCTGATACCAATTTGAAGATTAGGGGCCCCATTTTTTAAAATTAAAAAGTCTTTTATAATTTGAAATCAATTTCCCTTTTAGATATGAGGAAGTGTCCGGTGACGGTTCAATTAAACAAGTTACAAATTTTAATTTACTTTTTCAAAATTAAAATTAAACCAAGTGAAATTAGATTAATCCATTAAAACATTTTCACTTAAACATAATTAATCCAAGTCCTAGAATTTACCTAAGTCATATTTATCAATATTTCCAAATTAGACCGACTTGAATTAAATAAATATTAAAACATTGAATTAGTACCAAATTAAATTAAGTGTGACAATTAAAACCAATTTTATCGTGAATTACCCTAAGCATGCGTTCTAAGTTATTATGCAAGATAAAAGTAAATCAATCACACTACGCCGCGATGTACGAGGAAAAACCCATAACGGGAAAAAACCTTGGACGGCCCTAGCCTCAAATGCACTAAGTAAGGAATTTACATTTACAAGACAGATGACTTACTTCCTCAACTTGAACCCTCTCAAGCCTTAACGCGTCTTCTTGTAACCACCTCTTCCTAGCGGATAACCACGAAGCTCCACCGTGATCTCGAACTCACCGATCAGACAACAGGTACACCGTCGACCACACATGGTGCATTTCACCATGTGAGAAAGTCGAAGATAAACAATTCTTCTTCTTTGAGGGATTTAGAAGAAATCTCTTCAATTTGATGTAGAGACAAACTTGGTGTCAAACTCCAAGAAAGATGTATATATATATGAACTTGGATAAACAAAAGAATGGGTGAAAACTATAGTGGTAATTGAATTTGTCTTTGAAAATTATCACTCAAAAACATGATCTTTTTCTCTTTATGATTTTTCTCTCAAAACACTCTCTAGGAGTTAGTATGGTATGAAAAAGATAGATTTCAAAAAATGATTCCCGAACATAGTTATGCTGTGAAAAGATAGTGGGGAAAGAAGTGGAGAACATGGGTAAAAACTGTCAAAAGCTGCCAAAAACTGTTACCACCTGACATCTCATTCGAACGACGTTTTTGTTCGAACGAAATCTCATTCGAACAAGTCTTCTAAGGAAGTTCCTGTGAACTCGTTAGAAGCTCATTGGAAATCTCGTTCAAACAGTCATCTCGTCCGAACGACAATTCAGTGGCCAATATGGGAAGTCGTTGGCAATCTCGTTCGAACGACTTGTGGTTCGAACTATAATCTCATTCGAACGCCACTTCGAACCAACTTACAGAAAGTTCCAAAATTTCATTTTTAGGCCAGAAACATTATATAATTTATATATAAGTTTTTAATTGAAAACATTTCTGAAAACAAAACGCAGTTTTAAAACATGTTCCAAGCTCCTATATATATATTAATGCATTCATACCTTGGGAGCATGGAACCACTACTGATGACGTAGAAATCAGGCACTTAAACTCGGCATTTTGATGAACCTTTATATGCTTGGCCGCTACGTCTTCAACAAACACTTCATAGGATTGAAGGATGATCAATGTACTCTATCCTATGACTCAAACATTTTTGTTCGAAATTGAGCCAAAACAACAAAGGACTCAATTGGAAATTTGTGTCCTTACATATGTCACCATGGATGCCAACAGGAATTTGTTCCAAAAAATTTCCTAAGTTATTCGCACATGACACCTCCTTAGATTAAAAATGTTTCCCTGCTTACCGAATGAGAGGTGATGGAGTTGTTGAGAAAATGGTATTAAACTCGATAATAGATTTGTTGTACCTCATAATAAGGACTTAATCGCTACGTACAATGCAAATATTAATGTGGAGATTTTACTAAGTCTTGATCTATTAAGTATCTTTTAAATTATGTGAGCAAGGGTGCTCACAAAGCAAGGGTTGTGTTGTAAGAAAACACTGCTACAAACGATAAGACATGGAAGGATGATGTTATACCTATTGATAGGATTACATAATTTATTGACTGTAGGTATGTATCGTCCTGTGTGTCTACTTAGAGGATATTTAGTTTCGATATTCAACACCGTAGCATAGCAATTAAGATTTTAACGTTCCACTTACCAAATGAGAAACATATAATTAACGTTCCACTTGACAAATAAGCAGCATATAACATTTAGGTATTCAGAAAGAGTGGACAATGTTGTCAACAAAATTATTGTAGATAAAATAATGTTCACTAAATGGATGAGGATGAATTCAGAAAATATAGATTCCTATGAATTTACATATGCGGAGTTCCCAACTAAATGGGTATGGAAATCAAAGTACAAATAGTGGAAAAGAAGAGAAAGGAAAGATTGCATAGGTGGGATCATGTATGCACATCTAGTATCCGAAGATAGATTTTACTTGTGAACGCTAATTAACATTGTGCAAGGACCTAATAATTATGAGGAAATCAGAATGGTAACTGGTGTTATGTATCTGACCTTTAAGGTAGTGTGCTATGCATTAGAGCTACTAGATGGAGACAAACAATAGCATGATGCATTGTCCCATGCATGGAATGGGTCATTCGATAATCAACTTCGGGAATTATTTATCATGATGTTGATTTTTTGGGAGGTTACTGACCCATTAGCTTTTTGAGAACAAAATTTGCATATTCTTTCTGAAGATGTTTTATAAATGCAGATGAAAAAAGTTCAATTTATAGAGTTTCTCTTAACTGATTCTCAGCTCCCAAACTATGCACTTTACGAAATTAAACAAATTATTCATCGTAACAACAAATGTTTGAAATATTTTCCACCTATGCAACTTCCTAATGATTCTTGGTTAAGGGATATGGGTAACTGCTTGATTCGTGAGGAGACATCACACGGTATTGCTGAAAAGTCTTCCAAACACAAAATACTATGTGTAGGATTAAACCAAGAGCAATTACTGGTATATATCAATGCCAATGATTCAATTAATTAGCAAATGGGAGGATTGTATTTCATTTATGGTGTAGGAGGAACAAAAGGAAGTTATTTATATAATACTATTATTACACAATTAATACCAAAAGGTAAGATTATTCGCTCCCTAACATCCTCTGAAATTGCGGCATTATTGCTATCGGGTGGAAGAACATCTCATTCGCATTGTGTAATTCCGATTGACATGTGAATCGTCGACATGTGACATACTACATGGCACAGAACTCTCTACACTCAACCATAAATTCTCACTAATTATTTGGGATGAAGCTCATATGGATCATCATCATACATTTTAAGCATTTGATATAACATTACGCCATATCCTTCTCTTTGACGATCTAAAATCGGATGATAAACTTTTTGGTGGAAAAATTGTGCTTCTCGGAGGAGATTTTATACAAACATTAGTAGTTATCCAAAGATGAACATGACATGGTATTGTTAGGGATTCACTAAACATGTCACCAATTTGTAAAATGTGTCAAGTCTTCGTACTCAAATAAAATATGTGAATATAAGACACATTAATTTTCAGATTGGGTCGTTAGGATTGAAGAAGAGATGATAGGCTCAAATTCTTTTAATGATAAATTGGATAAGTAATGGATTGAAATTCCTAATGAATTACTACTTGAACCTATCGAAAATCCAATGGTTGAGAAAATTAAGAACGAAGATGACTTTAGATCATCAACAATTCTAACACAAACTAACAATGTGGTCGATGATGTAAACCACTTTATTCTTAATAAATTTGACCATGAGGAATGTACATACCTAAGTTCTGACTCCATTTGTAAAGCATTCACCGAAACATCCAAAGAAGAGATGCAAGTCGCTGTGGAGATTCTGAACAGTTTGAATTTTAATGGGTTACCTAGCGACAAGCTTCATCTAAAAGTTAGAGTCACGGTTATCCTACTGCGTAACATGAACCAAAGTGTATGCCTTTGTAATGGAACCCATTTAATCATTACTCAACCTAGTGAATGGATCATTACAGCTAGAGTTCTGAATCAATCACACATTGGGATGAACTTTTTCATTCCAAGAAGTGTGATGACATCAATTGATAAGAAATGCTCATTCATACTCAAACGAAGACAATTCCTACTGTGCTTATGTTTTGCTATGACTATAAATAAGAGTAAAGTACAAATTTTGTCAAACGCTTGAATTTACTTGCCCTAACCAGTATGCCTCCATGGACAAATCTGCGTAGCTATGTCAATAGTGAAATCAAGATCAAGTCTGAAAACACGAATAAGAAATGACGATTTCATACCTCAAAATTACATTATGAATAAAGTCTTTAACGAGATATTCCAAGACTTAGACTCTGGTAAATAAACTTTACTATTCTTACAAAAATTAAAATTTAAATTACATTCTCGTTGCATTAATAAGGACATGGCCATTACTCCATTATTTAAACCTTTAATGTATATTTTTGGTCTTAATCTAAATCCAATGTGAATCACTGTCATACTTCGATGTCGAAGTTAACCATCGATTTAAAAGTTGTACAATCGTTGTTCGAGTCACGAGAAAATGGGATGTCGTGAATTTTAAGAGAAACAACAAACTTAAATCTCTCGACTACATTCTTCTTGATGAAACTAATTAAGTCATAACTTATGTGCCTAAACTATTCACAATGAAATTAATGAAAAAAATTATGTGTGTAATGAAATTATACCAGAACTTGAATTATAGAGTTTAATCGATTTAACATCACGCATCACAACAACATATACACCAATTATGAGAGCAATGCAAAACTCTTTTATTTATAGCTAAAATAATTAATAGATACTCCTTAAAAATGCCTAATGTTATGGAAACAAGCCTAAGGTTGTCTAAAGTGCCAGCCAGCCTTCAAGAGTTATGAGTCACAACAGTCTCATATATGTGTTACAATAATAATAAGCATTTATGAATTTTGATGATACCCTAAATATATTTTCTTATATGAACAAACATAAAATCATTTACGATTAATAATTTCAAGAGGAAGTATAAAGAAAAATTAAATACCCTAACTCCTTAAAATAGTAGCAAACTTCGTATACACTGAATTGATTAAGTGTATGCATTTTTGGATCCCACAAATTAGGGTACACATTTTGGAAACAAGATTTGATTGAAGTAAGTTATCATACATAATAATTTCTAAGAATAATACATCAAAGTTAGGATACTAAACAAGATAAAAGAAAAATGTCAATTAGAACAAAGGTCATATATACACTTTTTCGGCTTCACATTCATGAAACGAAAAATATTAGAGACAAATTCGTATAGGATACCATGTCACATCAAAGGGAGGATCTAAAATGCTAGATGAACAATGCCAAAAAGACACAATCCTAATAATTGTGTAACAAACTTGATGGATAGTTAGGCTCTTTCCTTTCTTAAATCCATTGTCATCTATAAGATTTCTTAATTCGATAATCACATTTGGAGCCTAGTTGAATAATATCATCTTAAATCTTCTCATTTGACAATGTTCCCCATCATTTTTCATACAATGCTACGACAAATCCTATCCAAAATTAATCTAGAAATCAATCACGATTCTCTTCCAAGTCTTCTTTAATTCACGTGGAAATGAAAAATTACGTCCAATTGATACAAAATATTATGCACAATTACGTTTTTCCTATTGGATTATCTCTTCCATAGTTTGTTGCGAACTATGGACACCATGGTAATGGGTTGTATTTGACCATATCATTTATTATGGTTCAATTGTGATTAATATTCTATTATACTTCAAATTCGTGTTTCTCATTTGATGCTAACAAATTCGTATTACATCGGTAACCAATTCTTTTACAACTATTAAAAACCGTACTCTTCACTCTATATAGTAATTATTTGCACTTCCATTCATACAAGAACATGCAAGCAACATGCACTTATTAAATATTTGATCTTTCATTCAATTTCATTAGAATTTGTTACCTACTTCACTTCAATATACTATTCAGGTGGTCAACGTCCCAACAGTTCTACTTTTATTTCATATTGTTTTGTATTAGTTAAAGGAGTTGAAAACATCTAAAATCACAACACATTTTCCAGAGCTCTGACAAATATGTTCCTCCTATTCAAAATATTATTCGTATTGCTTACATCATCGTCTTTTGAAAAACATATTACAATGTATTCACAAATACGATTGATGCTAAATGGGCCGGTCGTGAGATCATACTCCTGTTCAATATGGAACATGATTTACGCTTAAGAGAAATTTTACTGTTGTTCATATTGTGTATGCGGTATTGAACACATATCGGTAGTAGTTAAAGTCTTTGAAAACATCTCTAATCTTGATCGATTTTTTAGAACTGAGCCAAATATGTCCATCCTATTCCAAACATTGTTCGTGCTTCTTATATCATCAAATGCTGAGAAAAATATTACAATGGATTCAAAAATATGATTGAACTAAAATGGACCGTCCATGATATCATACTCCTCGGTAATAAGGAACACAATCGATGCTGAAGAAAAATTGCATTGTTTTTCATATCATGTATCCCATAATTGACACCGATAGATATCATATAGTACGCTATTCAAATTAACTGACACCTTCTCTTGATTGCAAATCATGACATCAATTTTTTTGACTTTGGCCTTCGAAGGCAAATTTTAGCGATAGAGCGCTACATCTCCAGTAATTCATCTTTCTTTTTACTGAATTAATTATCTTAAATACATTTAATTTGTAATTATGAAAGAACTAATCCATAGATTAACTGTATATGCATTAATATTATTTTACGGTATGTAGTTTGGTCGATGTCTCATTATTTACTTTATTTTGTTCTATGATCTTGGATAACATCAATTGTGAGATTGCATTCTAAACTATATTATAGACATACATATATTACTATTACTCATATTTGTTTTGAAATTCAACTCTATATGACATCATATTTCTAATTATTTTCTACATATACTACTATATACATTCAAACATTGATTTTCATACTATTATTCACTAACTTGTCTATCCACTATGATTACTTTTCTTACTAACATCTTAGGCATAATTTCCCACCTAACTTCACAATTTCACATTAGATGCTTTCATTCGGTATCTATTTAGAAAAAAATACACATTCTGCTAAAATATGGATATAATGTTTGTTTAATTTACATATGCTTAGTCCAAGTCCAATACAATAACACCTATACTATTTGGAAATCCTTTTACTCTAGGCAGACTAAACTAATTCATCACATTACTAAATTTCTTTCTTAGCTAATATATGTAATAGTATCTCAATATTAATGGTTATCCTATATTCATAAGTTTTATATTGTTATGTAAGTAATTTTAAATCAGACTTGATTTTAAATTTTAAGTACCTAGAAGAAGAGTCTTACATTATGATATGTAAGTTACTATGAGGTGGAAAATATGACACAATAAGAATCCCAGTATACATAATGTATTCTATAGTCCTCCCCCCCCTAAGAAGATTATTCATGCTATTTATAAACTTTTGGCCTATGTTTTCTCGAGTTCCAATATGGGAGACAAAAGGCAACAATGCTGTCATTGGAAACATATTTGAAAACCTATTCAATAAGGTCTTATTGACATTAGAAGGATGGTTGATATGTGTACAACTTTTTCTATGAAGCTTAGAGTGTGGCCTAATTTTATGCTTGTCAAATACTTTAGAAACTCTCATCATTGTAAGGTTTAATTTTGGGAGAGGCTCTCAAACTTGGAGAATAATGTGTGAAGTTAGAAGATTCATTCTCTAATATGATTATGTAATAACTTTCATAGGGTGGCCATATTCATAGAATTATTTGGAAAGATGAAGTTAACGAATATTTTGTATTGATTGAAGAAGAAAACTTTGTAAACTCTCAAATTTCAAAGTCGTTGCTAACAAAAAAGGATACAAACCTGTCGCACATTCATACGTATTACATTTATAACCCGACATAACTATAGAAGAATTGAAGGAGTCCATGCCGTATATTACATTACATAAATTTGAATTTTTTGCCTACAATACACTCAGAGATAGAGTCATTAATAAGGACAAGCTAACAGGTAAACTTTAAACCATACTCATATCTTTTATAATCTTATTGATCATTACACATATGTATATCATACATAATACATATAATATTATAACCATATGCATGTGGCATGCTTATTCAACGAAGCAAGGTCGAATATATGAATCTCGATGGAAAAAATGTCGAGAAGTTAGACACACACATCTCTGATCCATGGTAATAAACCATTAATTTAAATTCTCAGATATCTTTTTTATTCATATAAATGTTCATCTTATATAATATTTGTTTATTGCAACCTATATATACTATAGCAACAAAAAATTGAAAATCACTTTATGGGGATATTCAACAATTAAGCTCAACAAGAATATGCAAGATATTAAATAATTCCCGATTACAATCGTCATTACGTCATTCAATGTCAAGTGCTCAGAGGTACGCATATATTTTTAATGATAAATTTAAATTTTTCAACAACTTCACTAATTTCTTTTTCGATGTTAGATATATATCTATCGTCCACAAATGCAACAAAGATTTACACTAACATCACAGTACCCGAGGTTCAGGCATTAATAGACGAGTAATTGCTTTAATTATTAAATCCAAAAGTAATTGTTCTCTAAAATTCTTTATTCCACACTTCATATCTGGATCTCAAATACTACACAGTTCCAATCAATGGAGCGTCTAACTTCATCTCAGAATTTGGCATCGAGTAATGCTACACCTAATGTCAAAAACATTTTCGACATTAAAAGAATGCCCTCAACATTGGAGGACGAGGTATTGTTGGTTGTTTTTAAAAAAATTATGCCGTTATTTTTTTAAAATAAATATACAACTTAAATTACTTTTATATGTAAATATTGTATTAGTTGAAGTATCTATTATTCTTGTCAAC
Source organism: Sambucus nigra (assembly GCA_949130495.1). NCBI lineage: Eukaryota > Viridiplantae > Streptophyta > Magnoliopsida > Dipsacales > Adoxaceae > Sambucus > Sambucus nigra. Next base: position 448,716,185 of record OX422212.1, on the reverse strand, counting down.
ACAAAGTTTGGATGGTTATATGTCTCATGCAGAGTTTGTAATAGGATCTTGACAAATCTTGAAGAATCATACAAATGTCAATTTGGCAACACAGATAATGAGTTTCCTATTCCTAAGTAAGACGCAATCATTTCTTTTTCTAAAATAATACCTGTTAGACTGCAATTAATATATAATCATTTACTTGAAAAAATTTATTAGATATAAACTTCAAGTTGATGTAAAAAACTACATTCGAGATACAACCTTTGTTCTCATCAAAATGTTTGTTGGAAAATTGGTGGAGTTTCCACTATCACAAATTGACACAACTGAAAATAAGGTATAATAACAATATCCATAGAGTTATAATTTTTTCTTTTCGTATAACCAATTAAATAAATTATATATAATTTTGTAAGGTAATTTTTGTCCATTATCAATTTGTATGTCGTACGCCGTTACACCGTTGAAGAAATTCAAGATCGCATCTACATCAACGGATCTGAATATCAAAAGCATCCTTACTTAGAATTTGGTTTCTGCATAACCGAATCGGTTCGCCCCTTTTATAAACAAACCGATCTGCCCCCGGACCGATCCGACCTCAAGTCAGACCGATCCACTTTGCTCCAGAAACAGTAAACTCCGGATCAAATGCAAACTGAAGAGGCCCTGTTAAAAAACGAATTGATCCTCTATCGGACCGATCCGTCATCAGAAGCGGACCGATTCGCCTGAGATAAAATCGATCAGATCCGCTTAAGATTTTTTTGGCCCATGTTTCCTTATTTAAACCAACTTTGGGAATTTATTTTGTAAGACTTTGATAGACGATTTTATGTTTCCTAAATACTCTAAGTCTTCACCTTTTTGAGTCCCAAGACTCATGTTTTGATTTACACAACGTCTCATACCTTTGTGAATCCACTTTGTAACCATAAAACACAAGCTTTGTTGTTATTTAACCTTTATGGGGAGATCTTTGCAACCGAGGGCTGCGTGTCATTGCTGAGGAAGTCTCTACAAAGTGTTATGGTTGCGTGTCATTGAGGAGAGTTGTGGTTCTTCCTTTGTTGTTTGGGCTGCGAGTCCTTGGAGGGTGCTGCGTGTATTCTCTTGCTGAGTTCAAGACTGCGTGTCTTTGTAGGTTGGCTGCGCGTTGATCCATTAAAGATTTCGTTATGTAATTGTAAGTTGTGATTTATATATTCATAGTGAAATCAAGGTTTTACCCGAAAGGTTTTTTTTCTTGAAATCTGTGTCTCAACATATTTACTCTGTTTCATGCTTTATTTTTGATGGGTTGATTTAGATGCATGTTTAGGGGCTATATTTATTTGATTTAAAAGTAGACTCTAATTAAATAAGGGTTACTTGGAAACTTGCGAATTTAATTTAAATCAATTATCACACACGTTATTTTTTACAAATTGGTATCAGAGCAGGTTACGCTAATTTATTACGTATTACTATTTTTCGCAAAATCATGTGATATTGATTTTTTTTTTAAAAAATCAGTTTTGTGAAAAATTGCAATTTTTCACTGGAACGCCCATTTAATGAGGAGCCTATTTTTGAAAAAAATCACGACCGTGATGATAAATTAAAAAGTTTGAATTTGAAACTTTGAAAAAGAATTAAAGTTTTGGAAAAAGAAAGTTCTCTCTTTAAAAGTAAGATTGACTATTTGCAAGCATTTTAAACTCAAAGTAATATTTGTCATGAGCACTTTGGTAATTTGTGTATTGATTTTGATTCTTTGAAAATTGCCAAATAGAAGAGTGATGAGAAAGTCCTAGTTTTAGAGAAGGAATTAAAGGACTTAAAAAATTCTAAGGTTCCCGTTTGTGCCGTCGAGGATAAAAAACTAATCGATGATTTTATGGCACGTGAAAAGACTCCTAGGGATAAGTTTGTTTTAATTTAGGGTGAGACGATAAACTGTTAAGTTTAATTGAAAATTAGAAAAAGAAATCCCTATCTTTGGAATAGTCTAATTCTTTGCTTGAGTTAAATATTTTGAAATTAAAAAAATGATTTGACTTACTCAAGTAGGTTTGATAGTGATGGTAATGGCTCATCGTGTTCTCATGCTTCTAATGCTAAAACCAAAACCATTATTTGTTTTAGAAGGTCAACTAATTCCAAGGATGTTAGAAAAGATCACACTTTAGGTGTCGTTCCACTCGTTTACACATGTTCATATTGTGGTAGGAAGGGTCACCTTAGGAGATTTTGTTTTGATCTTGTAAGAGGTCCTAGGAATTCAAAGTCTAGTATTTTGTTGGTTCCCAAAAGCCCGTGTCGACGTGTTACATCCACTTGGGTTAGGAAATCACTTTTGGATACGCTAGATTTTAGAATAGTTGATTCTCATCTGCTTCCACATGATTCTTCTCTTGCCATATCATATAGATGATTGTGTTGGCATGTTTGTCATACACTAGTTGTGGTTTCATGATATATATTTTCTAGTGTAATGACATGTACTTTTTGTATATATTTTTTGTTTGGAAAAATTTTGAAAAATACAAAAAAGATTTTATTTTGATAAATTTTTTAAAAAATTCAAAAAGATTTTTGTATTTTGTTTACACCGTTTATGGATGAACACTTAGGATTACCGAGTCACAACATCATTCTATTATTTTCATGTGACTATTTGATAGTGTTTTGAGATAATAAGTCAATTCATCCTTGTGCTTTATAATGTTTGGAGTCATTAAGATATACTGAAGTGTTACTTCCTACATGTTTGACTCATGATTTCCTTTATTCCACACATGCACGGATTTGTTTGATTATTGTGCTTGTCTTATCATATGTTGGTTGAGTGTTTTCACTTCAATCCTGTCCTTAAAACAAATCAAGCGCGATAATTTTTTATAAGAAAATTGTGGATATAAAAACTGTTTTGTGAGTTTGTGTGCTTTGTTTGAACGGGGAAGGGCTGGGAAATGTTCATTTTTCCTTTGCGAATACTAAGACACCATTAAATGGGACCTAAAAATGGAGGAATTTTATTATTCGGGGTCCAAAGAGGTTTAAAAGAGCCCGAAAAAATTGAAAGGCGATAAAAAGAAATTCATGCCAATTATGGGCCATTTAGGTTTTTGCACCAATTCTCCAAAGTTTGAGAATTTAGATTACCTCTAAAAAGAAAATATATATGAGGGTGTTTGGTTGGAGATTTTATAACGGGTTTGCACATCCTTGAAAATCTTGAAAATGCACTAAATAGGTTTAGACGTTATTGGGGTGAAAATCATTTTGACTTTGTTTTGTTGATTTGCATAAGACAGTGTCATCTAAATTCAACAAACTTTTACACCTAAGGATACTTTTGATGCTCATTCATTAGGGGTACACATATGCATCTTGCACATATGATTGATTGAGTTGATTTACCTATCGAATGTGTTCACACCCATTCATTCCATTTCCCTGACTTGGTTATTTGAGTCTAAATCCATGGTGTGATTTTAGTAGCATATTTTTTTCAAATGGTATCTTATTTTTGTATGAAAAAAATGAAAAATCAAAAAGAGTTTGTGAATTGTTTTTGCATCTCCTTGCAAGATGCACGTTGGCCATATGGTTTGTTGCCTCGTTTTGTATACCGTGACACCCCGATTTTACTTATTTGATTCATTCTTCTCATTTGTCTATTTGGGGACATCATAAAAAGGGGAAGAAAGAATTATCATATTAAGGGGGAGTTTGAATTTTGGGAGAGTTTTTGAGATGTAGCTTATGTTTTTATCTTAAATTGATATCGATGTTTATCTCATTTCAAACTCGATATGTCACGTGGTATTTTCTTTGTCTCATGTGTGTAGGTTCGAAGATTAAAGATCAATTGGTTGCACACCCTAATGAGAAAAGCGTTGAGATTCCTTAAGAGTTGAAGAACAAATGATGAAGTCTTATTCATTTGTATCTTTTTAGTTTTGGGTTCATGGAACGGTAGATTTTTATAAGCAAATTTGTTATTTGATAATTCGGATTTCTATGTATATACCGGCATAGACATAGGGGGATATTTGTAAGGTCATTTCTGTCCATTATCAATTTGTATGTCATACGCCGTTACCCCTTTAAGAACTTCAAGATCGCATCTACATCAACGGATCCGAATATCAAAACCATCCTCACTTAAAATTTGGTTTCCGCATAATCGGACCGGTCCGCCCCTATTAAAAACTAACCGATATGCCCCCAGACTGATCAGCCCTTAAGTCAGACCGATCCTTCTTTGCTCTAGAAATAGTAAACCCCGGATCGAATGCAAACCGAAGAGTCCCTATTCAAAAAAGAACCGATCCTCTATCAGACCGGTCCATCATCAGAAGCGGACCGATCTGCCTGAGATAAAATCGATCAGATCCGCTTAAGATTTTTCTAGCCCAGGTTTCCTTATTTAAACCAACTTCGGGGATTTATTTTTTAAGACTTTGATAGACGATTTTAAGAGTCCCAAATGCTTTAAGTCTTCACCTTTTTGAGTCCCAAGACTCATGTTTTGATTCACACAACGTCTCATACCTTTGTGAATCCACTTTGTAACCCTAGAACACAAACTTTGCTGTTGTTCAACCTTTGTGGGGAGATCTTTGCAACCGAGGGTTGTGTGCCATTGCTGAGGGAGTCTCTACAAAGTGTTATGTCTGCGTGTCATTGAGGAGAGCTGTGGTTTTTACTTTGTTGTTTGGGCTTCGAGTCCTTGGAGGGTGCTGCGTGTATTCTCTTGCTGAGTTCAAGACTGTGTGTCCTTGTGGGTTGGATGTGCGTTGATCTGTTGCAGATTTTTCTATGTAATTGTAAGTTGTGATTTATATATTCATAGTGAAATAAAGGTTTTACCCGAAAGGGGTTTTTCCTTGAAATCTATGTCTCATCATATTTAGTGTGTTGTATTCTTTATTTTTGATGGGTTGATTTAGATGCATGTTTAGGGGCTGTATTTATTTGATTTAAAAGTAGACTCTAATTAAATAAGGGTTACTTGGAAACTTGCAAATTTAATTTAAATCAATTCTCTATGTAATTGTAAGTTGCGATTTATATATTCATAGTGAAATAAAGGTTTTACCCGAAAGGTTTTTTTTCTTGAAATCTGTGTCTCAACATATTTACTATGTTGCATGCTTTATTTTTGATGGGTTGATTTAGATGCATACTTAGGGGATGTATTTATTTGATATAAAAGTAGTCTCTAATTAAATAAGGGTTACTTGGAAACTTGAAAATTTAATTTAAATCAATTATCACACATGCCATTTTTTACAAATTTATATAGGGAACTACAAACGATAAGAAGGCAACTGAATCAGGTAACAATTGACAAATTCATATGTCTTATCATGTCACAAATACTCAAGCAACTTTTGAAGTTGTTAACACATTAATTCATATCTTGCAAGAAGTAATATATCAGATCTTCTCTACATCGTTATACCATAGAAACTACATAGAAGTGATGAACTCATCTCCAAAGCTCATAACATGCTTATGATATTTTACATTTTCAGCAATTTGTTGTTTTCAATAAATTGCTTTTGATACTTTTAATTTCTTCGAATATTGGATAAATGATTTTTTTCTTTCAAAATCACTATATTCATTCTCAATTCATACATATAATATATTTCGACACAACAAATAGAAGATACAAATACATATATAAGATACTACATACATTATTCCACTCTTTCTAAATGAATATATTCATTCTCATTTTGACTACGCAAAATATTGCCCGAAAAATAAACTAAAATAATAATTTATAAATTTTTGGCCAGTCTTCGCGTGGCCTGAACACTAGTTGTAGAAATTGTTTCTACATCATCAATAACAATGGAGAGTTAGGATAAAACATTAAAAGTATGGTTCCAAAGGATCATTGATTATTTTCACGATAATTTTTAATTTTTTTAATAAGTGTATCATTACATTAAATTGAATTGAATGTACCAATATCGAGTTTACAATGTGCATAATATTAATTATAATATGTAATAGCCAGGACACTACAAGATATGAGTAGATAAAGCCTTGTTTATTGTGACACCCCACCCAATTAAATATCGGGTGATCAGTCATTTATTAAATTAAAACAAAATGTTCAGTTGGTTTATTCTTTGCATTACTGTGGAAAAACTTTATTTCAATTAATTACCTAATATTCAATTAAGCTAGTGTAAAAAACATTTCCTCCTAACACATACATTTAGTTTCTTTTAACAAGTAACCCACTTCATTAACTAAATGAACCATACAAAAAATCAAATACCAACCACTGAACTAAATAACAGAATAATAAATGCAGAGATGAGTGTCCCAGTTAAAATGCCTACAATCACCAACATAAATTACCAAGTTTAATTGAAACTGAAATACTGATGAGAAATAAAAAATCTCTCGAAATAATCATAGTCTGAGAATGGATACATATGCCCTGAATTGAAAGTCTCAATAAAATGAATTAAATGATAGATGCATTTAATCTCAAAGACCAACAACTACCACAATCGATGCAGCTCATCAAATAATCCAAGTGTCGTGATTTGGTGTCATTGTGGCTAAGAATCTGTTAGAAGATATATATATATATATATATATATATATATATATATATATATATATATAGAAAAGAGAGAAGATCTGCAAGAAATGGGTCAGAACCCGAGTAAAAATAGTTTTAATATAGCATGTGCATAAATGCGATTTAGCACATATTATATACATGTTAGAAATTTGTGCTTTCACTTGAGATGCTCACCTCTCAACTAATTTGCACACTTAACGCATCTTCTAACCCATACTAGCCATGCTACCTAGCCTAACTAGTTCGAAGCCACACTATCAATACTTACGTTCACCCCTAGTACACTCGTATCGCCCATACATTACGTGATTAACATAGGTTATCCCAAATGGTTGATTTATGTTTTCACCATTCGTGTAGTTAATATTTTACTCACTAAGATTAATTTACTTATCATTATTACCATATCTACTAGTTTGCACAATAGAATTGTTCTTTTATATATATATCCTATACCCCTAGGTTAAGACCACTTGGCCCAATGCATCCTCTGCTATCGTATCCCAGTACATCTCACACTGAATAGGGATAAAGTTTCGAATAATCTCCCATGAACCATCAAAATACAAGAACACATATTTGAGGTTAACATAGTCCCTAGCCCAATGGGTCACACACATACCTACATTCCCATTTAATCGTCGAACTATCATATCTCGAATGGCACGTGTCCAAGGTTCTATGTTCTATGGTGCAAGTCTAAAGATCCCCCTGAAAACTCATCAGAATAAGACTGCATAAGTGCACAACCTCCACCTGATATCAAGCAGCGTAGGTATGTCATGCACATAGTAAACAATCCATAGGTATACACACAACCTATTATAATCTTAGGTACTCACATAACCATAATACACTTCTAGGTATTTACCCAACCCAATATAAACCTTAGGTAACCTAATTATTTCCTAGTATATATAGAATATTATTCTCTACTACTCATTTTTTGTGTGCCCTAAAAAAGCTTATGATTCAAGTGTAAATCTATCGCAAGAAGTAACATTCGGTAAGTACAAAATCGTAAACCACATGGATTAAAACACTCCTTAGAGAAGAAGAATAAGTTAAAAAGGATTCTCTAAACGTCACAAAGGTGAAAGTGTAAAATATTATGTAATTGTTTGAAAAAGTGATTGAGGGTAATATCTAAACTAACTTGCAATGGATAAACAATTAATTAGTTAATAATTATGAAACTATGAAAGGAACTAAGATAAGATGTAGTTCAAGATTTTGAAGGGATTGAGGATCATTCTCCCACCTTGGATTCACAAAAAGGATAATAGGACTTAGTTGAAATTACTTCTAATCGAGCACAACTAATTAAATCCGAACATCAACTATGTAGAGATTAACTCATCGATGGAGGACTAGGGTATTGGTAAATGGGTTTGGTTTGTAGTAAAACTTCAAAAACTATCCCTTGCATGACAAGAGAAGTTAAGAAGCTAGGATACTTCAATACAAACACATAAAGTTAAATTAGGGAAATTCTAAACCAAACCCTATATTTAAAGTACAAGCATCCTAGGTGGGATTATGATCCTCAACCTTAAATTCTGCTACTCAAAATCGAAACTAGATTGCACATGCCAAGAAACCACATACTATAGCAATCAATAATGGGTAAACACACAATTATACTAGATATGGTAATAAATGAAAATTAAAGCTAATAAAATAAGTAGATAAGAAGTAAATGAACCCTTCTGGCGTTAATAACCACAAATCAACAAGTAATCCAAGATTTACAAGTAGGTAAAAACAATAAATACAGTTGACCGAGGAGAGAGAAAATAGTGTTTTCTATAACAAATAAATATCCCAAGTAAAACTATCCCTCAAATAAAAGAGAAAACAAGGATAAACACCAAAAAATCTATCCAAAATGGCAAACTAGTAATAAGAAGAAAGCTAGAAATGCAAGGCTGAATCGATTTAGTGCCAATCCGAATCAATTCGAAAATGTAAAGATGCTACACTGCCTGAAACCGAATCGATTCGCAACAAGGGTGAATCGATTCGTTGCTAATAAAAATGAAGGTTGCATTTCTTTGGCTTTGTATATCCAAAGTTTCATCGAAACTTTCGTAACATCTTCGTTCGATATCGTATTCAAGCACCGTCGGAGGCCATGTGAAGATGAGAAGAAGGCCTACAACTTTAATGAAGAAATAAGGATCAAAACTTGAATGATGGGATTGCTAAAATGCCCCCGACTTACCTACTGACTACAGAACTTTTCCGAATCCAAACAAACTTCCCAATATACATTTTCGAGACCTAAAAAAACTCAATTAAGACACATGAAATATACATATGATGAAATCGGGGGTTGGGCAATAAATGAGTATAAAAATCGAGAATATCATGTAATCCCCTGTACTTTTATGGATAATTAAATTCCATAAGTGGGCATAACTTGGAAATTTGAGGAATTTCTGTTAATATAAATTTTTGGACTTTACGAGGGTTAGATGATTTTTGATGTGTGCTACATTTACTTTTGGGAGTAAGTAAATGAGTTAGACTATCTTAATTATATGTCACAATTGGATAAAGTGGCAAAGGATAATATTTTAACTGGAAAACCCGTATTGAAATGTATTGGATTTAATTAGTGAATTGTGGTTAAGTACCTCAGATGGATATTTTGAGTGTCCGATTGGTTTCAGAATGGCCGGGAATTTTTTACTAGTAACGACTCGTAATTGAGTAAACGAGTAATTTTTGGGTTTAATAGGGATAAACCCTCTTTTTTTCCCTATAAGACACGATAGTGGGAGAGAAAGTAAAGAAAAGATAGAAAAGAAGAAGGTAAGAAAGGAAGAGAGAAAAGAGGAGAGAAAAGGAGATTTTGGCCAAACTCCGCGGGATTCGACTCGAGGTCGTCGAATTTTATCCAGGAGGCAAATGTTTACTTGCTTTATTTAATTTAGTGTGTAAATATCATATTAGTTGGTATAGACAAACCATAAAGATTTTTGGGTTGGGTTTTTCGTGAATAAAAACAGGTTTTTCAAAAGAGTAACGAGTAAACCCCAAAAAATATTTGATTTAAGATATTTAGAAATTTATTATAATTGATGGTTGGTTTTTGGTTCTAGGATGTTTAGAACCCTCTTTAAATGTAGATATGTTTTGTGTCGAGGTTGTGTTTGGGGTAAGAAATAAAAGCTTGGAGGTTTTGTTAATGGCCTAAACAGACCCTGGAAAGACGATGCCCTGTTCGATCGATCGATCGACTGCCAAGGGTCGATCGATAGATCCTACAGATATTTTGGCAATATCGGCTTATGTTGTGTATATGGAATAAATTTCCAAATTAATTAATGCTAGCTTTTTTATTTGAGGAAATAGATATCCAACTAGGGGAATTCATACCTAGCCAATTAAGGGAATTTATTTGGATTAGGAAAGTGAAAAATTGTAGGGCACTTAAGGAGGGGTTTTGAGGAAAATAAATTGTGGAGATGGATGTTTGGGGTTACCAAAAATAGAGTGGGGACCTCTAATTTATTATTGGACTCATATGTATGCCTTGGGTTAATTGAATAAAGTCCAAGGCTTACTAATTTAGGGGTGTTCGAAATGAGTGACACCCGGGGTAATATTTCGGCGGGCGTTTATATATACAATATATGAGTAGAAATATACTTATATGCCACCTATATGTTTGGAATAAATCTTTGGATGAGAATAGGATGGAAATTGAGGATAGAGGCCAGAGTTGCATGAGCGGCTATCCGGGGTCGGTTGACGACTATGATTGTAGGTAACGCGATACCTATAAGAATAAAAATAAGTTGAGAGTATATATATTTTATTATTACAAATTGATTTATTTGGGAATATGTATAAATCCTTAAATGTGATTAAGGTGCGAGTCATATTTCAAGTAAGATAATACTTATCGGTTTAGTATATTAAGTTTGCGAATACTTATATACTATTACGAATGGGAACATTCGGGATTATTGGCTATCGCCAGGAGAGCTCATAATTATAGCCATATATATGTCTGAGAACCGATATATATATATATATATATATATATATATATATATATATATATATATATATATATATATATATATATATATATATATATATATATATGATGGGATTACAGTATATATAATATGATTCGTATAAATATATTTGTGTGTGATTGATATGTTTGTACCTTAGAGGGAGGTTCCACGGGATTTCCTTTGGCGTAGGGTTAGAACCACCAGATTATATATTTTCTCAAGTGCGATCCGGGGAGGTTGGGCGATGTGAGTGAATCCCCTGGCTTGAGGAATAGGGAGAGTATATCCCCAGTTTATCTTGTCCCGTTTTCGACTGCGATGTGGGTGTACTCCACTTGTAGAGGGAACATGAACGCCTCCACCGATGTATATTTTTACCATGACCATGAGAGAGTCTGGCTTGGTACCGTGGTATAATGAGTAAACCCAGATTCAAATAGGCACTATGAGTCTGCATCCTCGAGTTATAGCTCGGTGTGATGGTTATTATGCTTGTGATTGTAATAATTATAATTATATAAGTTGAGCAAATTATATTGCTTGTATATGAAGATGAGATAGAATATAAAGTAAACATGTGTATATAAGGTGAAATTCCCCTTACGGTAGATTTATATCTAGATTTATGTAAGTATGGGTAATTGGTTATAGTTAGATCGGTATATATATTTATGCAAACCATATATTTATACACGTTATGTGCTTCGGGCCTAATCGATCTCGACGATCAATATTGCCAAATAGTAGTGTATCGGGGGGGGGGGGGGGGTTCCTTGTTTGGATTTTACTTCGCGAGACACCCCACGCACAAACGTAGCGCAGTGTCGGGAATGGGGAGAAGTTTAGGCCTTAGTACTCAGAATAATTAGGGAATATTAGAGATTGGGTGATATCGTTTAGTTAGGAAGGGTAGCTTAACTAAGTTAATTTAAGAGAATGCGATAGGTGTGCACTACTAGAAGAGGGGTGAGGGGTATCTCATGGGAGTGCGATACCAATTTAAATATGAGATAAATAATATTTTAAAAATAAAGCATTTATGCACTTGCAAAACATTTTTACAAATCGAGCTCTGACCCGTTTCTATAATTTCCCTCTTTTTCTATATACGTATATATCTATAGGTGTCCAGACGTAGGGATGTCTGGATGAAGATTCTTTCAAGTCAGATGTTGCTGCAACAGCTGTGGATGCATGAAGGTTTATATTTAGACGCTTAGATTCTTGTGATCTAGATACGAAGCATTTTCGAAACATTCGAGCCGATAGCCCAATTGTATTTATTTATTCTTTTACCACCTTTTAGTGCGTCATTTGATTTGGTTGTACTAGGTTAAACCAAGTGTTCGGTGATTTTATTTCAATTATATATATATATATATATATATATATATATATATATATATAAACTGTGTGAATGATTTATTTTTATGTATTTATTAAAAAGATTAGTTAAATAAAATTTTGATGCCAGCCTAATAGGTTATTAGTAATTAAATTGGTTTTCGACAGTGATGTTAAGAATGAACCATACAAGACTCATGTTTTAATTTGGTACAGGATTGATCACCTAGTATTTTATTAGGCGGGCGTGTCACATATGGTATCAGAGCGTTAGGTTCTAGTGTCCTTAGGAATATGTGTGGACGTACTACGCTTTCAGCGTTGCTCTCGATTTGATATAGTGCCTTAGGATTAGGATTGTTGATTCGTCTTGTGAGATTTCATTCTCCTGCCATTAGATACGATTATAGTAAATCCTTTGTGCCCTCATTCGGGGTTCGTGTGCCGATTGAGGAAGGGAGACTAAGGAAATCCGTGATGAGGATAGTAGGAGGCGGGGCATTAGTTGGAGCTGTTAGATGAAGTTGGAGACCAACACCGCAATAGAGGTCATTCTCCTTGTGGCATTTGTCGAGGGTTGTTGTAATGACTACAAAAGTATAGTAGTTATAATTACCCAAGTACCTCTATAGTAGAGAGTGGTGCTAAACTTGACTTACCGAGTGAAGTCAAATTGGAAAAGGTTAAAAAGGTCTTTAAGAAGGACCATACGATGAAGCTAAGTCATGCGGAGGTAGTGTAGCATTACTCAGTGGAAGTAGAAGGCTCGGGAGCTTTGGCTTAGAGCAGGGTATGGAAATACCCCTATGTGAAAATTTGAGGTAAATTTTTCACTCGTTGGAGCAATATTGAAATGGTGGAAACGTTGGTTACCATATTCGGGGGAGAAAAATGTTTTGCTCATAAATGGATCTTATGAATAGTTTTAACTGTTAGTTTCCTTAGTTTGTCAGGAGTAAAAGGAATGCAGTTCTTTAATTATTCACATAAGGATTGGCCATAGGCCAACAGTGAATAAAGACTTATAAGGATAAGTAAACTTTATACCAAATTAAGGTTGGTACAATGGAGAGAGAGTTCTTCAATAAAATGATAGGCTCACTTGTAAGTGTTGCTAATACCGGGACTTCTTGTATAGGTGAGGGAAATGTCATACCTCTTATACAGGGAATGTTAAGAACTTCAATGAGAATGGAGCTGGACGAGTTAAAGAATTAAGTCCAAGGGTAAAGACTAAGATTGTTTGTATTCATGGAATCCCATTGGTGGACATCCACCCGGGGAATTCATCGAAGCAGGGTCGTTGAGGCAGGTTGTGGAGTTTCTCTTCACCGAAGAAGTTAAGGGAATTACGAAGGAGGTTGTCAGGATCGAGGCTATAGAGTCCTAGATACTGATAAATTTAACATGGTCAAGGTGGCCAATGATGGAAAATATTGCAATGTGGAGCGTAGAACCACGCAGTTAGTCCTTTCCCGGTAGGAGTTGACGGACAAGAATGGAGTACCGAGATGGGGCATTGATTAAAGTAGTTTTTGATTTAGTTAGGGAAAGTGCACCATGTTCGGGAACCATTAGCAATAGCTAGAGGGATTGGCAAAGTTGTTGCGATGAGTTTCACCTCGCACAAAGGAGGTTTACTTTGCGCAGCTAGATAGAGTCGCGGCATTTCGCTAACCCTAGATTCATGTGCGTAATTCGAGCTCTGTGGAGGTATCAGTAACATTATATAGTGTATATATATGTGTTCTTCCGTGGTAGCGGGGTTCTATTTTAAATTTATATCAGGTTTGTACTACTCGTTTTGTGTGTGTTATACGAGTATGACACTATCATAAGAGAAATGTATTTGTGGACTATCGGAGCGATAGCAGGCAAATGATTGCAATACTATCGTATCCACGGTTCCAGGGTGGAACATATTGTTGTTGAGATATCTCATCTGGATATAGAGATAGTTCGCTTTTGTTATGGGAAGATTATTTCAGTATCATGCTTTGAGTGCGTGGCGACCTCATATATATTATTTAAAGTATGCAAGATGTATCGTTAAGCTGTGAGTTTAAGCTCATTTATATTGGCAGAAAGGAATTAGTGTTAGTACGAGCACTTGGTGGTGTGGCTCCTGGAAAGAAATAGGATTTCTGACCACATTTTGTTGATAGGAGGGATATATTTTTCCCAGTTGCATAATTGAAACTAACGGACCTCCACGATCGACAAAGTTAAGCAGTAGTGTATCGAAGTGGTTCGTTGTTTGGATTTCTCTTATGAGACACTCAACGCATGAACCTTAACGACGTCGGGAGTGGAGAGATGTTATGGGATGCAAGGATGTTGGTTTTGATGAGAAATCGCTTAGTGTGGAGAAAACACTATGGACTGAGAGCCGTGGGATGATTACATTCTTATAGAAGTGGATGTTTTATGGAAAAGAGCTGAAATGGTTTTCCCACCACAAGTATGTGGGTGAGGTTGGAGTTAGAGAATTGATTTAAGTATTATAGCCAAGCCTTGATGAAAAGGCAAATTTTGGAGGTAGTATGTTTTGGTTATAATGTTCGTAACCCTTTTGTAGAGACTAGGCACCCCGATTAGTTAGACTTTCCATTTCGCTAAGATGGAAGGACATAGTGGTAGAAGAGCGTTAGTAGGTTAGTGAGGTAGGATTTTAGGACGTCACGCTGGTGTGCCTTAGACCATTATATCTCAATGAATGACGATGCGAGTAAGTAGTGTAACGGGAGGGTTCCTTTTCTGGATTTCGTTTTGCGAGACGTATCACGCATGAAACCGATCAAATGTCAAAAGTTGAGATAGGTCTTAGGCACTAGGGATATAGTTACTATAGTATTCATATTACTTGTGTAGTAAACACTTTGATCATAGGGTTATTAGGAAGTAAGGCTAGAAGGACTAGTGGCACCGATATAAGGAGATTGTGGTGAGTTAAACACGAGAAGATTCATGGGTTAAATTTAAGAAGTATTGAATTCCCAAGCATAAGAAAGATTGGAGTTTGAAGAATTCGGGTTAGGAATACCCCTATGTTAGCAATAGGCCAAGAAAGTGAGGCCCATTTTTTTAAAGGGAGTGTTACAACAGTTGTGCAGATAGGCACTGGCTATAAGGTGTATGGGCACCTTGGTAAGTTGATTTTATGTATACCGCCATAACTAGAAGGGGGCATAGTATATAAAATGGAAGATATGCCCTGAATCAGACATAAATGGATTTGGAGTGTGTTGAATGGAATGTCACATAAGGCATACGATAATCTAATTGTATAGGTGCAATAAGAGTTTTCACACTTAAGCTAAGCAAGAAGACTAACATGAGTAGTCAAGTGCTATGGTAGTTTCCCTTTTTAAGGGAATTTTGAAGTCCAGATAGAGATGAGTGTATGCCTGGAGTAGCGAATCTCGGATAGGATTAATAAGTTAGAGCGGCGGTTATGGGCTCGTTTTGTGCGATTTTATGCGATGTGACATTAGAGTCAACCTTACGATTGAGGTAACATAGTAGATCATGTAGATCTAGATAAGATAGTAGTAGAGAAGTGCATGAGTGTATGGTCTAGTTCCATTGATTAGTACCATTCCACTTTTATGCGTTAGGATGTGGAGTGATTTGCGATCCTAGGTTAGTATCGGTAGTATTTGAATTTTGAGGGCGAAATTCTGTTGTAAGGGGGGGAGTATGTAATACCCCGTACTTTTATGGATAATTAAATTCCATAAGTGGGCGTAATTACAAGATTTGAGGAATTTATGTGAATAATTTTTTTTGGAGTTTACGAGGGTTTGATGATTTTTTATGTGTGCTACATTTACTTTTGGGAGTAAGTAAATGAGTTAGACTATCTTAATTATATGTCGCAATTGGATAAAGTGACAAAGGATAATATTTTAACTGGAAAACCCGTATCAAAATGTATTGGGTTTAATTAGTGAATTGTAGTTAAGTACCTCAGATGGAGATTTCAAGTGTACGGTTGGTTTCAGAATGTCCAAGATAGTAAAAAAAGAGTATGCGGGAGTAGTGTTTGGATTCTAGGAATTTTTGGGCCAATAGGGACTCATAATTGAGTAAACGAGTCATTTTTGGGTTTAATAGGGATAAACCCTTTTTTCTTTCCCTATAAGACACGAGAGTGGGAGAGAAAGGAAAGAAAAGAGAGAAAAGAAGAAGGGAAGAAAGGAAGAGAAAAAAGAGGAGTGAAAAGGGAGATTTCGTCAAAACTCTGCGGGATTCGACTCAAGGTCGTCGGATTTTATCCACGAGGCAAGTGTTTACTTCATTTATTTAATTTAGTGTGTACATATCATATTAGTTGGCAGAGACAAACTATAAAGATTTTTGGGTTGGGTTTTTCGTGAATCAAAATGGGTTTTTCGGAAGAGTAACGAGTAAACCACGAAAAATATTCGATTTAAGATATTTAGAAATTTATTGTAATTGATGGTTGGTTTTTGGTTCTAGGATCTTTATAACCCTCTTTAAATGTAGATATGTTGTTTGTTGAGGTTGGGGTAATAAATAAAATCTTGGTGGTTTTGTTAATGGATGAAATAGACCCGAGGAAGACGATGCCCTGTTCGATCGATCGATCGACTGCCACGGGTTGATCGATCGATCCTATAGATATTTAAGCAATTTCGACTTATGTTGTGTATATGGGATAAATTCCCAAATTAATGTAATACCCCGTACTTTTTGGCTATATTTAATTTGGGATTAATTAATTAAATTGCGTACTAATTGGAAATTAATCCGGGTTATAAATACTAATGGGATGCGAATTGGTATTTGATTAGGTGCATATATGATTATATATGTATTTGGTATTATAAAATTTGTCGTGAGATTTATATACGGCAATTTGGAAATTTTGTTGAGACGCGTGGGACCGCCGCGTCAAGGTATAATATTTTGATATTAAAAGTGAATTTAAAATCTATAATCCGTATGGTCGTTTTGAGTGCGCCAACGCGTCTGGAAGGGTCGAGATAGTCAGAAAACACTAGCCGGGGGTATAGTTTGGGTCCCGGGGTATTTTTAGGCCATTCCGGCACCATAAAGGGTATTTTAGTAATTGGGTATTTTTGGGTAATTAAAAGTGACGAAAATTGAGAGTTGTAATCTGATAAGGGATTGACCCAACCAACCTTTATTAACCCAACAAGCTACGGAGGTTTATTAAATTAGGTTTTCATAAGTTCCCTCAAAGCAAACCCTAGCCACCATAGCTTTTTTAGAGAAGAAAGCTTGGAGAAGGAGAGAGAGAGAGAGAGGAAACTCTGCAGAAACTTCATCAAACCTACATAAAAACCAGAAATCAAACCAAGGCAAGTGTTTTAATCATATTTAAATTCGTAGAATGTTTCCTCCATGTTAGAAGATTGATAAATTACAACTGTTCTTGGAAGACAATGAAAACCCATGTAGTTTGAAGTTAGAACTTGAATATTTTGAAGAGAATTGCATGTAGTATGATAGGAGATGATTTCCCCTTATATTAATTGTGATTTGAAGGAATTAAAACGAAATAAATTCTGGAATTTGAGGATGATTTAAACCTAGGGTTCATGTTCTAGAGAAATTGGGAAAAGTGTAGAGTTTTGTAAATTTAGTTGATGTTATGATGATTCAATCCTTGAAAACATGTTAGGAGATGATTTAAATATGTTTAGGATGAATTAGAGACCCTAAAACGTTATTGGAATGAACCTTGGAAGAGATTAGAAGTGATAAAAATGGTGAAAAATGTATTTGGGATAATCTGGGCCGAAACTGGCCACTCGTTAGAAGCAGCCCCCAGGTTGTTCGAACGAGCTCGTTCGAACGAGCTTCTAACGAGTTGACCAGTCGTTATTTACGAGTAGGGATTTTCGTTCGATATCTCGTTCGAACGAGATATCATTAGAAGGGTCAGTTCGTTCGAACGAACTGGGATCTCGTTCGAACAGCCTCGTTCGAACGAGACTTCTAACGACCTGACAGTCCAAACTCGTTCGAAGCCTCGTTCGAACGAGACATCTAACGAGTTGACAGTTTGACCCTTTTTGGACTGTTTTGATTTTTGGAGCCCCTTAAACTTGTTCGAGGATATAGATGACCTTCCTTTATTGATGTGAGGTTAGATTTGGGACTTTTGGATTATTGAGAGGAGTAAACTATATACGAGAATTATATTCAATGAACCGTTTGGGTTGAGACGTGAGTGTCTACTACGATGTGACGATAAATTATGGCACGTATAATTATGAACCGGAATGAAATAAGTTGTGATAATTATAGTTAGTACGAGAGTGAAATATGTACTACAAATTAAAATACGGTATTACTAAGATGTGTGTTTACTTAGTATTGGTATATGGATTGTGTGTATGACATACCTACCATACTTGCTATCACGGGAGGTTACGTTCGCTTAGGACCCTCTAATCCTTGTGTGCCTACGGGGGGGATATAGACTGGTACCTTGATGAACATAGGTCATAGAAAGACTTATTGTGATATTAATAAGTCCGCTGACCATGGGAGCGTAGGTATGTGCGTGACCCATGTGATGGTGACTGTGTTCGCCTCCATTATTTGTGATGTTGTTATCGGTAAACTATTCCTGAGAGATTCGGAATATGTAATCCTTATGTACGTGATGTACCGGGATGGATAGCAGAGTATGTGTGCACTACAGCTTAGATTGCGGGGTGCTTGTATTGTATATTTATGTTATGAATAATATACATTAAATTAATGGGAATCCTAACATTAATGTTGTAACTGTATTACGGTATTGTTTCGAGATATATAAGGAGTTAACTGATACTTATATATATGTCATATTTAGTAACTGAGTTTACGTTAAACCTCTATTTAATCACGAGTGTTGTTATGTTAAATGGAACCGAGTAAAATGGGTAGAACTTTTAGCAGTCTAGCTAGTTATGTTGTCAGTTAGCTAGTAGTATGGGACGTTATAGATGGGTACTTACGTTAGGAGTGCACAGTTAGACGAGAGGTGAGAATATCATGCGAGTGTACGTCCTAACATGTACTTTGCATTTAATGTTTTAAATGTTTTTAAAGCACTTGCAGGTTTTTAAAATATAACTCCACATTCGGGCTCTGACCCGTTTGCTTTTCAAATCTCTTTTTCTTTGTAAAACCATTTTAGGTGCCCAGCCACAAGGACACCAAGCATAGGTACTCATTCAGGTGACGTGCTGTAGTTGGTTCTGGAAGCTACAGGGAATTGCTCATAGACGCTTCTATCTTTTGGATTCCAGAGTCACTATCTATCAATTGTAGGGCATGTTGCCCATTTCTATTTAGAGACATCTTTTATACTTCAGTTTTCAGACTTTAGCACGTTTTATTATTGTTTCAGTTTATTTATTTCAGTTATGGGATTGTAGTGAGGGGTTTCCTCCAGACTTTATTTACTCTATTGTGATGGTTATTCATTTCATTTCAGCATGGTGAATGGTGTTATATATATTTCTTCATTTTACACTTGTTGCATGTTAATCAGACTTAAATTAAAATTTGGCAACTTGCTTTTTAAATACTAGGTGGTTAGTAATAATAAAATGTTTTCGACAATGATGCTATTAACTGAGCCAACTTGGCATTTTTGAACTTATTTTATAAAGGAGTAGCTACCCGGTATTTAATTAGTCGGGGTGTCACAGGTGGTATCAGAGCATCAGGTTCTAGTGTCCTTAGGATCTGTACGGCTATTATGTTTCCGCTACGTTTCTTTGATATAGAGCCCTATATTTTAGGACTGTTGTATTCTTTTGTGTATGCTTCGTTCTTCAGCTATATTAAGTTTATAAACCGTGGACTTATAAACTTTGTTCTTATTTCAGATGCCTCCACGACGTGCACGACGAGTTCCCAGGAATGCTACGCCCGAACCACAGCCCGCTCCAGTTCAGGGCATGTTGAATGCCGCTGAGGTTGCAGCTATAGTAGCTCAAGCGGTAAATGCCGCGATTGCCGTGATTCAGCAGGCACCACCTCAGGCGCCGGTTGCCGCGCCAGTACAGGTTAATGCATTCTCGTCTGCTTGGGAACGTGTACGTGACGCTTTTCAGAAAGCGCATCCGCCAGAGTTTGCTGGAAGCTCAGATGTAGTAGTCTCGAGCCAATGGAGGAAGGACATGCAGAGGCATTTGAGGATGCATGAGTGCACAGACGTTCAGAAACAGGTGCTAGCTACTTTCAAGCTAGTGGGATCTGCATTACAGTGGTGGGAGTCTATCACCACCGCGGAGGAGAGGGATACCCTCATGATTCAGGAGTTCTGGGTGCGGTTCGACCGCAAGTACTTTCCATCCGTAGTTCATACAGAGATGAGAAGGAAACTGATGAGTTTGAAGCAGGAGGGCAAGACCGTGGCCGAGTATGAGGCCGAGTTCACTAACCTGTTGAACATCGTTCCAGACGAGATTCCAACAGAGAAGAAGAAGATAGAGAAGTTCACTGATGGGTTGAATTGGAGGATCCGACAGCATCTGCTAGGGAACCTATCGTTGGCCACGTATTCTGATGTGGTTAACGCTGCATTATTGCACTACCAGGACCACCGTTTTCACATGGCCGAGGGCAAGCGGTCGGGGGAGTCTAGCCATCAGGGCAGGACTGGAGGACATGGTGCCAGCGGGGCACAATCGGGTCAGGGGAAGAGGCAGACTGAGCAGGGTACCCAGCAGGGGGATAATAAGAGGTTCCGGTCAGGGAACTACAGGCAGGGACAGGGAGGTTTCCGCCAGGGCCATCAGGGTCCAAACGGCCATCAGGGCCAGCAGGGGCAGAATGGGCAGCAGTTTCAGCAGGGCCAAGGGAGGAATGGTAACGGCCACCAGGGCCGGGGACAGCAGGGGCAGAGGGGAGGGAACTTCCTAGGGAAGTGCTTTACTTGTGGCAAGACTGGCCATAAGAAGCAGGATTGTCCTGATAGGGGCAGGGCCCCACAGCAGCAGCAGCAGGGTGCTCGCCAGGAGCCACAGAGACCTATGTTCCCGCCGCTCTTCCTGCATCGCCACAGATGGCAGCACTGCCATCCATTCCAGCAGTCCCAGCTCAGCAGGGGCAGCTACAGTATGGACGTGTCTACAACGTTCACCAGGCTGCAGTTCCACAGGCACCGCCCGCGATCGAGGGTACGTTTCCTATCCATGGCACTATGGGTCGGGTGTTATTTGATACGGGTGCTACACACTGTTTTATTGCTACACACTTCGCAAAAGCTTTAGGATTGTTAGCTACGGCAGAGAGCACAGTGACGTGTGTCGACTCACCATTAGGGAGTGGGTCACTTATTTTCTTTATATGCCGGGGAGTGGGGGTAGAGGTTGGTGGTTTGGTATTACCTGCGGACATGTTAGTGTTAGACATGCATGTTCACGATGTGATCATCGGTATGGATTGGCTCGTAGCATATAGGGCCATGATTGATTGCTTCAGCGGGAGCATTGTTTTTGCCATTCCGGGGCAAGAGATGTTTATAGTGGCGATGCCTCGCCCAGAGGGAGGATCGACCGCTCACTTATATTACATTGAGGAGGATACCTCTAAGGAGGTTGTGATTCCTTTAGATTCGATCCCGGTTGTCAGGGAGTATTCAGACGTGTTTCAGGAGATACCAGGCTTACCACCCAGTCGAGAGATAGACTTCGTTATTGATTTGCTACCGGGTACGAGACCTATAGCACGTGCACCGTACCGTATGGCTCCAGCTGAGATGCGAGAGTTACGGGATCAGATAGAGCAGCTGTTAGGGCAGGGCTTTATTCGCAGGAGTACCTCACCTTGGGGCGTTTCGGTTTTGTTTGTGAAGAAGAGGGACGGTTCACTGAGATTGTGCGTGGACTACCGAGAGTTGAATAAGGTCACGATACGGAATAAGTATCCGTTGCCTCGAATCGATGACTTATTCGACCAGTTGAGAGGAGCTTCTTTCTTCTCGAAGATTGACTTGAGGTCAGGATACCATCAGTTACGTATCAGGGAGGAGGATGTCTCGAAGACTGCGTTCTTGTCGAGATATGGTTCTTACGAATTTCGGGTTATGCCTTTCGGCTTGACCAACGCTCCAGCAGTGTTTATGGACTTGATGAACAGAGTGTTCAGGGATTTCTTAGATCAGTTTGTCATTGTCTTCATTGATGACATTCTGGTTTACTCTCAGACAGAGGAGGAACACGCCGAGCATTTGAGGCTGGTTTTGCAGACACTTCGTCAGAACGAGCTGTATGCAAAATATGAGAAGTGCGGGTTTTGGTTGAAGGAAGTCCAGTTCTTGGGTCATATTATTTCTGACCAGGGAATATCGGTTGATCCGGGGAAGGTGTCAACGGTGAGGGAGTGGGGACAGCCCACGACACCAACGGAGATTCGTAGTTTCTTGGGTTTAGCAGGATACTACAGGAGGTTTATTCGGGGTTTCTCGGAGATAGCAGATCCTTTGACACATCTTACTCGTAAGGGTGTGCCATATATCTGGAGTGATGCCTGTCAGTTGGCATTCGATGAGTTGAAGGACAAATTGACCTCAGCACCTGTGTTAGCGTTGCCGAGACCGGGAGTTGAGTATTTGGTTTACACCGATGCGTCTTTGCAAGGACTGGGAGGTGTATTGCACCAGGAGAGACAAGCCATAGCTTATGCTTCCCGTAAGCTTAAGCCTCATGAGAAGAATTACCCCACACATGATTTGGAGTTGGCGGTAGTGGTATTTGCCTTACGAATTTGGAGGCACTATCTTTTGGGGGAGAAGTTTCAGCTGTTCACGGACCACAAGTCACTACAGTATCTGTTCACACAGAAGGAACTGAATATGCGACAGCGTAGGTGGCTTGAATTTGTGAAGGACTACCAGTTCGACATCCAGTACCACCCGGGTAAGGCTAACGTGGTAGCAGACGCGTTGAGCCGCAGGCCAGCAGATGAGGTAACAGAGGTGTGGAAAGCTAAGTGGAAGGAATTGGGACACCAGGATGCAGTGGCCCGATCTTTCATGTCTGTGATGACCGTTACCCCGCAGATTGTCACAAAGGTAGTACGGGCACAGGCTAATGACACGTTCTGTCAGGAGCAGATAGTTCGGTTGCTAGCAGAGGGAGCCGAGTCCTATACCGTTAGCTCAGACGGGGGATTGCGCTTCAATGGGAGATTGGTAGTTCCGGAAGGGGAAGAATTGTGGCACGATGTGATGGCAGAGTCGCACGGCTCACGGTTCGCGGTACATCCTGGAGGGGACAAAATGTACCAAGATATGAGACGGCAGTATTGGTGGAGCGGTATGAAGAGAGATATCGCTGAGTTTGTCTCGAAATGCGCCACTTGTCAGCTTGTAAAAGTGGATCATCAGAGACCAGCAGGATTGCTACAGCCGTTGGAGGTTCCGGTGTGGATGTGGGAGAGCATATCCATGGATTTTGTCACGGGGTTGCCTACGTCGCAGAGGGGTCATGACTCCGTATGGGTAATTGTAGACAGGCTGTCCAAGGTCGCTCACTTCTTACCCGTAAGGACTGACTACACTACGGGACAGTACGCCCAACTCTTCATCTTAGAGATTGTGAGACTTCACGGTGTGCCCCTGAATATTGTGTCTGACAGAGACAAGATATTTGTTTCGAGGTTTTGGGAGAGTTTCCAGGAGGCCATGGGCACGGAATTGCGGTTGAGTACGGCTTATCATCCGCAGACCGATGGGCAGACAGAGCGCACCAATCAGATGTTGGAAGACATGCTATGCATGTGCATTATTGACTTCGGGGGTGGATGGGAACAGTACCTCCCACTGGTGGAGTTTGCTTACAACAACTCCTATCAGTTCACGATTGGCATGGCTCCGTTTGAGGCATTGTACGGTAGGCCTTGTCGTTCACCAGCATGTTGGTTGGAGGTGGGGGACAACAAACTGCTTGGGTCGGAAGTGATTCAGGATACTTCGGCAAGGATTGAGTTGATTCGGAGTCACATTCGAGTAGCTCAAGATCGGCAGAAGAGTTACGCTGACGCGAAGAGATTTTTCAGAGAGTTCCAAGTGGGGGACCAGGTTTTGCTCAGGGTATCTCCTATGAAGGGGATTATGTGTTTTGGGAAGAAGGGGAAGTTGGCACCGAGGTATGTGGGGCCGTTTCCTATTATTGAGCGGATCGGACCGGTTGCGTATAGACTCGGGTTACGGGAGCATTTGCATCGGATTCACGACGTGTTCCATATTTCCTCGCTGAGGAAATACCTTAGAGATAACTTGGCTCATTCTCACATTGCTGTAGAGGACATCGATCTCCAGCCGGATAGCTCCTACGAGGAGGGGCCAATTGCTATTTTGGACCGAAGCGAGAGGAAACTGCGATCAAAGATAGTCCCGTTAGTGCGTGTTCAGTGGCGACATCACAAGGTTGAGGAGTCCACATGGGAGCGCGAGGATGAGATGCGCGAACGTTATCCAGAGTTATTTTTAGCAGGTACTTTCTAGTTTCGAATTTCGGGACGAAATTCAGTTATTAAGGGGGAAGTATGTAATACCCCGTACTTTTTGGCTATATTTAATTTGGGATTAATTAATTAAATTGCGTACTAATTGGAAATTAATCCGGGTTATAAATACTAATGGGATGCGAATTGGTATTTGATTAGGTGCATATATGATTATATATGTATTTGGTATTATAAAATTTGTCGTGAGATTTATATACGGCAATTTGGAAATTTTGTTGAGACGCGTGGGACCGCCGCGTCACGGTATAATATTTTGATATTAAAAGTGAATTTAAAATCTATAATCCGTATGGTTGTTTTGAGTGCGCCAACGCGTCCGGAAGGGTCGAGATAGTCAGAAAACACTAGCCGGGGGTATAGTTTGGGTCCCGGGGTATTTTTAGGCCATTCCGGCACCATAAAGGGTATTTTAGTAATTGGGTATTTTTGGGTAATTAAAAGTGACGAAAATTGAGAGTTGTAATCTGATAAGGGATTGACCCAACCAACCTTTATTAACCCAACAAGCTACGGAGGTTTATTAAATTAGGTTTTCATAAGTTCCCTCAAAGCAAACCCTAGCCACCATAGCTTTTTTAGAGAAGAAAGCTTGGAGAAGGAGAGAGAGAGAGAGGAAACTCTGCAGAAACTTCATCAAACCTACATCAAAACCAGAAATCAAACCAAGGCAAGTGTTTTAATCATATTTAAATTCGTAGAATGTTTCCTCCATGTTAGAAGATTGATAAATTACAACTGTTCTTGGAAGACAATGAAAACCCATGTAGTTTGAAGTTAGAACTTGAATATTTTGAAGAGAATTGCATGTAGTATGATAGGAGATTATTTCCCCTTATATTAATTGTGATTTGAAGGAATTAAAACGAAATAAATTCTGGAATTTGAGGATGATTTAAACCTAGGGTTCATGTTCTAGAGAAATTGGGAAAAGTGTAGAGTTTTGTAAATTTAGTTGATGTTATGATGATTCAATCCTTGAAAACATGTTAGGAGATGATTTAAATATGTTTAGGATGAATTAGAGACCCTAAAACGTTATTGGAATGAACCTTGGAAGAGATTAGAAGTGATAAAAATGGTGAAAAACGTATTTGGGATAATCTGGGCCGAAACTGGCCACTCGTTAGAAGCAGCCCCCAGGTCTTCTAACGAGTTGACCAGTCGTTATTAACGAGTAGAGATTTTCGTTCGACATCTCGTTCGAACGAGATATCGTTAGAAGGGTCAGTTCGTTCGAACGAACTGGGATCTCGTTCGAACAGCCTCGTTCGAACGAGACTTCTAACGACCTGACAGTCCAAACTCGTTCGAAGCCTCGTTCGAACGAGACTTCTAACGAGTTGACAGTTTGACCCTTTTTGGACTGTTTTGATTTTTGGAGCCCCTTAAACTTGTTCGAGGATATAGATGACCTTCCTTTATTGATGTGAGGTTAGATTTGGGACTTTTGGATTATTGAGAGGAGTAAACTATATACGAGAATTATATTCAATGAACCGTTTGGGTTGAGACGTGAGTGTCTACTACGATGTGAGGATAAATTATGGCACGTATAATTATGAACCGGAATGAAATAAGTTGTGATAATTATAGTTAGTACGAGAGTGAAATATGTACTACAATTAAAATACGGTATTACTAAGATGTGTGTTTACTTAGTATTAGTATATGGATTGTGTGTATGACACACCTACCATACTTGCTATCACGGGAGGTTACGTTCGCTTAGGACCCTCTAATCCTTGTGTGCCTACGGGGGGGGGGGGGATATAGACTGGTACCTTGATGAACATAGGTCATAGAAAGACTTATTGTGATATTAATAAGTCCGCTGACCATGGGAGCGTAGGTATGTGCGTGACCCATGTGATGGTGACTGTGTTCGCCTCCATTATTTGTGATGTTGTTATCGGTAAACTATTCCTGAGAGATTCGGAATATGTAATCCTTATGTACGTGATGTACCGGGATGGATAGCAGAGTATGTGTGCACTACAGCTTAGATTGCGGGGTGCTTGTATTGTATATTTATGTTATGAATAATATACATTAAATTAATGGGAATCCTAACATTAATGTTGTAACTGTATTACGGTATTGTTTCGAGATATATAAGGAGTTAACTGATACTTATATATATGGCATATTTAGTAACTGAGTTTACGTTAAACCTCTATTTAATCACGAGTGTTGTTATGTTAAATGGAACAGAGTAAAATGGGTAGAACTTTTAGCAGTCTAGCTAGTTATGTTGTCAGTTAGCTAGTAGTATGGGACGTTATAGATGGGTACTTACGTTAGGAGTGCACAGTTAGACGAGAGGTGAGAATATCATGCGAGTGTACGTCCTAACATGTACTTTGCATTTAATGTTTTAAATGTTTTTAAAGCACTTGCAGGTTTTTAAAATATAACTCCACATTCGGGCTCTGACCCGTTTGCTTTTCAAATCTCTTTTTCTTTGTAAAACCATTTTAGGTGCCCAGCCACAAGGACACCAAGCATAGGTACTCATTCAGGTGACGTGCTGTAGTTGGTTGTGGAAGCTACAGGGAATTGCTCATAGACGCTTCTATCTTTTGGATTCCAGAGTCACTATCTATCAGTTGTAGGGCATGTTGCCCATTTCTATTTAGAGACATCTTTTATACTTCAGTTTTCAGACTTTAGCACGTTTTATTATTGTTTCAGTTTATTTATTTCAGTTATGGGATTGTAGTGAGGGGTTTCCTCCAGACTTTATTTACCCTATTGTGATGGTTATTCATTTCATTTCAGCATGGTGAATGGTGTTATATATATTTCTTCATTTTACAGTTATTGCATGTTAATCAGACTTAAATTAAAATTTGGCAACTTGCTTTTTAAATACTAGGTGGTTAGTAATAGTAAAATGTTTTCGACAGTGATGCTATTAACTGATCCAACTTGGCATTTTTGAACTTATTTTATAAAGGAGTAGCTACCCGGTATTTAATTAGTCGGGGTGTCACAATTAATTAATCCTAGATTTTTTATTGGAGGAAATAGATATCCAACTAGGAGAATTCATACCTTGCCAATTAAGGAAATTTATTTGGACTAGGAAAGTGCAAAATGGTAGGGTACTTAAGGAGGGGTTTTTAGGAAAATAAATTGTGGAGATGGATGTTTGGGGTTACCAAAAATAAAGTGGGGACCTCTAATTTATTATTGGACTCAGATTTATGCCTTGGGTTAATTGAATAAAGTCCAAGGCTTACTAATTTAGGGGTGTTCGAAATGAGTGACACCCGGGGTAATATTTCGGCGGGCGTTTATATATACAATATATGAGTAGAAATATATTTATATGCCACCTATATGTTTGGAATAAATCTTTGGATGCAAATAGGATGGAAATTGAGGATAGAAGCCAGAGTTGCATGAGCGGCTATCCGGGGTCGGTTGACGACTATGATTGTAGGTAACGTGATACCTATAAGACTAAAAATAAGTTGAGAGTATACTTATTTGATTATTACAAATTGATATATTTGGGAATATGTATAAATCCTTAAACGTGATTAAGGTGCGAGTCATATTTCAAGTGAGAGAATACTTATCGGTTTAGTATATTTAGTTTGCGAATACTTATATACTATTACTAATGGGAACATTAGGGATTATTGGCTAGCGCCATGAGAGCTGGTAATTATAGCCATATATATGTTTGAGAACCGATATATATTATCTATACACGATGGGATTACAATATATATATAATATGATACGTATAAATATATCTGTGTGTGATTGATATGTTTGTACCTTAGAGGATGGTTCCATGGGCTTTCCTTTGGCGTAGGGTTGGAACGAATAGATTATATATTTTCTATAGTGCGATCCGGGGAGGTTGTGCGATGTGGGTGAATCCTCTAGATTGAGGAGCAGGAACAATATATCCCTATGTCATCTCGTCCTCCATTCAAGTGCGATGTGTGTGTACTCCGCTTGCAGAGGGAGCATGACCGCCTCCACCGTTGTGTATTTTTACCATGACCACGAGAGAGTCTGGCTTAGTACCGTGGTATAGTGAGTAAACTCGGATTCAGATAGGCACTATGAAACTACATTCTCGAGTTATAGCTCGGTGGAATGGTTATTATGCTTGTGATTGTAATAATTATAATTATATAAGTTGAGCAAAGTATATTGCTTGTATATGAAGATGATATAGCATATGAAGTAAACATATGTATATAAGGTGAAATTACCCTTCCGGTAGATTTATATCCAGGTTTATGTAAGTATGAGTAATTGGTTATTGTTAGATAGGTATATATATATATATATATATATATATATATATTTATTTATTTATATTTATGCGAACCATATATTTATATGTGTTATGTGCTTAGGGCCTAATGGATCTTGATGATCAACATTTCCAAATAGTAGTGTATTGGGAGGGTTCCTTGTTTGGATTTTGCTTCATGAGACACCCCACGCACGAACGTAGCGCGGTGTTGGGAATGGGGAGAAGTTTAGCCCTTAGTACTCAGGATAAATAGGGAATATTAGAGATTGGGTGATATCATTTAGTTAGGAAGGGTAGCTTAACTAGGTTAATTTAAGAGAATGCGATAGGTGTGCACTACTAGAATAGGCGCGAGGGGTATCTCGTGGGAGAGTGATAACAATTTAAATATGAGAGAAATCATATTTTAAAAATAAAGCATTTATGCACATGCAAAACATTTTTACAACTCGGGCTCTGACCCGTTTCTATATTTTCCCTCTTTTTCTATACATGTATATATTTATAGTTGTCCAGATGCAGGGACGCTTGGATGAAGATTCTTTCGAGTTAGAAGTTGCTACAACAGTTGTGGATGCATGCAGGTTTATCTTTAGACGCTTAGATTCTTGTGATCTAGATAGGAAGCATTGTCGAAACATTCGGGCCTATAGCCCAACTGTTTTTATTTATTCTTTTATCCCCTTTTAGTGAGGCATTCGATTTGGTTGTACTATGTTAAACCGAGTGTTCAGTTAATTTAGTTAAGTTTTATATATATAAAAACTGCGTGAATGATTTATTTGTATGGATTGATTAAAAACATTAGTTAAATAAAATTTTGAGGCCATCCTAATAGGTTATTAGTAATTACATTGGTTTTCGACAGTGATGCTAAGAATGAACCATATGAGACTCATGTTTTAATTTGGTACAGGATTGATCGCCCGGGATATTATTAGGTGGGTGTCACATAGCATGCTCGGGAATGCTAGAATGAATAAATTAACAGGGTAAATAATAAAATAAAAGTGACTAATCACACCCCCTAACTTATACATTGCTCTTCCCGAGCAATTAAGTATGAAGAAATAAGGGCCATCAACAAAATGAAAATAGAAGAAATATGTACATAGAAGGAAAATGTCACTTTCGCGGGCGAACGATTGCATTTAGTGTATGCAATAAGCCGTTAAACCCTTAGGTGGCCCTAGCGTATTATGACATCTACTATGATATGGTAAAAACAAATGTGTAGCTCAACAAATATCTATGAAGCACAATCTATTAACAAAGTGAACAAAGCTCACACAAAAGACAACAATTGTCGACATTAAACAAGCATCTTCAATAGAAATTGAAACCATAAAAATGGGAAATAAGCGGACACGGGTGGTAATTTAGATTTTGAAAAACGTTCAAAATCCATGTAAATGCTGAAGCATGCATACTCAGGTTCTATCCTCTTCTTGAGATAAACAAATGATAACACTCCTAAATGAGATGTAACTCACACGAGACATGCGGGCATAAAGAGTAGTTGTAAAAGGAAATAAGGCCACTCACATGTCATCAATGAAGAACGATATATATAAAAATGAAAAATACAATCTCATGAAAGGATATCGCATATTAACGAAGAGAAGAGCATTTAAACAGATTATCGCTAATGTTCGACCTTTGAATCACATCACTCTAGGATCCAATAGGACTTTTAGGGTATTGAATTTAGGCTACATTAAGGGTAAGAAAATAGAGTAATGTGTATAGGGTCAACGGGGATTTGGGAATAACGCGCAAAATAATGGATTTAATGGGAATTTAGGAATCAAAATCAACTTCCAAAAGAAAGATATTCATGAGAGTGAGACTTTGATTTTCAAGCACTAGGAGGAATGGTATTCATCACTGAACCATTTATTCTATTTATGTTTCTTTTTATTTTCTCTTTTCTTTTTTCGAGTCCACTCATAGCTTGATTGCTATCCATATAAACAACATCATTCAATCCCAGGAATAATCCAAAATCATGGTACGGGAGGAGTAAACAAGGGTTTAGGACTCCAATGTGGGGCTGGACAAGGGATTTTGGGATGAAATGAAAGGGATTATAAGGCTCAAAGGGTTGACTAGTGAAAAAAATTAAGTGTAAGGTCAAGGTCATATAGTTTGGACAACAAAGAGGGCCTATAATCCTTTCCTAAAGTTTCATGTGATTCGTGAGACTCAACACCATTAAAAATCATGTTCAAGTGATAATTCAAAAAATATGCAATCAATGAAAAGAAAATGAGATTGAAAACGAATTCATTGACAAAAAAGAGATAGAGTAGATGTATACACTCACAAATGAAGATAAATATCAATTCTCACTTTTGTAAGGGTATAACATCCGCCTTAAGATAACGAATTTGAAGTGCTTTAAACCAAATCATAAACAATTGTTTGTGTGTTTCGCTCAAAGCTTTACAATTTAATTTCATGAGGTTATTTACAATGCATACAATATATGGGCTATAGGCTAATAAATCAATAAATCAAAGCATACTTCATAGCTAGAGAATAGGATGAGGCGATCATTAAGTAATCATAGAAGACATGGGATTTTTTTAAAATAAAAATAAATTAATACTAACATGATAACCGGTATCATAAATGTAATCCATACCCCTTAACCTGAAAGAAACATTGTACCCAATGTTAGTAAGGGAAAAATTGGAAAAGGGGTTAGAAAATAGTCACCCCGAAAGGAGAAACTCATAAGCCACGCAACGACATACCTGTCAAAATGTTAGTACCAAAAACAATAATATCTACATAAGAGAGATATATATAAGAGAGATATACAAAAGAAAATCAGTATTTTCATTAATAATATGAAGTTGCGGCAAAATACAAATGAGAAAAAACCCTCCCTCTACCCTCATAGATACACAACTACAAAACTAACAAGAAAAACCAAGAAATCAGATAAAAATAGTAAAGATAGTATAATAGTAGCAGCGGACTACGGGAACTCCCAGCGACTCGAGGTATCGGGCATGGTGGGATCACGAGGCACATAAGGATAAAAAGATATGGGGGTATCGAAGCCTCTCCCCTGCAAATATGAGCAAACAACTCCATCTGAGATCGGGAAAGCATAGATGTATCTCGCTGATAGTCAACCCAGTACGGTGCGAATTCTGCCTGATAGATGCACCTAAAAGAAGAAAATTCTACTTGGAGGGTGTCCATCTTGACGCTCAAGTCCCTAATCAGATCCAACATAGGTGGAGATGAGGACTGCATCTCGGGGACATCAGACATAGGCCCTTCAGCTGCCTCGAAATCCCCTCCCTCCGCCGGTTAATCCAACATTCTCTTCTTTATCCCTTATCAACAATCCCGACCCAAGATTTTAGCGATAGTTTTGTCATTATACACTTTGGGCAGCCTTGGTATCTTATCGCTGGACACCAGCTCACACACGGAACCCTTGCAAATTCGATAAATCAGTTGCACAAAAGGGAGAGTAGTTGTTCCCTTATCGCTATAGGTTATGTTCACAATTTGTTGCAACATGAGGGCTGGTAAACTAATGACCATATCATTCCCCAAAATAATATATAATAAAAGGTCTTATTTGTAATGGAGGACATCCTTTGTCTGGGTTGGAATGATGGTATTAATGGCGATGAGATGGAGGATATGATGAATATCGGGCATGCTTGATATGAGAAAAGTCTTCGCCATCCATACCTTGTCGGGATCTAAATGCACAATGAGAACCTCTTGTGAAAGCTGAGGCGAGTCCGTAGAGATCAAGTAATGAAAAATTTTGGAGTTTGATGACCCACTAAGATGTGAAGACAAAATGTCCTTAGAGATAGAAATTCGCCTCCCTCTCACATAAGACTCATACGTGCCGCCCCACATTGATACGAGCGAAGCATAAAAATGGTGCACATGGTCCTCGCTAACCTCTCTTCCTTCATTCAGGTGGGCCTCCCAGTTGAATTTTGTGAGTAAACCTCTAACGAAGGCAGGCATGTCATTTACTATCACTTGCTTTTCTATCTCTATCGTACGTATAGATTTGAACATTTCCCGATACCACTCACTCTCCTCCTTGGAATGGAAAGTTGAAAAACATGCCCATTCCCACCCAGTAACAGCATTGGAAGATGTCTAGGGCACGGTCGGGACCTACAAAACATTAATTTGATACATACACCTTTTGTGTAATGTACAAAATCAACATATGCGTGAGAATTGGGGACACTAGGTTCGGAGGGTGCACTTCAGGAGAAATTGGTCGATTAGATGTGATCGACGTGCATCACACTCAAACAAGGGCAATTCAATAAGAATGAACAATAAAAGGTGAAAAAATATAGCTTTAGTGCACAAAATCCCTGCTGGGGCATTTTATCGAACACTTAGTGTGCATTGTATGGAAAGTAGGGTGTAAATGCCATTTCCTATGTGAAAAATCCCCCCAAAATACAACTTAAGCATGAAAGAAACATAAAAAAGTTGTATTTATTGGATTCACAAGAAAAACAATGAGAAATCATGTATTTTTATGAAGAAAAAGGGAGAAAGTAGAAAAATGGCATTTAACCCTACTTTTCAAACCAACAACACAAAAAATAATCTTGAAATTAGATAATGAAGGTTGAAATTGTTACCTTGGATGAGGAAGCCATTGGTTGGAAGAAAAGATTTTTGGTAGGGAATTGAAATAGAAGAGAAGGAAATCGCACGACTTAAGTGAGAGAAGAGAGTAAGGAAAGAAGTGGGATAAAAAGAGTCCAAGACGAATTTTCAAGACCCAACCTAATCGAATCGATTCGGCATTAACCCGAATCGATTAAAAAATGTGAAGTTGGCTACTAGAATGGGGCGAATTGATTCTCCATTAACCCGAATCTATTAGCAAGGGGAGATCTGACACTTTGCATTTAGCGAATCGATTCGGCATTAACCCGAATCGATTCGCAAACAAGAATGTGGCAACTGGAGTGGGGTAAATCGATTCGTCATTAACCCAAATCGATTCGTAGGTCGAGTTCCAAACTCCCTACATTACTGTTCGCACCTCTCACTTGATTTTCACATATTGGGCTGCTGCCTCTTGGATTTCTTGGTCCTAAATGACACCACTATGATATTTAACTAGTTCGGGACAAAAATTGCAAGCCCACATGTGCTAAGGGTTGCTCGGCACAAAAATACACGATTTTAGAGTCCTATATAGCCTCGCAAATGGGGTCGTATAATGGAATTATATCCGAAGATAGGTCGAATGGTTATAGGAAAGGCTTGAGATGCTGGCCATTGACCTTGAACAACTCCCATTAGATGGGTGCTCAACCTTAACTGCGCCGTGAGGATAAATGGTCTTAACAACAAACGGATCCGTCCACCTAGACCTCAACTTCCCCGGAAACAAATGTAATCTATAATTGTACAAGAGTACTTTTTGAAGAGGGTGAAATATTTTATGGGATATGTTCTTGCCGTGCCTCTCTTTCAACCATTACTTATAGATTCTCGCGCTCGCATACAAATCATTCCATATTTCTTCCAACTCATTGAGTTGAAGCATTCGCTTTTTATCGGCTTTGTCTAAATTAAAATTAAATTTTTTTATCGCCCTATAGGCCTTGTGTTAGAGTTCAACGGGTAGATAACATGATTTTCCATACACAAGTCTAAAGGGTGATAAACCCAAGGAAGTTTTATAGGCCATATGATAAGCCCATAATGCATCGGTAAGACGAAGATACCAATCCTTGTGGTAGGGATTGACAGTCTTCTCAAGGATGTGCTTTATCTCTCAATTGGCTAATTCAGTTTGGCCACTTGTTTGCGGGTGGTAAGTAGTTCCAACTTTATGAGCTACCCCATACTTTCACATAAGATTAGCAAATGGAGAATTATAAAAATGAGTTATGTTATCGCTTATGATCACTTTTGGAGTTTCGAGACACGAAAGTATATGTTCCTTAAGGAAATTCAACACGAGCCTATGATCATTGGTTTTTGACGCAATGTCTTCTACCCAATTGGATACGTAATCAATGGCCATAAGGATGTAAAGATTACCAAAATACGATGACAATAGGCCCATGAAATCAATTCCCTAATAGTTAAAGACTTTAATTTCTAAAATGCGCAATATTGGCATCATGTTCCGACGGGTTATAGCGCTTAATTTCTGGCAACGATCACATGAATACAGAATTCATGTATATACTTAAAGAGTGTGGGCTAATAAAGTCCGCATTTCAAAATCTTTATAGAGTTTTTCTTTGAAGAAAAATGGCCTCCACACGCTTGAGTGTGGGAGAATCAAATTATGCTCCCCATCTCTTCATCTGTGACACATTTTCGGATGGTCTGGTCGGGGCAATACTTAAAACGATATGGATCATCGAAAAAGAACCTACGCACCAACTAAAGAATTTCGTACTCTCTTTAGGAGTCCAGTGAAATGGAATTAAACCCGTCACGAGGTAGTTCACAATATCACCGAACCACGACATAGAGGAAGTGGAGAATGGTTGTTCATCCGGGAAGAATTCAACAATGGGGAGTTGGTGCTTCCGCGACAACATTTTCTACTCTTTTTTTTTTTATCTTTTATTGTTAAATTAAGATCTTGGAGTAGAAGCACCCACCTAATTAAACGTGTCTTGGCATCCTTCTTAGACATAAGGTATTTGAGTGATGCATGATTCGTAAAACAAATTATGGGAGATTCCATGAGGTATGCCCAGAATTTATCCAAGTCATAGACAACCTCTACTAGCTCTTTCCCGGTGGTTGAATATTTCAACTGCGCACCATTAAGAGTTCGACTTTCATAATAAATAACATGGGGCTTCTTGTCACTTCTCCTTCCTAAAACATCCCCAACCGCAAAGTCGCTAGCATCAAACATTAACTCGAAGGGTAAGGTCCAATCAGGAGCTTGAATTATGGGAGCGGTGGTAAGCATTATTTTCAACGTCTCAAAAGCTTCTTGACACCCATCGCTCCATTTGAATGGGATTTCCTTGGAAAGGAGATTGCACAAGGGTCTAGCAATCGAGCCAAATTCCATTATGAATTGATGATAAAATACCGCATGCCCAAGGAAAGACCTTACATCTTTTAGTGATTTAGGAGTGGGTAAGATGGCAATGACCTCAATCTTTGCCTTGTTTACTCAATGCCATCCGAGGAGATTATGTGACCTAGAATAATCCCTTTAGTGACCATAAAATGGAATTTCACCCAATTTAACACGAGATTTTTCTCGACACATCTAGACAGCACCTTCTCAAGGATGGAAAGACAATGGTCATAGGAATTGCCAAAGATGATAAAATCTTCCATGAATACCTCTAGACCACGTTCTATCATGTCGATAAACATACTCAACATGCACCTTTGGAACGTGGCAGGCGCATTACATAACCCGAAGGACATCCTTTTGTATGCGAATGTCCCAAAAGGGCATGTGAAGGTATTTTTGTCCTGATCCTTGAGATCAAGATCAATTTCATTGTAACAAGAGTACGCATCGAGAACACATGAGTAAGGGTGAACGGACACGCATTCCAACTTTTGGTAAATGAACAAAAGGAGAAAATGATCCTTTAACATCATTGCATTAATTTTTCTATAGTCGATGTACACAATCCACCCAGTGGTGGTGTGTTTAGTGATCAACTTCCCCTTCATATTTTCTACAACGGTGATTCTTGATTTCTTTGGAACCACGTGTATTGGACTAACCCACTTGCTATCAGATATAGGATATATGATGTCGGCATGTAAAATCTTAATCACTTCAGCCCTCATAACTTTTTTCATCGCTGGATTTAATCGCCTTTGCATCACATGGGAGGGCTTTGCATCCTCCTCTAAATGGATTTCGTGAGCGCAAATTAAGGGACTAATTCCCTTCAAATGCGCAATTATCCACCCAAAAGCACCCTTGTACCTCCTCAAAAAGTCCATCAATTTTTATTCTTGACCCTTGTCGAGGATATATGAGACAACAACGAACTATGTCTCATTTTCATAGAAGGGCTATATGTTGTGATTTTTCTTTTTCTAATAAATTACATAGAAGGGCTATATGCTGTGATTTTTCTTTTTCTCTCCTCACAAAACTTAACCTTATTTGACCTTTACAATAATCCCAAAATCCACGACTATCTTGCTCAGAAGACGTATCAAGATCTTAATCAATCTCAGTTTTGAAAATATTTTTGAGATTGAAAATCACCAAGTACGATTCCAAACTAGGTCAAAGGTTTTGTTTCAAGAGAACTAGAAATAGAAAACATTATTGTTGATTTCAAGGTTAAAAACATTTGTAGAAAAGAATCAACAATATATTTCTCAAGCGGAAAATGAAATATGTAAATCTAAGTGAAATGTAACATGAAATACTTAGATCTAAAATTTCTATAAATCAGAAACTTAGATCAAAGAAAAATGTTTAAGTTGGACACAAGATCTAAGAACAAAGAGGTTACAACAACAAACCAAATAAACAAACCAACTCTCAACCACTCAAACACTCAAGGTTGTGTTTGGTATATACAGGACTTGGAAAGAGGTTTAGGTTTGAAAAGGTTTTGACGATTTAGGGTTAGGGTTAGGGTTTCTAACACTTTATGGTTTCTCTCTCTTCTCTCTTTACTCTCTCTTTTCTCTCCAAAGGACGAAAGTGGAAAAAGTATCAGACGACTGAGTGAAGGGGTCCTTTTATAGGAGACTGAGAAGATTCGAGAATAAGGTTCAAAATCAATGGTTCAGATTGAGTCAAGGTTGATTGACTTTGATCCAAGGGTTCACGATATGCGGTGATTAAAACTCTCCTGATTAGTTCATAGGTGGTTCACAGGGATTATGAAAAAGCGCATGCAGATCGTTGATAAAAACGATGCAAGGGTTGTAAACAATTGCTGGATTACTCTCTATAAAGAAACACACACTCCACCAATTAGAAGACAACAGATGTTGGGCAATTACAAGAGATCAAACGCGTGTCTAAAATTAATTGCAAACACCCCCTGAAGTCTCTGCCGCTTTCGGATTCTACCCAAGGTAACTTATAACCAATATAACCATTAAACCTTAATTGCAGATTGACCCCAAAAACTTTTAAAAACAAATTTTAATTAAAAAAAACTTATGTTAAATGTTTATAAAATCCCCAAAAAATATTAAAAATCAATTTTAGGGATTTAAACACACTCAACATATGTACACACAACAATAAGCAATATGAAATGTATGAGATCAATTCTACTATGTGTAAGTGTTGGTAATATGATCTAGATAAATTAATCAAGAAATATGAAATATCAAACCAAGTTCTGGGGTTCTTTGGATTCTAGGATAAACACAATTTTGTCACAATTTCCAAACTAGATGGAAACTTATACAATATAGACTCAAGTGAGTCAAGAGTATAAGGTGCTTCAATCTCCCCCTTTGGAAATATGAGACAAAATCTC
Source organism: Sambucus nigra (assembly GCA_949130495.1). Classification (NCBI taxonomy): domain Eukaryota; kingdom Viridiplantae; phylum Streptophyta; class Magnoliopsida; order Dipsacales; family Adoxaceae; genus Sambucus; species Sambucus nigra. Next base: position 448,677,926 of record OX422212.1, on the reverse strand, counting down.
CTTTGAGTCATCTGAGGACTCGTAGGGCAATAAGAATAAGGAAACCTATTCCTAAAAAAGTCTATCTACACAATTCCTAGAAAGAAAAAGTACATAACTCAACTATTTACAATTGAATACCCTATTAGAACTATTGAGAATAACTATACAAAATCCTGCAATAAATCACTAAGATCAAGATTTTTAGCATATGTGAAATTCATTAGACTCAAATTTCTCCCCCATTTTGTCTCAAATAGACAAAGGGAAAAAAATTGAGAGATCAAAGAAATTAATCAACACACACCATACCAATAGATTTAAGCAAAGAAATAAATCGATTGTAATCTAAAGGTTTGGTAAACATATCTGCGAGCTGCAAATCAGTAGGAAGATAATTGATTTCTAATTCCTTAGTTTCAACCAATTCTTGTATAAAGTGATGTCTTATTTTTATGTGTTTTGTTCGCGAGTGTTGAACAGGATTTTTAAAGATATTGATCGCGCTTTGATTATCACAATAGAGATGCAATTGCTTTTCTTGAATACCATAATAACTTAGCATTTGTTTAAGCCAAAGTAATTGAGCACAACAGCTTCCAGAGTTTATGTATTCAGATTCAGCTGTTGAGAGTGATGTGCAGTTTTGTTTCTTACTACTCCATCCTACCAAATTATTACCTATATAATAACAAGCTCCTGATGTGCTTTTACAATCATCAGTACACCCAGCCTAGTCAGCATAAGTGTATCTAATTATAGTGCTTGGTGTGTCACTAGTGTACCAAAGTCCTAGGTGCAGAGTGCCTTTACATATTTAATGATTCTTTTAACAGAAGATAGATGGCTCTCTTTAGGGTTATTTTGATAACGAGAACAAACACATACAACATACATTATATCAGGACACGAAGCAGTAAGGTATAGAAAGGTTCCGATCATACTATGATATAGAGTAAGATCTACAGATTTACTAGTTTCGTCTTTAGATAGTTTTATCGTAGTACTCATGGGTGTTTTACAATCTTTAGCACTCTCAAGGACACATTTCTTTACTATCTCTAAAGCGTACTTAGATTGCGAGACAAATAATCCTTCTGAATTCTGTTTGACTTGAAGACCTAAGAAAAATTACGACTCCCCCATAAGAGACATTTGAAACTCTTCATGCATAATTTCAGAAAAGGATTTTACTTCTGAGGGAGAAGTTGATCCAAAGATAATATCGTCAACATAAACTTGAGAAATAGTGATGTGTCTGCCAAAATGTTTGACAAATAGGGTTTGATCATTTCCACCTCTTTTAAAACCTTTATTTAAGAGGAAACTGGAAAGATGCTCATACCAGGCTCTAGGCGCTTGTTTAAGGCCATACAAAGCCTTTTTAAGACGAAATACATGATTTGGGTATTGAGGGTCAATGAACCCGTTAGGCGGTTCTACATAGGTCCCTTCGGTCAATATTCCATTAAGGAATGCAGATTTGACATCCATTTGGTAGAGTGTAAAATGCAAGTGGAAAGCTATAGTAAAGAGAAGTCAAACATATTTTAAACGAGTAACGGGAGCAAAGGTCTCGTTAAAATCTATTCCTTCAATTTGAGAGTATCCTTGAGCAACTAATCTAGCTTTGTTTCTAATGATTATCCCACTTTCATCAGACTTATTTTTAAAAATCCAATGTGTGCCAATAACCTTTTTGTGATCAGGCCTAGGTACAAGATACCAAACATCATGAATGAAAAATTGAAGAAGTTCTTCATGCATAGCAGAAATCCAGTGAGAGTCATTCAATGCCTCATTTACATTCTTTGGTTCCACTAGGGAAACAAAACATGCATAATGTGCATAATTTCTTAATTGAGATCTTGTATGCACAGGCTCACTAGGATTACCAACAACGTTATTCATGGGATGGTCTTTAGAATCCCAGTTAGGTACTTCAGGTATCCCAATTGGTAATGAGCCATCTATTTCTAGAGAGTCACTTTCTAAAATAATTGTAGGCTCTTCCTCAATAGTTGATTCACCAGTCTTACTCTCTACAGTAGTGTCACTTACAATTACATTTATGGATTCCATCAAGGTTTTAATGCGAAGATTATAAACACGGTAGGCTCTAATATTCGGTGAGTATCCTAGAAAAATAGCTTTATCTCCTCGACTCTCAAATTTGGAAAAGTGTTCCCTATCTTTGCATACATAACAGGTACTACAAACGGTTCTTAGGTACTTAAGATTGGGTCTTTTCTTATACCAAAGTTCGTAAGGGGTTTGTTTGGAATTGTTTCTAAGAAAGACCCTATTAATAATGTGTCACGCAGTACAAATAGATTCTACCCAAAAATATTTAGGCAAATTCTCGGCATGTAACATAACATGTGCCATCTCTTGAAGGGTACGATTCTTTCTCTCGGAGATACCATTTTGTTGAGGAGTCTTAGGAGCACTAAACTCGTGTTTGTAACCATTATAGTCACAGTACTCTATTATACTAGTGTCTTTGAATTCTCCACGTTTATCACTACAAATTCTATTTACTTGAGTGTCCTTCTCATTTTCAATCCGAAGAAGTATTTTTAAGATAGTTTTAAAAGTGTTAGACTTATGTTTTAAGAAGGCTACCCACGTAAATCTTGTGAAGTCATCAACCATATCTAGAATGTAACTGTGTCCACAGAGACTAATAGTTTGGGAAGGACCCATTAGGTCCATATGGATGAGCTCCAAAGGATTAGAGGTAAGGACATATTTAACTTTCTTATGAGGTGCCTTAACAATTTTACCTTCCTGACAGGAACCAAAAACAATGTTAGAAATGGGTTTGATTTTTGGAACTCCTCTAACTATTTCTTGAGAAGTCAATCTACTAAGATTATCATAATTTATATGACCCATCCTGTTATGCCATATCTCATTGTCATCCATTCTGGCAACATTACAGATTTTAGAATTAGTCATGACAGTATAACAATTGTTAGTGGTCCTGAATCCTATAGTTATGCATTCACCTTTTTCATTTAAAATTTTACAATTGTTCTTTGAAAAGGTAACAGTATGATTTGAGTCACATAATTGCGAGATACTAAGTAGATTGGCCTTAAGACCTTTAACTAGAAGAAATTTTTCAAGAACAGGAAGTCCATCTTCTTGGAGAGTTCCTTTGCCTATGATCTGAGATGATACTCCATCACCAAAAATAACTTTTCCTCCAGTAAAGCTGGTTTTGTTCATGAGTTTTGTATCATCCCCAGTCATGTGCTTAGAACATCTAGAGTCTAAATACCAACCAGACGATGTGTGTTCAGCTTTTAAAGCAGTAATAACTATGTTACACTTCATTTTGGGTAATAGATCATCTTTTCTAACCCAAATTGCTCTAGTTTTCATTTTGCGCTTATTAGCTCTCAATTGATAAAATTTGCGAGCATTCGATTTCTGTTGAAAAATGTTTTGCACATGATTTTGAGTTTTATGAAAGACATGAGCATTTGGTTCTAGGGAATGTTCTTTTAGGTTTGGTCTTTCTCTTCCTATAGTTAGAATTTTTGTCTGGTTGTCTAGGAAGTACATAATTGTTACTACTTCTCCTAGAATAGTTAAAATTCCGATAGATAGAAGGATTTCAGACAAGTTCAACTAGTCTTCTAGCATAGCAACCATCAAAAGAGTGACCGTATATATCGCAGTAGGAGCAATAAAGATTGCTCAGTGTTGGGGTCTCCTTAGGAAAATTTCTAAAGATAGGTTTCAAGGAATTTTGAGGTTGAACTCTATTCCTAGATAGAACAGTGTTGAATGTAGATTCACTCTTCCTAATAGAGGGGTAGACGTATTTATCCTTAGGTGAACTTTCATGTTTAGAGCAACTTAATTCCCCAATGTTAAAATTTTAATGTTTTGAGTCAAACTCAGTTTTTAGAGATAGAAAATCTGGGCAGGTTTCAATAGGTCTTTTACCTCCTGATACAAACCTGATAGGTTCAAAAGATTTTGTTTGTGTCTTCAAATTGGGGAAAAATTCTATTCCAGTTCGATCATCAGAATTGGTTTTTGATTCAGCAACAAATCCATCAAAACACTTTGAGTTATTTTCAAATTTTATAATTTTTTTGAAAACAGTTGCTGTCTTTTCTTTAGTTTGTTCCAATTCTAACAATGTCCCTTTATATTTTTTCTCCAGAGTTTCTTTTGTTTTAGTCAAGTTTTTGAGTTTTTGATCAAACATTTTGATTTCACTTTCATGAGTTAGACTTTGGATAGTATACTCTTTAGCATTAAGTTTGACCATCAAGCTCAGATCTTCTAACTTCTTGGTGAGATATTTCATAACCTTCTCTAGTCTAGTGCTTTTCTTGAGAGTTTTAGCATAATGTGTGTGAATGTCTGGGAGATCTTCATTGTCCAAGTCACTAAGTGTGGTGTGTGAAGTGACCCCTAAGGCTTCATTTCTTGGACTCACACACCCATTGACATCGTCATTATCGCTTTCCCTTTGACTCACACACCCCGAGGCAGAAATAACAATATTCTCAGTAATTAAAGCATCTATATAAGTAACAGCATGATTCAAAACATCAGAAGTAGAATTACTAAATTCATCCTCACTAACAAATACAGGCATATCATCATTATAGATAATCTTGGCAAAGAAAGACATGCAAGGGTCAAAAATATCAGATGACTCAGGTTCCTCATTTTCAAAGTCACTTGAATCATCCCATGTCTTGAAAATGTTGGCTCTAGCGTGTTTGTTTTTAGTGTTCAAGTTAACTCTATAGTCTTGTGGAATGTGTCCTAGTTTACCCCATCTAAAGCATTCAGTCTTCTTAAGGTCTCTGTTAGGTTTAGTGTGAGAATCCTTGCGATGTTTGTCATGACTTTTCTCATGAGGTTTGTGATTAAAGGGAGTTGGATAATTGGACTTCCCTTGTTTGTTTGCCATATTGTTTCTAAATTTAATTATTTTCTTAAACTGTTTTAACATTAAGGCAATCTGATTGTCCAAACTCTCTATATCGCATTCCTCATCAGAGTCATCATTGGGAATGTTAAACTTAGGTTTAATCATCTTAGAAGAAAACCTCAGATTGTAACTAGTCTGTTTCCTATGGGATTGGGTCAATTGTTTCTTAAATTCTAGTTCCATTTCCACAGTTCTTAATTTACTACTGAGTAATTCAAGAGTGAGATTTATATCACACATTTCCTCAATAGCATATCTTTTGTTGTCAAATTTTTGTGGTAAAGATCTCAAAATTTTAGATACAATTTCTTATATGTCTATGTTATCCCATTAGCATGCAATTTTGTCACAATATCAGTCAAGTTCATATAGAAGTCGTCAAATGACTCATGTTCAGACATAATTAAAGAGTTATACTATTTAATGAGTATTTGTGTTTTAGCAGCCTTAACTCTAATGTCACCTTCATGAGCAGTAACTAAGGTGTCCCAAGCTTCCTTAGAAGTGGTACATGATGAGATTCTTTTGAACTCATGTTCACTTATAGACATAAATATGGAATTCTTTCCTTTGTTATTTTTGCGATAAACTTGTTTCTCTTCTTGTGTGGACTCACTTAATACTTTCTTAACCCTCTCATTACTTCCTTCAGTGGCTGGTTTAGTAGGAAAAATGTATCCATTTTCAACAATGTCCCAGACATCATCTCCCAAAGTTCCTTGAGTGAAATCAATCATCCTTACTTTCCAGTAAGCAAAATTGGTTCCATCAAAGATAGGAGGTCTGGTCAAGTTACCAAATCTTTCATTTTTCTTGTCCATGTTTGATTTTCAGAAAAAAATTTCAAAAACACAAGATCTATTTAAAAGAAGTTTACAAATCTCTGATACCAATTGAAAATATGTTACTAAAGTCGTTTAATATAAAATTAAACTATTTAAGTAACTCCGAACAGTTTTTTGAAGAAACTCTTTTCTTAAAAACTAAAACTAATTGAACACAAGATGTGTTTAACAAAAGTATGTACGAGATCTGTTGAAGATTTGATTAACAACTTTAATAAAATAGTTTAAAAAACTTTAAACCCAGCACAACCAAGAATAAGATGAGGAGATGTAGAAAGATTAAGAATCAAGGATTTTTTACGTGGTAAAACCTCACCCAACTGAGGAAAAATCCACGACTCCCTCTACGGAGTAAACAAAAAATTCCACTATAAACAAATTTTAACAGTTACAAACTATATAACAAACATGCATACAACTCATACCTATATAAGTTTAGGAATGTACCCTCTAGTGTCCTTATAACTTCTCTGCAATTCTGATTGTTGATGTTGTCCTCCCAGTTTGCTAACTTCCAATTTATTCAAGTTCTTTACGTCGACTCTTATTCTCAAGATCTTATTACCAAAACTTTTATTGTGGTAGGTAGATAGTGTTTGTGGAGGTTCTCTCTAACACATACATGCACACACACACTTATTATATACAACCAGTCCTAACAAATTACATATAAGGGCTATATGCTGTGATTTTTCTTTTTCTCTCTTATCACAAAACTTAACCTTATTTGACTTTTACAATAATCCTAGAATCCACGGCTATCCTGCTCAGAAGACGTATCAAGATCTTAATCAATCTCAGTTTTGAAAAGATTTTTGAGATTGAAAATCACCAAGTGCGATTCCAAACTAGGTCAAAGGTTTTTTTTCAAGAGAGCTAGAAACAGAAAACATTATTGTTGATTTCAAGGTTAAAAACATTTGTAGAAAAGAATCAACAATATATTTCTCAAGCTGAGAAATGAAATATGTAAATCTAAGTGAAATGTAACATGAAATACTTAGATCTGAAATTTTTATAAATCAGAAAATTAGATCAAAGAAAAATGTTTAAGTTGGACACAAGATCTAAGAACAAAGAGGTTACACCAACAAACCAAATAAACAAACCAACTCTCAACCACTCAAACACTCAAGGTTGTCTTTGGTATATACAGGACATGGAAAGAGGTTTGGGTTTGAAAAGGTTTTGACGATTTAGGGTTAGGGTTAGGGTTTCTAACTCTTTCTGGTTTCTCTCTTTCTCTCTCTTCTCTCTTCCCTCCCTACTCTCTCTTTTCTCTCCAAAGGACGAAAATGGTAAAAGTCTCAGAAGGCTGAGTGAAGGGGTCCTTTTATAGGAGGCTGAGAAGATTCGAGAATAAGGTTCAAAATCAATGGTTCAGGATCCAAGGGTTCACGCTATGCAGTGATTAAAACTCTCCTGATTGGTTCATATGAGGTTCACAGGGATTATGAAAGAGCGCATGCAGATCGTTGATAAAAACGATCCAAGGGTTGTAAACAATCGCTGGATTACTCTCTATAAAGAAACACACACTCCACCAATCAGAAGACAACAGATGTTGGGCAATTACAAGAGATCAAACGCAGGTCTAAAATTAATGGCAAACACCCCCTGAAGTCTCTGCCGCTTTCGGATTCTACCCAAGGTAGCTTATAGCCAATATAACCATTAAACCTTAATTGCAAATTGACCTCAAAAACTTTTAAAAACAAATTTTAATAAAAAAAAACTTATTTGAAATGTTTATAAAATCCCAAAAAAATATTAAAAATCAATTTTAGGGATTTAAACACACTCAACATATGTACACACAACAATATGCAATATGAAATGTATGAGATCAATTCAACTATGTGTAAGTGTTGGTAATATGGTCTAGATAAATTAATCAAGAAAGATGAAATATCAAACCAAGCTCTGGGGTTCTTTGGATTCTAGGATAAACACAATTTTGTCACAATTTCCCAACTAGATGAACACTTATACAATATAGACTCCTGTGAGTCAAGAGTATAAGGTGCTTCAAATTTCTCACATTTAATTTAATTAGTCCCAGAATAATAATTAATCTCATAATTATTGAAATCAACAAAAGTACAGGGTATTACATATTTCACCCCTAATAATAGAATTTTTTCCTGAAATTCGAAAAATAAGGCATACCTGGAACGAATAGGTCTGGATACTTCTCACGCATATATTCGTTTCGCTCCCAAGTTTACTCCTCTACATTGTGATGTTCCCACTGGACCCACATAAGTGAAACTACTTTGGACCTCAGTCTCCTCTCACTGTGGTATAGAATAGCCATTGGTCTCTTCTCATAAGAACTATCTGGATGCAGGTCTATCTCCTTTATCGCGATGTGCGTGTGAGCCAACTCATCTCAGAGATGCCGTCTCAGCGATAAAGTGTGAAACACATCGTGAATATGTTGCAAGTGTTCCGGTAACCCAAGTTTCTATGCCACCGGTCCGATCCTCTCAATAATAGGAAATGGTCCAACATATCTCGGAGCCAATTTCCCTTTCTTACCGAACCTCATTACCCCTTTCATAAGAGACACTGGCAGTAGCACCTGGTCCCCCACTGAAAACTCCGTGAAGAACCTCTTAGCATCGTCATAGATTTTATGTCTACCCTGGGCTACCCATATTAGACTTCATATCCTCTCAATTATGTTCGACGTATCCTGAATCACCTTCGACCTAAGTAACTTATTATCTCTCACCTCCAACCAAAAAGTAGGAGAACAATAAGGCCTACCATATAGCACCTCAAATGGGGCCATGCCAATAGTAAACTGGTAGGATTTTTTTATAGGCAAACTCCACTAATGGAAGGTACTGCTCCAAACCTCCTCCAAAATCAAGGATACACATTCGCAACATATCCTCAAGTATCTGATTAGTGCGCTCTATCTTCCCATCTGTGTGCGGGTGGTATGCTATACTCAACCGTAACTCAGTACCCATAGCCTCCTGAAAACTCTCCCAGAAGCGTGACACTAATATTTTGTCCCTATCGGACACAATACTGAGAGGCCCCCCCATGTAACCTCACTTTCTCGGCAATAAATAACTGGGCATACTGTCCCATACTGTAGTCCATCCGGACTAGTAAGAAGTTAGCTACCTTCGTTAACCGATCTACAATAACCCATATAGAATTGTGACCTCTATGAGTAGAAAGAAACCCTATAATGAAATCCATGGAAATCTTTTCCCATTTCCGTATAGGAATCTATAGCGGCAAAAACAACCCTAGCGGTCTCTCATGGTCCACCTTTACTAGTTGAAAAGTGGCACACTTGGAGACGAACTCTGCAATCTATCTCTTCATCCCACTCCATTAGCACTTCCACCTTATATCCTGGTACATCTTATACCCTCCAGGATGTGCTGCAAATCGGGACCCATGCGACTCTGTCATCACTCTGTGTCGTAGATCCTCCCCATTTAGAACAATCAGTCTCCCGTTGAAGCGTAAGACTCCCTCTAAACTCATTGAGTAAAACTCTGCTCCCCCTCTAATAGCTGTCTTCTCTGCTCGTGACAAAATGGATCTGCTGCCTAGGCCTTAACCACCCTCTTCAGTATCTGGGGCATAACCGTCATAATAGTTATGAATGATCGGGCCAATGCATCCTAATTTACCAACTCTATCCATTTTTGCCTTCCACACCTCGTCCACCTCACCTACTGGGCTATGGCTCAATGCATCGGCAACTACGCTAGCCTTTATCGGGTGGTACTGTATCTCGAACTGGTAATCCTTCACAAATTCAAGCCACCTACACTAATGCATATTCAGATCCTTCTGCGTGAACAAGTACTACAGTGACTTGTGGTCCATGAATAGGCAAAATTTCTCTCCCAAAAAGTAATGCCTCCATATAAGAAGCGCAAACACGACTGCTTCAAACTCCAAGTCGTGGGTGGGGTAATTCCTCTCGTGAGGCTATAGCTTGAGCCTCCCACTGTAATACTCCACCAAGTCCCTTTAATGACGTATCAATATACATAAGGCAATACACACCTACCCTAGGAAGTTCTAGTATAGGTGCTGAAGTCAGCTTCTCCTTTAGCTCATCAAAATACAATTGACACGCATCATCCCATATAAATGTCATGCCCTTACGAGTCAGATTTGTCATCGAACTCGCAATCTTCAACATCCCCTGAATGAACCATCTATAGTACTCAATTAAACCCATAAAGCTCCATTCCTCCATCGATGCCGTGGGCTATCCCCATTCCCTCACCACTGACACTTTGCAGGGATCCACTGATATACCCCTCTCATATATAATGTGTCCTAAAAATTTCACCTCTTGCTACCAGAATTCAAATTTCTCTAGTTTGGCATACAACTCGTTTTCTTATAGAGTCTGTAGAAACATAAGTAAGTGATTACCATGCTCCTCCTTGCTATGATAATAAATCACAATGTCATCTATGAAGACAATCACAAACTAATCAAGGAACTCTCTAAACACCCTATTCATCAAGTCCATAAACACTACCGGTGCATTGGTCAGCCCAAATGGCATAACCCAAAACTCATAGGATCCATACCTCGTCAGAAAAGTAGTCTTCGATACATCCTTCTCTCTGATACGTAACTGATGATAGCCATATCTGAAGTTTATCTTTGCGAAGTAGGCTGTCAGAAAAGTCAATGATGCGAGGCAATGGATATTTATTCCGTATCGTGACTTTATTCAACTCCTGGTAATCAACATAAAGCCGTAAGGATCCATCCCTCTTCTTCACAAATAGAACCGGATCACCCCAAGGTGAGGTAATCCTACGGATGAAACCCTGCCCTAACAACTGCTATTTATGGTATTATATCTCCCTTATCTCTACCAGAGCCATAAGGTATCGTTCAAGTGCAATAGGATGAGTGATCATTGTCAAGTCTATCAAAAACTCAATTTCCCTACTCGATAGTAACCCCAGTTTGTCTTGAAATACATTAGCCAACTCGCAAACGACCGGAATCGAGTCATGTGAAATTTTTACTCCCGTAGAGGTCTCCTCCTCTATATAATACAAGTGGGTGGACGATCCTCCCTTTGGGTGAGGAATCGCCACGATGAACATCTCCTTGCCCGGGATAGCAAACACAATACTCCTACTCAAGAAGTCAATCGTGGCTCTATTGGTGACAAGACAATCCATACTAATAATGGCATTGTACTCAGATAAATCTAATACGAGCATATCAGCAGGCAATATAAGACTCTCAATCTCTATACTGACCCCTGACATATAATGAAAATTAAAGTCCCAATACCCAATGGTGAGTCTACGCCAGTTATTGTGCTATCTATCGTGTCTAACATCCCTATAACCCGTGCAAATCTAGTGTCTACAAATGAGTGTGATGCCCCGTGTCAAACAAAATATACCCCATATTACCATGGATGGAAAACATACCCTTAACTATGGGCAGTCCCTATAGGTCTCCTTCCTGATGGACGTTGTAAACACGCCTGTACTGTAACTGTCCCTACTGAATCGGGGTTACTAGAATTGCAGGTAAAGTTGGGACTGGTGTTGCTGCTCAGAGGGCCGTGGGAAATATAGGTCTCTGAGGCTCCTGGCGAGAACCTTGCTTTTGGGGAATCTTGACCTTTTTGAGGCAATCCTAGTTCCTGTTGCTAGTCTTACCGTAAGAAAAACATCACCTCTAAAATTTCCCCCCTCTACTCCTGTTGGCCTCAGCCTTGCTAGCCATTACCACCCATCCCTTGGCCTTGGCCCTACTGGGCATGCTTGAAACCTCCCTAGTCATGCCTGAATCCACATGATCTAAACCTTTTTGTAGAATCCCCCTGATGGGAACCCTACCTCTGTTGACTCTGCTCGGCTGGTGCCCCATTGGTATTACCTCCTCCAGTCTTGCCCTACTAGCTGCACTCTCCTCATCGCTTTCTTACCTTAGCATGGAAGCGATGATCCTAATAGTGTATTAGAACTGCATTAAGTACATCTGTGTAGTACTTTAGTGAAATGTTACCCAATATGTGTTTTTGTATCATCCAAGTCAAGCCATTCATAAACATATGGATCCTCTTCGCTTTAGTAAGTACCTCATCTAGCACTAGGTTAGTCAATCTAGTGAATTACTCCTCATATTCAACAACAGTCTTCCCCTCTTGGGTGAGGTCCAGTAGTTTCCGCCTCTTCTCAGTCTGAATAGCATTTGGAAAATACTTGTGATCAAATTACACCCAGAAACTCTGAATAGTCATTCTATCTCTCTCCTCCAATGTAGTAGTTGACTCCCACCACTGTAAATATGCTCCCACTATCTTAAAGGTAGCCAGTAACTGCCTCTGAACATCTGTTTACTAATACATGCGAAGGTGTCTCTGGATGTCCTTATTCCAGTAGCTCATAATAATCACGTCGGAACTCCCATGAAGCTCCGGGGGATGCGCCTTCTGAAAGGCCTCCCTAACATGCTCCCAAGACGAATGGAACATGTGTGTTGGTACTGGATCCACTGCCTAAGCCTGGGGTGGGTCCTGCTGCACCATCGCTAAATCTGCATTCACCACGTGTTCGACTGTGATGGCAACCTCAGTTGCGTTCATTGTCCACTGAGCTTGAGATATCGACCATTCTGACTGGGCATTTCTGGCCCGTGGTGCACATTGAAGAGGCATTTGAAATGAGAAATATTTTTATTTGTCTACAATTATTAACAAATCTCTAATAGCTGAAGACGTAATCATATAATCAAGAATGCATCAGTCCTAAAATAGGGATCTATATCGAAGAACGTTAAGATGGAAACATAATAAGCTGCACGGATCCTAAAAGACTCTAGAACCTGATTCTTTGATACCATCTGTGACAGGATGCCCAATTAAATATCGGGTGATAAGTCCTTGATTAAATTAAAACAGAATTTTCGTACCTTAGCATCATTGTCGAAAAACTTTAATTCAATTAATTACCTAATATTTAATTAACCTAGGGTAAAAAACATTTCCTCCTAACACATACATTTAGTTTCTTTTAATAAGTAACACACTTCATTAACTAAATGAACTATACAAAAAATCAAATACCAACCACTAAACTAAATAAAAGAATAATAAATACTGAGATGAACGTCCCAATTAAAATGCCTACAATCACCAATATAAAATACCAAGTTTAACTGAAACTGAAATACTGATGAGAAATAGAAAAATCTCTCTAAATAAACATAGTCTGAGAATGGCGACATATGCCCCGGATAGAAAGTCTGAATAAACTGAAAGAAATGATAGATGCGTCTAATCTCAAAGACCTAAAGCTTCGACAATCGCTATAGCTCGTCAAATAATCCAAGTGTGTAGATATGGTTTCCATATGGCTGGTCACCTATTAGAATACATATATATATATATATAGACATGAGAGAATATGTGCAAGAAACGGGTCAGAACCCGAGCAAACATAAATGCAATTTAGCACATATTATATACATGTTAGAAATTCGTGCTCTCACTTGAGATGCTCAGCTCTTAACTAATGTGCACACCGAGCGCATCTTCTAACCCATACTAGCCATGCTACCCAGCCTAACGAGTTCAAAGCCACACTATCATTAATTACGTTCACCAGTAGTACACCTGTATCGCCCATACAATGCGTGATTAAGATAGTTTATCCCAAATAGCCGATTTACATTTTCACCACTCGTGTAGTTAATCTTTTACTCACTAAGATTAATTTACTTATCATTATTGCCATATCTACTAGTTTGCACAGTATAATTGTTCTTAAGTATATATATATTCAATATCATCACTATACATACATACATATATATATATTCAATATCATCACTATACATACATACATACATATATATATATATATATATATATATATATATATATATAAATCCTGCACTCCTAGGTTAAGGCATCTTGGTGCAATGCATACTCTGCTAGCGTTTCCCGGTACATCTCACACTAAATGGGGATAAAGGTTTGGATAATCTCCCACGAACCATAAAAATACAATAACACATATTGAAGATGAACATAGTCCCTAGCCTAATGGGTCACGCACATACCGATGATCCCATTAAATGATTGAACTATCATATCTCAGATAGCACGTGTCCAAGGTACTATGTTCTATGGTGCAAGTATAAAGATTCCCCCGAAGGCTCATCAGGATAAGAGTATCCAATCGCGCAACCTCCACCCGATAGAAAGCAAAGTAGGTATGTCATACACATAGTAAACACTCCATAGGTATACACACAACCTATTATAATCTTAGGTATTCACATAACCATATTACACTTTTAGGTATTTACCCAACCTAATATAAACCTTATGTAACCCAATTATTTCTTAATATATGTAGCATATTATTCTCTACTACTCATTGTATTGGCTTATTATGATTATTCCCTCTCTGTTGAACTATCCTCGTAAGATTTATACTCAATCAAGAAATTTTATAATTTTCTGAAATCTTGTTAGAAATGTCAGAAACCTATTGGAACGAAACTTCGAACGACTTAGGACCCTGAATTCTCCTCGGAAATATCGATCGAACGAGGTCGTTTCAACCTAGTTGTAATTAACCTAACTGTAAATTTTTGTTGGAACTCTTGTTCGAACGTGGTCGTTCGAATTAGATTCGAGTTCTCTTGGTCGTTCAAATGACCTTCACCCAGATTGTCCCCTACCTTTGAATTTCTGCATTTTTCTTCCATTTTTATCCAGCCAATTCATATGTAATTTCACCCAGCACAAAACCACTCATCCTAATCATTTCTACACAAAATAGGATGTCTTTCAACATGGTTTAACCTCAAAATTCCATTAAATCTCAAGTATGGATGCATTAATTCAAGAAATCCTTAAAAGCCCTAGATTTCTATAATCACCATTAATGTCTAATCTAAACCCAAATTAAATTCGTATTTAGTCATGCATAAATCTCAGAATTTACATCTCTAAATTGGGTTTCTCAATCTACATGAAGTTCCTAGACAAATTCACCATTTGAAATCAATTTAATCATTAAATTCATTATCTCATGGATGATTCAACAATCTAGTCTAACATGGGTAATATATTCACAAAATTTAGCAAGATAAACACTTGCCTTATGGAAAACTTCTGATTCGTTGAATGAAACTGGTATTTGGGTGATCCTCTCCTCTTGATGTACACATTAGTGGGATTGTTGGTGTGAGAGTTTGAGTTTTGCATCAAGAACACCTATGGAGCTCTTCTTCTTCCTCTTTGGTTCTCTCTCTCTCTCAGGTTTAAAAAATGACAGCCTCCATCTAACCCACGTACGTTTCATTTTAATTTACCAATTTTCATCCATTTTAATTTCCCAAAATTTCAAAAGACCAAAATACCACTCTAGGGTGTCCGTTTGGCCTAAATTGCCCCAGAATCCAAATAAAACACCCGGGCAGAGTTTTCTAACTATCTCGACCCTTTCGGACTCATTGACGCACTCGAATCACCCATACGAGTTACTTAAAAATAAATTATCTTTTTAACCCATTAAAGTAGTCACGACACGCCGCACATGCGAGTCCCGACGTAATTTACCAAACCGTCGTACTTCTCACTCATGACGAAAGTATAATATCATAATCCCATATTACTTACTCACATGGTAGTATTCAATCATTTTGAACAACAAGTATTAACCCTTGCCATGCTAGTTAATATTTATTTTAAACCGGATTAATTAATAATTAATTTCTCACATTTAATTTAATTAGTCCCACAATAATAATTAATCTCATATTTATTAAAATCAACAAAATTATGGGGTATTAGATTTATGTTGTGCATGTAAGAGCATAATTTGGTCATAGCTTAGGCTAGCTTAGTTTTTGGCATATCCTGCTACATTTGATTTGAGCTGACAAGAAGTCTGAAGATCAAACATGTCCAACTTTCAAATATCTCCACACTATCAATGTACAATGCTATTTGGAGTTTAAATTTATTCCTTCATTTTATTTTGGGATGTTTCAATTTTTATTAAATCTGGAATAGGATTTTTTCTTTAAAAAATTGAGCCATTTTTCTTTATTTAAAAATTTTCAATAAGTGCCCATATCCTTCAAATGAGATGGTAATATCATTCTAATGAGATCCTATTTCCATTTGACATCTCGTTTGAAGTTTACTTCGATTGAACATCGAATGAGGGCATACTGTTTTAGGTCATTTGAACTTCGTTTAATGAGATCGATGATTGGTTCGAACGAGGTTTATTTCATTCAAATGAATTTCCATTCATGTTCGAACGAGTTTCAAAATTCATTCAAATGAACCGCCACTACACCAAATTGGCTAATTTTATAACTAATTGAAAAAATTATTTATTAGTGTTTAGGACACTTACAAAATTTATAACTATTTCAGTCACTTACAAAATTTGTAAGTGTCCATGACTTAAAAAAAATTATTAATATAACACACAACTGATAATATAGAGCACATAAGTGTCACGTGTATTCCCTTCTAAGACTCCAAAGTGTTAAAAAAACTTCCTTCCCTCTATTCTATTTTCATCATTCTTTCTTTAGAGAATAACCCTCGCCCATTGAGCTTAGTTCTTCGACTCGTGTTGCTCTCATCTTTGATTTGTGCTCACACGCCCTCATCACCATCCGGTCTTTGGTGTCATGTTGCTCATCAACATCGCATCTTCGATCTCATGTGGTTCCTCTTTGGTCTCACGTGGTTCCTCTTTGGTCTAAGGATGTTTCTCTTCCTAGATATAGTTACAAAATACTACCTATAATATATTTTTTTATAGTGTTTTTTTTCCTGAAAAATGAGATGATCAGATAGGGTTAATACCGAATTGAACCATCCATAATATATTTTCATTAAAAAAAATTAAAATTTGCTCAATTGATCGAAAAGTAGAGAAAAATATAATATATTTTCTAAATTAGTCCATATTTTTATCTTGCTTTGGAAGAAAATTGTGTGGTGTTCTTTCTCTAAAAGATGTTGTTATAGTGCTTGCATTCATAATTTTTTGATAATATTTTTTTGAAAAAGTAATTTTTTTAAATAACTAAATCAAAAACTATAAATTGTTGGTACTTAGTGTTTTTGTATGTGGTATTTGGTTCAAACAGGGCTAACTGGTGTTTTAAACACAAATTTTAAACAAATAATTTCTAAAACAAGTTTTAGCAAACACGATGCCAAACGCATGTGCTACTAGTTTTAGGTTTTAAATGCTGAATACAATGAAATATAAACCAAAAAGGCCCTTAATTTTGTTAGTTTTAGCAATTTGTAACTTTTATTAAATATATCATCTAACATTTATTTTCCATTAGATTTTTATGACTTGTAGAATGTTGGCACAACTTTATAAAGAGTGGATGAAAGAATGTGATAGTGGAATGCCAAAATACATGAATGGTTTTTCCACATTTATTGATTTTGCGATGAAAAATGGACTTCAAGAAAATATGTTTGCATGTCCATGTTGTAAATGTGAGAATAAAAAATTGCTCGACCATGAAGATATTAGTTTTCATTTGCTTCAACATGGTGTCTTGCATTAATACACATTTTCGCATTTACACGGGGGAAATGAATATGTCGAAAAGAACGAACGTTCAATCGAGGAAGATATTGAACAAAATGATGTTGTGCCTGAAGATATGAGAATGGAGGACCTTGTTTATTATGCATTGGAAATGATTACTCAAAACATTAATCATTTGACAAATCCCATTGGTAGTGACGAATGTGGTGAAAATTGTTCTCAAACCCACAAGGAGATGATATACAAGTACATGCATGGTCAGGCGAGTGACCCATTCTATCCGTTGTGTATGGAGAAATACACAACATTGTATTTTCTTGTCACATTGAATTACATAAAGACAAGACATGGTTTGTCGAACAATTGTTTAACCGATACCTTGGATTTATTTAAGGATTTTTTCCCAACGAAAATTCAACACATAAAAAGTATCCAGATGTGAAGAACCTAATTAAAGAAGTTGGTATAGATAATAAGATCATTCATGCATGCTAGAATGATTGTATCGTATATGTAAAGGAACATGCAAATAAAAAGAAATGCCCAATACGCAACTCACCTAGAAATCGATTTAGTTCCAACGAGGAGGGTAAAGTACCCCAAAAGACAGTGAGGCATTTTTCGTTGATTCTATGGATGAAGAGATTGTTTAGTATACCATGGATTATAAATTGAATGACTTGGCATGCTCGAGCAAAATATATTACACATATTATGCGACATCCGGTTTCTTAATCAACTTGGAAGTTTGCAAATATGAAATAGCATGACAATGCTATTGAATCGCGTAATGTTCGTCTTACTATAGCAACAAATGATTTTAATCCATATGGTAATCTCAACACCAGTTATAGTTGTTGGCGTCTAATTGTTGCACCTTTAAATATGAAGCCTTCTTTGTTTATGAAAATAGAGTTTTCCATGTTATCAATTTTGATATATGGGTCGAATGCATCGGGTAATTACATAGACGTTTATATTGAACCTTTAATAAATGAGTTGAAATAATTATGGTTCAAAGGTGTAATATCATATGACTCCTATTAGAAAGCTACTTTTACACTGAGAGATATGTTACTAGACAATTCATGACTTTTTTGCATATGGAACTTTGTCTGGATGAACTGCTCATGGATACGAAGCTTATCCTATTTGTACAGAAGAAATTGACTCAGAACATCTTGAAAATAATAAGAAAATTTACTACTAGGGCCATCAAAGATTTCTTCCCTACAATCACGAGTTTAGGTTGGACAAACACAACTTTAATAAAAATGTTGAAGATAGAAAAGCTCAAAAAAACTTGTTTAGTATTGATATTGAACATAAATTAGCATGAATTAAGTTTACAATTGGTAAATAACAAATTAAAAAGAAAAGGAAATGAAATGAGGACTGCAATGATTGTGTAAATACAAATATCATAACTCCATGGTCTCGAAGGTCCATTTTATTTTATTTTTCGTACTTGAAAGATCATGATGTTCGACATAATTTTGATGTTATGCACATTGAGAATAATGTCATCAATCATCTTTTGTCAACTATTTTCGACTTAAAAGATAAATCAAAAGATGGAACCAATGCATGTTAAGATATGGAGGTTATGGGGATAAACAAAGTTATGGTTGATCGTAGATGATTCTAGAAAAACTGTTAAACTTTTAGTTGCATTCACTTTAAACCAAAAATAAAAAGAGTAGTTCTTTCGTATCTTAAAGGTGTTTAAATGTCGGAAGGGTTTTTCTTCAAACTGGATTAAGAATGTGAATTTAGAACCGCTGGGGTTAAAGGGACTGAAGTCACATGATTATCATGTGACTATGCAACATTTACTTTTGGTATTTCTTATAAATACTTATGCAAAGAACAAGGATTTGTTAGTTGCTAGTCAGCGGTTAAGCCTTTTTTTCCAATGTTTTATTCACTAAGGTGATAAGGAAGGATGTTCTTGATTTATCTAAAAAGTCATTATTTGAGTCTATGTGTGTCTCATAGAAGTATTTTCCACCCATGCTTTTCCTTATAACAATCCACCTCATCATACATTTAATTGAGGAAGCATTAAAATGTGGCCCAGTCAGATTTAGATGGATATATCCTTTTGAGAAGTAAGAGAATTACGTGTGATAACGTTTTCAGAAACATAGTACGTTATAATATTATTTATTAGTTTTAATTATTCTTTCGAGGTATAGGTTGATGAAAAATTAAAAGAAGTATGTTGGCAACAAGCGGTATATTGAAGGGAGCATTGGTAAGAAGTACATTGAATAAGAATCAACTCTTTATTGCACGAAGTACATGTGAAATCCATGCGAAGGAAAACAAAAGTATACGCATGAAGCTTTTTTTTATGAAGAAGATGAATGTGTGTAACACCCCGTATTTCTGTGCATTTAATATTTAATTAATTCAAAAAAAATTTAAATTAATTATGTGTCATAATTTAATTGAATTAGTTATGTTAATATTCATTTAAATATTAATCGGAGAGAAGATGGTTAATATTTACATAAATTAAATTACAAAGTGAATAGTAATAATTTATTTACGTCAAAATGTGTATAAGTGATGTGACATTTATTTATCTCAGTCGAAAGTCAGATATAGACTAAGTTGGGTGTGAGATAGGGACTTGTTATAAATTTATTCGAATGTCAATTCTGAGTGCACTGTTGAGTCCGGATGGGCCGAGATAGTCAGAAAAGTGTACCCAGGGGTGGTAAACGGGTCATGAGATATTTTTGGACATAACCGAGTCCACTCATGGGTATTTGGGCCATTTTAATTAGGCCGATATGATTAAAAACGGGATATGGAGAAAAAAAACATAAGTTTTGGAGTTTTGTGGAGCCATAACTCATTTGGGAGAAATTTGAGAACTTAAGGGACAAAGAGGGAGGACTCTTGAGAGCCAAAGAGGAAGAACAAGGAAGGTGTTCTTCATCACACAAGGATCTGTACACCAAAGTATAATCAGAAACTATAAATTTATAAGGCAAGTGGTTGAATTGCTTCAATGTAAAATAGTGATATTCAATTCATATCATAGTATGTGTTATACAAATAATTTTTCGATTGGGTTAATACAATTTGGGTTTTGATTTTGGGAAGTTACGAATCAAGTTATTGGGACTGGTTTTGATTCGTAAGGATTTTAGTGGATAATTATGGGTAAAAAGCTTCACAGAAACTATAAATGGAGATTTTGTTCACGCGACCCTCTAGAAAATGGTGTTTTCTAACTTTCGTTCTCAAATACTCATTTTCCAAAACGGCCCCAAAATAGCATTTTAAAAATCTGGGCAGATTGAGTAAATTGAAAACCTCAGATTTGGGGATATTGCATTATGGACCAAGGGGGTGTCCGGATATGTTTGTTGAGTGATGCCATGATAATAAATTAATTAAAGGGGGATTAATTAATGAAATCTTATAACTGGAATAATTCATTATAGGATGATGTAATTAATCGTAAAATATTATTTAATTAGGAGTGTTCTACTTACAATGGAATTTTGAGGAGTGTGTTCTAAGAGATAGAAATGTTGGCCAGGTGAGCAAGTCCGGGTACATTGGTTGTGTAACACCATGGAGATATTAAATTAATTAATGAGTATATTAATTAAATAAGAGTCGGACCATAGACTCGGAGAGATAATAAGTTAAGTAATGGGCATATTAATTAAATTAGCGTCGAACCCTAGACTCAGGGAGATATTAACTTAATTAATGGTTAAATTAAATAAATTAGAGTCGGACCACAGACTCGGAATATGTTGGCCAGTGTTACCGACTTTGTACACGATAAAGTCGAGATTAAATTTTATTTATATATATATAAATATGCAGTAGCGTGATAGTATATATATATTGTGTGCTCATAAATACCGGTGACTTGGTAAATTTTTTAAAATTATATGCTCTACTGCTATCGGGGGAGGTTGCGCGATGTGGGTGAATCCTCTAGCTTGAGGAGTACGGCGAGTATATCCCCAGAGGTGGGCATTGAGATGATTGTCTTCACACTCGGGGGAATATGACCGCCTCCAATATGTTTTATATTTCTATGTTCTGATTCGGTGGTGGCTAGCTGTCTCAGAAATCTAGGTGGGACTTAAAAGACCTCGGAAGATAGAAATTTAGAGAATGCATCCGATAAGGTATTACTCGGAAGGATGGTGTTAATTATATTCAACATATGTGTGATTGTGGAATATAGATCTACGTATATAATGGAGTAGATAATTATATACTGGTAATTAAATACATGAAGAGAATTTGTATAACTTATATAACTAGTTAATGTTATTGGCTTTTAAGAGCGATTTTATTTGTATTCAACATATGAATAATTTTGGAATATAGTTCTACGTATATAATGGAGTAGATAATTATATATGGGTAATTAAATACATGAAGAGAATTTGTATTACTTATATAACTAGTGAATGTTATACGACTTTTAAGAAATGATTAATCAAGTTAATGCGATGAATAACTTATGAAGTAAAGATACAAATTACTCGGGTTAGAGTAGAGTTAAAGGAGTTTCATGACAAGGCTAGTTAGATGGGGTGGTGTAACTAGGAGGGTCAGGAAGAAAGCATTAGGTGTGCACTTTAGAGGAGGGGTGAGATGTATCTCAAGGGAGTGCGACACTAACTTAAATATGAAGAGAACTCATACATTTTAATTATTGCATTTTAATTAACTTGCAAAATATTTTCAAAAGGACTTTGGACTATGATCCATACTTGCAAAATATTTTCAAAACCTTTCAGGTATCCAGCCACAGGGATGCCAAACTTGAAGATCTGTTCCAGGGATGCATAAATGAAACAGGTGTGGAAGTTACAGGATTTGGAAATAGACGCTTAAGTCATTTGATTCCTAGAGTAGGATGCAACTTCGTATTTCTTTCGAGCATGTTTCCACATATATTTTCATTTCAGTCGGACTTTGTACTAGTTACTATTCTTTGTTGGATTATATTAGTGGATGTTGGTTTGATATAGGACTGATCACCCGGTATTTCATTGAGCGGGGTGTCACAGATGGTATCAGAGCATCAGGCTCTAGTGTCCTTATGATATGTGAAGCTTTTCACGTTTCAACTTTGCATTTGGTGTAGAGCCTTATGATAGGATTGTTGTATTCCTCTACATATGCGAGTTACGTTATCCAACTATCAAGTATAGTGAGGTGATTCATACACGAGTTCGGTTGGGATTTGTATACCGAACATTCTTTGGGACACCCAAAGAGGGCCATATGAGAATTGCAGGAGGAGAGGCTCAACAGAAGACATAGGGTATTATAGAAATGGTGATCGTGACAGGAATCACCTTGATTGTTGTTCAGGCGAGTGGGGATAGAATAATCACCAAAGAGCGATAGTCTCCCAAAGCACTGTTATAGATAATTGTGGTATAATTTCAGTCTCACCCAGCATAGTCAGTAAAGGGTGGGGAAAGTGTGGAAGGACCCTTTTGGAAGGGCTACTAATAAGGATTCAAGTAGTAGGGTAGCGCGATAAGTCAATGGGAGGAAATAACCCAAATATAATTGTGTAAGGTGGTGTGTAGTGGCACCTAAGACTAAATTTTGAATTAAATTTTTGTCCCAGTGGGGAGGTGTTATAGTGATAGGAGTCAGTCATTGCAACCATGCAGAAATACCATAAATAATAAGAAATTTACGGTGGGTGCGATTTGACTGAAAATCTTTGCATCATCCGTTTGAACCGATAGGCAAAGGAGATTTCAATACTTACTTCAGAAGGGTCGGACAGTGGCTGGACATAAGGGAAAGTTTAATTATGAAACAAACTTCGTAGCCAATGAGGTGGACGCGGAGGTCAATAAGGGGTCCATGAGTTAATAATGAACTCGTGGGTAATACATAAGCATGGATGGAAAACTCCGGTTAGGATGACTAGGGCTATAGTCATCAAGGAAGTATGTTTTGGATTTGATACCAATAGTTTTATGAGAAGGAAGCCAAGGGAGGTGGAGTATCTAACCAAAAGGCAAGATTGTATTTAGCAATACTAGTTAGGCACCATAAGGGGATACCAGTAAAGGAACCCATCCATATGATTTATATCAGTTAAATTCCTACCAATTGGCAGTGGATTTAATCCAAGTCTTCGAGGACATCATTGAGTCCCATAGGGCTAGCAAAGACAAAGGGACAACAAGGGTAAAAATGTAGGTCAAGACTATCAATTACGCGAGAAGGACAACCCCAACATGGCCATTGGGTCTAGAGGCAGGGGATTGACACAGAGAAGTGTCTTATATGTGGAAAGTGGGACCACAACAATTGATTATGTCCACAGTGAATCAGGGGATAGGAGTGGGATGCCTAGTAGTGACAAAAATTATGAAGTTTTGGTTCGGTTGGATGAGAATATTATGTCCAGGAACCATTTGGGCCACTGGTGTATAGGCGAGTGGAAGTATAAGTTTTATCCTCGGATAGATAGGGAGAACTTTATGACATGAGTGGTCACAGTATTCTTGTTAACACTATATTCGACAGGGAGACGAGTTTAGTGGGTGTATCGTAGTGTTAGTATTAAATATATGTTTATCACAGGGTAACAAGGCTCTATTTTGTTTTACCTGCAGAGGAGCACGTGTGAACACTCTGAGGGTACATTTTATAAGGGTAACTCATTTTGAGAAGTGCTATGCGAGCATGATTTTATCCTGGGTACATATTGGTTAGCGACGAGTAAGAGATAGTGGGCGGTTACAACAAGACTATCGTGTTCGCTATTCCAGGACAGGATGCATATTCTTTGCGAAGTTACACCCGAAAAAAGGTTGGGCTTGCGGAAATATTTTATAAAATAGACTTCAGAGGGTAGGGTTCTCTAGTATATTATATCCCCATGCGTAGGAATTTTTACTGATGTGATTCGGGCATGTCGGATTGATCATGGAGCAAAGAGATTTAGCTCGTTAGTGACTTAGTGCTGAGGACTTAGTGATAGTGTGAGCGCGGCATTATATAACTCCTTTAGAGACACGGGAGTCGACAATTAGACCTTTGAGTACAGGTACAGAGTTTTGGGTGTCCCGGTTATATGCTCGGGTCTACAAAAATTAATGAACGACAATACTAGGGTTTAATGCAATGGGGGAAGTTTTTTTTTTGGGCTTTGTTGTGACATGTTATGCGCATAAGACCTAATAAATGTCAGTAGTGGAAAGACGTTATATGATTCTAGGACACCAGTTTAATGGGTGATTTTTGAACGTGTGGAGTTACACTTTGAGGTGAAAGCTATTACGCTATAAGACCAGTATAGCCAAGTGGTGCTGTGAAAGAAGTACTGAGAAAACTTTTGCACCGCAAGTTAATGGGCGGGGAAACATCAATAAGAATAAATTGCGATTTGGGGAAATATCGAATGTAATCATATGATATAATGTGATATGTGGGATAACCTTGGAAGAATTTTTTTACGTATGTGACGTCTATGATGTTGTCCAAATATGCATGGGATTTAGGGTGTATGGGCGCCATTGTTAATGTGATTTTAGAGTCATCTTAAATAAAGGGATGTGTGAATGAACATATTGAATGTATGCCTACAGGGCAGTCAGAAAATAAGTGGGGAATTGAAGTGAACTGAAATCTTTTTGAAAGAGGAAACAATCCGACTATATGCGTATCAAGGTGAACTATCTCCACCGTAAGGAGTGTAAAGACAGTGGAGGCGCATGTAACAAAATATCTTAAGGCAAGAAGGAAGTCATGTTTATAGGAAAATAGAAAAGAGTATCACTTAGTTATATGCTTAGAGTAGTCTTACGCATAGACAAGGTGCAAATCCCTATATGATGAAAACTGCAGAAGGAATATAGTTCTTGAGCATGGGAATAGGTGTTGAGTGAGACATAGTGAATTTGTCTCTGGATAGACCATTTATGAATGGAAAAAAGGTTGATTTTAGGGTATCAATCAAGAAGTTTTTTAAAGTTTATGGTTACAGAGATGGAATTAATGCTCAGGTTGGTAAAAACCGTGGAGGGGTCAAGGTTTCCATCGGGTTGTTGAATGGATTGACCTAAACACGAATTGTAGTCTTGGAATGGGTTATACTATTGAGTAGTATGCCCAACTTTACTATTAATGGGAAGGAGTGAAATAGAACAACCTGTCGTTCATTATTATTGGGAATCTGGGTGAGACCTTTCAGTCCCACCTCTGGTAAAAAGTGTCAGGAGGTGATAGGGACAGAGTTACATATTGGGTTGAACGTGTTGCCCATAAGTTAATGGGTAGACGGGAAGTGAGGATTGTGCATTCTAGATTTTTGGGTAGTTCGGGAGTAGTAATGACCACAAGTAGAGTTATGTGTGATTCCTCGTAATAGTTTAGTCTCTACATGATACCATGGGAGACTTTATGGGAAATGTTTCATTATCCACCGTTGGTTGATAAGATGTGGTGAAATAACAAGCTGCTAGGACCCGAAATGGGTTATGGTCGAGCAACGGGAATTGGGTAAGTTATATCCTTTCGTATAGTTCAGGGACGTAAGGAGGGGAATTTCCTAACATAGAGATAGTGGAGTCCATGGAGTATAGACTCATATTTTGGGGCACTATGTTGTGAGAGGCCATCAAGTTAATGATTTGTGACTAGGTATTGGTTCGGGTGTCTCCTATGAAAGGAGTAGCGAAGTTCAACAAGAAAAGGAAGCTAACATCGAGGTATGTGGGTCCTTTCCCTATCTTTGAGAGGGTGGTATCGGTGACTTATTGACTGGATTTTCCAGAACATCTTCAGTGGATACGTGATGTGTCCCACGTGGCATAGCTGGAGAGATACATGAGGAATGATAGGGCTTTTTGGGCACGTTCCACTCAAGGAGAATGACTTGCAATAAGACACCTCATATGAGAAGAGACTAGTAGCTATGTGAGCGCAAGCAGCAGTCTAAGGTAGTACTACCAGTTAGAATGTAGTGGAGTGGGGTCATCAGAGTATTGATGAGTTTACGTGGGAGAGGGAGTAGGATATGTGAGAGCACTATCCAGAGTTATTTGTTGCAGTTAAGACCAAATTTCAGGGATGAAATTTTGTTTTTAAGGGGGGAGTATGTAACACCCCGTATTTCTGTGCATTTAATATTTACTTAATTCGGAAAAATTTTAAATTACTTGTGTGCCGTAATTTAATTGAATTAGTTATGTTAATATTTATTTAAATATTAATCGGAGAGAATATGGTTAATATTTACGAAAATTAATATACAAAGTGAATAGTAATAATTTATTTACGTCATAACAGTTATAAGTGACGTGACATTTATTTATCTCAGCCGGAAGTCGGATATAGACTAAGTTGGGTGTGAGATAGGGACTTTTTATAAATTAATTCAGATGTCAGTTCTGAGTGCATGGTTGAGTCTGGATGGGCTGAGATAGTCGAAAAAGTGTAACCAGGGTGGTAAACAGATCACGGGATATTTTTGGGCATAACTGAGTCCACTCGTGGGTATTTGGGCCATTTTAATTAGGCCCATATGATTAGAAATGAGATTTGTAGAAAAAAACCTAAGTTTTGAAGTTGTGGGCAGTCATAACTCATCTGGAAGAAATTTTAGAACATAAGGGACAAAGAGGGAGGACTCTTGATAGCCAAAGAGGAAGAACAAGGAAGGTGTTCTTCATCACACAACGATCTCTACACCAAAGTATAATCAGACACTACAAATTTATAAGGCAAGTGGTTGAATTGCTTCAATGTAAATTGGTGATATTCAATTCATATCATAGTAGGTGTTATACAAATGATTTTTGGATTGGGTTAATATAAATTGGATTTTGATTTGGGGAAGTTACGAATCAAGTTATCGGGACTGGTTTTGATTCGTAAGGATTTTAGTGGATAATTCTGGGTAAAAAGGTTCACAGAAGCTATAAATGGCGATTATGTCTGCACTGGCCTCTAGAAAATGGTGTTTTCTAACTTTCATACTCAAATACGCTTTTTCCAAAACGGCCCCAAAATTCCCCAAAATAGCATTTTAAAAATTTGGGCAAATTGAGTAAATTGAAAACCTCAGATTTGGCGATATTGTATTATGAACCAAGGGGGTGTTCAGAAATTTTGGTTGAGTGATGCCATGATAATAAATTAATTAATGGGGGATTATTTAATGAAAGATTATAACTGGAATAATTTATTATAAGATGATGTAATAAATTGTTAAATATTATTTAATCAGGAGGGTTCTCTTTATAATGGAATTTTGAGGAGTATGTTCTAAAGATGGAAATTCAAGCTAGCTGAGCAACTCCGAGTAACTTGATTGTGTGACACTAGGGAGATATTAAATTAATTAATGAATATATTAATTAAATTATAGTCGGACCATAGACTCAGGGAGATAATAAGTTAATTAATGGGCATATTAATTAGGTTAGAGTCGGACCATAGACTCAGGGAGATATTAACTTAATTAATGGGTAAATTAATTAAATTATAGTCGGACCATAGTGATCGTGTTGGAAACCGAGCGTCCGTGTAATACGCTAGTCGTTGTTATCGCTTTCCAACCATAATATAAAAACCTAAACTATAACTACACTCTTACAGAGTATAGTTGCTAGTTTGGGTATCGAATCCTCAGGGAACTAGGACGAGTGAACGTGACGACAAAGGTAAGACTGTTAGCCCTAACTTGACTCTAAAAACAAACAAAAAGTTGATTGATATCGAAAATAACTAATTAACTAAATGCAAACTCTAAATTACTTAAAAGACTGAAGATGATTGAACTAGATTGAACTATATGATGAGAAAAATAGGATGAGAATACAATCCCTCA
This sequence comes from Sambucus nigra, assembly GCA_949130495.1. Lineage (NCBI taxonomy): Eukaryota > Viridiplantae > Streptophyta > Magnoliopsida > Dipsacales > Adoxaceae > Sambucus > Sambucus nigra. Next base: position 448,649,699 of record OX422212.1, on the reverse strand, counting down.
ACCCTAGTGTATTGATGGTATAAAACTAATCTTAAATTTAAATGATTAACTAGACCCAAAATTTAGTACTCCCAAGCATTACATATAAGGTTCAATCCCTCACCATACTTAATCAGAGGACGAGTAAATCGATATTGCAATAGTTACACTTGATTTGCATTTTGAAGCATCCCGGTTACCCGGACGCAAACGAGATCCAAAGATCTACAATTATTGCGTTTCTATGCAATACAGTCCTAATCAAACTATTAAATTTAGATGATTAATTTTATGTACATACAACTACCACATCAGGTTGGGTTCATGCATCCCAGCCTTTAAAAGTCTAGCCTACCATGATGAACTTAATGAAAATAATTTTGGAATTGCAGGAAATCATGATTGAACTAAGGACAATTTGAAGAAAGTTGTAAACAGGAGATTAGATAGAGGAAATTACTCATTAATCTTACCAAAGCACACAAAGCATTAACTAAAATTACTAGTAATCACTGAAATCTTAACAATCTTCAATCTTGGAGTTAAAAATACTAAGCTATCTCCAAACTAGGGTTTTTTCTGAAAAGAATGGAAAATTAGATAAATTCTTCGTATTAAGAATGATAATAAAATGGGTTTAAATACCCTACAAAACTTCAAGAGTTTTAGTTGCACTATGACTCTCCATTAGAGGAAGTTTAGAAAATTAAAACTCGACAGTCAGACCGGTTAAGTTCTCATGCGGTTCGATCTCCTGGAACCCGGATCGATTCTTTTAATTCTTGGGCGGATAGATCCGGTGCGTATCGGTTCTTTTAATTTCTTTCAGCTTCAATCCGTCTTCAGTCCGGGGTTCTCTGAAAATTGGCAATGTGGACCAGTCCAGGGCGGATCGGTCCGGGCTTCCTTTGACTTTTTTTTTCTTCATACTTTGACTGCTCCTAACTTTCACACCCAAACTCTGATTGAGGTTTCTCTTCTTTCTACGTGCTCATGAACTTGATATCTTGAACTTCTATTTAGATGCCTCATCCAAATTTCGAGTAGAAATTATAATTTTTCCCATTGAACTTTCCTTCTTTTCTTTCTCGATTCTTCCGGTTTCTTTCTTTCTTTCTTTCTTTCTTTCTTTCTTTAATTGACATCAAAAACCTGTAAAATTAGTACGAAAATACCAGAAACTCAGTGTACTCGTTAGAATAAGTCAGTAGCAAGATTATGAGATAAAATCAAATCGATTACATTGTTCGAGGTGCTAAAAGTGACTAAATTGGGAAGAATTTATGCCTAATCAAACCCCCCTAACATAGAACTTTGCGCGTCCTGAGCAATGTAAAAGAATCCTAGCAAGCCTCAACTCTTGAATTTTTTTTATTGGGATAGAATACCTTTTTCGCGGGCAATAGATTGCATTTACATATGCAACAAGCCTTTAAACCTCGAGGTTACCCTAGTAGGACGAGTTGGGTCTCTTAAGGGTTTACAATGAATATACCCACAAAATTCGACGCAAAGAAACTTCAAAATACGCAAAAATTATATAATTCAAACTTTCCCAGAAAATATTCATCATCAAGTCATATGTACAAGTCTCAAATCGTAGTGCGTGTGTGCGAAGCCAAAAATTTAACCACGAATTTCCACCGATTGACTATTACGTATCCGAAAGTTCGTTTTGATTTCAAAATTGTGACACCCCGACTAATTAAATACCGGGAAGCTACTCCTTTATTAAATCAATACAAAATGCCAAGTTGGTCTAGTTAATAGCATCACTGTCGAAAACATTTTTAATGATTACTAACCACCTAGTATTTAAAAAGTGAGTTGTCAAATTTTAAATTAAATCTGATTAACATGCAATAAATGAAATATAGAAATGTAACACAACCATTCACGATAAAGTCCAACTATAATGAATCAACAAGTAAAGATGAGTCTAGAGGAAATACTCCTCACAACAATCCCAATATGAAAAGAAATAAAACAAGTCTGCATCCTGAATTAATTACAAGCCAAAAGTCTGAATAACTGAAAGAAATGAAATGCCTCTAAAAGAAATTGGCGACATGCCCTATAACTGATGAAATCTGAATATAGAGTCAAGGAAAATGAAGCGTCTACTAGCAAGGCCCTGTAACTTCCACAACAACTACAGCTCATCACCTGACTGGAAATACTATGCATGGTGTCCTTGTGGCTGGGCACCTAAAAGGTTTTTACAGGAAAAATAGTTTTGAAAGCAAACGGGTCAGAGCCCGAAAGTGGAGAGTATTTTCAAAACATCAAGTGATTAATAATATTTAAAACAATGAATTCAAGATACATGTTAGGACGTGCTCTCACATGAAATACTCACCTCTCGTCTAACTGTGCACTCCTAACGTTCCTGTACCCATTCATGTGTTAGTTATATCTAACTAAGCTGTCATAAATTCTAACCCAACTACTCGATTTATAATGTGAATTCCAAAAGTTATCACTTAAATGATTAGCTTTACTTAAACTCGGATTCTCAATTATTAGCGTTACAATTCACGACATGTTATCCCTTTTTAACTTCTCAAGTAGTTACTATAAATTATTCTCGCAGTTTAAACATAACAAATTCCTTTTCATTGAACCGTATATTATTCACATCATAAATATACTATACAAGCACCCCGAAGCTAAGCTGTGGTGCACACATACTCTACTATCCATCCCGGTACATCACGTACATAAGGATTAAAAATTCTGAATCTCTCAGAAATTGTCAGAATAAACACCACACACAAAAATGGAGGCGAACATAATTCAGCATACCCATGGTCACGTACATACCTACGCTCCATAGTCAGCTGGCTTAATAAAGTCATTCCCTTGAACTATGTCCTCTAGGTACCAAACTAAATCCGGGCACACAAGGATTAGAAGGCCCTAAGCGAACGTAAACCTCCCGTGATAGCAAGTATGGTAGGTATGTCATACACATAAGATCACATACTAAGCATGAACACATCTTAGATATCTCAATATTAGTAAAGTTATTTTCTACATCCTTATACCATTATTCCAATTGTATACATTTTTAGTCTTTCGATAATATATAATGTAGACTGTCGACACATCTCACGTCTTAGATTCTTATACTTAAAACCTATCTCAAAGGGGTTATTAAGTTTCCTATTATTCCCACATATCACATCATTATTCTTAAGGTCCTTACTTCTGCCCCAAACCTCAATTCATCAATTTATTCAAAATTACCCTTTTAACCCTAATATTATCTCACTCTTCGAGCTTCACTAGTTTTTTAGAATAATTCCTCAAATTAAATTTTAATTAAGGTCCAAACTTTATAATACCTACTGGTCTTCCTTAAGTCTAAGGATATTCATAAGGTCTCCAATAATATTTTCCAAGGGTTAACATCATTAAAATTTAACTAGGTGAAATTTTACTCTTTCTGGGAAGGTCTATCGATCGACCTTGACCTTCGATCGATCGATGGTGGTCGATCGATCGACTGATGAATGTCGATCGATCGAACGCACCAGGTAGGCTACGGACTGCTTCGATTTGCAGTTTTCAAATAATCTCAAAACACCATTAACAAGCATGAAACTCTAAGATAACGTTCTAATATCATCATACAACCATCCTACAACAGTGTTAACGTTCTAAAACCAATAATTCATCATTCAAGGGATTTGTTTGGATCAAAACTTCATCAAGAATTCCAGTTTTCTATTTCTTTCAAGAACATTAATAAACTTCTTCTAAAATCCGTTTTTAGATCATCAATGGTTATGTTTTGAATGCATAATTCGTCCAAAATGTTTCTACATGCAATTCCTAACATAGTTCATAGTTTTAATCCTCAAATTCATGGGTCTAATCAATCTTCTAAGATAAATTTGATGATTATCCTAAACATGGAAAAGCATAGCATTGAATCAATTATAATTAAACCACTTGCCTCTAATCTTTCTCTGAATTTGATGTTGAATCTTGAAGGTTGAGTTGTTCTCGCTCTCTCTCTCTCCAGAATTCTCTTCTCTCTCTCTCTCTACAAGTTCTTCTCTAAGGATGATGACAATGGAGGTGGGGGTTGGTTTTTGGCAAGTTAGAACTATTTCTTAACTTCTCCCGTAGCCCATTAAGTCCCTTAGTGTAGTTAGTGGGTTTAGTGGATAAAGAATATGTCAGATTTTTGTTTCTAATTTTCGTGGGTTTTAATTCCCAAATTTCCGAAATTACCAAAATGCCCTTTTTAGTTACCAGTATGGCCCAATAATGCCCCGGGACCCAAACATAATCCCCGGCTAGTGTTTTCAGACTATTTCGACCCTTACGGACATGTTGGCACACTCAAAATGACCATACGGTTACTAGAAATAAACTTCACTTTTTAATTAAATAATTACTTTCCTGACGCGACTGTCACACGCGTCTCAACAAAATTTCCCAAATTGCCGTATTTCAATCTCGCGACAATTTCAATAGTTTCAATATTCGTATATTGCCATATATACACATTATAATCAAATACTAACTCACATATCGTTAATATTTTATCCGGATTAATTCTCAATTAATTCACATTTAATTCAATTAATCCCATAAATAAATATCGATAAAAATGAGGGGTATTACATACTTCCCCCCTAATAACAGAATTTCGTCCCGAAATTCGGAACTAAAAAATACTTGGTAAAAACAACTCTGGATAACGTTCGCGCATCTCATCCACGCGCTCCCATGTGGACTCCTCGACATTATGATGTCGCCATTGAACACGCACTAACGGGACTATCTTTGACCGCAGTTTCCACTCACTTCGGTCCAAAATAGCAATCGGCCCCTCCTCGTAGGAGCTATCGGGCTGGAGATCGATGTCCTCCAAAGCAATGTGAGAACGAGCCAAATCATCTCTAAGATATTTCCTTAGCGAGGAAATATGAAACACATCATGATTTCGATGCAAATGCTCCGGTAACCCATGTCTATACGCAGCAGACCCAATCCGCTCGATGATAGGAAATGGTCCCACATATCTCGATGCCAGCTTTCCTTTATTCCCAAATCTCATAATCCCCTTCATAGGAGATACTCTGAGTAAAACATGGTCTCCCACTTGGAACTCCCTGAAGAACCTCTTCGCATCAGCATAGCTCTTCTGCCGATCCTGAGCTACCTGAATGCGACTCCGTATCAATTCTTTCCTCGCCGAAGTATCCTGAATCACTTCCGGCCCAAGTATTTTGTTGTTCCCCACCTCCAACCAACATGCTGGGGAACGACAAGGTCTACCGTAAAACGCCTCAAATGGAGCCATACCAATGGTGAACTGGTAGGAGTTGTTGTAAGCAAACTCCACCGGTGGAAGATACTGCTCCCATCCACCCCCGAAGTCAATGATGCACATCCGCAACATGTCTTCCAACATCTGATTTGTACGCTCGGTTTTCCCATCGATCTGCGGATGATAAGCCGTACTCAACCGTAATTCCGTGCCCATGGCCTCCTGAAAACTTTCCCAAAACCGTGAAACAAATATCTTGTCTCGGTCAGACACGATATTTAGGGGCACACCGTGAAGTCTCACTATCTCTACAATAAAGATCTGGGCATACTGTCCCGTAGTGTAGTCTGTCCTTACGGGTAGAAAATGAGCGACTTTGGTCAACCTGTCCACAATTACCAAAATGGAGTCGTGACCTCTCTGTGACGTAGGCAAACCTGTGATGAAGTCCATGGAGATGCTCTCCCACATCCACATCGGTACCTCTAATGGTTGTAGAAGTCATGCCGGTCTCTGATGGTCCACTTTTACCAGCTGACAAGTGGCGCATTTAGAAACAAACACGGAAATATCTCTCTTCATCCCGCTCCACCGATACTTACGTCTCATGTCCTGGTACATTTTGTCCCCACCGGGATGTACCGCGAATCATGAGCCGTGCGACTCTTCCATCACCTCGTGTCGTAATTCCTCCCCTTCCGGAACTACCAGTCTCCCATTGAAGCGTAATCCCCCGTCTGAGCTAACGGTATATGACTCGGCTCCCTCTGTTAATAATCGAACTATCTGCTCCTAACAGAACGAGTCATCTGCTTGTGCCTTTACTACTTTCGTGACAATCTGCGGTGTAACATTCATCACTGACATGAATGATCGGGCCACTGCATCCTTGTGTCCCAACTCCTTCCACTTTGCCTTCCACACCCCTGCCGCCTCATCTACTGGCCTACGGCTCAACGCGTCTGCTACCACGTTAGCCTTCCCCAGGTGATATTGGATATCAAACTGATAGTCCTTCACAAACTCAAGCCACCTTCGCTGCCTCATATTCAGCTCCTTCTGCGTGAATAGGTACTGTAGGGACTTGTGGTTTGTGAACAATCGAAACTTCTCCCCCAAAAGATAATGTCTCCAAATCCGAAGGGCAAATACCACTGCCACTAACTCCAAGTCATGGGTAGGGTAATTCTTCTCGTGAGGCTTAAGCTTACGGGAAGCATAAGCTACGGCCTGACTTTCCTGCTGCAGTACACCTCCAAGTCCTTGTAAGGACGCATCGGTGTAAACAAGATACTCAACTCTCGGTCTCGACAATGCTAACACAGGCGCTGAGGTTAACTTGTCCTTCAACTCATCGAATGCCAACCGACAGGCATCACTCCAAATGAACGGCACACCTTTACGAGTCAGATGTGTCATGGGACCCGCTACCTTGGAGAAACCCTAAATAAATCTCATGTAGTATCCTGCTAAGCCCAAGAAACTACAGATCTCGATCAGTGTCTTGGGCTGTCCCCACTCCCTCACCGCGGATACCTTTCTCGGATCAACAGATATCCCCCGGTCGGAAATAATATGCCCCAAAAACTGAACCTCCTTCAGCCAAAACCCGCACTTATCATACTTTGCATACAGCTCATTCTGACGTAGCGTCTGAAAAACCTGCCTCAAATGCTCGGCGTGCTCCTCCTCTGTCTGGGAGTAAACCAGAATGTCATCAATGAAGATAATGACGAACTGGTCCAGGAACTCTCTGAACACCCTATTCATCAAGTCCATAAACACTGTTGGAGAGTTGGTAAAACCAAAAGGCATAACCCGAAACTCGGAGGAACCGTATCTCGTTAAGAAAGCAGTCTTCGAGACGTCCTCCTTCCCGATACGCAGTTGATGGTATCCCGATCGCAAATTAATCTTTGAGAAGAAAGAAGCTCCTCTCAGCTGGTCGAATAAGTCATCGATTCGGGGCAACGTATACTTATTCCGTATTGTGACCTTATTCAACTCCCGGTAATCCACACACAACCTCAACGATCCATCCCTCTTCTTAATGAGCAACACAGGGGCACCCCACGGCGAAGTACTCCTCCGGATGAATCCCTAACCCAACAACTGCTCAATCTGATCTCGTAACTCTCTCATCTCAGCTGGAGCCATACGGTAAGGTGCGCGGGCAATAGGCCGAGTGCCCGGCGTCAAGTCTATCACAATATCTATCTCTCTACTCAGAGGTAATCCAGGTATATCCTGGAATACATCGGCAAACTCTCGAACAACCGGAATCAAATCAAGTGGTATCACCACTTCCTTAGAGGTCTCCTCCTCTATGTAGTACAAATTAGTGGACAATCCTCCTTCAGGGTGAGGCATCGCCACTAAAACATATCTGCCCGGGAATGGCAAAGATAATACTCTTACTAAAACAGTCAATCATGGATCGGCACGCTACTAGCCAATCCATACCAATAATGGCATCACACTTGGTCATCTCTAACACTAATATGTTCGCGGGTAATACCAACTACCAATCTCTACCCCCACTCCTCGGCATATAAAGAAAAATGAACCATTCCCCAATGGTGAGTCTACCTATGTTACAGGGCTCAATGCTGAGGTTAATAACTCTAAGGTCTTCGCATAATAAGTAGCTATAAAATAATTGCGTTGTCCTAGTAACAAACAAAATTCGAACCAAAAGTCTCATGGATAGAAAACATACCCCAAATCACTGGTGGTGCCTGTGGGGCGGCTGCCTGGTTGATATTATAGATATGTCTGTACTGTAACTGTCCCTGCTACACTGGAGCTACAGGAAAAGTTGGTAGGGCTAGTACTTGAGCTGGGGCTGGGAGGATGGCGGGAAACATAGGCCTCTGCGGCTCCTGTCGAGCACCCTGTTGCTGCTGCGGTGCCCTGCCCTTATCAGGACAATTCTGGGGTTTATGGCCACGCGTGCCACACACGAAACATCGGCCTATGACGTTTCTCCCCCTCTGACTCTGCTGCTGACGGTGTTGGCCTCCCTGACTTGGGACCTCTTTCCCCTTTCAAAACTGCTTCATTTTACCACGTTGTTGACTAGAACTGACTCGATCTTGGGTAGTTTGTTGTCACAATTTCGGGGTCTTCGTACATTTTTCAGCTTTATTCACATGCATTTGGCTAACCTCTCTAGGTCTTTTGCCTCCTTTAAGTTGTATGTTGCGTTCTTGGTATTATAAAACTGCAGTGGTAACTGCTTGTGCCACGATACCTGCTAACTCAGCGGTTGATATTCTCTCTGGGGATACTTGAGGTGTGAGTCGATCTTGCCCGTTGACTACCTTAACCGTTTTAGCTATTTCTTCTTGACGGTCCATCTGAAAATTGAAGTAAATTTGGATGAGTTCATCATTCAAATAAACATATCGCGGAAGTACGAATTCCCAATGTATAGAGATGAATACAACATTCCTAGTATTAGGGCTCTATATCAAAGAAAGCTCAGCGGAAACATAATAAGTCGTACAGATCCTAAAGGACACTAGAACCTGATGCTCTGATACCACCTGTGACACCCCGACTAATTAAATACCGGGTAGCTACTCCTTTATTAAATCAATACAAAATGCCAAGTTGGTCCAGTTAATAGCATCACTGTCGAAAACATTTTTAATGATTACTAACCACCTAGTATTTAAAAAGTGAGTTGTCAAATTTTAAATTAAATCTGATTAACATGCAATAAATGAAATATAGAAATGTAACAAAACCATTCACGATAAAGTCCAACTATAATGAATCAACAAGTAAAGATGAGTCTAGAGGAAATACTCCTCACAACAATCCCAATATGAAAAGAAATAAAACAAGTCTGCATCCTGAATTAATTACAAGCCAAAAGTCTGAATAACTGAAAGAAATGAAATGCCTCTAAAAGAAATGGGCGACATGACCTACAACTGATGAAATCTGAATATAGAGTCAAGGAAAATGAAGCGTCTACTAGCAAGGCCCTGTAACTTCCACAACAGCTACAGCTCGTCACCTGACTGGAAATACTATGCATGGTGTCCTTGTGGCTGGGCACCTAAAAGGTTTTTACAGGAAAAATAGTTTTGAAAGCAAACGGGTCAGAGCCCGAAAGTGGAGAGTATTTTAAAAACAGCAAGTGCTTTAATAATATTTAAAACAATGAATGCAAGATACATGTTAGGACGTGCTCTCACATGAAATACTCACCTCTCGTCTAACTGTGCACTCCTAACGTTCATGTACCCATTCATGTGTTAGTTATATCTAACTAAACTGTCATAAATTCTAACCCAACTACTCGATTTACAATGTGAATTCCCAAAGTTATCACTTAAATGATTAGCTTTTACTTAAACTCAGATTCTCAATTATTAGCATTACAATTCACGACATGTTATTCCTTTTTAACTTCTCAAGTAGTTACTATAAATTATTCTCACAGTTTAAACATAACAAATTCCTTTTCATTGAACCGTATATTATTCACATCATAAATATACTATACAAGCACCCCGAGGCTAAGCTCTGGTGCACACATACTCTGCTATCCATCCCGGTACATCACGTACATAAGGATTACAAATTTTGAATCTCTCAGGAATTGTTAGAATAAACACCACACACAAAAATGGAGGCGAACATAATTCAACATACCCATGGTCACGTACATACCTATGCTCCATAGTCAGCTGGCTTAATAACTCACAATTAAGTCATTCCCTTGAACTATGTCCTCTAGGTACCAAACTAAATCCGGGCACACAAGCATTAGAAGGCCCTAAGCAAACGTAAACCTCCCGTGATAGCGAGTATGGTAGGTATGTCATACACATAAGATCATATACTAAGCATGCACACATCTTAGATATCTCAATATTAGCAAAGGTATTTTCTACATATTTATACCATTATTCCAATTGTATACATTTTTAGTCTTCCAATAATATATAATGTAGACTGTCGACGCATCTCACGTCATAGATTCTTATACTTAAAACCTATCTCAAAGGGGTTATTAAGTTTCCTATTATTCCCACATATCACATCATTATTCTTAAGGTCCTTACTTCTACCCCAAACCTCAATTCATCAATTTATTCAAAATTACCCTTTTAACCCTAATATTATCTCACTCATCGAGCTTCACTAGTTTTTTTTAGAATAATTCCTCAAATTAAATTCTAATTAAGGTCCAAACTTTTTAACCATACCTACTGGTCTTCCTTAAGTCTAAGGATATTCATAAGGTCTCCAATAATATTTTCCAAGGGTTAAAATCATTAAAATTTAACTAGGGGAAATTTTACTCTTTCTGGGAAGTTCGATCGATCGACCTTGACCTTCGATCGATCGATGGTGGTCGATCGATCGACTGATGAATGTCGATCGATCGAACGCACCAGGTAGGCTACGGACTGCTTCGATTTGCAGTTTTCAAATCATCTCAAAACACCATTAACAAGAATGAAACTCTAAGATAACGTTATAATATCATCATACAACCATCCTACAACAGTGTTAACGTCCTAAAACCAATAATTCATCATTCAAGTGATTTGTTTGGATCAAAACTTCATCAAGAGTTCCAGTTTTCTATTTCTTTCAAGAACATTAATAAACTACTTCTAAAATCCGTTTTTAGATCATCAATGGTTATGTTTTGAATGCATAATTCGTCCAAAATGTTTCTACATGCAATTCCTAACATAGTTCATAGTTTTAATCCTCAAATTCATGGGTCTAATCAATCTTCCAAGATAAATTTGATGATTATCCTAAACATGGAAAAGCGTAGCATTGAATCAATTATAATTAAACCACTTGCCTCTAATCTTTCTCTGAATTTGATGTTGAATCTTGAAGGCTGAGTTGTTCTCTCTCTCTCTCTATCTGCAGAATTCTCTTCTCTCTCTCTCTCTACAAGTTCTTCTCTAAGGATGATGACAATGGAGGTGGGGGTTGGTTTTTGGTAAGTTAGAACTATTTCTTAACTTCTCCCGTAGCCCATTAAGTCCCTTAGTGTAGTTAGTGGGTTTAGTGGATAAAGAATAAGTCAAATTTTTGTTTCTAATTTTCGTGTGTTTTAATTCCCAAATTTTCGAAATTACCAAAATGCCCTTTTTAGTTACCGGTATGGCCCAATAATGCCCCGGGACCCAAACTTAACCCCCAGCTAGTGTTTTCTGACTATTTTGACCCTTACGATCACGTTGGCGCACTCAAAATGACCATACGGTTAATAGAAATAAAATTCACTTTTTAATTAAATAATTACTTTCCTGACGCGACTGTCACACGCGTCTCAACAAAATTTCCCAAATTGTCGTATTTCAATCTTGAGATAATTTCAATAGTTTCAATGTTCGTATATTGCCATATACACACATTATAATCAAATACTAACTCACATCTCGTTAATAATTTATCCGAATTAATTCTCAATTAATTAACATTTAATTCAATTAATCCCATTAATAAATATCGATAAAAATGAGGGGTATTACAAAAATCTCATGGGATTCTCTCACAAACGAATCACTCGGAATGTGGCTATTCTCTCAGCGCACTTGATATAAAGAGTAAATATAATGGATGCAAATTTTATATTGATAGGATTTCATCATCGGAATAGGATTTTAAAAATGGGAACATTGCCTCTTATTTACGCATTCAATCTCTTTTATTATCCTTTGGTGCCTTAGCTTTCCACATGGTAACCAATTTTTTCAATTCGAACTTGGTTAGGAATTTTTTGGCTTTTACGGTATATTGGGTAAAATGAAAATGGTAGGGACGGTTGGAATTGGAAAAGTCATTTATGATGTCCATTTGTGTTTTTTTCGGGCTATTGCTCATTTTTTTTCTTCTTTTTCTCCATTTTTTTTCTATTTTTCACTTCTTTTCTTGTCTTCCTATTTTTGTTGAGCATTTCTATTCTTTTTCTAGCCCCTTTTTACGCACATTCCGGACTTTATTGAATATTCCCTTTTCGCAATTCCAGGCTACTTGGGTTTTTCGGGTTCTCAAACGAAAGGAAAAATTATTTGGCTCAATTTGGGTTACTAAAAGGATAATATTTCGCTAATTTTTATGGCCAATATTTTTGGGTGACAAACGAGGGCCTACTTCATTGTCTAAAATAGTAATTGCATTACCATATGCGTCTTGAGATTAATTTAATTTAGAGATTTGTAGTGAGCTTTATACGACAATATCACACACATTTATCAAAACCGATCAAAATGAAAGGATTGAGATCCTCAACGTCTTTTTAGACGTCGAAAAGAACTTTAAGTTAAAAATAATTTTTACAAAAATGAAAAGCTCGAATCTCACCAGGTTTGTTAATCTCCACACTTATTCGTTAAGTCGTCAATTTTCGCACAATTTTCATCTTTGGTCAATTTCGGCTTTGTGTATTTGAATTTTACAACATCAGACTTTACACCGACTTTTAATGATATTTTTGTAAAATTTGAATTCCAATTTTTTTTTATTTTGAACAAAAATATTTTTGGATTTTTCAAAATTTTATGATTTTTTTGAGATTTCTGGGCATTTTTGAAAATTTGAGAAGTTTTAGAAATACGCACTTGTGACCCCTCGAACTTAGACTTTTACATTGTCCTCAAGAAAAAAGGACTAAAATCTAAATAATGAAAAATAAGAAGTGCGATAAATAAAACAAACAAATGGAGAAAATGCATAAAGCCACTAAATGACCCGAACACATGACTCAATAATACAACAAAAATTACCCCATACGCGTCTCGGGTGCGACGACCTCTCATCTCTCCACAAACTCACCCGACCCCACTCACGGGGTTCAATGATATCCTCGTATCTCCCAACTTAATATCATAAACCAATAATCGAAACAAGTTGGGACCTCGCCCATAGATAAGGGAAATACCGAGAGACGCATCGTGACTACTTGGAAAGGGATCCCTGTGATGCTTACTCAAAGCATGGCCTGTGTGCACCGATTCGGAGGGAATGCCTAAGTTTCTTTTAATTTTTAGAATGCATGGGTCAGGTTCTACGTCGGATGAAACACAACTTTTCTCCTTAATAGCCTTCGGGACTTCTAGTGGTATGGGTGTACAGTCACAAAGAAGGAATTCCTCGATTTTATCTTTCCATTCGCTTTTTTCTAGGTAACTACATGAATCTAATAGAGTTTGGACTTTTTTGTTAAGGCTCTCATCCACTGGACGAAATTCTTTTTCAAATTCTTCCATGCTCATGTCCCCTAGCTCTCTCTCTCGAGTAGTGCCTACGTCCTTCCTTACTTGCTCGATCTCTAACTCCACCATTTTTCTCTCTTCTAACCCATTTCCCTCTCTCTCCATCGCGATCACTACACACATCTCCCCCATTTTTCTCTCATCATCAAAACTACCACTATTGCTCGATGACATAAGGCACACCCATAATGGATCTCTCTTATGGGACCCCTCATTCTCGTGGTTCGATACTAAATAGGATCCTAGGGAATCTCCACAATAATTTTCCTCGAAATACTCCTCTACGATCTCATCTAGTAGGCTCACTACGTGAAGATCATCTTCTTTCCCCGTCTGTTGGGAGATATGGAAAATGTTAGTCTCTAAAGTCATGTTCCCAAAAGTGAGTTGCATTTTCCCATTCCGAGTATTGGTGATTCCGTTAGCCGTAGCTAAGAACGGGCGCCCAAGAATGATGGAAACATGGTTGTTCGAGGTGAAGGAGGGATCCGTGTCCCAAATGACAAAGTCTATAGGGAAGTAGAAAGTATCAACTTGGATGATCACGTCCTCATCTATGTCTCGTGGGATCTTCACGGTTGTATCCGCTAATTGGAGAGTGGCCTTTGTGGTCTTGAGGTCTCCCAAATCAAGTGGCCTATAGATGGCGTAAGGGAGGACATTGAAATCAAGTAAGGCTTTCTCAATTTTATTTTCTCCAATGATGCAGGAAATTGTGGGTGCACTGGGATCTTTGAACATGGGCGGGAGATCATTGAGTAGGATGGAACTCATGTTCTATGATAGGAAGACATTTTTCTTTACCTTCATCCTCCTCTTTATCGTGAACAAGTCTTTGATGTCTTTTGCATACGCTCGAATTTTCTTAATAGCATCGAGGAAAGGTAAATTTAGCTTCACTTGCTTTAGTACATCTAGCACTTAATCACGGGGGTTTCCTTTGTGGGAATGAACCAACCTTTGAGGAAACGGTGCCACGGTGGGTGGTTTCACTACTACCTCGGGCTCACTAGTGTCTCCTTTATCACTCTCATTCAAGGGGACATCTTCGGCCTCTTTCGTGCCGGGAAAAATCTCCTTATCTTTCATTGCGTCGTGTGGAGGAGGTGATAAATCAATGACTCTTCCACTACGAAGAGTGGTCAGGGCTTGACATTACTCCTAATGTTCTAGCGAGGTGGATCTAACATTAGTTTGGCCTTGGGGCGACGTTCTTTGGCCCTGAGTAGGACACTTACCATGATATTGGATACTCAACGATGATTGCAACTGTGAGATGCTCGCATTCATGTCGTTCATCATGCGCTCATGCCTAGAATTAGTTGCATTCTGGGTATTGATAAAGTGGTTGATCGTATCCTCTAGACTTCTCCGCGGTGGATGGATGTATGCTCCTTGAGGTGGTGGTGCTTGCACATGTCCTCGCATGTTTGGAGATTGTTGAAAATGCGATGGTAGAGGAGGGGAAACATGTGAATTAGGATTCATCGCAGGATGTTATTGCTCATAGCTAAAACCAGGGTGGTTTTTCAATGAAGGGTTATAAGAATTCCCATGCGGCATACCGACATTACCCTTAAATCCTCCTATGCCACTGACTTGCTCTTGAAGCATCACTTTGTAGGAGGGTATAGTCGGATATTCCTCCGTTGAATGACCCACCTCACAAATCGCACACACCTTCTCAACATGGTTTGGGATGGATCCAATTGGTCCTCTTACACATTCCTCATGTAGGTCTCGCAGTCTTTTCTCAAGAATATCGAGTCGACTATCCGCTATAGAATTCTTTTATACGTGAAATAGGCCGGACGCCGATGGAGTCGTGGTCACTTGACGATTTCGATTTTGAGCATTAGGGTCAGATGTATCCCAGGATTAGGTAGTCTCAGCGACATAGCTAAGGTGAAGCTCAGCATCGTGGGCATCTAAGTCGATAAACGGACCACTACCCATGGTCTCAACGAGTTGCTTAGAATTAATGTTAAGCCCATTATGGATAAAGGAAATGATTTGAGTTTTATCAAAACCATGATGGGGACATGAGGCAATTAACTCATTGAAACTCTCATAGCATCGTTCGAATGACTCATTTTCTAATTGTCGGAATGTTTGAATTTGAGCCTTGATGGAATTCGTTCGATGTGGAGGAAAGAACTTATTGATTTTGGAGGTAAAGACCATAGCCAGGTCTTAGCCTTATCCTTTAGCGAGAATGGGAAGAGTTTGAGGCGGAGCACATCTTTTGTGCAAGTTTGATCACTAAGAGTCTCGCACGCCTCCTCAAATTCCATGTTGTGGGCATATGGTTTTTCAGAATCTATTCCATGGTAAGTGGGAAGTATCTGGATCATCCCATTCTTAAAGAGAAATTTCCCAGCATTGTACGGGAGTAAAATGCATCCCAGAGTGACAGTGCGCTCGGGATATAAGACATCTCTCAAAGGGCGATATGGGTCTTCTCCCTCATCGGCAGCTGCACTACCGTGTTGTGACATGTCTCTCTCTCTCTCAACGATTTGTTATTCTCACTTGGTATACTCGGAGCGCGCTCTGAAGTGTGTCCTAAGAGGGAAAATGACGTGTTATTTGCGATTGAGTGAGACGCTGTGGGACGTGGAACCCAGAATTGTGGAGCGTTAGGAGTGTGAGGGCTATCAGGGTCGTACTCAACTATTGGATTTTCGTGAATGTGGGTTGGAGCATTATGGGGAGTTGGAGTGAGTTCAGAATTTTGCATTAATAGCTTATGAGAGATGGTGATGAATCTTTTTGTGCTTGTTGAATTTTTTTATGTTTTTGGATTTTTTTGAAATTTTTGGTCAAAGTTTTAGATTGACTCGATCTAATCCTAAGTCTACCTAAATCCCCGACAACGGCGCCATTTTGATCGAGTTGGAAACCGAGAGTCGGTGTAAATACGATAATCGTTGTTATCGACTTCCGACGAAAATACAAAAAAAATCTAAACTTTAACTACACTCTTGCGGAGTATAGTGGCGAGTCTGGGCATCGAATCCACAGGGAATGTTTGATAGATTTTACTTGATATATTACTTCAAAAAATAAAGTGTAAAAGATTATGATTGAGTGAGAAAGGAAAAAAGGAAAATTAAAGAAGTTAACCAAAGCTAATTGGAAAATTAAGGTAGTGACACAATGCCCCAACCCTAGAGTATTTATGGTATAAAACTAATCGTAAATTTAAGTGATTAATAAGACCTAGAATTTAGTACTCCCACGCATTACGTATATGAGGTTCAAGCCCGCACCATACTTAATCAGAGGATGAGTAAATCGGTATTGCAGTAGTGACACTCAAATTTCATTCTGAAGCATCCCGGTTACCCGGAAGCAAATGAGATCTAAACATCTACAATTGTCGTATTTCTACGCAATACGATCGTCATAAATCCTTAAGTTTAGAGGATTAATTTTATACACATGCAACTACCACATCGGGTTGGGTTCATGCATTCCAACATTTAAAAACCTAGCCTAACATGAGAAATAATAATAAAAGTGCTGGAAATAAAAGTTACGAAGATTGAAGAACAAGAACATGCAAGAAGATATCAAAGATTGAAGAAAAAACGAAAAAGCTCTTGAATTAATGGTGCAAAATATGTGAATCTTTCTCCTAGATGTTCCTACTTGTTATGGAGATTTTACATCAATGAAATCTTAATAAAAAGAGTCCTAATGACTAAATATATAGGCTAGAGGTCGTTTAAAAGAGTCCCCAAAATATAAAACTCTTTTGGCTAAAAGATAGACACAAAATAAAAATTCTGTATCTGCCAATTTGTCACACATAAAAAGCGTGACTAATTTGGTAACGGATCTGGAGCGTGACTAATTTTTTAACGAATCTAGTGCGTGACAAATGGGCTACCGGTTCTTTTTTCCTCAGCTTCGGTTCGGTTTGGATCTTACAGCTTTTTTCTTGGATTTCTTCTCAACTTCAAATGGGCATAACTTCTTCACCGTAACTCTGATTGAGGTACCGTTTTTTCCAGTGTTCGTTTAATGGAAATATCTTCAACTTTACAGTTGGCCCCACCTCTAGAATAAGACTAAAAAATTACGAAAATGGCCTTTAACTCGTCGTTTCTTGATTTTCTTTCACTGTTTTGAGTTCTCTTTGGCATTAACTTGTATGAAATACCTGTAAAACATATAAGAGAAACACAAAATATGAAAAACTTGCCAAAAAGGGTTAGTATCATTAATATGAGACAAATTCAAGATATTTACACCGCACGGGATAAAAAAAATACCGAAAGTAAGGGGATAACTGCAAAGAATTTATGCCTAGTCAAATCCCCCTAACTTAGAACTTTGCACGTCCCGAGAAATGTAAAAGAAAAAGAGTATGAGTTAAGGACCCTTCAAAAACTTTATTGGGATAGAATACCTCTTTCGCGAGCAAGCGATTGCATTTAGCGTATGCAACAAGCCGTTAAACCCCTAGGTTACCCTAGTAGGACGAGTGGTGTCTCGTGAGGGTTTGCACTGAATATACCCACAAAATTCTTTATTGACTAAAGAAAGATAAAAATACTTAAAAATTGTACAATTTAAACTCCCCAAAAAATGGTCACCTTAAAATCATATTTAAAAGTCTCAAGTCATAGTGTGTGTGTGCGAAGCCAAAAATCAAACCGCTAACTTCCACCGATTGATCATTACATTACTTTTCGAAAATTCGTTTTGATTTCCATTCTCATGGATACACTCACAAATGAATCTCTCGGATTGGGGCTATTCTCTCGGTATGAGTGATAAAAAGAGTAAATATTATGGATGCAAAGTCACGCACATAAATTGAAAGACGAAATTTTTTTGGGTGAAAAGATCTCTTCATCGGAATACGATCATAAGGAAATGGGAAACATCATCTCTTTTTCACACCATGTAATCTCTTGTAATATCTTTTTGTGTTTTAACTCTCCACGCGGTAACCAATTTCGCAATTTGGACTCGGTTAGGACTTTTTCGGGTTAAAGGTGTATTGGATACTATGGGAAAGGTTGGAAACTTCGGAATTGGAAAATTTCTTATGATGTCCGTTAATGCTTTTTTGGGTTACGGTGACATTTTGATCGTGTTGGAAATCTAGCGTCCGTGTAATACGCTAGTCGTTGTTATCTCTTTCCAACCACAATATAAAAACCTAAACTATAACTATACTATTGCGGAGTATAGTGGCTAGTCTGGGTATCGAATCCTAAGGGAAGTAGGACGAGTGAACGTGACGACAAAGGGAAGACTGTTAATCCTAACTTGACTCTAAAAAGAAATAAAAAGATGATTGAGATGGGAAATAACTAATTACCTAAATGCAAACTAAAAATTACTTAAAAGACTGAAGATGATTGAACTAGACTTGAATTATATGATGAGAAAAACAGGACGGGAATACAATCCCTCAACCCTAATGTACTGATGGTATAAAACTAATCGTAAATTTAAATGATTAATTAGACCCAAAATTTAGTACTCTCAAGAATTACGTATATGAGGTTCAAGCCCGCACCATACTTAATTAGAGGACGACTAAATCGGTATTGCAATAGTTACACTTGAATTGCATTATGAAGCATCCCGGTTACCCGGACGCAAACGAGATCCAAATATCTACAATTATTGGGTTTCTGTGCAATACGGTCCTAATCAAACCATTAAATTTAGAGGATTGATTTTATGTACATACAACTACCACATCAGGTTGGGTTCATGCATCCCGGCCTTGAAAAGTCTAGCCTACCATGATGAACTTAATGAAAATAATTTTGGAATTGCTGGAAAACATGATTGAACTAAGGACAATTTGAAGAATGATGTAAACAGGAAATTAGACAGAGGAAATTACTCATTAATCTTACCAAAGCACACAAAGCATTAACTAAAATGGCTAGTAACCACTGAAATCTGAACAATCTTCAATCTTGGAGTTAAAAATACTAAGCTATCTCCAAACTAGGGTTTTACTGAAAAGAACGGAAAATTAGATAAATTCTCCGTATTAAGAATGATAATAAAATGGGTTTAAATACCCTACAAAACTTCAAGAGTTTTAGTTGCACTAGGACTCTCCATTAGAGGAAGTTTAGAAAATTAAAACTCGACAGTCAGACCGGTTCGGTCCTCCTGTGGTTTGATCTCCTAGAACCCGAATCTGTTCTTTTAATTCTTGGGCGGATAGATTCGGTGCGTATCGGTTCTTTTAATTTCTTTCAGCTTCAATCCATCTTCAGTCCGGGGTTCTCTGTAAATTGGCAATGCGGACCGGTCCGGGCTTCCTTTGACTTTTTTTTCTTCAGACTTTGACTGCTCATAACTTTCACAGCGGGACTCCGATTGTGGTTCCGTTTCTTCCTATGTGATCATGAACTTGATATCTTCAACTTCTCTTTAGATGCCTTATCCCAATTCTGAGTAAAAATTACAATTTGGCCCTTTGAACTTTCCTTCTTTTCTTTCTCTAATCTTTCGGTTTCTTTCTTTCTTTAATTGACATCAAATACCTGCAAAATTAGTATGAAATACCAGAAACTCGGTGTACTCGTTAGAATAAGTCAGTAGCAATATTATGAGATAAAATCAAATTGATTACGTTGTTCGAGGTGCTAAAAGTGACTAAATTAAAGGGATAAATTGGGAAGAATTTATGCTTAATCACATAAACTCAGGAATATGTTAGCTAGTGGTACGGACTTTGTACACGGTAAAATCGGGATTAAATTATATATATATATATATATATATATATATATATATATATACACACGGTAGTGTGATAGTGTATATATATTTTGTGCTCATAAATACCGGTGACTAGGTATTTTTTTTAGAATTATATGGTATAGTGCTATTGGGGGAGGTTGCGCGATGTGGGTGAATCCCCTAGTTTGAGGAGTAGGGAGAGTATATCCCCAAGTCCTAACATCGAAATAGAGATGGGCATTGAGATGATTGTCTTCACACTCAGGGGAATATGACCGCCTCCAATACGTTTATATTTTTATGTTCTGATTCGATGGTGGCTAGCTGTCTCAGAAATCCAGGTGGGACTGAGTAGACCTGAGAAGATAGGACTTTAGAGAATGCATGCGATGAGGTATTACTCGGAAGGATGGTTTTAATTATATTCAACATATGTGTGATTGTGGAATATAGTTCTACGTATATAATGGAGTAGATAATTATATACGGGTAATTAAATACATGAAGAGAATTTGTATAACTTATATAACTAGTCAATGTTATATGGCTTTTAAGAGGGGTTTTATTTATATTCAACATATGAATAATTGTGGAATATAGTTCTACGTATATAATGGAGTAGATAATTATATACGGTTAATTAAATACATGATGAGAATTTGTATAACTTATATAACTAGTGAATGCTATATGGCTTTTAAGAGGGGTTTTATTTATATTCAACATATGAATAATTGTGGAATATAGTTCTACGTATATAATGGAGTAGATAATTATATACGGGTAATTAAATACATGAAGAGAATTTGTATTACTTATATTACTAGTGAATGTTATATTACTTTTAAGAAATGATTAATTATGTTAATGCGATAAATAACTTACGAAGTAAAGATGAAAATTACTCGGGTTAGAGTAGAGTTAAAGGATTTTCCTGACAAGGCTAGTTAGACGGGGTGGTGTAACTAGGAGGGTTAGGAAGAAAGCGTTAGGTGTGCACTTTAGATGAGGGGTGAGATGCATCTCAAGGGAGTGCGACACTAACTTAAATATGAAGAGCATTCATATATTTTAATTGTTGCATTTTAATTTACTTGAAAATATTTTCAAAACCTTTTAGGTATCCAGTGACAGGGATGCCAAACATGAAGATCTATTCCAGGGATGCGTAGCTGCAAAAGGTGTGGAAGTTACAGGATTTGGAAATAAACTCTTTAGTCATTTCATTCCTAGAGTAGGATGCATCTTGGTATTTCTTTCGGGCATGTTTCCCCACCTATTTTCATTTCAGTCGAACTTTGTACTTGTTATTATTCTTTGTTCGATTATATTCGTGGATGTTGGTTTTCTGGCAATGGTTTATTCGGCTGGTCATTTATTGATTTATTCAGTATTTCTTTATATTCATGGCTTGTGTGAATGGTTCTTATTGATATTTATATGGTTGTTGTTCTTAAATAAAAAGATTAAAATTTTGATATCAACTTTTGAATACTAGTTGGTTAGTCAGTTTTAAAAAAATTTCGACAGTGATGCTAATAATGAACCACATGAAATTTCTCTTTTAATTTGATATAGGACTAATCACCCGGTATTTCATTGAGCGGGGTGTCACAATGTGCTGATGAGGTACCTTTAGTACAAGGGAAGAAATTGAAGTTAACCATGATGCAATTTGAACAAGCTCAAAAATGGGTATTGCGACCACTTGATGAAATGAATGAATGAGAAATGTGAGTATATTTTTTTTGGTTATGTTTTTGAAGTTAACACGTATGATATGTTGAAATGTTTTTTATTGGATGTAGGAAATGTGATATTTACTGGGAATCTACCTGTGGGAGTAATCGAAAGGCTGGTACAATGAAGGAAAAAATGAGAGTTTTATTCCATGGTTAATTAAGGAGGTTTTCACTTAAGTAGACTATATGAAAACATTTGATTATATCTTTTTATATTTCGTTATACTTATTTTCCATTATATTTTATATCTACTAAAAAAGGGATCAATCGATACAATGTTGTGGCGATTAGCTAATAGGCCAAAATATGATGCACAATCATATAAGAAGTATCATTCAAATAGGTTTGAATTTTCTACATGGGAATATGACAAGCATAGGGTAACACAAAAAAACAGAATGTTTATGAAGTTCATCACTCTATTCAGATCAAGTGGGAAAAATACTAATTATAAAGAAGTGAAGACAATGTATTACAAAATTATACGTGACATATTTGAGTTAGACTATAGTTCTTTAAAGATAGTCGTATTTTATTGTGAGTAGATGAAAGTAGATGACAAGATTAATGGATGCAAAGTTGATCCTCATTCAAAGTTAATGAGGGTTGATTTAAGTAAGCTTCAGAACAAAGAAAGAATTGACGATGAGCCATTAATTCTTTCCTCTGAAGCAACTGAAGTATTCTATGTTAAGGATCTTTTAAATGATGGATGTACTCCAAAGAGATTGGCGACAATGGTGGAAGACGTTGAGGTCCAGGTCGTGTATCAATACATTCTTGAGGATAATGTCAATCTAAAGTATTTGGTCAATGGTGAGTGAACATATATAGCCTTTTGGACATGGTTACTATAGTTTTCATTTGTTGAGTGTTTTATTTGCTTAAATTGAGTTTTTTCATATGAAAACATCTTTTTTTATTCATCTTAGACTCCAGTTGTTTGAAACAAGCCTTTCCATATTACTTATTTTGTTACTACCAACTTTTCAATTGATGTTAAATCACCTTTTATAATACATATGTTGGGATCATGGTGATGCTGGATAGTGATTTATATGTTGGGTATTTAATGGCAATGATGATTTTTTTAATTTCTTATTTTTGTTTTGTTGTCCTTCTTTGCACATTAATTTGCATGGTTAAGTTAGTTTGAAGTAGTATTCGATGTTTGTGGATGGTAGCGACGCAAGAGAAATAGTTACCCTCGATGATGATAATCAAGTGGTGGGTAAGGAAAAAGGTCCATATATGTCTCGATTTGGGAAGATAGTTCGTGATAATATTCCAATTACGTACGGTGATTGGCATAAAGTTCCAGTCAATTACAAATATGAAGTTTGGATTTAGATACTGGTAAAACATCAATAATATAACTATTTATTTGTTCTTTCTCTTTATGAATAATCTCATATCCTAAAAGTTAGATAATGTTACTTCATACCAGGTAAGATACGATCTTCCATCATCTCATAAGCAACACTGTTTCAAAAACATGGCCTCCAAATACAAGTCATGGAAATCCAAGATAAGGAGGTTATATTACATGAAGTATACAACAAATGAATAAACGTTGGCGAATGTACCTCGCTATGTTAAGCTTGAGCAGTGGAGGGATTTTATGGATAATGTACCTCCATATGTTATAACATGAAGAAAAGCTAATTAGTGAAATATAATAGATCTAAAATTCGGGCTACACATACCAGTGGGCACAATGGTCAGGGCCAAGTGCGATACAAACTTGTAAGTACACCTTTTTTTCAAACTTGGTATTCTTTATCGATGAATTATTTTTTTATTTTCGAATATTTTCTAATCAATGAATTTTATACTTGTCATCAAATATTTTCTAATCGGTGAATTTTATATTTGCAGAAAAAAAAAAGTCGATAAGCCAGATGCCAACTCTAATCCCAATAATGAAAACGTTGACTTCAATGCTAATGCAAATATCACACATGTTGACATGTGGGTAGCCTCCCACTCTAAGGAAAATGGGATAATCCCAGATAACATTTCTTCAAGCATGGTAAATGTTTCAAAAGAATAATGATTTCATTGTATAAAGTACATGATTAGTTGTGTTCAATGATTTGATAATATTTTTATTACATAATATATTGTAGCTGAAGGTGAAATCAAAGAATGCCGAGCTTAATGAAAAGGGCATTTACCAATCCCAACCGTTGGAAACTGATGCATTGTCCCAAATATTTGGAATAGATAAAAGGGGATGCACTCGAGGTGTAGGGTCTTTAGTGTCACTATAGTCATTTAAAGCTTCCATGTCAGCCCTTGCTTTACTTTGAAGTGAAAATAATAAAATAAAATGAATGTATGAAACGTCGATTGAACACAATGGAAGCATCTGTAAAAGGCATGGAGAACACACATACTGACTTGGTTACATTTGAAAAGTCTAATATGGGGAAGCATTACTCCAGCCTTGCAAATGGAGAAAGTTCCATGCATATAACCTCTTCTCCATCTAATGCAACACGGTTCGTACTATAAGATGGTGTGTTATGTGAGATTACCAATTTTAATTGTAAGGTGATTGCTAAGGGAAAGATAGAACACGACTGTTCAAGAAAAGTGCACTCGCACACCTTTGATTATGAGCAAGCGGTAGTAAGGATACTCTAAGCATGATATTTGACCTCAATGCTAGCCTTTACTTGGGCCAACGGGGTGGAGATGAGTATTTGAGAGATGTTAGCACTGGGAGCTGGGTTTTGTGGCCAAAAGTACTTGTCAAGCATGTTTAATGAATTCCGCTTTTTATTTTTTTGATATGGCCTTTGTAATTATGGATTTTAATGGTTTATGCTAGGTGTTATTGCCTTCTATTTTCGTTAAGAACATTCCATAATGGAGTGTATGTGTTTTTTGTATATTTTTATCTTTAACTAATTTTCTTCTTTATTAGCTAAAACTTTTTTAACTCCACCAATACAAATATATATATATATATATATTGCATTGCCAGTCCCAAGCCCAGATAAAGGAGGAGGAATAGGTTTGAAGAGTTATAGGATAATAAGAAGACCTAGCTGATGTCCTCATAGAAAAGTTGGAATCTAAAGATTTGATTACATACCACTATTTTGATTAATTAGCACTATTTTAATTATTTCATATTGAATTGATTAATTACTGATACGTTCCAGTTGACTTGGTTGAAATATCTTCCCGACCTCAGCATATAGTCAATGGGAATGAATCTATTGCAGACATTAGTGGCTCCGTAATCCACCAAGAGAGGAATAAAAATTCACATGAAGACTCGAATAAGATATGCACACATTTTTTCATTAATGAGCTTCCATGAGCAAGTACATCTTCAGCTCTCAATAGCTATTCAAAACAAGTAACAAGCTTTCAGGAGTTTCCTATCAAAGGTGACCAATTATTTATCCATGGATGAAGATTAGGAAAAAAATTATGCATAATAAATAACACTTCCATCCTTCAATTTTAATGTATTATACTATTTCTATTAAATGCACAATAGTGCTTGAGTCAAAACTATACCGCGGGCCTACTGAGTGTAAGGTATTACGTGAATATAACACATAAAGGTCTCTATATTTTCAATTAATTGAATCACCATGAATATATATACATGTATATACATGTGTAATGGATATAAAATTCTTACAACAAGAAATAATTGTCCACCGTAAAAGTTTGTTGTTTCCATGTCCTCTTTCTTTTCTCTGTCTTGTATTCCCCTACTCAGTTTTACCTCATTCAGTTACCACTCAAAAATGATAAGTTTTTTGCAATAAAAATGTAGGGAACTTACATTTCATAAATACCCGTAGATTCATTACTTACCCGGTGTTTTCTAATGCCTTATCCCCTATTTCATCAAGTCATTATACCCCGACATTTATCTCAACCATCCAAGTTTCTTTTCTCTCTCTCTTATTCTAATACGACATCCATATCCTCAACCCTAAGTCTTCATCATCAATGTTTTGTATTGTATTTGAACTTACTAGCACTACTATTGATATGGTGCGATGAAATTAAAATGTATATAAATACATTATGAACTCCATTAATCTTGTATAGTTTGGGAGATAATTTAAGTAATGGAGTGGCTTGGACTTAAAAATGTTTATGACTGTACTGGACGATCTATTAATCATGTTTTACATGTTTATATGTGAATGTGCACCCGTTGTTCATATACACCTATTCATATGTTTGTCAACTTCCTTACTTGAATAGGATCTGGAAATTATAAATAGTTAATCACACTTTCATGTCTTTCGTGTTTACAAGTCCGTACTACTATATATCTTGGTATATATCACGGGTTTATCAATGACATTAGTTGAACGTGATATGTTCTATAAGCTCATACCTTTGTATCCTTGATTTATAAGGAGAGGAAGTTAAGTACGATGGATAAACCATGACAATATAATTAGACCATGACTAACAACTATTGGTGGTCCATTTGGATCTTCAATGCAATAGACTATCATTATCTAAATTTTATTTTCATCCAAATTATTATCTAATATACATATAGAAACATTCATGATCCAACCGAAATCAAAATGTTATCAACATACTCTTAAGAAGGAGATGTTGTTAGGATTGAGAATTGTCACCACTCCTATTCAACTCAAATGATGATTATTTGATTTAAACAGTAGACAAATTAAAGAAGAAGTGAGTATATTGATTAACCATAAAAATTATAGGTACAATCGAGACTCCTTTTATAAAATTGAGCTTAACTGTGTTCATAGTTGATTCTAAAGAAATGCTAGCCCAAATACGCTCCTAGATAATCAAACTAGATAACTAAATTTCAGATTGCATGAAATGATGGTGCAATTCCATTACCATGCTAGTTGACTATGATAATTACACGGTATTTCCATGAACCTTGTCCTCCAAGGTTGATTTGAGGAAAATGTTGTTGGATGAATTCTCAACACTTCCACTTCTCATCCTCCGGAATCGAAGTGAACCATTGGATTATCACTTGAGCAACGACTGTGTTCCCTTTTTATGATTGTTCAATCTATATCGCAATTAGTTCTACCTACGCGACCTCTGACCCCACTAAAGTCATGTGGGACGTTAGTATTACAGGATGAAGGACATTTCGAGCTCGACCACTGCCTAACCAACTGCATTTTTACCTCGATTGTATATGGGTATATTCTTTACTACTATTTCAATAGCTTACTTAATGTTATTCTATCTGTCAAATGTATTTTCTTGAATTTTTATGTATAACCTTCTATAAATACACACATGACAATAAAATGGCAAAAAAATATACGCTTAATTCAAACTCTATCCACACATAAGCTACGTACATTAGAAAATGAAAATAAGCCTACATTTCTAAGTTATTGATATTTTTTTGTTCCATGTTCTTAGCCCATCGAAAATGTAAACATCAATATTTCATTGTATTTTGAAAAAAAGTTAATTAACTTTTTCAAAACAATCGTATAGACATTTCCTTCAACTTATATAATTTTCGTGCTTCTTTTATTTTCCTTAGGGTATGATTAAGTACAATTGTTATGTTAAAATGTCCTACGCTCCACGACGAATGACATGATTTTTACGGATCAGGTTAGACAATGAGTATTAGAGTGTACTATGGGGTCATTAACTGGATTAATGATTAGATGATGTTTCTTAAATCCTTTCAATGAATTGGTAATCCTTCTTTATTCTTGTTTAAAGGTAAATTGAATGAAAATTATCCTTCGAAAGTTTCCATATTCTTATGGAAGTGCCTTCATAATATAATTTCTTTTGATAACAACATTCAAAGGATGGGGGTTCATATAGTTTCTAAATGTAGATGTTGTTCCAAGTCAGTAGAAGATATGACTCATTTGTTCATTCAAGGCCCCATTGCTATTGAAGTTTGTAAATACTTTGTTGCTCTGCTTGGTATCAAAATCAACTTATCATCTATTAATTATTTGCTTATGTCTTGGTGGATGAGGAATCCAAGACAATATTACTTGAAATTCCTATTTGAGATTATTCTTGATGTGGTGCTATGGTCTATATGGATTGATAGGAACCTTAGAAATTTTGAAGGAACAAAGATTAATTGCAGTTTGATCATTAATAAGGCCTTCCATTTTATTTCATCCTCTTATGCTAAAGTCACTTTCAAATCTCATGGAATTTAAATTGAAATACTTCAACATAGATTTCAGCTCAAATTTGATTCTATGCTCATAAAGACTTGCTTTTGATAATTCACATATACTTGATAAATCTATTGTTATTACTTCTCTACTGGATGAATTGTCATGTTACTAATAACAATCTCACTCAATTTCTAAATTCAATGTTTTTCAATAAAAGGCTCATTGCTCATCAGCATGTGTACACTGCTCAGCTGAGGCAATTACCAAATGGTGTTGGTTTTATTTTGCAATTGAAATTCACATTAAGTGAATATAAATGTGTATAATTGTGAAGAACTTGCAACGACTTCCATTTCATTGCTTATCTTTGGTATTGTCGTGCATTTAACTAGTAACATATATGAACTTGCAGGGTCCAAGACAATCGCATTATGGTAGGTCAATCTACTCTTTGATAACGTTCAATTTGAAGTAGACCTCTCAAAAAGATTTCCGAATCACATCATGTGATGAATTCATCACAATGTTATTGTTGAAAATTGATGAATACAATGTACAAGACTGCTCTTATATAAACATACCATAATGGATGAATTTTAGTACTACTTTATATTTGCAATTATTTCTCATTTTAATTTAGTTTTTATCTTTTAATTCTGATTTAGTTTTTAATCGATGTTCTTTTAATGTTAGGGGTTGTGGTTATAGGTCCAAAAATTTCTTGATATTCTGTTCATTTCTGGGGTTGTTTTATTTAGATGATAGAACATTTTTTATAGACCTTATTAGCCCATATAGAGCACACTGTTTGTTGTCGATATATAATCTAATTTATATTTTCATCCGAATTCGTAAGAACTTCCCTTTTTATTTCATGTTCAATATTTTATAGAGACATGCACTTTTGTAATTTCATATTTTTTTATGTGGTTGTGGTTTAGGTAAGTTATTTACTTCACAATTTAATTGGTTGTGGTTAATTTCTCTAATTTTAAGAATAATGACTAGGTATATAGAACAATTTTTTCCTACATATGTAGGAGATTACATAAGTAAATTTATTTGCTAAAAGACTGATGTGACATTTACAATTGGCATCCCGATTCATTTAATGAGGTGAGGGAATAATTTGTACATGCTGATTCATACGGTCAATTTAAATGGTACAGTGACCTGCTTGACTATAGCATTATCAAGAAGGTTTATTGGGGATTTTATCAAGAGGAGGGTTGGGAGGTGGCATAGAACTAGGTTTTATAAAGTTTGTTAAGAGAAAAAATTATATACAATTCTACACATCTAATTTTCCAGTCCGCATACCTAGCATAAATTGAAGGCTACATCAGGCTCTAGTAATAAGGGCATTGTCATTCTTAAAAAATATTATACATTGCAAGTATAAAATTAGCAAGATGTTAGGTGTAATAAGGTTCCTTCTAGCCTAAAACATGGGATGGTATTTATGGTAATGAAGAAGGGGAAAGTCTTTATGGTGATGATCAGTTGGCACATGAGTTATGCATAATAAGCTAGAGGACGGCTAAATTGAGATGATTGATATTGATGAAATTCATAAGCTTATCAAAGTGTCAGTTAATTATGATCTTCTCAATGATTTTAATTTATCTTCAGGGCCAAAACTAACAGGACCATCTTCTGAGAGAGCAGATCAGAAACATGCCTGGACTTCAGATAATGACTCAGTGTTGTCTCCTAAAATAGGTGACAACAATGATTGGTCTATTTTTTAGAGACTTTGAATAATTAATAATCTTTCTTCTCCAAAATCAATGATTTCATAGTTGTAAAACATAATAGGAGTAGGAAACATTATGTTCAAAATATGGACTGTAGTATTCAAACACAATATACTGAAGTTTGCAAATGAATGCCATGATCAGTGGTTGTTAGAAGGTGACTTCACCGTTGTTCAAAATCAAGTTTTTTCCCATATAATAATAATTTTTGTTAGAAGGTGACTAATTTTAGTATTAAAATTTTATTCATTTTATTAATTTCAGCATTAAAATCTAATAATGTGATGTGTGCGATGTAGGTACGGGAACGCTCATGATAAATGGGTATTAGTGAAACCACTAATACGTACCAAGGTTTAAGAATGTTTGAGATGTATTTATATTTCTGTAATTGATATTGCCTCATTCAATTTTATGTTTATTTATGCTATATTTATCGATGTCGTACATTTAATTAATGTGTGCTTTTGATCCCATATAATGTGTGTGCATTGTATGCTGATACATAAAAAATAATCCAGCGTGCCGATGGAATGGGATTTTACTATTATATAGATAGGTTGTCTTAAATTAATATTACAAAATTGATATGTTGTCCTTAATATGAAAAAAATATCCTTTGATGGCAATTCATCATGTCTATTTTCTCATGAGTGAGTTTTTGGTGGCATGGCACACGGGATTTTGGTGGTGGTGCACATAGGATCTTTGCTTATATGATGGTTTTGACACTTTTCTAACTCTTCTATGTGCATCTGGATGTAGCATAATTGATAGGAACGTGGTTAATATTTCCTTTTATTTGATTATTTGCAACATTTCATTACTAGACTATGGGTATTTCAACCCTTGTTAGTAGTATGATTGACTGATGAAAATTTGCAAATAATCACATCCATTACCCATCCAGTTGAAGATACATCTAACTGGTTCTCTAGTTTGGATAACCTTAAAAATTTATCCATAGTATTGAAATACTGTATATCTATCGTTCGTCCTTGGCGAGCAATCTAAGCTAATTTCCTTAGAAATCTCAAACAAATGAGGTAAAACACACAGACGCCTCTTTGGTAGTCTACTTTAAAACTATCGTGAAACGAACACGAATTATGATTCAATCACAATTGATATGCTCGATTGTTTTGAAAATTCTAGGCTGGATTGTACTATCTCTTATTTTCATTTCCTCAGAACATTGAGCAACTAGAATTCCTATAGTATTTCAAGATCCAACCGAGATTCATTTAGTGTTATTTTATTCAATCCACTAGGATTTTAAATTTTTTGATCTATTTAGGATGATCAAACTTTTCATAGAGGTGTCGTTGGTACCGAACCATATAATTTGATCTATTTGGGATGATTATATATTTATACACTAGTTCTTTTTAATTGACTTAAACAAAAAAAAATCTGAAAGTGTCTTCCTCCTTAGTTGTATGATGTTCCTGAAAGTGATTAACATAGCAAAAAATTAATCAGTTGACGCATTACAAGTTGAAAAATAGCCTTAATACTAAAAGCCTTTTGTTTACTAGATTAATAACAAATAGTTATAAGTTGAGTAAACTACGAACAAACGTTTTCGGCAAAACTCTTTTCGAAAAACACAAGATGGGTTTTAAAATCTTTTTTTGAATGTATGGATTAAATTTGATAGTTGATTACCTTAAGTTTAATTTTTAATAAACATCTACTATCGTTACCATGTCGTCCCAATCAGAACAATAGTTAAGAACATTCAAAGGAATAGACACAGGAATTTTAAAGTGGTAAAAACCTTAAATAAGGGAAACATCCACTGTGCCCTCTACAGCACAAAACAAAAATCCCCTAGAATAAAAATCAAGTTACAACACTTAAGCAAACCACAAAGATCCTAACCTAAGTTTAGAATGTACCTACACAAGATTCTCTACTCCAAAGGTATTATGACTTGGAACTTGATCCTTTCTTGCCACTTATTTATCTTTCCCTTGATTTGCTTCTCTTTGAATTAAGATTCCAACAACTCTTTCAAATAGGAGATTCTCAACCAGAACCACAATGAGTGTTCGTGTGAGATAGTGTTTGTGATGTGTTACTACATGAAAACATGCAACTCACCCTCTTAAGATTTATACAAAATTTCCTAACAAATTTCAACAATTCTAATATGAAAGTTATTTCCAAATCGTGATTTCTCAAGAAAAGACTTCTTAATCTTTTATATAACCATAGATCTCAAAGATAACTTTCTCGGAAAACGGTTCAAGGTCTTATACAATTTTTTGGTTTTGAAAATATTTTTGAAATTGTAAACCTCCAATTGCAGATCCAAACTAGTCTAGAAGTCTACTTTAACAGATCAGATTCAGACTTAACACGCAAGGACTGATCCAACAAGTTTTGATCTAAAACTTTATTTTTCAGATCTGAATACTTTAAAACCTTAGAATGAATTCATTTGTGTTCCTGTTATTTTTGTACACCAGTATTTCATAAAATATGAAATGAAAACTTGGAAACACACAACTCACTAGATCTGAAAATTATTTTTGAAACTAAAAGTTTTTATTTCAAAAACTAGTTGAAACATATTAGATCTAAGAAATCAGATCTAAGAAGAGAAACATAAAATATACGTGAGATGTTCTCTTTTAGAAAGACCCAGTTTCAACAATGAAACTTAAATCTTCCTTAGAGATGAGTTCTGAGAGAATCAACGTATTTGAAGAGGTCTTCAAAAAGAAAAACACACAACTAACAACACAGAAACCCTAGGAGAATCTAACTCCCACAAGTTGGGTTTTCTAGTGTTTGACACTGTTTAGGTTTGGTGTTTTGATTTGGGAGGAGGGTTCGCACCATGAAGAAAACCTACGATTTTCTGCTGCTAATCTCTCTTTCTCTCTTCCCTTTCCCTCTCTTCTCCCTTCTCTCTCTTCTCTCTCTTTCTAATCTCTCTTTTCTCTCAGAGAAATGAAATGACAAAAAGTTCCAAAATGTTGAGGGTTGATCCCTTTTATAATGGATGTAGAAGGATCGAGAACATCAACATCAATCCTATGGCTGAGATTAAGTGTAAATGGATTGATTTTTATCCAACGGTTTAACACATGTGGCAGATTATAAGGTTACTTATTGGATAAGCTTGGGATCACAAGGATTGAAAAAGATCGTATGAAGTACGTTGATTAAAATAATCCAAGGGCTAAGATTGAATATGAATTATGTGTCTATAAGAAAAAAAATTGCATCGTTTGGAAGCCAACACGTTTACGCACCAGATGGGATATAAAATGCATTATGAAACTCATCACAAGGCACACCTCCGTAACACCCCGTATTTTTGATGATTTAAATAATTATGCGATTAATTATTATGGGAATAAGTATGTAATTAATTATTGCTGATGGATTAATTAAATTAAAATGCGAGAAATTAATTTGTTATTAATCCGGATTAAAATAATTATTAACTAGTGTTCCAAGAGTTAATAATTATTTTTGATAATTATTGAATATTATTGTGTGATATGTAATATGGAATTATGATACTTGATAAATTGTCTAAAGTAAGAAATACGACATTTTGGTAATTTAAGTTTGACACGCGTGTAAGTCGTGTCGGGACTAATTGAATAGTATAAAAAGATAATTTATTTTTATTAACTCCTATGGTCATTTCGAGTTCGCCGTTGGGTCCTAAAAGGTCGATATAGTAAAATAGTATACCCGGGTGTTTAGTTTGGGTCCTGTGGAGATTTTAGGCCTAACCGGCACCCCGAGAGGGCATTATGGTAAATTGTATTTTTGGGCTAAATTAATGGACGAAAATTAAGAGTAATTATATTAGTCAAGGAGAGTTCATTAGGGTGAAAAGGTTACAGGAAGTTAAGAACGACTATAGGAGGTGTGAGGGAGAGATTATTCCAAGAGAAAAGGGGCCAAGATAACACCACCTTGAACAACCGAGACCACCAAGGCATAGATCGATAAGAGAGGAACGCGTATGTACTAACATCACCAACAGATCAGACCATCATATTCTAGGCAAGTGTTTATTATTTATTTTCTTTTAGCAATAATCATGCTCATGTTAGTGTAGGTGAAATTAATCATGATTTACATATGAATTGGGTGAAAATTGGAGAATTAAATTATGATTAAGGATTGGTTTAATTAGTGGTTGAAATTCCTTCATGTATTTAGAGGATTAATCACTGAATTTGATTATATATTGATGAACGAATATGGGTTGATTAGGTTCTTTAATTGACAATTTGGAAACTATGGTTCATATGAATTGATTTAGGGATTTTATATAATTATGATGATTTATGACGAATTCATGATCCTAAGAGGTTAGGAATGATTTATAACCTGTTAGGGTTGACGAATTATTATTTATAGGCGCATTAATGGGTGCTAACCCGGGGATGCAAGTAACTATTCTTAGGCGCACTAATGGGTGATAACCCGGGGTGCTGAATTGTTAATGATAGCTGCATTAATGGGTGCTAACCCGGGGATGCAGAATGTTCTGGATAGGTGCACTAATGGGTCTTAGCCCGGGGGTGCAAGAATAGTATATATATATATATATATGAACTTGTGAATACTGCTACTGTGTGAAATTAGTAGACTTGGTAATAATAATAATCATTACATTGCACCAAGTGGTCTTAACCTCAAGGTGCAGGATTAGTGTATATATATAGGGATGATGAGACTATATATATGTATGAGTGTACTTGGGTAAATTTTTACTTTGTGAAACTAGTAGATAAAAATGGAAATGAGAAATAAATTAATCTTAGTGAATAAAAGATTAACCATTCAAACAGTGAATAATGAAACTTAGTATGTGAGATAAACTATCTGATTAGCGTATTGTATGGGCGATACAGGAATACTACTAGTGAGCATAGTTAGTATTAGTATGGTTTCTGACTAGTTAGAAGGAGGTATAACTAGGGGGATGTTAGATGTACGTTAGGCGTGCACAATAGACGAGAGGTGAGAAACTCATGTGACAGTTCAATAACTAACATGCGTATAAGACTTGTTTTAAGAACCAGTTTTAAATACTAGCTAAATCATTTTTACACATCGGTCTCTGACCCGTTTCTTTTATTTCTTCTCTCTTTTGATATATATATGTATTATATCAGGTTCTCAGCCACAGGGACACCAGATTTAGAGATTTGGATTGCTTGATGTGCTGCAGCTGTTGTGGAAGTTGTAGGTCCTTGTAGTAGACGCATTTATCCTTTCAATTCAGTTTCATCTAGACTTCTTATTTAGGGCAAAGGTCGCCCACTACTAGTCTTTCATCAGAGTTATTATATTCAGTTTAGTTTATGGTTTGGAGCTTTGAACTAAGAGTTTTACTCAGTCTTATTTTTTCAGTACTTAATTCATGTTCAGTATTTATTTACATTCCAATGTGTGGTGAATGGTTTATATTTTGAAATTTAATGGAAATGGATTTACTTGGTTTTACAAAATTGGAAATGTTTTGACACCTAGCTTAATTTTATATTAGGTGATTAATATGTTAAATAGTTTTTTGACAGTGATGCTAAGAATGAACCAACCGAATAACCTGTTTTGAATTGGTAGAGGACTGTTCACCCTATATTTAATTGGGAGGGGTGTCGCAACCACAAAGTCTCTATTGCATTCGAACTCTACCTAAGTAAACAACAAGGGAATAAAATAAGTTTTTGAAATTCCATTTTAACCCACAAAACTTTTAAAACCAATTTTAAATTAATTCAAAAATCATTTAAATATTTTTTAAAATGATATAAAATGATTTGTTTGGAAGTAAATTGATTTTAAAATGATTTCAAGTGTTGATAAACCATTAAAGCACATTGGTAAGATGTAGGATGGAGTGCAAGTGTACAATTTGTAGTTTTAGGGTTTAGATTTTGCTTCCCTTTGAATATTCTCTTGAACTGGATTTCTTCATGTAGTATATACCTTTGAGGAGATGAGTTGTCAAGCTATACTGACCTATTTTGTCTATATATCCAAACTAGTTGGAACTTCTATATATAGAGACTCAAGTGAGTCAATATATAGTGTCTTCTCTCAAGTGTTTTCATCCCTAGTTGTAAGAAATTTATGAAATTGGTTACATTATTTCTTGGATTAATTGATATTGTAACTGCATTATATATACTTTTCATTTATATGTTTTGTGCATGACTGTTGTGTAATTAGTTTCTTTGTTATGCTCGATATAGATTTCGTATGTGTTGTGTGAGCTTGAATAATCCGATAATCATCTTGACTTCCCTTTTTGTCAATGTCCATGTATCAAATATTGAAAAAATGACCACTCTGTTCAGTTTATTCACTGTTTTCACTTCAGAAGAATATTTTTGGTGAGGTGGATTCATTTACATTTACCAAACTATATTTGTTGTTATCAGACTTTTGGTGGTTGGTAAACATTCTTACCATATTGTATGGATGAATGTATTCAATGTATCATAACATTATTTTAATTTTGTAATATTTTATTTGTAAGTAAGATATTAACAATTGGTCAATTAATGTTATCTTTTACCTCTCACCCATAAGTTAATGGAGTTGGTTTACTCATTCTTCTTCCCTTCACTAATGATTTGTTTTGCTGCTAGAGTTGCTGTTGACAAAAAAATCTAACACGTGCTTACAAGGAGCTATCCCTATCGAACCTTGTGAATAACCACATCAACTTCCTTCTATTGCATATGCCTAGTGTTTTAATTTCGATTACGATGCTTTAACTTTCTAATGATTTTGACATCTTCATTTTTGAGTCTCAGCTGCTATGATTTTGAAAAACATTATCACTTTATTTAGCTGATATTGTTTATAGAAAACTTCATTTGAGTTTCATCACATAAATGTCATTATACTTTTCTATTTGTTTTCTATAGTGTTCATATCTTCTGTGAGCACCATTTTGGGAAGGAGGTATTATCTCTTGATTATCCTATATTTCTTTTTTGGAGATCGCCTAATAAGCCATTAAATGATATTCCACCATCCTCTTTTAATGAGTTTTAACATGACATTAAGGAAATTTGTTTGAGTTACTTCCTTGTAAATATTTCATGCTTCTATTTTTCACTATATGATGTTGTTTATTATCTCATTTTTATTGCGGGTGTTAGCATTGGATATCCCGAGTCACTTTTTATGAGTAACTGTTTTAAATCTTCTCGGTGATCTAAAGTATCTATGCCATATAAAATGCATGTAATTACTGAAGTATCGATGTAAATAGTAATATCATGGGAAAACTGCCCCACATAACTTATATTGCAATCACTAAGTTAATATTAGAATAGCGGTACAGACTAATAACAGTACAAAGGTTTATAGATTGACTTTCAATTCTACAGTTCAAGTTGTGATCCCAGGTTCATCGATTGTATCACCCGAGAGATATCCAATCTATCTTCATGGGTTTAATTTCTTTTTAGTTGGGAGTGGTGTAGGTACTTTGATTCAATGAATGATCGTAAGAATTTTAATCTAGTTGATCTTGTGGAGAGGAACACAACAAGCATACCAACTGCTGGATGGACTGTTATCAAATTCAGGGCCGATAATCTAGGTAGGATTACATAAAAAAATAAGAACCCATGAATTTTAAAATTATAATGAAAATATATTTGCTGATGAAGCACAACCTAATAACTCAAAGACCATCTTTTATTAATTTATGTAAGGACACAAATTTCCAACTGAGTCCATTATAGTTTTGGCTCAATTCCGAACAAAAACGTTTGTGTCATAGGATAGAGTTTTTGATCATCCTTCAAGCATATGACATTCTAAAGTTGAAGATGTAGCGGCCAAGTTTATAAAGCTTCATCAAATGTCGGTTTAGTGTGCCTCGTTTCTACATCATGAACAATGTTCCAATGCTCCTAAGGTATGAATGCAAAATATATATATATATATATATATATATATATATACACACACACACACATATAGGAGCTTGGAAATTAATTGGGTGAAATTTATAATTGTTAGAAATTAATTTTAACAACTTTGTTTTACTCAAAAAAAATATTTTTTAGAACTTTCCATAAAAGTTTTGGGCTTAAACTTAATATTTTATTTTTTTGAGAAGTCGTTCGAACGAACTGACATCTCGTTCGAACGAGATACCAGGTCCTTCGAACGAGATTTCTGACGATTTTCTTTTTTCCATTCTGGAACATCATTAGTAAATCCGTTCGAACGAAAAGTCATTCGAACGAAAAAGTCGTTCGAATGAGTTTTGGCGGGAATAGTTATTTTGGTAGTTTTGAGGAGTTTTTCCCACTTTCCCACTTATTTTCCCACTAAATTTTTAGCTGAATATCTAAGTGCAGGAACCAAAATTTTTGGATTAAATTTTTCATATCCTATAACCTCAAGAAAGTGTTTTTAGAGAAAAATTGAAAAGGGGAAAAGTTCATGTTTGAGTGTTTAATTTTTTCAAAGAAAAATCTTTATAACACTTATGTTTTACACCAATTGTTTATTATACCAAGATTCCATGTTTATACTTTGCTTGGAGTGTTTGGCACCGGTTTATCTCTCCATCCGTTTGAAGAGAATCTTGGGTTTTCTTCTACGTCCCAAAAAGAAGAAGAAGATTTTGTCTTGCTGCGACATTCTCACATGGTGAAAGGAACCATGTGTGGTTGACGGTGTACCTATTGTCTCATTGGTGAAGTCAAAGATTTCGGTTGAGCTCCGAGGTTATCTACTAGGAGGAGGTGTTTACCGGAAGATGCAACAAGGCTTGAAAGGGGTCAAGTCGAGGAAGTAAGTCATCTGTCTTGTAATTTATAAATCCATACTTAGTGGACTTAAGTCTAGGGTCATCCGAGGTTTTTTCCCGTTGTGGGTTTTTCCTCGTACATCGCGGCGTAGTGATTTATTATCTATTTTATCTTTCGCAAAACTCACCTAGAACGCATGCTTAGGTAAAAAGATAAAATTGGTTTAAAACACTACTTATGTCTAATTTGGTGCTACATAATTATTTGGGTAAAAGTTATTTTCCAGAACTTGGGTTGAGTTAATTTTGTTTAAGTGAAATTAACATAAGTGTGTGTTTAATTTAATTTCACTTTGTTTTATTTTAATTTGAAAAGAAATTAAAATGTGTTAATTTGTTTAAATTGAACCATCTTCCGCTTCCGCATCTATAAAAGGAAATTATTACTTTTTAAAGTAAGAAGAATTTAAAATTTGGGGCCTCTCCATTTTCAAATTGGTATCAGAGCATTGATTGAGAAAATCTACCGCTTTTTCAAATTGGTATCAGAGCTGGAGTGCTAATTTATCGTGTCAAAGATCCATTTTTTGGTTTTGATAACTTTTGTGCTCCTTTTATTTTTAGGTGGTTCATTTTTTTACTAACTCTCATTTTTTTCTATCTCTCGATGGGATGCCTTAATGATAATTTGTCCATTTCTAATGATAATAATTTTTTTGCTATTCGAGAGGAATTTAATGGGCTTAATAAGTGTAATAAAAAATTAAGAGAATTAAATTTGAGATTTGCAAAAAGAATTAAATTTCTTGAAAATGAAAATTCTTGTTTTAAAGCTAAAGTTGAATTTTTGCAAACCTCGCTATCTCAAGAAGATATATTTCGTGAAAAGCTCATGGACATAAATTATAATTTTAATATTTTAGAAAAGTCCAAGAAAGAGAGTGATAGTCGAGAAAAGACTCTTAGGGACAAGTTTGCTCACATTGAGGGGGAGCGTGATAACCTTCTAGTTGTAATTGAAAATTCAAAGAAGGAGTCCCGTAAATTTGAGGCATCTAATTTATTACTTGAGTCCAAAATTTCAAAAATGAAAAATGACTTACAAGACTCGAGTAGTAATTGTAATGGTTCTAGCTCATCTAGTTTAAATACTTTCGTTGCTAAAGGTAAGCCCATTGTTTGTTTTAGAGGGTTTACTTTATCCAAAGACTTTAGAAAAGGTCATACCTTAGGTAAGATTCCTCATGTTTTCAAATGCTTGCATTGTGGCAGGAAAGGTCACCTTAGGTCATTTTGTTTTGATCTTAAAAGAAGTCCTAGGAAGTCTATGTCTATAATTTCATTAGTTTCAAAATCCCATCATTTTATATATACTTCTATATGGGTTCGAAAATAATTTTTAGACGCGCTAGAAATTAGATTTGTTGATTCTCATTTACTTTCACATGAAACCTCTCTTACTAAATTTAAAGGTTGATTTTGTTAGTTTTATTTGAATACTCTAGCTTTTGTGCTTCATATTATATATCATTGCTGGGTGTATGCATGTTTAGTCATTTTCTAGTCATTGCTTTATTTCATATCTCATGCTAGAAATCATGAGTTATTTATCTTTTGTATTATATTTCTTTCATTTTAGTTTGCATTAAATGAAAAATAAAAAAAGATTTTTTTTATCATTTGGGTTTTTATCTCTTGGTAATTTAAGCTTAATGAAAAATTCAAATTATTTTTGTTTGTCTTTTGAGTATATACTTTTATTTGTTGTTAAAAATTTCAAAAACTCAAAAAGATCTTTTTTGTGTGTGTATTTTAGTTTGCCACACTTTATGTGGCATATACTTGTGTTAGAATCCCTTATTTTTCGCTCCCATGTGGCTAGAACTTTTGGTTTAGAATTGTTAATCCTTATTATGTTCTTTACCATGCTTACATGGAGTAGTTGAATTTTGTGTTGAAATAATGGATCCTATTTTTATAAGCATCAATTCACACATGAACGAGCTCTTTTGAAATTTTAACTTCATATGTATATTTGAGCTTTGTGAGGTGTTCTCCTACCAATTTTGTCATCTACATATTTGTGAACTAGGAGGACTAGTGCATGTCAAAATCCATTGCACGTGATATTTGTGAGAAATAAAAAATTGATATATATAAATGTGCACGCGGAAGGGCTCCAAAAGGATCTATTATCCTTTGCGAATAGTAAGCCACCAATTGTTTGGACCTAAAAGAAATATGTGGTCCAAAGGCCTAAAAATAGAATTATGGCATTAAAAGGAAAAATAATTTCCAAGGCCTATTTTTGTTTGATATATTCATTCAAATAATATACGCTTATTGAGGGAGATTGGGTGGTATATAAACGGTTTTCATAATGTCCGTTTATCCTTGTTGCATTTTCAGTGTCATGACTCTATGGG
Organism: Sambucus nigra; assembly: GCA_949130495.1. Taxonomy (NCBI): domain Eukaryota; kingdom Viridiplantae; phylum Streptophyta; class Magnoliopsida; order Dipsacales; family Adoxaceae; genus Sambucus; species Sambucus nigra. Next base: position 448,608,598 of record OX422212.1, on the reverse strand, counting down.
TTTATAGAATCATCAACATGCTAGGCTTGTATGCATTGTGTATGTTTGATCATTGAGTTCAATTTATATTGTCACATAAGGTAGTATTTGTAACAACCCAGGCTTTTGAGCGGCTATTTTATATTATTTTGCCCGATGGGAAAATTCTATAAAATAGGGGAAGTTGGAGTAAATATTGTTTCCCGTGATATTAAGGGATAATATTTACTGTGTTTTGTCTATTTACCGTATGAGAAGGTAAATGGCATTATATTGTGATATGTTGCGTCGTTATATGTAAAACGACGGTTATGATTCATATTTAAATTGTGGTATAATTAATGAAATAAAATAAAATTGGAACATAAAAATAGTTCACATTCTTCCGAATGCCAAAATTGGGGGAATGGTTATTTTTAGAATAGTCGAGATAGTCGAAATAAGTGCCAAATTGTATTTTGGAGTTTCGGGCACTTTTAACGCGTTATGACTCAATTATGTGGATACGAGTCATTTTAATGGTGTATTGTTAATTAAAAGAGGGCATTTATGTTTTCAGACCCGTTTAAGTTCCCCCACCCCTTTTTTTTCTTCATTTGTGAGAAAAGCCAAAGGAGAGAGAGAGAGAGAGAAGAGAGAGCCTGGGAGAAATGGGAGAAAAGAGAGAAAATGGAAGATTGAGGCCAAAAATCGTTGCTACCGGAAGAGGATCCGATACTATGAACCCCAAGGCAAGTTTCTTACTTGCTAGATGTGATTTAATGTGATAAATTTCATGTATAGTTAGTTTGGGAGTTTTAAACCCTAAATGTGTATTTGTTGATTTTGATGATTAAACCCTTAAATCTTAGTTTTGATTTGATTTGAGGATAAATTATTAGTTATAAATGCTGTAGAAAAGATTTGGGAGAATTAGATATTGTTGATGTTGGATAAAATCAAAGACTTGAGGTTTTGGGAATTTTAGGGTTTTTCAACCCGTACCCCAAACTGGTCAAGATTTCAGGACCGAATCAATTCGGTCCTAGGGGCGAATCGATTCGAATAAGGAGAGGGATACAGGTTTGGCAGACCCAATCAATTTGGGTTAAAACCGAATCGATTCGACAATTGCAGAAAGTCAATTTTTGCTTGCCGAATCGATTCGGCTCTTTAGCGAATCGATTCGCAAGGGCGAATGCGAATCGATTCGGCCCAAGGGGCGAATCGATTCAGTTCCCCTGTTTTTGTAAGATTTTTCCTTATTTGATTTATAGATTTTTTTCTTTTAGGTCCAAAGTTTAGTGGCCTCCCTTTAGGAAGTAATGGGGAGTATTAGAGGGATGTTCTTGGGTAGACTAATGTCCTAAGATTTAGGCGATAATTAGGCTTACCCCGAGGGCTAAAGTGTGTAGGTTGGTGTCCGAATGAAATAGAAGATTAACCGAAAGATAAATTGAAGATAAAATATTAATGTTGAGACATTTGGGAGACATTCCTTGAGGGAGATTCATTTTTTTAAATGGTCTATGATATTATATTGAAGTTTCGGGGACTAGTTGAGGTTAATGGCACTTCGGGTCTTAAGTCATTAATAAAATATGACTCTAAGAATAAGAAATGTATATTATTAAATGTAGTACTAATAAATAAATACAAATGATTTTAATAATATAAAAATGGATGTTTTAAAACGAAAAGGAAGATGACTTTTATAAATGTTAAAAGGTATGGATACACACCCTCTCTAAATCGCTATCTTAAGGGAAGTTCGCGCGTTGTGGTGATGCCCCCTAACAAATTAACGCAGGGTGGATATAGTCCCTAGGCCATGTGAGCATTTGTGATTGTATATTTTCTACGATAGGTAAGAGATTTCGGGTTTCGTCTTGACTATCCCGTAGGCACATGGCCGCTTCCCGACGTTTGGTAGGATCCCAGGTTGTCTAAATAACAGGCCCTGGAAGATGATAGCCATTTAGGGGCGCGCACATTGGGGAAACCCGGACGGGCTGTCTTAGAATTGTTATATACATATATGTAATTATAACTATTATAAATCAAGTAGGACTTGATGTATATGGGTGCCATAAAGAGCACAATTGAAATGCCATAAAGAGCATGATGAAGTGCCATAAAGAGCACAATGAAAATGCCACAAAGAGAATATGATGATGATTATATTCCTGATAAGGAAGATATTTTTACAAAGTGTATAATTGAGATGAAATGCCACAAAGAGCATAAAACTATGATTATATTTCCTAATAAGGAACGGATTTATGAAATGAATTGGTATACGATGAAATTGATTGGTGAACATTTGATAAAATGTTGTACCATTTATATATCCCTAAAGAAAGAAAGTGGAATTATGTTTTGATGATGAATGGATATAATTATGTATCCTTGAGTAACAGAAGATGAGAGATCTCATATATATATATATATATATATATACATAATATTGTGCTAAGGGTCTAATGTATCTCGACGATCAGCCTTTCCAGGTAGTAGTGTATCGGGGGGGGGGGGGGTTACTTGTTTGGATTTTGCGTTGCGAGACACCCCACGCACGAATAAGGGCATAGTGTTGAGACTTGGGAGAAGTTAGCCTTTGGTGCTTAGATTAATTAGGGCAGGGTCTAATGTATCTCGTCAATCAGCCTTGCCTAGTAGTAGTGTATCGGGGGGGGGGGGGTTCCTTGTTTGGATTTCGCTTTGCGAGACCCCCCACGCACGAATAAGGGCATAGTGTTAAGACTGGGGAGAAGTTAGCCTTCTGTTCTTTATGTAACCTGAGCATCATTTATATTACGCTAGGTTTCTTTTAGATTGAGAGGTGAGAAATATTATTGTTATATGCGAGAGAATTACGTACTTAATTGTCATGCATTTTATTCACATGGGAATCATATCAAACCGGGCCCTGACCCGTATCTATATTTCTTTGTTTCTGCACATACTATTTCCGTTACAGGTGCTCTACTGCATGGACACCCGTATTTACATTTCCATTCCGATTGTCATGGAGCCACAGCATATTGCAGATGTTGTAGGTTATTGGTATTAGACGCTTCTTTCCATTGTACTTTAGTTAAGTTCCGTTTATTTATTCGGCCGTGTTTGCCCAAGCATTGCACTCATTTACTATATTGTAAATATTGAAATATAATACTCAGTGTAAATATTTGTATTAGTGTGTGAAATGACAGCTTATTCGGTGATTATTTATGAAATTGTCATTCTTCATTATCGATTTTTGATATCCACCGTTTTCACAAATGGGATTGTCTAAGTGTTTTATTTTATTTACAAAATTTTCTTTTATTGACAATCCGTTTTCTAAAATGATTGGTGGTTATCTCGTACTAATATTTTAATCGACAGTGATGCTGAGAATGGACTATCTATGATTCCTGTGATTATTAGAGTATTGGGCTGGCCACCTATTATTTTAGTTGGCGGGTTGTCCTAGATGGTATCAGAGAATTAGGTTCTAGAGTCCTTAGGAATCTGTGCGGATTTATTTCGTTTTCAGCGTTACTTCTGATATGATATAGAGCCTTAAGATTTAAATTGTTGATTTCTCTTGTGAGTCTCGTTCTTCTGTTATGCTATGAGAACCCCGAAAATCTTTTACGCTATCGTGTGAGACTAGTGAGTCGTCAGATGATAGGCATCAAGGGAGGTTGTCGTGAAGGCGTCGTGAGATTGGATTTTTGAGAGCTGTAAGCTATAGTCAGGGATGTGGGCCGCTTTAGAGGTCGCTCCCTTTTGTAGCATTTTCTCCTATTGCTATTGTGACTACTAAGTACAATATAGTTGATTTTCCATGTGCCACTGTCATGAGAGTGTGGTACTAAGCTTGGGATTCCGAACAGTGTCAATCTAAAGATTTAGAAGTCCTTAATGAGGACCACATGGTGAAGTTTGGACAGATCGGAGAAGTGAAATCTCATTTGGTGAGAATATGAGGCCCCGGAGTCTGGCCTATAATGGGGCATAGACGTGCCCAGGTGCGAAGAGCGGAAGGAAAATCTTCTCACGCATAGGAGTAAGGCTGAAGTAGCGAAAATGGTAGTCGCCAAAGTAGGGTGGTGTAAGAATTTTTTCCCAAAGAGAGAGATCCATTCGATAGAATGATAGGCTCACGAGTAAGTGTTGTTAACACTTCAGGAAAGGTAATGTTCATGGGACCCCATCGGTGGACATCCACCTGGGGAAGACTTGTTGAACTAAGGTCAGGGAGGCTAGTAGAATGTTTACTTTATTGAAGAAGTTAAGGGATCTATGCGAGAAATCTCTAGGGTAGCTTGGGATGAAAGTAGTTTGGTTCGGTTAAGACTAGAATGATGTGTCCAGGAACCATTGGTAATGGCCAAAGAAATTAGCTAGTATGTTGGCAGGAATTTCCACCATAGATGAGGGTGTAGCATTCCTTATTATAAGATAGAATGGTATTGTATTTACCCTAGATTCGAGTGTGTATATTGAGCTTGTAGTAGTATATCTACATGAGTTCCATGATAGGGAAGTTTTATATTTTCTTTCACTTGTTATGGGGAGAATTGTGATATGTGTGGTATGTGCTACTTGTATTATATGTAATATACGAGTAGAGATGTTCTCAGATTGGTTGGGGCAATAGCAAGCGATTAAATTATGAGGCTACCCTATTTTCAAGTTCTAGAGAAGAGCTAGTTGTTCTATAATATCTCACCTAGATATAGGATTGGGACTTTATAGAGATGGTTTACAGTGTGTAGTTAGTTTTCATTTTCTATTTATATTTATTTGTCTTACTTTATTTGTTTTTTGATTGCTTGCTTGCTTTGTTTGCTTTGTTTGTGTATGATGTTGGCTGATCTCCACAACAAACTAGTTAAGGGGATTATGTGGAGGGGTTCCTTGTTTGGATTTTGCTTTGCAAGACGCTCCACTCATGAACCTTAATGACGTTGGGAGTGGAGAGATGTTCATATTCTTTTCTTTTCTTTCTTTACTTTTCTGTTGGTTGAGATGTTGGGTTGGAAAGGTTTAGCCAAGAATCACGTAAATGAGTTATTGAAGGGCTATGTTGAAGTGCGATATATGAGCACTATGATAGTTTTTCCTCTGATAGATGTGGGGAAGACTATATTAATGAAAGTCGAATAGAGACTTGTGTTTATGCCTTAATGAGAAGGCCATCTATAAAAGATGTATGTTTGTATATTGGGATAAAGTATTTGTAGTGACTTAAAGAAAGTAAGCGCTCGATCAGTTAAATTTTTTATTTTTTTGTTGTTGTGGTAAGACTTAGAGTTAGGATTTTAGTGATCCCGATCATGTGTCTTCGACCGTTACTTCTCGACGACCGACGATGCGAGGTAGTAGCGTAATGGGAGGGTTCCTTGTTTGGATTTCACCTTGGCGAGACGTCCCACGCATGAAACCGAGTGACTGTCGAAAGTTGGGAAAGGTCTTGGACACTAGGGATCTAGTTAGGATAATACCCATACAACTAGACTAGGATGGATAGATTGACCGTAGGATTTTTAGAAGGTAGGGCCCTTAGGGAATGTAGCATGGTTGTAGGGAGGCGATGTGGAGTTGACCACCATAAGTTTGTGGGTTAACTCTAAGTGGGATTTAGTCTCTAGAACGAGGAAGTTTAGGAGCTTGAGTGATTCGAAATGTTAGGCCATAGATGGAGGGGCCCTTCTTAGATATAGCGTTACGTTGGTAACCTATCTTTTGAGGAGTTGAAGTATGAGTTGACTATTTCTCCTGAACTTGTGTTATTAAATTCGAGAGTGAATTCGATGAACGAGTCTTTGCTAGGAACGGGAATTATTAATACTAACGCATGAACCCATTGTTTATGCATCTCGTAGACTTAAACTCCATGAGAAGTACTGTCCCCCGCTTGATATAGAGTTCATAGCGGTAATATTTGCCTTAAGGAATAGAGGCACTCCTTCTTGGGAAGGAATTTGATCTTTTCGCGAGAAAGAAGTTGGAGCTCGTGAGGGACTATCGATTGCATATCCCCTTTCGCTAAGGAAATGCGGATGGGTTAGTAGATGCGCCGAGTAGGGAACCATCGGAGAGAATAGGTAAGGAACGGGATGCCAAGTAGAATGAGCTTCACCGAAGGGACGCTATAGTAAAAGCATTCATGTCCATGATTGACCGATTCCCCTCCTAGTATGAAGAGACTAGTGGTCGAACGACGACGAATAGGAGTAGTCGTTTGTAGGGATCGAAACCTCCGTACTATTGGTCGGATCATTTTTGTAAGTAGGGTGCTGGGATGAATAAGTATCTCCTTCCATAGTATAAAGGTAGGATCAATAGTTCTAGAGGAACGATTAGGTTCTATGTTAGAGCAAGAAGAAGATAGACTAAGATCGAACAATCATGACCTTAGTCCGAGCCCAATAGGGACGCCATTTTTACCAAGGGTTTTTCTTGGAATGATAGAACGATAGTTCAGTATAGTATACCTTTATATGGTTATACTATATGCCTGAATTTTGAGGGCAAAATTCCCTTCTAAGGGGGTGATGGGAGTATGTAACAACCCAGGCTTTTGAGCAACTATTTTATATTATTTTGCCCGATGGGCAAATTCTATAAAATAGGTGAAGTTGGAGTAAATATTGTTTTCCGTGATATTAAGGGATAATATTTACTATGTTTTGTCTATTTACCGTATGAGAAGGTAAATGTCATTATATTGTGATATGTTGCGTCGTTATATGTAAAATGACGGTTATGATTCATATTTAAATTATGGTATAACTAATGAAATAAAATAAAATTGGAACATAAAAATAGTTCACATTTTTCTGAATGCTAAAATAGGGGGTGCAGTTGTTTTTAGAATAGTCGAAATAAGTGCCAAGTTGTATTTTGGAGTTTTGGGCACTTTTAACGCGTTGTGACTCAATTACGTGGACACGAGTCATTTTAATGGTGTATTAGTAATTAAAAGATGGCATTTATGTTTTAAGACCCGATTAAGTTCCCCCACCCCTTTTGTTTCTTCATTTGTGAGAAAAGCCAAATGAGAGAGAGAGAGAGAAGAGAGAGCTTGGGAGAAATGGGAGAAAAAAGAGAAAATGGAAGATTGAGGCCGGAAATCATTGCAACCGGAAGAGGATCCGAGATTACGAACCCCGAGGAAAGTTTCTTACTTGCTAGAGGTGATTTAATGTGATAAATTTCATGTATAGTTAGTTTAGGATATTTAAACCCTAAATGGGTATTTGTTGATTTTGATGATTAAACCCTTAAGTCTTAGTTTTGATTTGATTTGAGGATAAATTATTAGTTATAAATGGTGTAGAAATGATTTGGGAGAATTAGATGTTGTTGATGTTGGATAAAATCAAAGATTTGAGGTTTTGGGAATTTTAGAGTTTTTCAACCCGTAGCCCAAACTAGGCAAGATTTCAGGACCGAATCTATTCGGCCCTAGGGGCGAATCGATTCGGATAAGGAGAGGGATACAAGTCTGGCAGACCGAATTGAATCGGGTTAAAACTGAATCAATTCGAAAATTGTAGAAAGTCAGTTTTTTCTCACCGAATCGATTGGGCTGTTTAGCGAATCGATTCGCAAGGGAGAATGCTAATCGATTCGGCCCAAGGGGCGAATCGATTTGGTTCCCCCGTTTTTGTGAGATTTTTCCTAGTTTGATTTGTAGCTTTTTTTTCTTTTAGGTCCAAAGTTTAGGGGCCTTCCTTTGGGAAGTAATGGGGAGTATTAGAGGTATGTTCTTGGGTAGACTAATGTCCTAAGATTTAGGAGATAATTAGGCTTACCCCGAGGGCTAAAGTGTGTAGGTTGTTGTCCGGATGAAATAGGAGATTAACCGAAAGATAAATTGAAGATAAAATATTAATGTTGAGACATTTGGGAGACATTCCTTGAGGGAGATTCATTTTTTTAAATGGTCTATGATATTATATTGAAGTCTTGGGGACTAGTTGAGGTTAATGGCACTTCGGGTCTTAAGTCATTAATAAAATATGACTCTAAGACTAAGAAATGTATATTATTAAATGTTGTACTAATAAATAAGTACAAATGATTCTGAGAATATAAAAATGGATGTTTTAAAATGAAAAGGAAGATGACTTTTATAAATGTTAAAAGGTATGGATACACACCCTCTCTAAATCGCTATCTTAAGGGAAGTTGGCGCATTGTAGTGACGCCCCCTGACAAATTAATGCAGGGTGGATATAGTCCCTAGGCCATGTGAGCGTTTGTGATTGTATATTTTTTGTGATGGGTAGGAGATTCCAGGTGTGGTCTTGACTATCCCGTAGGCACATGGCCGTTTCCCGAAGTTTGGTAGGATCCCAGGTTGTCTAAATAACAGGCCCTGGAAGATGACAGCCATTTAGGGGCGCGCATAGTGGGGAAACCCGGACAGGCGGTCTTAGAATTGTTATATATATATATATATATATATGTATTTATAACTATTCTAAATCAAGTTGGACTTGATGTATATGGGTGCCATAAAGAGCACAATTGAAATGCCATAAAGAGCATGATGAAGTGCCATAAAGAGCACAATGAAAATGACACAAAGAGCATATGATGATGATGATTATATTCTAGATAAGGAAGATATTTTTACAAAGTGTATAATTGAGATGAAATGCCACAAAGAGCATAAAACTATGATTATATTTCCTAATAAGGAACGAATTTATGAAATGAATTGGTATACGATGAAATTGATTGGTGAACATTTGATAAAATGTTGTACTATTTATATATCCCTAAAGAAAGAAAGGGGAATTATGTTTTGATGATGAATGTGGATAATTATGTATCCTTGAGTAATAGTAGATGAGACCTCCCACACACACACACACACACACACACACGCAGATATATATATATATATATATATATATATATATATATATATATATATATATACATAATATTGTGCTAAGTGTCTAATGTATCTCGACGATCAGCCTTGCCTAGTAGTAGTGTATTGGGGGGTTCCTTGTTTAGATTGTGCTTTGCGAGAAACCTCACGCATGAAGAAGGGCATAGTGTTGAGACTTGGGAGAAGTTAGACTTTAGTGATTATATTAATTAGGGCAGGGCGTAATGTATCTCGACGATCAGCCTTGCCTAGTAGTAGTGTATCGGGGGGGGGGGGTCCTTGTTTGGATTTCGCTTTGCGAGACACCTCACGCATGAATAAGGGAATAGTGTTAAGACTGGGGAGAAGGTAGCCTTCTTTTCTTTATGTAACTTGAGCATCATTTATATTATGCTAGGTTGATTTTAGATTGAGAGGTGAGAAATATTATTGTTATATACGAGACCATTACGTAATTAACTGTCATGCATATTAATCACATGGGAATCATATCAAATCGGGCCCTGACCCATATCTATATTTCTTTGTTTCTGCACATACTATTGTCATTACAGGTGATCTATCGCACGGACACCCGTATTTACATTTCCATTCCGGTTGTCATGGAGCTACAACATATTGCGGATGTTGTAGGTTATTGGTATTAGACGTTTCTTTCCATTGTACTTTATTTAAGTTCAATTTATTTATTAGGGCGTGTTTGCCCAAGCGTTGCACTCGTTTACTATATTGTAAATATTGAAATGTAATACTCATTGTAACTATTTGTATTAGTCTGTGCACCGATAGCTTATTCGGTGATTATTTATGAAATCGTCGTTCTTCATTATCGATTTTTGATATCCACCCTTCTTGCAAATGGGAGTGACTAAGTGTTTTCTTTTAGTTACAAAATTTTCTTTTATTGACAATTTGTTTTCTAAAATGATTGATGGTTATCTCGTACTAATATTTTAATCGACAATGACGCAGAGAATGGACCATCTATGATTCCTGTGATTATTAGAGTGTTGGGCTGGCCACCTATTATTTTAGTTGGCGGGTTGTCAGAGTATTCAAATGTCATGAAGTTTTCAATCAATTGAGAACTCCGTGAACATGTTTTAAGTGATTGGGTTTAAATATAATTGTTTCTAGTTCACACCCCAACACTTTCGTTTCCATATGACACATTTTTTCCATAACAGTGTGAAAAGCTTATCTTATTTTGTGTCATTTGTGTGTTTATATCTATATATATGTGCTTGTGCATCTTTGCTATATCTCGAGTATGTATATATATGATATTTTATTTTGTCTTTGCCTTGCTTTATAGTCCATCTATGCTTTCATTAATAATTAGTATCAATCTTGTTTCATTCTTTGTTGATATCGCATGCTTAATACTTTACGTATCATATTGGTATCATTTTCTTGCATCTTAGTTGGTATCCGTTATTATTTGTTGGATTAGTTATAATTTTTTTGCCCACGTGCTTTAATGTTCTCATCACTTTATGCACAATTGCATGTTTGTATTGTTATCCCATTCTATTTATCCCTTGTTTAGTTTAAGGGGTGTATGTGGTTTAATTGGGGGAGATAAGTTATGTTCTAATTCTTTAGCCTTTGTCTATTCCTGAACAAAAAGGTGGAGAATGAAAGGGGGAGAAATGGTATCAAATCCTGTTATAATCGTATCTTAGTTTGGGAGATTTAACTTATGGGGAGTCGCTATCTTCTTACGTTGATCATAGTTGATAACGGGGAGAATTAATTAAGGGGGAGTAATTATTTTACTTGCATTTAATATTTTGGTATTCCTTATGCGTTTGATAGTTTGATTAAGTGTAAAAGAATTCTTCTAAATGGAAACGTTCATCATCGGGCAAAGATATTGATTCTTGGGTTGTTTGAGTCAAGTTATGTATTTTTATTTTGGGTTGGGCATTTTTGTCAGTCTAGTATTGCTTGACGGACCTTTAGGATTTTTGTTGGTTTTTGTCCCGGAATAGCTAAAGGGAGAGATTTGTAAGGACAAAAATTTCCAATTGAGTCCATTATAGTTTTGGCTCAAATCTGGACAAAAACGTTTATGTCATTGGATATAATTTTTTATCATCCTTCAAGCCTATGGCATTCTAAAATTGAAGACGGAGCGGCCAAGTTTATAAAGTTTCATCAAATGCCGGTTTAGTTTGCCTCATTTCTACATCATCAACAATGTTCCAATTCTCCTAAGGTATGAATGCAATACACACACACACACACACACACACACACACACACACACATATATATAGGAGCTTGGAAATTAATTGGGTGCAATTTATAATTGTTATAAATTAATTTTTGTTGGAAATTATATTTTTTATAACTTTCCATAAAAGTTTTTAGCTTAAACTTAATATTTCATTTTTCTGAGAAGTCGTTCGAACCACACTATAATCTCGTTCGAACGAGATTGCCAGGTCGTTCGAACGAACTTATATTTCGTTCGAACGAGATGCCAGGCCATTCGAACGAGATTTCTGATGATTTTCTTTTTTCCATTCTGGAACATCGTTAGTAAATCCGTTCGAATGAAAAGTCGTTCGATTGAAAAAGTCGTTCGATCGAGTTTTGGCGGGCACAGTTATTTTGGCTGTTTTGAGTAGTTTTTCCCACTTTTCCACTTATTTTCCCACTAACTTTTTAACTAAATATCTAAGTGCGGGAACCAACATTTTTGGATTAACTTTTTCATATCCTATAACCGCAAGAGAGTGTTTTGAGAGCAAAATTGAAAAGAGAAAAAATCCATGTTTGAGTGTTTAATTTTTTCAAACAAAAATCTTTACAACACTTTTGTTTTACACCCATTGTTTATTATACCAAGCTTCCATATATATACTTTGCTTGGAGTGTTTGGTACCGATTTATCTCTATATCTGTTTGAGGAGAAGTTTGGGTTTTCTTCTACATCCCACAAACAAGAAGAAGAGTTTGTTTTGCTGTGGCATTCTCACATGGTGAAAGGCACCATGTGGGGTTGACGGTGTACCTATTGTCTCATTGGTGAAGTCCAAGATTCCGGTGGAGCTCCGAGGTTGTCTACTAGGAGGAGGTGTTTACAAGAAGACGCGTCGAGGCTTGGAAGGGTTCGATTCGAGGAAGTAAGTCATCTGTCTTGTAATTTGCAAATCCATACTTAGTGGACTTAAGCTAGGGACGTCCGAGGTTTTTTCCCGTTGCGGATTTTTCCTCGTACATCGTGGCGTAGTGATTTATTATTTATTTTATCTTTCGCAAAACTAACTTAGAACGCATGCTTAGGTAAAAAGATACAATTGGTTTAAATCAATACTTATGTTTAATTTGGTGCTACATAATTATTTGAGTAAAATTTAATTTTAAGGACTTGGGTTGGGTTAATTTGGTTTAAGTGAAATTAACATAAGTGTGTATTTAATTTAATTTCACTTTGTTTTATTTTAATTTGAAAATAAATTAAAATCTGTTAATTTGTTTCAATCAAACCAACTTTCGCTTTCGCATCTATCAAAGGAAATCATTACCTTTTGAAGTAAGAATAATTTAACATTGGGGGCCTCTCCTTTTTCAAATTGGTATCATAGCATTGATTTAGAAAAGCTACCGGTTTTTCAAATTGGTATTAGAGCCGGAGCGCTAATTTATCGCGTCAAGAATCCATTTTTCGGTGTTTATAACTTTTGTGCTCCTTGTATTTTTAGGTGGTTCATTTTTTTTTACTAACTCTCATTTTTTTGTATCTCACGATGGGATGCCATAATGATAATTTGTTCATTTCCAATGATAATGAAGTGTTTGCTATTCGAGAGCAATTTAAGGGGCTTAATAAGTGTAATGAAAAATTAAGAGAATTAAATTTGAGATTTGCAAAAATAATTAAATTTCTTGAAAATGAAAATTCTTGTTTTAAAGCTAAAGTTGAATTTTTGCAAACCTCGCTATCTCAAAAAGATATTTTTCGTGAAAATCTCATGGACATAAATTATAATTTTAATATTTAGAAAAGTCCAAGAAAGAGAGTGATAGCCGAGAAAAGACTCTTAGGGACAAGTTTGCTCACATTGCGGGGAGCGTGATAACCTTCTAGGTGTAATTGAAAATTTAAAAAAGTAGTCACGTAAATTTGAGGAGTCTAATTTATTACTTGACTCCAAAATTTCAAAAATGAAAAATGACTAGCAAGACTCGAGTAGTAGTTGTAATGGTTCTAGCTCATCTAGTTTAAATACTTCCGTTGCTAAAGCTAAAATCATTGTTAGTTTTAGAGGGTCTACTTTGTCCAAAGACTTTAGAAAAGGTCATACCTTAGGTAGTATTCCTCATTTTTTCACATGCTTTCATTATGGTAGGAAAGGTCACCTTTGGTCATTTTTTTACCTTAAAATAAGTCCTAGGAATTCTATGTCTAGCATTTCATTAGTTTCCAAATTCCATCATTTTAAGTATACATCTATATAGGTTTAGAAATTATTTTTAGATGTGCTAGATATTAGATTTGTTGATTCTCATTTAATTTCATATGAAACCTCTCTTGCTAAATTTAAAGGTTGATTGTGTTAGTTTTCTTTGCATACTCTAGCTTTTTGTTCTTCATATTATATATCATTGATAGGTGTATGCATGTTTAGTCATTTTCTAGTCATTGCTTTATTTCATATCTCATGCTAGATATAATGAGTTGTTTATCTTTTGTATTATATTTCTTTCATTTTAGTTTGCATTAAATGAAAAATACAAAAAGATTTTTGTTTATCATTTGGGTTTTTATCTCTTGGTAATTTAAGCTTAATGAAAAATTCAAATGATTTTTGTTTGTCTTTTCAATATATATTTTTATTTCTTGTTAAAAATTTCAAAAACTCAAAAAGATTTTTTTTGTGTGTGTATTTTAGTTTGACACACTTTATGTAGCATATTCGTGTGTTAGAATCCCTTCTTTTCCGCTCCCATGTGGCTAGAACTTTTGGTTTAGAATTGTCAGTCCTTATTATGTTCTTTACCATTCTTACATGGAGTAGTTGAATTTTGTGTTGATATAATGGATACTATTTTTATAAGCCTCAATTGACACATGCACGAGATCTTTTATAATTTTAACTTCATATGTATATTTGAGCTTTGTGAGGTGTTCTCTAACCAATTTTGTCATCTACATATTGGTGAACCAGGAGGACTAGTGCATGTCAAAATTCATTGCACGTGAGATTTGTGATAAATAAAAAATAATATATATAAATGTGAACGCGGAAGGGCTCTGAAAGTATTTATTATCCTTTGCGAATAGTAAGCCACCGTTTGTTTGGACCTAAAAGAAATACGTGGTCCAAAGGCCTAAAAATAGAATTATGGCATTAAAAGGAAAAATAATTCCTAAGGCCTATTTTTGTTTGATATATTCATTCAAATAATATATTCTTATTGAGGGTGATTGGATGGTATATAAACGGTTTTCACAATGTCCGTTTATCCTAGTTGCGTTTTCAATGTCATAACTCTATGGGTTTGTAGAATAATCAACATGCTAGGCTTGTATGCATTGTGTATGTTTGTTCATTGAGTTCAATTTATATTTTAACATAAGGTTGTATTCAAATGTGATGAAGTTTGCCATCAATTGAGAACTCCGTGAACATGTTTTAAGTGATTGGGTCTAAATATAATTGTTGCTAGTTCACACCCCAACACTTCTGTTTCCATATGAAACATTTTTGTCATACCACTGTGAAAAAATTATCTTATTTTGTGTCATTTGTGTGTTTATATCTATATTTATGTGCGTGTGCATCTTTGCTATATCTAGAGTATGTATATATATGATATTTTATTTGATTTTTGCCTTGCTTTCTAGTCCATCTATGCTTTCATTAATAATTGGTATCCATCCTGTTGCATTCTTTGTTGATATCGCATGGTTAATACTTTATGTATCATATTGGTATCATTTTCTTGCATCTTAGTTGGTATCCGTTATTATTTGTTGGATTAGTTATGATTTTGTTGCCCACGTGCTTTAATATTCTCATCACTTTATGCACAATCACATGTTTAGCTTGTTTTCCCATTCTATTTATCCCTTGTTTAGTTTAATGGGTGTATATGCTTTAATTGGGGGAGATAAGTTATGTTTTGATTCTTTAGCCTTTGTCTATTCCTGAACAAAAAGGGGGAGAATGAAAGGGGGATAAATGGTATCTAATCCAATTGTAATTGTATCTTACTTTGGGAGATTTAACTTATGGGGAGTCACTATCTTCTTAAGTTGATCATAGTTGATAAAGGGGAGAATTAATTTAGGGGGAGTAATTATTTTACTTTCATATAAGATTTTGATATTCCCTATGCATTCGATGGTTTGCTTAGGTGTGTAGGAATTCTTCTAAACGACAACGTTCATCATTCGACAAAGATATTGATCCTTGGGTAGTTTGAGTCAAGCTATGTATTTTTATTTTGGGTGGGACATTTTTGTCAGTCTAGTAGATCTTGACGACCCTTTAGGATTTTTGTTGGTTTTTGTCCCGGAATGGCCAAAGGGGGAGGTTTGTAACGACAAGAATTTCCAATTGAGTCCATTGTAGTTTTGGCTCAAATCCGGACAAAAACGCTTGTGTCATAGGATACAGTTTTTGATCATCCTTCAAGCCTATGACATTCTAAAGTTGAAGACGTAGCGTCCATGTTTATAAAACTTCATCAAATGCTAGTTTAGTGTGCCTCGTTTCTACGTCTTCAACAATGTTCCAATGCTCCTAAGGTATGACTGAAATATATACACACACACACACACACACACACACACACACACACACACACACACACACACATATATAAAGGAGTTTGGAAATTAATTGGGTGCAATTTATAATTGTTATAAATGAATTTTAACGACTTTGTTTTACTCAGAGAATTTTTTTTAAAACTTTCCATAAAAGTTTAAGGCTTAAACTTAATATTTCATTTTTCTGAGAAGTCGTTCGAACCACACTGGAATCTCATTCGAACGAGATTGCCAGGTCGTTCGAACGAGATTTCTGACAATTTTCTTTTTTTCCATTCTGGAACATCGTTACTAAATCCGTTCGAACAAAAAGTTGTTCGAACAAAAAAGTCGTTCGAATGAGTTTTGGTGGGAATAGTTATTTTGGTAGTTTTGAGCAGTTTTTCCCACTTTCTCACTTATTTTCCCACTAAATTTTTAGTTGAATATATAAGTGCGGGAACCGACATTTTTGGATTGACTTTTTCATATCCTCCAACCTCAAGAGAGTGTTTTGAGAGAAAAATTGAAAAGGGAAAAAGTTCATGTTTGAGTGTTTAATTTTTTCAAAGAAAAATCCTTACAACACTTCTGTTTTACACCCATGTTTATTATACCATTATTCCATATATATACTTTTCTTGGAGTGTTTAGCACCGGTTTATCTCTACATCCGTTTGAAGACAAGTTTGGGTTTTCTTCTACATCCCACAAAGAAGAATAATTTTTTTTTTTGCTGCGACATTCTTACATGGTGAAAGGCACCATGTGTGGTTAATGATGTACCTATTGTCTCATTGGCGAAGTCCAAGATTTCGATGGAGCTCCGGGGTTGTCTACTGGGTGGAGATGTTTACAAAAATACGCGTCAAGGCTTGAAAGGGGTCGAGTCGAGGAAATAAGTAATATGTCTTGTAATTTGTAAATCCATATGTAGTGGACTTAAGGCTAGGGAATCCGAGGTTTTTTCCCGTTGTGGGGTTTTCCTCATACATCGCGGCGTAGTGATTTATTATTTATTTTATGTTTCGCAAAACTCACCTAGAACGCATGCTTAGGTAAAAAGATAAAATTGGTTTCAGTAACTACTTATGTCTAATTTGGTGCTACATAATTATTTGAGTAAAAGTTAATTTCTAGGACTTGGGTTGAGTTAATTTGGTTTAAGTGAAATTAACATAAGTGTGTGTTAAATTTAATTTCACTTAGTTTTATTTTAATTTGAAAATAAATTAAAATGGGTTAATTTTTTTAAATTCAACCATCTTTCGCTTCCACGTCTATAAAAGAAAATTATTACTTTTTGAAGTAAGACGAATTTAAAATTGGGGGCCTCTCCTTTTTCAATTTATCATTCCGAAATATGAAAAAGGTGACATCTCCTAAATCATAAATATGGTCTACAATGGTGTACATTGTCCGTATTCCTTGATACTTGTAGGCATTTTAGAAATGGAAGGTTCTTGAAGACTCCTTCCGATGGGAATTTTGAAAGAGATGACCCTGACTTCACATGTGAGGTTGTAAAGTCACTCAAGTGGGATAAGGCATAAAAATCTTAATTGAAGTCCCTCGATGGTGAGTGAGTAGACATTATTAGCTATGTTCAATTGTGTTTGCCAATTGGTTTATGTGTTGTTATTCTTTACTTTACTCTTCTTTTGTTTTGAATTTTATCTTTTGAGATATAGTTTTAGTTTTTAGATGGAAAAGAAATGTTTAACGAATTTAATTTTTTATTGATTGAACTATGTGATGATTGATACATTGATTCATGTAAATTAAATTAACAAATTTGATTTATTGCTGATTGAACCAAAAGATGTCAAAGTTTTTGTTGTATTCAGATGATCGAGCTCCTTTGGATAAGGCCCTTGCAGTTGAACTTTTATTTTTAGTTTTATAGATATTTGTAATGATTTTAAGCACATAAAATTACAAACAGTAAAAGTTTTAAACACCTATAATATGTAAAATAATAACGATTTAAAACACTTATAAAATATCAAAAAGTAATGGTTCTAAACATGTAATACCCCGTAATTTTGAGGATGTAATATTTAAATTATTTTTGGGAGTTATAAAAGTATTTCAATTGGAGAAACATAAATTCAAGTTAGAGAATTTATTTAAGTGAGCCGAATTATTTATAATTGGCGACTTTAAAGTTTAATTGCCCGAATTAATGTGTGTCGCATTTTGAGGTTGAAATTTCGAAATGTCTAAAATTATTTTGAATGGAAATTTTGAGTGCGCGGTTGAGTTCAGAAGGGTCGAGATAGTCAGACTAGAGTGCCCGGGGTAGTAATTGGGTCTCAGGGTATTTTTGGGTATAGTCGGGCCCACACGGGGTGAGTTGGGCCATTTTAATTAGGCCCATATGGCCATAAAGGGATTAAGGGTTTTTAACCTAAATAGAGAAGTGTTAAACGGCAAAAAACACAAATTCTAAGCCTAGTGTTTGAGAGGGAAATTGGGGGAAAGCAAATCAAGAGCCAATTTGGGAATTTTGGAGCCAAATTAAGGGACTACACCAACGGATCAGATTCTACGAACAATTCCAGGAAATTGGTTAACTGTTGTGATTCCTAAATTGATGATAATCAATTCATATCAAAGTGTGTGTATATGAAAAATTCATTTTGGGTGTGTAACCAAAATTAAAATTGGGTTTTTGGAAATTAATATACCTTAATGGGATTAAGGGTGAGTTTTATTGGGTTTATGATTCTAGAATGTAGAGGAATGAGTCGTATATTAAAACCAGTAAGAATCAATGGTTAATTGTTGTTAATATGAATGAAATTCGTATTGGAGATTTGAAACCCGGATATTACCCAAATCGGAAAAACGTTTGAATTAATGGAAATTGATGATAAATTAAGGTCTGTAGGATGTTTAGACCCCTTTCTTATATGGAGGATATGTTAATTTTATTTGGATAAATGTTTAGATTGAGAATCAAAGCTTTAGGGTTCGTCCATGGCTGACAGTGGGCTGGAGAGGACGAATACTGGAACGATCGATCGATCGACCAAGGGGGTTTGATCGATCGATGATGCAGAAATTCTAGCACTGCCACCAGTTTTGATTACATGGAAATAATTATTGAGAAAAAGATTTTTGGGTTGATTTTACATGTTGAAAATGGACCAAGTGAGCAAGTCTGGGTATGTTGGTAATTATAGGTAAATATAATTGGGAAATTTGATGGAGATGAATGTGTGGCACACTATGGGCGAATATGTGGAAATGAAATTCTGAGATGTAAAAATGGGCCCAGTGAGCGAGTCCGGGTATGTTGGTTAAGTGACGCCAAAGTATTAAATTAAATTATTGAGAGAATAATTTAATTAGAGTCGGACGATAGACTCAAGGAGGTATTAAATTAAATAGGTGTGTTAATTAATTTAATTAGAGTAGGACGATAGACTCGAGGAGGTATTAAATTAAATAAGTGTGTTAATTAATTTAATTAAAGTCGGACGATAGACTCGGGGAGGTATTAAATTAAAAAGTGTGTTAATTAATTTAATTAGAGTGGGACGATAGACTCGGGGAGGTATTAAATTAAATAGGCGTATTAATTAATTTAATTAGAGTCCGATGATAGACTCGGGGATGTATTAAATTAATAGGTGTGTTAATTAATTTAATCAGAGTCGGATGATAGACTCGGGTAGGTATTAAATTAAATAGGTGTGTTAATTAATTTAATTAGAGTCATACGATAGACTCAGGGAGGTATTAAATTCAATAAGTGTGTTAATTAATTTAATTAGAGTCAGACGATAGACTCGGGGAGGTATTAAATTAATAGGTGTGTTAATTAATTTAATTATAGTCGGACGACAGGCTCGGGGAGGTATTAAATTAATAGGTGTATTAATTAATTTAATTAGAGTCGGACGATAGACTCAGGGAGGTATTAAATTAATAGGTATGTTAATTAATTTAATTAGAGTCGGACGATAAACTCGGGGAGGTATTAAATTAATAGGTGTGTTAATTAATTTAATTAGAGTCGGACTATAGACTAGGGAAAGTAATAAGTTAATTGAGATGTGAATTAAATATCTTAGAGTCGGACCATTACTGTGTAATATATTTATATGAGAGTCGGACCATAGACTCGGGAAAAATATTATATTAATTGAGGTGTGAATTAAATATATATGAGTCAGACCACAGGCTCGGGGTAACGACAATTTGATAAGTGAGAAAATTTATTTAGTTGAGTTAGGCCAGAGACTCGGGAAATTTCAGGCTAGTGTTACGGGTTGTGAGTACACAGTGAAGCCAGGATTTATTATATATATATATATATATATATATATATATATATATGGTGTAGTGATAGTATATATATATGTGTGTATATATTATGTGTTATATTAAATATCAGTGATTAGATATTTAGTTAATTTATATACTCTAGTTCTATCAAGGGAGGTTGCGCGATGTGGGTGAATTCCCTAGCTTGAGGAGTGGGGTGAGTATATCCTCAGGTCATAGCGTCCGATATATGGGTGAGGAGATTATCTCACTTTCAGGGAAGGAATATGACCACCTCCACTTCGTTTATGTTTTAGTCCAGGTTGGTGAGCGATTCCAACTTGGGTAACTAGGTTATGTGAGCACACCTAGTGATATAGCACTTTAGAGGGAATCATCCTGCGAGGGTATACTCGGAGGGATGGATATACGGATGTTATACATGTGGATGTTTAGTAAAGCTATGTATATAATGGTATTCAATATTATATGCGGGTAATAATATAGTGTGTGATGTATTTACTTTATATAACTTGTGATACGGTTATATGCTATTTTGTAAGAAGGAATTAATTAAGTTAATTGGTGAGACAACTTATAATTCTTGAATAATTATACTTGGGTTAGTGAAGTATGGCAAGGGAAGGTATATCAGGACTAGTTGGACGGGGCAGTACAACAAGGTGCGGTTAAGAAAACTGTTAGGTGTGCACAATAGTGGATGGGTGAAAATATCCTCAAGAGAGTGCGACACTAACATAAATATGAAGCGCATTCATGCATTTTAAATTACTGAAGTTAATTCACTTTCTAAATATTTTTAAAATGTTTTGGGTTCTAACCCTTGCTATAAAACTATTTTTAAAACCTTTTAGGTGTCCATCCACAGGGACGCCATGTTTGATATTCTATTCTAGGGATACGGAGCTGCGACATATGTGGATGCTAGAAGGAGTTTGGTTTAGATGCATCTCTCATTCATTCCTACAGTAGGAATCATTTATCAGTTTCAGTTTTATTTAGGGCTTGTCGCCCAGACTTCTCAGTACAGATTACAAATGTATTTATTAAGGTGTTGGATGTTTGTTTTGGATTTCACTTTAGTGGCCGATGGTTTATTCGGCAAATTGTTTAATTAATTATTTCAGTTGAGTTTTATTCAGTTGTGTAAATGGTTTATATTTATTTCCGCATGTACTATTTTGTTAATTAAAAATTTAAAATTTGGCACCAGCTTTTGGAATACTAGGTGGTTAGTAAGTTTTAAAAAGTTTTCGACAGTGATGCTAAGGATGAACCAACTGGTATTCCTATTTTAATTTGGTATAGGACTGATCACCCGGTAGTTTATTAGGCGGGGTGTCACAAAACACTTATAAAGAGTTAACTAGAAATAGTTTTACACATTTATATGACGTCAAATAGTAATGGTTTTAAACACTTATAATTGGTTAATTAGAGCACACATTTATATGAAAATACCAACAGATTGGACACTCACTAATTTTGATAAGTGTTTTTTAAAGTTACAAATAAATTATATCCCCCTTGCTTTATAACAGTTCAAAATCGTAACTATTTATTTTGTAAGTGTTTAAAACACTTATAAAACATCGTATTTGGTGTAGTGAGCCACCTCCAAATTTACAAATGTCTTATAAATACCTATTTTAGGTTGGTTTTCATTAAGACTTTTGCAAGAACTATTTCTACATAATTTTAGCAAAATTTTTCAACTTTTTAAATATGAAAACCCTTTTTTTGATTCACAAATCACGTCCCCAATATATATTTGAGTGAATCAAGTTTAAACCCTATAGTTTGTATCCTTGAATACACAACCTTAATGGAGAATATATCTCCATGGATGAGTTGTGAAACTCGAGGGGATCACTACTGGAGATGAAGAGTGAGGTTGAATGATGACTGTGGTTCTTGTGATTCTTAAAAGGATCTCAGTTAAAGGAAGATTGTGGTTTAGTGCTCCTGGAGAGGATCATAGTATATTCGTTTATAAAATTGAAAGTTTCGATTTGTGAATTTTATAAAGTGAATAAAAGGTTTTGCCCGAAAGGGATTTTTCTTCTAAATCTCTATTTTGATTTCAAGCTTTCTATATTTATGTTTTGAATCACATAGTTGCATATTCTAAGGCTCAAGGAATTTAAAATTGGCGTGGATTATCATGAAAATTTAATAAGTTAACACCATTAGATAATTGAGCACTCTCAAATTATTATCAAAGTTGGTTACACAAAAGTATTATGTGATTCTTTTTTCAGATTTTTTTTTCTTCTTTCATATCAATTTTTTTGAAAAATTGTTGATCTTTGAAAAATCATAAATTTTCTGATGGAGAACTTATATAATAAGATGCCAATTTTTTTAAGGATAAAATTATGCCTACTGGAAAGAAATAATAAGATCCACGTTAAAGGCAGTAGATGAAAGTGTATGTCTTGTTCGTGAAAAAGGGTGGACTCCTCCCACGATCACTATTGATAATGTCATAAATACTAATCCTTTCTTTTCCTGAATTGATGATGAGTTTAAATGGAGAACTTATAACTCAAGTGGACATAATGCAATTTTCTGTGTCGGCACCGTTGTAAAGTTTCGTTGCATCATGACGTTCACTACATCTAAGGAAGAATGAGATATCCTCAAGTTTACACATGAGGGTACCAACATTATCAAGGTGTCTAAGCTTCAAAATTTGACCACTTAATTTCATACCATCACTATGTTAGAGTCTGAGAACTTTAATGAATTTTATGCCTGGTTGTCGAACATCGTAAACACTAGTTTTAATTTGGCTGAGAAAATTCCTGAGACTAGGGTTGTTAAAAAGATGCTAAGTGTAACAACCCAAGGTTTTAGGACGGCTATTTATTTATTTTAGGAGAGAATAAATATCATTTTATTTGGAGAATAATTAAATTGGCTTTGAGCTCAAAATTTGAAGTTGTTTAAAAGTGTTTCGAATGGCAATTCTGAGGGTGTAGTTGTGTCCGAAAGGGTCGAGAAAGTCAAAATGACTGTACTTGGGGTCCATTCAGGTTTCGAAATAATTTAAGCTTGTTTGGCTCGAATTAAAGTTACCGATTCATTTAAAGTGTGTATTATCATTTAAAGTTGTGTGTCTTGCGAGATAAGGCTTATTAAGCCTACGGGAGATCAACTCTCCTTATAGAAAAAGAGAAATAGAAAGAAAGAAAGAGAGAAGAAGAAAAAGAGAGAGAAAGTGGGATTTCAGGCCATTACGCGATCTCGAGGAGGATTCAGACCCTACAAAATTGAGGCAAGTGATTAAACTTGCTAAATAATTGTTGTGTACTATTGATTTCATGATTTGTGGATCAAATTTATGGGTTTTAGGTTTATTTTGTCAAAACCTAACTTTTGGGTATAATTTTAGATTTGTTGTTTGTATAATGGATTTGATGATAGAAATTAGTTTAAATGTGTTCTTGGATGAATATTAATGTTATATATGTGATTGGGTTGGATAAAAATGGTTGGAAGATGATTAAAATGATTTTTGGGTATTTTGGGTTTATGTAGAAAACACCCCATTCGTAGCTTTCTGACCAAATCGAATCGATTCGCCCCTTCCGAATCGATTCGGTATGAAGCAGACTTACAATTCTAATCATAGTTAGATGGAGTATTGTTTCTTATTGTTTGTATGGTTGGTGTTATACTAGTGTTAAATAAAAGTTTTAAAATTTTTGGCATCCGCTTTCAATAGTTTTGGGTAGTTAGCCTTATATTATTGTGTAGTGTCGGTTGATGTTGAGACTGAGTCATCTAAGATACCTAATTTAATGTAGTATAGGGCTAGCCACCCATTATTATTTTGAGCGGGTTGTCACAGATGGTATCAGAGCATCAAGTTCTAGTGTCTTTAGGATCCGTGCGCGTTACTACGATCTTCCGTAAGCGTTCTTGATGTAGAGCCTTATTATTAGGACTGTTGTACCCACACGTTCATATTTCATCTATGATTTGAAAATATTTGAAAGGCATTCAAATGCACTTGTTCTTGTTTTAGATTCCACCAAAGGGAGGTCGTTCAGTCATGGCAAGTAAAGGGGTTAAAAATGCGGAGCCCCAAATGCCTCAAAGGAACATGACTATAGATGAGGTTGCCAATACTGTGGCACAAGCAGTAACTGCTGCCATGTCTACGATGGCGTAGCAACCTGCCGTTCAAGCATCCCAAACCCATTTAGGACTGTCTTTGTGGGAAAGAGTGAAGGAAGATTTTAGTAAGGGGTATCCTCCAGAGTTTTCGGGGGGAGTTGATACAATTGCTGCAAGTCAATGGAAGAATAGTATGCAGAGGCACCTCCGTATGGTTGAGTGTAGTGAGGTGTAAATGTAATTTTTTTCCACCTTTAGTTAACGGGCACCACTTTCAAATGATGGGAGTCTGTCACCACATATGAATAGAAAGATACTTTACATATAACATATTTTTGGGAATTCTTTGATCGAAGGTATTTTCCTTCCCCAATTCAGAAGGAAATGAGGATGAAATTGATGGATGTATTTCAAGGAAATAGAAAAGTGGCAGAATATGAAGAAGGTTTTTCTAGATGGGAAAAATTAATACCTGATGAGGTAAATACGAAAGAGAAGCGTATATCGAAGTTTTTTCGAGGTTTATATTGGAAGATTCGGCAGCATTTGATAGAGAGCCCAACGTTAGAGATTTTCGCCGAGGTAGTGAATGCGGCACTGTTGAAGTGTCGTGAATATCGCTTCCGTTCGCAAGGGGATAATAACTTAGGAGATTTGGGTTCATCAAGTAGGTTTGGCGAAGAGAATTCCAGTAATACCAGTGGGTACAAGTCGGATGATAGAGAGTCATAACAGCGCTTTGTTCCTCAAGGTGGGCCGAGAGGACGCTCAGGTAGATGTTTCTTTTGTAAAGAAATAGGTCATAAAAAGAGAGATTTTCCTAAAAGAGGTAAAGTACCACATTTTGATAAAGTTGTGGAAGTGAAACCCCTACAACAGATTCAAGGTCATTTTAGACCAGGGGACTTTGTGTGGGAGACCAATGATGAGGAAGGGCAAGCAGATTAGAGATGGATGATGTAAGTTACTTTCCTTTGTGAATAGGAATATTAATATATGAAGTTTTGGAACATCGTATGGGAGATATTTATGAGAGGGTAGTGCTATAACCCTATTATGTATGGAATGACCCGAAAGGGACTTTTGAGCAAGTTAGGCTCTTATAAATTATATTTTCAGAGAAGAGATTATCGTATGATGTACTCGAAGAGAGCTATAATTATGTTATGAATGTAAGAATTGTTATTGTGTGTTAAGTAGTGATGATAAAGCTACTTATTTGTATATAGCCGTGTGAGACTTATATAATTTTTTTATTCCGTATGTGGATGTGCCTAATGAAACGCAATATGTTAATATGATATAAGATATCATTACTGAAAAGAGTTTAGAAATTGTGGTTATTAGGACGCAGGAAAAGTTTAGCACATAATTATGCTAATTTTTGTGAGACATATGTTGTTATATGTATGATGATTGTTAAGACCTTGTGTTATGAGCATAAGACATTTTATATATGTATTGTAAGACATGAACTTTTTTTGGGTTAAATAAACTGTTTTAAAAATCAAACTTTTTATAGGCCTTTGCGCCATCTCAAAGTGATTTACATGAAAATATTTTCAAAATCTTGTCGGGATTGAACAAACTCTCAATCCCCGACGTCGCTACATATTAGTGTATTGGGAGGGTTCCTTGTTTGGATTTCGCTTGCGAGAACTCCTCCGCATGAAAGTGGCGAATGTCAGGAATTGAGAGGAGTTATTTCTTTGGACCATTCAAAATTTTTACACTCTTAAAATGCTAGTATTATATATGTATATCTATTGGAATTATAGAACTTTGGAGGCAAATGAAGCCTCATTATGATTGCTATGAGTAAAGCTCGAATAAAGCGTGTATGGGCGCCCTAGTTGTTAAAATTGGTTTTATAAAACATAAAATAACTTAAAATAAATTCTAATAAATTCGTCGTGGAAGGTTAGAGTTTTGGGTATAGGATTAGTGAGGATGAGTGTAGTAGGAACTAGTTGAAATTTGGAGTATTAGGCTTAGCTGAATTTTGAGGACGAAATTCTTGTTAGTGGCAAAGTTTGTAACAACCATAGGTTTTAGGACGGCTATTTATTTATTTTGGGGTAGAATAAATATCATTTTGGCTTTGAGGTCAAAATTTGAAGTTGTTAAAAAGTGTTTCGAAGGGAAATTCTGAGGGTGTAGTTGTGTCCGTAAGGGTCGAGAAAGTCAAAATGACTGTACTTGGGGTCTATTTAGGTTCCGAAATAATTTAAGCTTGTTTGGCTAGAATTAAAGTTACCGAGTCATTTAAAGTGTGTATTATCATTTAAAGTTGTGTATCTTGGGAGATAAGGCTTATTAAGCCTACGGGAGATCAATTCTCCTTATAGAGAAAGAGAAATAGAAAGAAAGAAAGAGAGAAGAAGAAGAAAAAGAGAGAGAAAGTGCGATTTTCGGCCATTACGCAATCTCGAGTAGGATTCAGACCCTACGAACTTGAGGCAAGTGATTAAAATTGCTAAATAATTGTTGTGTACTATTTATTTTATGATTTTTGGATCAAATTTATGGGTTTTAGGTTCGGTTTATCAAAACCTAACTTTTGGGTATAATCTTACATTTGTTGTGTGTATAATGGATTTGATGATAGAAATTAGTTTAAATGTGTTTTTGGATGAATATTAATCTTATATATGTGATTGGGTTGGATAAAAACGGTTGGAAGATGATTAAAATGATTTTTGGATGTTTTGGGTTTATGTAGAAAACACCCCATTCGTAGCTTTCTGACCAAACCGAATCGATTCACCCCTTTCGAATCAACTCGGTAGGAAGAAGACTTACATGTCTTTGTGGTCGAATCGATTCCCTTGGGCCGAATTGATTCGCTTAGGGACCGAATCGATTCGGAGGGGTCGAATTGATTCGGAAGCAGGTGAATTTTTGGGAATATTTTTTATGGAGAATTTCATTTCTGTTTCGTTCGAGGTTATCGATTGGGAACATCAATAGAAATCCTATGAGGCATGTTTTGGAGATTTTAGGGAGTTTTCCTTATAAGAAATTATTGGAGACATATTGACTTAAATTGAGGAATAATGATTAAAGATTTTGGTATATTCTAAGTGGGGAAGCCCGCTATTGATGAAAATTCTATTTGGAGATGATTATTGAATTTATATGAAAGAATGAGAATGAACTTAGTAATATTGGATTTTAGAATCAAATCCCAAATTTGGATATCTTCCAAGTTTCATATGATTACTTGAACCATATTATGGATTGAGAATATAAATGCTAATAAATGTGCATACGGATATAGAAATATCCTTAACAATTATTAATTTAGGAGATGTCTCACACAATGAGAAATGCTAATCAAGGTGCAATAGGATAGAGAGTATCCCTAACATAAGTAGAATTGATAAATAATTCATAACTAGAAGTGATGCGAAAACTTCAGGTGAGAAATAGTATAGTGTATACTACGTGGGGAAGATGTGTGAGAATTGACAATGAGTATATCAAGAGAGAGAGATATACTAAATAATGATTCTAATTCAACTACGCCTAAGTGCGTACTAAGAATATATATATAAACAATGTGATAGGTATACCTTATATAATGATATATATTTATATGATGTGATTATGTATGCATGCCTTATGTGATGGTATATACATATATAGTGAAGCATACCCCCTCCTTGCTATCAGTGGGAAGTTGCGTGCAATGAGGGTGAGCACTCTGGCTCGATGAGTAGTGTGTGGATATTCCCCAGGTCATAGTCCTCCATGCTGATTATTATGTGATATACATTAATTATTTTGGGGGTGAGAAGTCGTGGGTATGTGTCATTCTCACTTGCTGGTGAGGAACTATGACTACTTCCCGGATGTTGTGTGTGTGAGTGATCACGAGGTGGGTGTCGTTTAGCCCGACCAGGTGGTCCCCAGTTTGCTACGTGGTATGGGCAACTGGAAGATGATAGCATTGAGACCTGCGTCCTTGAGTTATAACTCATTTGTATGGTTATTATATTATGGATGTGATTGGTTACTTGGGTATCGAGGGCATAATGGACCTCACCACCAACATTGCCAAGGAGTAGTGTAACAGGGGTTTCCTTGTTTGGATTTCGCTTTTGCGAGAGGTCCCACGCATGAAACGCAGTGTAATGTTGGGAGTGAGGTGAAGTTAGTCCTTAATGATAATATATACATATATAGTATATACCTCCCGACAATCGATATTGTTAGAAGTAGTGTAAAGGGGGGTTCCTTATTTAGATTTCACTTTTGCAAGACGTCCCACCCACGAACCGCAGTGCACTGTTGAGAATCGGGAATAATAAAGTAATTTAAAATTGGAATAATAAGAATTTGGGTTACATGCATCATGCATTGAGGGAATAATGAATCTTGATCATCAATACTGTCAGTAGTAGTGTAATTGGGGGGGGGGGGGGGTTCCTTATCTGGATTTTGCTTTGCGAGACGTCCCACGCACGAAACGTAATGCAGTATTGAGACTTTGGAGAAGTTTAGTCCTTAGCACTTAGATGCTAGTAACTCATATATATATTTATATTGTTGGTATAACTAGAATATGATACATTCTACTAAAGAGAATATTTATGTATTGTGAATACGTTAGCAAGAAATGGTTATGTAAACTTCACACGTTAAGTAAATGAACAAATAATTGGGAATCATAATATTAGAAATTGTAGTGAATGATTTAGATGGAATTCAGATAAGTGTAGATTCGAAGATAAGTTAGATGAATTTAGATTGAACATTGACATTGAGATTTAGTTAGATTCATTTGCCTAATTATATTTGGGCATTTAATTGGAGATCACATGCATACGTTTAGTTGCGCGCTTTAGATGAGAGGTGAGTTGAATTTTTATGCATAGTGCGACTCCATTAAATCATGTCATAATGCATCTATAATTATTATGCATTTTAATGCACTTGCTATAAAATGTTTTCACCTTGGGCTCTGACCTGTCTATATTTTCTCCTGCGATGCATATATATTGGATTATTTTAGGTGTTCCTCTGCCAGGACGCCTTGGATGTTCATCCACCTAGTGTAGTCGTGGATCTGTGGTAGTAGCGGACTGTTGCGGCATTTTGTCTTAGTCAATTCCTATCTTTTGCATCTCTAGATTAGTATTTAATTTGTGTATCGAGTTTATACCCTAGTATTATAGATTAGAAGTTTTATACTCTCTCTCTCTCCCTCTCTCCCCCCCCCCTCTATCAGATTATTGTATTGTTTGTGACCCGACATCATATTTGGGTATTTTACTTTGTACATTGTATTGTACTCTTTTATATTATTGGAGTTTGTATGCAATTATCATCATAGTTAGATGTAGTATTGTTGCTTATTGTTTCTATGGTTGGTGTTATACTGGTGTTAAATAAAAGTTTTAAAATTTTTGGCATCTGCTTTTAATAGTTTTGGGTAGTTAGCCTTATATTATTGTGTAGTGTCGGTTGATGTTGAGACTGAGCCATCTGAGATACCTGATTCAATGTAGTACAGGTCTGGCCACCCGTTATTATTTTTAGCGGGTTGTCACACTAAGGTCACTTCTTTCCCAATTTATTCCCAAGGTTACGGTTAACTCTCTATGTATTTTGAACACTCTTAGGTTAGAAGAACATGTAGAAGACCTTAAGACTAATGAGATAGATACGTTCCCTAAAACCATTAATTATAAGGATATAGGGGTACTGAAGGACTTAATCTAAGAAGAAGAAACATGAGAGAGTGTGTGAGCCTGAATCTAAGGGTGATTTTGGTAAAAAAACGAAACGTCAGTAGTCATATACTTGGAGCAAACACTGTCAATATGCCACAAGGAGGTATTATGAGACTTAATATCTACATGGACAACAAGGGCTTTCTCTTCATGCTTAGGCAGCCAAGTAGTGGTGACCTTTTGTTTACCCTTGTAATTATTGGGTATAGTCAGGATGTTGGAAGTATGCACTAATAGAAAAGACATCCATTGGAACATTTCCATCAAACTGTGAGAAGTGGCGACTAGACACTTAACATGGCTAGTAAAATCGCTAAAGTGGTGTGAGGGAGTATGTGTATGTTGAGTTCGACCCAACTATATCAAAACTCACTAAGGTGGCTGTTTGTTTTGAAATAAGTTCAGAAATAAACAGTCTTAGGCCGACCTTGGATTGCTTTTTTTGGCAGAACATTTCTTTGGGGTTTAGTTGAGGGACATAAGGATTCATAATGAATTCAAAAACTGGTTCTGGTGTGACATGTGATGTGGAAGCATCATCGAAATCTATTCCTTGCCTCTCACGAAACCCTTATGCGAGGAACATCTTTTCCATCTTCGCAATTGTGTCCTTAATCTTTACCTTGACCTCTCGGAATCTTTCAAGATCTTTTTCGATTTGGGAAACAAGGGCTTCAAGTTTCCTCGGAGTCTCCATGGATGCAAGGAGATCACTCATAATACTAGCCACTTGTTTGGCCAAGTCTCCTATCCCTTTCTAAAAAATCTCCCTTTCCCTCTCTCTCTATTTCTCTCTCAAAGACATTCTAATGAATGACTCTCTTTCTCTCATATCTCCTAAATACTTTTCTAGATCAATGATACTAGTTCCTAACCTTTTTTTTCTTTTTCATTTTAAAGGAATCAGCATATAACTCATCGTACGCGTATTATGGGTCACCCTCTCTTTCACTTGTTGTATACTCACTCTCATTCGTATCGTTTTCACTATTGAGGGGTCCTTGTGAAGTAGCTTCCTCGTCGCCATGAGGTGAACTAAACTTACTCACATGACTATCCATGAATGAGGTGAAGTTACATTCATACAATGATTCTTCTCCTAAATCCACTGACTTTAAGGTGACTTTTCCCTTACCTTGACGCTTTAACCTAGGTGGGCACTCATATTATTTGTGACCTCTCCTATCACACTTATAACACCTATCTTCCTCTCTTTTTAAGGTGTCCTTTTTATCTTTTTAAAATTTCTTCCAACTTTTATTTTTCTCAAAACTCTTTTTATCTTTAGATGTTCCATTATTTTTAAGTTTGAACAAGTTCTTAAAGTTTTTAGCAAAAAGTTCTTAAAGTTTAACTTTGAAAATATCCTATCACACTTGTAACACATCCTCTTTTTTTTCTGGATGTCTCTTCACTCTTTTTAGACTGGGCCTTAACTACAAACCCTTTATCTTTATTGTTTTAGGAAACATATCTATTTCCTAAGACTGAAGGTATTCTATAAGATCTTCTAACTTAAGAGAATCTAACATTCCCAAAGAATTAAGCATGACGACTTTCGGGATAAAATGGGCAGGTAATGGTTGTAATATATTTTTAACTACTCTAGTGTATGGATATTTTTCACCAAGATTAAAGCAAGAATCAACAATATCTTAGAGATGAGCATAAAATTCATCAAAACTTTCAGATTCAAGAATTTTTATAGTTTCAAAGTGAGTAGTTATGTTTTCTAGTTTAGATTCCTTTACAATATTTATGCCCTCGCGTGTAAGCTATATGATATCCCATACCTTTTTTGACGCAGTGCACAGCATAATACTTAAACTTATCGGGTGTGATGGCTCCGAATATAGCACTAACGCCTTGTGAATTAAAGTTACTCCATTTAAATTCTTCTCCTGTCGAAAGATTCGTAAGTTTAGGGATGAGAAAATGTGACTGTGTGATAATTGATTAACTTCGTAAATATCTAATTTGGCACACTTATTTAATTATAGTCTATTTTTTTAATCAAACTAATTCAACCCCTAAACATGCATCTAAATGAGATAAATCATTCAACCCATGTATGAAAAATAAAGATGACCGATATAGGAAAAAACCCCTTTCGGGTAAAAACCTTTTATAAAAATTTAAAGAATTCATAAGAACTTTGACTTACGTACAACCTGATAATCGCCCACAAGTGTGTAATGCACGATGCCTTCAGCAAATCTTCAAAGATACGAGAGTCAGCGAAATACCCTCCAGGCATCGGTTCGTCGTCTTCGGCTCGTCCACACACATAATGACTATGCTCGGTATCCACTGTCAAATATGGAGATCCCTCCTCCATAAAGGTTGAACAAAAGCAAAGTTGTTCATAATCACCAAACAATTCACTAAAGAATATGGGAGTTTTGTGAATTGAAAACCAAAAATGGATTAAAACCCTTAAAGGAAGAAGCCAAAAAAGGATTCTTCTTTCGCAGTATTTCTGTTCGTCAAAACTCTGTGACTTCTTAATGAAAGCTTTACCATTTAATGAGTAATTATACAAAAATGCACTGCCTCGAAATCCGAGCTCATTCGAACGAGAAGTATATGTCGCTCGAACGAAGGACGCATGTCGTTCAAACGACATCGCTCGACTTCCAATCTCATTCGAACGAGATTCTTATCTCCCGCGAACGACCTGGGCATCAAAATCGAGGTCCGCTTCAAAAATTAGAAAAAATACTCATTCTCAATATTTGACATAAAAGTCCACTCCAACACTTAGAAAATATTTTGTAAAAATATCTCAAAAGCTCTAAATGAAAAGTTAAGGTATTTAAAACATAACCTTACCAAAGTAAACTTCGCGGAGTCTTGAATGATGAAGAACTTGAGTAATTCAGATCCGTCTTTGAAGTAGATGTCTCTTGAATGCTCTTCGACGGTGTAGCGGTATGTGACATAATAAATTGATAACGGACCTATGAAAATATGTCCTTACAAATCTCCCCCTATCTCTATGCCGGTACATACATAAAGATATCCGAATTATCAAAAACCAAAATACTTATACAAATTTACCCTCCTATGAATAAATTTGCAAGACCTCAAAACTGTTCTTCAATCATCTTCGTCAAATCTCAAAGCTTTTCTCATCAAGGTGTGCAACATATCAATCTTCAATTTTGTACTTATACACATGAGATAAATCAAAAACCTTCGTTACGCATCGAGTTTGAAATGATGTAAGAATAAGGCATTAATAATCAAATCTCCCCCATAATGCAAAAACTCCCCCATAACATGATAATTCTTTGTCCCCCTTTTTATGATGTCCCCAAACAGACAGATAAGAAGAAAAAATCAAAACATGGAGTTTCACGAAAAAATGCAGAGCAAACATGGATCAAACTACGCGCATGCAAAGGTATGTCCCCAAAAATTTCACAAACTATTTTTGGATTTTTCAATTTTTTTCATACAAAAACAGGATACAAAAAATATCACACCATGGATTTAAACTCAAACAACCAAGTCATGGAAATGGAATGTATGGGTGTGAAAACATTTGATAGGTAAATAAAGTCAATCAATCTTATGTCCACTATGCATACGCGTACCCCTAACGAATGAACACCAAAAGAATCCTTAGGTGTAAAAATTGTTGAATTTAAATGACATCGTCTTATACAAATCAACAAATCAAAGTCAAAATGATTTCCACACCAATAACGTCCAAGACTATTTAGCGATTTTTCATGATTTTCAAGGACGTGCAAACCCGTTTAAATTCTCCATTCAAACACCCTTATATATTTTTTTCTTTTTAGAGGTAATCTAAATTCTCAAACTTTGGAGAATTGGTGCAGAAACCTAAATGGCCCATAATTTGGCATGAATTTCTTTTTATTGCCTTTAAATTTTTTCGGGCTCTTTTAAACATCTTTGGACCCCGGATAATAAAATTCCTCCATTTTTTAGGTCCAATTTAATGGTGGCTTCGTATTCGCAAAGGAAAAATGAACCTTTCGTAGCCCTTCCCCGTTTTCAAACAATGCACACAAACTCACAAAACGGTTCTTATATGCACAATTTCCTTATCACAATTTATCACCCTTGGTTCGTTTTAAAGGATAGGATTGAAGTGAAAACACCCAACCAATATGTGATTAGGGAAGCATAATAATCAAACAAATTCGAGCATGTGTGCAATAAAGGAAACATGAGTCAAACATGTAGGAAGTAACACTTAATTACATCTTAATGACTCCAAACATTATAAAGCACAAGGATGAATTGACCAATTGTCTCAAAACACTATCAAATAGTCACATGCAAATAATGAAATGATGTTGTGACTCGGTCATCTTAAGTGATCATCCATAAATGGTGTAAACAAAATACAAAACTCTTTTTTGGATTTTTCAAAAAAATTTATCAAAATAAAATCTTTTTGTATTTTTCAAAATATTTCAAAAACAAAAATCTATACAAAAAGTACATGTCATTACACTAGCAAATATATATCATGAAACCAGAACTAGTGTATGACAAACATGCAAACACAATTACCTATATGATATGGCTAGAGAAGAATCATGTGAAAGCAAACGGGAGTCAACTTATCTAAAATCTAGTGCCTCTAAAAGTGATTTCCTAACCCAAATAGATGTGAAACGTCGTATGGGGGCTTTGGGAACCATGGGAACACTAAACATAAACTTCCTAGGACATTTTCCAAGATCACAATAAAAACGCCTAAGGTGACCTTTCCTACCACAATATGAACATGTGTAAACGGGAGGACCGACACCTATGGGTTGACCTTTTTTAACATCCTTGTAATTAGTTGACCCACTAAAATAAATAATGGTTTTGGATTTAGCATTAGAAGCATGAGAACACGATGAGCCATTACCATCACTATCAAACCTACTTGAGTCTGTCAAATCATTTTTTAATTTCAAAATTTTTTACTCAAGCAAAAAATTAGACTCTTCTAAATTAAGGGACACCTTTTTCAAGTTTTCAATAATTCCAAAAAGCGTATCTCTCTATCCCTCAATTAAAGAAAACTTTTTCCTAAGAGTCTTTTCACGTGCCACAAACTCATCGACTAAAATATTTTAATCCTCTTTGGCACAAACACAAACCATCGAATTTTTAAGATCCTCCAATTCTTTCTCTAAAAATAGGACCCTATCATCACTCTCCTTCTTGGACAATTTTAAAGTAATAAAGACATGGTCTAAGGAAATAAAATTTTCACGATAAAAATCTAGTTGATTTTGAACCGTTTGCAAAAGATCCATCGCGGTTTTAAAACGAGAATTTTCTTTTTCCAAAACATTAATTCTTTTTGTAAACGTAAAATTCAAACGATTTATATCATCAAAACTTGGACTCGAGACATCAAAGGACGGCATCCGATTAGATACGTACTAATCGAAAAAAATGTGATTTTCAAAAAACTGATTTTTCAAAAAAAATCAATATCACACAAATTCTGCGAAAAATAGGAATACGCAATAAATTAGCGTAATCTGCTCTGATACGAATTTGAGAAAACGTGACTGTGTGATAATTGATTAACTTCGTAACTATTTAATTTGGCACACTTATTTAATTAGAGTCTATTGTTTGAATCAAACTAATTCAGCCCCTAAACATGCATCTATATATGATAAATCATTTAAACCATGCATGAAATATAAAGACAACCGATATAGGAAAAAACCACTTTCGGGTAAAAACCTTTTATAACACTTTGAAGAATTCAAAAGACCTTTAACTTACATACATCCTGATAATCGCCCACAAGTGTGTAATGCACGGTGACTTTAGCAAATCTTCAAAGATACGCGAGACATCAAAATACCCTCCAAGCGTCGGTTCGTTGTCTTCGGCTCATCCACACGCAGAATGACTATGCTGTGTATCCACCGATCAAATATGGAGATCCCTTCTCCACAGAGGTTGAACAAAAGCAAAGTTGTTCATAAATACCAAACAATTAACTAAAGCATATGGGAGTTTTGTGAATTGAAAACCGAAAAGGGATTAAAACCCTTAAAGGAGGAAGCCAAAAAAAGGATTTTGCTTTCGCAGTATTTATGGTCCTCAACACGCAGTGACTTCTTAATGAAAAAGTTACTATTTAATGAGTATTTATACAAAAATTCACAGCCTCGAAATCCGAGCTCGTTCGAATGAGAAGAATATGTCACTCGAACGAAGGACGCATGTCGTTCAAACGACATCGCGGGACTTCCAATCTCGTTCGAACGAGATGCTTATCTCGCGCGAACGACCTGGGCATCAAAATCGAGGTCCGCTTCAAAACTTAGAAAAAGCACTCATTGGCAATATTTGACGTAAAAGTCTGCTCCAACACTTAGAAAATATTTTGTAAAAATATCCCAAAATCTCTAAGTGAAAAGTAAGGTATTTAAAACATAACCTTACCAAAGTAAACTTCGCGGAGTCTTGAATGATGAAGAACTTGAGTAATTCGGATCCGTCTTTGATGTATATGTCCCTTGAATGCTCTTAGACGGTGTAGCGGTATATGACATAATAAATTGATAACGGTCCTATGAAAATATGTCCTTACAAGGGACAATTTCATTTCCATTTACCATAATGGGTTGTGTCCACTATCTTTCATATGTTATCCAGACGCGTTCATGAATGGCCTTCAAAGTGGATCTCATTCTAACCTTCCAATAGGCATAATTGGATCAATTAAAAGTTGGCATTCTATTATATAAGTTATCCATTTGAACTTAGATTTTTTAAAAATCAAATTTTCAGAAAATCGATATCAAGAAAAAAACTGGGAAAAAATAATTACAAGGTATAATCGTGTACATGGTTCTAATACCAACTTGAGAGTGGGATAGGGTTCGATTGTCAAATTTATTTCATTAAATGTCAACATTTAACCAGTTTAAAACCCTAGTTCATGTAATCTAAGCGGTTGAAAGTAGTAAATTAAACTACACCCATTATTAGGTAGTAGTATAGGAAATTATAATGGGGTCTTCGGTGTTGTGACTGATTTTCCAAGCATATGTAATTGCTAGCGTAACACAAGGTGATGCTTTATGTTTGTTTGGTGTTGGGGAGATGCTGTCTTCTCTATTCCCTAGGTCCATCTGGAGTTTAAAAAGTGTAAGAAAAATTGTCAAGTAGATAATTCTTGTTATATATAGTACAAAATATGATTTTGATGATTCAATTTATGAAAATAAATATGAAATGGATGTTAGGATAAGATAACATGTTTGTTCCTGAAATGATATATCTAAAAACATAGAAATATCTTGCTACAACTATTAATGGTTAGGAATGTTTTTTAAACAAATAATCCATAATTATTCATTTAAAAGGTTTAGGTCCATAGTCATACATACAATAATGTCAGCCTAAAAAAATTGGAGACAATTAATCTAGATACTGGAGATAAAAGTGGTAGTTCTATGTCAATTATAGACATTCCATATGGTAGCAATAACTAGGCCCTTGATCATCTCTGTCCTACAAGCCAAATAATACAATCTTGGGTATAACGAAAGATTATTATGTGTTCATAATGTATGCTATAATAGAATCAGGTAAAACTTC
The DNA here is from genome assembly GCA_949130495.1 of Sambucus nigra. NCBI lineage: Eukaryota > Viridiplantae > Streptophyta > Magnoliopsida > Dipsacales > Adoxaceae > Sambucus > Sambucus nigra. The sequence goes on along the minus strand of OX422212.1, from coordinate 448,571,202 downwards.
ATCACATGAAATACTATAATTAAATAATCATTGTTAAAGTTTGAATCAATTATACATAAATAACTGAACTCCTCAAATGAGTTCAACAATGAAAATATGATACAATGGGTCTATGACACAGTGATATCAGCAAAAGGCATAATTTAAAAGCATTGCATGGAAATAATCCAGAATTTTTTTAAGTCAAGATTGTAATTCGTGTAAGTTTGAAAAAAAAAATATTTTGGTGTAAGAACAAGATTTGTGCAATATTGAAAATTATAATATAAAGCTTTAAAACTTGCGTAGAAAAATAAATATTGGGGTAAAAATATAAATATAGTTTTAACTTTATTACTGTGGGTACCTAAAACTAAGGTCATGGGCCTGGACGAGTAGCCCAATTCTGGCGGCCCAAAGTCCAGGCCCCCCACCTCTTATTTTGATTGTGATCCGATCTCTTCCCATGTTCCCATCAAGGGAGGTTATAGGAAGAGATGGAAGACGTGGGGGAATCCAACACCCCCACTCACCAAAACGTATGTGTATATATTGAACCCTAGGTCCGAGGAAAAAGACAAGTTGTATTCTCTGTAACCACTCTTCGGAGTATATAGAATTAATACCGACTGCACCACCGTGGATGTAAGCACATCTTTGTTGAACCACATACATCCTTTGTTGTGTGATTGTCATTTTAAATTCCTTGCTCTTCCTTGGTGATTGCTTTTTTCTTATCTATTTGTGTTGCATAATAATTATCACCACAATTGGCGCCGTCTCTGGGAAGCATTCATCTTTCCCTGAGAAGAGCCCACACCAAGAAAGAAGTTTAAAATGTCTGGTCACAGCAGCAATGCCCCCCAGGCAGGGGATATTCAAGAACCACCTGCTCCTCGCAGGATTAGGTCTGAAGTTTGACGTTCAGATCAGAGGGCTCGCTTGGAAAGGCCAGCCTCAGAAGAAAGACAAGGACCAGCGAGGTCCACATAAATATCCATATTGATTGATGCATACGAGGCAAGGCTCCACGAGCAGAGGGAGTCTTCTCGCAGATACGCGGCTGAGAATGCTCGCTTGAAAAGAAGACTGGAAAGACTAGAGAGGGAGCTTCATCCTGATAATAGGAGATGTTCGTACCGCACTCCTAGCCCTCAGGTGAGCAAGTCTCGCAGTCGAGGAAGGATCCCTAGGCGCGGATCTCAAAAGGTTGAAGAAGGCAAATCAGACGACGACCTTCGCGAGCAGCTGCGAAGAGTTCGCCGTTACCAGAGCCCTACTCGCAGCAACGAAAACATACGAAATCTGGTTCGCAGGGAGATATACTAACATCTTGCCCACCACGGTATTAGATCAACCCGAGAACTCGCTAGATGAGCTCTCAAAACCGAGATGAAGTCACCTTTCATGAGGGAAATAGAAGAAGAAGCCCCCAAGAAATTTGCCATTCCAAGGTTCAAGATATATGACGGTAAGACTGTTCCTATTAATCATGTCAGGCAGTACCGACAGGCCATGACCCTCTGTAACCACCGGGACGCGCTAATGTGCTGAATTTTTCTTTCGAGCTTGCATGACGTTGCGTAGAAATGGTTTGAAAGACTCCCCCACCGTTCTATAAGAAATTTCAAATCCCTAGCTGAACTCTTTACGGCCCGCTTCATTATTAGTAGCTCCCATCCCAAAAAGATAGATGATTTACTAACAATGAATAAAACTCCTCAATAGACACTCCGAGACTATGTAAAAAGGTACTGGGAGTTATTCAATGAGATCGATGATTGCTCGAAGGGGGTTGCAGTGGCCTCTTTCAAAATTGGGCTACCCAGTTCTTCCCTTCTCTACCAGTCCCTGACGAAGAAGGAGGCTATGACTATTGACGACCTAATGGCCCGAATCGAGAAGTACGCTAAGGTGGAAGATGTCACCCGCCTCAGTACAGGAGAAAACGGTCGAGCTAAGCTCACTACCAAGGGCAGTGACAAATCTGAGAACCAGAAGAAAGGAGGAAAGAACGGGGGGGAAAATGGCTCCAAGAACGAAGGGAACAAAGATCCGTTGAAAGAATTCCATGCGGTCAACACCGTCTTCAAAGAACTAATTTACAAAATTCTCACGAAGATCAAAGATGAGCCATTCATCAAGTGGCCCAGGAAGATGGGAGCAGGTCCCTCGAAGAGGAACAATGCGTTAAGATGCGCTTTTCACAAAGAGAGAGGACATAAGACTGAGCATTGCAAATCTCTTAAGTCTCACCTCGAGGAACTAGCCCAGTCTGGGCATTTGAACGAGTTTGTGGAGAAAAGGGTAGAGAAAGTGGCTGCCAATAGAGAAGCGATACCTGACAACTTCTCGAGGATGACTCTAGACATGAGTTCGCGGTAATTCAGGGGGTATCTGATGCCAAGAAGATCCAAGGAAATTCAGCTCAAATGGAGATGAAGAAACTTACAGCAGTAATGCAGGCTTTTCAGATCGATCCAGCAAAGTCACAGTAAGGAAAGCGTCGATGAGCGGATGATGTCGACTATAACAAACATATTGTTTTCACAGATGAAGATCTGGTGGGAGTGAGAACCCCACATCACGACGCTCTGATCATTACCCTCAGGATAGCTAACTTTGATGTCGACAAGTTTCTCATCGACCAAGCAAGATTGCCCAAGGTAATGTATCTCGACCTATTCAAAAAATTGAAGTTAAGCGTCACCGACCTAAAGGAATCTACTGTCCCTTTAGTTGGCTTCGCTGGAAAAATAACTACTCTCTTGGGAAAGATAGTATTACCGGTGCGTGCGGGAAACGTCTACAAGATGATCGAGTTTTAGGTAGTTGACATTGACTCACCATATCAGGCCATCCTCGGCATGGGATGGCTTGATGCGATGAAGGCAGTCTCCTTGACCTACCATTAGAAACTCAAATATATAACTGAGCGAGGAGTAATGGAGATCCACAACGACCTAGCAATGGCAAGAAGGTGCTTCATAGAAGCCATCCGACCAAGCCCAGAAAGGAAGGTCGATCAGCCCAGCGAGAAAACAGAAGAAGGTCTGACACCTTCTAAATAGCAATTAAAGTACAAAAGACCTGGAGTGGAGGAAACCAGGCTCCTTCCCTCCGAGCGGGTCATCGAGGACCTGGTAGAAGTTGCGGCTGGAGATGGCGATAGTAGTAGAGTCTTATTGATTGGAGTATCTCTCACCGACCATGAACAAAAAGACTTGATAACTCTACTGAGACGCAACATAGATGTTTTCGCATGGGAGCCACATGAGCTACCTGGAATCAATCCTAATTTGGTCTGCCATCAGCTGCACGTCGATCCTGCCTTCAAACTGATCACGCAAAAGGCACACCGAACTGCACCCGAGAAGGCTAAAGCGGTAGAGAAGGACGTCGAAAAACTACTGGATGCAGGATCCATACGGGAAGTACAATTCCCCAAGTGGTTATCCAACCCAGTAGTTCCAAAAAGCAATGAGAAGTGGAGAGTCTGCATCGACTTCACTGACCTCAACAAAGCGTTCCCTAAAGATAGTTTCCCCCTCCGAAAAATAGACCAACTAGTGGACGCCACGACAGCTCACGAATGAATGAGTTTTTTGGACGCATACTCAGGGTATCATCAGATCCCCTTGTATGCCCCTGACCAGGACAAAATAGCGTTCATCACGACAGTTGGATTATACTGCTACAAGGTAATGCCTTTTGAGATAAAAAATGCAGGGGTAACTTATCAGTGGCTGGTCACCAAGATATTCAAGGACCATATGGGAAGCACCATAGAGGTCTACATCGATGACATGCTCGTTAAAAGTAAGAGGAAATAAAATCACCTCTCAGATGTGTCAAACACCTTTGAAATCCTCAGGAAGTACCAAATGAAACTTAATGCAAGCAAGTGTTCTTTCGGTGTCCAGTCTAGAAAATTTCTTGGGTACTTGGTCTGTAAGAGAGGCATAGAGTCTAACCCAGACCAAATCGATTCAATTAATAGGGTACAACCACCTCGAACAATCCGGGACGTACAGAAGCACGCTGGTATGCTCGCGACCCTAAATCGCTTCATCTCTAAATCCTTCGAGAAATGCAAGCCTTTCTTCCAGCTTTTGAAGGTAAATAAAACGGTAGAATGGAGCCCAGATTGCTCGCAAGCACTAGTCAAGCTCAAAGCATACTTAAGCTTTCCACCACTGCTCGCCATACCATGACCAACAGATTCTTTGTACATGTACCTCTCCATTTCCAACCACACTGTTAGCTCTGTGATAATATGCGAGGTTGCAGGAATACAACACCCTGTTTATTACGCGAGCAAGACCCTACTCAATGCATAGCAAAGGTACCTACCGTTGGAGAAGATCGCTTATACACTAGTAGTGGCCTCGAGGAAGCTGAAGCACTATTTCAAAGGCCACACAATCATCGTCCTTACATCGCACCCCCTTAAGGCAGTCCTGAGGAAGCGGATTTGTCGAGCACGCTGTCTAAATGGTCAGTCGAGCTCGGGCGATTTGACATCCAATTTCAACCAAGGACCGCCATCAAGGGACAGATCCTTACTAATTTCATAGTCGAATTCACGGGCGAGGTACCTTCTAACCAACCTCAACTACCAAGGCCAAAGGAGGACCAAACGACAGTGGGAACCTGGAAACTGTTTATTGATGGAGCCTCTAATTCAAAGGGGGAAGGAGTAGGCATTGTCCTCGTTACCCCAGAAAATACAATCCTTGAACAAGGAATCAGGCTTGGATTTGCAGCCTCCAATAATGAAGCAGAATATGAAGCCATAATAGCTGGCCTCCAGAAGGCACACACTTTGGGAGCAAAGCATTTACAGGTGTTTGGCGATTCCCAATTAGTCTCCAATCAGATAAATGGAGATTACAATGCAAAAGATGAAAGAATGGCAGCTTACCTCGCCTTAGTTAAAAAATTAATGGTGATCCTCAAAGAGATCAATGTCCAGCAGGTTCCCAGAGGGAAAAACAACCATGCTGATGCCCTAGCAGCTCTGAGTTCGACAGTCGACTCCGACCTAAAAAGAAGCATCCCCATAGATTTCCTCACTCACCCGAGCATCCACGAGGGCAGGACACCAGGCGGGAATCAAGTACTCCAGGTGGGATCAGCTCCCAGCTGGATGGACCCCTTAAGGGACTATTTAAAGGATGGCACGCTCCCAAATGATAAGAAGATTGCCCACCAGATAAGAGTCAAAGTTGTGCGCTTTCACTTATCCCCAGAGGGCAACCTGTATAACAGATCCTTCTCCGGACCCTACCTCCAATGCATTTACCTAGGGAATGTCGAGCAAGTGCTATATAAACTTCACGAAGGAATCTGTGGAAGCCATATCGGAGGAAGGTTTCTAGCTTTTTGAGCAATGAAGGAGGGCTATTAGTGGCCATACATGCAAAGGGACTCTACGATGTATGTTCGCAAGTGCCTTAAATTCCAACTTCACACTCCTATGGTCCATCAACCTGCTAGCGTCCTAAAATCACTGTCCAGCCCATGGCCATTCGTCCAATAGGGAATGGAAATCATGGGACCACTGCCTACCACCACCGGCAATTGTAAATATCTGTTGGTCACAACTGACTACTTCACCAAGTGGATCGAGGCAGAACCCCTGGCGAACATTCAAGATGCTGATATGATAAGGTTCATATGGAGGAATATAATCACTCTCTTTGGCATCCCCAGAACCATCATCACCGATAATGGAACATAGTTCGAAAGCGGCTCTTTTCAGAACTTTTGTAATGAACACGGTATCAGACACCACTTTAGTTCGGTGGCCTACCCTCAGAGCAATGGCCAAGCTGAGGCTTCCAACAAAACTATGATCGATGGATTAAAGAAGCGATTAGAGCGAGCCAAAGGCACATGGGTGAATGAACTACCCCATATCCTATGGGCGTACCGAACCACTCCTCGGCGAGAAACAGGAGAAACCCCATATTCGCTGACATATGGCACGGAATCAGTCATCCCACTAGAAGTAGGTTTGCCAATAATGAGGTCCAACCTTGTCGATCATGGCCATAATGATGTAGCATTACTCACTGAGATCGACCTAGACGACAAGCGCTGAGAGTTAGCCCTAGTAAAACTAGCGAGCTATCAGCAATAGCCCGCGAGGCTTTATAACAAAAAGGATAACCCAAGGGCATTCCGGGTTGGGGACTACGTTCTAAGGAAAGTCCTGGGCAGCACAGTAAAATCATCAGACGACAAGCTAGGTCCAAATTGGGAAGGGCCCTTTAAGATAACCAGAGATGATCTGCAGGGCGCCTATCACTTGGAAATGGTGGAAGGTAGAGAAATACCACGAGCATGAAATGCAGCCACTCTCAAGAGATTCTATTTTTAGATCTTTTCTATCGCTTATTCTTTTGTTATGTAACTAGAAGTTCATTTCCCTTGTCATTATTGAAAGTTATTTAAACAGTTGCATTCTAATAAGTAACGGCTATATGGGCTTTATCGCACATCTTTTCCAAATGACAGGCATATTGATCACCACGCCTTAGCAGGGAAGTGTCCCTCCTCAGGTCATCGTTATGAAACACGAAGGACCTCTTAGCATTGTCCCTGGCAATATATGAAGCCCTACAGGGTATCCTTAGGCAATATGACCAAATTTTATATTGGTCATCAAACCTTTTTTGGTTGAATAAAATCCTGATCGGATAGAGCATCCAACACCAAGTGTGTCCTGGCCAATTTCCACACTTAGGCGTAAGGGACTGTGACCACACGACCTAAAGGGTAAAGTGATGCACAAATGGTATCTCGATATTATACTAGACTGGGAGGACACTTGCATGACAACATAAATTTAGAAGACCATAAAGCAGCAAGAATATGAAGAATATGATTCACTTGTTTAGTCGATAAATTTTCCCAAAACACAAACTTTTCATTACTTCATCATACTTACAACAATGGTGATACATGTTTAGTCGACGAACTCGCCCAAAGCATTTACACTATCAAAAATACAAAAAAGCAACAACTGGCAAAATCTCAATGGGGATGAGGCCTCCGAGCGAGATAGTTAGCCACTCTAGCTCTTCGTCTGTCATCGGGAGAAGGAGCTTATTCTTCCACAACCTCATTCGCATCTGACTCCAATAATTGTCGAGGAATGGCATCGATCGGGATCCATCGATAATCCTTTCGAAATGGGTTATGCATTAGGGTAGAGGGAGAAATCTCATGGCGATACCAGAGCATCGAGTTCCTCGGGACTTGCAACTCCTTCAAGGCACTCAGCCACCCTATGATAAAAGAAAGATCTTCGAACTCTGACAATCTTGTTGGAGCATTTGACCAGCACTGGTCATAGCCATCAACCCACACTTGCCGAGGACATTTCTTGAACAAGTACCGCAACCGAGTGTCATCCCTCTAGAGCCCAGCATCGATCACATATGCTCGATGGACGTCGCCACAAATCTCTTCCATTTCCCTCTCTCGAAGCTCTTCCATTTCCCTACCTCGGCTCCTATTTCTCCTTCCATCTCGTGCCGATGAAGAACCTCGCAGCACAGAATGAATACCACTCGAGCCAGCCCTAGCTTGCATTGATGAAAAACCTCGCAGCACAGGATGAATGACGCTCGAGCCAGCCCTAGCTTGCATTGATGAAGAGCCTCACAACACTGAAGAGGCGGTGCTCGACGCGTGTTCCCTAAGTCGAGAGACCTCCTACCTTAAAGCTTTATTTTCTTATTGAAGGATCTCACCAACCTGGTTGATCTCATAAGCATAGAGAAGCTTTGCTCTCAACGCATTCACTTCTTCTTGCACTGAAGCACCAACCTCTTCCATCTCCTGGAGCCTGTCCTTCAACTTGGCCCCAAGTTCAGATTGCTCCTTATACTTCTAATTCCTATACCTAAGGGATTTGCAAAGCTTAACGAAGGCCTGGCGAACCTCAGGACTCACATTAGGACCAAGGGTCCTGCCTAATTAAGATGTGGCAGGAATACATTCTTCTATATTAACCAACTACAAAGACATAAGGAAGCATCGAAAATATAGACAGAATCAGTGCACTAGAAAAAGAAGCCTTTTCTTTAATAAAGGTTGAAATTACATCGAACATCAAAAAGAAAGCTTACCGACAAAAAAAGCAAAAATACAAAGAAACCCTAGAAAATAGCTAGTTAACAACCCCAGGTTGCTCATAGGTCGATGGTTGTTTCCCTTTGTCGGCATCAGTAGGGGCACCACCCTCGGCAGGAGTAATCCCAGTCGCCACAATGAGGGAAGCATCACCAGGGGTCATCTGGGGGACAGGGTCAGCACCTCCAACAGCTGGGGCATGGACTTCATCCACGCTTGGTTTCGGACCCGGGTCATGCTCGTCAAATAGGGGAGAGTCGATATCGATGCCAGCGGCCAAAATGGTCTTGTTCCAGCCCTTCTTGAAGTTCAGATGACTAATATAGCCTATCTGAACTTCAGCATCTTCGTATGTTGCAGCCTAAGCAGAATCGTATGAGTCCTCTTTGGCAGTGACACCCTCAGACTCCTTCTTTGTCAGCTCTTCAGAGAGCACCCTGTTCTCCTCCACAATGATCAGCTTGCTCGAGCAAACCATGTCATAGGCTTGTCATAGCTCCTTCAGATCTTTAGCTGCTACGTCCTTCTCCCGATTAGCTGTAGTAAGAGCCAGGTCAGATGAAATTCGAGCAGCGTCAATGGCTTTGAAACTAGCCTCGAGCTCTTTACCCTTCAGCTTCAGGGAAATGTTCTCTCTCTCCAACTCGCTATTTTTCTTCACCAGCTCATCGCGTGAGCGATACAGCATGGTGAAGTTAGTCACAAACTGCAGAAAAAAGAAGACATTAGGAGAGGGAAATGATGAAATTCATAAAAACATGGGAGATAAGGGAAAAATCTTACCAAAGCTAGCCTTTGACTAGCCGTAAGGTCCAATTGCTCGGACCCTACCGCCCTTTGACGATCAGCTGGGAGGACAGCTCTCTCGAGCAGAGCGGGGGCCAACTGAGGGGAAATTACAACAGAATCCCCCTCGAGCACCGCGGACACTAGGACTAAGGGCTGCCCAGCCTTCATCCTCGCTTCCACCCTCCTCTTCTCCTCATCTCTCTCATTCTCTTTATTCTTCCTCTCCTCTACCCTCCTCTTCTCCTCCATCTTCTTCTTCTCTTTTTCCTTTTTTCTCTCTCTCTCCCTTACTTGCTCTTCTTCCTTCCTCTTTCTCTCCTGCTCCTGAGCAGAGGACCGGGAACCAGTAGCCACAGCCCCAGAGCTAGATTTTTTCTTCTTCGACCTCTGTGTGAGAAGCATGTGGTCTTCATCATCATCATCATCATCATCTCGGATTAAGTTCTTCCTTGGAGGAGCCATTTCCTCGCTCGAGCTTCTAGATGTGATTGATGACTCTCGAGCTTCAGAAACCTCCCCACGATCAGAAGAACTGCTACTGGAGGACCTCTCTCCCCCCCCTAAATTGCTTACATCACCTACAATGTCACTTTCAGAGCTTCTATCCTCCTCGTCCAACTTGATAGGATTCGCAGCAGTCACTTAAGAGAAATCAAACTCCGTGATACTATCCACAGGCCTTGCTATGAAGTTAGAGCCAACGTTTTTATACTCGAGCAGAAAAGAAACAGTCCTGGGATGCTCACCGTCACCCAAAGGCTCCTTGATGTTCCAAGCGTTAAACAGTTCAAAGAGACGGACCTCGCTGAGAGAAGGCTCCAAGTTCTTTGACCTCGCTGTAGAAGAAGAACAAAGAAGAATCAGAAAAATCACAAGTCAATAAAAATTGAAACAATAGAGCAATGTCTACCTATGTATTCTTCCCCATTAAAGGGAACAGAGAAACTCTCGGACCTCAACCCTTCAAATTGTGGATAGAACTGCCAGTTTCTAACAAGGAAACCCTCTTTCCAGTAGCCCTTATGGGAATCAAGTAGATTTACTACCAATACCCTGTTAGGTCTCCTAGCTTTGAGATAGAGGATACCAGAGCTAGTTCGAGAAAAGGAATAAAAATAAAAGACCTCGGCGAGCCCTAACCTAGTACCATACAACTGATTTATCCTATGTACGCCATTAACTATTTTCCACACATTGGGCGAGAATTGGGCAGGAACAATATTAAAATAGCCAAAGAAATGCGAGAACAAATCGTTGGGAGGAAAGGCGAGTCCCCCCAGGAAAGCAACAAAACATGGATCTAGTGGGCGTCATTTATCTCTCTAACGTTTCTAGGAGGGAAGCACGACACTCAATATCTACCCAATCAGGGACGTTATAAAACTTTCTAAACTCAGAGACCGACCTATTCCCAATCTTCGCCATTGGAAAACCCTAGAAAGCTACAAACTCAAAGAGAAAGTGCAAAGAAAAGGTACAAGAAACTTACAAAATAGAAGATCGATTCGAACGATGAAGAAGCACAGGTTCAAACAAATAAGAAAACAATGAGAATGGGGATTGAGAGAAGAAGGTACGAAGTTCTAGAACTCACAGGGGATGGAAGAGTGCTGGAAAGATTGAAATGACGATAGAAAAGTGGCTATTTCAGAAAACCTTCAAATTTTGCTAATCATAGTGCACAAAATACGAAGCGGATGCCGCCAAAATCAACTTCACAACCTTCGAAGAGTTGCACGATGTACAGAAATCCATTATGACTAATCATTTAAATTTATTGAGCCCAAAACATGGCCCAACAAACTTAGGGATTGTGGGTACCCAAAACTAAGGTCATGGGCCTGGACGAGTAGCCCAATTCTTGCAGGCCAAAGTCTAGTCCCCCCACCTCATATTTTGATTGTGATACGGTCTCTTCCCACGTTCCCATCTAGGGAGGTTATAGGGAGAGATTGAAGACATGGGGGAATCCAATACCCCCACTCACCTAAACGCACGTGTATATATTGAACCCTAGGTCCGGGGCAAAATGACAAGTTGTATTCTCTGTAACCACTCTCCGGTGTATATAGAAATAATACCGACTGCACCACCGTGGACGTAGGCACATCTTTGTTGAACCACGTACATCCTTTGTTGTGTGATTGTCATTTTACATTCCTTGTTCTTCCTTGGTAATTGCCTCTCTTGTATTTATTTCTGTTGCGTAATAATTGTCACCACAATTACTTAAGTTCCTTAACTTTTCAAGTTTTGTGCTAAGAGATTTTTTTATCCTATTAATGTTAAAAGGTGATATAAAAAGTTGGGGTCAAAATACAAAAGTTGAAAAACTTTAGGGGTTTATATGCAAAATAAATTTTTTAAATTTAAATTCTATTTTAGGGTTTATGTCGAATTTTCTTTCTGGTAATCCAAATAGGGTTTTTTAATATATCATTTTGATAAAAAAAAATGGAATTTTTTTCAGAATTTTTTGATTTGGCATGCTCTCTTATGCCCTAAGTTAAAGTTACCACGCATTCATTTTGACTTCACTCTCACGCGTTGACCACACACGTCTTCAACCTCTCAAATTTTGACCTAGGGTTTTGAAAACTTTGACCTTCGATTAAATTTACTAAAAAATACTATTTGAGTTCATTAAAAAGATATTGTTTCTAATTTTTCATAAGGATTACAAATATATACGTTTTAAAGGTTGAGGTTAACTGTAGAGTCTTCTTCAAGAACTTTAAAATATCAATATTCTGAACTTAACATTCATGGATTTATAGTGAAATTCGAAGAATGGTAGTAGTATTGTTTGGTTTTTGGGTGAATTTAGAACAAAATGGTTTTGGTTTGAAGGGTTAATTCATTCTGTACAGGAAGAATTTTAATTTTGAAATTTATACTTCCAAAACTATAAAACCTGATTATGAACAACCATGGATACTATATTGAAATTAAAATATGTGGTTAAGATCCTATAAGTCTCGATTCCCAATTTAAAACTAATTAAAATTAGCACTCAGAATCCACCAATGGAGCTCAAGCTTCCATGGTGATTTTCTAATTTTGACCCTTAGTTGACCACTCCTATGTAATAACTTACATGTAAAAGAATAAAACAACTCTACTATATTGCAAAACATAGTTGTGTTGAAATAATTAAGCTCTAAGCATAAAATAATATAATACCAAAAATTCCATAATTTAGGCTTTCATTTTCAGCTATTGTTTTACTTAATTCACTTTGTAGATAGAGATTTTATATAGGGGAGGTAAGTTGATTTTTTTGGTCGAATTTGAGGTGGACATAGGCTCGTCTAATGTTAGAGACATGTGAAAGAAGTTCATGGTAATAAAGGGTGTAAATATACCTTAGTCTCTTATTGGTTCTCAATGAGGTTAGTTGTTATTCTTATCAGCATAACTGATAAGGAAGATTGCAGGATATTTTTTTTAGTCCTTAGGAGTTTTTGGTTAATATTTTGGATGTGTTTTCTTTATTCTCACACTTTTGGGCTCTTTGTGTAATTTCTAAAAGTTAGGAATGTCTTGTGAAGGGATGCTCTGAAATTTTAAAGGGTAATTAGGGTATATATATATCATGCGGATGTTTTAAAATTCAATTGAAAACTTTAGGTTGTTTTTTGCAATTATTGAAACTTAAGGGTAATTTTAAAATTTATAGTTTTTTAAGGTTCAGGGTGATAATAATAAAAAATTTCTTACTACAATATTTACATATTAGGTTAGGTTTTTCTATTCATGGATTTTATTGTAGATATACAATCTCATATATACGCGTTCTAAATATGGGTCATATATTGTTGGTACTTTTAGAAGATTATATTTACATTACACTCGATGAAGACAAAGTACCGAAGAGAAAACAAAGAAGAAGTGGCGATTTAAAGATTTTTTTGACGACATCTTTATCTTGTATCTATCCATTTTAGGGCTTGGGAGTGTATTAGGATATTGTATTTGTCTTAAGGGATTTCATTGTAATTTTTATTTCGATTTTATGTTTGTACCCTAATTTAAAAGGGGGGGGGGGGGGGGGGGGCATTTGTAAGAGCATAATTTTCTCATAGCTTATTCTATATTAGTTTTTGGCATATCACTCTACCATTTAATTCGAACTGACATTAAGTCTGAAGATCCAACATCTACAACCATCAAGCATCTCCACACTATGAAGGTATAATGTTATTTAGAGTTTAATTTTATTCCTTACATTTATTTTGGGATGCTTGAATTTTTGTTAAATTTGGAACCGAAATTTTTCTTTGAAAAATTGAGGCATTTTCAATATTTAAAATTTTTCAATATTCCCACATCTCGTTCAAACGAGATAGTAATATCGTTCTAACGAGATCCTATTTTCATTTCAAGTCTCGTTTGATGTTTTCTTCGATCGGACATCAAAGTAGGGCATATTATTTTTGACCATTCGAAGGTCATTTGAACTTCGTTCAAAACAGATGGATGATTGGTTCGAACCAGATTTTTTTTGTTCGATCAAATTTCCATTCTCGTTCAAACAAGAGCCAAAATTTGTTCAAAAGAGTCGTTGCCTTCAAATTCGTAAATGTTTTAGAAATACCTATTTCTTGTTTGTTTTCATTAAGACTTTTTCCAAAATAGTTTTTTCATACATTTAACAAAAGTTTTTAACCTTTTCAGTTTGGAAAACCTTTCTTGATTCACAAAACACATCCCTAGAATATATTTGAGTGAATCAAATTTAAACCCTACAGTCTGTTTCCTTGCATACACAACGTTTGTTGAGATGGAATGTCCATGGATGGCTTGTGAAACATAAGGGGATCACTGCTGAAGATGAAGGCCGAGGCTGAAGGAGGACTATGGTTATTGTGCTTCTTCGTGGATCATTGTTAAAGGAAAGCTGCGGTTTTATGATTCCTAAGAGGATCAGAGTAGATTCATTTATAAAAAAAACTATAAGTTGTGATTTGTAAATTTTATAAAGTAAATAAAAGGTTTTACCCAAAAGTTCTGGGCTAAAAGAATTATAAATTTATGGGGATTGTCCTCTGAATTCACTAAGTTAAAACCATTAGATAATTGTGCACTCTCAGTAAGAAATTGCGTATTTTCAACTAGGACTCTAGTGACCAACAAATAATCACGCAAATATTTCAAATCAAATACAATAAATAGAGAAGAAGAAAAAAAATGCAAATATAATGATAGTGACAATCGGTGGCACTAAATATGAGAAAAACTTATAAATTGGAAGAACTTTTTGTTTCATAACCCACACAAAATAATCACTTTTTCTCACACAAAATAACCCCCAAATAATATTGAAGACTTATAAAATTAATACCACTACTAAAGACTCCTAAATTCTACCAAAATCCTCAATAGAGAATGCCAAAAATTGTTTTAAAAAATAACCAATTTTACACAAAAGTGAACCCTTCAGTTTTCAATGAAAAAAATTCTCTACTATTGGGTGTCCTAAAAAACCAAGTTGTTCTCCTTAAATAAGGAGCAAACTGAGATAATTAAAAGTGGATCCAAACTATACCTTAAGTGGGAATCATTATCTGACTTGGAGTCTAAGACTCCATAGTCTATCACAATAACACAAAACCCACATTAGTTGTTGCCAACATGAGTTTGAGATAAACTAAAACACTCCCACAAGATTTCCCCACGAGGAGAGAGAGAAATAGAGAAAGAGGGATCAATCCCAATTATGATAAATCTTCAACTTGGTGAGATAAGCACAAACCAAAAATGAGTCTTAAAAAACTACATACATTTGCTAAATCAAAAAATCCTTTATTGCCGACGACTCCTTCACTAGAGCATTGTATACCCTCATTGGTTGTTCCATAAAAAATAGAATATTATTCAAAAATTAAAATACCTTTGATGCAATGATGGTAACTTTCGCTCAGTCAAACCCAATGTTTGCTGGTCGTGCACTCCACTAGGAAAAATTAGTTCATAATAATTGTGTCCTAAAATTTTTAACAAAATGTACCAAAAATATTGCTCGAATATTAATTTTAAAACTAAAATAATAATGTGAGAGTTACCCCAAAGTACATAATTTCCATTTCCCACAAAACAACACACTGATGAAGATTTCCGGCTAGGTTTGACTCAACCTCAAACCTAATACCCTTCAATTGATGCATATATCGCATAGCCATAAAAATGCCGTAATAATCTCTGTTAAACCCACAATGCTCCATAGCACTCTTTGCATCCCTTTGTTTGATGTCACACCTACCAACTTCTACCAATTATCCCCTAACCACCGGTTGGTAATTGATAGTCATCTTCCCTAACTGTTGAAAAATAGGACGTCCCTGACTTTCCCTCGCATCTCTAACATGATCTACAAATTGATTCCCACATATCTTCGGGGAACTCTAATGGTCTCTCTCAATGACACTAAGACTACCTCATGTTAATGAAATGACTTTTCCCATAGATTTGTTACCCTATAAGGAATATTGTAGTTTTGATGAAGTAGATATCACTTTCTTGAAATATTGTGTGTCCTCCTCATAACCCGAATGAGAGTAAAGATCATTAATCTTACTATTATGAAATCCTCACTTGCCTACTCCTCCTTCTCCATGCTTTGAATGCCAATTTTAATTCTCAATAATAGAAACAATAGATCCAATTGTTACTGTATTACCTTGGAGAATATATGAATTCTTCACCTCGGTGCCCCTAAACACTAGAAGGGATCCTGTCATGACTGTCTTAGCTCCACCTAATCTTACAACCTTCTAACCCATGAGTCTAGCATATGAACTAACATATGGTTCACCCGTAAACCAAAAATACGTCTCAGCACATAAAATTCTGAACAACTCATCATATGTCTCAATTTTTATTGGTTCAATTTTGAAAATGTTTAAGGCTCTCCCATCGCCATCAATACAGATCCAATTTTTTCCTCTTTGTAGGAGGAGAAAAATCCTGATTGCAACACATATGAATATAATACCTATAACCATGAATCCAAACGTCATTAAATGACTCACCAATTTGGGTTGCCATATGAGCATAATCTACTACATCATGTGAATCACTTGCATCCGCCATTACTACAACAATTGCATATGTACATTCTGTGGCTATATCGATTCTCCTCCTTAGGATGTCAGTGCTCGTACGCATGATGTAGAGAGAGAAGGTCTTGCTCCCTACCTTGAGGAACTTCAACCGTTGTCAATTCGGGGTGCTGTAAAGAGATAGAGTCACCAGCCTATTTTTTACAAAACCGACACAAGAAATGTTATCGCCTCAAGAGAACAGAATCAAAGATTTATTGATGATTGCAAAAGAAATTATTTCAAATATTAGGGAATTAAGTTATGGAATGGGAAGATGTTAGGAACCCATTCCTCACTTTCACTCTCTGATGGTCATATGTTATTATTCTCCTTAATAACTACGTGAAGTTTTTGCGCGTGTATATATAAATGGAGAATGAAATATATTTACTCACATCATGGAGAAGGGGATAGTGATCCCATCCATATGAGAGTTAAAAATATAATAACAAAAAATATCATGTGTGTATTTGTGAGGTCAGCGATCGTTTACAAAAAGATCATGGTATAAATTGGATGAAAGGCGAGCATGAATCATAAATAAAATGTGTGGAAATAATATATGAATAAAAATGGGAAAATAGGACTCAAGAATCGAGTTTTAACCCGAGATGCCTACACAACCAAAAAAGGCATCAAATTACACATAATTTGCATGCAACACGAAGGTGGGGTTTATGCCAGAAATACAATCGAGGATTTTATTAGATATGTGTGTGTAGGAAAAGGATGTTTTTGGTTTGAGAAAATGTGGTAAGGAATCCCGTTTGGAATTTACAAGAAAACCCTTTCTTTCTTGTTTTTTTTACTCAAAATATAGTATGTCCAATACTACAAATAAGGAGTTGGATATTAATATGTGTGAATAACAAAGGTGAAATTTTAAAGTACGAATTAAATGAATAATGAGAAAATAAGGAAATTTAAAGAGAGAGAATAATGTTTGGACCTTCTTTGGAGACTTGAAGGTTCATCTTGATTGCTGAAGGGTTGCTTTTGCAAGTGAGTGAAGACAGTAGTAGGAGAGGAAAGTGATTTTGCTAAATTAAGGATAAAAGGGATGGAAATGTAAGTTGGAGGAGAGGTTTAAATATAAAAACCACTCTCACTTTGAGAGAATGTGGTTGAGATCACTGAGTGGGATGTTTTTGAGTTGCCTTTCGTAGTGAGATCATTCTCTCCTTATATACGGTCAAGGGGGTGTCGGTCGGCATTGTCCTTGACCTCTCTACTGGTAGGCAACCCCAGATACACTGTCGATAGGTAGGGAAATGTGTTTCCCATTTGGAAATCTCATGCAGATATTCTAGAAAAATGATCATAAAAGGCAATTCATAAGTCTGAATCATGCAGAAGACATACCGTTGGAAATTGGATCCAGAACCCTTTAAGAATCCATGGGTCTGCACCCAGCTCTGGGAGTTGACTATGGTCAAAAGGGGATAAAAAGCACCCGATGGTCTTTTGGATAAGAAATTCTCATAGGAAAACAAATCATTTGTCTAAACCATAAGTCCAATTCACATACAAGATATACCGTTGAATAGGGTATTCAAATCCCTACAAGGATTCATTTAGTCTCGTTCGGTTTGGAGAGTTAACCTTGGTTAAATAAGTCCCATGAGTGCCTAGTGACCCATCGGAGTAAAATGGGTCGTTCATTCATCGTAAGGCTAATTCACGAACAAGGTAGAGCGTTGGAAAGGGTTTTTAAAGCCTTTTGAAGATTTATTCAGTCTCGTTAGAGTTGAAGGATTAACACGAGTCTAAGGGAGTCTGGGAGCACCTGATCGTCTCTGGTTATGTTTTTGGGGGGGAAACAGACATTTCATCCGAACCGTAAGTTCGATCCGTGCATAAGGTGGACCATTGAAAAGGGGATTCATAGAACTTAAAAGATTCATAGAGCTTCCACTCAGACAAAAACTTTATCCAAATTCAAATGGGGATAGGGATACCGTCAGCCTCTAGGTTAGTTTTTGATAGTAAAATGGACCATTCGTCCAAAGCGTAAGGCTAATTTATGCATGGAGCAGGCCAATGGAAATGGGATTCAGATCCTTTAAAAGATTAATTAAGTTACTCGGATGAGAAAGTTGACCGGAGTCAAATAGAGCTCGAGACCGATTCTACTGGGTGAGGTCAATTTTGAGGACCTAAAGTTGAGGAGACCGATTCTGCTGGCTAAGGTCAATTCTAAGGACATAAAGTCGAGGTGATCGATTCTGCGGGTCGAGGTCAATTCAAATGAACTAAAGTGGAGGAAATTTATTTTGAGGGCCTAAAATTGTGACAACCAATTTCGAGCGTCGAGGTCAATTTTGAAGCCCTAAGGTTGTGACGACTGATTCCGAGGGTCGATGTTAATTCTTAGGACTTAAAGTTAAGGAGATCAATTTTGCGGGCTGAGGTCAATTCTAAGGACATAAAGTTGTGACGACTAATGCTTATGCCCTAGGTCAATTCTTAGGACCTGAGGTTGTGATGACCAATTCTGAGGGCCGAGGTCAATTCTGAGTACCTATAGTTATGACAACCAATTCTGAGGGCCGAGGTCAATTTTGAGGACCTGAACTTGAGGAAACTGATTCTGTGGACTTCGGTCAATTCCGAGGACCTAATGTTGTGATGACCAATTCTAATAGTCGATTTTAATTCAGAGGACATAAAGTTGTGATGACCAATTCTGATAGTCAAGCTCAATTTTAAGGAGTTGAGGTTGTGATGACCGATTCTAAGGGCCGAGGTCAATTCTAAGGACCTAAAGTTGAGGAGACTAATTTTATGAGTTAATTTCAATTATAAGGACCTAAAGTTGTGACAATCAATTCTAAGGGACAAGGTTAATTACGAAGACCTAAAATTGTGATGACCAATTCTTAGGGTCAAGGTCAATTCTGAGGACAAAAAGTTGTGACGAGCAATTTTGAGGGCCGAGGTCAATTTTGAGGACCTTAGGTTGTGACGACCGCTTTTGAGGGTTGAGGTCAATTCTAAGGACCTAAAGTTGAGGAGATCGATTCTGAGGGACGAGGTCAATTATGATAACCTAAGGTTATAATGAGGGGGGTTGACTTTTACAGAGTTTTTAATTTACTTATACACTTGGGGGTTTGTTAAGGATTGTGTTGCTTTGAGACTCTACTAGGCAAATACATTTGGATGGGGATTATGTCCTTTTGAGAGGATATAGCTTTTCCATGGAGGCCAAAATTGTTATGGTGGATGGATTGGGAGAAAGTTTATTCTGGGAATTCCATCGGGGATTTAGGGAGGCATTTGATTTTGAGGTTTGGGTTCAGCTAGGGAATTGTAGCGGACTTTTGAATTCACCTCTTTGAAAAATATGTTTTGGGCCTTATGATGGGCGTAATAGTGTAATATTAATCCGTATGGGGATTTTGTTTGGCATTTTTAAAAACAATTTGGAGAATTTATGAATTTTTCTAGCCTCTTTTGGCATTTTTGGAAAAAAAAATCCAGGGACCTGCTGACTGAAAAGTTGTGGGGGTTACCATTTGGCAATCTCATGGACTCTTGGGCTTCTATGGGAAGAGGAACAGACAGGTTCCAAGTGGTACAAGTAGGGGTCTGTTGATCGGCATGCCTTTTAAACTTTTATAAAAAGGGGTAATCCCTCCTCGTTTTTCACATCTTTCTACATTTAAATCATCTTCTTCTTATTGTCTCTAGGATTCGTTTGTATGTCCATCTTTCTTAAAGACTTCAAATGGAGGGTTCTTCAGTGAGAAACACAATGTGGATTGGTTATGTGTTGATGATAGGGCGGGCCTAAAGTGGTAAGCGAGGGTTTCCCTTGATTTGGTCAATGTGAATTCTTTTGAATTATCTGAACCTGTAGCTGAGGATCACTTTCTTCTACACGAGCCCTCACATTACTATTCGTCTAGGGTGAAGAATCCTAGTGGCTGATGTAAGTATAGTGAGTTTTGGTTTTCTTTTTTTCTTTTTTTTCTTTTCTTTATTTTCTTGAGATGATGAAAAGCACTTCCATTCATTTTTATTTTGGCAGGTTAACATAGCTCCTTCAAGCATGCATTTTAGGGGGATGATGGGGTTAAAGGATATATGGGAGACTCTTTCGGTGGAGGTTCACTGGGAAGTTAATTCTGTTGGCACAAGCTTTGGACAAGAAACCGAATACCACTATGAATTTATCCGCATTGGTAGAGAGGGGGTGGGACGCTAACTATACCGTTCACTTAGGCTTTAGGGAGATGATCGTTACACCCATTGACATTCAGAAATTGCTGGGGATAGATTACAAGGGTGTGCGGATAGAGGTGGATCGTACTTCAAGGTTGACATCAGAGGCGATTCATGCGGCATTGGGGAATGTGGATAGGATTATTTATAGAGATTCTATCTTCATTTCATCTCTTTGAGTGGTGCTCTTAAGTAGGATTACTAACTAGGTTGACGGGTGGAAGGTAAGGCTGATGGACTGGTTATTTATTACGCTTTTGTTGGATGGTGTCTTGGTGGCAGTTGAGATGCCATCCATCTCTGGTTCTTGCCATTTTCTAATGTCCCGCTCTTTGACTGGGGAAGCCTGACCTTGGAGACCATTTACTCTTCTTTGGAAGCATTCAACTGGTGCTATCGACAGAGTTTTATGGGGGTCACATACATTTTGGAGGTAATTCTTGCATTTTCTTTCTTTTCTTATGCATTTCCTTGCATTTGTTTTAGTTTTTTCTTTACCGATTCTTGTCCTCTCTGTAGACATGGTTCTATGAGTTGATGGGACCAAATTCTATGTTAATAGCCCTAAAATATTAGCACTTGGGGGACTTCTACTAGATGTACTAGTGGAAGAAGTCCAATATGTGATTGAAGCTCTCCTTATCCCAGGTGGAGGTACGATAGGCTCTAAAAATGCCGATGAGTGATCAGGATATTCCTTTTTTATTTTGAATCCTTTTTTGACAATTTCTTTATTTTCACGAATATTGATCTTTGTTCGGGCTAGAAGGTGACCTTTACCCCTATGGGATAGACCCTCAGGGCACAGGGGTGACACGTATGCATGCACAGATGCAGAGGTTGATGGCTTATGAGTCTGGGTATGCCTGGTACTTGGAAGAGAGGGATATGCGATAAATAGTGGAGTAAGAGGTGTCAGTCCCACTAGTGGTGCCTTCGATGTATATGTGGTGGGTGAGGGATATGTCCCCCAGGTCTAGGGCGACGAAGATGGTTGACGAGTCTTAGTTTCTCTACACGGACATGACGACGACCTATGACTACTTAGATTTCATGTATAACTAGTTGATTCCCTACTACATATATGACACGGTGAACATGCATCCACCTACTATGACTTTGGATCGGGGTACCATTAGGCCGATGGGATTCGCCCATAACACAGATGGTACGTCATCATTGAAAAAAATAATAGAGGAGGCTGCGCTTATTTCGGTCACTCTTCCATCTTATAATTTTTTATTGACTAGAGGGGGCCACTGAGCTTGCCACGCAACCCTAATGCAGCATATTTAGGGTTTATGCGGCTTATGGAGGATGTCCTTCAGCTTGAGGTATATTTTTCTCTTTTGTCCTTTATAGTTCTTTTTTTCCTTTCCTGACTGATTTGCCTTCTGTTTTTGTTGCTTTGCTTGCAGCATGTTCGGGTGCCGACCACTTGGATAAAGGGCATCAGGAACTGGGGGCCTTCACACATTTCTATATCAATGACTCTGTTTCATCTTATCTAGTTCTGCCTATTACCTCGGATGAGGGATCGGGCTTAGGGAGTGGAGGTTCTATATCTCGTCACCGGGGGAAGCGTGTTCACCACAAGGATTGAGGGTCTAGAGAGTGTGGAGAGATATTGTTGGTTCGGGGTGATTCTCGTTTATTTTTTTTCTTCTTGTACATGAAAAAATTTAATCATGCAGTGGCAATATATTTATAATCAAGAAGATTTTTACTACACATTCTTGTTTTAATGACTTATGCATTTTTTACTTTACTGCTGAGACCATAAAAATAATGGGATGTTTATTTTAAAATGAAATTAAATAACTCGAGGAAAATAATTATGATGACAAAGGATGGGTGAAAATGGATAAGTTGAGAACAAATAACCTCGGGGTCTTAAAATCAGGATTCACTTATTGAGTTTTTGATTTTGTCAAAAAAAGATAAAACTTTCTAAAATAAAGGGGTTGCTGATCGGCATACCCCTTGTCCTACTTATCGGCATATGGGTCAATTCCAATCACTCTAAGGATTTAATTTCACTTTCCTGCTTCTCAGAGTAATTTGTCGGGTAGGAATTCATTCAGACTCCTTAGATCTCTTGTCTTTAGCGAAGACCTTTCGATATAATAGGGTGGTAAAGGTGGTGTAGTTTTCATCCATTCTCACTATTTTCTCCTTGTTATTTATTTCTTTATGTTCTTCCCAAATGGCCCTTACAATTCACGAATAATTCCCTTCTTACCTCAGAAGTATAGAAGCCATGTGCCTGTATTAAATGGACAATGAAACTTTCAACTTATGTCGAGTCTCCTTATAGCATAATGGAGTCATTGATCGTAACATGTTGGCGACGGTGGCACAATTCTAGTACCTTGAAGACCACATTTTCCATTTTCTTTTAGACGAGGTCTGTCTGACCTTCGAAGAGTTCTAACCCATATAGGAATTAATCCCATCATAGCGACGGATATGCCTAAATTTTCTCGATCTCCTCGGGTGTTATTAGTGTAGTTTCTCAACATTTCCCCTTCGACGGATCGACCATTGGTTACTGGGGCATGATCTCTCTTATGACTTTCATGCATTCTGTGTGTTTGTGGTAATTCCACGATGCAGGCCATGCCAAAGATTTTTCCCCGGGCCTAACTTCTAGGCTCTTGCTGGTGATGGGGAACCTAATGGTGGACCTCAATTGGCTGCAATCAAAGCGTGGATGTCTTATCATTGTACTCCAGCGGTGGTGATACTAGAAGAGACCCTTGTAAGGACATAAGTATCCAATTATGTCTTAATGTAGTGTTGGCTCAATTTCAGGAAAAAACATTTGAGTCATAAGATAGTGTTCAAGTGTATCCAGCCATGCCTATGACGTGTTAGTTGAAGACGTAGAGGCCAAGAGTATAAAGCTTCATCATATTCTGGGTTTAGTGTGACTCATTTCTACATCAACAACATTGGTTGCAATGCTCCTAAGGAATGAATGCATTTTATATATATATAGGAGCTTTGGAAATTTATTAGGTGTAATTTATAAATTTTTCATAAATTATTTAAACGACTTTGTTTTACTCAGAATATATTTTTAGAACTTTTCATAAAGAGTTTTGGACATAATGAATATTTTGTTATTTTTTATTTTGTGACACGTTGTTCGATACACACTAGAATCTCGTTCAAATGAGATTACCATGTCGTTCGAACAAACAGTCATCTCGTTCGAACGAGATTGCTAGGTCGGTCGAATGAGAGTTCTGACGATATTCCTTTTTCCCTTCTGGAACCTCATTAGTAAAGTCGTTCGAATGAAAATTCGTTCGAACGAGTTTAGGCGGGACCAAGTATTTTCACAGTTTTTGATGGTTTTTCCACTTTTCTCACTTCTTTTCTCTACTATCTTTTGCCAGATTTTATTAAGTGCGGGAACCATCATTTTGGAACTAACTTTTTCACATTCCTCCATCTCTTAGAGAGAGTTTTAAAGAGTTTGTTTTCCAAGTGAAAAATTTCAAGTTTGAGTGTTTGTCTTTTAAGAAAAATCCTTAAACACTTTTGTTTACACCCAATTGTTTAGTTTATCCAAGTTCCTTAATATATATACTTTTCTTGGAGTTTTGGCACCGTTTTTATCTCTACCGTTTGAAGAGTATTTGGGTTTACTGCTAAAATCCCAAAAAGAAAATTTTCTTTTGTTTTGATATACCCACTGGGAGAAAGTCTCCTTGTTCGTGTGACGGTGACCGAGAAAAGTCCGATTGGTGGATTTCGAGACCGCGGTGTATCTCCATGGTTATTCGCTAGGCAGAGGTGTGTGCAAGAAGAATCATCGGGCTTGGACGGAGTCAAGTCGAGTGTTGTAAGTCTTACTGTCTTGTATTTGTAAAACCCTACTTAATGGATTTGAGGCTATGGTCATCCGAAGTTTTTTTTTCTCGTTGTGGATTTTTCCTCTTACATCGTGGCGTAATGGTTATTTGTTTATTTTATCTTTTGCAAAATTCACATTAGATGCATGCTTAATTAAAAAGATAAAATTGGTTTAAATCACTACTCATACTTAAGTTGGTGCTAAAATTAATTTGGGTAATGTTTAATTAATTTAGTTCATGTCATTTACTTTAATTTGATAAAATTTGGTTTGGCCTAAATTTGCAAAAATGGATTAATTATTTTGTTAGGAAAATTTCTAGGACTTGGATTGAATTAAGTTGTTTAAGTGAAAAATGTATTTGTTGATTAATTTAATTTCACTTTGAGTTTAAGTTGTAATTTTATTTTGTAAAATAAATTAAAATTTGGTTTTTGTAGTTGTTTAATTAATACGTCCGTATTCCGCATCTAAAAGAAAATTGAAAGTACTTTTCGTAAATTCTAAAAATTTAGGGGTCCTATCGTTTTCAAATAGGTATCAGAGCGGGATCGCTAAATCATTGCGTTTAAGATCCTTTTAAATATTATTTTTATGAAAAATTGAATTTTTCCGATTTTCAAAATTTCCTATTTTCGATGGTTCTAATTATGCATATTGGAAAGCATGTATGCGTTCGGCACTTAGGTATCTTGATGAGAGGGTTTGGTTGTTTGTCGTTAACGGGTGGTCTCCACTTACACATTTAGTAGATAATGAGCGTGTTCCCAAACCTATCGATAGATGGAGTGAGAATGAATTTAAACATGCAAATTTTAATTCCCGTGGTTTAACTACTTTGTTTAACGTGGTCATACCGAATGAATTCCCTCGCATTATGACATGTAGAACCGCTAAAGGATATTGGGATATTTTACAGCTCACTCATGAAGGAACTCGTGTCGTAAAAGCTTCGAAACTACAAAACCTCACCACTCAATTTGAAACCATCAAAATGAATAAAAAAGAAACTTTTGATGAATTTTATGCTAGATTTTCTGATATAGTTAATTCATCTTTTAACTTGGGAGAAAAAATACCCGACAACCGAGTAGTAAAGATAATTTTAAGGTTCCTACCCGATAGATTTATTCCTAAGCTGTCCGTGTTAATTTTTTTACCAACTTTAGCCTCTATGAAATTAGAAGAACTTGTAGGTGATTTATAAACCCATGAACTACACATGTTATCATATAAAACTGAACAGAAAATAGATAAGGGCGTAGCTTTGAGATCCCAAAAGGAGGAAAAACAAGTAGTAGAGAGTGAAAGTGAGAGTGACTCGAAATATATGGCTATGTTTGCTTCGAAGTTTCGAAAATTTCTTAAATTTAACAAAGATAAATTTAAAAATGATGTTAAGAAATTTGAAAAATCTAAGAATGACAAAGCCGAGAAGACCCCTAAAACTTTTAATGAAAATTTAAATAGGGACGAGTGAAATAGGTTTTATGGTTGTGAAGGGTATGGCCATTGGGCAAAAGAGTACCCCACAAAACTAAGGAGAGAGGGTAAGCAACTAATTTCTTTTAATGCAACCCTTAGTGACAGTGATAATGAAAAGGGACCCGATTCTCCCACTGAGCCTAACTTTGTGAATTTTAAAACTAGTCATGTGAGTAATAGTGAGCACTCTTCTATTGATGAAATTTTAACAAATGACACTTCCAAGGTCAAAGTTTATGATTCCCTTCTTTTTTATGGTAGTGAGAATTGAGAAGAAAGAGAGAGTGAAAGTGAAAATGAGGTTGATGTGAGTGAACTTCAAATTGCGTTTCAAGAAATATTTGAAGAATCTATTAAATTAAAAAGAACAAATTTTTAGTTAGAAGCTAGTTTAAGAGAGACTGTTAGGGTTATTGATGAGAGTGCGTTAGTGGAAGACCTAAGAACACGTGAGAGAGGTCTTTGTGAGAAGATTGAATATGTAGAAGGCGAGAGAGATAGCCTTAAAGGTTTAATGGAATCCTTGAAAAAGGATCGTCTCGCGTTTGAAGAGCATAATATTTTATTAGAGTCTAACATTTTAGAATTAGAAAATAAATCAAAAGACTCTAGTAAAGTCAAATTTTATTTGGAGTGTCGTTCGGAGAAATTAGATAAAATATTAGGAACGATCCAAATTAAAAATGACACTTGTGGTTTAGACTTCGATACTTGTAATGAATCAACTCATAAAGCCAAAACAAATATTTTAGGAGAATCCTCTAGGAACAATGTTATAGATCATTCCTTAAATAAGTCTTTTCGCCGAGTATTTAGGTACTCTCATTGTGGTTGAAAAGGTCATATTAGGAAATTATGTTTTGATCTTAATTGAGGTCCTAAAAAATCCCTACATAAGGCAACAGAGGTAGCCAAGATTCCTACACCTCCAGATCGTTATTCATCATTAGTTTGGGTTAGGAGATCCGACTTTTACAAGATGGGGTTTTTTATTCTCATTTACTTTCACATGCTTCCTCCCTTGCAAAATATAAAGGTTGAATTTGTTATTTTTTTTCATACGTTAGCTTTTGTACTTCATTCTAAATTATCAAGCTAGTTGTATGCTTCTTAATCATTTTCCAGTCTATGCTCCATGCTTAATCACATGCTAAAATAATGATTTTTTTTATCTTTTGTATTATACTTATTTCATTTTAGTTTGCATTAAATGAAAAATACAAAAAGATTTTATTTAACATTTGTGTTTTTTCTTTTTAGTAATTTAAGATTAATGAAAAATACAAATGATTTTTATGTGTCTTTTGAGTAAATATTTTTATTTTGGGCTAAAAATTGTCAAAAACTCAAAAACATTTTTTTGTGTATTTTAGTTTGACATACTTTATGTAGCATATACTTGTGTTTGAATCCCTTCTTTTTCGCTTCCATGTGGCTAGAACTTTTGGTTTAGATTATCAATCCTTAAAATGTTCTTTACCATGCTTATATGGAGTAGTTGGATTTTGTATTGTTATAATGTATTCTATTTTAATATGCCTCAATTCTCACATGCACGAGCTCACTTAAAACTATAACTTCATATGTATATTTGATATTTTTGAGGTGTTCTCCTACTAATCTAGTCATCTACACGTTATGTGACCTAGGATGACTAGTGCATGTTAAAATACATTGCACGTGAGATTTGTGTGAGATATAAAAATGATATATATATAAATGTGCAAGGGGAAGGGCTCCGAAATGAAATATCATCCTTTGCGAGTAAGCCACCATTTGGAATGGACCTAAAAGAAATATGTGGTCCAAAGGCCTAAAAGAATAAAATATAGCATTAAAAAGAAAAATAATTGTCAAGGCCTAGTTTTTATTGATATATTTATTCAAAAATAATATATGCTTATTAAGGGAGATCTGATGGTCTATCAAAGATTTGCACAATGTCCATTTATCCTAGTTGTACTTTCAATGTCATGACTCTATTAGTTTGAATAATCATCAGCATTCTAGGTTTGTATGCATTGTTTATGTTTGTTCATTGAGTTCAATTTATATTGTCACATGAGTTTATATTCTAATGTTATGAAGTTTGAAATCAGTTGAGAACTCCGTGAAAATATTTTAAGTCATTGGGTCTAAATTTAATTGTTACTAGTTCACACCCCAAACACTTTTGTTTCCATATGACACATTTTTGACACACCAGTGTGGAAAGCTTATTTTATTTTTTGTCATGTGTGGTATTTATACCTAGTATATGTACGTGTGCGTTAATGATATTTATTATGTTCTCATATACGAGGTATTATATTTGTCTTTGCCTTGCTTTGTAGTCCATCTATGCTTCTACTTCATGATTGGTATCTATCTTGTTGCATTCTTTGTTGATATCACATGCATAATACTTTATGTATCATATTTGTATCATTTTCTTGCATCTTAGTTGGTATATTTTATTATTTGTTGGATTAGTTATTATTTTGTTGTCCATATACTTTCATTCTCTTATCACTCTAAGCTTCATGTTTAAATTATCTTTTATCCTTTGTCTATTCCTGAACAAAAAGGAGGAGGGGGAGAAATGGTATATATTCCTATTGTAATCGCATATTAGTTTTGGTGATTTATAGGTCATTTATTTTATAAAGGGGAGAATTAATTTAGGAGGAGTATTTATTTTATGCATTTAATATTCTTGATATTCCCTATGTGTTTGATAGTTTTCTTAAGTGTGCATGAATTCTTCTAAGTCGCAACTTTCATCATCGGCAAAGATATTATCCTTGCGTTGGGAGTCAAGCTATTGTATTTATTATTTTGGGTGGGATATCTTTTATGTCTAGTAGAGCTTGACGACCCTATAGGATTTTTGGTTGGTTTTTGTCCCGGAATAGCAAAAGGGGAGATTTGTAAGGACACAAGTCTCCGATTGAGCCTTAATGTAGTGTTGGCTCAATTCCAGACAAAAACATTTGAGTCATAGGATTAGTATTTAAGTGTATCTATCCAAGCCTATGACGTGTTAGTTGAAGATGTAGCGGCCAAGAGTATAAAGCTTCATTATATATCGGGTTTAGTGTGCCTCGTTTCTACATCAACAACATTGATTCCACTGCTCCTAAGGTATGAATGCATTTATATATATATATATATATATATATATATATATATATAGGAGCTTTGGACATTTATTGGATGTAATTTATAAATTTTTCATAAATTGTTTTAACGACTTTTTTTTACTCGGAATATATTTTTAGAACTTGTAATAAAGAGTTTTTGACTTAGAATGGATATTTTATTATTTTTTGATTTTCTGACACGTCGTTCGATACACACTGAAATCTCGTTCAAACGAGATTACCATGTCGTTCGAACAAAATGGCATCTTATTCGAATGAGATTGCCAGGTCCTTTGAATGAGACTTCTGACTATATTC
Organism: Sambucus nigra; assembly: GCA_949130495.1. Lineage (NCBI taxonomy): Eukaryota > Viridiplantae > Streptophyta > Magnoliopsida > Dipsacales > Adoxaceae > Sambucus > Sambucus nigra. The sequence continues at coordinate 448,542,169 of OX422212.1, read as the reverse complement.
CTTTTTCCCTTATGGAACCTCGTTAGTGTAGTCATTTGAACGAAAAGTCATTCGAACGATTTTTGGCGGGAACATGTATTTTGGCAGTTTTTGACGGTTTTCCCACTCTTCCCACTTCTTTTCCCCACTATCTTTTGCGAGATTTATTAAGTGCGGGAACCATCATTTGGGAACTAACCTTTTCTCATTCATCCATCTCCAAGAGAGAGTTTTAGAGAGTTTCATTTCCAAATGAAAAAGTTCAAGTTTGACTGTTTGTCTTTTAAGAAAAATCCTTAAACACTTTTGTTTACACCCAATTGTTTAGTTTATCCAAGTTCCTTAATATATATACTTTGCTTGGAGTTTTGGCAACGGTTTTATCTTTATCGTTTGAAGAGTTTTTGGGTTTACTTCTACCTCCCAAAAAGAAGAAGTTTGTTTTCTTTGACATACCCACTTGGAGAAAGGTTCCTTGTTCGGGTGGTGGTGACCGAGAAAAGTTCGATCGGTGGATTCCAAGACCGTGATGGAGCTTCGTGGTTATTCGCTAGGCAAAGGTGTGTACAAGAAGAAGCATCAGGGATTTGATGGAGTCAAATTTAGTGTTGTAAGTCTTACTGTCTTGTATTTGTAAAACCCTACTTAGTGGATCTGAGGCTAGGGCCGTCCGAGGTTTTTTTTTCCCATTGTGGGTTTTTCCTCGTACATCGCAGCCTAGTGGTTATTTGTTTATTTTCTCTTTTGCAAAATTCACATTAGATGCATGCTTAAGTAAAAAGATAAAATTGGATTAAATCACTACTCATACTTAGGTTGGTGGTAAAATTATTTTGGGTAATGTTTAATTAATTTAGTTCAAGTCATTTACTTTAATTTGATAAAATTTGGTTTGGCCTAAATTTGCAAAAATGGATTAATTATTTGTTAGGTAAATTTCTAGGACTTGGAAAAATGGCCTAAATTGGTAAAATGGGTAGCTATAAAACCGTGCGTCACCCCAGTATTAAATAAAATCCGACCCATAGTACCATGGATAGGAAACATAGCCTTAATCGCGGGTGGTGCCTGCGGAGCTGCTGCCTGGTGGACGTTATAGACACATCCGTACTGTAACTGCCCCTGCTGCACTGGAGCTGCTGGAATGGCTGGTAGGGCTGGTACTTGAGCTAGTGCTGGGAGGGCGGCTGGAAAAAGTGGCCTCTATGGCTCATTACGGGCACCTTGTTACTGTGGGGCCCTATCACCCTCTAGACAATCCTGGTGCTTATGGCCATTCTTGTCGCACACAAAACATCGGCCTCTGAAATTACCACCCCTCTGAGCCTGCTGACCACGACCCTGTTGGCCGTTACCGCCCTGCCACTGGTCCTGTTGGCCCTGATGAAAACGCTGTTGGCCCTGTAGCTCCTGCGGCTGACAGTGTTGGCCTTACTGGCCCTGCTGATTAGGCTGGCCTTGCTGACCCTGCCTAAATCCCCCAAATCCCTGCCGGGAATCACATGATCGGAACCGCTTGGCAGGGTCCCCCTGATGGGAACTATGCTCATGCTGGAGAGTCTTCCCCTACAATGTCGGTGCTCCACTAGCGCCACTACCCCCTGTCCTACCCTATTGGCTGGACTCTCCGTCCGGCTTGCTTCCTTGTAGATGGAAGCAGTGATCCTGATAGTGTAGTAAAGCAGCATTGAGTACATCAGTGAAAGTACTCAGAGACAAATTCCCTATAAGGTGCTGAGGAATCCTCCAAGCTAACCCGTCCATAAACAATAGTATGTTCTTACCCTCCGTGGGTGCCTTATCTGGCACTATAGTGAGAAGTCTCGTGAACTCCTCTTTATACTCAGCAATGGTGGAATTCTCCTGCTTCAAGTTCAGTAACTTTTGCCTCATCTCAGTTTTCATGGTGGGTGAAAAATACTTGCGGTCAAACCGCTCCCAGAATGACTGAATCAGAATAGTATCCCTCTCCTCCAAGGTGGTGGTGGACTCCCACCACTGCAAAGTGGCCCCCACTAGCTTAAAGGAAGACAACAACTATTTATGCACGTCCATGCACTCATACATACGCAGATGCCTCTGGATATCTTTCTTCCATTTGCTGACGATGATGATATCTGAACTACCCGAGAACTCAGGGGGATGCACCTTCTAAAAGGCATCCCTAACCCACTCCCATGCTGATGGAAGCTGTGCAGGTACTGGCGCCACTGCCTAAATCTGGGGTGGGGCCTACTCTACTAACGCTAACGCGGCATTCACCGCCTGAGCAATAATAGAGGCTACCTCATTAGCATTCATCGTTCCCTGAGCCGGAGCTGCTAGCTGCTCGGCTTGGGCATGCCTATCCTTTGGTGCACGTCTCAGAGGCATCTGAAACGTGAAGAAATTTATTAGTCTACCGTTATTATCAAATCTGAAATAGCTGAAGACGTAATCGTAAAAGCAAGAATACAACAATCCTAAAATAGGGCTCTATAACAAAAGCGATAAGCTGAAAGCGAAATAAGCCGTACAGATCCTATGGACACTAGAACCTTATGCTCTGATACCACCTGTGATACCCCACCTAATTAAATACCGGGTGATCAGTCCTTTATTAAATTCCAATCAAGGTGAACGGTTGTTCATTCTTAGCATCACTGTAGAAAAATAACTTTTCCAATTTAACACCCTAAATAATTAAGCTTAGTGTCAAAACTATTTTAGACATTACTTTCCAAAATTTATTTATATAAACCAACATTTAAAACTTTACGAAGTTCATAATTAAGGAATCACACAACAACTATACTGGAACAAACAATCCAATAATTAAACATCCAACTAAGTAATTCCAACACTAAAACTTAAAGGAAAAACATCCTGAAAGTAATAAATCCCAAAGTGTAAATAATGAAATAACCAAATCACAATATCCGATAAATAACTGAATAATGGGAAAGGGCGACACATGCCCAACCGAAATAAATAATGCTAGGAGTAGAATCAAATAAATGAGGTCGTCTAAGCAAGAGTCCTACAACTCCCACCTAAGCTGCAGCGCGTTTCTTCCAAAGGATCCTATGCAAGACGCCCCTGTGGCTGGGCACCTGTAATACATACATATATATACAATATAGAAAAGAAAATGGAAACGGGTCAGAGCCCGATTGTAAAAACGATTTAAAATTTGTTTAGCAAGTATTTAAAATGTTAATTGGCCAATGCAACAACATATTAGTGCGGCACTCCCTTGGGAAATTCTCACCTCTCTTCTAATGTGAACACCTATCGCACTAACCTTCCCAACGGTTTAAGTTATCTTATCTTAGGTTACTCGTAAGATTTAAACTGAACAATTCAACTGTTGACGAAGTAAATTTCATTCAATAACAAGGCTCTCATTTTAACTTTATTTGTTAATAAAGTTTCGCAGTAATATACTATACTTTAAAAACACGTATTTCTCAATTGAAATCATTATTCATTTCTTACTTACCATAAACACAGTAGGAAATTCCCAAATTTCAGAATTTAATATATATATATATATATATTCTAACAAAACCCCACATAAAAATTATGGTGCGGGCATACTCTGTTATCCATTCCCCGTATCACTCGTACTAAGGGAAATACAAGTTTGGAATCACTCTCGAACTGTATTAACACAAACACAAACAATATTGAGGCGAAGCATAGATTCCAAGTCTCTAAGAGGTTAGCACATGCCCCCACGTCTCTTAGGACGTCTGACTATCGATCTGATTAGCCTGTACCAAAGTATTTCTATCTTCTAGGGTACGAGTCAATATCCCCCATAATGGTCCCATCGAGATAAGACTGTCCCAATGCGGTAACCTTAGGGATAACAAGTAGCGCGAGCATGGTTTTCACACGTATATAGTATATGCATAAACACAGTCATATAAATATACTACTATTACCACATCAAATTTAGGTACATCTCATAACCCATAATTATGATATGTATCCTTATTTCTCGTTATTTAGTTATCACGTATAACGGTTCATTTCTTACTTTAATTTGTGGAATTATCCCAACTTATTAAGTGACACTCGTGGATTCCTTTCCTCCCGACTGTAATTTTAGTAGGTACTCATTTATTTACCAACTTAACTACCTTACACGTCTCCCCCTTTTTATACCTAGTTCCATTGTCCCTTAAATGTAAACATCCCCGAAAAATGTAAATCTCGTCTTACATTAAAGATTTCATATTATCAATAAGTCCTACTGGTCTGCTTTATCTCCCACAATATTTTAATAAGGATTTCCAAGGATTATTACTCATTTAAATTGAATTAAGCTATTTAAAAGGGGAAATATGAGTCGGACAGGACGGGTCGATCGATCGATGGCAGGAGCTCGATCAATCGATGCGTCGATCGATCGACACTCCTGGTTCGATCGATCGATCAAACAGGTATGTCGAATCTGCAGATAAATCAGTTACGGGTTCTATCATCCAACCTCATCCAAATCCAGATTTTTAACACCCAAACTCCCCTAAATTTGTACTACAAACATTATAACCCAAACTAATAATCTTCTACGTAAAGCATGTGAATTTTCATCAATATCCATGGATTAAAGGGCCAAAACTTATATAAAACTCATGAACCCTAGAAATATATTTAACTTTGTTCTAATCAACCTTTTTATAGAATTTCTACTTCTAATCCATCATAAATCCGTGGTTCAACCTCTACATATGAAGGGGATTTCCAGATTATCATTTATATCATTACTGCATGCAATTTTCCTATCTCCAACATGGGTTTTCTTCTATGAAACTCGTCCTAATCAACCCTAGACTATCATGAATGATGCATTAACGAAATTAAGCAAGATAAATACTTGTCTGGTAATTTTTTGTCTCTGATTTGTGGTGAAGTCAGTGTGGTTACGATCCTTGCGACGTGATCTCTCATTTGGCGGCGACGGCGGCACAAACGGAGGGGTTTTCGGCCTAGAATTCCTTGGCAGGCTCTCTCCTTCCTTCTCCAATGGCTGTCACTTTCTATTGGTTGTGTTAACCCTAGAATGAAACCCTAAGCATCTGATATAACCTTGTAATTTTCTTGGGTTTAATTACCCAAAATTACGAAATGTCCAAAACGCCCTCCCGGGGTGCTAAATAGGCCTAAAAACGCCCTTAGACCCAAACTAAACCCCCGGTTACATATTTTTTACTATCTTGACCCTTCCGGATACTTTGGTGCACTCGAAATGACCATACGGATGACTTATAATTTATTCACTTTTATAAATCAATATTTAGTCCCGACGCGACACGGGCGTGTCCCGACTCAAATTTCCAAAATTGTCATTTTATTCACTCGTGACATTTAATAGTACCAATATTATATTACTTTACTCATTAGTAATATTCAAAAAGTTTCCAATGATTACTTACTCTCATCACGTTAGTAATTAACAATAATTAATTTCCGAATTTATATTAAATTAATAACTCACATTAAATTTAATAAATCCCCAAATTTAGAAAGCATAAAAATACGCGGTATTACAGAGACTCACCAGGGGGGATCATGATTATCCCAATGACGTGTCCTTTCTTATTAGCCACCCCTTCAAAGAACAATTGGTTCTATGAAAAATAGAGTACCCTTCCGCAGAATTACTGAAAGTCATGCACTGAAGCTTATAGGCTGCGACATCTTATGGGGTTCCTCAAATACATGCCACAACCTTGTACAACACAGGGTACGGCACTCGACATGTCTACCTAGCTAGACGCACCCCCTTTATTCATAGTTTTTGCCGGCTTACTATATACCACGTGCTCATGCCACGTGACACAGCTCACATACCTCCTATAAATAAAAGTTCACACCTCCGGATTGGGGTTTCCAATTCGAGGTTGTAATCCCGACATCCAAGATCACTGTACTTAGGGAAGCCCCGCTGAACTCTCTATAAATCCCCAATATAGCATAGGGGCTACGCATCTACTTCGTAGTCATCTATCCGGCTCACCCCGGGCCGCTATAGACATGTATTCTTCTCTCTCATATATCTTGTACGCCTCTAATGGCATTATAAACTTAATGAGAGTACGCCGGTAAAGTGGGTGTAGGCTCATTTTAATAGTCTAACCACTCTATATCTAGTATTATGTCACTTTACTTGCTTTATATCTATTCTATACTTGATATGCTGATATGAGAATGACATGTATCAACAATCTGGGGGTGTCTGTGGGAAATGAGGTATTTCTATCTTGTTTCTCTATATTTCGGGTACTTAGTACCTTATTTCATTCACAGGGACCCCTTGGGTCATCATATTATGGGTGAGTTTTGGTTATTGATCTCGTATTTTGTATATACACCCTTAAGGGGGTATCGCACATTTTCGAATATGTTTGATGGTCTCATTTTTAAGACCTTAAATATATTTTATATACCGCGATGATGTTACGTCACCTAGGTAATGCGGAAAAATGCAAAAAGGCTCTAGCATCGCAAATGGGGTAACTAAGGATGAATTTTATTTTCTCATTTTCTACTTTCTCAGCCTAGGTTCTAGGATTTTCTACGATAATTGTGCCATTCTTTGGGCACTTGAAGACTGATCTGTCCCTGGTAGACCCCTAGTAGGATTATTTTTTCGTATTGACATATGTTTAAACCCATCTTGAGGGTCCTTGGAATCGCATCAAGTAGCAGAAAAAAGGATGCCGCCTTGCCAAAAAATTTCGAAGTGCCACAACTCTTATGGAGGATGCTGCATAGCCTTTTTTCATCACCTGGTAAGGGACATTGTAAAACTGTCCTCAGATTCAACTCTAATGGTCCCTTGGAGAGGCCACGTAAGTGACTTCTCATGTTCAACATGTCGTGGCCGCATCAGTGTAGTTTAGTAGATTTCCATCGTCCACATCCTTATTACTATACTTAGTTATTTCCTTTATATTTCTTTCATCACTCACTCTTGATAGTTTTATCTCATAATATATATATTTTAAAGACTAATAAAGAATAAATGGAAGGAAAATCAAGATAAAGTGCATAAATGAAAGATGAGATTGCTTAGCTATACAACCACCTGTATGATAGACATGCCTAATTCTAGACTCAGGTCAACTTTCTCACCCATAGGGTTCTTATGTTGCACGTTGCATCACTTAAGGTTATTGTCCCAGCCATCATGGCCATAGTCGCAGAAGCCACAACCTTAGAGGCAGCAGACAAGAACCAAAAGAGGAAGGTGCGAAAGGCAGAAAAAATCCTTAAGTCCTACACCCCACTGACCTGTGAAATCGAAGATATTTTTGAGTGAATCAAATAAGACAAGTTTCTTAAGTGGATTGAAAAAATGAAGTCTCCTTCCCACAAAAGAGATCGGGCCCAGTGGTGAAAATTTCACCAAGACCATGGCCATAGAACTGACAAATGTTTTTAGCTAAAAGATGAAATCGAAAGACTTGTGAGGCAGGGAATGCTACAATGATTCCTGAAGGATGCATAAGGGATGCATCCTAGTTTGACAGGACGCATGCCTTATACATGCCTTAGTTTCCACTATGTTTATATTTTATCTTTGAGAAATTCGATTGAAAAACTTCCTTTCAACTTTATATTTTCTTAACAAAGTCATGGATATATGAATACATGAATATATGAAATTGTGTTAATTTTTACATATCTCCATTCATTTGTTTTCATTATCTATTAACTCATAAAAGTCTCGTGTCTTAAATAGCTTTAAAAGTGAAGACAACAAATTATCTCTGGAACAACTACCTTAATGGGCTCACATCGCCCCTTGGGATGCATGAACATACGAAGGCATATGATAGTTGAAAATTGCGAATGCAACTCTCAGGATGATTCAATTATCCATGTGTCTTATAATGCCTGATATATTCTTTCAGTTGATCTTATTATCCACGAGATCTTACAATGCCCAATGTATGATTTCAGATGATCTTATTAACCATGGAGGCTTATAATGCCTGATATATGCTTTCGGATGATCTTATTAGCCATGGGGGATTACAATGCCTATTATTTGTTTCCAGAATGCTTCAATTAGCTAGGGATGGCTTGATATATATCCAATTATATCTTCGAGAATCTTTATAATACCTAGCTCAGGGAGGAATGATAATAACCTAATGGGACAAAGACTTAGTTGTCTATTGATAATCCTATATTTGAAGGAGACAAAGACTTAATTATCCATGGATAATTCAATTGTAGGCTGAGAAGGATTTATATTTATAGAAATATAGCTTGGGGAAGCTTTATAATACATAGCAAGGGGAGGCTAAGAGAGGCTACGAAGGTAGCTTCACGATAAAGCGACTAAAGGAAGCCACGGAAGATGTCCCATGCAATTAAAGTGACTAAAGGTATTGTGGTTCTGGCATCCTAAAGCATGTGAAAGCTATAAGGAATAGATGGCTGCAACCCAGCATAGAGCTCAATAATGAAATGACAGCTCAAATTTCGTGGCATGTTAGCAACCCAGTCATGGCCTCAACGTCAAGACGAGAAAAATTGTGGAAAATTAAGAAACAAGGCAGAAGAGTTCAGCTGTAAAAATATTTAACCTTCCAGTTCTTTAAACTGGAAGGTCTTCCCATACACAAGACTTGTTCATTATTATGAAGGGCAAAATAGTAATACGAGGAAAACTTAACGGAGTTCTCTTTTATCCTGTAAAAATGGAAGAACTTCGCGGGAGTAATATCTATTTTGAAATTTTTAGTCCAAAGGACTAGAGATAATAGAACTTTCCTCCAATCGTTGTTATCTAATTGGGCTAGGTCCAACTTCATTGAACTAAAGATCTTCCTAATTAGGACAAGTACGGGATGGCGCAACCCTTACACAAAATCATGTAGGGGGAAGCAAACCCCATTATTAGGGATTGTAGAGCATGGTCTCTGCTCCGCAAAAGGAGCTGAACAAAATAAATTTTCTAGAAACTCAAAGGCCGTAAGAACTTGGTTGACCTATTCCTCAGTCAAGATGAAACGGACGTTTAAGTTTACGGGAGGTCTCTTAGCTCTATTAGTTGGGCCTGCAGGTGCATCTCTGGCCTTGAACAACTGTCGAGGCCTCAGTATCAAGAGGTTGGTTACAGAAGTTGGTTTTCTCTTCCATTCCCGGAACCTGAGTAGCTTCCCTACAAGTAGAGTTTGCAGAGTCAGAATCTAGAACAACACATTTAGGTCAGTTTTTGTATAGGAAAGGTCTAAATGTTTTTAGAGGACACACAAATGGAATTTCAGGAGGAGAAAATACAAAGTGTGTTCTCTAAAATTCCTTCATAAATTAGTCAGAATTCCAACTCGTATGGCCTCAACAAGACCTAAAAAGTAGAAATATTCCGCTATTAGGTGTCGTAGCTAATATGGTCAAAGAAGCCTCTCAGAGTCCTCGGCAGAAACAACATAACGAATAAAAGTTTGAAATATAAAATGGAGGTTTCAAGGATTGCACCCAATTACTCTAAGTTTTAACCCCGGAGTCCTAAAGATCAAGCTACAGGCCGCAGCAGGTTATTTAATTGGGAAAAGAAACATCAGGCATGCTCCTATATGCTATAGTCCTACAATTCAAAGGTAAATGGGTTTCGGACAATCAGTTTAAAACTAAACCCTAAAGTCATAGGGACTATTATTGTTGAAGTATTGGAATGTTACCTGTAACAAAATACCACGCCGTGCTACCTATCGCGACCAAACAAGTAAACAGCTTAATGTTTGAAATTATCTAGTCTAAAGATTGAAAACATTGAATTCAAAAGGTTTAATCAAGAACACGAAGAACATCAAGAACAAATGTGATATGTTTCCAATCTAAGAAATCTAAGTTTCATGTATAAAAAGAAATGGAAAATCCTGAAAACCTAAGCCTAAACCAACAAATTCAGTTAAAACCGTAGGTCCTACGCAAATTTAAGGGATTCAAAAAATCAATATGGATTCAGATAGTTCATTTCGTTAAGAACAAATAACAAAAAAATAATTATAAATGCTATTGATGGGATTTTTTATTTGAAAGTTACCTTGGAATTGAAAGAAATCGTTTGCTCAACCTCTAACAGCCACTGAACGCCGCCACAAGATTGCTGAAAAACTCAAAAGAAGAACTAGCAGAATTTTGCTTTCGATGTTCTCTCAAAGGTTTGAGAAACGTAATGATGGCTATGGCCAGATCCATTTATATAAGAAGGTGTGGGAAGACAAAGCGTCATTTTGGAAATGGCCACTAAAAAGTTAGCACGTCACGACAGTCACGACATCAAGACGCATCACTAAGTCACCCCTTAGCACTACGACTTGGGGGCTTATTGATATGATAAATATAGTACCCTACCACAGAATTATTGAAAGTCATGCACTGAAGCTTATAGGCCATGACATCTAATGGAGTTCCTCAAATACAAGCCGCAGCCTTGTACAACACAGGGTGTGACACCCAACATGTCTACCTACTTGGCGCATCCCCTTTATTTATAGTTGTTCCTGACTTAGTATATGTCACGTGCTCCTGGCATGTGACATAGCTGACATACCTCCTATAAATAGAGGTCTAAACCTCGATATTCGGGGTTCCAATTCAGGGTTCCAATCCTGAGATCTAGGATCACTTTACTTAGAGAATCACCACCAAACTCTTTACAAAGCCCTAATATAGCTTGGGGACTACGCATCTGCTTAGTAGTCATCTCTCTCGCACACCTAAAATTGTAACATACATGTATTATTCTCTCTCATCTATATTTTACTCCTCTAATGGAATAATAAACTTAATGAGAGTAAGATAGTAAAGTGAGCATAGACTCATCTTAATAGTCAAACCACTATATATCTTGTATTATGTCACTTTACTTGCTTTATATATATTCTATACTTGATATGCTCATATGAGAACTACATGTATAAGTGATGGTTGGATGATGATGGAGGATAGTGAATTCACCAATTTTGATGAAAAGGATGATGAAAAGTGAAGGTTGGAAAGGGATTTGGGTGTGGAAATCACGCTGACTTCGAGAGAGGTTTTCTGGGTTTATTGAGAGTGATATTTATCAGATCTGGGCTCTCCTTACAAATGAGGTCAGACCTCCTTTTTATAGGCCTAGGGAATTTCCGATTGGCATAGCCATGTTCCTGCCGTTCGACAGGTGTTTTTAGGCACACTGCCAATAGTTAGGGTTTGGGACTTACCGTTTGGTAGTGTCTTGCAGGCCTTTTTGGAAAATCGGTCGCAGATCGCAAACTGTTGATCAGAATCGCGTACAGGGTAGACCATTGGAAATATCATTCATAGACCTTCGAAAGTCCTTTGAACTGCTCCCAGGTTCTGGAGTTGACTTTGGGTCAAATAAGGCTCAAAAGCATTCATCAGTCCATTGGATAGGGAATCGTCAAACGCCAATGGATCATTTGTCCACATGGTAAGTCTGAATCGTGCATGGGGAAGACCATTGGAAAGGTTAGGAGATGTATTTAGACATTACAAAGAGTTTGATCAGGTTTGGGGAGTTAACTTTGGTCAACCGGTCCCTATAAGCATTCGATGACATTTCAAAGTCAAACAGATCGTTCGTCTGAATGGTAAGTCAGAATCGCGCATGGAGCGGACCATTTCAAAGGGTTTTCAGTGCCCTTTGAAGTTTCATTTAGTCTAGATCGAGATAAAGTGTTGACTTAGGTCAAATGGAGTCCTAGAACGGCCGGTGGCCTCCTGATTGAATTTTGGGGGAAAATGGGTCGTTCGTCCGCATGGTAAGTTAGAATCGAACACGTGATGGATCATTAGAAAGGGGTTTCAATGATCTTCGAAGATTAATTTAGTCTTGGTCGAGATGAAGACTTTTACTTTTGGTCAAACTAAGCCTTGGAGTGACTGATGGCTTTTAGGTTAGTAGTCGGGGTATGACCCGAGTTTATAGTGATGAAGGGAGGTGCTAGGGACCTAAGGAGTGTTTAAGGGGTAACATAATGGGGTGTCTATAGAGCCCCTCGACGGGTGAGTTTTGAACAGATGATATCCATCGAAATGACACCGCATGATGCTTTTGAGGTAGGATGACCAATTCAGGGGGTTGAGGCCAATTCTGATGACCTAAGGAGGGAGGATGACTAATTCAGAGGGTCGGGGCCGATTCTAAGCACCTATGGAGTGTGCTGGGGATAACCAATTCTGTGGGTAGAAGCCAATTATGTGGTCTTGAAGATGATTCTGACAAATTCTATGGGTCGAAGAAGATTCTGAGGGCTTGAAGGTGAGGGTGACCAATTCTGCGGGTCGAAGCCAAATCTACAGGCTTGAAGATGAGGTGACCAATTTTGTGGGTCGAAGCCAATTTCGAGGTCTTAAGTAAAGATAACCAATTCTGTGGGTTGAAGACAATTCTGAGGGCTTGATTAGATATGACCAATTCTGCGGGTCGAAGCTAATTCTGAGGGCTTAAGTACAGATGACCAATTATGTGGGTCGAAGCCAATTTTGAGGGCTTAAGTTGATACAACTGATTCTGTGGGTCGAAGCCATTTATGAGGGCTTAAGTAGACATGACCAATTTTGCAGGTCAAAGCCAATTCTGAGGGTTAAGTAGAGATGACCAATTCTACGAGTCGAAGCCAATTCTGAGGGTTTAAGTTGAGGGTGACCAATTATACGGGTCCAAGCCAATTCTAAGGGCATAAGTTGAGATGACCGATTTTGCGGGTCAAAGCCAATTCCGAGGGCTTAAGTTGAGATGATCGATTATACGGGTCGAAGCCAATTATGAGGGCTTAAGTAGAGATGACCAACTCTGCGGGTCAAAGCCAATTCTGAGGGTTTAAGTAGAGATGACCAATTCTGCGGGTCGAAGCCAATTCTGAAGGCTTAAGTAGAGATGACCAATTATGCGGGTCGAAGCCAATTTCGAGGGATTAAGTTGAGGGTCACCAATTATGCGGGTCGAAGCCAATTCTGAGGGCTTAAGTTGAGATGACTGATTCTGTGGCTCGAAACCAATTCTGAGGGCTTAAGTTGAGATGATCGTTTCTGCGGGTTGAAGCCAATTCTGAGGGCTTAAGTAGAGATGATCAATTTTGCACGTCGAAGCTAATTCTGCTGGCTTGAAGATGAGGATGACCAATTATATGGGTCGATGCCAATTCTGAGGGCTTATGTTGAGATGATCGATGTTGGGGTCAAAGCCAATTCTAAGGGCTTAAGTAGAGATGGCCAATTTTGCGGGTCAAAGCCAATTCTAAGGGCTTAAGTAGAGATGACCAATTATGCGGGTCGAAGCCAATTCTGAGGGCTTAAGTTGAGATAACCGATTCTGCAGGTCAAAGCCAATTCTATGGTCTTAAGTCGAACTGACCAATTCTGGGAGTCGATGCCAATTCTGAGGGCTTAAGTAGAGATGACCAATTATGTGGGTCGAAGATAATTTTGTGAGCTTAAAGATGAGGATGACCGATCTTGTGGGTCGAAGCCGATTCGAAGGGCTTAAGTGATGATCCAAGATCGAGGTCAATTCTGACCTAAGAGTGGTGGTAATCGAGGACCGAGGCCAATTCTGACCTAACTAGGGTGACGATCCAAGACCGAGGTCAATTCTGACCTAAGAGAGGTGACGACTGAGGTTAATTCTTACCTAACTAAGGTGACGATCCAAGACCGAGGTCAATTCTGACCTAAGAGTGGTGACGACTGAGGACCGAGGTCAATTCTTACCTAACTAGGGTGACGATCCAAGACCGAGGTCAATTCTTACCTAAGAGAGGTGACAACCGAGGACCGAGGTCAATTCTGACCTAACTAAGGTGACGATCCAAGATCGAGGTCAATTATGACCTAAGAGTGGATAAAGATTGGATTTTGGGTTCCACTGGGGAATGATCTAGGGAAAAAGTAGAGTGTCCTTCGGAGACTTTGAAAATGACTTTCTGGAGTTTCGTTGGGGAAATTACCTCGTGATGTCGTGTTGATCCGGGGAGATGATTACTGGGGAAGCGTTTGTTATCTTAGGGATTTTGCGGAGGGAAAGGAAAGTTTGATGTCATAAACTTAATTGGTGAAGTGATTAGGTGGTCCAGGTATTTGACGTATTGCTCGAGGAGGTTTGAGACCTTTGGGTGATAGGAGGTGATTCTTAGAGATCCTCCGGGTACGTTGTCGGGAGGAGTTTCACTTGGATTTTGAGAGTTTCTCTGGGAAATGGGGGTTTCTCTTTATGGAGTGTGAAAATTTATTGGAGAAAATGTTCTAAATCCTTCTTGGGATTTTTAGGATTTTTCTGAGGATTTTTCAGGATTTTTTGGTATTTTCTGGGAATTTTTATACGAAATTTCAAGGGGGGTGCGGGTCGGCATGATTCAGAGGGTGCCATTCGACAATGGCATGGACTTTTGGACTGCCTAGGGAAGGTGAGGAGACAGTGTCGATCGGTGGGTGGGGGGTTAATGCCGATCGTCATGACGCTTAGCATCCTATATAAAGGGGGCGAATTCCCCTCATTTTTCACAGCTTCTTACTGCTTTCTCTCTGTGATTTTCCTCTGCAAATCGTTCTAGCATTCCGATCTCTAATAAATGGCCGCCTTTGTGAGCACTGCGGTGCATATGGAATGGTTGACTGTTGATGACTGGGGGAACATGGAGTGGAGGGTCAGGGCTCCTCTTGCTCTAGGGAGTGATAACTCTAGGCTGCAGATGGGTGCACTTTGTTGCGGGAGCCATCACGTCATCGGTCTTCTAAGGTGGTGAGCCCTGATGGTTATGTAAGTAACCTGACTTTTGGGCATCCTCCTCTTTTTGGTGATTTTTTCTTTCTTCCTTGAATTTTGACAAGGTTTCTTCTTTTGGCAGTCTGATATCTCTTTGAAGAACATGCGTTCCCATGGGATGACGGGCCTTAAGGATGTCTGGGAGCATGTTCCACCTGTGCTGCATTGGGTGGTATCATCAGTAGATTTTGGGAAATTGGCGTCTACGTTGGATGAGACGCCTCGGTCGATAGCGGTCTTATGCGCTTTGGGGGAGAGATGGTGGGATACTACCCACACCTTCCATTTTGGTTTTGGGGAGATGATTGTGACTCCTATAAATGTGCAGTAGCTACTAGGGATGGATTGTGATGGGGATCAGACAGAGGTGGATCGTTCTCTAAGGGTGAGGCCGGAGGCAGTGCGGGCGGCGCTCGGTGATGTAGGGAGGATAGTTTCTAGGGATTCCATCTGGCTATCCTTACTGAAGGTTGTTCTGCTGAGTAGGGAGGTTGATTTGGAGGATGGTCTTCAGGTGAGGCAGATGGCCCGGTTTTTCATTTTGCTGGCGTTGGGAGGCTTCATGGTGGCGTCGAGCGCGACATCATACATTTGTGGTTCTTGTCGTACTTGAGGATGTTTTCGAACATCCCTCTCTATGATTGGGGGAGATTTACTTTAGCAACCCTTTATTTTTCTTTGAATGCATTTAGCCGGTGCTACCGGCAAACTTGTACTGGAGCCACGTATCTTCTTGAGGTATTCTTTAATTTTATGCATTTTCCTTTCATGCATTCGCATTTTCCTTATGAGTCTCTTTTTATTGAGAATTCCTGTCTTTGGAAGATAAGGTCTATGAGGTGATTGGGTGTAATACCCAGCTGATCACTCTAAAGGAAGATACTATTAGGGACTTCTATCGATTGTATCGATGGCACAAGGGTAATCAATAGACGAAGGGATCTCTCTCTTTGGAGGCGGTGCATGAGGTCTTAAATGGCTTGACCAGTGGTAGGGTAAGACTCTTTCCTTTTAGTCTTGATTTTTGGCATTTTCTGATTTTGTATTGACTTATGCCTACTTAGGGATTTTTAGGTGACCTTTTTATCCTTGGGGGACAGCCATTTAAGATAAGGTGTGACCGGGGTGAATGCGCAGATGAGGCATTTACTGGCACATGAGTTCGGCCATTCCTGGTATCTAGGGTTGCGATTGGTTCGACAGATTACTAAGGACGAGGTGGTGTCCTATGTCGATGAGGCGGGAGCACCTGCTGCTAGAGGATGCGAGGATCGCAATAATGATCGTCGAGTCCTACTTGTTGTATACTGATACGGCACACCGTATGACTATACGAACTTTTTGACAAGATGGTTGATGGCGCCCAGCATATATAATTCTTTGCCTTTCCCTCCGGCGTGTTCGAGTCGTGCAGTGGGGTCTTCCCATAGTGGCGGTGGTCCGATGACGGTGGCGGTGACGACGGCTTCAGAGGTTCCTTTCATGCGATTACACACTCCTTCGTACAACATTCGACGAGATGATGGAGGGATGGCGCCTATGTTGCACCATCCTCATGCAATGGATCCGTGGGAGATGGGTTTGATAGAGGAGGTCCTTCGACCTGCGGTATACCTTCTTGCTCTTTTTTGCTTCTTTTTCTATTTTCATCCCTCTTTGATACTGATTTTTGCCTTTTATTGGCACCAAGTCCGGGTGTTGCCCACTTGGCTGAGGGACATCAGAGACTGGATTCTTCGGTGACTGCTCATATTCGGTATGGAGTCCCGATTCCTTCTTTCTTGGTGCCATATGACCCATCTGGGGAGGATTCTGGCTCGGATAGAGGTGGTGCATTGTCTCGCCGTAGGGGAAAGAGAGCGCATCACAGGGGTGGAAGCTCTTAGAGAGAGGGGTGAAAGGTAGGTGAGAAAGAGAGAATGAGAATGTGGGTTCGGGCTGAGTCCCATTTTTGTTTTTTTTGCTTTTCTTTTATTTCCTGCAAAATTGATATAACACAGAGAACAAATATATATATATGCAATGGAATTTGTTTATTTTCTTTTGTTAATGAAGAATGAGTGAATGCATGCACATGCGCTTTTTACTTTGCTGCTGGGACCGTAAAAAGAGATATTTTTGGGATTTTGAGGAAAGTTTTAAGAATGGGAAATTATATAGGGGTGGAAAAGTATTTTTGAAATTCTGTTCACAATATCAATTTATTTTTATTGGGCTTCTGATTTTGACAAAAGAGGAAAAAAATAAAATTTCCAAAAATGGGGTGTTGTCGATTGACAAACACCTTGGCCTGCCTATCGGCAGTCAAGTCTAGTCCCATCAATTTAAAGCTTTTGATTAGTTCCCTCTTTAGCCTTTGGTACTTTGTGGGGTGGGGTTCCCTCCGATTTCTGTAGGGATTGTGTCTCTTATGAGGGTTCTCAAGTATAAAGAGGGGAAGGGTGGAGTGTTTCCATCACACCTTCACATTCCTATCTTCTTGCTTATTATCTCTTAGTCTTGCAAGATGGATCTCCCTGGTATCATTGAGTTTGATAACTTCCTCGAATCCTTGGAAGCGATGTGCTCATATAACGTCGACTATGATGCTTTCAACCTGCGTCGAGTCTCTTTGTGGCGCAATCGGTCCATTGAGTGGAACATGCTAATGGCGGTGGTATAATTTTGGTACCCTAAAGACCAAGTATTACGTTTTGGGTTGGATGAAGTTTGTACTACCTACAAGGAATTTTCCTCCATGCAGGGGATAAATCCCAGTGTTACTGCAGATTTTTCTGAATTTTCCCATTCTCCCAGGGATTTGCTAGCTGGGCTTCTTTGCATTTCACCTTCAACGGCTAGATCACTAGTTGTTGGAGGAATGATTTCCCTCCCGGAAATATTGCAATCCGTGTGTTTGTGGGAAGTAGGCGATGCTCGCTGTGCTGGAGTCGTTGCTATGGCTTGGTTTCAAAATTACAGCTGGTGACTGGGGAAATGTTAGTGGATCTGTAACTTGCAGTCATTATTTCATGGATGTCATACCGTCGCAATCCTGTGGTGGTGATACTAGCACAGACCGTGAATGGTCTGGATTCCTGGCGAGAAGGTCATTCTAACTTCCTGCAGGGTAGCCCCATGATGTTATTCATGTGGTTGTCTGAAATACTCCGCCTGGTGACCCTTCCAGAATATCCTTTACCGGTTGTACCCAACTTCTTTTTGCGTCACTTCTTCTACGTTGTCCTGGATATTGCGAGTTGGGAGAATTGGTTTATGGAGCATGGGGCTCAAAATTTGTACTAGTCAGTGCCTTGGTGGGAACAGTTGCTTCCTGTTCTGGAGCTAGGAGAATACTCATATATGCGGCTGGTTGGTCTCAGACAGACCTCTTTTTATTTCTCTTAGCGGCTTCTGTGCCAATTTGGTTGGGCATAGGTCATGCCACCTCAGACACTAAATTTCTTTCCGGAAGAGGATTTGATTAAGCGTTTGTGCATGCGGCTTGGCTCTCTATAGGATAATCGACGTTCGTCAACCGTCCCTCTCAGTTTGTTAGGAGAGTTTGGCATATCCCTGGATATTATACGTAGTGTTTGTGGACGAGAGTGGTTAGCAAGATGTTCGCAGTGGATACTGGAAAAAGGTGGTTTGCTTCTTTTGACACCATGGAGGGGGTGTTGTGGTTTTTTAGAAGCTGGGTCGAGCTTATCAGTCCATGGAGTGTGTGCGACACTCTGTTCTGGTAGGGGAAACTTGGGGACCCTAGGATATAGATGATAATGATGGAACAGGCTCCTCTGGTAGGTGTGGATAGGACTCTTAGAGAGTTTATTGTGGGGAATGAATGTGGGGATTTTCTTTTAACCTTTTTAGGAGGGTAGGGGAAGGCGGTTATCCATTGCTTTTCTTATGTAATCTATACCAAAATTTCTTATTAAGGAAATAAATAAGTTTCTGATCATCCAGTTGTGCCTTTGATGAGTTTTGTGTTGTTTGAATTATCTACACCGATCGCTACGACATACATAATCCTTTTGTTCAAGTATATGTTGGAATTGGCTGTCGTTCATGGAGATAAGAAAAGAATAGTATTTTGTGAAAAAGAAAGGGTCGTGATCATGTAAGGTGTATGAGCTGCCTACGTACCTCTGGGGTTTTGAAATTTTATACTTTGTTTGAAAATGATTATTTGTAGAGGATCAGGCCCACGTAGTTCTAGGTAGAAGGAAATGAAGAGATTTTTTTTTCCAGAATAGATGGGAGATGAGAAGAGTCGTAACGCACCGAGATTTAGGACTAGGGTGTAATTTCTTGAGACGGTCTAGGTTGACTGGATGTGCCATCTCTTCCCCATCTAAGTCGATGAGCATGACAGCACCGCCGAAAAAAATCTACTTCACAATGTAGGGGCCGCTCCGATTGGGGTTGAATTTCCCTCTGGGGTCCCAGATGGGTTCTATGATTTCTTTAACGGATAGGTCCCCCTCTCGGATACTAAGATCCTTAAATCTCTTGTTTAATGATCACTCTATTCGACGATGGTACCCTTGTATGTGGTAAGTGCTTTTAATCTCCTTTCGTCTAGGGGAGTCAGCTCGTCTAGACGGCTTTGGCCCCAGTCTTCTTTGTTCACATTGCTTTCAAGCATGACGCGTAGCGAGGGTATTTCTAGCTCCACAGGTAGTACTTCTTCAATACCGTAAACTAGTGAGTAAGGGGTAGCCCCAGTAGAGGATCGAAATGAGGTTTGGTAGCCCCAGAGGGCGTACGGGATCCAGTCAGCCCAATCCCGATAACTTTTGGTCATCTTGCTGATGATGGATTTGAGGTTCTTGTTGGCGGATTCAACTACACCATTGGTCTGGGGTTGGTAGGGAGAAGATTTGTGTCTCTGAATCCCCTATTCGCATACCACCTCTGTGACTTCTACCTCGAAATGCAAGCCATTATCGAATACTAGCTCGTACGGGACCCCATATCGGCAGATGATATTTTTTTTTGATGAATTTGGCCACTTTCTTAGCGTTCAGCACTATGTATGACTCAACTTCGACCCATTTGGTGAAGTAATCAATGGCACTAGGATGAACTCATGCCCATTGGAAGTCTTCGGGGTAACCTTCCCTATGATGTCGATGCCCCAGGTGGAGAATGGCTAGGGAGAGGTCATGTTGTATAATTTGCGCGGAGGTGGATGCTAAAAGTTGGAGAATTGTTATCATTTGAGGCATCTACGAACATAGGTGGTGTAATCTTGGGTCATGGTGGTCCAATTGTAGCCCTGTTGGATGCTCTTCTTGGCAAGAATTTGACCGTTCATGTGGGGTCCTCATTCCCTGCTGTGGATCTTCTGCATTATCTTTTTAATGTCAGCCCCTATGATGCAGTGTAGATGGGTTCCATCGAAGTTTCTTTTAAGTAGTGCTTTGTGACAGATGATGTATTGGGCATCCAAAAGTCATCAAAGGGTTTCTCTATCTTTTTTGTAGGAATCCTCGGGATACCTACCATGCTTGAGGAGGCTCCAGATATCATAGTACCAACAATTGGCTATCTCGAGATCTTCTATGGTGACAAGCTCGATGTGGTAGAAATGGGTTGGTTTGTCTTACTTTTGAACAAGGAAGGGGGTCATTGTTATTTCTTCGGGCATGTCGACCATGGAGGCCAAGGTAGCAAGGGTATCGACTACGTTATTCTTTTCCCGACGTAGGTAATGTAAAGTGATGTCTTGGAATTGGGAGGCTAGTTCTTCTAGGTGGGCATGGAAGGGTTGGAGTTTCTCGTCATTGACTCTCCATTTTCTGAGCACCTGATCGATGATGAGGGAGGAATCCCCATAGACATCTAGGCGTTTAATACCTATCTTGAGAGCAAACTTGAGGCCTACCGTGCATGCCTCATATTCATCCATGTTGTTGGTGCAGGGGAAATCCAATTTGATGGCGATGGGAGTGTGTGAGTCCTCTGGGGCAATTAGAAGTATCCCAATGCCATATCCCATTTTGTTGGCACTTCCATCAAAGAAAATTTTCCATTGACGGTAGTCTTGAGTAGTGCAGAGGATGTTTTCATCTGGGAATTCAGAGATCTAGACATCAGCTTCTTCTATGGGGAAATCAGAGAGGTAGTCAAAGGTGGCTCTTCCTTTCATGGCTTTCTATGTGACGTACATGATATCTACCTCGGCTAGGAACATAAACCATTGGGACATTCGGCTGGACAAGGAGGGTCTCTCAAGAAGGTATTTGATGGGGCCCATTCGGGATACATGTTTGATGGAGAAGGCGAGCATGTAATGTCGCTACTTTTGGGTGACCCAGACAAGTGAGACACGTGCCTTTTCTAAAGCAGTGTAGTTAACTTCATACTCGGCCAATTTATAACTGGCATAATAGACGGATATTTCTTTGCTAAAATCTTCAAGGTATTGGTCTAGTAAATCCCCAGCTGCAGTGTCGGTTATGGTTAGGTATAGGAGCAAAGGGAGACCAGGCTGT
Source organism: Sambucus nigra (assembly GCA_949130495.1). Lineage (NCBI taxonomy): Eukaryota > Viridiplantae > Streptophyta > Magnoliopsida > Dipsacales > Adoxaceae > Sambucus > Sambucus nigra. The sequence continues at coordinate 448,520,929 of OX422212.1, read as the reverse complement.
GGTGGCATGAGTATCGGGGGTTGGGTCAGATATTATTTAATTGGTCAAAGTCTTCTTAGCATGCGTCGTTCCAAAATTTAGTTGAATCCTTTCGGAGTAGTATGAAGCTAGGTTAAAAAATAGAGGTTAACTAGCTGATGAATCGGCTGATGTATTATAATTTCACGGGGAAGCCTTGGACTTCTTTATTTATTCAGGGAGGTGGCATCTCAAGTATGCCTTTCAGCTTGGCGGGATCTGCTTCTATCCCTTTCTCACTGACCATGAATCCCAAGAGTTTTCCCTTTGTAACGCTGAAGATGCATTTCTACGGATTGAGTCTCATCTGATACTATTATAGTCGTTCAAAGAACTTTCGAAGAGCAGGATCACGACCTTCTATAGTTTTGGAATTCATAATTATATCATCCACATAGACCTCTAGTTTTTGTGAATCAGACCATGCAAGATGGTTATGGCAGCCCTCTGGTAGGTAGACCGCGCATTCTTATGACCAAATGGCATAACACTATAGCAAAAGGTTCCCCATGGGGTGATGAATGCATTTTTTTCTTGGTGGTCTGGGTGCATTTTGATTTGGTTATATCCGGCAAAACCATCGACGAATGACTTGAGATCATGACTTGATATGTTGTCCACGATCATGTCGATATTGAGTAGTGGATAATCATCCTCTAGGGAGTCTTTGTTCAAATCCTGATAGTCTAAAAACATCCAAACTTTTCCTCCTGATTTCAGCACAGGCACTACGTTGGCTAGCTATGTGGAATATTCGATCACAGAAATGAAGCCTACATTCAACTGTTTTACCACCTCTTATTTGACCTTGAGCGACCATTTGGTGCAGATCTTTCTCAACATTTGTTTAACCAGCTTGTAATCTGGGAGATTGGGGATCTCGTGTTAAGCTATTTTGGGATCAATGCCAGGCATATCGTCGTAGGACCATGCGAAGACATCCATGAATTCCTTTAGTAATTCTTTGAGTTGTGCAGGTTCATGCTCGTCGAGGGTAGACCCTATCCTAATCTCGCGCAGTTGGATACTAGAACTGAGGTTAATAACAACAATCTCTTCTTCAATAACTTGAACGCGATTATGTTATTTATTATTAACCTTATTTAGATCACTTAAGAATTGTTCATATAAAAAATCATCATCATCAAAAGTTTTATTAGAATGAAGACAGTTAATGTATGGCACAGCCAGATACTCAAAATCTTCATTTATTTAATTGATAGTAAAAACAACACTGAGAACCTCGTCAAAAGAGGACTCGAATACATTTGAACAAGGATAAACAACAGAAGAAGAAATGGGATAAACATTGGGATTAGGGGAGATTTCAGCAGGTAGAACTGGCACAGCATACCAGTTAAGGAGAGGTGTATCAACAGCTTTAATCAGTTGGGATGGATCCAATGATGTAGTGCCTGAGTGAACTATGCAGAGTGTTGGACCTAGTGTCTGTAAGATGAAGGATTCTTCAGAGTCACTTTCTTCATTCTCTTCGGTATCTTTGATGAGAAGTTGTACATGGTGTTAGGAATCTCGGCCCATGGGTAGCTGTCTTGGAAAAATATCTCCATTCCAGGCTTTATCTTCTTGTCTGTATGGTCATACCATGGTTCTAAAAAGTCGTAAAAGGGGAATTCTTCACCCTCTTTGATGAATTATCCATTCAAGGAGTCACCTGGGATAGTCTAGATGTAGTCTAGTCTTCTCTTTGGTCGAGACAGGTGGATCATTATGAGATCTTATTCTGATGGTTAATACCCCAAACCATAAGGAGCGAAATATTTCTTCACTTCAATCGACTCAAGTATACCTTGGTGTCTTTATCCTAGCCACAACCTGGGCATGAAGTGAATGTTTCTGAAAATTTGAATCACATTGACGTTGCCATAAGGGGCGTATTCTGGACAAACCCTTTCTTTAAAGTTATCCCCTGATGGGAGTAGAGGTGATTCAACTCGAAATCCTGATAGGAGCATATCATTTGACCCATGCTGTATCTCAAGGATTGGACTGCTGGTACTTGCACCCTCGCATTATCGTCATCTCCCAAAATGGTATTGACCCATTTATCGGCAAAGAACTTTAATTTCTGATGGAGTGAGGAAGACACGCCCTTGATTCTGTGAAGCCAAGGTCGTCCTAGCAATAGGTTGAAACAGGCTGGGATGTCAATAACTTAGAATTAAATGACAAGGTTTATAGGGCCAGCCCCTATTACAAGCTTTATGGATCCCATCACCTCTCGACGGGTATTATTGTAGGCACGCACAGCAACGAAGGTTGGAGCGAGGTCGATTTCTTTTAGGCCTACTCATTTGAAGGTTCTCAATGGGCAGACATTCAAGGCGGATCCATTATCGATAAGAGAGAGTGGTACAACCTTCCCCATAACTTCGAAGGAGATGCTGAGTGCATGATTGTGGTTTAGCCTAATCTTGGGGATTTCCACTTCGAAAAAGGATAGCATTCGGGTAGAGGTTAAGGATCTGACCAAATTTATCGATTCTTTTGGTGTGGTAGATGGATGAACTATGGGTCGAGTGAGAAACTTGATCAAAGCATTTCTATGAAGCTGAGAAGACATGAAAAGACCCTATAGAGTGATGTTAACTTGAGTTTTCTTTAGTTTATTAGTAATCTTTCTCTCCTCGAGGGTCATATCTGGCATAGGAAGATTTTCCACACCCTTCCCCTTGTCATTTGCTGGTAGTGAGCTTGGAATCTGGTAATGCCTCCTTGATCTGGTCATGTGATTTACTAAAGAAGGGAAAAAATTAATCATATTTCCTCGTCGATCTCGGGTTGGTTTTCCATCTTGTTTATTTTTCTAAGGAGTTCTTCAAATGATATCATTCCATACATGTCACCTACCGGGCCAGTTTTCACTGAAGCTTGTTCTTCATTCGAATCTCTGAACTCTTCCCCCCATCCGATGGAAACAATTATGTCTTTCTATGTAAAGTTGGTGCATTCCACAACTTCAACGGCTTCTTCATACAGGTGATCCCATTCTGTGGGGATGTGTAAGGGTGAAGGGACCAGGCGCCCTTGTAGCTTCAAAGCATAGAATAACTCGGTCATACTGAATGTTATTGGTTAGCCTGAATAATTATGCCATGATATGGATGACATCATTCAGGCTGACTTCATCGATTGGTACTATCCAAATATATGACTCTCGGGCCCATTTTCATTCTTCCAAGAATAGCATACTGAACCTATGGAAATCAATGATCATATGTGAGGGCAATTTTAGCCCGAACTCTAGGAGTTGGTTTAACACTTATGACAATTCCATGTTTCCATTTTCAGAATGGGTACATATAACGATGAATGCTTTGGTAAGGAGTATAGTGCCTGATTAGTGAGGCAATTAGGATGTAGGAGAAAATATAGGCAAATTTGGAGAGGTTTAGGAAAGTATATGGTGTGATTTGAGTTGAGGGATCGATTTCTAGGTTCTCTTCCAAAAATATATCATTGGCATGATTTGGATGTGGGTTGTGAGTAGTGTTTGGCTTATGATTGGCTAGTGGGGAGATGGTACCCCAATAAATTATTCCTTGGATTATGTTTCATAGGTGAATGAAATGGTCAGTCGTATGGCCATCAGTTTGGTGAAAGGAGCAATGGGAATCTACTTTGATGTTTCTTGGGAGTGGATTTGGCAATGGACAGGGATCCAAATGTTTGATAAGGTTTCAGCTTAACAAGGCTTAATAAAATTTGGTGAGGGGAGCATTGAGCTCGTTTTATTCCTTTCGGACTGGAATAGGGTGAATTTTTGGTGCCCATGAGGTGGTTGGTTGATAGATGTTATTGATGGTTGAGACTGTAGCACTGGAATGTTTGTCATACTTTCTGGGGGTGACCTGTCCGGACACCTTCTTTGATTCATCTTTTGTCTTAGTAAGACCTTCCTTGATTTCTACTCCTGCTTCCCTGGGAGCTCGAAAGTGGGGATAGTATTGTCCTACCATTGTTGCTCGAACATGGGGTAAGAAGTTCTTCTTCACTATCCTGACTTGTTCTTCCTTGGAAGGCCGATTGGTCATGGTTGTTGCTTTTTCCCTCCATCGGGCGATGAAGTTACTGACTGATTCTCCAGGGTTCTATTTGAGCATCTCAAAATCACGGCGGGTGACCTCAATCCCTTCATTATATTTGTATTGTGATATAAATTCTCGGGCTACATCCTCCTAGCTATGAATTTTGGACTCTTCGAGAGACAAAAACCATCGGAGGGCGCTATCCTTTAGAGTTTGCTAAAACAATTGGGCCATCACTTCTTCAGAAGCCCCTAGTAAATTCATGGAACGATGATAACTTTGGAGATGAACAATCGGTGGTCCACTTCCATGGAATTTCTTGATATTTGGCATCTTGAACTTCTCAGGTAACCTCGCTTTAGAATAAGGGGACATATGATTGTAGTCCATGTAACTTCCTGAGATTCTAACTTGGCTAAACTTTTTAGTGAGTATCTTGAGGTCTTCTTTGACTTTATTTAATTCTTCCACTTTTGGATTAATGACCATAATCAAGTCAGCCCCATGCTGGGCAAGATTTGGCATCGGAAGCTTGGTAAGCGGTGGTCCATTAGCAGAAGGGGCACGTGGAGCGTGTTGATACTCTTCAGGAACCCATATAGGCTCGGGTGGATCCACAACGTGAGGACATAGGGCCTCGGGCTCTTGAGGAATGGGAATGTGGTTTCATTTCATCTCTCGGACCTCAATTTGGAGGTTGTAAATTTTAGACACAAGCTGAGCTAGGACTGCCATCAGATTCGGCTGCATAACGGGTACTTAATTTGTGTTATCCATGGAAGGCGGATGGATTCTGGACTCAAGAAGGAGTAATAGGGGAACTTACGAAACTTAAGGGTTGACTTGGCTAAATACCGAAGCCAAAAAGGACCCAAGACAAGGGCTTACGATCGACCTGAGATGGCGTAAAATGGGATTTGTTTCTGAGAAAAAAGGATGAATTTATTTTATTTTTTTCCATTTTTTTTTAGATTGGAAGAGAAAATATTTTGGATTTTTTTATAAAGAGAGGGGAAATATTTTTAACCCTTTTTTGATAAGGAAATGAAAATGTTTTTGGATTTGGATAAAGAAAAAGGAGAATTTTTCCATTGGATACGGTCTCACCATCATTATTATAATTATTATGTTCTCACTTGTATTAAATTCTCCTAAATGCAAAAAGAAATGCCAAACGGGACCCGAGCCTGGAAAAATTGGGTTTTTAATATATGCAAAGCTATGGCTGGACTTGTGACCAGGCTCACGGACAGGGTCCCGTTTTAAAAATTCGCGAAAATTTGGGCGGTAGGCCGAACCAAAATTTCTATAGAGTTTCAGGTTGAAATCGGAAATCTAACATGTGTGTCCTAGGGTTGACACCTATATGCAGGTATGCAGTTGGTTTGGTGAATCGTAAAGGGTTCCCCCCTTTGGCGTGACTTCCATGATATACGTATTGCTCTTGCGGGAAATTGGTATTGTGGACAAGCCATTTGATATACCGGAGTGTACGTGAATTGCCTCACTATACACCTTGTGGGGACGGTACGTGTGAGAATGAATTCAATACACTCGACGTACGTGAACGAATTCCCTACGATATACCTCCCGTCAAGACTTCGGTCAAGCGGTACGATGCGGGGTAACCCTTCGATATACATCGAAGGTACTTGGCCAATGGAAGGTGAGAGTTATATCGCTTTGGCTAACTGCGCCCTACCGGATCAGCGCCCATCAAGAAGTGACCCTCCAGTTACTAGGTAAAACATTTGGTCAATAGCAATGCTCTTTAGTGATGTCGTGTGAATCATGCATGATTCTCTTATTAGTGTCTTATGATAATGTCTTTCTTGATTATGACAAACAGGGAGCAAAGTGCAAGTATCAATGGTACACCAAGTATGGATGGGTGATGTATGAAACAGGTGGATATATGTGACCCTAGGTGCAAATGGTGCGAAGTGTACATGGAGAATTTTCTACAAGTGTGAATGGAAGCATAAGCATGGCATACAGATGAATAATAAAGGGGAACATGCAAAAAGGGGGAGAATATAAGCAAACATAACACCCACGTAAATAGATTCTAACCCTCAAAATAAACATATAATTCCCCAGCGGAGTCACCACTGTGGCCATACTCGATCCTCGCGGTGGGCAGGCAGAGCGATGGAGGATCCTAGGTCCCGGACGTCCTTCTCAGGAGCACTTTGGCTGGCATCATTTGGGTAAGGTGAAAAATGTAGAGAGATTAGAGTTGCTAGTCTATTTTACTCAAAATAGACAAAAGAAGTGGAGCCATCCCGAAGGACAGCATCCAAAGACATACTGATGCATACGAAACGAAAAATGATTCGAAAAGGGTCCGGAGGCTAAGTTACTAAATGGGAAGGTGTTAGGCAACCATTCCGCCCTTTCGATCTCTTATGTATTTTTGCTATTTTCCTTTTATTTTCCTCGTTATGTGTGTGCATGTGTATATATAGTGGAGATAGGAATCATCGACTTATACCATGGAAGAGGTAAAGCCAGTCATCCGTAGGAAGGTATAAAAATAATATTAAAAAATAGGATTTACGCGATTATCCTTACGTTGATCGTTATGAGGGAACGATAACGCATATAGAATAATACGCCACTAAGAACAAATATATGTGTATATATATAATAAGAGAGTGGAGTTTAAAGAAAATATAAAATGAGAGAAAAAGTAAAAAAAATAGGACTCGAGTCTCTGGTTTTACCCCGAGATGCCTACATAGCCTATAGAGGCATCAACGTCCACGTAGTTCGCATACAAAACGAGGGGTGGGGTTTATCCAATAAATCTAACCGGGGGATTCTCTTATTTGTGTGTATGTATGTGTGTAGAAAAAGTGTTTTAGTTGTGAGAAAAGTGTAAGAAAAGTATGAGAATTCTCGTTTGGAATTTATGAGCAAACCCTCTTTTTCTTGTTTTTTGGGTTTTTATTTATATAAAAATAAGGGATGTGCAATAATACTAAATAAAAAGTATATTAGGATGTGTGAGATGAGATAATAAAAGCGCTTAGTAACAAAATAAGTTATTTTGAATTTATGAGAATTTAAGGAGAGAGTTGAGAAAATTGGACCTTCTTGAAGATCTTGAGCTTAATCTTCAATGTTGGAGAGCAGCCCTTAGACTTGGATGATGATAGAGGATAGTTAATTCACCAAGTTTGCTGAAAAGGATGATGAAAAGTGAAGGTTGGAAAGGGATTTGGGTGTGGAAATCACGCGAAATTCGAGAGAGGTTTTCTGGGTTTGTTGAGAGTGGTATCTATCAGATCTGGGATCTCCTTGCAAATGAGGTCAAGCCTCCTTTTTATAGGCCCAGGGCATTGCCAATCGGAATATCCATGTTCCTGTCGGTCGACAGGTGCGTTTAGGAACACTGCCGATAGGCAGGGTTTGGGACTTACCGTTTTGTAGTGTCTTTCAGGCCTTTTTAGAAAATCGATCGTAGTTCGCAAATCGTTGATAATAATCATGAACGGGGATGACCTTTGGAAATGTAATTCAGAGACCTTCGAAAGTCCTTTAGACTGCTCCAGGATTCGGGAGTTGACTTCGGGTCAAATATGGCTCATAATCATTCATCAGTCCATTGGACGGGGAATCATTGAACCCAAATGGACCGTTCATCTGCATGGTACATTCGAATCGCGCATGTGGAATAACATTGGAAAGGTCAGGAGATGTACTTCGACATTCCAAAGAGTTTGATCAGGTTTGGGGTGTTGACTTTGGTCAAACGGGTCCTGAAAACATTTAGTGACCTTTCGAAGTCAAATGGATCGTTCGTCCGCATGGTAAGTCAGAATCGCGCATGGAGCCGACCGTTGGAAAGGGGTTTCAGTTCCCTTCGAAGATTCATTCTTTCTTGGTCGATCTGAAGTGTTGGCTTAGGTCATACGGAGTCCGGGAGCAGCCGGTGGCCTCCTAATTGAGTTTTGAGGGAAAATAAGTCATTCATTAAGGAATTTCGTCCTTGAAATTCTTGGTCCTTAACTTTAGGATCTATACTAATTTCATCCTCAACACCATGGTCTAAGCCCAAAGACTTTAATTTCATCAATCACCCTTTCCAATCCAATCACAATGAACTGTAAGGCCTTACTGCAAATCCTTAAGCATTCCTAACATGTCTATTTAACAAATCTCGAGATGATCAATATTCACCAAACTTGGCCCTATAAACTATGAATTGTGGATCATTTAATGTTAGATTCCACAACCTACGTTTCCTCAAACAAATCTCGGGTCATGCCTAGGGACGTTTGTAATACCCCTACCTAAAAATAAATATATTTTGTATAAGTTAGGTATTTTATTGGGAAATTTTTTTTGGAGAAACAAATGCATAAGGAAATAGGGAAAATTCCACAAAAGGTGACACATCGCACGCATGGATTAAAAGGGAAAAATGTACGTTTCATGGTCCGCATGGATGAATACCCATGATAAATTTGTTGGTGCGAATATGTTGGTTAAGTACAACATGAATTACTCAAGTAACAACCGTGACACGAACATAGATAATATTATACGATAATAGCGCCGGTACGCAACATAGTAAAGTAGAACTTTGCGGGGATTTTATAGGCTTACTTGTTGGCATTATAAATAATTCTACCAAAAATTTGAGATGCTAAAATATATATAAAATTTTTATGGAGACAAAAATGGTAACAAAGTTGGTTTTTCACACCAGGGTCGATTGACCAGCCAGGGGGTCGCGGTCGACCCCATCTCCGAGGGCAACCCACAGTGGGCAAGTTTTGTTTGCGTGTCACATTTTTTCCACTGTATATTCATGATTTTTCTATCACTTAGGAGGTCCAGACCATGTTATTGAGGGGTTAGTCATCCTTGGTAGTGTATAAAGAATACATGTGAGGTGTTCAGGGTTAGTCTTCTCATCCCCATTTCACTAGCTTCTCTCCCTCTCTCAAAGACTTAAACTTCCATAAGAGATGTTTTTTGATAGATTTCTTTGGGATATAACCACCCACCTAAACAAATATATACACCATTAACCATGTCTAAAGACCACAACCAAACTCCCAAACCCTTATCTAAACCTTAGGACGACTTCTTAGAAGAAGAATATGATGTTCTTGAGATGTTTTGATGGGTACTTGAAGATGGAATTTGAAGAAGGTTCCTTAGAGGTGGAAGAGAGCTTACATGAAGATGGGGAATGGATTCATGGAGATAAGATTTGGTTGGCTCTTAGAGACCCCTTGAGGCTAGCTTTGGAGGTGGGGTACTTCATATTCTTCACCATCTCCACCATTTATAGAGCTCTTTCAGGTAGGTTTTTCTATCCTCGGTTTAATGTTAATTTTATCCATAAATTTTAGTTAGTTATTTTACATATATTAGGCTTAGTTGATGTAGGATTTGTGATAGTTTGCATCCATGGAGTTTATTGGTTGATTTCTTTGATTTCATGAACAAATGGTTTTCAAATAAAGGTTTTAAAGTGTGTTTTGAATTAGGCAAAAATTCAGATTACTATTTTCCACAATTTGAGTGTAAGAGTGTGTATGAAAATGGCTATAATGTATTTATTAAGTACCCACTCCATGTTTTAAGGAAAAATGGGCATTTAAAAGAAGGTTTAAATGAGGTTTAAAAGTATTACAAATTCATAATACTATTCCTGAACATTTTTATGGAATAAAAATGTTAGATAATATTATTTTAGTGTGTTTTCTAGTGAAATAAAAAATGGACACTTTATGGAATAAAAGAGGGGGAAAATGATATTTTGTGCATTTCTAGTAAAAATAAATAACGGACTTTTATATGAAATAAAAATGCGGAATGATGTTAATGTTGTCAAAATATTTATGAAATAAATATTTCTATGTTTCATGTAAAATGGAGAATTTTGTGAATAAATGAACATTTTTAAGTTACAAGAAATTAATAATGTCTTACTTACTCGAAAGGAATGTTTATTGTGAATAATATATAAGTTTAGAGAGGTATTCATGTTTCTCCCATTTGATAAGATTTTAGCATTTAAAGTACATTTTCTATGTATACGAACTCATAGTATTTTGTATGTAATTATGTGAGCGAGTTTAGAGGAACTCTTGTTGGGTTTAAACATAAAGTAAGACAAAAGGAAAATTTAATCTAGTGTAAAGGGTGCTTGTAATAACCCATGACTTTAGGACTGAGAAATTAAATTTTTGGGAGAAATTAAATTTTATTTAAATTGAAGAATTTTAAAATTTGGTAATCGAGGACGTTATAAAGTATTTCAGATGACGATTTTGAGCGCACCATCGATTCCGGATGGGTCAAGATAGTCGAAATGACTATCATTGAGTTTTATTTCGGCTACAGAATATTTTTAAGTTAGTTTGACTCCAATTGGACTAAACGAGTCATTTAAAGTGCGTATTACCATTTAAAACTGGGATTTATGTTTTAAAGGTTTAAGAGGCTTGCGGATCAAGCAATTCTCATTTGTGAGAAAGAGAGAAACCCATAGAGAAAGGGGAAGAAAGAGAGAGGAAGAAGAAAGGAAGAAAAATAGAGGAGAAAGCTTGAAGATTCTCGCTCGTACGTGATCTCGGGGATGATTCGACCTCTACAATTCTGAGGCAAGTGTTTAATCTTGCCAAATATTTCATTTGGGTATTTCATTTCATAGATTGTGGATAAAATAAATGGATTTTTGGGTTATATGTGAAAACCTAGATTTTTGGACTAAAAACTTGAATTTAATGTTTATATATGGGATTTATAGCATTCAAATTGATAAGATGAGGTGTAGGTTGGGTTTCGACCGCGCCTCAAGGGAAGATTCTACATCATTCTTTGTAGGACAAAATTTTGGACTCGCGGTCGACTGGGGGTTTGGGATCGGTCCTCTATTTTTAGCTAAAGTTTGAGATTTTCTTCTACCCCTTTTCTTTTGGGTTTGACTCTTGGGGGGTATTCTTAATGGACTTATTATGGAAGGCTATGATGTAATGTTAAGGGATTTGTGCCTTAGGATGATTAGGGGCATTCGGACCCATGTTAGAAATGGATTTTGAGAGCATGATGCATCTCTTTACTGTGGAAAGGATTGAGGGACTGAGTCATAGGCGGATTATCTTGAAGTGTTGGTGGTTGGCTATCATGGAATAGTTATAAAATTTAGAGATAGTCCCTTTATGTTTATGTGTGTCTTAATAATAGATATTCCGGGGTATAGTGGGGAATCTCATTAAGGATGGGAGTTCTATTGTGAAGTCAGAAGTGAGTTTGGATGACGTGAAGTTTAGAACTCTTTGAGAGAGTCGTGAGGGTATGGCATGAAATTGTATCTTAATAATTATGTTGAATCCTTATAGTGATAGGATTATAAGTAAGATATGATTGGGGACCATTGAGAGGTATAGGTCGCGTATCCTTAGTGAGGATAAATTCAAGGAATATGTTGTGAATGTGTTAATGTTAAGGGTTCATAAGGACAATTGAACCATAGTCGAAATTAGGAGCTATTGGGTCATACTATCAACTAGAATAGTGTGTTGTAAATTCTAGTCGGGATAGTGGTTATATATCAGTGTGAGATTTACAATGGGGATTCCAATAAGTGATGGGATCATGGAATAAATTTAGGATTGATATTGAGGTTTGTAGACTATTAGTTATGTGCATAACAATAGTCGAAATTATTACTAGATATATCGATGTGGTTTCGAATATAGATGGGATGTATAGTGATTAATACATACATTAAAATTTGGGTTGATAATCTTAATATGGGATATATTGCAATACTATTCATATCATAGGAGAAATGGATGGATATGCTTCAAGTGAGGAATCTTATACATGTAAAGAATTAAGTTAATATGATTGGAGTGATGGATAGTATATTGAGGGTTATATATATGTGTATCCGAGTTTATAAATTTTATACATACGGATGAAAGATGGTATGTATATATGTGTGTGTGTATATATATATATATATATATATATATATATATATATATATATATATATATATATGTATATGTATAAATATGTATATATGTGTGTACATATGGTGTGAATACCTATACCGTGCACGATGGTTTGAATTTATGATGTGATCATATGGATGTGTATATATTGTGTGTGTGAATTATATATACTTATGGTGTGAATCATACCCGACACATGCTATCATGGGATGTTGCGCGATGAGGGTGAGCACCCTGGCTTGAGGAGTAGGGTGTGGATATTCCCCATGTCATAGTCGTCCTTTTTATGACTGTGTGATTTTATTTTGGGGGTGAAAAGTCTTGGGTATGGGACGTTCTCACTTGACAGTAGGAACTATGACCGCTTCCCGATTTTGACCACGAAGTGGATGACATTTAGTCCCACCGGTGGTCCCCAGGATTCCATGTGAGTGATTCCCTGGAAGATGATAGCATGGTGCAATATTTTGATATCCTATAGTCGTTTATGTTATGTGCATTGCATTGTGTTCATTATGTGTGATATGTACACGTGGTTATTGGAATGAATGATTGCCTATATATATATGTTTAGATGAAATATATATATATACTTGTATATGTCCTATAGGAGAAGAGGATATGAAGTTTTGATGATGTGCATATTGGGTTATTATGGTGTACTAGTTCATTGGGGTCGAACGATCATACTTGGAGACAACTGCGATTATATCGACCCTAGGATTTAGTGGTGATTTTGAGTTGTTGTTAGATAGTAATTTATATTTACAGTTGTTGCATTAGTAGAATTTGTGTGAATGACATAATGGATCCCTATGATTAACATTTTCAAGGAGTAGTGTATCGGGGGGGGGGGGGGTTCCTTATTTGGATTTCGCTTTGCGAGACGCACAACGCACGAAACGTAGTGCAATGTTGAGAGTGGAGAGAAGTTTTGTCCTTAATAAACTGTATGCATGTTATTTAGAGAATAAAATCTTATATTGAAGCCTAATGTTAATGTGTAACATATTAAAACTTATAACTTGTGTAAGTTAATAAATGGAATCATAAGAGCCTAGGAAGGCATATATGTGCATATATTTAAGTGGGATTAGAATGGTAAGAATTCGTGGGTTATATTAGGATGGCAAGTCATGTGGGTATTGTTCATGCGTATAGTGAGTTATCCTTAACTTGTTCGGGTAACTTAACTAAGGTTCCAGGACCCGATTAGGTGTGCGTAGTAGGTGAGAGGTGACCTTGGGGTTCCACGAGAGTGCGACTCCACTTTAATTATGGAATAAATTCATTAATATTTATTGTGCACAGTTAACACACTCGCTAAACATTTTTACACCTCAGGCTATGACTCGCTTGCATTTCTCTTTTTCTATATATATATATTGTACTACAAGTGTCCTGCCACATGTATACTGGATGCTTTGCAATCTAAAGTCTTGGGAGCCGTATGAGGTGCGGACTGTTACGGGATTTAGTTGGTAGCCGCTTCCTATCTCTTTGTAAATCAAGATAGGACTCTCTTTTGTATCGGGCTTATACCTAAGGGATATATAGTTGCTTATGTTTCTTCTTATGGTTGTTGTACTGTCTGTGACCCGACATCTTACTCGGGTATATTTCCTTGTATATTCTCATTTAATTTTAATGTTAGCATTTTCTTTTATCATGGTACTTGTGTACATTTTTCATTTGCTAGTAGTTAGATACCGTTGGTTTGTTGTCCATTGCATGTTTTATTTAAAAATTTTAGGATCCTCTTATATGGTTTTGGGTAGTTAGCCTTATCTATTATAGTATAGTCTGTTGATGCCGAGCCTGAGCCTGAGCCATCTAATATTCCTAATTTAATGTAGTATAGGGCTGACCACCCGTTATTATTTTAAGCGGGGTGTAACAGATGGTATCAGAGCATCAGGTTCTATAGCCTTTAGGATCTTTGAGGGTTTTCTACATTCTTCTATCAACCTTATTGATATACATACCTACTATTAGGATTTTTGTGTTAACTATATTTATCTTCTTCTGCGATGTGTACTCACTTCAATGAAGTTTTGACGCTGTTGCCTCTCGTCTCAAATGTCGCAAACAATAAGTCGTCCAGGAAGTGGAAAGATGAGAGATTCAATATCCATAACAGATTTTGGGTCTGCTTTGACTGGAAGTGTTTTCTTTTCGCGACTTAGGTGGAGATAAGGAGGATAATTCTAGTGGTGATTCCCGATGATCTGTCGGTGGTCGAGTGGGAAGGAGAATTGACTTGAATGGAGAATTTTGTGATTGATAAGGTATCTACTGATGAAAAGCGACTAGTGAAGCCCTTGGGAGGTTTATATTGATGAATTTCCTGTCATTTGTTAGGAAACTATGTGTTGGTGATTTTCCTGATGTGAGGTGTGCGGAGTTGTTCCATTGCTTGGAGTATCGCCTTCTTGGAAGAGTGAGTAAGGAATTTGGAGAATTGGGTTCATTGAGTAGAAATGAAGGAGTTGTCAGGGGTTGGAATAGCATTTTTTTCCTTCAATATGATTAGGAAGGAGTTTAGGGAAGATGTTTTTCTTATGGAGAAATGGTCTTTGGGAAGGAGAGATTGTCTTGGAAGAAGTAGAGGACTTTGAATAGGGATTAATGGATTAGGTGAAGCAGTTGCAATATGGATGTGTAATGTAGAATACCTTTTTTTGGGTTAGGTCACGCTTTGGGCGGTATTAGGATCGTTGCATGTAAGGTATAAGTGGGGTTAGCTGTTATAACCATAGTGTGTGTAGAATTTCCTTGGAGGAAGGAGTGAGTAAGTATGGCCTTTGTATGGCACCTTTTGGGATACTAGACCGTCTCGTGATGAACTAGTAGAGAGTAATGCTATTGAATTTCGGAAGTGCAAACTGATGAGCAGTGGTTATAAGGTTATTGTTTTCTTGATAGGCTAGGGCAGGTAAGTGTAGTATTCCAATGAGGGAAGGAGTTACTTTGCAAGAATGTTTTGATGTAATGTAAAATAATTGTATAACTGAGAGGTTCAGAGTTTAACAGATTCATTGTTGTGCGGAGAATTTGGCTCTTGGTTGTGCTAGTTATGAGAACTACGGTTTGGTGAGAGTATTGTATTATTGGGGCCTTACGTCTTGTATATAAGGCATTTGATTGATGTGTTGAAATGTATGAAGTTATTTTATAGTATATTCTTATATAGGCCTTCGGTCCATATCAATGATTCGAAAATATTTTATAAAACCTTAATCGTGGTTCAACTGATCTCAATCCCCGACATATCTATAGAGTAGTGTATTGGGAGGGTTCCTGGTTTGGATTTCTCTTGCGAGACCTCCCCCGCATTAAGCTAGCTAGTGTCAGGAATTGATAAGAGTTCAACCATTGGCAAATTTCAAACTTTTATATATACTTAATATACTATTATAGATATTTATTGTGAGTATATTACGATTTGAGGCTAGTGGAGCCGGGTTATGTATTTTTACGAGTTGAGCTCAGTAACCAGGTATGTGGGGGCCTTGGTTAGCTAGTTCGATTTTAAAGATATGGTTCGATGTGAGAACTGGTAGAGATGGGTATAGTGATCTTGATGGTATATGTAAGTACTAGATGAGATTAGAAGTACTTGGCATATCTTAAATTTCGTGGACAAAATTATTGTAAGGGGGGAGTATATAATACGACTTTGGGACTGAGAAATTAAATTTTTCAGAGAAATAAAATTTTATTTAAATTGGAGAATTTTAAAATTTGGTAATTACGGCCCAAAAATTGAGGACGTCGTTAAGTATTTCGGATGACGATTTTGAGTGCTCCATCGATTCTGGATGGGTTAAGATAGTGTAAATGATTGTCATTGAGTTTTATTTCGGCTCCGAAATATTTTTAAGTTAGTTTGACTCGAATTGGAGTAAACGAGTCATTTAAAGTGCGTATTACCATTTAAAACTGGGATTTTATGTTTTAATGGTTTAAAAGGCTTATGGATCAAGCCATTCTCATTTGTGAGAAAGAGAGAAAACCCTAGAGAAAGGGAAAGAAAGAGCAAAAAGGAAGAAAGGATGAAAAATAGAGGAGAAAGCTTGAAGATTTTGGCCCGTACGCGATCTCGGGGATGATTTGACCTCTACAATTTTGAGGCAAGTGTTTAATCTTGCTAAATATTTCATTTGTGTATTTCATTTCATAATTTGTGGATAAAATAAATGAATTTTTGGGTTATATGTGAAAACCTAGATTTTTGGACTAAAAACTTGAATTTAATGTTTATATACGGGATTGATAGCATTTAATTTGATGAGATGAGGTGTAGGTTGGGTTTTCATGTGGGAAAAATGATTTAGTTAAAGATTCAGGGTTGGATGATAAAATTTTGGGTGTTTGGAGAGTTTGGATTTTGCTCAAAAATGGGAAAAGAGCAAGATATCTGGTATGGACGGTCGACCGCTCCCAGGGTACCGGTCGAATGAGCCTCAAGGGAAGAGTCTACTTCATTATTAATAGGACAAAATTTAGGACTCGCAGTCGATCGGGTGTCTTGGACCAATCGATCAGTCCTCTATTTTTACCTAAAGTTGGGATTTTCTTCTACCCCTTTTATTTTGGGTTTGACTCTTGGGTGGTCTTCTTAATGGACTTATTATGGAATGTTATGATGTAATGTTAAGTGATTTGTGCCTTAGGATGATTAGGGGAATTCGGACCCATGTTAGAAATGGATTTTGAGAGCGTGATGCATCTTTTAGTGTGGAAAGGATTGAGGGACTGAGTGATAGGCGGATTATCTTGAAGTGATGGTGGTGGGATATCATGTAATAGTTATAAAATGTAGATATAGTACTTTTGTGTTTATGTGTGTATTAATAATAGATATTCCAGGGTATAACGGGAAATCTCATTGAGGATGGGAGTTCCATTATGAGGTCAGAAGTGTGTTTGGATGACGTGAAGTTTATAACTCTTTGACAGAGTCGTGAGGGTATGGGATGAAATTGTTGGTTAATAATTATGCTGAATCCTTATAGTGATAGGATTCTAAGTAAGATATGATTGGGGACCATTGAGAGGTAAAGGTCGCATATCCTTAGTGAGGATAAATTAAAGGAATATATTGTGAATGTGTTAATGTTAAGGGTATATAGGGTCAATTGAACCATAGTCGAAATTGGGAACTATTGGGTCATACTATCAACTAGAATAGGGTGTTGTAAATTCTAGTCGGGATAGTGATTATATATCAGTGTGAGATTTTCGATGGGGATTCCAATAAGTGATGGGATCATGGAATGAATTTAGGATTAATATTGAGGTCCGTAAACTATTAGTTACGTTCATACCAATAGTCAAAATCATTACTAGATATATCGATGTGGAATGTATAGTGGTTAATACATACATTTAAATTTGGGTTGATAATCTTAATATGGGATATATTGGAAGACTATTCATATCATAGGAGAAATGGATGGATCTGCTTCAAGTGAGGAATCATATTTATGTAAAGAATGAAGTTAATATGATTGGAGTGACGGCTAGTATATTGAGGGTTATATACATGTGTACCCGAGTTTATAAATTTTATACGTACGGATGAAAGATGGTTTGTATATATGTGTGTGTGTGTGTGTATATATATATATATATATATATATATATATATATATATATGTATGTATGTATGTATAAATATGTATATATGTGTGTACATATGGTGTGAAAACCTACACCGTGCATTATGGTTTGAATATATGATGTGATCATGTGGACGTATATATTTTGTGTGTGTGGATGATATATATACTAATGGTGTGATGCATCCCCGACACATGCTATCATGGGAAATTGCGTGATGAGGGTGAACAGCCTGGCTTAAGGAGCAGGGTGTGGATATTCCCCAGGTCATAGTCGTCCTTTTATGATTGTGTAATTTTATTTTGGGGGTGAGAAGTCTTGGGTATGTGCCGTTATCACTTGACGGTAGGAACTATGACCGCTTCCCATGCATTGTGATTTGGTTTTGACCACGAAGTGGGTGACATTTAGTCCCACCGATGGTCCCCAGGATGGTATGTGAGTGATGCCCTGGAAGATGATAGCATGGTGTAGTATTTTGATATCCTATAGCCCTTTATGTTATGTGTATAACATAGTGTACATTATATGTGATATGTACACGTGGTTATGGGAATGAATGATTACCTATATATATATATATATATATATATATATATATATATATATATATATATATATATATATATATATATATATATATGTTTAGAGTAAATATATATATACTTGTATATGTCCTATAGGAGAAGAGGATATGAAGTTTGAATATGTGCATCTTGGATGATTATGGTGTACTACTTCATTGGGGTCGAAGGATCCTACTTAGAGACAATTACGGTTATATCAACAGAAGGATTTAGTGGAGATTTTGAGTTGTTCTTAGATAGTAATTTATATTTATAGTTGTTGCAGTAGTAGAATTTGTGTGAATGACATAATGGATCCGTACGATCAACATTGTCAAGGAGTTGTGTATCGGGAGGGTTCCTTGCTTGGATTTCGCTTTGCAAGATGCCCCACTCACGAAACGTGGTGCAATGTTGAGAGTGGATAGAAGTTTTGTCCTTATTAAATTGTATGCATGTTATTTAGAGAATAAATTCTTATATTGAAGCCTAATGTTAATATGTAACGTATTAAGACTTAATACTGGTGTAAGTTAATAAATGGAATCACGAGAGCCTAGGAAGCCATATATGTGTATATATTTAAGTGGGAATAGAAGGGTAAGAATTAGTGGGTTATATTAGGATGGTAGGTGATGTGGGTATTGGTCGTGCGTATGGTGAGGTAGGTTATCTTTAATTAGGTCGGATAACTTAACTAAGGTTCCAGGACGCGATTAGGTGCGCCCAGTAGATGAGAGGTGAGCATGGGGTTCCACGAGAGTGCGACTCCACTTTAATTATGGAATAAGTGCATTGATATTTATTATGCATGGTTAACACACTTGTTAAACGTTTTTAGACCTTCGGCTCTGACCCGTTTGTATTTCTTTTTTGCTATATATATATATATATATATATATATATATATATATATATATATATATATATATATATATATATATATATATATATATTACTACAGGTGTCCTGCCGCATGGATACCAGATGATTTGTTATCGAAAGTCTCGGGAGCCATATCAGGTGTGGACTGTTATGGGATTTAATTGGTATTCGCTTCCTATGTCTTTCTAAATCTAGATAGGACTGTCTTGTGTATCAGGTTTTTACCTAGGGGATATATAGTTGTTTATATTTTTTCTTATGGTTGTTGTACAGTTTCTGACCTGACAGATTATTCGGGTATATTTCCTTCTATATTCTCATTTTATTTTTAAGTTAGCATTTTCTTTTATCATGGTACTTGTGTACATTTTTCTTTTGGTAGTAGTTAGATACTGTTGGTTTGTTGTCCGTTGGATGTTTTATTTAAAAGTTTTGGCATCCCCTTTTATTATTTTGGGTAGTTAGCCTTATCCATTATAGTATAGTCTGTTGATGTCGAGACTAAGCCATCTGAGATTCCTGATTTAATGTAGCATAGGGCTGGCCACCCGTTATTATTTTAAGCAGGGTGTCGTAGTTCTATTTCATGTAATAAAATTGTTAAATTGACAAGTGTGAACGTGGAGAAATTATGATATTGAACAAGTGTTAAATTGGTTAAAAGGTGTTTAAAGCATTAAGTTGGAAACTTCATTATCATTTTGGGGAAAGTAACACTTGTTAGAGGATTAAACTGCAAATGGATTACAAAAAGGGTAAATTGGTAATTTACCTAAAGTGAGACATTTTTATGGAATAAAAATGTTAGTGAATGTTCATATTAGTATGGTGGAAATTTAATTAACTACTAAATGGCATAAATTATTTTGACATAAAATCGACGTGTGTGTGAATAAAGTACTTAAAGGAGAAAGAAATCTTTTTTTCCAATTGTTAAATGGAAAAATGGACAGTTAAGTCCGGGTTTTTGGCTTTGTTTAAGTAAAAGTAAGGAAATGGAAAGATGTGGACATTTTTGAAATGTTTAAACATAAAATAGGAAAAGGACTTTAGCCCTTGGGTGAAAAACCTTATATCACAAGCCAGAGCATATGGTGCACATAGCCGTCGGTGTGGAGCACGTGTATGTATGCGGTATAGAAAGATTTTGACAAATGATAAAGGAAATATGGAACATATCATGAAAGGGGTTGAGTGCTAATATGTGTTAATACAACAAACTTGAATGAATGTAATTAATGTTCCGATAAAATTGAAATGGATAAGTAAATGCATAAATATATCAATGTCCATAAAGAAATGAAAAGGGTTAAAGGTAGTAAATAAATGGGTGGTTAAGCAACCTGACTGGTTAAGCCCGTATTTAAAACAAGAATGTGTTGTGAAAGGGATTTTCAAATATTAAATAAGTATTTTCTAACATGGGGATTGTGTGAGTTGAAATGGCGAGTTTGAATGAAAATATTAATGGGCATTTGAATGAATAAAAGGGTAAATTATAGTGAGGGAATGGTTTTAATAAATTAAGTGGAAAGGTTTCAAGTGTTGAACCGCATGCATTAAACAAAGTGAGAATATTAGAAATAATTAAAGGAAACCTTAAGTATATTAAGGTTAATTCATTTGGGAAAGTACGATTTTCGAAAAAAATGATTGATGCATTGGAATATGTATTCTTCAAATGTATACATATGTATATATTTACATATTTTTCAAAGGTATATTTATGTTGATACATTTTTTTCAAAGGTATATGTAGATATATACATCCCAACTTTCTTGTGGTAGGTTGGGAGTGATTTCGTATTTTGAGGGCGTTATACAGGTAAGTATATTTTATTTATGTTTTATGTCAGTAGGTTTGTTTACCTGGACTTCGGGGTGCTCCCCATTGGTCCCTCACATAGTTCATCTCGAAATTGGAATCGCATGCTAACAAGTGAAATGTTAATTAAAACAAAACTAGACTAGCAACATTGTTTAGGTTGTTTCAATGCACTTCACACCCGGTTGACTCACGGGTAACCGATAAATTCGTGTCGGGGCATTACAATTGTGCTTGCTCCTTTAAATATCCAAGAAAAAATCCTTTGAACTCCATAATTTCTTCCTCTTCTTCTCCAAAAATCCCTAATAACATCTTCATGGAATATCATCTTGGTCAAACATGTGGTGTATATGGGTTTTATAAGCTTGAATATGGTGTAAAAGGGTTAAACTATGGTGTTTTTACATGGAGAAATAGTGGTTCTAGGGTGGCATATGATGGTTGGTGGAGGAGGATCTCAAAGAGCTAAAGAGAGGCCAAATTTGATTGTTCCCCCAAAACCCTAGTGCTTAAATCCTAAAATTCCTCTAAACTCAACCCATAAATCAATTATTCCATCAACCCTTTAACCTGTCACACCCTAGTTTTGGTATGCATGCACAAGAGAGTATATATAAAATAATGAATTAAAGTTAAGGATAACATAACTTTATTCATTAGTAAAGTAGTTTATATAGGGTAGAACAATCACAGGGGGTGAGTTACATGTTTTTAACACAAACTATAAAGCACAAAATACAAAAGTTCCACTACTTGCTTCCATTTGGATTATTCTCTGCCCACACATTCACATATTCAAACAGGTTAGTGGTATCTTCTCTAAAAGGGAAAAAATATTATCCTCTTTCTTCAGGTTGATCTGGAGGATAAAAGAATTTGAACAAATATGTTAAGCAGTCTTTACCAGTTCTATAACGAATATATATATATATATATATATATATATATATATATAAATATATATATATATACGAAAGTTGGAGTGTGTACAGAATTTAGTGTATCACAATGCTTAATGAACTAAAGTTGATAATCCCACAGTTATCAATTTAATAAGGGTTACATATAGAAAAGTTAAGACATCAGTAAAACAAACTAATATTCAACCCAAAACCTTTAGGGAAAAGTAACTGGCTACGCACACAATCATAGTGGCACTCATACATATGTAACAAAAATCAAGGCTCTCTATAATTTGAGGTCATTAGTCCAAATAGAAAGTTATTTGGAAAAACACTTTTCTCTACTTCCTAGTTAATATTGATTCACATAAAGTAAATAATGGAAGAAAAGTGCAAGGGTGAATTGATTCATTAAGGAATATGATATGAGTTATTCGGTGAGAAGGATTAAATTAATCCGCATACAATTTCAAATATCCCTAATATTTACTAAATTATGTAGTATGACAGTATTGTGACATGCACATACTAAGAGTAAATAGGAGCTATAACGTAGTAATATAAATAGGAGTATGTCAAATACACAGTTTACTATTGAAAAGGTAGGACAACCTACTTGCACCTACTTTCTCGGTATATCGTACAACTTTATGTATCAAAGGAGGATATTGGGAGGAGCTAGTACTTCATTATCTCTATAAATGCTTGGGTATATAACTATCTGTTAGAATTTGCAATTGGGTTTGTTAGTTTGTAAAAAAAACTGTATCTTTTAAAGTTTCGAGGGCTTAATTGTAAATAATTTGGGACTTTAAAATCTTTGACTTATGGTCGTATTTGAACTTCGGTGAAAGAGACACTATCTTAAAATATTTTGAAGTTTTCATTGATAAATTTTGATGTTCAAATTGATAAGTGAAAAATGTTAGGAGGGGTAAAATTAAAATTTAGGAAAAATATTAATAAGTTAAAACCTCGCTTTTCGTAACATAGGCTAGGTTGATCCAAACATGGCCTTACCTTAAGTCATTTTGATCAGAAAAATAAAATAAAAACATTAGAAAAAATTTGAGAGAATTCTGATTGGCCATGCGCCCAAACGCATGAAGTCAAAGTTTATGATCAAAAAGTTCTTCTTCCCCTTGACAGTTTACTTTAGTGTTTTTGATTTTTTACCTGATATGTATCCTTCATTTTTGAACCATTTGAGATGAATTATTAACTAACTCAGCCTAAAATTTCTTAAGGAATCCACATATATAGGTTTGATGGATAGAGATGTAGTATATATCAAGTTCTATAACTGTGTGTTTTACTAAAAAGTTGACCTAACATTCATAGCTTTCAAGAATATAGCAAGGATTCTTATGAACATAGCTTGGTTTCTTCTATGCCTAGGAGTAGTTTGGATTTTATTTAAAAGGTTAAGATTGGCAATATTGTAGAATTCTAGATTTTTTGTTTTCTGGTTCAAAATACACTTTCAATCGATTAGAGCTTAATATGCACATTCAAGGCATTTTATCATTAAAAACGAGTTCTTGAGGTTTAATAAAGACATTAATATCTATAAACCTGAGTTTTGATCATATTTGAAAGTTAAGAAAACTTCATAATTTTCACTTCTACATAAGAATTCCTACTGTTTTGACATATTCGAGCATTATAACAACACATAAATCGATTGAACTAAAAAATTGAATATTGTACATAACATCATAGTGTACTTGTTTGGAGTGAAACATTTGATCTTTGAAACTTATGTTTGAGTGACTTTAGACTGAGGAATTCGTGGGGTATTTATAGTATATGATCAAAGGAGTTCATTGGTAGAGAAGGGATGTGGATTTGAAGTGAAATTTTTAGGTTTTCTAGCTTAGGTAGTATTACTCACTTGTGGAAATGGTGTAAATGTGTTATTGTAAGCTTGTTATGTTGATGTGCAGGCTTAATTGGATAGGTTGTTTTATACAATTAACAAAACTTGGTATTTGTTCCTTGGTTGGTCATCTATATTCATTTATAGCCTTAAAAGTGTATTTCTGATTATGTTTAGGGGTATTTTATTAATTTTAAAAAGTTTCAAGGGATGATATTATAATTTTGTGTTAGTTGAAGTCGAAAGGATTAATTTGATATAAAGTTGAGGTCTAAGGGCTAAGTATAAGTTAATTTATGTTAGTTTGAAGGTTTTGGGGGCTAGTTTGTAATTATTAAAACATCAAGGTGTTCAAGTTAATTTAGTAATGTTGTAGGTCATCAAGTATAGATTCATTCTTCTTAGAAGACTTTTTAACATCAATACTTTATAAGGGTTGAAAAAATGATTGTAGGCGATCAGGGCCGGTTGATAGATTTGATTAGAAAGTCCCGGTTATTACATAACCCATGTTTTGATCTGAGACACTCAGAGCTCGATAACTCATCTAATTCGATGATCCACATCGCGACACCATATTAAAATGTGCTAAAAATTTCTGATTTTCACCCGATCATTTGAACGACTTGGACCTCGTTCGAATGGTATCCCTTCTAATTGGAATGAGAGTCCCAAGGAGGGATCTAATTAGGGTAAATGTGTCTTAAAAGAGTAAATGACATCAGCTCATTAGAATAGGAAACTACTCATCGTTTGAATGATAATGCACCTCGTTCAGACAAGCGCATTCTAATGATATTCTAGATAACGTTGGAAATAAAACCGTTCCTAGTCATTAGAAGGTCTTTCAAACCTCGTTCGAGCTACATGCCTTTCCTCGTTCGAGACATGGCCACTCATTTGAATGAAATCCATAAATCCAATCAATAGCTTTGAGTCATACCAATCTAGTTTAATCGAACTAGGGCAACTACATTACCAAAATTTCACCCAAGATCCATCTTACAAAGTCTAAAGTCCAAATGGGTCACACCAAGTCACTAAATTTCACGAGTATGATCAAAATCGCTAGGACGGGTGTTACATTCTTCCCTCCTTAGGGAATTTCATCCTTGAAATTTTAAACCCCGTAAATTTCTTGAGTTCGTGGAGGTTATTAATCCTCACCCCAAGTCAAAGGGATCCTTCAAGGATGGGCTATTAAAATCTTAAACTACCAAGAAGTCATGATACTTTTTTCACAAGAGCGATCACCAATGAACTGCACACGAGAAGGTCATAATTCCTACTATTAGGCTTGTATTCAAATTTCATAACAATCCTTAAATCTCTATTTTCCCAAAGATCACACCCAATCAAGTAAATTTCTTCACTCGCGTAATAATCAAATTTATTATTAAATCACATTAAATTACTTTACTCGCGTAATTAAAATAAAGCGTATTTTTTCGAATTAATTCCCCAAATTAATTAAATAATAATACAATGATATACATGGTATTAAAATAATGGTACATTATGTGATTCATTGTGTTAAGCTTTCGATACTTTCTTGGTCAAACAATTTTTTTTCTAATTGACTTTAACCAACATCTAATAAATTCATTGATTCTCAGACTTTACTGGGAGGAGTTCATAATGCCTGCACAAGGGATAGTGCTCCAAATAAAATGGCCTAGGGACCACCCCAAGCCCCACTTAAAGAGCATCCTCCTCAGCAAAGGTGCAGACACATGTCCGATCCTATAAGCTTACGCCTGGGGAGGTTGGGTTGTGAATGACCTAATGATGAGGACGAGCAATATGTCGAAGAGAATAATTGGAGTTGTTGGGAGCCTTATCATATCTCTAGAGGCACTGTGCGACCTAGTCAGCCCAGCCGAGGGTGAAGTGGCAGGCTGAACTGAGAGTGTAGGCCAAGGTCATCATCTATATAGAGATTAATCAAGGGATCGGCCTTTAATTGGCTTAGCCAAGTAGCAGACGACCTGAGAAATATCCTCTATAGTTCCATAAGTATAGCTGGTTCCAAAAGGAATGAAAGATGTGATGACCGCCGACCTCCTCATGGCCGAGATGAGGAGCAGTGAGAGGTGAATAGGTGACAGAGAACAATTTCTAGAGATCACTTGGTTCACCCAGATGGTAGAAAAGGGGATGAAGATAATGTGGCGCAGGCAGAGGTTATAACAACAGTCGCGAGACCCTGGGATGATTCTATCCAAAGTTTGCAGGATAAGCTTGGGATATCCTGAAAAGCCAAGACCCCCTGCAGAGGGGATATAAAGAAGGCTCTCCCTCTGTGGCAAAGATTATGAGTTATCATACCCCGAATAAGTTCAAGCTGCCAATGGTCACCCCAAAGTATGATAGGATCACAAATCTAGTCTAATATGTGCAGATGTATCAATCAACTACTGATATTTATGGAGTATCAAATTTGATGAGTTGTCATGCCTTCTCAATCATGAGAGCACACTATATATATATATATATATATATATATATATATATATATATATATATATATGACTTATTTGAGTCTATATATAGCAGTTCCAACTAGTTTAGATATAGAGAGAAAGTAGGGTAGTCTTTATGAGTTGCTCTATCTCTCAAAGGTTCAAACAAGGATGAAAAAATCCAGTCCAAGAATCATCAATATCAATAAAAGGGAAGTTATTCTTACCTAACCACTATAGTAGACTTACACTTCATATTATTGAGTTCACATGTGCATATATTGCTTTAATCACAATGTTTTCAAATTATTTTAATTCCCTTGCAACATTTTTGAAACATTTTAAATAATTTTTGGAATTATTAAAATTTGGTTTTAAAAAAGTGTTAGTAATAAAAGTTGGATTTTGCAAAATATTTTTATTCATGAAAAGTTTTGTTGGGTAGGATCTCAAAGCGATAGATAATTCAGGGGTGAAATTTAGAATATGTTTAACACGCATTCTTCATCCAGTAACAATTCAATCACGTGTTGGCACCTTAAAGGATGATTTTGTGTTTTCTCTAAGACACATACTTTATATGGAATCTCAGCCATTGGATAAACCTTATCAACGATCTGCATGTTAATAGAATCCATCCATGTGCAACAAGTTTTAAGCACTGAACGTGAGTTAATCCCACCGCTTATATTGAACCGTTAGATTGGCAGTCAACTGGTCAAAGTTAATCCCAACCATAGGATCCTTCCTCAACAACTATATAAACCACTCAAGTCTCAACCATTTCACACTTTTGGCCTTCGTCCAAATAGAGATAAAAGCCAAAAGGGGTAAGAGAGAGGAAAATAAATATAGAAGAAGAGAGACAGAAGAAACCCTAATCTTCAAAGCTCAACCTCTGAGTGTTTTACCTTAATCCAAAGACTAAAACCTTCATAGTTTCATACACCAGAAAACTTCTACCTTGAGAGTTAGATCCAGTTAGGGTTTTTGTGAGTTTGGTGTTGGATTTTTTAGGTGTTTGAAGACCTATTCAAGGCTTAGTTTCTCTCAGAACTCATCTCTTAGAGAATCTTGAGTTTCACTGTTGAAACTTGAGGTTTTCTAAAATAGAAAATCACACATTTAAATTTTCATTCTCTTTTGGATCTGGTGTTGTAGATCCTTTCTGTTTTAAGAGATTCTGAAAAATAAACTTCCATATTTTAAGGTTATATTAGATGTTTAGAATGTTTGTGTTTCTTCCTCTATATTTCAAAATTTGTGAAATATATGTGTACAAAAATAAAGAAAAACACATAGGACATTGGCTAGTTTTAAAAGCAAGGTTGTTGTTCAGATCTGATCTTGAGAAGAAGTTATTTGTCAAAATAAGTTGAATCATTATCTCCATGTCATATAGAACCCCTTGATTTATAGGAATTCATTTCTATAAATAATTTGAGAGCGTGAGTTGCATAAATATGCATTTAGTACACATCACAGACACATTCCCACACAAAAACACTTAGTCAGAGTGGTTCTGTTTGAGAAACTTGGAAATTAAAAGAGTTGTTAGAATCATAAATCAAGGAAAGGAGATCAAGGAAAAGGCAGAGAAGTATCACGACAAGATTAGTTCTAGTCAGAAAACCTTTGGAGTGGAGTAGTTCATGTAGGTATACATATGAACTTATATTTTGGATCTTTTTGTTCTCACTTAAGTGTGTTAACTTGATTCTGTATTTTATTGGATTTTTGGTTTGTGCCGTAGATGTCACCGTGGATGTTTCCCTAGATTAAGGGTTTTGCCATGTTAAATTATTGTTTTCATTTCTTTGAATGTTCTTAATTTTTGTTGTGATTGGTACTTCATTTTAGACATAGTAGATAGTTTTTAATACCTAAAACCTAAGTTAATCAACTACCAAATATAGGCTACATATTCAAAAAACAATTTTAAACACATCTTGTGTTATAAATCGAAAAGGGTTTTTCCCAAAAAGTTTATTCGGAGTTTACTCAACTTATAATTTTTTTATTGATCTAGTAAACAGTTTTTTAAAGTTGTATCAAAGAAGCATCATCCTTTGTGATCCTGAAACTTTAGATATTATTTTTGAAATTTCTTTAAACAATTATGAATATGGAAGAAGGATTTGAGAAGTCAGGTAACCTCTCCAGACCACCACTCTTTCGTGGAAACAACTTTTCATACTAGAAAGAATGAATGGTTTCTTTCATTCAAGGAACCCTTGGTGATGATGTATGGGCGCTGATTGAAAGAGGGTATGAACATCCTACTAAGGCTATATCTGGAACTAATCCAATAAGTATTAAGAAACTTCTCAGTGAATTTACTAAGGAAGAGAAAAAGGCATCCCTAGATAATAACAAAGGCAATAATGCCATCTTTATGTCCATTAATGAACACGAATTTAAAATAATATCCATATGTTCGACTTCTAAAGAGTCATGGGACACTCTTATCACTGCTCACAAAGATGATGAAGGAGTCAAGGAAAAAAAATTCAAATGATTGTATAGCAATACAACAACATAATAATGGATGGCAATGAATCCTTTGATGATTTCTACATTGGGTTAACTGATATCTGTACAAAACTTCATGAAAATATTATAACCTATAGTAGAAAGGAAATTGTTCAAAAATTCTTAGGTCACCGCCTTCCAAATTTGACAATAAGAGATATGTCATTGAATAAATGGATGAACCTAATATGACTCCTGAATTGCTTTGCAGTAAAGGAAGGACTGTCGACTTGGAGTTAGATTTTAAGAAGCAAGTGACAAGATAGAACAAAAAACTCACCATATCTAATGTTGTGTTTTAGTCTAAAATTCATCTTCCTAAAATAAGATCTTTGGACTTTGGCCCTGATTGTATTGCTGACTATGATTTGGATGATCTTGATAATCAAATAGCTCTTATGAGCAAGCATTTCAAAAATATTCTTAATTCATAAATTCTATAGCCTCTAAACAAGGAAAGTCAAATTATCAAGGAAATCAAAATCACAAACCTCATGATATAGACAATGACAAACACTCACATGACAATAAAAGTACCAATGACAATAACCGACCTAAGATAGACCCTAAAGATGTGAAATGTCATAGATGTGGTAAAATGGGACATTATGCCAGCAAATTACCAACTAATTTTAGCAACAACAACAAGGCTAATGTGTGTAAAACATGGGATGACTCTAGTGATTCTGATGAAGATGAAATAGAGTCAAACTAGAATGATGACTATTGCATGTCTTTCTTCGCCAAGATTGTATATAATGATGCTGACGCATGCTTACATACTCATGAATCTATGATGTCGGTTGATGTTGATGTTAATACTTCTCCTATTATTATTGGAAGTAATCTGTGTTTGTCAAATGGTTAACATTATCGACGAACAGAACATATGTGCTAGTCCAAAAGAACCATGTAATTTTTTAGGGGACACTTCACATGACACACTTAGTGAGTCTAATGATGATTTGCCTAATTTACATGAGTTATACACAAAAATGGTTAAGAAGAGGGATCATCTAGTAAAAATGATAAAATCATTAACTCAGCGTATCGATTTTCTTAACCAGACCATTAGGAAGAATACTGAAGATTATACTATCCGGTTTGTTACCCATGAGACTGAGATTCAAGAATTTGCCTTAAAAATAAAAGATTTGTCTAAGAAAAATCATAATTTTGAACAAAAATACAAGTCAACCTGTGGCCATCCCCGATCTTCTTAATGGGAGAGACGAAGAAGATGAGGGTCTTCTTCTTGTCGAGAGGATCTTGGTCCCACGCATCCCTCTCGAGAGCTTCGACCGACGTCGGTGATGAGGTGAAAAATGTAGAGAGATGGAGTCGCCAATCTATTTTACTCAAAATAGACAAAAGAAAAGGGATCCATCCCGAAGGACATCATCCAAAGACATACTGATACATACGAAACCAAAAATGATTCAAAAAGGGTTCGGAGGCTATGATAGGAAATGGGAATGTGTTAGGCACCCATTCCGCACTTGCAGTCTGTTACAACCCGAATATAATTATGAAAATTATATTTAAATCATACTTATATTATGTGATATGAATAATGTTCTATTGGTATATCTAATGTTAAGTGATTATGTTAATTATAATCCTATTTCATAAATCATGAAAGGTCGAATTATTTACAAACACAAAATTTTGTTGTTTTTGGTAGAAATGTCCCTGTTAGAGAATAGTTTTGACCCTTATCACATTACAATTGACTTGAGATAAAAACTAGATAGTTTTATGCATGTGAGTTAGGGTTTCAATACAATAAACGGTGCATCAAACAGATGTGCTAGGAATAAGTTAGGCCAAAATTTCGAACAAGGGGCAAATCTGTCAATTCCCTCTAAGTAGTAAATTGTCTTTTATTAAACCAAATGGTTTAATTTGATTGGTTGGATTAGGAGGCAGCCTTGGCCGACTTAAAACTCTCCCTTTATCATATTTCTTCATCAAATTAATCCCTAGGCTTAGTTTCAATCATTGTTAGCTTGAGGAAATAGAAAGTTGATGTTTAGGAAGAAAAGTGAGGAGAAAAAGTGTAGAAAAATCCGTAGAAATTAAGTCAAGGTCCCGAAGGTAATACTAATTGCAAATCATGTTATTTGTCATATATTTATGATTTATATGATATAAATGATAATAAGTTTACGAAAGTTTCAACCCTTTATATATATGTATGGTTATATGCAAGTTTATGTTAAGTTGAATGTAGAAACCCTTAAAATTGCTTTGTTTTGAAACCCCTTGTATTCAAACTTCCATATCTCTTTGTGTGATTACTGGAATTGATAAATTCCAAGTGGATATGAAATTGGACTCACATATTCATATCATATATGAATATTAGAATTTATCTCCTTGTGGTTAGGCCGTAATGATATTTTTAAGTTGGTATATAGTTGGTGTTTGTATACATGATTTCGGTATGCCCTAAGTTTAGTCAAGATTTTGAGATAGCAAATGAAGTCAAAAAATTATGAAAATTTAATTATCTACTATTAAGTATGTATAATAGAAAATAATTGAAAATCATGGAAAGTTATATTGTACAAAAAATATGAAAATTCTTGCAAGTTGAAGGAACAATAGAGCAGCTTGTAGGGAAGATTTCTTGCGGTGTAAAGAAATGGTCATAACTTGCTCTAGGAAGATTTAAAAATTAAACCATCACTTGTATTGTAAATTATATTCATATATGTTCTCATATTTATAAGGTTGGACCCATTTATTTATTCAATTTAGGAATATAGGATGGTTAAGTATGTAGGACAATAATTTCAGGCCATATTGGATACCCCTGAATGAATGTTTGTATTTCGTCCTTACAAAGGTTACTTTGAGTACATGTTTCATGTGTATATACATTAAGAAGTATAATTTCATGTTTACTTGAATTTGGTTATAAATTACTTATGAGCTACTTCCTACGGTTGAATGTTCATAGCTTTATCAATATATGGACCATTGTTTTGTCTTTACTCGTGTTTCATGGAATGTGACTTAAGTGGAATTATGTGGTCATTGTATAGTCATGGAAAGTTATATAATTATATTAGTATGATACTTATGATTGAGATTCAATACTGATTTAGTTGGATTGACAGGTATAAGGTCTAATCAACCCAGTTCAGCTCCTCCCGAAGGAAACGTGAATACGTAGTTGATAACCAAAGGTGAGTGTACTCACTGGAAAGAGATATTTGTATCGTGTCATTGATATGATCAGAATATAATGAATATGAAGTTGTTCATTTTGGTTTACCGAAATGGGAGGCTACTCCCCGACCCGGAATGGGGGAGATTTGTCTATTAATGACAAGGGGTTACTCCTCAACCAGGAATGGGGGATAATTATCTATTTAGACAGGATATGTGAAACATGATTCGGAAAAGTTGGTCATTCATTATGAATGAGCTGGATAAGTTAATACATAATTATATGAACATGATTTATTTCATTTAAATTCATCAGTAGTATAGTAGTGATGCATTCACTGGCCTATTTTGGTCATGGTTCCTATGTTCACATTTTTCAGGTAACGCATTATCACTGCCAAATCTAGGAAGTCGGGTTGGGTTAGCCAGAAATGGGAGAAACAAAGATTATGTTTAAATTTAAATGATGTAATTAAGTTAAATTACCCTTCAAGGAAGTTTGTATAAGTATGACTACTCTGATGTTGTAAAAAGGTTTTCATTTATATGGATTTACAATGATGACTCTAAAATTAAAACTCTTATTTATGGTTTGGTTAAATTAATCATGATTTGACTGACTTTTACTTTCAAACTTAATTATAAGTAATTGGGTTGGGGTGTGTCAGCTTTTGGTATCAGAGCCTAGGTTTTAGAGGTTCTCGAGTGAGAAGAGTCTGGATTTGGCAATGAATGTTAGAAATATATTTTATTTGATACTAACGATTATGTTAGGAAAGATATGTATATCTGCATGTTGCTATATCTTTGATTCATTTCATATTTAAGAGAATGGAAAGAGGGAATGTAAATGTGAGACTAGAAGATGATGCTTCAAATATTCCAGCAGAAGCGGAGGTTGAGAAACCTGTTCAGATAAATGTGGAACTCGAGCCAAAATAATTGACAGACATGCAAAAAATGGCACGTGATATGACTCTAATGGAAGAGCAGCAAGCTAGATTTATGGATCAGATGGAAGAACAACTGACTAGGCAACTGGAGGCACAAGCATTGGCTAGGAATGAGGTGGTGATACATCAGGAAGAAAGGAGTACTTCACATGAGAAATTTATTAAGATGAACCCACCATTGTTTGAAGGATCAATTGATCCAGCAGAGGCAGAAGTCTGGGTTAAAGAGATTGAACTTATCTTTGGGGTAATGAGGATTCCTGAAAATCAACAGGTGACCTTGGCAGCGTATATGCTGAAAGGAGAAGGTAAGTACTGGTAGGATGCCACAAAACATTTTTTGGATTACTCCAGGAGGCGGGAATGTGTTCTCATGGGATGCATTTGTTAAAGCCTTGTATGACATATATGTTCCCTCAATGTATCGAAAACAAAAGGAGAATGAATATTTCATGTTGAATTCGGGGAGTATGACAGTTAGAGAATACGAAGCTAAACTTAAAGCGTTATCTCGATTTACTTCGAGGTTTATACGTAATGAGGAAGATATGTGCAGCCGATTTCTCGATGGACTAGAGTTAGTTATTAAATCAAGGCTATCGGTTTTAAAGACTGTTAATTATTCAGCCTTGGTGAACAAAGCCCTGATGGTAGAAAAGGACGTGAATGAAGCGAGAGGGAATCGAGAACGAGGTGTAAAGAGAAGAAGATTTGATCCAAACTATAAAAAGGGTAGCGATATTGAAGATTCAAGGTTTGGAGGGCATAAATTCCAACAGGGTAGAGGTGGAAGTAATTTGCAAAGGAGTGAGGCTAGTGGTGGAAGAGGCTCAAGAGTTTCAGCTCAAGGAGATCTGAATGTTTGTTTCTTTTGTGGGACATCGGGTCATATAAAGAGAAATTGCCCAAAGTTACAGAATATAAAATGTTTTAACTGTCATCAGAAGGGCCATCTGAGAAAGAATTGTCCTATGTTATCCAGAGCGATTTCAATTAGTAGTGTGGGGCCTCATAAAGGATCCTCTCCAGGAAATGCAACCAGGGGAAGGGATACAGGACGAGCAAGTGGATCGAAGGCAGGAGGAAGAGTCTTTGCGATGACATTGCAAGATGCCCATTCTACACCAGAAGTGGTTATATGTAAACTTTCTATTGCAAATAAAGATCTATATGCACTCATTGATCCTGGTTCTACACATTCATTCGTAGCATTGCATATTGTTTCACATTTGGGTAGACCATGTTCATTTCTCAATTGTGCCTTATATATTTTTACCCCAATGGAATGTGTAATTCTAATGGAGCATGTTTATAAAGATTGTGTCTTACGAATGGGTGAGCGAGATTTCTATGTTGATTTGATACCATTGGCCATTCGGGATTTTGATATTATATTGGGGATGGATTGATTATCATCGTATCATGCTTCTATTGATTGTTTTCGAAAAGAAGTTACGTTTCATCTTCCTGGTGAACCTGAGTTCCAGTTTACAGGGGAAAGGAATGTTGTCCCTAATTTTCTCAACTTAGCAATTAAGAGCAGAAAGTTATTGAGTAAGGGTTGTACATGGTATTTAGATTATGTTGTTGATACTAGTAAACAAAAAGTTAAAATTCAAGATATACCATTGGTTTGAGAGTTTTCTGATGTATTCCCAGAGGAATTTCCAGGATTGCCACCCGCTAGGGAAGTAGAGTTTTACATTGAATTAATTCCAAGTACTTGTCCAATTTCTCTTGCTCCATATAGAATGGCACCGACAGAGTTGAAAGAATTAAAATTACAGTTACAAGATGTGATAAGCAGAGGTTTCATTCGGCCTAGTGTTTCGCCATGGGGAGCCCCAGTGTTATTTCTGAAAAAGAAAGATGGAACAATGCGATTATGTATTGATTATCAGCAATTGAATAAGGTGACAATTAGAAACAAGTACCCTCTACCTCGTATTGATGATTTTTTTGACCAATTAAAGGGGGCCACAGTATTTTCGAAGAATGACTTGAGATCGGGTTACCACCAATTGAAAGTAAAGGATAGTCATATTTCAAAAATAGCTTTTCAGACCCGATATGGGCACCACGAGTTTTTGGTGATGCAATTTGGATTAACTAATGCTCCAACAGTTTTTATGGACTTGATGAACCGAGTATTCCACCCTTTCATTGATTCATTTGTGATTGTATTCATAGATGATGTGTTGATTTACTCGCGTAGCATGGAGGAACATGAGAAATATTTGAGACTTGTATTGCAAATTTTGAGAGAGAAGAAATTGTTTGCTAAATTCAGAAAGTGTGAGTTTTGGTTGAATGAAATTGTGTTTTTAGGGCATGTTGTCTCGGGACATGGGATATATGTTGATCCAAAGAAGGTGGAAGCAATTATTGAATGGGAGAGTCCTAAGAATGTGACAGAAATTAGGAGTTTCCTAGGATTGGCAGGCTACTATCACAGATTTATTAAAGGGTTTTCATCAATACCATTACCATTGACAAAGTTGACTCGTAAAGAAGTGAAGTTTGTATGGGATGAAGAATGTGAGAGGAGTTTTAAATAATTAAAGGAGCGGTTGGTTTCAGCCCCTATACTTACTATTCCATGTGGGGATGAGTCTTTTGTGATCTATACAGACGCTTCATTTCAGGGGTTAGGATGTGTTCTTATGCAGAATGGGAAGGTAATAGCATATGCTTCCAGAAAATTAAAGACACATGAACGAAATTACCCTACACACGATTTGGAGCTAGCAGCCATTGTTTTTTCTTTAAATTTGTGGAGACATTACTTGTATGGAGAAACTTGTGAGATATTTACAGATCATCAAAGTTTAAAATACTTGTTTACACAGAAAGAACTGAATTTGAGACAGAGGCATTGGATAGAGCTGATTAAAGACTATGATTGTACCATTCATCATCACCCTGGGAAGACTAATGTAGTAGTAGATGCTTTGAGTCAAAAATCATCATGGATTTTTAGTTGCATACAGTGTGCCTGTGTTGGAAATATTCTTGACTTGGCATCGATGGGATTGAATTAAAGTTTTCAAAAAGTGGAGGATTACTAGCACATGTCACAGTGAGACCTTTATTCGCCGAGGGCATATGAAATTTACAGACCAGTGATTCATTCCTTGAGAAGAAGAAACAAGATGTCCTGGATGGTAAAGAGAGTGACTTTGAAATTAAGAATGATGAATCGTTGTGTTATAAAAATAGGATTTGTATACCAAATGATCCATCCTTAAAGAAAGATATATTAGAAGAGGCACATAGTTCTATTTACTCTATGCATCCGCGAGGTATGAAAATGTACAGAGATTTGAAAGAATATTACTAGTGGACCAATATGAAATGTGAGATTGCAGAGTTCGTAGCTAAATGTTTAGTATTCCAGCAAGTAAAGGCGGAGCATTAGAAGCCGACAGGATTATTACAGCTGTTGCCTATTTCGGAATGGAAGTGGGAGCATATAACGATGGATTTTGTTACGGGATTACAACGGTCACCAAAGGGGCATGATTGTATTTGGGTGATTGTAGATCGATTGACAAAGTCAGCTCATTTTTTTCCAATTAAGACCACCTACACTGTTGACAAGTATGCACGTATGTACATTGATGAGATTATTCGTTTACATGGAGCACCAGTGTCAATTTTATCAGATAGAGATCCAACGTTCACTTCTAAGTTTTGGACTCGTCTCTAGAATGCCATGGGCACAAATTTGAAGTTCATCACTACATTCCATCCGCAAACTGATGGGCGATCAGAAAGGACGATTCAAATATTAGAAGACATGTTACGAGTCTGTGTATTTGAATTCAAAGGTAGTTGGGATGATCATTTGCCATTGATGGAATTTTCATATAATAATAGTTATCAGTCAACTATTGGTATGGCTCCTTATGAAGCTTTATATGGGAGGAGATGTAGAATGACTTTGTTTTGGGATGAAGTGGGTGAAAGGAAAATTTTACTTCCTGAATTGATAGATATGGCAACTGAAAAGATCAAAATGATTCGGGAACGGACAAAGATAGCGCAAAGAAGGCAGAAATTTTATGCAGATAAGAGGAAGCATACATTGGAATTTCTGAAGGGCGATTTTGTATTCCTGCATATTTCACCATGGAAAGGCGTTATGAGATTTTGGAAAAGGGGAAACTAAGTCCAAGATACATTGGACCATATGAGGTGTTGGAAAGAATTAGGGCCCTGGCATATAGATTAGAATTACCTCCAGATTTATCCCGTTTACATGCTTTGTTTCACGTATCGATGCTTCATAAGTATTTGGCGGATCCATCTCATCAGTTGAAACTCAACCAATTGAACTGAAAGAAGACTTCTCGTACATCGAGGAACCAATGGAAATTACTGATCGTAAGGAGAAAGTATTGATAAATAAATTTATTCCCTTAGTTAAAGTTATGTGGATGAGCCATGGAGTTAAATAAGAAACTTGGGAAATGGAGGATAGCATGAAGAAACAGTATCCCCATTTGTTTGGTAAGTGACCTTTATATTAAATTTCGGGGACAAAATTTTCTAAGGGGGGTGAGTTGTGACAACCCGAATATAATTATTATAAATTATATTTAAATCATACTTATCTTATGTGATATGAATAATGTGTTATTGTTATATCTAATGTTAATTGATTATGTTTATTATAATCCTACTTTCATAAATCATGAAAGGTCGAATTATTTACAAACACAAAATTTTGTTGTTTTTGGTAGAAATGTCCCTCTTAGAGACTAGTTTTGACCCTTATCACATTACAATTGACTTGAGTTAAAAACTATATAGTTGTATACATGTTAGTTAGGGTTTTAACACAACAAGTGGTGCATCAAACGGATGTGCGAGTAAGAAGTTAGGCGAAAATTTTGAACAAGGGGCAAATCTATTAATTCCCTCTAAGTACTAAATTGTCTTTTATTAAACCAAATGGTTTAATTTGATTGGTTGTCTTGGGAGGCAGCCTTGGACGACTTAAAACTCTCCCTTTATCATATTTCCTCATCAAATTAAAATTAAGCCCTAGGTTCAGTTTCAAGTGTTGGTAGCATGAGGAAATAGAAAGTTGATGTTTAGGAAGAAAAGTGAGGAGAAAAAGTGTAGAAAAATCTATAGAAATTACGTAAAGGTCCCGAAGGTAATCCTAATTGCAAATCTTCTTCTTTTTCATATATTTATGATTTATATGATATAAACCATAATAATTTTATGAAAGTTTCAGCCCTTTATATATATGTATGGTTAGACGCAAGTTTATGTTAAGTTGAATGTAGAAACCCTTAAAATTCCTTTGTTTTGAAACCCCTTGTGTTCAAACTTTCATATCTCTTTGTGTGCTTGATGGAATTGATAAATTCCAACTGGATATGAAATTAGACTCATATATTCATATCATATCGGAAGATTAGAATTTATCTCCTGTTAGGCCGTAATGATGTTTTTAAGTTGGTACATAGTTTCTGTTTGTATACTTGATTTCGGTATTCCCTAAGTTTAGTAAAGCTTTTGAGATAGCAAATAAAGTCAAAAAATTTTGAAACTTTTATTCTGTACTATTCAGTATCTATACTAGAAAATTCTTGTAAATCATGGAAAGTTATGTTGTAGAAAAATTATGAAAATTCTTGCAAGTTGAAGGAACAATAGAGGAGCTTGTAGGGAAGATTTCTTGCAATGTAAAGACATGGTCATAACTTGCTCTAGGAATATTTAAAAATTACACCGTCACTTGTATTGGAAATTATATTCATATATGTTCTCATATTGATAAGGTTGAACCCATGTATTTATACAACTTGGGAATATAGGATGGTTAAGTATGTAGTACAATAATTTCAGGCCATATTGGATACCCCTTGAATGAATGTTTGTATTTCGTCCTTACAAATGTTACTTTGAGTACATGTTTCATGTGTATATGCATTGAGATGTATAATTTTATGTTT
Organism: Sambucus nigra; assembly: GCA_949130495.1. Classification (NCBI taxonomy): domain Eukaryota; kingdom Viridiplantae; phylum Streptophyta; class Magnoliopsida; order Dipsacales; family Adoxaceae; genus Sambucus; species Sambucus nigra. Next base: position 448,482,096 of record OX422212.1, on the reverse strand, counting down.
ACTTGACTTTGGTTATAAATTCCTTATTAGGTTCTTCCTACGGTTGAATATTCATAGCTTTATCAATATATGCACCATTGTTTTGTCTTTACTCGTGTTTCATTGAATGTGACTTAAGTGGAATTATATGGTCGTTGTATAGTCATGGAAAGTTAAATAATTATATTAGTATGATACTTATGATTGAGATTCATTACTGATTTAGTTGGATTGACAGGTATAAGGTCTAATCCACCTAGCTCAGCTCCTCCCGAAGGAAACGTGAATACGTAGTTGACAACCCAAGGTGAGTGTACTCACTGGAAAGAGATATTTGTATCGTGTCATTGATATGATCGAAATATAATGAATATGAAATTGTTCATTTCGTCTTACCGAAATGGGAGGTTACTCCCCGACCCGAAATGTGGGATATTTGTCTATTAATGACCAGGGGTTACTCCTCGACCAGGAATGGGGGAGAATTGTCTCTTTAGACAGGATATGTGAATCTGATTCAGAAATGTTGGTCATTCATTATGAATGAGACAGATAAGTTAATACATAATTATATGAACATGATTTATTTCATTTAAATTTATACAGTAGTATAGTAGTGATGCATTCACTGGGCTATTTTGCTCATGGTTCCTATGTTGACATTTTTCAGGTAACGCATTGTCACTGCTAAATCTAGGGAGTCGGGTTGGGTTAGCCAGGAATGGGAAAAACAAAGATTCTGTTTAAATGTAAATGATGTAATTAAGTTAAATTACCCTTTAAGGAAGTTTGTATAAGTATGACTACTCTGATGTTGTAAAAAGGTTTTCATTTATATGGATTTACAATGTTGACTCTGAAATTAAAACTCTTGTTTATGGTTTGGTTAAATTAATCATGATTTGACTCACTTTTACTTTCAAACTTAATTATAAGTAAGTGGGTTGGGGTGTGTCACGGTCTCTCATGGGATATTGCTATTTTCCTTTATTTCCACGTGATATGTGTGTACGTGTATATGTAGTGGAGATAGGAATCATCGACTTGTATCATGGAAGAGATAAAGTGAGTCGTCTATAGGGATATCCCTAAAAGTAATATTAGAAAGTAGGATTTACGCTATTATCCTTACGTCGATAGTTATGATGGAACGATAACGCATATGGAGTAATACGCCACTATGGACAAGTATATGTATATGTAAATATGTAGAATTTAGGAGAGTTAAGTTTAAAGAATATAGAAAAATAGCAAAATGGGAGAAAAGTATAAATAGGACTCGAGTCTCGAGTTTTACCCTGAGATGCCTACGTCGCCTATAGAGGCATAAAAGTCCACGTAGTTCGTATGCAAAATGAGGGGTGGGGTTTATCCCATAAATCCAAACGGGGACTTCTCTTATATGTGTGTGTGTGTGTGTGTGTGTGTAAAAAAGTGTTTTAGTTATGAGAAAAGTGTGAGAAAAATGTGAGAATTCTCGTTTGGGATTTATCACCAAACCCTCTTTTTCTTGTTTTTTGGGTTTTATTTATATGAAAATTAGAGATGTGCAATAATAATAAATAAAACTTGTATTAGGATATGTGAGATGAAGAGAATACAAGTGCTAAGTAATAAAATCAGTTAATGCGAATTAGGAGAATTTTAAGAGAGAGTTGACAAAGTTGGACTTTCTTGATGATCTTGAGTTTCATCTTGAATGTTGGAGATAAGCTCTTGCACTTAGGTGATGGTGAAGAGTAGTTAATTCACCAAGTTTGATGAAAAATGTGATGAAAGGCGAAGGTTGGAAAGGGATTTGGATGTGGAAATCATGCTGACATCGAGAGAGGTTTCCTGAGTTTGCTGAGAGTGATGGATTTCAGGTCTTCGGACCTTTTGGAAGGGGGTTAGGCCTTTATTTTTATAGGCCCGAGCAATTTCTTATTGGCATAGCTATGGTCCTACCAATCGGCAGGTGTGTTTGGGCACACTGCCAATAGGCAGGGTTTGGGACTTGCCGTATGGCAGTCTCTTTCAGGTACCTTCGAAAAATCGATTGTAGAGTGCAAACCGTTGATCCAAATCACACTCGAGGAAATTGTTGGAAAGTTAATTCAAAGACCTTTTAAATTCTTATCGACTTCTCCCGGGTCTGGGAGTTGACTTTGGGTTAAATATGGATCGAAAGCACTCATCGGTCCTTTATATGGGAATCGTCGAATGCATACGGATCGTTCGTCTGCATGGTAAGTGAGAATCACACATGAGGAAGACCGTTGGAAAGGTTAGGAGATGTACTTAGACATTCCAAAGAGCTTGACTTGTTTTGGGGACCTAACTTTGGTCAACCAGGGCCTGGAAGCATTCATTGGGCTTTCAGAGTAAAACTGATTGTTCGTCCGTATCGTAAGTCAGAATCATGCACGGGGTGAACAAGTGGAAAGGGATTTCAATTCCCTTCAAAGATTCATTCAATATCGATCGAGATGAAGAGCTTACTTAGGTCAAACGGTGCTTGGGAGCATTCGGTGACCTCTTCATCAAGTTTCAAGGGAAAATGGTTTGTTCATTCGCACCATAAGTCAGAATCGTGCATGGCATGGACCGTTAGAAAGGGGTTTTAGTGACCTTCAATGATTCATTGAGTCTCGGTTGAGCTAAAGAGTTTGACCTTTGGTCAAATGGAGTCGGGGGGTGCACGATGGCCTTTAGATCAGGAGTCGAGGTATGACTTAGGTTTGTAGCAATAAGAAGAGGTGCTAGGGAACCTATGGAGAGTTTAGGGGGTGTTAGAATGGGGTGTCTATAGAGCCCCTTGACGGGTGAGTTTGGAATAAATGATAGCCGTCGAATAGACACCGCATGATGCCTTTTAAAAACAGATGTCAAATTTAGAGGGTCGAGGCTGATTCTAAGGACCTGGGGATGAGGTTGACCGATTTTACGGGTTGAAGATGATTCTGAGGGCTTAAGGATAATGGTGACCAATTGTGAAAGTTGAAGCCAATTCTGAGGTCTTGAAGGTGCGGGTGACCAATTCTGCGAGTCAAGGCCAATTCCGCGGGCTTAAAGATGAGGTGACCAATTCTGTGGATAGAAGCCAATTCTGCGAGCTTAAGTTGAGTTGACCAATTCTATGAGTTGAAGCCAATTCTAAGGGATTAAATTATGATGACCAATTCTGCAGGTCGAAGCCAATTAAAAGGGCTTAAATTGTGATGACCAATTCTGCTGGTCGAAGTCGATTCTGAGGGCTTAAGTTGGGATGACCAATTATGTGGGTCGAATCTAATTCTGCTGGTCGAAGCCAATTTTGAGGGAGTGAAGATGAGGTGACCAATTCTGCGGACTTAAGTTGAGGTTACCAATTGTGCGGGTCGAAGCCAATTTTGAGGCCTTAAAGATGAGGTGACCAATTCTGTGGGTCAGAGCTAATTCTGCGGGCTTAAGTTGTGGTGACCAATTCTGTGGGTCGAAGCCAATTCTGAGGGCTTAAATTGTGAGGACCAATTATCTGGGTCGAAACCAATTATGAGGTCTTAAATTATGATGACTAATTCTGCGGGTCGAAGAAAATTATGAGGATTTAAAGATGAGGTGACTAATTATGCGGGTCAAAGCCAATTCTGCGGGCTTAAGTATGATGACCAATTCTACAGGTCAAAGCCAATTTTGAGGGCTTAAATTTATATGTTCTCGAGAAACTTTGTTGGGGAAATTACCTAGTGATTTTGATTATAGTTGGAGAGATAATTTCTAGGGAAATTTTTGTATATTATGAAGATTTTTCCATGTAATGGCCAATTTGATGTTATAAATTCAACTGGGGAAACGATTAGGTTATCCATGCTTTGATCGAGGAGGCCTGAGACCTTTGGTGAATTCGGGATACATTAGAGGTCCTATGGGTACGTTGTCGGGAGGAGATTCACTTGGATTTTAAGAGTTTCGATGGGGAAATAGGGGTTTCGCTTTAGGGAGTGCAAAATTTTCTTGGTGAAAAATGTTCTAAATCATTTTCGGGATTTTTAGGAATTTTCAGGGTATTTTTGAGGGTTTTCTGGGAATTTTTGTACGAAAATAAAGGGGGGTTCCAGTCGGCATGGTGTAAAGGGTGCCATTCGACAGTGGCACAGACTTTTCGACTTCCTCGAGAAGGTAAAGGGTCAGTGTCAATCGGCATGACCATTGCCATCCTATAAAAAGGGGGCGGGCTCCCCTTATTTTTCACAACTTCTTGCCTTCTCTCTTTTTGCAATTTTCTTCTACAAATTGTTCTAACATTCCGTAGTCTAAAAAATGGTCGCTTTTGTGAGCACTGCAGTACATCGGGAGGGGTTGGCTATTGACGAGTGGGAGAACGTGGAATGGAGGGCCCGGGCGCCTATTTCTTTAGATAGTAAGAACTCTTTTGACGCATTCGAGACGGTTGCGGATGAGCAGACCTTACTGCAAGAGCCGTCACGTCATCGCACTTCGAGGGTGGTGAACTCTGACAGTTATGTAAGTAAAATAACCTTTGGCATTCCCTTTTTGTGGTTGTCCTTTTTTATTGAATTTTGATAAGGTTTTTTTCTTTTGAAAGTATGATGTTTCTTTGTTGACTATGTGTGCTCGCAGGGTGACGGGGCTCAAGGAAGTCTGGGAGTATCTTCCACATGTGGTGCGTTAGGTGGTATCATCAACAGGCTTTAAGAGGTTGGCATTTCGGCTGGATAAGACGCCTCTTTCGACAGAGGTCTTATGCGCTCTAGGGGAGAGGTCATGGGACACCACCCACACTTTCCATTTTGGTTTTGGGGAGATAAATGTGACTCCTATAGATGTGCAGTAGCTACTGGGGCTGGACTATGATGGAAAGAAGATAGAGGTGAATCGATCTTAGCAGGTGAGGCCGGAGGCGATGCGGGCGGCGCTCGGTGATGTTGGGAGGATAGTGTCTAGGGACTCCATCCGTCTGTTACTGCTGAGGGATGTTTTTCTAGGAAGGGTGATTGATGTGGGGAACGGGCTGCAGGTGAGGCAGATGGCCCAGTTATTTATTTTGCTGGTGCTGGGGGATTTATGGTGGCGTTGAGCGGAGACATCGTCCACTTATGGTTTTTACCATACTTGAGGATGTTTTCCAACGTTCCTCTCTATGATTGGTGGATCTTTATTTTTCTATGGATGTTTTTAGCCGGTGCTACTGGTAGTCTTTCACTGGAGACATGTATCTTATTGAGGTATTTTTTAATTTGCGCATTTCCCTTTCATGCATTTGTATTTTCCTTATGTGTCTATTTTGATTGTGGATTTCTTGTCTTTGGCAGACGTGATTTTATAAGGTGATTGGGTGTAATACCCAGCTGATTTCCCTGAAGGAAGATACCATTGGAGACTTTTACCAGTTGTATCGGTGGCAGAAGGCTATTCGGCAGTCGAGGATGTCTCTCTCTCTGGAGGTAGTGCGTCAGGTCTTGAAGGGCCTGACAAGTGATAGGGTAAGACTTTCCTTCTTCAGTCTTTGTCTTTGCGTGCTCTCATCTCTATATTTAACTCACATATATTAGGGATTTTGCAGGTGACGTTGTACCCTTTGGGGACGACCATTCAGGATATGGGGTTTACTGGAGTGAATGCGTAGATGAGGCGTTTGCTAGCGCATGAGTTTGTCCACTCTTGGAATCTCAGGGAGAGGGTGGTTCATCTGATTGCTGAGGAGGATGTGGTGGTGCCACCTGTAAGGCCACCTATGTTTATGAGGAGGGAGCAGTTGCTGCCAAAGGATGCGAGTATCAAGACGATGGTTGGCGAGTCCTACTTGTTATACACAGATACAGCTGTGCCTTATGATTATATGGACTTCGTGACGAGCTGGCTGATGGCACCCAGCATATATGATGCACTGTCTTTCCCTCATGCAGGTTCGACTCAACTAGTGGGGTTTTCCCACAGCAGTGGCGATCCATCAACATCTGCAGCGGTGATGACCTCGGAGGTCCCCTTTGTGAGGTTTCATAACACTTCGTACAACATTTGACGGGCTAATGGAGGGATGGTGCCTATGCCGTATCGTCCTCATGCGATGGATCCGAAGGAGTTGGGCTTGACACAGGAGGTCCTTAGTCCTGAGGTATATCTTTTTTGTTCTTCTCCTTTCGTTTCTTTTGATCTTCTATGCTTGATACTGATTCTTCCTTTTCTTGCAGGAAGTTCGGGTGTCCACCACTTGGTTAGGGACATTAGAGACTGGATATATTTAGCGACTGCCCATATTCGGGATGCAGTTCCTGTTCCTTCTTGCTTGGTGCCGTCTGTCTCATTCGAGGGGGAGTCTGGTTCGGGTAGCGGTGGTGCGTCATTCCACCACAGGGGAAAGAGACTGCATCGCACGGGTGGGAGCTCTTAGGAGAGAGAGGGAGAGAGAGAATGTGGGTTCGGGCTGAGTTTCGTTATTTTTCTATTTTCCTTATTTCCTGAAAAATTGATGTATCAGAGAGACATATCTATGCAATGAAATCGAGTTTTTTGATTATCTTTTGTTAATGATGAATGAATGAATGCATGCACATGCTCTTTTTACTTTGCTGCTAATACCGTAAAAAAAATATTTTTGGAATTTTTGAAAGAAAGTTTTATTCACAATGTGGAATTATATAAAGATGGAAGTCTTTTTTTTTAATTCTGTTTGAGAATATCAATTTATTTTTATTGAGTTTTCTGATTTTGACAAAGGAGGAAAAGGGTAAGTTTCTAAAAACAGAGGGTTGTCGATCGATAATCACCTTGTCCCTCCTTTCGTCATGTCAGTCCAGTCTAATAAATCAAAGCTTTGATTGGTACCCTTTTCAGCCTTTGGTACCTTCTGGGGCAGGATTTCTTCCGATTTCTGCAATGGTTATGTCTTTTGTGAGGGTTTTCAAGTATAACAGAGGGGTAAGGGTGGAGTGTTTTCATCACACCTTCACATTCTTCCTTTCTTATTCTGTGAGGCGACTCTCCCTGGTAGTGTTGAGTTTGCTAACTACCTCGAGACTTTGGAGGAGATGTGCTCCTACAACTTCGACTACGATGCTTTCAACATGCGTCAAGTCTCTTTATGGCGTAATCGACCCATAGAGTGGAACATGTTGATGCGGCGGTACGATTTTGGTACCCGGGAGACCATGTATTTCTATTTGTCTTGGAAGAAGTCTGTCCGACTGATGAAGAATTTCCTTCCATGTTGGGAGTAAATCCTAGTATGGCAGCTGCGATGCCTGAGTTTTATCGGCCTCCTCGAGAGCTGTTGCTTAGTCTTCTCCATGTCTCACCCTCGGTGGGTAGATCCTTGGTTACTAGAGGAATGATTTCTCTTTCGGTGGTGTTGTGTTCCTTGCATTTGTAGGAGGTTGGTGATGCTGGATATACTTGAGCCGTCGTTTTGGGCTTGGTTTCAAAACTGCTGCTGGTGACTGGGGAGCTCATGGTGGACCCATAACTTGTAGCTATTACTTCATGGATGTCCTACCGTCATAATTCTGCGGTGGTGATACTGGCGGAGACTCTGAATGACCTTGATGCCTGGTGAAAAGGTCATTCTGAATTTCTGAGGGGTAGCCCTGTGATGTTGTTCATGTGGTCGTCTAAAAGATTCCTCCTGGTGACTCCTCCGGAATATCCTTTGTCGACTGTAACCAACTTCTTTTTGTTCCATTTCATCAGTGTTGGCCTTGATATTGAGAACGGGAGACCTGGTTTATGGAGCATGAGGCTCTAAATCTTCACTAGTCGGTGCCTTGGTGGGGACAGTTGCTGCCTATTCTGGAGCTAGGGGAATACCCGCATGTCCGGCTGGTTGGTCTCAAATAGACCTCTTTATATTTCCCTTGGCGTCTTCTGTGCCAATTTGGATGGGAGAAGATCATGCCACCTCGGACACTAGGTTTTTTTTCGGCAGAATATCCGACAGAGCATCTGCGCCTGCGTCTTGGCTCTCTGTGGGACACTCAGCGTCCTTCGACCCGTCACTCTCAGTCGGTTGGAAGAGTTTGGCACATCCCTGGAGAAGAGTGGTCAGCAAGATGTCCGAGGTGTTGTGTAGAAGAGTGGTCAGGAAGATGTTGGCCGTGGAGACAGGACAGGGGTAGCTTATTTTATCTGATACCATGGAGGGAGGTGTGGCCGTTTTTTTGAAGTTGGTTCGAGCTTATAGGTCTATGGAGTGTCTGAGGCATTCTATTCAGGCAGTAAAAGCTTGGGGACCCTAGGATGTAAATGGTGATGATGGATTGTAGCTGTGGGTAGGACTCTTAGAGAGCTTGTTTTGTAATGGGTATTAAGTTTGGGAATTTATTTGGCTTTTTATGAAGGTAGGGGTAAGGGAGTTATCCATTCCTTTTCTTATGTAATTGCACTGTAACTTGTTATTAGTGAAATAAAAAAGTTTTTGATCATCTAGTTGTGCCTTTTGATGAATTTTGTATTTTTTAATTATCTATACCGGTCGCTAAGGCATGCATAATCCTTTTGTTCAAGTATATGTTAGAATGAGCTTTCGTTCTCGAAGATAAGAAAATAATAGTTTTTTGTCTAAAATAAAGGGCCACGCTCATGTAAGATGTATGAGCCGCCTCTATACCTCTGGAGGTTTTGAAAAGTTTTAATTTTTCTAAAAATGGTTTTGTAGAGGACGAGGCCCACGTAGTTCTGGGTAGAGGGAAATGAACATATTTTTGTTTAGAGTAGAAGGGAGATGAGGAGAGTCGTAGAGCACCGCAATTTTGGACTAAGGGTAAAATTTTTTGAGACGGTCCAGGTTGATTGGACGAGCCATCTCTTCTTCATCTAAGTCGGTGAGCATTGCAGCACCACTAGACAAGATCTTTTTGACGATGTATGGGCCATTCCAATTGGGCTTGAACTTCCCTCTGGGGTTCCAGATGGGATCTAATATTTCTTTGAGGGCTAAATCCCCCTCTCGAACACCGCGATCCTTGACTCTCTTATTAAATGATTGCGCTATTCGATGATGGTACCCTTGTATATGTTATTGAGCATTCAATCTAGTTTCTTCCGAGAGTGACAGCTCGTTGAGACGGCTTTGATGGGAGTCCTCCTCACTGACCTTGCTTTCAAGCATAACGCATAACAAGGGTATTTTCAACTCCTCAGGTAGAACTTCTTCCATGCCGTAGATTAGAGAGTAAGGGGTAGACCCAGTAGAGGTTCGAATTAAGGTTCTGTAGCCCTAGAGGGCATATGGGATTCATTCGGCCCAATCTCGACAGCTTTCGATTATCTTAATGATGATGGCTTTGACGTTCTTGGTGGCTGCTTTGACCACACCATTGGTCTGAGGATAGTAGGGAGAATATTTCTGTCTCTTAATCCCATACTCGTTGACCACTTCTGTGACTTCTTCCTCAAAATACAACCCGTTATTTGACACTAGCTCGTGTGGGACACCATATCGACAGATGTTGTTTTTCATGATGAATTGGGCAACTTTCTTGACATTCAAGACTACATATGACTCGGCTTCGACCCATTTAGTGAAGTAATTAATGGCAGCCAAGGTGAAATCATGCCCGTTGGAGGGCTTGGGTGTAACCTTCCCTATAATGTCGATGCCCCAGGTGGAGAACGACTAGGGAGAATCATACTGTATAATTCTTGTGGAGGCAAATGTTGAAGGTTAGAGAACTGTTGGCATTTAAGGCATCCCTGGACATAGGCGGAGAAATCCTAGATCATGGTGGTCCAGTAATAGCCTTATCAGATGACCTTTTTGGCAAGAATATTACCGTTCATGTGGGGCCCCCATTCCCCGCTATGGATTCTCTGCATTACCTTTTCAATATCATCCCCTGCGATGCAGTGTAGATGGGTTCCATCGATGTTTCTTTTAAACACTACTTTATTACAGATGATATACTGGGTGACCAGTCTTCGGAGGGTTGCCCAATCTTTCTTGTTGGAACCCTCGGGATACCTGCCATGCTTGAGAAGGTACCAGATATCATAATACCAAAAATTAGCTATCTCGGGATCTTCTATGGTGATGAGGTCAATGTGGTAGCAATGGGTTGGTTTGTCTTGCTTTTGGACAAGGAAGGGAGCCATTGTTATTCCTCCGAGCATGTGGACCATGGATGCTAGGGTAGGAAGGGAATCAGCTAGGTTATTTTTTTCTCGAGGTAGATAGTGGAAGGTGATATTTTGGAATTGGCAGGCTAGTTCTTCTAAGTGGGTATGGAAGGGATGGTGCTTCTCGTCATTTACTTTCCATTTTCTGATCACCTGACCAATGAAGAGGGAAGAATCCCCGTAGACATCTAGGCATTGAATAACTTTCTTGAGAGAGATTTTGAGGCCTATCGTACGTGCCATATATTCAGTCATGTTGTTGGTGTAGGGGAAATCCACTTTGATGGCGATGGGAGTGTGGGAGTCATCTGGGGCAATAAGAAGTATCCCAATGCCATATACTTTTTTATTAGCAGTGTCATCAAAGAAAATCTTCCATCAAAGGTTATCTTGAGTAGTGGAGAGGATATTTTCATCTGGAAAATCGGAGATCCAAACATTAACTTCTTCCATGGGGTAGTCAGTGAGGTAGTCAGAGATGTCTCTTACTTTCATGGCTTTTTATGTGACGTATACGATATCAAACTCGGACATGAGCATCAACCATCGAGCCATTTGGATTGATAAGGAAGGTTTGTCAAAGAGGTACTTTATGGGGTCCATTCGGGATACGAGTTTGATGGGGAAAGCGAGCATGTAGTGTCGCAACTTTTGGGTTACATAAACAAGCGTGACATATGTTTTTTCCAAAGCAGTGTAGTTGACTTTGTATCAAGCCAATTTGTAACTGGCATAATACATGGCGCTTTTTTTAATGTAATCTTCAAGGTATTTGGCTAGCAAAGCCCCAGCTGCAGTGTCGGTTATGGTTAGGTATAAGAGCAAGGGGAGACCAGGATGTGGTGGCATGAGTATTGAAGGTTGGGTCATATATTATTTGATTCGGTCAAAAGATTCTTGGAACACCTTCTCCCAAACTTTTGTTGAATCCTTAGGAGGAGTTTAAAAATAAATTCGCAGATGGAGGTTAACTGGCTGATGAACCGAATGATGTATTGCAATTTCCCAAAGAAAACTCGGACTTCTTTCTCTGTTCGGGGAGGTGGAATCTCTAGAATGGCTTTTAGCTTCGTGGGATCTGCTTTTATCCCCTTCTCACTGACCATGAATCCCAAAAGTTTCCCCTTTATAATGTCAAAGACACATTTCTATGGATTGAGTGTCATCTGATATCATAGCAGTCATTCGAAAAAAAAATTGAGAGAGGGGACATGACCGACTCTAGTTATCGATTTGATAATCATATCATTCATATAGACTTCAGCCTCTTTGTGAATTAGATCATGCAGGATGGTTGTGGAAGCCCCAGCATTCTTGAGACCAAATGGCATAACAGTGTAGCAAAAAGTTCCCCACGGTGTGATGAATGCAGTTTTTTCTTGATGATCTAGGTGCATTTTGATTTGGTTATACCCGGTAAAACCGTCGATGTCCACGATCTTGTTGATATTGGATAACGGGTAATCATACTTTGGAGAGGCTTTGTTCAAGTCCCGGTAGTCTACACACATTCTAACTTTCCATCCTGATTTCGGCACTGGCACTATGTTGGCTAGCCATGTGGGATATTCGATCACACAAATGACACCCATGTTCAGCAGTTTGACCACCTCTTATTTGACTTTGAGCGAACATTCGGTGCAGATTTTTCTTAGCTTTTTTTTAACCGATTTGTAATCTAAAAGAGTGGGGATCTCATATTGGACTATTTCAGGATCAATGTCGGGGATATCGTTATAGGACCATGCGAAGACATCCACGAATTCCTTCAATAATTCTTCGAGTTATGCGCTCTCATGCTCGTCAAGGGTAGCCCCTATACTAATCTCTCACAGTTGGCTACTAGAACCAAGGTTAACAATGACAATCTCTTCTTCAGTAACTTAAACACGGTTATGTTGTTTGTTATTAACCTTATTTAAACCAGTTAAGAATTGTTTATTTGCAAAACCATCATCATTAAAAGTTTGATTGGAAACTAAACAATTAATGTAAGGCATAGAAAGATACTTAAAATCTACATTTATTTCATTAATAGGAAAAACATCATTGAGAACCTCATCAAAGGAAGTCTTGATTTCATTTGAGCAAGGATAGACAATAGAAGAAGAGATTGGGTAAACATTGGGGTTAGGTGGGATTTCAACAGGTACAATGGGCACAACATGCCAGTTTAGGAGAGGTGTATCAGCAGCTTTAATCAAATGGGATGGATCAATTCTGTGGGTTGAATACAATTATGAGGGCTTAAAGATGAGGTGACTAATTATGTGGGTCAAAGTCAATTCTGCGGGCTTAAGTTATGATGACCAATTCTACGGGTCGAAGCCAATTTTGAGGGCTTAATTTGAGATGTTCTTGGGGAACTTTGTCGGGGAAATTACCTTGTTATTTTGATTTGAGTTGGAGAGCTAATCTATAGGGAAACTTTTGTATCTTCTAAAGATTTTTCCATGTAATGGACAATTTGATGTTATAAATTCAACTAGGGAAACGATTAGGTTGTCCATGCTTTACTCGAGGAGGCCTGAGACCTTTGGTGAATTTGGGATACATTAGAGGTCCTATGGGTACATTGTCAGGAGGATATTCACTTGGATTTTAAGAGTTTAGATGGGGAAATAGGGGTTCCGCTTGAGGGAGTATGAAATTTTCTTGGTGAAAAATGTTCTAAATCATGTTTAGGGAATTTTTCAATGTTTTTTGGGAATTTTTGTACGAAAATAAAGGGGGGTTCCAGTCGGCATGGTGTAAAGGGTGCCATTCGATAGTGGCATAGACTTTTGGACTACCTCGAGAAGGTAAAGGGTCAGTGTCAATTAGCATGACCATTGACATCCTATAAAAAGGGGGCGGGATCCCCTCATTTTTCACAACTTCTTGCCATCACTCTTTCTGCGATTTTCTTCTGCGAATCGTTCTAGCATTCCGTACTCTCAAAAATGGTCGCTTTTGTGAGCACTGCAGTACATCGGGAGGGGTTGGCTGTTGACGACTGGGCGAACATGGAATGGAGGTCCAAGGAGCATATTGCTTTGGATAGTAAGAACTCTTTTGACGCATTCGAGTCGGTTGCGGATGAGCAGACCTTACTGCGGGAGCCGTCGTGTCATCGCTCTTTGAGGGTGGTGAACCTTGACGATTATGTAAGTAAAATGACCTTTGGCATTCCTTTTTTGTGGTTGTCCTTTTTTATTTAATTTTGACAAGGTTTTCTCTTTTGACAGTCTGATGTTTCTTTGTTGACTATGCATGCTTACAGGGTGACGGGGCTCAAGGATGTCTGGAAGTATCTTCCACTTGTGGTGCGTTAGGTGGTATCATCAACAGGCTTTAAGAGGTTGGCATTTCGGCTGGATAAGACGCCTCTTTCGACAGAGGTCTTATGCGCTCTAGGGGCGAGGTCGTGGGACACCACCCATACTTTCCATTTTGGTTTTGGGGAGATAACTGTGACTCCTATAGATGTGCAGCAGCTACTGGGGCTGGACTATGATTGAAAGCAGATAGAGGTGAATCGATCTTAGCAGGTGAGGCCGAAGATGGTGTGGGCGGCGCTCGGTGATGTGGGGAGGATAGTGTCTAGGGACTCCATCCGTCTGTCACTGCTGAGGGATGTTTTGCTAGGAAGGGTGATTGATGTGGGGGACGGGCTGTAGGTGAGGCAGACGGCCCAGTTATTTTTTTTATGCTGCTGGGGGGATTTATGGTAGCGTCGAGCGGTGACATCGTCCACTTATGGTTTTCACCATACTTGAGGATGTTTTCAAACATCCCTCTCTGTGATTGGGGGAGCTTGACTTCGACGATCCTTTATTTTTCTCTAGATGCTTTTAGTCGGTGCTACCAGTAGTCTTTCACTGGAGAAATGTATCTTCTTGTATTAAATTCTCCTAAATGCAGACTGAAATGTTGGACGGGACTCGAGCCTGGAAAAGTGAGGCTTGTAACATATGCACAGCTATGATTGGACTTGTAACCAGGCTCATGGGTAAGGTCCCATTTTAAAAATGCGCAAAAATTTGGGCGACAGACTTACCCAGAATTCAGCAGAGTTTCGGGTTGAAACCGATAATGTAAGATGTGTGTCATAGGCTTGACACGTATTGTAATACCCCATATATTTACGATTTAAATAATTATGGGATTAATTATTATTATGGGATTAATTGAATTAAAATGTGTGAATTTAATTGTGAATTAATCCGGATTTAAAATAGATATTAACTTACCTGTCAAGGTTAATACTTATTGATTGAATATTACTGAAACTATACACTTCGGTAAATTGTCAATAGTAAGAAATATGACAGTTTAATAAAGTAAGTCAGACGCGCATGTGAGTCGTGGCAGGGCTAATTTAATGGAATAAATATATTAATTATTTTTCACAACTCGTATGGTTATTTAGAGTGCACCATTGAGTCCGGAAGAGTCGAGATAGTCAAAATAGTATACCTGGGTTTTTAGTTTGGGTCCCAGAGCAATTTTAGGCTAACCGGCACCCCGAGAGGGAATTATGGTAATTTGGATTTTTAGGCTTAATTAATGGACGAAAAATAGGAGTTATATTATCATCCAAGGAATGTCCATTAGGGTTAAAAGTTACAGAAGTTTAGAATGGCCATAGAAGGTGTGAGGGAGAGATATTTCCAAGAGAAAATGCCCAAGTTAACACCACCTTGCACAACTAACACCACCGTGTAGATCGGGACAAGGGTAACACACCCATACCAACAATGTCAAGAAATCAGACGACAAATTTGAGGCAAGTTTTTATTAATTGTTTTTCTTTAGTAATAATCATACTCATGTTAGAGTAGGTAAAATTAATCATTGATTTAAATGTTAATTGGGTGACAAATTGAAGTTTAAATGATGAATAGAGACTGAGCTAATTAGTTGTTGATATTTCTTCATGTTTGTAGAGGGTAAACTATAAAATTGAATCATATATTAATGAACGAATATGGGTCGATTAGGTTCTTTAATTGACTTTTTGGGAACTAGGGTTCATGTGAATTAATTTGGATGTTTTGTATGATTATGATGAGTAATGACGAATTAAGGATCCTAGAATATTAGGGATGACTTATAATTTGTTATGTGTTAATGGGTATTGATGATGAGGTGTTGGGTGATGAATCTTACAGGTTGTTAGGTTAAAAACTAGTGAAAAATGTAAATGTTGCAGACAGGTCTGATGTAACAGAACCGGTTACATTTCTGGGGGGTTCGGTTCCGTTAGGTGAAAATGTAACTGTTGCAGAAGAGATCTGACGTAACAGAACCGATTCCATTTCTAGGGGATTCGGTTCCATTTCGGGAGGGGGGGGGGGGGAGGGATTCGGTTCGATTTTCTGGGGATTCGGTTCCATCTCTGGGGGATGGGTTCGGTTCGCTTTCTGTAGATTTCCAGTGCCGCTGCAAAACCTTAGAGAACCTTTATAATCTATTTGGTGGAATTTGAGGAATAAAAAATACCTGGAGCGGTAGAGTAACGGGACCCCTTTTACTTATATTAATATAGTGGTACCCTTCAAGTGATGAGTAATACTTGCGAGAGCTTAGTAATGAATCTACCAATGAATTACTACTACGTTGACTATTTGGGATAAAGTAAATATATTATACGTTGTAGTGAGATAATAATTCGTATGGAATATATCTATGATCATGTTGGGTTTATACCTAATGAATATTAATAGGATGTGTGGATACCTATTACTTTCTTAATACTATGTGTATGACATGCCTAGATGCTTGTTATCACGGGAGGTGGTGTAGAGATAGTCTTATCATGGGTGACCTTTGGGGGGATTATTGACTTGTCTCTCAGAACATAGGACTATGAAGAGTTATTCGTAAGTTGATAAGTTAGTTGACTATGGGAGCGTAGGTATGTGCGTGACCCATATATATGTGAACTATGTTCCCCTCCAGTATCTGTGCTTTTGTGTATATGGTCTGTGGGAGACGACTTTACTGACAGTCCTTATTAGAGTACAAGATGTACCGGGACGTGATAGCAGAGTATGCAATGCACTACATGTTTAGACTTGGGGTGTTGTATTAGTATATGTATATTATAGTGGTAAATATATGTATATATACTTATTCTATTCCAACTGTGAGAAAATTGTAGGATATTGGGATAGTATAAATCTTAAGTGACGTAAGTTGTGAATACTTAACTTAGTGTGATAACACTTAACTGAATTAATAAATGATGATAATTATAATGCGGAAAACTGGGAATCACGGGTTGCTACAATGAGTTATAACAAGAATTACAAGTCTTTATCTAGTTAGACGTGTTACGAATGGATAGATGGGAATATATGTAAGTTAGGCGTGCACAATAGACGAGAGGTGAGAATCTCATGTGAGAATTCGAACTAAAATGCATTTGATACTTGCTTTATTGCAAATTTTAAATACTTGCTAAAATAAATATTTTTACACATCGGGCTCTGCCCCTTTCTTTCATCTCTTCTCTCTCTTGCTATATATATATATGTATCATAGCAGGTGCTCAGCAACAGGGTCACCAGGCTTAGAGATTTTGATTGCTTGGCGTGCTGCAGCTCTTGTGGAAGCTGTAGGTCTTCGTATTAGACGTCTCCATCATTTCATTTCCATTCTTTATAGACATTCTATTTAGGGCATGTGTCGTCCAATCCTTAGACCACTTTTCAGAGATTATGTTCAGTTTATTTTCCATTCATTTTCATTTTGATTTATGGTTACTATGGTGCTTGGTTTAGAGTTTGAACAGGAATGTTTTGCCCAGTCTTAGTTATTTCAGCATGTGATTCTGATTCAGTATTTTATTAATTAATTATGCATCGATGGTTTATATTAAATTTCTTGGATTGTTATTTAAATGATTTTATTTCAAAAAGGAAAATATTTTGACACTAGCTTAATTAATTATTAGGTGGTTAATAAAGTTATTATGTTTTCGACCGTGATGCTCAGAATGAACCAATCAAACATTTTTGTTTAAATTTTATAAAGGACTGATCACCCGATATTTAATTGGACGGGGTGTCACAGGTAGTATCAGAGCATCAGATTCTAGAGTCCTTTAGGATCTTTATGGATTATTGTGCTTTCAGCTTTGCGTCCCTAATATTAGGACTGTTGCACTCCTTGATTACGCTTTGTAGACTACGTTCTTCTGCTACATTGATGTGTAAGGTCGTTGGAATTATATAATTCATTTGAATTTCAGATGTCACTCATGAGGAAGATACAAACTAACAGTGTTGAAGGAGAAAATGTGGGACAAAACCAACAAGTACCTCAGGTACAACAAGAAAGAGCGAAAATCGCTGAGATAGCGAATATCGTGACACAAGCATTGACTACAGCAATATTGTAGTACCAAAATAGCAGTGTAGAACTTGCATGGGGAAAAGAATGAGAGATGTTGATTAATATGACATTGCTAAAGTTAGCAACAAAGTGAAAATACCATAGCAGCAGTGACAAGTGCCACAGAGTCGTTAGGGACGGAAGGATAAGAGAAAGGGTGGGAAGAGCCAAACCCGCAAGAGCCAACAAAGCCAATAGAAAAGGGATAACACCAAAAGGTGTTTTAAATGTGGAGAAATTGGTCATACCCGTCGGGATTGCCCAGATTCGGCTGGTGAGGAACCTCATCCCAATCGGCAAGTAAAACAATGCATAAGAAGGAAATGGTTTCAGGGTAAGTGTCATAAGTGGGAAAAGCAGGGTCACCGGTGGAGAGGGTTCCCACAACAAGATGAAGTAATAGGACAAGATGCCCAACATGAGGAAGCATGGATAGTTAACCCAACATCATAGGCACTACAATAACATTAAGGAGTACAACATGGATGTATCTATAATGCCCGATATGCGGTTATGCCATTGATACCACAACTATCACCTGCATTTAGAGGTACGATACTTCATTAATTATGGTGTCTTTTAAGATAAAAGGGAAATCTCGAATAACTTAGATGTGTTATAGTTTAGTAGTAATACTTTGAGAAACGTTAGCGAAGAATCGAATATGATCCTGATTTTTGAATTAGCTAATAGCGGTTTGAGTGATAATAGACTATTACAGTAGTATTTTTGTGTTTGTTAGAAATTGCACTAAGTGTCACTTGAAAAGAGGCAGGGCTATATACATATATATATATATATTTATATGGTAGCGTATAAAGACTTCGTAAAGTACGTCATCTGGTTAAATCTAATTCCGGTGGGTAGGGATGTCTATTAAAGAAATTCAAGATTTGATGAAATGTTTCCAAGCATGGGTACTTACCATGGTGTATACTAGAGTCTAATGCCAAGTTAGTAGGAGGAATGTGATGAGTGTAGCCTCACGTATCATAAGAATAGGTATGTTAATTTCTGAGCAAGAAGTAAGGATACGGGGTACAAGTCAGATAACAATAGCCCCAAATCTCATTGACCGATAATGTTAGATAGTAGTGTATCGGGGGGGGGGGGGGGAGGTTCCTTGTTTTCATTTTGCTTTGCGAGACATCCCACGGATGAAACCTAGTGAACATCGGGAGATGGGAGTATTTGGCCTTTAGTATATGGATTAGTACCCTAATTGGCATCCGTAAAGGGAACAGTAACTTAAGCGTTGTCAAAAGTCTTACCTCGTAAATAAATCGGAGCGACAAGGAGGCTAATATGGCTACAATTATTCGACCGATTAATCCTTACCCTATCAAACCTTTGAAGTTACAAGATCAGGTAGAGCAGCTGTTGGGCCAGGGGTTTATTCATAAGAGTACTTCACCTTGGGGTGCCCCTGTGCTGTTCGTTAAGAAGAGATATGGATCTTTACATGTGTATTGATTATCGAGAGTTGAATAAGGTCACGACACGGAATAAGTATCCGTTGACTCGAATCGTTGACCCATTCAACCAGTTGAGAGGAGTCTCCGTCTTCTCAAAGATTGACTTGAGGTTGGGATACCATGAGTTAAGGATCAGGGAGTAGGATGTGTCGAAGACTAATTTTTTGTCGAGATATGTTTTCTATGAGTTCAAGGCTATGCCTTTTGGGCTAACCAACGCCCCAGTCGTGTTTATGGACTTGATGAACATGGTGTTTAGAGAGTTCCTGGATTACTTCATCATTGTCTTCATAGATGACATCCTGATTCACTCCTAGACCGAGCAGGAGCACGCCGAATATTTGAGGCAGGTTTTGTAGACATTGCGCCAACACGAGTTGTATGCAAAATATGAGAAATGTTGATTTTGGTTGAAAGAGGTTCAATTCTTGGGGCATATCATTTTCTATAGAGGAATATTCATAGACTCGGAGAAGGTGTCAGCGGTTAGGGAGTGGGGATATCCCACGACGCCAACATAAATATGTAGTTTCTTGGGCCTAGGAGGATACTACTGGAGGTTCATTCGGGGATTCTCTAAGATGGCGGGTCCATTGACTCATTTGACTCTCAAAGGGGTGCCATTTATCTGGGACAATGCCTATCAATTGGCTTTCGATGAGATGAAAGATAAGTTGACTTCAGCACCCATGTTAGCACTTCCCAGGTCAGGGCTGGAATATCTAGTCTTCACAGATGCGTCCTTACTAGGACTTGGGGGTGTGCTTCAGTAGGAGGATCGGGCTACAGCTTATGCTTCCCGTAAGTTTAAGACTCATGAGAGGAACCACCCCACCCATGACTTGGAGTTAGCGGTAGTCGTGTTTGCACTTCAGATATGAAGGCACTATCTCTTAGGGGACAAATTTTTCTTATTCACGGATCACAAGTGACTACAGTACCTCTTCACGCAAAAAGATCTGAATATGCGTCAATGTTGATGGCTCAAATTTGTGAAGGATTATCAGTTCGATATCCAATACCACCTAGGAAAGGCTAACATGGTGGCAAACGCGTTGAGCCGTAGGCTAATGGATTGGAGGGTCGAGGTGTGGAAAGTGAAATGGAAATAATTAGGACACCAGGATGTCGTGGTCTGATCATTTATGTCTGTGATCACAGTTACGCCTCAGATTGTTACGAGAGTAGTACAGACACAGGCAGTGGATTCATTCTGTCAAGATCGGATTAGGAAGCTTTTAGCTGGTGGAATCGAGTCTTATTCAGTGAGTTCCGAGGGTGGTTTGCGATTCAATGGGAAATTCGTTGTTCCAGAGGGGGAGGACCTTAGACATGCAGTGATGATGGAGTCTCATGGGTCCAGATTTGCGGTACATCCCGGTGGGGAAAAAATGTACCAGGATATGAGGCGGCAGTATTGGTGGAGCGGAATGAAGAAGGATATCGCAAAGTTAGTATCCAAGTGTACCACATGTTAGTCAGTGAAAGTGGACCATCAGAGACAACCAGGTTTGCTTCAGCCATTGGAAATTCCTACGTGGAAATGGGAAGGCATTTCCATGGATTTTATCGCAGGGTTGCCCACTTCACAGAGGGGGCACGATTCTATATGGTTTATTATTGATCGATTGACGAAAGTAGCCCATTTTCTGCCTGTTAGGACAGACTATACAAAGGGACAGTATGCTCAACTATTTATTGCAGAGATAGTAAGACTGCATGGGTGCCTCTTAATATCGTGTCGGATAGAGACATGACATTTGTATCTCATTTTTAGGAGAGCTTCCATAAGTCTATGTGTACCGAGTTGCTGTTAAATACAGCGTATCACCCGCAGATCGATGGGCAGAATGAGCGCACTAATCATATTCTCAAGTACATGTTGTGAATGTGTATCCTTGATTTCCGGGGAGGTTGGGAGGAGTATCTTCCACTGGTGGAGTTTGATTATAACAACTCCTATCAGTTTACAATTGGTATGTCCCCGTTCGAGGCATTGTATGGTCGTCCTTGTCTTTCCCAAGCTTGTTCGTTAAAGGTGGGAGACAACAAGCTACTCGAGGCAGAGGTAATTGAGGATAGGTCGAGTAGGATTGAGATGATTCAGGATTGCATATGGGTAGCCCAAGATAGACAGAAAAGCTATGTCAATGCTAACAAGTCCTTCCCAGAGTTCGCAGTGGGGGACCATGTTTTGTTGAGAGTATCTTTGATGAAGGGAGTAATGAGATTTGGGAATAAAGGGAAGTTGGCTCCGAGATATCTAGGACCATTCCCTATTATAGAGAGGGTTGGACCAGTGGCTTACATACTTTGGTTACCGGAGCACTTGCATCGTATCCATGATGTGTTCCACATTTCCTCACCGAGGAGGTACCTTAGGGATGAGTTGCCACACACTCACATCGTGATTGAGGATTGAGTTACATCCAGACATTTCATATGGGAGAGACCGGTGGCTATACAAGATTATAGTGAGAGGAGGCTTAGTTCAAAGGTAGTTCTACTTGTTCGGGTGCAGTGGAAGCATCACAATGTGGAGGAGTCTACTTGGGAGTGGGAGGCGGATATGCAAGAGAAATATCCAAACTTATTCATACCAGGTATACTGTATTTTCTGAATTTCGGGACGAATTTCCATTATTAGGGGCGAAGTATGTAATACCCCATATTTTTACGATTTAAATAATTATGGGATTAATTATTATAGTCGGATTAATTGAATTAAAATGTGAGAATTTAATTGTGAATTAATTCGGATTTAAAATAAATATTAACTAACATGCTAGGGTTAATACTTATTGATTGAATATTATTGTATGATATGTAATACGGAACTATACACTTCAGTAAATTGTCAAGAGTATGAAATATGATAGTTTAGTAAATTAAGTCAGATGCGCATGTGAGTCGTGTCATGGCTAATTTAATGGAATAAACATATTAAGTATTTTGAGTAACTCATAAGGTCATTTCTAGTGCACCGTTGAGTCCGGAAGGATCGAGATAGTCAAAATAGTATCCCCATGTGTTTAGTTTGGATCCCGGGGCCATTTTAGGCCTAACCCGCACCTCGAGAGGGCATTATGGTAAATTGGATTTTTAGGCTTAATTAATGGACGAAAATTAGGAGTTCTATTATCAGCCAAGGAAATTCCATTGGGGTTAACAGTTACAGAAAGTTAAGAACGGCCATAGAAGGTGTGAGGGAGAGTTATTTCCAAGAGAAAAGGCCCAAGTTAACACCATATTTCACAACCACCACCACCACCATGTAGATCGGGACAAGGGGAAAACACCCATACCAACAACATCAATAAATTAGATGAAAAATTTGAGGCAAGTATTTATTACTTGTTTTTCTTTAGCAATAATCATACTCATGTTAGAGTAGGTAAAATTAATCATTGATTTACATGTTAATTAGGTGAAAAATTGAAGTTTAAATGATGAATAGAGACTGGGAAAATTAGTTGTTGATATTCCTTCATGTATGTAGAGGGTAAACTATAAAATTGAATCATATATTGATGAACGAATCTATTTTTATTATGTTCTTTAATTTCATTTTTGGAAACAAGGGTTCATGTGAATTAATTTGGAAGTTTTATATAATTATGATGATTAATGACGAATTAAGGATCCTAGAATGTTATGGATGACTTATAATTTGTTATGTGTTGATGGGTATTGATGATGAGGTATTGGGTAGTGAATCTTAGAGGTTGTTAGGTTCAAAAATGGTGAAACACGTAACAGTTGCAGACATGTCTGACGTAACGGAACCAGTTCCATTTCTGGAGGGTTCGGTTCCGCTTGGTGAAAATGTAACTATTGCAGAAGAGATCTGATGTAACGGAACCGGTTTTATTTCTAGGGGATTCGGTTCCATTTCTAAGGGATTCGGTTCCATTTCTGGGTGGATTCGGTTCCATTTCTTGGGGATTCAGTTCCATATCTGGGGGATGGGTTCGGTTCACTTTCTGCAGATTTTCAGTGTCGTTGTAGAACCTTGGAGAACCTTTAGAATTTATTTGGTGGAATTTGAGGAATAAAAAATACCTGGACTGGTAGAGTAACGGGACCCCTTTTACTTATATTAATATAGTGGTAACCTTCGAGTGAGGATAAATACTCCCGAGCTCTTAGTAATGAATCTAGCTATGAATTAGTACTACACTGACTATTTGGGATAAAGTGAATATATTATACATAGTAGTGAGAGAATAATTCGTATGGAATATATCTATGATCATATTGGGTTTATACCTAATGAATATTAATAGGATGTGTGGATACCTATTACTTGCTTAAAATTAGTGTATGACATACCTTGTTTCTTGCTATCACGGGAGGTGGTGTAGAGACAGTCTTATCCTAGGTGACCTTGGGGGGATTATTGACTTGTATCTCAGAACATAGGAGTGTGAAGACTTATTGGTAAGTTGATAAGTCAGCTGCCTATGGGAGCATAGGTATGTGCGTGACCCATAGATATGTGAACTATATTCCCCTCCACTATGTGTGTATTTATCTATATGGTTCGTGGGAGACTTCCGAACCGACAATCCTTATTAGAGTATGAGATGTACCGGGACATGATAGCAGAGTATGCAATGCAATACAGGTTTAGCCTTGGGGTGTTGTATTAGTATATGTATATTATAGTGGTGAATATATGTAAATATACTTGTTTTATTCCTATATTGAGAAAATTGTAGGATATTGGGATAGTATAAATCTTGAGAAGAGTGTGCTTGCGTTCAAATAAGGAAGTTATTTACTTAAACTCAGTTTTTATCAATTAAATCCTAAACATGCATCTAGGTGTGATTGATGATGATAAAATCAAGAAGAAACATTCAAACACACACAAATGAGGAATAAACCTTTTATTTTCACTCTAATTTTGTAAGAAAATGGCTTACATGGATTACAATGAAAATATGTGACACAGAATTACCCTCGGGTGTCAATTCTTATGTCGTCGGCTGGAACTATCCCTTTCCAGTAGGGCAGCAATGAAGAAGATAACGGCTTCCTCACAAATTACTCCAGATGAGTAAATGATCCTCTTGAAGGTTTAAAGATTCACACACATATATGGGAATGGTTTTGTGAATCAAAAAGGTTTAGAAAACCTTAAAACGATGAAGTCTTATTCTGGACTGTTTTCATAGAATTTTGAGATTGTAGAAAAACTCGAAAATCATATAGAAGGTGATCAGGTATTTATACAAAAATCGAGGCGGTGGCTCGTTCGAACGAGATAGCCATGTCGCTCGAATGAAGGACAAATGTCGTTCGAACGAGATCGTGCAACATGCCTATCTCGCGCGAACGACATTCAAAGTCGTTTGAGTGAGCTCGTCATTCAAGGCACTTCTCTTCTATACTTAGAAAAAAATTATGCTTCTGATAAAAAATTAATCCAGACTTCAAAAACAATTTTCAAAAAATTTCCCAAATATTTAAGCAAATATTAAAGCTCCAATAAACCATTTTACCGATAAAGTGCAGTTCGGTAGTGGGAATGAGTTGAGCAGTAAGTCGCATGTAGCATGATGCACGTGAAGATAATGGATACATTGAATTCGGATAAAGAAAGTCAAGGTGGATCGTGTTAACGTGCCGAATGTAGCGGCATCAGACATACAAGCTATGATGTAGGAGAAAATAGAAAATTCCTAGATCCTAACCCGGACATTTATAAAATTATGTCCTTACAAATCTCCCCCTATGTCTATGACGGTACATACATAAAAAAATCTGAATTATGCAATCAAATGACATACAAGATAATATCCCCATTAAACCCTCAAGCTGAGAATACTAAATGACATGTCTTTCAAATCTTCAACTATTTCAGAAACTTTTAAAGCTTTTCTCATCAGTGTGTGCAATCCAATAATGAACAATATTGTACCTACACACATGAGATAAAGAAAATACCCGTGACAAGCAACAGTTTGAAATATAATGATACGCAAAAATTGATGATCAATTATGCTTAAGAAAATCATTCATAAATCAACCAAACACCAAAACAATTCTCCCCCATAATTCTTCTCCCCCTTTTTATGATGTCCCCAAATAGATAAATATGAGAAGAAGAAGTGAATGCACATGGAGAATGACACACAGGAATAAACTGCTTTTTTGTATTTTTCAAAAAATTTCACACATAATATACAACAAAGAATCACACCATGAAAGAACACAAAAACAACCAAGTCGATGATAGCGTAAATGTAGGGGTGTGATCAAATTCGATAGGAAAATGAATGCATACAAACATGACATATGTGCACAATGAATATCGGATACTCCTAACGAATGAACTCAAAATCTTCCTTTGGTAAAAAAAGGTGGTAATATGAGACTTGACTCAATCAAATCTTCAAATCAAAGCTCAAAGAGATTTCCACACCAATACCGTCCAAAACTATTTGATGCTTGTTCAGGACTTTCAAGGAAGTGCAAACCCATTTTTATTCTCCAACCAAACTCCCTCAGATATATATTTTTAATAGAGGTGTTATAAATTCTCAAACTTTGCAGAATTAATGGTGAAACCTAATGGCCCGTTGAATGGCATATATTGCTTTTTAATGCTGTTGATACCAAAATTAATATGCTGATATGGACGAATAATATGAAGACACGTGTCAATCTACGTGGCACAATAGCAACGAGAAAGTTCATTTCCCCGACCAACTCATGTTCTCTTAAAGCAATAAGGATACACCGAGGAACTCTATCACTCCGAGGAACTCCAGCGCTCCGAGAAACTCTTGCGTAACGAGCAACTAAGGCGGTCTGAGCTGCATCTCGGTCCCAGCATTGATTGCCATATAATCAACAGTTCAACTATTCATTGAATGCTTATTATCTTGACGCACACGCTGCATTAAATGTATTACCCTTTCATATGTATATCATTTAATGTATCTCCCCTTTCATGTACAGCCTAAAGGATATAAATACCTTGTATCACCCTCATTCAAGGGGACCGGAATTTCTTGATAGATCTTGTAATCAAGAATTCTCAAACAATCAGCAATAACATAACAGTGGACGTAGGCCATTATTATAAGGCTGAACCACTTTAAAAATCTTTGTCTCATTTTATTTATCTGTGATTGAATAATTGGAGCGATCTAATTTTTTACATCAACAGATTGGCGCCATCTGTGGGAATTGATTGTTATTATCATTTTTCACCAAAAATCATTCATCATCAATGGCGGATAATCCAGAATCTAGCAATCGAAACACTGGAAATGCTGGAAATCCTCCAAATCCCTCTGCACCTCCAGATCTGACCGGGATTATGACGAATCTGGCTCAAGGACAAACTGCCATGCAAGAAACAATGAGGCAACTCATACAAACCCTTCATGGCGGTGCACCTGCACGTTTAGGACATCAAAGTGGTCAGAGGCAAACTTATTTACTTTCTTCACGATCCAGGCATACTGAGTCATATCGTAATGAGGAGTCTGATGATTTCTCTTATCAACCTGGACGAACTTCGTCAATAAGGGCTACAGATACTAATCAACGTATCACTCTATCTCCAGAAAGACCCAGTGCCTTGGAAAGACTGAGTAGGGTGTCTCCTTTCAGTCGATTAGGCCCTAGGAGGAATAGGAGTCCACCTAAGACCATGTCGAGGAGTTTTCGACGACCATCAGATCAAAGAGAAGGATCAGCACAATCACGACCAGTTGCTCGTCAAGATAGATCTCAGGAGGCCACGTCAGAACAATCAATTGCTCGAACTAATAAGCCCGAAGAAGGAAATGAAGCGTGGAAAGGATCCCTTCAGCGGTTGGAGGATAGATTGGGAGAAATGGCTACGGCGAAGAATCCCCTACAACGAACTTTTGTTCAAGGGACACTATTTGTCCAGGCCATTGTGAATTTTCCTACACCGTCAAAGTTTAAAGCACCAGTAGTGACCCCCAAATATGATGGAAAGACAGATCCTGTTCTTCACATAGAGCAATATCAAGCTGCTACCGACATCTATGTTGTCCCTGACGAGATGAGATGCAGAGCGTTCTCAGGAACTCTTACTGGAGCTGCCCAGATATGGTACAACAATCTTCCTCGGGGTAAGGTTTCAACTTTCTTTCAGTTGGCCGAGTTGTTCATCGGCAATTTCTATTTTGGAGCAAAGCCAGTAAAATGAGTAGCACACTTGTTAAGTGTTAGACAAAAATCTGGTGAGAGTACTAGAGATTACATAACTCGTTTCAATAATGAGAAGCTGGAAGTCATAGATTACGAAGAGAAGACAGCAATCACCGCCTTGATGAGTGGGTTACTACCTAATAAATTGTATTACACCTTGGCGAAAGATCCACCTAAAATTATGTCAGAGTTGATGGCAAAAGCGGCCAAAATCATGAATGCCGAGGAAGCTATGGCTGCAAAGAAGAATATAGATAAAGACACCAAGGTGGACATCGACAAGTCTAAAAATAAAGAGCAGAAGGGCAATGGCGGTGACAAGCGTTCTAGAAATAATAAGTCATCATGGGAACTCCTGAAAAAATTCGATAATTATACTCCCTTGAAAATGGGTATTAATCATGTCTTGGAAGAAATCAAGAATAGCGAGGAGGTAAAGTGGCCGAAGAAACTGAGGTCAGATCCTGATGCGAGGAACAGGGATAAATATTGTGAATTCCACAAAGATCATGGCCATATGACTAAAAATTGCATAGCTCTTCAGAACGAGATTGAAACACTCATCCAAAGAGGAAAGTTAGCAAAGTATGTTGATCGGGGAGGTGAAAGAAGAAATAATGATCGAACTAGAGAAAGATCTAGATCTCCTCGTTGAGTAGAGGAGAAAAAGAAGAGAGGCCATGAAGATGATGCCGAGGATGACCCCGATCTTCCAAAGAAACCAAGGCAGCCAGAACGAGAGGTATTTTCCATACGTTTTGGATCATTTGATTGTAATGTTATTACAGGAGGAGATGCAGGAGGAGGAGACCTTACTGCAGAAAGAAAGGCTTACCTTGGAGAGGCTCAAGCTTGCTCATATATTCAGCGAATATATTTGGCTGAGGAGGATCGCCCGAGGAAGGTAAACAAAGAGAAGCTGGTCATTGGCTTTTCAAAAAACGACCTGGCAGGTGTTCTTTACCCTCACGACGACCCTTTGGTGATCAAAAAGAGGTGAAAGAAGTAGTGATTGTGACACCCTGACTAATTAAATACCGGGTAGCTACTCCTTTATTAAATTAAATCAAAATGCCAAGTTGGCTCAGTTAATAGCATCACTGTTGAAAACATTTTATTATTACTAACCACCTAGTATTTAAAAAGTAAGTTGCCAAATTTTAATTAAAGTCTGATTAACATGCAGTACAAGGTTTAAAACAAGAATAATATCACCATTCACCATAAGGAAATAATAGAATAACCATCACATGATATAAATAAATCCGGAGGAAAAATCCTCACAACAAACTCCACAACTGAAATGAATAGCTAAATACTGAATACTGAATCAATACATGCCAAAGTCTGAAAAACTGAAATGGAAAAGTCTCTAATAGAATTTGGGCAACATGCCCTACAACTGAAGAGTACTGAATATGGAATCCAAATGGTAGAAGCGTCTAAAAGCAAATCCCTGTAGCTTCCACAAACAGCTACAGGTCGTCACCTCAATGAGTATCCTATGCATGGTGTCCTTGTGGCTGGGCACCTAAAATGGTTTTACAAAAAAAATAGATTTGAAAGCAAATGGGTCAGAGCCCGAATGTGGAGATATTTTAAAAACCTGAGAGTTCTTTAAAAACATTTAAAACATTAAATGCAAAGTACATGTTAGGACGTGCACTCACATGAAATTCTCACCTCTCGTCTAATTGTGCACTCCTAACGTAAGTACCCATCTAAAATGACACAACCCACTATCTAAGTAACATCATATCTAGCTAGACTGTCATAGGTTCTACCCTTATTACTCGGTTCCCATTAACATTATAACGCTCGAAACTAAATAGGGGCTTAACGTAAATTCAGGTTCTCACGTAAAAGTAATACAACTCATTATAGATCATCCCTATTGTTATTCCATCGTTATACACACAATACCATATGAAAGTTCTCAGTTTATTAAGTGTATATTTCCCACAACATAAATATAATATATAAGCACCCCAAGACTGAGCTTCGGTGCACACATACTCTGCTATCCATCCCGGTACATCACGTGCATAAGGATCACGCATTCCGAATCTCTCAGGAATCGTTCAGATAACACAAATCACAAATAATGGAGGCGAACACAGTCACATCACATGGGTCACGCACATACCTGCGCTCCCACGATCAGCAGACTTATTAACATCCCAATAAGTCCTTCTCTTACCTATGTTCATCGAGGTAACCAGTCTAAATCCGGGCAACACAAGGATTAAAGGGCCCTAAGCGAACGCAAACCTCCCGTGATAGCAAGTATGGTAGGTATGTCATACACACAAATCATATATCAATACTAAGTAAACGCGCATCTTAGTAGTCACCGTAGTTTAATTGTAGTACATATCGCCTTCTTGTACCAACTTATAATTTATATAATTTATATAATCCCGGTTCATAATTCATACACGCCATAATTTATTCTCACGTCGTAGTAGGCACTCACGTCTCGACTCAAAATGTCTATTTGATTCGCTCCACAATTATATAATTTACTCCTCATTATATCCCATATGTCCCAAGTATACCAATCCATAATCAAAGGAATGTTATCTCTATCATCGAACAAGTTTACGGGACTCCCAAAATCAAAACAGGCCAAAAAGGCCTAAACTGCCAGCTCGTTAGAAGTCTCGTTCGAACGAGGTTGTTCGAACGAGATTTCGTTCGAACGAATTGGGCTATCTAACGAGATCTCGTTCGAACGAGATTATCGAACGAACATCCCTCTCGTTAGAACCCCAAACTGTCAACTCGTTAGAAGCTCGTTCGAACGAGCTCGTTCGAACGACCTGGGTAGGTCTTCTAACGAGTGACCAGATTCAATCCCAGAAATCCTATCTCGTTTTCACCAATTTCTACACCTCAAATCTCAACCAAAATTCGTCCCAACGATGTTTAAAGGTCTCTAATCAATCATAAACATATTAAAATCACATACTAACATTTTTTAAGGAATTAATTCATCCTCAACCTCATTAAATCATCAAGTCTCATCACTTTTCCCCAAATTCTCAAGAACATACAACTTAGAATTTTAAATCTTCCATTCCCAGAAATAGATCCGTTTTTGTATCACAAAAATTAGTAATTCTCTTAATTCGATCTTCAAGTAACATTTCTACATGCAAACCTATCTCCAAAATTAAACTAACAACTCCAATTTTATGGGTTTTTATTTATCTCTCAATTAATTATGATTATGGAATTGTCTAAGCATGGAAGAAGCATTTACTGCATAAAAATGTAAATTAAACCACTTGCCTTGATTCAATCTCCGATTTTGATGACGATTTGAAGAAGTTATCTCTCTCTTTCTGCAGAATTCCCTTCTATCTCTCTCTCTCCAAGCTTTCTTCTCCAATGGTTATGGTGGCTAGGGTTTGCTTTGGGAAATATTAAAAAACCTAATTCTAATAACCTACGTAGCCTTCTAGGTTAATATGGGTTGTTAATGGGTTAAGTGGGTCAATTCCCAATCAGATAAAAACTCTTAATTTTCGTCACTTTTTAATTCCCAAAAATACAAAATTACCAAAATACCATTTATGTTGCCGGTATGGCCTAAAAATATTCCGGGACCCAAACTAAACCCCCGGCTAGTGTTTTCTGACTATCTCTACCCTTCCGAACACGTTGGCGCACTCAAAACGACCATACGGTTAATAGAATTTAAATTCACTTTTATAATCAAAATAATTATATCCTGACGCGATTGTCTCACGCGTCCCAATAAAATGTTCAAATTGTCGTATATCAATCTCACGACAAATTTCATAATTCAATATTCATATAACATCATATATACTCAATATAGTCAAATACCAACTCACATCTCGCTAGTATTTTATCCGGATTAATTCCCAATTAATTCTCATTTAATTAATTAATCCCAAAAATAAATATCGCCAAAAATACGGGGTATTGCGTACTTCCCCCCTAATAACAGAATTTCGTCCCGAAATTTGGAACTAGAATGTACCTGATAAAAATAACTCTGGATAACGTTCGCGCATCTCATCCTTGCGTTCCCATGTGGACTCCTCGACATTGTGATGTCGCCACTGAACACGCACTAACGGAACTATCTTTGACCGCAGCTTCCTCTCACTTCGGTCCAAAATAGCAATCGGCCCCTCCTCGTAGGAGCTATCAGGCTGTAGATCAATCTCCTCCAAAGCGATGTGAGAATGATCCAAATGGTCCCTTAGATATTTCTTTAGCGAGGAAATATGAAACACATCGTGAATCCGGTGTAAATGCTCCGGTAACCCGAGTCTATACGCAACTGGTCCAATCCACTCAATAATAGGAAACGAACCCACATACCTCGGTGCCAACTTCCCCTTCTTCCCGAAACGCATAATCCCCTTCATAGGAGATACTCTGAGAAAAACCTGGTACCCCACTTGGAACACCCTGAAAGATCTCTTGGCATCGGCATAACTCTTCTGCCGGTCTTGAGCTACCCGAATGCGACTCCGAATCAACTCAATCCTCGCCAAAGTATCTTGAATCACTTCCGGCCCAAGTAGTTTGTTGTCCCCCACCTCCAACCAACATGCTGGGGAATGACAAGGCCTACCGTACAACACCTCAAACGGAGCCATGCCAATAGTGAACTGGTAGGAGTTATTATAAGCAAACTCTACCAGTGGAAGGTATTGCTCCCATCCACATCCAAAGTCAATAATGCACATGCGTAGCATGTCCTCCAACATCTAATTTGTGCGCTCGGTCTGCCCATCGGTCTGCGGATGATAAGCCGTACTTAACCGCAATTCCGTGCCCATGGCCTCCTGGAAACTCTCCCAAAACCGCGATACAAATATCTTGTCTTTGTCAGACACGATATTTAGGGGCACACCATGAAGTCTCACAATCTCTGAAATAAAGAGCTGGGTATACTATCCCGTAGTGTAGTCAGTCCTTATGGGTTGGACAAACTGTCCACAATTACCCAAACGGAGTTGCGACCCCTCTGCGACGTAGGCAACCCTGTGATAAAATCCATGGATATGCTTTCCCACATCCATACCGGAACCTCCAACGGCTGTAGAAGTCATGTCGGTCTCTGGTGATCCACTTTTACTAGATGGAAAGTGGCGCATTTCGAAACAAACTCAGCAATATCTCTCTTCATTCCTCTCCACTAATACTGGCGTCTCATGTCTTGATACATTTTGTCCCCTCCGGGATGTACCGCGAACCGTGAGCCGTGCGACTCTGCCATCACCTCGTGTCGCAATTTCTACCCTTCCGAAACCACTAATCTCCCATTGAAGCGTAATCCCCTGTCTGAGCTGACGGTATAGGACTCGTCTCCCTCTACTAGTAATCAAACTATCTGCTCCTGACAGAACGATTCATTAGCCTGTGCCCGTATTACCTTCGTGACAATCTGCGGTGTAACGGTCATCACAGATATGAAAGATCGGGCCACTGCATCCTGGTGTCCCAACTCGTTCCACTTTTCCTTCCACACCCCTGCCACCTCATCTGCTGGCCTACGGCTCAACGCGTCTGCTACCACGTTGGCCTTACCCGGGTGATACTAGATATCGAACTGGTAGTCTTTCACAAACTCAAGCCACCTCCTTTGCCGCATGTTCAACTCCTTCTGCGTGAATAGGTACTGTAGGGACTTGTGGTCCGTGAACAGTTGGAACTTCTCCACCAAAAGATAGTGCATCCAAATCCGTAAGGCAAATACCACTGCCGCCAACTCCAAATCATGCGTGGGGTAATTCTTCTCATGAGGCTTAAGCTTACGGGAAGCATAAGCTATGGCTTGTCTCTCTTGCTGCAATACACCTCCAAGTCCTTGCAAAGACGCATCGGTGTAAACCAAATACTCAACTCCCGGTCTCGGCAATGCTAACACAGGTGCTGAGGTCGATTTGTCCTTTAACTCATCAAATGCCAACTGACAGGCATCACTCCAGATGAATGGCACACCCTTACGAGTCAGATGTGTCAAAGGACCCGCTATCTTCGAAAATCCCTCAATGAACCTCCTGTAGTATCCTACTAGGCCCAAGAAACTACGAATCTCAGTCGGTGTCGTGGGCTGTCCCCACTCCCTCACCGCGGATACCTTCCCCGGATCAACAGATATCCCCCAGTCGGAAATAATGTGTCCCAAAAAATGGACCTCCTTCATCCAAAACCCGCATTTCTCATATTTTGCATACAACTCGTTCTGACGTAGTGTCTGCAAAACTTGCCTCAAATGTTCGGCGTGTTCCTCCTCTGTCTGGGAGTAAACCTGAATATCATCGATGAAGACAATGACAAACTGATCTAGGAAATCCCTTAACACTCTGTTCATTAAGTCCATAAACACTGCTGGAGCGTTGGTCAAACCAAAAGGCATAACCCGAAACTCATAAGAACCATATCTCGACAAGAACGCAGTCTTTGAGACATCCTCATCCCTGATACGCAACTGATGGTATCCTGATCTCAAATCAATCTTCGTGAAGAAAGAAGCTCCTCTCAACGGGTCAAATAGGTCATCGATTCGAGGCAACGGATACTTATTCCGTATCGTGACCTTGTTCAACTCCCGGTAGTCCACACAGAATCTCAGTGAACCGTCCCTCTTCTTCACAAACAAAACTGGAGCGCCCCAAGGTGAGGTACTCGTGCGAATAAAGCCCTGACCTAACAGCTGCTCTATCTGATCTCGTGGCTCTTGCATCTCTGCCGGAGCCATACGGTACGGTGCACGTGCTATAGGTCTCGTATCTGGCAATAGGTCTATAACAAAGTCTATCTCTCGACTGGGGGGTAGGCCTGGTATCTCTTGAAACACATCTGAATACTCCCTGACAACTGGGATCGAATCTAAAGGAATCATAACCTCCTTAAAGGTATCATCCTCTATGTAATACAGATGAGTGGTCGAACCTCCCTCTGGGCGAGGCATCGCCACTACAAACATCTGTTGCCCCGGAATGGCAAAAACAATGCTCCCACCGAAGCAGTCAATCATGGCTCTATAATTAGCGATCCAATCCATACCGATAATCACATCATGAACATGCATATCTAATACCAACATGTCTGCAGGTAATACCAGACTACCAATCTCTACCCCCACTCCCCGGCATAAAAAGAAAATAAGTGACCCACTCCCCAATGGTGAGTCTACACACGTCACTGTGCTCTCTGCCGTAGCTAACAATCCTAAGGCTTTCGCGAAATGTGTAGCTATAAAACAATGTGTATCCCCCGTATCAAACAATACCCGACCCATAGTGCCATGGATAGGAAACGTACCCTCAATCGCGGGCGGTGCCTGTGGAACTGCTGCCTGGTGGACGTTATAGACACGTCCATACTGTAGCTACCCCCGCTGAGCTGGGACTGCTGGAATGGGTGGCAATGCTTCCATCTGTGGCGGTGAGGGAAGAGCGGCGGGAAACATAGGCCTCTGCGGCTCCTGGCGAGCACCCTGCTGCTGTTACCGTGGGGCCCTGCCCCTATCAGGACAGTCCTGGCGTTTATGGCCAGTCTTGCCAGAAACAAAACACTTCCCTGGGAAGTTCCCTACTCTCTGCCCTTGCTATCCCCGTCCCTGGTGGCCATTACCGTTCCTCCCTTGGCCCTGCTGGCCCTGCTGAAACTGTTGCACATTCTGCCCCTGTTGGCCCTGATGGCCGTTTGGACCCTGATGGCCCTGACGAAAACCTCCCTGTCTGTGCCTGTAATTTCCTGATCTGAACCTCTTCTGATCCCCCTGATGGGAACCCTTCTCACCCTGTCTCTTCCCCTGAACAGATTGTGCCCCACCGGCACCATGTCCTCCAGTCCCGCCCTGATGGCTAGACTCTCCCGATCTCTTGCCCTCAGCCATATGAAAGCGGTGATCCTGGTAGTGTAACAAACCATCGTTAACCACATCAGAATAAGTGGCCAACAAAAGGTTCCCTAACAGATGCTGACGGATCCTCCATGTCAACCCGTGGGTGAATTTCTCAATCTTCTTCTTTTTTGTCGGTATCTCATCTGGAACGATATTCAACAGATTCGTGAACTCGGCCTCATACTCGGCCACAGTCTTACCCTCTTGCTTCAGATTCATCAGTTTCCTCCTCATTTCCGTGTGAACAGCTGATGGAAAGTACTTGCGGTCGAACCGCACCCAAAAGTCCTGAATAGTGAGAGTATCCCTCTCCTCCACGGTGGTAATAGACTCCCACCACTGTAGTGCAGATCCAACTAACTTGAAAGTAGCTAGCACCTGCTTCTGAATGTCCGTGCACTCGTACATCCTCAGGTGCCTCTGCATATCCTTCCTCCACTGGCTCGAGACTACCACATCTGAGCTACTTGCAAACAATGGCGGATGCGCTTTCTGAAAAGCGTCACGTACACGTTCCCAAGCAGACAGGAATGCATTTGCTTGTACTGGCGCGGCAACCGGTGCCTGAGGTGGTGCCTGCTGAACTACGGCAATTGCGGCATTTACCGCTTGGGCTACAATGGCTGCAACCTCAGCGACGTTCATCATGCCCTGAACTGGAACGGGCTGGGGTTCAGGCTTTGCATCCCTAGGAACTCGTCGTTCACGTCGTGGAGGCATCTGAAATAAGAATAAAGTTTATAAGTTCGCTGTTTATAAACTTAAAATAGCTGAAGAACGAAGCATACACAAAAAGAGTACAACAGTCTAAAATATAGTGCTCTATATCAAAGAAAACTTAACATAATAGCCGTACAGATCCTAAAGGACACTAGAACCTCATGCCCTGATACCACATGTGACACCCCGACTAATTAAATACCGGGTAGCTTCTCCTTTATTAAATTAAATCAAAATGCCAAGTTGGCTCAGTTAATAGCATCACTGTCGAAAACATTTTATTATTACTAACCACCTAGTATTTAAAAACTAAGTTGCCAAATTTTAATTAAAGTCTGATTAACATGCAGTACAAGATTTAAAGCAAGAATAATATCACCATTCACCATAACGAAATAATAGAATAACCATCACATGATATAAATAAATCCGGAGGAAAACTCCTCACAACAAACTCCACAACTGAAATGAATAGCTAAATACTGAATACTGAATCAATACATGCCAAAGTCTGAAAAACTGAAATGGAAAAGTCTCTAATAGAATTTGGGCAACATGCCCTACAACTAAAGAATATTGAATATGGAATCCAAATGGTAGAAGCGTTTAAAAGCAAATTCCTGTAGCTTCCACAAACAGCCACAGCTCGTCACCTGAATGAGTATCCTATGCATGGTGTCCTCGTGGCTTGGCACCTAAAATGGTTTTACAAAAAAAAAATAGATTTGAAAGAAAACGGGTCAGAGCCCGAATGTGGAGATATTTTAAAAACCTGCAAGTGCTTTAAAAACATTTAAAACATTAAATGCAAAGTACATGTTAGGACGTGCACTCACATGAAATTCTCACCTCTCGTCTAACTGTGCACTCCTAACGTAAGTACCCATCTAAAATGACACAACCCACTAGCTAAGTAACATCATATCTAGCTAGACTGTCATAGGTTCTACCCTTATTACTCGGTTCCCATTAACATTATAACGCTCGGAATTAAATAGGGGCTTAACATAAATTCAGGTTCTCACGTAAAAGTAATACAACTCATTATAGATCATCCATATTGTTATTCCATAGTTATACACACAATACCATATGAAAGTTCCCAGTTTATTAAGTGTATATTTCCCACAACATAAATATACAATATAAGCACCCCGAGACTAAGCCGCGGTGCACACATACTCTTTTATCCATCCCGGTACATCACGCACATAAGGATCACGCATTCCGAATCTCTCAGGAATCGTTCAGATAACACAAATCACAAATAATGGAGGCGAACACAGTCACATCACATGGGTCACTCACATACCTGCGCTCACACGATCAGCAGACTTATTAACATCCCAATAAGTCCTTCTCTGACCTATGTTCATCGAGGTAACCAGTCTAAATCCGGGCAACACAAGGATTAGAGGGCCCTAAGAGAACGCAAACCTCCTATGATAGCAAGTATGGTAGGTATGTCATACACACAAATCATATATCAATACTAAGTAAACGCGCATCTTAGTAGTCACCGTAGTTTAATTATAGTACATATTGCCTTCTCGTACCAACTTATAATTTATACAATTTATATAATCCCGGTTCATAATTCATACACGCCATAATTTATTCTCACGTCGTAGTAGGCACTCACGTCTCGACTCAAA
This sequence comes from Sambucus nigra, assembly GCA_949130495.1. Taxonomy (NCBI): domain Eukaryota; kingdom Viridiplantae; phylum Streptophyta; class Magnoliopsida; order Dipsacales; family Adoxaceae; genus Sambucus; species Sambucus nigra. Next base: position 448,444,696 of record OX422212.1, on the reverse strand, counting down.
ATGTCTATTTGATTCGCTCCACAATTATATAATTTACTCCTCATTATATCCCAAATGTCCCAAGTATACCAATCCATCATCAAAGGAATGTTATCTCTATCATCGAACAAGTTTACGGGACTCCCAAAATCAAAACAGGCCAAAAAGGCCTAAACTGCCAGCTCGTTAGAAGTCTCGTTCGAACGAGGCTGTTCGAACGAGATTTCATTCGAACGAACTGGGCTATCTAACGAGATCTTGTTCGAACGAGATTATCGAACGAACATCCCTCTCGTTAGAACCCCAAACTGTCAACTCGTTAGAAGCTCATTCGAACGAGCTCGTTCAAACGACCTGGGTAGGTCTTCTAACGAGTGACCAGAGTCAAGCCCAGAAATCCTATCTCATTTTTCACCAATTTCTACACCTCAAATCTCAACCAAAATTCATCCCAACAATGTTTAAAGGTCTCTAATCAATCATAAACATATTAAAATCACATACTAACGTTTTTAAGGAATTAATTCATCCTCAACATCATTAAATCATCAAGTCTCATCACTTTTCCCCAAATTCTCAAGAACATAAACCCTAGAATTTTAAATCTTCCATTCCCAGAAATAGATCCGTTTTTGTATCACAAAAATTATTAATTCTCTTAATTCGATCTTCCAATAACATTTCTACTTGCAAACCTATCTCCAAAATTAAACTAACAACTCCAATTTTATGGGTTTTTATTTATCTCTCAATTAATTATGATTATGGAATTGTCTAAGCATGAAAGAAGCATTTACTGCATAAAAATGTAAATTAAACCACTTGCCTTGATTCAATCTCTGATTTTGATGACGATTTGAAGAAGTTCTCTCTCTCTTTCTGCAAAATTCCCTTCTATCTCTCTCTCTCCAAGCTTTCTTCTCCAATGGCTATGGTGGCTAGGGTTTGCTTTGGGAAATATTAAAAAACCTAATTCTAATAACCTACGTAGCCTTCTAGGTTAATATGGGTTGTTAATGGGTTAAGTGGGTCAATTCCCAATCAGATAAAAACTCTTAATTTTCGTCACTTTTTAATTCCCAAAAATACAAAATTACCAAAATACCCTTTATGTTGCCGGTATGGCCTAAAAATACTCCGGGACCCAAACTAAACCCCCGGCTAGTGTTTTCTGACTATCTCGACCCTTCCGGACGCGTTGGCGCACTCAAAACGACCATACGGTTAATAGAATTTAAATTCACTTTTATAATCAAAATAATTATATCCTGACGCGACTGTCTCACGCGTCCCAATAAAATGTCCAAATTGTCGTATATCAATCTCACGACAAATTTCATAATTCAATATTCATATAACATCATATATACTCAAAATATAGTCAAATACCAACTCACATTTCTCTAGTATTTTATCCGGATTAATTCCCAATTAATTCTCATTTAATTAATTAATCCCAAAAATAAATGTCGCCAAAAATACGGGGTATTACACTGATTTCAAGGGTGTTGGTAGACAATGGTAGTTCGGCAGACATCATATACTATTCATGCTTTGACAGCTTGAATTTGAAATTATCTCAACTGGAACCTTATCACAGACCCCTTTTGGGTTTTGCTGGCGAGAAAGTTTTTCCACTTGGAACGATCAAGTTGGATATATTCATTGGAACTTGGCCTGCTTGCCGAACAGAAAGAATACGCTTCTTTATGATGGATAAAAATGTGCAGTCAGCTTACAACATCATCATGGGAAGAGTTGGTTTGAAGAAGTTCGAGGCAGTTCCACTTACAATACATCAGTGCTTAAAATTCCCAACAAACTTCGGAGTAGGAGTTGTGAAAGGTGATCAAAAAGTAGCTCGGGAATGCTATTATTCATCTGCCGAACAAGAGGAGCTTGAAGAATCAAGGAAAAAGACTACTACCTACCAGGTGGAAGAAGATACAGAGATTGAAACTCTGGATCCCAGAGATGAATCCCAGCTTGTAAAAGGACAGGTGGTGGAATCTACAGAAAATGTTATTTTGGACGACGAGCACCCTGAATGAGTAACCCAGATAGGTTCAACGTTGGATGCTTCAATAAAGCAGGAATTGATAACTTTCTTGAGAAACAAGAAGGAAACTTTTGCATGGAGTCATGAGGACATGCCAGGAATAGATTCAAACTTCTTATGTCACGAGCTCAATGTGAATAAGGAGATCAAGCCTGTAAAGAAGAGAAGAAGGGTATTTAGCCCCGAAAAGAATCAAGTTATTCAGGAGGAGGTCGACAAGCTCCAGAAAGCTCAATTCATTGAAGATGTGAAGTATCCGGACTGGTTGGAAAATGTGGTGATGGTAAAGAAGAAAAACAATAAATGGAGAATGTGTGTTGATTTCGCTGATCTCAACAAGGCCTGCCCAAAGGATCATTTCCCATTTCCCAGAATTGACCAACTAGTAGATGCCACCTCGGGGCACGAGCTGCTGAGCTTCATGGATGCTTACTCTGGTTACAACCCGATCAAAATGAAACATGAAGACAGGGAAAGAACTTCTTTTATTACCCCTAGGGGAACTTATTGTTATAATGTTATGCCTTTTGGTTTGAAAAATGCAGGAGCGACATATCAACGACTGATGAACAAGGTTTTTGCCGAACAAATCAGTTGCAACATGGAAGTCTATGTTGATGATATGCTGACAAAGAGCAAGAAAGCTGCTGAGCATCTAGTTGATTTAGGTCAGACCTTTGATCAACTCGATAAATATCAGATGAAGCTTAACCCGACGAAGTGCACCTTTGGAGTACGAAAAGGAATGTTCCTCGGGTATATCGTCAACCAGCGAGGCATTGAGGCAAATCTAGCAAAGATCAAAGCTCTTTTAGGGTTGCGATCTCCAACGACGAAGAAAGAAGTGCAGAGTCTTACATGACGAGTTGCAGCGCTCAATAGATTTGTATCTCGAGCAACTGATAGGTGCCTTCCGTTCTTCAAAACACTCCGAAAAACTTTCAAGTGGAATGGTGAATGTGAAAAAGCCTTTCAAGACTTGAAGAAATATCTGGGAACACCTCCATTGCTGTCCAGACCAGTGATGGGAGAAAAGTTGTACTTATACTTGGCAGTATCAGAAAATGCAGTCAGCTCGGTATTGATCAGATTGGAGAATGGAGTCCAGAAGCCAATTTATTACACAAGTAAGGCTTTCGAGGTGCAGAGATCAGGTACCCAAAGTTGGAAAAATTGGCATTGGCATTAATTGAAGCAAGTAGAAGAATGAGGCTATATTTCCAGGCCCATACCATCATCGTGTATACCGACATGCCATTAAGACAAGCCCTTCATAAGCCAGAAAAGTCAGGAAGACTGATGTACTGGGCAATAGATCTCGGTGAATATGATATTGTGTATGAACCTAGCTCATCCTTAAAAGGGCAAGCTGTAGAAGACTTTATAGCAGAGTTTACATATCCTGATACCCCCGAGGAACAAAAGTTGCTCGCTGACCAACCTGTGGATGTTACAAGATCAACAGACATAAGCCCAGACCAACTCCGGTTGGTAAAAGGGCTTGTGGATGTAGAAAATCATCAAATTCAAACCCAGACCAACTCCGGTTGGTAAAAGGGCGAGAAGAGATGGTTGACGAGGAGCGAAAAATACTAGGGGAGGATGAAACAAAACAGCAAATATTTCACCGAGGAACGCTGTCAGATAAGAATTTTGAAGACTAGTTACCTACGTGGAGATTGTATGTGGATGGGTCATCTTGTACAACGGGTTGTGGAGCAGGGATTGTTTTGAACACCCCAGACGAGATTGGCATGGAATATGCCTTACGATTCCAATTCAAAGCTTCCAATAATGAGTCTGAGTATGAAGCCTTGATAGCAGGTCTTAATTTTGCAAAGATTATGGAAGCACAACAAGTGATGGTATTCAGTGATTCTCAATTAATTGTGAATCAGATGATGGGAACGTATGCAGTTAAAGGAAAATTAATGGTCAAGTATCACGCAAAGGCGATGGAGTTGTTGGCAGAATTTGATGCCATTCAGTTGATCAGAATACCAAGAATGGAGAATGCGCAAGTAGACGCACTGGCCCGATTAGCATCAGCTACTCGTACCGAGTTGCGAAGAACAATACCAATTGAGGTGTTAGAAAGTCGAAGCATAGATGAAGGCCTGACGATGAATGTTATTTCCCTTGATTTAGGACCATCTTGGATGGACCCCATCAGGGCATATGTCGAGGAAGGAGGATTACCGGAGGATAAGATCGCTGCTAAGAAATTGAAGTTTAAAGCTGCTCGGTATGTACTAACTAATGGTGTTTTGTATAGACGAGGAATTATGGCAGGTTTGCAAAGATGTGTACATCCCTCCGAGGTGAAAGAATTGATTGAAGAGATCCATGAAGGGTCCTGTGGAGCCCATGTAGCAGGTCGAACACTTTTGCAAAGGGTGATGACGCAGGGATATTACTGGCCGACGATGAGGGCTGATTGTATAGCATATGCCAAGAAGTGTGACAAGTGCCAACGTTTTTCCTCCATCCGATGAACTCCACAAGCATTGTTGACACCCATAACTTCTCCTTGGCCATTTTCCATGTGGGGAATTGATTTGGTTGGACCACTGCCAACGACCAGAGGAAGATTCAAGTACCTCGTCGTTGCAGTGGATTATTTTACCAAGTGGGTAGAAGCTGAGCCACTTATTGATATGACATGTGAGAAGGTGTACCAATTCGTTTGGAAGAATATCATCTGCCGATATGGTCTCCCTCATGCCTTCATCATAGACCATGGAACACAGTTTGATAACGAGGAATTTACCGCCTATTGTCATCAGTCAAACATTTTGAAGGTTCATTCAGCACCAGGCCATCCTCAAAGCAATGGGCAGACTGAAGTGACGAACAGAACATTACTAAATGGTTTTAAGAAGAGGCTAAATGAGGCTAAAACAAATTGGATTATTGAGCTACAGTCATTATTGTGGGCTTACCGAATAACTCCCCGAGCAGCAACTGGAGAGTCCCCATATATGCTGGCATTTGGAAGTGAGGCTGTAATACCTGCCGAGTTGGGTCTACCAACACACAGAGTGCTGAATTTCAATTCCCCAGTCAGTGACTTGATGAGAAGATTAGATCTGGACATGCTCGAGGAGGCTAGAGAAAAAGCAGCCATTAGGAATGCTGCATATCAACAACGAACAGCTCTATTTTACAACAAGAGGGTGAAGAAATGCGATTTAAAAGAAGGAGATTATGTGCTAAAGAAGGTCATTCAGAAGCACAATAAATTGGAAGCAAACTGGCATGGACCTTATCGAGTTACAGAAGTTATTCGACCAGGAACTTACCGAATAGCAACTCTAGAAGGAGAGGAATTCAAGAATGCATGGAATGCTCAACACCTACGCAAGTATTATCAGTAATGTAAAATGTAAAGAAGTTCTATCAATATGAATAAAACGATGATGTTTCACCATCTTTTATCCTTTTATTGAAAGTTTTTTGGGGAATACTAGTGTTGTACACTACGCTGCTCGACAGCAAAAAGAAGACGATAGTTCAGACCCACGACCAACCTCGGTTGGTAAAAGGACGAGAACAAACTATACTCCTTTGGTTAGGAGGCATACACTAGCGTGACCAACTCCGGTGGGTAAAATAACTAGTGGTCATGATAGTTCGAGAGTGATTAACTTCGGTTGGTAAAATAGCGAGAACAAACTATACTCCTTTGGTTAGGAGGCATACACTAGCGTGATCAACTCCAGTTGGTAAAATAACTAGTGGACATGATAGTTCGAGCGTGATCAACTTCTGTTGGTAAAATAACGAGAACAAACTATACTCCTTTGGATAGGAGGCGTACACTAATGTGATCAACTTCGGTTGGTAAAAGAGTTAGTGGACATGATAGTTCAAACCCATGACCAACTCCGGTTGGTAAAAAGGTAAGAACAACATTCTTAAAAATGCCAATTTCGGCTGGTTAAGAAACAAAATATGCCAACTTATGTTGGTCGGAAGGTAAAACTATTCCAGAAAATACAAAATATTCCAAACTGAACCAAGTATGGTTGGTCGAGGATAAAAATCCACTAACTGTAGTTGGTCGACGAGGGTAAAATTAGCGACCTTGGTTGGTCGGACACATTTTATGAAAAAAATTTACCAAGTATGGTTAGTCTAGGATAAACTCTCACTAAGTATAATTGGTCGACCAGCATAATTTAACAACCTTGGTTGGTTGGAAAACTTTTAAACATTTTCATACTCATTACTTTATTATTAAGTGATCGAGCAACATTTTTTATACTTGTAACTGTTTATTACTAAGTTGGTTGATGAACAACACAAAATTGTTATCTTTTTAACAGATACATATGCAGTGTTTGACAAGCACAAGACAATAGCATTACAAATTTGCAAACAAAAATGAAATTCTTTCATTGAAGTCAAAATGAATTACAAATTACATGTGTACCAACTATTACATTGACATTCCTACTCTATTGGTTTCTTTCCCTTAGCTTTTGAAACAGGCTCCTCACCAGCAGGAGGATCTTCCAGGAAAAGAGGAGAATTAATAAAATTAATATCGCTGAGCATTCTGACGTTCATCACAGAAGGTGTGTCCAATAGATGCTCGGGACGAGATACTTCGATTTGTGAATGAAGATTATAATCGCCGAGGTATTTTTCAATTAAGCTCCGAGGAATGGCACGAGCTGGAATCCATTCCATGTCCAATTTATAAGGTGGCACAGGCAAGTCTAGTAGCCCAGGAGTATGATAATCCCATAAATAATGCCCTTGCTCCAATTTTAATACACCCAGGGCGTTCAACCATCCCTTCTTATAACCTTCCTTATTGGCATTTTCAATGCGAGCATCCAAGTAATAAAGGGCCTCATTGTAGCCTGCCATCCAGAACTCGCGAGGTTGTTTGTGGAATTGGAAAGTTAATTTCTCTAATTGCTCATGAAAGTTCTTGGCAAGAGCATCCTTATTATCCAGAGCATATTTTGCCGATGCAAGTTGATCCTCCAAAGTTAGGATTTTCTTGGACATTTCAGACAAAGCTCGATATTTGGCATTCAGTTGATACGCTTGGGTTTCCAAGGTTGACAGAGTACGAGCTTCTTCAATACTACGAGGAGTTCTTGATCGACCCCGAGCAGCTGGAGTACTTCGTTCCTCGTTAACATCCTGGGCAACTCTTCCTCGCCCACGAGAACCTCTTCCTCGTCCCCAAGTAGAAGTAGAAGTACCAGATCTTCGCAGGACATCCAACGCTTGCCTTAATTTGGCATTCTTAACCTCTAAGAAGGAAAATCCCTCATCGGTCACTGGGATTACCGTTGTTGAAGAAGAGGCTGCAGACTTGTATTGTGCTAGTTCTTTCTGCAAATTATTATTTTTTTGCTCCAGCAGTTCAGCAATTTTTCTACAAGCTTCAACTTCTCCCTTTAGGGTCCTCTTCCTGACATCATACCCAGCAAGGAGTTTGTCGTACCCCTTCTCGGAAGAAAGCTGTTGATATTTCTTTTCGTACCCCTCATGCAGCAAGGCAGTTAACTCCTTGTACTGAGTCTGAAGATCTTCTAAAGTATACTGAAGCTCCTCGATCATGTCATAATAAGCCACGTTATTGGCCACTGCTCTATCAAGTAAGTCCTTCGGGTATCGATAAGCTTCGATTGCTTGTTCTGAAGCACCATAGCCAAGGATATCGGCAATTTCGGATGCACTTAGGTCTGTATGACCAGCTATATAATATTCATGGCATTGCTGCATCAACTTTGTGTCATTAGCAGACAAAAGATCCATCCTGGCCAGAAACTAACAGAGAAAGAAAAAGAAAATTAATACAGAGTGCAGATAAAGAAGAGACAATCATGTGGAAGAAAAGAATTCATATTTTATTAGATCATAAGGCAAAGTTACAAATATCTGAGATACAAAGTACAAGTAAGAAGAAAAACAGAAAGATAGTACCGAACAACTTCACACCTTTTCCTTGTCTCCCAAGACTTTCTCGAGAGGCTGGGACGAGGAGCTTGGTTGCTCGGGGGGAACAATGATTTGATCGGTTGGAGTTGGGATTTGTTCTAGAGGAGCAGGCAAAGAAGAAATCTCCCCAGCAGATGTTTGGTTGGGTTGAGGAGCAAGGATTTGATCACCCACAATCATTGAAGATTCTTCAGATGCAGCTTCGTCTTCATCTTCGTCTTCAATAACTGGAGGAGGACCAGGGAGATGTTGTTGAAATAGCTCGGAGTCCTCGCTCACCTTCAATTCCTGCAAGCCAGTAACCCAACCATCATGGAAGTATTTCAGACTTCCATACTTCACCTGAGTCATCATTGCTGCTACCCCCTATCCCATCCTTTATCCCAACCAGTTCGAAAGGATTTTTTCACAGCTATTTTTCTCTTCATCTTCTCCGAGGAGAGCTTCTCGGATAGAAGGTCCTCGGAGGCTTTCAGCTTGGCCTCCAACTCCTCCTTCTGACGATTTGCTTCGCGCAGAAGGGTCAGTTCTTCCTCAGCTGATTTCAACTTATTTTCAAGCTCCTCGAAGGTAGTGAGCTTCTCGGAGTATTTCTTATTCTCCCTCTCTAAGTCCTTCACTTTATTTCCCAACTGCACCTTCTCTGCTTCAGATGCAGCCAATTTCTTCTCCCATTCACCTTTATCCTTGTCGTACTTCTGACGAGATTCCTTTAGAGATTGGGCCAAACCCTGGAATGCATCCTCTACTCCAGACGAGGAGCTTGAAGCCTTGAGCACTTTATCTTTCTTCACAATGGTGTTAAAATAACTCACCAGCAAAAAAAAGAAGGTAGTGATAAGTCAGTACCGAGATACATATATTGATTGAAGGAAAGAAGAATTCAAAATAAAAAGAAACTTACTGAAGCAATGTGATGATTAGCTAGGGATGTCAGCATATCCCTAGTCATGTTTTCCTCGATGCCTTGGACTTCAGGAATAGTCCAAGTCTTTATCGAGCTCATTGCAGAGCTCGCGGGAATGATGGTTGGAACACCAGCTCCACTAGTTTGGAGCTGGGGAATGGCTTCAGAAAAACTAACCGAGGAGGATTTCTTCAATCTCCTCAGTGGAACTTCAGCAGTTTCAGCCAAAGAACCTTTGGTGGGGGAAATAGTGACCACTTCCACAGAAGTACTTCTCTTGCTCGGAGCGATTGGAGGCTTCTTGGCAGCCTTCTGAACAGCAACAGAAGGAACATCATCAATTTCCTTGGTCCCCTTTGGGACTTCAGCCTTGTTCCTCTTTCCATCCCCGACAGAGGAAGTCTCCTCGAAGATAGCAGGAACTCCTCTCTTGCCCATCTTCTGACTTAGAGGAATGTGAGATTCTGGTGAAGATTCCTCGGAAGCTGGCAATGGGTCACTAATACTGACCACAGGACGAGCAGTAAAGGATGATGTGTAGCTCCTGTACTGCAGCAAATATAAAGCAGACCTGATGTGCTCGTCTACAACTCTTCGATGCAAACAGAATGAAATCATAATTTTAAATGCTTAATATTAACATCTGTTTCTTTTGGAGTTCTTCTCTTGCTGTCAACTGCAAATAAAAACATAGTGAAATATCAGTCATACATTTTGTCAAACAGAATGAAATCATAATTTCAAAAAACAAAATAAGATGAAAATAACCTATCCCATTGCCATATGGGGGGCATCTAGGACCCTCATATACTGCATCTCCAACCAAAGGGGCATGTTGCCAATTTTTTATAACTACCCCATGTTCAAAATAATCCCTGTTTGCATCAGGGAGATTGACTACTAAGGCCCTATTCAAAAACCTTGTTTTTAAATAAAAAATATTGTCTAAAACATCCCATCTGTAACACTACATAATCTTAGGAATTCCTATACGAGTTCCATGAGTTTGATTTAACCTATGTACCCCATTAACTATTCTCCATGTGTTGGGGGCTATTTTTGTAGGGACAACATCGAAATACTGACAGAACTCTAAACACAACGGATTTGGTGGAAAAGAAAATCCACATTCAGCAATAAATAGGCATGGAACCAGTGTCCCTCAGCCAAATCAAAATAACTTGAAGGCTCATAAAGACTCTCCAAGGTTACCCAAGAAGGAATAGAGAAGTCAAAACGGAACTTCTCAAGAGATTCGATAATATAAACCATGGTGAATGAAAAGAAATGAAGAAGAAGGAAGAAAATCTTACAGGAAAAAGGAGATCTGTTGACAAACAAACGAAGGAGGGAATGAACGCACAAAAGAGAGAAAAGCTTTAGAAAACTCGAAAGCAGAAATTGAAAAGGTTGAAGACGATGGGATTGCCTCTGAAGTTTAAATACCTTGCCTTGGGAAACGACGAAAGAAATGATTACCGAAAGGAAACTATTACGCTATCGGCGGCTAAAAAGACAAAAAACGCACGAAGATCGAAGCGCTTTTAAAAATAAAAAAAAGGCGGATTCTACGAATTTGGAAGGAAATTTAAATACGAAGAAAAATCTCCTAAAACCCAGGAGGGTCATTGAATATTGCCATATACCGAGAAAGAATGTTCCATACTCCTCAAAGTTCGAAATATGAAACATTGGGGGCTTCTGTTGATACCAAAATTAATATGCTAATATGGACGAATAATACAAAGACACGTGTCAATCTACGTGGCACAATAGCAACGAGGAAGTTCATTTCCCTGACCAACTCATGTTCTCTCCGAGAAACAAGGATACACCGAGGAACTCTATCACTCCGAGGAACTTCAGCGCTTCGAGAAACTCTTGAGTAACGAGCAACTAAGGCGGTTCGAGCTGCATCTCGGCCCCAGCATTGATTGCCATATAATCAACAGTTCAACTATTAATTGAATGCTTATTATCTTGACGCACACGCTGCATTAAATGTATTACCCTTTCATATGTATATCATTTAATGTATCACCCCTTTCATGTACAGCCTAAAGTCTATAAATACCTTGTATCACCCTCATTCAAGGGGACCGGAATTTCTTGATAGATCTTGTAATCAAGAATTCTCAAACACTCAGCAATAACATAACAGTGGACGTAGGCCATTCCTATAAGGCTGAACCACTTTAAAAAATTTTGTCTCATTTTATTTATCTGTGATTGAATAATTGGAGTGATCTAATTTTTTACATCAACAATTGCCTTTAATTTTTTCGGGGTCTTTTTACCTCTTTGGACCCCAGATAATAAAATTCCTCAATTTTTTAGGTCCTTTGTAATGGTGGCTTAGAATCGCAAAGGCTAAATGAACCTTTCGCAACCCTTCCCTATTTTTAAATAAACATACAGTCGCACCAAAATGATTTTTACATGCATTCCAATCTTGTCAAGTTTTATCGCATATGGTTAGTTGTATAGAAAGAATTGAGATGGAAACACTCAAGCCAATATGTGATAAACAAGTACAATAATCAAATAAAGCCGTGCATGTGTGCAATAAAGGAGATAGGAGTCAAACATGTAGAAAGATATCACTAATCACATCTCAAAGACTCCAAACAATGTAAAGCACATGGAAGAAATGATGTAGCATCTCAAATCTCTATCAAATAGTCACATGGATAAATGGAATGAAATAGTGACTTGGCTATCTTAAATGCTCATCCATAAAAGGTGAAAATAAAATACAAAAATCTTTTTGTAAAATCTTTTTGGATTTTTCAACAACAAAAAAGAATACAAATTAATGGTACATGCTTGAAATAGGCAAAAGAGACATCATGAAAACCACCCTATGCTAGCAGACATTTCAAGAACTCAAGCGGGAACAGCGGTGGAGTTTTCCAAAGATGATGACATCTTTTGGACCAACTTCACAAGATCATGTGTGGTCTTGATAAAAAACATCACTTGCTCGCGAATGTGTGCAAACTCTCTATCATTATATGCAGGCAAGGTATCATGAGTGGGTGCATGTACATGAACGTGTGAAGTGGAAGGATGTGACACAAAACCAAACTTAGAACAAAACTCCCTAAGATGTCCTCGTTTCTTGCAGTGGGAGAAAACATAAACCGGTTTAGGGACAAATTTATCAAAAAATTTGGGATATACTATCCTAGATGGGCACCCATGAGAATCACTCACCGAAGTGGAGATAGGCTCGAGCGCATTAGAAGTAGTGAATGCACCGTCATGACCTTTTCCAACATTCTTACCATTATTCAAACTGGGATAGGGAACCATCTTATCAACCTTCTCAGATGCATTCTCTAATGAGACTTGGACCTCCCGTGTTTGTATGAGATCATCCTCAATATGGGATACACGTGTCGTTAGACTAGACACCATGTTGGTCAAGTCACATTTTTCCCTTTTTAGCACAACATTCTCTTCCTTCAACTCACAAATATGAAGACCTAGAATTCTATTTGACCTTTTTGTTTCCATGGTCTCGATAAACAACTTTTTAAAAGCTTTTTGGATCACTCTTTCATCACCCTTCTCATCCTCACTATCGCTTAGGGTAGCAGGCATGGAAACCTTTTTGCTCTCTCTCCTAGGTCTGGTGGGACACTCAAATTTCTTGTGCCCTGTCCTGTCACACTCAAAAAATCTTATTTTTTCAAGCTTTTCCTTTCTCTCTTTTTCTATCTCACAAGAACTTTCTCTCTCTCTCCAAACAATCTTAACTCTTTCTCTAAAGCGGTGATTCTAAGAACTAACGCTTTGTTACGTTTTTTGCTCTCAAATGACTCAGAATATAACTCAGCGTAGGCGCGTTGAAGATCACTCTCGCTCTCACTTGTGTTATCCTCCCCCTCACTCACATTGATCTCACTGTCGAGGTGTCCCTGTAAATCAACATCCTCATCGTCGTGAGGAGCACTATAACTACTCACATGACTAGACATGAATGCAGTGAAGTTACACTCATGCGGTGACTCATCTCCAGAATCCACCGACTCGACCTCATTGTCGTCACTAAGGGTAGCATTAAGGACATATTTGCCCTTTTCTCTGTTCAACCTAGGAGCGCACTCAAAAGCTCTATGACCCCTACCGTCGCACTTAAAGCATCTCTCAATATCTTTCTTATGAGGATATTTAAAATGTTTTCATTTTTTTTTTCAAACTTATTTTTCTCAAACTTATTTTTATCTTTAAAATTACCATATTTTTGAATTTGAGAATTCTCTTAATTTTTTTTGCAAATAGGGCCAAATCATCTAAGTCAAAATCACACTCAGAATCTGAAGTATCTGTCTCTCTTTTTTTAGATGACTCTCCCCTCTTTCTTGCCGACCCCTCACTCTTTCTCTCCTGGGAATTAAGTGCAATTCCCTTATCTTTAGACTTGATAGATTTAAGAAACATATTAATTTCATACATTTGCAGGTCTCCTACAAGTTCCTCCAATTTAAGCTTATTTAAATTACCCATATAATTTAACACAGTGACTTTGGGGATAAAACGCTTAGGCATAGATCTAAGAATCTTTTCACCAACTCTAGCATTAGGAATGTGTTCACCAAGATTAAAGCTAGTGTTAACAATATCAGAAAATCTAGCATAAAATTCGTCAAAACATTCAGATTCAAGCATGGTGATTGTTTCAAATTGAGTTGTTAATTTTTTTAGTTTTGACTCTTTCACAACATTAGTTCCTTCATGGGTAAGTTGCAAAACATCCCATGCCTCTTTTGACGTGGTGCATGTCATTATGAATTTGAACTCAGCAGGTGTGGCAGACCCAGAAATAGCACTTAAACCCTTAAAATTAAAAGATGACCATTTAAATTCTTCTTCAGTCCATGTAATAACAAGTTTTAAATTAGTCACATTTTAAAGAGTGACGGAGGGAGGTGTCCACCCTCTTTCAACAAAAATCCAGACACATTCATCAATGGATTTTAATGTAGATCTCATGCGGGCTTTCCAATATGCATAGTTTGTCCCGTCCAAAACTGGCATTTTATTATATAAATTCTCCATTATGAACATACTCGTTTTCAAAAATCCATTTTTTTAGAAAATTGATATCTTAGAAAAATTTTGCGGAAAAATACACGGTAAAATTGTGTAACTGGATCTGATACCAATTTGAGAAGAGTGCGCTTGCGTTAAAATAAGGAAGTTATTTAATTAAACTCAGTTTTTATCAATTAAGTCCTAAACATGCATCTAGGTGTGATTGATGATGATAAAATCAAGCAGGAACATTCAAACACACACAAATGAGGAAAAATCACCCAAAGGGGCAAAACCTTTTATTTTCACTATAATTTTGTAAGAAAATGACTTACACGGATTAGAATGAAAATATGTGACACAGAAATACCCTCGGTTGTCGGTTCTGATATTGTCGGCTGGAACTATCCCTTTCCAGTAGGGCAGCAATGAAGAATAGAACGACTTCCTCACAAATTATTCTAGAGGAGTAAATGATCCTCTTGAAGGTTTAAAGATTCACACACATATATGTGAATGGTTTTCTGAATAAAAAATGATTAGAAAACCTTAAAACGATGAAGTCTTATTCTGGATTGTTTTCGCAAAATTTTGAGATTGCAGAAAGACTTGAAAATCATGTAGAAGGTGATCAGGTATTTATACCAAAATCGAGGCGGTGTCTTGTTCGGATGAGATAGCCATGTCGCTTGAATGAAGGACATATGTCGTTCGAACGAGATCTCATGACATGCCTATCTCGCGCGAACGACATTCAAAGTCGTTTGAGTGAGCTCGTCATTCAAGGCACTTCGCTTCTATACTTAGAAAAAAATTCTTCTTTTTATAAAAAAATTAATCCAGACTTCAAAAACAATTTTCAAAAAATTTCCCAAATATTTATGGAAATATTAAAGTTCCAATAAACCATTTTACCGATAAAGTGTAGTGGAGTAGTGGGAATGAGCTGAGTAGCACGTCGCATGTAGCATGATGCACGTGAAGATAATGGATACATTGAATTCGGATAAAGTCCATCGAGGTTGATCGTGTTGACGTGCCAAATGTAGCTGTATCAGACATACAAACTGTGAACTAGGAGAAAACAGAAAATTCCTAGATTATACCCTGGACATTTATAAAATTATGTCCTTACAAATCTTAACTGACGTAAGTTGTGAATACTTAACTTAGTGTGATAACACTTAACCGAATTAATATATGATTATAATTATAATGTGGAAAACTGGGAATCACAGGTTGCTACCACGAGTTATAACGTGAAGTACAAGTCTTTATCTAGTTAGAGGTGTTACGAATGGCTAGATGGGAATAGATGTACGTTAGGCGTGCACAGTAGACGAGAGGTGAGAATCTCATGTGAGAATTCAAACTAACATGCATTTGATACTTGCTTTATTGCAAATTTTAAATACTTTCTAAAAAAGATATTTTTACACATCGGGCTCTGCCCCGTTTCTTGCATCTCTTCTCTCTCTTGCTATATATATGTATAATAGCAGGTGCTCAGCAACAGGGACACCAGGCTTAGAGATTTGAATTGCTTGGCATGTTGCATCTGTTGTGGAAGTTTTAGGTCTTCGTATTAGACGTCTCCATCATTTCATTTCCATTCTTTATAGACATTCTGTTTAGGGAAGGTGTCGCCCATTCCTTGGACAGATTTTTAGAGATTATGTTCAGTTTATTTTCCATTCATTTTCATTTGGATTTATGGTTACTATGGTGCTTGGTTTAGAGTTTTGAACTGGAATGTTTAACCCATTCAGTTATTTCAGCATGTGATTCTGATTCAGTATTTTATTAATTAATTATGCATGGATGGTTTATATTAAATTTCTTGGATTGGTATTTAAATGATTTTATTTTTAAAACGAAGATATTTTCACACTAGGTTAATTAATTATTAGGTGGTTAATAAAGTTATTATGTTTTCCACATTGATGCTCAGAATGAACCAACCGAACATTCTATTTTAAATTTTATAAAGGACTGATCACCCGATATTTAATTGGGCGGGGTGTCACAACTATACGCGGGTATACAGTTGGTTTGGTGAATCGGAAAGGGTTCCCCCCCTTTGGCATGGCTTCCAAGATATACGCCTTGCTTTTGAGGGAAATCGGTATGTGTGGACAAGCCATTTGATATACCTGAGTGTACGTGAATTTCCTCATTATATACCTCGTGGGGACGGTACGTGTGAGAGAGAATTCGATATACTCGACATATGTGAACGAGTTCCCTGCGATATACTTCCTGTCATGACTTCGGTCAAGCAGTAAGATATGGGGGAACCATTGGATATACGTCGAAGGTACATGGCCAATGGAAGGTAAGATTTATATCGCTTAGGATAACTGCGCCCTGCCAGACCAGCACCCATCAGAGAGTGACCCTCCAGTTACTGGATAAAATTTGGTCAATCACAATGCACTTTGATGATGTCATGTGAATCAGGCATGATTCTCTTATTAGTATCTTATGATGAGAGTATCTTTCTTGATCATGCTCAACAGGGGGAAAATAACAAGTACTAATTGTATACCAAGTATGGATGGGTGATGCGTGCAACATGTGGACATATGTGATCCTAGGTGCCCGTGGTGTGAAGTTTACAAGGAGAATCTTCTGCAAGTGTGTGAATAGAAGCATAAACATGAGGTACACATGAATAGTAAAGGAGAATATGAAAAATAGAGGAATATATAAGAAAATATAACACCCATGTAAATAGAATCTAGCCCTCAAAATAAAATCCCCAGTGGAGTCGCCACTGTGTCCATCCCCGGTCATCGCAGCGAGAGAGACAAAGAAGATGGGTGTCTTCTTCTTATTCAGAGGATCTTGATCCCACACATATCTCTTAGGAGTGATTCGGTCGGTGTCAGTGATGAGGTGAAAAATGTAGAGAGATGGAGTCACCAGTCTATTTTACGAAATGGGAAAGTGTTAGGCACCCATTACGCCCTTGCAGTATCTCATGGGTTATTGCTATTTTCCTTTATTTCCCCGTGATATGTGTGCATGTGTATATGTAGTGGAGATAGGAATCATCGACTTGTATCATGGAAGAGATAAGAGAGTCATCCATATGAATATCATTAAAGTAATATTAGAAAATAGGATTTACGCGATTATCCTTACGTCGATCGTTATGATGGAACGATAACGCATACCGAGTAATACGCCACTATGGATAAGTATATGTATATGTAGATATGTATAATTTAGGAGAGTTAAGTTTAAAGAATATAGAAAAAATAGGAAATGAGAGAAATTAGAAATAGGACTCGACTCTGTAGTTTTACCCCAAGACGACTACGTAGCCTATAGAGGCTCAAAATCCACATAGTTCGTATGCAAAATGAGGGGTGTGGTTTATCCCATCAATCCAATCAGGGACTCCTCTTATATGTGTGTGTGTGTGTGTGTGTGTGTGTGTAAAAAAGTGTTTTAGTTGTGAGAAAAGTGTGAGAATTCCCGTTTGGAATTTATGAGCAACCCATTTTTTTCTTATTTTTTGGGTTTAATTTATATGAAAAAAAGAGACGCGCAATAATACAAAATAAAAAGTATATTAGGATATGTGAGACGGAGAGAATAAAAGGTCTAAGTAATAAAATAAGTTAATGCGAATTTAGGAGAATTTGAAGAGAGAGTTGAGAAAGTTGGACCATTTTGAAGATCTTGAGTTTGATCATGAATGTTGGAGAGCAGCCATTGAACTTAGGTGATGAGGAAGAGTAGTCAATTCACCAGGTTTTATGAAAAAGGTGATGAAAGGTGAAAGTTGGTAAGGGATTTGGATGTGTAAATCACGCTGACTTCGAGAGAGATTTTCTGAGTTTGATGAGAGTGATGGATTCCAGGTCTTCGGTCCTTTTGGAAGGGAGTTAGGCCCTTCTTTTTATAGGCCTGGGGCATTACCGATCAGCATAGCCCCAGTCCTGCCAATTGGCAGGTGTTTTTGGGTACGCCGCCAACCCTGTCGTTTGGCAGTCTCTTTCAGGCACCTTCGAAAAATCATCCGTAGAGCGCAAAACGTTGATTCGAATCGTATACGGGTCAAATCGTTCGAAAGTTAATTCAAAGACCTTCGAAAGTATTTGTACTTCTCCAAGGTTTGGGAGTTAACTTTAGGTCGAATATGGCTCGAAAGCACTCATTTGTCCTTTGGACGGGAAATTATCGGATGCAAACGGATCGTTTGTTCGCATGGTAAGTTTGAATTGTGCATGGGGAGGACCGTTGGAAAGTTTAGGAGATGTACTTAGAAATTCCAAAGAGATTGACTTGGTTTGGGGGGATGACTTTGGTCAACTTGGGCCTAGAAGTGTTCAGTGACCTTTCAGAGTAAAATAGATCGTTCGTCCATACCGTAAGTCAGAATCGTGAACAGGACGGACCATTAGAAAGGGGTTTCATTGAATTTCAAAGATTCATTTAGTCTCGGTTCAGCTGAAGAGCTGACTTTGGTTAAATAGAGTCTGGGAGCGTCTTATGACCTGTTAATCATGTTTCGGGGGAAAACGAGTCATTTTTCCGCAGCGTAAGTCACAATTTCTCATGGGATGGACTGTTTGAAAGGGATTTCAGTGCCCTTCGAAGATTCATTAAGTCTCGATGGAACTGAATAGTTTGACTTTTGGTCAAACGGACCATGGGAGTGCCCGATGTCCTTTAGGTCAGTACTCGGGGTATGACTTAGGTTTGTAGCGATGAGGGGAGGTGACAGGGAACCTACATAGAGGTTAGGGGTGTTAGAATTGGGTGTATACACAAACCTTATTGAACTAGAAGAGTCTAAGAAAAAGGTCTTAAATATGTTTAAAAAATGTCAACACTTTGAAACCCAAGCTAAATCTTATGAGGAAATTGTTGTTGAAAGAAAATTTTAGTGTGAAGATAATTTTGGCCTAGGTTTTTGAGAAATAATGCATACCAGTAAGACCGAGGTTTCTCCTGAAAATGTTACTTTTATAAAACGATGCCAAACTTGTCAAACTATTCAAAAAGGGGAATCTAGTATTAATCTCTTTCAAGTAAAACATGATCAGTACAATTAACATTCTAATTCAAATGGTCATGCCAAATATGTTTGTCCACCCGTTAGAGACCAAAGACAAAAACTTAAGACCAATGACAATTGGACAACTATACCAAATAGAGCCAAACCTATCTTTAAAGACTTTATTAATAAAGTCATGACCAACACCCATCAGTATTGCTCTTACTGCGACATTTTTGGCCACACTCTTGAAGAATGTTTTCATAAAAGGATGTACACACCCACCTATCATAACTTTAACTATTGTAGAAAAGGAAGAAATTCTTATGTTCTCCAAAGACAGGCCACAAATAACTCTATCTATCAAAAGAAAAAGCGAGGGTCCAAGACTAAGAAAAATCCATTTAGAAAGACCCAACAAACCTTTTCTAAATCAAAAGGCCACAAAACGATCAAAACTCGACCTATTTGGATTAGAAAAGATGATCTATTACCCTATCTCAAGTGAAAAATTTTCATTTCTGCTTTAAAGTCCCAACACACTTCAAATTGATGGTATTTAAACTACGGATCTTCTAAACATATGACCGGGGAAGAAACCAAATTGAAAAATAAGAAAGACTTCCTTGGAGGTAGTTTCATGTTTGGAGATGGTGTATCATCTCAGATCATAGGTAAGGGAATATTGAGTGAGAATGGGCTTCCTGATCTAAATGATGTTGTCTTAGTTAAAGGCCTCAAAGCTAATCTCTTAAGTATATCTCAATTATGCGATTCCAATCATATCATTACTTTTTCAAAAAATGATTGCAAATTTATTGATGAAAAAGGAAATTGTATATTGACAGGAAACAAAACTCATGAAAATTATTACACAGTAATTCCAAAGTCTGCGTCTTGCCATGTTTCTAGATTAGAGGATTATGACCTTTCGCACAATAGTTTGGGACATATGAATTTTGATAATCTTAGAAGATTGAACTCCCAATAAATAGTTAGAGGGTTACCTAAAATCAAAATTCTTTTAATCCGGTATGTGGACCATGTTAGGAAGGGAAAATAAGTAAACCCCTCATAAGAATGTTAAGGATGTCTTGACTGCAAAACCTTTAGAACTTATCCATATGGACCTTATGGGGACCTCAAGGACTGTTAGTTAAGGTGAAATAGTTTATATCCTAGTTATAGTAGATAACTATACGCGATATACTTGGGTTGCATTTAAGAAATAAAAATCAGATACCTTCGGTGGATTCTTAAAAATCCACTTCAAAATAGAGAACTAAAAGGATGCCCAAGTGTGTCGTATTAGGGGTGACAGAGGTGGAGAGTTCAAGGACTGTAGTGTTACTGAATATTGCATAGCCAATGGATATTAATACAAGTTTAGTTCTTCCAAAACACCCCAGCAAAATGGCATCGTTGAACATAAGAAAAGAACTTTACAAGAGATGGCTAGGGTTGTGCTACACGATAAAAGTCTTCCAATAAATTTTTGGGTAGAAGTTGTTCAAACCGCGTGTCATATCATTAATCGTTTATACCTTAGGAAAAATTCTAAACAAACACCTTATGAACTTTGGTTCCACAAAAATCCAAACTTAAAACATTTTAAAACCTTCGAGTATTTGTTATTTCTATAAAGACAGAGAACAACTTTCAAAATTTGACACCCGAGGAGAGAAAGGAATATTTATTGGTTATTCCCAAAACAGTACGACTTTTCATGTTTTCAGCTATCGAACCAAAAGCATTACAGAATCATTTAATGTGATTGAAGATGATACAAGTGTAAGGAGTAGTGTCTGTCAATCAATGCCACTTGTGAGGCTGAACCAGATTTTACAATTGAACCCTCACAAGAGACTGATTTACTACCAACCAAGAATCCTTCTGTCCCACATGGGTTTATAAAAACCATCCAATTTAAACTATAGTTGGTAATATTTCTTAACCTGTTAGAACAAGATCTCAACTTCGAAATGTGGAATAATTTGCATGTTCTGTTTCCCTCGAGGAACCTAAAAATGTAAATGATGCTCTTTCTTACCCATTCTGGATCAATTCTATACAAGAAGAGCTTTTCCAATTTCAAAGTCACGATGTGTGATATCTTGTTCCCATGCCAAAGGATTCAACAGTTGTCGGCACATGATGATTTTCAAAAACAAAATAGGTGAAAATGGGGAGGTCATTATAAATAAAGATAGGTTGGTAGCACAAGGTTACTCCCAGATAGAGGGAATTGACTTCCAAAAAACTTTTGCACATGTTAATCGTCTTAAGTCAGTTTGTCTCCTCCTTTCCATATCATGTCACATGTAGTTCGAATTATTCCAAATGGATGATAAGTCCACATTTTTTAATGGAATTTTGACTGAGGAGGTATATATAGAACAACCCAAAGGGTTTGTAGGTCTATCACACCCTCACTGCGTCTTTAGGCTTAAGAAAACCTTATACAGTTTTAAATAAGCTCCTAGAGCTTGGTATGAGCGATTATCTACATTTCTTGTCTCTCATGGATTTGTCCGAAGTGGAAATAATTATAATTTTTTCGTTAGAAATGAACACAAACATGTTTTAATAGCACAAGTTTACGTTGACGATATAATATTTGGATCCACTTGTTCTAAACAAGTTAAGAATTTTTCTGACATCATGCATGTTGAATTTCAGATGTCATTTATGGGTGAACTTCAATATTTTTAGGTCTATAAGTAAAACAATGTAGTGATGGACTATTTATCACACAATCCAAATATACTGCAGAACTTGTCAAAAATTCAAGTTAGAGAATGCTAAACCCTTCAGAACCCCCATGAGTACTTCAACAAAACTATCTAAGGATGATAATGGGAAAATTGTTGATCCTACTCTATATCAAAGTATGATAGGGAGTCTATTATATCTTACAGCTTCTAGGCCCTACATTTCCTTCGCAGTCTGTGTCTGTGATAGATATCAAAGTAGCCCTAAGGAATCCCACTTATTATGTGTGAAAAGAATTATTAAATATGTCAAGGGTACTCTAAAATTTTGTATTTGGTACACTAAGGACATAACTAGTCATATTCTAGGATACACTAATGTTGATTAGGCCGTGTGTTCTAATGACAGAAAGAGAACATCTAGCACGTGTTACTATGTAGGAAATAACCTAGTAGGTTGTTCGTGTAAGAAACATAATTAGATTTCTCTATCTAGCGCAGAATCCGAGTACATTACCGCAGGAAGTTGTTGTTCACGGCTATTACGGCTTAGACAGATGCTTAGAGATTATGGTATCATAGAAAATCAATTAACTATATTTTGTGATAACTAGAGTGCGATAAATATTTTGAAAAACCTGGCACAACACTCTCGAACTAAGCATATACAAATTCGACATGACTTCATTCGTGATTTTTTAGAATCTAAAGAACTCATTATTGAATATCAGAATACTGAAAAGTAACTAGCTGATCTCTTTACCAAACCATTGAATAACATATGATTTGAGTATCTACGAACCTCTATAGGTATGATAGTTCACACATAATTTCTGTCACATTTATCATAACCTCGGTACTTTCATGCTAATAATTGGTTTATGAAGTTTTAGGGCACGGACGTCTCTCAAATGACAAAAGATGCCTCCTAACACTAGTTTATGTAGGACACCCTTTATTCTTCCCTTGCTTATGATTTTCTTTATGATTGAAACCTTTTTACATATTCTTATTTTTCTCTATTATTTTTATCCCATTGTGTATTTGAGAAAAATTGGGGGAGAAGAACTTGAGTATTTTTGCTTCAATTTATATATATTCCTATTCTAACTCAACTAATATGCCATTCAAGTGTTTAATATTTTACAAGCATTCTTCAGTCCCATTATACAGTTTGTTCTATTTATTGGGGTATTGGTTTGTATTGTAGTTGAGTGATGTATTTTTTTCATCTTATTTTTGTTTCTAGGATGGGAATGGGTAGTTAGATATTTTGTATAGGACAACTATGATTTTTCATTTTTCACCCACGACTTCAGAATACTCGAGAGAACTTTGCCTCTAATATCCAAAAGGGGGGATTGAGAACACACTATATATGTGACTTACTTGAGTCTATATATAGCAATTCCAACTAGTTTGGATATCGAGACAAAGTAGGTTAGTATTTATGAGTTTCTCTATCTCTCAAAGGTTCAAGCGAGAATGAATAAATCCAATTCAAGAATCATTACTATCAACAAAAGGGAAGTTATTCTTACCTAACCACTTTACGACACTTACACTACATATTATTGAGTTCACATGTGCATATATTTCTTAATCACTTTAACAATGTTTTCAAATCATTTTAATTCCCTTATAACATTTTTGAAACATTTTAAATAATTTTTGGAATTATTAAATTTTGGTTTTAAAAAAGTGTTGGTGTTAAAAGTTGGAATTTGCAAAATATTTGTATTCATTAAAAGTTGGGTTGGGTAGGATCTTAAAATGCTAGAGAATTCACGGGCAAAATTTAGAATATGTTTACAGGCGATCATCAGCCAGTAATAATTCGAACACGTGTTGGAACCTAAACGGATGATTTTATGTTTTCTCTTAGACACATACTTTATATGCAATCTCAGCCCTTGGATAAACCTTATCAACGATCTACATGTTATTATAATCAATTCATGTGCAACCAGTTTTAACCTATGAACGTGAATTATTCTCACCGTTTATATTGAAACGGTAGATTGGTAGTCAACTGGTCAAAGTTAATCTCATCCATAAGATTGCCTCATAAGTTCGAGATCCTTCCTCTGCAACTATATAAACCACTCAAGTCTCAGCCATTTGAGACTGTTGGCCTTCCTCCAATAGATAGAAATAGAGAGAAGGGAGAGAAGGGAGAGGAGAGGAAAAGGAATAGAGAATGAGAGAGAGAGAGAGAGAGAGAGAGAGAAGAAAGCCTAATCTTCGAAGATCAACCTCTGAGTGTTTTTCCTTCATCAAAACACTAAAACCTTCATAGTTTCATACACTAGAAAACCTATACCTTGAGAGTTAGACCGAGTTACGGTTTCTATGAGTTTGGTGTTGGATTCGTTAGATGTTTGAAGACCTTTTCAAGTCTTAGTTTCTCTTAGAACTCATTTCTAAGGGAATCTTGAGTTTCACTGTTGAAACTGAAGTTTTTCTAAAAGAAAAAATCACACATCTATATTTTTATTCTCTTCTGGATCTTTTGTTGTAGATCCTTTCTGTTTCAAGAGATTTTGAAAAAAAAAACTTTTTTATTTCAAGGTTATATCGGATCTCTAGAACGTTTGTGTTTCGTTCTTTATATTTCACAATTTCTGAAATATTCAACTACAAAAATAAACAGACACACATAGGACCTTGGCTAGTTTTAAAAGCAAGGTTATTTTTCAAATCTATTCTTGAGAAGAAGTTATTTGTGAAAAAAAGTTGAATCAATATATTCATGTTATATATAAAACCTCTTGATTTATAGGACTTTGTCTATATAAATAATTTGAGAGGGTGAGTTGCATAAATATGCATTTATTGCATATCACAAAGACATTCTCACACATAAATACTTAGTCACAGTGGTTTTGTTTGAGAAAATTTGAAATTGAAAGAGTTGTTGGAATCAGAAATCAAGGAAAAGGAGATTAAGGAAGAGGCAAAGAAGCAACAAGAGAATATTTTGTCTAGTCAGAAAACCTTTGGAGTGGAGTAGCTCATGTAGGTATACATCTAAACATAGATTTAGGATCTTTTTGTTCTTGCTTAAGTGTTGTAACTTGGTTCTTTATTTTAGTGAATTTTTGGTTTGTGCCATAGAGGGAACTATGGATGTTGCCCTTGATTAAGGGTTTTACCACGTTAAATTCATGTGTTCATTACTTTTAATGTTATGAATTTCTGTTGTGATTGATACTAAATTTTATACTTAGTAGATGGTTTTTAATTTCTAAAACCTAAGGTAATCAAATACCAAATATAGACTACATATTAAGAATATAATTTTAAACACATCTTGTGTTATAAAGAAAAAAGAGTTTTGTCGAAAAAAATTATTCCGAGTTTACTCGGCTTATAACACTTTGTTATTAATCTAGTAAACAATTTTTTCAAAGAACCCTAACGAGATCAACTCATGTATAGTTTAACTCTCTCATTAAAAACACAATTGAGAATTTCAAACATCTTGCAGAAATTTTATACATAATTTCTTCCTTGGGGTGAGGCCCCAGAAGGAGATGAACCACCTTTTGTATGTGAAGCCGGGGTAGAACGAAAGTCTAAGAGAGTACATAGTGAGGTTCAATAAGGAGAAATTATAGGTTGAAGATTATGAAGAACATATTTCCATGACTGCCCTGATAGGAGGTTTGTAGAAAACAAAGCTACTTTGGAAGCTTGTAGAGAATTCTCCAAAGTTTATGGTCGAACTCCTGGCTATGATTGGGAAGGCCATGAATGCGGAGGAAGCAATGACTTCTAAAGGTGAAGCGAGAAGAGAAAAATCAGTGGGGGTAAGTTCCACAAGAAGAACAAGGACGGAAAGAAGAGGTCGGGGGATGATAAGTTCTCAAAATACACCCCTTTGACTATAAATTGTGAGCATGTTTTGAATGAGATCAAGAATGATCAGTCTCTAAAGTGTCCTGACAAGCTAAAGTCTCCTACTTATAAGGGGAATATGAACATGTGGTGTTAATTTCAGCAAAAAGGCCAACTATACATCTGATAAGTGTTTTGCTCTCAAGGACGAGATTAAGAGAATGCTGAAAGATGGCAAACTAAGAAAGTATGTTGAAAGGATAAGTTCCAAGGGTGGTCAAGATGACACCCTAAAGAGGAAGAACGACAAGTGTAAGCCTGATGCTCTAGCAATCCAGGATGATGATGACTCACACAATGATGATGAGGCAGACCCAAACTTTCTTCCCCCAATTACTGATCCTAAAGGTTGGCTTCATACGATCTCTATTGGGGTTAAGATTATATGTGGAGGATTAGCCGGAGGAGGGAAAGAAGTTGTCGATAGAAAATCTCATGTAGTAGAGGCCAAGGCTCTCCCTGTAAAACCCAATGAAGTGCATTCAGTATCCATAGAGCCGAAGAAGGTAAAAAAAACTGAAGATGATATGAAAACTTTGATTATGGGTTTTTCTATACTAGATTTCAAAGGGATTCTAGCCCCGCACGATGACCCTTTTTATTATCACCACTCTGGTGCGTGGTTATGAGGTTTTGAGGACTTTGGTGGATGGTGGCACTTGATCCAACGTTATGTTTTAGGGTTATTACAAAGGCTTAGGTTTGAGAAAGAAGAGTCTAGTGACGTATCATTAACCTCTAATAGGGTTCAAGGGAGAGAAAGTACACCCATTGGGGATATATGAAATGGAAGTCATAATGGGAAATTGATGGCCGAAATTCTTCACGAAAAAGATAAGTTTCTTCATCATGGATGAGAATTTTAACCTACAACATTATCTTAGGAAGAGTAGCCCTCAAGGAATTTGAAGTCGTGCCTCTAGTGGTTCACCAAAGGATTAAATTATCGACTCTGTATGGGGTAGCGAAAGTGCAGAGTAACCAAGTTGAGACACGTGAATGATACTTGAATTCAGCCGAGGAGAGAGAGGCATACAAAAGGGCTAGTACGACATACAACATTGATACCCAAGATCCTAGAGATGAGACTAAGTTAAATAAGGGTGAGGCCAATAAGGAGTATAATCAATCGTCCTCAATGAGGACAAGTTCAAAAAAACCATCCAAATGGCAAAGCCCTGAGAAAGGAGGTCAAAGAGGAGTTGATCAAGATGTTATAGAAGAGGCACATCATCTTTTTTTGGAGCCATGAGGCTATTCCCAGCATCGATACAATGGTTCTATGTCATAAGCTTAATGTGGTCGAGGATGCAAAGTCGGTCAAACAAAGAATAAGAGTTTACTCACGAGCGAAGTATGATGTCGTACGAGAGGAGGTGAAGAAGTTGAAAAAAGCTTAGTTTATTAGGGAGGTCATCCACACTGAGTGGTTGGCCAATGTTGTAATCATCCCTAAGGCCAACGGCAAATGTAGGATGTGTGTTGATTTTATAGATTTGAACAAAGCGTGCCCAAAAGTTATATTTCCACTGCTAATGATACATTAAATGGGTGACGCTACTTATGTCCATGAATTAATGAGATTTATGTATGCATACTCATCTTATAATAAAATATTCATGGATCCGGTCGATGAAGAGATGACAAATTTCATAACTGGGGACCTATTATTACAAGGGCATGCCATTCGGATTGAAAAATGTCGGGGTAACATACTATTGGATGATGAACAAGTTGTTCAAGGAGAAGATTGGGACGACGATGGTAGTTTATGTCAACGATATGTTGACGAAGAGCCTCAAGTCCGACACTCATGTGGCCAACCTTAAGCTCACTTTTGATACGATGGATGAATACAGTATAAAACTCAACCCCGTTAAGTTTGTCTTTGGCGTGGGGTAGACATGTTCTTAGGCTTCATTGTGAATCAGAGGGAGACTGAATCCAACCTCAAAAAGATCAAAGCTTTGTTAGAAATGAAGAATCTAATGACAATGAAAGGTGTGGATAGGTTAAACGAATGAGTGATAGCGTTAAACAAGTTTGTGTTTACAGCTACTCATAAATTCCTTACTTTTTTCAAAGTATTTAGAAAGGCTTTTGAATGGATGAGGACTATTATAGGGCCTTTTAATAATTAAAGTATTACCTAGGCTCCACACTCTTACTATCAAGACTAATCCAAGGATAGAAATCGTACTTACATATAGATGTGTTGAGATCGGCCGTAAGTGCCGTTATAGTTAGAGATGAAGATAGAGTAGAGAAGCCAGTGTATTTTAACATCAAGGCCCTCCAAGGGGATGAGGAGAGATACCCCACAATGGAGAAGTTGGCTCATTCTCTAAACCATGCTTCAAGAAAAATGAATCCTTACATCCAAGCACACACCATGGTCATCCTCACTAATTCTCCCCACAGACAGGTCATCCACTAACCCGAGAAATTGGGTAGGTTGATGGCCTGGGAAGTTAACTTAAGGGAATTCGATATCGTCTACCATCTCCATTAAGGGGCAAGCCTCAATAGACTTCGTTGTCGAGTTCACATGGGATGCGTCTGATACAGAAGAAATTAAGGTTCAAACTTATGAACTAGTATGTCCTCCCCCAGATGAGGCCGAGCTGAGTTTAGCGAGAAGCAAGGTGTCTAAGAATGAGGAAGAGCGATGCCTCTTAAAAAATAGAACCTTGAAAAAGGGTAATATTTCCAAAAAATGGTTTTGGGTGGATCTTGTTTATTGATGGATCTTTATGTGAGAACGAAAGTGGAGTTGGTGTAATTATGTCGGCCCCATATGGTACTAATATTGAATATGCCCTGAGGTTTAGCTTCAAAGACTCCAATAATGAGTGAGAGTATAAAGCTCTCTTAGCAAGTGTCTCCCTTGCCCAGGAATTAAATGTTGACCAAATCCTTCTCCATAGTGGTTCTAGGTTAGTTATGAATCAAATGTTGGGGGTATGTGAGGCCAAGGATGACATAATGGCCAATTAATTGGGAAGGGTGAGAACAGAATTGAATAATTATAGTGAAATGAAACTAAAGATGATACCCCTAATAGACAATGGTTGAGCCGATGCTCTAGTGAGGTTAGCTTCCGCTATTAGAATATAAATTAGAAGAATGGTCACCTTAGAGATCCTTGATCAACTAACCATTCAAGGAGAAGAAAATAGTGTGGAATTTTTCTTCAACTTGAATATGTGTGCTTCTTAGATTGATCCTATCAGCCAGTACATTAGAGATGGGGAGCTACCAGAGTCCATATCCGAGAGAAAGAAGTTGAGGTATAAAGTAGCTAAGTTCTTCCTCATAGGAGACATATTTTACAAATAAGGATTCCTACTTCCTTTACTTAGATTTATCCATCCATCTGAGGTAGATTATATTTTAAAGGACATGCACCAGGGGTCTTTCTCTAATCATATCGGAGGAAGATCATTGAGAAAAAAATCATCACTCAGGGATACTGGTGGATGACATTGGCTAAGGATGAAGTTAGATATGATAATAAGTGTGATAAGTGTCAAAGGTTTGCCACCATACCCCACCAACCTTATCAGCCTCTTACTTTTATCACTTCTCCATGGCCATTTTTAGTTTGGGGGATTGATTTGGTAGGGACATTACCGAGAGATGTGAATAATTATCATTATTTAATTGTGCAAATTGATCATTTTTCAAAGTGGGTAGAGTTTGAGGAGATGATCACAATCACAGAGAAGAAAGCCTTTTAGTTTATCTAGAAAAACATAATTTGTAAATACGGCCTACCTAACACTCTGATTTCTGATAACGGGATGCAGTTCAAGAACATATCCCTTGAGAAGTACTGTTAGTGAATTAGCATCAAATAGTTCTATTCAACTCCAGGCCAACCCTAGGCTAATGATAAAGCATAGGTTACCAATAGAGCAATTCTCGACAAAATCAAGAAAAAATTAGTGAATAATAAGGGAAGATGGACTGAGGAAGTACATGCCGTCCTATGGGAATATAGGACAACAAATAGGACTCTAAGGGGGGTAACTCCATTCATTCTAGCCTATGGCTCAGAAGGTATGGTGCCAATAGAGATAGGTCTACCAACCCATAGAGTCCAAATATACGACCCAAAGCAGAATGTGTAAGAGAGGATACTAGATTTGGATCTCGTAAAGGAACAAATAGAAGATACTAAGGTTAGGCAAGTTTACTATCAGTAATGAACAACAAAGTCTTATAATAAGAGGGTGAAGTCCTGGTCATTGACAGTATGAGACCTCGTTTTAAGGATGACATGGCATAATCCTAACAAGCTTCATCCCAACTATCAGGGTCACTATAGGGTGGTTGAAGAAATGGTTCTGGGAACGTATCGACTGGAGAATCTAGATGGAGAACCATTCTCAAATCCATTTAACACTGACAATATTAAGAAATACTATATGTAAGAAGTTGTGTTAAAGTTTCATTTTAGTTTTGATTATCTCTTATCAATCTCATTTTAGTATCATTTGTCTATGTATGTGGGAATCAAATTAGGAAGGAAAAGGTTCAAGTGGTCTCTCCTACCTTTCCTATTTTTTTTAATACGTGTTTCTTGTATATATGAACATCATTAAATGTGGTTCATTTTAAACATCATTAACTTTGTGGATAAACTCTCTCGGCCAAGATGACAGTCCATGGACGAGACGATTCTCATCCATACACTATCAAAATGATGAGAGGGGACTTATGATATAACACCATAATTTGGTGGATTCAAATTTAAAATCACTTACTTGTGGTTCATATAAAACATCAGTAACTTGGCGGATAAACTCTCTCGATTAAGACAACAATGCATGGACGAGACAACTCTAATCCATACACTCTCAAAATGATGAGAGGGGACTTATGATATAATACCATAATTTGGTGGATTCTAATTTAACATCACTTAGTTGTGGTTCATATTAAACATCATTGACTTGGTGGATAAACTCTCTCAGTCAAGACAACAGTGCATGGATGACAAAACGACGAGAGGGGACTTATGATATAACACCATAATTTGGTGGATTCAAATATTAAATGACTTAAGAGTAGTTAATTTAAACATCATTAACTTGGTGCATAAACTCTTAATGCAATGTCTCGGCTAAGAAAGAGGTAGTCTTTAAACATGTTGCTTGTATTAAGCTTGTCTAAAAATAGGACGAGGTTAGCACTATTTACTTAATTGGTGATATTAATACTAGTCAACCATACAAAGTACGATAGTAAATTATAAGATTCATTACCCATTCAAAAACATAAAATGATGCAGCGTTCAAGAAATAGATGCAATGTTACTGGTTAGTTATAAATAATGGTCAAGCAGACAAAAGACTTTACAATCAAAAGATGGCATAAGGAAACAAGAGGCCACCCAGAAGAAAATCTGAGGCGAACTAGGCTCAAGGGTTTATTCCTTCAACATTTGGGTCCTCAACTTCTCTGAGAGCCAACACATTTGTACTTGCAGTACTGGTAATTCTCTCCAACTAGCTCACTCTTGTCACCAAGGTTTGAAGTCTAAACTATGGGATCATTATTAGGCGTTGACCCATCAATCTGCACCAAAGCTATCATAGTAAGAGAATCATCTTGTCTAAAAGACTTAATATTATCCAATAAATGGAAAATCTATGGTAACTTCATAGTTTCCCACAGGCAACCAGTGTGAGCACCTCTTTTTAAGGTACTACACACTATAGCCCATGAATTACTCAAAGGACATGAAAGCATGAACCACCTATATCTGAGCCTTATAGATTTTATTTTCAATAACCGCCTTCACATTCCCAGCAATATCTGATGAGTATGTGTTGTTCATTGACTTTATAGCCTCCTCATAACTCTTGTTCAGATTGTGATCGCATCAAAGTGCTACTTCTTCAGGTTCTCTACTTCGGTCTCAATCTCTTTAATACAGATTTTTTTAGGCTCGTAGTCCTTGATGGCTTGACGAGCCACACAGATCTCAGGAACCTTCTTCTTGATCTATTGATGGAGCTTTTGAAGACAGATGGTAGTCTTCATAGATCAAAGAAGATAAGTACGAGACAACCTTATATGATGAACTTATAGTTTGATGAAAATAATAAATTAGGAAAGAGTAGTGACTTACTTAAACATCCTTATGAAGGAAAAAGTCATTCATCAACAAAACAATAAGTATTAGAGTCAAGGAATTTGGCAGCCTGATCCTTACTCCCTAACATAGAGTCAAAGGAAATTTTTAAGTTCTCCATTCGTGCACCCAGGGCATCCTCAGAGGATATTGGAATAGCTCTACTCATCCTGATATTAGAAGGGACATCCTTGATCTTTTTTATCTGATGGGTTATGAGGAGTTTCTCCTTGCCCACTTTTCTTTTCCTTTCACCCTCAGCCTGACCAAGGTCGACAGTGGTGGATTTCTTAGTTTGAAGAGCAGTGGATGACTTTTTACCTATTTGCTTAAGCAAGTTGGTTATACCTCGCGTAACCATCATCCACACATCTTCAAAGATGTTTAGTGGTCGATATTCAAGACAGAAAGCAAGATCAGTAGTTCAGATATGAGAAATATTACACAACAGTCGGAAAAAAATATAGTGGTTGGTAAACACTTACATAGTTCAGACAGGGTTCCACCCCCATGCTCTTCTACTCTAAGTATGATGGGGTCATCAAATGTTCAAATTGGATAAAGTACCCTCTCTCTCCTTATTCCCTATCTTCCTTAAATTTTTCCAAAGCTTCAACACTTAAGACTGGGTCGGCCCTAACTGATATTATGGCCTTAACCCATCATTAGGGGACTCTGGCCTCTGAGATTATGCAACGGGAATTGGGTCTGAATTCCCAGTCCCCTGAAATGAAAAAGTAGTCAATTTTCCAAATGTGATTACAAGTTTGAGTGACTAGCAAAGCTTTATTCTCAGATTTACTTGCTATAATATGATAGTAGCAAGGCTGGGTTTTAGGATACGAGACTGTGTAGAATCCTCTAAAAATGCTAACTAAAAAGTTGTTATGATGAACCACCTTCCATAGGATCACAAACCCAACAATTAATGTACAGGGCCAAGAGCGAGATTTATTAAAATGGCTCGTATGATCGGGTGTATGGGCAGCCTGAAGTTGACCTTAAACATTAGCTCATACACATAAATTTTACACTTTTAACCTTGAAATGCCCTCTCATCGATCGAGCGATCTGTCATACTAATGGAGGGACCAATACCGTACATATGTCTCTAGTACAGGAGGTCAACTTTAGTGACTATGTTGACGTAGGACTCAGGACATGAAGTATCAAGTGATCCCTCATCATCATCATTGTGTTGATTTATAGTCAAGATGACACCAGAGGCATGAGAAGTCTCATGATGAGAAGTCCTAGAAAATTCTTTCCCCTGAATGGCAATAAGAGGGATAACATACATTTGGGGTGAAACAACGACATCCACTATCTGCCTATCATGGGACGAGAGGATCTGTATAAAAGGATCCGACCCTTAGGAGGACACATATTGGTTTGACAATGTCTCGGCATAGTCAGATGACTCAACCCTATTGGATGACTCATCTTGATGGGAATACGAGACTATTGAAGAACCTTGAGCTTCCTTAGACCGATCATGTGGGACTTCCATCACCACTTGGAAAGAATCTACACTCTCGATCGCCGACATAGATATGGAGTCACTAATTTCAATGACTGGAGGATAAATGGTTACAAGAGGTATAGTATAGATAGGACAAAGAGAGAAGACTTTGATCCTATGCTTTCTAGCTTTCTCGATCTCTAATTGTCTTATCTCTTTGAAGCACCTCTCTTTGAAAGAAGGGAAATCTCAAACTAGCTCGTATAGCTTCCTCAACATGCACAGGATGATCCTCAACTTGGTGGAAAATAATAAAAAAATGGAAAATATCTAACAGTTTGACTTAGCTTTGACAAAAATATCTAATAAATGAATATGAAGGGTTAGAGACAAGAAAACTTAAGAATGGCTTGAGCGTTCCACTAGAGAAGATGACCAGTTTTTCATCGGACAAATCAAACAAGTGAAAAATAGAAGGAAGAAACCCCAAAAATACCACCAAAAACTTATAAACCACACTCTCAACTACCAAACCACTGTTATCAGTCCTAAATCCACCTAAAATCTACCAAAAATAGTCACCAAAAAAGCAATAAGCTCCACAAAAAAGTGCAAGCAAACACATAAATGGAAACATGATGAAATTCTAACAAAGAAGGGATGGAAGAATACCTGGAAGGTTTTCCAAAGGTGGATACCTCCAGAGAGATAAAAGAATGGTCGAAAATTCATGGAAGCGCAACAGAAAGAGGGAGAGCCCTGGAAACTAAGAAAATTGGAGCAAGAAAATGGCGAGCGTGAATAGAGAAAGTAAAAGGGCTTTTGGGTAAAATATTCAACTCTCATAACTGATAAGGCTCAATTGTCGAGGTTCCATTCATTAGAGAGTAATTCCTAAAATCAACACAAGTTGTCGCCAGTGCTTAGAGAGCACACTAGGCCAAGGGATGGACGACAGGTGTCACTATTCATACCCATTCATGCATCAGCATCTAACAACTCAGAGATGTATCTTCATTTTTGTAAATTGACAGTTTTACCCTTCAGTCTTCTATCGATGCAAAAGACTAAGGTCTAGGGGTGATTGATATACTATAATGAGACCTCGGCTCGTCTTAGGCTAAGCTTGGATCTATCTGACTCAATGAAGCATCCTCAATTTGAGTTATCTTATGCAACTGGTTTGACCCGTCTCAACTAGTATATCTCATCTTGACTAGGAGCTGAGATAGCGGGTGGACTTAGGTTACTCAACATCATGCCTCATTTGCATGTGGAAGGAAAAAAGCTCTTAGGTCAACCTATACTCTTATCTTGACTTGATAAAGGTCAATCGAGACTACACTTGGTTACTATCAACAAGTTATTCAATGATATCTCGATCATCTCATACTCGGCCAAGATGACACTTCAACCTCGGTAGAACACTTTGGGAATCTTACTGGGTGCATGGAACGAAGCACATGCGAGATAATGTGCATGGTTGCTAACCCCACATGAGCCAAACCGTTACAATAGCATCACTCACACAAGTGAGTAATATCTTGTAATCATTATTTGCATGCACCGGGGTCAGATGGAATCACCTTATTCGATGGTTAGAGTTGTGTATGCCTCATGCATAAGTGGGTTCCATATGACACCAACCAAGCCATATAAATAGTTATCTTCTACCTTATTGATGATGTTGGAAATAGCCCCACCAGATAAGGTGTTGACAATCTCAAGCAACTGATAATAATGGAAGCACAGGAGAATACAAGCATATATGTAGAAGGAGGTGAGGAGAAGAGGATGAACACCAATATGTAAGTGGGTCATCCAATTAGGCCTATGTCCACTATACAAGTGAGTGATTAATGTCACTAAAATAAGGCACTAACGGTAATGGATACAATCTCTCAAGCTTTATATCTCTACTGTGTAAATTGACAGAGTTTTAGCTAGCGTTGTAATTATTGATCTTTTGCAGTGTTG
Source organism: Sambucus nigra (assembly GCA_949130495.1). Lineage (NCBI taxonomy): Eukaryota > Viridiplantae > Streptophyta > Magnoliopsida > Dipsacales > Adoxaceae > Sambucus > Sambucus nigra. The sequence continues at coordinate 448,409,544 of OX422212.1, read as the reverse complement.
AGGATGACCTCTATATATAGTGCTTGGGGGGTGTCATGTACCCCCAAGAATGTAATGTGCATGTTCATGAACATCCAACTAGTGTAAGGATGACACCTGGCTGATCTCAACTAAATAATGATGACCATAATCTTCCCTCACATGGAGAGAATGATTTATTTATAACAGACTTATCCACGTGTTCCAAGCCATACATGTGCGTGCAGATGCTCGAATATCTTTGTTTGGTACCAACCTCGGCCTGGATGAGTACGAGGTTGGTGAAGTACAACCCCTGCCTTTGTTGGGGATTATATGATGACTTTGACTGGGATGTCAGCCGAGGTTAGATATATGGAATGTCGGCCAGGGCCAATGTTGTCTTAGCAGTTGATGCTGAACCTGCAAGGCTTTGCTGATTCTGTGTGAAAGTTGTAACATCAACTATGGCCGATGTTGATGGTGATAATTATGGATAACCCATGTCCATACTTACCTCGGATGATACAATCCCCGAGGTGTTACTTATAATGTCGGCTATGGTCGACCTAATGGATAACTAACCCCATGAGTCATGCAGACCTCGACTGATGCACAATCATCGTGGTACTTGAAACATAGGTTGTGGCCAACCTGGTGAAGGACAACATCATTGATGGGTAATCCTAAGCCATTGTTACCTCGGTCGTCATACAAGCCGAGGTTAATGATATACTTGAGTTGGGAGATGAACTTTGGGCATATCAATCACCTCGTAGCCCTTAGTTACCAATGTAAGTAGGTGACTAAAGGGTATATATGTTCGAGATTGTATTTCATAACGTACCAATATCTCCTTGACATGTGTTCACTTCTGAAGTGGGTAGCATGCATGAAAGTGTAATGATGTTGATTGTCTTTTGGTCTCCTAAGGCAATAATGGGCCTTGGGATGTGTGCAATCAGATTTAAGGGTTAAGAGCCATTTCCTTTCTCTTTCTTCTTCACTTCTCTCATTTTTCTCGCCTGAGCCTTCTGTGTTTTCTCTCTCTTCCAGATCTTTATGGAGGCTGCGTGTTGTGGATTTTTCTTGTCAATTCTCTCATTCTTCACCTCATATTTTATTAGGTATTTCTTATTACATTTCCTTTGCCCTTTTTTAGCCTTGTTTTTCCATTTCTTGCATTTTTCGGTGATGGTTTGAGTTGTCCGGTGGTTCTTTAAGTTTTTCGATGGCTCTTTGAGTTTTTCGGTTGCTCTTATTCTTGATTATTCTTGGTTTGAACATGACTAAAAACCATGTTTTGATCCTTAGTTTAAGTTGTCCCCAGTTATTTATTTGTGGTTTAGAGTCCAACTGAAGGGTCACCTTCTTTATGCTCAGACCTCTTTATAAGCTCATAGAAGATTTCCCCTCTCTCATAGAGAAGACCATTGCAAAACTTAGGAAGATTGAACTAGCCTAAGAGGAAGATCGTAAGGCTGAGTCCTTCACCCTCAGACCTATCTTTCCTCCACCTCTGAAGGTAATATACCTTGAGCCAGCCGAGCCTGTTGAGCCCGGAGAGGATCCAATTAACCCTTCTTCAATGTTTGAGTCTGAGTCATCTACCTCAGACCCCATATTTGTAAACTCATTCTAAGATTCCATGGATTTCTCCATTAGGCAAGATCAGGGCCCTAATCAGGACTAGGTCAAAAGTCATACCTCATCCCATAATGGTGCTAACACCTCACAGGCTTCTTTTGATGTCGATATTGTGGGGCCAAGCATGGATATTCCCCCTCCCATCGATGTTATTCCTCAATCGACCACCACCAGGGCTTAATTCACTCACAAATTTCCTGATGGTGCCCCTGTGCCTGACTAGGTCGACGTTGCCAAGGATAAGAATGATGGTCATGAATGTGACATTGATACCTCGGAGGCTGCCAAGATAGAGAGTACTATTACTGAGTACGACATTTTATCCTTTAGGCATATCTATTCCATAGGTCCCCCCATCATACTTAGAAGACTTCTGAGAGGTGAGAGAACCTTTGATGTCCGAGATGGAAAAATCTGTGTGTATGAGCAGATGTTTAAGTTAGGGTTCCGTCTCCCCATCCATCCTTCGATCACAGCCATACTTTCACATATTAACCTTGCCGCTTCATAATTATACCACAACGCCTAGAGGGTGATAATTGGTGTTATTACCCTTTGGAAGGAAGTCCACCACTCAAACCTTCCTATCAGGGTCTTCATAGGATGTTATATCCCATCCTCTGCAATAAATAACCCCAGCTACTATAAATTCCTAGCTAGGAAGTCAGACAAAAAGATGCTACTAGTTACCCAGACCTCCAATCATAACTGGAAATCATAGTATTTCTTTGCCTCAGGGCTTAGCAATTTGTTCCTTCTGCCACGTCTTCATCGTTGAACCTGAGGGTACCTATGAAGTGTGGCAAGGTGTCACTTGTTGCCAAGGCCAACCTTGGTCTTATCCAGGATAACTTATAAAAGGTTAAGGATCTTCAAGATTAGAGGGAACAGGGGTGGATAGTCAAGTACGAACATCTGATGACCCCCTATTACCTCTCTGAGACTGGCCTGGGGGGAGTCCTCTGATCGAGCTTCGTAATTATTATTTTCCATAAGTTGTGCCTCTACCTTTTTGATATCTCTGATTTACTAACTTAGGTACATTTTTTTGTAGAATGCCCAGAAGGCATCTCGGACGACTTATGGGAGATGTCTTCCCCCAATCTTTTTAATCCGATGAAGAAGGTAGTGCATAATGCAGCCCCTCCCCCCAAAAGAGAACGTCATTACGTCCAAGGCCGATGCTACTAAGAAAGGGAACCCCACACTGACTCGGAGGATCAAAGGATGAGTAAGAACCAAAAAGGAGATCGTGTCATCCCAATATCCTCTGATGATGCATTGACTGCTCGTCTGGAGCAACTGAAGATCAGTGACAGCCTAATAGGTCATGGTCTGAAGGTAATGAATGCCATCGGCTCTGCGATGACCGATGCAGATAAGAGTTTTTTACACTCTATAGATACCCCTCTGCTGACCGAGTTTTGCCTTCATAAGTCTATCCAGGTAAAAACTTTTACTTTATTCCAAGTGTAACCTTGGCTTTAAATGAATTAAGGCTTGAAATCATACATCTGACTTTGTTTTGTAGGTATTCTCTCTATGCACCAATTCGTTGACTGGACCCTGAGGAAGTTGCCCCTTATTGAGAATAGAAAAGAGTCCCAGAAGGTGGAAGCCTCTTTAAATGCAGAGGTTGAACATCTGAAGACAGCCTTGGCTAAGTCTGATAATAAGGTTAAGAAGAAGGACAGGGACATGGCCAAGCTTAAAAAGGACCACACTTCTGCTTTACAGGCCGAAGATGACGTCCTTCAGGTAAAGGATGATGCTACAGTAAAGGCTTCACTTGAGGATGCCTCTCACAAGATCTTGGTCGACTACAAAGTCTCTAACCAGGTTATAAGCATTGTCTTTTAATATCTCGAAATATTTATTAAGGAAACTGGAAAGTGGGCAGCTTCAAAGGAAAAAGAATCAGGGAGCTTATCTTCCTCAGACTTTATTGGGCTAGGCTTTGCCGATACTCGCTTTGCTCAGGCCTTGCAATAGGTTGAGGAAGAAGATTCTACTCCCGCAGAGACTGCTCCATTAGAAGTTACGGAGACTGGGGATGTTAACCCTCGAGATGACAGAGCCGAGGTTACCAATGTCAGCCAAAAGGACACCACTGTGGCTGCAGACCCTTAGACCTTAATTTGTGAATTTTAACATGTAATTTTTCATTTTTCATCTAAAGGTTTTGTAAACTCTGACAACATGCTTTGGTATATTGTGTTTGCAGCTATGAATGTTTCATGTAATGTCATCTTCTTCAGTGGATTTTACTTTTTTCAAAGAATTACCATTCTTGTATATTGTCCTAAAGGTGTCAGGTCATCGCATTATGATGTTAACCTCATAAATTTCACCAAATTAATGATGTTTAAAGTCTGAGGTGATCAAACTATGATGTTCCAGCTCATAATTTTCAGCAAATTAATGATGTTTAAGGTCTGAGGTCATCAAACTAAGATGTTACCCTCATAAATTTCACCAAATTAATGATGTTTAAGGTCTGAGGTCATCAAATATGATGTCTCACCTCAGACCTTGTCACCAAATTAATGATGTTTAAGGTCGAGGTGATCAAATATGATGTCTTACCTCATACCTTGTCACCAAATTAAGATGTTCAAGGTTTGATGTGATCAAACTAATATGTTACCCTCATAAATTTCATCAAATTAATGATGTTTAAGGTCTGAGGTCATCCAACTATGATGTTTCACCCCATAATTTTCACCAAATTAATGATGTTTAAGGCTAAGGTCGTCAAACTAAGATGTTACCCTCATAATTTTCACCAAATTAATGATGGTTAAGGTCTGAGGTCATCAAACTAATATGTTACCCTCATAAATTTCATGAATTTAATGATGTTTAAGGTCTGAGGTCATCATAGTAAGATGTTACCCTCGTAAATTTCACCAAATTAATGATGGTTAAGGTCTGAGGTCATCAAATTATGATGTTTAACCTCATAAATTTCACCAAATTAATGATGTTTAAGTTTTGAGGTGACCAAACTATGATGTTTCACCTCATAAATTTCACCAAATTAATGATGTTTAAGGTTTGAGGTCATCATACAAAGATGTTTCACATAAATTTCACTAAACTAATGATGTTTAAGGTCTGAGGTCATCAAACTAAAATGTTACCCTCATAAATTTCACCAAATTAAGGATGTTTAAGGTCTGAGTTCTTCAAATATGATGTCTCACCTCAGACCTTGTCACAAATTAATGATGTCTAAGGTCTGAGGTCATCAAGTTATGATGTTTCACCTCATAAATTTTTCCAAATTAATGATATTTAAGGTCTCAAGTCATCAAACTATGATGCTTCACCTCATAAATTTCACCAAATTAATGATGTTTAAGTTCTGAGGTCATCATATGAAAATGTTTCACCTCATACATTTCACCAAATTAGTGATGTTTAAGGCCTGATGTTATCAAACAAAGATGTTACCCTCAGAAATTTCACGAAATTAATGATGTTTAAGGTCTGAGGTCATCAAATTATGAAGTTTTACCTCATAAATTTAACCAAATTAATGATGTTTAAGGTCTGAGGTCATCAAACTATGATGTTTCACCTCATAAATTTCACCAAATTAATGTTGTTTAAAGAGGTGAGGTCATCATACTAAGATGTTTCACCTCATAAATTTCACCAAATTAATGATGTTTAAGGTGTTAGGTCTTCAAACTAAGATGTTACCCTCATAAATTTCACCAAATTATTGAAGTTTAACGTGTGAGGTCATCTATGATGTCTCACCTCGGAACTTGTCACCAAATTCATGATGTTTAAGGTCTGAAGTCATCAAATTATGATGTTTCACCTCATAAATTTCACGAAATTAATGATGTTTAAGGTCTGAGGTCATTAAACTATGATGTTTGACCTTATAAATTTCACCAAATTAATGATGTTTAAGGTCTGAGGTCATCATACTAAGATGTTTCACCTTATAAATTTCACGAAATTAATAATGTTTAAGGTCTGAGATCCTCAAATTAAGATGTTACCCTCATAAATTTCACCAAATTAATGATGTTTAAGGTCCGTGGTCATTAAATTATGATGTTTCACCTCATAAATTTCACTAAATTAAAGATGTTTAAGGTTTGAGGTCATCAAACTATGATGTTTCACCTCATAGATTCACCAAATTAATGATATTTAAGGTCTGAGGTCATCATACTAAGATGTTTCGCCTCATAAATTTCAGCAAATTAATGATATTTAAGGTCTGAGGTCATCAAACTAAGATGTTACCCTCATAAATTTCACCAAATTAATGATGTTTATGGTCTGAGGTCATCAAATATGATGTCTCACCTCAGACCTTGTCACCAAATTAATGATGTTTAAGGTCCGTGGTCATCAAATTATGATGTTTCATCTCATAAATTTCACCAAATTAATGATGTTTAAGGTCTGAGGTCATCAAATTATGATGTTTCACCTCGAAATTTTACCAAATTAATGATGTTTAAGGTCTGAGGTCATCATACTAAGATGTTTCACCTCATAAATTTCTCCATATTAATGATGTTTAAGGTCTGAGGTCATCAAACTATTATGTTACCCCCATAAATTTCCCCAAATTAATGATGTTTAAGGTCTGAGGTCATCAAATATGATGTCTGACCTTAGACCTTATCACCAAATTAATGATGTTTAAGGTCGAGGTGATCAAATATGATGTCTCACCTCAGACCTTGTCACCAAAATATGATGTGTATGGTCTCAGGTCATCAAACTAAGATGTTACCCTCATAAATTTCACAAAATTTATGATGTTTAAGGTTTGAGGTCACCAAATAATGACGTTTCACCTCATAATTTATCACTAAAGCATGATGAAACAAAGTATTGACACATGAGCCGCTCTTTTCATTAACATTATCTCCATAAGATGATACATGTATTACAAGAAAACAACTTCAACATCATATGTAATACTTCTTCCGGTGATCAGCGTTCCATAGATTAGAGAAAGGTTCCCCTTTGAGATTTTCTAGCAAGTAGGTACTGGGTACAACCTCATTGACTACTTTGTAAGGGCCATGCCATTTTGCGTGGAGCTTGTTTGTCTTCTGTAACGTCTTCTTCAACACTAGGTCTCCTATATCTATAGGTCTTTATTTCACCCTTTGATTGTAGAACTTTATTGTTATCTCCTGGTAGGATGCTTGTCTGATCTCAGCATCTTCCCTTCTCTCCTCAATTAGATCTAATTCAAGTCTTCTTTCTTCCTCGTTCCTCAGAGGGTCATACTTCTGAACTTTGTGGGTGGGGAGTCCTACCATTGTAGGTATGACGAATTCAGAACCATGGGCCAACATAAATGGGGTTTCCCCTATTGGTGTCCTTGCCATTGTTTTATAGGTCCATAACACTTGGATTCTTCCAACCTCTTATTAATCCTATCAAGTATTGTTTGATTTGTGAATTCAGTTTGCCCATTTGTTTGGGTCGGCCATGAGAGGAGAAGAACAGCTTAATCCCCACTCTTTCACAATATTTTTCTAAGGAAGAATTCTTGAACTGGGTTTCGTTGTTTGAGATGAGGGTGTTTGGAAGACCATGTCTGCATATGATGATCTTCCGGATGAACTGGAAGGTCTTCTGTTCTGTAATTGTGATCATCAGCTCAACCTCTACCCACTTAGAGAAGTAATCAGTTGCTACTATTAGAAATCGATAATTATTAGCAAGTCTTAGGAATGGTCCCACCAAGTCAATCCCCCATACGGGAAATGGATAAGGTGAACTGATTGATGTCATAGGTTGATGAGGTTGATAAGGAATAGTGGAGAATCTCTGGCACTTATCACACCTCTTCACGTAGGCAGTAATATCTTTGTCCAAGGTTGGCCACCAGTATCCCTGCGTAATTATCCTCTTGGCTAAATGTCTTCATCCTATGTGACTGGAGAAAGAAACCACGTGTACATCCTACAGGATGTGGGCGATCTTGGTGGGATGGAAACATCTGAGGAGAGGTAGTTGGAATCCTTTTTTATATAGGACATCTCCTATTATCAATAACTTGGCACCTATGTACCTCAATTTCCTCCTTTCTAACTTGGATTCCTGCAGCTCTGCCTGCCTAATATATTTGATAAGGGGTTTCATCCATGAGTCCCCTAGGTTCAAGTTGAGGAAAATATAGGCAACCTCTTCTTCCTCAATGGTCTGTTTGATTAAGATCTCGACTGGTACTGTCCTTCTGATGTTTGTCCTTGTTGATGAAGTCAACTTTGCTATGTGCATCTGCACAACTGTTGTCTTACCGAGGTACCCTCTTCATCTTCACCTCTTCGAATCCTTCTAGCATCATTCTTACCCTCTTCAGGTATTTATCCATCCTTTCATCCTTGGCCTCATATACTCTAAGTACTTGGTTGACAACTAACCTCGAGTCACTGTGTAGTAAGAGTTGACCAACTCTAAGGGCTTTTGCTAAGGAGATGCCCGCTATCATCGCCTCATATTCAGACTCGTTGTTTAAATCCTTGAAGTTTAACTTAGTGCATATTCAATCTCAGTACCATCTAGAGCTGAAAGTATCAGCCCTTCATCGCTTCCACTCTCGCAGTAAGACCCATAAAAAAAAAGGTTCCAAACATCTTCATTTGAAGATAAGTTCCCTTCTGACAAGGTCCCTTTCTTGAAGAGGTACATGTCTTCCTCATTCTCAACTAATCCTTTTCTGTCTCTTCTAGACGCAACATCTTTCGAGTTTTAGAAGACGTTACTGTTTGATCCCTCTGCAATCTCATGGCTATTCTCAATCTCAGCCTCCTCATATGTGAACTCAGTAATAAAGTCTACGAGTGCCTGCCCTTTGATGGTCTCCCTGGGTTGATAAACAATGTCATACTCTCCCAACTCGATGTCCTAGGTTATCAACCTGCCTGACTTCTCGGGATTGTGGAGGACTTGCCTTAGTGGGGAGTCAGTGAGGATGACCATAGAGTGGGCTTGGAAATAAGGCTTCATTTTTCCTGCATGCATGTATTAAGGCATAGGCCAACTTCTCCATCCGAGGATAGTTCTGTTCAGACCCTTGAAGGGACTTGCTGTTGAAGTATACATGCCTCTGTACCCCATCATCTTCCTGTATTATGGTTGCACTTGTAGCTGACTCTGAGACTGCTCCATAAACATACAACTTCTCCCCCAGAATGGGTCGGGATAAGAGGAGGGGAGATCCGATGTAGGACTTGAGCTCCTTAAAGGACTTATCGCATTCATTATCCCATTCAAATTCCTTCCTAAGGATTTTGAAAAAAAGAAGACACTTTTTCGTAGCCCTAGAGACAAACTTGTTGAGTGCAACAGCTCTTCCGGATAACCTTTGAACGTCTTTAATGGTCCTGGGTGTCTTCATGTCAAGCAAAGCCTTGATTTTTTTGGGATCAGCCTCTATTACCCTTTTATTGATGATGAATCCAAGAAATTTCCTTGCTCCTACTCCGAAGACACACTTAGCAGGATTAAGCTTCATCCTGTATAAGTCCATGGTGTCAAACGTCCTCTATAGATCGGCTAGGTGACTGCAGGCCTTCAATCTTTTTGTCAGCATGTCATCTACATATACCTCCATGGTCTTGCCAATCTGATCTTCAAATATCTTATTTACAAGACGTTGATACGTGTCCCCTATATTCTTGAAGTCGTAGGGCATGACCTTATTGCAATAGGTCCCCTTGTCTGTGATGAATGATTTTTTCTCTAAGTCTTCGTCATCCATGAAGATCTGAATATAGCCTAAATACGCATCCATGAAGATCATAAGTTCATGCACCGCTATGGCATCTACCATCTGATCAATTCGAGGTAAGGGATAGCTATCTTTTGGGAAAGACTTGTTACGGTCAGTGAAGTCTCCGCACATCCTCTATTTTCTGTTAGCTTTGGGCACAATGACGGCGTTAGATAACCACTCTAGGTATATAACCTCCCTAACGAAATTTTGCCTCTTCCAACTTTCTGACCTCTTCCCTGATGACATCATACATTTCCCTGAAGTAAACTCTTCGTATTTGTTTGAATGTCTTAGCATCTTCTGCCACATTGAGTTTGTGGCACAGAACCTCTGGGTCGATGCTAGGCATATCTGCATGGCTCCAAGCGAAGACACTCTGCCTTTTTTTTAAAAAACTTATCAGCTCTTCCTTGATCTCGAGTTTTAAGGCCTTGCCGAGTTGGACAGTTTTTTTCGATTCTTCCTCATTGAGGACAATGGATTCTACCTCTTATGGGGCCTCTCATTTCTTCAATTTTTTTTCATCCCTAGGATCGAGTGTATCGATGTTATATGTGGTCGTTGCCCTCTTATGGGCCTTTGTCTCTTTCATCGAGTTGAAGTAGCATTCTCATGCTGAGGTCTATTCACCCTGTATTTCCCCTACCCCATAGGTGGTCGGTAATTTTAGCATTTAGTGGACCATCGACGGCACGACCTCAAAATCCTTAAGGGCTACTCGTCCTATGATGAGGTTGTAGGTCGCAAAGATGTTTCCATCCATAATAAAAAAATTAATCTTCTAGGTCAACCTCTTAGGCTCATCTCCCATTCGTACATCCATCTCATACATGCCCAATGGATGAACCTTTTCACCGTTGAAGCCCATCAACGGATGATGATAGGGTATCGGCCTAGCTCTGTTGAGGCCTAGGCTCTTAAAACAGGGCCAAAACATTACATCTGTCGAACTTCCTCCATCTAAGAGGATTCTATGTACCTCACATCCATGCACTCATGTTGTAATTACCAAAGGGTCATCATATGGAGCCAAGATACCTTTGAAGTCGAGTCGGGAGAATCCAACTGTAAGGCTATCCATATCTACCTTTGGAACTACCCCTGTTAGTCCTCCACATATGGTGTTAACACCGAAGGAGATCATACCAACCCTCTTCAAAAGGGCATTATTATCTTTTTGTGAGATGTTTAGATCACCCTCATGATCACCATCTGAGTCATCGTCGCTTCTTACTGGGGGATCATCACGACATCTGTCGTTTCTCTTCTTTTTAGGGTCATCTCTTCTCCTCTTAGGAGATTTATCATTGACATACTTCCTGAGCTTTCTGGACTTCAACATCTTCTTAATTTCATCCTTCAGGGCGAAGCACTTATCTGTCACATGGCCGTGGTCTTGGTGGAAGTCTCACCATAGGTTCTTGTTCCTCTTATGCGGAGGAGCCTTCAGCTTCTTTGGACATCTCAGGGACCGATCATTTTTTATTTCATTGAGTATGTGTTCGCAGGTCACAGTTAGAGGAGTATAGCATGCAAACTTGTCATCTACAAACCTCTTTTTTTAGTCTTTCTTCCTTTGGAACATCCTGCTGCCACTACCATTCTCATCCTCATACTTTGCGGCCATAATCGCTTTAGCATTCATGACATTTCCTGCACTTGCCAACAGCTATGCCATGGACTTGGGAGGGTCTTTTGCAAGCTTCCACAACAACTTTCCTTTCTGGAGTCCTCCAATGAGGGTTGTCATAGCTATATTCTCTTCATAATCTTCAGCATCTAATTTTTCTTTGTTGAATTTAGCAATATAGTCTCTTAGGCTATCGTTCTTGCCTTGTTTGACGTACAGTAGATGAGTGGTCTTCTTTTGAGGTCTTACCCTAAAACAGAAATTGTGAATGAACCATTCATCCAAGCCCTGAAAGTTCTCGATAAAGTTCTTCGGAAGAGAGGTGAACCAGATGTGTTCAGCTCCCGTCAAAGTCCTAGAGAAGGCCCGACACTTCATCTCATTTGGGATTGAATAAATGTCCATTACAGACTGGTATATCTCAATATAATGCACAGGGTTGGTACTACCATCATACTTGGGAGATACCGTAGGTGGTTTGAACTTGGAAGGGGTTGGGAAATTTACTATCCTTGCCACGAATGGGAAACCCTCTGAGAAACCACTTTGTAGTGTGTCTCAGCTTTTGACGAGGTCCCCTATCTTCTCTTCAAGACATAGAATAAAATCATTCCATGGATTTTCAATGTCGTCCTGACCGAGGTTATCCCCAGACACCTCCAAGGGGTGAACTGAGGGTTCCCCAGCAGCTCCACAACGTCGGCTATTTACCTCCTCTTGATCCCTGTCTTAGCCATATTGTGGTCATCCATGATGGGCTCGACCCTGATGAGGACGATGTTCCCCATCTTCCCTATGTGAACCTACCACACTTCTAGACCTAAATAACCTCCATATTAGGTCATTAACTGGGACGACCCTTTGAAAGGCTGACCCTCTGCTCAAGGTTGGACATCCCCATCTCTTCTAACCCCATAACATTTGCTTTGATGGATAGGACATACTGTGATATTCAAAACCTCATACGGCTCCCATTAATCTTCTGGAGCATCCCCTGCCTCCATATCATCATACCTATCTTCTGGGCAAGGGTTTCTTTGCCTACCCAGACATAAAAACCTAGGGTCAGTAATGTACCTCCTTCGTTAAGGGGTAGGTTGGTCTTTTCTCGGTGCCTGGGGTGGTCCCCTGGCTTCAGGATGGGTTGAACAGCTGCCGGAGTAATCATCTCCCGTGAGACCCCAGGTGGCCTCATCATATTTTGATAGAGTTGTGAAAATTTCTCCTTCATTGCTTACTGTATTGCAGCTGAATATTTCAAGGCTGCAGCCACCTCAGCCATTTCAGATTGGGGTGGTACCTGATTGGAACTAGGTCCTCTAACACCGGATGGTGAAGGAGGTGGTGGTAACTCCGGTGCTATATGCTAAAACTAAAAATCTTGTAAAGAAGGTGACCTTAATACCTTAAAGTAACTCTTTCAATTGTGAAATATCTCTGCACAAGGGGTGAGGCCTGGTTCACCACCAGAGTCTCCGGTGAGGTCAATCAGTAAAAAAGGAAGAGATAGTTTCTCGTTCCCATGGACGATGCCAAAATGATAATGCTGGAAACACCACCACGAGATAAGGTGTTGATAATCTCAAGCAAGTGATAACAATGGAAACATAGGAGAATACAAGCGTATATGTAGAAAGAGGTGAGAAGAAGAGGATGAACACCAATATGTTAGTGGTTCAGCCAATTAGGCCTACATCCACTGTGCAAGTGAGTGAGTAATGTCACTGAAATAAGGCACTAACGTTCGTGGATACAATCTCTCAAGATTTCTCTCTCTATTGTGTAAATTGACATATTTTTAGCTAGGGTTGTAATTATTGATATTTTGTAATGTCGAGGATGGCCTCTATATATATTGCTTGGGTGGTGTTATGAACCCCCAAGCATACAATGTGAATGTGCATGAACATCCAACTAGTGTAAGGATGACACCTGGATAATCTCAACTAAATAATAATGACCTCAATTTTCCCTCACATGGAGAGAATGATTTATTTATAACAGACTTGTCCATGTGTTCCAAGCCATACATGTGCGTGTAGATGCTCAGTTGTCTTTGCTTGGTTCCAACCTCGGACTGGATGAGTACGAGGTTGGTGAAGTACAACCCCTTCCTTGGCTGGGGATTATATGATGACTTTGACTGGGATGTCAGACGAGGTTAGATATGTGGAACGTCGGCCAGGGGCGATGTTGTCTTGGCACTTGATGCTGAGTCTGCAAGGCTTTACTGATTCTAGGTGAAACTTGTAATGTCGGCTATGGCCAATGTTGATGGTGATATTGATGGATAACCTACGTCCATACTTTCCTCGGATGATTCCCTCCCCGAGGTGTTACTTGTAACGTCGGTTGTGACCGATGTTGATGGTGATACTAATGGATAACTCATGTCCATACTTACCTCGAATGATTCCCTCCCCGAGGTGTTACTTGTAACGTCGGCTATGGCTTACCTGATGGAAAACTTACCCCATGAGTCATGCAGACCTCGGATAATGCCCAATTATGGTGGTACTGGAAACATCGGCTGTGGATGACCTGGTGAAGGATGACATCACTGATGGGTAATCCTGATCCATTGTTACCTCGACCGTCATACAGGCTGAGGTTAATGCTACACCTGAGATGGCAGGTGCACTTTGGGCATATCAATTATTGTAAAGGATCACGAAATTATAAACCCTACCAAAACTCTACAAAAGTTATTACTCAATGAGAGTGTGATCTTGAGTTCTTGTATCTAAGTCCATTAGAGCCCATTTTAGTGGATTTCACACACTCACACGTCAGACATAGGCCTTCAATAAGCTAAACCACTTATATCTAGTGTTTACTTCCTCTTTGCCTTATCTCTTTCAACTATTCAACTATTGTACTTTCTCCATTGTTGAACTGGTGTGAGCTTATTCATGACTTTGATACGGTGATACCAATTCTGGTATCATCATACATCATAAGGAAAGTTATACCCAAGGCCTCCAATGACAATGAATTCATTTTGGTTGCCATTGATTGTTTCACCAAATAGTCGAAGCCGAGTCATATGAAGTTTTCAATGCCAAAAATGTAGCAACGTTCAACTGTAAAAATATTATTTGTCGATATGGAGTCCCGTTTGAGCTAGTATCAGACAACGGGTTATATCTCGAGGTATAAGTCATAAAAGTGGTCGACGAGTATGGGATTTAGATACATAAATATTATCCCTACTAACCTCAATCCAACAGTTCTATCAAAGATGCTAATAAGCACCTCAAAGGAATCATCAGTAAAATTACCGAGAGTTATCGATATTTGGCTGATCAGATCCCTTACGCCCTCTGGTGGGTATTTCAGTTCGAGCACCCACTAGTATTACCCTTTACTCTCAGGTATATGATATGGAAGCAATCCTACTTGTTGAGATAAAAATTTCTTCACTATGTATCATGCTTGAAAGCAAAGTCAGTGAGGAAGACTGGCATCAGAGCCGTCTTGACGAGTTATCATTCTTGGAAGAAATAAGGATAAAGGATCCATATCACATACAAGGGTACCATGAACGAATAGAACGATCAATTAACAAGAGACTTAGGGATCATGGTGTTCGAGAATGTGATTTAGCCTTTAAATAAATCGTAGAGCCCGTCTCGGACCCCAAAGGAAATTTCAAGCCAAATTGGAGTGACATGTACATTATGAAGAAAATCCTATCCGGTGGCACCGCTATGCTCACCGACATCAATGGGGAAGAGATGGCTCGTCTCAAGAAATACTACCATTAATATCATCATGCTACGAATCTTTTTATCCCCGTTCTATTATCTTATAAATTCTGCGTTTACCTCTACTTATAACTACGCAGAGCTTGATCCTCGAAAAAGCGTTTTACTTTCAAAAATGAACTCAGAAAATTTTCGACAACTCATAGCTTCACATAATCATGAACCCCTTTTTTCATAAAATGTTATTATTTTCTTATCTCGAAAAATGACGGTTCATTTTTATCATGTACACAAAGAAAAGGATTATGTATGCCTCAGAGATTGGTATAGATAATTCAAATGCAAAATCTCATCAAGAGGCAAAATAATATAATTAAAATTTTCTTTATTCCATAAATGAAAAATTCCCTTACAATTTTATCAGCGTAGGGAGTTAAAAACCTTCTCCTGCCAACCTAATCTTATCTTCTTATAATAAAATAAAAACAAGCCTTAAAAATTTATTCTCATACATAACAAAACACCATACTAAAGCTTGATAAATAAAACTCCCTAGGGATGCTAGCTTCAACTTCCAGAAGAACCAACCCCATCACCATCTACATCTAAGGGTCCCCAAACATCCTTGGCTTGGATGGAATACCAAAAACACTCCATGGAACGGTAAGACCAGACAAGTCAAGGGAAAACCACAACACCTCCCTCCATGTTGTCAAACATGGCGAGCTATCTCTATCCAGTCTCATCGTCCAGCATTGTACCCACTACCCTCCTCCACAACCACTTCATGTAATCACTAGACACATGCCAAGCCCTGCTAATAGATTAGTAAGGACGGGTTGATGATCGAAGATTCTCCCATAGAGAGCCTAACCGCATGTGCATGCATTTTGTCAAATCCTCTACAAGAAAGAAGTCTAATGTCCGACGTGACATAATTTTTCTCCCACCTTAATTATTGCAGGAGTCACTAAGGAAAGTATAAATAAATATATCGATGCCCAACTAACTGAACATACTTATATTCCCCAGTTCTATAATGGTATGTAACTCCCCCCACAAGGGTACTGACTAGCATAGACATCGAGCCCCGTGCTTTACAAACCAATTCTCCCAGTTCTCAACATTCAGGGTTAAATGGATGAAGTAATGAGTGAAGAAGTTTAACACGACTGTCGGGGTATATTTAGGGGGTACCGCAAAATGGAATCTCTCTGACAGTCACATGAACAGCATAATGGGAATTCCCTTTAGAAAGTCAAATCATCCTTCACGCCAAGCATCTAGACCATTTAGGATCTCTGCCAATATCACCACCATAGGATTGTGATGGTATGACATCCATGAAGTGATAGAAACAAGTTGAGGGTCCACCAACAGGTCCTCAATTACCAATAGTAATTTTGAAGTAAAGCCAAGGATGACGGCTCTGGCATATCCCACATCACCAACGTCTTATAGACGCACAAAATATAGCACAGTCGGGAGAGAAATCATCCCTGTCGTAACCAATTATTGAACCACTGAGTGTGAAATATGGAGAATCCTTGTTAATATCTCCTGAGGAGACTTGGATAATTCAGGCATGGCGGCCATATCACTAGGATTTTCCCCCAGCATAGCAGAAAACTCTTCGTAAGTTGGGGAAACTTCATTCAAACCAAAGAAAAAGACATAATCCTCGGGGAACCAAAATTGTACCGCCACCATTAGCATGTTCCAATCAATTGGTCGGTTGCGCCATAATGAAACTCTGCACGTGTTGAAGGCATCGTAGTCTACATTATATGAGCACATAGCCTCTAAGTTTTCGAGGCAAGAGGCGAATTCAATGCTTTCGGGGAGAGGCATGCTGGAAATGATAAGACAAGAAGCAATAAATAAGGAAAGGAAAGGAAATGTGTAAGTGTGAAGAAAATACTCCACCATTACCCCTTTTTATACTAAAAAAACTTTTATAGAGACAAGAGTCCAGCAAAATCCGAAAGAAACACTACCCAATCAAGGACTAAGCAGTTGAAAAAAGTTCAATCAAGCCTTAGGATGATGGGATTAGATTGGATTGGCCTGCCGATAATAAGGATAAGGGGTATGCCGATCGAAAATCCCCCATTTTTAGAAAATTCTTTTTTTCCTTCTTTTTCAAAATACAAAACTCAAAATTTATTGTTATTTTCAAAGTCAAGCGACTTCCTCCTATTTTCACTTATACTTTTTTAAAATAAATTCCTTTCCTTTTAAGTTATTATAATCCTTTTTACGGTCTTAGTAGCATGGTAGGAAGTGCATATGCATTAAGTCATTAAAGAAAAAATAAATTAATAAAAACTTCACACCATTGCATATATATTTTACATTTGCCTTGCAGGAAAACACAAAAACTATGGGACTCGGACCGATCCCTCGAACTCTCTCTAAATATTCTCTATCTCATTCTCTCTCTCTTTCTCTAAGATTCCCCATCCCTACGACATATTGATATGTCACAAATATTGCATTTATCGCCCGTTAACTTATGCATTCTTAGCCCCCTCGGGTTCCGTAATTGCTATATTTATGCTCGTTCATCAGACAACCTCCATTTTTACACTAATACTTTATTTGAGATATTATTGTGAATTTAAAAGTGTTAAGGTGCTTAGTGTGAAGTTTCGTTGCGTTTCGATAAGGTTTCGTAAGAGTTCTCACATTCAGGGGTATTTTCATAATTTCACACTCCAGGATTTCTGCCCGAAGTATTCACGGAAGTTGTAGCCCTTGGGCCAAGCTTCCCATGGACATGAACGGTGCTTGAATCGGAGTCCGAATGAAAAACACGGACGTTTAATCAAAGAAGAATTATAAGTTATTTAATTTAATACTTTAGCAATCTATTTAATACCCCTTGTGTCCTTCTTCTCTTTTATGCAGCAAACAACACATTAGAAATGGCGATTTTGGTGTCCCACTCGGGCTTGGATCGTGTTTTGGTTTCGTTCGAAATTCGGGGCTTGGGTCTGAAATTGAGCATAGATTTTGATGTAAATGCACAAATGGGTTTCTTTAGTGATTTTTGGAGCTTGGGTTTCATGGTTTTGGTCATTAATGGAAATTGGAGGTTGTTGTCATTTTTGAAATGGGTCTTAGTTTTGGCATGGCAAATCCGTTGCAGCTTGCCCCCACTCCTTGTTGGTCTCGGCTAGAGCTTGAGAACGCATATGGGGCACAGGTGGTCTCAAAAATGCCCATCTGGGTCTTTGGAATTTAATGAACTGTTGTGTGCGTAGCAAAGATAATGGTGGGATATCCCATCATATGCGGTCGATTGTCCCAACCACCGCGGTTGATCGGGAAATCTGTTTTTGCCATGAGTTGAGACCAGCGTGCCTCGTTCTTGTTCACGCGGTCAACTCGCGGTCGACCGGTACTTGTTATTTATCCGATATCTTTTTTTGTTATTTATCTAATATGTAACTTAAACCCATTTTTCCTTTTCTTATTTCTTTTCTTTTATTTCCTTTTCCGAACTTAGTATAAAAGCACCCTTTTATGTTTTTTCATAGATAATTAGTTTTAGTTCCTTCTTCTTATTTTAGATTAGGGCTTGTAAACTTTGGGGGTATTTTTTGGAGTACCCTTCTCCATCATTTTCTTTGGTTAATATTCATTAATGTAAGCTTTTATCACTATTCATTATCATCTTCTCTTTTTTCTTAGCTTGTTCATTTCTTTCTTTCTTTGTATTTATTTTCTTGCCTAGAAAATTAGTGTAATTTATTTATTTCTTGTTTTAGTTATTAATTAGTTGTTTAATTAGTTTATTCATGTTGTGTGAATAGTTAAATAGAGTTTGTGTGTCCTGTCCGCCATTGATGGGCATCGAGCTCCGAAAATTAGGATTTGTGTAAAATTACATTTACTTGAAACCTCGCGTATTAAAATTAGTTTATTATGCATTTAACTTTCTTTGTAATCCAACATTAGTGTAGATAGCGATAACCCGAATTTAAGACGCATGAGACCATTTTTGATTAATTGTTTTATCTCGCAACTTCGAGTTAAATTTCTTCTTGCGTTATGTTTATGATTAATTAAAAATGCTCAATTAATTATTTTCGACCCAAAATTATAATTATTAGGTTGTTTAGCCAATGGTTGGTACGCAATACCGACTCTCATTTTATTAATATTGTTTAGACTTAACTTCTTATTTTTTCCCTTTTCTTTTAAACCACCATATCACATTTTACACTTTTATTCTTGAAATACTAAATCGATTAACATATATACTACATTCCCTGTGGATTCTCGATACCCGACATACCGTTGTGCTTGCTTGTCAAGTGTAGTTGAAGTTTAGGCTTTTTGCATTGAGTCGCCGAACCTATAATAATGATTTGCATATTATACGATGCACGGTTGCGCCCGATTAAAATGGTGCCATTGCCAGGGAGTGTGTTTTAGATTATAATTATTTTATTATTTCTTGATATTTCTTTTATTCATATTTGTATTGTTTATTTTATCCTTTCTTTTTTACTTTTCATAGATTGTTTCGTGAAATTGAAATTTTGTCACTTTTCGTTTTATTGAATTAGCTTATTTTGAAATGTCTCGCTATAACTCTTTAGATAACTTTAATTATTCTATGAATAGTTTTCCAAGTTATACTCCCACGACAATGCGAGAATGCCTACAAATTCTTGGAAATGAACACCTTGAGCATGAAGTTCAAGAAGTTGTAAGTGATCCCTCATTGCCTTGGAGAGGTAATTTAGAAAGCATGGATTCCATTAGCTATGATCAAACCACACAAGAATATGTAATGTATTCTTGTTAGTTTGATTATTAGTTAATCATTAAGGAAATTAGTGACCGATTCAAAAGTTCTCAATCTTGGTTTTTGAATAATGATTCCATGCTCAATGAGATCATTTCTTTACAAAACCGGGTCGAGGTTGAAACTTCTGTTTCACCTCCACCCCTCTTTGATGAAGAAATAATTGGGAGTGATCCAAGCTTTAGCACTTTCGAATTTCAACCACTTATTAATTCTTTCGATTACATTGAGGTTGATGGTCCTTATTTTCCTTTATTCCCCACTATTCCAAAATCGTTAAATGTATCACAAGAATCACTTGAAAGTCTTGCGGACTTTGGCCCGATTCTTGAACGAGATTGTTATTTTGAGATGCTTTATCTCATGGGATATTCACTTGCACTAGCCCCACCTCCCTTGTAAATTGAAAAACCTTGGTAATGTGATTTCAATTTTCCCATGATCAATGTGGTCTTGTCACCCATAGCATCCCAATCCCCCATCATCTGCCCAAAATTTATAATTGGTGATGGTTCATTTTGTACACCTTAGACATGCCTTATGTTGTTCAAATGGAATTATTATCTTCCAGGAGGCATGATTTCTTTGGAGGCTCCACCATTGATCTTTCAAAGCAAAATTTCATTTTTGGTGGATCCTCAACTATTTAGACTCATAGTGTATAGTTAGTGTGAAGTCCAGATAGTAGGTAGTAAATAATTAGCTTTTTAATTTACTTTCTTTAATCTTTTTTCTTTCCTTTTTAATTTAGTCTTGTGTAATTAGTTAACTTTTTGTTATTTGTTTTTTCTATGCTCAGTACTAACTTGTTTTGTAGATTCTTTTTGACTTGCACGTATTGGAGATCGCTCCAATTTTGGGTTATATCATTATTTTCCTTTCTTTGTGTTGTGCTGTTAATACGCATTAAGGACAATGCAACATTTAAGTTAGGGGGTGTAGGATATTCTATCCATTTCTTATGTAGTCCATTGATTTTCATACTTGTTATTTACTAAGTCTACCTTTTTGTTAAAAAATTGAAAATTTTCAAAAATATTTTCCTTCGGTTTTCTCTTTTGTTGGGCATTTTGCCTTGTTTTCGATGATAAATTTCAATAATTGCCGGATCAAATAGACAACCCAATGAATCACGTTCTGGATTTTAGAAGTTATTAGACTTTAGTCCTCAAATCATTGATATTATGAATAACTTCATGAATTAAACTTTATCCCTTGAACACATGCTTTTGTCTTGTTTTATTGATTTGGTTTAAGATTTTTATAACTAGGTAATATTTTGTTGCATTGTATATACTTACACCGAGTAAGCTTCGTACATTTCATCATTTTTGAGTGTATACACTATTCTTTCCTCTTTAAAAATGTTGATTTCGTCGGTAATATCACTATTATTTCATTGATCGTTCATTAATTAAGTTTATATCTTGAAAAGTGTTACTTAAGCATATTATCAAAGTTTGTTTTGACTCGAGGATTGTGTAAACTTTATGAAATGATCATAGGCCATCTTTGTTATATCACCCATATTATCCTAGACCTCACCTTATATTTTTTCCCTAGTCAACCCCTTTGAGCCTTAATATAGCCTTTCGTTTCATAACCCAAAATCTCATAACCAACTCCACATTGGAGTTATAAGCCATACATCTTACCTTCCATGCCTTTATTTGGAATGTTTCTTGGGATTGAATGATGTTGTGTAGTGTGGTTACAATTTAAGCATATGAAAAGAGTGAGAAAATAAAAGAAAGAAGTGAAAAAGAGAAAAAGAAAAGTATAAAAACAAAAGAAAAGAAAAGAAAACATGAGAAAACGAAGAAAGAAAAGAAAGATAAAGTTTTATATGTGATGTATATAGCTCGAATAAGCTTTTATTTATCTCCAATTGTTATAATTAATGCTTGATTATGGAACTTGTTTTCCATTTTTGTAATTTCCCGCATATTTCCATTATCCCGAGTTCTCATTCCGAAGACTTTGAATTCGTACATACATATCCTTCATTTCGTACCCTATCCATACCTACATTACAACCATATAAAGTCATATGTGATCTAAGGGAGAATTTTATTTAAAAGTTTAAATAGTTTTGATAATCTGTAAAAATATATTTCACCTACTTTAATGAGCGGTATCTTTCATTGGCATTACAATTTTTTATTTCCTATATAGCGTTCTTCATTTTTGAAATGTGTGCGACCTAATTTCCATTTACATTTACTCTTTATGCCCACATGTTTTGTGTCTTACCTCCATGTTTTGAGTGAATTCATTTAATGGGTTTAATGCCCGTGAGGATTGAATATATGCTTGCTTCAATGCTTATCCGGTTTATTTAAGTTTTTTTCCAAATCATACTATGTATGTGCTCTCCCCCCTACTTTTAAAGTTTCAAGTCTATGAAGTGCATTCAACCTGTTAATAACAACGGACTTTTGTTTGAATTCGTTCAATATGCTAATAACATGTTGAAATCTTGTTCGGTTTTGTTGAGTTTTTCGCATGTTGGGTTAGTGATATTTTGAGGAAACTATATCATGTTTGTGGGTTTCATCCCTGAAAACCCTTACGAGACACACTCGTCCACTAGGGTAACCTAGGGGTTTAATGGCTTATTTCATTCGCTAAATGCAATCGTAAACCCGCGGAAGTGGCTTTTATCGCTTTTGTATAATTCTCCTACCTTTTAATTTTTTATAGTTTTTGCTTTAAATTTCATTGCTAGGGACTAGCAATGTCTAAGTTAGGGGTGTGATACGTCACAAATATTGCATTTATTGCCCGTTAACTTATGCATTTTTTGCCCCCTCGGGAACTGTAATTTCTATATTTATGCTCGTTAATCGGACAACCTCCATTTTATACGTTAATACTTTATTTGATGTATTATTGAGCATTTGCAGGTGTTACGGTGCTTAGTGTGAAGTTTCGTCACGTTCCGATAAAGTTTCATAAGAGTTCCCACATTTAGGGGCATTTTTGTAATTTCACATTTGGGTATTTTTGCCCCAAGTATTCATAGAAGTCGTATCCCTCAGGCCACGCTTCGCGTGTCCTCAAACGGTGCTCAAATCAGAGTCCGAACGAAAAAAACACGGACGTTTAATCGAAGAAGAATTAGAAATTATTTAATTTTAGATTTTATTAATATTTTAACAATCTATTAATACCCCTTGTGTCATTCTTCTCTTTTATGCAACAAACAACAAATTAGAAATGGCGATTTTGGTGCCATGCTCGGGTTTGGCTCGGTTTTTGGTTTCG
Organism: Sambucus nigra; assembly: GCA_949130495.1. NCBI lineage: Eukaryota > Viridiplantae > Streptophyta > Magnoliopsida > Dipsacales > Adoxaceae > Sambucus > Sambucus nigra. The sequence continues at coordinate 448,386,745 of OX422212.1, read as the reverse complement.
TTCAAAATTCGGAGCTTGGGTTCGAAATTGAGCATGGATTTTGATGTAAATAAGGAAATGGATCTCTTTGACCATTTTTGGAGCTTGGGTTTCATGGTTTTGTCCATTAATGGAAATTGGAGGTTGTTTGCATTTTTGAAATCGGTCGTGGTTTTGGCATGGAAAATCCGTTGCAACTTGCCCCCAATCCTTGTTGGTCACAGCTAGAGCTTGATAACGAATATGGTGCATAGTTTGTCTCGGCAATACCCATTGGGTCTTTGGCAATCAGTAGACAATTATGTGAGCATCAAAGAGATTGGTGGGATGTCCCAGCAGGCGTGGTCGACCAGTCTAGCCATCGCGATTGACCTGGAAATCCATTGTTGCCATGGGTTGAGACCAGCGTGCCTATTTCCTATTCACGCGGTCGATCGGCATTTGCCGCGGTCGACCGGTACCTGTTATTTATCGGAGATCTTTTTGCTATTACTTCCTACCCTCCTTTTATATTTTCTTTTTCTTTTTTCTTTTTTACTTTTTCTTTAATATGTAACTTAAACCCATTTTTCCTTTTCTTATTTCTTTTCTATTATTTCCTTTTCCCAACTTAGTATGAAAGCAGCCTTTTATGTTTTTTGTAGATAATTAGTTTTAGTTCCTTGTTTTTATTTTAGTTTAGGGATTGTAAACTTTGGGGATATTTTATGGAGTGCCCCTTCTCCATCATTTTCTTTGGTTAATCGCCATTAATGAAAGCTTTTATCACTATTCATTTTCATCTTCTCTCTTTTCTTAGCTTGTTCGATTATTTCTTGCTTTGTATTTATTTTCTTGCCTAGAAAATTAGTGTAATTTATATATTTCTTGTTTTAGGTATTAATTAGTTGTTTAATTAGTTTATGAAAGTTGTTTGAGTAGTTAAAGATTGTTTGTGTCGCATGTCTTCCATTGAAGGGCGTCGACTTCCAAAAATCCGATTTTGTGTAAAATTACATTTAATTGAAACCTCGCATATTAAAATTGGTTTATTATGTGTTTAACTTTCTTTGTCATTCAATGTTAGTGTTTATAGAGATAATCCGAATTTAAGACGCGTGAGACCACTTTTTCTTAAATGTTTTATCACACAACTTTGAGTTAAATTTCTTCTTGCGTGATGTTTATGATTAATTAAAAATGCTCAATTACTTATTTTCGAACCGAAATTCTAATTATTAGGTTGTTTAGCCCATGACAGGTATACGATCCCGACTCTCATTTTATTAATATTGATTAGACTTAACTTCTTAGTTTTTCCCTTTTTTTTAAACCATCATATCATCTTTTACACTTTTATTCTTGAAATAATAAATCGATTAAAATCTATACTACATTCCCTATGGATTATTGATACCTGACTTACCATTGTGCTTGTTTGTCCAGTGTAGTTATCGTTTGGGTTTTTTGCATTAAGTCATCGAACCTATGACAATGATTTATGTATTACATGGCACACGGTTTTCCCTCGATCAGGTATGCGCTTTCCCCACCGACAAGCTGAAGAGCCTCTATTACCCGATTCATATCCTTCCCAAGACGAAGCAAATGGCAGTATGAATGAAGGAACCGAGATCGAATCCTGGATATGATCCATCACAAAAGCCACCCAGTCTTGGACGTCTTTCAACTAATTAGTCGACACCTGAACATACTAAAGGAAAAATAAGAAAAGAGCAAATTAGTTAGTCTGATGTAAAGAAATAAATTTAAAGAAAATTAGTGAACAAAAATGAAAGGTATATGTTGAGATAAAGGACATGCTCTTTCAGCCTCCTTCAGCATCTCCTGCTCCCACCTCATGTACCTCGGGGCCTCGGGGGTCCTCACAAGTGGAACCATGACCTCGTCATCCACCACTTGTCGTACTACTCTCTCCCTCAGATACCAGGAGTAGCCAAACTCATGCACCAATAGACGACGCAGCAAAGCGTTCCCCCTGGTCTCCCCCATGTACTGGATGGCCATCCACAAATGATAGAAGGTCAGCTGGAAGATCCATAGTGGAAAATAAATATCTAAAAAGGTCTACAAAGATAAATGATCTCAACAGGAAAGAAGAATTACCCGATTACTTGTTAGGCCATTCAAGACCTAACCCACCACCGCCATAGAGAGAGACTGCATCGACTGTCGGTTGGAGTTCTACCACCGGTACATACAACATAAGTCCCCCACCGACTCATACTTCAAGCCTATCAAATGGGCATTAAGCCCAATCACCTCATAAAACCACATTTGCAAATGACAATGGTTATCAATGAGGAATCAAAAAACAAATAAAATGCATTAAGGAAAATGCACAAAGAAAAATTTTAAAAAGAAAATAATACCTCCAAAAGAAATATGGCACCAGTAAATGTCTGTCGGAAGCACTGGCTGAATGCATTCATAGACGAATAAAAGGTCATCAAAGTCAGGCTAACCGGGTCAAAACGAGCGATATTCGAAAATACCATCAAATACGATAAAAACCAAAAGTGGACAACGTCGCCACTCATCCCCACCAAAAACCCTACCAATAGCAAACGGATAAATAAACGGGCCATCTATCGCACCAGCAGCCCATCAGTCTCGTCAATTAATTGAATTAACAAAAAATCCTTCAAAAGAGAGAGACAGGTGGAGTCCCCTGAGACTATCCACCTCACTTCACCCACGGTTTCCTCCACTGCCACCAATATCACCCGCAAAGTCGGGTCCACCTCTATCTGGGACCCCTCGCAGTCTAGCCCCCGTAGTTGTTGTACATTGATGGGAGTCATTATCATCTCCCCAAAATAAAATTTCATTATGTGGGTGGTCTCGCACCACCTCTCTCTCAAAACACAAAGGACAACCATCAAACGGGGCATCTCATCCAATGCAGATGCCAAACTTCCGAAGCCAGCTGATGAAACCACCCAACGCACCACCAGAGGAAGGTTCTCCTAAACATACTTGAACCCCTTCGTCCCTTGAGAATGTAGGTTCGACGTATATATATATATTTGTATGTCAAAACCAAAGGAAAAATCCTTGTTCAGAAAAAATAAAGAAATACGGAAAGGAAAAAGGAAATATACCAAAGGTCATTAACACTTACATAACTACTAGGGTTCACCACCCTAAAGGATTGATGGTACGTCGGCTCATCCAAAAGATTCTTCTCATCCGAAATTGGATCAAATGAGTGAAAGACATTCTTATTGCCAAGCACTAGGGGCACTCTGGCTCGCCAGTCCAAATGCTCCCATTTGACAACACTCAACCATGCCATGTGGACTGTACTTCTTAAAAAATCCACCATTTCTTAGTCTTGGAAGAGAAAAAAAATACAAGAACGGTTCGTAGAAAGGAAAGGCAAAAGACAAAGATCTGAAGGCTGTGAAAATGAAGAAATCTCGCCCCTTTTTTAGAAGAGGCTAAGGGACATGCCGATCGGTTATCCCCGGCCACATATCGATCAACATTATCCCTTCACCAGCCCGAGCTTGTTCAAGACATCATTCCACTGTCGTTCGGCACCCCCTACACCCTACTGGTTGGCACCTCCCTGAAAGGTTTTACAAAAATTCTTGAGAAAATTACTAAAATTTCCTAATGAATTTTAGAACTTTTTTCACCCAGAAAAACATTTTTTTCAAGCCTCTTAAATCCCCAACTGAATTAATACGACATTTTCTCCTATAATTATTTCCCCAGAGGAATTTTTAAATCCAACTGGATATGTCCCTAGCAACCTGTGTAAGGAACACCGTAGAATTGAAAAAAAAATCCCTAGTAGGGTTGCGCCCAATCCTTAGATTAATATCTTTTTTCGAGAGGAATGTCAAAACTTTCTTAACAAAACTATGCCCCACGACTTACTTAAGACCTTAGAATTGTCTTTGACCCTCAGAATTGGTCACTTCTATTTAAGCCCTTCAAAATGGCTTCGACCCTCAGAATTGGTCACATCTACTTAATCCTTCAATTGGCTTCGACCCTTAGAATTGGTCGCACCTTACTTAAATCCCTAATAATTGGATTCAACCCTCAAAATTAGTGGATTTTACTTAAGGTCCTCAGAATTGACCTCAACCCTCAAAATTGGTCCCTTCTACTAAGCCCTCAGAACTGGCTTCGACCCTCAAAATTGTTCACACCTTAATTAAAGCATTGGATTCGACCCTCAGAATTGGTTGCTACTACTTAAGGTCCTCAAAATTGACATCGGCTCTCAGAATTGGTCGCTTCTACTTAAGCCCTCAGAATTTTATTTGACCCATTGAATTGATCGCTTCTACTTGAGGTCCTCAGAATTCACCTCGACCCCCATAATTGGTTGCTTCTACTTAAGATCCTCATAATTGACCTCGAACCTCAGAATTGGTCTCTCCTATTTTTTTGGTCCTTAGAATTGACCTCGCTCATACTTAAATCTTTTAGAATTTTCTTCGACCCTCAAAATGAGTCACCTTCTACCCTAGGTCCTTTGAATCGACCTTAGCCCATAGAATCTATTATCCCCAACATTACCTTAGGTCCCAAGAATTTTCCTCGACCCTTTGAATCATACATCCTTGTCCTTTAGGTCCCAGAATCGACCTCCTTCCCAAAAACATGATGTGGTGTCTATTCAATAACTTACACTTATTCCAATCTCACTTGTCGAGGGGATATATAGAAACCACCTTCTATTGATCCCTAAGTCTCTCCTTAGGTCCCTAACACATCCCCATTTCACTACAAACCCTAGGTTATACTCTGAGGTCATCAGGAGCTCCCAGGCCCTGTTTTACTTCTATCAACTCTATCATCAGAGAGAAAACTCCATGGATTTTCAAAGAGATGTAAATACCCTTTTTGACGGTTTCCCCATGCATGAATCGGTATAATAGTTCAGACGAATGGACCATTTTACCATGAAAAATCAATCTAGAGGCCACCGGGCGCTCACTAGATCCGAATTAACCCTAGTCAACTTTATTGTCAGAGTGAAATATCTTTGAATCCTCCAAGGGAACTGATACACCTTTCCAACGGTCTACCCTATACATAAAATGGCATAACCGTTCCGTCTTCCCCTTAAAACCGATTTGGAGGCCACCGAGCACTCCCGAGCTCCATTTGACCAAGGTCAACTCTTCATATGAATGAGACTAAATGAATGTTTGAATATCACTGAATACCCTTTCAAACAATCCACCCCATGCACGAATCAACTTCATAGTACGGATGAGCAACCCATTTTACTCCGAAAGGTGACTGGGTGCTTTCGGGACCCGATTGACCAAAGTCATCTCTCAGCACCAACCGAAGATCTTTTTAATGTCAAAGTACCTCACATAACCTTTCCAACTATCCACCCCCCTACACAATTTGAATGTACGGTTTGGATCAATGATCCATTACCATCTGACGATCTCCCATCAAAAGGACCGATGAGATCCTTTGAGCCCTGTTTGACCCAAAGTAAACTCTCGGATTTGGGAGTATCCCAAGGACTCTGTAATTTCTATCAATTAACTTTCTAATGGTACGCATGTGTGTGATTTGTATCAATGAATTGCGTTCTATAAACATTTTTCCAAAAAAAATCGACATGAGACTACCGATGGGCATGTCCATTTCCTTGCCTATCGGTAGTGTGTCTAGGATTACCTGCCGATTGGAAGGAATAGGTATATGCCGATAGGTCCACCCCTTACGCTATAAATATAAGGCAAGACCTCACTCCCAGGAACACCTCGGATCTACAATATTAGTGATATCCGCAACATTCCCTTACAATAAACAAAGTTTCCTTGTGTCAAATTCCTTTCCATATTTAATTACCATACTTTTCATACCCAATTTAACAAAATCTTATTCTCTCGAAGCCAACCTTCATCTCAACTCTTAAGGGATATCATAAAATATCAAGATCAAGCCTCAAATCTCTAAAGAAGGTCCAAAAATCCTTCCCTCTTTAATTTTTTTAATTTTGCATTAGTTACATCAATTCTTAATTTAGTTTTCACTTTATTTCATAAACTTTAATACCTCATCATTTATTAGTTATATTGCATATATTCTATTTTCTATAAAAAAAAATCAAGGAAAAAAGGGTTACACCTATATATTCAAACGAGATTATCCACTACAATTTCTCAAAACTAAAATACATTTTATACACACACACATATAATAAATACTCGTTCGAATCTATGGGATAAACCGCACCCTTATGTCGCATGCCAACTAGATGGACTTTGATGAATTTATAGGCTACGTAGGTGTTTCGGGCTAAAACCCGAGACTCTAGTCCAATTTTTTCCGTTTTAAATTTAAACCCTTTTCATTTATACATTATTCAATACCCATCATATTTGCGATTCATATCGACATTTTATCTAACAAATATTATCGTTTCATTATAACGATCAATATCTCGATAAACAAATACACCATATTTTTAAAACATTTTTTGGGAACATTTATATGGATGACCTCACTCCATTTTTTCCATGATATAAGTTGGGAAATTCCAATATCCATTTATATATACACGAACATACATTTCACGGAGAGATTAAGGAAAATAGCAACACAAGCCCATGATATACCGAAAGGGTGGGATGGGTGCCTAACACCTTCCCATTTCGTAAGTTAGCCCACGAACCTCTGAACTATTGAGTTCCTAAGAATTAGTTTGTATTTGATGCCGCTCTCTCGAGACGAAAACATGTTCTTTTTCCCATTTTGTGAAAAATAGGCTGGAAACTCCATATTTTTACATCACCCCAAATTGACGACGACCGAAGATCTCCTAAAGGAAGAGGACGCGAGACCTTCACGCCCTTTCCCCTTCCCCCGAAAAGGAGAATAAAAAGGGTGGAGACAAAAATGTTTATAGATAATGAGATTTGGTAAACATTGGTGAAATATTGTTCTTGCATAAATGATGATTTTATGAAAAATAGACATTTGTTGAGGTTGAAGAAATAAAGATGTCCTTTATGTCTTTAAAATTTATTTTTGTAAATGTGATGAATTCTACAATGAAATATGTATTTAAATCATTTTAAAGGGATTTTAAGGTTAAAATCCATTCTCTCATTTTTATAAACATTTAGTAATTTGACACTAAGTGAATAAAATATTTTCAGTAAGAATTATATGGTTTACACATGGAATGATAAAATTGAAAATTTTAGTGTGTGAACTAAAGGTTAATAATGTGGTAAGAGTAAAGTGTAAGACTACGTGAATAATGAAATAAATGGTATTTTCCTATAAAAGTAGTCTTATGTTTAAATGCAGTTCTTGAATGAAAAAAGTAAATAAATTTGTGTTTAGGAAAGTGTTGATAAAAGTATTCATTAAGTCTTAAAGGGTAAACATAAAAAAGTTAGTGTGTAACTTAGTAATGTTGTAAAGGATGAACACTTATGGAATTAAAAATGGATTAAAGGTGAAAAAATGTTTCCAATTAAGAAGAATACTAATCCAAGTGTAAAAAGGTGTTGAAGTGTCAAAACACTTAACAAGTTAGTGTGAATAATTTAATACTGTCTTTGGGAAAATTAACGCTTACGAAAATGATGGTAAAGGTGATTTTGGAAACAAATGGGTAAAATGGTAATTTTATATAAAGTGGAACATTTTTATGAAATAAGATGTTGGAACATGAGTTACACAAAGTGCTCCTAAACGATTGTGATTTTGGAATAAAATCGAGGTTAAAGTGTAAAGGACATGGAATGGTAAGATTTCAAAATGTAAAATAAGTTGGGCCGGTAAAGTCCAGGGTTTTTTCCTTCGGCCGGTTTAAAAGGAATACTGGAATAAAGCAAGAAGGGCCTAGAACCCTTAAGTTAAAATCCCTAAAACACTGACCTGAGCATATGGTGCGCATAGCCGGTGGTGTGTAGCTTGTGGAAGTATGTGGTATTGGAAGATTCTGAGAAAAGATAAAAGAAATATGTATCATGTCAAGAAATGGGTCGTATAGTAAAATGTGTTAATACAACCTAACTTGAATGAACGTAATAAATGTTTCGGTAATAGGGAAATGGATAAGGAAATGTGTAAATCTATAAATGTCCACAAAGGAAGTAAAAAGGCTAAAGTAAGTGGGTAAATGGGTAATTAAGCAACCAAGTAGTCAAACCCATAATTTTCATAAGCATGCAATGAAAAATCTTTTCAAATGACAAATAAGTATTTTCTAACACGATAGATGTATGTGTTGAAAGGGTTAGTTTCAATGAAAATAATAAAGCGTATTAAAATGAATAAAAGGGTGATTCCGATAAAGGAATGTGTTTGGATAAATCAAATGTAATGGTTTTCAAGTGTTGAAATGGTGTGTTAAATGAAGTGAGAAATGTTAAGAATGAGTAAATGAAGTCTTTTACAAGATTAAGGTAAATTAATGTGGACAAGTAAGGTTTTCGGATGGAAAATGGTGAATGCATTGAAACATGTGTTTTTAAAGGTATATATATATATATATATATATATATATATATATATATATATATATAAATAAGCCTGGTTTTTGAATTTGGAAAATGTAAAAGCCCAATAAGGGCCATGATTCTTCTAGAGAAATAACGGGTCAAGATTACCTCTCCCATTTCCATTTTTTTATTTTTTGGAAATTTCATTTGTGTTAGACGGGGGTTCTTTGATTCTTCAATTATTAAGGTTTTTATTGAAGCATTTCTTTCTCACTTTCACTTTGGGTTTAGTTTCTAGGTTATGAAATTGGGTTTATAGTTCCATTTATCGCCATTATCCCCATTCACCATCATTACATAGGTTATATGTTTTGTTTATGGATCAGTACTTGATGTTTACATTTCTAAGATGGGTTTTATGTTACTTTTTTGCAGATTGAACCCTAATCATTATGTCTTTCAAGATACACTCATAGGTAGTAACTTGAAATACAAAATTCGTTGTTATTTTGTGGATTTTTATTAATTATTTTCATTTGATACGTTTTATTTGTGGCTTATGTTTTCAAACTGACTTTCATGTTTTGCATGAATGTAAATTGTTTTGTGTGCTTGTTTACATAATTATGTTTTCTTGATTCAAACAACCTCTGAATCTTTGTTTATTGGCTATTTATGGGACCTTCGTTTAAATTTTCTTTCTCATGTTATTGATTGTTGGTTGAATTAAATTTAATTATCTTAGTTGGCAATGTATATTAGTTTTTCTTATTTTGTTATTCAATACTCTATTTAAGGGGTGTAGATATTGATTGTACATTGTCATTTGTTTCCAATTTAGTTGTTCAGAACATCTGTCTCAACATTTTGAAATTAGACCTAAAATGAATGTTCTTTTGTCATTTGTTTCCAATTTAGTTGTTTAAATGTGTTAGGGACTTTTTGTGGTTGGTCAGACAGTAACATGTTCCTCGGTGCACTTAACTTATGTGTGGCTTATTTACTTATGACATGAATTTTTAGTGGGGTTTCTCATATGATGCATAGATCACTTTGATTTCTTTTTACTTTTTACTTTTGTTACCTTTTTTTGGTTTTACGTTCTAATGGGAGTTTTCGTATGTTTTGTGAATTATATTCACCTAGCGCAGGTACTAGGTTTTGGCTTTCATGTGCTATTTGATTTCTTGTACGATATTCAGCAACTAGCATATGATTTTTGTAAGTAATTTTTTTAAATCCTTACTTTAAGTTCAAATACTTGGTCACTTTAATTCATTTATACCTTTTAGCTATTGTTCTCATCTGATTTGGGTTTTGATATTTATTAAGGTCTATTTCGTTAAGAGATTTTATTCTCCAACTTTGTTCTCTAACTTTGGGCATATCCTTTTTGATATTTCCTATATAAATATTCGGAAATATCTTTTTTCTATTTTCTATAATTAGTCTCCTACTCTTGCAAACTCTTATTATTTTTTTATGTTTGTTAGTTTAGGACAGCTAATAAGCACTATAAGTACCACAAAATGTTGATAATTTGGTTTCTTCTTTGTAAATCTATAGGTCTAATCAAAATATAATTTTGTGCCAATTTGGGGTTGTTTTGATGTCCCATAACGGAAGAGGGTAGTGGAGTGGTGATTTTTATCAAGGTGTTTTTACGTTTCTAATTCCATTTTTTTTTTACTATCTCAGTTCACAAATAGGTATTTTCTCCACATCCTTTTTGTTTTATGGCATTCTTAATTTTCTTGGTTTACAAATGAGATTTTATTCAATGTTTGCATTTGTTGAAATCATTTGTAGAAGCGAATCCATTTTGCTTCACTGAAACAATAGTAATCATGATTTGTCTTTGTTTGGGAATATTCATTTTGTAAATTCTATATTTAGGATCTGGAAATGTTATTCACTTGATTTTTTGGGAACATATATCATTTTTGGTTGGAAGTACTAATTATTTTTTTAAAATACAACAATTGTAGTAAGATTAACTTCTTTTCTCCATTTGTTAATTTTCTTGAAATTGCCAGTCTCACAAAAGAGAGTTCAGTAGGCCGACCTTGAAACATTAATTGCAACTTCCAATGAAAATTGGAAAAAAATCCTAACGATTGTCACACTCAATTTATCAGTACACCTATACTCAACTGTTCTATTTCTTAGACATCCCCCCCCCCCAACACACAAACACACAGATTCATCACCACGAACACTTTATAGTCCTAAAAAGGAGTACACATAAAGTCTTTGGGAAACTTAAAGTAAGCAATTGAATTTATACCCTTCTTCTCAAAATTTTAGTAGCCTCAATTTATTTTATTAAATATTTATTTTCATTTGTAAGAGGAGAAAGCAGAATATCCAAAGAAGCAGTTATTACTATTACACTTGTTATTCCATTTTTTCTTGGCATAAGCATGTGGATACTATTGTGGTTCAGAGAAAAAATTAAAGGTAATGGGTTTGGATTTACATCGGGCATATGTGGGGCAACTTGAGAAAATTACTAAAAAGAGGGATATGGTTGTAATTGCATACAATCCGAGCAGATGATCATATCAGTTCAGTGTTAAAAAATGGGTTTCCATCTCTTTTATTCTCGAACTTATTTGATTAGTAGTAAAACAACTCATGAAAATACGTTTTATTTGAACAGAAAGAATAAGAAACAACTAAAACAGCATGATTCTCTGTCAGGTTTGATCTATCACATCAAATTTCATTAATTTATGATAATACCAAATCATATGCACTTAATAGCCATATGGTTAAATCTATGTTCAGGAACTTCTTGCATTTCTATTAGATGGACTTCATGAAGATCTGAATCGTGTCAAACACAAACCTTACATCAAATCTAGAGATGCAATTGGTCGGCCCGATGAAGAAGTTGTTGATGATTATTGGGTCAGTCATGACCAGATTCACATTCGTACCCGTAAAGCACTACATATTGCTTTCTTTCCATAAAACACAAAATATACAGTATGGAACTACTCTACTACTCTACAAAATATAAACAGTGATATAAGTAAGTGTTACAAATTAGCTCATTCATGTTTATAATTTAGTTGTGTTCCATTTCATGTTTGTTTGTTGTGTGAGAAAGAAAGAGACGCAAATAGTTAAATTGGTGCATCTCCTGCAGCCAAGGAAAGATCTGCTACCAAAACCAGAGTCTCCAAAAGAATACGATATGTGGAAATCAATTTTTATTCAAATGAATTGCATATTTGAATTTCAAATTTTTTGGTTCTTTGTATTTCAAATGAATTTTTATGCAAATGAATTTTTCTATTGAAGTTGTAATTAGTTATGAAAAAGATTTATAAAATGACCATAGGTATGTTGTTGAGGCTGGTGATACTTTAACATCAATGACATTCAGAGGTATTAAAAATACATGGAGTTGTGAATCTGGATATAATTTTTCTTTATTTATAGCTCAAGTATTAAAACCTCGCTAATTAGTATGATGTTTATTTGTGCTAATAATGATTTTTATTTGTGCAGTGTGATGTTTATTTGTGCAAATTCGGATAATGGAACCGAATACTCAAGCCCTTCAGTACATCACAAAGCAAACTAACCTATATATCTTCATAGATCACATTCTCTTGTTTGAAGATACTTCGTGAAGATGGTTCGTGGCACATTATTATCATTGTGAGAAGATGAGAAGAACAAATTCAAAGGTATCAAATTTTGTGTTGTGGGTGGTTATGTAAAAGCCCCACTGAATAGATATTTTTTCTTATTTTGTTCAGTTTTTAGGTGTTTTTAAGTTTTTTGCTTGCTTGGAGGGATAAGTTAGAGGGGCCCTTCTCTTAGCCTACTAGGATAATTATTGTTGGTTTTCTATTTTGTCTTTAGCTTTAAGTCTGTGAGTAGCGCAAGGCCCTATGTCTCTTTTGTATTTTATTGATTATTTTTAATTGTAATGTTATCAATCTCTTTATACACATCGAATCTACATGAATCAATTTTGTGTGTCCATGGCTCCACATTATGAATCAATTTGACATACAAACAAATAGATAACAGAGGAGAAAAAAAAAGGTACAGAAGAAGATGCTTTGAATCCAAAAGTTTCAAGTTTGGCTTAACTTCTTATTTTATGTTCATTAGAACAAACATGTTAATTAGTGATATATACAATTTGTTATTAACTGTTGGGTGGAATTAGATTCTTATTTTTTCAGTGAACACATGAGTCATCACTAACTCGGTTATTTTGACTTAGCCCCTCCATGTTCATTTGCATCAAACAACTTATACCTTATGCAGTATCTTTTTTTCTCGAGGTGCGGTTGGGGTTAAGGTTAATTATTGAAGTGTAGGGGTAAGTCTAAATACTGGATTGACTAAGGGTGTAAAGTTAAAAAAAATTACAAATTTATATTAACCAAAATTATTGGGATCCTATAATTTAGACTAGTTCTTTCAACTGATGCTTTTACATATGTTTCCTTCCTTTAAAATTTCATTTTAACGCATTATTTTTTTTCACTATGAACATATTAATGCTTGTGACGGTTTTTACTGAACTGCTTCTCTCGAAACAAGGCATATAAACCTAAGATGTGGACTGAAAGCTGGACTGGATGGTAAATTTGCTAACTTATCATCTATATTGTGTTTAATTAACATTAACAGTATGGTAATTGCCTTAACTATGTTGATCAGGTTTGCTAATTTTGGAGGTTCAGTTCCTTACCGTCCAACTGAAGACTTGGCATTTTCAGTTGTAAGGTTTATATACAGAAGGGGGGAATTTCATTAATTATTATATGGTAGGCCCATTGATTTTTGTATTTCCTAAGTGAACCAATCACTAGATTAAATTGTACCAATACTCTTTTCTTTGTTTTTGTGCTCTCAATACCATGGAGGAGCGAACTTTGGCAGGATGGTTGGTGGTCCTTTTATTTCCACCAACTATGATTAACATGATCCTCTTCATGAATTTTGTATTCACACAAGATTATCTTCTAGAAGTGGCGATTAACTTCGAATTTTTTATCTAGCATTTAGCTTACAGTTTCACTGTTCATGAGACTAATGTGTTTTATTTGTAGCTTCTACTTTGTTGACTCACGTTTTCACTTCAATTTGGCTCTTATTTTTTTCACTGCATGACTCATGTTTTAATGTTTCTCAATGTGATTTTTCTAATAGAATGATGCTATCGAGTGTTTCGACAAGTTTTCAACTACTCCATGATTATCTGAATTTAATGAATACAAAGCGATGCAAGTGTGATACAATATGTTGAAAGAGATATTGGATTCAAAGTGATCTTTAGGGTTGTTTGAATTAAAGGGATACCTCTCTATTGCTCAAATTCAATGGTTGGCTGCAGGTTTATATATGTTTTATTTTAAAGAGTACGTGAGGGACAAATCTACAACAGTGGGTCAGCCCGTTGATGATGTCTCAAACTACTTAGATGCTTTTACATTTTCTTATCTAATTATTACTTTTAAATTATATTAGGAAAGAATATTAGATTTCACTAACTACAAACTTTAAGGGTAGCCCTGTAATTGATTGTCCTTTCACTTCAAATTACTATATTTAGCTCTCCTCTACGCTCTCCTCTACGAGTTCCATGAGTTTGATTTAACCTATGTACCCCATTAACTATTCTCCATGTGTTGGGGGCTATTTTTGTAGGGACAACATCGAAATACTGACAGAACTCTAAACACAACAGATTTGGTGGAAAAGAAAATCCACATTCAGCAATAAATAGGCATGGAACCAGTGTCCCTCAGCCAAATCAAAATAACTTGAAGGCTCATAAAGACTCTCCAAGGTTACCCAAGAAGGAATAGAGAAGTCAGAACGGAACTTCTCAAGAGATTCGATAATATAAACCATGGTGAATGAAAAGAAATGAAGAAGAAGGAAGAAAATCTTACAGGAAAAAGGAGATCTGTTGACAAACAAACGAAGGAGGTAATGAACGCACAAAAGAGAGAAAAGCTTTAGAAAACTCGAAAGCAGAAATTGAAAAGGTAGAAGACGATGGGATTGCCTCTGAAGTTTAAATACCTTGCCTTGGGAAACGACGAAAGAAATGATTACCGAAAGGAAACTATTACGCTATCGGCGGCTAAAAGGACAAAAAACGCACGAAGATCGAAGCGCTTTTAAAAATAAAAAAAAGGCGGATTCTACGAATTTGGAAGGAAATTTAAATACGAAGAAAAATCTCCTAAAACCCAGGAGGGTCATTTAATATTGCCATATACCGAGAAAGAATGTTCCATACTCCTCAAAGTTCGAAATATGAAACATTGGGGGCTTCTGTTGATACCAAAATTAATATGCTAATATGGACGAATAATACAAAGACACGTGTCAATATACGTGGCACAATAGCAACGAGGAAGTTCATTTCCCTGACCAACTCATGTTCTCTCCGAGAAACAAGGATACACCGAGGAACTCTATCACTCCGAGGAACTTCAGCGCTTCGAGAAACTCTTGAGTAACGAGCAACTAAGGCGGTTCGAGCTGCATCTCGGCCCCAGCATTGATTGCCATATAATCAACAGTTCAACTATTCATTGAATGCTTATTATCTTGACGCACACGCTGCATTAAATGTATTACCCTTTCATATGTATATCATTTAATGTATCACCCCTTTCATGTACAGCCTAAAGTCTATAAATACCTTGTATCACCCTCATTCAAGGGGACCGGAATTTCTTGATAGATCTTGTAATCAAGAATTCTCAAACACTCAGCAATAACATAACAGTGGACGTAGGCCATTCTTATAAGGCTGAACCACTTTAAAAAATTTTGTCTCATTTTATTTATCTGTGATTGAATAATTGGAGTGATCTAATTTTTTACATCAACAATTGCCTTTAATTTTTTCGTGGTCTTTTTACCTCTTTGGACCCCAGATAATAAAATTCTTCAATTTTTTAGGTCCTTTGTAATGGTGGCTTAGAATCGCAAAGGCTAAATGAACCTTTCGCAACCCTTCCCTATTTTTAAATAAACATACAGTCGCACCAAAATGATTTTTACATGCATTCCAATCTTGTCAAGTTTTATCGCATATGGTTAGTTGTATAGAAAGAATTGAGATGGAAACACTCAAGCCAATATGTGATAAACAAGTACAATAATCAAATAAAGCCGTGCATGTGTGCAATAAAGGAGATAGGAGTCAAACATGTAGAAAGATATCACTAATCACATCTCAAAGACTCCAAACAATGTAAAGCACATGAAAGAAATGATGTAGCATCTCAAATCTCTATCAAATAGTCACATGGATAAATGGAATGAAATAGTGACTTGGCTATCTTAAATGCTCATCCATAAAAGGTGAAAATAAAATACAAAAATCTTTTTGTAAAATCTTTTTGGATTTTTCAACAACAAAAAAGAATACAAATTAATGGTACATGCTTGAAATAGGCAAAAGAGACATCATGAAAACCACCCTATGCTAGCAGACATTTCAAGAACTCAAGCGGGAACAGCGGTGGAGTTTTCCAAAGATGATGACATCTTTTGGACCAACTTCACAAGATCATGTGTGGTCTTGATAAAAAACATCACTTGCTCGCGAATGTGTGCAAACTCTCTATCATTATATGCAGGCAAGGTATCATGAGTGGGTGCATGTACATGAACGTGTGAAGTGGAAGGATGTGACACAAAACCAAACTTAGAACAAAACTCCCTAAGATGTCCTCGTTTCTTGCAGTGGGAGAAAACATAAACCGGTTTAGGGACAAATTTATCAAAAAATTTGGGATATACTATCCTAGATGGGCACCCATGAGAATCACTCACCGAAGTGGAGATAGGCTCGAGCGCATTAGAAGTACTGAATGCACCATCATGACCTTTTCCAACATTCTTACAATTATTCAAACTGGGATAGGGAACCATCTTATCAACCTTCTCAGATGCATTCTCTAATGAGACTTGGACCTCCCGTGTTTGTATGAGATCATCCTCAATATGGGATACACGTGTCGTTAGACTAGACACCATGTTGGTCAAGTCACATTTTTCCCTTTTTAGCACAACATTCTCTTCCTTCAACTCACAAATATGAAGACCTAGAATTCTATTTGACCTTTTTGTTTCCATGGTCTCGATAAACAACTTTTTAAAAGCTTTTTGGATCACTCTTTCATCACCCTTCTCATCCTCACTATCGCTTAGGGTAGCAGGCATGGAAACCTTTTTGCTCTCTCTCCTAGGTCTGGTGGGACACTCAAATTTCTTGTGCCCTGTCCTGTCACACTCAAAAAATCTTATTTTTTCAAGCTTTTCCTTTCTCTCTTTTTCTATCTCACAAGAACTTTCTCTCTCTCCAAACAATCTTAACTCTTTCTCTAAAGAGGGTGATTCTAAGAACTAACGCTTTGTTACGTTTTTTGCTCTCAAATGACTCAGAATATAACTCAGCGTAGGCGCGTTGAAGATCACTCTCGCTCTCACTTGTGTTATCCTCCCCCTCACTCACATTGATCTCACTGTCGAGGTGTCCCTGTAAATCAACATCCTCATCGTCGTGAGGAGCACTATAACTACTCACATGACTAGACATGAATGCAGTGAAGTTACACTCATGCGGTGACTCATCTCCAGAATCCACCGACTCGACCTCATTGTCGTCACTAAGGGTAGCATTAAGGACATATTTGCCCTTTTCTCTGTTCAACCTAGGAGCGCACTCAAAAGCTCTATGACCCCTACCGTCGCACTTAAAGCATCTCTCACTATCTTTCTTATGAGGATATTTAAAATGTTTTCATTTTTTTTTTCAAACTTATTTTTCTCAAACTTATTTTTATCTTTAAAATTACCATATTTTTGAATTTGAGAATTCTCTTAATTTTTTTTGCAAATAGGGCCAAATCATCTAAGTCAAAATCACACTCAGAATCTGAAGTATCTGTCTCTCTTTTTTTAGATGACTCTCCCCTCTTTCTTGCCGACCCCTCACTCTTTCTCTCCTGGGAATTAAGTGCAATTCCCTTATCTTTAGACTTGATAGATTTAGGAAACATATTAATTTCATACATTTGCAGGTCTCCTACAAGTTCCTCCAATTTAAGCTTATTTAAATTACCCATAGAATTTAACACAGTGACTTTGGGGATAAAACGCTTAGGCATAGATCTAAGAATCTTTTCACCAACTCTAGCATTAGGAATGTGTTCACCAAGATTAAAGCTAGTGTTAACAATATCAGAAAATCTAGCATAAAATTCGTCAAAACATTCAGATTCAAGCATGGTGATTGTTTCAAATTGAGTTGTTAATTTTTTTAGTTTAGACTCTTTCACAACATTAGTTCCTTCATGGGTAAGTTGCAAAACATCCCATGCCTCTTTTGACGTGGTGCATGTCATTATGCATTTGAACTCAGCAGGTGTGGCAGACCTAGAAATAGCACTTAAACCCTTAGAATTAAAAGATGACCATTTAAATTCTTCTTCAGTCCATGTAGTAACAAGTTTTAAATTAGTCACATTTTAAAGAGTGACGGAGGGAGGTGTCCACCCTCTTTCAACAAAAATCCAGACACATTCATCAATGGATTTTAATGTAGATCTCATGCGGGCTTTCCAATATGCATAGTTTGTCCCGTCAAAAACTGGCATTTTATTATATAAATTCTCCATTATGAACATACTCGTTTTCAAAAATCCATTTTTTTAGAAAATTGATATCTTAGAAAAATTTTGCGGAAAAATACACGGTAAAATTGTGTAACTGGATCTGATACCAATTTGAGAAGAGTGCGCTTGCGTTAAAATAAGAAAGTTATTTAATTAAACTCACTTTTTATCAATTAAGTCCTAAACATGCATCTAGGTGTGATTGATGATGATAAAATCAAGCAGGAACATTCAAACACACACAAATGAGGAAAAATCACCCAAAGGGGCAAAACCTTTTATTTTCACTATAATTTTGTAAGAAAATGACTTACACGGATTAGAATGAAAATATGTGACACAGAAATACCCTCGGGTGTCGGTTCTGATATTGTCGGCTGGAACTATCCCTTTCCAGTAGGGCAGCAATGAAGAAGAGAACGACTTCCTCACAAATTATTCTAGAGGAGTAAATGATCCTCTTGAAGGTTTAAAGATTCACACACATATATGTGAATGGTTTTGTGAATCAAAAATGATTAGAAAACCTTAAAACGATGAAGTCTTATTCTGGATTGTTTTCGCAAAATTTTGAGATTGCAGAAAGACTTGAAAATCGTGTAGAAGGTGATCAGGTATTTATACAAAAATTGAGGCGGTGTCTTGTTCGGATGAGATAGCCATGTCGCTTGAATGAAGGACATATGTCGTTCGAACGAGATCGCATGACATGCCTATCTCGCGCGAACGACATTCAAAGTCGTTTGAGTGAGCTCGTCATTCAAGGCACTTCGCTTCTATACTTAGAAAAAAATTCTTCTTTTTATAAAAAAATTAATCCAGACTTCAAAAACAATTTTCAAAAAATTTCCCAAATATTTATGGAAATATTAAAGTTCCAATAAACCATTTTACCGATAAAGTGTAGTGGAGTAGTGGGAATGAGCTGAGTAGCACGTCGCATGTAGCATGATGCACGTGAAGATAATGGATACATTGAATTCGGATAAAGTCCATCAAGGTTGATCGTGTTGACGTGCCGAATGTAGCTGTATCAGACATACAAACTGTGAACTAGGAGAAAACAGAAAATTCCTAGATTATACCCTGGACATTTATAAAATTATGTCCTTACAAATCTTAACTGACGTAAGTTGTGAATACTTAACTTAGTGTGATAACACTTAACCGAATTAATATATGATTATAATTATAATGTGGAAAACTGGGAATCACAGGTTGCTACCACGAGTTATAACGTGAAGTACAAGTCTTTATCTAGTTAGAGGTGTTACGAATGGCTAGATGGGAATAGATGTACGTTAGGCGTGCACAGTAGACGAGAGGTGAGAATCTCATGTGAGAATTCAAACTAACATGCATTTGATACTTGCTTTATTGCAAATTTTAAATACTTTCTAAAAAAGATATTTTTACACATCGGGCTCTGCCCCGTTTCTTGCATCTCTTCTCTCTCTTGCTATATATATGTATCATAGCAGGTGCTCAGCAACAGGGACACCAGGCTTAGAGATTTGAATTGCTTGGCATGTTGCATCTGTTGTGGAAGTTTTAGGTCTTCGTATTAGACGTCTCCATCATTTCATTTCCATTCTTTATAGACATTCTGTTTAGGGAAGGTGTCGCCCATTCCTTGGACAGATTTTTAGAGATTATGTTCAGTTTATTTTCCATTCATTTTCATTTGGATTTATGGTTACTATGGTGCTTGGTTTAGAGTTTTGAACTGGAATGTTTAACCCATTCAGTTATTTCAGCATGTGATTCTGATTCAGTATTTTATTAATTAATTATGCATGGATGGTTTATATTAAATTTCTTGGATTGGTATTTAAATGATTTTATTTTTAAAACGAAGATATTTTGACACTAGGTTAATTAATTATTAGGAGGTCAATAAAGTTATTATGTTTTCCACATTGATGCTCAGAATGAACCAACCGAACATTCTGTTTTAAATTTTATAAAGGACTGATCACCCGATATTTAATTGGGCGGGGTGTCACAACTATACGCGGGTATACAGTTGGTTTGGTGAATCGTAAAGGGTTCCCCCCCTTTGGCATGGCTTCCAAGATATACGCCTTGCTTTTGAGGGAAATCGGTATGTGTGGACAAGCCATTTGATATACCTGAGTGTACGTGAATTTCCTCATTATATACCTCGTGGGGACGGTACGTGTGAGAGCGAATTCGATATACTCGACATATGTGAACGAGTTCCCTGCGATATACTTCCTGTCATGACTTCGGTCAAGCAGTAAGATATGGGGGAACCATTGGATATACGTCGAAGGTACATGGCCAATGGAAGGTAAGATTTATATCGCTTAGGATAACTGCGCCCTGCCAGACCAGCACCCATCAGAGAGTGACCCTCCAGTTACTGGATAAAATTTGGTCAATCACAATGCACTTTGATGATGTCATGTGAATCAGGCATGATTCTCTTATTAGTATCTTATGATGAGAGTATCTTTCTTGATCATGCTCAACAGGGGGAAAATAACAAGTACTAATTGTATACCAAGTATGGATGGGTGATGCGTGCAACATGTGGACATATGTGATCCTAGGTGCCCGTGGTGTGAAGTTTACAAGGAGAATCTTCTACAAGTGTGTGAATAGAAGCATAAACATGAGGTACACATGAATAGTAAAGGAGAATATGAAAAATAGAGGAATATATAAGAAAATATAACACCCATGTAAATAGAATCTAGCCCTCAAAATAAAATCCCCAGTGGAGTCGCCACTGTGTCCATCCCCGGTCATCGCAGCGAGAGAGACAAAGAAGATGGGTGTCTTCTTCTTATTCAGAGGATCTTGATCCCACACATATCTCTTAGGAGTGATTCGGTCGGTGTCAGTGATGAGGTGAAAAATGTAGAGAGATGGAGTCACCAGTCTATTTTACGAAATGGGAAAGTGTTAGGCACCCATTACGCCCTTGCAGTATCTCATGGGTTATTGCTATTTTCCTTTATTTCCCCGTGATATGTGTGCATGTGTATATGTAGTGGAGATAGGAATCATCGACTTGTATCATGGAAGAGATAAGAGAGTCATCCATATGAATATCATTAAAGTAATATTAGAAAATAGGATTTACGCGATTATCCTTACGTCGATCGTTATGATGGAACGATAACGCATACCGAGTAATACGCCACTATGGATAAGTATATGTATATGTAGATATGTATAATTTAGGAGAGTTAAGTTTAAAGAATATAGAAAAAATAGGAAATGAGAGAAATTAGAAATAGGACTCGACTCTGTAGTTTTACCCCAAGACGACTACGTAGCCTATAGAGGCTCAAAATCCACATAGTTCGTATGCAAAATGAGGGGTGTGGTTTATCCCATCAATCCAATCAGGGACTCCTCTTATATGTGTGTGTGTGTGTGTGTGTGTGTGTGTGTAAAAAAGTGTTTTAGTTGTGAGAAAAGTGTGAGAATTCCCGTTTGGAATTTATGAGCAACCCATTTTTTTCTTATTTTTTGGGTTTAATTTATATGAAAAAAAGAGACGCGCAATAATAATAAATAAAAAGTATATTAGGATATGTGAGAAGGAGAGAATAAAAGGTCTAAGTAATAAAATAAGTTAATGCGAATTTAGGAGAATTTGAAGAGAGAGTTGAGAAAGTTGGACCATTTTGAAGATCTTGAGTTTGATCATGAATGTTGGAGAGCAGCCATTGAACTTAGGTGATGAGGAAGAGTAGTCAATTCACCAGGTTTTATGAAAAAGGTGAGGAAAGGTGAAAGTTGGTAAGGGATTTGGATGTGTAAATCACGCTGACTTCGAGAGAGATTTTCTGAGTTTGATGAGAGTGATGGATTCCAGGTCTTCGGTCCTTTTGGAAGGGAGTTAGGCCCTTTTTTTATAGGCCTGGGGCATTACCGATCAGCATAGCCCCAGTCCTGCAAATTGGCAGGTGTGTTTGGGTACGCTGCCAACCCTGTCGTTTGGCAGTCTCTTTCAGGCACCTTCGGAAAATCATCCGTAGAGCGCAAAACGTTGATTCGAATCGTATACGGGTCAAATCGTTCGAAAGTTAATTCAAAGACCTTCGAAAGTATTTGTAATTCTCCAAGGTTTGGGAGTTAACTTTAGGTCGAATATGGCTCGAAAGCACTCATTTGTCCTTTGGACGGGAAATTATCGGATGCAAACGGATCGTTTGTTCGCATGGTAAGTTTGAATTGTGCATGGGGAGGACCGTTGGAAAGTTTAGGAGATGTACTTAGAAATTCCAAAGAGATTGACTTGGTTTGGGGGGATGACTTTGGTCAACCTGGGCCTAGAAGTGTTCAGTGACCTTTCAGAGTAAAATAGATCGTTCGTCCATACCGTAAGTCAGAATCGTGAACTGGACGGACCATTAGAAAGGGGTTTCATTGAATTTCAAAGATTCATTCAGTCTCGGATCAGCTGAAGAGATGACTTTGGTTAAATAGAGTCTGGGAGCGTCTTATGGCCTCTTAATCATGTTTCGGGGGAAAATGAGTCATTTTTCCGCAGCGTAAGTCACAATTTCTCATGGGATGGACTGTTTGAAAGGGATTTCAGTGCCCTTCGAAGATTCATTAACTCTCGATGGAACTGAATAGTTTGACTTTTGGTCAAACGGACCATGGGAGTGCCCGATGTCCTTTAGGTCAGCACTCGGGGTATGACTTAGGTTTGTAGCGATGAGGGGAGGTGACAGGGAACCTACATAGAGGTTAGGGGTGTTAGAATTGGGTGTATACACAAACCTTATTGAACTAGAAGAGTCTAAGAAAAAGGTCTTAAATATGTTTAAAAAATGTCAACACTTTGAAACCCAAGCTAAATCTTATGAGGAAATTGTTGTTGAAAGAAAATTTTAGTGTGAAGATAATTTTGGCCTAGGTTTTTGAGAAATAATGCATACCAGTAAGACCGAGGTTTCTCCTGAAAATGTTACTTTTATAAAACGATGCCAAACTTGTCAAACTATTCAAAAAGGGGAATCTAGTATTAATCTCTTTCAAGTAAAACATGATCAGTACAATTAACATTCTAATTCAAATGGTCATGCCAAATATGTTTGTCCACCCGTTAGAGACCAAAGACAAAAACTTAAGACCAATGACAATTGGACAACTATACCAAATAGAGCCAAACCTATCTTTAAAGACTTTATTAATAAAGTCATGACCAACACCCATCAGTATTGCTCTTACTGCGACGTTTTTGGCCACACTCTTGAAGAATGTTTTCATAAAAGGATGTACACACCCACCTATCATAACTTTAACTATTGTAGAAAAGGAAGAAATTCTTATGTTCTCCAAAGACAGGCCACAAATAACTCTATCTATCAAAAGAAAAAGCGAGGGTCCAAGACTAAGAAAAATCCATTTAGAAAGACCCAACAAACCTTTTCTAAATCAAAAGGCCACAAAACGATCAAAACTCGACCTATTTGGATTAGAAAAGATGATCTATTACCCTATCTCAAGTGAAAAATTGTCATTTCTGCTTTAAAGTCCCAACACACTTCAAATTGATGGTATTTAAACTCCGGATCTTCTAAACATATGACCGGGGAAGAAACCAAATTGAAAAATAAGAAAGACTTCCTTGGAGGTAGTTTCATGTTTGGAGATGGTGTATCATCTCAGATCATAGGTAAGGGAATATTGAGTGAGAATGGGCTTCCTGATCTAAATGATGTTGTCTTAGTTAAAGGCCTCAAAGCTAATCTCTTAAGTATATCTCAATTATGCGATTCCAATCATATCATTACTTTTTCAAAAAATGATTGCAAATTTATTGATGAAAAAGGAAATTGTATATTGACAGGAAACAAAACTCATGAAAATTATTACACAGTAATTCCAAAGTCTGCGTCTTGCCATGTTTCTAGATTAGAGGATTATGACCTTTCGCACAATAGTTTGGGACATATGAATTTTGATAATCTTAGAAGATTGAACTCCCAATAAATAGTTAGAGGGTTACCTAAAATCAAAATTCTTTTAATCCGGTATGTGGACCATGTTAGGAAGGGAAAATAAGTAAACCCCTCATAAGAATGTTAAGGATGTCTTGACTGCAAAACCTTTAGAACTTATCCATATGGACCTTATGGGGACCTCAAGGACTGTTAGTTAAGGTGAAATAGTTTATATCCTAGTTATAGTAGATAACTATACGCGATATACTTGGGTTGCATTTAAGAAATAAAAATCAGATACCTTCGGTGGATTCTTAAAAATCCACTTTAAAATAGAGAACTAAAAGGATGCCCAAGTGTGTCGTATTAGGGGTGACAGAGGTGGAGAGTTCAAGGACTGTAGTGTTACTGAATATTGCATAGCCAATGGATATTAATACATGTTTAGTTCTTCCAAAACACCCCAGCAAAATGGCATCGTTGAACATAAGAAAAGAACTTTACAAGAGATGGCTAGGGTTGTGCTACACGATAAAAGTCTTCCAATATATTTTTGGGTAGAAGTTGTTCAAACCGCGTGTCATATCATTAATCGTTTATACCTTAGGAAAAATTCTAAACAAACACCTTATGAACTTTGGTTCCATAAAAATCCAAACTTAAAACATTTTAAAACCTTCGAGTATTTGTTATTTCTATAAAGACAGAGAACAACTTTCAAAATTTGACACCCGAGGAGAGAAAGGAATATTTATTGGTTATTCCCAAAACAGTACGACTTTTCATGTTTTCAGCTATCGAACCAAAAGCATTACAGAATCATTTAATGTGATTGAAGATGATACAAGTGTAAGGAGTAGTGTCTGTCAATCAATGCCACTTGTGAGGCTGAACCATATTTTACAATTGAACCCTCACAAGAGACTGATTTACTACCAACCGAGAATCCTTCTGTCCCACATGGGTTTATAAAGACCATCCAATTTAAACTATAGTTGGTAATATTTCTTAACCTGTTAGAACAAGATCTCAACTTCGAAATGTGGAATAATTTGCATGTTCTGTTTCCCTCGAGGAACCTAAAAATGTAAATGATGCTCTTTCTTACCCATTCTGGATCAATTCTATACAAGAAGAGCTTTTCCAATTTCAAAGTCACGATGTGTGATATCTTGTTCCCATGCCAAAGGATTCAACAGTTGTCGGCACATGATGATTTTCAAAAACAAAACAGGTGAAAATGGGGAGGTCATTATAAATAAAGATAGGTTGGTAGCACAAGGTTACTCCCAGATAGAGGGAATTGACTTCCAAAAAACTTTTGCACATGTTAATCGTCTTAAGTCAGTTTGTCTCCTCCTTTCCATATCATGTCACATGTAATTCGAATTATTCCAAATGGATGATAAGTCCACATTTTTTAATGGAATTTTGACTGAGGAGGTATATATAGAACAACCCAAAGGGTTTGTAGGTCTATCACACCCTCACTGCGTCTTTAGGCTTAAGAAAACCTTATACAGTTTTAAATAAGCTCCTAGAGCTTGGTATGAGCGATTATCTACATTTATTGTCTCTCATGGATTTGTCCGAAGTGGAAATAATTATAATTTATTCGTTAGAAATGAACACAAACATGTTTTAATAGCACAAGTTTACGTTGACGATATAATATTTGGATCCACTTGTTCTAAACAAGTTAAGAATTTTTCTGACATCATGCATGTTGAATTTCAGATGTCATTTATGGGTGAACTTCAATATTTTTAGGTCTATAAGTAAAACAATGTAGTGATGGACTATTTATCACACAATCCAAATATACTGCAGAACTTGTCAAAAATTCAAGTTAAAGAATGCTAAACCCTTCAGAACCCCCATGAGTACTTCAACAAAACTATCTACGGATGATAATGGGAAAATTGTTGATCCTACTCTATATCAAAGTATGATAGGGAGTCTATTATATCTTACAGCTTCTAGGCCCGACATTTCCTTCGCAGTCTGTGTCTGTGATAGATATCAAAGTAGCCCTAAGGAATCCCACTTATTATGTGTGAAAAGAATTATTAAATATGTCAAGGGTACTCTAAAATTTTGTATTTGGTACACTAAGGACATAACTAGTCATATTCTAGGATACACTAATGTTGATTAGGCCGTGTGTTCTAATGATAGAAAGAGAACATATAGCACGTGTTACTATGTAGGAAATAACCTAGTAGGTTGTTCGTGTAAGAAACATAATTAGATTTCTCTATCTAGCGCAGAATCCGAGTACATTACCGCAGGAAGTTGTTGTTCACGGCTATTACGGCTTAGACAGATGCTTAGAGATTATGGTATCATAGAAAATCAATTAACTATATTTTGTGATAACTAGAGTGAGATAAATATTTTGAAAAACCTGGCACAACACTCTCAAACTAAGCATATACAAATTCGACATGACTTCATTCGTGATTTTTTAGAATCTAAAGAACTCATTATTGAATATCAGAATACTGAAAAGTAACTAGCTGATCTCTTTACCAAACCATTGAATAACATATGATTTGAGTATCTACGAACCTCTATAGGTATGATAGTTCACACATAATTTCTGTCACATTTATCATAACCTCGGTACTTTCATGCTAATAATTGGTTTATGAAGTTTTAGGGCACGGACGTCTCTCAAATGACAAAAGATGCCTCCTAACACTAGTTTATGTAGGACACCCTTTAGTCTTCCCTTGCTTATGATTTTCTTTATGATTGAAACCTTTTTACATATTCTTATTTTTCTCTATTATTTTTATCCCATTGTGTATTTGAGAAAAATTGGGGGAGAAGAACTTGAGTATTTTTGCTTCAATTTATATATATTCCTATTCTAACTCAACTAATATGCCATTCAAGTGTTTAATATTTTACAAGCATTCTTCAGTCCCATTATACAGTTTGTTCTATTTATTGGGGTATTGGTTTGTATTGTAGTTGAGTGATGTATTTTTTTCATCTTATTTTTGTTTCTAGGATGGGAATGGGTAGTTAGATATTTTGTATAGGACAACTATGATTTTTCATTTTTCACCCACGACTTCAGAATACTCGAGAGAACTTTGCCTCTAATATCCAAAAGGGGGGATTGAGAACACACTATATATGTGACTTACTTGAGTCTATATATAGCAATTCCAACTAGTTTGGATATCGAGACAAAGTAGGTTAGTTTTTATGAGTTTCTCTATCTCTCAAAGGTTCAAGCGAGAATGAATAAATCCAATTCAAGAATCATTACTATCAACAAAAGGGAAGTTATTCTTACCTAACCACTTTACGACACTTACACTACATATTATTGAGTTCACATGTGCATATATTTCTTAATCACTTTAACAATGTTTTCAAATCATTTTAATTCCCTTATAACATTTTTGAAACATTTTAAATAATTTTTGGAGTTATTAAATTTTGGTTTTAAAAAAGTGTTGGTGTTAAAAGTTGGAATTTGCAAAATATTTGTATTCATTAAAAGTTGGGTTGGGTAGGATCTTAAAATGCTAGAGAATTCACGGGCAAAATTTAGAATATGTTTACAGGCGATCATCAGCCAGTAATAATTCGAACACGTGTTGGCACCTAAACGGATGATTTTATGTTTTCTCTTAGACACATACTTTATATGCAATCTCAGCCCTTGGATAAACCTTATCAACGATCTACATGTTATTATAATCAATTCATGTGCAACCAGTTTTAACCTATGAACGTGAATTATTCTCACCGTTTATATTGAAACGGTAGATTGTTAGTCAACTGGTCAAAGTTAATCTCATCCATAAGATTGCCTCATAAGTTCGAGATCCTTCCTCTGCAACTATATAAACCACTCAAGTCTCAGCCATTTAAGACTGTTGGCCTTCCTCCAATAGATAGAAATAGAGAGAAGGGAGAGAAGGGAGAGGAGAGGAAAAGGAATAGAGAGAGAGAGAGAGAGAGAGAGAGAGAGAGAGAGAGAGAGAGGGAGAGAGAGAGAGAGAAGAAAGCCTAATCTTCGAAGATCAACCTCTGAGTGTTTTTCCTTCATCAAAACACTAAAACCTTCATAGTTTCATACACTAGAAAACCTATACCTTGAGAGTTAGACCGAGTTACGGTTTCTATGAGTTTGGTGTTGGATTCGTTAGATGTTTGAAGACCTTTTCAAGTCTTAGTTTCTCTTAGAACTCATTTCTAAGGGAATCTTGAGTTTCACTGTTGAAACTGAAGTTTTTCTAAAAGAAAAAATCACACATCTATATTTTGATTTTCGGATCTCTAGAACGTTTGTGTTTCGTTCTTTATATTTCACAATTTCTGAAATATTCAACTACAAAAATAAACAGACACACATAGGACCTTGGCTAGTTTTAAAAGCAAGGTTATTTTTCAAATCTATTCTTGAGAAGAAGTTATTTGTGAAAAAAAGTTGAATCAATATATTCATGTTATATATAAAACCTCTTGATTTATAGGACTTTGTCTATATAAATAATTTGAGAGGGTGAGTTGCATAAATATGCATTTATTGCATATCACAAAGACATTCTCACACATAAATACTTAGTCACAGTGGTTTTGTTTGAGAAAATTTGAAATTGAAAGAGTTGTTGGAATCAGAAATCAAGGAAAAGGAGATTAAGGAAGAGGCAAAGAAGCAACAAGAGAATATCTTGTCTAGTCAGAAAACCTTTGGAGTGGAGTAGCTCATGTAGGTATACATCTAAACATAGATTTAGGATCTTTTTGTTCTTGCTTAAGTGTTGTAACTTGGTTCTTTATTTTAGTGAATTTTTGGTTTGTGCCATAGAGGGAACTATGGATGTTGCCCTTGATTAAGGGTTTTACCACGTTAAATTCATGTGTTCATTACTTTTAATGTTATGAATTTCTGTTGTGATTGATACTAAATTTTATACTTAGTAGATGGTTTTTAATTTCTAAAACCTAAGGTAATCAAATACCAAATATAGACTACATATTAAGAATATAATTTTAAACACATCTTGTGTTATAAAGAAAAAAGAGTTTTGTCGAAAAAAATTATTCCGAGTTTACTCGGCTTATAACACTTTGTTATTAATCTAGTAAACAATTTTTTCAAAGAACCCTAACGGGATCAACTCATGTATAGTTTAACTCTCTCATTAAAAACACAATTGAGAATTTCAAACATCTTGCAGAAATTTTATACATAATTTCTTCCTTGGGGTGAGGCCCCAGAAGGAGATGAACCACCTGCTGTATGTGAAGCCGGGGTAGAACGAAAGTCTAAGAGAGTACATAGTGAGGTTCAATAAGGAGAAATTAGAGGTTGAAGATTATGAAGAACATATTTCCATGACTGCCCTGATAGGAGGTTTGTAGAAAACAAAGCTACTTTGGAAGCTTGTAGAGAATTCTCCAAAGTTTATGGTCGAACTCCTGGCTATGATTGGGAAGGCCATGAATGCGGAGGAAGCAATGACTTCTAAAGGTGAAGCGAGAAGAGAAAAATCAGTGGGGGTAAGTTCCACAAGAAGAACAAGGACGGAAAGAAGAGGTCGGGGGATGATAAGTTCTCAAAATACACCCCTTTGACTATAAATTGTGAGCATGTTTTGAATGAGATCAAGAATGATCAGTCTCTAAAGTGTCCTGACAAGCTAAAGGCTCCTACTTATAAGGGGAATATGAACATGTGGTGTTAATTTCAGCAAAAAGGCCAACTATACATCTGATAAGTGTTTTGCTCTCAAGGACGAGATTAAGAGAATGCTGAAAGATGGCAAACTAAGAAATTATGTTGAAAGGATAAGTTCCAAGGGTGGTCAAGATGACACCCTAAAGAGGAAGAACGACAAGTGTAAGCCTGATGCTCTAGCAATCCAGGATGATGATGACTCACACAATGATGATGAGGCAGACCCAAACTTTCTTCCCCCAATTACTGATCCTAAAGGTTGGCTTCATACGATCTCTATTGGGGTTAAGATTATATGTGGAGGATTAGCCGGAGGAGGGAAAGAAGTTATCGATAGAAAATCTCATGTAGTAGAGGCCAAGGCTCTCCCTGTAAAACCCAATGAAGTGCATTCAGTATCCATAGAGCCGAAGAAGGTAAAAAAAACTGAAGATGATATGAAAACTTTGATTATGGGTTTTTCTATACTAGATTTCAAAGGGATTCTAGCCCCGCACGATGACCCTTTTTAT
Organism: Sambucus nigra; assembly: GCA_949130495.1. Taxonomy (NCBI): domain Eukaryota; kingdom Viridiplantae; phylum Streptophyta; class Magnoliopsida; order Dipsacales; family Adoxaceae; genus Sambucus; species Sambucus nigra. Next base: position 448,356,490 of record OX422212.1, on the reverse strand, counting down.
TATCACCACTCTGGTGCGTGGTTATGAGGTTTTGAGGACTTTGGTGGATGGTGGCACTTGATCCAACGTTATGTTTTAGGGTTATTACAAAGTCTTAGGTTTGAGAAAGAAGAGTCTAGTGACGTATCATTAACCTCTAATAGGGTTCAAGGGAGAGAAAGTACACCCATTGGGGATATATGAAATGGAAGTCATAATGGGAAATTGATGGCCGAAATTCTTCACAAAAAAGATAAGTTTCTTCATCATGGATGAGAATTTTAACCTACAACATTATCTTAGGAAGAGTAGCCCTCAAGGAATTTGAAGTCGTGCCTCTAGTGGTTCACCAAAGGATTAAATTATCGACTCTGTATGGGGTAGCGAAAGTGCAGAGTAACCAAGTTGAGACACGTGAATGATACTTGAATTCAGCCGAGGAGAGAGAGGCATACAAAAGGGCTAGTACGACATACAACATTGATACCCAAGATCCTAGAGATGAGACTAAGTTAAATAAGGGTGAGGCCAATAAGGAGTATAATCAATCGTCCTCAATGAGGACAAGTTCAAAAAAACCATCCAAATGGCAAAGCCCTGAGAAAGGAGGTCAAAGAGGAGTTGATCAAGATGTTATAGAAGAGGCACATCATCTTTTTTTGGAGCCATGAGGCTATTCCCAGCATCGATACAAAGGTTCTATGTCATAAGCTTAATGTGGTCGAGGATGCAAAGTCGGTCAAACAAAGAATAAGAGTTTACTCATGAGAGAAGTATGATGTCATACGAGAGGAGGTGAAGAAGTTGAAAAAAGCTTAGTTTATTAGGGAGGTCATCCACCCTGAGTGGTTGGCCAATGTTGTAATCATCCCTAAGGCCAACGGCAAATGTAGGATGTGTGTTGATTTTATAGATTTGAACAAAGCGTGCCCAAAAGTTATATTTCCACTGCTAATGATACATTAAATGGGTGACGCTACTTATGTCCATGAATTAATGAGATTTATGTATGCATACTCATCTTATAATAAAATATTCATGGATCCGGTCGATGAAGAGATGACAAATTTCATAACTGACAAGGGGACCTATTATTATAAGGGCATGCCATTCGGATTGAAAAATGTCGGGGCAACATACTATAGGATGATGAACAAGTTGTTCAAGGAGAAGATTGGGACGACGATGGTAGTTTATGTCGACGATATGTTGGCGAAGAGCCTCAAGTCCGACACTCATGTGGCCAACCTTAAGCTCACTTTTGATACGATGGATGAATATAGTATAAAACTCAACCCCGTTAAGTTTGTCTTTGGCGTGGGGTAGACATGTTCTTAGGCTTCATTGTGAATCAGAGGGAGACTGAATCCAACCTCAAAAAGATCAAAGCTTTGTTAGAAATGAAGAATCTAATGACAATGAAAGGTGTGGATAGGTTAAACGAATGAGTGATAGCATTAAACAAGTTTGTGTTTACAGCTACTCATAAATTCCTTCCTTTTTTCAAAGTATTTAGAAAGGCTTTTGAATGGATGAGGACTATTATAGGGCCTTTTAAGAATTAAAGTATTACCTAGGCTCCACACTCTTACTATCAAGACTAATCCAAGGATAGAAATCGTACTTACATATAGATGTGTTGAGATTGGCCGTAAGTGCCGTTATAGTTAGAGATGAAGATAGAGTAGAGAAGCCAGTGTATTTTAACATCAAGGCCCTCCAAGGGGATGAGGAGAGATACCCCACAATGGAGAAGTTGGCTCATTCTCTAAACCATGCTTCAAGAAAAATGAATCCTTACATCCAAGCACACACCATGGTCATCCTCACTAATTCTCCCCACAGACAGGTCATCCACTAACCCGAGAAATTAGGTAGGTTGATGGCCTGGGAAGTTAACTTAAGGGAATTCGATATCGTCTACCATCTCCATTAAGGGGCAAGCCTCAATAGACTTCGTTGTCGAGTTCACATGGGATGCGTCTGATACAGAAGAAATTAAGGTTCAACCTTATGAACTAGTATGTCCTCCCCCAGATGAGGCTGAGCTGAGTTTAGCGAGAAGCAAGGTGTCTAAGAATGAGGAAGAGCGATGCCTCTTAAAAAATAGAACCTTGAAAAAGGGTAATATTTCCAAAAAATGGTTTTGGGTGGATCTTGTTTATTGATGGATCTTTATGTGAGAACGAAAGTGGAGTTGGTGTAATTATGTCGGCCCCATATGGTACTAATATTGAATATGCCCTGAGGTTTAGCTTCAAAGACTCCAATAATGAGTGAGAGTATAAAGCTCTCTTAGCAAGTGTCTCCCTTGCCCAGGAATTAAATGTTGACCAAATCCTTCTCCATAGTGGTTCTAGGTTAGTTATGAATCAAATGTTGGGGGTATGTGAGGCCAAGGATGACATAATGGCCAATTAATTGGGAAGGGTGAGAACAGAATTGAATAATTATAGTGAAATGAAACTAAAGATGATACCCCTAATAGACAATGGTTGAGCCGATGCTCTAGTGAGGTTAGCTTCCGCTATTAGAATATAAATTAGAAGAATGGTCACCTTAGAGATCCTTGATCAACTAACCATTCAAGGAGAAGAAAATAGTGTGGAATTTTTCTTCAACTTGAATATGTGTGCTTCTTAGATTGATCCTATCAGCCAGTACATTAGAGATGGGGAGCTACCAGAGTCCATATCCGAGAGAAAGAAGTTGAGGTATAAAGTAGCTAAGTTCTTCCTCATAGGAGACATATTTTACAAATAAGGATTCCTACTTCCTTTACTTAGATTTATCCATCCATCTGAGGTAGATTATATTTTAAAGGACATGCACCAGGGGTCTTTCTCTAATCATATCGGAGGAAGATCATTGAGAAAAAAATCATCACTCAGGGATGCTGGTGGATGACATTGGCCAAGGATGAAGTTAGATATGATAAGAAGTGTGATAAGTGTCAAAGGTTTGGCACCATACCCCACCAACCTTATCAGCCTCTTACTTTTATCACTTCTCCATGGCCATTTTTAGTTTGGGGGATTGATTTGGTAGGGACATTACCGAGAGATGTGAATAATTATCATTATTTAATTGTGCAAATTGATCATTTTTCAAAGTGGGTAGAGTTTGAGGAGATGATCACAATCACAGAGAAGAAAGCCTTTTAGTTTATCTAGAAAAACATAATTTGTAAATACGGCCTACCTAACACTCTGATTTCTGATAACGGGATGCAGTTCAAGAACATATCCCTTGAGAAGTACTGTTAGTGAATTAGCATCAAATAGTTCTATTCAACTCCAGGCCAACCCTAGGCTAATGATAAAGCATAGGTTACCAATAGAGCAATTCTCGACAAAATCAAGAAAAAATTAGTGAATACTAAGGGAAGATGAACTGAGGAAGTACATGTCGTCCTATGGGAATATAGGACAACAAATAGGACTCTAAGGGGGGTAACTCCATTCATTCTAGCCTATGGTTCAGAAGGTATGGTGCCAATAGAGATAGGTCTACCAACCCATAGAGTCCAAATATACGACCCAAAGCAGAATGTGTAAGAGAGGATACTAGATTTGGATCTCGTAAAGGAACAAATAGAAGATACTAAGGTTAGGCAAGTTTACTATCAGTAATGAACAACAAAGTCTTATAATAAGAGGGTGAAGTCCTGGTCATTGACAGTATGAGACCTCGTTTTAAGGATGACATGGCATAATCCTAACAAGCTTCATCCCAACTGTCAGGGTCACTATAGGGTGGTTGAAGAAATGGTTCTGGGAACGTATCGACTGGAGAATCTAGATGGAGAACCATTCTTAAATCCATTTAACACTGACAATATTAAGAAATACTATATGTAAGAAGTTGTGTTAAAGTTTCATTTTAGTTTTGATTATCTCTTATCAATCTCATTTTAGTATCATTTGTCTATGTATGTGGGAATCAAATTAGGAAGGAAAAGGTTCAAGTGGTCTCTCCTACCTTGCCTATTTTTTTTAATATGTGTTTCTTGTATATATGAACATCATTAAATGTGGTTCATTTTAAACATCAATAACTTTGTGGATAAACTCTCTCGGCCAAGATGACAGTCCATGGACGAGACGATTCTCATCCATACACTATCAAAATGATGAGAGGGGACTTATGATATAACACCATAATTTGGTGGATTCAAATTTAAAATCACTTACTTTTGGTTCATATAAAACATCAGTAACTTGGTGGATAAACTCTCTCGATTAAGACAACAATGCATGGACGAGACAACTCTAATCCATACACTCTCAAAATGATGAGAGGGGACTTATGATATAATACCATAATTTGGTGGATTCTAATTTAACATCACTTAGTTGTGGTTCATATTAAACATCATTGACTTGGTGGATAAACTCTCTCAGTCAAGACAATAGTGCATGGATGACAAAACGACGAGAGGGGACTTATGATATAACACCATAATTTGGTGGATTCAAATATTAAATGACTTAAGCGTAGTTAATTTAAACATCATTAACTTGGTGCATAAACTCTTAATGCAATGTCTCGGCTAAGAAAGAGGTAGTCTTTAAACATGTTGCTTGTATTAAGCTTGTCTAAAAATAGGACGAGGTTGGCACTATTTACTTAATTGGTGATATTAATACTAGTCAACCATACAGAGTACGATAGTAAATGATAAGATTCATTACCCATTCAAAAACATAAAATGATGCAGCGTTCAAGAAATAGATGCAATGTTACTGGTTAGTTATAAATAATGGTCAAGCAGACAAAAGACTTTACAATCAAAAGATGGCATAAGGAAACAAGAGGCCACCCAGAAGAAAATCTGAGGCGAACTAGGCTCAAGGGTTTATTCCTTCAACATTTGGGTCCTCAACTTCTCTGAGAGCCAACACATTTGTACTTGCAGTACTGGTAATTCTCTCCAACTAGCTCACTCTTGTCACCAAGGTTTGAAGTCTAAACTATGGGATCATTATTAGGCATTGACCCATCAATCTGCACCAAAGCTATCATAGTAAGAGAATCATCTTGTCTAAAAGACTTAATATTATCCAATAAATGGAAAATCTATGGTAACTTCATAGTTTCCCACAGGCAACCAGTGTGAGCACCTCTTTTAAGGTACTGCACACTATAGACCATGAATTACTCAAAGGACATGAAAGCATGAACCACCTATATCTGAGCCTTATAGATTTTATTTTCAATAACCGCCTTCACATTCCCAGCAATATCTGATGAGTATGTGTTGTTCATTGACTTTATAGCCTCCTCATAACTCTTGTTCAGATTGTGATCGCATCAAAGTGCTACTTCTTCAGGTTCTCTACTTCGGTCTCAATCTCTTTAATACAGATTTTTTTAGGCTCGTAGTCCTTGATGGCTTGACGAGCCACACAGATCTCAAGAACCTTCTTCTTGATCTATTGATGGAGCTTTTGAAGACAGATGGTAGTCTTCATAGATCAAAGAAGATAAGTACGAGACAACCTTATATGATGAACTTATAGTTTGATGAAAATAATAAATTAGGAAAGAGTAGTGACTTACTTAAACATCCTTATGAAGGAAAAAGTCATTCATCAACAAAACAATAAGTATTAGAGTCAAGGAATTTGGCAGCCTGATCCTTACTCCCTAACATAGAGTCAAAGGAAATTTTTAAGTTCTCCATTCGTGCACCCAGGGCATCCTCAGAAGATATTGGAATAGCTCTACTCATCCAGATATTAGAAGGGACATCCTTGATCTTTTTTATCTGATGGGTTATGAGCAGTTTCTCCTTGCCCACTTTTCTTTTCCTTTCACCCTCAGCCTGACCAAGGTCGACAGTGGTGGATTTCTTAGTTTGAAGAGCAGTGGATGACTTTTTACCTATTTTCTTAAGCAAGTTGGTTATACCTCGCGTAACCATCATCCACACATCTTCAAAGATGTTTAGTGGTCGATATTCAAGACAGAAAGCAAGATCAGTAGTTCAGATATGAGAAATATTACACAACAGTCGGAAAAAAATATAGTGGTTGGTAAACACTTACATAGTTCAGACAGGGTTCCACCCCCATGCTCTTCTACTCTAAGTATGATGGGGTCATCAAATGTTCAAATTGGATAAAGTACCCTCTCTCTCCTTATTCCCTATCTTCCTTAAATTTTTCCAAAGCTTCAACACTTAAGACTGGGTCGGCCCTAACTGATATTATGGCCTTAACCCATCATTAGGGGACTCTGGCCTCTGAGATTATGCAACGGGAATTGGGTCTGAATTCCCAGTCCCCTGAAATGAAAAAGTAGTCAATTTTCCAAATGTGATTACAAGTTTGAGTGACGAGCAAAGCTTTATTCTCAGATTTACTTGCTATAATATGATAGTAGCAAGGCTGGGTTTTAGGATACGAGACTGTGTAGAATCCTCTAAAAATGCTAACTAAAAAGTTGTTATGATGAACCACCTTCCATAGGATCACAAACCCAGCAATTAATGTACAGGGCCAAGAGCGAGATTTATTAAAATGGCTCGTATGATCGGGTGTATGGGCAGCCTGAAGTTGACCTTAAACATTAGCTCATACACATAAATTTTACACTTTTAACCTTGAAATGCCCTCTCATCGATCGAGCGATCTGTCATACTAATGGAGGGACCAATACCGTACATATGTCTCTAGTACAGGAGGTCAACTTTAGTGACTATGTTGACGTAGGACTCAGGACATGAAGTATCAAGCGATCCCTCATCATCATCATTGTGTTGATTTATAGTCAAGATGACACCAGAGGCATGAGAAGTCTCATGATGAGAAGTCCTAGCAAATTCTTTCCCCTGAATGGCAATAAGAGGGATAACATACATTTGGGGTGAAACAACGACATCCACTATCTGCCTATCATGGGACGAGAGGATCTGTATAAAAGGATCCGACCCTTAGGAGGACACATATTGGTTTGACAATGTCTCGGCATAGTCAGATGACTCAACCCTATTGGATGACTCATCTTAATGGGAATACGAGACTATTGAAGAACCTTGAGCTTCCTTAGACCGATCATGTGGGACTTCCATCACCACTTGGAAAGAATCTACACTCTCGATCGCCGACATAGATATGGAGTCACTAATTTCAATGACTGGAGGATAAATGGTTACAAGAGGTATAGTATAGATAGGACAAAGAGAGAAGACTTTGATCCTATGCTTTCTAGCTTTCTCGATCTCTAATTGTCTTATCTCTTTGAAACACCTCTCTTTGAAAGAAGGGAAATCTCAAGCTAGCTCGTATAGCTTCCTCAACATGCACAGGATGATCCTCAACTTGGTGGAAAATAATAAAAAAATGGAAAATATCTAACAGTTTGACTTAGCTTTGACAAAAATATCTAAGAAATGAATATGAAGGGTTAGAGACAAGAAAACTTAAGAATAGCTTGAGCGTTCCACTAGAGAAGATGACCAGTTTTTCATCGGACAAATCAAACAAGTGAAAAATAGAAGGAAGAAACCCCAAAAATACCACCAAAAACTTATAAACCACACTCTCAACTACCAAACCACTGTTATCAGTCCTAAATCCACCTAAAATCTACCAAAAATAGTCACCAAAAAAGCAATAAGCTCCACAAAAAAGTGCAAGCAAACACATAAATGGAAACATGATGAAATTCTAACAAAGAAGGGATGGAAGAATACCTGGAAGGTTTTCCAAAGGTGGATACCTCCAGAGAGATAAAAGAATGGTCGAAAATTCATGGAAGCGCAACAGAAAGAGGGAGAGCCCTGGAAACTAAGAAAACTGGAGCAAGAAAATGGCGAGCGTGAATAGAGAAAGTAAAAGGGCTTTTGGGTAAAATATTCAAATCTCATAACTGATGAGGCTCAATTGTCGAGGTTCCATTCATTAGAGAGTAATTCCTAAAATCAACACAAGTTGTCGCCAGTGCTTAGAGAGCACACTAGGCTAAGGGATGGACGACAGGTGTCACTATTCATACCCATTCATGCATCAGCATCTAACAACTCAGAGATGTATCTTCATTTTTGTAAATTGACAGTTTTACCCTTCAGTCTTCTATCGATGCAAAAGACTAAGGTCTAGGGGTGATTGATATACTATAATGAGACCTCGGCTCGTCTTAGGCTAAGCTTGGATCTATCTGACTCAATGAAGCATCCTCAATTTGAGTTATCTTATGCAACTGGTTTGACCCGTCTCAACTAGTATATCTCATCTTGACTAGGAGCTGAGATAGCGGGTGGACTTAGGTTACTCAACATCACGCCTCATTTGCATGTGGAAGGAAAAAAGCTCTTAGGTCAACCTATACTCTTATCTTGACTTGATAAAGGTCAATCGAGACTACACTTGGTTACTATCAACAAGTTATTCAATGATATCTCGGTCATCTCATACTCGGCCAAGATGACACTTCAACCTCGGTAGAACACTTTGGGAATCTTACTGGGTGCATGGAACGAAGCACATGTGAGATAATGTGCATGGTTGCTAACCCCACATGAGCCAAACCGTTACAATAACATCACTCACACAAGTGACTAATATCTTGTAATCATTATTTGCATGCACCGGGGTCAGATGGAATCACCTTATTCGATGGTTAGAGTTGTGTATGCCTCATGCATAAGTGGGTTCCATATGACACCAACCAAGCCATATAAATAGTTATCTTCTACCTTATTGATGATGTTGGAAATAGCCCCACCAGATAAGGTGTTGACAATCTCAAGCAACTGATAATAATGGAAGCACAGGAGAATACAAGCATATATGTAGAAGGAGGTGAGGAGAAGAGGATGAACACCAATATGTAAGTGGGTCATCCAATTAGGCCTATGTCCACTATACAAGTGAGTGATTAATGTCACTAAAATAAGGCACTAACGGTAATGGATACAATCTCTCAAGCTTTATATCTCTACTGTGTAAATTGACAGAGTTTTAGCTAGCGTTGTAATTATTGATCTTTTGCAGTGTTGAGGATGACCTCTATATATAGTGCTTGGGGGGTGTCATGTACCCCCAAGAATGTAATGTGCATGTTCATGAACATCCAACTAGTGTAAGGATGACACCTGGCTGATCTCAACTAAATAATGATGACCATAATCTTCCCTCACATGGAGAGAATGATTTATTTATAACAGACTTATCCACGTGTTCCAAGCCATACATGTGCGTGCAGATGCTCGAATATCTTTGTTTGGTACCAACCTCGGCCTGGATGAGTACGAGGTTGGTGAAGTACAACCCCTGCCTTCGTTGGGGATTATATGATGACTTTGGCTGGGATGTCAGCCGAGGTTAGATATATGGAATGTCGGCCAGGGCCAATGTTGTCTTAGCAGTTGATGCTGAACCTGCAAGGCTTTGCTGATTCTGTGTGAAAGTTGTAACATCAACTATGGCCGATGTTGATGGTGATAATTATGGATAACCCATGTCCATACTTACCTCGGATGATATAATCCCCGAGGTGTTACTTATAATGTCGGCTATGGTCGACCTAATGGATAACTAACCCCATGAGTCATGCAGACCTCGACTGATGCACAATCATCGTGGTACTTGAAACATAGGTTGTGGCCAACCTGGTGAAGGACAACATCATTGATGGGTAATCCTAAGCCATTGTTACCTCGGTCGTCATACAAGCCGAGGTTAATGATATACTTGAGTTGGGAGATGAACTTTGGGCATATCAATCACCTCGTAGCCCTTAGTTACCAATGTAAGTAGGTGACTAAAGGGTATATATGTTCGAGATTGTATTTCATAACGTACCAATATCTCCTTGACATGTGTTCACTTCTGAAGTGGGTAGCATGCATGAAAGTGTAATGATGTTGATTGTCTTTTGGTCTCCTAAGGCAATAATGGGCCTTGGGATGTGTGCAATCAGATTTAAGGGTTAAGAGCCATTTCCTTTCTCTTTCTTCTTCACTTCTCTCATTTTTCTCGCCTGAGCCTTCTGTGTTTTCTCTCTCTTCCAGATCTTTATGGAGGCTGCGTGTTGTGGATTTTTCTTGTCAATTCTCTCATTCTTCACCTCATATTTTATTAGGTATTTCTTATTACATTTCCTTTGCCCTTTTTTAGCCTTGTTTTTCCATTTCTTGCATTTTTCGGTGATGGTTTGAGTTGTCCGGTGGTTCTTTAAGTTTTTCGATGGCTCTTTGAGTTTTTCGGTTGCTCTTATTCTTGATTATTCTTGGTTTGAACATGACTAAAAACCATGTTTTGATCCTTAGTTTAAGTTGTCCCCAGTTATTTATTTGTGGTTTAGAGTCCAACTGAAGGGTCACCTTCTTTATGCTCAGACCTCTTTATAAGCTCATAGAAGATTTCCCCTCTCTCATAGAGAAGACCATTGCAAAACTTAGGAAGATTGAACTAGCCTAAGAGGAAGATCGTAAGGCTGAGTCCTTCACCCTCAGACCTATCTTTCCTCCACCTCTGAAGGTAATATACCTTGAGCCAGCCGAGCCTGTTGAGCCCGGAGAGGATCCAATTAACCCTTCTTCAATGTTTGAGTCTGAGTCATCTACCTCAGACCCCATATTTGTAAACTCATTCTAAGATTCCATGGATTTCTCCATTAGGCAAGATCAGGGCCCTAATCAGGACTAGGTCAAAAGTCATACCTCATCCCATAATGGTGCTAACACCTCACAGGCTTCTTTTGATGTCGATATTGTGGGGCCAAGCATGGATATTCCCCCTCCCATCGATGTTATTCCTCAATCGACCACCACCAGGGCTTAATTCACTCACAAATTTCCTGATGGTGCCCCTGTGCCTGACTAGGTCGACGTTGCCAAGGATAAGAATGATGGTCATGAATGTGACATTGATACCTCGGAGGCTGCCAAGATAGAGAGTACTATTACTGAGTACGACATTTTATCCTTTAGGCATATCTATTCCATAGGTCCCCCCATCATACTTAGAAGACTTCTGAGAGGTGAGAGAGCCTTTGATGTCCGAGATGGAAAATCTGTGTGTATGAGCAGATGTTTAAGTTAGGGTTCCGTCTCCCCATCCATCCTTCGATCACAGCCATACTTTCACATATTAACCTTGCCGCTTCATAATTATACCACAACGCCTAGAGGGTGATAATTGGTGTTATTACCCTTTGGAAGGAAGTCCACCACTCAAACCTTCCTATCAGGGTCTTCATAGGATGTTATATCCCATCCTTTACAAGAAATAACCCCAGCTACTATAAATTCCAAGCTAGGAAGTCAGACAAAAAGATGCTACTAGTTACCCAGACCTCCAATCATAACTGGAAATCATAGTATTTCTTTGCCTCAGGGCTTAGCAATTTGTTCCTTCTGCCACGTCTTCATCGTTGAACCTGAGGGTACCTATGAAGTGTGGCAAGGTGTCACTTGTTGCCAAGGCCAACCTTGGTCTTATCCAGGATAACTTATAAAAGGTTAAGGATCTTCAAGATTAGAGGGAACAGGGGTGGATAGTCAAGTACGAACATCTGATGACCCCCTATTACCTCTCTGAGACTGGCCTGGGGGGAGTCCTCTGATCGAGCTTCGTAATTATTATTTTCCATAAGTTGTGCCTCTACCTTTTTGATATCTCTGATTTACTAACTCAGGTACATTTTTTTGTAGAATGCCCAGAAGGCATCTCGGACGACTTATGGGAGATGTCTTCCCCCAATCTTTTTAATCCGATGAAGAAGGTAGGGCATAATGCAGCCCCTCCCCCCAAAAGAGAACGTCATTACGTCCAAGGCCGATGCTACTAAGAAAGGGAACCCCACACTGACTCGGAGGATCAAAGGATGAGTAAGAACCAAAAAGGAGATCGTGCCATCCCAATATCCTCTGATGATGCATTGACTGCTCGTCTGGAGCAAGTGAAGATCAGTGACAGCCTAATAGGTCATGGTCTGAAGGTAATGAATGCCATCGGCTCTGCGATGACCGATGCAGATAAGAGTTTTTTACACTCTATAGATACCCCTCTGCTGACCGAGTTTTGCCTTCATAGGTCTATCCAGGTAAAAAAATTTACTTTATTCCAAGTGTAACCTTGGCTTTAAATGAATTAAGGCTTGAAATCATACATCTGACTTTGTTTTGTAGGTATTCTCTCTATGCACCAATTCGTTGACTGGACCCTGAGGAAGTTGCCCCTTATTGAGAATAGAAAAGAGTCCCAGAAGGTGGAAGCCTCTTTAAATACAGAGGTTGAACATCTGAAGACAGCCTTGGCTAAGTCTGATAATAAGGTTAAGAAGAAGGACAGGGACATGGCCAAGCTTAAAAAGGACCACACTTCTGCTTTACAGGCCGAAGATGACGTCCTTCAGGTAAAGGATGATGCTATAGTAAAGGCTTCACTTGAGGATGCCTCTCACAAGATCTTGGTCGACTACAAAGTCTCTAACCAGTTTGTAAGCATTGTCTTTGAATATCTCGAAATATTTATTAAGGCAACTGGAAAGTGGGCAGCTTCAAAGGAAAAAGAATCAGGGAGCTTATCTTCCTCAGACTTTATTGGGCTAGGCTTTGCCGATCCTCGCTTTGCTCAGGCCTTGCAATAGGTTAAGGAAGAAGATTCTACTCCCACAGAGACTGCTCCATTAGAAGCTACAGAGACTGGGGATGTTAACCCTCGAGATGACAGAGCCAAGGTTACCAATGTCAGCCAAAAGGACACCACTGTGGCTGCAGACCCTTAGACCTTAATTTGTGAATTTTAACATGTAATTTTTCATTTTTCATCTAAAGGTTTTGTAAACTCTGACAACATGTTTTGGTATATTGTGTTTGCAGCTATGAATGTTTCATGTAATGTCATCTTCTTTAGTGGATTTTACTTTTTTCAAAGAATTACCATTCTTGTATATTGTCCTAAAGGTGTCAGGTCATCGCATTATGATTTTAACCTCATAAATTTCACCAAATTAATGATGTTTAAAGTCTGAGGTGATCAAACTATGATGTTCCAGCTCATAATTTTCAGCAAATTAATGATGTTTAAGGTCTGAGGTCATCAAACTAAGATGTTACCCTCATAAATTTCACCAAATTAATGATGTTTAAGGTCTGAGGTCATCAAATATGATGTCTCACCTCAGACCTTATCACCAAATTAATGATGTTTAAGGTCGAGGTGATCAAATATGATGTCTTACCTCATACCTTGTCACCAAATTAAGATGTTCAAGGTTTGAGGTGATCAAACTAATATGTTACCCTCATAAATTTCATCAAATTAATGATGTTTAAGGTCTGAGGTCATCCAACTATGATGTTTCACCCCATAATTTTCACCAAATTAATGATGTTTAAGGCTAAGGTCATCAAACTAAGATGTTACCCTCATAATTTTCACCAAATTAATGATGGTTAAGGTGTGAGGTCATCAAACTAATATGTTACCCTCATAAATTTCATGAATTTAATGATGTTTAAGGTCTGAGGTCATCATAGTAAGATGTTACCCTCGTAAATTTCACCAAATTAATGATGGTTAAGGTCTGAGGTCATCAAATTATGATGTTTAACCTCATAAATTTCACCAAATTAATGATGTTTAAGTTTTGAGGTGACCAAACTATGATGTTTCACCTCATAAATTTCACCAAATTAATGATGTTTAAGGTTTGAGGTCATCATACAAAGATGTTTCACATAAATTTCACTAAACTAATGATGTTTAAGGTCTGAGGTCATCAAACTAAAATGTTACCCTCATAAATTTCACCAAATTAAGGATGTTTAAGGTCTGAGTTCTTCAAATATGATGTCTCACCTCAGACCTTGTCACAAATTAATGATGTCTAAGGTCTGAGGTCATCAAGTTATGATGTTTCACCTCATAAATTTTTCCAAATTAATGATATTTAAGGTCTCAAGTCATCAAACTATGATGCTTCACCTCATAAATTTCACCAAATTAATGATGTTTAAGTTCTGAGGTCATCATATGAAAATGTTTCACCTCATAAATTTCACCAAATTAGTGATGTTTAAGGCCTGATGTTATCAAACAAAGATGTTACCCTCAGAAATTTCACGAAATTAATGATGTTTAAGGTCTGAGGTCATCAAATTATGAAGTTTTACCTCATAAATTTAACCAAATTAATGATGTTTAAGGTCTGAGGTCATCAAACTATGATGTTTCACCTCATAAATTTCACCAAATTAATGTTGTTTAAAGAGGTGAGGTCATCATACTAAGATGTTTCACCTCATAAATTTCACCAAATTAATGATGTTTAAGGTGTTAGGTCTTCAAACTAAGATGTTACCCTCATAAATTTCACCAAATTAATGAAGTTTAACGTGTGAGGTCATCTATGATGTCTCACCTCGGAACTTGTCACCAAATTCATGATGTTTAAGGTCTGAAGTCATCAAATTATGATGTTTCACCTCATAAATTTCACGAAATTAATGATGTTTAAGGTCTGAGGTCATTAAACTATGATGTTTGACCTTATAAATTTCACCAAATTAATGATGTTTAAGGTCTGAGGTCATCATACTAAGATGTTTCACCTTATAAATTTCACGAAATTAATAATGTTTAAGGTCTGAGGTCCTCAAATTAAGATGTTACCCTCATAAATTTCACCAAATTAATGATGTTTAAGGTCCGTGGTCATTAAATTATGATGTTTCACCTCATAAATTTCACTAAATTAAAGATGTTTAAGGTTTGAGGTCATCAAACTATGATGTTTCACCTCATAGATTCACCAAATTAATGATATTTAAGGTCTGAGGTCATCATACTAAGATGTTTCGCCTCATAAATTTCAGCAAATTAATGATATTTAAGGTCTGAGGTCATCAAACTAAGATGTTACCCTCATAAATTTCACCAAATTAATGATGTTTATGGTCTGAGGTCATCAAATATGATGTCTCACCTCAGACCTTGTCACTAAATTAATGATGTTTAAGGTCCGTGGTCATCAAATTATGATGTTTCATCTCATAAATTTCACCAAACTAATGATGTTTAAGGTCTGAGGTCATCAAACTATGATGTTTCACCTCGAAATTTTACCAAATTAATGATGTTTAAGGTCTGAGGTCATCATACTAAGATGTTTCACCTCATAAATTTCTCCATATTAATGATGTTTAAGGTTTGAGGTCATCAAACTATTATGTTACCCCCATAAATTTCCCCAAATTAATGATGTTTAAGGTCTGAGGTCATCAAATATGATGTCTGACCTTAGACCTTATCACCAAATTAATGATGTTTAAGGTCGAGGTGATCAAATATGATGTCTCACCTCAGACCTTGTCACCAAAATATGATGTGTATGGTCTCAGGTCATCAAACTAAGATGTTACCCTCATAAATTTCACAAAATTTATGATGTTTAAGGTTTGAGGTCACCAAATAATGACGTTTCACCTCATAATTTATCACTAAAGCATGATGAAACAAAGTATTGACACATGAGTCGCTCTTTTCATTAACATTATATCCATAAGATGATACATGTATTACAAGAAAACAACTTCAACATCATATGTAATACTTCTTCCGGTGATCAGCGTTCCATAGATTAGAGAAAGGTTCCCCTTTGAGATTTTCTAGCAAGTAGGTACTGGGTACAACCTCATTGACTACTTTGTAAGGGCCATGCCATTTTGCGTGGAGCTTGTTTTTCTTCTGTAACGTCTTCTTCAACACTATGTCTCCTATATCTATAGGTCTTGATTTCACCCTTTGATTGTAGAACTTTATTGTTATCTCCTGGTAGGATGCTTGTCTAATCTCAGCATCTTCCCTTCTCTCCTCAATTAGATCTAATTCAAGTCTTCTTTCTTCCTCGTTCCTCAGAGGGTCATACTTATGAACTTTGTGGGTGGGGAGTCCTACCATTGTAGGTATGACGAATTCAGAACCATGGGCCAACATAAATGGGGTTTCCCCTATTGGTGTCCTTGCCATTGTTTTATAGGTCCATAGCACTTGGATTCTTCCAACCTCTTATTAATCCTATCAAGTATTGTTTGATTTGTGAATTCAGTTTGCCCATTTGTCTGGGTCGGCCATGAGAGGAGAAGAACAGCTTAATCCCCACTCTTTCACAATATTTTTCTAAGGAAGAATTCTTGAACTGGGTTTCGTTGTTTGAGATGAGGGTGTTTGGAAGGCCATGTCTGCATATGATGATCTTCCGGATGAACTGGAAGGTCTTCTGTTCTGTAATTGTGATCATCAGCTCCACCTCTACCCACTTAGAGAAGTAATCAGTTGCTACTATTAGAAATCGATAATTATTAGAAAGTCTTAGGAATGGTCCCACCAAGTCAATCCCCCATACGGGAAATGGATAAGGTGAACTGATTGATGTCATAGGTTGATGAGGTTGATAAGGAATAGTGGAGAATCTCTGGCACTTATCACACCTCTTCACGTAGGCAGTAATATCTTTGGCCAAGGTCAGCCACCAGTATCCCTGCGTAATTATCCTCTTGGCTAAATGTCTTCATCCTATGTGACTGGAGAAAGAAACCACGTGTACATCCTACGGGATGTGGGCGATCTTGGTGGGATGGAAACATCTGAGGAGAGGTAGTTTGAATCCTTTTTTATATAGGACATCTCCTATTATCAATAACTTGGCACCTCTGTACCTCAATTTCCTCCTTTCTAACTTGGATTCCTGCAGCTCTGCCTGCCTGATATATTTGATAAGGGGTTTCATCCATGAGTCCCCTAGGTTCAAGTTGAGGAAAATATAGGCAACCTCTTCTTCCTCAATGGTCGGTTTGATCAAGATCTCGACTGGTACTGTCCTTCTGATGTTTGTCCTTGTTGATGAAGTCAACTTTGCTATGTGCATCTGCACAACTGTTGTCTTACCGAGGTACCCTCTTCATCTTCACCTCTTCGAATCCTTCTAGCATCATTCTTACCCTCTTCAGGTATTTAACCACCCTTTCATCCTTGGCCTCATATACTCTAAGTACTTGGTTGACAACTAACCTCGAATCACTGTGTAGTAAAAGTTGACCAACTCTAAGGGCTTTTGCTAAGGAGATCCCCGCTATCATCGCCTCATATTCAGACTCGTTGTTTAAATCCTTGAAGTTTAACTTAGTGCATATTCAATCTCAGTACCATCTAGAGCTGAAAGTATCAGCCCTTCATCGCTTCCACTCTCGCAGTAAGACCCATCAAAGAAGAGGTTCCAAACATCTTCATTTGAAGATAAGTTACCTTCTGACAAGGTCCCTTTCTTGAAGAGGTACATGTCTTCCTCATTCTCAACTACTCCTTTTCTGTCTCTTCTAGACGCAACATCTTTCGAGTTTTAGAAGACGTTACTTTTTGATCCCTCTGCAATCTCATGGCTATTCTCAATCTCAGCCTCCTCATATGTGAACTCAGTAACAAAGTCTACGAGTGCCTGCCCTTTGATGGTCGCCCTGGATTGATAAACAATGTCATACTCTCCCAACTCGATGTCCTAGGTTATCAACCTGCTTAACTTCTCGGGATTGTGGAGGACTTGCCTTAGTGGGGAGTCAGTGAGGATGACTATAGAGTGGGCTTGGAAATAAGGCTTCATTTTTCCTGCATGCATGTATTAAGGCATAGGCCAACTTCTCCATCCGAGGATAGTTCTGTTCAGACCCTTGAAGTGACTTACTGTTGAAGTATACATGCCTCTGTACCCCATCATCTTCCTGTATTATGGTTGCACTTGTAGCTGACTCTGAGACTGCTCCATAAACATACAACTTCTCCCCCAGAATGGGTCGGGATAAGAGGAGGGGAGATCCGATGTAGGACTTGAGCTCCTTAAAGGACTTATCGCATTCATTATCCCATTCAAATTCCTTCCTAAGGATTTTGAAAAAAAGAAGACACTTTTTCGTAGCCCTAGAGACAAACTTGTTGAGTGCAACAGCTCTGCCGGTTAACCTTTGAACGTCTTTAATGGTCCTGGGTGTCTTCATGTCAAGCAAAGCCTTGATTTTTTTGGGATCAGCCTCTATTACCCTTTTATTAATGATGAATCCAAGAAATTTCCTTGCTCCTACTCCGAAGACACACTTAGCAGGATTAAGCTTCATCCTGTATAAGTCCATGGTGTCAAACGTCCTCTATAGATCGGCTAGGTGACTGCAATCCTTCAATCTTTTTGTCAGCATGTCATCTACATATACCTCCATGGTCTTGCCAATCTGATCTTCAAATATCTTATTTACAAGACGTTGATACGTGGCCCCTATATTCTTCAAGTCGTAGGGCATGACCTTATTGCAATAGGTCCCCTTGTCTGTGATGAATGATTTTTTCTCTAAGTCTTCGTCATCCATGAAGATCTGAATATAGCCTAAATACGCATCCATGAAGCTCATAAGTTCATGCACCGCTATGGCATCTACCATCTGATCAATTCGAGGTAAGGGATAGCTATCTTTTGGGAAAGACTTGTTACGGTCAGTGAAGTCTCCGCACATCCTCTATTTTCTATTAGCTTTGGGCACAATGACGGCGTTAGATAACCACTCTAGGTATATAACCTCCCTAACGAAATTTTGCCTCTTCCAACTTTCTGACCTCTTCCCTGATGACATCATACATTTCCCTAAAGTAAACTCTTCGTATTTGTTTGAATGTCTTAGCATCTTCTGCCACATTGAGTTTGTGGCACAGAACCTCTGGGTCGATGCTAGGCATATCTGCATGGCTGCAAGCGAAGACACTCTGCCGCTTTTTTAAAAAACTTATCAGCTCTTCCTTGATCTCGAGTTTTAAGGCCTTGCCGAGTTGGACAGTTTTTTTCGATTCGTCCTCATTGAGGACAATGGATTCTACCTCTTATGGGGCCTCTCATTTCTTCAATTTTGTTTCATCCCTAGGATCGAGTGTATCGATGTTATATGTGGTCGTTGCCCTCTTATGGGCCTTTGTCTCTTTCATCGAGTTGAAGTATCATTCTCATGCTGAGGTCTATTCACCCTGTATTTCCCCTACCCCATAGGTGGTCGGTAATTTTAGCATTTAGTGGACCATCGACGGCACGACCTCAAAATCCTTAAGGGCTACTCGTCCTATGATGAGGTTGTAGGCCGCAAAGATGTTTCCATCCATAATAAAAAAAATTAATCTTCTGGGTCAACCTCTTAGGCTCATCTCCCATTCGTACATCCATCTCATACATGCCTAATGGATGAACCTTTTCACCGTTGAAGCCCATCAACGGATGATGATAGGGTATCGGCCTAGCTCTGTTGAGGCCTAGGCTCTTAAAACAGGGCCAGAACATTACATCTGTCGAACTTCCTCCATCTAAGAGGATTCTATGTACCTCACATCCATGCACTCATGTTGTAATTACCAAAGGGTCATCATATGGAGCCAAGATACCTTTGAAGTCGAGTCGGGAGAATCCAACTGTAAGGCTATCCATATCTACCTTTGGAACTACCCCTGTTAGTCCTCCACATATGGTGTTAACACCGAAGGAGATCATACCAACCCTCTTCAAAAGGGCATTATTATCTTTTTGTGAGATGTTTAGATCGCCCTCATGATCACCATCTGAGTCATCGTCTCTTCTTACTGGGGGATCATCACAACATCTGTCGTTTCTCTTCTTTTTAGGGTCATCTCTTCTCCTCTTAGGAGATTTATCATTGACATACTTCCTGAGCTTTCTGGACTTCAACATCTTCTTAATTTCATCCTTCAGGGCGAAGCACTTATCTGTCACATGGTCGTGGTCTTGGTGGAAGTCTCACCATAGGTTCTTGTTCCTCTTATGCGGAGGAGCCTTCAGCTTCTTTGGACATCTCAGGGACCGATCATTTTTTATTTCATTGAGGATGTGTTCGCAGGTCACAGTTAGAGGAGTATAGCATGCAAACTTGTCGTCTACAAACCTCTTTTTTTAGTCTTTCTTCCTTTGGAACATCCTGCTGCCACTACCATTCTCATCCTCATACTTTGCAGCCATAATCGCTTTAGCATTCATGACATTTCCTGCACTTGCCAACAGCTATGCCATGGACTTGGGAGGGTCTTTTGCAAGCTTCCACAACAACTTTCCTTTCTGGAGTCCTCCAATGAGGGTTGTCATAGCTATATTCTCTTCATAATCTTCAGCATCTAATTTTTCTTTGTTGAATTTAGCAATATAGTCTCTTAGGCTCTCGTTCTTGCCTTGTTTGACGTACAGTAGATGAGTGGTCTTCTTTTGAGGTCTTACCCTAAAACAGAAATTGTGAATGAACCATTCATCCAAGCCCTGAAAGTTCTCGATAAAGTTCTTCGGAAGAGAGGTGAACCAGATGTGTTCAGCTCCCGTCAAAGTCCCAGAGAAGGCCCGACACTTCATCTCATTTGGGATTGAATAAATGTCCGTTACAGACTGGTACATCTCCATATAATGCACAGGGTTGGTACTACCATCATACTTGGGAGATACCGTAGGTGGTTTGAACTTGGAAGGGGTTGGGAAATTTACTATCCTTGCCACGAATGGGAAACCCTCTGAGAAACCACTTTGTAGTGTGTCTCAGCTTTTGACGAGGTCCCCTATCTTCTCTTCAAGACATAGAATAAAATCATTCCATGGATTTTCAATGTCGTCCTGACCGAGGTTATCCCCAGACACCTCCAAGGGGTGAACTGAGGGTTCCCCAGCAGCTCCACAACGTCGGCTATTTACCTCCTCTTGATCCCTGTCTTAGCCATATTGTGGTCATCCATGATGGGCTCGACCCTGATGAGGACGATGTTCCCCATCTTCCCTATGTGAACCTACCACACTTCTAGACCTAAATAACCTCCATATTAGGTCATTAACTGGGACGACCCTTTGAAAGGCTGACCCTCTGCTCAAGGTTGGACATCCCCATCTCTTCTAACCCCATAACATTTGCTTTGATGGATAGGACATACTGTGATATTCAAAACCTCATACGGCTCCCATCAATCTTCTGGAGCATCCCCTGCCTCCATATCATCATACCTATCTTCTGGGCAAGGGTTTCTTTGCCTACCCAGACATAAAAACCTAGGGTCAGTAATGTCCCTCCTTCGTTAAGGGGTAGGTTGGTCTTTTCTCGGTGCCTGGGGTGGTCCCCTGGCTTCAGGATGGGTTGAACAGCTGCCGGAGTAATCATCTCCCGTGAGACCCCAGGTGGCCTCATCATATTTTGATAGAGTTGTGCAAATTTCTCCTTCATTGCTTACTGTATTGCAGCTGAATATTTCAAGGCTGCAGCCACCTCAGCCATTTCGGATTGGGGTGGTACCTGATTGGAACTAGGTCCTCTAACACCGGATGGTGAAGGAGGTGGTGGTAACTCCGGTGCCATATGCTAAAACTAAAAATCTTGTAAAGAAGGTGACCTTAATACCTTAAAGTAACTCTTTCAATTGTGAAATATCTCTGCACAAGGGGTGAGGCCTGGTTCACCACCAGAGTCTCCGGTGAGGTCAATCAGTAAAAAAGGAAGAGATAGTTTCTCGTTCCCATGGACGATGCCAAAATGATAATGCTGGAAACACCACCACGAGATAAGGTGTTGATAATCTCAAGCAAGTGATAACAATGGAAACATAGGAGAATACAAGCGTATATGTAGAAAGAGGTGAGAAGAAGAGGATGAACACCAATATGTTAGTGGTTCAGCCAATTAGGCCTACATCCACTGTGCAAGTGAGTGAGTAATGTCACTGAAATAAGGCACTAACGTTCGTGGATACAATCTCTCAAGATTTCTCTCTCTATTGTGTAAATTGACATATTTTTAGCTAGGGTTGTAATTATTGATATTTTGTAATGTCGAGGATGGCCTCTATATATAGTGCTTGGGTGGTGTTATGAACCCCCAAGCATACAATGTGAATGTGCATGAACATCCAACTAGTGTAAGGATGACACCTGGATAATCTCAACTAAATAATAATGACCTCAATTTTCCCTCACATGGAGAGAATGATTTATTTATAACAGACTTGTCCATGTGTTCCAAGCCATACATGTGCGTGTAGATGCTCAGTTGTCTTTGCTTGGTTCCAACCTCGGACTGGATGAGTACGAGGTTGGTGAAGTACAACCCCTTCCTTGGCTGGGGATTATATGATGACTTTGACTGGGATGTCAGACGAGGTTAGATATGTGGAACGTCGGCCAGGGGCGATGTTGTCTTGGCACTTGATGCTGAGTCTGCAAGGCTTTACTGATTCTAGGTGAAACTTGTAATGTCGACTATGGCCAATGTTGATGGTGATATTGATGGATAACCTACGTCCATACTTTCCTCGGATGATTCCCTCCCCGAGGTGTTACTTGTAACGTCGGTTGTGACCGATGTTGATGGTGATACTAATGGATAACTCATGTCCATACTTACCTCGAATGATGCCCTCCCCGAGGTGTTACTTGTAACGTCGGCTATGGCTTACCTGATGGAAAACTTACCCCATGAGTCATGCAGACCTCGGATAATGCCCAATTATGGTGGTACTGGCAACATCGGCTGTGGATGACCTGGTGAAGGATGACATCACTGATGGGTAATCCTGATCCATTGTTACCTCGACCGTCATACAGGCTGAGGTTAATGCTACACCTGAGATGGCAGGTGCACTTTGGGCATATCAATTATTGTAAAGGATCACGAAATTATAAACCCTACCAAAACTCTACAAAAGTTATTACTCAATGAGAGTGTGATCTTGAGTTCTTGTATCTAAGTCCATTAGAGCCCATTTTAGTGGATTTCACACACTCACACCTCATACATAGGCCTTCAATAAGCTAAACCACTTATATCTAGTGTTTACTTCCTCTTTGCCTTATCTCTTTCAACTATTCAACTATTGTACTTTCTCCATTGTTGAACTGGTGTGAGCTTATTCATGACTTTGATACGGTGATACCAATTCTGGTATCATCATACATCATAAGGAAAGTTATACCCAAGGCCTCCAATGACAATGAATTCATTTTGGTTGCCATTGATTGTTTCACCAAATAGTCGAAGCCGAGTCATATGAAGTTTTCAATGCCAAAAATGTAGCAACGTTCAACTGTAAAAATATTATTTGTCGATATGGAGTCCCGTTTGAGCTAGTATCAGACAACGGGTTATATCTCGAGGTATAAGTCATAAAGTGGTCGACGAGTATGGGATTTAGATACATAAATATTATCCCTACTAACCTCAATCCAACAGTTCTATCAAAGATGCTAATAAGCACCTCAAAGGAATCATCAGTAAAATTACCGAGAGTTATCGATATTTGGCTGATCAGATCCCTTACGCCCTCTGGGGGGTATTTCAGTTCGAGCACCCACTAGTATTACCCTTTACTCTCTGGTATATGATATGGAAGCAATCCTACTTGTTGAGATAAAAATTTCTTCACTATGTATCATGCTTGAAAGCAAAGTCAGTGAGGAAGACTGGCATCAGAGCCGTCTTGACGAGTTATCATTCTTGGAAGAAATAAGGATAAAGGATCCATATCACATACAAGGGTACCATGAACGAATAGAACGATCAATTAATAAGAGAGTTAGGGATCATGGTGTTCGAGAATGTGATTTGGCCTTTAAATAAATCGTAGAGCCCGTCTCGGACCCCAAAGGAAATTTCAAGCCAAATTGGAGTGACATGTACATTATGAAGAAAATCCTATCCGGTGGCACCGCTATGCTCACCGACATCAATGGGGAAGAGATGGCTCGTCTCAAGAAATACTACCATTAATATCATCATGCTACGAATCTTTTTATCCCCGTTCTATTATCTTATAAATTCTTCGTTTACCTCTACTTATAACTACGCAGAGCTTGATCCTCGAAAAAGCGTTTTACTTTCAAAAATGAACTCAGAAAATTTTCGACAACTCATAGCTTCACATAATCATGAACCCCTTTTTTCATAAAATGTTATTATTTTCTTATCTCGAAAAATGACGGTTCATTTTTATCATGTACACAAAGAAAAGGATTATGTATGCCTCAGAGATTGGTATAGATAATTCAAATGAAAAATCTCATCAAGAGGCAAAATAATATAATTAAAATTTTCTTTATTCCATAAATGAAAAATTCCCTTACAATTTTATCAGCGTAGGGAGTTAAAAACCTTCTCCTGCCAACCTAATCTTATCTTCTTATAATAAAATAAAAACAAGCCTTAAAAATTTATTCTCATACATAACAAAACACCATACTAAAGCTTAATAAATAAAACTCCCTAGGGATGCTAGCTTCAACTTCCAAAAGAACCAACCCCATCACCATCTACATCTAAGGGTCCCCAAACATCCTTGGCTTGGATGGAATACCAAAAAAACTCCATGGAACGGTAAGACCAGACAAGTCAAGGGAAAACCACAACACCTCCCTCCATGTTGTCAAACATGGCGAGCTATCTCTATCCAGTCTCATCGTCCAGCATTGTACCCACTACCCTCCTCCACAACCACTTCATGTAATCACTAGACACATGCCAAGCCCTGCCAATAGATTAGTAAGGACGGGTTGATGATCGAAGATTCTCCCATAGAGAGCCTAACTGCATGTGCATGCATTTTGTCAAATCCTCTACAAGAAAGAAGTCTAATGTCCGACGTGACATAATTTTTCTCCCACCTTAATTATTGCAGGAGTCACTAAGGAAAGTATAAATAAATATATCGATGCCCAACTAACTGAACATACTTATATTCCCCAGTTCTATAATGGTATGTAACTCCCCCCACAAGGGTACTGACTAGCATAGACATCGAGCCCCGTGCTTTACAAACCAATTCTCCCAGTTCTCAACATTCAGGGCAAAATGGATGAAGTAATGAGTGAAGAAGTTTAACACGACTATCGGGGTATATTTAGGGGGTACCGCAAAATGGAATCTCTCTGACAGTCGCATGAACAGCATAATGGGAATTCCCTTTAGAAAGTCAAATCATCCTTCATGCCAAGCATCTAGACCATTTAGGATCTCTGCCAATATCACCACCATAGGATTGTGATGGTATGACATCCATGAAGTGATAGAAACAAGTTGAGGGTCCACCAACAGGTCCCCAATTACCAATAGTAATTTTGAAGTAAAGCCAAGGATGACGGCTCTGGCATATCCCACATCACCAACGTCTTATAGACGCACAAAATATAGCACAGTCGGGAGAGAAATCATCCCTGTCGTAACCAATTATTGAACCACTGAGTGTGAAATATGGAGAATCCTTGTTAATATCTCCTGAGGAGACTTGGATAATTCAGGCATGGCGGCCATATCACTAGGATTTTCCCCCAGCATAGCAGAAAACTCTTCGTAAGTTGGGGAAACTTCATTCAAACCAAAGAAAAAGACATGATCCTCGGGGAACCAAAATTGTACCGCCACCATTAGCATGTTCCAATCAATTGGTCGGTTGCGCCATAATGAAACTCTGCACATGTTGAAGGCATCGTAGTCTACATTATATGAGCACATAGCCTCTAAGTTTTCGAGGCAAGAGGCGAATTCAATGCTTTCGGAGAGAGGCATGCTGGAAATGATAAGACAAGAAGCAATAAATAAGGAAAGGAAAGGAAATGTGTAAGTGTGAAGAAAATACTCCACCATTACCCCTTTTTATACTAAAAAAACTTTTATAGAGACAAGAGTCCAGCAAAATCCGAAAGAAACACTACCCAATCAAGGACTAAGCAGTTGAAAAAAGTTCAATCAAGCCTTAGGATGATGGGATTAGATTGGATTGGCCTGCCGATAATAAGGATAAGGGGTATGCCGATCGAAAATCCCCCATTTTTAGAAAATTCTTTTTTTCCTTCTTTTTCAAAATACAAAACTCAAAATTTATTGTTATTTTCAAAGTCAAGCGACTTCCTCCTATTTTCACTTATACTTTTTTAAAATAAATTCCTTTCCTTTTAAGTTATTATAATCCTTTTTACTGTCTTAGTAGCATGGTAGGAAGTGCATATGCATTAAGTCATTAAAGAAAAAATAAATTAATAAAAACTTCACACCATTGCATATATATTTTACATTTGCCTTGCAGGAAAACACAAAAACTATGGGACTCGGACCGATCCCTCGAACTCTCTCTAAATATTCTCTATCTCATTCTCTCTCTCTTTTTCTAAGATTCCCCATCCCTACGACATATTGATATGTCACAAATATTGCATTTATCGCCCGTTAACTTATGCATTTTTAGCCCCCTCGGGTTCCGTAATTGCTATATTTATGCTCGTTCATTAGACAACCTCCATTTTTACACTAATACTTTATTTGAGATATTATTGAGAATTTAAAAGTGTTAAGGTGCTTAGTGTGAAGTTTCTTTGCGTTTCGATAAGGTTTCGTAAGAGTTCTCACATTCAGGGGTATTTTCATAATTTCACACTCCAGGATTTCTGCCCGAAGTATTCACGGAAGTTGTAGCCCTTGGGCCAAGCTTCCCATGGACATGAACGGTGCTTGAATCGGAGTTCGAATGAAAAACACGGACGTTTAATCAAAGAAGAATTATAAGTTATTTAATTTAATACTTTAGCAATCTATTTAATACCCCTTGTGTCCTTCTTCTCTTTTATGCAGCAAACAACACATTAGAAATGGCGATTTTGGTGTCCCACTCGGGTTTGGATCGTGTTTTGGTTTCGTTCGAAATTCGGGGCTTGGGTCTGAAATTGAGCATAGATTTTGATGTAAATGCACAAATGGGTTTCTTTAGTGATTTTTGGAGCTTGGGTTTCATGGTTTTGGTCATTAATGGAAATTGGAGGTTGTTGTCATTTTTGAAATGGGTCTTAGTTTTGGCATGGCAAATCCGTTGCAGCTTGCCCCCACTCCTTGTTGGTCTCGGCTAGAGCTTGAGAACGCATATGGGGCACAGGTGGTCTCAAAAATACCCATCTGGGTCTTTGGAATTTAATGAACTATTGTGTGCGTAGCAAAGATAATGGTGGGATATCCCATCATATGCGGTCGATTGTCCCAACCACCGCGGTTGATCGGGAAATCTGTTTTTGCCATGAGTTGAGACCAGCGTGCCTCGTTCTTGTTCACGCGGTCAACTCGCGGTCGACCGGTACTTGTTATTTATCCGATATCTTTTTTTGTTATTTATCTAATATGTAACTTAAACCCATTTTTCCTTTTCTTATTTCTTTTCTTTTATTTCCTTTTCCGAACTTAGTATAAAAGCACCCTTTTATGTTTTTTTGTAGATAATTAGTTTTAGTTCCTTCTTCTTATTTTAGATTAGGGCTTGTAAACTTTGGGGGTATTTTTTGGAGTACCATTCTCCATCATTTTCTTTGGTTAATATTCATTAATGTAAGCTTTTATCACTATTCATTATCATCTTCTCTTTTTTCTTAGCTTGTTCATTTCTTTCTTTCATTGTATTTATTTTCTTGCCTAGAAAATTAGTGTAATTTATTTATTTCTTGTTTTAGTTATTAATTAGTTGTTTAATTAGTTTATTCATGTTGTGTGAGTAGTTAAATATAGTTTGTGTGTCATGTCCGCCATTGATGGGCATCGAGCTCTGAAAATTAGGATTTGTGTAAAATTACATTTACTTGAAACCTCGCATATTAAAATTAGTTTATTATGCATTTAACTTTCTTTGTAATCCAACATTAGTGTTTATAGCGATAACCCGAATTTAAGACGCATGAGACCATTTTTGATTAATTGTTTTATCTCGCAACTTCGAGTTAAATTTCTTCTTGCGTTATGTTTATGATTAATTAAAAATGCTCAATTAATTATTTTCGACCCAAAATTATAATTATTAGGTTGTTTAGCCAATGGTTGGTACGCAATACCGACTCTCATTTTATTAATATTGTTTAGACTTAACTTCTTATTTTTTCCCTTTTCTTTTAAACCACCATATCACATTTTACACTTTTATTCTTGAAATAATAAATCGATTAACATATATACTACATTCCCTGTGGATTCTCGATACCCGACATACCGTTGTGCTTGCTTGTCAAGTGTAGTTGAAGTTTAGGCTTTTTGCATTGAGTCGCCGAACCTATAATAATGATTTGCATATTACACGATGCACGGTTGCGCCCGATTAAAATGGTGCCATTGCCAGGGAGTGTGTTATAGATTATAATTATTTTATTATTTTGTGATATTTCTTTTATTCATATTTGTATTGTTTATTTTATCCTTTCTTTTTTACTTTTCATAGATTGTTTCGTGAAATTGAAATTTTGTCACTTTTCGTTTTATTAAATTAGCTTATTTTGAAATGTCTCGCTATAACTCTTTAGATAACTTTAATTATTCTATGAATAGTTTTCCAAGTTATACTCCCACGACAATGCGAGAATGCCTACAAATTCTTGGAAATGAACACCTTGAGCATGAAGTTCAAGAAGTTGTAAGTGATCCCTCATTGCCTTGGAAAGGTAATTTAGAAAGCATGGATTCCATTAGCTATGATCAAACCACACAAGAATATGTAATGTATTCTTGTTAGTTTGATTATTAGTTAATCATTAAGGAAATTAGTGACCGATTCAAAAGTTCTCAATCTTGGTTTTTGAATAATGATTCCATGCTCAATGAGATCATTTCTTTACAAAACCGGGTCGAAGTTGAAACTTCTGTTTCACCTCCACCCCTCTTTGATGAAGAAATAATTGGGAGTGATCCAAGCTTTAGCACTTTCGAATTTCAACCACTTATTAATTCTTTCGATTGCATTGAGGTTGATGGTCCTTATTTTCCTTTATTCCCCACTATTCCAAAACCGTTAAATGTATCACAAGAATCACTTGAAAGTCTTGCGGACTTTGGCCCGATTCTTGAAGGAGATTGTTATTTTGAGATGCTTTATCTCATGGGCTATTCACTTGCACTAGCCCCACCTCCCCTGTAAATTGAAAAACCTTGGTAATGTGATTTCAATTTTCCCATGATCAATGTGGTCTTGTCACCCATAGCATCCCAATCCCCCATCATCTGCCCAAAATTTATAATTGGTGATGGTTCATTTTGTACACCTTAGACATGCCTTATGTTGTTCAAATGGAATTATTATCTTCCAGGAGGCATGATTTCTTTGGAGGCTCCACCATTGATCTTTCAAAGAAAATTTTTATTTTTGGTGGATCCTCAACTATTTAGACTCATAGTGTATAGTTAGTGTGAAGTCCAGATAGTAGGTAGTAAATAGTTAGCTTTTTAATTTACTTTCTTTAATCTTTTTTCTTTCCTTTTTAATTTAGTCTTGTGTAATTAGTTAACTTTTTGTTATTTGTTTTTTCTATGCTCAGTACTAACTTGTTTTGTAGATTCTTTTTGACTTGCACGTATTGGAGATCGCTCCAATTTTGGGTTATATCATTATTTTCCTTTCTTTGTGTTGTGCTGTTAATGCGCATTAAGGACAATGCAACATTTAAGTTAGGGGGTGTAGGATATTCTATCCATTTCTTATGTAGTCCATTGATTTTCATACTTGTTATTTACTAAGTATACCTTTTTGTTAAAAAATTGAAAATTTTCAAAAATATTTTCCTTCGGTTTTCTCTTTTGTTGGGCATTTTGCCTTGTTTTCGATGATAAATTTCAATAATTGCCGGATCAAATAGACAACCCAATGAATCACGTTCTGGATTTTAGAAGTTATTAGACTTTAGTCCTCAAATCATTGATATTATGAATAACTTCATGAATTAAACTTTATCCCTTGAACACATGCTTTTGTCTTGTTTTATTGATTTGGTTTAAGAATTTTATAACTAGGTAATATTTTGTTGCATTGTATATACTTACACCGAGTAAGCTTCGTACATTTCATCATTTTTGAGTGTATGCACTATTCTTTCCTCTTTAAAAATGTTGATTTCGTCGGTAATATCACTATTATTTCTTTGATCGTTCATTAATTAAGTTTATATCTTGAAAAGTGTTACTTAAGCATATTATCAAAGTTTGTTTTGACTCGAGGATTGTGTAAACTTTATGAAATGATCATAGGCCATCTTTGTTATATCACCCATATTATCCTAGACCTCACCTTATATTTTTTCCCTAGTCAACCCCTTTGAGCCTTAATATAGCCTTTCGTTTCATAACCCAAAATCTCATAACCAACTCCACATTGGAGTTATAAGCCATACATCTTACCTTCCATGCCTTTATTTGGAATGTTTCTTGGGATTGAATGATGTTGTGTAGTGTGGTTACAATTTAAGCATATGAAAAGAGTGAGAAAATAAAAGAAAGAAGTGAAAAAGAGAAAAAGAAAAGTATAAAAACAAAAGAAAAGAAAAGAAAACATGAGAAAAAGAAGAAAGAAAAGAAAGATAAAGTTGTATATGTGATGTATATAGCTCGAATAAGCTTTTATTTATCTCCAATTGTTATAATTAATGCTTGATTATGGAACTTGTTTTCCATTTTTGTAATTTCCCGCATATTTCCATTATCCCGAGTTCTCATTCCGAAGACTTTGAATTCGTACATACATATCCTTCATTTCGTACCCTATCCATACCTACATTACAACCATATAAAGTCATATGTGATCTAAAGGAGAATTTTATTTAAAAGTTTAAATAGTTTTGATAATCTGTAAAAATATATTTCACCTACTTTAATGAGCGGTATCTTTCATTGGCATTACAATTTTTTATTTCCTATATAGCGTTCTTCATTTTTGAAATGTGTGCGACCTAATTTCCATTTACATTTACTCTTTATGCCCACATGTTTTGTGTCTTACCTCCATGTTTTGAGTGAATTCATTTGATGGGTTTAATGCCCGTGAGGATTGAATATATGCTTGCTTCAATGCTTATCCGGTTTATTTAAGTTTTTTTCCAAATCATACTATGTATGTACTCTCCCCCCTACTTTTAAAGTTTCAAGTCTATGAAGTGTATTCAACCTGTTAATAACAACGGACTTTTGTTTGAATTCGTTCAATATGCTAATAACATGTTGAAATCTTGTTCGGTTTTGTTGAGTTTGTCGCATGTTGGGTTAGTGATATTTTGAGGAAACTATATCATGTTTGTGGGTTTCATCCCTGAAGACCCTTACGAGACACACTCGTCCACTAGGGTAACCTAGGGGTTTAATGGTTTATTTCATTCTCTAAATGCAATCGTAAACCCGCGGAAGTGGCTTTTATCGCTTTTGTATAATTCTCCTACCTTTTAATTTTTTATAGTTCTTGCTTTAAATTTCATTGCTAGGGACTAGCAATGTCTAAGTTAGGGGTGTGATACGTCACAAATATTGCATTTATTGCCCGTTAACTTATGCATTTTTTGCCCCCTCGGGAACTGTAATTTCTATATTTATGCTCGTTAATCAGACAACCTCCATTTTATACGTTAATACTTTATTTGATGTATTATTGAGCATTTGCAGGTGTTACGGTGCTTAGTGTGAAGTTTCGTCACGTTCCGATAAAGTTTCATAAGAGTTCCCACATTTAGGGGCATTTTTGTAATTTCACATTTGGGTATTTTTGCCCCAAGTATTCATGGAAGTCGTATCCTTCAGGCCACGCTTCGCGTGTCCTCAAACGGTGCTCAAATCAGAGTCCGAACGAAAAAAACACGGACGTTTAATCGAAGAAGAATTATAAATTATTTAATTTTAGATTTTATTAATATTTTAACAATCTATTAATACCCCTTGTGTCATTCTTCTCTTTTATGCAACAAACAGCAAATTAGAAATGGCGATTTTGGTGCCATGCTCGGGTTTGGCTCGGTTTTTGGTTTCGTTCAAAATTCGGAGCTTGGGTTCGAAATTGAGCATGGATTTTGATGTAAATAAGGAAATGGATCTCTTTGACCATTTTTGGAGCTTGGGTTTCATGGTTTTGTCCATTAATGGAAATTGGAGGTTGTTTGCATTTTTGAAATCGGTCGTGGTTTTGGCATGGAAAATCCGTTGCAACTTGCCTCCAATCCTTGTTGGTCACAGCTAGAGCTTGATAACGAATATGGTGCATAGTTTGTCTCGGCAATACCCATTGGGTCTTTGGCAATCAGTAGACAATTATGTGAGCATCAAAGAGATTGGTGGGATGTCCCAGCAGGCGTGGTCGACCAGTCTAGCCATCGCGATTGACCTGGAAATCCATTGTTGCCATGGGTTGAGACCAGCGTGCCTATTTCCTATTCACGCGGTCGATCGGCATTTGCCGCGGTCGACCGGTACCTGTTATTTATCGGAGATCTTTTTGCTATTACTTCCTACCCTCCTTTTATATTTTCTTTTTCTTTTTTATTTTTTATTTTTTCTTTAATATGTAACTTAAACCCATTTTTCCTTTTCTTATTTCTTTTCTATTATTTCCTTTTCCCAACTTAGTATGAAAGCAGCCTTTTATGTTTTTTGTAGATAATTAGTTTTAGTTCCTTGTTTTTATTTTAGTTTAGGGATTGTAAACTTTGGGGATATTTTATGGAGTGCCCCTTCTCCATCATTTTCTTTGGTTAATCGCCATTAATGAAAGCTTTTATCACTATTCATTTTCATCTTCTCTCTTTTCTTAGCTTGTTCGATTATTTCTTGCTTTGTATTTATTTTCTTGCCTAGAAAATTAGTGTAATTTATATATTTCTTGTTTTAGTTATTAATTAGTTGTTTAATTAGTTTATGAAAGTTGTTTGAGTAGTTAAAGATTGTTTGTGTCGCATGTCTTCCATTGAAGGGCGTCGACTTCCAAAAATCCGATTTTGTGTAAAATTACATTTAATTGAAACCTCGCATATTAAAATTGGTTTATTATGTGTTTAACTTTCTTTGTCATTCAATGTTAGTGTTTATAGAGATAATCCGAATTTAAGAAGCGTGAGACCACTTTTTCTTAAATGTTTTATCACACAACTTTGAGTTAAATTTCTTCTTGCGTGATGTTTATGATTAATTAAAAATGCTCAATTACTTATTTTCGAACCGAAATTCTAATTATTAGGTTGTTTAGCCCATGGCAGGTATACGATCCCGACTCTCATTTTATTAATATTGATTAGACTTAACTTCTTAGTTTTTCCCTTTTTTTTAAACCATCATTTCATCTTTTACACTTTTATTCTTGAAATAATAAATCGATTAAAATCTATACTACATTCCCTGTGGATTATTGATACCTGACTTACCATTGTGCTTCTTTGTCCAGTGTAGTTATCGTTTGGATTTTTTGCATTAAGTCATCGAACCTATGACAATGATTTATGTATTACATGGCACACGGTTTTCCCTCGATCAGGTATGCGCTTTCCCCACCGACAAGCTGAAGAGCCTCTATTACCAGATTCATATCCTTCCCAAGACGAAGCAAATGGCAGCATGAATGAAGGAACCGAGATCGAATCCTGGATATGATCCATCACAGAAGCCACCCAGTCTTGGACGTCTTTCAACTAATTAGTCGACACCTGAACATACTAAAGGAAAAATAAGAAAAGAGCAAATTAGTTAGTCTGATGTAAAGAAATAAATTTAAAGGAAATTAGTGAACAAAAATGAAAGGTATATGTTGAGATAAAGGACATGCTCTGTCAGCCTCCTTCAGCATCTCCTGCTCCCACCTCATGTACCTCGGGGCCTCGGGGGTCCTCACAAGTGGAACCATGACCTCGTCATCCACCACTTGTCGTACTACTCTCTCCCCCAGATACCAGGAGTAGCCAAACTCATGCACCAATAGACGACGCAGCAAAGCATTCCCCCTGGTCTCCCCCATGTACTGGATGGCCATCCCCAAATGATAGAAGGTCAGCTGGAAGATCCATAGTGGAAAATAAATATCTAAAAAGGTCTACAAAGATAAATGATCTCAACAGGAAAGAAGAATTACCCGATTACTTGTTAGGCCATTCAAGACCTAACCCACCACCGCCATAGAGAGAGACTGCATCGACTGTCGGTTGGAGTTCTACCACCGGTACATACAACATAAGTCCCCCACCGACTCATACTTCAAGCCTATCAAATGGGCATTAAGCCCAATCACCTCATAAAACCACGTTTGCAAATGACAATGGTTATCAATGAGGAATCAAAAAACAAATAAAATGCATTAAGGAAAATGCACAAAGCAAAATTTTAAAAAGAAAATAATACCTCCAAAAGAAATATGGCACCAGTAAATGTCTGTCGGAAGCACTGGCTGAATGCATTCATAGACGAATAAAAGGTCATCAAAGTCAGGCTAACCGGGTCAAAACGAGGGATATTCGAAAATACCATCAAATACGATAAAAACCAAAAGTGGACAACGTCGCCACTCATCCCCACCAAAAACCCTACCAATAGCAAACGGATAAATAAACGGGCCATCTATCGCACCAGCAGCCCATCAGTCTCGTCAATTAATTGAATTAACAAAAAATCCTTCAAAAGAGAGAGACAGGTGGAGTCCCCTGAGACTATCCACCTCACTTCACCCACGGTTTCCTCCACTGCCACCAATATCACCCGCAAAGTCGGGTCCACCTCTATTTGGGACCCCTCGCAGTCTAGCCCCCGTAGTTGTTGTACATTGATGGGAGTAATTATCATCTCCCCAAAATAAAATTGCATTATGTGGGTGGTCTTGCACCACCTCTCTCTCAAAACACAAAGGACAACCATCAAACGGGGCATCTCATCCAATGCAGATGCTAAACTTCCGAAGCCAGCTGATGAAACCACCCAACGCACCACCAGAGGAAGGTTCTCCTAAACATACTTGAACCCCTTCGTCCCTTGAGAATGTAGGTTCGACGTATATATATATATATATATTTGTATGTCAAAACCAAAGGAAAAATCCTTGTTCAGAAAAAATAAAGAAATACGGAAAGGAAAAAGGAAATATACCAAAGGTCATTAACACTTACATAACTACTAGGGTTCACCACCCTAAAGGATTGATGGTACGTCGGCTCATCCAAAAGAGTCTTCTCATCCGAAATTGGATCAAATGAGTGAAAGACATTCTTATTGCCAAGCACTAGGGGCACTCTGGCTCGCCAGTCCAAATGCTCCCATTTGACAACACTCAACCATGCCATGTGGACTATACTTCTTAAAAAATCCACCATTTCTTAGTCTTGGAAGAGAAAAAAAATACAAGAACGGTTCGTAGAAAGGAAAGGCAAAAGACAAAGATCTGAAGGCTGTGAAAATGAAGAAATCTCGCCCCTTTTTTAGAAGAGGCTAAGGGACATGCCGATCGGTTATCCCTGGCCACATATCGATCAACATTATCCCTTCACCAGCCCGAGCTTGTTCAAGACATCATTCCACTGTCGTTCGGCACCCCCTACGCCCTACTGGTTGGCACCTCCCTGAAAGGTTTTACAAAAATTCTTGAGAAAATTACTAAAATTTCCTAATGAATTTTAGAACTTTTTTCACCCAGAAAAACATTTTTTTCAAGTCTCTTAAATCCCCAACTGAATTAATACCACATTTTCTCCTATAATTATTTCCCCAGAGGAATTCTTAAATCCAACTGGATATGTCCCTAGCAACCTGTGTAAGGAACACCGTAGAATTGAAAAAAAAATCCCTAGTAGGGTTGCGCCCAATCCTTAGATTAATATCTTTTTTCGAGAGGAATGTCAAAACTTTCTTAACAAAACTATGCCCCACGACTTACTTAAGACCTTAGAATTGTCTTTGACCCTCAGAATTGGTCACTTCTATTTAAGCCCTTCAAAATGGCTTCGACCCTCAGAATTGGTCACATCTACTTAATCCTTCAATTGGCTTCGACCCTTAGAATTGGTCGCACCTTACTTAAATCCCTAATAATTGGATTCAACCCTCAAAATTAGTGTCTTTTACTTAAGGTCCTCAGAATTAACCTCAACCCTCAAAATTGGTCCCTTCTACTAAGCCCTCAGAACTGGCTTCGACCCTCAAAATTGTTCACACCTTAATTAAAGCATTGGATTCGACCCTCATAATTGGTTGCTACTACTTAAGGTCCTCAAAATTGACATCGGCTCTCAGAATTGGTCGCTTCTACTTAAGCCCTCAGAATTTTATTTGACCCATTGAATTGATCGCTTCTACTTGAGGTCCTCAGAATTCACCTCGACCCCCATAATTGGTTGCTTCTACTTAAGATCCTCATAATTGACCTCGAACCTCAGAATTGGTCTCTCCTATTTTTTTGGTCCTTAGAATTTACCTCGCTCATACTTAAATCTTTTAGAATTTTCTTTGACCCTCAAAATGAGTCACGTTCTACCCTAGGTCCTTTGAATCGACCTTAGCCCATAGAATCTATTATCCCCAACATTACCTTAGGTCCCAAGAATTTGCCTCGACCCTTTGAATCATACATCCTTGTCCTTTAGGTCCCAGAATCGACCTCCTTCCCAAAAACATGATGTGGTGTCTATTCAATAACTTACACTTATTCCAATATCACTTGTCGAGGGGATATATAGAAACCACATTCTATTGATCCCTAAGTCTCTCCTTAGGTCCCTAACACATCCCCATTTCACTACAAACCCTAGGTTATACTCTGAGGTCATCAGGCGCTCCCAGGCCCGGTTTTACTTCCGTCAACTCTATCATCAGAGAGAAAACTCCATGGATTTTCAAAGAGATGTAAATACCCTTTTTGACGGTTTCCCCATGCATGAATCGGTATAATAGTTCAGACGAATGGACCATTTTACCATGAAAAATCAATCTAGAGGCCACCGGGCGCTCACTAGATCCGAATTAACCCTAGTCAACTTTATTGTCAGAGTGAAATATCTTTGAATCCTCCAAGGGAACTGATACACCTTTGCAACGGTCTACCCTATACATAAAATGGCATAACCGTTCCGTCTTCCCCTTAAAACCGATTTGGAGGCCACCGAGCACTCCCGAGCTCCATTTGACCAAGGTCAACTCTTCATATGAATGAGACTAAATGAATGTTTGAATATCACTAAATACCCTTTCAAACGGTCCACCCCTTGCACGAATCAACTTCATAGTACGAATGAGCAACCCATTTTACTCCGAAAGGTGACTGGGTGCTTTCGGGACCCGATTGATCAAAGTCATCTCTCAGCACCAACCGAAGATCTTTTTAATGTCAAAGTACCTCACATAACCTTTCCAACTATACATCCCCTACACAATTTGAATGTACGGTTTGGATCAATGATCCATTACCATCTGACGATCTCCCATCAAAAGGACCGATGAGATCCTTTGAGCCCTGTTTGACCCAAAGTAAACTCTCGGATTTGGGAGTATCCCAAGGGCTCTGGAATTTCTATCAATTAACTTTCTAATGGTACGCATGTGTGTGATTTGTATCAACGAATTGCGTTCTATAAACATTTTTCCAAAAAAAATCGACATGAGACTACCGATGGGCATGTCCATTTCCTTGCCTATCGGTAGTGTGTCTAGGATTACCTGCCGATTGGAAGGAATAGGTATATGCCGATAGGTCCACCCCTTACGCTATAAATATAAGGCAAGACCTCACTCCCAGGAACACCTCGGATCTACAATATTAGTGATATCCGCAACATTCCCTTACAATCAACAAAGTTTCCTTGTGTCAAATTCCCTTCCATATTTAATTACCATACTTTTCATACCCAATTTAACAAAATCTTATTCTCTCGAAGCCAACCTTCATCTCAACTCTTAAGGGATATCATAAAATATCAAGATCAAGCCTCAAATCTCTAAAGAAGGTCCAAAAATCCTTCCCTCTTTAATTTTTTTAATTTTGCATTAGTTACATCAATTCTTAATTTAGTTTTCACTTTATTTCATAAACTTTAATACCTCATCATTTATTAGTTATATTGCATATATTCTATTTTCTATAAAAAAAAATCAAGGAAAAAAGGGTTACACCTATATATTCAAACGAGATTATCCACTACAATTTCTCAAAACTAAAATACATTTTATACACACACACATATAATAAATACTCGTTCGAATCTATGGGATAAACCGCACCCTTATGTCGCATGCCAACTAGATGGACTTTGATGAATTTATAGGCTACGTAGGTGTTTCGGGCTAAAACCCGAGACTCTAGTCCAATTTTTTCCGTTTTAAATTTAAACCCTTTTCATTTATACATTATTCAATACCCATCATATTTGCGATTCATATCGACATTTTATCTAACAAATATTATCGTTTCATTATAACGATCAATATCTCGATAAACAAATACATCATATTTTTAAAACATTTTTTGGGAACATTTATATGGATGACCTGACTCCATTTTTTCCATGATATAAGTTGGGAAATTCCAATATCCATTTATATATACACGAACATACATTTCACGGAGAGATTAAGGAAAATAGCAACACAAGCCCATGATATACCGAAAGGGTGGGATGGGTGCCTAACACCTTCCCATTTCGTAAGTTAGCCCACGAACCTCTGAACTATTGAGTTCCTAAGAATTAGTTTGTATTTGATGCCGCTCTCTCGAGACGAAAACATGTTCTTTTTCCCATTTTGTGAAAAATAGGCTGGAAACTCCATATTTTTACATCACCCCAAATTGACGACGACCGAAGATCTCCTAAAGGAAGAGGACGCGAGACCTTCACGCCCTTTCCCCTTCCCCCGAAAAGGAGAATAAAAAGGGTGGAGACAAAAATGTTTATAGATAATGAGATTTGGTAAACATTGGTGAAATATTGTTCTTGCATAAATGATGATTTTATGAAAAATAGACATTTGTTGAGGTTGAAGAAATAAAGATGTCCTTTATGTCTTTAAAATTTATTTTTGTAAATGTGATGAATTCTACAATGAAATATGTATTTAAATCATTTTAAAGGGATTTTAGGGTTAAAATCCATTCTCTCATTTTTATAAACATTTAGTAATTTGACACTAAGTGAATAAAATATTTTCAGTAAGAATTATATGGTTTACACATGGAATGATAAAATTGAAAATTTTAGTGTGTGAACTAAAGGTTAATAATGTGGTAAGAGTAAAGTGTAAGACTACGTGAATAATGAAATAAATGGTATTTTCCTATAAAAGTAGTCTTATGTTTAAATGCAGTTCTTGAATGAAAAAAGTAAATAAATTTGTGTTTAGGAAAGTGTTGATAAAAGTATTCATTAAGTCTTAAAGGGTAAACATAAAAAAGTTAGTGTGTAACTTAGTAATGTTGTAAAGGATGAACACTTATGGAATTAAAAATGGATTAAAGGTGAAAAAATGTTTCCAATTAATAAGAATACTAATCCAAGTGTAAAAAGGTGTTGAAGTGTCAAAACACTTAACAAGTTAGTGTGAATAATTTAATACTGTCTTTGGGAAAATTAACACTTACGAAAATGATGGTAAAGGTGATTTTGGAAACAAATGGGTAAAATGGTAATTTTACATAAAGTGGAACATTTTTATGAAATAAGATGTTGGAACATGAGTTACACAAAGTGCTCCTAAACGATTGTGATTTTGGAATAAAATCGAGGTTAAAGTGTAAAGGACATGGAATGGTAAGATTTCAAAATGTAAAATAAGTTGGGCCGGTAAAGTCAAGGGTTTTTTCCTTCGGCCGGTTTAAAAGGAATACTGGAATAAAGCAAGAAGGGACTAGAACCCTTAAGTTAAAATCCCTAAAACACTGACCTGAGCATATGGTGCGCATAGCCGGTGGTGTGTAGCTTGTGGAAGTATGTGGTATTGGAAGATTCTGAGAAAAGATAAAAGAAATATGTATCATGTCAAGAAATGGGTCGTATAGTAAAATGTGTTAATACAACCTAACTTGAATGAACGTAATAAATGTTTCGGTAATAGGGAAATGGATAAGGAAATGTGTAAATCTATAAATGTCCACAAAGGAAGTAAAAAGGCTAAAGTAAGTGGGTAAATGGGTAATTAAGCAACCAAGTAGTCAAACCCATAATTTTCATAAGCATGCAATGAAAAATCTTTTCAAATGACAAATAAGTATTTTCTAACACGATATATGTATGTGTTGAAAGGGTTAGTTTCAATGAAAATAATAAAGCGTATTAAAATGAATAAAAGGGTGATTCCGATAAAGGAATGTGTTTGGATAAATCAAATGTAATGGTTTTCAAGTGTTGAAATGGTGTGTTAAATGAAGTGAGAAATGTTAAGAATGAGTAAATGAAGTCTTTTACAAGATTAAGGTAAATTAATGTGGACAAGTAAGGTTTTCGGATGGAAAATGGTGAATGCATTGAAACATGTGTTTTTAAAGGTATATATATATAAATAAGCCTGGTTTTTGAATTTGGAAAATGTAAAAGCCCAATAAGGGCCATGATTCTTCTAGAGAAATAACGGGTCAAGATTACCTCTCCCATTTCCATTTTTTTATTTTTTGGAAATTTCATTTGTGTTAGACGGGGGTTCTTTGATTCTTCAATTATTAGGGTTTTTATTGAAGCATTTCTTTCTCACTTTCACTTTGGGTTTAGTTTCTAGGTTATGAAATTGGGTTTATAGTTCCATTTATCGCCATTATCCCCATTCAACATCATTACATAGGTTATATGTTTTGTTTATGGATCAGTACTTGATGTTTACATTTCTAAGATGGGTTTTATGTTACTTTTTTGCAGATTGAACCCTAATCATTATGTCTTTCAAGATACACTCATAGGTAGTAACTTGAAATACAAAATTCGTTGTTATTTTGTGGATTTTTATTAATTATTTTAATTTGATACGTTTTATTTGTGGCTTATGTTTTCAAACTGACTTTCATGTTTTGCATGAATGTAAATTGTTTTGTGTGATTTTTTACATAATTATGTTTTCTTGATTCAAACAACCTCTGAATCTTTGTTTATTGGCTATTTATGGGACCTTCGTTTAAATTCTCTTTCTCATGTTATTGATTGTTGGTTGAATTAAATTTAATTATCTTAGTTGGCAATGTATATTAGTTTTTCTTATTTTGTTATTCAATACTCTATTTAAGGGGTGTAGATATTGATTGTACATTGTCATTTGTTTCCAATTTAGTTGTTCAGAACATCTGTCTCAACATTTTGAAATTAGACCTAAAATGAATGTTCTTTTGTCATTTGTTTCCAATTTAGTTGTTTAAATGTGTTAGGGACTTTTTGTGGTTGGTCAGACAGTAACATGTTCCTCGGTGCACTTAACTTATGTGTGGCTTATTTACTTATGACATGAATTTTTAGTGGGGTTTCACATATGATGCATAGATCACTTTGATTTCTTTTTACTTTTTACTTTTGTTACCTTTTTTTTGTTTTACGTTCTAATGGGAGTTTTCGTATGTTTTGTGAATTATATTCACCTAGCGCAGGTACTAGGTTTTGGCTTTCATGTGCTATTTGATTTCTTGTACGATATTCAGCAACTAGCATATGATTTTTGTAAGTAATTTTTTTAAATCCTTACTTTAAGTTCAAATACTTGGTCACTTTCATTCATTTATACCTTTTAGCTATTGTTCTCATCTGATTTGGGTTTTGATATTTATTAAGGTCTATTTCGTTAAGAGATTTTATTCTCCAACTTTGTTCTCTAACTTTGGGCATATCCTTTTTGATATTTCCTATATAAATATTCGGAAACTCTTGCAAACTCTTATTATTTTTTTATGTTTGTTAGTTTAGGACAGCTAATAAGCACTATAAGTACCACAAAATGTTGATAATTTGGTTTCTTCTTTGTAAATCTATAGGTCTAATCAAAATATAATTTTGTGCCAATTTGGGGTTGTTTTGATGTCCCATAACGGAAGAGGGTAGTGGAGTGGTGATTTTTATCAAGGTGTTTTTACGTTTCTAATTCCATTTTTTTTTTACTATCTCAGTTCACAAATAGGTATTTTCTCCACATCCTTTTTGTTTTATGGCATTCTTAATTTTCTTGGTTTACAAATGAGATTTTATTCAATGTTTGCATTTGTTGAAATCATTTGCAGAAGCGAATCCATTTTGCTTCACTGAAACAATAGTAATCATGATTTGTCTTTGTTTGGGAATATTCATTTTGTAAATTCTATATTTAGGATCTGGAAATGTTATTCACTTGATTTTTTGGGAACATATATCATTTTTGGTTGGAAGTACTAATTATTTTTTTAAAATACAACAATTGTAGTAAGATTAACTTCTTTTCTCCATTTGTTAATTTTCTTGAAATTGCCAGTCTCACAAAAGAGAGTTCAGTAGGCCGACCTTGAAACATTAATTGCAACTTCCAATGAAAATTGGAAAAAAATCCTAACGATTGTCACACTCAATTTATCAGTACACCTATACTCAACTGTTCTATTTCTTAGACATCCCCCCCCCCCCCCCACCCCCAACACACAAACACACAGATTCATCACCACGAACACTTTATAGTCCTAAAAAGGAGTACACATAAAGTCTTTGGGAAACTTAAAGTAAGAAATTGAATTTATACCCTTCTTCTCAAAATTTTAGTAGCCTCAATTTATTTTATTAAATATTTATTTTCATTTGTAGGAGGAGAAAGCAGAATATCCAAAGAAGCAGTTATTACTATTACACTTGTTATTCCATTTTTTCTTGGCATAAGCATGTGGATACTATTGTGGTTCAGAGAAAAAATTAAAGGTAATGGGTTTGGATTTACATCGGGCATATGTGGGGCAACTTGATAAAATTACTAAAAAGAGGGATATGGTTGTAATTGCATACAATCCGAGCAGATGATCATATCAGTTCAGTGTTAAAAAATGGGTTTCCATCTCTTTTATTCTCGAACTTATTTGATTAGTAGTAAAACAACTCATGAAAATACGTTTTATTTGAACAGAAAGAATAAGAAACAACTAAAACAGCATGATTCTCAGTCAGGTTTGATCTATCACATCAAATTTCATTAATTTATGATAATACCAAATCATATGCACTTAATAGCCATATGGTTAAATCTATGTTCAGGAACTTCTTGCATTTCTATTAGATGGACTTCATGAAGATCTGAATCGTGTCAAACACAAACCTTACATCAAATCTAGAGATGCAATTGGTCGGCCAGATGAAGAAGTTGTTGATGATTATTGGGTTAGTCATTACCAGATTCACATTCGTACCCGTAAAGCACTACATATTGCTTTCTTTCCATAAAACACAAAATATACAGTATGGAACTACTCTACTACTCTACAAAATATAAACAGTGATATAAGTAAGTGTTACAAATTAGCTCATTCATGTTTATAATTTAGTTATGTTCCATTTCATGTTTGTTTGTTGTGTGAGAAAGAAAGAGACGCAAATAGTTAAATTGGTGCATCTCCTGCAGCCAAGGAAAGATCTTCTACCAAAACCAGAGTCTCCAAAAGAATACGATATGTGGAAATCAATTTTTATTCAAATGAATTGCATATTTGAATTTCAAATTTTTTGGTTCTTTGTATTTCAAATGAATTTTTATGCAAATGAATTTTTCTATTGAAGTTGTAATTAGTTATGAAAAAGATTTATAAAATGACCATAGGTATGTTGTTAAGGCTGGTGATACTTTAACATCAATGACATTCAGAGGTATTAAAAATACATGGAGTTGTGAATCTGGATATAATTTTGCTTTATTTATAGCTCAAGTATTAAAACCTCGCTAATTAGTATGATGTTTATTTGTGCTAATAATGATTTTTATTTGTGCAGTGTGATGTTTATTTGTGCAAATTCGGATAATGGAACCGAATACTCAAGCCCTTCAGTACATCACAAAGCAAACTAACCTATATATCTTCATAGATCACATTCTCTCGTTTGAAGATACTTCGTGAAGATGGTTCGTGGCACATTATTATCATTGTGAGAAGATGAGAAGAACAAATTCAAAGGTATCAAATTTTGTGTTGTGGGTGATTATGTAAAAGCCCCACTGAATAGATATTTTTTCTTATTTTGTTCAGTTTTTAGGTGTTTTTAAGTTTTTTGCTTGTTGGAGGGATAAGTTAGAGGGGCCCTTCTCTTAGCCTACTAGGATAATTATTGTTGGTTTTCTATTTTGTCTTTAGCTTTAAGTCTGTGAGTAGCGCAAGGCCCTATGTCTCTTTTGTATTTTATTGATTATTTTTAATTGTAATGTTATCAATCTCTTTATACACATCGAATCTACATGAATCAATTTTGTGTGTCCTTGGCTCCACATTATGAATCAATTTGACATACAAACAAATAGAAAACAGAGGAGAAAAAAAAAGGTACAGAAGAAGATGCTTTGAATCCAAAAGTTTCAAGTTTGGCTTAACTTCTTATTTTATGTTCATTAGAACAAACATGTTAATTAGTGATATATACAATTTGTTATTAACTGTTGGGTGGAATTAGATTCTTATTTTTTCAGTGAACACATGAGTCATCACTAACTCGGTTATTTTGACTTAGCCCCTCCATGTTCATTTGCATCAAACAACTTATACCTTATGCAGTATCTTTTTTTCTCGAGGTGCAGTTGGGGTTAAGGTTAATTATTGAAGTGTAGGGGTAAGTCTAAATACTGGATTGACTAAGGGTGTAAAGTTAAAAAAAATTACAAATTTATATTAACCAAAATTATTGGGATCCTATAATTTAGACTAGTTCTTTCAACTGATGCTTTTACATATGTTTCCTTCCTTTAAAATTTCCTTTTAACGCATTATTTTTTTTCACTATGAACATATTAATGCTTGTGACGGTTTTTACTGCACTGCTTCTCTCGAAACAAGGCATATAAACCTAAGATGTGGACTGAAACCTGGACTGGATGGTAAATTTGCTAACTTATCATCTATATTGTGTTTAATTAACATTAACAGTATGGTAATTGCCTTAACTATGTTGATCAGGTTTGCTAATTTTGGAGGTTCAGTTCCTTACCGTCCAACTGAAGACTTGGCATTTTCAGTTGTAAGGTTTATATACAGAAGGGGGGAATTTCATTAATTATTATATGGTAGGCCCATTGATTTTTG
The DNA here is from genome assembly GCA_949130495.1 of Sambucus nigra. Lineage (NCBI taxonomy): Eukaryota > Viridiplantae > Streptophyta > Magnoliopsida > Dipsacales > Adoxaceae > Sambucus > Sambucus nigra. Next base: position 448,311,521 of record OX422212.1, on the reverse strand, counting down.
TATTTCCTAAGTGAACCAATCACTAGATTAAATTGTACCAATACTCTTTTCTTTGTTTTTGTGCTCTCAATACCATGGAGGAGCGAACTTTGGCAGGATGGTTGGTGGTCCTTTTATTTCCACCAACTATGATTAACATGATCCTCTTCATGAATTTTGTATTCACACAAGATTATCTTCTAGAAGTGGCGATTAACTTCGAATTTTTTATCTAGCATTTAGCTTACAGTTTCACTGTTCATGAGACTAATGTGTTTTATGTGTAGCTTCTACTTTGTTGACTCACGTTTTCACTTCAATTTGGCTCTTATTTTTTTCACTGCATGACTCATGTTTTAATGTTTCTCAATGTGATTTTTCTAATAGAATGATGCTATCGAGTGTTTCGACAAGTTTTCAACTACTCCATGATTATCTGAATTTAATGAATACAAAGCGATGCAAGTGTGATACAATATGTTGAAAGAGATATTGGATTCAAAGTGATCTTTAGGGTTGTTTGAATTAAAGGGATACCTCTCTATTGCTCAAATTCAATGGTTGGCTGCAGGTTTATATATGTTTTATTTTAAAGAGTACGTGAGGGACAAATCTACAACAGTGGGTCAGCCCGTTGACGATGTCTCAAACTACTTAGATGCTTTTACATTTTCTTATCTAATTATTACTTTTAAATTATATTAGGAAAGAATATTAGATTTCACTAACTACAAACTTTAAGGGTAGCCCTGTAATTGATTGTCCTTTCACTTCAAATTACTATATTTAGCTCTCCTCTACGCTTTCATCTGTGGGTATTGAATATTGTTGTGATAAGAAATGATTTTTTTTCTTACTATAGTACCTTATAATATCAGTATGGTTGGTGTGTGATGATTATATTTAGTGATATTTTAACTACCCTCCATATTCAAGCCGTCGGTTGGATTTGCTATTATAATACACTTCATTGGATTAATATTTACATTGTGAGTTATATTTTGCTATGTTCGACATTGATGCGATAAACGTGACATGTTGTAGAAATAATTCCAACACGACTGTTGTTGCCACCCCCAACACATGTAATAAGCATGTAGCTTACATTAAAAAATTCCAACTGTGCCTTCAGGCACGGGCATCCTCTAATATATATATATATATATATATGTAGATACATACATATTTTTTTCATGCATGTGGCTGTAGCGTGTTTGTATCCTTTCTTTTGTTAGTTTCTATAGTGTTTTGCATATTCCCCCTGGGTATAGGCTCACACCCTCGCTTTATTACAGTAAGTTGGGTACGATTTCGTATATTGATAGTACAATACAGGTAAGTATACTTTATTTATTTTACATTCCTAGATTTATTTACTTGGACTTCGGGGTGCTCCCCATGGGTTCCTTATGTAGTTTACTTCGAAACTGTAATCGCATGCTAACAAGTGAAATTGTAACTAAAATAAAATTGGAATATCAACATTACTTTTGTTTTCACATTGGACTTCAACCCTAACGTTCGGGTCAGATAAGGTTGAGTCATGGGTACCTATATATCTGGGTGTGGGAGTCAAACAATTAGATAGACGGTTCCTTTGAAATCTTACTTCTAGTGCCGGTACGGATGGTGAGTGAAAACATTTCCTTTACAACCATGTGCTTTGATATTTCTAATGATTTCTCATCCAAATGTCCTTAACTCTCGATCAAATCCGACCTCATGCATGGTAAGTCTCACAAGCAAAATCTAAAAAAGGTACCATCGTGATTAACTTGGTCTATCTGAGTCGTTCGTTGTGAAACAATGGATTGAAATATCCCAAATGGTCGTCGTTAAAGAGAATACGGATCCTAAATAGTAAAGTTACAAAATATTGTTTGCAGGCACTAAATATTATTTCTTACCCAATAAGAGTGATTCACTTGCATGTGTACCCACTTGTCTTCACACACAAGAACTATATATACTTGCATAATTACTTATTCCTTTTTAGTTTTAAGAGGAAGATTTTAAATAAGAAAAAACATTCATCATATTTATTTATTGTTCTCTTATATGATTTTCAATCTTTTTTATTCATTCTTGAATTATTAAAAGTAAGACTTTAGTAGTAAATAAAGCTTTGGAAAGTCATTTTCCAATAATTAGTTCTTCCTGAGATATAATCGTACATCATAGTTGTAGTCAGTGGTTAATAGGTTGATCCATTGAGTCGAAACATAGTTTTCTTTTATTTTAAAGAAAATATTAGTGGTACGAGAGTTGAAGACATTGGTTGAGTCAAAAACTAGTCGTGGTTATGGAGCATTCTCCAACTGTTTGACGTCTCCTCAAAGAATAGTTAGGGAATGAGTTTAAAGAATGTTCATGAATGATTGGATTATAATTAATTGTCTTTTATTTCTCATCCTCTACCATAGGACATTTTTCATTCATTTCATCCTTGGGTTATTTTTCATTAGTGGTGTTTTCCTCATAGAATCAATTTTATGTGATTTGATTTATCTTTCCACATATTAGAATCACTTGTTGAAGATAGATTTTTTTAGAGTCTAATATTGATATACAATTTTTTTTATCAAATAGACCTTTGGATTATTTTTACCCTTTGATAAATTTTTAACACTCAATCAATAGTTAATTATAATTGGATCGCTGTCGTCGGCAACTCTCACTCTCGTCTTCATTACCTTGTACACACATGTCCATTTATGTCAGAACAACCCTTGTGTTCCCATATAGATTCCATGACCTCTTTTGATTATGGGATCTCCTCCATGGAAACGTCTATCTCTAACTCTTTTGTTGAATTCCCATGTTATGCAGTGGTGTTATCCTTCTTAATGATATAGAGATAGGAATCATCATTACTAGTCCATAAAACTTTTTGTATTAATCTTAAGCTATTATGCATTAATTATTGAAATTTATAACATAACCATAAGGGAAATAATCTCCAATTGTATAGGTTTTCGTAATTCCATTACATTGACGAGGGAGTGAGTTATAATGACAGTGGAATTTCTTAAAGAAGTCTAATACCCACAAAATGTACATGATTTTGTTTTCCTAATCACAAAATCATTCAATCATTTTGTAGAGGGGGCTTGAAGGTAATCCTGAGATTAGGGATAATTCCCTAATTGGCAATAGTGTTTGAGATTAAGCAGCCGAGGCAGCTCAAGCGTGGCAACTCTGCGCGGCAACTCAACAAGGCATCTTAGCGTGGTAACTCATATTTAGCTTGTTATGTTAGTCATATTGTATATTTGTTTATAGACTGTAAACTATAACGGTTGTAATGTTTTAACGAGACTAATAACGAGTTTTAGTGTGAGGTCAAATGGTACTCGCGACAGATCAGGCTTGGTAGGGCCTGGGAGAGCTTCCATGATCTATCGAATGACCTCGCTGTGGGAACTTTAGAGGGAATTGGTTTGGAGGATTGAGAAATAAGGCACCGTTGGGACTCACCCCAACCATCTTACATACACCTGGTAAAACACCGAAGGACCCTGACAGTGGAACCTCGGGCAGAGCAGCTTCGAGTTTCATCGGGCATTGAGTTGTGAACCAAATAACCCTCTACTTAATGTCACATCTACTGTATGTGATATCACTAGCCATCTAAACAATATCAGACCTGCACTCGAGTAAACCACCATGGTATTTGGGGCTGTCAGGCAGTCGGTGAGCCACCTCTGCGACAACAGCCCCCCTGACATAGTGGTTGGGCAAAAGGCATGTCTTGGCATTTAATATTTATGACGTGGAGACAACTAGTTCATCAGGCTTTTAATGTTGTGACATAAAGTATGAGGGACATCTTTCATGGACTTAAATGACTGAGTTGCCTCTGGGGAGGTGTGGGGGGCTATTTAAGGACCCCAACCACCTTTGAGGAAGACAAACCCTTTTTTTAGTCTGGGAAGTTATTACCAGACAAGGAGCTTTACCTTCTCACCATTATTATTTATTACGAAGCTTTTAATACTTGACAGAGATTCTTGAGAGGACTAGGTGTGTTCATACCTGCCTACCAAGATGTATCTAGGGTGCTTACTTCTCTCTCCCTCTAGCTGAGTTACTTCTAAAGTTCATTACTATTTTCTAAGCTATACACGAGAGTCTTTGTGAGTTTAAACTGAGCTTAACTTTATTGCGTCTGTGTTTGTGGGTCCTATCATTAACCCAAGGCTTTGGCCAAGTAGTTTATCCTTACCGTACTGAAATAGGGGTTACGCCTCCATTTATCTTATCTAAACTACCCTGTTACACATTTTTCTTAACATACCTTTTAAATTCTTATTGGAGTCATCCGTAGAATGATTATTTTTTGGATGATAGGTAAAAGATTAGTTCATCAAAAATCCATATTATTTTACAAGCTCGGTGTCCTTAACATCAAAAGGTATCCCATTATTATAGACCAACTCAAACGGTACACTATATTACCTTCTTTCTATTCAACACAGTATAAGATTCAGATTATACCCATTTTTTGATGTAGTTGATGGATACAAATATGAATTCATGGTCGTTGGAGGCCTTAGGGTGACCTTTCCAACGATGTTGATTTCCCCTATTGTGAATGTCCAGGGAGGGGTCATGATGCAAAGTTCTCTCAGAGGCATGTGTTTCCAGTTTCAAAATTATTGGAAAGTAGGCGATCTTTAAACATATCAGATACAATCACGTTGTGGGGTAATCCAATAATTTCCTTTGCAGTTTATTTTATTTTGTAACGCGTGGTAGTTCATATTAGGTCCATTACCTCCACCGGGGATGTCTTCCACTACATTTTTTTCATCCTCTTGGGTAAGGCATCACATATGGTTTCCATCAGAGTTTCTCTTCTATAACTATGAGCTTAAATAATGAATTTAATGGATCATCTTTGAAGTACCATTTTGTCTATTTTGTCTAATTCTCGAGGATAAGTTTCATCCCCAAGGAGGTTTTTGATGTTGTAGTAGAAGTGTTATTTGTGTGTGGTGTTAGTAAATCATATTTTATAGGTGAAACAAGTTTTTTTGTGTTTTTAAATATCTACTGGTACCTTATATATTAATTTTGGTATGTGTACCACTATGGGGAGTGCATATACATCTTCAAATTGGGAGGCCATTTCATCTACGTAGCCATGGTAGGGCATCATTTTTCCCCTTTAATTTTAAATTTCCTAGAATTAGACAAATGATTATAGTTAAATCTCTACATATTTCCAAATTTTATATCCCCTTATAATCAGACATTTTTACTTTAGTAATGCAAGCTTCATATTCAGAGATGTTGTTCTCGTAATCTAAGCCCAATTTTAATGGTGGTGGTTGGTGTTTACTATTTCATAAGATTAAAGATATTTTTATTCCATATACCTTTTTGTTAGTAGTTATGTTGGAGTATAGCTTCCATCAATGCTCATCATAACTTTCGATTATCAGGATTTACTTTTATATAAATCTATCGATAATTTCCTCCATTTGTTGCAAAGGGAAATTTGCCAAATAATTATAAATGTACTTACCTTTTATTTTTATTAACTTTTAATGAACATACTCAATATCAAACTTTGAGCAAGAATAACCGTTGGGACCTTTATCTAATGATTCCATGTTTTTCAAGTATGTACTTTAAAGGATCCATTATTTCAATTGGAATGAAGTAATGTAATGCCGAAACATTTTAGTTACCCACGTAAGGGATATGCATGACTTTTCCAAAACCATATATCTTTTTTCATAGTGGTCAACTTTAGGTCAGCGTAGTAGATGGAGTGTTACTTTAATGATTATTTAATGCATGGAACTATAATGGTGCTAGTGTCCATGTTAATGAGTTCGAAATATAGTAGAAGTAGTGATCATGGCTTGTTGAATTCCATATATTGTTGGAATCTTTAGGTAACAACTTGAAGATAGGACCACACATCGAGGTAATTAGTGATAAGTATCTTCTTATATAATGTACTCTTTCAAAAAATGCTTGGACTTAGTTTTATATTTTTATTTGTGACATTTCTATAATGATGTTCACTTTTGGACGGGCCTACTTTGATCCTTCTTTCATTGATATATAATGCCAACAACTTCCCTTGTGTTTCCTAAAGGAAGAACTTCCAAGAGTTCAATAACATATGATACATGCATAATTCTATGAAAAGTTTCTAAAATGATGGTATATGAGCTTAACGTTTCATGGATTTGATCATCATGTCAATGAAATATACCTCAACTTATTTATGTCATTCGTTAAGGTGGTAAACCCTCATTGGCATATAAATCCTATAGTTTGAGCACCAAATTTCATAATCTTATAATAGAATGATCCCCAAGGGTGTTGTGAAGGATGTTTTATCTTGGTGATGAAGGTGTATATTGATTTTATTATACCCGGAGAATCAATCTATAAAGGATTACAAGGCATGGTGGGTAGTGTTGTCATTGATAATGTCAATTGATGGGGCTGAAACTTGTTTAGACCCCATACTCACCCAATACGCCCCCTTAGAATAAAAAAAATGCTATGAAAGAATTTTTTTACAGACATTAGGATATATAGTCTGAAGAGGTATGTACTTTAAATGTATGTGTTTTCCCTCGGGTATATACAAAATAAAATTAAACAATTATAACAGACTAGTTCCATATTTAATTTGGTATCCAGATAGTTACATCCCACACAGCTTAGGTGAAGGAAAGTAATGGTTCATATATGTATATTTTTACTTTTATAACACCGAGACCTTTTCACCTCTACTATTAAGTGTGGTTTATAACATGAGATATCAGGAGTTCATTTCCCGTTGTAACTAGTTTATGGATATGAGTTAGATAAAACCCCATACCATAATAAGAAGTGGTTAAATTGGGGGAAATGTTGATAGTGGTAGAGTGGGGTATTACAAAATGGTATTAGATTTAGTACCCTTCCAGAATAACTTTGATAATGTGTTGGGGATGGATGATGAGTGTCCATGTGCTCAAAATTGGCATCTAAAAAAATAATAAAAATTTCGTATCTATAAGAAGAAAGATTTTCCTTTAATTTCTTGTTTGGTTAAAAACAACACCTTAGGTCTACGTGACAAATTATTCACCAAACATCTTAAAAAAAATTGTATCTTCAATATTAGTTGATTCAATATAAGTGATGAAAGGAAAGCAAAATAGAAAACCATCATGGAATACCAAGAAAAACCCACATCGGGAAGAATGTCGGATCAAAAGAATGATAAATGTACTATTGTAGCGTTTTACATCTAAAAGATAGAAACTCACACCCTCTCAATAATTTTATCAACTAGACATTCTTTCCCACCATATATGTGACACCCCTTGTAATTAATTACCGGGTGATCAGTCCTTAATTAATTAATTTCAGAATATCAAGTTGGTTTAGATAATGCATCACTGTCGAAAGACTCAAATTTTAATTTAATGAAACTAACCACCTAATATTTAAAAAGCTTGGAGTCAAAATTTTATGTTGTTATTAACTGTAGGTACCTCGATTTGTTATTCTGGCCCAAGACAAGTAGCCCAATAAGAACGGCCCAAAGTCTGGGAGCCCACCATCTCAGAACACTCAATAACGACTTAGTCTATTCCTAAAATATCGTAAGGAGAGATATTCTAGGAATTGTGGATTGGCGTGGGGGAGTCTAACACCCCCACTCTCCGAAAACAAACTTGTATATAACAAACCCTAACCCTGGGGCATAGGGCACGCATTGTATTTCCTATAAAACACTCCCTATAGTAAAGAGAAATAATATTGAGAGAACCACCGTGGACGTAGGCATTCTTGCTGAACCACGTAAATATTTTGTCGTGTGATTGACGTTCTTTACATTCTTTATTTGCTTTGGTGATTGCCTTTTCTTATTAATTTGTGCAGAAATTAATTGTCACCACAATTGGTGCCGTCTATAGGAATCGTTCATCTTCCTTTTAGAAAGCCCCCACCAACAAAAAATTTGGAATGTCTAGTCACAGTAGAAATTCCCCTCAGGCAGGGGATATCCAAGAATAGCCTACCCCTCGTAGTATCAGATCTGAAGTTCGACGTTCAGGTCAAAGGGCTTTCCTAGAGAGGCAAGCCTCAAAGGAAAATCAGGGACCTTTCAGGTCTACACAAATCTCGAGGTTGATCGATGCCTATGAGGCAAGGCTCAATGAGCAAGGATAGGCTACTTGCAAGAAAGCAGTTGAGAATGCTCGCCTCAAAAGGAGATTAGAAAGGATGGAAAAAGACCTCCATCGTAGCACCAGGCGACGTCAATATCGCACTCCTAGCCCTTAGACGAGCAAGTCTCGCTGCTAAAGAAGGAGACCTAGAAGCGGAACCCAAAGGATCGAGGAACACTCGTCAGATGATGACTTGCTCAAGCAACAACGACCAGCTCGCCGCTGGAGGAGCCCTTCTAGAGGAAATGATGACATACGAAATTTGGTCCTAAGAGAAATGGACCAACACCCAGCACATCGGGGTGCCAAATCGACTAGAGAGCTATCTCGACGAGCTCTCAGGACCCAAATGAAATGCATTTTCTCAAGGGAGATAGAAAAAGAAGAAGACCCCAAGAAGTTCGCTATTCCAAGATTCAAGATCTATGATGGAAAGAGTAACCCTATCGATCACGTTAAGCAGTACATGCAGGTCATGACTCTCTGGGACAGCAGGTACGCACTAATGTGCCAGATATTTCCCTCGAGTTTGCATGATTTGGACCAGAAGTGGTTCGAGAGACTCCCTCATAGATCCATCAGGAGCTTTGAGTCCCTGACAGAGCTCTTCACGGCTCTCTTTATTACTAATAGTTTCCATCCAAAGAGGATGGATGCCTTGCTAATAATGAAGAAGACGCCCTAGGAAAGACTTCGGGACTACGCAAAAAGGTACTGGGAGTTGTTCAATGAGGTCAAGGACTTCTCGGAGCAGGTAGCAATGGCCTCTTTCAAGATTGGCCTACCCAGCTCTTGCCTCTTACACCAATCCCTGACTAAGAAGGAGGCCACAACCATCGATGACCTGATGGCTCGTATCGAGAAGTATGACAAAGTTGATGATGTGAGTCGCCTCGGTGCAGGGGAGAATGGTCGAGCTAAGCCCACCGTAAAGGGAAATGACAAGGCAGAAAACCAGAAGAAAGGGGGAAAGAATGGGGGCAAAGGTGGCTCTAATAATGGAAACAAGAGCAATGCTTCGAAAGCATTTCAGGTATTAAACATTGTCTTCAAGGAACTAGTCTACAAGATCCTAGCAAATATCAAGGACGAGCCATTTGTTAAGTGTCCCAGAAAGATGGGAGGAGATCCCTTAAAGAGAAATAACCCTCTAAGATGCGCTTTTCATAAGGAAGGAGGACATAAGACTGAGAACTGCAAGGCTCTTAAGTCTCACCTTGAAGAGTTGGCCCAGGTCGGGCACGTAAACGAGTTTGTGGAGAAGAAGGAAGAGAAGGTTGTTGCCAATGGAGATAAAAGGCCCGAAAACGTACTCGAGGATGATGCTCGCCATGAATTTGTAGTAATTCATGGAGCATCTGATCTAAAGAAGATTCAAGGGAATTCAACCCTAATGGAAGTAAAATAGCTTACAGTAGTAATGCAAGCTTTTCAGATCAATCCAACGAAGTCATAGTCAGGAAAGCGTCGACGAGCAGATGATGTCGACTATAGTAAACACATCATGTTCACAGATGAAAATCTAGTTTGAGTAAGAACCCCACATCATGATGCCTTGATCATTACCCTCAGGATAGCCAATTATGACATCGACAAGTTGCTCGTCGACCAGGAAGCTCATCTGAGGTAATGTATCTCGACCTATTTAGGAAATTAAAGTTAAGCATTACCGACTTGAAGAAAGTCATCGTCCCTCTAGTTGGCTTCGCTGGTAAAGTAAATATCCCATTGGGAAAGATCATGCTCCCAGTGAGGGCCAGAAGTGTCTCCAAGATGATCAAGTTTCTAGTAGTCGACATTGACTCACCATACCAAGCTATCCTCGGCAGAGGATGGCTACATGCGATGACGGAAGTCCCCTCGACCTACCATCAGAAACTCAAGTACGTGACTTAGGGTGGAGTGATGGAGATCCACGAAGATCAAGGGATGGAAAGAAGGTGCTTCATAGTATCCATTCACCCAAAACCAGAGAGGAAGTTCGAGAAGGCCAAAGAAAAGCTTAACAAACAAGAAGGTTTGATACCTTCAAAATATCACCTAAAGTATGGGAGACCCGGAGTGGAGGAAACTAGGCTCCTCCCCTCTGAGCGAGTCATTAAAAACCTGGAAGAGATTACAGCTGGTGGGAGCGAGAAAGACAGAATGTTCGTGATTGGAGCTTACCTCACAGATCGAGAGAAGAAGAAATTGATGGTACTATTGAGGAGAAATCTAAAGGTTTTCGCTTGGGAACCATACGAGCTGCCTGGAATTGATCCATGTGTGGTTTGTCATCAGTTGCACGTTTACCCCACTTTCAGACCTATCACGCAGAAGGCACGGTGAACTGCGCCCGATAAGGCCAAGGCTGTAGAGAAGGAAGTAGAGAAGTTATTGGATGGAGGATCCATACGGGAAGTTCAATTCCCTAAATGGTTGTTGAACCCAGTAGTAGTTCCAAAGAACAATGGAAAACGGAGAGTTTGTCTCGACCTCACTGTTTCCCTCTCCCAAAGATCGACCAGTTAGTGGATGCCACAGTAGCTCATCAGAGGATGAGTTTTCGGGTCTCATACTAGGGGTATCACCAGATTCCTCTGTATGCTCCAGACCAATACAAGACAGCATTCATCATAACCATCGGGTTATATTGTTATAAAGTTATACCCTTTGGGCTAAAAAATGCAAGATCAACCTACCAGCGGCTAGTCACAAAGATGTTCAAGGAATAAATGGGAGATACCATGGATGTCTATATTGACGATATGCTCATCAAGAGAAAGAACAAAGAAGACCACATCTAAGACTTATCAAGGACCTTCGAAATCCTCAGGAAATACCGAATGAAACTCAATGGGAGTAAATGTTCTTTAGGTGTCCAGTCAGGAAAAATTCTCGAGTACTTGGTTAGCGAGAGAGGCATTGAAGCCAACCTGGACCAGATTGATGCGATCAACAAGGTAAAGCCTCCATGCACGATAAGAGACGTACAGAAGCTAACGGGCATGCTCTTTTCCTTGAATCGATTCATCTCGAAGTCATCCGAAAAGTTCCAGCCATTCTTTCAGCTATTGAAGAAGAGAAAAATAGTGGAGTGGAATCAGGACTGCTCGAGAGCATTGGAAGAGCTCAAGGCTTATCTTAGAACACCACCCTTGCTCGTAATACCTCAAGAGAATGATTCCCTATACTTATATCTTGTCGTCTCTAGCCACGCCGTCAGTTCTGCACTGGTGTGCGAAAAAATAGGAATCCAACACCTAGTCTACTACGCGAGCAAGACCATATTGGACGCCGAGCAGCGGTACCTACCATTGGAGAAGCTCACCTTTGCACTAGAGGTGGAATCGAGTAAACTGAAGCACTACTTCGAATCTCACACTATCATCGTCCTTACATCACATCCCCTTAAAGAAGTACTACAAAAAGTGGATATGTCCGGCAGACTATCGAAATGGTCAGTCAAGCTCAGACGATTTGATATCCAATTCTAATTAAGTAATGCGATCAAGGGACAGGTCCTCTTTGAATTCATCGCGTAGATTATAGGCGAACACCCTTGCGGCCAACCTCAGTCCATGGATCAGAGGTAAGATCACTCAACAGGAAGTATCTGGTGACTATTTGTTAATGGAGCCTCCAACTCAAAGGGGGCGGGATTTGGAATTATGCTCGTTACCCCAGAAGATACAATTCTCGAGCAGGGGATCAGACTTGGATTTGAAGCCTCCAATAATGAGGCAGAATAAGAGGCTTTGATAGCAGGCCTACAGAAGGCACAGGCATTGGGTGAAAAATAGCTACAGGTGTTCGGCAAATCACAATTAGTCTCTAATCAGATAAGCGAGGAATTGAATGCGAGGGATGAAAAAATGGCAGCCTACCTCACCTTAGAAAAAAATTAATGTCCAATTTTTAAGAAGTCAGTGCCCAATAGTTTCCTAGAGGACAAAACAGTCATGTCGATGCCCTAGCAGCCTTAAGTTCAGTAATTGACTCCGACTTAAAGAGAATAATCCATATAGACTTCCTCGCCTAGCCGAGCATAATCCTGAGCGAAGAGTTGATAGACATGGGCCATATTCTTCAAATTAAATCATCACCCAGTTGGATGGACCCTCTGAGGGACTATTTGAAGGATGGTGCACTACCAGATGATAAGAAGGCCGCTCATCCGATAAGAGTCAAAGCTTCCCATTTTAACTTATCTACTAAGGGCAAGCTATATAAGAGATCATTCACCGGCCCTTACCTCCAATGTGTTCACCCAAAGGACGTCAAGCAAGTGCTGCGCAAGATCCACCAAGGAATCTATGCGAGCCATATTAAAGAGAGATCGCTAGCTTTTCAAGGAATGAAGGAAGGCTACTGGTGGCCATACATGCAGATAGATTCTAGAGTATATGCTTGCAAGTCCTAAAAATGTTAGCTACATGCTCCTATGGTCCACTAACCTACCAGCGACCTAGATCACTTACTAGCCCTTGGCCTTTCACCCAATGGGGAATGGAGATCATGGTCCCTCTTCCTACCGCTTCCGATAATCGCAAGTATCTGTTGGTCTCCACAGACAACTTCACCAAATCGATTGAGGAAGATCCACTGGCGAACATCAGAGACGCAAATACGATGAGATTCGTATGGAAAAATATAATTACCCGCTTTGGGATCCCTAGAACCATCATCACCGATAACGGAACGTAGTTCGAGAGTGGCCCCTTCTAAAGTTTTTGCAATGACCACGGGATCAGGCACCATTTTAGCTGCATTGTGTAACCCTAGAGAAACGGCCACGATAAAGCTTCCAACAAAACGGTGATCGATGGACTAAAGAAATAACTTGAGCAAGCCAAAGGCGCATGGGTGAGCGAGCTGCCACACATTCTGTGGGCTTACCGCACTACCCCATGGCGAATAATTGGGGATACCCCATTCACACTAACATATGGAATGGAAGAAATCTGAAAAATGATGGAACCCCGGATTTTATAAGTTTTAAACACAATTAAAAATATTGTAATTTCCTTTTTATGTAAATCGATGTGGAAGCGGTGTGGTGGTTCAACTTTAAAACAACAAATTTTAATTTCTTAAACAAATTAAAATTACACAAAGTGAAGTAAAAATAATCAATTAATATATTCATTTAAACCAATTAATGAATCCAAGTCCTAGAATTTGCCTAAGTCATATTTATTTTTATTAGCAAATTAGGTGAAACCAAATTTTAGCAAATGACTTGAATTAAATAAACTTTACCCAATATTTAATTTAGCACCAAATTAAATGAGTGTGATGATTTTAAACCAAATTTTATCTTTTAATTATCCTAAGCATGCGTTCTAAATTATTTAAGCAACAAGATAAAATAAACCAATCACACTACGTCACGATGTACGAGGAAAAACCCAAGACGGGAAACAACCTCGGACTGCCCTAACCATAAATCCACTAGATATGGAATTATAGGTACAAGACAGATAGACTTATAGCGCATGACTCGATCCCTCTTAAGCCTCGACGCTTCTTCTTGTAGACACCTTTTCCTAGCGAATAACCTCGGAACACCACCCCGGTCTTGGAATCCACCGATAAGACTTTATATGGTCACCGTCACCCGAGCAAGGAGCCTTTCTCCAAGTGGGTAGAATCGCAACAAAACGTCTTCTTCTTTGATGGATGTAGAAGCAAACCAAAACTTCTCTTTGAAACGGAAGAGATAAACCGGTGCCAAACTCCAAGCAATTGATATGTATATATGTGAACTTGGATAAACAATATGGGTGTAAAACTAGAGTGATAAAATATTTTCTCTTAAAAAATAGCACTCAAAACTTGAACATTCTCCTTAGAACAATTTGCTCTCAAATTCTCTCTAAGAGATGAAACAAGGATGGAAAAGTTCAATTGGAAAATGTTATTCCCGCTATTGATATAGTCTGAAAAAGTTGGTTACAAACTTAGTGGGAAAGTGGGTGCAAAACTGCCAAAAATTGTTCCCGCCTAGCATCTCGTTCGAACGACATTTCTTTCGAATGAAATCTCGTTCGAACGAGACTTCTAACGACATTCCAGATTGGACTCGTTAGAAACTCGTTGGAAATATCGTTAGGACGAACAATCTTGTTCGAACGACATTTCGAACGACGGACCAGTATACTTTGGTGGGAACTCGATGGCAGGTTCATTCGAACGACATTTTCGTTCGAACGACAATCTTGTTCGAACGACTCTATCGAACGAAAAAACAGAAATTTGAATATTCTTGTTTAAGCCTAGAAAACTTTATAAACATTTATTTAAAGTTTTAATTAATTCTTTCTTAAAACAAAATGCAGTTTTTATAAAACCTAACACCCAATAAACTTGTTCCAAGCTCCTATATATATAATATTGCATTCATACCTTGGAAGCATGGAACCATAGTTGATGACGTAGAAACTAGGCACGCAAATTGACACATTTGATCAAGCTTTATACTCTTTGCCACTACGTCTTCAACAAACACTTCATAGGCTTGAGAGTATTACAATTACATATTATCCTATGAATAAATGTTTTTGTCCGAAATTGAGCCAAAACTATATATGGACTCAATTGGAAATTTGTGTCCTTAGAAATATCCCCCTTTGTCTATTCCAGGACAAAAACCAAACAAAAATCCTAAAGGGCCGTCAAGCTCTACTAGACTCAAAACATAACCCACACAATCTTGACTCAACCCATGGAATAAACGCTTTGCCATTGAAAGATGCAACTTTAGAATAATTCCTGCACACTTAAGCAAACTCATCAAATGCATAGGGAATATCAAAGTATTAAATGCAATTTGAATTAATTACTCCCCCTAAATTAATTCTCCCCTTTATCAAACACATGACCTACTTAGAAAGACGTCTCCCCCTAAGATAAATCTCCACCCAAACTAAGATACGTTAATAATAGGATTAGATACCATTTCTCCCCCTATCATTTCTCCCCCTTTTTGTTCAGGAATAGGCAAAGGATAAAGAACTAATAAACATAGAAGCATGTTGAAGCTTAAAGTGATAAGACATGAAAGCATATGGGCAACAAAAGCAAGGCAAAGGCAAAACAAAATATCATATATATATATGTACTATAAATATATCAAAAATGCACACGCACATATATATAGATATAAACACACACATGACACAAAAATACAATAAGTTTGCACACTCGTATGGCAAAAATGTGTCATATGGAAACGGAAGTGTAGGGGTGTGAACTAACAACAATTAAATTTAGACCCAAACACTTAATAAACATTCACGGAGTTCTCATTTGATTGCAAACTTCATCACATTTAAATATAGCCTCATGTGACAATATAAATTGAACTCAATGAACAAACATACACAATGCATACAAGCCTAGCATGATGATGATTCTACAAACCAAATAGAGTCATGACATTAAAGACAACTAGGATAAACGGACATTGTTCAAACCGTTGATATACCATCCAATTCTCCCTCAATAAGCATATATATTCTTTTGCTTTTGAATGAATATATCAAACAAACATAGGCCTTGGCAATTGTTTTCTTTTTAATGCCAAATATTCCGTTTTAGGCCTTTGGATCACGTATTTCTTTTAGATCCAATAAACGGTGGCTTACTATCTCAAAGGATTTAATTCATCCTTTCGGAGCCCTTCCCCGTGCACATTTAGATATATAATTTTTTATCTCACAAAGCTCACGTGCAACAGATTTTGACATGCACTAGTCCTCCTAGGTCATAGATATGTAGATGACTAGATTGGTAGGAGAACACCTCAAAACGCTCAAATATAACATGTGACATTAAGATTTCAAAAGAGTTCGTTCATGTGTGAAAAGAGGCATATAAAAATAGAATCCATTTAAACAATACAAAATCCAACTGCTCCATATAAAACATGGTAAAGAACATTTTAAGGTTTGAAAATCTAAACCAAAAGTTCTAGCCACGTGGGAGCGTAAAAGATGGAATTCAAACACAAGTATATGCCACTTAAAGTGTGTCAAACTAAAATACACACATAAAAAATCTTTTTGAGTTTTTTAACATTTTTCACCAAAAATAAATATATATACTCAAAAGAATAAACAAAAACCATTCGTATTTTTCATTAAGCTTAAATGAAATAAATAAAACACAAATGATAAACAAAAATCTTTTTATATTTTTCAATTAATTCAAACACAAAATATAATACAAAAAGATAAACAAGTCAAAATTTCTAGCATGTGATATGAAATAAGGCAATGACTAGAAAATGACTAAACAAGCATACATTTAGCATGTGAATATAGCATGAAGTACAAACGCTAAAGTATGAAAACACTAACACATTCATCCTTTAGATTTAGCAAGGGAGGAAGCATGTGAAAGTAAATGAGAATCAAAAACCCTATTTTACAAGGCAACCAAGTCGAATTTCCTAACTCAAATTAATGAAGGATGACTATCTTGGGGTGTTGGAACTTTAATTACCGTGGTTACTTTACTATGGGATTTTCTAGGAATTCGTTTAAGATCAAAACAAAATTTCTTAAGATGACCTTTTCGACCACAATGTGTACAAGTAAAAACATGTCGAAAAGATTTACGTAAGGAGTGATCTTTAAATGCATTCCTAGTAGATTCTCCTAAAACATTGGTTTTGTAATTATGAGAAAATTCATTACAAGTATTGAAGCCTAAACCACAAGTGTCATTTTTAATTTGGATTGTTCCTAATATTTTATCTAGTTTTTCCGAACGACATTCCAAATCAAATTTGACATTACTAGAATCTTTTAATTTATTTTCCAATTCTAAAATGTTAGATTCTAGTAAAACATTTCGCTCTTCAAAAGAAAGAAGCTCCTTTTTCAAGGATTCCATTAAACCCCTAAGGCTATCTCTTTCGCCTTCTACATATTCTAGCTTCTCTTGAAGAGTTCTCTCACGTGTCCTAAGGTCTTCTATTAAAGCATTTTCATCAACGACCTTGACACTTTCTCTTAAACTAGCTTCTAACTTCAAATTAGCCTTTTTCAATTTAATAGATTCTTTATAAAGTTCTTGAAAATAATTTTGAAGTTCACTCACATTAACCTCTTCTTCATTTTAACTATCTCTTTCTTCTCCACTCTCACTATCATCAAAAACAAGAGAATCATAAACAATGACCTTGGAAGTGCCATGTGTTAAAGTTTCATCAATCGATGAATTCTCACTATCACTCACATGACTAGCCATAAATACCACAAAATTTTTCTTAGTGGGGGAATCGGGTCCCTCTTCTTTATCACTATCATTAAGGGTCTCATTATAAGCAGTGGGTCGTTTACCCTCTTTCCTTAGTTTAGTGGGGCACTCATACGCCCTATGTCCATAACCTTCACAACCAAAACACTTATTAGACTCGTCCCTATCTAAATTTTCATTACTAGGTTTAGGGATCTTCTCGGCTTTAGGGATCTTCTCGCTTTTATCCTGTTTAGAAGTGTCAAATTTCTTAAAATCATTTTTAAGTTTATCTTTGTTAATTTTAAGAAATTTTCTAAATTTACGAGCAAATAAAGCCATGTCTTCCGAGTCACTATCACTCTCGCTCTCTACTACTTGTTTGACCTCTTTTCTGGCTTTTAAAGCAACGCCCTTTTCGATTTTCTTTTCAGTTTTAGAGGGAAACATATCTAGTTCATAGGTTTGTAAATCACCTACAAGCTCTTCTAATTTCTTAGAGGCTAAAGTGGGTAAAGAATTTAAAACGGTCACCTTTGGAATAAATCTATCGAGTAGGGACCTTAAAATTTTCTTTACAACACAGTCGTCAGGTATTTTCTCTCCCAAGTTAAAAGATGAATTAACAATATCAGAAATTCTAGCATAAAATTCATCAAAAGTTTCTTTTTCATTCATTTTAATAGTTTCAAATTGAGTGGTGAGGTTTTGGAGTTTCGAAGCTTTAACGACACTAGTTCCTTCACGAGTTAATTGTAAAATATCCCAAGCTTCTTTAGCGGTTTCACACGTCATAATACGTCGGAATTCATCCGGTGTGACAGCGCTAAATAAGGCATTTAAACCACGGGAATTGAAATTAGCAAGTTTAAACTCATTTTCAGTCCATCTATCGGCGGGTTTGATAACACGTTCATTTTCAACTAAATAAGTTGGTGGGGACCACCCGTTAACAACAGACATCCAAACTCTTTCGTCGATAGATTTTAGTGCCGATTTCATTCGCGCTTTCCAATACGCGTAGTTTGAACCATCGAAAATAGGAAATTTTGAAAATGGGGAAAATTCCATTTTAGCCAAAAATTTAAAGGATCTTAACAAAATATTTTATCATTTTTGGCTCTGATACCAATTTGAAAAATGATGAAACCCCGGATTTTATAAGTTTTAAACACAATTAAAAATATTGTAATTTCCTTTTTATGTAAATCGATGCGGAAGCGGTGTGGTGGTTCAACTTTAAAACAAAAAATTTTAATTTCTTAAAAAAATTAAAATTACACCAAGTGAAGTAAAAATAATCAATTAATATATTCACTTAAACCAATTAATTAATCTAAGTCCTAGAATTTGCCTAAGTCATATTTATTTTTATTAGCAAATTAGGCGAAACCAAATTTTAGCAAATGACTTGAATTAAATAAACTTTACCCAATATTTAATTTAGCACCAAATTAAATGAGTGTGATGATTTTAAACCAAATTTTATCTTTTAATTATCCTAAGCATGCGTTTTAAATTATTTAAGCAACAAGATAAAATAAACCAATCACACTATGTCGCGATGTACGAGGAAAAACCCAAGACGGGAAACAACCTCGGACGGCCCTAGCCACAAATCCACTAGATACGGAATTACAAGTACAAGACAGATAGACTTAAAACGCACGACTCGATCCCTCTCAAGCCTCGACGCTTCTTCTTGTAGACACCTCTTCCTAGTGAATAACCTCGGAAAACCACCGCGGTCTCAGAATCCACCGATAGGACTTTATATGGTCACCGTCAACCGAGAAAGGAGCCTTTCTCCAAGTGGGTAGAATCGCAACAAAACGTCTTCTTCTTTGATGGATGTATAAGCAAACCAAAACTTCTCTTTGAAACGGAAGAGATAAACCGGTGCCAAACTCCAAGCAATTGATATGTATATATGTGAACTTGGATAAACAATATGGGAGTAAAACTAGAGTGATAAAATATTTTCTCTTGAAAAATAGCACTCAAAACTTGAACATTTTCCTTAAAATAATTTGCTCTCAAATTCTCTCTAAGAGATGAAACAAGGATGGAAAAGTTCAATTGGAAAATGTTATTCCCGCTATTGATAAAGTCTGAAAAAGTTGGTTACAAACTTAGTGGGAAAGTGGGTGCAAAATTGCCAAAAAACTGCCAAAAACTGTTCCCGCTTGGCATCTCGTTCGAACGAGACTTCTAATGACATTCCAGATTGGACTCGTTAGAAACTCGTTGGAAATCTCGTTAGAACGAACAATCTCGTTCGAACGACATTTCGAACGACGGACCAGTATACTTTGGTGGGAACTCGATGGCAGGTTCGTTCGAACGACTCTATCGAACGAAAAAATAGAAAGTTTGAATATTCTTGTTTAAGCCTAGAAAACTTTATAAACATTTATTTAAAGTTTTAATTAATTCTTTCTTGAAATAAAATGCAGTTTTTATAAAACCTAACACCCAATAAACTTGTTCCAAGCTCCTATATGTATAATATTGCATTCATACCTTGGGAGCATGGAACCATAGTTGATGACGTAGAAACGATGCACGCAAACCGGCACATTTGATCAAGCTTTATACTCTTTGCTGCTAGTCTTCAACAAACACTTCATAGGCTTGAGAGTATTACAATTACATACTATCCTATGAATAAATGTTTTTGTCCAGAATTGAGCCAAAACTATATATGGACTCAATTGGAAATTTGTGTCCTTACAAAATCATCCCTCTAGAAGTTGGCCTCCCAACCATGAGATCCACCTTGGTCGACCAGGGTCAGAATGGTGTAGCATTACTCGATGAACTTCACCTAACTGGCCAACGCAGAGAGCCAACCCTAATAAGACTAGCGATCTATCAAAAACAGATCGCTAAGTACTATAATAAAAAGGTCAATCCAAGGGCATTCCAGGTTAGAGACTACGTCCTAAGGAAAGACCTTGGCAGTGCAGTAAAATAATCTAATGGCAAGATGGGTCCGAACTGGGAGGGACCATTCAAGGTGACCAAAGACGACCTACAAGGAGCCTATCACTAGAAACGCTGGAGGGTAGGGAGATACCCCGAGCTTGGAACGCTGCCAACCTGAAGAAATTCTATTTTTAGTTTTTTCATTCATTTTTTTTTGTTGGAATTAACGACTCATTTTTTATTATTTTTAATAAAAGATTATTTGACAGTGGCATTCTATGAAGTGTTAATTTTGTTTTGTGGACTTTATAACTTGCACACCCTTTCCAAGCGACAGGCACATTGCTCGGCATATAAAAGCAGGGAGTCACCCTCCTTAGGTTTTCGTTATGTAACATGAAAAACCTCTTGGCATTGCCTCTGTCAATATATGAATCCCTATAAGGGACCCTTAGGCAGTTTGGCCAAATCGAATTGGTCACCAAATAATATTTGACTCAGAAAACCTGATCGGATAGAACATCCAACACCAGGTGTGTCCTTGCCATTGCCATACTTAGGTCTAAGGGAGTGTGTCGACGCTACCTAATAGGTAAAGTGGGGCAGAATGGTATCTCATAAGCATACTAGACTGGAAGGATACTCATATGACAAAATAACTCTACCCACATCAAATCTAGTCATCTATGAAGAGCCCAAGATAATCAAACAAAAAGTTAATGAAGTGAAAATACACAACACGTGTTTGGTCGGCAAAACTCCCAAAACATTAATATTTTATTACTTCGTTACATTTAAAAAAAGTTACATTGAAGTAAGAAAATTTTAATGTGGATTAGGCCTCTAAGTAAGATAATCAGCCACTTGGGATCTTCGTTCGTCATCCGGATGAGGGGCCAATTATTCCTCGACTTCATTCGCATTTGGCTCTAATAGATTCCAAGGAATAGCATCTATAGGGACCCACTAGTCGTCCCTCCTGAAAGGATTAGGCTTCAGAGTTGAAGTAGATATCTCATAACAATACCAGAGTACTGAGTTCCTGGGGACTTACAACTCCCCGAGGGCACTCAACCATCCCCTAATAAAGGATAGCTATTCAAGCTCTACCAACCTCATGGGAGAATCTTTCCAACCCTGATCATAACCATCAGCCCACACACACTGAGGTCCTTTCTTAAACAGATGCCTCAGTCGCGTGACATCCCTTTAATGCCCAGCAATAATAACGTATGCTCGACGAACATATTCTCGAAGCTCGTCCATCTCCTTTGATGGACCCCCTATATCTGTACCAGCTCATGGACCAGCCGATGAGGTAGAACCTTGCAAAACTTGAGGGGCGGAGCTCAGACCTGTGCTAGCTCATGGACAAGACGATGAAGAGGAACCTCATAAAACTCGAGGTGTAATGCTCGACGCATGCTCCCTGAGTCGCTACACCTCCCTACTCAGAGTCTCATTCTCCTGTTGAAGAACTTCTCCAACTTGATTGATTTCGTGGGCATCCAGAAGTTTATCTCTCAGAGTGTTCACTTCTTCTTAGATAGAGGCACTAACTTCTTCCATCTCCTGAAGTCTATCCTTCAGTTTGGCGATCAGCTCAGACTAGTCTTTGAAGCTCTTATTCCTAGAGCTGAGAGACTTACAAATTCTTACAAAGGCTTGGCAAACTTGAGTGATCGTCCCAATTAAGAGGTAGCAGGTATATATATATCCACATCAATCAATTACATACCATAAAAAGAATTAAAGAGAAGAGAAATCAGCAGGCAGAGAGGGAAAGGATTTCATTTCATTATAATAGAAGTTTCCAAGTACATTAGTGATAAAAAAGAACAAGTACAAACAAAGAAAAAATACAAAAGAATTCCACAGAATAGGATAGCTAACAACCTCATTTGGTTCTAAGGTCGTTAGTTGGTTCCCTTTATCAACAGCAGTAGAAGCACCTCCCTTAGATAAAGCAACTACTGTTCCCTAAACAGGAGTATCAATAGGAATTGTCTGAGATATAGGGATACCACAATCAATAGACGGGGTAGGTGCCTCATCCATAGTATGCTTTCGGTCTGGATCATGCTCATCGAATAGTGAACAGTCAATGTCTACTACAATAACCAGAAGATCCTTATTCCATCCCTTCTTGAAGTTCAGTCGACTGATGTAGCCTATCTGAACCTCAGCATCCTCATATATAGCAGCCCCCTCGATATTGTACGAGCTATCCTCTGACTTCTTCACCTTCTCTCCCAGCACCCTATTCTCCTCCAACACTGCTAACTTTATCGTGCAGACCAGTTCATAAGACTATCGCAGCTCGCTGAGCTCTTTGACTGTCGCCTCCTTCACCGGATTGGCATTAGTGAGGGCAAGATCGGAAGACCGCTGAGCATCATTGGCAGTCTACAAACTGGCCTCCATATCGGCACCCTTCCCCTTCAGATCAACATTCTACTTCTCCAAATCAGAATTCCTCTTCACCAGCTCATTACGGGTGCGATAGAGGATAGTAAAGTCAGTCACAAACTACAAAAAAGAGAAAACATTAAAAAAGATAAGAATTGAATAGAATATCACAATCATTGGAAATGGAAATATATTTACCAAGGCTAGCCTCTAACTCGACTGCGGGGCTAACTGGTCGGTCCCCGTTGCCTTCTAACGATCTACAAGGAAAATTTCTCTCTCGAGCAATACAGGAGCCAACTGAAGAGAGATAGCAACAGAGGCCCCCCCAGGCAACGTAGACATAAGAACTAAAGCTTGATCTACCTTTATCCTCATATCCTTTCCCCTTCTCTCCTCTTCCATCTCCTTCTTGTCCCTCTCAACCCTTCTCATCTCATCAACCTTCTTCCTCTCTTCCGCCTTCTTTTTCTCCTCTTCCTTCTTTCTCTCTATGTCTCTCAACTGCTCTTCTTCCCTCCTCTTCTTTTCTTATTCATTGGTAGCAGGATGAGGACCAGTGTAACTTCCCCACTGCTAGACTTCTGCTTCTTCACCAGTCGAGAAAGAAGCACATCATCAGCATCATCATCATCCCGAATCAGATTTTTCCTAGGAGGACCCATATCCTCTTCGCTGGAATTGCTCGATTCACTTGAAGACTCTCGAGCTTCTGAAACCTCTTTTGACCTGGAAGATCCTTTATTACTGGATCTCTCCTCGCTACAATAACCTTCAGCACCGTCCCCGTTCTCACCTTCGATATCCTCACCGGAGATGCTCTCTTCCTCATCCAATTAGATAGGATTTAGTGATGTCTAGCTCAGGGATGCTATCTATAGGTCGCGTAATAAAGCTAGACCCAACGTTCTTGTACTCCAAGAGGAAAGTCGTCGATCGAGGATGTTCACTGTCAGCTAAAAGATCCCTGATATTCTAGTCCTTGACCAACTCAGCAGCTCGAACCTCTCTTATAGCAGGTTTCGAGTTCTTTGTTCCTGCTGAAAGGAAAGGGAGAGAAATATCAGAGAAATCATACATTAATAAGAAGATCAAAGAGCAGAGCAAAAATTAAGCCTACCTGTGAACTCCTCCCCATAAAAGGGGACCATGAACCTGTCAGACCTCGACCCATCAGTATGGGGAGGAAATTGCCAATTTCTAGCAAGAGAACCCTCTTGCTAGTAATCCTTGTGGGAATCGGGTAGATTTACTACCAATACCCTGTCAGGACTCTTGGACTTAAGGTAAATAAGACCAGAACTTGTTTTCAAGAAAGAATAACAAAAGAAAATCTCAGTAAACCCTAGATTGGTGCCATAGAGCTGATTTATTCTATGGACACCATTAACAATCTTCCAGACATTTGGCGATCATTGTGAAGGGATAATATTGAAATAACCAAAGAAGTGCAAAAACAAATTTCTTTGAGGGAAAGTAAGACCCCCTTGGGACAGTAAGAGAACGTGAATCCAGTGAGTGTCCTCTATTTCTCTAACATTTTTAGGGACAGGGGCGCACTCATTGTCTATCCAATCTGGGATGTTATAATACTTCCTAAATTCAGTTACCGATCTATTGCCTATTTTCGCCATTTACAAACCCTAACTACAAATGCAAAGAAATGTCAATAGAAAAAGAAAAGAGAAGGGCAAGAGGGACTTATGAAGTCAAAACATAGCTTGGGACAATACAAAGTCACAAGCAAAGACGATGAAGAATAGTGAAGTTGAAAGACGAAGACTTGAGAATTATAAGCACAACAACGAGAGATCGGAGAAGGTTAGAAAGTATGAAGAAACTTGAAACGTCAAAAAGGAAACACTGCTCCAATGGATTTTTAAACGTTTCCAATCATAGCGCACGAGAAACGAAGTGAACTGCCACCTAAATTAGTTCAGAAGAACAGTTTCAATCTTGTAAAGTGTTGCACAATTTACAAAAAACACCATAAATCATTTAAAATTATTAAGCCCAAATTGTGGCCCAACAAATTTAGGGGCAATTATGGGTACCTCGATTTGTTATTCTGGCCCAAGGCGAGTAGCCCAATAAGAATGGACCAAAGTCTGGGAGCCCACCATCTCAGAACACTCTGTAACGACTTAATCTATTCCTAAAATCTCGTAAGGAGATATTCTAGGAATTTTGGATTGGCGTGGGGGAGTCAAACACCCCCACTCTCCGGAAACAAACATGTATATAACAAACCCTAAGCATGGGGCAAAGGGAACGCATTGTATTTCCTGTAAAACACTCCCCGGAGTAAAGAGAAATAATATTGAGATCACCGCCGTGGACGTAGACATTCTAGCTGAACCACGTAAATATTGTGTCGGATGATTGACGTTTTGTACATTGTTTATTTTCTTTGATGATTGCCTTTTCTTATTAATTTGTGCTGAAATTAATTATCACCACATTAACCATCATCATTAAAGGGAAATATTTAATCATCACCATACATCACAATAGCATAAGGGAAGAACTAACTGAATTTAAATAAAGAACTGGAGTAAACACTTCCAGTCAAAATCCCATACAATAATCAAATAAAATGAAATCAAAGTCTAATTATATAATAAAACAACTCTAAATCTCTCAATGTAAAATAGGAGACACGACATGTACAACTAAAGTAAATAGCTGATAGATGAGGATAAATAGACATAGAAGCATCTACTAGCAACATCGTGTAGGTTCCACAGCTGTTACAGCTCGGGAAATGAATGGAATCTCCTAAGACTGGTGTCCCTGTGGCTGAGCACCTAAAATAATAGAATGTGAAAAAAGATTTGCAGAAAAATGGGTTAGAGCCCGAGTAGAAAACAATTTAAATATAGCAAGTGCTTAAATTGGTTAATTAGCACAAATATTATTCATGTTAACTTAGCATACTCACTTGTAATGCTCACCTCTCATCTAATGTGCACACCTAGCGAGCCTAACTACCCATACTGGTCTCGATACTCTACCTGACTATATGTAGTATAACCACTATGCTGGAAAAAATATCTAAATAACCCAAAGCCAATATATTTCTATTATTTAGGAATAGGTTTAAAGATGATTTAACTCATTCTCATAACATTCTTAATTCTCAACTGGTGACCCAATAAGTATATACTTTAATAAAGTAGTCAATATAAAACACAGAATAGGAACTGAGTATACATACAAACATATATATATATATATATATATATATATATATATATCAATACTACACCCATGGTGAAGAAACCCCTGGTGCTAGGCATACTCGGCTATCTAGTCCCATTGCAATGCTCATCCATAAAGGACAGCAGGTTCAATCTCTCAAGAACCAATAAAACATATACACATATTGGAGGCGAACATAGTTCCAAGCCGATGGGCCATGCACATACCTACGCACCCATACAACCATCACCAATATCATTCTCACAGATATCCTGTACCTAGGTTCCATGCTCTAGTCGTATGACTAAAAATCCGTCGAAGGCACACAAGATACAGTCGTCCATAACGCACTAACCTCTAGTCAATTGCTAGTAGATAGGTCTGTCATACACATAATATTCCAAGTAATAAGCATGCACACAACTTATACAACTTAATAGGCATTCACGCAAACCAATTACCATAATACGTAAGTAGTATTATTATTTTTAACCTCTCCACAGATCATATATTTATGTATCCATGCTCTTGAACCTAACTCTCCTCGGTTCTATGAACTTTCTACATCCCGAGAATAATCACACTCCCAATTCAATATTTATTCAGACTTGAGGTTACCCCGACAAAGCGGGCCGGTGCGCAAAGACTTTATATGCGGAAGTAAACTATTGTTGAGTAAACACCTTAAACCTACGAGTTTATATGAATGATGCAAAGGGGGACCAAATTAAACTTTTACTTAATCTGATTAACTTTTATGAAAATAATTTTAATTTTCAAAGTTAATTAAAGTCCAAAACAGATTCAATTTTTAGGCGAGTTTCTAATTATTTAGTCCTACCTTTTCGTGTGAGGTGCAATGCAAGAAATGTACAACACACGGTATTTATTTAACGTCGCAAAAACCCTTCCCCGGGAAAAATGACGAACTCCTCTAGGAGTTACCTAAACTACTTCCACTAAAACAATAAAAGAATAGGTACGAGTTACAAACAACAAACATAACAATTAAAGAAGAATGATCTAGCTATTATCCCACAAGACTAAGTCTCTAGCCTGGTTGCTTATTCAGTTCTCTCTTTAACTTGTCCTCACTTGTTTTTACGTTCTTCACTTCTCAGCCTCCCCTCTAACTTCTTTAAGCGAAGGTTGGCTCAATGCCTATTATTTACTTTCTAGTGAAGTGTGTGTGATGCAACAGAATATATAACACTTATACCTTTGCAAGTCTTGTGTTATTCAAATCAAGTCATCTTGACTTTGAATACACTTTTGAAAAGCTTTCTTTTCTCTTTCTTTAAATCTCGAACACTAGACTTGTTCAGATATTACACAAACATGTGTCTACGTGAATACAAAGTGAGTGATATGTGAGTGATATGAGATGCAAACAATTTCAGAAAATCATAAACACAATCAAGTAATCAAGCTCACACAGATATATTCTAAACTGAATAGAAATAAAACATATCAAGCATACAGTCAGAAATAATACAAAATGTTTATAACTATTTTAGATTAAAATGATTTAATCCAGTTTAGTTCAAGTTCCAATCAGTCTGAACAGTTCAGGTTCTTGATTAGGTCCAGTATGTTCTTGTTCTCAGTCCAAGTCCTTGGTCAAGTACACAGGTATAAATTTGTTTAGTCCAAGGTCATATAACCAGTATCAGGTAATTATGTTCCGGTTCACAACTCGTATTAGGTTTAAATCTCTAAACCTAGAATCAATTGTACTTTAGTGTAAATCAGATTTCCAAAAAAAACAATTTAAAACAAAGTGTTTTAAATGAAGTAAGATCACTACCAGTTCTAGTGTGTGTAGTGTTAATAAAATATATTCCAGCACAATACTTACACAAACACTTTAGATCTAGCACATAACAAATCTGAAATTACAAGAAAACAAGAACAATAAAAGAGATACTCACAAAACGATTTTTCATAATGAAAAATCAACTGATTTGTAGATGCAGTGATTCTGAGATTAAAAACCTTCCATTATTGAATCCACAAAACGACTTGAAGACTCAGCAATGTTTTGTAAAGAATACACACAAGATTTCTCTAAAAATACTGGTGTTTAGTCTCTCTCTCTCAGAATTAATTTTGGCAGAATTTATGCTCAAAAACGAATTTTCTCCGGTTGAAAAAATGAAGACACAATGTCTCTATTTATAGAGTGCACAAGTGTGTGCTGATAGGTGTAAATAGGTTCACACGGATTGACAAAGAATACACACCATCCACTGATAAAAATAGATCTAAGGGCTCACAAAGAAACACAAAGTATGGTGTTAACAATGTGACACGTGTTATGCAAGTTGTAACAAACTAACAGACTAATAAACAAAACGTTTATTAAAACACCGTCATTTTAAATTGTAACAAACTGCGTCGTTTAAGTGAAAAAGATTCAAAACGTTTATTAAAACACCGTCATTGTAACAAACTGCGTCGTTTAAGTGAAAAAGATTCAAAACCGTTTTTGGTTTAAAGAAAAATCGTGTGTGGTAAAAAGATTCCGACGTCGTCGTTTTTATAAAACAAAAATTATTTTTAATTTAAAAAAAATAAACGCGACGTCGTTTTTAGAACCAAAAAAAACCAATTCCGGTTTTAGAACGAAACCGTGGGCGGTATTAGAAATTACAGGGGCGGAACCCAAGACGTCAGTTATGGCTATAGTTTTAACAGCTATTAAAAAGCTGTAAACAAAATGCAGAAATGTTGGTACATAAAGCAGAACACGCCATCAGAATTGACAGCTACAGGGCCATTTCGGCCAGCTCAATAAAGACCAAGGGGTCAAATCGACAGGGCATGGGAACAGCTAAGGTTTCAAGCCATGTATGCTACCATACACGCATACATATATACAAATTACATATCATATATTAACATATATATATACATATATATATGTATATATACATATATATATATATATATATATATATACATATATATATATATGTATATACATATATATATATACATATATATATATATATATATATATATACATATATATATATATATATTAAAAGCATACACTAGTTCACTTCACAAGCACTGCTAAAGGCTACGCATGAAAGACATACTATAACATGCAAAACGTTATAACAAATAAAAGTTCTTATGAAACAAATATTGCCACGCATGCACATATTAGGCAATAAAAATATAAGGTACACATTCACATGTAAATCAACATAAAATAACAAAATGTATTTTTAACTTAAAAAACAAATTTTCTGCAACTTTTATTAAAAAAAATATTTAGTGTTAAAATTATTTTCACAAAAACATTTTTCTTATAAAAATTCCAAATTAAAATTTTTGAACTCAAAAAAATAATTTTATTATGACGAAACAAAACATTATCATTAGATATGATAAAAATGCAAAATGCAACGTGATGTCGTGTCCTACGTGACAGAAATTCCTATAAGCCATAAGATTACCTTTTTCTGAGATGGCGGACTGAATGGAGTGCACATTTGATGTAGATGGACAAAGAGAGCTTGGAGTCGATATGGGGACACGCAATCCTAAATTACAAAAATATTTTGTCAAAATTCTAATCCAACTAGATGAAGTCCTATATAGCTAAAGCACGAAAAGCAAATCCTAGGTGTGCTCTATATAGGGCCTTCAAGACTTTAGGTCACTCATCATTCACTTAGGTAATATCTCTCACTTGGATAACCCTATGATGCTTTTTAACCTAACCAGACTCAAAAAGTGTATTCTGAAATCTCGTTAGAAGTCAAGGGATTATTGTTCAAACGAGGTCGTTCGAATGATTTTGTTTGAATAAAGTTCTCACTTCGAACGAACTTAACATCTTGTTAGAAGCGTCGTTGGATTTCTCGTTAAAATGCTCATTCGAACTACCTGTGCTGGTCTTTAAATGCAAAATCTAGACAAACCCAGTTCTTTCTAAATTCAATTTTTTTTCAACTTTCAATCTTCAATACCAACCCAAAACTCAACCCCCCACTAATTGCATGTTTCTAAACCATTTCTAATCACCATAGGACCTTACTAACGTAAATTAGAGTACAAATCCTTATATGTATTCAAAGGGAATTCATCAGTTTCTTAATCTCTACAATTCTCATAAAAAGAACCCAGAAGATTTTTATTATTCTAAACCCTTAATTTAACTCGTTTTTGAACATAAAATCTTCGGATTTATTAAAATACCAAGGGAAGTTCCTTTACATACATACCCATCTACAATTTCTAAGATTATCAACAAATTAGTCTAATTAAAGTTATCCTTCTTAGCAACAAGTTTATATCATCTAATCTAAATCAAAAAGAACAATATAATGTTGAAAGAGGAGCAAGATAAACACTTTCCTTGGAATGGACTTCTAATTCTTGGGTTGAATTTGGTTTGTGGTTGATCATCTTGTCGCGATCTACACTTTCGTGTAATTCTTGGTGAGAAATTTTGAGTTCTTGGCTTAGTTGTCATATGGGGTCTTCTTCCTCCTTGAACGTAACCTCTAACCCACGTAGCTTTTAATTAAAACCTAATTTTCGTCCATTTAATTTCCCAAAAATCCCAAAAGACCAAACTACCACTTCGGGGTGTCATTTTGGGATAAAATGCACCAGACTCCAAATATAATACCTAGTAATGTTTTCTGATTATCTCGACCCTTCCGAACACACGGGCGCGCTCAAAATAGTCATTCGAGTTATATAAAAATAATTTACCTTTTTAAACCCCAAATAGGTAATAGTGACACGACTCATAGGCGCATCCTAAAT
Source organism: Sambucus nigra (assembly GCA_949130495.1). Taxonomy (NCBI): domain Eukaryota; kingdom Viridiplantae; phylum Streptophyta; class Magnoliopsida; order Dipsacales; family Adoxaceae; genus Sambucus; species Sambucus nigra. The sequence goes on along the minus strand of OX422212.1, from coordinate 448,280,799 downwards.
AATTATACTTTAACTACCATGTATCTCGTCCCCGGTCATATTATTATTTCTGAAACCATCTATTACATAACTTACTATGTCATGTTCAACACAGTTATTACTCAACATGATTTCAACCCAATTATTTTCGATAACTACTAACTCTCATCACGCTGGTAATTATTACATTAAATCGAATTAATTAAAATTTAAACTTTCTCCCTTTAAGTTAATTAATCCTAATTTCCATAATTTCATGATAAAATAAATATTCGTAAAAATACGAGGTATTATATACTTCCCCCTTAATAATAGAATTTCATCCTGAAATTCGGAAAAGTAAGGCATACCTGGTAAAACCGGTATCCTCCAGTACACAAAACCAACTTCAAATTACATCTCAATCACTATAGTCCCCGCTTCACAGTAAACTTGTTTAACACTCCCGACACTTCATCAATTATAGGGTCACACCTCAATAATGGCACCTCACCTTGTGCTCTTACCAAACAACTGTAATACCCCGTATTTTTGGCTATATTTATTTTGGGGATTAATTAATTAAATGCGTATTAATTGGAAATTTATCCGGGTTATAAAATACTAACGAGATGCGAGTTGGTATTTGATTATGTTCATATATGAGTATATATGAATTTGGAATTATGAAAATTTGTCGTGAAATTTATATACGGCATTTTAGAAATTTTGTTGAGACGCGTGGGACCGCCGCGTCACGGTGTAATATTTTGATAATAAAAAGTGAATTTAAAATGTATAAACCGTATGGTCATTTTGAGTGTGCCAACGCGTTCGGAAGGGTCGAGATAGTCAGAAAACACTAGCCGGGAGTGTAGTTTGGGTCCCGGGGTATTTTTAGGCCATACCGGCATCATAAAGGGTATTTTGGTAATTTTACATTTTTAGGAATTAAAAGTGACGAATATTAGAGATGTAAATCTGATGTGGATTAAACCCACTAATCCCATTAACCAAACCATATTAACCTAGAAGGCTACGTAGGTTATTAGAAGAGTTTTCTAAATTTCCCAAATCAAAACCCTAGCCACCTTAAGCCACCATTGAAGAAGGAGCTTGGAAGAGAGGAAATTCTGCAGAAAAAACTCCATCAAACCTATACCAAAATCAGAAATCGAACCAAGGCAAGTGACTTTATTCCATTTAATTTCAGAGAATGTCTTTTCCATGTTAGAAATTGAAGAATTTTGATTGTTCTTGAAAGATTGAATGAAAACCCATGTAGTTGGAGTTTAGAACTTGAAAATTTTGAAGAGAATTGCATGTAGAATGATAGGTAGATGATTTCTCTCATAATAATTGTGATTAGAAGAAATTAAAATGGATTAAATTCTGGGATTTGATGATGATATAAATTTAGGGTTCATGTTCTTGAGATATTGGGAAAAAGTGTAGAAATTTGTACATTTCATTGATGTTAGGGTGGATTGATCCCTTAAAAACATGTTAGGATGTTACTATATATGTTTAGTATTGATTATAGACCTTTAAACGATTGTTGGGACTTAGTTTAGAAGATTTGAGGTGTTAAAATGGATGAAAAACGAATTGGGGAAAAATCTGGGCCGAATCTGGTAGCTCGTTAGAAGCCCCTACCCAGGTCGTTCGAACGAACTCGTTCGAACGAGCTTCTAACGAGTTGACCAGTCGCTGCTAACAAGAAGGGATTTCGTTCGATATCTCATTCGAACGAGATATCGTTAGAAGGAACAGTTCGTTCGAACGAACTGGGATCTCGTTCGAACAGCCTCGATCGAACGAGACTTCTAATGAGCTGACAGTCCAATCTCGTTCGAACAGCCTCGTTCAAACGAGACTTCTAACGAGTTGACAGTTTGGTCTTTTTTGGACTATTTTGATTTTTGGAGTCCCGGAAACTTGTTCGAAGGTAGAGTTAACATTCCTTGATGATGTATTGATGGATTTGGGACTTTTGGGTTATTATGAGGAGTAAATTATATACGAGAGTTATATTAAATGGACGGTTTGGGTTGAGACGTGAGTGTCTACTACGACGTGAGAATGTATTATGGCGCGTATGATTACAAACCGGAATAGTATAAATTGTGATAATTATAAGTTAGTATGAGAATGCGATATGTACTACGATTAAATTACATTGATTACTAAGACGTGTGTTTACTTAGTATTGGTATATGAATTATGTGTATGACATACCTACCATACTTGCTATCATGGGAGGTTTGCGTTCGCTTAGGGCCCTCTAATCCTTGTGTTGCCCGGATTTAGACTGGTTACCTTGATGAACATAGGTCATAGAAAGACTTATTGGGATATTAATAAGTCCGCTGATCGTGGGAGCGTAGGTATATGCGTGACCCATGTGATGTGACTGTGTTCGCCTCCATTGTTTGTGATGTTGTTATCTGTGAACTATTCCTGAGAGATTCGGAATATGTAATCCTTATGTACGTGATGTACCGGGATGGATAGCAGAGTATGTGTGCACCGCAGCTTAGTTCTCGGGGTGCTTGTATTGTATATTTATGATGTGAATAATATACGCTTAATTAATGGGAACCTTCATGTTAATGTTGTGAATATAATTACGGTATCGATTCGAGGAATATAACGAATTAACTGATAGTTATATATATTGCATATTGAGCATCTGAGTTACGTTAAACCCCTACTTAATTACGAGCGTTATAATGTTAATGGAACCGAGTAATATGGGTAGGAACTTTGGTAGTCTAGCTAGTTATGTTGTCACTTAGCTAGTGGTATGGGTCGTTATAGATGGGTACTTACGTTAGGAGTGCACAGTTAGACGAGAGGTGAGAATTTCATGTGAGTGCACGTCCTAACATGTACTTTACATTTAATGTTTTAAATGTTTTTAAAGCACTTGCAGGTTTTTAAAATATAACTCCACATTTGGGCTCTGACCCGTTTTCTTTTCAAATCTATTTTCTTGTAAAACCATTTTAGGTGCCCAGCCACAAGGACACCAAGCATAGGATACTCATTCAGGTGACGAGCTGTAGCGGTTTGTGGAAGCTACAGGGACTTTGCTTGTAGATGCTTCGATCTTTTGGATTCGAGAGTTATTATCTATCAATTGTAGGGCATGTTGCCCATTTCTATTAGACATCTTTCTATTACAGTTTTCAGACTTTGGCATGTACTGTTTCAGTATTCAGTTTACTTTTCAGTTGTGGGATTGTAGTGAGGAGTTTTCCTCCAGAATTTATTTACTTTATGTGATGGTCATTTTATTTACTTCAGTATGGTGAATGGTGTTATTCTTTATTACACTTGTTGCATGTTAATCAGACTTTAAATAAAATTTGGCACTTACTTTTTAAATACTAGGTGGTTAGTAATCTTTAAAAATGTTTTCGACAGTGATGCTATTAACTGAACCAACTTGGTATTTTGAATTAATTTAATAAAGGAGTAGCTACCCGGTATTTAATTAGTTGGGGTGTCACAACAACGTTCGAATAAGAGTAACATATACATCATTGGTCCCATTATATCAATATCATTGGGTATTCAAACACAAAACTCCCATCTCTAAAGAAACCATATGAACCTCTTACTACTCTTGTTCGTTCTTCTAATCTTGGTTCCCGACGACGTAACTCTTACAACAGTCAAAAGCCACCTAAGGCAGTTTGTGGTTATTCCACTATATCCATCAAACTCTAACTTTAGACCAATCCAAAATTCTAATTATTGTAATACCCCGTACTTTTGGCTATATTTATTTTTGGGATTAATTAATTAAATGCGTATTAATTGATAATTAATCCGGGTTATAAATACTAATGAGATGCGAATTGGTATTTGATTATGTGCATATATGATTATATATGTATTTGGTATTATAAAATTTTTCGTGAGATTTATATACGGCAATTTGGAAATTTTGACGAGACGCGTGGGACCGCCGCGTCACGGGGTAATATTTTGATAATAAAAGTGAATTTAAAATCTGTAATCCGTATGGTCGTTTTTAGTGCGCCAACGCGTCCGGAAGGGTCGAGATAGTCATAAAACACTAGCCGGTGGTATAGTTTGGGTCCCGAGGTATTTTTAGACCATACCGGTAACTTAAAGGGTATTTTGGTAATTTTAAATTTTTAGGAATTAAAAGTGACGAAAATTAGAGATGTAAATCTGATGTGGATTAAACCCATTAAGCCCATTAACTAAACCATATTAACCTAGAAGGCTACGGAGGTTGTCATTTAGGTTTTCTAAGTTTCCCCAAATCAAAACCCTAGCCACCTTAAGCCACCATTGGAGAAGAGCTTGGAGAGAGAGGAATTTCTGCAGAAACTTCATCTAACCTACACCAAACTCAGAGACAACCAAGGCAAGTGACTTTATTCCATTTAATTTCTGAGAATGTCTTTTCCATATTAGAAAATTCGGATTTATGGTTTGTTCTTGATAAAATATGAAAACCCATGTAGTTTAGATCATAGACCTTGAGAAATTGTGAAGAGAATTGCATGTAGAATAGTTGGGAGACAATTAATCTGATGTTAATACATGTTTGGGTGAAAGAAAAACGAATTAAATTCTGGAATTTGATGTTGATATATATCTAGGGTTCATGTTCTTGATGATATTGGGGAAAAGTATAAAATCTTGGGATTTAATGATGTTTAGGATGCCTTATTGCCTTAAAAGACGTTAGTTTATGACCTAAGCATGTTTTAGTATGATTAGAGGACTTAAATCATTGTTAGAACGAAATTTGGAGAAGGATTGAAGTGATAAAAATGGTGAAAAATCGAGATGGGAAAATTCTGGGCCAAAGCTGGTAGCTCGTTAGAAGCAGCCCCCAGGTCATTCGAACGAACTCGTTCGAACGAGCTTCTAACGAGTTGACCAGTCGTTACTAATGAGTAGTGATCTCGTTCGATATCTCGTTCGAATAAGATATCGTTAGAAGGGACAGTTCGTTCGAACGAACTGGATCTCGTTCGAACAGCCTCGTTCGAACGAGACTTCTAACGACCTGACAGTCCAAACTCGTTCGAAGTCTCGTTCGAACGAGACTTCTAACGAGTTGACAGTTTGGTCCTTTTTGGACTGTTTTGACTTTTTAGAGTCCCGTAAACTTGTTCGAGGATATAGATGACCTTCCTCTATTGATGTAAGGTTAGACTTGGGACTTTTGGGTTATTGAGAGGAGTAAATTATATACGAGAATTATATTCAATGAACCATTTGGGCTGAGACGTGAGTGTCTTCTACGATGTGAGGATGAATTATAGCGCGTGCAATTATAAACCGGAATAATATAAATTGAGATAATTATAGTTAGTACGAGAATGCGATATGTACTACGATTAAAATACGGTATTACTAAGATGTGTGTTTACTTAGTATTAGTATATGGATTGTGTGTATGACATACCTACCATACTTGCTATCACGGGAGGTTGCGTTCGCTTAGGACCCTCTAATCCTTATGTGCCTACGGGGGGGATATAGACTGGTACCTCGATGAACATAGGTCATAGAAAGACTTATTGTGATATTAATAAGTCCGCTGATCATGGGAGCGTAGGTATGTGCGTGACCCATGTGATGGTGACTGTGTTCGCCTCTATTACATGTGATGTTGTTATCGGTAAACTATTCCTGAGAGATTCGGAATATGTAATCCTTATGTACGTGATGTACCGGGATGGATAGCAGAGTATGTGTGCACCATAGCTTAGATTGCGGGGTGCTTGTATCGTATATCTATGATGTGAATAATATACATTAAATTAATGTGAATCCTCATGTTAATGTTGTAAAAATATTAAGGCATTATTTCGAGTTATATAATGAGTTAACTGATAGTTATATCAATGGTATATTTAGTAACTGAGTTCACGTTAAACCCCTATTTAATTACGAGCGTTGTTATGTTAAATGGAACTGAGTAATATGGGTAGAACCTTTGGCAGTCTAGCTAGTTATGTAGTCACTTAGCTAGTTGTATGGATAGATATAGATGGGTACTTGCGTTAGGAGTGCACGGTTAGACGAGGGGTGAGAATATAATGTGAGTGTAAGTCCTAACATGTACTTTTCATTTAATGTTTTAAATGTTTTTAAAGCACTTGCAGGTTTTTAAAATATAACTCCACATTCGGGCTCTGACCCGTTTGCTTTTCAAATCTTTTTCTTTGTAAAACCATTTTAGGTGCCCAGCCACAAGGACACCAAGCATAGGTACTCATTCAGGTGACGAGCTGTAGCTGCTTGTGGAAGCTACAGGGATTTGCATGTAGACGCTTCTATCTCTTTGGATTCCAGAGTCACTATCTATCAGTTGTAGGGCATGTTGCCCATTTCTTTAGAGACATCTTTTACATTTCAGTTTTTAGACTTTAGCATGTATTGTTTCAGTTTATTTATTTCAGTTATGGGATTGTAGTGAGGGGTTTCCTCCAGACTTTATTTACGCTATGTGATGATTATTCATTTTACTTCAGTATGGTGTATGGTGTTATTTATTTCTTCATTACATTTGTTGCATGTTAATCAGACTTAAATTAAAATTTGGCATCTTGCTTTTTAAATACTAGGTGGTTAGAAATAATAAAATGTTTTCGACAGTGATGCTATTAACTGAGCCAAGTTGGCATTTTGAATTAATTTTATAAAGGAGTAGCTACCCGGTATTTAATTAGTCGGGGTGTCACAGGTGGTATCAGAGCATCAGGTTCTAGTGTCCTTTAGGATCTGTACGGCTATTATGTTTCCACTACATTTTCTTTGATATAGAGCCCTATATTTTAGGACTGTTGTACTCTTTTTGTGTATGCTTCGTTCTTCAGCTATATTAAGTTTATAAACCGTGAACTTATAAACTTTGTTCTTATTTCAGATGCCTCCACGACGTGCATGACGAGTTCCCAGGGATGCTACGCCCGAACCACAGCCCGCTCCAGTTCAGGGCATGATGAACGCCGTTGAGGTTGCTGCTATAGTAGCCCTAGCGGTAAATGTCGCGATTGCCGTGATTCAGCAGGCACCACCTCAGGCGCCGGTTGCCGCGCCAGTACAGGTTAATGCATTCCCGTCTGCTTGGGAGCGTGTACGTGACGCTTTTCAGAAAGCGCATCCGCCAGAGTTTGCAAGTAGCTCAGACGTGGTAGTCTCGAGCCAATCGAGGAAGGAAATATAGAAGCATTTGAGGATGCATGAGTGCACTGATGTTCAGAAACAAGTGCTAGCTACTTTCAAGCTAGTGGGATCTGCACTACAGTGGTGGGAGTCTATTACCACCGCGGAGGAGAGGGATACCCTTACGATTCAGGAGTTCTGGGTGCGGTTTGACGGCAAGTACTTTCCGTCCGCAGTTCATTCAGAGATGAGGAGGAAGCTGATGAGTTTGAAGAAGGAGGGAAAGACAGTGGCCGAGTATGAGGCCGAGTTCACTAACCTGTTGAATATCGTTCCAGACGAGATTCCAACAGAGAAGAAGAAAATAGAGAAGTTCACCGATGGGTTGAATTGGAGGATCCGTCAACATCTGCTAGGGAACCTATCGTTGGCCATGTATTCTGATGTGGTTAACGCTGCATTATTACACTGCCAGGACCACCGTTTTCATATGGCCGAGGGCAAGCGGTCGGGGGAGTCTAGCCATCAGGGCAGGACTGGAGGACATAGTGCCAGCGGGGCACAATCGGGTCAGGGGTAGAGACAGAATGAGTAGGGTACCCAGCAAGGGGATAATAAGAGGTTCCGATCAGGGAACTACAGGCAGGGACAGGGAGGTTTCCGTCAGGGCCATCAGGGTCCAAAAGGCCATCAGGGGCAGAATGGGCAATAGTTTCATCAGGGCCAGCAGGGCCAAGGGAGGAATGGTAACGGCCACCAGGGCCGGGGACAGCAGGGTCAGAGGGGAGGGAACTTCCCAGGGAAGTGCTTTACTTGTGGCAAGACTGGCCATAAGAAGCAGGATTGTCCTGATAGGGGCAGGGCCCCACAGCAGCAGCAGCAGGGTGCTCGCCAGGAGCCACAGAGACCTATATTTCTCACCGCTCTTCCCGCACCACCACAGATGGCAGCATTGCCACCCATTCCAGCAGTCCCAGCTCAGCAGGGGCAGCTACAGTATGGACGTGTCTACAACGTTCACCAGGCTGCAGTTCCACAGGCACCGCCCGCGATCGAGGGTACGTTTCCTATCCATGGCACTATGGGTCGGGTGTTATTTGACATGGGTGCTACACATTGTTTCATAGCTACACACTTCGCGAAAGCTTTAGGATTGTTAGCTATGGCAGAGAGCACAGTGACGTGTGTCGACTCACCATTAAGGAGTGGGTCACTTATTTTCTTTATATGCCGGGGAGTGGGGGTAGAGATCGGTGGTTTGGTATTGCCTGCAGACATGTTAGTGTTAGACATGCATGTTCACGATGTGATCATCGGTATGGATTGGCTCGTAGCATATAGGGCCATGATTGATTGATTCAGCGGGAGCATTGTTTTTGCCATTCCGGGGCAAGAGATGTTTATAGTGGCGATGCCTCGCCCAGAGGGAGGATCGACCGCTCATCTGTATTACATAGAGGAGGATACCTCTAAGGAGGTTGTGATTCCTTTAGATTCGATCCCGGTTGTCAGGGAGTATTCAGATGTGTTTCAGGAGATACCAGGCTTACCGCCCAGTCGGGAGATAGACTTCGTTATAGATTTGCTACCGAGTACGAGACCTATAGCACGTGCACCGTACCGTATGGCTCCAGCTGAGATGCAAGAGATACGGGATCAGATAGAGCAGCTGTTAGGGCAGGGCTTTATTCGCAGGAGTACCTCACCTTGGGGCGCTCTAGTCTTGTTTGTGAAGAAGAGGGATGGTTAACTGAGATTGTGCGTGGACTACCGAGAGTTGAATAAGGTCACGATACGGAATAAGTATCCGTTGCCTCGAATCGATGACTTATTCGACCAGTTGAGGGGAGCTTCTTTCTTCTCGAAGATTGACTTGAGGTCGGGATACCATCAGTTGCGTATCAGGGAGGAGGATGTCTCGAAGACTGCGTTCTTGTCGAGATATGGTTCTTATGAGTTTCGGGTTATGCCTTTCGGCTTGACCAACGCTCCAGCAGTGTTTATGGACTTGATGAACAGGGTGTTCAGAGATTTCCTAGATTAGTTTGTCATTGTCTTCATTGATGACATTCTGGTTTACTCTCAGACAGAGGAGGAGCACGCCGAGCATTTGAGGCAGGTTTTGCAGACACTTCGTCAGAACGAGCTGTATGCAAAATATGAGAAGTGCGGGTTTTGGCTGAAGGAAGTCCAATCCTTGGGTCACATTATTTCCGACCAGGGAATATCGGTTGATCCGGGGAAGGTATCAGCGGTGAGGGAGTGGGGACAGCCCACGACACCAACAGAGATTCGTAGTTTCTTGGGTCTAGCAGGATACTACAGGAGGTTTATTCGGGGTTTCTCAGAGATAGCAGGTCCTTTGACACATCTTACTCGTAAAGGTGTGATGTTCATTTGGAGTGATGCATGTCAGTTGGCATTCGATGAATTGAAGGACAAGTTGACCTCAGCACCTGTGTTAGCATTGCCGAGACCGGGAGTTGAGTATTTGGTTTACACCGACGCATCTTTGCAAGGACTGGGAGGTGTATTGCAGCAGGAGAGACAGGCCATAGCTTATTCTTCCCGTAAGCTTAAACCTCATGAGAAGAATTACACCACGCATGATTTGGAATTGGCAGCGGTAGTATTTGCCTTACGAATTTGGAGGCACTATCTTTTGGGGGAGAAGTTTCAGCTGTTCACGGACCACAAGTCTCTACAGTATCTATTCATGCAAAAGGAATTGAATATGCGGCAGCGTAGGTGGCTTGAATTTGTGAAGGACTACCAGTTCGACATCCAGTACCACCCGGGTAAGGCTAACGTGGTAGCAGACGCGTTGAGCCGCAGGCCAGCAGATGAGGTGGCAGAGGTGTGGAAGGCGAAGTGGAAGGAATTGGGACACCAGGATGCAGTGGCCCGATCTTTCATGTCTGTGATGACCGTTACCCCATAAATTGTCACGAGGATAGTACGGGCACAGGCCAATGACTCGTCTGTCAGGAGCAGATAGTTCGATTGCTAGCAGAGGGAGCAAAATCCTATACCGTTAGCTCAGACGGGGGATTGCGCTTCAATGGGAGATTGGTAGTTCCGGAAGGGGAAGAATTACGGCACGATGTTATGGCAGAGTCGCACGGCTCACGGTTCGCGGTACATCCCGGAGGGGACAAAATGTACCAAGACATGAGACGGAAATATTGGTGGAGCGGTATGAAGAGAGATATCGTTGAGTTTGTCTCGAAATGCGCCACTTGTCAGCTCGTAAAAGTGGATCATCAGAGACCAGCAGGATTGCTACAGCCGTTGGAGGTTCCGGTGTGGATGTGGGAGAGCATATCCATGGATTTTGTCACGGGGTTGCCTACGTCGCAGAGGGGTCACGACTCCGTTTGGGTAATTGTGGATAGGTTGTCCAAGGTCGCTCACTTCTTACCCGTAAGGACTGACTACACTACGGGACAGTATGCCCAGCTCTTCATTTCCGAGATTGTGAGACTTCACGGTGTGCCCCCGAATATCGTGTCTGACAGAGACAAGGTATTTGTTTCGAGGTTCTGGGAGAGTTTCCAAGAGGCAATGGGCACGGAACTGCGGTTGAGTACGGCTTATCATCCGCAGACCGATGGGCAGACAGAGCGCACCAATCAGATGTTGGAGGACATGCTACGCATGTGCATTATTGACTTCGGGGGTGGATGGGAGCAGTACCTTCCACTGGTGGAGTTTGCTTACAACAACTCCTATCAGTTCACGATTGGCATGGCTCCGTTTGAGGCATTGTACGGTAGGCCTTGTCGTTCCCCAGCATGTTGGTTGGAGGTGGGGGACAACAAACTACTTGGGCCGGAAGTGATTCAGGATACTTCGGCAAGGATTGAGTTGATTCGGAGTCGCATTCGGGTAGCTCAAGACAGGCAGAAGAGTTATGCTGATGCGAAGAGGTTTTCAGGGAGTTCCAAGTAGGGGACCAGGTTTTGCTCAGGGTATCTCAAATGAAGAGGATTATGCGATTCGGGAAGAAGGGGAAGTTGGCACCGAGGTATGTGGGGCCGTTTCCTATTATTGAGCGGATCGGACCGGTTGCGTATAGACTTGGACTACCGGAGCACTTGCATCAGATTCACGACGTGTTCCATATTTCCTCGCTGAGGAAATACCTTAGAGATGATTTGGCTCATTCTCACATTGCTGTGGAGGACATCGATCTCCAGCCGGATAGCTCCTACGAGGAGGGGCCAATTGCTATTTTGGACCGAAGCGAGAGGAAACTGCGGTCAAAGATAGTCCCGTTAGTGCGTGTTCAGTGGCGACATCACAATGTCGAGGAGTCCACATGGGAGCGCGAGGATGAGATGCGCGAATGTTATCCAGAGCTATTTTTAGCAGGTACTTTCTAGTTTCGAATTTCGGGACGAAATTCAGTTATTAGGGGGGAAGTATGTAATACCCCGTACTTTTGGCTATATTTATTTTTGGGATTAATTAATTAAATGCGTATTAATTGATAATTAATCCGGGTTATAAATACTAATGAGATGCGAATTGGTATTTGATTATGTGCATATATGATTATATATGTATTTGGTATTATAAAATTTGTCGTGAGATTTATATACGGCAATTTGGAAATTTTGACGAGACGCATGGGACCGCCGCGTCACGGGGTAATATTTTGATAATAAAAGTGAATTTAAAATCTGTAATCCGTATGGTCGTTTTGAGCGCGCCAACGCGTCCGGAAGGGTCGAGATAGTCAGAAAACACTAGCCGTGGGTATAGTTTGGGTCCCGGGGTATTTTTAGACCATACCGGTAACTTAAAGGGTATTTTGGTAATTTTACATTTTTAGGAATTAAAAGTGACGAAAATTAGAGATGTAAATCTGATGTGGATTAAACCCATTAAGCCCATTAACTAAACCATATTAACCTAGAAGGCTACGGAGGTTGTCATTTAGGTTTTCTAAGTTTCCCCAAATCAAAACCCTAGCCACCTTAAGCCACCATTGGAGAAGAGCTTGGAGAGAGAGGAATTTCTGCAGAAACTTCATCTAACCTACACCAAACTCAGAGACAACCAAGGCAAGTGATTTTATTCCATTTAATTTCTGAGAATGTCTTTTCCATGTTAGAAAATTCGGATTTATGGTTTGTTCTTGATAAAATATGAAAACCCATGTAGTTTAGATCATAGAACTTGAGAAATTGTGAAGAGAATTGCATGTAGAATAGTTGGGAGACAATTAATCTGATGTTAATACATGTTTGGGTGAAAGAAAAACGAATTAAATTCTGGAATTTGATGTTGATATATATCTAGGGTTCATGTTCTTGATGATATTGGGGAAAAGTATAAAATCTTGGGATTTAATGATGTTTAGGATGCCTTATTGCCTTAAAAGACGTTAGTTTATGACCTAAGCATGTTTTAGTATGATTAGAGGACTTAAATCATTGTTAGAACGAACTTTGGAGAAGGATTGAAGTGATAAAAATGGTGAAAAATCGAGATGGGAAAATTCTGGGCCGAAGCTGGTAGCTCGTTAGAAGCAGCCCCCAGGTCGTTCGAACGAACTCGTTCGAACGAGCTTCTAACGAGTTGACCAGTCGTTACTAACGAGTAGTGATCTCGTTCGATATCTCGTTCGAACGAGATATCGTTACAAGGGACAGTTCGTTCGAACGAACTGGATCTCGTTCGAACGAGACTTCTAACGACCTGACAGTCCAAACTCGTTCGAAGTCTCGTTCGAACGAGACTTCTAACGAGTTGACAGTTTGGTCCTTTTTGGACTGTTTTGACTTTTTGGAGTCCCGTAAACTTGTTCGAGGATATAGATGACCTTCCTCTATTGATGTAAGGTTAGACTTGGGACTTTTGGGTTATTGAGAGGAGTAAATTATATACGAGAATTATATTCAATGAACCATTTGGGCTGAGACGTGAGTGTCTTCTACGATGTGAGGATGAATTATAGCGCGTGCAATTAGAAACCGGAATAATATAAATTGAGATAATTATAGTTAGTACGAGAATGCGATATGTACTACGATTAAAATACGGTATTACTAAGATGTGTGTTTACTTAGTATTAGTATATGGATTGTGTGTATGACATACCTACCATACTTGCTATCACGGGAGGTTGCGTTCGCTTAGGACCCTCTAATCCTTGTGTGCCTACGGGGGGGATATAGACTGGTACCTCGATGAACATAGGTCATAGAAAGACTTATTGTGATATTAATAAGTCCGCTGATCATGGGAGCGTATGTATGTGCGTGACCCATGTGATGGTGACTGTGTTCGCCTCCATTACTTGTGATGTTGTTATCGGTAAACTATTCCTGAGAGATTCGGAATATGTAATCCTTATGTACGTGATGTACCGGGATGGATAGCAGAGTATGTGTGCACCATAGCTTAGATTGCGGGGTGCTTGTATCGTATATCTATGATGTGAATAATATACATTAAATTAATGTGAATCCTCATGTTAATGTTTTAAAAATATTAAGGCATTATTTCGAGTTATATAATGAGTTAACTGATAGTTATATCAATGGTATATTTAGTAACTGAGTTCACGTTAAACCCCTATTTAATTACGAGCGTTGTTATGTTAAATGGAACTGAGTAATATGGGTAGAACCTTTGGCAGTCTAGCTAGTTATGTAGTCACTTAGCTAGTTGTATGGATAGATATAGATGGGTACTTGCGTTAGGAGTGCACAGTTAGACGAGGGGTGAGAATATAATGTGAGTGTAAGTCCTAACATGTACTTTTCATTTAATGTTTTAAATGTTTTTAAAGCACTTGCAGGTTTTTAAAATATAACTCCACATTCGGGCTCTGACCCGTTTGCTTTTCAAATCTTTTTCTTTGTAAAACCATTTTAGGTGCCCAGCCACAAGGACACCAAGCATAGGTACTCATTCAGGTGACGAGCTGTAGCTGCTTGTGGAAGCTACAGGGATTTGCATGTAGACACTTCTATCTCTTTGGATTCCAGAGTCACTATCTATCAGTTGTAGGGCATGTTGCCCATTTCTTTAGAGACATCTTTTACATTTCAGTTTTTAGACTTTAGCATGTATTGTTTCAGTTTATTTATTTCAGTTATGGGATTGTAGTGAGGGGTTTCCTCCAGACTTTATTTACGCTATGTGATGATTATTCATTTTACTTCAGTATGGTGTATGGTGTTATTTATTTCTTCATTACATTTGTTGCATGTTAATCAGACTTAAATTAAAATTTGGCATCTTGCTTTTTAAATACTAGGTGGTTAGAAATAATAAAATGTTTTCGACAGTGATGCTATTAACTGAGCCAACTTGGCATTTTGAATTAATTTTATAAAGGAGTAGCTGCCCGGTATTTAATTAGTCGGGGTGTCACAATTATCTGCTCAACTCTAAGAATCCAGAGGAAGAATCGTTGAGGTCTTTCCACACAAAACCTCAATAATCACCTTGTACATAATAAACAGGTATGCGTGCTTTCACACAACTCTATCATTACGTAATATCTTCTACCAAGTACTGTATTATCATTCACTCTCTAGCTATATCCGTTGTGGACTTGAAATGATCACAATGAGTCCAAAATTACTTTCATACTGCTCCACTAGTCGTCAATCACCATTCGCCTACCCCTCAGGCTATAGGTGATATGACCTTCTCAGAATGAAACCTCATCCCCACCATTTCCTGAAATCCCGTAATGAAGGTGGGGTATAGGGATCTTATCCTAGTTTGCAATAACACTGGGCAGGACCACGTACCGGTGCGATCCTTCATTTTAAAGAAAGGTTGGGGCACACTATTTAATAGTGTACTCGCCCCGAAGTAATAACAATTACCGTTTCTTTTGGTCAACTTGTTCCACACCTTCAAAATAACTCGTGACCTTATCATGAGGTTGACAATCCATATAAGAAATTTGCCAACTTGACTGCCCTATTCCATTACTGGAACTGTCGGTTTGATACAAATTTTATGGGTGATTATTTTGTTCAAATCGATTTCTATCTATGAGTGGTACATGCGGAGACTACTCGCTACGTCCCGCTCAACATAAACTTCCTTTTCATACGTCTCACATTAAGTGGTACTCTACACTCATCTTTTTCCCCCGGCATATACCAAATGTTCGAACCCGTGCACTTTTCGCCACAATGTGCACTTCAGGATTTTTTATACCTTATTGACATCACCATTCTATTCATATGCAAGTCACTCTCAACATTTGACTTGGTAGAACTCTGCTCCAAATTTCCATAATAGTAAATAGCTTTTTATATCCTTTCAACAAAGTTCGGGTGTGCGACTCTGATCACACCTGTATATATAGATTATCGTTCTTCTCAATCGACACTTACTCCACTCCACCAGTTCCATTTTTTTTTATTTTAGTCCCACAATCATATATTTCACACATCTATTATCACTCCCCTTAAACCCGAGTGATTCTGACACCAGCTAACCATGGTTCCCAAACACCTAATAAACCGTGCATACTGGCGTAAACATTATATATGCTCCACACATATCTCATAATTCTTTATTGCCCCTGTATTCACAACATGGCTATAACACTTGGGCATTCTCAATCACCCCAGAATTAAAAATTTCAAATCCTCCTTAACATCGTTCCACCCCTCAACTCTTGCTGATAGTGTAAAATTTTCAATACATCTTCACCACACAACCATCTCCACTGGCCTTATATCAAAATTTAAATTTTGACTTACAGTTATATCTACATACTTCTATAATGACCGAGGTATTGTACTCATGGACGAATGGCCAAACATCTCCCTACTGCCAACCTCATGCTAAGTTTCATGCATGGGGTGTCTCGCAAAGAGAAATCCAAATAAGGAACCCTCCTGATACACTACTACCTAGAATTGTCGGTCATCAAAATCCGTTAGGCCCTCAGTCCATAACAGGTACCCCTATATTACCATCTCTTGACATAAAAGCTATATCTCTTTTCGTAATTACCTTTAAACGAGAAACTTTCCTTCCAAAAAGTCACTATCACTGAACATTGTTGGTCATCAAATTCCATAAACCTCAAGGCATATAACTTCAAGTCTTAACTCCCCCATCTCTAAAGGGGTGATATAATAATGCGCTCTCCTATTACTAAGCCCTGAGCGTTGAACATAATAATGAGCTTCATATCAAGGCTGTCTCCTCACATACCGGTATCGACTATCTCGAGAACACTACCATATAAAGTCTCTATAATAAATAATATAAGTTCAAGCCCAACCCTCTAGCAAGTGAGGTGTTGCCATCACAAAACATGTTGTACTAGGAAAACAACCCAGATAGTCTTGCAATAATTGCCCACTATCGTTCTGACCATTACTATAAGGTCGTAACCATGATAATATCATACTCGTATAATACATCACTAAAATGAGTAATCTCAATAAAGTATATACCACTAACAATACACCAATTTTTCCTCCATGGATAACCTTAAAGACAACCCCACTCTACTAGGGAGAAACATATACATAATAGTAACGTTGTCGATAAACGCAATAAACTCGTCTCTCATGCGAATCTCGCAATTATCAAAACGTAGGGACTCGCTCGTGTCACAAAAAATACGCCTCATCCTTTGAGTATATAACTCATACTTCTACCTTTCCAATTTTCATGTCTATTCAAATTGTTTCCCGAACATAACACGTATGTCCGAACGAAATCAAAACTACATTAACAATTACCCTTTAAAGCACCATACCCTTGTCCTTTTACTCGATTCGGGGAAAGATTTAATTCATGTGGTTTTACTCTTCCATAAAATACCTCATCAACTAATCCACTTCTCTCCTGTTATACTAAACATGTTAGGATTGTCCTTCTCTCGGACTTGGTAGTTTCGACCCTCAGGGCTAGCCCTATTGTTCCCTTAACTTTGTTTTCCCTAAGGAATATGATACATGCTTCAATAACCCTTACTGAATTCACCATCACCTGTTAATAATTCAGCTATCCAACTCATTTAAATGGGTCCTCTGACGGGTCTCCCCCTTATGTTGCTTCACTAACACCA
Source organism: Sambucus nigra (assembly GCA_949130495.1). NCBI lineage: Eukaryota > Viridiplantae > Streptophyta > Magnoliopsida > Dipsacales > Adoxaceae > Sambucus > Sambucus nigra. The sequence goes on along the minus strand of OX422212.1, from coordinate 448,263,608 downwards.
TTTCACCCAGTCATATTCTCTGACTAAATTTTTTTATTCCTTGAGTTTCCCACACAAAGAAGCGTTAACGCATTCATGGACAAAGTGCAACATTGTCACTATCTGAATCAACCATCCGACATAATTCCCTTTAAATGTTGTTAACTTTTTTTACCAACCGGTCTACCACTCGAGATTCTCTTCTCCATTTGTATCTACTTCCTCAGATACAAGATTCTCTAAGAAAAATTTAAATTCATTTTCACAAAGGTACCTGTGTCGGGCCCTCCTATGATGAGTTTAGAACAACGTTCACATCTTATACTGAATATCTGATGAAGGAACTAGTGGTAAAACTATACTTAAGATTCTTCCATTGACATAGCATCCCACTTCTAAATGTGGTGGCTGACTCTCACCATTATAACTTTTCTTCGATGAGCCAAGATTTTTTTTTTACTCCAAATTTTCACTTTCGATTGGCCACACTTCTCCATATGACCAAGCCTTTGGATATTAACCTCCGTTGGCTAACACACACAATCTCTGTATTTCTAGAATTTCCACCGATGGTTCTCTTCAATGTTTTGTCTGACTCTCTCCCAATCCAAACACGTTGGGTGAGTCTAATTTGGCACTATTTCCCACTGTAGCGGTGCTTGAAAATCAAATGTTGTGCCCTATCTGTCTTTACCATCCTGGGTTCCCATGCCATAATCGGGGTGACCTCAACTACGGTCATCCTTCTTGACCTCAATTGAGCTTTGCCTCCTTTTGTTCGTCCAACGGGCCTCGCCTGTCATACTTTATTGTTCGGCACACGAACACACCCGAACGAAAATAAGGGACACTAATATATACGTTATAGCAGGAGAAAAAAATCTCACCAAAGAAATCAACAATCCTAAACATAGGGTTGTATATCAAACAAAGTTATGCTGGAAGCATAAAAAACCGCAAAAAAAATCTAAAGGACACTAGAACCTGATGCTCTGATACCACTTGTGACACCCCGCCTAATCATTTACCGGGTGATCAGTTCTTAATTAATTAATTTTAGAATATCAAGTTGGTTCAGATAATGCATCACTGTCGAAAGACTCAAATTTTTATTTAATAAAACTAACCACCTAATATTTAAAAAGGTTGGTGTGAAAATTTTATCTTTTTATTTACCATCATCATTAAATGGAAATATGTAATCATCACTATACATCACAATAAGATAAGGGAAGAACTAACTGAATTTAAATAAAGAACTGGAGTAAACACTTCGAGTTAAAATCCCATACAATAATCCAATAAAATGAAATCAAAGTCTAGTGATAAAATAAAACAACTCTAAATATCTGAATATTAAATAGGGGGACGACATATCCAAATGACCTAAATAACTGATAGATGAGGATAAATAGACTCATAAGCGTCTACTAGCAACATCTTGTAGCTTCCATAGCAGTTATAGCTCGGCAAATGAATGGAATCTCTTAAGCCTGGTGTCCCTGTTGCTAAGCACCTAAAATAATAGAACAAGAAAAGAGATTTGCAGAAAAATGGGTCGGAGCCCGAGTAGAAAGCAGTTTAAATATAGCAAGTGCTTAAATTGCTTAATTAGCATAAATATTATTCTTGTTAACTTAGCGTACTCACTTGCTATGCTCACCTCTCGTCTAATGTTCACACCTAGCGAGCCTAACTACCCATACTCATCTCGATACTCTGCCTAACTGTATATAGTATAACCACTATGTCGAATTAAAAATCTAAATAACTCGAAGTCAGTATATTTCTATTATTTAGGAATAGGTTTAAAGATACTTTAACTCATTCTCACAGCATTCTTAATTCTCAACTGGTGACCCAATAAGTATATACTTTAATAAAGTAGCCAATATAAAACATAGAATAGGAACTCAGTGTACATATAAAAATCTCACTATGTATACATACAAACATATATATATATATCAGTACTCCACACATGGTTAAGAAACCCCTGGTGCTATGTATACTCGGCTATCTAGTCCCACTGCAATGCTCACGCATAAAGGACAACAGGTTCAGTATCTCAAGAACCAATAAAACATATACACATATTGGAGGTGAACATAGTTCCAAGACGATGGGCTATGCACATACCTACGCACACATACAACCATCACCACTATCGTTCTCATATATAGACATACCTAGGTTCCATGCTCTAGTGGTATGACTCAAAATCCCTCGAAGGCACACAAGATATGGTATCCACAACGCGCTAACCTCCGTTCGATAGCAAGTAGCTAGGTATGTCATACACATAGTATTCCAAGTAATAAGCATGCACATAATTTATACAACTTAATAGGCATTCATGCAGCCCAATTACCATAATATGTAAGTAGTAGTATTATTTCTACCCTCTCCATAGATCATATATATATGTATACACTCTCTTGAACCTAACTCTCCTTGGTTTTATGATATTTCTACATCCCGAGAATAATCACACTCCCAATTCAATATTAATTCGGACATTAGGTCACTCGTCATTCACGTAGGTTATTTCTCTCAGTTGGATAACCCTAGGATTTTTTTACCCTAACCAGACTCAAAAAGTGTATTCTGAAATATCGTTAGAAGTCAAGGGATTCTCATTTGAACGAGGTCATGCAAACGAGTTCGTTTGAATGAAGTTCTCACTTCGAATGAACTCAATATCTCGTTAGAATTATCGTTTGATTTCTCGTTAGAAGGCTCATTCGAATGACCTCGGCTGGTCTTCGAACAAAAATCTGGACATACCCAGTTCTTGTCAATTCATTTTTTGTTTCAAACTTTCAATCTTCAATACCAACCCAAAATTCAACCCCACTCTAATTACATGTTTCTACACTTTGGTGTAATTCTTGGTTAGAAATCTTAAGTTCTTGGTTTAGTTCTCCTATGGGGTCTTCGTCCTCCATGGTTCTCTCTCTCTCTCTCTCATGTAGGTTGAAACTGACCGTAACCTCTAACCCAAGTAGCTTTTAATTAAAACCTAATTTTCGTCCATTTAATTTCCCAAAAATCCCAAAAGACAAAAATACCCCTTCAGGGTGTCATTTTAGGCTAAAATGCCCCGGACTCCAAATATAACACCCGACTAGTGTTTTCTGACTATCTCGACCCTTTTGGACACACTGGAACACTCAAAATAGTCATTCGAGTTATATAAAAATAATTTACCTTTTTAACCCCCAAATATGTAATAGTGACACGACTAATAAGCGCGTCCCAAATAATTATATCTTACTTGTCGTATATCTCATCCCCGGCCATATTATTATTTCTGAAACCATCTATAACATTAATCACTAAGTAATGTTCTACATAGTTATTACTCAACATGATTTCAACACAATTATTTTCGATAACTACTAACTCTCGTCACGCTGGTAATTATTACATTAAATTGGTTTAATTATAATTTAAATTTTATCCCTTTAAGTGAATTAATCCCAATTTCCATAATTTCATGATAAAATAAGTATACGTAAAAATACAGGGCTTTATAATATCCTCGGTAGAGAGTTCCAACAACTAGAGTATGGTACACAACTGTGACATGTTTTCGTCCATAACCAATGCAGTAAAGTCCTTGCGCCAAAACTTTCTTCTTCGGAGTAGAAGTAATTATCTTCATTTATAGTTTGAAGAAAAATTGTGTTTCAAATACTATAACAAATATGATAAGCCGCAAATTTATTTCTACTTCCTATGATGTGATGTTCCTAAGGGTTCATGGAAGTTTTTTCTAATAAAAAAATAAACTTGGAAGTATTTCTCAGATATAAAAAATATTAAGTCTCTGAAATGAATTTAAGTAGAAATTATAACAATGAATATTTCAAGAACTATAAAATAAGCTTGAAGAAAAACTCCCGTGAATCCTAATTTAAACAAATATTTTTGTCTCTCTAAAACTCAAGCTTTCATAAAAACAAACTTTATTTTGTGTTGGAGAAGAAGACCACTTAACTAGCATATGATCAAAATGAACTTATGGACACAATCTTTAAAGGTTTGGAGTCTTTTTGCCACACAAAATAGCCAAAAGAAATCAACAGAAAATATATGGTTGAAAATGTGATTTGCACAAAGTTTGAGGATAAAAAGTGCTCGAAAAGGCATTACATTTTTTTCAAATTTATCATTGAATAAAGGCATTACCTATATCTCCTTAGTGTCACCATAGTGAAAAAAATCCTCGCCATAGCGACAAAATCCCTCACTGTAGAGATGCACCAGCAATAAGGTCGCACGAATGACCAAATTTTTTATTTTTGCACAAAGCACAACCAGCAAAATAAAATTTCGCTATAGCAACCCACGAAAATTTTTTAAAGATTCAAAATGTAAAAAAATATTTTAAATATACAACATTCCATTTTCAAAGAATGGTTATATAAGGAAACTATATGGAATATGTGTAAGACAAAAATCAAAACATGGCCTCCAAGACACACATTAGTTTAACACATTTTCCAATTTAAGAAAATCCATTTTGAGTTATATCAAACCATGGATGTTCTATTTTATATAATTCCATTTACCATATACTAAAGTGTAATTCTCATGTATGTGGGGGTGAATGATGTTAGGATGAAGTTGATGAATTCCGTTAAATAAGTCTTGACATGAAGCTTTTTGAAACGATATTTTGGCGTAGAGATATAGTAGCTTTTGATCAGTGGAATAAGACAAACTAACCATATGGGTCATTTTTAGTATTATGAATACTCTTAAAATCTATCCCTTTGTCTATTCCGTGATAAAATATGCAAAAATAAACATTTCAAACAGTTAGAAGAGAAATATATAAAGACATACAGAAATAGAAAGACACACTCGAATGTGATCATTTCAGAATCTACATATTTTCAAGCTCAATTCCTCCCGAAATTTCCTTCCCTACACATACATGGATCATACGAGTAGCAGCAGTAATACACTAGACATACTTTTCTTCAATTTAATCTCTTACTATCGTCCTTTTTCTAAAAAAAACATTTTGATCCTTATTAACCCACATTTTTATTTTCACGATTTTTGGAGAAAATTTTCAAGAATCAAAAGCCTTTTTGTAATCACGATTCTTCTTATTGTTCTTTTAAAAAATATTACCATTATTACTATGATACAAAGGTATGGTTAGTTTGAGTAAAAAATAAACATTTCTAAAATGACTAATTTTGTGACAATGATCACAATTAAACATTTTATGTCTAATCATTTAGTTTTAAGGTTTAGGAACAATCTTTTCCAAATATTGGACATTATTCAAACTTGAAACAAAAATATCTGAAGTTACTATCTTTTGACAATAGGAAAAAATAAAGTCTTTTTTAGGTCTCTTATGATTAAGCATGTGATTTTGTTCGCACAAATAGGAGGAACAATATTCTTCCCTTTCAAAAAATTAATAACATGTTTACTTTTTTGATAATTTTTGGAAACACTTTGAGTAGATAATGTCTCATTTGATGATGAACTTGAAAAAAATTGTCTGTCCTCTAGGAATGCCTTATTTTCTATAATCTAAATATTTTTTAAGATTATCAATTTTTGTGAAAATAGTGACATTGGATTCTTCATAAATTTTATATTACCTTTTTAATGTGTCGAATGAGATGGTCAAGTAATACCTTTCTTTTATCAATGTGGGAAAACCTTCATTCTCTTCTTTAGGCCTACTTTTGGTCTTTTAACTCATCAATAAAATCTAGGAGGTCATCAAATTCAACATCAAGATCTTTGATTTTAGAAAAAGGGCATGACCATGAGCTTCCAAAACATGGACGAATTGATTTTATTATTATACAAAAAGAAGATCATCAAAAAATTTGATTTTTTTACTTCCAAGGGTTTTAATTTTTTTGAATAAAATATCCTTTTTAATGGACAACTGGGATGATGAAAGATCTTCATTCTTCTTAATGATATTTTCTTCTTTAAATATTTTTAACTTGGAAGATAAAATCACATGGTTTTCAATATTATTTTGGATTCTAGATGAAGTTTATCATAATAAGTTTAGGTATTATCTTCTTCACTGTCACTTTCAGTACTATTAACATAAACATTTTCAATATTAAAGATATAGTGATTCAAACATTAGGTCGCGATTATAAAGTCCGACAAAGGCATGGGAATTAAGTGCACCTATCAAATCACGAATACTATCACATATTCTATGATCCATTTCACATACACTATATCTACTCAAGGTGATGAAGCCTAAAAAATAAGGTCTAGCTCTGATAAAAGTTGGGATTGTGTATGCTCAAAATCGGGATGGACAAAGAAAACCCAATTAAAATTTCTTATATAAAAGAAGACAAGTATTTCCTTTAATTTCATGTTTGGGTAAAAAAACAACTTAGGTCTATACGAAAATTTATTCAAAAAATACATTACACTAAAGTGTATCTTCATCCTTAGGTGATTTAATATATGTGCGGAAACATAAATAGCATAGCAAAACACCAAGGTGTGACAACAGGAAAAAACTTGTGGCCGGTAGAATGACAAATGTACAATGGTAGAGTTTTAAAATTAGAATACTTAGACATACACCCTATCAATTTTGTGATCAACTAGGAACTCTTTCCCACCACAACCTCTGTAGAGACCGCCAATAACTAGAGTACACTACACAACCATGAGAGATTTTTATCTGTAACCAATGTGGTAAAGTCCATGCATTAAAAATTTCTTCCTCAAAGTTGAAGCAACTTTCTTATTTTAGAGTTTGAATAAAAACCTGGGGTTGTAATTCTTGGTACAAATATAACAAGACAAAAATGTATTTCTATTTCCTAATATGTGAGATTCCTAAAGGTTAATGGAAGATTTATGGTGTTTGGATAATAAAAAATATACTCACATGTAATTTTAAGATATAAAAAATATTAATGTCTGTCAAGAATAAATTTATTAAAAGTTTGTTCAAGTCTCGAGAAGAGATAATAAAACTTCAAATGACTTTAAATAGCAATAATAGCAATGGATATCTAAAAAAAATTAAAACAACAATAAGAAAAACTCTAGTGAATAGTAATTTTCAGTACATGTTTTTCTCTCTCTAAAACTCAAGCATTCATAAAAACAATCTACATTTTGTTTTGGAGAAGAAGAACACTTAAATAGATAACAAAATGTAAAATTATATTTGGGCACAATGTTTCAATTCGTTTGTGGATTCTTTTCCACACAAATGATTCAAAAGAAAATCTACACAAAAGATACGATTCAAAAGGTGATTTGTACAAATTTTGAGGACAAAAAGTGCTTGAAAAAGGCATAATTTTTTTATCAAATTTATATTTTAATATAGGCATGACCTCTTCCACCGTAGTATCTCTTTAAAGAATAAATTCCTCACCATAGTAATGAAATTTATCGCTGTAACGATCCACAAGAGACAAGGTCGCGCTAAACTTTTCATTTTCGCACAAGCGCGATTAATAAAGTAAAATTTCACTACAGTGACCCAAGAAAAGTTTTTAAAGGTATTTTAAATTGTAAAAAAGCTATTTTATGCATACAATATTCCATTGTCAAAGCATGTTTATATACAAAAACTACATGGCATATGTATAAGGCAAAACACAAAACAAAACCTCAAATCCACACATTAGTTTAACATACTTTCCAACTTAAGAAAATCCATTTTGAATTATTTTAAATCACGGGTGTTATATGTAATCTTTGTCCATTTACCTAAAGTGTCATTTTCATGGATATGTAGGTGAATTATGTCCCAATGAATTTGATGAAGTCCATTGAGTAAGTCTTTACATTAATATTTTTTGGAATGAACTTCTAGACTAGAGACACGATGTGGGTTTTGATCAACTGAATCAGAAAACATAAGCTTATGGAGAATTTGGATTATTATGCATACTTTTACAGTTTATTTCATCCCAACAATGACACTGGCTCCCTGAGGGGGTGGATTGTAACATACATGTGACATGGTTACTTTGGTAGATAGAGAGTTACATCCCACATCTTCTAGGTGTGCGAAGGTAATGGTTCATAAATTCATATTTTCACTATTGCAACGTCGATTACTTTTAAACTCAATTGGTAAGTTTGGTTTATGATACCACATGTTAGGGGTTCAAACCCTATTGGCATCAATTTGTCGATATGAGTTGGAATAAAATGCCATACTGTTATGAGCAATGGTTAAATTAGAGACAATATCGACCGTGGTATACAAATATGGCAAACCATAAATATGAATAATGGTTCTTCAATGATTCTAATGTCTTTGTAATAAGAAGAGATCTATTAATAAATAAATTATTGTCTTTATTAATTACACAAGACTCATAGGATAAAGAAATGACTAAATCACCGTAGTACGGTGCTCAACATAAAATATAAGAATAGAAAATAGTCTAAAAATTTTCTACAAATATTAAATGTAACTACTAACAACTTTTCTCTCGTTCTCTTTGATGGATTAAATACCTTGAACCTTCCCAGATCTTCCTTACCAATGGTTAGGAGAAGTTCGGAAGTTACAGTTGAAATTTGGGCATCCATGGTTGAGCTATGCTATTATTGTAGAAGGGTGGTATGTTTTTGGAAGATCTTTCAAGTGATTGATGAAAGTTTTTCGGAGATTTAAATGACGTTTATTTCTCTAGTAAAAATCACAGGTGGTGAATCGAGTTGTTATTAATGTGTATGTACTTTACCAATCCTTGAGACTAGTCTAAAGATATTCACACAACCTCTAGATGATTCTTCTGGCACCAAGGTTGCATCTTTGAGTTTTTGAAGTTGTATTTGATCTTCATAAATTATCCTATGTCCTATTGAGATATAGGGAGGTTATATGAAATTAATTCTTTCCCAGTTTAGCTTCTCTTGTTATGAAATGTAAAAAAAAATCCTTTTCCTTTCTCTAAGAATTAAGAAATGATTGTTGCTCTTTGTTGGTCCCCAGATGGGATGGAGGGAGAGAGGGATACGATGCGTGTGTGTTCAAGGTAGGCGCACTATACAGGTCCATATGCAAGTTTTGTGTGTATCCTACGAGGGGGTAATAATATTTGTCATTCATTCCTTATTTACCCTTGAGGTCTGGATTATTTGAGATTACGCCCTTGGAAAATTTTCAACACCATATCAAGTTTTATTTTCATCCCCTATTAAGGCCAAGGCCTATTCTTCGTGTGAGGGGTTGTTGGTTGTTCCGAGTCGCTAGTTTATTTTGTATAAAAATCAAAATGTGTGTACGGTTGGGCCTTTCGGGCTTACCCTAAGATAGTTTGAGTCTTACAAATGATCCAAATATTCTTGATGAGGGTTAAGGAACTGGATTAGGAGTGGGGACGGAATTACTCTCCCCACTTGTTATTTATGCTTCCTTATCAGTATACTTATTATCACATTTTTACATTTATAATTATTTTAGTTTATTTTAGAACATGTTGACCTGGAGTGGGTACACAAGAGTTCTTCTGTGCAAATGTGTATTAACAATAGAGGACATTATAATGTATGTGCAGGTGTGAGCAATATTATCTCGTATAATTGGAGGTCGTTAATGTTTTTTATACGTAATAATAGATCGTTAGTGCATGAGTTTGAACAAGAAGCCTCGTCTTGGAGATAATTGGATATCTCTTTACCGAAGAGTATCAAAACTGGGAGATGGAGGAATGTCCATTTCTATAATATATTAAGAGACATATTGCAAAAGTCGTGTGCTCATGAGGAAGATTCAGTATTGTTCCTATAAAAACTTATTTTCGTTAGATCAAAACCTACATAGTTTGGGTTTGCTGGAAGCTATATAGAAAGTTTTGAATGTTATATGTGTGAAAGTGAAAGGAATTTAATTGAAAGGAGTGGTTGCTTGGAATCCAAGAGGTTAACTCAAATATGGGTGTGGAATTGGAGTGGATATGAATTTATCAACAAGGAAATTCATATCCCTTCTTGAAGATAAATATCCGAGAGGTATTGTGGGGCCTCAGACTAGTTTATAATCAAATTTTGAAGGATCTAATGTTTTACCTTCCTTTGGATGCATGTCTATAGGATAATGTTAAATATGTAATATCATATGCCAAAAATTGAACTGAATTATATATGGGTTATAAATGCGGAGAATGTAATGATAATTATTGAAGAATTGTGGGTAAAATTGGAGAAAAATAAAAGAACAAGAAAACGGGTATTTTAAATGACAAGGGGTTATCGTTCGAACAATAAGGGGAGTTCGCGAGAAGGGTCATGAGAAGCAGGGCATCAAATAACGTGCTACTGACTTACAGTTGCAGGTCACACGAAAGGTCGCGTGATCTATAGTTCTAATGAAATAGGGTAGTCATTCAAATGACATAAGGAAATCGTTGTAATGATGTAAGTCAAGATTTTTAATCTCAGTTTCCCTTATGCATTATCACAATGTCTGCAGTTAGATCTTTGAGTTGTCGAGCCTAGATGTGCGTAGAAGGGGGAACATGGGATTTTGGCTGTTAAACGGGTTTTACTAAGGGTTGTTCGGGTTATTCAGGGATATTTGAGGTTGAGAGAAAATATAAGAGGGAGAGAGAGAGAGGGGGAAATAGTCAGGGATATTTGAGGTTGAGAGAGAGAGAGAGAGAGAGAGAGAGAGAGGTGGGTGGTCTACGACCTCCACTAACCACTAAACCACCATTCCACCGCCATTTAGTGTATTGTTACACCTTGTTAAAACACAAAATACCCATTTTCGTCATTAATAAATAAGATCTACGAATTTTGGAGGAGTATTTGGGGGATTTGGGGGAAGATGGAGGTGGGTTTCCATGAATTTGAAGGTGTTTCTTGCTTGGAAGCTTGATGGAGCATGCTTTTGGATTGGGGTAACATCTTTGAGCCCACCTAAGTATGTGGGAGGTTTCCATCTTCTCAGACCTCTCATGCCTATAATTTTGGAGATCCATTGGAGGTGGGAAAACCTTATTCTTAGTGTAAGATTTATTTTGCACATTTGTAGTCATGTAGTTAGACTATTTGAGTAGGCTGGATTTAGTTAAATGATGCAATTAATGTATAGAAGATAATAACATTTTTACGAAATAAAAATGTTTGAAAAATAATATATTTTTGAAAACAAAGAATGAGTAAATATTTCAAGTTTTAAAATATTAAAAGTTGGTGTTTTATGAAAATGGTGTACTTTCTAGAAAAATTAGTGTTAAACATTTTATAGAATAAAATGTTTAGAAATGATGACTTACTTTGTAAACATTGTGAAATAATGTTTCTTGCAAAAATGATGATTTTATGAAAAATAGACATTTGTTGAGTTTGAAGAAATTAAATGTCTTTTATGTCTTAAAAATATAATTTTTACAAGTGTAATGAATTTCTAGAACGAAAAAGGTATTTAACCTATTTAATAGTATTTTAAGGTTTAAAATCCATTTTCCCACGCATATAAACTTTTATTATTTCGGTGTTGAATGTATGAACAAGTTTAAAGATGATTTAGTTTGGTTTAAACATGAATAAAGAAAAAGATAAAAATTCTAGTCTTCGAAGTGAATGAAAAAAGGGGTTAAATATGATAACCATAAAGTTGTAAGACTTCATACAAAATTAAACAAATGGTATTTTCTTATAAAATTAGTCTTAAGTGCAGATGGATTTGTTGAATTAAGAAAGTAAAGAAATGTGTGGTTTGGAAAAATATTGATAAAAGTATTCATTAAGTGCTAGTGGGTAAACATGAAAAAGTTAGTAATGTTGTAAACACTTATGAAATTGAAAGGAATTAAAGAGATAATAGTGTTTCTAATTAAGAAGAATATTAATCAAAGTTTAAAAAGGTGCTAAGGTGTTAAAATACTTAAGAAGTTAGTGTGGATGACTTAAGAGTGTTGTTAGGAAATTGACACTTGTGAAAATGGAGTAAAAGGTGATTTTGACAGAAAAATGGGCAAAATGGTAATTTACTTCAAGTGGAACATTTTATGAAATAAAAATGTTGGAAATGTGTTACACAAAGTGGTCCTAAATAAATATAATTTTTGTAATAAAATCAAGGTTAAAATGTAAAGGACATGAAATGGCAAAATTTTAAAGTGTAACACAAATTGGGATGTAACCCCAAATTTTGGTTTCAAATGGGTAAAGAGGAAAAGTGGGTAATGTGGAAATTTGTAAGATGTTAAAACACATTAATAGGAACTCGGATGACATCGGGATAAGAAACAAGGGCCCAGAGACTTAGAGAAAAGGTCCAAAACCACTAGTCATAGCATATGGTGCGCATAACTAGTGGTGTGGAGCCCATTAAAGTATGCGGTATTGGAAGATTCCGAGAAAAGACAAAAGAAATAAGGAACATGTCAAGAAATGGGTTATTTGGTAAAATGTGTTAATACATCCTAACTTGAATGTATAAATAAATATTCTAGCAAAGGTTAAAATGGACAAGCAAATGTATAATTTGTAAATATCCATGAAGTAAGGAAAAAGATGAATTGAGTGGGTTAATAAGTGATTATACAATCTAAATGGTGAAAACCATATTTAACACAGGAATGTGTTATAAAAAAGGCTTTCCAAAGTTTCAATAAGTATTTTCATACACGGTATTCGTGTGTGCTGAAGGAGGTGATTTTCAACAAAAATACTGAAGTGTGTTAGATAACAAGAATGGAGTGATTTCGGTAAAGAAAAGTGTTCGAATAAGTCAAACATAAATATTTCTAGTGCTGAACCAGGTTTGTTAAATAAAGTGAGATCATGCTAAGGGTGGGTGAGGGAAATTTCTATAAGATTAAAATAAATTAATCTGGATAAGTAAGATTTTGGGAATTAAAACCCTTTCATGCATTATGTATATGTAAACAATGTAGTTGCATGTACATGTAGGAATGACGTATTAAGTCTCCTTTCTACCGTTCGATCTTATACTTCATTTTTATGTTTTCCACTTGTCATAGGCTCACACCCACTCTTTGTTATGACAAGCTTGGAGCGTTTCCGTATTTTGAGGGCGTAATATATGTAAATACACTATTTATTTTTACTTTAGTAGATATGTATACCTGGACTTCGGGGTGCTCTCCATTGGTCCTTCATGCAGATTATTTTGAAACTGGAATCTTATGCTAACAAGTCAAACGTTCATTTAAATAAAACTGTACTAGTAACATTACGTAGGTTGTTTCATTGCACTTCACACCTAACGCTCAGATCGGACGTGGTTAGCTATGGGTAACCCATAAATCCGTGTCAGGACGTTATGAATGGTATTAGAGCTCTAGTTTAAGGTTCCTTTCGGGAGTGACATGGTGAGGTCGGTATTGGATCTTTTGACATCGGTGTTGGGTAGGGACGATCATGCTAGCTTGATGACGGTTTTGCTCGTGCCCTCGACGGTTAAGTCAAATAGGTTAGCACGATAAGTAAGTTCGTTCCAAGAGGCACGCGATTAAGTTGATTGTTATTGATCTCTTTTTTGCTTCTGATTAGAATTTTAGTAATTTACGGGTGTCTATGAAAGCCTATAGTGATGATATCATGGTTTTTAGTATGAGGTGATTGTGTTGAATTTTAATGGCATAGAATCATCTAAGGTGTCGGTAGAATAAAAGGACTCCTACTGGTCAAGTGGCACAAGTCTCATATAGTCAACAATAGAGATTGATGGTTAGAGTGTCTCGACTAAGCACTAATGATTGGTGATTGAAAAGTATATAATCCTTAGGTGGGGCACTTACAAGTAATTAGCCCCAGTGGCATAATTAGACAAATTTTATTCTTCGAGAAAAATCATAGTTGATGGTATTTCAATAAACACATGAAGTTGCGTAAGATAATTGTGCCAATGTCATAACCCTTTTTGTGAGATTTATTTTGAAATGACTTTGGTCACGAGGGCAGCCTTGGTAGTGGCATCAGTGAGTGATGCTTATCACGACCTAATTGTAAAAGTTGTATGTTTCACTTGCGGAAGCTATATGATTGAGTGGCATTCACAAGTATTGATTATATGGTGAGAACGTACTAGTTCATTTGGTTAAGGACTTGGGCTTAATAAATTTGGTTATAATGTGGTATTAAGGAATAAGATCTCGAGCGGCATCCGTGGTGTGGGCCTTGTCATTTATAGGCAATATTCGACATCCCATATCCTACCAAGATCGATATAGTCATTCTAATGAGTAAATTAGCGCGCGCTATATGATATTAACATAGTGAGGCAATTTAGTTTCCATGGTTGAGTAGTCATTTAGGATTCGGCGAGGCAGACCTTGAAGTTTATAGACTCCAGGTGATATTTTATATTTGGCCATAACCGCAAGTATTATTGGTTGTGGTTTGAACGTGACTTATAGTCGCGATCGCTTGGAAGAAAGATGAGATGGTCATCTAGATGTAGATACTCATTTTAGCCACTGAGGTAATGGCTAGGCGCGAGGAAATCTAGTGTGAGAGTAGTTTATAGGAACAATGAGGTACCCATAGGGCAAATTGGGTGTGGCGTCATTGAGGGTAAATGTCGAATGCTGCGATGCCTTGAGGGCATTGTACATGTAGCGTCTAGGTTACTTATTTTGAGGGCATTGTACATGTAAGTACTATATTTATTTTGCTTTAGCAGTTCTGTATACTTGGACTTCGGGGCGCTCCCCATGGGTTCTTCACGTAACTTATTTTCAAACTAGAATTATATGCTAACAAGTGAAACATTAATTAAATTAAAACTGGACTACCAACATTATATAGTTTGTTTCATTGCATTTCACACCTAACGCTTGGATCATACCAAATTGACTAGGGGTATCCTATAAATTCGAGTCAGGATCTTACAAAATAATTCATGTTTTATATCTCTTACGCTAACTTTAACATGAAGCTCTGGTATTGGATTTGCCAAAAAGTCACTAACAAAGATCTAAATATATGTTGTCTTATAGTTAAAAATACCATAGGTATCGTAGGGCCTCAGGCTGATCTGAAGTGATATAGATGATTAATTTGTATAAGAAGGAGGCTTGGACTAGAAATGAAGGAATACCTAAAGATAATATGCAAATCGATGCTTAATAAAACATTGGTTCGCAAATATAACTCGGAATATGGCTAATACACCCGAAAGGTTCATGGATCAAAGCCTACGTAATTCCAACGATGGTATTGTATTTCAGTGTATGGGCTACGAGATACCCATTATAAATTGTAAATATCATAGTATTTATGGAACCTATTACTTTGTATTTTGTTTCCATTATAAGCCGCAGTACTATATCCGTATGTTAAAAATTCATAATAAAAAATAAGTGTTTAGCAAGTATTCTACAAAATACTGATTCTTGGATTCCATCGTTTGGGACGAAATGTTTTATTGGAGAAATGGCAAAGATTATTTTGATTTTAAACTTTAGTTTTATCAAATATTTAGATAAACTTAGTTCTCGGTCACTATCGTGAAAACAATTTTGAAAAGTATGTTTGCATGTCGTATTTTGTTGTACCGATTTTTATTAGGATTATTTAAAATATGAGTATGTTATTCGATTCAACAAATAGAGATGCTGGAGAGAAACCAGGTTTTAAAAATATAAAAGTTGTAAAATGCATATCTGGTACCCTAACGGGGGCCTAAACAAGTTGTTTAGGGAAATATTTACGATTTCATAACCTTATATTCATTTATGATATTTAATCGAGGTTTCTTCAGAATATTTACCACTGAATCATGAGACGAGTATTTCTCGATGGAGTGCCCCATTTGAAGTAGAACCATCAAACGAAGCTTTATTTGGAAGGGTTCGTCTTCATGGGATGCAGGTTGAGGTATGCCTTTATTTGTGGGAGGAAGTGTTTTTTCGAAAAGTGAGAAATTCACTCGGGATTTTGGAAAGAACATGATATTATCTGATAATCAGGGTTCAAGAAGTTAGAAGACCAAATCTTCAATCACGTGGTTGATTCACTAGCCTCAACTACCAAAGGGTGATTAAATCACATGGTTGAAAGAGAGATTAGGTTTTTTTTTTATGGTTGTGGTTGTAGTCAATATTTTTTGGTATTTAGGATTTTGTCATATTATTTTGATATATACATATTCAAGACTCCCCTAACGTTTGGGTATGTAGTTTTTGGCAATTGTGTGATTTTGAGGTGTTGCCAATTGAGGATGTAGATCACATTTAGGAATCGAGGTCTCTAAAAGCATTAATATACAAAATGGTCTAAACAAAAGATGTATTTTATTTTTTTAAATTAAATATTCAACTTAAACATAAATAATCCATAGCACCAATTATAAATAAAAGTTGTTCAACCCATTTTCAGCTAATTTTATCTCATCCTAAAATATGCATTTAGGTAATATCAGGATAAAGTAAAATAAGCAATCACACAATGCCCAATATATGAAGAAAATTCAAATGTGAAAAACCCGGGACAACCCACCCAACCCAATTCATTATGATGAGGAATTATACAAGACATATAGTAGAATTACAATACAAAATTGATGCCCTTACAAGCCTTGATGCTCTTCAGTTATCAACCACTCCTCCACCGTGCATGTAAGAGTCCACTTACGTACTCACACAACACATGATTCCACACACACCTCGGTATCCATAGATATATTTTATCAATTGTCACATAATACGAAGTCCACCATATGCAAACATATAAGGCAAAAAATCCACCGCACGGAATAAATACTCAATAAGATGAAATGTAAGTCTGGATGCCCATAAACATGATCTCAAAGCATATAAAGATGAAACTTGTATCTTTAAAACATCGGGTGTAAATTATTGTTTGGGTTTGAGAAACTTGATCATGAATTTTCACATAAACATAAAGATATTTTTGGAAGAGTTTGAGAACTCAAATGAAAGGAAAAAGACTGTAATAAAACTGTTTCTCCGCACTTCTATTTATAGGAGGTTTACAAAAAATAAGATAACAACAAAAATGAAGTTTACATTGTAAAACGGGTTTGTTTCTTTGAAGTTTTGTTGGATCTCTTTTTAACGAAGTACCTAGTCTCATTCGAACAATTTCTAACGCGATATCCAATGAGAAACTAGAGAGTTTTGTTTGAACCTAGTTCGAATAAAGTATATGTTCCCATTAGAAAAACTTCTAGTAAGATATGTAACGAGAAAATAACAAAGGCTAATTTTGACTCATTGGAAGTTTGATTTGATCATGTTCTAGCAATGTTCTTGAAAAACTCTTTTAATTTTTTTTTCACTAAACAGAACCAAAATTAAATATCCAATAAATAACATACATATGTGTAACACCTCGCCCGCGCCCGGGGAGAGCGAACGGAGTGTTGCTTGCAATAAAACTAATCAAATCAATCAATACACAAATAACAAGGTATAAAGAATCTAAAAAAAATCCCATAATATAAAATAAAATAATCCACTAATCTCAAATTAAATACAACCAATAATCTCTCGAAATAATATAACTATCTATCTCGAAATAAAAATGCTTTATACATCAAAAATAAATACAATCTTCTCATATATACTCTCGAGTATTGTTCCCAAAAATATCCAAGCTAAAATCATCTCAATTGGTCCATAGCGCTCAAATCCACGTTAACCTGCCAACTAAAAAAATATATGGGGAAGTACACAATACGACAGGAAAGATGATCAACAAATATTAGCGGTGAATAAACTGTAACAATACGAGTATGAATATTCAAATCCAAAGCGAATCTCAAAAGAATTTATATCAATCTAATTTTCCAACAACACATTAACCGAGTCACTTGGCCTCACCATGCCGCGCCATACTTTATCAAGTAGATGGAACAGGAATCCTGGCAGGTGCACAACATCAGTGCCATATTAAAATCTCATGACAACATGCCCAACACAATAATAGTACCACATGAATCAAAATTGGATTTCAACAATAATTTCTAGATTTTCAAAAGAATTTAACAATTCAAATATGAGTTCAATAATCACATGAAATCAAAGGGATTAACACTCGCAATATTAAGGAGCATATTGTGTAAAATTCCATACCTTAAACAACCAAAAAGAACCAACAACAATCTTCCCAGAAAAGTGCAACAAAACCAAAACCCAAGACCCGAGGGTGGTCGTATACCTAAGCTCTGATACCATTTTGTAACTCCCCGCCCGCGCCTGGGGAGAGTGAACGGAGCCCTACTATCGATAAAACTAATCAAATCCATCAATCTACAAATAACAAAGCATAGAGCATCTAAAACAAATCCCACAATATAAAATAAGAGAATCCACTAATCTCAATCTCTCCAAATTAAATACAACCAATAATCTCTCGAAATAATACAACTATCTATCTCAAAATAAAAATGCTCTATACATCAAAAATAAATACAATCTTCTCATATATACTCTCGAATATTCTTTCCCAAAATATCCAAGCTAAAATCATGCCAATTGGTCCATAGCACTCAAATCCATGTTAACCTTCCAACTAAAAGAGAATACGGGGAAGTACACAATACGACAGAAAAGATGTTCATCATATATTAGCGGTGAATAAAGTGTAACAATACGAGTACGGATATTCAGATCAAAAGAGAATATCAAAAGAATTTATATCAATATAATTTATCAACAACACATTAACCGAGTCACCAGGCCTAACCATACCACGCCTTACTTTATCAAGTAGCCGGAACAGGAATCTTGGCGGGTGCACAACATCAGTGCCATATTAAAATCTCATGACAATAGGCCCAACACAATAATAGTACCACATGAATCAAAATTGGATTCCAACAATAATTTCTAGATTTCCAAAAGCATTTAACAATTCTAATATGAGTTCAATAATCACATGAAATCAAAGGGAGTAACACTCGCGAGATTAAGGAGCATATTGTGTAAAATCCTATACCTGAAACCACCAAAAAGAACCAACAACAATCTTCCCAGAAAAGTCGGAATAAGTCATCAAAATCATCTCTCAAGAATCATCAAAACACCTCCAAGATCAACACCAAAACAACCCCAAGAACACCTCCAAAAACTAAGGTTGAATACATAAATAAAAGGGGCTATGTGTATATAAAAAGGAGAGGAAATAAAAATATTTATGTTGCCAAAAAGTTGTGCCTCAAAGGGTCACCCACGACCTTATTTTATAAGGCAAAAAACAAAAGAGTTTAAAACAAAACAAACTCTTAACAAAACCTGCTGTGCACGAAACCTGAGGCGGTCGACCGATCGAACCCAGGGGTCGATCGATCGATCGCCCATGTATTTTGGCAGTTCGGCCTAAAAAAATTATAAGGGACAAATATTTGAAAATTCATATAAAATTCGTTTTAACTCTGGTTTCGCAACCGTTTGAAATTCCCGTCTTTAAAAATAATAACCAACATATTTGAGCAATAAAAATAATTAAATCTCAAAATTTATTTTCCCCTATATTTTGACAATACAACAAAAATTACGCGGGTTGTTAAATTACGTATTAATGACTGAGAGATCGTCGGAAGTCGAAGACTAAACATGACACAAAACACAACTTGATGGTATATTTTATTTCGTTTACTTGCTACGTCTTCAATCAAATGCACGATAGGCTTAAGAGGTAAACACATTAAACACCTAAGCTATGACTCAAAGGTTTTTCCCGAACAAAGAATTACGCCAAAAGACATATAAATTGACTCTATCGAAAATTTATCCTCACAATGGGGAGTGTAATCTTGTGAATACTCCTCGTCCAAATATGGGTTAATATGAGAGTGATTAGTCATTTAAATTCTTAGTTGGATTGTATGCAAATTTAACAAGTGGTGGAAATGTTTTTATTTTTATTTTTTTGGGGGGGTGGGGGGGGGGGGGTGGGGGGGGGGGGGGAGGGGGTTGGGGAATGGTACAATTTAACTCAAAGTGTAAAAAACTAGGACACACCACATAATTATATAAATTTAACCATTTGACAACTCATTAAGAAAAAACCATCAAAATTTTAAAATTCCATAACTTCAAATCTACGAATTCAAAATTCACAAAATTTATATATTTGAAATCTACTCATCGAGATCTATCAAACAATACCCATATTTGATATTTTTTGACAAAGAATTGAAACTGATAAATTTATTATTTCATTAAAACATCTATTTTTTCCGACCAGAAGTCCATTTTTTCTGATGAACACTATATTTTTTCCCGCGAAAAACCTTCTTCTACAGTGGTGGCAATGGTGCTACTGGCGTGGACCAAAAAAATAAAAGAAATTGACAAACACAGAGAGAGAAAACCAATCCGACAAGGATTTCGGTCTTCCGATGAGGATTTCGGTGTTCCGATGAGTATTTCGATGGGGGTGGGGTGGGGTAGAGGTGAAGGCGGGGTTATGTGTTTATTTTTAGAATGATTTTTAAATGAGTAAGGGTATAATTATAAATAACTCTTTTAACTAAAACAAATAAAATTACTTGTTTTGTGTACTCCTAACTCTAAAGGGGCACACAAATAATTGTTATTGTACCATAGGGACTAGATTTATAACCCTCAAAACGAATGTCCTACAAATCCAAATATAAGAAGGAACATGACTTAACCGTAATTCTCTAATTTTTTTTTTTTAGAATTAAGGTCAAGGTCATCTTCCATTCTCTATTTGGATTGGTTCTGGCTTATAAATATAGTTCTTGTGGTATAATAACATTTATTTATGTAATCCCCTTAGAATTAGAAGTGCACAAAACAGATAACTTTATATGTTTTAGTTAAAGAGGTATTTATATTTATACCCTTATTCATACTCATTTAAAACTCATTTTAAAAATAAACACTTAACCCCACTTCCACCGCACCCCACCCACTGGAATCCTCGTCGGAATGCTGAAATTCTCGGCGGATTGTTTCTCTCTTTTCGTTTATTTCTTTCATTTTTTTGGGTCGCGCCAGCGGCACCATTGTCAGCGCCGGAGAAGAAGGTTTTTTGCGTGTTAACCGAAAAAAATGGAGTTTTCGCCAAAAAAAATGAAGGTTTTAGTAAAATAGTAAATTTATCGGTTTCCTTTTTTTGTTAAAAAATATCAAATATGGGTGTTGTTTGATAGACCTTGACGAGTAGATTTCAAATATATAAATTTTGTGAATTTTGAATTTATAGATTTTAAGTTATGGATTTTTAGAAATTTTGTAGGTTTCTTTCGTATGAGTTGTCAAATTGTATATTGATAATGTTTCATGGTCTTTTAAAGAGTGTACTAAATTTATAAAATTATGTAAAACATCCTATTTTTATACACTTTGAATTAAATTGGAGCTTTCTCTAATTTCCCCCCTTTTTTTAATATTTGAGAAATTGAACGATTCAGCTATGAGACTAAAGGGGTTAATCGTGTAGTTAAATGGATTAACGGTGCTGTTGATTTGATAGTGATGAGTTGGCTAATGAAAGATTTGATCGTGTGGTTGATGGGTGAAATAGATAATCAACTGCGTAGTTAAATCATTTTAAATCCAAAACATATAAATCTTATATTCTTCCTGACAGTTTTTTCATCCCTCTTCTCTTACGCTTTGTTATTGTTCTCTCTCTCTTCATCCCTCTCTCGTTTTCTTGCCATTTCTGTACAGTTTCTTTGAGTTTTTACCGTGTTTATAAACAAGGGAATGGAAACTCATGATCAGGCATCTGACGGGGAGGATGAGGTTTAGGGTATAAACCCGATCCAAGATGGCGGCGTGTGTGTTAATGGTGCTGGGCTGGGGGAAGGGAAACACATTTGGAGGCAGCATTGTGGCCCCCATCTTTTTATGGTTGCTCGTAGATATGAGGCTTTTTTATAGCACATGCATGACTCAATGGGAGGGCTTGGCCGGGCAGGGTCAGCTTATCATTTCGAATGCACAGCGAGCCTATGCTCCATCTCTTCCGGGGAATGTGGTAGACTGCGAGATATGGGTGAGGGAGTGTGACCGACACAGTTCTTTTGAGGGCGTCTTGCATGCGTTCCACGGGTATGTTCCACGACCCCATTTCCTTTGTGTATATTTTGTTATTTTATATTAAAAAAAAAAAACAGATAAAGACGCTACTTTATAAAAATGTGTGGTGAAAAATAGATAAATACGACACTTTATAAAAATGTGTCGTGAAAAAAAGATGAACATGACATAATTTCGAAACATGTCTTTAATAATTCAATTATAATAAAGATCACGACATATAAATTAAATATGTCCTAATGTTTTTAAGAACGACACATTATTAGGTGTCGTAAATTTCTTTGCACGACTTTTCGAGAGATGTGTCGTGAGTGTTAGTGAAAAAAAATTAGGCGTCACTTTTACTGCTAAAATTTTCAGTGGTGTGTAAAAAAAATATTTTGTGTAGTATTACAACATCTCCTCCACGATCCCATAAAAAACTCCTGTATCTGTCGCTAAATCAAAGCCGTATAGAACTAGAACTTCAACGGAGGCTTAGAACCAGAACCATATAAAAATCTCCATTGAAGCAGAGCCGTATAGAAATCTCCATTGAAGCAGAGTCGCAGAGCTTCACCTCCATTAATGTAACGGTACTTTTTCTCTTTCCCGATCCAACCAGCTATAGAAAACTTTCCAACTATCATTAATAAAATGTTCCTTAGGGCTCATATACTTGTGGGCAGGGTTCCCCAATGTCTCAACTGAGAGACTAATCTGTCCATCCAAACTTCAAGGAATCATCTCGAAAAATCCTCTATTAAGCCTCTCATCCTAGATTTAGTAATTATATTTAATTCTTCCATATAATCATTTGAATCTTGGCAAAACCCTCTAGTAAATGTGAGAAGTCAGTGGTTTTTAATTTCATCAATTTTGTACTTCACTCTTTAGGTTGAGTAAGATAGTCTGGCTCGTGTTGCAGTTGTGTTATTGATAAAGAGAGTCAGACCTGTCACTACAAGAAAAAGTATCTTCCACGACATCTGATATGTGTTGTGAAACTGTTTCCACGAAACATTTTATGTAGTCGTTGAAGGGGGGTGTCGTAGAAAATTACCTTATATATCGACACATTTGTGGTGTCGTAAAACTATTTCACGACATCTGTCAAGTGTTGTTGAAACAACTATCCACGACACTTAGTTACAAGTCGTAAATATCCACGACACATTTATGGTGTCGTAAAACTATTTCACGACACCTGCTAAGTGTCGTTGAAACAAATATCCACGACACCAAGTTACTAGTCGTAAATATCCATGACACCTTTGTGGTGTCGTAAAACTATTTCATGACACATGTTAAGTGTCGTTGAAACAAATATCCACGACATCTAGTTACTAGTCGTAAAAGTCATTACCCAAAAAAACCTTCCACGACTACTTATTATGTGTCGTCAATGTTATTTTACGACTGAATGTAGGTGTCATTAATATTGTACATGACTAAATATAAGCGTCGTTGTTATCATTTTACGATGTATAAAATATGTCGTTAAAAGGGAATAATTTTTTTTATAAAAATTAGCTTCTCAAATGCATGTTGCGTATACTAACATTAACATATCCACATATATGATTGTATCACAATTAGACATTCCACAATTCTTGAAATTTAAAACAAACTTATATAATTAAGAGGAACTTATAATATGTACTCATAATCATAATGTCAAAGTCGTTTGCAAAACAGTAGAAGGAATATATACTTGGGTGTTACAAGTCATATAAAAGCATGGGATTATAATGAAAGGAGCATAGCCTAACAAGTTAAAATGCAATTTTCCTTAAAAAAATAACTAATATCATTCTTCAAAAACATTCCTCCCATAATGTCTTCAACATCTTCAAAAAATAAGTCCATTTTCAAAAAACAATTTTAGTAAAATACTCTCATAAATTAACAAAACACTTGTAATAATAAAATAAAAAATCAAAGTATACCTTCAATCCAAAAAGTAATGAAGAAACACCATACCCACTTGATTCCTTATGTTTATCTAAAATCGAGCCGAGAGAATGTCAAAGCAAAATTCTTAGAATAAAATTCAAGAACTATAACTATTCCACTCACATAACTAGTAAAAATGAATGTATCAATGTGGCCATGCTATGGTACTTCCTTTTGTATCATCAAGTATGGAAAACGCATCCGAGTATCGAAAAACTGGCACATTAGGCACTAAAATTTCAACAGCCCATACTTTATAACAATCAGGCCCAAGGATTTGGTGGTGCACTAGTGACTTCGGGTTTGTAGAATCAAGTTCTGCGCTTGCCACTTCTTCTCTAGTCCCCAACCAATGTAACAATTTGCAGGGAGAATTTCTTCATGGAGCACTTTGTACACATGAACTTTCTCGATTGCACTAATAAATAGTACAAAAAAACAATTAAAAAACAATTATTAAACCAACTAGTAAAATAATTTAGACTTAGATAATTCATTACCAATAACCTGTAGAGTATGTGCGTGATTATGCATGGCGTCCCCACCACCCTCATGTTGACCCTATAAAAATTGCAAGTGAAGTATATAAAAACAAAATAAGGGAAAAAATATGCATTGAATCATGTTTAATTTTAAAAATATACCACATTTCGTTCATTTTCTTGCGTCATTCGACTTTCCATGTGCATCTTCCATTCCAAAAGTTGTTGAATTTGATTTTCAAGAGTCGTTACCCTCTGCATTACTATGTAACGACACATCTACCTTCGTAGGCGTCACCCCAAATCCAAGACCTCGGACATGAGACGGGCGTTCAGGACCAAGCACCTTTACCACTACATCATCTCTCAACTATGTTGAGTCATGAGATGGAATTTTTTCCATCTTTTCCTTAAATAAATACAATAATTTAACATATTAAAAAATTATAATAAACACATTGTAGCTTTTAAAAAAATTGTAAAGTGTTGTGTAAGTGTTTAAGTAGTAACTATTGCTTCACCAACAACTTGATTAACCGGATCGCCATTTTCTCTCCTATGTTCCCTTATCCAAACATCAACACGGCGTATAGTTTTATTTGGGTCTTCGGCTTTCTACAAAATTTTGAAAGATAGGATTACGAAATAATGTAAGCTATTTCTGAAGTATACAACTTCAAAGGGGAAACATACCATGTTTTCCTTAAGTCTTGCATAGCCTCTACGACTAGTTGTGTGTGGATGGATTTGCTTTGCTCTAGCCTCCTTATGCTTTTCACTTGTTTCCTATAAAAATAAAAGAAATCATATATAATTGCAAGAAATACAAGAATACTAAAATTGGACTTGAGTTTATTAATAAAATTAAAAAATAAATAGTTAAATTCACTTGCATCAAATTGAGGTGACAAACGAGATTTAACAAATTCATCCCATTCGTTTGACTTCATTCCAGGGGGCTTGAGTAATGTAAGATGGCGAGTGGAATTTGGTCTTTTAGCTTCTTCTCGTATTTGTGTTGATAATTTTGACTTATATTCTTTCCAAGCTCTGCCCGTCTGACCTAAAACAATGGCCTTTCGGCATTCTTCAAGGTTATATTTTTGCTGCATCATACAGAAAAAATACACTAAATTAGTTACAATTAAATATGTACAAAGTTACATTCAAAATATTACATAATTGTGCAAAGGGTAGAGAAATAAAATACTCACAGTAACAAACTCCCATATTTGATCCTTGGTGTCACTTGTCACCTTATCCCAACCTTTATGTGTTACTGGTACGCATTCTCGTGCTAAAATTCCAATCATAGAACTAAGCTGGATGGAATCGAGTCCAATTGGTTGCCCAAACTCATTGAATTCTACCTCTTTACGGTCTTTTATCACAATTGCAATTACATTCAATTTTGATGGCCCCCGCTTCTTTTTTTTTGCCCTTATCAACAGAATCAATGTTGGGTACTTCATCCGCATGAAGTTCTTCCGCTGCATGTGAGTTAGAGACTTCACATGATATTCTTGCATCCTCATTCTCATTGCATATAGTTCGTTTTGATCTCTTACCCCTAGCAACCTATTTTGGATACACATAATATGCATGGAATGTAGTTTAAATTATATGGACTTCAATAACATTTATTACAAAGTTTAAATTAAAGAGATAACGGACTCATAACTCACCTCTTTAAACATATCCGCCATATTCTCAAAAGGTAGATTTTTTTTTTCTATTCATTCTATTTAACAAGCAAAAAATTGGAAAAATTAGTATAACTCGGTCCAAACAGAGTAGTTCAAGTGAAGGTCCAGGATGCAATATAAATGGGAGGAATAAATTTTGTATTATACATCTACACTTAAAAGCATAAAGTTACACATGTACCAGGAATGCGAAAAAATATTATTCATGAATGGGATCAAAGAGTCCCTAATTAATAAAAAGAACAACAATAATTGTTTTTAAATGTTCTTTCTCACTAAACACAAAATCAACTTTCAATGTTATTTATTTGGGACTAAAACACAAACACAAAATAAATCAAGTTATTGAAATTCGATACATGATTGATATAGATCATAATATCTGAAATACATGCATTTTTTTTAGTGTCCCTTATTTTCATTTATATTCTCAGTTTCCAGTAGGAAACCAAGATCATGAAAGAATGTGTATTTGATTAAGCAGATTACACATTTTAAGCAGATTACACATTCAAGCAGATTATGTGTTGTGTTGTAATGTATATCGGTTTGATTTATACAATTACCAATAATTTTGTTTTATTTTTATGTACATGTTTCGTGTTAAAAACAAATAAAGGGAGAGAGGTATATGAGGAATTCACTTGGGCCAAGATTTTAGTTCCCACATTGATCAGTGATTAGTATTGCGATTGATAAACCAGTTGAAGAAATCGATTTCGACTTATTATAGGAGTGTAGTTTTTTAGTGGATTACGAGCTGAAGGTCCGATGACCCATCTACCAGGGAGATATTATTGCAACCCACTATTAGACAATGTAATGAGGAACCAATACCAATTCCATACCCCTTATACATTTAGCTAACCTCCCGTAGCTTCTCTGGTGTGCAGGTAGAAAGGACAATTGATGTTCTACCTACAACCACTACTCACTCCCACTAGCATTGATGATTGTTTTTTTCATTAACTTCTCCCATCAAGTACCTTCATAACTGAAATGGACGGCTATAACAAAATAATTGGCATACTACACAATCTACTGAAAACAGAAAGTTATCACTTCACATCTGCTTTGTTTAGAATATATAACCAGCATAAGACACAGATGCCATGTCATTCGACATATCGAAACCCTGAAATGATGAAATCTAACACCTTTATGAAATTTGGCTCAAAAAATCCCAACCCACGAATCTGCCCAAAATGGTGGACAGCAAAGACTGCTTTGCTGCAGCGAACAGTCCACGAAAACGACGTAGAGTGCCGAAAATGGGTTTTAAGTGAGTATTATGGGGGTGGGGTATAATTAGAATGATGAGATGGGTCTATAATTATCATTTTATTGACATTGGTTTTATTGACATTGCGAGAGCTATTCACAAAGATGCTAGAAAGAGTGGGAAGTTTAGGGTTTCTAAACTTGATTCCAATGTGAGATTTAGGCATATTTGGGGCTTGGGTTGAGAGTTGATAGCTTTGTATGATCCTACCATTATAACCTATTTTTCTCATATTGTTCTCCCTCTTGTGTATGTAGGCAAGGTAGGTTAGTTAAACCACGATAAATCTCGTGTTCATCTCAATTGTGTCACTTGTTTATATGTTCATCAATCTTGAAATATATATTTCCTTATTCTGGGGTGGGTTTGGTGCCAATGGGGCACAACATTCTTCTACTAATATTTTTTCCCCAGCTTTAAAGATATAAATGTTACCAAACACAATGATGAGAAAGACAAGGTGCACAGATAGTATATAATGACCAAATCATATCAGACCAATAGACCATAGTCTAATTGTATAGAATAGTTCACGAGAGAGTACATGGAGGTTGTGTTCAAGTTTTATCATGCGACACTTCATTTTCAATAAACATTCAACCCAAAACTTTGATCCCAAAACCTGCCTATTTTATTCCAACATTTTAGCCATAAAATCCCACATCCTCCTTTTCTGTCTAGAATTTCCTACAACTAGTCTCCTTTCACTTCTTCCTATCAAAATAAGACCCAAAAGTCCAGTTATTCAACCTTGTATCTATTCTAAAACCCAATTTATCTCTTTAATCATCAATCTTAAAACACAATAAGCCCAATGCAGTGCTATGTGATGTAGGGCAGCCTTAGATTTGTTGCTCAGATTCCATCCTACATATTTTTGGATAAAAGAGCCAAAAGTTCTACGCTAGAATTGTAACTTCAGAGAAACAAGAAACAACTCCTTCTTGGCTATAGAAAATCATAACTCAAAAGTTCCAAGTATGGCTTGATTTAATTTATGTATATATCTTAGGGTGTGAAGCTTGATATCAACAAGTTAGAAAGAGTGGCTGAAACTCGAATGCTATATGTTAGGCATGAAGAATATAATTGTGCTTTCAAAGTAACCATCTGACAAAGAACAATTGGAATGTTAACTTCATTTTACAGTTTCAGAGTAACCATGAAACAAAATTGTATATTGCATGTAGAATAATGAGATAACAATCAATTCTCATTGAACAATATCAATGAAAGACTACGCTCATTTGCTTATTCCAAAAAAATATGAATAAATGATCGTCATCGTGTGAAGAGCAACGTGGAATTTGAAAAATGACAGCAAAACTAATATCACAGAAAAATACTGGGGTAAGAAAACACGATAGTAGATATCATACCTGATGATGGTACAGAGTTGAAGATTCAAGAAACTTTCCATAAGCACGTACTACCTCCTTTGTGTAGGGCTTCAAAGTACCCTGTAATTTGTCATAATGAGGTTTTGTTGTGGTGGCAACCTGATCAATATATGGCCTGGTAAATTTCTTAACTTCCTGCCATCAAATTAAGTTCACTTCAGGATGTAAGTAAATCGAGTAGGTTTATAGCTGTCCATTTCAGTTGGAAACATATCATGATAGCTTTAATCCAAATGTCTTTCAATTAAAAATTGAATTTAATCTTAATATCTTCCTTACAACATCCCATCTTACTCTGTTTAACAAAGTTCACCTCATATCTACAATACAACCAATTATAAATTTTTTAAGGAAAGTTACATAAAAAAATAAGTGCAGATAATTCTTCATAATAACCAGACACAACCCACATTTAGAAATAAATTCGAAACGAACCTTTTAGAGATTAGATATTATGGGCATTATGTGCCAATTATAAGTAAACCAGGGCATCATTTAATCATAATCTACTAAACATTATTATTAACTTAGGAAGGACATATCTGTGCCAAATATGAGTAAACCAGGGCATCGTTTAATCATAATCTACAAAACATACACAAGCCTCTTTTAAGGATAATCTCCTATATGAGAGGAAGGACAAATAATAGAATTCTCTTTAGGTAGATGGATGGATTACTCCAGTTCCTGGAGGCATGGAACCCCTTAAGTATCTCATTGACAGTTATCCACACGAACTTTATGTCCTCAAGTATCTCATTGACAACAGTTGGACTTGAAGTCCTCGTGATTGATCCATGCCAAAAGGTATACAAAGGATTCGACAAATGGGATTATGAAGAAGTGTGTTCTTTGTACAAATTTGAAACGAATAATGTAGAGTTGATTCGGGTAACGATGGCACCAACGATGGCATGTGATCCATGTCAAAACCAGCAGCTACAACACGTGTAAAAGCCATGCCTTGTTCCTTTTGCAACATTATTTTCCATGTCTCGAGGAATTTTAAATTTTACATGGTTTAGTAGATTGTCAACTTATGTCTACGGAATGCACCGAATTTTATGAAATTTAGGGATCATAAATGTAATTCACTTAAATATAATAGAAATTTAAGTGTATAAAGGCCTTCTTAACACATTTATGAGGGCTCGGCCTAAAACATGTCCTGCAAAGTGGTAACATAAATCGGGATCTACAACTCAACATCTAGATCATTTTTTATAGTTCTTTTGCATGGAGATCAATTTTGACAGTTCTTTCACTTATTTAACACTTCTTTATTGATGAGATTGGAATGTGATATCATTTTGACTATTGCCTGATTTTTGTTAGCTCTCTATTTTGAGTGTATTCATAGAGCTATAAATGAACAAACTATATGTTATGCGAATAAGGTTAAACACGCAAACTAGCATAGAAAAGGAAATATATATGCATCACAAAGAAACATTATCTGTTAATTATCTATTGTTAAATTTACCATAAACATACCAACACTTATATTCATCAAACAAACTTAATGTTAACATGAAAAAATAAATAACAATCACACAATAACACCCTCACAATCTATCCTCACATTAGGCTCATCGTCATTTCTCTCATTATTGTCAAGTTTTGAAACATCAATCGGCGAATATGATGTGTAAGAACTTTCGTCACACGTCTCCAGCTCATGAAAACCTCATGGCGGTGCCTTGAGAACCACATACCAATTTGATGTTCCACTTTCTCTCGAATAAAATACTTGTCTTGCTTGTGATGCTAGAACAAAAGGATCTTTTTTTAGTTGATTTTGTCCTTGGTGGAGTTTAACCAAAGTGAATCCATCGTCAAATTTAACACCATTCGAAATGCTGGCCCAATCACATTGAAAGATAGGCATTTGAAATTTGTGAAAGTCCAACAAAATTATATCCCGTATAATCCCATAATATGAAACATTAGAAACAACGTGTGTGGTATCCCTTGCACTAGATCTACAAACAGTCTCTACCTCGGAAAAAACTCCACTATCTTGGGTGGACTTTTCAACCATTGATGTACAAAATCATTTGCCATTTATTATGTAGCCTGAATATTACATAGCATAACGTCGTGTCTCAACCGCTATCCACTTTAGGATTGTTGATAGTTCAGTTGTGTTTGCTTGGACCTTAATCTGTTTAAAAGATCATAAATGAAATTATATGAATTTTTATATACATAACAACATTAGACTCTTACAATGCACAATGTAAAAATTGGTCTACCTTGTTCATAAACCACGAAGTGAATGTCTCGATATGTCTTTTTTGTAGCATAGTCTCATCTTGGGATAAACTTCGATTGGAATGCTTTAGCTCACTCAAATGCATTATTATATGAACGTAGAGGAATTTTAATAACAATATTAATGATAACATAAGTTATAAATATATATAAAGAGCATCATTTTACTCACTCTATATATGGCTCAACTTCTAAATTATTAAAAAGCACAGAACGATGGGCAATTTTTAACAAGTCATCGGACAATGTTATTGGCTTCCCCTTTGAGATAGGTCGTCCTCCCAGTATTGTCGCATCTTCGAACTCTTCATTTCGAGATTGTGGAACACCTATTTCTGTTGTTTTTTTAGATACATGCTACAAAGCCTTACACACTCATCAGACAAATAATTTTCTGCTATGCATCCTTCAGGTCGTGCACGGTTCCTAACATAACCCTTGAGTACCTTCATAAACCTAATGAAAAGCCATAGCAAAAGAATACGAATATAACATATATTTACTACATATCTAACTTGTTAATAAGATAAAAGTTAAATACATTCTAAATTACCTCTCAAATGGGTACATCCATCGAAATTGTACGGGCCCACATAATCGAGCTTCTCGAGCTAAGTGAATTGGCAAGTGAACCATAATGTCAAAAAAAGAGGGAGGGAAGTACCTCTCCAACATGCATGTAATCTCTACGATATCTTCCTCTAATTTTTCCATTCTCCTTTTATCGATCACTCTTTGACATAACTCATTAAAAAATGAAGATAAGCGAAAAATCACTTGTCTTGGCCCCTTTGGTAGTAGTCCTCGTATAGCAACTGACAACAATTGTTGCATTAAAACATGATAATCATGGGATTTCAATCCCAATAACTTACATTCGTCCACTAAAACACAACGACTAATGTTGGAGCTATAACCATCAGGTAACTTCAAATCATATAGTCTTTGACAAAAAAACCTTCTTTTCTTTCTTTGAGAGTGTGTAAGGTGCTGCCGGCAGGTTAAATTTATTCCCTCTTGGTTGTGGATGTAATTCCTTTCTAATGCCAAATTCTTCCAAATCTTTACGATACTCGAGGCCATCTTTTGATTTTCCCTTTACATCTAACAATGTGGAAATGAGGCAATCACTTATATTGTTCTCGATGTGCATCACGTCCAAATTGTGACGTAAATCTAATGCCTAGAGAGAAAAAAATGAGGGAGGATTAATATGAAAAATAATTTTCCTAAAACTTTTAATAGAATTGCATTAAGTTAGTGGATTAGATTATGTGTTAAAATATACGTACATGCCAATATGGTAAATAAAAAAATATTGACTTCTTTTTCAAGAACACTTTATTCCTCTTACGCTTCTTCCCTTTACCGAAATCATTTTCAACACCCTTCAAAGCATCTAAAATTTCCTCTGCATTCAAAGGTTTTGGTGGCCTCCTCAATTCTTCAAATTCGTCAAACCAACTCTTTTTTGTAACCCTC
The DNA here is from genome assembly GCA_949130495.1 of Sambucus nigra. Lineage (NCBI taxonomy): Eukaryota > Viridiplantae > Streptophyta > Magnoliopsida > Dipsacales > Adoxaceae > Sambucus > Sambucus nigra. The sequence continues at coordinate 448,231,058 of OX422212.1, read as the reverse complement.
CACGGATGGTTCATTAGGAGAAAACTCCTATGGCACATATACACCGATTTCATACTCTTTGATAACCGTAGTGAGGATGTGTTAGGACCACAAACTGGACATGCAAATTCCCCTTTTGTGGTACATCTGGATAAATTACCATATGTGGGAAAGTCATTTATTCTCCACATCAAAATAACTTTCAAATTAAACATAGATTGGTTAGATGCATCGTACATCTCCACCCCATTATTCCACAACTTGATTAAGTTATCTATAAGTGGTTGCAGATATACATCTATGTCATTTCCCGGTTGCTTTGGCCTCGGTACAAGCAAAGTCAACATCAAATTTTCCTGTAACATGCATAACCACGGGGGAAGATTGTACACAGTTAAAATTACGGGCCAACAACTATAGCTCGAGCTAAGATTATTAAAGGGATTAAATCCATCCGCTGCAAGTCTAAGCCTAAGATTTCTTGGATCGGATGCGAAATGAGGCCACTTTTTATTAATTGTGTCCCATGATAATGAATCAACTGGATGTCGCATCTTTCCATCTTTTCTCATGTGAGTTGAGTTCCACTGTAACTGCTCTGCTCTATCTGATGATAAAAACATCCTTCGAAATATTGGGATTATTGGAAAGTACCGCAATACTTTTGCAGATACTCCCTTCTTAACCTTCTTTGTGCGTTCGTCAACTTTCCAATGTGAGGAGCTACATTTAGGGCATTTATCCAAATATTCATACTCTTTTCTAAATAAACAACAATCATTAATGAATGCATCTATATTCTCATAGCCAAGATCAAATTCCTTTAGAAAATTCTTCGCTGCATACAAGGACTTAGGAAGAACGTTGTCCCCGGGCAACATTTCATGTAGAGACTCAAGAAGTTCATTAAATCCTTTATCAGATAGTCTGTGCGTAGCTTTATGCTTGTATAAAGTTGTAATTGCCGACATCTTTGTATACTTTGTACACCCGAGATATAAAGGAGTCTCGGCATCTTTTAACTTTTGTTTAAAACTTTCATTGTCTCTTTCAAAACTATCTTCAGCAAAAATTGCATCTTGAACATAAGCATCTTTATACATCCTATGTAAATCTGACAATTCAATATCAATATCATTAGAGTATGAAGAAGTCGAATGTTCTCCATGAAATACCCACTTCTTGTACGTAGGATCAAAGCCATGAATGACTAGGTGTTCAAATAGTTCTTCCTGATCTTGTTGAAAAAGGTTTTTACATTTTCTACAGGGACATATTATCATATCAGGATTTCTAGCAAATTTCTTGGCAGATTCAACAAATTTGTACACGCCATCTTGGTACTCCTCGGTATGTCTACAAATAATCAAAAAAGGCATGAAATCATAATCACTTCTCAATTTTACAACAGTGTTCATTCTGAAAAATACTTTAGGTTTTTGTAATATATGTAAATGTATATGCATGCGTGTAATAATAAAAAAAACCTTGGAAATCTCAACCAATCTTTTTCCATCTTGAGTTTCTCACTTACTAGTTTCTAGTCTGTTTACACCAGCAAACATTAATATTAAAAAAGAGGTAAAATATCAACAATAAACGGATAAAATGTCATATTCTTTTCAAATATAGTTATTCTACAAGATCTCATTACATTAGTCACATTTTACTGAATCTTATTAGATTATTCACTATCTACAGAGGTAGATTGAAATAAATATATAGTTAGATCATCGAGGCTACAAACTATAGCCATTTTTGTCTTATTCATGATTTTCTTAAGCATAGAAGTAATATAATCACCCACACTCAACAATACAGATTCATACACTTAAATCAAGTTGACCTGTTGTATACACATATGTTCAGAAATATCAATGTGGGTATATACACTTAATTATACACAAATGAAGCAAGATAAAAATACATATATTGGATTTGATTTGTAGTATCTGAATACTGCCTAAGACAATCACCTGCAAAATAGAATAATGAAATATTGCAAATGAAAACATCAGATTTAGTATTAATGAGTTTGCCCGGGAAAAAAAAGAATTAACCCAAATGTCGATAAAATAAATAAAACTCACATAACGCAATTAAGAAAGAAAAGAAGAATACCACACAAGTTGTCAGATTTGACACTATATATCCAATGTCAAAGAGTGAAAAAGTTGTTTAGGATCCACAATTTGATTTTCAGGAACTAAGAGAAATAAACTTTCACATCTAAAAAAATAGCATCGAAATATCATTCGGTGCATGATTACGTGTCTGTAGCAAAAAAGTAACAAAGTTGCAGGCCAAAACTTGACGAAAATAGAAATATTAAATAAATAGATTACAATTTATATCATCATAGCTTAATGTGGCGGTCATTATAAAAAGAAAGTCCATACCTATTTTAATCATCCAACAATACTATGTTTGGGGTGGGCTAATTATCTCCATTTACAGGTATGCGTCAAATTCTTTATCATGTCTACATTTTTACATTCTTGTACTTTCCAACGCCATTTTAAAAAGTTCGCATAATATAGAAACACAGTGTTTTCTAAACACAATATATTTGGAACTGACATAATCTAAACAAGAACATAATGGAAAATTTAAATAATTGGAAAGTTTTCTATACTAGTTGGATCGGGAAAAGGAAAAATACCTTACATTAATGGAGGTGAAGCTCTGTGGGTCTGCTACAATGGAGATTTCCCCGCTCTGTTTCAATGGAGATTTATGTACGAAGATTTATATACCTAGATTCTATACCGCTCTGCTTCAATGGAGACTCTGATTCCGCTCTGTTTCAATGGAGATTTATGTACGTAGATTTATATACCTAGATTTCTATACTGCTCTGCTTCAATGGAGACTCTGCTTCAAGGGAGATTTATATAGGGCTCTTCTTCTAAACCTCCGTTGAAGTTGCAGTTCCATACGGCTCTCCTTCAGTGACAGATACGTGAGTGTTTTATGGGATCGTGGATGAGAGGTTGTTATGATAATATCCAACATTTTTTTTGACGCACAACTGAAAATTCTAGCGCTAAACCTGGCGCCTATTTTTTTTTTCTAATTTACGACACCTAATAACGTGTCATCTTTAAAAAAATTAGGACATATTTATTTTATTAGAGAATTAAGGTAAACGTCATGTTCCTTCCTATATTTGAATTTTTAGGACAATATTTTTCAAGTTTATAAATCTAATCCATGTGGTACAATAGCATTTATAAACCTAGTCCCTGTGATACAATTGCCTTTATTTTTTTGGTCCGTGCCAGCAACACCATTTTCACCATTTTTATTGTGTTTTTAGTACAGGGACTAAATTTATAAAATTATATGAAGTGTCCTATTTTTATACACTTTAAGCATTATGAGGACCTTTTCCTAAACCCCCCTTATTTTATATGTCGTAATATTTATTATAATTGAAATGTTTACGACACGTTTCGAAATTATGTCGTGTTTATCTTCTTTCCAGAACACATTTTTATAAAGTGTCGTCTTTATCGACTTTCCACGACACATTTTTATAAAGTGTCATAAAACATATGTCGTGGAAAACACTTTTTCTTGTAGTGTGTTGTAGAGGTCAGAGAGTTGTTGAGTATAGATGGCTCAAACGTAGCTTTAGGTATAATACTTTATGTAATGGAATTAGACAACACACTAAAATTTTGTACTCATTTTTTAAAGAAACCTCCATAGCGCCCAACTATCTAAACCTCCCATTTAATATATATTCATCACTTTGGACCATCAGAAATAGATTGCAAATTTTAATCTTAGAAGTCAATTGGAAGGAACAATAAACCAAACCTCATTTATTATATAGATGATGTATACGGAAGACCCAACCAAAAAAAATGTCACAGTTGTGCCAATTATGTGCCAAAGAAACAGAAAATGAATGAAAACAATGAATGTTGTAAAAGGAACTTGAGTTTATTGAAGAATTCAATTCATGCTAATTCAAACACAACTACAACTATATATAGTTGAGCACATTATTCAGTTACAATTGTTAGAAGAGCACAACCAACATACTAAGAGCCTATAATGCCACACAGACTAACTAAAGCGGTGGGTGTAGAGGTGGATGATGTGTATGGAATTTTACCTGATCGGTAATTAAAATTTGATTAGTGGTGGAGCAACATTGTACCTGGGGTGGGCTAGTGCCCCCCCCCTCCATATGATTTTGGGAAAAAAACTAAATACACCGTAACTTTCAGTCTAGTAGTTATGAGGTCCATGAGATTCATAAAATGTAAAGGATATAGATTATTTGATAATGATTCTTTTTTATAGTGCACTGGATATCTTTGAGTCTCTAATAAAGTTAACTTTCTCTTTTATCTTTATCATCTTAACAAGCCTTTGTAGATTGATGGTGAATGCAAATTTAGTGATGGGTACCTCTTAATTTTTACAATTTAAAAGTTTTAATATATTTGTAAATAGCTTTAGGGTAAATATGTAAATATCATAATTTATTAACATATATATGTTTGTGAATATATTATATCTCATCTTTGTATTTTATAAGTGTTTCATGTCGTGATATGTGATTACTTAGATTTTCGGAAGTATTTATTCGTGAATCCCACACTTCGACTCAATTATAATTTGATTATGATGTTAATTGAGGGAATGATATTTTATCAAATATTTTGAAAATTTTATAAATAACCCTAAAAAAATCATCTCGAGGACTTTTTCCCCTCGAATCCTCGTCATATTTTGATAAAATTGTACCTATGAGTCCTTTAAGTGCCCCACCTAAGGAAATTTTCTGGCTCCACCACTGATTCAGACGGACATTGCCGATAGAGCATTTTCGATGGCGTATGCAAAAAAAGGATATCATCAATTTTTAATCCTTTATTTACTGAGTTGCTAAAGTTGAAAAACATAAATTCCAGATTTTTTTTCCATTTTATTATTGGGTTATTTGAATCATTAAAGACATTAAGCCCACACATAATTTTTGGAAGTATTTTAAAGATGGGAGACGATAAAGAGTGGATGGGAAGATAAGTTCAATATTTCAATTGTTAGTTAATAGTTTATTAATCTTAATTTTGTCGCTGGAGGTGACTTCTTTAATTATGCTGTCAATTTCAGTAATCTGTTAAATTATTGGAGACATTGTACAATAATAAAAAATAACTTAGGACAATTGAAAAGAATGGAAAATGGTCATTTATTTTTAATTTATTTTCATCATACTCTCTGAATTAATATTTATTTTTGCCTATTTAGTCATCCCAAATTAATAATTTTGTTTCAAGTAAGATAGAGTTGGATTGGCAATTTTTTAATTGTTGATAGTTAGTTTAATAAACCTTTATGGGAATCAAATTTTCTAATCTTAGATATTAAATTACCCGTTGCCACCCACATTTGGGAGATGAAAATCAAATTTGGTTAGAGAACAACAATGTTTGCGATAGGCCTGAGTGAAAGCAGATCGGGTGGAAATGGATAATTTAATTGTTGGTGTTGATTATTCGGGATGGGTAATTTGATTTATTTGTGTATTTGGACTAAATTTTTATTGGTTTAATTGTTGTTGTTGATTATTTGGGATCAAATAAATAAATTTAATCACATAAACTATTTTTAACGTATGCATGCAAGATATTCGATAAAATGCCACAATAAAAATTATTGTGCCCCTCCCACCTCATAAGGCTTCCCAACATGGTAACTCTTTATCGACTCCAACATCCTTTCCATTTAGAACTCAAAACTGATTGGGCACACTAATAACTATACTATTTAAAATATAGTACTTTGAAACTGTAATGTTATGGTTACTTCTCGAACTTACGATATTTGTTTCCAAATAAAGAGAAGGTGTAATGTCATTTTGTAGTTTTTGGCTAGTTTTATAGGTTGAAGTTCTTTCTGGTTATTTATTTTGATGGTATTAAGATATTGAGTCTTTCGGATGGTTTGAAATGAAAATTAAATAGAAGTGTATCTTGCTTATTATTGTGTATCTTGATATACCCACATATACCCTCGACCAGGTCGAGGGTGTCCTCCACCCGAACGAGGCCAAGATCCCTCATCAGGCACACACGACCCCACAAGGGGCCGACCCATCATGAGGCTCAGACGACCCTACGAGGGTACGACCCCTCATCAGGCTCAGACGGCCCCACAAGGGATCGAACCCTCATCAGGCTCAGACGACCCTACGAGGGCTAACCCCTCATCAGGCTCAGACGACCCTATGAGGGTACGACAGTACGAGGCCTGCATTAGGCCAGGCTCACTACCGGCAGGAACTTTGCCCTCGGCCTCATATCATAGGCCAAGGGTGACATCACCACAGCGCGTGATTTGGAAGACGCTTGGGATAGTGCGCGTGAGGCTCATATGGCATGTGGAAGACCGTTATAACAATATCACCCTCTCACGTGAGGGAATATTATGTCATCATTAATCACAAGTGGAATCTATAGGTGTCAGCAGGGGATTGGCTAGATCATCATTCATATGCACCATGCATTCTTGGGGGGTACACTACACTCCCCAAGATCTATATATACTTTTCACCTACAACCCTACAAAGGGATCGAGAATTGTAACCCTAGCTGAAACTGTGCTTGTACACACAGTAGAGAGAGAAAGTGAGCTTATGTACATTGTATCCAAGGCCATTAGCACCCATACTTAGTGGATCACACATTCACAATGGATGTAGGCCTAATTGGCTGAACCGCTATACATCATTGTCTTATTCCTCTTATACTCACCTCCTTCTAAATACTTATACATACATATCTCTATGGCTGCCATGGTTATCACTGTTTGAGCTCATCATCACTTATTTGGTGGTGCTGAATCTAAGCATCATCAGTTTTTATGCCCTCGGCCTGTCGGCCTGGGCTGAGACTGAATGTCTCCCCTTCCAGAAGGGCCAGTACGTGACGAGGGGTCATGTTCAAGCCACATTAGGGGCAGGTTTTTAGCGAAGAGGGTAGTAACCCAGGGGTACTAGTTGTCTTCCTTGGAGAAAAATGCCACGACATATGTAAAAAAGTGTTGCAAATATCAAAGATTTGCCACCATCCCTCACCAGCCTCATCAGCCTCTTACCTCCATTACATCCCCATGGCCATTTACAGTGTGGGGGATCGACCTGGTAGGACCCTTTCCTAGGGCCGTCAATAACTATCGGTTCCTCATCGTAGCAATTGACTATTTTTCAAAATGGGTGGAGGCGGAGACGATGGTAATGATCACCGAGCAGAAGACCTTCCAGTTTATTTGGAAAAACATTACATGCAGATATGGTCTCCCCAACACCCTCATTTCGGATAACGGGACTCAATTCAAGAATACATATCTAGAGAAGTACTGTGAAAGGGTGAGTATCAAAAAATTCTTCTCATCCCCAGGCCGACCTCAAGCTAATGGTCAAACTAAAGTAACAAACAGAAAAATCCTAGACGGGATCAAGAAAAGACTCGAGGAGGAAAAAGGAAGATGAGTCGAGGAGTTGTACGCTATATTGTGGGCCTAGAGGATGACGGTCAAGACTCCTACCGGTGAAACCCCGTTTATGCTAGCATATGGCTCAGAAGCCGTCATCCCCACCGAGATTGGGTTTCCTACCCATAGAGTCCAAATGTATGTCCCCCAGAGAAATATAGAAGAGAGGAGACTTGACTTGGACCTGATCGAGGAAAGGAGGAAAGACGTCGAGATAAGGCAAGCTGCTTACTAGACTTAGTCCTCAAAAAGACTTGGCTAAAGCCTAACAATCTCCACCCAAATTGGCATGGCCCATATAGGGTCATTGATGAAGCTGTCCCTGGAACGTATAGACTAGAGAACCTTAAAGGGGAACCCTTTTCCAACCCCCGGAACGCAGATCATTTGAAGAAATACTATCAATAATGTTGTAACGTCCTATCGGACCGCAATTGTAATGAATTTGTTGCTCCAACAGAACACTTAGAATATTAATGAGAATGTCACATTGGTCCCTCATTTTGTGTTTGATTAATTCTAGTATGATTGGGGTTATACTCGTTAAAACCACCCTCGACTATGATGAATGGAAATGGTGGGGACGACTCCTCATTTACCCTCAAGAAAGACGATGGGGGACTTAAAATTTAATATCATTAAGTTGGTGGGAAACCACCCTCGGCTATGATGAGGGAAAATGGTGGGGACGACCCCTCATTTACCCTCAACAAAGGCGATGGGGGACTTTAATATTTAAACCATTAAGTTGGTGGGAAACCACCCTTGGCTATGATGAGGGAAAATGGTGATGATAACCCCTCATTTACCCTCAAGAAAGACGAGGGGGGACTTTAATATTTAAACCATTAAGTTGGTGGGAAACCACCCTCAGCTACGATGAGTGCAAATGGTGGGGACGACCCCTCATTTACCCTCAAGAAAGACAAGGGGGGACTTCAATATTTAAACCATTAAGTTGGTGGGAAACCACCCTCGGCTATGATGAGGGCAAATGGTGGGAATGACACCTCATTTATCCTCAAGAAAGATGAGGAGAGACTTGAAATTTTAATCCATTAAGTTGGTGGGAAACCACCCTCGGCTATGATGAGGGAAAATAGTGGGGAAGACCCCTCATTTACCCTCAAGAAAGACGAGGTGGGACTTGAATTTTTAAACCATTAAGTTGGTAGGAAACCACCCTCGGCTATAATGAGGGAAAATGGTGGGGACGACCCCTCATTTACCCTCAAGAAAGACGAGGGGGGACTTTAATATTTAAAAAATTAAGTTGGTGGGAAACCACCCTCGGCTATGATGAGGGAAAATGGTGAGGACGACCCCTCATTTACCCTCAAGAAAGACGAGGGGGGACTTTAATATTTAAACCATTAAGTTGGTGGGAAACCACCCTCGTCTATGATGAGGGTAAATGGTGGGGACGACCCCTCATTTACCCTCAAGAAAGACGAGGGGGGACTTTAATATTTAAACCATTAAGTTGGTGGGAAACCACCCTCGGCTATGATGATGGCAAATGGTGAGGACGACCCCTCATTTACACACAAGAAAGACGAGGGGAGACTTTAATATTTAATCCATTAAGTTGATGGGAAACCACCCTCGTCTATGATGAGGGAAAATGGTGGGGACGACCCCTTATTTACCCTCAAGAAAGACGAGGGGGGACTTTAATATTTAAACCATTAAGTTGGTGGGAAACCACCCTTGGTTATGATGAGGGCAAATGGTGGGGATGACCCATCATATACCCTCAAGAAAGACGAGGGGAGACTTGAAATTTTAATCCATTAAGTTGGTGGGAAACCACCCTCGGCTATGATGAGGGAAAATGGTGGGGAAGACCCCTCATTTACCCTCAAGAAAGACGAGGGGGGACTTGAATTTTTAAACCATTAAGTTGGTGGGAAACCACCCTCGGCTATGATGAGGGCAAATTGTGGGGACGACCCCTCATTTACCCTCAAGAAAGACGAGGGAGGACTTTAATATTTAAACCATTAAGTTGGTGGGAAACCACCCTCGGCTATGATGAGGGAAAATGGTGGGGACGACCCCTCATTTAAGTTGCTGGGAAACCACCCTCGGCTATGATGAGGCCAAATGGTGGGGACGACCCCTCATTTACCCTGAAGAAAGACGAGGGGGGACTTTAATATTTAAACCATTAAGTTGGTGGGAAACCACCCTCGGCTATGATGAGGGCAAATGGTGAGGACGACCCCTCATTTACCCTCAAGAATGACGAGAGGGGACTTTAATATTTAATCCATTAAGTTGGTGGGAAACCACACTCGGCTATGATGTGGGAAAATGGTGGGGATGACCCCTCATTTACCCTTAAGAAAGACGAGGGGGTACTTAAATTTCTAAACCATTAAGTTGGTGAGATTATTAATTTAAAACATCACAAGATAAGGCATACAAGAGACAAGCATAGAAGATAACAAGAGGCAATATATTACAAATGTTATGTTTGTCCAACAAAAGTAAAGTACAAAAATCGAGTACATGAAGAGGATATTGGCTATAGACAGCTACCTTACTGAGCGGTATCGGTGGGCAACGCATGAACATCGATATGAGATTCTTCTATGACCAAGACAAGCCGACCCTCAGATGTGCCGGTACCCTCGACGTGCATTTGGGACTCCACATGGGCCAAGGCCTCAGCAATCAGGGGGTCGTCCAACTGAACCGCATCAAGAGAGGGGCGGATTGAAGAGACAATGTCAGCAAACTTAAGGACGACCCATAGACATGCCGTCCTGATCCCCCTCTCCAAGTATTCAAGACCGAAGCCTTGAAACTCGTCCAAGAGTTTGTAAGCCTCCACAGCATCGGCCTCGGCCTTCTTCACTACCCCTTCAAACTCAGGTTTAAATTGAACCCGATGGTTGGTTAAGGCCTCATCCTTTTTTTTGATAAGGGTATCCTTTGCCTTCAATTTAGCATCGTTCTTCTTCATCAGTTCGTCCAGGACCCTCGCATGTTTGGTCCTCACACTCTTTAACTCGGCCTTTATAGTCTCCAGCTCGTTCTGCAGCTCAGCTTTGTGTTGGATAGCTCTCTTGACGTCATGAAATTTTTGTTAATTTTTAGCCATCCACTTAGTGGTCGAGGTATAGGTACAGACAGAATGCAGGAAGGCACACATTTTAAGAGGGGTAAAGGGAACAGTTCATGAAATGCTGGCAAATCAAAAAGAGTAAAAGGAGAGGTACCTGGGCTAAAGTGTGCAAACCTTAATCATAAACCTTAGCCGGGGTCATCTTTGACAAGAAGTCATAGTCTGCGGCCGAGGGAACAAAAAACAACGAGGCCTTGGATGCCCTCAGGTTGGCAATGAGGGAAGACGGTTCAGCCTTCAGGAATGTTAAGTTCTGAGACCAATAGGCCCCCATACTTGAAGAGGAACCGGTCCCCTCAAACGCCTCCACCCTTTCCATTGTCCTAGAATCCGATCGAGGGTCAGCAAGGACTTCTGGCTCTTTCCTTTTATGACTATCGGTGGTCGTCTCAACGTGCGTCTGCCCCACGGCCTTTTGACTTCCTCAGAGCCTACTGAGGCTCTTTGCCTTTCTTCTTGTCGAGACCAGAGAGCAAACTTGGCGCAGTCATTTCCTAAATTTGGTCAGAGATATTTTCTGGACAACCTGAAAACGAGATGACACATCAGAAATATGCAGAGACAAAGATAAAACACTTGGTAAAAATCAAAGATTGAACAAAAAAAAAAACTGGTCACATAGTTCTGTCAAGGGGCCGACCCTTAGAACAGATTCTTTGAGGAATTGAGGGGTCATCAAATCTTCAAATTTTGCAAGTCCACCCTCTTTCCCTCGCTATCTTAGATAATCAACGATGACCCTCTCCTCCAAGCTAAGTCTAGGGTCTAAGCGCGCTTTCATTGAGGGATTAGACCATACCCTGGGTACCCTCGGACCATCTTCCATGGGCTCACCCTCCCGGGGAATTCCCAGCCCCCAGAGATAAAGAAAAACCTTTTCTTCCAGTCATGATTGGAAGTCTGAGCCACATGGAGAAGCTTTTTGTCAGACTTCCTGGCCCCCAAATGGAAGTACCAAGGCTGTTTAGACGATGAGGTAATGCTTTAATAGGAAAGGAATACATCGACCGAGGGCTCGTCGGTAAATGAATTCTTCCAAAGCGGGATGTAGCTAAGAATAGTCCTCCATGAGTTGGGGGGAAGCTGAGAAGGGGAAACCCCAAGGGTAGACAAGATGTTGACTACAAAAAGGTGTAGAGGGAACCTAACACCTACCCTTAACATCTGCTCATAAACATCAATCTCTCCCTCATCACCCTCGAAGACTCTCTCAGATTCAGTAGGGACCCTCATACTTATGTTGGGTTGTATGCCAAAGAGATGCCTCCATATTAAGAGATCACGATCTTTGACTGACGATACGTAAGTCGAAGCAGTTGAAGTATCAACTTGACTATCATCACCCTCAGAGGGGCCCTCACTGTCATCCTCATCTCTCTCGTCCCCAGATACCCCAACCACTGGGGGACCATCGGGAAAGGCTACTTGAAATGCAAGTGGGGACAACGTTGTTACAAGGATAGCCTCAGAAAGTTTTGTGCCCTCGGCCTGTTGTCTTGGGTTGAGACTGGATGTATCCCCCCTCCAAGAAGGGCCAACACCTGACGACGATGATGCTCTCAGATCCATTTCTCCCTTGCACAATTGACTCTCGGCTGGACAACCAGACGACCCGCAGGACTCAGGGGGTACGATAGTGGTTAATGGAATGGGAAAAATGGGTCGTACCCAATTAGGGTTGGCCCCTCGTCTTCTCTCATCATCTTCCTCTATTCATCTAATCTCTATGAAGAACTTATCTCTTAGGGATGGGAACTCCTCAGCTAAATCATAAAGCCTCCTAAGCATTAAGGGGAAGACCCTACACTTAAAATAATTTGGCTAAGCTAATTACAAACATGTTTGCAGTTGACCAAGATGGACTTTTGGATTGAAACTAAAGAAAGCAAGGGTTTTAATGAAGAACATTGAAGAACAAGTCGCCAGAGAAGAACGTCGGAAAGTTATGAAACAACCAAAGAAAAATCTAGCCCTACAGGCCTGAAACAGTCGAAGTGTAAAAATCAATGGAATATAAAGAGGGCACTAGGGCAGATGCATTACTTGATAAAGAACAAGCTAGACTGCCAAAGCTTGAAACGATGAAGTTACAGAAATGACAATGGAGCTGGTGAGAGGCTAGAGAGAGAGAATTCAGGCGCGAAGAAAAAGAAGGGGAATAAACTTCAAAAAATTATTTAAATACCTTGCTAATTAGTGGTCCCACTAACCAAGGCAAAACACGGCCCACGAGGAGGGCATCATTAGGGCACAAAGTCCCAGGCCAAGTGTGCAGCCGCCACGCCTTGGAAACTGGAACGATACTGGATATTTGCCTAGGTGTCACATCAGCTTGACATGTGTCACTCACCAAACTGATCATACACTCATCTCAAAAGCAGCACTATCCCTAAGCCATCTCAACAATCTCGATGGCTAAGGGATGGGGGTGATTCATATACCCACATATGCCCTCAGCCAGGTCGAGTGTGTCCTCCACCCGGACGAGGCCAAGATCCCTCATCAGGCACACACGACTCCACAAGGGGCCAACCCCTCATCAGGCTTAGACGACGCTACGAGGGTACGACCCCTGATCAGGCTCAGACGAACCCACAAGGGGCCGATCCCTCATCAGGATCAGACGACCCTACGAGGGACAAACGAGGCCTGCATTAGGCCAGGCTCACTACCAACAGGAACTTTGCCCTTGGCATCATATCATAGGCCGAGGGTGACATCACCACAGCGCGTGATTTGGGAGACACGTGGGATAGTGCTCGTGAGGCTCATATGGCATGTGGAAGACCGTTATAACAATATCACCCTCTCGCGTGAGGGAATATTATGTCATCATTAATCACAGGTGGCATCTATAGGTGTCAGCAGATGATTGGCTAGATCATCATTCACATGCACCATGCATGCTTGGGGGGTACACTACACCCCCTAAGATCTATATATACTTGTCAGCTACAACCCTACAAAGGGATTGAGAATTGTAACCCTAGCTGAAACTCTGCTTGTACACACAGTAGAGAGAGAGAGTGAGCTTATGTGCATTGTATCCAAGGTCATTAGCGCCCATACTTAGTGGATCACACACTCACAGTGGATGTAGGTCTAATTGGCTGAACCACTATACATCATTGTCTTATTCCTCTTATACTCACCTTGTTCTATATACTTATACATACATATCTCTATGGGTGCCATGGTTATCACTGTTTGAGCTCATCATCACTTATCTGGTGGTGTTGAATCTAAGCATCATCATATATAGTTATTGTTGGTTTTCTAGTGTGGAAATAAAATTGAAACATAATGAACCAAAACAAGGTTGCATGCTAATATATATGGCATACTCGATTGGAAAAAGGTTCATAATCTATTTAGAATTGAAACATGATTGTATATAAGTTTTTTATTTTATTTAAAGAGTAGATACTATTAAGTTATTTATGCATCAAAACAGACATGATTGAAATCATGTTCATAATCTATTTATTTATTATTTCTACTTGGGCCAAGTTTTGGCCTATGACTTTGTTACTTTTTTGCTACAGACACATAATCATGCACTAAATAGTATTTTAATGCCATATTTTAGGATCTGAAAGTTTGTTGGCTCTTGGTTTCTAAAAATTGAATTTTGTGGATCCTAAATAACTTTTTCACTATTTAACATTGGATATATAGTGTGAAATCTAGCAATTTTTGTACTATTCTCCATTTCTTTCTTAACTGGGCTATGTGAGTTTTATTTATTTTTCGACTTTTAGGTTAATTTTTTTTTTCAGGAAGCCTTATTAATACTAAATCTGATGTCTTGGTTTGCAATATTTCATTATTCTATTTTGCAGGTGATTGTATTGGGCAGTATTTAGACAATACAAATTAGATCCAATATAGGCATCTTTATCTTGGTTCATTTGTGTATCTCCTACTTTGAAATTATTAAGTTCATATACCCACATTGATAGTTTTGAATATATATATATATATATATATATATATATATATATATATATATATATATATATATATATATATATATATATATATATGTATATTATAATAGATCAACTTGATTTAAGTGTATGAATATGTATTGTTGAGTGTGTGTGTTTAGATTACTTTTATGCTCAAGGAAACCATGAATAAGACAAAAATGGCTATTGTCCATTCGTGTTAATTTGTAACCCCGATGATCTAACAATATATCTATTTCAATCTACCTTTGTAGATAGTGACTAATCTAATAAGATTTAGTAGAATGTGACTAATCTAATGAGATCTTTTAGAATGTAACTATATTTGAAAAGAACATGACATTTTATCCATTTATTGTTGACATTTTACCTCTTTTTCAATATCAGTGTTGGCTGGTCTAAAAGACTAGAAACTAGTTTGTGGACAACTTAAGATGGAAAAGGATTGGTTGACATTCCCAAGTTTTTTTTTTATTATTATTACGTGCATGTATACGCGTATACTTATATTAGAAAAACCTAAAGTATTTTTCTGAATGAAAATTGTTCTAAAATTGAGAAGTGATTATGATTTCATTATTTTTTTATTATCCGTAGACATACCGAGGAGTACCACGATGGCGTGTATAAATTTATTGAATCTTCCAAGAAAACTTCTAGAAATCCTAATATGATAATATGTCCATGTAAAAAATGTAAAAATCTTTGTGAACAAGATGAGGAAGAACTATTTGAACACCTAGTCATTCATGGTTTTGATCCTACATAAAATAAGTGGGTATTTCGTGGAGAACATTGTAATACCCCGTACTTTTGGCTATATTTATTTTTGGGATTAATTAATTAAATTGCGTATTTATTGGAAATTAATCCGGGTTAATAATAATACTAATGTGATGCGAATTGGTATTTGATCATGTGCATATATGATTATATATGTACTTGGTATTATAAAATTTGTCGTGGGATTTATATACGGCATTTTAGAAATTTTGTTGAGACGCGTGGGACCGCCGCGTCACGGTATAATATTTTGATATTAAAAGTGAATTTAAAATCTATAGTCCGTATGGTCGTTTTGAGTGCGCCATCGCATCCGGAAGGGTCGAGATAGTCAGAAAACACTAGCCGGGGGTATAGTTTGGGTCCCGGGGTAATTTTAGACCATACCGATAACTTAAAGGGTATTTTAGTAATTTGGTATTTTTGGGTAATTAAAAGTGACGAAAATTAGAGATTAAATCTGATGTGGTTATTAACCCATTAAGCCCATTAGCCAACCCATATTAACCTAGAAGGCTACGTAGGTTGTCATTTAGGTTTTCTAAGTTTCCCCAAATCAAAACCCTAGCCACCTTGAGCCACCATTAAAAATAGAGCTTGGGAGAGAAGAAACTCTGCAGAATCTTCACCAAACCTACACCAAACCAGAAATCAAACCAAGGCAAGTGTTTTAATCGTATTTAAATTCGTAGAATGTTTCCTCCATGTTAGAAATTGATAAATTTCAACTGTTCTTGGAAGATAATGAAAACCCATGTAGTTTGAGGTTTAGAACTTAAAAATTGTGAAGAGAATTGCATGTAGTATGATAGGTAAATGATTTCCCTTATTATAATTGTGATTAGAAGGAAAGAAAACGAATTAAATTC
This sequence comes from Sambucus nigra, assembly GCA_949130495.1. Taxonomy (NCBI): domain Eukaryota; kingdom Viridiplantae; phylum Streptophyta; class Magnoliopsida; order Dipsacales; family Adoxaceae; genus Sambucus; species Sambucus nigra. The sequence continues at coordinate 448,214,808 of OX422212.1, read as the reverse complement.
TGGGATTTGATGATGATATGTAGTTAGGGTTCATGTTCTTGAGATAATTGGAAAAAGTGTAGAAAGGTGTAAATTAAATTAATATTTGGATGGATTGATCCCTTAGAAACATGTTAGGATGTGACTATATATGTTTAATATTGATTATAGACCCTAAAACGTTGTTAGGAGGGGCTTTGGGAGAGATTAGAAGTGTTATAAATGGTGAAAAATGATTTTTGGGAAGTTCTGGGCCGAAACTGGCATCTCGTTAGAAGCAATCCCCAGGTCGTTCGAACGAGCTCGTTCGAACGAGCTTCTAACAAGTTGACCAGTCGTTATTAACGAGTGGGGGTTTTCGTTCGATATCTCGTTCGAACGAGATATCGTTAGAAGGGTCAGTTCGTTCGAACGAACTGGGATCTCGTTCGAACAGTCTCGTTCGAACGAGACTTCTAACGACCTGACAGTCCAAACTCGTTCGAAGCCTCGTTCGAACGAGACTTCTAACGAGTTGACAGTTTGACCCTTTTTGGACTGTTTTGACTTTTGGAGTTCCGGAAGATGGTTCAAGGGTAGAGTTAACATCCCTTTGATGATATAGTGACTTATTTGGGACTTTTGGGTTGTTGGGATGAGTAAATCATATACGAGAGTTATATTCAATGAATCATTTGGGTGAGACGTGAGTGACTACTACGATGTGAGGATGAATTATAGCGCGTATAATTATGAACCGGAATAAAATAAGTTGTGATAATTAGTTAGTACAAGAATGCGATATGTACTACGATTAAAATACGGTATTACTAAGATGTGTGTTTACTTAGTATTAGTATATGGATTGTTTGTATGACATACCTACCATACTTGCTATCACGGGAGGTTTCGTTCGCTTAGGACCCTCTAATCATTGTGTGCCTACGGGGGGGATATAGACTAGTACCTTGATGAACATAGGTCATAGAAAGACTTATTGTGATATTAATAAGTCCGCTGACCATGGGAGCGTAGGTATGTGCGTGACCCATGTGATGGTGACTGTGTTCGCCTCCACTATTTGTGATTTGTGTTATCTGAACTATTCCTGAGAGATTCGGAATATGTGATCCTTATGTACGTGATGTACCGGGATGGATAGCAGAGTATGTGTGCACCATAGCTTAGATTGCGGGGTGCTTGTATCGTATATTTATGATGTGAATAATATACATTAAATTAATGGAAATCCTCATGTTAATGTTGTAAAAATATTACGGTATTATTTCGAGATATATAATGAGTTAGCTGATAGTTATATCAATGGCATAGTTAGTAACTGAGTTTACGTTAAACCTCTATTAAATTACGAGCGTTGTTATGTTAAATTAACCGAGTAAAATGGGTAGAACCTTTGGTAGTCTAGCTAGTTATGTTGTCAGTTAGCTAGTAGTATGGGTAGTTATAGATGGGTACTTGCGTTAGGAGTGCACAGTTAGACGAGAGGTGAGAATATAATGTGAGTGCACGTCCTAACATGTACTTTACATTTAACGTTTTAAATGTTTTTAAAGCACTTGCAGGTTTTTAAAATATAACACTTTCGGGCTCTGACCCATTTTCTTTCAAATATATTTTCTTGTAAAACCATTTTAGGTGCCTAGCCAGAAGGACACCAAGCATAGGACTCTCATTCAGGTGACGTGCTGTAGCTGGTTGTGGGAGCTACAGGGATTTGCTCATAGACGCTTCCATCTTTTGGATTCCAGAGTCACTATCCATTAGTTGTAGGGCATGTTGCCCATTTCTTTAGAGACCTCTTTTACATTTCAGTTTTCAGACTCTAGCATGTATTGCTCAGTATTCAGTTTTAGTTATTTATTTCAGTTTACTTATCAGTTGTGGGATTTGTATTGAGGAGTTTTTCCTCCAGGTTTTATTTACATATTGTGATGGTTATTCATTCTATTTCAGTATGGTGAATGGTGTTATTTAGTTATTCATTACTCTTGTTGCATGTTAATCAGATTTAATAAAATTTGGCACTTACTTTTTAAATACTAGGTGGTTAGAAATAATAAAACGTTTTCGACAGTGATGCTATTAACTGAGCCAACTTGGCCTTTTGAATTAATTTTATAAAGGAGTAGCTACCCGGTGTTTAATTAGTCGGGGTGTCACAGGTGGTATCAGAGCATCAGGTTCTAGTGTCCTTTAGGATCTGTACGGCTATTATGTTTCCGCTACGTTTCTTTGATATAGAGCCCTATATTTTAGGACTGTTGTACTCTTATTGTGTATGCTTCGTTCTTCAGCTATTTTAAGTTTATAAAACGTGAACTGATAAACTTTGTTCTTATTTCAGATGCCTCCACGACGTGCACGACGAGTTCCCAGGAATGCAACGCCCGAACCCCAGCCCGCTCCAGTTCAGGGCATGTTGAACGCCACTGAGGTTGCTGCTATAGTAGCCCAAGCGGTAAATGCCGTGATTGCCGTGATTCAGCAGGCACCATCGCAGGCGCCGGTTGCTGCGCCAGTCCAGGTTAATGCATTTCCGTCTGCTTGGGAACGTGTACGTGACGCTTTTCAGAAAGCGCATCCACCAGAGTTTGCTGGAAGCTCAGATGTGGTTATCTCGAGCCAATGGAGGAAGGACATGCAGAGGCATTTGAGGATGCATGAGTGCACTGATGTTCAGAAACAGGTGCTAGCTACTTTTAAGCTAGTTGGATCTGCGTTACAGTGGTGGGAGTCTATTACCACCGCAGAGGAGAGGGATACCCTCACGATACAGGAGTTCTGGGTGCGGTTCGACCGCAAGTATTTTCCGTCCGCAGTTCATACAGAGATGAGGAGGAAGCTGATGAGTTTGAAGCAGGAGGGCAAGACAGTGGCCGAGTATGAGGCCGAGTTCACTAACCTGTTGAATATCGTTCCAGACGAGATTCCAACAGAGAAGAAGAAGATATAGAAGTTCACTGATGGGTTGAATTGGAGGATCCGCCAGCATCTGCTAGGGAACCTATCGTTGGCCACATATTCTGATGTGGTTAACGCTGCGTTATTGCACTGCCAGGACCACCGTTTTCACATGGCCGAGGGCAAGCGGTCGGAGAGTCTAGCCATCAGGGCAGGACCGGAGGACATGGTGCCATCGGGGCACAATCGGGTCAGGGGCAGAGACAGACTGAGCAGGGCTCCCAGCAGGGGGATAACAAGAGGTTCCGGTCAGGGAACTACAGGCAGGGACAGGGAGGTTTCCGCCAGGGCCATCAGGGTCCAAACGGCCAGCAGGGCCAACAAGGACAGAATGGGCAGCAGTTCCATCAGGGCCAGCAGGGCCAAGGGAGGAATGGTAACGGCCACCAGGGCCGGGGACAGCAGGGGCAGAGGGGAGGGAATTTCCCAGGGAAGTGCTTTACTTGTGGCAAGACTGGCCATAAGAAGCAGGATTGTCCTGATAGGGGCAGGGTCCCACAGCAACAGCAGCAGGGTGCTCGCCAGGAGCCACAGAGACCTATGTTTCCCGCCGCTCTTCCTGTACCGCCATAGATGGCAGCATTGCCACCTATTCCAGCAGTCCCAGCTCAGTAGGGGCAGCTACAGTATGGACGTGTCTACAACGTTCACCAGGCTGCAGTTCCACAGGCACCGCCCGCGATCGAGGGTACGTTTCCTATCCATGGCACTATGGGTCGGGTGTTATTTGATACGGGTGCTACACACTGTTTTATTGCTACACACTTCGCGAAAGCTTTAGGATTGTTAGCTACGGCAGAGAGCACAGTGACGTGTGTCGACTCACCATTGGGGAGTGGGTCACTTATTTTCTTTATATGCCGGGGAGTCGGGGTAGAGGTTGGAGGTTTGGTATTGCCTGCAGACATGTTAGTGTTAGACATGCATGTTCACGATGTGATCATCGGTATGGATTGGCTCGTAGCATATAGGGCCATGATTGATTGCTTCAGCGGGAGCATTGTTTTTGACATTCCGGGGCAAGAGATGTTTGTAGTGGCGATGCCTCGCCCAGAGGGAGGATCGACCGCTCATCTGTATTACATAGAGGAGGATACCTCTAAGGAGGTTGTTATTCCTTTAGATTCGATCCCGGTTGTCAGGGAGTATTCGGATGTGTTTCAGGAGATACCAGGCTTACCACCCAGTCGAGAGATAGACTTCGTTATTGATTTGCTACCGGGTACGAGACCTATAGCACGTGCACTGTACCGTATGGCTCCAGCTGAGATGCGAGAGTTACGGGATCAGATAGAGCAGCTGTTAGGGCAGGGCTTTATTCACAGGAGTACCTCACCTTGGGGCGCTCCAGTTTTGTTTGTGAAGAAGAGGGATGGTTCACTGAGATTGTGCGTGGACTACCGAGAGTTGAATAAGGTCACGATACGGAATAAGTATCCGTTGCCTCGAATCGATGACTTATTCGACCAGTTGAGAGGAGCTTCTTTCTTCTCGAAGATTGACTTGAGGTCAGGTTACCATCAGTTGCGTATCAGGGAGGAGGATGTCTCGAAGACTGCGTTCTTGTCGAGATATGGTTCTTACGAGTTTCGGGTTATGCCTTTCGGCTTGACCAACGCTCCAGCAGTGTTTATGGACTTGATGAACAGAGTGTTCAGGGATTTCCTAGATCAGTTTGTCATTGTCTTCATTGATGACATTTTGGTTTACTCTCAGACAGAGGAGGAGCACGCCGAGCATTTGAGGCTGGTTTTGCAGACACTTCGTCAGAACGAGTTGTATGCAAAATACGAGAAGTGCGGGTTTTGGTTGAAGGAAGTCCAGTTATTGGGTCATATTATTTCCGATCAGGGAATATCTGTTGATCCGGGGAAGGTGTCAGCGGTGAGAGAGTGGGGACAGCCCACGACACCAACGGAGATTCGTAGTTTCTTGGGTTTGGCAGGATACTACAGGAGGTTTATTCGGGGTTTCTCGGAGATAGCAGGACCTTTGACACATCTTACTCGTAAGGGTGTGCCATACATCTGGAGTGATGCCTGTCAGTTGGCATTCGATGAATTGAAGGACAAATTGACCTCAGCACCGGTGTTAGCATTGCCAAGACCGGGAGTTGAGTATTTGGTTTACACCGACGCGTCTTTGCAAGGGCTTGGAGGTGTATTGCAGCAGGAAAGACAGGCCATAGCTTATGCTTCCCGTAAGCTTAAGCCTCATGAGAAGAATTACTCCACACATGATTTGGAGTTGGCGGCAGTGGTATTTACCTTACGGATTTGGAGGCACTATCTTTTGGGGGAGAAGTTTCAGCTGTTCACGGATCACAAGTCACTACAGTATCTGTTCACGCAGAAGGAACTGAATATGCGGTAGCGTAGGTGGCTTGAATTTGTGAAGGACTACCAGTTCGACATCCAGTACCACCCGGGTAAGGCTAACGTAGTAGCAGACGCGTTGAGCCGTAGGCCAGCAGATGAGGTGGCAGAGGTGTGGAAAGCTAAATGGAAGGAATTGGGACACCAGGATGCAGTGGCCCGATCTTTCATGTCTGTGATGACCGTTACACCGCAGATTGTTACGAAGGTAGTACGGGCACAGGCTAATGACTCATTCTGTCAGGAGAAGATAGTTCGATTGCTAGCTGAGGGAGCTGAATCCTATACCGTTAGCTCAGACGGGGGATTACGCTTCAATGGGAGATTGGTAGTCCCGGAAGGGGAAGAATTGCGGCACGAGGTGATGGCAGAGTCGCATGGCTCACGGTTCGCGGTACATCCTGGAGGGGACAAAATGTACCAAGACATGAGACGGCAGTATTGGTGGAGCGGTATGAAGAGAGATATCGCTGAGTTTGTTTCGAAATGCGCCACTTGTCAGCTTGTCAAAGTGGACCATCAGAGACCAGCAGGATTGCTACAACCGTTGGAGGTTCCGGTGTGGATGTGGGAGAGCATATCCATGGATTTTGTCACGGGGTTGCCTACGTCGCAGAGGGGTCACGACTCCGTTTGGGTAATTGTGGACAGGTTGTCCAAGGTCGCTCACTTTTTACCCGTAAGGACTGACTACACTACGGGACAGTATGCCCAGCTTTTCATTTCAGAGATTGTGAGACTTCACGGTGTGCCCCTGAATATCGTGTCTGACAGAGACAAGATATTTGTTTTGAGATTTTGGGAGAGTTTCCAGGAGGCCATGGGCACGGAATTGCGGTTGAGTACGGCTTATCATCCGCAGACTGATGGGCAGACAGAGCGCACCAATCAGATGTTGGAAGACATGCTACGCATGTGCATTATTGACTTCGGGGGTGGATGGGAGCAGTACCTTCCACTGGTGGAGTTTGCTTACAACAACTCCTATCAGTTCACGATTGGCATGGCTCCGTTTGAGGCATTGTACGGTAGGCCTTGTCGTTCCCCAGCATGTTGGTTAGAAGTGGGGGACAACAAACTACTTGGGCCAGAAGTAATTCAGGATACTTCGGCAAGGATTGAGTTGATTCGGAGTCGCATTCGGGTAGCTCAAGACAGGCAGAAGAGTTATGCTGATGCGAAGAGGTTTTTCAGGGAGTTCCAAGTGGGGGACCAGGTTTTGCTCAGGGTATCTCCTATGAAGGGGATTATGCGTTTCGGGAAGAAGGGGAAGTTGGCACTGAGGTATGTGGGGCCGTTCCCTATTATTGAGCGGATTGGACCGGTTGCGTATAGACTCGGGTTACCGGAGCATTTGCATCGGATTCACAACGTGTTCCATATTTCCTCGCTGAGGAAATACCTTAGGGATGATTTGGCTCATTTTCACATTGTTGTGGAGGACATCGATCTCCAGCCGGATAGCTCTTATGAGGAAGGGCCGATTGCTATTTTGGACCGAAGCGAGAGGAAACTACGGTCAAAGATAGTCCCGTTAGTACGTATTCAGTGGCGACATCACAATGTCGAGGAGTCCACATGGGAGCGCGAGGATGAGATGCGCGAACGTTATCCAGAGCTGTTTTTAGCAGGTACTTTCTAGTTTCGAATTTCGGGACGAAATTCAGTTATTAGGGGGGAAGTATGTAATACCCCGTACTTTTGGCTATATTTATTTTTGGGATTAATTAATTAAATTGCGTATTTATTGGAAATTAATCCGGGTTAATAATAATACTAATGTGATGCGAATTGGTATTTTATCATGTGCATATATGATTATATATGTACTTGGTATTATAAAATTTGTCGTGGGATTTATATACGGCATTTTAGAAATTTTGTTGAGACGCGTGGGACCGCCGCGTCACGGTATAATATTTTGATATTAAAAGTGAATTTAAAATCTATAGTCCGTATGGTCGTTTTGAGTGCGCCATCGCATCCGGAAGGGTCGAGATAGTCAGAAAACACTAGCCGGGGGTATAGTTTGGGTCCCGGGGTAATTTTAGACCATACCGATAACTTAAAGGGTATTTTAGTAATTTGGTATTTTTGGGTAATTAAAAGTGACGAAAATTAGAGATTAAATCTGATGTGGTTATTAACCCATTAAGCCCATTAGCCAACCCATATTAACCTAGAAGGCTACGTAGGTTGTCATTTAGGTTTTCTAAGTTTCCCCAAATCAAAACCCTAGCCACCTTGAGCCACCATTAAAAATAGAGCTTGGGAGAGAAGAAACTCTGCAGAATCTTCACCAAACCTACACCAAACCAGAAATCAAACCAAGGCAAGTGTTTTAATCGTATTTAAATTCGTAGAATGTTTCCTCCATGTTAGAAATTGATAAATTTCAACTGTTCTTGGAAGATAATGAAAACCCATGTAGTTTGAGGTTTAGAACTTAAAAATTGTGAAGAGAATTGCATGTAGTATGATAGGTAAATGATTTCCCTTATTATAATTGTGATTAGAAGGAAAGAAAACGAATTAAATTCTGGGATTTGATGATGATATGTAGTTAGGGTTCATGTTCTTGAGATAATTGGAAAAAGTGTAGAAAGGTGTAAATTAAATTAATATTTGGATGGATTGATCCCTTAAAAACATGTTAGGATGTGACTATATATGTTTAATATTGATTATAGACCCTAAAACGTTGTTAGGAGGGGCTTTGGGAGAGATTAGAAGTGTTATAAATGGTGAAAAACGATTTTTGGGAAGTTCTGGGCCGAAACTGGCATCTCGTTAGAAGCAATCCCCAGGTCGTTCGAACGAGCTCGTTCGAACGAGCTCGTTCGAACGAGCTTCTAACGAGTTGACCAGTCATTATTAACGAGTGGGGGTTTTCGTTCGATATCTCGTTCGAACGAGATATCGTTAGAAGAGTCAGTTCGTTCGAACGAACTGGGATCTCGTTCGAACAGTCTCGTTCGAACGAGACTTCTAACGACCTGATAGTCCAAACTCGTTCGAAGCCTCGTTCGAACGAGACTTCTAACGAGTTGACAGTTTGACCCTTTTTGGACTGTTTTGACTTTTGGAGTTCCGGAAGATGGTTCAAGGGTAGAGTTAACATCCCTTTGATGATATAGTGACTTATTTGGGACTTTTGGGTTGTTGGGATGAGTAAATCATATACGAGAGTTATATTCAATGAATCATTTGGGTGAGACGTGAGTGACTACTGCGATGTGAGGATGAATTATAGGGCGTATAATTATGAACCGGAATAAAATAAGTTGTGATAATTAGTTAGTACAAGAATGCGATATGTACTACGATTAAAATACGGTATTACTAAGATGTGTGTTTACTTAGTATTAGTATATGGATTGTTTGTATGACATACCTACCATACTTGCTATCACGGGAGGTTTCGTTCGCTTAGGACCCTCTAATCCTTGTGTGCCTACGGGGGGGGATATAGACTGGTACCTTGATGAACATAGGTCATAGAAAGACTTATTGTGATATTAATAAGTCCGCTGACCATGGGAGCGTAGGTATGTGCGTGACCCATGTGATGGTGACTGTGTTCGCCTCCACTATTTGTGATTTGTGTTATCTGAACTATTCCTGAGAGATTCGGAATATGTGATCCTTATGTACGTGATGTACCGGGATGGATAGCAGAGTATGTGTGCACCATAGCTTAGATTGCGGGGTGCTTGTATCGTATATTTATGATGTGAATAATATACATTAAATTAATGGAAGTCCTCATGTTAATGTTGTAAAAATATTACGGTATTATTTCGAGATATATAATGAGTTAGCTGATAGTTATATCAATGGCATAGTTAGTAACTGAGTTTACGTTAAACCTCTATTAAATTACGAGCGTTGTTATGTTAAATTAACCGAGTAAAATGGGTAGAACCTTTGGTAGTCTAGCTAGTTATGTTGTCAGTTAGCTAGTAGTATGGGTAGTTATAGATGGGTACTTGCGTTAGGAGTGCACAGTTAGACGAGAGGTGAGAATATAATGTGAGTGCACGTCCTAACATGTACTTTACATTTAATGTTTTAAATGTTTTTAAAGCACTTGCAGGTTTTTAAAATATAACACTTTCGGGCTCTGACCCATTTGCTTTCAAATATATTTTCTTGTAAAACCATTTTAGGTGCCCAGCCAGAAGGACACCAAGCATAGGACTCTCATTCAGGTGACGTGCTGTAGCTGGTTGTGGGAGCTACAGGGATTTGCTCATAGACGCTTCCATCTTTTGGATTCCAGAGTCACTATCTATTAGTTGTAGGGCATGTTGCCCATTTCTTTAGAGACCTCTTTTACATTTCAGTTTTCAGACTCTAGCATGTATTGCTCAGTATTCAGTTTTAGTTATTTATTTCAGTTTACTTATCAGTTGTGGGATTTGTATTAAGGAGTTTTTCCTCCAGGTTTTATTTACATATTGTGATGGTTATTCATTCTATTTCAGTATGGTGAATGGTGTTATTTAGTTATTCATTACTCTTGTTGCATGTTAATCAGATTTAATAAAATTTGGCACTTACTTTTTAAATACTAGGTGGTTAGAAATAATAAAACGTTTTCGACAGTGATGCTATTAACTGAGCCAACTTGGCATTTTGAATTAATTTTATAAAGGAGTAGCTACCCGGTGTTTAATTAGTCGGGGTGTCACAAACATTTGACTTATTCATACTCTAATGATATTGATATTGAATTGTCATATTTACATAAGATGTATAGATATGCTTATGTTCAAGATGCAGTTTTTGCCGAAGATATTTTTGAAAGCTGTGATGAAAGTTTTAAATAAAAGTTCCAAGATGCCGAGACTCTTTTATATCCAGCGTGTACAAAGTATTCAAAGATGTTAGCAATTAGAAATTTATACAAGCATAAACCTACACACGGACTATCTGATAAAGGATTTAATGAACTTCTTGAGTCTATACATGAAATGTTGCCCGGGGATAATGTTCTTCCTAAGTCTTTGTATGCAACGCAGAAGTTTTTAAAATAATTTGATATTCGCTATGAGAAGATAGGTGCAGGCATTAATGATTGTTATTTATTTTGAAAATAGTATGACAATTTGGATAAATGCCATAAATGTGGCTCATTACGGTGGAAAGTCGATGAATGCACACAGAAGGTTAAGAACGGAGTATCTGCAGAAGTATTGCGATACTTTCCAATAATCCCAAGATTTTGAGTGATGCTTTTATCATTAGATAAAGCAGAGCAGTTGTAGTGGCACTCAACTCACATAAGCAAAGATGACAATATGCGACATCTAGTTGATTCATTAGTAAGGGACACAATTAGTAAAAAATGTCCTCATTTCGCATGTGACCCAAGAAATCTTAGGCTTGGACTTGCAGCGGATGGATTTAATCCCTTTAATAATCTTAGCTCGAGCTATAGTTGTTGGCCCCTAAATCTTACTGTATATAATCTTCCCCCATGGTTGTGCATGTTGTAGGAAAATTTGATGTTGACTTTGCATATACCGGGGCCAAAGCAACTAGAAAATAACATAGATGTATATCTGTAACCACTTATAGATGTCTTAATTGAGTTATGGAATAATGGGATGGATATGTACGATGCATCTAGCCAATCTAGTTTTAATTTCCAAGCCATTTTGATGTGGACAATAAATAACTTTCCCATATATGGTAATTTAGCCGGATGTACCACAAAAGGGGAATTTTCATGTCCAGTTTGTGTTCCTAACACATCCTCACTACGGTTATCAAAGAGTATGAAATCGGTGTATATGGTCCATAGACATTTTCTTCCAATGAAGCATCCATGAAAGGTTACCAAAAAGAGTTGATTTGATGGATTTGAAGAACTGAGGAGGCCACCTAAACCTTTGAATGTGGAGGAAATTTTAGATGCTCTGAAGGGTGTTGAAAATGATTTCGGTAAAGGAAAAAAGTGTAAGAGGAAGAAAGTGTTCTTAAAAAAGAAGTCAATATTTTTTTGTTTACCGTATTGGCATGTACGTATATTTTAACTCATAATCTAAGCCACTAACTTAATGAAATTCTATTAAAAGTTTTAGGACATTTTTTTTCATATTAATACTCCCTTATTTTTTTTCTCTAGGCATTAGATTTACGTCACAATTTGGACATAATGCACATCGAGAAGAATATAAGTGCGAGACTTATTTTCACATTATTAGATGTAAAGGAAAAATCAAAAAATGGCTGCGAGTCTCATAAAGATTTGCAAGAAATGTCCATTAGAATGTAATTGCATCCTCAAGCAGAAGGGAATAAATTTTACCTGCCGCTAGCACCTTACACACTCTCAAAGAAAGAAAACAAAGTTTTTTGTCAAATACTATATGATTTGAAGTTACTTGATGGTTATATCTCCAACATTAGTCTTTGTGTTTCACTAGAAGAATGTAAGTTATTAGGATTGAAATCCCATGATTATCGTGTTCTAATGCAACAATTATTGTCATTTATTATACGGGGACCACTATCAAAGGGGCCAAGACAAGTGATTTTTCACTTGTCTTCTTTTTTTAATGAGTTATGCCAAAGATTAATTGATAAAAGGAGAATGAAAAAAAAAGAGGAATATATCGTAGAGATTGTATGCATATTGGAGAGGTACTTCCCTCCCTCTATTTTTTGACATTGTGGTTCAATTGCCAATTCACTTAGCTCGAGAAGCTCGATTGTGTGGGCCTGTACAATTTCGATGGATGTACCTGTGACACCACGCTTAATAAAATACCGGGTGATCAGACCTATACCAAATTAAAACAGGAATCCCAGTTGGATCATCCTTAGCATCACTGTCGAAACCTTTTTAAAACTTACTAACCACCTAGTATTCCAGAAGCTGGTGCCAATTTTAACTTTTTAATTGCACAAAGCTGTACATGCGGAAATAAATATAAACCATTCACACAACTATATAAAACTCAACTGAATAATTAATTACACAACTTGCCGAAGAAACCATCGGTCACCAAAGTGAAATAATCCAAAACAAATATCCAACACAGGAATAAAACAAATCTGAAAATGAACTGAAAGTCTGGGCTACATGCCCTAAATAAAACTGATACAAGATTCGTACTCTAGGAATGAATAAATGATGCGTCGAATCCAAACTCCTGCTAGCATCCACATATACCGCAGCTCCATGTCCCTGGAATAGAATATCAATCCTGGCGTCCCTGTGGCTGGACACCTAAAAGGTTTTGAAAATAGTTTTATAGCAAGGGTTAGAACCCAAAACATTTTGAAAATATTTAGCAAGTGAATTAACTGCAGTAATTTAAAATGCATGAATGCGCTTCATATTTAAGTTAGTGTCGCACTTCCTTTTGGACATTCTCACCCCTCCACTATTGCGCACACCTACCGGTTACTTTAACCCCACCTAGTTGTACTACCCCGTCCAACTAGTCCTGGTATAACCTTCCCTTGCCATACTATTCTAACCCGAGTATAATGATTCTTGAATTATAAGTTATCTCACAATTAACTTAATTACTTCATCTTAAATAGTAGCATATAACCGTGTCACAAGTTATATAAAGTAAATACATTCCACACTATATTATTACCCGTATATAATATTTATTACCATTATATACGTACCTTTACCACAATATCCACACATATAACATACGTATGTCCATCCTTTCGAGTATACCCTCGCCGGATGATTCCCTCTAAAATTCTATCTCACTAGGTGTGCTCACAAAATCTAGTTTACCCAAGTTGGAATTTCTCACCAACTTGGCCAAAAATATAAACGTAGTGGAGGCGGTCATATTCCTTTCCTGAAAGAGAGATAAATCCCTCACCCATATATACCGGACGCTATGACCTGGGGATATACTCGCCCTACTCCTCAAGCTAGGGGATTCACCCACATCGCGCAACCTCCCTTGATAGCATTAGAGAATATAAATTGGATAAATATCTAGTCACTGATATTTAATATCACACACAATGTATACACGTATATATATATATATATATATATATATATATATATATATATATATATATATATATATATATATACTATCACAACACCGTATATATATAATATAAACCTCGGCTTTACTGTGTACTCAAAAACCCGTACACTGCCTGTAATTTAATATCACACACAATATGTACACGTATATATATATATATATATATATATATATATATATATATATACTATCACTACACCATATATATATAATATAAACTCCAGCTTTACTGTGTAGTCAAAATCCCGTACATTGCCTATAATTTCCTGAGTCTGTGGTCCGCCTCAACGTAATTAATTTTCTCACTTAATAATTTCTCGTCTTCCCGAGTCTATGGTCCGGCTCTAATATTTTTAACTCACACCCCAATTTATATAATACTTTCCCCGAGTCTATGGTTCGACTCCAATTAAATTAATTAACACACTTATTAATTTAATACTTTCCCGAGTTTATCACCCAACTCTAATTAAATTAACTAACACACATATTAGTTTAATACCTCCCCGAGTCTAACGTCTGACTCTAATTTAAATTAATTAACACACAATTCAATATAATACCTCCCCGAGTCTATCACCCGACTCTAATTAAATTAATTAACACACCCATTAATTTAATACCGATCCGAGTCTGTGGTCCAACTCCCAGTTAATTATTTCGCACATTAATTAATTTACACCAATCCGAGTCTGTGGTCCGACTATAATAAAATTAGTTAACACACTTATTAATTCAATACCTCCCCGAGTCTACAATCCGACTCTAATTAAATTAATTATCACACATATTAATTTAATCCTACCCGAGTCTACAATCCGACTCTAATTAAATTAATTGTCACACTTATTAATTTAATCCTACCCGAGCCTACAATTTGACTCTAATTAAATTAATTATCACACTTATTAATTTAATAACTTGGTATCACCCAACCATTATCCCCGGACAAGCTCACTTAGCCCATACCTTAATATTTCCCGAGTCTATATTCCGACTCCAAATTAATTACTCTCTCTCAATAATTAATTAAATACTTTGGTGTCACTTAACCAACATATCCGGACTCGCTCACTTGGTTCATAACTAAATTGAATATGTTTCACCCAAAATTCTTACTTTAAGTCCCAACTCTTAACTTAATTGGTCAATTCCTAATAGCTATCTTTTGAGCCACTAGCTATTAAACTCTTTATAATTTTTCACCCATTTGAAATTATACCCAAAAATTCAAACAGAAAAATGAGGGCATATATAACACCCAACCCGACCTGCCATAATTTCGCCATCGTCGATCGATCGATAGCCCTCGATCGATCATCCCTGTCAGTTCTTCTTCCCCACGAAAATTTCTAGCATTAACAAGCTTTCAAGCTCTGATTTTCCCTTCCATCCATGACCAAACATAACATAATTTTTAAACTCTTTTATTAAACTAATTTACAACAGGGATATAACCTTAACTAACCTTTATCCCCACCACAATTCATTTACTCACAAATTGGGATTTTCCATAAATTTCCATGAACTTTGTTCTACAATTCATATTCCAGATTTACATACCGCCCTTCTATATTCCGGGTTTCTCATTCAAATCAAATATCTAAACTCAGAGATACATAATACACATCTAAGTTCTTACCTTGAATCGCATTCAAAGGTTCCATGAACAAAACCCCCATTTTTTTTACCCATTTACCCCCAAAACGAATTTTGGTTTACACATCACTATGATATGATTTGATTATCATCAATTTAGAAATCACAATAGTTAACCACTTTCCTGGAATTGTTCATAGGGTTTGATTCCGTTGGTGTAGAGATTGGTTGATGAAGAACACCCCAAATTAACCCTTTAATTTGGCTCCAAAAGCTCCCAATTGCTCTTCATTTTCTTTCCCCCAATTTCCCTCTCAAGCCCTAGGCTTAGAGTTGTGTTGACTGTCATTCCCTAATATTTTAATTAGGTTAAAAATACCAATTCCCGTTTTTGGCCGTGTGGGACTAATTAAAAAGGCTCAACTCACCCCGTGTGGGCCCGACTATGCCCAAAAATACCCCGAGACCCAATTACTACCCCCGGATACTCTTTTTTGACCATCTCGACCCATCCAGATGCAACCGCGCACTCGTAATCGCCATCCAAAATACTTTCTGACATTTCCAAATTTCGACCCCAAAATGCGACACGCGAGATTTTGAGCCATTAAACTTAAAAGTCGCCAATTATAAATAATTCGGCTCACTCAAATAAATTCTCCAACTCAGGAATTTAAATTTCTCCAATTTAAATATTTTTATAACTCCCAAAAATAATTAAATATTAAATCCTCAAAATTACAGGGTGTTATAGTACCCATTTGAGAGGTAATCTAGAGTGTATTCAACTTTTTTCTTATTAACAATTTAGATATGTAGTAAACGAATGTTATATTTGTATTCTTTTGCTATGTTTTCTCATTAGATTTATGAAGGTACTTAAGGGCTATGTTGAGAAACGTGTAAGACGTGAAGGATGCATAGAAGAAAATTAAATAGATGATGAGTGTGTAAGGTTTTGTAGCATGCATCTAAAAAAGAGAAGAAATAGGTGTTCCACAATCTCGACATGAAGAGTTTGAAGATGAGAAAATACTGAGAGGTCGACCTATCTCTAATAGGAAGCCAATAACATTGTTTGATGACATGTTAAAAATTGTCCGTCATTATGTGCTATTTAGCAATCCAAAAGTTGAGCCATATATAAAGTGAGTAAAATGATGCTCGTTATATATATTTATAACTTATGTTATCAATAATATTGTTATTAAAATTTCTCTACATTCAAATTAGATGCATTTGAGCGAGCTAAACCATTCCAATCGAAGTTTATCCCAAGATTAGACTATGCTACAAAAAAGACATATCGAGACATTCGCTTCGTGGTTTATGAAAAATGTAGACCAGTTTTTATATTGTGCATTGTAAGAGTTTAATGTTGCTATGTTTATAAAAATTCATTTAAGTTTATTTATGATCTTTTAAATAGATTAAGGTTCTAGCAAACACAACAGAAGTATCAACAATCCTAAAGTGGTTAGCAGTTGAGCCACGACATTATGCTCTGACATATTCAGGCTACATAATAAATGGAAAACAATTTCACACATCAATGGTTGAAAAGTCCACACAAGATAGTGGAGTTTTTCTCGAGGCAGAGACTATTTGTAGATCTAGTGCAACGGATACCACACATATTGTTTCTAATTTTTCATATTATCGGATTATTTGGGATATAATTTAGTTCGACTTTCACAAATTTTAAATGCTTATATTTCAATGTGATTGGGCCAATATTTCAAATCGTGTCCAATTTGATGATGGATTCCCTTTGGTTAACCTCCACCAAGGACAAAATCTTCTAAAAATATATCCTTTTATTCTAGCATCGCAAGAAAAACAAGTATTTTATTTGAGAGAAAGTGGAACATCAAATTGGTATGTGATTCTCAAGGCACCACCACGATGTTTTCATGAGCAGGATACATATGATGAGAGTTCTTACACATCATATTCGCCGATTGATGTTTCAAAATTTGATAATAATGAGAGAAATGGCGATGAGCCTCATGTGAGAATATATTGTGAGGGTGTTATCATGAGATTGTTATTTATTTTAACATGTACACATTATGTTTGTTTGATGAATATATACATTAGTATGTTTACGATAAATTATTTTTTAGTTACAAAGTTTGTGCATGGTTATGTAAACATGAAATCATTGATAAGAATAACTACGCAATAGGTCAACATTATGTTATGACCAGGTTACAACGCTCCAAATAGGATGAATATCTATAATTGGGGAATGCAAACTGTTTTTGGATAATTTCTCTTAATCTAATTCTTGTTAACTTAGCATAGAACCAAGTGCCATTCTTAAACATCTGCTCTATTTTTTGACTGAATATGGATGAATAATCATTCTACCTGCTATGTTTTCTTCCTGTCAACTATGCAAATGAGTAACTTGTTCATTGAGCATACATTGTCTTTTGATTCGTGACCCTTTGTTCTATGTGGTTTGTGTGCTATATCAGGTACTATTACAACAAGAAAACAAATCAAGCTATTTGAGAGAAGCCATTGGAATTAATGAAAACTTTGGAGGTGAGTCATGTTACGGACTGATTGTTCCTCTTAAAGTTTATGTGTCATATCCTAGCATATGTGAAGTTTATTTTGAATGCTCTGGAATTTGTACAATATTTATTTCGTTTTATGGATGCTGACAGTTGAGACATGCTTAAATTGATCAAAATTGTTTTATGTTCATTCTCCTTTTCTATGCATGTTTCACTGGTTTGTAGATCTCATGGTTTCACTAATTTCACTAGTTTGTAGTTTTTGAAACATTCTCTCTTTGTTAGCCTAGGTTCTTACTCACATTATATAAGAACTACAAATTCTTCCACACGTCAATTGTTCAAAGAAGAGAAAGGAACAAAATTTCGAGATTGATAAACAATGGGGGAGAATGGATCAATGAAGACAATGCTTAAAATAATATGTATAAAATTTATTTCCAAATATATTGTGGGGGCAAAATATATGCCTACGGAATAGCATGACGTGTGGGGAGCACCCCGGTGAAGATGGCGACGTGCCAGCAATATAGGGACGACTAAAGTCCTTAATAAACGAGAAGACCGAGGAGCAGTATGGGATTGGAATGAAACTCCACGAAGATAAGGCTCATCCATATTTGTTACTCATCCATATTTGTAACCCTAATGTAACCCTTAACTCTATATAAAGGGGACACCCCCCATTGTGAAAAGGGGCTTAGAAGTTAGAGAAACACTCTCATGTAAAACTCTCTGATCTTCTAATGAAACACACCATCAGCCCCATGGACGTAGGCCATTCATGGTTGAACCACGTAAATCTTTGTCTCTCTCGTATTTATTTTTATACTTGTATTGTGATGAACTCACACCCTCCTACGGGTGAGATTTTTTGCACCTACAATTGGCGCCGTCTGTGGGAAACGACACTGAAAGTCTTTTATTGTGTCGAGACGAAGATCTACGTTGCGACGCAATGGTTTACACACACATAATCAGGAGATAAGTTTTCTTCTTTTAATCTGTGCACTAACAGTTATATGTTTTATACACAATCATTTGTTCTCCACGTTCATCGTTTCATTCGTGTATGGTTGTCAAACATTCATGTACATAAGCCTTACACTAGGCATATATTTATCTGTGAATCTGCATAACCCCAGTTTATTTTTGACGAATATGCACAACATTGAATTTCATGATTATGTGTTTTGAATAAGCCCGAATAAATATGGACTCTTTTGATGTTTTTATGGGTATACACTTATTTTCTGGGTTACATCATATATTATGACTCCCATATCCCATATTTTGTGGCACGATATAAGAGTTAAAAGCGACCCTCTCTCACAGAGACGTTGACAACATCTTTATGAACATATCTGATGGTTTTCTTTCAAGAAGAGATTTTTCACAAAGATTTACTGGTTTTGGTCACACCCGCAGTTCAAGGTTTCTCTCATGAGATATCTTAATTACATCTTTACAAACGTACCAACAGAGATTCTTGAAAAAAGAGGCATATTCTTACAAAGAGGTACAGATTCTGGGCACGCCAACAGTTTACACAATTTGTTCTGGACGCAAACAAAAAATCAATGGCAGACCGAACATGAATCCCTCCACCGACCTATGGGTTAATAAAATTCCTCCAAACATTCATCACGACCAAATAATATTTTGGTCATCTCCGAGCAAGTGACTTGAAGTTGCCTCCGATTTGAGATTTGGGGTTGTCATCCGGTCAAGCACTGCCAATTGGTGATCTACAAATATGCTACTCGTCACCTATCAGCAGACGCATCGCGATGCCGAACTAAGAACCCTCCTCTGAACACCTTTGTAATCAGGTTCGGCGATTGCAGACAAATCAATATATACCATCTCTAGACACAAACTCCCCCGGGCCGAACAAGCCCTGGCGACCAACAGAGTACAGGGTGACTTCTGTACAAAAACAAATCATCAAGCTTCAGCGAGCTCACCTCCGGTGATTCTCTGACCTGTAACCTTCCTGGTCGAGCAACCCTCTGTGGTCGGCGACCTATCTGCGACCTAAAGGCGACCTGGCACAATTTTTCTTTGATTTTATTTTTGACCACGTCGACCAGTAAGAAAACCACAATTTCTGGTCATCTACAGCATCTCTTCGATCGAACGACAGAAACGGATTTACCCTGGGGGTCGGCAACCAATTCGAAACTCTGCCATGTGGTCGGCGGAAGCGACGAGTAAAAAGGAGCACACCTTCAGCAGGTCGACGAAAAGGATGAGCAAGACCTTCAGTAGGTCGGCGACAGTGACGAGCACGGCGCGCTTCTCTTTCGGCTGGTCGGCACTCCTCCTCAACCTCGAGCCTCCATCAGCTCACTCACCTTTATGTGTTTCCATGAGCACATTTGAAAACTGTTTGGGGAACAAATTCGTCTTAAGCCCTTTGGAAATTGTTAAAATTAACATTTTCCTAATTCAAATTTTCATGTGAAAATAAAACCAGCTTATAATTGGATATTTGCTTGGAGTCCAAATATATTTGCAAAAAATTATACATAAGCCCTATGTCTTACACTTGAGAAATATTTGACTAATTTTTTGCATTGTTCGGTTCCCTCTAAAAAAATTTTTAAGGGACCATGTGACTAAATCACAATTGTTACAACGATTTTAGTTGACACTTTTTTATGCAACCTTATTACAAATTATTTTGCTCACATAAATAAGTGGGGCGCACTTATATAGCACTCATGTCATTTATTCGAACATTTTAATTTTCAATATTGTCATCCAGCTACAACAATTTAATCTCACCAGAGCGAGATTATTGATTATTTAGCTCAGCCCCGACGGATGCTCGGGCACAGTTATCACATTGAGATTTTTATGATAAGAATCATTGGATCTTTATTACATTCATACGTGACTATGAATTTTTTCCTCGACAAATGGTCGAGCGGATGCATATCTTATATACTTTGTTGAACATATCATTTTCATAATAACTTCTATTTTGATTTAGCTTCAACAAATGGTCGGGGAATTTACTAACTTCCACAGATACAAGATTCAGTCCCGACGGATGCTCGGCAATAATCTGAAGTCCTTGGAAATCTCATCAATGTTTTGACGGATGCTCGAGCACTAATTGCTCTCTATATATACTAGGTATTCTACAACTTTTCCCCGGCGGACTATTCAGGCATCATTCATTTTATTAATGCTCCGACAGATAGTCGAGCACACTATAGCACCTTATACCCAAAGAAACGCTTGGGCAAAATTATTATTACTCCGACTGAAGCTTGGATTCTATGATTCGGTAACCTGAAGGGATGTCAGGCACATTCGAGATTCATCTTGGCAGATAATCGACAAAATATTTCTATATATTTATTCCCGAAGATATTTGACTCGCATGTCGCATTTTATCCCCAATGGATAACTGGTATAAGATTCAGTCCCGACGAATGCTCGGCCATAATCTTAAGCTCTTGGAAGTCTTATTAATGCATCTATAGATGCTCGAGCACATATCTCTCTCTATATCTACTTGTACACCTTGCCCTGGCAGACGACCCAGGCACCACCTATTTAGTTAATGCTCTGATGAATGGTCGAGCACGTTACGCCACCTTGTACCCAATAAATTATTGGGAAACATTATTTGTGATAACCGACGGATGCTCGAACGTTGATATTTCTCCAATTTCAGTATTTATTATCTGGCTCTATGATTCTTGACCTGAAGGATGATCAGGCATATTCAAGGTTCATCTCAGCAAATGCTCGGCAAAATATTTCTATATATTTAGTCCCGAGGATATTCACCACACATGTCCCATTTTATCCACAACAAATGGTTGGTGGGGATAATTCTTATATTTAGTCCTAACATATGGTTGGCACAGTCGATTAATAATCAACATTGCATTTATTGGAAGGTTAGTTTTCACTAACAATTCAGGATTATTCGTAATACTTGCTCGGTCCTTTTTGCCACGACGGATGCTCGAGCATGGATCACCCGTAATATCTACCAGATCCTCTATAGTTTTTGCCTCGATAGGCAGTCAGGCATCATTTATCTCATAAATACTCCGACAGATGCTCAAGCATGGATCGTTCGCAACATCTACTAGGTCCTTTGCAATTTTGCCTCAACGGACCCTCAACTTCGATGGATAGTTGACATTGTGTGATAACGTCTCAAGCTCCAACAAACAGTTGGGCAATACAGTTCTTATTTAATTCAACCTCGTCGAATGAAAAGTTGGGCGATCTGTACCACAAAGATCCGATAACACATAAAGCAGCATGAAGAGCAACGATCAACTATATTTATCAACAAGGACGAATCCAACTTGTAAGAAGTCACACGTCCAGCAAAATCATAGTCAACGAGCAAGACATGTTGATAACAACACTAGACCATCCTGAATGTATCGAGCGACATCGTCAGACAACCCACGGTGATTGACGATCACCAAGCAACGAATTAACGCGTCATCAACACTAAGATATCCACTCCAGAGGAACAATGTTTCTTAAACACCATATCAGATCAACGCATTTCTGCACAAGGATGCTTTGAACTCCTATCAAACTCTTTAGGTACACGAGCTATATGGAGTCTTCCACAGCCTCCTGGAACCACCATGCATGGTTAGCGAACAAGTGTGCCCCAAGGAACGATACAATACGTGAAGCTATACGAGCAAGATAATCCTTAAATATATCCATCTCGATAAACGATCAATGCGATACTCTTCAAAGCAACTAAGCCTCGAGGAGCGATCGGGCACACTTATCATCCCGATTATACAAATTAGATGACCCGATGGACGGTCAGGCAGCCTTCCCTTCACAAGCCCGATTGGGGGCTCTATAGCAGCGATGACACGTGAATAGATTCACTACAACATTTAAATCAAAATAGAAGAGGTCAACTCAGGACAGATGCCAACATGGTTAACACCGGAATTAATCTTTCAAATGACGATCATGATCGAACTTGATTTAGTTACAGCGGACTTCTTGCTTGTTCGCACTAAATTAAGTACGTCTACAGGCCTTCGTTATCTCCAAACACAAATGGCCTCACGAGTTGCCCAGGCAACAATAAAAGCCCTACGGGGGATCCCTAGGCAAAAAGCTAACTCAGGTTGGTCGCCAACTATGTTGATCGGTTAAAATCCTGAACGGGTGGATGACCCTCAAACCAGGTGCATTTTTACTATCGCCTTTTAGGCCTAAAGAAGTGTAACGGCACAACCTAAAAGGTAAAATAGGTGGATATTTACATGAGAGGCATTATAAAATGGAAAAATGTAAACGTAATTGGTATTACATTAAATTGTGGGAAAAACCTAAGGCAGGGTCTTACCCCTACTAGGTACATGATCGAGCAAGGCTCGACGCATAGGCTTCTGGTCGGCCTCTCCAATTGGACCATATAAAAAACCTAAGGCAGGGTCTTACCCCTACTAGGTACATGCTCGAGCAAGGCTCGATGCATAGGCTTCTGGTCGGCCTCTCCAATTAGACCATATGAAAAACCTAAGGCAAGGTCTTACCCATACTAAGTACATGCTCGAGCAAGGCTCGACGCATAGGCTTCTAGTCGGCCTCTCCAATTGGACCATATGAAGAACCTAAGGCAGGGTCTTACCCCTACTAGGTACATGCTCGAGCGAGGCTCGATGAATAGGCTTCTAGTCGGCCTCTCCAATTGGACCATATGAAAAACCTAAGGCAAGGTCTTACCCCTACTAGGTACATGCTCGAGCAAGGCTCGACGCATAGGCTTCTGGTCGGCCTCTCCAATTGGACTATATGAAAAACATAAGGAAGGGTCTTACCCCTACTAGGTACATGCTCGAGCAAGGCTCGATGCATAGGCTTCTGGTCGGCCTCTCCAATTGGACCATTTGAAAAACTTAAGGCAGGGTCTTACCCCTACTAGGTACATGCTCGAGCAAGGCTCGACGCCTAGGCTTCTGGTCGGCCTCTCCAATTGGATCATATGAAAAACCTAAGGCAGGGTCTTACCCCTACTAGGTACATGCTTGAGCAAGGCTCGAGGCATAGTCTTTTGGTCGGCCTCTCCAATTGGACCATATGAAAAACCTAAGGTAGGGTCTTACCCCTACTAGGTACATGCTCGAGCAAGACTCGACGCATAGACCTGTGGTCGGCCTCAACAAATGGACCATACGAGACCAAAATACAGGGAAACACCCTAAACTTGATGAACGCTTGATAAAGCCTCAACAAACAAATTTTGAACAGGCCTGTGGTCAGCCTCACAAATTGGGCCATATAATAAAATAGACAATGAACTACGTCCGACCAGATCCCAAGAGGGTACGTAGGCAGCTCGACAGTCTCGAGTCCGGTTGCCATATCGATTGAATGCATCTCAACTCAAGCCAAACATTCATCTAAAAACCTATGAAGGCGAGAAGATCAACCAAAGAAGGCTTAAAAGTTGAACAACAGACCAAAGAATGCCAGTCCAGTTCACACCACCAACTGCATATGTTTAAAGAGATTATGGACCAGCTCCCAGCTCATCTCAGAATCAAATCAGCTGAACTACGACCTGTGGGGCTATTGTGGGGGAAAAATATATGCCTACAAAATAGCGTGACGTGTGGGGAGAACCCCGGTGAAGATGGCGACGTGCCAGCAATATAGGGATGACTAAAGTCCTTAATAAATGAGAAGACCGAGGAGCAGTATGGGATTGGAATGAAACTCCACGAAGATAGGGCTCATTCATATTTGTTACTCATCCATATTTGTAACCCTAATGTATTTCCAAACTCTATATAAAGGGGACACCCTCCATTGTGAAAAGGGGCTTAGAAGTTAGAGAAACACTCTCATGTAAAACTCTCTGATCTTCTAATGAAACACACCATCAACCCCGTGGACGTAGGCCATTCATGGTCGAACCACGTAAATCTTTGTCTCTCTCGTATGTATTTTTATACTTGTATTGTGATGAATTGACACCCTCCTACGGGTGAGATTTTTTGCACCTACATATATAGTCCTCTGATTATTCGATAGATGTATCTTTCTTAAGTTCTGTTGTTTAAGTCCGTAATGTCTTAAGAAATGAATACTAAATTGATTACACATGTTGAGTTTTTTGAAATCAAGAAGATTATTTTGACCTTGGGGCCTTAAAGGCTACTGGCCTCGATGGTATAAATGGATTTTTTTCCCAATTTAGAGGGGAGTCTATTAAAAATTATATATATATAATGTTTTCCAGTGTTTTACCATTGGACATATCCTAAAACAGCTTACTGTTATGATTATTGTCTTGGTGTCTAATGTGGAAAACCCTTATACCCCTATAGCCAATTTATACCTATAAGCCTGTCAAGTTTTCCTTTTAAAATTACAGCCAAAATCCTAGCTTAATAGGCTTAAACACCTACTCTCCCTCATATTTTCCATAATCAAAGTGATTTGTGCAAGATAGATTGATCCAAAATAATGCTATTTTTTCTCAAGAGGCTTATGATTTTCTTAAGCGAAAAATGAGGGGGGCAATTTTGAATGCACCCTTTAACTTGAGCGTGTTCTTTAGGTAAGTTAAATGAGGTGTGTTGTAGATCCCAAATCTCTCTCTATATATGTAAGGGACGATTTCGTGAATAAAGTCAAATACATGAAGTAGTTAAATGTCTACTACTGAAATTTTAGTCCATAAAAGAAGAGTCTCAGAGCATTATTTTCTTGATAAGCAAAAGCTTTCAACTTGTTCTATAAAAGCTCTGAGATTGTGTACTAATCTTATATAAACTAGGAAGTGATAAATAATGGTAAGTACAATTAGCATATGTACCTCATAAACTACATGACATGATTTTGTTTCTATAACCAACAAGCTTATGCTGACATTTTCTTAAATACATTTTTCATAACCATGGAAGTAATGGGATTGCCAGGTATAGCAAATTTGGATAAGTAAAATAGGATCCTTTTGAATTGTTTTAAGGCATTCAGTATTACTTGAATTGTACAATTCTGAAAATGATTTAGGTATGGACATCAATTATTTGGATAAATGGTCTGGATTTACACGATATCCTTAACGTTCCCTCTTTAGCTCATGTGATAAAACTTTGATGTTTCCAGTCGTAGATTGCAGTGGTGAAAAAATGAGATCAATTATCGGAGTAAATGTCAATTATGAAACTTATGCTGGATTTGATATTGGTCTCGGGGTGTATATTACTTCTGCTAGAGGGATCCTATGGGGGTAGGGTCATAATTTTCTATATATAACGATAAATGTTGCGATTTATTCTAACATTTTTGCAAGGCTTAATTGATATCAATAAGAGGTCCTCCTATATCTCACCTTCTAATTGTAGACGACTCTATATTCTTTACAAAGACCAACAACTGATTTTTATAAATTTTGGTGTAAATGAAGCAGAAAAAATTTGATTATTCCCATTCTATCTTCTTCCATTGAGGATATCCATATATGGTCGCGTTCTAATGGTGGAAATTAGATCCCAAGGAAGTAGAGAATTTCTTACTCCTCTATCCATTTTCTATACAATATTTATCTTTTAATAATCGAAATCCACTTTTAAGTAATGAAACACAACTAGTCTTTTTTGAGCATCTATTATGGTATGTCTCATTATACTCATTGAAGAATGAGAGTGATCATTGAGCAATAAAAAAGATAGAGGAGTCTTTAGAGATCACATAGGTAAAATTCTTAGCTCCTATTATAAAAAAATTGGACTTAACACTGCATTCTTTGCTGAGTTAAATGGAGTCATCATGGACATTGATCTTGTGTGGTGTAAAAATTGGAAAAACCCCCGGATTGAATCCGATTCTGCTGCAGTTCTTACCTGTCTATCATCTTGTTTGTAGTATTTTTCTCTTTTATTGATTTAGTCTCCTCTTGGAGTTTTTGTTTTATAAAAAAACTCGCAAACAATCCTAAAAAACCAAAATAGTTAAAAATTAAAAAAAAATCAATCAATGCATTAGGTCCAGATCACAGAGTTCCATTTTTTAGTCAAATCTAAACTCCTCGTTAAATTACTACCTATTGCTTGTCCCCATGTCTCTTTTATTAATGTGGCAAGTACATATTTCATGTTTCTAGTAGTGGTCGTTATGGAGGTAGCAATCGAAGAAGAAGCACCTAGGTCCCAAGGCATAGATAACGTTGTCAGTTCTTGTTTAATTTGAATCATTAATCTGTAGTTGTTATACATTGTGATACTAATTTGAAAAATGTTGATTTTAACTATGATTTGGCTGATTATCTATGTTATTTTTTCAAAAACAGATTATTCACCTTCACCATCTCTAGCCAGGAATGAATCAAGGTCAGCCTCCTATAATCTTAAATTTTTCCCTCCTTCGCTACCATCATCTATTACACACAAAATTTTATATACATATATTAGTATTAGATAAGTTGTTGCAATCTTTTAATGTCATTAAATCTATATTTTGGTTGCATGAGTCCCTTGACTGCTGGGATGAGCACCTCCAAAAAGAAAAGTTCGTAATGGCATGTGAAATATAAATCAATAATATTTTTTTTAACTTTTGTGGTATTTGCTCATGAATTAGGTGGGTTTTTATTTTTTGTAGTATAATTTTTTACAGTTCTTTTAACTAAAAAGAAGTTTAAGAGAACTAGTGTAGGTTATTTTTATAAGAACAAGTCTTTTGGCTATACTTGAAGGAAGATTGTACAATAGGTAATTTTGTTCTAAATTTCTTGGCACACCTACATGAATTTATATATCTGGACTTATTCTAGGACACAGACTATTCTACTATCCAAGTCATGACTGTAATTTCCTGTATCAGAGTGTACTGTAGAACATGAAATATGGCTCCCATCACGTCTTCTGTATATACCGATTTACTTGTTAAGCCTACATCTAATCTTTTGGCCCCGATAATGTCACCCCTTATTGTCATTTACGATTGAGAAGTACATTTCTCAGCCATGGTTATGTTTTCTCTAAAATTAAGGCAAAAGAAGCAAGTCCGTTGTAGCAAATTATTGATACGGCGAAAAAATCACGTATTTCACTCGTTAACATACGCATTATTAGCCCCCTCGTGTACCTTAATTCCTATATTTATGCTCGTTAACTAGACAAACTCGGATTTGAATATATATATATATATATATATGATGTACATGGGTTAATTGAGCTTTTGTAGGTATTCCGGTACTTGGTATGAAGTTTGGATGCATTCCGATGAAGTTTCGTACATAACCACATGCGCAAGGGCATTTTAGTCCTTTTTTACTTTGGGTACATGGCCCAACATATGCAAGGAGTTTGAATCACTCTGATCAAGATTTGCGTGGCCACAAATGGTGTGCGAATCCGAGTTCGAATGAAGAATTTACGGTGATTTTAGCGGTAGAGAATTACAAAAGGACCAAAACACCAAAGAAAGAAAAAGTGCCAAGTGCAAATCCATTCAGACTCCTCCGAATGGATTATGTCATAGACAATATTCTGTCATAGATAATAGCAAATTTTCCTATGTGTGAATCCATTCTTACACCTCCAAATTGATTCGGCCCTACAGGCGAATCCATTCGGACACTTCCGAATGGATTCGACCCTGCAGATTATTTTTGCTATCTTTCTTTTCAAAATTTTTCCATTATTGGGTTTTTGTATAAATATCAAATCTTATCATTTTAACTAATATCTTTCATTTTGAAGATTATATTTTAGGGTTTTGTAAGGGGGAGCTTCCCCCTCCTCCATTTCCATTGGGTTTTGGCCCATTTTGTATATAAGTTTAATATTCATCTTCTTCCTTCTTGTATTTATTTCTTCTAGCATATTTCCATTGTTGTCTTTACTTTCCTTGCCTAGTTATTTCATTTATCGTGTTTATTCTTTCTTTCATTAGTTAGTTGTTAGTTATTTATTTCCATTCATTCTTAGTGAGTAGTTAATTAGGGTTGGGGATGCGTTTCCACCATTACTGGGCGTTTAGTTTCGCAAGTTAGGTTTCGCGTAAAATTGCATTTAATTGAAACCGCGTGAATTAAATTTGGATTGTTGTGCGTTCAACTTTCTTTGTCACGCAACATTAGTGTTTGTAGAGGTAATCCGAATTTAATCTCCGTGTGACCATTATTTATTAAATATTTTATCTCGCAACTTTGGGTTAAATTACTTCTTGCGTCATGTTTATGTTTAATTTTAAATTCTCTGTTAATGCTTTCGAACTAGAATTTTAATTATTAGTAGTTTGCCCGTGTGGTGCGAATACGATCTAGACTATCGTTTAATTAATATTGGTTAGCATTAACTTCTGTCTTGTTCCTTTTTACCATTTCCAACCTATCACCTGATCCATTTTTGCTACAGAAGTAGTAAAACAATCTATCAATCTAATCAACACTCCCTGTGGATTTCTCATGATACCCGACTTACCGCTATACTTCTTTCTCAAGTGTAGTTGTAGTTTAGATTTTTTTCATTGAGGTCATGAACCAAAAACAACGACAGTGCTTCTACCTGAGCACTTAGTTCACACTCGATAAAAAATGGCACCGTTGTCGGGGAGTGTTTTGTTTTATATTGTACTTGTTTTATTATTTCGTAGTGTTTTGTCTTTTGTATTTGTATTCTTTATTCTATCTTTTCTTTTTGATATGTTCTAGATTATTTAAAGAAATTGAAATTTTGCTGCTTGTCGTTCAATTGAATTGCCTATTGTGAAATGTATCGCTATAACTCTTTAGTGAACCTTAATTTTTTTTTAGAATATCTTTGCAATTTACACTCCCAAGACTATGCAAGAATGCCTACGAATTCTTGAGGATGAGCACATTGTGCGAGAAAATCAAGAATTTATAAGTAATCCCTCATTGCCTTGTGATCTGACTTTGCATTGTGGGAATAAGGAAATGAATGGTGAGGTTTCGATTTATGATGCTTGGACAAATAAAAATTTCCAACTCGATGAGATCATTTCTTCTTCAAAAAGTCGGGTTGAGGTTCTTACTTGCGATTCACCTTCAACCCTTTTTTAGGAAGAATTGATTGAGAGTGCTCTAAAAACTTTCGCATTTCAACCTCTTGTTAATTCCTTCGATTGTATTGAGGTTGATTGTCCTTCCTTTCCTTTATTCTCTACTATTCTCGAACCATTAAATTTATCATAAGAATCAGTTGAAAGTCTTGAGGACCATGACTCGATTCTTGAACGGGAATGTTATTTTGACATGGTTCATCTCGTGGGCTATTCACTTGCATTAGCCCCGACTCCCATTCCAATTGAGAAACCTTGGGGATGTGATTTTAATTTTCTTGAGATCAATGTGGTCTTGTCACCCTTAGCATCCAAATCCCCCATTCTCCCCCCAAAATTGATAATTGGTGATGGTTCATTTCTTATGCCTTACACATGCCTTCCATTGTTCAAACGAAATTCATATCTTCAAGGAGGCATGTTTTCTTTGGAGGGTCCGCCATTGATCTTTCAAAGTCAACTCCCATTTTGGGTGGATCCTCAATTATTTAGACTTCTATTGTATATTTAGTGTGAAGTCCAAATAGTAGTTTGTAAATCATTAGTTTTTTGTTCTTTCTTTCTTTAGTTTTTCTTTCCTTTTAGTTTAGTCTAGTGTAATTAGTTAAAATTTTTGTTATTGTTTTTTGTTATACTCGGTATTAACTTGTTTTGTAGATTCGTTGGACTCGTACTTATAGGAGATCGCTCCATTTTTGGTAATATATTTCTTTTCCTCTCTTTATGTTATGTTCTTTATTAGCATTGAGGACAGTGCAACATTTAAGTTAGGGGGTGTGGGATATTTTATCCATTTCTTTGTGTCGTCCATGGATTTTATCACATGTTAGTTACTAGCTATGCTTTCTTAGAAAAAAATGAAAAATTTTCAAGTTTTTTTTTCTGTTTTCTATTTTTGTTAGGCATTTTGCCTTCTTTCCGATGATAAATTTCAATAATTGCCCGATCCATTAGACATTCAATGATGCATGTTCTCAATTTTAAAAGTTATTAGACTTTTGTCCTCAAATCATTGATATTATGAATACCTTCATGAATTAAACTTTATTCCATGAGCACATACTCTTTTCTTATTTTATTTGTTTGGTATAAGATTTTTATAACTCAATAATATTTTGTTGCATTGTATATAATTTCACCGAGTGAGCTTTGGGATTTTCTTCATTTGTGAGTGTATACATTATTCTTTCCTCATTGAAAACGTTGAATTCGTTGGTAATCTGACTATTCTTTCATTTCATCGTTCATTAACTGACTTCATTTTCAAAATATGTTACTTGATCATGATTTTCAAAATTTATTTTGACTTGAGAATTACATAAACTTTAGGAAATGATCATAGGCAATCTTTGTTATATCACCCAAATTATCCTTGACCTCACCTTTAATGTTTCCCTAGTCAACCCCTTTGAGCCTAAATATAGCCTTTCGTTTCATAACCCTAAAATCCCATAACCAACTCCACATTGGAGTTAAAAATCATATATATATCACCTTCCTTACCTTTGTTTGGAAGGTTACTCGGGATTGAATGATGTTATTGTCTCGTGGTTGCAATTAATCAAGTGAGAGTGAGAAAATTGAAGAAAATAAAGTGTAGTGAAAAAGAAAAGAAAAAGTGAAAAAGAAAAGAAAAAAAGAGAAAAAGAAGAAAATAAAAAGAAAGAGAAAGTTTGTATATGTTGGATATAGTGTTCAATAATACTTGTTGCTCGCCTATTTCATATTTAATGCTTGTTATGGAAGTTATTTTTACAATTTTGGAAATACTTGCAATCTCCCATTATCCCGAGTTTTCATCCCTAAAAACTTTGAATTTGTACATATTTCCTTCATTTCATAACCCGGGCCTAGACTACATTACGACACTATAAAGTCCTATGTGACCTTAGGGTGATTTTAACTCAAAAGTTGAAATAGTTTGATAATCTGTGAAAATACATTTTGCCTCCTTTAATGAGCGGTATCTTTCATTTAGATTGCATGTTTTTATTTCCTATATAGCATTCTTCATTAGGGACATGTGCGTGGCCTAGGTTTCCATTTATATTTACTCTTTATGCCCCCATGTCCGGTATATTACCTCCCCTTTCATAGTGATTTTATTTGTTGAGAGGAATTCCCGGTAAGGATTGATATATGCATGCTTTGGTGTTTATCTGGTTTATATAAGTTTTTGTCAAACCATACTATGCATGTGCACCCCCCCCCCCCCCCCTTGAGGTTTCAATTCTATGAAGTTCGTTCTATAATGTTAAAGCAATGGACTTTTGTTTGAATTCATTCAATATGCTAATAACGTGTTTGAAATATTTTTCGTCGTTATTAAGTTTGTCGCATGTTGATTGGGAATATTTTGAGGAAACCATATGATGTTTGTGGGTTTCATCCTTGAAAACCCTCACGAGATGATACTCGTCCACTAGGGTAACCTAGGGGTTAAATGACTTATTGCATACACTAAATGCAATCGTTCGCCTGCGAAAGTGTCCTTATCCTTTCTCTCCCTATTTTGAACTTATTTCCTGTTTTTGGTTTGCTTGTATTTTTTGTTGTTTCCTATTTCATTGCCAAGAACTAGCAATGTTTAAGTCATGGGGTGTAATACGGTGAAAATATTACATATTTCACCCGTTAACCTATGCATTATTATCCCCCTCGTGTACCTTAACTATTATATTTATGCTCGTTAACTAGAAAACCTCGAATTTGGATATATATATATATATATGCAGGGATTAATTAAGCTTTTGTAGGTATTCCGATACTTGGTATGATGTTTGGATGCATTCCGATGAAGTTCCGTAAACAGCCGCACACACAAGGGCATTTTAGTCATTTAACTATTTCGGCACCTGGTCCAACATCTCCACGAAATTTGAATCCCTCTGAGAAAGCTTCACGTTTCCACTAATGGTGCGTGAATTTGAGTCTGAATGAAGAAGTCACGACGATTCTAGCGGAAGAGAATTACAAAAGGATCAAAACAGGGGAAGAAAGCAAAAGTGTTAGGTGCGAATCCATTAGGACTCCTCCAAATGGATTCTCTAGGATACAGTAGAAAGTTTTCCCATGTCCGAATCCATTAGAACACCTCCAAATCGATTCGGCCCTGCAGACGAATCCTTCAGACACCTCCGAATCGATTCTTCCCTATAGGTGAATCCATTCGGACACCTCCGAATGGATTTGGCCCTGCAGATTTTTTTTGCTATCTTTCTTTTTAAAAGTTTTTCGTTGTTGGGTTTTGTATAAATATCAAGTCTTCTTGTTTTGAAGAATATCTTTAATTTTGTATATTAGATTTTAGGGTATAATAAGGGGGAGCTTCCCTATCCTCCATTTCCATTGGGTCATCTTCTTCCATCTTGTATTTATTTGTTCTAGCTTATTTCCATTGTTGTATTTACTTTCCATGCCTAGTTATTTCATTTATCATGTTTATTTCTTTCTTTCATTATTTAGTTGTTGTTTATTTAGTTCAATTCATGCCTAGTGAGTAGTTAATTAGGGTCGGGTTATGTTTTTGCCATTAATGGGCATTGAGCTTTGAAAGTTAGGTTTCACATAAAATTGCATTTAATTGAAACCGCGTGACTTAAATTTGGATTGTTATTCATTTAACTTTCTTTGTCACTCAATGTTTGTATTTATAGAGATAATCTGAGTTTAATCCGCATGTGACCATTTTTTATTAAATGTTTTATCTCGCAACTTTGGGTTAAATTCCTTCTTGCATGATGTTTATGCTTAATTGTAAAAGCTCGGTTAAATGCTTTCGAACCATAACTCTAATTATTAGTAGTTTAGCCCGTGTGGTGTGAATGCGATCCTGACTCTCATTTAATTAATATTGTTTAGCATTAACTTCTTTCTTTTTCTTTTTTACCATTTCGAACCTATGACCTATTCCTTTTTTTTTCCTGAAGTAGCAAAACAATCTATCAATCTAATTAACACTCCTAGTCAATTTCTTACGATACTCGACTTACCGATATGCTTGTTTCACAAGTGTAGTTGTAGTTTAGTTTTTTTTTGCATTGGGGCGGTGAACCGAAAATAATGATAGTGCTTCTACACGAGCACTTAGTTCGTACTCGATCAATAATAGGTTTTGTGTAAGAGAAGTCGAGAGCAAACAAATATGTCAACCTTGATGTATATCTTATAAATTATGAAATATAAAACCTGTACACATGTATAGTAGAAAAAATATCTATACAATATAATATTATAAGCTTACAATACAAATTAATTTATATCTTATTAGTAATGTTAGTTTGTTTGGACTGAGTGCTAAGTTGTATTAACTTTTGAAAAAAATTTCTTGTCAAGAAGAGTGAATAGAAAAAAAATCTTCTTTTTGTGAATATGGTAGATATGTTTAAAGTTGTGAGTTATGAGCCCATTATCTCTTCAATTTAAACTTTGTAATAAATGTTATTGAAGTCCATATAATTTACACTACATTCCAGGTATATCATGTGTATCCAAGACAAGTTGTTAGGCGTAAGAGATCAAATCGAACTACATGCAATGAGAATGAGGGTGCAAGAATATCATGTGAAGTCTCTAACTTACATGCAACGGGAGAAATTTATGCGGATGAAGTACCCAACATTGATTATGTTGATAAGGGCAAAAAATATCAAACGGGGGCCATCCAAATTTAATGTAATTGCAACTGGGATAAAAAACTGTAAAGAGTTAGAATTCAATGAGTTTGGGTAACCAATTGGACTCGATTCCATCTAGCTTAGTTCTATGATTGGTATTTTTCCACAATAATGCGTACCCGTAACACATAAAGGTTGGGATAAGGTGATAAGTGTCATCAAGGATCAACTCTGAGAGTTTGTTACTGCGAGTATTTTATTTCTCTACCCTTTGCACTATTATGTAATATTTTGAATGTAATTTTGTGCATATTTAATTGTAACTATTATAGTGTATTTGTTTTGTATGATGTAACAAAAATATAACCTGGAATAATGCCGAAAGACCATTATTCTAGGTCAGACGGGCAAAGCTTGGAAAGATTATAAGTCAAAATTATCAACATAGATACGAGAACAAGCTAAATGACCAAATTCCACTCACCATATTAGATTACTCAATCTCCCTAGAATGAAGTCAAATGAATGGATTGAATTTGCTCAATCTCGTTTGTCACCTGAATTTGATTTAAGTGAATTCAATTATTTATTTTTTATTTTTATTAGTAAACTAAAGCCCACTTTTAGTATTCTCGTATTTCTTGCAATTATATATGATTTCTCTTATTTTAATAGGAAACAAGTGAAAATCATAAGTGGGCTAAAGCAAAGCAAATCCATCCACACACAACTAGTCGTAGAGGCCATGCAAGACTTAAAGGAAAACACTGGTATGTTTCCCATTTAAAGTTGTATACTTCGTAAATAGGTTACCTTATTTCGTAATTATATCTTTTAAATTTTGTAGAAATCAAAGTCCCAATTAACACTATACGCCGTGTTGATGTTTGTACAAGGGGACATAGGAGAAAAAATGGTGATATGGTTAACCAAGTTGTTGGTGAAGTAATAGTAATGATTTAAACACTTACATAACACTTTACAATTTTTTTAAAACCTAAAATGTGTTTATTATATTTTACAATATGTTGAATTCTTATATTTATTTTAGGAAAAGATGAAAAAATTCCATCTCATGACTCAACACCATTGAGAGATGATGCAGTAGTAAAGGTGCTTGGTCCTGAACATCCTGGTCATGTCCGAGGTCTTGGATTTGGGGTGAGACCTATGAAGGTATATGCGTCGTTACATAGTAATGAAAGGGTAATGGCTCTTGAAAATCAAATTCAACAACTTTTGGAATGGAAGATTCCCATGGAAAGTCGAATGGCACAAGAAAATGAACGAAATATGGTATTTTTTAAAATCAAATACGATTCAATACATATATTTTTCTCCTTATTTTGTTTTTATATACTTCACTTGAAGTTTTTATAGGGTCAACATGAAGGTGGTGGGGATGCCATGCATAATCACGTAAATACTCTATAGGTTATTGTTAATGAATAATTAAAGTCAAAATTATTTTACTAGTTGCATTAATAATTATTTTCTTTGTACAATTCATTAGTGCAATCGAGAAAGTGCATGTACATAAAGTGCTGCACAAAAAAATTCTTCTTGCAAATTGTTACATTGGTTGGGGACTGGAGAAGAAGTGGCAAGCACATAACTTGAATCTACAGACCCAAAGTCACTAGTGCACCACCAAATCCTTAGACCTGATTCTTATAAAATATGGGTTGTCGAAATTTTAGTCCCCAAAGTACCAGTTTTTTTATACTTGGATGCATTTTTCATACTTGATGATGCAAATGGAAGTACCATAGCATGGCCACATCGATACATTCGTTTTGACTAATTATGTGAGTGCAATAGTTATAGTTCTTGGATTTGATCTCTTTCATATTTATTTCAGAAAAATATAAGGAAATAAGTGGGTATGGTGTTTCTTTATTTCCTATTGGATTGAAGGTATACATTGATTTTTTATTTTTTTATTACAAGTGTGTTGTTAATTTATGAGAGTATTTACTAAAATTATTTTCTAAACAGGTACAAATTTTTGGAAGATGTTGAAGACATTTTGGGAGGAATTTTTTTGAAGAATGCAATTAGTTATTTTTCAAAGGAAGATTATATTTTAACTTGCTAGGCTATGCCCGTTTCATTCTAATCCCATATTTTTATGTGGCTTGTAACACCCAAATATTTATTCATTCTACCGTTTGGGGCATGACTTCGATATTATGGTTTATGAGTACATATTATGAGTTCCTCTTAATTATATATGCTTGTTTTAAATTTCAATAATTGTGGAATTATTAATTATGATACAATCTTATATGTGGATATGTTAATGTTAGTATAAGTAATAGGTATTTGAGAAGCTAATTTTTATAAAAAAAAATTATACACCTTTCACGACCTATTTTCTATATCTTAAAATGATAATAACGACTCTTATATTTCATCGTGTACAATATTAACGACACATAGGTTCCGTCATAGAATAGCATTCACGACACATAATGAGTAGTTGTGGAAGGTTTTTTTTTGGGTAATGACTTTTTTTTTACTAGTAACTAGGTGTCGTGGATATTTGTTTCAACTACACTTGACAGGTGTCGTGAAATAGTTTTATGAAACCACAAGGGTGTTGGTATAGAAGTTCACTTTCTACGACACCCCCTTCAACGACTACATAAAATGTGTCGTGGAAACAGTTTCACAACATATATTAGGTGTCATAGAAAGGACTTTTTCTTGTAGTGGTTAAGTATATTCTTTAATTATGTATTTGTTAAATACTTGTGTCATATTACGTTTGTATGGGTATATTATATAAATAGTTTTTTAAGCTTGTGAACCCTATCATACAGTATTGACAAAGATAAAATAAAATATTACTACTGCTAATAAAATAATGATAATAATAGTAAAGTAAAAATTACAATAAACAAGGATATATTATGTATTTTTATACCCTTAAAATATTAATGAATTTATTTAGGAAGAGTTTGTGTTATTTTATTAATAATTATTATAAGAAAGGTGAAATGGTAATAATTAATGTGGTGAGAAGTAATGTGGGGGCGGGGGGGGGGGGGGGGGGGGGGTCTTCATGATTTGTTTTATTTTATTTCAATTTGATGAAAATCAAATAAACATTTTTCATACATTCGTTAAGTATATATCTTCATAACTAAACATCCCCTGGTTAAAAAAGGATGCCTAATGGTAGTTTAAGTGTGAATGTTTAAGTATTTAAATACACCTAAAGGGGAGAAAGATTCGAAGAGTATTTGATTATCTCACAACTATTTAATATGCTTAGTTAGGAGGATCTAACGAAATATAAATTAAGTGTGAACATATGATAATAAAAACACTCATAGTGAGAAAGATCCAAAGAGTTTAGGATTATCTCATGATTGGTTAATATTCTTAATTAACAGGAACAAATAAGAAAAGTTTAAGTGTGAACATATGATAATTAAAACACTAAGAGAGAGAAAGATCAGAAGATTTTATCATTATTTCACAACCAGTTAATCTTCTTAGTTAAGACGAACTCCTGAAAGTTAGCCTAAGTTAGAACGACTGATAATAAAAACATTGAGAGGGAGAAATCTTCAAAGAGTTTAATATTATCTCACGACTGGTTAATATTCTTAGTTAATGTGAACCACAAAAGATATCTTAAATTTAAATATATGACAAATAAACATTAAGAAGGATAAAGCTTCGTAGAGTTTAAGATTATCTCCCGACTGGTGAAAATTATAATCTAATGGGAGGTGATGAATGATAGCTTTAGTGTTAGCATATGAAAATTTAGACACCAAGGCAGAGGAAGATCTTAAGAGTTTAGGATTATCCCACAAATAATTAAATCTTGTTTGTTAATGATATGTAATAAAAGATATCTTAAGTTTGAATGTATATTAATGAAGAAAATGAAAAGGAGAACGCTTTGGAGAATTTAAGATCATGCCACGATTGGTTAATATTTTTAGTTAATAGGAACCAACGAAAAATAACTTATGTTTGTATGTATGATAATTAAAACACTAAGTGGGAGAAAGATCTAGAGAATTTAGGATTATTTCACGACTAGTTAATCTTTCTAGTTAGCGGGAGCTAATGAAATATAACTAAAGTGTGAGTGTATGATAAACATTAAGAGGGATACATTATTTTTCCATAAATTATTTGTGTATATGTGTTGTATTTGTGAAGGATCATGATCATGATAGGGTCAGAGGTTCTTTTTGTTAGATGAGGAGGGCCTAAGAACATGAAATAATGTTTGTGCAATCGTTTATCTACATCATAGGATTTGGTATATAATTGGATATCTTGTTGACCTGGGATTTCAGAGGTGTATGAAGATTTTGTATGTCTTGGGGGAAAGTTAATGAGATACCACCAACACTTTCCACATGCCAGTGTTTGAGATAGCATGACCCCGTTAGACTTATTTGCTTATATTCGACAGCCTTTTGGTATGATACCTCTGGTGGAGGATCGATCCCTAACCATAATGTTAATCGGACTGTATGATGCTTTAGTTATATAGGTTGCCCCCATTCTTGGAGAGTTTATCAACATATGTGTCTTGAGTTCTCATTTAAGAAGGTTGTGGATCCTGGGTTTGATGTTCTAGGAGCGAGGTGTAACACCCCCTATTTCTTGGAATACTTAAACTACATGTGTCGCGGTAAATTAATTATATTGCAAAAGTAAAAGGAATTTAAATAAATATTGATTAACGAGCAACAGATTAATATTTATGTTCTATTATATTTATTTCCATATAAGTAAATGAATTTTCATTAGTTTATATTACATTATAAGTGAGTAAAATCGATGGGTTAATAATATCTTATTCAGAATGCGCGTGTGGGACCGTGTTGGAAAAAGATGATAAATTGATGATGGGTGACTTGAATGATGATTTCTGGTGCACGTTTGATCTAGAAAAGGTAAAAATAGTCAAATTTAAGTACTCGAGGGTAGTGATTAATG
Organism: Sambucus nigra; assembly: GCA_949130495.1. Classification (NCBI taxonomy): domain Eukaryota; kingdom Viridiplantae; phylum Streptophyta; class Magnoliopsida; order Dipsacales; family Adoxaceae; genus Sambucus; species Sambucus nigra. The sequence goes on along the minus strand of OX422212.1, from coordinate 448,175,680 downwards.
GGACCTGTATAGGGGTATAAGGGTCATTTTAAATGTATGTCTAAATGGAATTTGTGGATTTAACTTATATATTGAATAGTCGAGGTCAAGTGAATAGACAATTTTTAATATCCAAAGTTTCTTTGTGATACAAAGAGTTTAGAGAGAAGTTAGAGAGAAAAAAGAAAGAAAATCCAATAGTTCCGGAAGAAAACTCAAAGGGTGATCAAGAAAGGCAAGGAAATGTGAAGATTTCGAAGGTTTCTGGGATTAGGATCATCACAAAGGATTTTTCACATACAAATTCAGACTCTACATTTTGATTAAGGCAAGTGATAACTTGATTAGTAATTTATTGTTGTATGTCAATTCGTATTACAATTGGAGACAACTGTTTTTTATGGGATTTATAAAAAAAATTACTTTTGGGGACATGATTTCTTTGAATTGATATGTGAATTTTGTGAACTTAAATTTGAATATATAGGATCCCATGTACAAAGATAAAATATTGATTGAGAAACTTTGGAAAATAGGAAATCGTGCGATAGTTTTGAGAATTACACATTTGTTGAATATATTGATGAATGCCATGTAATAGATCAGGTATACATGAATTAAATTTGAAAATAGGTTAATTTCATTTTTAGAACTTGTGAGGAATGGGAATTTCTAAAAAAAATTGAAGTTGTTGGTGAGTTGTATTGTTGAAACTTTCATGAAGTTCGAGTTTAGGCATAACTGTCTGCAGGGACGAACCAGTTCGCCCTCAAGCCGAACCAGTTCGTCACCCCTATTATGTTGGGTTTGGGTTATTTAATGAACCTAGTTAATAATTGATTTTTGGGTTGAACGAGCATGTCCATGAATGAGTTACGACTTTAAATGGATAACATACCTTTGGGATGGTTGGGAGGTATTCGGGGGGGGGGGGGGGGGGATGGGGTGGGGTGAGAATTTGTATATTTGGGAAAAATATACTTGAAAAATTTATTAATGGATTTGTGATGAAAATTGAGGTAAACCGAGATACAGGCTGCTACTGAGAATAGTACGTGTCCAGAAATGATATTATAAGCATCAATTAATTACATAAGTGAATATTGAAATAATTGGGAATTAAGATTTGACTCCGGAAGTGTAGTTTAATGCTACGAGTGACATGCAAAGTTAGCCAAATTGTTCAATATATATGCGGGTATAGAGAAAGTATATATCTACATCATTCTATATGTGTGTATCATTTAATTTTTTGAACATGGAACTTTAATGCAATTAGTGGAGGTTACACGCCGTCGGTGATCTCTCTTGGCGAATTTTAACAGGTGTAGTATCGGCCCCAGGGTCATAGGGCCATGCAAGCTCACCCTATGAAAGGTTAATGTCATAGTTAGTTAATTTATCGTATTTTTGTGACTCACGTACTCAGGATAATGACAACCTCCTATTATTTTTATGATTTTGGGTTGGTGGTGACATTCCAACCTCGTAGTCTAGCGTGATATGTGTATGCCATGGAGTATGATAGTACTAGAGATTCGAATCCATCAAGTTATTAATCTGATGGGAGAAAATTATATATATGTACTTCATGTGATATGTAAATACATTTACACTTATGAAGAAAAATATATATGACCATGAGATATTAAAATGTGAATATTGAGAATTATAACTGTTGAAAATTATTTGCAGTGGATCAGTAAATTATAATAGATATTTATACTTGTGAACGCTAATTACATCAAATGCGCGTGACATAGTGTATCATATGGACATAAGGGTATATTGAGACTAGTTAGGCTAAGTAGCATAACTAGTGGATAAAATGCACACGTTAGGTGTGCACTGTAGTTAAGAGGATGAGGATTATCTCGCAGGAGTGTGACAAAAGTTTAAATACGAAAAAATGAACTCATCCTTATTAATGAATTTTAATTAATTGCAAAATATTTTTAAAGGTATTTGGTCTATGACTCGTACAAAAATATTTTCAAAATCTTTTAGGTGTCCATCCAATAGGACGCCAGGCTTCAGTACCCTTTCCAGGTTTTCGGAGCTGCAGTAACTATGGAATACTTGTATGGATTGCTATAGTCATTATCTATGTTTTAGTTTATAGATAGGATTCAGTCATTTACCATCTGAGCATGTTTCCTAATGCTCGTTTTTATTTTTGTTTATATATTTCAGTTTTATTAGACAATTCTACTAAAGTGCAAACCGATGGTATATTCCGTTAGTGGATTTTATTATATTCCATTATTCAAATTGATCTATATTGTGGTCTATTTAATTATTTATTTGGAAGATTTGTGACGAATGTTTCTATAGTTACAACATTTTAAGAAAGTTAAAATTGACACACGACTTAATTAAGTAATAGGTGGTTTATAATTAATTGTATTTTTAATAGTGATGCTAAGAATAAGCCAAATAATATTCCTGTTTTATTTTAGTAGATGGTTGGCCATCCATTTTCACTATTTATTTTCTTTGATATAGAGCCTTATGGGTAGGACTATCGATTCCTGTTGTGATTTACGTTCTCCTCCTATTTTGTGTAATTGAAATGAATCTTATATGAGTTTGGTTGGGTTGTGTATGCCGAACAATAGAGAACAACCAACACATGCCATTTGGATGAATGCATGATAAGAGGACCAGTCAGTGCCATAGACTATTCGGGGAACAGTGACTGTAGTAGAGGACTCCACTATTATTTCTCAGGCAGTTAATTTTGCAAAGACCTCCGTGGTGCAGCAGTTTCCCCAGAACCTCCATAGAGGACAGACACTAATTCTTAATCACCTAGTTCAGTCAGTATGGAGAGAGTCATCTTAGCCATTCAGAATGGCCATCCATTGGAGTTTTTGAGAAACCAAGACGTTTTATTAACTACCTAATGGAAAGGGAACATCCAAAGGCATTTGATTATGGTGGAGTGAAGTGACAATAAAAACCAAATTTTGGCGATTTTTAAAGCTCGTAGTTGTAGCATTGTTGGGGTGGGAGTCACTCACCACATTTGATATACTATAATGGGTGCAATTATATTGCAAGTCCTTTCATCAGCTATTCAAATAGAAATGGCAAGATTTTAATATTATCACATGACTGGTTAATCTTCTTAATTAATTGTAACTAACAAAAGATAGATTAAGTTTAAATATATGATAAATAAACATTAAGAAGGATAAATCTCCATAAAGTTTAGGATTATCTCTCTACGGATTAATATTCTTATCTAATGGGAGGTAATGAATGATAGCTTAAGTGTTAACATATGATTATTAAGAAACTGAGGTGGAGGAAGCTCAGAAGAGTTTAGGATTATCTCACAGCTGGTTAAATCTTGTTAGTCAACGATATCTAACGAAACATAGCATGAGTGTGAATGTATGACAATTAAGATAGTAAAAAGGAGAATGCTATGAAGAATTTGAGATAATGTCGCGATTGGTTAAAAATTTTAGTTAACAAGAACCAACAAAAAATAACTAAAGTTTGGATGTATGATAATTAAAGCACTGAGAGGGAGAAAGATCAAGATAATTTAGGATTATTTCACGACTCGTTAATCTTTTTAGTTAATGGAAACTAATGAAAGATAGCTTAAGTGTGAACATATGATAATTAAAACATTAAGAGAGATACATTATTTTTCCTTAAATTATTTGTGTATATGTGTCGTATTGTGAATGCTCATGGTCATGTTTGTGAAGGCCTTTGCCCATATCATGGTATTTGATTTATAATTGGATAGCTTGCTGATCTAGGATTTCAGGGGTGTATGAAGATTTTTTTATGTCTTAGGGGAACGTTAATGAGATACCACCAACACTTTCCACATGTCAGTATAGGAGATAACATGACCCCGTTAGACTTCTTTTCTTCTACCGGGCACCCTTTTGGTAGGATGCCTCTTGTGGTGGATCGATCCCTAACCAAAATGGTAATCACACTGTATGATGATTTAGTTATATAGGTTGCCCACATTCTAGGAGATTTTATCAATGTTAGTGTCTTGGGTTCTTATTTAAGTAGGTTGCGGATCGTGGGATTGATGTTCTAGGAGCGAGGTTTAACACCCTGAATTTTTTGAAATACTTAAATAACACGTGTTGCTGTAATTTAATTAAATTGCAAAAGTAAAGGGAATTTAAATAAATATTGATTAGCGAGCAATGGATTAATATTTATGTTTTATTATATATACTTCTGTATAAGTAAATGAATTTTCATTATTTTATAATACGTTTTGGAACATATGAACTAGTGTGATATAATTTAGAATTACACAATTGTTGAATATATTAATGAATCCCATGTAGTAAATCATGTATAGATGAATTTAATTTGAAAATGGGTTAATTTCATATTTAGAACTTATGTGGAATGGAGATTTCTGAAACAATTAAAATTGTTGGTGATTTGTATTGTTGAAACTTGATGAACTTCGAGTTTAGGCAGAACCGAGGCTATTTGCAGGTGCGAACCGGATCGATCTCAAACTGAACTGGTTCGGTAGCCCCATTATGTTAGGTTTGGGTTATTTAATGAGTATGGTTACTTATTAATTTTCGCATTGAACAAGGATGTCCATGAATGATTTAGGAATTCCGAAATATTCTTTTTGAATCGATAAAATACCCTGGGATGGTTGGGAGGTATTCGGGGTGAGAATTTGAATATTTGGGGTAATATAGTTGGGAAATTTATTAATGGATTTGTGATGAAAATTCAGGAAAATGGGGATACGGTCTGCTTAAGAAAAGTACGTTTTTAGAAATAATATTATAAGGATCAATTAAATATACGAGGGTATCGAGAAAGTATATATATACATCATTATATCTCTGTGTATCATATAATTATTTGAACATAGCACTCTAGTGCTACTAGTGGAGGTAACACGTCATCGGTGATCTCTCTTGTCGAATCCCACCAGGTGTAGTATTGACCCTAAGGTCATAAGGACATGCAATTATGTTTATGGTTTATGACTCACTAACTTAGGACTATGACCGCCTCCAGTTATGTTTATGGTTTTAAGCTCGGTGGTGACATTTCGACCGGGTAGTCCAGGGTAATTTATGTATACCCTGGAGCATGATAGTTCGCATCCAATGAGTTATAACTCTGAGGGGTGGAAAATATATGTATATTGCGATACACACACACACACACACACACACATACACATATGTATGTGTGTGTGTACTTCATGTGATATGGAAATACATACTTACACGTGAAGAAAAATATATACGGCCATGAGATATTAAAATGTGGATATTGAGAATTATAATTATTGAATAATTTTTTGCACTGAATCGATAAATTATAATTGACAACTATAATTATGAAACGAATGTGAAAGCCATTTATATAATATGCACATGACATAGTGTATCATATGGACATAAGGGTATATTGAAACTAGTTAATTTGGGTAGCATAACTAGGGGCCAAAATGCATACGTTAGGTGCGTACCTGTAGTTCAAAGGGTGAGGATTATCTCACAAGAGTGCGACACCAATTTAAATATGGAAGAATGAACTCATATTTATTAATGCATTTTAATTCATTGTAAGATATTTTCAAAAGGATTTTGCTATGACCGCGAAGCAAATTATTTTCAAAATCTTCTAGGTGTCCAGCCATAGGGACGCAAAGCATGAGCATCCTTTCCAGGTTATCGGAGTTGCAGCTGCTGTGGATTGCTTGCATGGATTTCTATAGACATTATATATCTTTGATATTATAGATTGGATTCAGTCATTTACCATCCAGGCATGTCTCACGATGTCTGCATTTATTTTTGTTTATTTATTTCAGTTTTATTTGAGTATTCTACTTAAGTGCAAACCGATGGTATATTCCGTTTGTGGATTTTATTACATTGCATTATTAAAATTGATATATATGGTGGTGTGTTTAATTATTTATTTGAGAGAGTTGTATTGAATGTTTCTATATTTACAAGATTTTAAGAAAGCTAGAAGTGACACACGACTTAATTATATAATAGGTGGTTTATAATTAATTGGATATTTGATAGTGATGTTCAGAATGAGCCAAATGAGATTCTTTTTTTATTTTAGTAGATGGTTGGCCACTAGTTTTAAACATTTCTTTTCTTTGATATAGAGCCTTATGGTTACTATTGTAGATTCCTATTGAGATTTGTGTTCTCCTCCTGTTGCGTATAATTAAAGTGAATCTTATACGAGTTCGATTGGGTTGTGTATGCCGAACAATGGAGAACAACTGAAGAGGGACTTTGGATAAATACAAGATGAGAGGCTCGGTTGGAGCCATAGACTATTCGGGGAATGGTGACTGTAGTAAAGGATCACACTATTGTTGCTCAACAAGTTAATGATGTGAAGACCTCGGTTGCGCAACAGTTTCCCAAGCACCTCCCTAGAGGACGATGTCCCTAATTCTAACTAATCCAGTTCAGTCAATGGGGATAGTCATTTGGGCCATTCAGAAGGGCCATCCGCTAGAGTTTTTGAGAAATTCAAATGTTTTATTAACTAGCCAATGGAAGGGGAACATCCAAAGTCTTTTGAGTATAGTGGAGTGAAGTGACACTCAAAAATAAAATTTGGGGCTTTTTTAAGCACGTAGGAGAAGTTTTGCAGTGGTGCGAGTCACTCACCACATCTGATATACTATAATGGGTGCAATTTGACCATTAGTCCTTTCATCTATTATTCAAACAGTGACACAAAGAAAATTTTAGGACTTATCACAAAAGGGCTAGACAAGGGTTGTGTATCAGGAAGGATTTACTTATTTAGTGAACTTCGTACTTAATGAGATGGGTTCGTAGGATAATATAGTCCTTATACAAATGATGGACGCATGAGTAGAATTCTCCAGAACTTATGGATAAATCTGGCTTGGACGAATAATGCCAATGCCATGAACACCGTGTTGTTATCATTTCAATATCAACACTTCAGTGTGAAGGGATCTAGGAGTTTGGAGAGTCTAGTCAGCAAGAAAAACTGGATATAATCGGTGCTAGTGGGGAACCACATATGTGATAACTAAGAGAGGAACCCATTTTAAATATTCAGATGAAGGGAATTTCTACTGAGTGAAGGTGGATTTAGATAGGGCCATCAAGTCCAGTAACATGGGCCATGGGGCCAGCGGAGCCAAGGGAAGAACTGAGGTAAACATATCCTTAGGTTTAATAGTTTTTGGAAACATATCTATATCATACACTTGAAGTTATCCTATAAGTTCTTCTAACCTAAGACTATCTAATATCCCTAATAAATTAGGCACGGTAACCTTAGGAATAATACAGGTTAGAAGTGATCTTGAAATTTTCCTAACTACATGCGTCTTAGGTATTTTCTCACCTAAATTGAAACTATAGTTTACTATATCTAATTGGTATGCTTAAAACTAATCAAAATACTCAGACTCTATCATAGTGATAGTCTCAAATCGTGTGATGAGATTTTTCCAACTTAGAAGCTTTTACAGCATTGGTTCATTTGGTAGTGAGCTAAAAGGTATACCAAGACTCTTTAGACATGGTGCACGTCAAAATGCGACAAAACTTGTCAGGGGTGATGGATCCAGAGATGGAACTCAAATTAGATGAGTTGAAATTGCTCCACTTAAATCATCTTCATTCCATGCATGGACATGTTTTAGATTTTCGACATTGTCATTAGTCACTGTGGGTGGTGTCAACCCTCTTTCAAATACAAGATAAACATATTTATCTATTAATTTTAGTACATACCTCGTCCTATATTTCCAATAAGCATAGTTTGACTCCTTAAACACAAGCATAAAGTCTAACTTTTTAATGCTGGAATTCTATGAAATTATTTGTATTTTAGTTTACGATGCAAAAATAGAACTTTACCAAATTTTATCTTTGATTAAATTAGGTATGTATACAAAAATTTAGTCTAAATTTGATTTCACAAACCAAGAATGCAAAATAACATGAATATCTTAGGAAAAATCCTAAAAGGGCAAAACCTATATTCAACATTGTAGAGAAATTGAAAGACAATCGACTTACAAGAAACATAAATCAACAAAGAATGATGCGCAGAGTCTTCAACATCTTTTACATAAGACAACCAAATATAGAGCCATCTACAGGAAGCAATCTTCCCTCAGTATCCACCAATCAACCTTAATCGTCTTCAGTAATGATGCCTTGGTTCCATACATCAGCAATTGAGTAGTATTCTACAAGGGTTTTGTGACTCCCCGCCTAATTAAATACCGGGCGATAACTCCTTTATTAAATTAAAATCAAGGTGAACCGTTGGTTCATTCTTAGCATCACTGTCGTAAAAATACTTTTCCAATTTAAACACCCTAAATAATTAAGCTAAGTGTCAAAACCATTTAAAACCTTATTCTCATTTTATTAAATCCGGTTGTAAAACCTTAAACCATTAACATCTAAAGAGTCACACATTAAGAATAAAAATAGAATTGAAAATACAAGAATTTAATCATCAATAATAAATCCCAACATTTACAACACTAAAGGAAAACATACTGATAGTAATAAATCCCGAAATAAAGGTACTGAAAGTAAAAATTTCAATCTCTGACAATACCAGCTAAATAATAGAAAGAGGGCGACACATGCCCCTGCTGGATAAAACTGAACTAGGAGTAGAATCAAATGGATGAAGTCGTCTAAACAACAGGCCTGCAACTCCCACCTAAGCTGCAGCATGTTCCTTCCAAAGGATCCTAAGTAAGACGCCCCTGTGGCTGGGCACCTGTAATACATACATATATATACAAGAGAGAAAAGGAAATAGAAACGGGTCAGAGCCCGATAGTGTATATGATTTAAAAATTCGTTTAGCAAGTATTTAAATTGATATAGGCCAATGCAATAACATATTAGTGTGACACTCTCTTGAGAAATTCTCGCCTCTCTTCTAATGTGCACTCCTATCGCACTAACCTTCCCAATGGTTTATCTCATCATATATCACACTATCTTTCCCCAATGATTTAACTTATCTTAGGTTATTCGCAGGATTTACAACTGAACAACACAAGTATTTAAAATGTAAGATTTCAATTTGTAACCAAGGTTCTCCTTTTAACTTTATTAATCAATAAAGTTTTCCAGTGTCATATTATACTTTCTCAAAACAATTATTTATAATTTGAGTCCTCAACCATGTCCTACATATCAAATCATAGTAGGCAGTTCCAGATTTCTGAATTCCATATATATATTAACTACTCGTATAATATATATATCATAACAACACCCCACTAATTTGAGTCATCAACCATGTTTTACATATCAAATCACAGTAGGCAGTTCCAGATTTTAGAATTCCATATATATATTAACTACTCGTATAATATATATATCATAACAGCACCCCACATAAAAACTATGGTGCGGGCATACTCTTCTATCCAATCCCCGTATCAATCGTACTAAAGGGAATACACGTTCGGAATCACTCTCGAACCGTATAAATACATACACAAACAAAATTGAGGCGAAGCATAGTTTCCAAGTCCAAGAGGTCAGTACATACCCTCACGTCTCTTAGGACCGTGACTACCGATTCGATAGCCTGTACCTAGGATTCCTATCTTCTAGGGTACGAGTCAATATCCCCCATAAGGCACACGAGATAAGATCGTCCCAACGCGGTAACCTCAGGGATAACAAGTAGCGCGGGCATGATTTTCACAAGTATATAATATATGCGTACACAATCATATAAATATACCACTTTTATTATATCAATTTAGGTTTATCCCATAACCTACATTCACAACATTTATCCTTATTTTCCCATTATTATTTATCAATATATAATGGTTCATTTCTAACTTTAATTCGAAGGGTTTTTCCAACTTACTACGTAACCCTCATGGACTCTATTCTTCCAAATGTACAATTCAGTAGATATCTATTTATGTTCCAACGTAACTCTCTCTTACGTGTCTCTCCCCTTTAATATATACTTACATTATCCCTTATGCAAAATATCCCAAAAATATAGATTTCTCCTTACATTAAAGGATTTTGAATTTTATTTTCAAAGATCAGAATTTCAAACGGTTTCGAAATCGGAATTAAAATGAAGTTTTAATTGAATTTTTATTATCTCTAAGAGTCCTCAAAACATAAAACTGTCTAGTAAAAAAAATATTAAAAAATATTTAACGGTCCGATCGAGTTGAATTTTTTTCTATAGCTTCCTCTCGTCTTCCGCTAATTCTCTGTAAATTTCATCCAATTCCAACGGTCCGATCGTCCGGAATAAATTTTTTTTGTGTTTGTATCTGATTAGAACTCTTTTCTTAATCAAACTCTTAATCCTTTACATGACAAAGGGTTTCCAGAATATCATATAAATCATCACTACATGAAAATTTCCCATCTGAAATTGGGTTTTTCTTCCATAAATCTCATCCTAATAACTCCTAAACTAATATGGATGATGCATCAACGAAATATGCAAGATAAACACTTGCCTGGGATTTTTAGAAATCTGGTTTGGTGTTGAATTTGGTGTGGTTGCGTTCCCCATCTCGCGATCTAAGCGTTGGCGGTGGCGGCGGTGCAAACGGGTGAGTTTTGAGCCTTGGAATACCTTGACAGCTCTCTCCTCTCCTCTCCAATGGCCGTTCTAGTGTTTTGAGTTATCTAACCCTAGGAGATAACCTAAACATGTGATATAATCCCTTTAATTTTCGTGGGTTAAATTACCCAAAAATACAAAATGACTAAAATGCCCTCCCGGAGTACTAATTAGGCCTAAAAACGCCCGAGACCCAAATCAAACCCCCGGGTATACTTTTCTGACTATCTCGACCCTTTCGGACGCGTTGGCACACTCAAAACGACCATACGAACAACCTATAAAATATTCACTTTTATTAATCCACATTCAGTCCCGACACGACACAGGCGCGTCCCGACTTAAATTTCCATAATTGTCATTTTATTCACACGTGACAATATTATAAAAATAAATCTCATATATTACTATACTCATCCAGTAATATGCAACAAATAATATATTCTTAATAATTACTAACTCTTGTCATGCTAGTAAATATTCACGAACATGGGAATAAAGTCGTCGAGAAGGAGGTGATTGATACTCCTTTAAGCTGACTTACAATATTAACTAGTATGCCCTAGACTTCCTTTGAAAGGAAGGATCGCGCCATTGCATGATCCGGTGCAATATGAAGTTCTAAATCAGGATGAGATTGGTGAATCCCACCTTTGATATGGGACTTCAGAAACCAGCGGAGATAAGGTTTCGTTTCAAGTATGATGTATCACCCGTAGCCATGGAATGGGCGCACGGTGATTAAAGATTTGTGGAGCCATCCAAGAACTGTACCGACTTTACCGACCTCTTCCAAATTCAGGAATTGTAGCTAAACACAAAATTCTCTGGTTGATTCTTCTCTTTCAACCCAACCTTACCAATGGGCGGTGCATGTAGAGACTATGACTACGTCCCGCTAAACATCGATTCTTCCTTGAAATGTCTCACATTAAGTGACACGTAATACTCCCCTTCCTTCCTTGTAGTGTGTCGAAAGTTCCACCCGTGCTCTTCTCTCCATGAAGCGCACTTTTGGATCTCTTATACCATACCAACATCATCACCCTTTGTATGTCCAAGTCGCTCTCATACTTTCCTACTAACAAATCCGCTCCGAGTGTTCTTCATAATCATTTAAGTCTGCTCCATTCAAGGAATACTCTTCTTAAATGACTTCCCACAGTCTTCCAATTCAAATTTGGGTGTGCTATTCTAATTACACACCTATGTATGGATTATTGCCCCTCATGTGACGTTTAATCCACTCTATAGATTCCACTTCGTCATACTATTCCCACAAACATATATTTCACACGTCTGTTACCACGTCCCTTCGACTCGGACTATTTTAACTGCAATTAACCGAGATGTCCACATTTTTGCAACACCCCGACCGTCCTAGAAGAGCGAACGGCGGTCTACTCATCCGTAGAACGAACTAAATTCAACGAAATAGAAGGAATAGGGCATTCAAATTCCATGACGATAAAAGAGGAAGGAATAATAATTCTCAACCTTCTTCAGATAAGTATAACAATTTTCCCAAATAGGTACTACAACCAAAAATAAATCAGTAACGCTCTATTCATCAAAATAATTTCAAGTCATCTCTTTTGTATAATAAAGTTCTTTCCAGATAATCCATGCTAAAAATCATTCTAACTCTTTATTCGCCTCGTGTTTTGAACGCGGTTACGACATTTGGGTACTCTCAATCACCCTAAAAATCAAAATTCTTAAATTCTCCTTATCATCGTTCCACCCCTCAACTCGTGGGGATAACTTTCAATGCTTTCCTACCACAAAAATCCGGCTCCAATGACCTTAAAACAAAATTCAACTTCCAACTTACATACATAATTACTTGATCCCATTTCGACCAGGGTACCGAACTCATGGAATACTGACCAAACGTCTCCCTATTTCCAACCTTACGCTAAGTTTCATGCGTGGGATGTCTCGCAAAGCGAAATCCAAACAAGGAACCCCCCCGATACACTACTACCTAGCATTGTCGGTTATCTAAATCCGTTAGGTCCTCAGTCCATAGTATATACCCCTTTATTCCGTCCCTTGACAGAAAAGTTATAATTTCTCCCGTAATTATGCTTAACAAAGAACGTTTCACTAATTGCACTATTGTTCAGTATAGGTTGGTGGTAATAGCATTCCATAAACCTCGAATACATACAATCGGAATTCTCGAAATTCCTTTCCCTAATAATAGGGGTATAAATATTAACTCCCACATCTCTAAAGGATAAATATAACAATGCACTCTCCCTATTACTAAGTCCGGAGTGCTAAACATAATATCGAGTCAAGTCTTTTCGCTCAACGGTAAATCCCGGTACATACTGAATCATACTGACAAAGTCTATATATACATTGGTATCGAATATCTCGAGCCCACTATCTCCTCCGAAGTCTCTAGGATAGATAATATAAGTGCGAGTCCAACCTTCTTACAGGTAAAGCCTCGCCAAAACAAAACGTGTTGCACTAATGTAACTACTCCGATAGCCTTCGAATAAATGCCCACTATCATACTACCCATTTCTATAACATTTTAACAAAGATAATATCATACTCGTGTATCGCATCACTACAACGAGTAACCTCAATAAAGTATAAAACACTGTTAATATACTCATTCATCCCCCGCGGATAGCACCAAAAAAAAATCCCGCTATACTAAGGAAAAATATTCACATAATGGTAACATTTATAATGATATGCATTAAACTCGTCTCACATGCTAATCTAGCAATTAACAAAATGTGGTGACTCGCTCGTGTCACATAAACACGCCGCATCCTCTAAGGATACAACTTATACTTCCATCCTGGCAATCGTATTGACTGCAAAAACACGTCTGCCCAAACCAAAACAAAAATTATTTTTAATCGTCGTCCTTTACTAGGCACCGTATTCTTGTCCCTTTTTCTCACTTTGGAACATATTATCGCGAGAAATTTCACTCCGCACCAAAATACCTCGCCACATAATCCACTTATCACCGGTCCTACTAACCAGGTTAGGATTGTCCTTCTCTCGGAATTTAGTAGACTCGATTCCTGTTAGCCATCCCGGTTGTTGCCTTAGCTTTTTAGGCCATAAGATCATGTTACTATCTATAATAGTACTTACTAAATTTACCATCACTTGGTAAGAATTTAACTATCTGAAGCATTTAAATGGTTTTCCTGATGTGTATCCACATCCTTTTGTGGTGCTATACCACCACCGTTGTATTCAGCCTTATTCTCGACTAAATTCTTCAATTCCTTTAACTTCCCCCACAATGAAACGTTATCATCTATATTGACAAAATATGTCATTGTCAACCTCTGAATCGGTCATCCATCAGAATTTCCTCCTCGAGTATTATCAACTATTATTACAAGTTGGTCTCCCACTTGGAGTCGTTTCCTCCACTAGTATCTACCTCTTTCGATACAAAATTTGCTAATGATTACGATTCATATCCACAATTGGACTTCTGTCATGCCCTCCTGTGATGAGTTCAGAACCACGTTTGCTTCTCATCCTGAACAGTTGAGGAAGGAACATACGGTCAACACTGTACGTAAGGTTCTCCTATAGGCATAGCATTCCACTTCTAAAATTGGTGGTTGACTCCAACCATTATAATTTCGTCCCGGAAGCCAAGAAAATTTTCTCTAAATTTTCACTTTCAGTTTGCCACACTCCGTCCTATATTTAAGCCTTTGGATACTTTACTGTAACACCCCGCCCGCCCGGGGAGAGCGAACGGAGCGCTACTATCGATAAAACTAAACTAATCCACAAATAACAAGGTATAGAGCATCTAAATCCCACAATAAAACAAGAAACCACTATTCTCATCTTCAAATTAATACAAAAAATCTCTCGAAATAATTACAACAATCTAACTATCTCGAAAATAAAATAAATCTCCAAATGCTCTATACATCAAAATAAATACAAGTCTTCTCATCTCTTTTATTAAAAATTCTTCCCAAATAATCCTCGCTAAAATCATCCCAATTGGTCCATAGCACTCAAATCCGTGCTCACCTGCCAACTAAGAAAAAGATGGGGAAGTACACAATATGACAGGAATATGCTCAACAAAGATGTTAGCGATGAACAAAGCGCAACAATACGACTATGAATACTCAAATCAAATAATGCAAATATCAATAGCATTTTATCAATAAATTTCTCAACAACACATTAACCGGAGTCACCAGGCCTCACCATACCGCGCCATACTTTATCAAGTAGCCGAAAAAGGAGTCTTGGCGGGTGCCCAACATCAGTGCCATATTAAAATCTCAAGACAGCGTGCTCAAAACAACATGAATAATACCTCATGAATGAAAATAATTCCAACAATTATTTTTCCAGATTTTCAAGAATTTAACAATTCAAAATATGAGTTCAATTAACAAGAATTCAACGGAATAAACACTCGCGAGATTTAGGAGCATATTGTGTAAAACCCCATACCTCAAACCACCAAAAGGACCAACAGTAATTCTTCCCAGAAATAGCAGATAACACCATCAAAAATCTTCTCCAAAGATCACCAAAAGTTCCTCCAAGAACAACCTCAAAATAGCCCTAAGAACACCTCTAAAAACCTAAGGTTGAATGCATAAATAAAAGGGCTTGTTTGTGTATAAAAAGAGAGGAAAATAAAATATGTTTGCTGCATATTTTTGTGCCAAAAGATGCTTCAAAAAATAGTCACCCACGATCCCTTTAAATAAGGCAAAAAATAATAGAGTTGTAACCAAAACAAACACTGAAAACTGCTTGCAGCGCACGTTTTCTTGGAGGGTCGATCGATCTACACCCCCCCCCCCCCCCGTCGATCGATCGATCACCCCGAAAAACTTACAGGTCACCCAAAAAATCCCATAAGGCAAAATATTGTAAAATCAATATAAAATTCGTTTTAACTCTGATTTTAATTCCGCTTGAAGTTTTATTCTTCTAAAATCATAACCAACATATTTTGCCAATAAAAATAATTTTATGAAAAACTTTATTTTTCCTCTTTATTTCGAAAATAGCCCGAAAATTACGCGGGTTGTTACACTTCCCGAATACCTAACTCTAAAAAATCAGGCCACAATCTTCAAAAATAATTTCGTCTCCGAAAATAAATTCCTCACATCTAATCTAGATGCCTAACGTGAAACGATTATCTAAAATAATCTATCTCCAAAAATATGCTCCACAAAAACGCAACAAACCCAAAACCCAAGACCCGAGGGTGGTCGTATACCTAAGCTCTGATACCATTCTGTAACACCCCGCCTGCCCGGGGAGAGCGAACGGAGCGCAACTATTGATAAAACTAAACTAATCCACAAATAACAAGGTATAGAGCATCTAAATTCCAAAATAAAACAAGAAACCACTATTCTTATCTTCAAATTAATACAGCAAATCTCTCGAAATAATTACAACAATCTAACTATCTCGAAAATAAAATAAATCTCCAAATGCTCTATACATCAAAATAAATACAAGTCTTCTCATCTCTTGTATTAAAAATTCTTCCCAAATA
This sequence comes from Sambucus nigra, assembly GCA_949130495.1. Lineage (NCBI taxonomy): Eukaryota > Viridiplantae > Streptophyta > Magnoliopsida > Dipsacales > Adoxaceae > Sambucus > Sambucus nigra. The sequence continues at coordinate 448,159,524 of OX422212.1, read as the reverse complement.
ATCCTCGCTAAAATCATCCCAATTGGTCCATAGCACTCAAATCCGTGCTCACCTTCCAACTAAGAAAAAGATGGGGAAGTACACAATACGACAGGAATATGCTCAACAAAGATGTTAGTGATGAACAAAGCGCAACAATACGACTACGAATACTCAAATCAAATAATGCAAAACTCAATAGCATTTTATCAATAAATCTCTCAACAACACATTAACCAGAGTCACCAGGCCTCACCATACCGCGCCATACTTTATCAAGTAGCCGGAAAAGGAGTCTTGGCGGATGCCCAACATCAGTGCCATATTAAAATCTCATGACAGCGTGCTCAAAACAATATGAATAATACCTCATGAATGAAAATAATTCCAACAATTATTTTTCCAGATTTCCAAGAATTTAACAATTCAAAATATGAGTTCAATTAACAAGAATTCAACGGAATAAACACTCGCGAGATTTAGGAGCATATTGTGTAAAACCCCATACCTCAAACCACCAAAAGGACCAACAGTAATTCTGCCCAAAAATAGCAGATAACACCATAAAAAATATGCTCCAAATATCACCAAAAGTTCCTCCAAGAACAACCTCAAAACAGCCCCAAGAACACCTCTAAAAACCTAAGGTTGAATGCATAAATAAAAGGGCTTGTTTGTGTATAAAAAGAGAGAAAAAGGAAATATGTTTGCTGCATATTTTTGTGCCAAAAGATGCTTCAAAAATAGTCACCCACGACCCCTTTAAAGAAGGCAAAAAATAATAGAGTTGTAACCAAAACAAACACTGAAAACTGCTTGCAGAGCACGTTTTCTGGTAGGGTCGATCGATCTACCCCCCCGTCGATCGATCGATCACCCCGAAAAACTGACAGTTCACCCAAAAAATGCCATAAGGCAAAATATTGTAAAATCAATATAAAATCCGTTTTAACTCCGATTTTAATTCCGCTTGAAGTTTTATTCTTCTAAAATCATAACCAACATATTTTGCCAATAAAAATAATTTTATGAAAAACTTTATTTTTCCTCTTTATTTCGAAAATACCCCGAAAATTACGCGGGTTGTTACATTTACCTCCTTTAGTAAACACATACAATTTTTGCGTTTAAAAAATTTCCCACTGACAGTCTCTACACATTTTTGTAATATGTTGGGTAAGTTTACCCTCGCACCTCATTTGACTATAACAGCATTTGAAAATCATTGCTACACCTTAGTCGCCTTTCTAGTCGTGGCTTCTCGTGCCATAATGGAGGTGACCTCGACTACGGTTATCATCCTCGGATATATTTCATAATCTCAACTGAGCCCTGCCTCCTGATGTACGCTTAACGATCCTCTTCTGACATCCGTCATCGCTCGGCACACGTACACATCCGAACGAAATTAGAATTCACTAGTGTATACACATTATAGCAGGAGAACGAAATCTCGTCAAAGGAATTGACAATCCTAAACATAGGGCTCTATAACAAACAAAGCAACGCTGAAAGCATAATAAGCCATACAGATCCTAAGGACACAAGAACCTGATGCTCTGATACAACCTGTGACACCCCGCCTAATTAAATACCGGACGATCACTCATTTATTAAATTAAAATCAAGGTGAACAGTTGGTTCATTCTTAGCATCACTGTCGTAAAAATACTTTTTTAATTTAAACACCCTAAATAATTAAGCTAAGTGTCAAAACCATTTAAAACCTTATTCTCATTTTATTAAATCCGGTTATAAAACCTTAAACCATTAACATCTAAAGAGTCACACATTAAAAATAAAAATAGAATTGAACATACACGAATTTAATCATCAATAATAAATCCCAACATTTACAACACTAAAGGAAAACATCCTGACAGTAATAAATCCCAAAATAAAGGTACTGAAAGTAAAAATTTCAATCTTTGACAATACCAACTAAATAATAGAAAGAGGGCTACACATGCCGCTGCTGGATAAAACTGAACTAGGAGTAGAATCAAATGGATGAAGTCGTCTAAACAACAGGCCTGCAAATCCCACCTAAGCCGCAGCACGTTCCTTCCAAAGGATCCTAAGTAAGACGCCCCTGGGGCTGGGCACCTGTAATACATATATATATATATACAAGAGAGAAAAGTAAATAGAAACTGGTCAGAGCTCGATAGTGTATATGATTTAAAAATTCGTTTAGCAAGTATTTAAATTGATACATGCCAATGCAACAACATATTAGTGCGACACTCTCTTGAGATATTCTCGCCTCTCTTCTAATGTGCACTCCTATCGCACTAACCTTCCAAATGGTTTATCTCATCATATATCACACTATCTTTCCCCAATGATTTAACTTATCTTAGGTTATTCGCAGGATTTACAACTGAACAACACAAGTATTTAAAACGTAAGATTTCAATTTGTAACCAAGGTTCTCCTTTTAACTTTATTAATCAATAAAGTTTTCCAGTGTCATATTATACTTTCTCAAAACAATTATTTATAATTTGAGTCCTCCACCATGTCCTACATATCAAATCACAGTAGGCAGTTCCAGATTTCAGAATTCCATATATATTAACTACTCGTATAATATATATATATCATAATATCACCCCACTAATTTGAGTCATCAAATATCAAATCACAGTAGGCAGTTCCAGATTTCAGAATTCCATATATATATTAACTACTCGTATAATATATATATCATAACAGCACCCCACATAAAAACTATGGTGCGGGCATACTCTGCTATCCAATCCCCGTATCAATCGTACTAAAGGGAATACACGTTCGGAATCACTCTCGAACTGTATAAATACATACACAAACAAAATTGAGGCGAAACATAGTTTCCATGTCCAAGAGGTTAGTACATACCCTCACGTCTCTTAGGACCATGACTACCGATTCGATAGCCTGTACCTAGGATTCCTATCTTCTAGGGTACGAGTCAATATCCCACATAAGGCACACGAGATAAGATCGTCCCAACGCGGTAACCTCAGGGATAGCAAGTAGCGCGGGCATGATTTTCACAAGTATATAATATATGCATACACAATCATATAAATATACCACTTTTATTATATCAATTTAGGTTTATCCCATAACCCACATTCACAACATTTATCCTTATTTTCCCATTATTATTTATCAAGTATAATGGTTCGTTTCTAACTTTAATTCGAAGGGTTTTTCCAACTTACTACGTAACCCTCATGGACTCTATTCTTCCAAATGTACAATTCAGTAGATATCTATTTATGTTCCAACGTAACTCTCTCTTACGTGTCTCTCCCCTTTAATATATACTTACATTATCCCTTATGCAAAATATCCCAAAAATATAGATTTCGCCTTACATTAAAGGATTTTGAATTTTATTTTCAAAGATAAGAATTTCAAACGGTTTCGAAATCGGAATTAAAATGGAGTTTTAATTGAATTTTTATTATCTCTAAGAGTCCTCAAAACATAAAACTTTCTAGGAAAAAAAATTTATAAAAAATATTGAACGGTCCGATCGAGCTGAATTTTTTTCTGTAGCTTCCTCTCGTCTTCAGCTAATTCTCTGTAAAATTTCATCCAATTCAAACGGTCCGATCGTCCGGAATAATTTTTTTTTTGTGTTTCTATCGGATTAGAACTCTTTTCTTAATCAAACTCTTAATCCTTTACATGACAAAGGGTTTCGAGAATATCATATAAATCATCACTACATGAAAATTTCCCATCTCAAATTGGGTTTTTCTTCCATAAATCTCATCCTAATAACTCCTAAACTAATATGGATGATGCATAAACAAAATAAGAAAGATAAACACTCGCCTGGGATTTTTAGAAATTTGGTTTGGTGTTGAATTTGGTGTGGTTGCGTTCCCCATCTCGCGATCTAAGCGTTGGCGGTGGCGGCGGTGCAAACGGGTGAGTTTTGAGCCTTGGAATGCCTTGAGAGCTCTCTCCTCTCCTCTCCAATGGCCGTTCTAGTGTTTTGAGTTATCTAACCCTAGAAGATAACCTAAACATCTGATATAACCCCATTAATTTTCGTGGGTTTAATTACCCAAAAATACAAAATGACTAAAATGCCCTCCCGGGGTACTAATTAGGCCTAAAAACACCCCGAGACCAAAATCAAACCCCCGGGTATACTTTTATTACTATCTAGACCCTTCCGGACTCGATGGCACACTCAAAACGACCATACAAACAACCTATAAAATATTCACTTTTATTAATCCACATTTAGTCCCGACACGACACAGGCGCGTCCCGACTTAAATTTCCACAATTGTCATTTTATTCACACGTGACAATATTATAAAAATAAATCTCATATATTACTACACTCATCCAGTAATATGAAACAAATAATATATTCTCAATAATTACTAACTCTTGTCACGCTAGTAAATATTTAAAACAACATTTCGGATTAAAATTAAATTAATTTATCTCAATTGAATTTAATAAATCCTTAAATTTAAAAGCCATGAAAATACTGGGTATTACAGGTTTTTGCAAGATTAATGGAAACTAGGGTTCATAAATCTCACAAATCAAATAATGTTATGAAAGATTTATGAGAGTAGAAGTGGTTTTAAAAAGGGAAAAACTTTGGAATAGGTATGCATAATTCATTTTCACTAAATGTCTCCGAAATTTCTGGACAAAATAGTTTTTTTATAGTAAAGACATACTTTTTGATGCGGGGCTAGTTTTAACAAAAACCAACCTCATTCGAACGAAAATAATAATTTCCTTTAAATGACATCAAGATTCGTTTTAGAGAATGGCCAATTTCATTCCAACGATTGTCTCGCGTACTTACAATGAAGAATATCTATCAAAACAGTGATTTTTCATTTGAAGGACATTATATGTTAGTTCGATCGAGATCCCCATCTAGTTCTAATGAGATCAAGTCTCATTTCAACGAGACCAAAAAAACTTTTATTTTTTAAATCCATATTATAAAAAGCGTCAAATTATAAGAGATAGCATCCCAAAAGATGATTAATAAAATTCTATGAACATGTAAGTTTTATACCTCCATAGTGTGTCGGTGTGCCATCAATCTTTGAGATGTTGGTGATCGATTTGAGGTGTTAGTATGCAACAGGATATGCCAAAACTAACAAAAACCTAAGTTATACGAAATCATAAATATTGTCTCTTAGAAAAACCAAAGGGCATAATATTTTAGACTCGATAGATTTGCAAGGTTATGCTTCATATAATACTTATCCATCCCACAAAAAGTTTGTCCAAGGTCACAAATATGATTGACTACCTTCTTACTCTTACTTAACATATCGTCGATGTATACCTCTATACTATCCTAATTTGCTCCTTGAAAACCATGTTGACATCCCTCTAGTACGTTGCTCTTGCATTTTGTTACCAAAAAGGTATAACATTATAGTAGTAAGTACATTGGTTGGTAATAAAAATGGTTTCTCTCTGTCTTTATCTTTATGAAGTTATACCTCAAATAGCCATCAATGAAGTTGTGGAGCTCGGGTCCATCTTTGGCATGGACCAACTAATTGATCAGGGGTAAAGGATAAAAATCAATGGGATAAGCCTTATTAAGGTTTGTAAAACCGATGAAGATTCTCCAATTAATAATATTTTTCTTCGCGATCATGACATTTTATTACAAAATTTGGTACTTAAAATCCTTGATGAATTTAGCATCCTTCAGTTTCTCCACTTCTGCTTTGGTTGCTAAATTATTTTCCTTGGAGAATACTATATGCTTTTATTTCACTGGTTTAGAATCCTTCACTATACTGAGCTTATGACAAAGCACATATGCATCGATGCATGAAATGTCCTCAGGGACCCAAGCAAGAATATTTAACCTCTATTTTAGGAAGTATGTGAGATGTTTCTTCAGAATCGGGTAAAGGGATGGACCCATATGCACCATCCTCCCTGAATTTTCATCATCTATTATTATAGGCTCAGTATGCTTGGTCTCTACACTCCTAAAAAAATTATCTTCATCTCGAGGATCGAACATCTATATCTGATAAGTGAAAGTTATATTCTCATGCTCCTCGATTGATTTATAGTAGGATTAACATGCTACCATAGGACTTATTTTTACTAGACCCACTCCGTAATGTATCATGATTATCATGACCTGATGTACTAGAGAGGACAGTGCTATAAATTTCTTCAAATTAGCCCTACTAAAAATGATGGTATATGTCAAGGCTACGTTCCTGTCCATGATAAATAAACATATCATTTATGTTGGGAAGGTTATCTAGGTTCCGACTGCGACTTCTAGCTTAATGGTTCCCGGGGGTACACCTTATCTCCTACGAAAACTTTGAGTGGAATGTGATACCACTGCGACTTTCTTTTAGGTAGTTTTAGCCTTTTGAAGCAATAATAAAATAACACATTTGTTTAACTCCTGTTATCTACCAAATTCCTAGGGAAAGTAATTTCATGGATCATCATTCTCACAACCCCTAGGTCATCATGCATGTACGACAACCCATAAACATCATCTTTAGAAAAAAAACAACAATTAAACAATTTTTGTTTAGTTCACGAGGATGAGTGTCCACTGCCTCATCCATGTTCACCTCGGACCTGCTTTTAAGTGCATAAGCTTTTGCCTCATTCAAATATGATTTTTTTATGGGACAATCCCTGTTGTAAGCATCTCCTCTAACGATTAAGTTTATTTGAATGAAATAGAATTAACATTTTATTTTGGCTCCTTAGGCTTTTTGGGTAGCTCACTGTTACTACCATCAACATAACTTTATCATGATGCTAAATTTATCATCATCCTTAACCATTGTAGGATATTTTAATCATCTCCTTGTGTTTGGGTCATCTTTGGGCTTGGATATTTTTCTAGACTTGTCCACGTACTTTTATATCTTGACTCTCTAAATTAAGGCCTCAATTTTATCTTTTAAAGTAACTCAGTAATGGGTTGTGTCGACATGGTCTTTGTGAAAGTCACACCACTAACTTTATCCCTTCTACATTTAACGGATTTAATATTCTCTGCCCACCTAAGCTTTTCACTTCCTCAGATGTCATCGAGGCTGTGATACACCCCTATAGTAAGGGTTGTATATACGTCAAACTTCTTTGAATGATCTTGCTTCAGATTTTTATAATTTTATTTACTATCTGAGCTTTCTCCATCATTGAATTTTTTTGAATGACTCCTTTGTAGACATTTCATCTTTGGTATTCATAATATTTTCTGCATTGTCCAGGAGCTCGCCTATTGCCTTGAGTGTTATTTAACAAATTACTGATAAATCTTCCTAGACAATAAACCACTCACAATAGTAGTGATTATTAGTTTCTCTTTATAATCCACTAGATGTTGGATACAAAAACAGCAACAAAAAAAAAATCATAACCAAGAGAGGGAAATTGTCAGGTCCTCTTTCATCTTTCATATGGAATCCTTTTAGATCGTACCCAAGCCCGTCTTTTTTTATTACAGTCTTTACCTCTCTTCGTCGCCCTACCAAACGAAAGAAGTCACTATCAAACAGCTCGCCCTACTGAAGTACAGTGTTGCACCGGGTGATTGAATAACTCATTGTTTCATTTTCCTTGTGTTTGACACTTAACAAGAGAGACATCCTCTTTCTATTTTTGGTGTTGAAGAAGAAGCTTCTAATGAACAACTCGGCCAACTATTTAAAATTTTCTATCTTCCCCATTGGGAGCCCATTGTACCATACATGGGTTAATCTAGTTAGAGTACTAGAAACACCCATACATATCATCTCATTCAGAATGGATAATATGTCAGAAACAAACTGATACTACTCTATGTGGTTCATCAAATCGGTTTTCCCATAATACCTCGGCGTTATCAACTTTAACTTGACGTTACTAGGGTCAAATAACTCATTCAAAAGGAGATCATTGAACATACCCCCTAAATAATCATCCAAATGCTAGATGTACCCTTTTCATTGATGGTCCTTGTTTATGGGCATGGACTTAACCGATTTATTAGCTCGTCTCTGGTTTTTTACCAAAGACTCCTCCCTCGTGGAAGTGTGCTCAGACCAATTCGAGCCTCTATCACTGTGCCTGGATTGGGACTAACATGTGACCTTCCTAGTTTCTTATCTCTAGAATTACTATCTACGTGCTCTATGTGGATGTCCTCACGCTACTCTTTAATTTAGGACCAAAAGATTGAAAGCACACCCCTTAGTTAGCCTTTCTAACACACTGGGTCCCTCTATCGGGTATGAATGATCATTATCATAACCCATCGATCAGAATGTTGAGGTTATTCGGATCCTGTGAGACTGATCATTGCCACCTGAATTAGTCCTCCAGTAAGACTTGATCCTCCCCCTAGTTAGACCTATATCTAGGCATATGGGGTTATCCAAAGTTTGTTCACAGTGTATCTATCTCGTATCCCCTTGTGGGGCTAGAGGTGAAATTTATGTCCTTTGGTCTATGTTTTGCCAATAAAAGGAAGGGCATGGTTCAATGATAGTTGGATATGTCTATTCGTGAGGATGTGAGTTAAATATTTCATGTTCTTCTGCATGGCCTCTTGAATTTTAGCAAGGCTCTATAAGATACCTTGCAAATATCCCAATCCAAACAGTATAAAAGAAGATAGTCCCTCTCCAATTGTACTACTCTTCAGATTTTCATAATTTCAAATATAATTTGAAACAAAAATAGAATATCATAATACAAAGTAAATTGATTAATAGGGAATGTAAATTTAAAGCAGAATAATAGAGATCTAAACAATGATCTATGAAATTTCTAATAATCCAACTAAAATTGTTTTTTAGGTAACTCTAACCCTTTGAAATCTAGTTGAATTGATTCATAATTATTAGGTTTACCGAAATAAGGTATCCTTGAGCCCTAACAATTGAAAATGGTTGAAAACAACATGTCAATCCATTTCCCATAGATGTGGCCAATCTGTTATCGTTAGAAATTTGTATATGGTTTATCTTATCTTAATATAATAATGGCAAGAAGATAAACAAATAAGAGGCTGAATTACTGAGATACTAACATGGGAGTAAACTGGAGAGAGGAAATAAAAAAAAAACCATATTTATGTGGTTTGTCTAAACCTGGTGCCTATGTCCACAAGTGCTAGTGTTTTCCAGTTATGAGTTGGAAATCTCCGTGATTGAATACAAGATACAAGATGTCAAGTTCTCTTTAGAATTAGACAACATAAAAGTAAGGTAAAGTCTTATAATATGCCCACATGAAGTTTTTTTAGCCGATTTATAGGTTTTAGAGGACAGAGAATGGAGTGTGACATGTGTCTCACATTTATAGGTGAGGTAGTTACACGTTTTACAATCACAGTAAAAGAATAGTCACAAGTTAGTTATTGTCACATATGGGAGCATAATTTCTATATCTCTTTCATAATAATGTGTATTTAGGCTGTTGATGTCATCCAGTCATAAAGTACATGTTTTTTTAATGGTGTTAGATAACAATGTCAACTAATGGGGTTATAATTCAAGTTAAGTATGGCCGAGTTGATCTCCATATGAGAGGACCATATTCTTGGTTCTGTCCGACCACATTACTAGTAGGCATGAGTATCCAAGTGTCAACTTCTAACTAGTTTATGATTTATACCTTATATGGTATAAAAATTCTTATCTTTAGGCCATGAAAAGTACTAGGTTAAACCTTTGCCATCTATAAGACTACCACCTCTAAATGAAATTCTAAAATGTAAACCTAGGGATTCTAGAAAAGTTGTTCTGCTCCACTATGTCTAAAGGGGATCTTACCTAATATATGGGATTTATTCCTAAAGAAAACATCAAATTATAGAATGATATTTGTAGGTATTTTAATATCAATATAATTAGGAACATGGAAATACTCGTAAGAGCAGAAAGATATTCAAATAAATGAAATGAGAAGCCGTTGGGACGTTTGTAAACCGTTGAAGGGAAATGGTTGGTTAAATGGTTAATTTACCCTAAAAAATGATGTAATCAATGTAGTAATGAAGAATCCTAGTAAGAAAGAGTAAAAAAATTTGGGCTCACCTAAATCCCTAAATTGAAGAGATTTTGGCCGCCAAAGAAGAAAAATACTCTAAAGACTCTGATTGACTCGCCAATCAATTCTCTCCTAAGAAGGTCTCACATGGATCTTCTCCATCGTAAATCACCACTACGATACTCAGCTCACCACTAGAGTCACATGAAATACCAAAATCCTCTCAGTCCATGGTCGATACAGCTCCACCTTACCAATTAGGGACTCCCCTAGAATCCTACCCAGTCGTTACTCCCCCCACAAAGGTCCAAAACAATCAAAGACAACTCATAGATATGCATGCCTCTCTTATTCAGGTCATCACATCTTTAAAATTGGGTGGTCCTCTCAGGCCCCTAAATCCTATGCAACTACCCAATAGGTAGACAAAAAATAGAAGGTCGACTCATATTGCGTTTTCTATCATGAGGTTGTACATATCCCTAATAATTGTTTTCCACATAGGTATTCCATCTAAGACCTCATTGGACTGAAGATAGGAATCTCTTCAAAAAATTTACAATTCGAACAACACACTCCCTTTTCAGCCCAGCCCATGCACTACTGTTATATTAGACACTTACCTCCAAAAAACCGATCCATTCCACCCTGTAGTCCCCATCCATTAGAGTAATAAAACGATGACACACTTCCCCTTCCAAATACCAACCCCTCAAGAGACTCCATCGCCAGCTATAAAAATTGTCGTTGACATTAAACTCACTATATACCATATAACCTTTTTTTTAACCATGGACACATACTTCCTATGTGAGAAATCCCCCTACAGTGTTTGCTTAAGAAAATATGGTCCGAAGACACAAAACTTCTATTTTTGTTATTTTTATATTATAAAGATTGAAATTTGAGCTTGTAAAAACATTGCACCAATTTTAAAAATTTTATGTTGAAAAACTGATGTACCCAATTTTACCTTTTTATCCTTAAACATTCATCTAAGTGATAAGTAGATAAAATAATGAAACCATCCACACAACACATTGACGTATGAGGAAAACCATGAAGGGAAAAACCTCGGATGAACCTGCTAAATAGTCCACAATGATGTGAAATTACAGAAGATAACAGTAGAATTGCTTAACCACTCAATCCCAACAAGCCTTCATGATCTTCATTCTTCGAGCGCTCCTCCATAGTGAAACGTAGGAGTCCACCAATGCAAGATGACATAATGCATGAGTCAAGGAATGTCTCGCGTATTCATTGATGAGGCTCAATAACTGTCTACACTGTATATAACACGTTATCTCAAAAGAGGAGGATAAATAAACTTCGGTGCCCAAACTCTAGATCTTAAAGTGTAACAAATACGAATCTCGGATCTTTAAATGTAGAGGGTGAAACAATAGTTTTTGAATTTGGTAAATATATAGGAAAACGTTTTTTTGCCAAGAGTAATTAAAAATTTGAGTCCAACCTGCCTTAAATAGTAAAAACAATAATTTTGACGAGGAAACTTCGTTCGAAAGAAAACAAAAGGTCATTCAAACAAAAACACTATTTTCGTTTTGAGGACATTCACTCTCATTTGAACGACAATTGTGTTCGTTTAAATAGGCCTCTAAAGATCTTCCAACGAGGCTATTTTGTAAAATAGTGGACTCTCATTTCATGTTTCGTTGAAGCTCTTTCCAATGGGATTCTAATTTCGTTACAAAATCAGTACTAATTCTCGCGAGATTAAAATCGAAAATAATTTTCTTTGAAAAGCATTTAATAATTGTTTCAAACGAATTTGAGTTAAAAAATAAAGACCCTTAAAAATATCCATAGACCCATATACGATATGCGGTCATACCTATGAGATCCTTGGTAACCGTGAACGATAACTCAGCACAATAACTCGGAAAGATGTATCTAACTACAAAACTTGGACGCTACATCTTCATCAAACACATCATAGGATTTTGGGATCAACAACACTAACTCTAACCAATGACTAAAATATTTTTTCTAGAATAATGCCAATTACATATAAATTTACTCAATTAGTGTCCTTATAATATATATAATCACTGCAACCTATACATGCTCCTTCTAATAGAATTCTTGCAATCCAAAGAAATAGGACTACTAATGACCTTATTCGAAGATACCGATCAATAAATCGAATGGGAGAAAATGTATGATAAAGGCCTTCAAGAAATGGACCATGTCACCTTTGTAGTGCTGATCAAATCCACTGGATAGAATTGATCGACCGCCAAAGTATAATTTGTTGCCATTACAAATTCTAATCCAAGCCGCGATAACTACTCTTCTCTTACTTTATACACCTTCCTAATCAGCACTTTAAAAATGAGGGGTAGATGCCATATCTACAACTCACCATACAAATGGGACCTCAATAAATTAGTCCCTAGGTTTAGACTAATGAACAAGATAGACAACTAAAGATAGGTGACCACATTTCCTGGAGTTACCTAGATTTTCACCATTTATTATATGAAGAGGAGTAAATAGTCAAATTCGTTTCCTCTCATTGAGACAGTGCCTATGAGGATGAATTGAGAGCCAAGATTGGCCTAGTAGCATATGATCCCTACCCAAGTCTCCCAATAGAGGGATCAAATCAACTCCAAGAGTGGCAACGAGTCATGTCTTCAGAAATAATATTATGCAGTACATAAAATAGATAGCATGAGACCCCCCTTTTCCAATTATTCACATGATCCAAGAAAAATGGGCACCAACATTGTCCCTTCTCGACTGATAGGTCCAAAACCTAAACAAATCCCCATTAGGATAGGCACCACCTCTATTAACCTAAGACCAATCACGGAATCTTAAATCACTAAGCCCTTACATATCCACTACGCTAGCCTTTCGGAATAGGGCATCACTTATTGCTTCGATCAACTCTTAATTATCGAATGGAACACCTCACTTGAGCCTAGAGATGATTTTGTCCTTAACCTCCAAATCTGGAAAATGATGACATAGTGAGACCACCCCCTAGGTAAAGGATTAGGCCTCCATGGTCAAGGTCCCACTTTCTTCAAAGCTCTTAACACTCGATATTAAAAATTAGGACTAAAGTACAAAGCATCCGTAGAAGAGCTTAATTAATTGAAATATCACGAATACTAGACCAGTTGAATAAAAATACAAGCCTATACTAGAGATAGTTAATGGATAAGTATGTCTAACAATGGTTGACAACTATAATTGTTCAACAATAAAGGAAACTCGATCACTTTAAAGTCAACATCTACTAAAGCATATATCCCAATGGATAAGATTACTGACCAATAAAGATAAAGGAAACCATATGTTCATCTATTGAAGTTGTTTCTAATCCTAACAAAACTATTCAACCCTCGAGAGATTTTCGAGGAAAGACCTTGTCGAACCCTGAAGTGAAATAGACATGATCATCATACAACAAGAATTAGGCCATTTCATACTTGTGATGTCAGCTTGGATTCATCGTCATAATATTTAGGGAGATGGTAGATCCTGCCTCCCTCAACTTTACATGTTAGATGTTTGTCAAGTGACAGTCACATTGGGGACCAAAATGTTCCCAATATTAATACTATTTGGGGGTCATATAGTGTGAATCCATGGATATCATAGGAGATATAACTAGGGTTAATATGAAGCCTCTTCTAATGATGAAGACCTCAAAGAGACCACATTAGATAATGGGACCTAGTTAGAATCAACCACATCTACAAGATCACCCCTTAATCGATATATTAAGCATGTACTCGAGACAGTGATAGAATCCTCACTCCTTCACTTGACCACAAAATGACTATGTGATGGATAGAAAACTTGTTATCTAAAACCCTTTGTAAAAACAAAGAAAAAACTCCCATTAACCCAAAGAAGTCTATGGCCCTAAATTTGAGAGAGGTGATGACGTCGGATCCAAAATCGCTAGCTTCCAGTCCCATATCCTTAAAAGAACTTTTATTCTATTTGGAAAAATGCAAATGATAAGCATACACAAATCCCATATTGTCATTAGACAAAGAATACGACTCCCCCACTTGATTAGGATGACACTCCACTCCATAAAGACCCACCAACAAAGAGAAAGGTCCCATTAAGAATGACATCACTCCCCTCTCTCTATAGAATAATTAGTTCCAGGGGCATCTTTGACAAACATCAATTAATAGTACCATCCTTGAGTTACTCTCTACATCTTGAAAACACTAAGTCAACCTCATGCATTAATTAGCTCGAGCCTCTCTCCCATGTGATTTTTCACTGGTCGATATATCCACCACCATCAGTTCTATTATCATGAAATGGTAAATCATCTTCCATGATGAGGATCTACGTATATAGGGATGCAACCATGAGTTCACACTTTACATTACTACTGAAGCATGTGGAAATATCATACCCATGATATTAAAATATAATGGGTCCACCATCGATCTTTTCCCCTTATGCATTGCCACCTATCTAGGATACACCACTTAAGTATTTGGACATTCTTCCATGGCTGTCATGGCCTTTGATAATACTCCATGAAAAGGTTCTAGGATACATTTCCCTCATGCTCATCATCGGAAGCATAATGTGTAATGTTGATTTTCAAGTATTTGAAATACCCGTCAACTTCAACCTTCTATTAGTGAGAGACTGTTTACATCCCATGGAGGAATTACCCTCATCACTACATATGAAATTAAGTTCCCTTTCAACTTAGAGGTCATCACAATCCACGCAGACGATGGTTAGTCCATACTCACCAACATCAGTACCATTCCATTTTTGACACCCAGTATAAAAAATGGGATCTACCCTAATGGGTGTCAGGTCATCCCACTCTTGGATATGAAAGAAGAGGATTCAGTTATTCATCAGTTAGTCACTGGAATCATTCATAAGTAGGATACATGCCACGGTTTGGAATTGGGAAAAATCAATAGGGAAATATAGAGGACATCATATATATTGATCATAATGGAAAAGACGATCTTGGCTACCCCCCTAGTAAAGAAGCTCGAGCCCCCTACCCCGAGGACCCCCATCATGGGTGGAAGAGTCACTTCCACCTCCAAATGGAATATTTTCCTCATAATGGCCTCCCAAACCCTTCATGGGATTAGGAAAATAAATAATTACAATTAGAAATTGAAATTATATATGAAGAGAGATTATATGTGGATTATGGTAAAGTTCAAGAGATCATCTACAACAAAGTTAATGTTTTATGGGTCGTATATAAAGATATAAAGATCCCTGAGCTAGAGCTGTAATAGGGATGGCCTATAATTTTCTTTGAAAAATTACCTTGGTCTCGATGATAGGATCATCATATTTATATCGCTAAGAATATTTCCATGCCAAGTGAACCACCAACTTCCGTTATAGAGACTTAATAGAGAAAAGACGATTGGTTAACATCCTTGAACTCAATCTGTACCTTCATGTTCTAGATGCTTCAAAACTTACACTAGTGGAACCGCCTCCGGTTGAATCCCAAGATAAAACCTCCCAGTCATCATGGGATTATCATTGTAACGAGGAAAGAAATGAACACTTGATAAATTACTTGTCACAATTTGTACCTTCCACAGACCCTTTAATGATCTTAGATGATGACGATGTAAAAATCCCTAAGCAAAAGATAACCTAGCCAAAAAAACACTATATACCCCAACTTGTAGTCGGTGCTATGGAACTAGAGCATCTAAAGACCACTCCAAATGTCCTCAAGTAGAATTCCACCCATATCATCACTAACAAAATTGGGGTAGCAATACTAAATAATTGGGCCTCTACTAGAGGCATACCAACCCTTATATTTTAAAAAACCTTAAGTATGTCATGTTATAAATTAAGCCACCACCACCACCTTCTCTCCTGATGTATGCATCTATAAGGAATACTTTTATGTTATTATTAATATTTTTTGGCCTCTCTTTGATGGTATATAAATTTGATTTCTAATATCTACATGAATATGTTGCATGTGATGGTTATGAAACTAGCGATGGATTACATATCATGACTAATAATGATGATTTTATAGATTTAAACTCTTAAAATGGCACAAAACCTTAACTAAATCCAAAATAAACTAATAACTCCCAACGAGGATGAAAAACTAACCATAAACCTATTCACACTCAAAGCCCCAAATAGCTACAAATATGATCCTTCTTTAGTTAAAAAGAATAAAATGAGCTCATCTATTTCTTCACCAATTTCATCGATGTGTTTTATTGGTCATATACCGTCATGCCCATGATCATTCTAGCTAGTCTTATTCATTAGATACCAGCCATATGTGATAAGAAGCCTATTAAACACAAGTTCCATAAGTTGATACTCAAATGTTCCTTGAATGTGAAGGAAGAAATAGATAAATAACTAACCAATGGGATCATCATACTAGTGTCATACCCAGAATGGTTAGAGAATATATTTCCCACATATAAGACAAATGGAAGGGTCTGAATGTCCCTAGATTACAGAGATATCAATCGGCCTTTCCCAAAAGATAATTTTTTTCTATTGTATGTAGACTTATTGCTAAGCGACGAGTAACACGGTGAAATATTTTATGGATTGTTTCACTGAGTGTAACTAGATAAAAATGCATCCCGAAAATAAAGAAAAAAGGGATCATCACCCCTTGGAGAACATACTACTACACGGTTATGACTTTTCGACTAAAAAATGTTAGGGAAACATGCTAGAAAAAAGCAACAATTATCTTACATGACCTCATACACTAAGAAGTAGAGGTCTACATTGATAATATGATGATTAGATCAAAGGATAATGAATGACACATTCCAATCGTTCATATAGTTTTCTAGAGGCTACATCTTTTTAAAATGAGGTTGAATCCTCATAAATGTGTCTTCAGGGTCACCAAGTATATTTCCTTGGGTTTATTATCAGTAAGGAAAAAACTCAAAGTAGACTTTGCCAAGGTCAAGGATATATGAGATATGAAACCACCAAAATGGAGAAATAAGTAAGAGGGTTCCTAAGTTAGAACCAATTTATAAGTCATTTAGTCAATCATCTTACCACCACCTATGAACCCATGTTATAATTACTCAAGAATGACTCACCTAAAGAGTGGAACGCTCAATGTCAATAAGCATTCGAGAAAATACAGGAGTACCTCACTGAACTACCAATATTGTTAAATCCCCCACCGGGGAAATCCTTACTACTCTACACGATCATCACCGACACGGTTGTTGGATCCATATTAGCTTAATACATAGAATGTTTCGAAAAAAATACTCCATCAACTATGTCAGTAGAAAATTAGTATCCCATGATATCAAATACACAGTCATGGTAAAGGCTTATGTATCCCTAGTATGTATCATTTGTAACTTTGCAATTACGTGTTGTCCTTCAGTATGTGGCTCATCTCCAAGATCTTGAAACCCTATTAGAGAAACCCTCTCCGTATTTGGATGGGTAAGAGACTATTGTTGTTGTCTAAATTTGAAATCACAGATATCACACCAAAATACACTAAAGTACAATCTATCTTGGACCTTTTTGTGGGATAACCCCTGTTGGGTAAGGAGAAAGAGAATGGGGCAGAATTTTTAGATGAAGACCTTTTTGCATTAGATGATAGATGGACATGTGAAGTCTACTTAGTTGCGGTTTCTAATAAAAGATGTATCGGTATATAATTCTCTTAATAACCTCTAATCAAAATCGACTCCTTACGGCTATCGAACTCAATTACGAGTTCACTAGCAATATGGCCTACTATGAACCTTGCATCGCGGGTCTCAAAATCTCATTGGAAATAGGAATCACCAAACAAAAAGAGTAAGAAGACTTTGTAATTTTTAGCATCTTAAATTTGACTTCCTGCAAGGGCTAGAAATAACTTTACGGATTCTTTAACCACCCTAGCATAGATGATAGGCATGCTAGAAGAACCATGGAGATGACCTTCACCGTAACAAGTCAAAACACCCTTTTATACATATTTGCGATCCACACCTTGAGAGATAGTATAGAAGATACTACCAACTGGTATTCTGAGAAATGGAACTTTTTAATCAAGAACCACTATCCGCTAAACTACTCACTTACTGATCAGTTTTCCCTAAGGCGATTAAAAACTCAGTTAATCATATATGGAGACCCACTTTACAAGAGGGAATTTAATAGAGTACCCTTACAATATGTTACATGATAAGAGACCTTTGAAATTATGGACAAAATTAATAGTGGTTAGTGTGGCCCACACATGAGCAAGTACAACCTCTCTAAGAAAATACTTCGACAGTCATACTACAGGACCACTCTGTTGAATGACTGTAGATATTATGTTATAAAGTGCCTCAAGTTCTAAATATATGCTTCATGATAGATCATAACTTCCTAGAAGCTATACTTAATAACCATGCCCTGAGTATTCTCCACATGGGGGATAAATATAATAGGTAAAGTAATTGATAAGGCCTCTATCGGGAATAAATTCATATGGATCCCCATCGACTACTTCACTAGTTTGGTCGAAGAAGAATCTAATTTAGTTCTAAATGCCAAAAAAGTGTCAAAGTTCGTAGAGAGTCTACCCCATGAGTTCATATCTAACATTGGTTCTAACTTTAACTAAGAGGTCTCGAACATGATAGATTAATACGGGATCACTCGACATAAGTATTCCCCATATAGATCCCAGACTAGTAGAGCAGTCCAAAGCGGTTAACAAAAATGTTAAGAACATCATTAGAAATGTGACATGGACCTATAGAGATTGCGCAAACAAATTATCACACGCCCTCTGGGGTTACTGCACTAGAGAACATAAGTCGATAGGGGTCACCCCAGCTCATTAGTTTATTGAATGGATGAAGTCCAACCAATCAAACTTGAAATACCCTAGCTTATGGTTGCGATCAAAAGACAATTGGCTAGATACAAACACATTATGACCAACTAGTTATCCATGAGGTGAGAAGGGTAAAGTTTGCTTACAAAAAATTGGACTAGTAGCAATGGATCGCTCGAAACATTTAGTAAGAGGGTGAAAAAGCAAAAGTTACATGGAAGAAACCTAATTTTGATAGAAACTATCAGACCCTCCCAGATAATGAGTGAAAAAGTTTGCCCAACGAGGGAGAACATTACCTCGTCACCAATAAACTCAAGCGGGGAAGCTACCCTAGATGATCTCGATGGGGTTATGGTTTACTAACCTTTTAATATAAAATGATTGAAGAAATTATTTCACTAAGCTTTCTTATGGAAAAGTCAAAGAAAAATTTTTTAAATCAAAAATATTTAGACACAATAGTAAAGGAAAATAACATAGACCCAAACACATTCCTAGACTTAGATCAAAATTCCCACTTGATCCACCGACCACTCATTTTAAATGAATTAAAAACCTCAGGACCCTAACTTTTTTATTTTGATTGAATAATGTCGACCCAATTCTCTGCCAAAAATAGTATCGTAGACTTTTAAAATATAGACACATCATTTTCTTTGGATCCCAGATACATACGAAACTCGAGATATCACTTCGGGCCCGATCTAAACAAACATCGAACACCCTCCCGATGGGAAAACCCTATTATGTTCCTTATGTGCTCCCCCGTGGGGAGTCATCATAGTTTGAATTGGATAAGCATCAAGTAATAAAAAAAATTCCAAAGGCATTTTGGAACTCCAGAGAATTATCCTTATTTAAGAAATAACACATAAATGTTAATACCGCAAAAGAAAAAATTGGCATAAGCCTAGCAGTAGGGAACACTTTATGGACCCTTTACAAAATAAACACAAAAAACACCCTCCCTTACATATCCTACACCACAATATAAAACTCACCCACAGACAGACTAACTAAGGTCTTCCTGCAAATGGTCCACCATTATCTGGCTAAAAAGAATGCAATTTGACACTAATACAATAATATAATGGATAAATGTTCAACCATTCATAAGGAAGCCTTATTCCCCAAAAGATACACCATCACATGAGAAACATGCTATAATAAGATAAAGATACCTACCTATCCAAAAGAAAAAGATAAAAAAGACGGGTCACTTTTATTTCTATGAATTACAATGTGTATGTATCTTTGCTATTTTATGATAAATAAAAGATTTTTGGATCATTCTTTTCATATGCACATTTGTAAACTCCAATATTTAATGTGTAAATTAAGTTTCACCATGCATTTTTTTTAATTCATTATTATCAATCACTCATATTCGTTTCATCCGTAATAGGTATAAAAGTCATATGCATTAACAAAGGCAATGTCATAAACTAAAATATAAAAATACGGAAAATCCTTAGGCTATTCCTAAAAAACATAAATAACAAATATTCACACCCATGAAGGGTAAATCTGGAATGTGAGTCAAATGTATAAAAATAGTGAGGATATGACCCCACCTATCCTAAATCAAACCTTACAATAATCATTATGGTCCTTCTTGGCCCACTCATCCACATCACCACCATAACCATCACATTAACCATACCCTCATCTAGCCTAGGAGATGGCTGAGTCAAGGGAGGAAGCATAATACCAACTATAGGGTTTTCAAGGACATTCTACATGAATCTAAAACCTTATTTGGAACTATGGATGTGGGCTTATGTGACTAAGATAGGCAAGATCGGGTTCGCAACCTATAAGGATCCACGATACTAAAAATTCTCAATGAATGGGCCAACCACTTGTAGCACGAGCACCAAAAGTACAATATCTATTGGAGACAAGACGACGGATCCACGACATCCTGAGTGCAGAATACATAAAATAAAGGGAGTAAATAGTCTAAGTAAGAAAATATATATGGGAATAATGTATTAAAGGAAAATTATACATCATCATTCATCAAAATTCATATTTCCCACTAATAAATTTCTCGGCGATAGTCATAAAATTTAGAAAAGGAATGGCATTTGGCACACACCTCCTGAATGTGATTCTCGATCAGTAGGTAAAGAGAAAATGGACACCCTCCTTAGGTGAGCATCTCCCTAGGTGGCATTTTGCTCCTGAACTCTCCCCTGGACTGCTTCTTTATTTCCATCACCCTTTCCTTAGCCACATGATCCCTTTCATCACCAGATTGGGTTATTGTCTCATCAATCCTCATATTGGACTCCATATCTGAAATACGATTACCAATCTTCTCCAGCAGGATCATGCCCTTCTCCGAGCTTAGGTGCTCGCCCTTGACAACCTAACATCAAACTCTTCCTAGATGTTCCACGCCTTATCCTACATCCTTTCCAATACAAGATGTGGGGGAATCATCCTATCCACTCCATATTCCACTACCCGAGAGGTCTCCCCCATGCTCTCACCCTTCCAAAAGGATGTGATATCATAAGTACCCCGAAGACAATCTCATACAAATTTTTACCATGGAAACCTAAAATTTTAGCTCCCAAAGGGTTCATCCTCGAAGACTTCAAGTTGATATTCGCCCCATCCCCATAATCATCCCACACAGACACCCTATTATCATTGGTAATTTGACTGATATGTCCGCGGACATCCTCTTTTCCTAATGTCCTCCTATTTACACTCCACCTTCTCATCAAAATTCCCCTCAAACTCATCCTTAAGAATGTCGCCTTCAAAGATGACCCTGATCATTCCAACACCTCCCCAAATTAATGTCCGAAGTGTTTCCCTAGAAGTATCTTATGTAATAAGGGACCTTGACGTATCCTTGAATGCCTCCCTACCTCTTTAATGTCCCTCATCAGGAGTTTCCCCATACTCATGATAATATAACCTCATGAGACACGAGGATCGAAATTATCATCACCTTTATCTCTATAGAATTTTGATAAATGAGGCCATCTCTGAGAAAAAAAAGCGAGAACCCCATCCCAAAATAGCCTATGCTTTCCGTCCGCCAATCCCTCATTATGGATTATACAATAAGGATGAGGTAAAGGTATATGTAATGTAAAATCATACAGGTCCTGTCTCATCACACGCACCTCTAAATAAAAAAAGGTCTCACAAGGGTAATGTAGGAGCAACCTTCAACCAGATTACGCCAATAAAAGATCTAAAAGGAGTATATCTCACTCAAATCCCCAATTATCTAAGAAAAATGAAATGTAACATGAGTGTTAAAGAAACTACTGAAGTAAAACAAATGAAAGATATATAGAACTAATTGATATGTACAGACAACAAATAAGAGAAACCCATAAAATTATAAGTATCGTGCCTTTAATATATGAACATGGACCTTTACATCTTTACTAATCCCAAACTCCCCATTCATAATCACGTATCTGGGTAAAGTCCATATAAAATGTGAGCCACTGTAAATGTATACCTTCTGATGCTTTCGGTATAAAAATCTTAAGCGTCGTCATTAATAAACGACACCTCGCATAATGCCTCGTGTGACGCATCACTTATTAAAATAACAGGTGGCCATCCTTCTACTAAAATAAAACCCCATTGTCATTTGATTTTTCTTAGCATCACTGTCGAAAATCCAATAAATTACTAAGCATCTATTATTTATTAAGCCATTTGTAAATTTTAACTTTCTTAAAATGTTGTAACTAATAAACCATTCGCCATAAGTCATTCAGATAAATAATTAAATACACCACCATATATGTCAATCTAAATAATGAAATACAATAAAACCCACTAACCGAATAAACCATCGGTTTGCAATTCAATAAATGAATCTAAGAAATTTGAAATAAATACACTAAAATAAAAACTGACATTGGGCGACATGTTCTGATGGAAAATGATTGAATCCTATTTAGAATCTTAAACATAGATAATTGATATAGCAATGCCTATAAGAACTCCACATATGTTGCAACTCCGATAACCTTGAAAGGGTACTCAAGCCTAGTGTCCCTGTGGTTCGACACGTAAATGGTTTTGAAACTATTTTGCTACGAGTCAGCACAAATCCTTTTGAAAATATTTTTCAAGTAATTAAAATGAATTACTAAATATGAGTTAATTCTTCATATTTAAACTAGTATCGCTCTCCTATGATATAATTCTCACCCCTCAACTACATTACACACCTAACGTATGCATTTTAATCCCTAGTTATGATACCTAGCCTAACAAGTCTCAATATACCCTTAGGTCCATACGCTACCCTGTGGCATTTATATTTTTATAACTAACTTTCACATTCTCTTAGTAATTATAATTCCCAATTATAATTTAACAATTCATTTTAAAAAAAATTGGACAATTATAATTCTCATTATTCACATTTTAATATCTGATGACCATATATATTTTTCTTCACGTGTATATACACATGTCCATATCACATGAAGTACACATATATATCACTTGCTATATACGTATAATCTTCATTCCTCAGATTAACAACTCATTGGATATCAATCTCTAGTACTGTGATGATCCAGGTAATACATACATCATCTTGGGCTACTGTGTCGGAATCTCACCACCAAACCCAATTATAAATGTAACTAGAGACTATCACAGTCCCGAGTCAGTGAGTCATAAACATACCATAGTGCCTCACTTCGTCTCGAACCTCACATAGGGTGGGCATGCATGGTCCTGTGATCTCATGGTTAATACCACGCCTGCTGGGATTCGCAAGGAGAGATCACCCACAATGCGCAACCTCCACTGATAACACTAGAGTAGTATGCTCACATAATGACTTCATACGGACAAAAATAATGATACATATATATCGTATCTATATCCGTATATATATTCAATAATTTGACTAACCTTGCATGTCCCTCATAGAACTAGCCTACACTTCCTGAGTAAAATCTTGATTCCCAATTATTTCCATGTTCACTTAATTAATTTATCCTTATAATATCATTTCTAGACACGTACTATTCTCAACTAGCATGTATGCACATTTTCCCGAATTTTCATCACAAATTCATTAATAAATTTCCCGAGTATATTTTCCCCTAAGATTAAAATTCTCACCCCAAAACTATCCCAAGGTATGTTATCCGTTTGAAAATAATATTCCAGAAAACCTAACTTATTCACGGAGTTCCATGTTATGACCAAAAATTAAATATTAACCATATTCCTCAAATAGCCCAAACCTAACATAATAGGGCTATCGAACGGGTTCGACTTGTGTACAAACTAGTTCGCCCCTACAGACAACCGCAGTCCTACCTAAACTCGAATTTCATCAATGTTTCAACAATCCAAATCACACTTGATCTCAATAATTTCAAAAATTCCCATTCCTCATCATTTTAAAAAATGAAATTAAACAATTTTCATATTATATTAATATATGCATGATCAACCACAAGAGATTCATCAATATATTCAACAATTGTGCAATTCTCTACAATATTACACTAACTCATATTTTCCAAACATTTTTAATGAAAATTTAATCTTTCTACATGGGATCCTATATTCGGATTTCAATTCATAAAATTCACATATATATATATATATATATATATATATCAATTCCAAGAAATCAGGTCCCAAAAATCCCATTTTTATATGAATCCCACCCAAAACAATTTTCTCCAATTATAATATGAATTGACTTACAACCATATTTGATTGAGCAAGTTAATCAGTTGCCTTTATAGAAATGTAGAATCTGAATTTGTACGTGAAACAGCTTTTGTGATGACCCTAAGCCCCAAAACCTTTAAAATCTTCACAATTCATATCCTTTGTTGATCACCCTTTGAGTTTTCTCTAAGAACTCTTTGAATTTCTTTATCTTTTCTCTTTAACTTGTCTCTAAACTCTTGGTATCACAAAGAAACCTTTTGACATAAAAAGGTGGCTATTCACTTAACCCCAAACATTAAATATATAAGCTAAAACCAAAAATTCCATTTTCACATATATTTAAAATGACCCTTATACCCCTATGCAAGTCTCATTTAGTCCAAAAAGACCTCAGAACTCGATCACTAACCTTGCATACTTAATTTCGACTATTTTGGCCTATTCTAGATCTATGATGCACTCAAAATCATCATTCGAGTCACCCATAATAAATTTGCCATCTTTTTTCTGACACGATCCGATATGCACGTCCCGAATAAGATATTACCACCCCGTTGATTTTACTCACTTAGGACGTAATATAAAATAATCCAATTTTATTTACTTATCACAAAAGTAAATATAACAAGACATAAATACTAATCCATTTCTTTCTAATTAATATTTATTTATATTCACTTTATTTTTTCAAAATTAATAAAATTATCGTGGCAAGTGTAATTTATGTATTCCTAAAAATACGGGCTGTTACATACTTCTCCCTTGCAATGAAATTGCTTTACCGAAATACAAATATGTCTAGTACTCAAAACTTTGGATCCTTAACAGCATGGCATCCAAACATACCCAAAATGAAATCATGATAACCTTAGCATGCCTCAAATATACACCAACTAGTGGGACCATCACGCGTGAAGGCTAACTAGTTATGGCCCATGATTAGCGTCGTTCAAATAATTTCATACCAATATATTTCATCATTTTTAATCTCTCACCTTGAGGATGATACACAAAACCACCACGAACTGCTAACAACGCTCTGATAAGATGATCATATAAAACACTGGATCTATCATCACAATGCTAGGTAAAGGTCCTACTTCCCTTATTGTCAACTTCCTTTCTTGTTAAATCACATAGTTCCTTTAATGGGTAATATTCGCAATAATTATTTACCACTCACGCCAGTCTTTAACTCTTTGGTTCGTGATGACATAACTCTTACGACGTTTAAAAACTATTCGAAAATAACTTCGATTAACTCGATCCATGATAACGGACTCTAAATCACGTCCGGTCCACAAAACTTATTATTCCAACTCTATTAATCTACCAAAGGGAAGATGATAAAATTTCTCACACAAAGCCTCGAAAGGTTCCTTACCACGATAACTTCTCCTCCCAATTACCTTACAATCCAAAATACGCATCTCTAGAATTCTCTAACATTTTAGTCACCTCTCCTGTGTAAACCTCAGTCTATAGTAATATGTCTTGATCCAATAGCAACTTTGTGACTATCATCTCCTGATAACCCTTATCAGAGGTGGTATTTAAACTTCTCATCCTAATTCAAAACAATTTCAGTAGACACCTTATGACAAAATATTCCCTTTTCTTTGATAAAATGATGGTCACACTACCCCATAGTGTAACTCACCCAAATTAATAATAACTGCTCCCTCTCAGTTAACCCATTTTACTAACCCAAAGGGAATATTGACCATCCCACGATATTGGTTACCTAACAATGGACATAATAATTTTGCCTATCCATTTCATCCCCGGAACCATCATTCATTGAAAATTTCTGGTGGATCGCCTGGAGCTAACCTTTTCCCATTTATGAGTGGTGCACCTAGAGAAAACTTCACTATGTATTACTCCACACCGACCCACACGATTATTATACTTCATCATATGGTACCTGTTACTCCCCTGCTAGATACGCCAAGACTCGTGACCCACGCGTTTGCTCCAAAACTCTGCACTTTATAAGTAATTTTTTCATGGTATAAATCCACATCCTATTTATGCATGAGCCGCCCTCAACATTCAACTCAGTAAGACTCATTTACTCATAAAAACTATCGGCCCCTCCCTTTACTAGAGAAAGATCCCTCACCCGTGTCTCTATAATCTTTGAACCCATCTCGGATGTGAAGTCAAGTGAATCTTGTTCTTCCAAATCTGCTGATACTGTCCCACACACATACTGTTCAACACATTTATTGCCATGCCCCCTTATACTCGGATGATTCTGAAAATCAAACCAACCAGGGCACCCATACACCCTATATCCCATGCATATCCGCACAAACATCACCGACATAACATATTTGTCTTCAAAATGGCCATGCATGCTCGACATGGCTGTACCATAAGGTTATAGATAGTTACCCTACTAATTGTGACTTAATTATCCTCAATATTATCCCACCTATCCACCAGTGGTGTAAAAATTTCCCCAGTGCTTCGTACATAGCACTAACCCACTCCATTGGCCTTATATCGTATAATAGCTCTCAGCTCAAAGTGTTGTTGTAATACCCTGTAATTTTGAAGAATTTATTTAAGAATATGGTATATAATTTAAATAATATTATTATTTTATTAATTTGGATATTGATATTAACATTATATTTATTTTTATTTGAAATGAATCGAATATTTAAATTCAAATTTAATTGTCTTTTGAACATTTTGTAACGGTTTAAATATGTAAACTTGATAATTTTGAATTAAAGATCAATATAGTAATATGCATTAGCTTACGCTCCAAGCTAGGGTTTGAGAGAGGGGCTATATAAGGAATATTATGGGTGATTATAAGGAAAGGGAGATGAAAAAGAGAGGCCAAAAACGAAATCCAAAGAGGCAAAAACGAGTGGAAGGATAAGAGCCAATTTGGAATGTTTAGATCTTCTTTTTGAGTGCATTCGAATGAGATTTGAGAAAAACTCAAAACACATACCTGACTCAATTTTTCGTGTAGAATTCAAATTTGAAGTCGGATCAGCGATTTGAATAATTATTGGAGATAATTTTTCTAAGTTTTTAAAATAGGACTATTTGGGGTTATCTCGTGTGGGGGCTAGAACGTGATTTGTTTATTTTCGTGAGATGAACGTTATGGTGAGATCATGTTTTGAGGCTGAATTTATGCGGCGATTCATGCGATGATTTTGAGGTATGGTGTTTTACACAATATGCTCTTTAAATCTCTCGAGACTTATTCCCTTTGAATTCTTGCAATTATTGAACTCATATTTGAATTGATAAATTCATTGAAATCTGGAAAAATAATTGTTGAATTATTTTGATGTGGTATCATTATGTTGTTATTGAGCACGTTGTCATGAGATTTTAATATGGCACGGATGTTGGGCACCGGTCAAAATTCCTACATCCCGGGGCTATGTCTTGATAAAGCATATGCGAATGGGGTGAGGCCTGGTGACCCATTGATGTGTTGTTTAGAAATTTATTGATAAATGCTATTGAGATTCGCATTTGATTTGAATATTCATACTCCTGTTGTTACGCTTTATTCATCGTTAATATAATTGTTGAGCATCTTTCATGTCGTACTGTGTACTTCCCCATATTTTCTTTTAGTGGCACGCTAGCGCGGATTTGGGCTCTATGGATTAGTTGGAGATTGATTTTTAACTTGGATATTTTGGGAAGAATATTCGAGAGAGAAGATTTGTATTTATTTTTGTCGTATAGAGCATTTGGTGATTTATTTTTATTTCGAGATAGATAGTTGTATTATTTCGAGAGACAATTATTGCATTTAAATTTAAGTATTGAGATTAGTGGGTTTATCTTGTGAGATTTTTTAGATGCTCTATACACATTGTTATTATGGAATTAGTTTAGTTTTATCGAAAGTAGCGTTCCGTTCGCTCTCCCCGGGCGGGCGGGGTGTTACAGATGGTATCAGAGCTTAGGTATAAGACAACCCTCGGGTCATGGGTATTGGGTCTAGCATGCGAGTTAGACATATTTTCTTTGGAGATAGAAATTTTTGAGGATGTGTTAGGCGTCGTAGTGAGGATGTTAGGAATTGATTTGAGGACTTTAGTGTGTGATTTTTGGGATATAGAATCGAGTAGCATTTTATTTTGAGTGTTAGGTTTCGTCAAATTTCGAGGACGAAATTCCTTTTCAAGGGGGAAGTATGTAATACCCCGTAATTTTGAGAAATTTATTTATGAATATGCGATCTAATTTTAATAATATTATTATTTTATTAATTAGTATATTGATATTAACATTATATTTATTTTTATTTGAAATGAATCGAATATTTAAATTCAAATTTAATTGGCTTTTGAACATTTTGTAATGGTTTAAATATGTAAACTTGATAATTTTGAATTAAAGGGCAATATAGTAATATGAATTAGCTTAGGCTCCAAGCTAGGGTTTGAGAGAGGGGCTACATAAGGAATATTATGGGTGATTATAAGGAAAGGGAGATGGAAAAGAGAGTCCAAAAACGAAATCCAAAGAGGCAAAAACGACTGGAATGAGAAGAGCCAATTTGGAATGTTTAGATCTTCTTTTTGAGTGCATTCGAATGAGATTTGAGAAAAACTCAAAACACATGCCTGACTCAATTTTTCATGTAGAATTCAAATTTGAAGTCGGATCAGCGATTCGAATAATTTTTGGTGATAATTTTTCTGAGTTTTTAAAATAGGTCTATTTGGGGTTATCTCGGGTTGGGGCTAGAACGTGATGGTGCGATCTTATTTTGAGGCTGAATTTATGTGGCGATTCATGCGATGATTTTGAGGTATGGGATTTTGTATAATATTCTCTTTAAATCTCTCGAGAGTTATTCCCTTTGAATTCTTGCAATTATTGAACTCATATTTGAATTGATAAATTCATTGGAATCTGGAAAAATAATTGTTGAATTATTTTGATTCATGTGGTATCATTATGTTGTTATTGAGCACATTGTCGTGAAATTTTAATATGGCAAGGAGGTTGGGCACCCTTCAAAATTCCTACATCTCGGGGCTATGTCTTGATAAAGCATATGCGGATGGGGTGAGGCCTGCTGACCCATTGATGTGTTGTTGAGAAATTTATTGATAAATGCTATTGAGATTCGCATTTGATTTGAATATTCATACTCGTGTTGATACGCTTTATTCATCGTTAATATAATTGTTGAGCATTTTTCAAGTCGTACTGTGTACTTCCCCATATTTTCTTTTAGTGGAAGGCTAGCGCGGATTTGGGCTCTATGGATTAGTTGGAGATTGATTTTTAACTTGGATATTTTGGGAAGAATATTCGAGAGAGAAGACTTGTATTTATTTTTGTCGTATAGATCATTTGGTGATTTATTTTTATTTCGAGATAGATAGTTGTATTATTTTGAGAGACAATTATTGTATTTAAGTTTAAGTATTGAGATTAGTGGGTTTATCTTGTGGGATTTTTTAGATGCTCTATACACATTGTTATTATGGAATTTGTTTAGTTTTATCGAAAATAGCGTTCGTTTGCTCTCCTCGGCCGGGCGGGGTGTTACAGATGGTATCAGAGCTTAGGTATAGGACAACCCTCGGGTCATGGGTATTGGGTCTAGCATGCGAGTTAGACATATTTTCTTTGGAGATAGAAATTTTTGAGGATGTGTTAGGCGTCGTAGTGAGGATGTTAGGAATTGATTTGAGGACTTTAGTGTGTGATTTTTGGGATATAGAATCGAGTAGCATTTTATTTTGAGTGTTAGGTTTCGTCAAATTTCGAGGACGAAATTCCTTTTCAAGGGGGAAGTATGTAATACCCCGTAATTTTGAGAAATTTATTTATGAATATGCGATCTAATTTTAATAATATTATTATTTTATTAATTAGTATATTGATATTAACATTATATTTATTTTTATTTGAAATGAATCGAATATTTAAATTCAAATTTAATTGGCTTTTGAACATTTTGTAATGGTTTAAATATGTAAACTTGATAATTTTGAATTAAAGGGCAATATAGTAATATGAATTAGCTTAGGCTCCAAGCTAGGGTTTGAGAGAGGGGCTACATAAGGAATATTATGGGTGATTATAAGGAAAGGGAGATGGAAAAGAGAGTCCAAAAACGAAATCCAAAGAGGCAAAAACGACTGGAATGAGAAGAGCCAATTTGGAATGTTTAGATCTTCTTTTTGAGTGCATTCGAATGAGATTTGAGAAAAACTCAAAACACATGCCTGACTCAATTTTTCATGTAGAATTCAAATTTGAAGTCGGATCAGCGATTCGAATAATTTTTGGTGATAATTTTTCTGAGTTTTTAAAATAGGTCTATTTGGGGTTATCTCGGGTTGGGGCTAGAACGTGATGGTGCGATCTTATTTTGAGGCTGAATTTATGTGGCGATTCATGCGATGATTTTGAGGTATGGGATTTTGTATAATATTCTCTTTAAATCTCTCGAGAGTTATTCCCTTTGAATTCTTGCAATTATTGAACTCATATTTGAATTGATAAATTCATTGGAATCTGGAAAAATAATTGTTGAATTATTTTGATTCATGTGGTATCATTATGTTGTTATTGAGCACATTGTCGTGAAATTTTAATATGGCAAGGAGGTTGGGCACCCTTCAAAATTCCTACATCTCGGGGCTATGTCTTGATAAAGCATATGCGGATGGGGTGAGGCCTGCTGACCCATTGATGTGTTGTTGAGAAATTTATTGATAAATGCTATTGAGATTCGCATTTGATTTGAATATTCATACTCGTGTTGATACGCTTTATTCATCGTTAATATAATTGTTGAGCATCTTTCAAGTCGTACTGTGTACTTCCCCATATTTTCTTTTAGTGGAAGGCCAGCGCGGATTTGGGCTCTATGGATTAGTTGGAGATTGATTTTTAACTTGGATATTTTGGGAAGAATATTCGAGAGAGAAGACTTGTATTTATTTTTGTCGTATAGATCATTTGGTGATTTATTTTTATTTCGAGATAGATAGTTGTATTATTTTGAGAGACAATTATTGTATTTAAGTTTAAGTATTGAGATTAGTGGGTTTATCTTGTGGGATTTTTTAGATGCTCTATACACATTGTTATTATGGAATTTGTTTAGTTTTATCGAAAATAGCGTTCGTTTGCTCTCCTCGGCCGGGCGGGGTGTTACAGATGGTATCAGAGCTTAGGTATAGGACAACCCTCGGGTCATGGGTATTGGGTCTAGCATGCGAGTTAGACATATTTTCTTTGGAGATAGAAATTTTTGAGGATGTGTTAGGCGTCGTAGTGAGGATGTTAGGAATTGATTTGAGGACTTTAGTGTGTGATTTTTGGTATATAGAATCGAGTAGCATTTTATTTCGAGTGTTAGGTTTCGTCAAATTTCGAGGACGAAATTCCTTTTCAAGGGGGAATTATGTAATACCCCGTAATTTTGAGGAATTTATTTATGAATATGCTATATAATTTTAATAATATTATTATTTTAGTAATTAGGATATTGATATTTACATTATATTTATTTTTATTTGAAATGAATCGAATATTTAAATTCAAATTTAATTGGCTTTTGAACATTTTGTAATGGTTTAAATATGTAAACTTGATCATTTTGAATTAAAGGGCAATATAGTAATATGCATTAGCTTAGGCTCTAAGCTAGGGTTTGAGAGAGGGGCTACATAAGGAATATTATGGGTGATTATAAGGAAAGGGAGATGAAAAAGAGAGGCCAAAAACGAAATCCAAAAAGGCAAAAACAAGTGGAATGAGAAGAGCCAATTTGGAATGTTTAGATCTTCTTTTTGAGTGCATTCGAATGAGATTTGATAAAAACTCAAAACATATACATGACTCAATTTTTCATGTAGAATTCAAATCTAAAGTCGGATCAGTGATTCGAATAACTTTTGAAGATGATTTTTCTGAATTTTTAAAATAGGACTATTTGGGGTTATCTCATGTGGGGGCTAGAACGTGATTTGTTTGTTTTCGCGAGAGGAACGTGATGGTGCGATCATATTTTGAGGCTGAATTTATGCGGCGATTCATGCGATGATTTCGAGGTATGAGGTTTTACACAATATGCTCTTTAAATCTCTCGAGAGTTATTCCCTTTGAATTCTTGCAATTATTGAACTCATATTTGAATTGATAAATTCATTGGAATCTGGAAAAATAATTATTGAATTATTTTGATTCATGTGGTATAATTATGTTGTTATTGAGCAGGTTGTCATGAGATTTTAATATGGCACGGAGGTTGGGCACCCGTCAAAATTCCTACATCCCGGGGCTATGTCTTGATAAAGCATATGCGGATGTGGTGAGGCCTGGTGACCCATTGATGTGTTGTAGATGAATTTATTGATAAATGCTATTGAGATTCGGATTTGATTTGAATATTCATACTCGTGTTGTTACGCTTTATTCATCGTTAATATAATTGTTGAGCATCTTTCATGTCGTATTGTGTACTTCCCCATATTTTTTCTTTTAGTGGCAGGCTAGCACGGGTTTGGGCTCTATGGATTAGTTGGAGATTGATTTTTAACTTGGATATTTGGGAAGAATATTTTAGAGAGAAGATTTGTATTTATTTTTCTCGTATAGAGCATTTGGTGATTTATTTTTATTTCAAGACAGATAGTTGTATTATTTTGAGAGACAATTATTGTATTTAAGTTTAAGTATTGGGATTAGTGGGTTTATCTTGTGGGATTTTTTAGATGCTCTATACACATTGTTATTATGGAATTTGTTTAGTTTTATCGAAAATAGCCTTCCGTTCGCTCTCCTCGGGCGGGCGGGGTGTTACAGATGGTATCAGAGCTTAGGTATAAGACAACCCTCGGGTCATGGGTATTGGGTCTAGCATGCGAGTTAGACATATTTTCTTTGGAGATAGAAATTTTTGAGTATGTGTTAGGCGTCGTAGTGAGGATGTTAGGAATTGATTTGAGGACTTTAGTGTGTGATTTTTGGGATATAGAATCGAGTAGCATTTTATTTCGAGTGTTAGGTTTCGTCAAATTTCGAGGACGAAATTCCTTTTCAAGGGGGAATTATGTAATACCCCGTAATTTTGAGGAATTTATTTATGAATATGCTATATAATTTTAATAATATTATTATTTTATTAATTAGTATATTGATATTAACATTATATTTATTTTTATTTGAAATGAATCGAATATTTAAATTCAAATTTAATTGGCTTTTTAACATTTTGTAATGGTTTAAATATGTAAACTTGATAATTTTGAATTAAAGGGAAATATAGTAATATGAATTAGCTTAGGCTCCAAGCTAGGGTTTGAGAGAGGGGCTACATAAGGAATATTATGGGTGATTATAAGGAAAGGGAGATGAAAAAGAGAGTCCAAAAATGAAATCCAAAGAGGCAAAAACGAGTGGAATGAGAAGAGCCAATTTGGAATGTTTAGATCTTCTTTTTGAGTGCATTCGAATGAGATTTGAGAAAAACTCAAAACACATGCCTGACTCAATTTTTCATGTAGAATTCAAATCTGAAGTCGGATCAGCGATTCGAATAATTTTTGGTGACAATTTTTCTGAGTTTTTAAAATAGGTCTATTTGGGGTTATCTCGGGTTGGGGCTAGAACGTGATGGTGCGATCTTATTTTGAGGCTGAATTTATGTGGCGATTCATGCGATGATTTTGAGGTATGGGATTTTACATAATATTCTCTTTAAATCTCTCGAGAGTTATTCCCTTTGAATTCTTGCAATTATTGAACTCATATTTGAATTGATAAATTCATTGGAATCTGGAAAAATAATTGTTGAATTATTTTGATTCATGTGGTATCATTATGTTGTTATTGAGCACGTTGTCGTGAAATTTTAATATGGCACGGAGGTTGGGCGCCCTTCAAAATTCCTACATCCCGGGGCTATGTCTTGATAAAGCATATGCGGATGGGGTGAGGCCTGCTGACCCATTGATGTGTTGTTGAGAAATTTATTGATAAATGCTATTGAGAGTCGCATTTGATTTGAATATTCATACTCGTGTTGTTACACTTTATTCATCGTTAATATAATTGTTGAGCATCTTTCAAGTCGTACTGTGTACTTCCCCATATTTTCTTTTAGTGGCAGGCTAGCGCGGATTTGGGCTCTATGGATTAGTTGGAGATTGATTTTTAACTTGGATATTTTGGGAAGAATATTCGAGAGAGAAGATTTGTATTTATTTTTGTCGTATAGATCATTTGGTGATTTATTTTTATTTCGAGATAGATAGTTGTATTATTTTGAGAGACAATTATTGTATTTAAGTTTAAGTATTGAGATTAGTGGGTTTATCTTGTGGGATTTTTTAGATGCTCTATACACATTGTTATTATGGAATTTGTTTAGTTTTATCGAAAATAGCGTTCGTTTGCTCTCCTCGGCCGGGCGGGGTGTTACAGATGGTATCAGAGCTTAGGTATAGGACAACCCTCGGGTCATGGGTATTGGGTCTAGCATGCGAGTTAGACATATTTTCTTTGGAGATAGAAATTTTTGAGGATGTGTTAGGCGTCGTAGTGAGGATGTTAGGAATTGATTTGAGTACTTTAGTGTGTGATTTTTGGTATATAGAATCGAGTAGCATTTTATTTCGAGTGTTAGGTTTCGTCAAATTTCGAGGACGAAATTCCTTTTCAAGGGGGAATTATGTAATACCCCGTAATTTTGAGGAATTTATTTATGAATATGCTATATAATTTTAATAATATTATTATTTTAGTAATTAGGATATTGATATTTACATTATATTTATTTTTATTTGAAATGAATCGAATATTTAAATTCAAATTTAATTGGCTTTTGAACATTTTGTAATGGTTTAAATATGTAAACTTGATCATTTTGAATTAAAGGGCAATATAGTAATATGCATTAGCTTAGGCTCTAAGCTAGGGTTTGAGAGAGGGGCTATATAAGGAATATTATGGGTGATTATAAGGAAAGAGAAATGAAAAAGAGAGGCCAAAAATGAAATCCAAAAAGGCAAAAACAAGTGGAATGAGAAGAGCCAATTTGGAATGTTTAGATCTTCTTTTTGAGTGCATTCGAATGAGATTTGATAAAAACTCAAAACATATACATGACTCAATTTTTCATGTAGAATTCAAATCTAAAGTCGGATCAGTGATTCGAATAACTTTTGAAGATGATTTTTCTGAATTTTTAAGATAGGACTATTTGGGGTTATCTCGTGTGGGGGCTAGAACGTGATTTGTTTATTTTCGCGAGAGGAACGTGATGGTGCGATCATATTTTGAGGCTGAATTTATGCGGCGATTCATGCGATGATTTCGAGGTATGGGGTTTTACACAATATGCTCTTTAAATCTCTCAAGAGTTATTCCCTTTGAATTCTTGCAATTATTGAACTCATATTTGAATTGATAAATTCATTGGAATCTAGAAAAATAATTATTGAATTATTTTGATTCATGTGGTATAATTATGTTGTTATTGAGCAGGTTGTCATGAAATTTTAATATGGCACGGAGGTTGGGCACCCGTCAAAATTCCTACTTCCCGGGGCTATGTCTTGATAAAGCATATGCGGATGTGGTGAGGCCTGGTGACCCATTGATGTGTTGTAGATAAATTTATTGATAAATGCTATTCAGATTCGGATTTGATTTGAATATTCATACTCGTGTTGTTACGCTTTATTCATCGTTAATATAATTGTTGAGCATCTTTCATGTCGTATTGTGTACTTCCCCATATTTTTTCTTTAAGTGGCAGGCTAGCACGGATTTGGGCTCTATGGATTAGTTGGAGATTGATTTTTAACTTGGATATTTGGGAAGAATATTTTAGAGAGAAGATTTGTATTTATTTTTGTCGTATAGAGCATTTGGTGATTTATTTTTATTTCAAGACAGATAGTTGTATTATTTCGAGCGACAATTATTGTATTTAAGTTTAAGTATTGGGATTAGTGGGTTTATCTTGTGGGATTTTTTAGATGCTCTATACACATTGTTATTATGGAATTTGTTTAGTTTTATCGAAAATAGCGTTCCGTTCGCTCTCCTCGGGCGGGCGGGGTGTTACAGATGGTATCAGAGCTTAGGTATAAGACAACCCTCTGGTCATGGGTATTGGGTCTAGCATGCGAGTTAGACATATTTTCTTTGGAGATAGAAATTTTTGAGTATGTGTTAGGCGTCGTAGTGAGGATGTTAGGAATTGATTTGAGGACTTTAGTGTGTGATTTTTGGGATATAGAATCGAGTAGCATTTTATTTCGAGTGTTAGGTTTCGTCAAATTTCGAGGACGAAATTCCTTTTCAAGGGGGAATTATGTAATACCCCGTAATTTTGAGGAATTTATTTATGAATATGCTATATAATTTTAATAATATTATTATTTTATTAATTAGTATATTGATATTAACATTATATTTATTTTTATTTGAAATGAATCGAATATTTAAATTCAAATTTAATTGGCTTTTGAACATTTTGTAATGGTTTAAATATGTAAACTTGATAATTTTGAATTAAAGGGAAATATAGTAATATGAATTAGCTTAGGCTCCAAGCTAGGGTTTGAGAGAGGGGCTACATAAGGAATATTATGGGTGATTATAAGGAAAGGGAGATGAAAAAGAGAGTCCAAAAATGAAATCCAAAGAGGCAAAAACGAGTGGAATGAGAAGAGACAATTTGGAATGTTTAGATCTTCTTTTTGAGTGCATTCGAATGATATTTGAGAAAAACTCAAAACACATGCCTGACTCAAATTTTCATGTAGAATTCAAATCTGAAGTCGGATCAGCGATTCGAATAATTTTTGGTGATAATTTTTCTGAGTTTTTAAAATAGGACTATTTGGGGTTATCTCGTGTTGGGGCTAGAACGTGATGGTGCGATCATATTTTGAGGCTGAATTTATGTGGCGATTCATGTGATGATTTTGAGGTATGGGATTTTACATAATATGCTCTTTAAATCTCTCGAGAGTTATTCCCTTTGAATTCTTGCAATTATTGAACTCATATTTGAATTTATAAATTCATTGGAATCTGGAAAAATAATTGTTGAATTATTTTGATTCATGTGGTATAATTATGTCGTTATTGAGCAGGTTGTCATGAGATTTTAATATGGCACGGAGGTTGGGCACCCGTCAAAATTCCTACATCCCGGGGCTATGTCTTGATAAAGCATATGCGGATGTGGTGAGGCCTGGTGACCCATTGATGTGTTGTAGAGAAATTTATTGATAAATGCTATTGAGATTCGCATTTGATTTGAATATTCATACTCGTGTTGTTACACTTTATTCATCGTTAATATAATTGTTGAGCATCTTTCATGTCGTATTGTGTACTTCCCCATATTTTCTTTTAGTGGCAGGCTAGCACGGATTTGGGCTCTATGGATTAGTTGGAGAATGATTTTTAACTTGGATATTTGGGAAGAATATTTTAGAGAGAAGATTTGTATTTATTTTTGTCGTATAGAGCATTTGGTGATTTATTTTTATTTCGAGACAGATAGTTGTATTATTTCGAGAGACAATTATTGTATTTAAGTTTAAGTATTGAGATTAGTGGGTTTATCTTGTGGGATTTTTTAGATGCTCTATACACATTGTTATTATGGAATTTGTTTAGTTTTATCGAAATTACGTTCCGTTCGCTCTCCTCGGGCGGGCGGGGTGTTACAGATGGTATCAGAGCTTAGGTATAAGACAACCCTCGGGTCATGGGTATTGGGTCTAGCATGCGAGTTAGACATATTTTCTTTGGAGATAGAAATTTTTGAGGATGTGTTAGGCGTCGTAGTGAGGATGTTAGGAATTGATTTGAGGACATTAGTTTGTGATTTTTGGGATATAGAATCGAGTAGCATTTTATTTTAAGTGTTAGGTTTCGTCAAATTTCGAGGACGAAATTCTTTTTCAAGGGGGACATATGTAATACCCCGTAATTTTGAGGAATTTATTTATGTATATTGTATATAATTTTAATAATATTATTATTTTATTAATTAGGATATTAATATTAACATTATATTAATTTTTATTTGAAATGAATCGAATATTTAAATTCAAATTTAATTGGCTTTTGAACATTTTGTAATGGTTTAAATATGTAAACTTGATAATTTTGAATTAAAGGGCAATATAGTAATATGCATTAGCTTAGGCTCCAACCTAGGGTTTGAGAGAGGGGCTATATAAGGAATATTATGGGTGATTATAAGGAAAGGGAGATGAAAAAGGGAGGCCAAAAACGAAATCCAAAGAGGCAAAAACGAGTGGAATGAGAAAAACCAATTTGGAATGTTTAGATCTTCTTTTTGAGTGCATTCGAATGAGATTTGAGAAAAACTCAAAACACATACCTGACTCAATTTTTCGCGTAGAATTCAAATCTGCAGTTGGATCAGCGATTCAAATAATTTTTGGAGATGATTTTTCTGAGTTTTTAAAATAGGACTATTTGGGGTTATCTCGTGTTGGGGCTAGAATGTGATTTGCTTATTTTCGCGCGAGCAACGTGATGGTGCGATCATATTTTGAGGATGAATTTATGTAGCGATTCATGCGATGATTTTGAGGTATGCGATTTTACACAATATGCTCTTTAAATCTCTCGAGAGTTATTCCCTTTGAATTCTTGCAATTATTGAACTCATATTTGAAGTGATAAATTCATTGGAATCTGGAAAAATAATTATTGAATTAGTTTGATTCATGTGGTATCATTATGTTGTTATTGAGTATGTTGTCATTAGATTATAATTCGACGATCGTACTATCACTAAGTCCGTAGTGCTATATCAATAATGAGCTAAATTTTTCCACTGAGTGACAAATCTGATATAACCTGAATCACATTAGTACATTCCCTATGAACTGAGATCAAATAACACGAGACACATATAATCTTTGAAGTGTCCAGAATAATATAGTTTATACATGAGCTCAACCCCTTTTCAGGTAAGATGTCACAAAATAACACATCCTTTCCTAGAGCAGCAAACACAATAGCCTTACTGTAATTGTCCACCATTGCTCAAACAATCGCTAACCAGTCCTTTCCCAGGATAACATCATACTTACATAGCATCTCTCTCATATACGAGAAAATCCAGTAAAATGCGTCCTCTCAATGTTCACACTCTCTCCCCTACAGATGGAACAAAAGAGATCCCCGCTACTCAATAATAAATACAAACACACAGTATTAATACTAACGATACATCCACTGAACCCATCTCATGCGTGAATCTAGTGATAAAAAAATACTATGACTCACTCATGTCAATCAAAACATACCCCATTTTATGAAGGATAAAATCCGTACCTTCCATTGCCAATGGCATTTGCTGTTCAAATGGTTCCTTGACGCAATTCTCATGTCTAATCTAAACTAAAAACTTCTATAACACTTACCCCCACTGGGAACCCTTCTCCTGTCCCCTATCTCTTTATGGAAAAGATCGGCGCATGTGTTCCTCATCTCCACATATAAAATACCTACCTGAATAATCCCCCTATCTTTGGCCCCACTGGCCATGTTAGTGTTGTCTTACTCTCTGGCTCTGGTAGCCTTAGTCCTAATGGAATTGTGTTGAATGCTCAATAAAAAAAGAAGAAGTGTCATCTAACTCTGAATACGATTTTGACTTGGATGATATAGCCATTTTTTCAAAAAAAAATCAAAAAGGATCTCAAACATAGAAAACTAAATACTTCCACAAAAAATTAATTTTTTGAGAAAGATAAAAACTATAAATCGAGAAAGAAAAATGTTAGAAAAAAAGTAACATTACCTAAAGAATGATAAAGAGATATGTTATGAGTATAAAGGTAAGGGCCACACATATCACTAGTGTTCTATGAGATGAAGGAGACAAGGCAAAGGAAAGTTGTATGCCAAGCCTAGAGAGAGCAATGCCGAGTCGATGAATTCTGGGGACGAATCACTTCATGGACGTAACATCACCGCGTTCATGGCTAGTCCTGTTAGTACACCTGGTGCACCTCATGCCAATGAGGAAGCTACTAAAAATGTTGATCTCAATAGTGAGTATAGTCATTCCGGTGAGAGTAAGGGAGAGGATGTTTTTAGTGGGAGCGAGAGTCACCTTTAATGTGCCTTCGCATATCTTTACGATGTGTCATTTACAGCGAGGAAACAAAATGAAGGTTTAATAATTAGATTTTTAGCCTTAAAGGAGGAATTGAGAGATGCAAGATAGAGCGATTCCTCGATGAAATTTTGTTTAGGACAGACGGTCGTTTTAGTTAAGATAGAAAATATTTACTTGACCAGTAAAGTGTCTAGTCTTACGAGAGATTTTCAAGCATCAATGGAGACTCATGAGAAACTTGAATCCCAACTCAAGAAATATTTTGAGCGTTCTCAAGAGGTCAAGGTTACTATATAGGATACACCAAAGAAGGTTGGAAAGATGCTCGTCATTCACACTTTAGGCTTTAGGGAGAGGTAAGGAATATGTTATGATGGTGCATCCACTTATCATACCGCACCGGAGCTAATTCCTAAATTTGGGGAAGATCCTTATAGGATTTAACCTAAACCAAAAAAGATAGTTCAACCTGCCAAAGATAACCAAGATAGAGCATGCCAAGTTTATTCTTTAACCTTTTGCGAGAAGAAATGTCACCTTAGAGAGTTTTTCTACAACTTAGATAGAACTAGACGTACAAAAACTCCCATGCACACCTATAGTGACTTTGCTAGTTTCAGAGAGTAAGTTGACTTCCTGGTCCCGAATTCACAAAGATTAATGGAAAAATTTCAACGGATGTCTATGCCATTTGATAACGCTTATAGTGCTCCGACTAGAGACAATAAAGATAAGGGAAAACAAAAGGTTACGTCTACTTGGGTACCGAAGCAAGAAGAAAAACCCCTTGTTGTCCACGTTGCATTCATGTTTGGAAAAAATCCTAATGGTATTTGATAGTGGGTTCTATAGGCACATTACTAGTAACATATCCTTTTGTAACCACCTTTAGAATCACAAGGAAGGTAAAGTTACTTTTAGAAATGGGAGTAGGTTTAATATTTTAGGGCGAGGATGTGTTGAGATACCCATATTCCCTAAACTAGACAATGTGTCATATTTGAAAGGGTTAAAAGAGAACTTAATTAGAATAATCCAACTATACGATAAAAACTTTGCGGTAATGTTTGATCGGTACAAGTGAACTTTTTTTTATCAATCCGGTGAACTTCTACCACAAGGAGTGAGGACCGAAGATAATTCTATGGGATCATTCCCAAGTCCTTCTTTTTATGCAACAGTGCCATGGTACCATGGTATCCTCTATAGACCTTTGGCATTAATGACTATGTCATGTTAACTTTTGAGATCTTGAGAGTTTAGTGAAAAAGTACTTAGTTCTGGCTTACCATCACTTGGGAAACCAACTTTATCGATTTGTGGACCTTGCCAAGAAGAAAAAAATTCTAAGTCCTCATTCGAAGTTGAATACTGTTACCACCACTCGTGTTTTGGAGCTGATTCAGATGAATCTTGTGGGTCCTTCTCTCTCAAAGAGTTTATGTGGGAAGAGATACAGGATCCTTGGTAACTCATTTATTTAGAACACTGATATGAACATGTGTAATGTTTTTGATAATATTTTCGGTGTCCTGTGTGTTGCTATTATCGCCATTGTTGCCGTTATGTTGTCTTTTTAGGCTTGACTGAGTTGCTATAGTAACCTATCGTACTGTGGACTGAGGAAATTATTGTTCAAAAAAGTCATTGTTCATTGTACTGTTCACCATTCATTGTTCCGTAGAGAATTGGTATTAGAGCCACTTTAATTTTATATAATTATATACTAAGTAATATTATTTAATGAAAAGAGAGAAATTACAACTTATAAGACTTGTGTTTTATTTTATTGAATGTATTCTGAAAAACAATTTATAAGAAGACAATTATCTATTCAATATAAAATTGTCGAAAACTATACAAAAGAATTTGAAGAACATATATTCAATAAAGACTATATAAACGCAACAATTAATAAGTGGGTAATTAAGATTGTAAAAGAGAAAATTCAATATTTTTGGTTAGAGTTAGAAATATTAACTTGAAAGGGAAGATTAGGGTAATTTATTCATGCTCACTGAAAAACAAAGTATTAAAAAATCTATCACTTTTAGAAAAAAGATTATAAAAACTCAACAAAAACACTATAAAATATCTATATCTAAAAGAAACTATAAACATGCAACTACTAGTAGTAATATAA
Organism: Sambucus nigra; assembly: GCA_949130495.1. Lineage (NCBI taxonomy): Eukaryota > Viridiplantae > Streptophyta > Magnoliopsida > Dipsacales > Adoxaceae > Sambucus > Sambucus nigra. The sequence continues at coordinate 448,116,672 of OX422212.1, read as the reverse complement.
TAAATAATCAAGAAGCCGGAATAATAGACTTGCAAACAAAACTAAGAATATTATCAGAAAAAGGTAATCTATAGTATATGAGGAATAGTATTTTAGAAAAACCGAAAAAACTAGAAGATAATCAAGATTATATTAAAGAAAAATTAGACCTTATAAATACTAGAACGGTTAATATAAGATACGAATTAGAAAAACTCACTAAAATCCTACAACAATAAGAAACAACAAAAATAAATGAATTAATAAAAAAAATTTAAAGAAGTAAAGTAGATACTAAAATAACTAAAACCAAATTAAATCTTTTTTATTCTAAAGATGACGTCAACAAGCAAAAATAAAGAAATTTATAGGATAGAAAGTATACATAATAATGAAGAAAACACTAAAAAAATATAGAGAAATGTATTCAACAGACAAAAGGACAACAACTGTATAAAAGAACATATTAAAATTTGCTAATAAACCTCCGATCATTTACTTCAACAATAGTTAGTTTTCAGGATGCAACAGTTTGTAAATCTTTCTTATAATTCTAAGTTTTCTTCAGATGTCTTGTAAATTTATTTAGTAGTTTTAATTTCCTGCAATATATTCTGTAAATTAGTTGTAATATCATGTTTTGATGAAAAAAGAAGCAACATGATGGACCGCCTTTACTAGCCCTGACGGACACTTTGAATGGTTAGTAATGCCCTTTGGGTTAAAAAATGCACCACAAAATTTTCAAAATAAAATGGATATTATATTTAAAAAAAATTCGGACATCAGTATAGTATATATAAATGATATTCTTGTATTTACCAATAGTAAACCAGAACATAGAAAACATTTACATGTAGTTTTTAAGAATTTATAAATCAAGGATTAATAATAAGTGGTAAAAAGATGCAACTAGAAAAACAAGAGATAGAATTTTTATGGTTATATATAAAAGGACGAAAAATCGAACGACATGAACATATTGTAAAAAAGGTTTTAGAATTTCCAGATAAATTAGAAGAAACCAAAAATTTACAAGCTTTTTTAGGATTATTAAATTACTGTCGATCCTTTATCCCTAACTTGTCAAAACTAATAGGACCATTGTATAGTAAATTAGGAAAAAATGAGTCGAAGGAGAAAGAGATGTTTTCTTTTCTTGATTAATTTTTTCAAAAGGTGAACAATAGATTCTCGTGTATCTGATTTCTTATTCATTCGGTCATTGTCGTGGTTACATCATTTCTTGGTTCATCTTGTTTATTTGTTTTTGCTGGTGTCATTTCTTACATACTTGTGTTTTTTACCCTTCCATCATATTACCAGTATTGTGCCTGGTTACTGAATCTATGGAATCATCTGAGTCTGAATAGTCACATGGAGGATGATGATACAGAAAAGCACTAGTAGACATAGAAGTCCCCCATTCATGGTTACAAATCATTCAGAAATCAAAATAAGCAAAGCTAGAATGGTAATTAATTATAAAAGACTAAATGATAACACTTATGATCATAGTTATAAAATACCTAATAAGGAAGAATTAATTAATAAAATTCAAAATAGAAAATATTTTTCAAATTTTGATTGTAAATCAGGATTTTGGCAAATAAGTAATAAAAATGAAGAAGACATTTTTAAATCTTGTTGAGGAAATTTTAATTAATCACAAAGTAGGTTACCATCTGCAGATTTAGAAATATTAGGAGCCATTAATACTATAGAAAGATTCAAATTATTTTTAGGAAAATAATTCTTAATTAGGACAGACTATGATAATATCGTAAAACACTTTAATAAAACTAATCAAAGTAAATAAGCTACAAAAAGATGGTGTAGTTTTATTTACAATATTACAGGTAAACACGTGATGGTCGATGATTTTTCTAGATACTCTATTATAGGATTCCATGGACAAATGTCTGATGCAGGTAAGTTCCTAATAACTTAGTGTTGTGTCCTACAAAACCAACACAGTGTCACTATTAATTGGATGTGTAGTAACAATGACATTAAATTTAAAGAAGCCAAGGTGGATAACTATTATGATGGTGTGGGAATCAGATATGAGTTTTTGACAGTTCCTACTCTATAAGAAAATGGAAAGAACTAGATAATATAAGAGATGAATAGATCCATGCTTCTTGGGATAAATGTGGCTATGCATTTTTGGCGAGAGGCAGTGAGTACGACATGCCATACGGTGAATAGGGTATATCTTTGTCTGCACATTATACACATGTCTTATGATTTGCGGATAGGAAATAAGCGTAACATATCGTATTTTCGTGTCATTGGGAATACTTTCTACATTTTTAGAAATATAGAGCACTTAGGAAAGTTCAACTCCTAAGGGGACGAGGGGATGTTTTTAGGTTATTAAACGATGAGTAGGGCTAGTAGGGTTTTTAACCTTATACACTCTAAGGTTAAGGAGTGAATAAATGTCATGATTGGAGATGATAAGAAGTCAATATCTATTTCTCCTAACCCATAGCATGAGGATAACGAAGCCTCCGATAATGTTCTCATTCATCGTCATACTACCTGGGTGGACTCCATTTGTAATTTAAAGGATCCACCCTCTTGGGTTTGAAAAAGTCATGACCCTTCCGCTATATTTAGTGCTCTCACACTAGATGATAAGATTCATGCTCAACTCAAGAATATGACTAGATATCTATGCCATACCTTCTTAGTCAAGCCCAATAATGTGAAAGAAGAACTCAAGGAACATCATTGGATATCCTTTATGCAAGATTAGTTTCTTTAGTTTTGCAAGAACGATGTATGTGATCCCACGACCTAGTGAGACAAATATGATACGAACCAAGTGGATTTACAAGAAGAAGGTGAATGAGAATGGTACCATATTTTGGAATAAAGATTAGTTTTTCGCTCAAAACTATACACAGATTAAAGTTGTAGACTTTGACGAGACATTCTTTTTTGTTACTAGGCTTGAGTCTGTCTGTTTACTACTCAACATATCACGTAATGTTCACTTCAATTTATATTAGATGGATGCCAAGAGGGTCCTTCTGAATGAACTTTACAGGGGGAAGTTTATGTGGAACAACCAAAGGGGTTTCAGGACCTTAAGATCCCGGGACATATTTATTATACTAAGAAGGACTTGTATGGTTTGATATGTTATATTCTCTTAGCTCGTGACTTCAAGATAAGGGGAGTAGATAAGACGTTTACAGGATAGGGGGTGTTGCTATCTTGGTTTCCCAAGTCTATGTGGCTGATATAGTATTTTGATCCACGTGCTCCCCACATGCTCACACTTTTGAGGAAAAGATGAAGAGAGAGTTTGAGATGAGCATGGTTTGTGAGCTTACGTTATTCCTCTATCCCCAAATTCGTTAAATTGAGGATGGTATATTCATATCTCAATCCAAATATTCAAGGGACCTCATAAAGATATTCAATTTAGACCCCGCTAATCACTCACTCACCCCTATGAGTACATCGACTTAGCTTTAGGTAAGGACATAGAGAAAACCCTTTATTAGTGTATAATAGGTAGTCTTCTCTACTTGACTTCTAGTCGTCCTAATATTGCTTTCAACGTTGGATCATGTGAGAAAGACCAGACATCCCTAAGAGAGTCTCACTTACTTTCACTTAAATTTATAATAAAATATGTGAGTGACACTCTTTCCTGATGACCGTTTGCCCACCTATTCTATTACGCCCTGGCCCGAATTTATGGATTTCCCATGGTCAACTCAGTAGGACACAACCATTTGGTTTGAAGTCCAATGAAACAACCTACACAATGTTTCTAGTCTAGTTAATTAACATCTCACTCATTTAGCATGCGATTTCCATTTAAATCAACCTACGGGAGGGACCCGTGAGAAGTGTTCTCAGAATCCAAGCATATAGAGCTACTAGCATGAAGTAAAAATAATACTTACACATACAATGCTTTCAAAGTAAGAAACCTCGTCCAACCTGCTGTAATAAAGAAAAGTGTGACAACCCGAATATAATTACGATAAATCATGATTAGCTTATGTGATATGAATAATATGTTATTAGTATATATATAATGTAAGTAATTATGTTTAGTTCAATCCTACCTTCATAAAGCTTCAAATATCGAATTAGTTACAAATGTGAAATTTTAAAGTTTTCGGTAGGAATGCTCCGGTTAGAGACTAGTTTTGACCTTGATGACGTAATAATGAACTTGAGGTATAAACTAGATATTTGTATATATATGAGTTAGGTTTATAACAAAACAAACGGTTCATCGAACGGACATCCGAGTGGGAAGATATTGTCTTTTTACGAACAGGAGGTAAAGTAGTCATTTAGCCTTAAATGATATTTTGTTTTATGTAATGCCACATGTTATATTTTGATTGGACCAAGAGGGGGTGGCCTTATGCGGACTTAAAACCCTTTAATGAAGCTCTTCCTTCAGCATATTTCAGCCATGGAAGAGTTTTAACCTAAGGAAAGAGAGTTTTAAAGTTTAGGAAGAAAGAGTGAGGAGAAATTGAAGAAAAATTCGTAGAAAAATTACGTAAAAGCCCCTAAAGTATTTCCTTATATAAATCTTGTTTATTTTTGGTATTACTTATTTAAATGATTGAAATAATCATTTGTTTACTGAAATTCCATGTCTTGATATGTACTTATGGATAGATGTACGTTGAAGTAAACTTGAATGTGTAAACCCTTGAGATTGTTTTATTTAGGAACCTTGTTTATTCAAACTTCCATATATTTCTCTATACTTATTGGAATTGATTTATCCCAATTGGAGATTAACCTGGACTCATATATGTATGACATATCCGAAAATCATTTGAAAATACCAAGAAATGAGTCTTTGGTGAGAGTTTTAAGTTCGGGTATGAAATCTCCCCTAAGCATGAAAGTATGCTGCCATGTGTTCGATGTTTTTCTTGACATGGAAAACGAACCTTAAAAATTATGAAACTTTAATTTTATATTTTTCAATATGTTTACTGATGTTGGGTAAAATATCGTAGAAATTGATGATTTAGAAAAATTATGGAAATTCCTGGAAATTGAATGAACGATAAAAGAGCCTATAGGGTAGATTTGCTACGTGGTAAAGAAATGGGCATATCTTGCTCTAGCAGACTTGAAATGATGTACCGTCTTTTGTATTGGAATAATAATAAGACAAGGATTTAATTACCAAGAATAAATGAATTTATATTTGTTCTATGATTTGGATATGTTAAATATATTAACATGGATTTGGGTGGAACTTCACTTGTGATAAATGATTTGAATGGAATCATGTGATGCTTATGGATTGAATTATGTTTAAATCATTCTTTGGATTATTGATATTCTTATGATGATACTAATATTGTAAGAATGATAGGAAGGGAAGAAGAGCTGGTTGAACAAATACCGGATAGAGGCAAGGGAAAAGCCAGTTAAACAGTCGAGGTGAGTGTACTTATGATTTGTTTCATATATAAATATGAATATAGCTTTAAGAGCAGGATTTGTTTGAATAATTCGGTATTCAGGATCGGTTTGGATATTAAAATATCCTGGATTTGTTTGGGTCTCATGATCCAGGATTGGTTTGAATACTTTGGTATTCAGGATTTGTTTGGATATTAAAATATCCAGGATTTGTTTAGGTCTTATGATCTAGGATTTGTTATCGCCAATGAGCAGAATTATTTGGATCTTATGATCCAGGATTTGTTATTGCCAATGGGCAGAATTATTTGGATCTTATGATCCATGATTTGTTAATGCTAATGGGCAGGATTTTTCGAATTTTATATTCACATATTCGATATAGAATTGTTATTCTGTTGTAGGGAAGGAGTACCTCACTAAGCTTAATGATTACGGTTTTTATTTTAACAATTTCAGGTTCGTACGCTGCCAGCTAGGATACCATATGACCGATAACTTTGAGAGTTGCACCGTTGGAGAGAGCTAGGGTTTAAAAATGGGGATTTTATCGTTGTCACACTGAAGATTTTAATATACTCACACATTGTATATATTGATTTAGTATGGATTGAGTTGATCATAGTTAATCACAGTACTGTATGTCCGCTTAATTGTGACTCAGATATTGAATTTTATGGTATAAGAATAATATTATGTTCATTATGCACATTGTAGAGAAAAATATTGATAAATGAAGTATATTTTCCAATGGGCTCGAAATTATGATCCAATTCTTTTAATAACAAATGATTAGTATGGATATTGGGTTTGGGGTGTGACAATTAGTGGTATCAGAGCATGGTTGTTAATTCTAGATGTGTGTGATGGTTAGATGGCAATATTGAATTGATTTGATATTTATGAATTATTTATGTACTAATTAATAATTTAGTATTATAAACTATTATTATTGGTTGTTAGAACTTTATTGTATTACAGATAATTCCAGATGGAACATGGGAATGGACAACCTAGAGAAGAGGGAGTAGCTTCTCGTACAGACAATACTGAAGTAGAGCAAAGTGTTGCTGGAAGGGCTAGAGTGCAGGAGCAGCCTGCAGAGATGCAAATAATGGCACAGGCAATATTGAGGATGGAAGAACAACAGGAAAGAAATATGGCATTAATGGCAGAGCAACAAGATAGATATCTATAATCAAAGACTGTGGCCAGGATTGAGAGAGAGGCAAGGAAGGAAATGAAGGATTCCATGCATTAGAAGTTTTTGAAGTTGAACCCTCCAGAATTTTCAGGGTCAGTTGAACCTACAGAAGCTGAGATGTGGGTCAGGGATATAGAAACTATATTTGTAGTTATGAAGGTTCCAGATATCCGGAAAATGAATCTATCTGTGTTTAAGCGGAAAGGAGAGCCCAAATATTGGTGGGAAGCTAGCAACCATTTGGTTCCCAGGATGGAAGGTACTAATGTTATTACTTGGGATGAATTTATTAAAGATTTGTATGTTAAGTATTTCCCTAAAGATTATAGGAGGGAGAAGCTCAGGGAATTTATAAATTTGACCGAAGGGAAAATATTTGTGAGGGAGTATGATGCTAAATTTACTGCTTTATCAAGATTTTCTACTAAGTATATGCAGGATGAAGAGGATAAATGTAGTAAGTTTCAAGATGGACTGATTTGGCCTATTCAAAATAGAGTGGCCACTTATGAGTTAGAATATTATGCTTCTATGGTAAACAAAGCCACTATAGCAGAAAGGCAAATGAACCAAGGGGTGGCGAGTAGAGAGAGTTTTAATAAGAGTAGATTCGACGCATCTCACTCCAAGGGAGGTGAGGGTGGAAGTGTTAAGATGGAACCTCATAAATTTCAGAGAGGTGGTGGAGATAGTGGTAGAGGTCAGGGGAGATTAGGCAGAGATACCAGGGGTGGAGGATCTTTTGGTTCAGCCAGAAAGTCAGGAAGAGGTGAGGCCCCAATAGGAGGTGTTACATGTTTCTTTTGTAAAGAGGAAGGGAATTATAAATATGAGTGTCCTAAGCTTAAGGGAGTGGAATGCTACCATTGTTATCAAGTGGGGCATATTAAGAAGAATTGTCCGCACTTGGCAGAGACTCCAACATCACCTAGTGAAGCAGCAAGCAGAGTGTTACCTCCAGGCAGTGGAGCGAAAAGTGTGGGTAGAGGACAAGCTAGTGGTTCCAGGCCAGGTGGACGAGTATTTACAATGAAAGAAGCTCAGATTACTCCAGATGTGGTCACAGGTACACTTTATGTTACTGATAGAAGTGCTTATGTTTTGATTGATCCTGGTTCCACACATTCTTGTGTGTCCTATGCTTTTTTTGTATACCTGAATAGACCATGTACTCATTTAGATGCGGGGTTGGGTATTTATATGCCTATGGGGGATATGGTTGTAGCTAAATATGCTTTTCGTGATTGTGTTTTGACTGTGGGGTCTAGAGATACAGTTATAGATTTACTTCCATTGGATATTTCTGATTTTGATATAATTCTGGGAATGGATTGGTTATCTAAACATCATGAATCTATGGATTCTTTTTGTAAGGAAGTTATTTTTAATTTGCTTGGTGAGCCTGAATTTAAATTTGTGGGGGAAAGGAAAATTGTTCGCAGTTGCATCATTTCTGCTATTCAGACGAGGAAATTATTGAGTGAGGGTTGTGAGGGTTTTATTGCATATGTTCTTGACACTAGGAAGGGGTCTTTACGATTAGTCGATGTTCCCATTGTACGGGATTTTCCTTAAGTGTTTCCTAGTGACTTGCCAGGGTTACCTCCAGAAAGAGAAGTTGAATTTAGTATTGAATTAGCACCGGGGACAACACCTATTTCTATGGCACCGTATAGAATGACACCTGCTGAGTTGAAAGAACTTAAGATTCAGTTACATGATTTACTTAATAGGAGGTTCATACAGCCTAGTGTATCTCCATGGGGTGCACTTGTTTTATTTGTGAAGAAGAAAGATGGTACCATGCGTTTGTGTATTGATTATAGGCAACTGAATAAATCTAAAATTAAGAACAAATACCCTTTACCTCGTATAGATGATTTATTTGATCAGTTACAAGGTGCTAAAGTGTTTTCAAAAATAGACTTACGATTGGGTTATCATTAGTTGAGGGTTAAGGAGAGTGATATTTCTAAAACTGCTTTTCGTACACAGTATGGTCATTTTCAATTTCTGGTGATGCCTTTTGGGGTGACTAATGCTCTAGCTATATTTATGGATCTTATGAACCGGGTACTGCATCCTTTTATTTATTCCTTTGTGATAGTTTTTATTGATGACATTCTGATTTATTCCCGTGATATGGTTGAACATGAAAAGCATCTCCGAACTATTTTGAATGTGTTGAAAGATAAGAAATTGTATGCTAAGTTTAGCAAATGTGAATTTTGGCTATCAAAAGTTGTATTTTTAGGCCATGTTATTTATGGAGATGGTATATGTGTTGATCCCAAGAAGGTGGAAGCTATTGTAAATTGGGAGAGGCCCAATAATGTGACTAAGGTGAGGAGTTTTCTAGGTTTAGCTAAGTATTATATAAGGTTTATTAAGGGATTTTCTTCAATAGCCTTGCCGATGACTAAATTAACTCGGAAAGATGTTTAGTTTGAATGGAATTCTGATTGCGAAAATAGTTTTGATGAATTGAAAAAGAGGTTGGTAACTGCACCTGTTCTTACTATTCCACATCGTGGAGATGGTTTTGTTATTTATACTGATGCTTCACACCAGGGGTTGGGTTGTGTTTTTATGCAGCATGGTAAAGTTATTGCTTATGCTTCTAGGCAGTTGCGTACACATGAACGTAATTATTCTACACATGATTTGGAACTTGCTGCTATTGTGTTTTCTTTGAAATTATGGCGTCATTATCTATATGGTGAGGTATGTGAAATTTTTACTGACCATCAAAGCCTTAAGTATTTATTTACTCAGAGGGAGTTAAATTTGAGGCAGAGGCGATGGATGGAGTTAATTAAAGACTATGATCGTACAATTAACTACCACCCAAGGAAGGCAAATGTAGTTGCAGATGCTCTGAGTAAAAAGGCTTCGGGCAGGTTATCTTGTATTCAGTGTGCTAGAGTTTCCCACATCATAGAGTTGAGATTGATGGGAGTAGAATTGAAGCTAGCCGATAGGGACAGGTTCTTTGCTCATGTAAGCGTGAGGCCTTTGTTAGCTACCCGTATTCGTGAATTGCAAAGTCAAGATCCTTTTCTTGAGAAGAAACGACAAGATGTCCGAGATGGTAAGTCTGAAGATTTTTGTATTGTGAATGATGGCACTTTATTATATAAGCATATATTATGCGTGACTAATGTGTGTGGATTGAAAGAGAAAATTTTAGATGAGGCTCATAATTCCATTTATACTATGCATCCTGGTAGTACTAAAATGTATAGGGATTTAAAGGAGCATTATTGGTGGAATAATATGAAAAAGGAAATAGTTGATTTTGTTGCTAGGTGCCTTATATGTCAACAAGTGAAAGTGGAGCATCAAAAGCCTACTGGTCTGCTTCAGGCATTGCCAATACCGGAATGGAAATGGGATCATGTAACAATGGATTTTGTGGTTGGCCTTCTTCGATCTCCGAAGGGGTCAGATTCGATTTGGGTAGTGGTGGATAGATTGACGAATTGTCCGCTCATTTTCTAGCAGTTAAGACTACGTATACAGTTGATAGGTATGCTAGATTGTATGTTAATGAAATTATTCGATTGCATGGAGCACTGGTATCTATTGTTTCAGATAGAGACCCCACTTTTAAATCCAGATTTTGGGATAGCTTGCAGTATGCTATGGGTACTAACTTGAAGTTTAGTACGGATTTTCATGCTCAGACAGATGGGCAGTCTGAAAGGACAATACATATTTTGGAAGATATGCTTAGAGCTTGTGTGCTTGATTTCAAAGGTAATTGGGATGAATATTTGCCTTTGATAAAATTTGCATATAACAATAGTTTTCAGTCTACTATTGGTATGGCTCCATATGAAGCATTGTACGGTAGACGATGTCGTACACCGATATGTTGGGGTGAAGTTGGTGAAAGGAAGATAGAGGATCCAGAATTGATTGAAGTCAACACTGAAAAAGTGAAGATTATTCAAGATAGAATGAGAACAGCTCAAAGTAGACAAAAAAGTTATGCGGATAAACGATGAAAAGATTTGGAATTCCATAAAGGGGATTATGTGTCTCTTCGGATATCTCCATGGAAAGGAGTTATGAGGTTTGGAAAGAAAGGGAAATTAAGTCCACGCTATATTGGACCTTATGAAATCCTTGAGAAAGTCGAGATGGTTGCCTACAAGTTAGAGTTACCACCAGAGTTATCTCAGTTACATGATGTTTTTCAAGTTTCTATGTTAAGAATGTATGCAGCAGATCCTTCACATGTATTGGTCGAACAACCTATTGCGTTGAAAGAAGATTTGAGCTATGTGGAAGAACCACTTGCAATCGTCGATAGGAAAGAACAAATATTGAGATCAAAAGTGATCCCACTCGTGAAGGTTATATGGAGAAGGAATTACATGGAAGAAGCTACATGGGAGAGTGAGGATATCATGAATATGCTTTATCCGTATTTGTTTGATTCAGACAACCAAGGTATGTCAATTTCATGGACGAAATTTCCTAACGGGGGGAGAATTGTGACAACCCGAATATAATTATGATAAATCATGATTAGCTTATGTCATATGAATAATATGTTATTAGTATATATATAATGTAAGTAATTATGTTTAGTTCAATCCTACCTTCATAGTGCTTGAAATATCGAATTAGTTACAAATGTGAAATTTTAAAGTTTTCGGTAGGAATGTTCCTGTTAGAGGCTAATTTTGACCTTGATGACATAACTATGAACTTGAGGTATAAACGAGATATTTGTAGATATATTAGTTAGGTTTATAACAAAATGAACGGTTCATCGAACGGACATCCGAGTGGGAAGATATTGTCTTTTTACGAACAGGGGGTAAAGTAGTCATTTAGCCTTAAATGATATTTTGTTTTATGTAATGCCACATGTTATATTTTGATTGGACCAAGAGGGGGTGGCCTTATGCCCACTTAAAACCCTTTAATTAAGCTCTTCCTTCAGCATATTTCATCCATGGAAGAGTTTTAACCTATGGAAAGAGAGTTTTGAAGTTTAGGAAGAAAGTGTGAGGAGAAATTGAAGAAAAATTCATAGAAAAATTACGTAAAAGCCCCTAAAGTATTTCCTTATATAAATCTTGTTTATTTTTTGTATTACTTATTTAAATGATTGAAATAATCATTGTTTTACTGAAATTCCATGTCTTGATATGTACTTATGGATAGATGCAAGTTTAAGTAAACTTGAATGTGTAAACCCTTGAGATTGTTTTGTTTAGGAACCTTGTTTATTCAAACTACCATATTTTTCTATATACTTACTGGAATTGATTGATTACAATTGTATATTAACTTGGACTCATATATGTATGAAATATCCGAAAATCATGTGAAAATACCAAGAAATGAGTCTTTGGTGAGAGTTTTAAGTTCGGGTATGAAATATTCCCTAAGCATGAAAGTATGCCTGCCATGTGTTCGATGTTTTTCTTGACATAGCAAACGAACCTTAAAAATTATGAAACTTTAATTTTATATTTTTCAATATGTTTAATGTCATTGGTTAAAATATCATAGAAATTGATGATGTAGAAAAATTATGGAAATTCCTGGAAATTGAATGAACGATAAAAGAGCCTATAGGGTAGATTTGCTATGTGGCAAAGAAATGGGCATATCTTGCTCTAGCAGACTTGAAATGATGTACCGTCTTTTGTATTGGAATACTAATAAGACAAGGATTGAATTACCAAGAATAAATGAATTTATATTTGGTCTATGATTTGGATATGTTAAATATATTAACATGGATTTGGGTGGAACTTCACTTGTGATAAATGATTTGAATGGAATCATGTGATGCTTATGGTTTGAATTATTTTTAAATCATTCTTTGGATTATTGATATTCTTATGATGATACTAATATTGTAAGAATGATAGGACGTGAAGAAGAGCTGATTGAACAAATACCGGATAAAGGCAAGGGAAAAGCTAGTTAAACTGTCGAGGTGAGTGTACTTATGATTTGTTTCATATGTAAATATTAATATAGCTCTAAGAGCAGGATTTGTTTGAATACTTAGGTATTCAGGATTTGTTTGGATATTAAAATATCCAAGATTTGTTTGGGTCTCATGATCCAGGATTGGTTTGAATACTTCGGCATTCAGGATTTGTTTGGATATTAAAATATCCAAGATCGCCAATGAGAAGAATTATTTGGATCTTATGATCCAGGATTTCTTATTGCCAATGGCCAGAATTATTTGGATCTTATGATCCATGATTTGTTATTGCCAATGGGAAGGATTGTTCGGATTTTATATTCACATATTCGATATAGAATTGTTATTCTGTTGCAGGGAAGGACTACATCACTAAGATTAATTCTTACGATTTATATTTTAACAATTTCAGGTTCGTACGCTGCCAGCTAGGATACCATATGACCGATAACTTTGAGAGTTGCACCGTTGGAGAGAGAAGGGGTTTAAAAATGGGGATTTTATTGTTGTTACACTGAAGATTTTAATATACTCACACATTGCATATATTGATTTAGTATGGATTGAGTTGATCATAGTTAGTCACAGTACTATATGTCCGCTTAATTATGACTCAGATATTGAATTTTATGGTATAAGAATAATATTATGTTCATTATGCATATTATGCAGAAAAATATTGATAAATGAAGTATATTTTCCAATGGGCTCGATATTATGATCCAATTATTTTAATAATAAATTATTAGTATGGATATTGGGTTTGGGGTGTGACAAAAAGGGTATAACTCGAATGCCTAGTGGGAAATTATAACAATGAAATATAGAATTGAACGAAAGAAACGAGGCACTAACATGTTATATCTATGTGTCCATGAAATTATCTTTTATACACACACACACACACACACACACACACACACACACACACACACACTAGCGTATTGCTCATGGCTAAAGGCACGAAGAAAATTTTCCAAAGTATGTAATTGCAAAATGATAAAAAATTCCAAAGTATGTAACTGCAAAAGGGAAACAATTTCTGTTCTAAAAAAAACAAACTATAATTTAAAAAAGGGCCATAATATCCTTTATTTAAAGGAATATACAAACTATTTACCAAATAATAAATAGTCCAATAACTTATACAAAAAGTTATACTAACTACCACAGGATGCAAAATGGGATAGGTAAAAAAATGATGAAAAAACATTACACGAACCAAATCCGAAAATGAAAAAACGAAAGTGCCAACTTTAAAGTTTATTTTGACCTATTAAAAGTTATTGAAAATAACTCAAAATGAGGTTAGCCATGCACGGGTGATACGAATCCAATGGCGCCAAAATTTCCTCATTCCGATTTACGGTTAAAAAGTTACTTCATTTCTCCCAAAACATATTAGTTTAACTTGAAATAGAATAGTATTAAGGCAGTTCACCTACTGCTCAAGCCAACTAATAAATAATGTCTGAAATTTCAATGAGCGTATAAAGATCTAACTATTTAAGATATCATTGTCAAGTTTGATCATCAAAAATCCCCTCACCCCGCCTATTATCTCCATCACTTTCACATGCAATTTGTCAAACTACCTTTTCCTCTCGTCTTACATTCCTCATCCGCTTGCAAGGAGTCCTTTTCAACAATCGAGATAAATATTCAAGTCTCCTAAGAAGGCCCAAACATATTCTCTTTATAAAAAATAAATTTGAATCATTTTCCTTCTCAGGTCGATCGCATACAAAATTCTTTAAATGGCTCCCTATTGGCTTCGATCTTCCGTCAAATTGACATGAAGCTCCGTAAGTTCCACTAATACTTCATCCATGTTCGGAATCCACCTTCACTACTCCTCCATGGAAAACACCGATCAGCCAATGAATGTACATCCTGATCTGATGGTAGTCCTAGTTTAACTCAGTGCCAAGATTGACAACCTTCAATCGAGTTTCTTGATATGTAGCGAAACTGAATCCTAGTTCTCAAATAACTCGAGGTTCTATTTCCTTGTGACATGGGTCCTCCCACTCCTCAGCCTGTTTGGGATCCCGAAGAATATACCCCGCCTGCCAATTGGCCATTTCTAACTTAGCTCCCTATGCCAAACCTTGGCCTGCCAGGGCCTAACTTATCGGTACCTATTGATACCAAAGAAGAAGAAGTGAAAAAAGGTAAAGGAAGACCTCAAGATTTTATCGAAGAAGTTTGACCAAGTCAATATATTGGAGAACTATATGGAATACACCTACATGTCTCCCTATTCTAAAGCAAGATTGTCGAAGAAATTCAAGATGCCAATCATTGAGAAGTTCGATGGCAACGTATCCCCAATCATTCACCTTTGTAGCTATCACCGACCCATGACTCTCCTTTTTTCCCCTAGAGAAATAATGCCCTAAGTGTTCCAAGAGACTTTGAAGGACAACGCTCTTAGTTGGTTTCTATCTCCCGAGGAATCTAGAATCCATAGTTTGGAATATGTTTCCCGAGAATTCATGTCACAGTATAAGTACAATGAAGAACTAGAGATTACGCGCCATCATCTAGTTCTTCTCAAGAAGAACCCTGGAGAAACTGTTAGCAACTTCATTACAATATAGAAGGAGAAAGCTGGCACCATTACCAATCGTCCCTCTAAAGAAGAACAAGTCAACATAGTGAAGAATAATTCCCGATATTAGAGTAACTATGGGAGGAAAATATTACCCACACTTATGAGCTCCCCAGGAAGTAGGTGTCGAGATAGAAGAAGGTGTTACCACGATAAAAACCAATCCAAATAAAGTGTCCTAACAGTTCACTCCTAGGAAGTATGAGATGATTTATAGTGTAATGGTCTCAACCATCAACAATATCTCCCAGCCTGCTACCTCCTGGGCACAAGAAAGCCACTGTAATCCCACCAGAAGAGAATACACTGAGATCCATGCTCCCCCATCTAAAGTATATAAGACCTTGTTGATCTGAAACCTTATCAAACGTCTAGACCTCCATCCATTATCAAACCCACTTCCAAAAAACTTCAAAACCAATGCCCACTCTGACTTCCAACAGTCTTTTAGCCATACTACGGATCATTGCTTCCATCTCCGAAATGTGACCAAGGATCTACTTGATTTGGGTATAATCACCCCACCAACCAATCCTAAACCCAACACCACTCATAACCCACTTCTAACCCATACCAATGCTATCTTCCTAGAAAATGACCTAAAATTCGACCCATATACACAAACTGTGCCAAGTAAAGCACCAATCATACCCATATTTCCACCCAATCCACTCAAATTTTGCCCATATTTTCTCCTACACCCTACTTGATTCACCGAGTAGGTTATGTCACTCCTCATGAGGGTTTGTATTACCTTTCGTACCCAATCCTCAGTAAAAGATATGGAGTTTCCATTTGTTCTAAATCAACTTCTACATTTTGGGTTGAAGTTGCCATGGAAAATGTCCATCGATTATCAAAGATTTAGCGTCATGTTCTTGGAAAACTAGAAGTGGGATCGAGAGTAAGATGATTGGATAGTACTCGTTGACAAGATCATCTTGGATGATGAAGTGAATATTATGGCAATCATGTTCTAATATATCGATGAAATATGTAGTGTTTTTTATATATTCACTGCTTTAAAGCATCAAGTGAGGGTGGTTGGTCCTTTCACTCTCACACTTCCCTGTTGATTAGGAGGATTTATATGAAGAAGCCATTTATGACATGGAGATAATTAACTTCTCTTAGAGGGAAGACATCATCGCCACCGGATGGGGGATGGATACGATAGTTATGACGATGAACCATATGTGAGATGATCTCTTTTAGGGACCGGTGTGACACCCCGCCTAATTATTCCTGGGTGATCAGTCCTAAATCAAGTTAGAAAAGGTTTCTCAGTTGGTCCATTCTTAGCATCACTGTCGTCTTTTTAAATTACTAACCACCTAAGTGAGAAAAGTAGACTGGTGCCAATTTTTATCTTTCAATTAATTAAACTAAAAACTCATGCGGAACATACAACAATACACAATCACAGTTAATTAAAATAACCATCCACAAATAAAATACCTAACCGAATAAACCATCGGTCCAAATATCCAATACAAGTAAATATCAGAAAAACATCTCAACAAGACTACTACTGATAAATGAACTGTGAGCGACAAGCTCAGATAACTACTAGAGAGTCTCTATAAGAATGGAAGGAGGAGGCGTTTATCAAAACCCCGCAACATCCACATGTGCTGCAGCAAGGATACCTAGAATAGAGTCAAGCTTAGCGCCCTTGTGGTTGGACACCTAAAAGGTTTTTAAAAGAATTTTATAGCACGGGTTAGTAGCCAAAACATTTGAAAACATTTAACAAATGATTAACTTGCAGGAATAAATAAATATGCATGCTCTTCATATTTTAGTTAGTGCCGCACTCTCTTGAGGACTTTCTCACCCCTCCCCTAATGTGCACTACTAACGCTTCCAATTAATTTACTAGGTCCTACGCTCCTGACCCATTTCTTATTTTAACCCTTGAACTTTACCTACTCTAAACGAGTATGCCTTAAATCATGATTTTTAAGTTATTATAAACGTCAACTTATTTGAATCATTACTCCTTTTGATTTCATATAACATTCACACCAGTTATACATCTAATACATTTTTCACTATGTATTAATTATCCCCTATATAATTATTTACCTAATTATATATTTAATCATATTACAGTATTCACAAACATACTGAAATAGCAATTAATACAAACTTTCGACCGAGTAAGAATACTCACAAAATATAAGTTTTTCCCAAGTGCTATCTCACTAGGTTTATTCACGTAACCTAGTTATCCAAGTTAGATTCGCTCACTAACTTAGTTTAACATACACATTGGAGGCGGTCATATTCCTTTCCTGAAAGTGAGATGCCCCTCACCCAAATAATGGACGCTATGACCTGGGATTATACTCGCCCTACTCTTCAAGCTAGGGGATTCATCCACTACGCGCAACCTCTCCCTACAGCACTAGAGTATATAATAGTAATATTCAATCTCTGATATTAATGCACACACAGTATATATATATACTATCACGCACCGTATATATATATATAAATATAAAATGTCCCGGGTACACCATGTATTAAATCCGTAACACAAGCCTATTTAATTTATTAAGAGTTTATGGTCCAACCCTAATTATTAATTAATTTGCACATTAATTAATTTAATCACCTTTGGTGTCGCCCCCACCAAAAATTTTGACCTACTCTCGTAGCCCGAAATAACCTCACTCAAGTCTAAATTCCCGACTCTCGAATTTATAATCATGATGTGTCACCCAAAACTTCCTCAAATCCTAATTAACTTTACTTACGATTAATTAGGTTTAAACCCAAGTATTAATTTCTCCATAATTAATTACCTAAGTATTTTTTTTAATATAAATTTCTTTTATATACATAACTGGGCAGAACTGCCGAAATCTGCCGACCTTCGATCGATCGACCCCAGACCTTCGATCGATCGATCGAGCAGGTCTTGGTCTCCTTCGCGAAGACAGAATCAGCCATGGACGAAAATTCTCAAACCCTAATTCCTTCTACCAGTAACCTCAAGTCCTCTTAGCATTAATACATGTTAGAAACCTTAGTAGGGACCTCCAAAATATCCACCAACATCATCAATTCGTCCATTAACTACAATTTCTGAATTTGGGGAAAAATTCATCTTTAACCCTTAACCCATTTACATCCCAAATCACTACACCAAGTTCGTTTCTAATTATCCAGATATCATCCTACTAGATATGTATCAGTTTATAATATCATATTTCTACCAGAATTCTCATTCAAATTCGTAAATCAGATTGTTACTTTTCAAAACCTCATGTTTATGCCATGAACACCCAAAACGATTTTTTGATCAAACACATCACATGAATATGAATTTCAAAACAGATTTAATACTACTACAAGTTATCCACTTGCCTTAGGTTTCGTAGTGTCTGATTCGGAGATGAATTCCAAGGTTGAAGACGATCCTTGTTGGCTCTCTAGTGATCCCAAAATTGCCTTTAACTGTTATTAGGGTTCCTTTATCCACTTAGCCTTTTTCTAAAACTCTATCAGCCGTTATATCATTCCTCCAAATTCCTTAATTTACCTAATCCCGTTTTTTGCCTAATGGGCCATGCCCAAGTGACCCAAATGCCCCCCTGTGGGCCCGGCTATGTTTAAAAATGCCCTGTGACCCGTTTACTACCCCCGGGTACACTATTTCGACGATCTCGGCCCATCCGGACTCAACGATACACTCAGAATTGGCTCCGAATTAATTTATAAAAAAAAATTTCCCCTCACCCCTTTAGTCTATGCCGACTCCCGGTTGAGATAAGTGACTACCCTGTCATTAATACTCGAAATGACTTAAATAACTAATTACTATTCACTTAGTAAATAACTTCCCGTAAATATTAACCATTTATTCCTCGATTAATATTTAAATAAGATTTCCCTAATTAATTCAATTAAATTATGACTCACAAGTAATTTTAAATTCCCGAATTAATTAAATATTTAATGCATGAAAATGCGGGGTGTTACAACCGGTTGGGCGAAATCATTAAAGTAGCCGTATAACCAAAAATTGATAAAGAAATAGGGTTCTTGTTCTTCCCCACCCCCGTAAACCATATGACCATATCAGGGGGAAACTACCAAGATTCGAATCCTCATTCATCAAGAACAAACAAGGGAAAGGTAGTTGCGAAGGAACTCCCCATGCTAGTAATGAAAATGGAAGAAAGCAGTATCCTCTACCAACTTAAGAAGAATCAAGCCAACACCACTTTGTGGGGACTCTTTATGTCTTCTTAATTGCACCGAAATGCTATGCTAAACTCGTGTACTAGACCCATAGTCCCTTCTTCCATCACTCCAGAAGAATACAAGAACTTGGTTGGATGTTTGACCACTACTAGACTCCTTTTCTTCTTCGAATAGGATATTTTAAAAATCAAAACGGATCACATCTATGCCCTCAACATCTCCATTGAAGTAGTGGGAAAGATAGTCCCTCACACTCGTCGACAAAGGATCCATCCTCAATGTGTTCTCATTAAGAACCTTCAATTTTTTGGGGTTAAAATTAAGTTACCTAAGTCCTACTTCCATCATAGTACATTCCTATGATAACACCCACCGAGAGGTGAGGGTATCCATACCACTGATAATATGTACTTGCCCTATCAATCCCATTGTTGTGTTTCATGTTATTCACATACCCGCATGCTTCAACCTGTTGCTTTGTCGATCCTGGCTTCATGAAATTCTATGGGCATCCTCCTCCAATCATCAAAAGTTGAAATTCATTACCAATAGGCAAGTCATTACCATTTTGGGAGACGATGAAAGTAATAAAAATTCCAGAATAAGTAATCCAGTTCTAGAAATACAATATCGGAAGAATGAAATGCTTCTTTTTGGTTTCTGGGTTGATCCGGTTCCCTTACCGATAGGGGATGATTTTAAACACCGAGTCTGTCTAGAACACAACCCTCTCAATAATGTCAACGTGATACAAAATTTCAAAAATGTGGACTTTATACTCGGGCTAGGACTCGAGTAATGCCACTATGGAATATTGGAACCCATAGTCCTAAAAAATTCCTTTCCCCCATGTGGCCTCGATTATCAACCTCCACAAGAAAAACTCAGAACGCTCCACCAACCATGGTTAAAAAGAAGTCTAGAAGATGCGAGGAGTGTCTCAAGGGATTCCTTGAATAGGAGATTCATCAAAGAGGGTGAAGACTTCCCCTTTTGTGGATTTCCTTAACCATTGTATGATCATATAGATAAGAAGATGAAGCCAGGGATGGAGATATTCTTTCAAGACAGCTACTACTGGGTCAAAGACTACCAGCATCAGGTGAAACCTCTTAATCAGAAAGATGAAGCCATTACTGAGGTCTTCGAGGAAAGTGATTTCGAGGAAGCATTAAATCTACAGACACTAGAGCAGACACTCGACATGATCCATTCAAGCACTAAGTCGTCCGATCCGTCCACCCTGATCAAGGCCAATGATGCGCCTCTCCTCAACTGAAATATTATACCAGTCCTGCCTATTGAATTATAACCCAACCCAGTTGCTTACCTTTTCCTAAAAATGAAATGAACGAAGTCTTTGAGTATCGTACTGTAACATACATTATTTTTCTTGATGATTCTGATTTTGCAAATGAACAATTCTTAATCGATCTTAATAAGGTTAATAACAAATAACATAATCACATTCAAATTAATGAAGATGAAACTCTTGTTATTAATCTAAGTTCTTGTAGACAAAATAATGAGATTATGATAGTGGATATCTTCGCATGGTCCCACGATGACATACCCGACATCAGTCTCGAAATAGCTTAGTATGAGATACCAACTCTCCTAGAATACAAACTAATCAAACAGAAAATACGAACGCTACGTACTGAATTGTCACTCAATGTGAAGTATGAGGCAATCAAACTTTTGAATGAAGGATTAATTTCGGTGATTGAATATCCCACATGTCTAGCCAACATTATAACCGTACCAAAATTTGGGGGGAAATTCTGCATGTCCGTCGACTACCGGGATTTGAATAAGGCATGTACAAAGAACGATTACCCATTGCCTAACATCAACATGATTGTAAACAACTAGGCCAATCACACTCCCAAGTTATTCGTCGATGGTTTCGTAGGATACAATCAGATCAAGATGCACCTAGATCATCAAGAAAAAAACCACCTTCATCACCCCCGAAGAAACTTTCTGTTATACGGTAATGCCATTCGGGCTGAAGAATGCAAGGGCTACCGACCAAAGGGATGACACAACCAGTTGGCATGATATGATACACAAGTAGGCCAATGTCTACATACACTACACAAAAAACAACAATTTGGCACACCCTGATATTAAAAATCTAGCACAGCTTTAAACTGTGCCAAATTCTGGCATATTTTAATGACTATCTGGGACACTTTAAAGCCGTGCCAAAACTTGGCACTGTTTACAAGTGTGATAAAATTGAGCACACTTAACTAAAATATAAGTATCCAAAAAAATATAAGAGGGAGACTTCCCTCCCGTTGAAAATCCTAAAACCTCTATCCTCATTCCCACTGTGTTATCTCAACCCTCACATCTCTCACAATCGACCTCCCTATCTCTCACAAAAAGAAAGTGTTTTTATCTCTGTTAACCATCATTACTTTTTCCTTCAACCACAACCGACATCCACCCGATGCTAAACTACACCACCATCTGTTTTCATCTCTTGTGCCTCTGACCAGCCCAGGCGCTGTTCTCCACCCACCGTAGTTACTTTGTATGTCTCTTCAATTATAGTATCCAAATATCATATTATGTTATTATTGTATTAATACCAAATCTATTAGTTTAATAAAGAAAAAGAAAAGAGTATCCATATTTGGCTTTAAGGTTGTTCTTAATATTTAATATTTGTCTTCAATTCCAAATTAAGGGTTGTTCCTATTATTTGCGGAATATTGTCACTCTTTATGTTTCTTAAACCAAATCGATTGATTTAAGAAAGAAAAATTAAGGTTTATTGCAGATCTCTCGAGCATTATATGGTAAAGCGAAAATGGATAACAAAAAATTCCTCATTCTTACGTTATTAAAAAGGAGTCTTAAACAATATGCTTGGTTCAAATTTCTTCTAAATCTACAATTGGTTTAAAAATTTCAGCTGCAATTTTTTTTTATATATTTGAAGGTTATTTCCATAAGGTGTTAATCCTAGAGATGTGAGAATTTCAGTGTTACGCCACTCGACCACGAGGTCCGACTTCGTGGTATCTCTGATTCTTGCCACAGTGGAACTATTATTGATTTGTCACATATTTATGGCATAAAAGAGTGTCGCATTTCAATATTGAATTTAGTCTTGATTTATCAGCATTCTTACATTTCCTTATAAATAGACTGTCGAAAAAGGGGTGAGGGGGAAGTCCTATAACTTGGATTTGTCCATTCTGCTTCATAACGATTCGCATACAAGTAGTTAGTCTAATGTAGGTTTTTTTAACCATTTTTTCAAACTTGACAAAAAAGGCATTGACCTGATTAAAATTCCATAGCATATATGTCGGAATACTCCATTACATACATCTCAATTTATATCATTCATTTGGGTTTTAATAGGAAGAAATAGGTGGATACTAAACCTTCGTCGGGAGTTGATAAGTCCATACGTAGTGGACCAACAAAAACATCAAGTGATCCCCATTAAAACAAAGAACATAGGGTATTAGTAGAGGCACAATATTTGTGATTTAAATCAAGTTTCTTTTGCTTCTTTGAGAGATTGGGAGCAGGATGGAAAAGATATTAGGTTTGAAGCACCTATTCATGACAGGTTTTTTTGTACAGCATATCATCATTCATGGTGATTACGGCGATAACGAACGTGACAATGCCAACTTTTGTCCTAGAAAAGATGAATGTTCCCTAGCCATTTATCTCACTAGAGATCCACAAGCTGTAAGTGTGTACAAATTATGTAAACTCCATCAATTCATCGCATTTCTCTCTCTTTCTACATAAATTTGTTTTAAAAGCAAAAGATGAACAAACCTTATTGTATTTATATGAAATTTTAGGCCATAATTGCATGCAATATAACAATTCACAAAGGATTCCTACCTTAATTTCTATTTTTTTTTCCTACTATAGAGAAATGATGGAAACAATAGAGTGTATATTAATCACAAAATGGTTAGACGTGTCACATTTGGGAATGGTCTTACCTTTTTCAGTTCCATATAGGGATGTAATTATAATAAATTTTTCGTATTCTTAGCTCCAGGATATGTATCTAGGTCAATTACTCTTCAATTCATGTCCTTGAGCCATGGTTTCATGAGTGGAATGTAGGTACTCCGCACTCTTTGTCACACTTAATGCTTACATATATTTTTTTATGTACTCCAGTGCACTTACTGCATATAAACAAACCCCGACTTAATGATACCAATTTTGGATCTGGAGAACCACAATCTACACAAAACATATTTCCAGATATATATGAGAAACTCTTCAGCCATTCTTGTGGACTGGATGAAGATGTGTGTCCTTTATTTTCTTGGCGACTCCGATCTGTTGGGGTGTACGAACGTAAAAGGTCATAACGCTCAGCTCGTGATTTGTATTCAAAAAGCTCAGCTGCTAGGAAATGTAGATTGGTACTGATTGGCCTACTCTTATTAGTTTCTATTACGAAATAAATTATACTCAAGTGGCACAACTTGCTAGCTTGCTAAACACCAATATAGATTGGGATGAAATTTTGTTGATGTGTTTGATATGATTGGAACAAATACTGCACCGAAGTTTGTGGTTAGAGGTCTAAAACCATTTTTATTCAGGTTCCAATTTTTGATTGTCATGATCCTTTAGCCTCTTACTTTAATTTCTCGTGTTTAGTTATAAAGTCATTCAGATCTTGCCATTCTTCCCCAATAATGTAAACCCAATTTGAGTTTCAAAGAACACATATGGCATTGCATAAGTGACTTTTAATGTTACAGTTCTCTGATATTGTATCATTGGTTTGGTTTGTAGTTCTTAAGCACTTTGTTTGACGCTTCTACATTGATAAGATCTACAGCTAGGAAAATAATTCTATTGACAAAGCTGTGTAATTTAGCTATGTTTAAAATATCTATTGACGGTCTTATTGAAAATCTTGAAACTTATCCACATGTTTGTTGAACGTTATTTGATCTTTTTATGTTTTACAGTAGGATGCATTATCTCTGTATTTATTGTTCAAACCTTTAGATTTTTATTTTCAATATATACATCTCTTATAAAAAAAAATCTGTGGATTCAATATGGAGTAGGTTTTCCAATTTTAATGTTTTGTTGTATTGTTACTGTCCTAAATTTATTCACTACTTGACGTTCATTCTAATTCCCCTCATTAACATTTCAGGATGAAGCTGATGTATTTTCTGTTATCTTTAATATTGGTATAAGTCATAGGAGTTTTACCATCAGCATCATAAAGGATGTTTCTCAAGAGGTTAGTATGTCCTTATGTTAGCTATATTGGACGTAGTGTCATAATACTTATGTTTACATTGACTTCTTTATTTCATTATTTCTTTCTTATTTATTTTTAAATGAACATAAAACATCGAGACTTTGATCTTGTTTCGCTCGTGGAAGTAGTACATTCAAACTTTTTAAGAGTACATGCTTACAGTTTTATATTTATCATTACCTTTTTTCTTATAGATTTATTAGTTTCTCAGACACTAGTTAATGATATGAAGATAATTTGAAAAATATCTATATTAGGCTTAAAAACAAGTCGTTTGAGGGTGAAAACCCAAACTAGCCACCTAATGGCCCCGTAAGAGGCACAGACACACTGGACGGGACCAATGTAACTTGTAGGAAGTGATCAGGTAGTCGTGGGTCTCCTGATTCGATAATATGACAATAATTTGAAAATATCTAGATTAGGCTTAAAAATAAGTCGTTTGAGGGTGGAAACCCAAAATAGCTCCCAAACGGCCCAGTAAGAGGCACGAACACCTCACACATAACTAATGTAAGTTGTAGGAACTAACAACGTAGTTGCGGGTCTCTCATTTTGAGAATATGACGATAATTTGAAAATATGTAGATTAGGATTAAAACCAAGCCATTAGAGGGTGAAAAACCAAATCAGCCCTCAAACGGCCCCGTAAGAGGCACGAACACCTCGCACGACACCGATGTAACTTGTATGACCTGACCGCGTAGTTGGGGGTCTCTCGATTCGAGAATATCATGATAATTTGAAATTATCTAGATTAGGATTAAAAACAAGTTATTTGAGGGTGGAAACCTAAACTAGCTCCCAAATGGCCCAGTAAGAGGCATGAATACCTCGCACGTGACTAATGTAACTTATAGGAACTGACCGCGCAGTCGCGGGCCTCCCGATTTGGGAATATGACGAAAATTTGAAAATATTTAAATTAGGTTTAAAACTAAGCCGTTTGAGGGTGGAAACCTAAACTAGCTCCCAAACGGCTCTGTAAGAGGCACGAACACCTCACACGGGACCAATGTAACTTGTAGGAACTTACGGCGTATTCGTGGGTCTCCCGATTTGATAATATGATGATAATTTGAAAATATCAAGATTAGGCTAAAAAATAAGCCGTTTGAGGGTGAAAACCAAAAACCAGCCCCCAAACGGCCCTATAAGATGCACGAACACCTCGCATGGGACCATTGTAACTTTTAGGAACTGACCACGTAGTCAAGGGTCTCCCCATTTGAGAATATGGCTATAATTCAAAAATATCTAGATTAGGCTTAAAAACAAGTCGTTTGAGGGTGAAAACCCAAACCAGTTCCCAAACGGCCCCATAAGAGGCACGAACACCTCATACGGGACCAATGTAACATGTAGAAACTGATTGTGTATTCATGGGTGTTCTGGATTGAGAATATGATGATAATTTTAAAATATCTAGATTAGGCTTAAAAACAAGCTGTTTGAGGGTTGAAACCCAAACCAGGCCCCAAACGTCCCCGTTAGAGGCACGAACACCTCTCATAGGACCAATGTAACTTGTAGGAAATGACTACGTAGTCGCGGGTCTCTCAGTTTGAGAATACGATGGTAATTTGAAAAAATCTGTATTTGGCTTAAAAATAAGCCGTTTGAGGGTGGAAACCCAAACAAGCAACCAAACGGCCCCGTTAGAGGCACGAACACCTCGCACGGGACCAATATAGCTTATAGGAACTAACCGTGTAATGGCGGGTCTCTTGGTTTGATAATATGACAATAATTTGAAAATATATAGATTAGGCTTAAAAACAAGCCGTTTGAGGGAGAAAACCTAAACTAGCCCCAAAATGGCCCCATAAGAGGCGCGAACACCTCGCACGGGACCAATGTAACTTGTAGGAACTAACCATATTATCGCGGGTATTTGGGTTTGAGAATATGATGATAATTTGAAAATATCTAGACTAGACTTAAAAATAAGCTGTTTGAGGGTGAAAACTCAAACCAACCCCCAAAAGGCCTCGTAAGAGGCACGGACACGTATCACAGGACCAATGTCATCTGTAGGCATATTCACGGATCTCCCGATTTGATCATATGATGATAATTTGAAAATATCTAGATTAGGCTTAAAAATAAGCTGTTTGAGGCTGAAAACCGAAACCAGTACCCAAACGTTCGCACGGGACCATTGCTAACCACATAGTCGGAGGTCTCACGGTTTGATAATATGATGATAATTTGAAAATATCTACATTTGGTTTAAAAACAAGCCATTTAAGGTTGAAAACCCAAACCAGCTCCCAAACGGACCCGTAAGAGGTACGAATACCTCGTACAGGTCTCCTGGTTTGAGAATATGATGACAATTTTAAAATATCTTGATTAGGAATAAAAACAAGCCGTTGGAGGGTGAAAACCCAAACATGCCTTCAAACGGCCCCGTAAGAGGCATGAACACCTTACATGGGACCAATGTAACATGTAGGAAATCACCGAGTAGTCACGGGTTTCCCGATTTGAGAATATAATGATAATTTGAAATATCAAGATTAGGCTTAAAAACAAGCCGTTTGAGGGTGAAAACCCAAACCAACCTCCAAACATCCCCGTAAAAGGCACGAATACCTCGTACGGGACCAATATAACTTTCAGGAACTGACCCCGTAGTCACGGGTCTCTCGGTTTGAGAATATGATGATAATTTAATAATATCTAGATTAGGCTTAAAAATAAGCCATTTGAGGGTAAAAACCCAAATCAGCCCCCAAACGGGCCGGTGAGAGGCATGAACACCTCGCATGGGACCAATGTAACTTATAGGAACTGACCACATAGTCACGGGTCTCCCAGTTTGAGAATATGAGGATAATTTGAAAATCTAGATTAGGCTTAAAAATAAGCCGTTTCAGGGTGAAAACCAAAACCAGCACCCAAACGGTCCCGTAAGAGCCACGAACACTTCGCACGGGACCATTGTAACTTGTAGGAACTGACCGCATAGTCACTGGTCTCCCGATTTGAGAATATAACGATAATTTGAAAATATCTACATTAGGCTTAAAAACAAGCCATTTGAGGGTGAAAACCAAAACTAGCTCCCAAACGGTCCCATAAGAGGTACGAACAACTCCCACGAGACCAATGTCATTTATAGGAACTGACCGCATAATCACAAGAATTTAGATTTGTGAAAACAATAATAATTTTAATTCGTATATGCAAATTTTTAGCTTTGAATAAGATTTGTTTTTTAAAATTACTCGGTTACTAATATCGTCTCCTTTTGTATCTTATTTTTTTGTGGATAACATTTTTTCATTAGCTTTTATCTGCGTGGACATATGAAGTCAATGGTCTACAATAAGGAGATTATTTACTTAATGTCGTTAATATTCATAATTCTCTTTTCTTGTGTTATGGCCGTGCATGCTTTTATAGTTTTATTGTTAGATTTTATGGCCGTGCGAGCTTTTGTAAATTTATTGTTATATTTTATGGCCGTGCGGGATTTACATTATGCAAGTATTATATTAGTAGGTTTTAGAATGTCCAGAAAATAGAGGAAAATCTACCCAATTTTTTTGGTATGTGAACTATTATTACTTGTAATATTTTGAAGTTTGTATGTACATTAGTTTATTCACAACTTTCGAGATTCACAATTTGTGAATTCTCTTGTTTTCAAATAATTAATTTTTTTATCCAAAAAATTTGCCAAAGTTCAAAACCATGCCAAATGTGTATAAATTTTTGGCACGGTTTTTAACGGTGCCAAAAGAGAATCAAAATGTACTCGATCTGGTACAGTTATAAAGTGTGCCCGAAATATCAAACTTTGGCACAGTTTTAAAGTGTGTCAGAAGTGTTCCTATTTGGTCAAATCTGACACACTTTTGAGCTCAGCTAAAAAAAACTGGC
This sequence comes from Sambucus nigra, assembly GCA_949130495.1. NCBI lineage: Eukaryota > Viridiplantae > Streptophyta > Magnoliopsida > Dipsacales > Adoxaceae > Sambucus > Sambucus nigra. The sequence continues at coordinate 448,088,090 of OX422212.1, read as the reverse complement.
CATTTTGGAACACTTGATTCTGGCATAGTTCAAGATTGTGCCAGATTTGATCTGGCATAGTTTTAAACCTGGCCATATTGCTATTTTTGGTGTAGTGATATAAAATATAATTATCAAGTGTAATACCTGAGAAGGTCATGTTACCACTCTATGAAATTTTTTCGAATGATTGCAGTGATACCGAATGCGGTTAAACCTACAGAAATGTGTTTTTGTCATCACAAAAAGAAAGCTTTGGGGATTCATGGTTAGTTAGAAAGGAATCGAGGATGACCTTGCCATACTGAAAATGCCAATGCCCTGAATGGAGAAGGAAGTTCGAGCTTTCTTGGGAAAGTTATAGTATATCATCTAGTTCATCACCTAGTTGATTTTTATTTCCCAACCCATCTTCAAACTCCTCTGAAAGGATTCTACAAAAAACTGCAAAGAGACCTATCATGAAGTCTTTAACTGAATCAATCTATACCTTAACCGACCTCCGGTACTCATGTCACTGCAGCCTGGTCTCCTTCTACTCCTATACTTGACCTTATCACATAACACAATAGGGGCTTTGTTAGGCCAATACATTGAGGAACCTAGTAAAAAAAGAACCATTTACTATACTAGTAAAAAATTGGCTTAGTACGAAGTCAACTTCACTTCCTTAGAGAAAGAATGTGTTTCCCTAGTCTGGGTCAATCAAAATTTACGATAATTCATGCTCGTTTCTCCCAACAGACTGGTGTCCTAAATGAACCCCGTTAATTATTTTCTTGATAAACCCACCCTATCTAGCCAAATGGCCCAATGGCTGATGCTTGTATATGAGTTCAACATCATGTATGTCCCGCAAAAATTCACAAAAAGGAGAGCGATCTCCGATAACATTGCTGAATACCCTATGGGTGAGGTTGATGTTTGGGTCTTTGAATTCATGGGCGAAGATATTCACTACACCTCTCAGAGGACCTTCTATGGAAAAATGTTCTTTGACAACACTGCCAACAAAAAAGGATACTACATTGGGATAGTCGTGATCGTCTCTGATAACTCCCACACTCACATTGCCTTTAAGTGACATTTTCCATTCACCAACAATATGACTGAATATGAGGCATGAATTATTGGACTTAAAGTCACCCTCAAGATAGGAACAAATACATGTATGTCTACGGGGACTCCGCCTTCATCATCATTTAAGTCCTTAGAATATTGAAAGTCAAGGACGAGATGCTCCTACCCTTCCACGCCCACCTAGAAGAGCTGGTATTTCAGTCCCAATATATCACCTTCCACAACTTGCCCCTCGCAAACAACAGTTTAGCATATGACCTTGGTATCTTAGCCTCTGTGATCGACATACCTGAGGGAATAATGATGTCCCTTTTTATAATCCAAAAATAAGATTTCTCGACCCACTGCTTCCACATTGGGCTCATCACAGAGGAAGATCCAAATATGGTTGAGTGATGGTATTGAGATATTTGGTGCCTCCTTAAGCATGGTATTTATCCCTAAGACGCCAATAAGAAAGACCATACGACCCCCCGCAAATTGGCTGCCAAGTACATTATCTACGACAAAGAGTTGTTTAATAGAAACTTCAATGGAACCCATTTACACTGCATCGCAGCCTCTAACAATGAAGCAATGATGCAAAAGCTCCACAGTAGGGAATGCAAACTCCATATGAACAGTCATATGATTGCCAAGAAGATTTTCTGTTAAGGGTATTATTGGACCACTATGGTTCAGGATTGCAGCGTCTACATTTAAAGATCCCTAAAATGCTAGCAGTTTTCTAATCTCCGGCACATGCCTCTATGAGAATTATACAACATGGCCTCTCCCTGGTCGTTCTCCACCTAAGGCATTAACATCATAAGGAAAACCAGACCTAAAGCTTCCAATGAACAAGAGTTCATATTGGGTTTTCATTGATTACTTCACCAAGTGGGCCGAAGCTAAGTTATACGCAGTATTGCATGACAAGAAGGTAGCCATGTTTATTCAAAATAACACCATCTATCAAAATTGAGTTCCTGACTAGCTAATATCAGATAATGGGTTACACTTTAAATCTGAGGTCACAGAACTGGTCGATGAGTATGGGATTCACAGATACAAATATTCTCCTTATCGACCCCAAACCAATGGTGTAGTTGAAGTCGCTAATAAAAAACTCAAAGCCATCATCAACAAAATGATTGAGAATTAGCGAGATTTGGTCGATTGGATCCCTTACGATCTATAGGGATATCTCACTTCAGTGAGGACATCTACTGGGGATACCACTCACTCTTTAGTATATGACATGGAAGCAGTCCTACCCATTGAGATTAAAATACCTTCATTACATGTTATGCTTGAAATCAAAGTAAGCGATGAAGATTGGCATCAAAGTTGCCTTGGCGAATTACAACTCATGGACGAAAATAAACTGAAGGCTATATACCACATATAAGGACACCATTTCTATATAGTACAATCATTCAATAGAAGAGTCAAGGACCACATTGTCCGAAAAGGATACTTGGACTTCAATGAAATCATAGAACTCCTTTGGGACCCCAGAAGTAAATTCAAGCCAAACAAAATTGGCCCCATCATCGTCAATAAGATAATGTCAGGTGACACTTCTATGCTCGATTATCTTGATGAAGAAGAGATAGCGCATTTAGTCAACCAAGATCGTCTAAAAAAATTCTTCCCATAGTCCTATATATTGGTGCGCTAAGATTCCTCTCATCTCCATTCTATTTATATAAAAAAAAATCATTTCCCTCTACTCAGAAATATGTGGGGCCTGATCCTCTAAAAACATTTTTCTTTCAATATGAAACTCATGAAATTTTCAGAAACCCCCAGAGGTACGTTGTCATCTCATATGCTTTATATGGGTAGTGTTCCCTTCTTTTCAACAAAATGTTATTTTTTCTTACCTTCAAAAATGACAATTCATTTTCATAAACAAAAGGATTTTGTATTCCTTAGCGATTGGTATTGACAATTCAAATGTAAAACTCATCAAGAGGCATAATGATATGATCAAAATTATTTTTTATTCCATAATGTTAGAAGTAAGTAGAATTACACAAAATATCAGCAAAGGGAGTTAAAACAACCACCCTCCACTAACCAAACTATCCTAACCAAAATTCCTGTAAAAAAAGCATAAACAAACCTTCCTAAAATTATTCCCCAAAACATACAAACACATCCAAGTCATAAAAGCTTCACAAGAAATGAGCCCAACTTCTTAAAGACCCTATCTGCAGCTATCGAAATTCCCAGTTCCATCCGCATCTTATCCTTAAGGCCCACAAACTTCCCCCACCTAATTAGTATTCCTAAGGAGCTCCATATAACAACATGCCCTGACCAACTAGGAGAAAACCACTACTCCCCCCCTCTATTGTGTCAAAAAGGACAAACTATCCTTGGATAGTCTCCTCTTCCATGATCTTTGCCACAACCTACTTCCATGAACATTTCACATAGTCTCTTGACACAAGTTAGACCCTGCTTATGGATTCATAGATAAATGTAGACGGTCGACGATTCTCACACATATAACTTAACCTCAAGCACACAAATTCAATTAAGTCTTCCATAGGAAAGAAGTACAGTGCTCAATGAGGGATTATCTTCTCCCACCTGACTTGGCACAAAAGTCACCAAGGAAAATAAAATGATGTTTGCAAAACACTAACTAACTAAACGTACTGGTATTATCCCAATTCTAGAATGGGTTGTAGCTCTTCCCACCATGGCACTGACTAGCGCAAGCATCTATCTCCATTCTCCACAAACCAATTTACCCAATTCTCTATGGATGGGCCAAAACTGATGGAATAATGAGTGAAAAAATTTGGCACAGGTGCCAAGGGATATTCAGGGGGACCGCTAAATGGAATCTTTTAGCCAACCACATGAACAGCGTAACTGGGCTTCCTCTCAGAAAATCAAAGTGGCCTTCCCACCAAACATCTAGACCATTAGGGGTCTTCCACTATTACTTCCATTGGATTGATATGATATGACATCCATGTTGTAATAGCAACCAAATGAGGGTCCACCACGAGGTCCCCTATCACCGATAATATCCTTTGTATTAAGCCTAGGGCAATATCTCTAACATAGCGCCCATCGTTGAAATTCTACAGATGCATAGAATACATAGAATACATTTCCCCAATGACTAAGGGTTGTCCTGAGGAAGGGGAAATATGGATAAATTCTACTAACAGCGCCTGAGGAGACTAGGACAATTCGGGCATATCCTCCGCCGTGTTGGGAATAATCCCTAAAATGGATGAAAACTCCTAATAGGTCGAAAAGACCTCATCCAAACCAAAACATAAAATTTTATTATTAGGGTACCAAAATTGTGTTGCTACCACCAATATGTTCCAATAAATAGCCCGGTTACGCCATAAGGAGAGTAGATACAAATTGAAGTCTTCGTAGTCTATGTTATAAAGACATATGGCTTCTAGGCTCTCGAGATATGAAGAAAATTCTTCACTCGTTACAAGGTGAGTGCCATTTGGGAAACAATAAGGAAAAAGGGAAGGAATAAGAAAGAAGAGAAGATGTGAATGGGTTAAAAATTACAACAACTTTACTCTTCTTTTATACATACATACCTTGGCTAAAGACAACAAACCTAAAGGGTCCGAAATAAAACAATTCCTACAAAGTACTTTGGGATATAAGAAAGTGAAATCAAAGCCTTAACGTGATTTTACTGGACTCAGCTGATGATAGGTAGGACAAGGGGTATGGCAATCGGCAACCCCTTTATTTTAAACGTTTTTATGTTTTCTTCTTCATTAAAATAAAAAAAACTCAAAAAAATAAATCCTTATTTTTAAGACCCTCGAGTTATTTCCTCCAAACTTATCCATTTTATCCATAATTTTTTTAATATAAGTCTTTTTCTCAAATTATTTAATCTCTTTTCTAAATAGACATCCTATCATTTTTATAGTCTCAGCATCAAATTAAAAAGTGCATGTAGAACAAGTCATTAAATCAAGAATAAGCAATAAATATTTCGTCATATATATTATCATTTCCACGATTACATTCTTTTCAGGTGAAGAATAAATAGAAAAATACAAAGCAATAGGACTCAACCTGAACCCAATCCCCCCATCTCTCTCTCTCTATAAACCCTCAATATTTATGGCAGACGCATTTCCCCTGGCGACGAGTTATAGAGCCCCCACTCCCTATGTATGATCCTTCCTCCGAACTAGTAGATGGAAGCAGAAAAGAAGGAACATGAATTGAGTCCTTGATATAGGCAGTTGCAGAAGCCACTCAATCCCTGATGTCCTTCAGCCAAGTAGTTGGCACCTGAACATGCTATAAGGAAAACTACAGATTCAAAAGCCAAATCAGTTAGTAAAAAGAAAAACAAGAATCAAAAGGAGACAAGACAGAAAAGAGATAAGCATACCTCAGGCTGAAGGGCGTCCTCCATCAACCCCATCAATCCCGGACCCATCGCATTAGGGTTGTGTAATAGCCTTAATAATCCCCCTTTAGTAAACTAAAAATTATATTAGGGCGGAGTGACCTGGATGAGCAGTGCCTCCTATCTCACCACTGTCGATGATGTGCCACTTATATTGTGTGCAAATCCCACCAACCTACTTGCACCCCTGCTCAAAACTGTTAGAGGCAGAGGCATGTTAACCACATCATAAATTCATGACAACATTATCCAGCTCGTCATGAAATTGAGGTAGTCGTAAGTTGATGTCTTATCCATATAGAACAAATAAGCCTCATCGAGAATCTATGACATCATGGACTCATTTGGCATCTCGCCCACCCACCTCATATACATCGGAGGCACCACTGGTGGGCCCACCCCCTTGTACTCCACTATCTTCTACACAACCCACTCTCCCAAGTACTAAGAGTATCTAAACTTATGCGCCATCAGACGTCTCAACTATGCATGCAGGCCTATCACCCCCGACAAAAAGGATCAGTATTCATGCAAAGAAAGAAATTACCCAAAAAAAGGATTCAGAAGAAAAAAAGAATAACCCGATCACTTGTCAAACTGTTCAGGGCTTGTTGGACTCCCGTTAGAGACAAAGACTTGCTCGATTGCCTATTGGACTTTCACCACTAGTACATCTGACAAAAGTCACCCATGTCCTCATCTTTATGGGATACCAACTTGGCATTGAGCCCTATCACGTCATAGAACCACGTCTGCAAAAAGGATAAGAGTCAATAAGTAGAATAAACCAAAAAGAAATGCAAGAAAAGAAAATGCAAGAATTAACTCTAACAAGTGAGTGGATTCCATAACAGATTGTCGGTAGCACCAACTAATGCATTCAGGAAAAAATAATTGGTCTCCACGGTCACGATTCCCCAATCATAGAGTGGGACCTCCGAAAATATCCTTAAAAATGGAAAAAGAAAGATAGACGATGTCACCTCTAAGAAACCATCTAAAAAAAAGAAAAATAAATAACTGGACCATTTGCCTGACATGCTTCCCGTCCATCTCATCAATCATCCGACTAAAAATAACCTCCATCAAAGAATAAATTTGGATAGATTATTCACAAACTATCATGCCCACATCCCTTAAAGATTCCTGAATAACCTCTGGTGTCAACCTCACTATACGATCCACCTCAATCTTCATACCCTCACAGTCTATCCCTAACAGGAGCTTCACGTCGATGGGAGTCACGTTCATATCCCCAAAGCAAAAGTGAAAGGTGTGATTAGTGTCCCACCACATCTATCCTAATGCACATAAAACCACAGTGGAATGCAATGTCGCATCCAAAGCCCGTTCCAGGTGCCCAAAGATAGCTTAATCAACTACCTAATACACAACCGCTGAAAGACTCTCCCGCACATCCTACACACCCGTTGTCCCCTAGGAATGAAGGTTCGAAGAAGCAATTGTCAATCTATCAAAACCAAAAAGAAAAGAAAAAGCCTCTTGTCAGCACAAGAAAACAAAGAAAAGAAGAAATAGAAAAAAGAATGCCAAAGGTCATCATACTTACGTAGCCACTCGGGTTACTAAACCTAGATGAACGGTGGTGTGCAGGATCATGTACTAAGCTTATATAGATCAAAAAAATTTTCATTACCCAATGCAATGGGCACCCTAGCTGACCACTCTAGGCCCGCCCAATCATCCACACTCAACCACTCTAAGTTGTGTTCCTTAACCCTCGAAGAGATTGACATTTATAATATTGAAGAAGTAAAGATTTTATTTTTTATTTATTTTTTTTTTTAGAAACAAATCATATTATTCATAAGGAGAAAAAAAGCCTTTCTCCAGTGGCAGAACAAGATTAACAGCATCGAATTTTAAACTCCCTAACAAGCTCGAGGTCCATGCTAGATTTACAATCAGTGAAAGGGAAAGCTAAAAAGGAATCTCTAATGTCATTTCGAATATTAGAAATTAAATTTTCAGTCTTCATTGTCTGATCTTCAAAAACCGCTCTATTATGACCTTTCCAGATTTCCCAAGAAATGAAAATAGGAATAATGATGAGGAGAATAGAGAGAATAGAATTTCCTTTGACTTTTATCCACCATGACATAAGTTCTTCTCTGATAGCATTGGAAGTAGTTATGATACCTATGATGTCTTTGAAATGAGCCCAAATTGATGAAGCGATATCACTAGTGATGAAAAGATGGTTAATTGATTCTTGGTCAGGTCTAGTGCAGCAGTGACATTTGGAAATGGTAGGAATTTTTATATTGGAAATTATATCATCAGTAGGAACAATTTGATGGAGTAATTTCCACATAAAAATAGAAACCTTACTAGGAAGTGGCTTATTCCATATAGTTTTGAAGGAGAATTGAGGGCAGCTTTTATGTCTGACAACATCCCAAGCTGATTTGAGAAAAAAAGAGACATTTGTGTTGGCCATCCATTTGAGCTCCCCATCATTATTGATCCACTCTTTAACCACTGGAAGAACCTTATGCATCCTCTTACATACATGGGAAGAATTTATTTTGTAACAAGTGTCAAGAGGAGCACATCTTTTACAGTATTTATTAATCAGAAATCTGCTCCAGGTAGAATCTACTGTTAGAAGTCTCCACCATAGTTTGCACGAAGAAGCTTTAATATAATCAGGAATGAGCTTAATGCCTAGCCCCCCTTCATCAATAGGGAGACAAATAGAATTCCAACTTTTCCAATGTCTTTTCATGGAGACTTCTGAAGAACCCCAAAAAAAATTTGAGAAGAGCTTTTCCAGAGTCTGGATAATCGAAATTGGAGGCTCCAAAGCTGCAAATATATGATAAAACATTGATTGAGTGACATGTTTTAATAGAATGAGTTTCCCTCCTGGACTTAGCAATTTACATGACCAGCCTTCGAGTCGCATCCTGATTTTATCAATAATCCCATTGAAAAAAGAGCTTTTCTTTCTCCCTGCATAAAGAGGCACCCCCAAATAAAGAAGAGGAGGATATTTAAATGTGAATTTTGTTGTTCTTTCAATAATCCTTCTCCTAGCTAAAGAGCATGACTGGGGAATCATGAAAGAGCACTTTGATGTATTCAGAACATGACCCGATAGAGTTTCATATTCCTTGAGAAAAGACATGAGATGCTTGAGAGATTTTTGATTTCCAGAGGTGAAGATTAGATTATCATCTGCAAAAGAGAGGTTAGAAATAATGGGACTGCCAGGGGGCATAGAAAAGGAATCAATCTTACCATCCTCAACCAATTTTTGCAACCCTCTATTTAGAACTTCTGCTGATAAGATAAATAGAGCCGGTGAAAGAGGATCACCTTGTCTTATTCCACAAGAAGACTTAAAAAAGTCATGAGAAGTTCCATTCATAAGAATGGAGAACCAACATTCTGATATTAGCCTCCACACCATGTCAATAAAAGATTCATTGAAGCCAAATTTTCTGAGCACCTGAGTGAGATATAGCCATGAAACTCGGTCATATGCCTTGGACATATCAAGTTTGCAAACTAAATTTGTTCCTCTCAATTTTTTATTGAAGTTAGCCATTATTTCCTGGGCCAGAAGGATTTGTTCAGAAATAGATCTTCCTTTAATAAAGCCAGCTTGGTTGGGACTAATAATACCATTAAGAAGCAATCCCAATCTATTGGCAAGAATTTTGGAGATTATTTGATTGGAAGTATTGCAAAGACTGATAGGTCTATAATCATTACAAGAAGAAGGATTTTCTGATTTGGGAATGAGAGTAATTAGGGTAGAAGTCCAGCTTTTAGGTAAACTATTCCCCATGAAAAAGGAAGTGATGGCTTTAAACAGGTCTGCTTTAATAATATCCCAACATATTTTATAGAAATAAGAGTTGAATCCATCAGGCCCTGCAGTGCTAGATGAATCCATGTGAAGAATAACATCTTTAATTTCTTTCAGAGATGGAGGAGAGGACAGAAGAAGATTATCACTCTCAGTGATAAGATTTGGGATGAAGTTGAGTAAAGATAAGTCATCAGGAATGGAAGAAGAGGAAGATAGAATACCTTTGAAATGATCCGAGAACAGACTTTTGATAGAACTAGGGTTTGAGTTCCAAATACCAATAGAGTCTTTGATTCGAGAGATATTGAGTTTGTTCCTTTTCTGATTAACCATAGCATGAAATTTTTTTGAATTTTCATCCCCTTCTTGCATCCATTTAACCCTTGCCTTTTGCTTCCAGAAATTCTTCTATGGCTAACTGATGCTGCAGATTAGCTCTAGCAAGCTTGTACTCAATATTGGTAGCTTCTGTGAAATTGGACTCTAACTCAATTTCTTTTCTAAGTACACCATCTTCTGCTTCGATAATGGCTTGGAAAATATTTTTCAAAGTTGCTTTATTCCAGATGGCTAAAGCCTATTTTGTAGCCTTTAGTTTCTGCTAAAAAACTCTAATAGGGTCCCCAATAAAAACAGTACTCCAGGCCTGCTCCACCACTGATAGGAATTTTTTATGTTTAGTCCAAAAATTTTGGAATCTAAAGCTCTTCTTAGATCGCTCATCATTAAGACTAAGACTAAGAAGCAGGGGGCTGTGATCAGAATTAGATCTATTAAATGAGCTACAGAAGAAGATAAAAAAATTTGGCTCCATTGGAAGTTACATACCACCCTGTCAAGTCTGGCCCAAATTCGATTACCTCCCTCCCTGTGATTACACCAAGTGAATTAGGACCCAGTGTGCGAAATGTCAGACAGACCAGCTAATCCCATGGCATTATTAAATTGAATGCAGACCTCAAAATCAATCTCATTTCCCCCTATTTTCTCCAAAGGGGAAGATACCACATTAAAGTCACCACCTACAATTGTGGGGATGGGATTATTGCACTCATTCAAAATATCCTCCCAAAGTTCTTATCTTTCCAGCTTGTTGCACTTGCCATACACAGAAATTAATTTAATGGGACCAGGTAGAGAGTTATCCTGAAGCTCTAAAGACAAAGCCTGGACTGAATTTAGAGTAACATTGACAGTCCACTCATATTTCCACATCACCCAAATGGTGTTATTGATGTCAGCCATGCCATCTACAAAATTCAATCTGAGAACCAAATTTTTCAGTAGAATTTCATCAATTTTTGGTTCCATGATTGCCACTAGGGAAATGTTATGAACTTTAATAAGATTTTTGAGTCTTCTAATTGTAGGCTTGTTACCAATACCTCTCACATTCCAAAAAAGGACCCTGATCATTGAAAACCAGCACAGCTTGAAGTTTGAGAAGAGTTCTTTTTTCCTCTGGATCTGGTGATGATTGAAGAAGCTTCTGCATTAGGATTTTTATGGTCCTTCTTTTTAATGCCATATTCCTCATCTATCTTTCGCAGACAGGAAAATTTATTGGACAAAGAAATTGAATAGCTTTTGAACTCTTCAGAAAGTTTGGGTAACAAAGGAGAATCGCATTCTATCTCACAGTCAGATAGACTGTTAGAACTCCAGTCAAATGACTTTTTATGAGGAAGGCAAGGTCTGGGAGAAAGATTATTGGATTGCAGCCAGAATTTTGTGGGGATCATTAATTTTTTATGGTGAAGTTTGGGAAGCGAAAGTTTAGTGTTGGCTGTGAAACATGGAGGGATTTCTCCCTCTTCAATTGAAGGGAGGGAAAGGTGTTTTGAAGGAGAATTTGTCTGGATGGTAAAAGAAATTTCAGAGGTATGGTGATTTAGATCAGTTCTTAAGCAGGTAGGCTCAGAGATGGGACATTTTTTGGGAGAAGGAATAATTTGGGAATGAGTGGTTTGATTAAAAGCAACATGTTTACTTGATTCCCCAGGTAAAAAGTCCTTTTTGGCAGTCCACACTTTAGCAGTGATTGGAATTTTAGCTAAAACACCTGTAGAGATGGGGAGATAAGAACTGGTAGTCTTCCCAGTATCTGAATCCACGAGAGAAGAGGCCTCAAATTTTTTTCAATCCCTAACAAGATGGCCCTGACATCTACAGTTCTTGCAATAAGGAGGTATTTTTTCATATTCAATGGGCTGCCAAAACCCAATGTCACCATTACCAATCCAGACTCGATGAACAATAGGTTTAAGCAAATCCAATTCAACACATACCCGGGCACAACTAGGTCTACAAAGGCCTGCAGTAGAGTCATCAATTTTAAGGGGAGAGCCAACTAATTGTGCAATAGAAAAAAGAGCTGGCTTAGAGAACAAATGTATGGGTAGGAAAGGGAGAGAGATCCAAACAGGAGTTAAGGAACAATCTGTGTTGGTTTGGAATGAAGGAGTCCATTTAGAAATATGGAAAGGATAATTCAGAATATACCATTGGTTACGAAGCCATAGTCTTAGAAAGTCTTCTTCACTATTGAGCTTAATAAGTATATTTTTTTCATCGAGTAAACCAATAGAGAAAGCAGTTTTCAGAGATAAAGAATGAATTTTTTTCCTGATAACCTCCAAAGATGGACGACCAAGAGTGAATTTCCCAACAAGAGAGAATTTGAAAGGATCAGAAAGAGTTCTAATATCATCGTTTGAAAAAAACATAGCTGGCTCACCTTTATGCATGCATGGAGTTTTTAACGATCGGAATCAGGAGTTTTGTTACCCAGAAGAGAAGCAAATGATTTCGTAGCAAAAGGCAGTATAGTTTTAGGAGGATTGCCTGATAAAGCAGTAGGCTCCGATGGATGAATGGAGGTGGAAGGGGCTTCCTCAACCGCCATTCCAAGAAGGAATATGGTAAGCAACGACCAGGAGAGAGAAGCTCCAAGAAATTAGGGTTTAATAAAATTAAGAAGTAAAGACTTATAAACAAATTTCAGAAAGAAGAAGATAATTTTAGAAAGAAGAAACAGAATATTCGGAAGTAGAAAGATTTAAAAAATGAGGAGGATTCACCCCTCTTTATAAGAACCCAAATGACATGTTGATCTGTAAACTCCTACCAATACCGATCGATAATCTCCTTTTCCTCTAACAAAGGAACCTCAGGAGACCCTGACACTTGCTAAATTGAAACCCCTACCACATGCCGGTCGGCATATCCCATGAAATTGTGTACAAAAAATGCCAGAGAAATCCAAAAATACTCAGAAAAATCCATAAAAATGATCAATAACTATTAGAACATTTCTTTACCAAGAAAACCATTTGAAGCTCCCACAATCGCTAGCTAGATTAATATCACATGTTTACTCCCCAGAACAAACCGTGAACAATGTGTCCCCAAAGTCCACTACAATTCCCCAGCAAAACCCAAAATTAAATGTTTCTCCAAAGTTCCCAAGCGGAATCCCCAGACTAAACTTTCTGCCAAAACATCAACCATAAGAACTTCAACTTCCCCAGCAAGGTTACATCCAATTTCCTAGAAAAACTTCCGAATTAAAGCTATTTCCTCAAACAAAAGACCTGATCCCTAGTTATATGCCTTTCCTTATCAAAACTGGAAAGCAACATGAATCCACAAGTACAAAAGACTCCCGAGAATAGAAACCCAAAATTTAGGTCCTCATAATTGACCTCGGCTCATATAATTAGTTGTCATCACTTTAGGTCTTCCGAATTAAGCTCAACCCATGAAATCGGTCATCACAGCTTTAGGTCCTCATTCGTCATCACTTCAAGTCCTTAGAATTTACCTCAGGTCGGTCGTCATAGCTTTAGGTCTTCAGAATTAACCTCGACCTTCAGATGCAGTGACACAACTTTAGGTCCTCAGAATCAAGCGCGGCCGACAAAATCGATCATCGACAAAATTACTTTAGGTCCTCAAAATTGACTTCAACCCTCTAAATTTATCATCCTCATCCCCTTGGTCCGTATAATCAAACTATTTCCCAAACATACATGTGGTGTTTATTCGACGAATTTAACTTTTTCTATAGTTCATCCATTGAGGAGCTTGGTAAATACCACATTATAGGACTCTCCAAAAACTCTCCTTAAGTCCCTTGCATTTCCCTATTCACCATGGAACCCTAGGTCTTACTTCGAGTACTGATATAGAGTCCATCGGTGCCCCAGTATCCGTTTCACCATGGTCAACTTTCTCATCTAAGAAAAATATTAATAAATATACGAAGGGCTCTGAATACCCTTTCCAATGGTTTGCCCCGTGCACTAATTGGCCTTACGGTTTGGACAAATGATCCGTTTTACTATCGAAAATTGATTTGGAGGACACCAAGCACACTTGGACTCCATTTTGACCTTAATCAAGTTCCTCACAGGAGTGAAAGCTCAATGAATATTTGAAGGGCTCTAAATACCCTTTTTAACGCTCTTTCCCTTGAATAAATTGGCCTTACTGTGCATACAAACGATCCATTTCCCCCAAAAAATAGATCATGACGCCACTCGGTGCTCCCAAACTCTATTTAACTCATGTAAACTCTTTAGATCAAATGAGACTGTTTGAATCCTTAAAGTTCCATGAATACCCTTTTCAATGGTTTGCCATATACAAGAATCAACCTTATTGTACGGAAGAACGACTCGGTTTACTTTGAAGGGTCTATGGGATTTTCTAGGCCTTTTTTTACATAGATAAACTCCTTAAACCAAAAAAGAATGAATGAATATTCGAACGACTCAGAATACCATTTCCAACCGTCCGTCCCATGCATGAATCGACTGTACAATTTGAACAAATGACCCATTTTCCTCCGGTTATCTCATGTCTAAAAGACTGTCGTGCGCTTTCGAGCCCTACTTGACCAAAGTCAACTCCTAAACTTGGAATATTCCTATTTTATTATTAAAAGGATCTGAATACCCTTTCAAATGGTATTACCTGTGCATGATTCAGACTTACGGATTGCATTTCAGGACCATTTTTTCGAGAAATCAACATGAGGTTGTCGAATGCCAAAGCCATTTTCCTGTTTATTGGCAGTGTGTCTGGGGATGCATACCGATAGGAATGACAAGAAAAATGCCGATTTGTACCCCCTTAACCCTATTTAAGGAGAGAATGAGCTCAATTTAAAAGGCACACTAGAAACATCAACTTCAGTGATCTCAACAACATTCTCCTAAAGTCTGCCAAGTATCCCTATTTGAAACCTTTCCCCACCTTTTATTTCCATCACTTCCACACCCAATTTATAAAAACACCCTTTCCTCTCATCCTAGATTCCCTATACAATCTCAAGGAAGCCTTTTCAAAAATCAAGATCAATCTTCAAGTCTCCTAAGAAGTCCAAACATATTCTCTCTCTTTTAAATTTCCGTGTTTTCACATTAGTTATCTAATATTTACTTCAGCATTTCGTCCTTATTGGTCCATACATAATAATAAAATCTTTTTTATTAGTAGTATGGAACATAATATATTTTCTATAAAAAAAATAAGAAAAAAGGGTTTTACTAATAAATTTCAAAAGAAATTCTTCACCATATTTTCTCAAATCAAAATATTCTTTTGCTACACACACACATTTAAATAAAATCCCTTGTTGGATTTATGGAATGAACCCCACCCTCATAATTCATACGAACTATATAGACTTTAATGCATTTTTTGGCAACGTGGGAGTCTCGGATCAAAACCCTAGACTTGAATCATCCTTGCATATTTTTTATTCCCATATTATTTATATATATTATATTTGTGATTCTTATTAACACTTTATCTATATCATCATTTCATCATAACGATTGATATCTCGATAAGGGCATACATCATATTTTTTATTACTATTTTGGGAAAACTCCTATGGATGACCTCACTCAATTTTTTTCATGATATGAGTCGAACGATTCCGACCTACACTTATATATACACGCATACACACTTTACGATGAAATTAAGAAGAATAATAACATAAGCCCATGAGAGACCAGGGGGGAGGGATGGGTTCCTAATACCTTTTCATTTCGTAACTTAGCAATAAAACCATTGAACTATTGGTCTTGTAAGCATCATTATGTCTTTGAAGTTGTTTTCTCAAGGCATCAACATTTAAATTGCCTATTTATTGCAAAATAGGATGATGACTCTATCTCTCTACATCACCTCATATTCATGACATCTGAAGTGCTCCTCTTAGTAAAGGAAGAGAGACCCTTCTTCTTCACTCCCTCCAACTGCGAGCGTGAGCACCGAGAACCCCCCCACCCTGCCTGTTACACCCCGCCCAATTAAATATCGGGTGATCAGTCCTTTATATAATTTGTAACAGAATGTTTGGTTGGTTCATTATTAGCATCACTATCGAAAACTTAAAACCAATTAATTACCTAACATTTAATTAATCTAGTGTCAAAATATTTCCCAATTTAATTTTAAAATAATTAATTCAATTTATTTTTGAACACTGAATTATAAACCACACACAAGAAATGAATACTGATTGAATTAAATACTGAATAATTAAGACTGGATAAAACCTTCCAGCTCAAAGTCATAAGCAAAACCAAAATAAATACTCAATCCAACAGAAAAGAACTACAAAGGAACTGAGTACAATCCCACTAATGAGGATGGGCGACACATGCCCGAACTGAAGTATCTGAACTAGGAACTGAATAAAATGAGAGAAGCGTCTAATCTCAATGACCCGCAACTTTCACAACAGCTGCAGCTCGGCAAACCATCCAAGTATCTAGAACCGGTGGCCCTATAGCTAGGCACCTGTACTAATACATATATATATATATATCAAAAGATAGGAGAAATTCAAGAAACGGGTCAGAGCTCGAGGTGTAAAAATGATTTAGCAAGTATTTAAAACTGGTTCTTAAAACAAGTCTTATACGAATATTAGTTATCGAACTCTAACATGAGTTTCTCACCTCTCGTCTATTGTGCATGCCTAACATACATCTAATCTCCCCCTAGTTATACCTCCTCATATAACTAGTCAGAAGCCATACTAATACTAACTATACTCACTGGTAGTATCCACGTATCGCCCATACAATACGTTATTCAGATAGTTTATCTCACATACTAAGTTTCATTATTCACCATTTGAATTGATAATCTTTTATCCACTAAGATTATTTTATTTCTCATTTCCATTTTATCTACTAGTTTCACAAATTAGAAGGTTGCCCAAGTACACTTATACATATATATAGTCTCATCATCCCTATATATTGTAATAGCCCGTATTTTTATTACTTTTAATTTTGGGGATTTATTATATTTAATTAGAGATATTAAATTAATATTAATCTGGAAAATCATTTAAATACTTACTAGCGTGATGAGAGTTAGTAATTATTGGAATTTTGTTATCAGTTACTTTATGAGTAAAGTAAGAGGTGTAATTATAATTAGTAAATTATCACGGGAATCTAATTTGATAATTTTGAAAATTTATCGGGACGCGCTTGTGTCGTGTCAGGATCAAATTCGAACTATTATAAGTGAATAAATTATAAGTCACCCGTATGGTCATTTTGAGTGCGTCACTGTGTCCGGAAGGGTCGATGTAGTCAAAATAATGTACCCGGGGGTTTAGTTTGGGTCTCGGGGCGTTTTTAGGCCTAAGTAACATCCCGGGAGGGCGTTTTGGACATTTTAAATTTTTGGGCGTGAAAACCCATGAAAGTTCTAAGTGTATATAAGATGGTAGGATTCATTTTCTAGGGTTAGAACATCCATAAACTAAAGAAGGCCATTGGAGAGGAAGAGGAGAAGTTTTCCAAGGAGTTCTAGGCCAAGAACTCCACCGTTTGCACCGCCGTCGCCGCCAAACGTTAGATCGCGCAAAGAGGAACACCACCACACCAATCTCTCCATAAAATATTAACCTAGAATTCCCAGGCAAGTATCTATTTTCCCCCTTTTTAGTTAATGCTTCATTAATATTATTCTAGGATTGATTGGGACTAGTTTTTGTGAAAGAAAAACCAATTTTGGAGACTTGGATTTGGATGACGTATATGTTAGAGATGTATTCTGGAAACCAAACTCACATGTAGAGGTTGAACCATGAAATTTCAGTGAATTAAGAGTATGAAATATGGTAAAATAATGGGAAGAAACTAAATAAAGAAAGTACTAGGGTTATTGAGATTTCTATGGATTATGCCCCATTTAATTCGTTTTTCATGATGAAAATCCGCATGCCTGGCGTAGCATATCACTTATTTGAGGATATAACACTTGTAGTATAAATGATTAGGATTTTAGTAATCAAATATATTGGTTTGGATGATTTTGGACGAAGAAACTCGTAACTGGAAATTCTGCAGATTTGCCATACCTGCTTGATCGATCGATCGAACTCAGATCATCGATCGATCGATGGATCGATCGATAGAACACTTTCCATATATCGATCGACCCCTCCTGGCAGACTTATATATTCATTTTTGAATGATTAATTTCAATTTAAGCGAATAGTAATCTTTTGTCATTTCTATTAAAACATTTTGGGATATAAAGAAGACCAATGGGACTTTAGAAATATATGGAACCATTAGTGTAAGACGAGATTAACATTTCACTAGGGTTTTTTACATATAAGGGACAATGGGAACATGTGTTAAATGGTGAGACTCGAAAGGAAGTTACGTTGTAAAATAAATGAGTACCTACTGAAATTACACTTGGGGAGATAGGAATTCATGAGTGTTACGTACTAAGTCAGAATAATTCCATAATTAAGAATAAGAGACAAACCGTTATACGGGATAACCTAGTAATGTGTAATAGGGATAAATATCATAATTATGGGTCGTGTGAGTGTAACTAAATTTGATATGGGAATAGTAGTATATATATATTACTGTGTTTATGCATATACTATATACGTGTAAAAATTATGCACGCACTACTTGCTATCCCTGAGGTTACCGCGATGGAACAGTCTTATCTCGATGGGACCTTTATGGGGGATATTGACTCGTTATCCTAGAACATAGGAATCCTTGGTACAGGCTATTGGATCGATATTGACGGTCCTAAGAGACGTGAGGGTATGTGCCGACCTCTTAGTGACTTGGAACTTTGATTTGCCTCAATTTGTATGTGTTTTGTCTTAATACAGTTCGAGAGTGATTCCGAACTTGGATTTCCCTTAGTGCGAGTGATACGGGGAATGGATAGCAGAGTATGCCTGCACCATAAATTTTATGTGGGGTGCCGTTAGAATATATATATTATATGAGTATTTAATATATATATTTAAACTTGAAAATTTGGGAACTACCTACTGAGACTATGGTAAGTAAGAAATGAATAATATTTCAACTTGGGAATAAGGGATTAAAAAGTATGATGCGTTACTGAGAAACTTTATAATCAAATGAAGCTTATGTGAGAACTTTGTCGTCAAGTAAATTAACTTTCTTAACATTAGAAATCGTTGGCATGAAATCTTGTGAGTAACTTAAGATAGGTTAAACCGTTGGGAGTATTAGTGCGATAGGTGTGCACATTAGAAGAGAGGTGAGAATTTCACAAGGGAGTGTCGCACTAATATGATGGTTGCATTAGCTGGTAAGAATTTTAAATACTTGCTATACTAATTTTAAACTATTTTACAATCGGGCTCTGACCCGTTTCCTATTTTCTCTTCTCTCGTGTATATATATATGTATATATTATAGGTGCCCAGCCAAAGGGGCATCTTGCATAGGATCCTTTGGAAGGAACGCGCTGCATCTTAGGTTGGAGTTGCAAGCCTCTTGCTTAAATGATCTCATTATTGATTCCACTTTTAGTTTTTACTTTATCGAGTTGGGCATGTGTCACCCTTTTTCATTATTAAGATGTTTTTATCAGAGATTGTGATTTGTTTATTTCCAGTATTTATACTTTGGGATTATTACTGTCAGGATGGTTTCCTTTAAGTTTTAAAGTTGGGATAAATTAGTTGTATGCTTATTGTGTGGATTATTTGTTCCAGTATAGTTGTGGTGTGATTCTTAAAACTATGTATTATGTAAAGTTTTAAATATTACTTTTAAATTAAATTTGGAAATTGAGGTAAAAAAAAATGGTTTTGTCACTTAGCTTAATTATTTAGGGTGTTTATTGGAAAAGTTATTTATGCGACAGTGATGCTAAGAACGAACCAACCGTTCACCTTGGTTATAATTTAATAAAGGACTGATCACCCGGTATTTAATTAGGTGGGGTGTCACATATATATACACTAATCATGCACCCTTAGGTTAAGACCACTCGGTGCAAAGTAATGATTACTATTATTATTAAGTGTACTAATTTCACACAGTAGAAATATTCACAAGTTCATATATATATATATATATATATATATATATATATATATATATATATATATATATATATATATATATAGGCATATCATCCCTATAAATATATATACACTAATCCTGCACCCCCCGGCTAAGATCCATTAGTGCACCTATTAAGAAAATCCTCCATCCCCGGGTTATCACCCATTAGTGCGCCTAACAATAATCATCCTTGTACCCCGGGGTTATCACCCATGAGTACACTTAACAATAGAATTTCTGCACCCCCGAGTTATCACTCATTAGTAAGCTTAACTATAAGATTCTTGCACCCCCCGGGTTATCATCCATTAGTGCTCTTAGTAATAATTTCCCATAATAGGCATACACACATCCTATTATAATTTATAGGTATTTCTCCAATCTACATATATACTCCTCATACGTATTTTAATCGCATCTCTACGTATAGTATAAATATTTAGATTATTATCTCTCTCGTAATCTCCAAGCTATATTCCCTCTATACCGAAATAATTAAAGTTTTTATTCTCATATACTTTCTCGAAATTGCATCTTATTTAAAGTTACTATTTGGAAGTTTCTCTCACTCCAATAAACCAGTAAACTCAAAATTGGACTCTAAGAAAATTCCCAAAAATTCCTTCTGTCGCTCGAACCAGATAACATGTCGTTCGAACCAGAAAGATATGTCGTTCGAACCAGAATGACATGTCGTTCGAACCACTTCCACATGCCATTCGAACCCCTTCGCGCGAGATCCCCATCTCATTTGAACCACTTCCACATGTTGTTCGAACAACTTCGCGCAACTTCGCGCGAGACCCACTGTTTCGTCTTCTTCACCAAATTTAAGTGTTATCTACCATTTTTGGACCTAAAAACCTCTAAGATTCAACACCCAACGCCTGATCATCAATACCCATCAACACCTAATGGATTATAAATCATTCCCAACATCCTAGGATCATTAATTCGTCATTAAACATCATAATTATTTATAATCCCCAAATTAATTCACATGAACCCTAGTTTCCAAATTTTCATTTAAAGAACCTAATCAAGCCATATTCGTTCATCAATATAGAATCCAATTCTGTGATTAATCCTCTACACACATGAAGGAATTTCACCCACTAATTAAACCAATCCTTAAACATAATTTAAATCTCCATTTTTCACCCAATTCATATGTAAATCATGATTAATTTCACCTACACTAACATGAGCATGATTATTGCTAAAAGAAAGCAAGTAATAAACACTTGCCTCGAATATGATGGTCTTATCCGTTGGTGATATTGGTATGGGTATGTTCCCCTTGTCCCGATCTACATGGTGGTGGTGGTGATTATGCAAGGTGGTGTTATCTTGGCCAATTTCTCTTGGAATTAGCTCTCCCTCAAACCTCCTATAGCCATTCTTAACTTCTTGTAGCTTCCTAACCCTAAGGGACTTTCCTTGGCTGATATAATTACTCTTAATTTTCGTCCATTAAGTTTGCCCAAAACTACCATTTACCATAATGCCCTCTCAGGGTGCCGGTTAGGCCTAAAATCGTCCCGGGACCCAAACTAAACACCCGGGTATACTATTTTGACTATCTCAACCCTTCCGGACTCAACGACGCACTCGAAATGACCATATGAGTTAATAAAAATAAATTTTCTTTTTTTTCTATTCAGTTAGTCCCGACACGACTCACACGCGTGTCAGACTTAAATTACCAAAATGTTGTATTTCTCACTTTCGACAATTTATCAAATTTCATAATTCCATATTTCAAATCATACAGAAATATTCAATAATTATCCATAATAAATATTAACCCTTGTCACGCTAGTTAATAATTTTTTATATCTGGATTATTAAAAATTAATTTATATCATTTTTAATTTAATTAATCCAATAACAACAATTAATCACATAATTATTTAAATCGTCAAAAATACGGGGTGTTACATATTTCCCCCCTTACAACGGATTTTCGTCCCGAAATTTGAAAAAAGTATACCAGGTACAGACAACACTGTAAAAATATTGCACATCGCATCCCGGCTCTCACAAGTAAGCTACTCCATACCATCCATATAGTACGCTATCGAATACCCTTAATAGTGAACACTTCACATGTGTTTGTTTTAAGCTCCAGGTTACCCTGTCATGTATGCTCCTCCCTTAGCCTTACCGTTTAAGTTTCACTACTTACTATATTTTAGATATTCACTATCTATCCTTCTACTATTTTCACCTTTGTAGATTTATCCTCCTTTCAGATACATACAACTTCGTCTCGTGTCGTTCATACAAGTAAATTGGTAGTGCAATATATATTTCACACACAATATATATGATAATATCGATTCTTCTTCGACATTTGTAATCATAACTATTCCCCCCGCCTTTAACTATCAACTAGGACAACAACAAAGTTTACCGTGCCCTACTTTCGTTGGCACTCTTCCCGAACGTGAACTTATACGATTTATTTGGACACATAATCCACTAGTGGAAGGCACTACTCTCGTCCTCCCCTAAGATATCAAGGTCCACATATAATTTTCTTTGCCTCATCCGGTTAGACTGCTTGTCCTGCCCATCCCTTTGTGGGTATTAGGCTATACTCAATCGCATTTTAGTACCTATAATCTTACCATCTCAGCTACATGAGAAAATCCTTGGGGATACTCTTCCATTATGTAGTGGAAGGAGCCCCTACTGGTTTCGAATTGTCCGCTTTTTTTCTAACAGTCAGTTGACCCACTGCAATACTAACTTTGAAAATTACTCTATATTAAACCCATTACCACTGTTATTTGTACCCTGATACATTTTGTATTCTCTTGAATGTACTTCTAATCGTGATGCGTGTGACTTTGTCGTACCATGTGACACAAGTCTCTTTTCCCACTCAAAATCTCAGTTTATTTTGAAACGTAAGTCTCTGACAAAACTTAGTGAATAAGCTTCATCTTACCCGACTACATGTTATCGAATTCACATGCTAATTATAATCCATTGCTTGATTCAATCACCTAGGGCGTCCATACACCCTATACCTTTTTCAACCTTGTACAATTGACATGTAATTATCTTACTTCAATCCTCGCATACCTAGTATGATGATATAGTAGTTGTGCACTCAACCTCCCCACTAATCATAACTTAATCAATCCTTCAATGGCATTATTGCTCTATTTCAAATGATGCTAAGACTAGGCGACTTTATTGGCCTTAAGTTATAAAAGAATTATCAACTCTCAATTATATTCCTTTATAGATATAATAACCAACATACAAAACATATGTACTATCAACCAAACTCCTCTCCAACTCCCGACATTCGCTAGTTTCATGCGTGGGATGTCTCGCAAAGCGAAATCCAAACAAGGAACCCCCCCGATACACTATTATATAACCTAGACGGTTGTCAAGGTTTGTAAGGCCTTCAGTACATACTATGTACTTTTCCACAATCTACGTATGTTGACATGAGAGTTTGCTCGGTCACTCTCATGTCTCTAAACATAACATAAAGCATGGCGCTTTCACTATCCCAGGTACTCAGCGCTATATATATATATACAACGAGCTTTATCTCTCTACTCAAAGAAGAACACAATGCATCTTGAGTCTCCTCAGTAAAATAAATTCCTACACACTGGAATTACATATAACTGGACAACATACTCGCTGAGGTTTATAATACCATATTTTTTTTCCATATATTCATATATCTGGGCCCAACCCTATTTCAGGTGGCGCCGCACAAAATAAAGGTTCCTCGTCCCGGAGTATCCTTACGACAGTCATATCATTATATTTTTACTATCATTTAACCATACGGTAGTTAATCACTACACATTACTATAATAAACTCTATTAAAGCTGACTCAATGCAGTAGTAATTTATAACAACAAAACATATTTTTATGGTCCACCCAGTTCACTCACGGGAAATTATCAAAATGTCGTGCTAACAACGAGAAATACGTTTGTAACAAGACTGTTAAAACTAACATTCCCACTAAACTCGACCCGCACGTGAAGTTTAGGGTTTCCAATTTACATAAAAGTTGTGGCAGACCCATGTCACTAGAATATATCCTTTACTCACAAGGAAGAAGCAAAACCTCACCAGTCTTGCCAAATCACAGGGTCTCAGCACGTGGCTGCCATCACGACCCATGAACATCTTCAATCATCATACATCCTAGGATTTCATCCTATAGTTGTCTTCCTTCATCATGGATAATTTATTCCATCATGTGGATTTTTCCCTCATTATTGAAACATTAGCCCAAACTCTCTAGGCCTCAATTATATCTTTATTAAAGTCTCGTTTACATCCTGGGTCTCGTACACCCTGACATACTGTATGCTATGATTAACGAGGACTCTACTGGTCCATCCTGAACCCATCACTCCCGGGTTATAAATTTCCTGGCCTTAATTCCCTTGACCTCAAATTCGTTCACTAGAAGCCTCTCTCCTCCAGTTCTTATGCCTAAGTGACATGTGTGACACCCTGCCTAATTAAATACCGGGCGATCACTCCTTTATTAAATTAAAATCAAGGTGAACAGTTGGTTCATTCTTAGCATCACTGTCGAAAAATACTTTTCCAATTTGAACACCCTAAATAATTAAGCTAAGTGTCAAAACCATTTTTAGACTTTACTTTCCAAATTTTATTTTATATAAACCAACATTTAAAATTTTGCATAATTCACAACTTAATAGTCACCACAACTATCCTGGAAACATTCGACTAATTGAATCCAACATTTAATACTTTAAATGAAAACATCCTGGCAATAATAAATCCCAAAGTGCAAGTACTGGAAATAAATGGATTACAATATCCAATAAAACAACTGAATAATGGAAAGGGCGATATAAGCCCAACTGGAATAAATAATGCTAAGAGTAGAATCAAATGAATGAGGTCGTCTAACCAAGAGGCCTGCAACTCCCACCTAAGCTGCAGCACGTTCCTTCCAAAGGATCCTATGCAAGACGCCCCTATGGCTGGGCACCTGTAATATATGCATATATATACAAGAGAGCAAGGGAAAATAGAATCGGGTCAGAGCCCGATTGTGAAAATGATTTAAAATTTGTTTAGCAAGTATTTAAAATGTTTAGAGGCCAATGCAACAACATATTAGTGCGGGATTCCCTTGAGAAATTCTCACCTCTCTTCTAATGTGCACGCCTATCGCACTAACCTTCCCAACGGTTTAACTTATCTTAGGTTACTCGTAAGATTTAAACCTGAACAATTGAATTGTTTAAGAGGATAATTTTGTTTAGTAACAAAGCTCGCATTTTAACTTTATTTATTAATAAAGTTCCCCAGTGTCCTATTATACTTTTCAAAACAAGAATTTCCAATTTGAAGTCATTATTCATTTCTTACTTGCCATAAACACAATAGGAAGTTCCAAAATTCATAAATTCATATATAGATATTAAATACTCGTATAATATATATATTCTAATAGCACCCCACATAAAAATTTATGGTGCGGGCATACTCTGCTATCCAATCCCCGTATCACTTGTACTAAGGGAAATACAAGTTCGGAATCACTCTTAAACTGTATTAATACATACACAAACAATATTGAGGCGAAGCATAGTTTCCAAGTCCAAGAGGTCAGCACATACCCTCGTGTCTCTTAGGACCGTGACTATCGATTCGATAGCCTGTACCTAGGATTCCTATCTTCTTGGGTACAAGTCAATATCCCCCATAAAGGTCCCATCGAGATAAGACTGTCCCAGCGCGATAACCTCAGGGATAACAAGTAGCGCGGGCATGATTTTCACACGTATATAGTATATTCATAAACACAGACATATAAATATACTACTTTTACCATATCAAATTTAGGTTCATCTCATAACTAATAATTATAACATTTATCCTTATTTCTCATTATTTAGTTATCGCTTATAATAGTTCATCTCTTACTTTAATTTGAGGGATTATTCCAACTCACTATGTAACACTCATGGACTCTATCCTCCCAAGTGTAGAATTTCAGTAGGTACTCATCTATTTTCCATCGTAACTATCTTACACGTCTATCCCTTTAATACGTAATTCTATCGTCCCTTATATGTAAACATCCCAAAAATGCAAATCTCGTCTTACATTAAAGGTCTCATAATTATTAATAAGTCCTACTGGTCCTCTTTATCTCCCAAAATATTTTAACAAGGATATCCAAATATTTTTACTCATTTAATTTGAATTTAACTATTTACAAAGCGGAAATATGAGTCTGCCAGAAGGGTTCGATCGATCGATGGCAGGGACTCGATTGATCGATGCGTCGATCGATCGACACTCCTGGTTCGATCTATCGATCAAACAGGTATGCGAATTCTGCAGATTAACAGTTACGGGTTCTATCATCCAACCTCAACCAAATTCAGATTTTTTACACCCAAACTCCCAGAAATTCATACTACAAACATTATAAATCCAAACTAACAATCTTCTACGTAAAGCAAGTGAATTTTCATCAATAACCATGGATTAAAAGGGGCAAAACTTATATAAACCTTATGAACCCTAGAAATTTTTTTAACTTTGTTCTAATCAATCGCTTTTCAGAATTTCTTCTTCTAAAACATCATAAATTTGTGGTTCATCCTCTACATATGAAGGGGGATTTCTAGATTTCCATTTATATCATTACTACATGCAATCTCCTATCTCCAACATGATTTTTCTTCCGTGAAACTCATCCTAATCAACCCTAAACTAACATGAGTGATGCATTAACAAAAATAAGCAAGATATAAACTTTCCAGGAAATTTCAGAGTTCTGATTTGCGGACGAATTTGGTATGGTTGCGTTCCCCGTCACGCGATCTACGCGTTGGTGGTGGTGGCGGTGCAACCGAATAATTTTTCGGCCTAGAACACCTTGGTAAACTCTCTCTTCCCTCTCCTATGGCCGTCACTTATCTTTGGTTGTGTTAACCCTAGAAGGCAACCTTAGACATCTGATATAACCCTTGAAAATTCGTGGGTTTAATTGCCCAAAATGTCCAAAATGCCCTCCCGGGGCGCTAAATAAGACTAAAAACGCCCCGAGACCCAAACTAAACCCTCGGGTACACTTTTCTGACTATCTCGACCCTTCTGGACACTTTGGCGCGCTCAAAACGACCATACGAGTGACTTATAATTTATTCACTTTTATTAATCAATATTTAGTTCCGACGCGACACGGGCGCGTCCCGACTCAAATTTCCAAAATTGTCATTTTATTCACTCTTGATATTTAATTGAACCAATATTATATTACTTTACTCATTTGTAATATTCAACAAGTTTCCCATAATTACTAACTCGCATCACGTTAATAATTATAAAATAATTAATTTTCGGATTTATATTAAATTAATAATTCACATTAAATTTAATAAATCCCCAAATTAATAAAGCATAAAAATACGGGGTATTACATACTTCCCCCCTAATAAATGAATTTCGTCCCGAAATTCAAAAATTAAGGCATACCTTGTAAGAATAAATCTGGGTATCTCTCGCGTAAATCTGCCTCGCGCTCCCAAGTGGATTCCTCCACATTATGATACTCCCACTGGACCCGTACAAGTGGAACTACCTTCGACCTCAATCGCCTCTTGCTATGGTCTAGGATAGCCACCGGTCTCTCCTCGTAAGAGCTTTCAGGCTGTAAGTCTATCTCATCTATCGCGATGTGAGTATGGGTCATATCATCCTCAAGGTATCGCCTCAACGATGAGATGTGGAATATATCATGGATGCGATGCAAATGCTCTGGCAGACCTAATCTGTATGCCACCGACCCAATCCTCTCGATAATGGGAAATGGTCCCACGTAGATCAGGGCCAATTTTCCTTTCTTCCCGAACCTCATTACTCCTTTTATAGGAGATACTCGCAGTAATACTTGGCCCCCCACATTAAACTCTCGGAAGAACCGTTTCGCATCGGCGTAACTTTTCTGTCCGTCCTGGGCTACTCGAATGCAACTCATGATCATCTCAATCCTAGCGGAGGTTTCCTGAATCACCTCTGGTCCTAGCAACTTGTTATCCCCCACCTCTAGCTAAAAAGTTGGGGAATGACAAGGCCTTCCATACAAAGCCTCAAATGGAGCCATGCCAATCGTGAACTGATAAGAGTTATTATAAGTGAACTCTACCAGTGGAAGATGTGGCTCCCAACCTCCTCCAAAATCAAGGACACACATACGTAGCATATCCTCCAGCATCTGATTAGTACGCTCTGTTTGTCCATCTGTCTGTGGGTGATAAGCTGAACTCAACCTCAACTCAGTACCCATAGCCTCCTGAAAGCTTTCCCAAAAACATGACACAAAAATCTTATCTCTATCTGACATAATATTCAGGGGCACCCCATGTAATCTGACAATCTCAGCAATAAACAACTGAGCATATTGACCTGTGGTATAATATGTCCACACTGGTAAAAAATGATCCACCTTGCTCAAACGATCCACAATCACCCAGATGGAGTCGTGTCCCCGCTGTGATGTAGGAAACCCTTTAATAAAATCCATGGAAATGCTCTCCCACTTCCACGCGGGTATTTCCAATAGCTGAAGCAACCCTGACTGTTTCTGAAGGTACACCTTTACCAGCTGGCAGGTAGAACACTTAGATACGAACTCAGCAATATCCTTTTTCATTGCACTCCACCAGTATTTCTGCCTCATATCCTGGTACATCTTATCTCCCCCAGGATGTACTGCGAATCGGGACCCGTGAAACTGGGTCATAACGGCATAGCGTAATTTTGATCCTTCTGGGACCACCAATCTCCCACTAAACCTCAAGCTCCCATCAGAACTAACAGAATAAGACTCAACAACCTCAGCTACAAGTCATAAAATCTACTCCTGGCAAAACGGGTCTGCGGCGTGTGCCTGTATCACCCTCGTAAAAATTTCGAGTGTCACTGTCATAACAAATATGAAGGAACGGGCTACTGCGTCCTGGTGACCCAATTCCTTACACTTTGCTTTCCAGACGTTCTCTACATCATCTACCGGTCTACGGCTCAATGCATCAGCAACTACATTGGCCTTCCTCGGATGGTATTATATGTCTAACTGATAGTCCTTCATAAACTCTAACCATCTGCGTTGACACATATTCAGCTCTCGCTGAGTGAAAAGGTACTGCAGTGACTTTTGGTCTGTGAACAAGCGGAATATCTCCCCCAATAAATAGTGCCTCCATATCCTCAATGCAAAAACGACCGCTGCTAACTCAGGTCGTGGGTGGGGTAATTCTTCTCATGCGGCTTAAGCTTGCGGGAGGCAGAAGCTATAGCCTTCTCCTCCTGCTAAAGTACTCCCCCAAGTCCCCGTAAAGAGGCATCGGTGTAAACCAGGTATTCCAAACCTGGCTTAGGTAAAGAAAGGACCGGTGCTGAAGTAAGCTTGTCTTTCAGCTCGTCGAAAGCCAATTGATAAGCATCATCCCAAATATATGGAACCCTTTTGCGAGTCAGGTTCGTCAATGGACCCGCTATTTTGGAGAATCCCCAAATGAATCTCCTGTAGTATCCAGCTAACCCCAAGAAACTACGCGCTTTCGTCAGTGTCGTGGGATGTCCCCACTCCCTCACCGCTGACACTTTACCCGGGTCAACTGCTATCCCCTGTTCATAAACAACATGTCCTAAGAACTGCACGTACCGCAACCAGAACCTGCATTTCTCGTACTTAGCATACAACTGATGCTCTCATAGAGTCTGAAGAAACTACCTCAAGTGCTTAGCATGCTCCTCCTCGGAGTGTGAATATATCAGAATGTCATTTATGAAGACGATGACAAACTGATCCAAGAACTCTCTGAACACTCAGTTCATTAAATCCATGAACACGGCTAGAGCATTTGTGAGTCCGAATGGCATCACTCTGAACTCATAGGACCAGTATCTCATCAAGAAAGCAGTCTTTGAAACATCCTGCTCCCTAATACATAGCTGATGGTACCCTAATCTCAGATCTATCTTCGAAAAGAAAGTTGCTCCCCTCAGCTGGTCGAACACATCATCGATTCGAGGCAATGGATACTTGTTCCGTATCGTGACCTTGTTCAACTCCCGGTAGTCCACACATAGCCTCAGTGAACCATCTCTCTTTTTCACAAACAAGACTGGAGAGCCCCAAGGTGAGGTACTCCTACAAATGAAGCCCTGACCTAACAGCTGCTCTATCTGATCTCGTAACTCTCGCATCTCCGCTGGAGCCATACGGTATGGAGCGCATGCTATAGGTCTAGTATCCGGTAATAAATCTATGACAAAGTCTACCTCTCGACTGAGCGGTAGGCCTGGTATCTCCTGAAATACATCGGAATACTCACGAACAACTGGGATCGAGTCTAAGGGAACCAAAACCTCCTTAGAGGTATCCTCCTCTATGTAATACAAATGAGTGGTGGAGCCTCACTACAAGAAAAATTGGATTTCGCGACGTTTTGTAAACGTCGGTAGAAGCTCTAAAAATGTCGGGAACGAAATTTCCGACGCTTGAGCAACGTTTTTATAAAACGTCGGCATATCTACAGTCGGGAAATAAGCGTCGTTTAATAAAAACGTCGGGTAAAGATATTCCGACGCTTCCTACGACGTTTATCAACCGTCGGAAATTGTCCGAATTTGTGGTATAAATGCGACCTTTTTTTTTAAAAACGTCGGTTTTGTCTCAACGTTTCCCAAAAAGCGTCGAGAATAATAAATTAAAATATTAACCCATTTCAATCATTCATTTGAAAACATTATAATGTTAACTAATTTTTATCATACTATATTCCAACCTTTTTTTGTAAGTGTCATATAATATTGAAGTACACATCATTAATATTATAATGACGCCCTCAAAAAGATTCTCAATCAACCAAAAAAACCTATATACAATAATATCTAATCATCCCAAAACAAAATGAAGAAAACATATCTTCAAACATCCCAAATTTGTCTACTAATAAGCCAAAAATTTGTACCCAAATATTCCAAACAAAATATGAAACATATATTATCATCAAAAAAATGCTAGAGTGATGTTCAAAACAGTCAATACGATGTCTCCGCGTCCATGGGCGTGACAAAACCACCTGTAAAAAGAAAGAAAATAAGTATTAAAAATTAAATAATTCAAGGTAAAAGTGATGCATAAAAGAAAAATGAGAGGTGGTTAGGGACTTACTTCCAAATTCAAACATTTCAATTACTTGGTATTATTTGCCTTCTTCATCCGCTCCTAAAATTTGAACAAAAATATAGTTGGAAGAGGGATAGTAATTAGCTTCAATGTTTTCAAATCAACTTCTTCTATGATCAAACTAAAAAATAGTGATATATATAACTTAAAAATATGTTTTCAAATATAAAAGAACCACAAAAATGTAATATGTTAGTAAATAATATTTCCATATAGCTTATGAAGTTTGCAACCCGACCCAAATAAAAAATGTAAGACACACAATGTAGGTTGGTAACATTTTTTATGTCCAAGTTAAAAGATTAATTTTCAAAAGAGATCCCTAAAGTTTTAACATTTTTATGAGAAATTGTGATCAATGCATTATTATAAGATTTATAAAAATAGACGTAATTTTTTGTAAATTACTTTTTTTCATTGTTAGCTACTATAATACACTATATTTTTTTTCATGCATTCGAATAAGTGAAGTCATAATAACATGTGGATGTTGATAAATTAAATAGTTATATTGTAGCAAAACATGTTTTTCACGCTTAATATTTTTAAAAAAAATCGCCAGAGTTTCCTTTGTTTATTCATGAAACCCAACTTGTTTTAACATTTAAAATTAATTCAACAACAACAACTACCACCAAATTAAACCACAAATAAATCAATCCCTTCCACCAATTTCAATGAATTGCCATTGGAACGAGTATAACTATCATACATATATAATGAATCTTATATGCATCAAACGATGAAAATATTATAATGTTCTTGATTTAAAATGTGCCATGAAGAATTTTAGAGGCAAAAATACTAACCCCACAATAGTTACGAAGTTGAGTTCGCGATATGGTTTGTGGTGGTGCCTTCATTGAGGATTGCGATCGACGTTGTGATTGAACCTCGGTTGTTAAAGGTTGCAACTGTGGTGATGCTACAGGATCAACATTATCGTTGACAGGAACCTAGCAATTAGAATATACAAAATATTAGGTGTAATGCATAAAATTAAGAAATTGTATTCATACATCCAAAGATTGATAAAAGTTGACCTGTTTAGCGCCCAAATAAACATCTCGCGTAGATTGGATAAAATCACCCATAGAACGCATGCGAGACTCCATAAAATCCTGTATATGTGCTTCCACACGTTCATTCATCCGAGATTCCATAGCAAATATATGTTCTTGCATTTGAGCTTCCATTTTCTCTTTCATTTCAGCTTGCTTCTTCTCATATTCTGCCTCTATCTCACGTCGCATCCTCTCGTGTTCAACCTCCATCTCACGTCGCATCCTCTCTAGCTCTTGTTGATGTCGTATCTCAATATCTCTCAACTCAGATTGGGATTGCTTATATGATGGTCCAAATATCATACTCGGAGAGACACCGAGTCCAAATGTGCGCACACGCCCATGTATTTCGGGTCCCATAACTGGCCCAAATATATCATCCCGTGCAACACCGGTCTCCGCTGCTTCTGGATGTTGCGATTCTAGATCATCCATCTCTTGCTGCAAAAATCAATCCCAATTCTTATACAAACTTCAAATTAGATCATACATATGTAAGAATCCCTATATGCATGATTTAAGTTTCCATCAAGGCGCACATATGTATCTCTTCTCATTTCTTGGCTTTTCATCTTCTCATTTCTTTTTTGTGTGATGTTATTGTTATTAGGTTATTTAATCTTGAGGTAATTGTTTTTTTCTTTTAATTTTTTTTCTAAAGAAGAGAAATGAAGAGGCCCTTTAGTGGTTTTCTGCTAGGTTTAATTTTTTGGGGGTATGTTTCTTCTAAATGGGATGTGTATGTTTCTTTCTTCTAATTTGATTATTTGGTTTATGACTTTGTGCTGAGGTTACTCCCTAGCATGTTTGCTCTAGGTATGTACACATTGAGATTTCAGATTCATTGATTTCAGATTTCAGTTTCTATATGCATAACAAGTTCATTTATTTCAGATTCTACCATGACCACAGGGGAAGTTTTCTTGCATTAATGTTAATTACCATTTTTAATGAATGTTAAACTAATATGTTTCTGATTGTTTAATGAATCATTTTTAATTTTATTTTGTATTCGCCTCAATATTTCGTGAATGTACAGCAGCCTATATGACAAGTCTATCCACAACAACCATACAACATTTTCAATAAACCAAAATTGTCATCCACATATATTTCCTCATTTTATCAACATTCATCTTTTCTGTCGATATTGAAGAACCAAACTCAGAGATGTTGAATATACTTTTAATGTCACTGACATTCCATACTTTTAATATACTTTTAATGTAAGTGACATTCCATACAAGCGCATAATACAAAAACTTCCTATCCTAATAAAGGTGTTAAAATGTTACCATCTCTGATCAATAGGTAAAGTGACAGGTAATGACCAACCAACATATTCTATCAACCAACCGATCATCTGTTACATGATATTGGTCCCACCAACATGTTCTACTGACCAACCAACATATTCTATCAATCAACCAATGAAAACAAGCAACAAGAATATGATTCTGCATTTAGGTTGTTTATCCCATTTACACCTAGCATCGAATTTCCCCATGACATTTACCATTACCAAAAGCTCAACAACATATTAAGGCTCTAACAGATTGACATAGGTTTTTAAAGATTGACATTAAAAGGCTGGGAGGTGTTTATCTCATATATATCTTATATTTATCCTCGCCGCATTTGAAGACCGCCGGAGACAACTTCACACAACTCGCTCACCGCAATTTATAGGTCTAAGAAACCAAAAGGGTCTCTGGTCCGAATCTGATTATGGGTCTGATGTTATAATCGGAGTTCTCGATACAGGAATCTGGACCGAACGACGTAGTTTTTCTGATTTAAATCCTTGGAATCAAAATTGAAAGGCGAACCAAAAATTTCAGCATATACTAACATACTCCTAAAAATTTTAGCATACTAACAATGATAACTAAAAATTTTACCATACTAACAACTAAAAATTAATTAACAACTAAAAGCTAATCAACTAATTAGATCTATTATCAATAGACTATTGAAAAAACTAATCAGCATACTAGGAAAGGGAAGGGGGCTGCTTCACTGCTCTGCTTCAACAATAGGGAGGGGGCTACATTTGATTCGACATCAGGGACTAGGGCAGCGAGAGAGGAGCGAAGATCCTATAGAGAGGGGAGGGGAGGTGACCGTGTGAGGAGGGGGAGAAGAAGAAGGGCGGAGCGAGCGGACAAGTGAGGGAAAGTGAGGAGAACAGGGATAGAGCAGGTTGTTCACTGATCTCCCCAACAATAATTCCCCCGAATTGAACTGGCGGGTTGTACACTAATATCCCCGAATTGGACTGGCGGGTTGTCTTCTCTTTAAATGTAATTTTTGTTAGCATTAGAAGTACAATAATGTTAAATTTAATCTACATTTTGTTTTCTAATATATATGCAGTGTATATATAACAATGTGTACTGTAATGAATTTATATTTAAATACAATTTTTTTATGGATGCTCTGTCATACTACTCTGGATATTTCTTTTATGAATGCTGCATAACAACCTTTATGGATACAGATATTTTGTTTTTTTTCATTCTCCTTTTGTTTGTTTATTTATTGGCATATTAGTAACATTTTTTTATTTATCATATTGATTATATGCTCCCATTATCTTACAGAAGCCTTATTTATGACATTTTTGGCTTATTTTAGGTGATAGGAAAGACACCTCTAATTGTGTCGATTGAGCAAAAATGGAATTGAATTCCGAATCTAAGAGCGGCAGAATAGTGGAGGACTGCCAAGATATGTTTTAGAGAAGCCTCAAAACTCCCACTGTGAAATTTTTTAAGGACCATTTAGAGAAATCTGGATGCAGTATTGAGAGTAATTTCATCACGGTTGTTGATTGTGGTAAGAAAATTAGTGGTGCATATGTCTGAGGTGAAGGGATAATGGTATGTAGTAATCACATGAGCATTCAATATGATGTCAACCAAGTAGATATTCATGAGTTCATTAATGCATATGATGAATATCCTACTAAAAACATGGACTGGTCTAGTTGTGCTCAGCATGCCTATGGTGAGATTCAAGTCGGCAATCTTAGTGGTGACTGCCACTACAAACGAGAAATAGTATGTGGTTATGTGAAAATATGAGGTCACGAACAAGACTATATGATAAGAAGAGTAATGAAATATGTTATCGCTAACCCTTACTGCTCAGAGGCTGCTGCTAAGAATGCCATGGAAGTTATTTGGGACGTATTTTATAATGATACAAAACCCTTTGATATAGCTACTTGAAAGCCAAGCTTTTTATCCCATTTGTTTGCCAAAATGGTCATCGATATATAATTGGACACTCCTTAAGAGTCAAGATTTTTCCCCAACAGATCATTTGATTTATATATAATGCAATTCAGCCAGAATGTGCATTTTCTCTAGTTTTTTCTTTCCTTTTCTACATATTATTCGGTTGGTTGAGGGTGAAATATTTTTCACCTTAGTGAGAAGTACTTTCGCATTTTCAAAATTAAATATTTTTGTCGTGAGACAGTAATATGTGGCCCAAAATTATTTATTAAACAGAATAACTAAATTTAGCATAAGGTATGAGATTGCGTACAACCCGCCAGTCCAATTCGGGGGAGTTATTGTTGGGGAGATCAGTGAACAACCTGCTCCGTCCCTGTTCTCCTCACTTTCCCTCACTTGTCTGCTCGCTCAGCCCTTCTTCTTCTCCCCCTCCTCACACGGTCACCTCCCCTCCCCTCTCTATAGGATATTCGCTCCTCTCTCACTGCCCTAGTCCCTGTTGTCGAATCAAATGTAGCCCCCTCCCTATTGCCGAAACAGAGCAGTGAAGCAGCCCCCTTCCCTTTCCTAGTATGCTGATTAGTTTTTTCAATAGTCTATTGATAATAGATCTAATTAGTTGATTAGTCTTTAGTTGTTAATTAATTTTTAGTTGTTAGTATGGTAAAATTTTTAGTTATCATTGTTAGTATGCTAAAATTTTTAGGAGTATGTTAGTATATGCTGAAATTTTTGGTTCGCCTTCGAATTTTGATTCCAAGGAGTTCTCTTTCTGATTTAAGTCCTTTGAATAAGTCAGACCTGTGGGCTGGAATAGATATCTTAGGAATCTTATTAAATGTGATGTGGAGTTTCAAGTACTCAATGTCATATCCAGCCTCAGCCTCTTACTCGAGAGAGCCTGGATACACCACATAGGTGAATTACCCTTATTGTTGCAAATGGAAATCAGGTTCCAATTAGATACATAAGTTATCATAGTTTAAGGGGATAATGGTTGGGCCACAGTTGCCATTATTAGTACTATTCTCCTATTGGATACACATCACGATAATAGCAATATCTACCTCATCGGATTCCAAGTCATCTAATTTTGTCACATAATAGAAGAGAAGTCGATCATTCACAGTGTAGCCGCTCGAATAATCCACAAAATGGGATATTTTCAAGGGCTTGGCCTTGGAAGAAACCAATTAGGAACCCTCGAAGTCGTCACTCCATATCTTTCCATTCGATATCTACCTCAGTGGATTCCATGTCATCTCACTTGCTAACTTAATAGAAGAAGAGTTAGTCATTTACAGTGTAGCAGCTCAAATAATCCATAAAATGGGATACATGTTAGGGTTCGACCTTGGAAGAAACCAACAAGGAACCCTCGAAGTCATCACTGCCACGGAACATAAAGGAAAATTTGGTCTCGAGTATACCTCTGACCATAAAACTCCAGTCCACAGTCCGAAATACCCCCATCAAGGGTGGAATGATCATTTTGGTCTCCAAAGAGAAGACTTTCCATATCACGAACTCCTCGAACCATAGTGGGATGAAACCAATAAATCCTTATAACTGGAGATCCTCTACGAGGAAGGACTCTGTGTAAACTATGAGAAGATCCACAAGGTCATCCAAAATGGGCTCGACATCTTACGGGTCACCGAGGAAGACAAAAAGAACTATAAGTTGGTACCAGAGTGGAGACTGCACGTGATAGTTCCTAATAAAGTTTCCCTAATAGCCATATTAGGAACCTCAAAGTTAAGGTCCAACAAATTCTTCTATGACTGGTACACTACATCGACCACTCGATATATTACTAATGAAAAGGGATGATTATTCATCATCTCTAAACTCAATGTCTACCACTAAGTAGCAGATTCTACAGTCCCGCCCACTGAAACACCTCCTTCAGTCAAGCCCTGGGATACGACCTTCTATCCATCTTGGGACTATCAGTAGAATGAAGAAATCCACCAACTCTTATTGCAATCCCGCTCAAAGGTACTCCCCTACATTGACCCATGGTTAGTCCAGCAAAGGATCCCACTATAAATCTTAAGGAAGAAATAGCCCGACTCAATAAACACCACCCACCCCATTTAGTTGTCTGTGCTACTTCCTATTAATTAGGAAGGTTAGTTGCCTTTTTTTGTATATAAATTCGTGTACATCAATATAGAAAAACCATTCAACCATTTTTCATATTTTATTCTCTGCTTTTACTTATATACTATGGTGCATGAATTTTGACTTTGAATGAATTGAATATTGAATCTTGATGTCTCCTCTCTAAGTTTTTCCTCTTCTCTATTCTCTATTATTCCTTATTCCCTTCTCCTCCCCTTTACATCTTGTCTAGTTCATGCCCCATTTACCTCTGAGAATCAGACACAGTGATTGCAGAATTCAAAGCCTCTGCCACAGAATCAATATCCCAGGGGTTTACCCTAGCTAATCAATATCCCATGGGTGAATGAAGAAATCGAAGCCAATTTTGAAATCCGCGGAGAGATTCAATCAGAAATCGTCAAGTATTCTGAAATGGAGACCGAGATGTTAAGGAATCGGATCTCACCAAGATACTCTATCTATTACATTTTGAAATCACTGGATTCATGACACTTGTTGAACAATTGACGCCGTTGTTAAATGAGAACTATAACAATGATGTTATCTTAGCCATATCCAATGATATCAAAAAAATTATAACAGAAATGTAAAAATAAAAAAACTTCTCGAATGGAGAATTGTATTTCCATACCGATATGACATGGGGGGTCAAGATACAAAAGATACTACTTTGAACTTTTCAATTAATCTGAAAAAAGTGACACACCACATAGAAATTTTCTAAAAAGACATCGACACATAGGATTAAAAGAACCAACCATTGGAGATGACCTTAAATCTTGGGATTATTATTTACTAAACTGTAAGAGGTCGCCGATGCTAAGAACCCTACGTAGGCACACAATCTCTCTCAAGTATAGGGTGACCATATGCAAGGCATTGAAGGTGTGGGTATAGGGGATGAAATATGTGCCATATTATAGAAATAATCAACAATCACATATATAGAGTCAAAGCCTCGTGAGGAACGCAGTAGGCCCACTGCGAAGTCTACGGACACATCCTCCCAAGGATGCTCGGGTATTGATAGCGGAGTTTAAATATAGATATTAAAAGGATGGGAGGTGTGGCAATGACAGATATAGGCGTTGTTGTCCCTCCGCATGGATGGCCAATATAATTTGATTAGTACATAGTCGCGATGATAACGAACAGAGTATAACAGAGAAACTAAAAACAGACTTCCCCTAACAAGCATTCAGATTGAACCTTGGGTGCCCGTTAGATACGTTCGATGTCTTTAGGAGGGTTCAAACCTACAGAATTGGCACGTTCCCAACGAGCCAGTCTGCTCATTCCAAGGTAGGGCCCAATTGTGCTAATACACTTTCGTTCATTTGCTTTTGTGATCAGAACTGAATTTCAATTGTGCTAATTATTGAAGTGCACTCTTGTGAAATTAACATATTTTAATCATTCATGTGTACATGGAATTTATTACAGTTGGAAAGATGCCCTAATTATTATTTCTAAACTTTGTATACCGCGAATCTTATTTAGAATATGAAATCGAACATGACAGACTACGAAAACTCACTTGTCAGTAAATAGGGCTGCAAATTAAGGTGTTTTTGCGAACATCTAAAGCTCTGCTTGTTTGTTAATCTCGATCTCAAATCTTAATATTCAGCTCGTTCAAATCTCAATATTCAGCTCGATCTCAAATCTCAATATTCAACTTATTTAAGTTCATAGTGAGGCTGATGATTGGATTCCCAGCATGGTGTTTCACCCAATCATTCAACATAATATCCTTAAAATAGTCATGCTCTTTTACAATGTTGATTAATCTCTGAAGAGGTAGATATGAGGAGATGTTCGTGTTCAGAAGTAATTTTGGTAAGGTGATCAATTTGAAGACTATTGAAGTCAGTAAGAATAGCATGAGAACCAAGAACCCTATCCAGTCTTTCACATACACTAGCTTGAATAAATCTCTTGTTCCACTAGGTATATTTCGATCCTTTATAGCCCAGATCATGAACACTAGCATTTCCAATGCACTTGTAGCCTCAAAATCAATATTGTTCCCTCCAGCTTTCTCAGAGCTGTCTCTAACATTATTGAAGTCCCAGTAACAATCCAATTATTGAAAGAGTTTAAAGATTCAATGTACTGCCATAAGGTCCTCCTTTCCAATTTGGTACATTTAGCATACACCACAGACCAGAAAACAGGTTTATGAAGACACAGATGTTTGATTTCCATTGTAGTGTATTAGTCCATCTCTAAATGAATGTCAATGGAAATACCATGAATGAACATGATCCAAATTGAGTTAACAATGCTGACCCCCCCCCCCCCCCCCCCCTTCGAATTCTAGCTTAAAAACAAACTCCAAGATTCTACTATCATACACTTTAGGCTCAAGAATAAACATTATTGATAAATTATGTAAACTTCTAAGCGTTTTAAGTCTCCTGATTGCACCTTTCTTCCCTACACCTCTAATATTCCATGAGAGAAACTTAAGCAGTTAAACCAGATAGTGATGGGTCAGATGCAGACCTTAGGATTCTATCACTTGCATAAACATGTCTTTTTTTTCCTCTTGCTACCTCCGGACCCATCCATACCTAACTCTTGTTTTTCGAACTGTTATAGGGGAGAGGTTTAAGCTAATTTCAATATTATCAGTTAATTCTTCTGAAGCAGCCTTAACACAAAGTTAATCCTCTTCCCCAGCCTCAATTGCAAGGCATTTATAGTTTAGTTCAAAATCCCCTTTCCCCTAAAGTTGGACATAATTCCAACAAGGTAGGACTAGTGCAAATATTCATTTTGGATGAATGTGTTACTAGATGAACCTTTGAGCATTCTATGTGCAAACATAGTAAACATGAGGGATGATTTTATCCCTCATCTTTTTAATGCATGTATTGATTTATAAATACAAAATGAATGCTACCCACTCCCTTTGCCCCATGAATATAGGATAATCCTTCCAAACCACGTATATATGGTGTTAATAATTAGTACACAAACCAAAGTCTTTTTGAAGTCTGTTTACCATTAATGAAGGGGCTCTGTATAGTTATCTAAAAAAATCACAGCAGAAAAGATACATACAATCGCTAGGGCAGCTGCTTTATTAACTGGCCCCTTTCCTTTGGTTACATGTGTCTCCTTGTACACCATCCTACGAGTTGGTTTGAATCCCATCGCTTTAGTCATCTACAAGTACAACATATTAACTGTCAAAACATAATAATACAATAATAACAATGAACTAGTCAGTACAAAATTTATACCGCATGTCTAACTTGAGCATGAGTTTTTCTACCAGATGTGTGCGGCGTTTGCAATAATTCACGGATGGCTTTGTTCTTCGCACTTTTGGCCTAATACAATGGAAATACAGTTAATCATAGAACAAATTTTGAGTAAATCCTAATATTAATACTTTTAATAAATTAATTCATTTCATGTTGTTCTTTATACGCGAGATAAACATAGTGTGTACATGTAATTCATGACTAGACTCA
This sequence comes from Sambucus nigra, assembly GCA_949130495.1. Classification (NCBI taxonomy): domain Eukaryota; kingdom Viridiplantae; phylum Streptophyta; class Magnoliopsida; order Dipsacales; family Adoxaceae; genus Sambucus; species Sambucus nigra. The sequence goes on along the minus strand of OX422212.1, from coordinate 448,047,209 downwards.
ACAACTAGTATATACATTTGCTCGAGCGGACTCCCAGTTATAGACGAGTGTTTTCCACTGACTTTCCTCGACTCGTTGCGTACAATTTGCCAAGCGTTCCTCATTAGTTCTATACTTAGTATAACCTTGGAGCTTTACTGTGGCCTTCCATTCCTTCAATTTTCTTCCGACGGATTGCATCATAAATTTTCTCATCTCTTCTGTGGCATTCGTATTCTCCTACTTTACATCAACAAGTTAGATAAATAAATTGGAAAATATATACCCTATTTTCATTTCATTGACATTATACCTTGATATGAAGCCAAATCATGTTCTTATCCTCTTTGGGTACTTGTCTCCAATCAAAGTAGGCCAATGGCGCTAGTTGACCATTGCGTGCTAAAACCCCTAAATTTGAAGCAAGTCTAGACGCGGGTTATTCAATGGGTTGGCCAATCTCATTCACCTCAATTTCTAAAATTCCACCATCTTTACCCCACCCGCTATGCATGAAAGTGGGGCCTCAAACTCGCCTCTGCTCCTCTAGCTCCTCCTCTTCGCCGGAGCTCGGATCTAAGTGTTACGTAGGTATTGACCAAAAAAATCATCAATGAATTACTCAAATGTCAAGAATAATACTTTTCATCAATTAAAAATATAAAAAAGTCAACTAAAAACCATACGTGTAACTTCCTCTTCTTGTTGTTCATTGTTGCCCGACAATGGAGGGATCAATGGTGTAATAGGTGGCCAATTCGATGGAGGTTCATGCATGGTAGGGTTGGCTCCTACATGGTCCTATTGCTGCTCAGGGGTTGGTATAGCTCCTCTAATGTGTTGAGTTTGAGATCTATTGATCGTCATAGTACTAAATGAAACAACATGAAAAAAATATTATCAAAGTGATAAAATGAAATAGGAAACTTTGGATATTATAATCAGCCCCATTAAACTTTGGATATTATAAATCTTCATAATTATGGGAGAGATGTGTGAATGAGATAGTTAGAAACATACACTAGCCTAGTTGAACATATACTAGCCTAGCATACACCATATTCAAACATCATAAATATATAGTAATCTAAAACAGATTCTAACATCATACACCTGATCAAATATTGATACATTACAATAACAGTAATGAAAGGAATTATTAGAAACCAATATTGATACTTATTCAATTCTGTAAAAAAAATAAGAAAATGGAATAATAAATAGAAATCCACACAAGTTATTAATGCATATTCAAATGCCTAGCTAATCAATATTTCTATTCATCTTCATCCATCTTCTCCGTGGTTTCCTCATCAACTAATGCTCCATCCACACCTTGTCTAACCCAACTAACATCATCATCATCATCATGTGTCAATGTTGTATCATCCAAACATTGATCACTCCATGCCTCTGTTTCATCATTCATAGTGCTCTCGCTTGTTAACTGTTGTCTAAACACATCAAAAAAGTCTCGGGGTTTTGTTTTAACAACAATATGCCAATCTTTCTCCACTAGGTCTTGTACATAAAATACTTGCTTTGCCTGAGATGATAGTATGAATGGTTCATCGGCTTTTTGATGCCTAGGATACAACAAATGGTTGAAGTTTACAAGTGTGAATCCAAAGTCATCTTGCTCAATGAGACCTCTACCATTGTCAACCCAGTCACACTTGAACAACACGAACTTATAGTATTTTGAATAATGCAGCTCAATGATATCTGTCAAAACTCCATAAAAATTGACATCTCCGGATATGGGATTTATGTCTCTTGCACTTGCGTAACTTTCATTCGTTGCGTTTAACATGAATCCACTATTTTGCGTGGCTCTTCTCCTCTCGCGAGCCTTAGTGTGATACCTAACGCCATTAATAATATACCCGGTGAATCTTTTTTCCTTTTTCAGGGGACCCATAGATAAAATTTGAATTTCTTGTGATACATCTGTGTTATTTGCCTTGACTAACGTCCTCACCTATTTTATTACAAAAAAATGTCATTACAACCAATAGTTATTTAATAATACATTTAAATGTAAAACATTATTTTCAATGTAGATTTTACTTACATGATCCTTAAACCACAAATGAAATGTTTCGTTATGAATGCGGTCCACATCATGGGGTCTGAGACGAGAATCACTCCTAATTGACACACGATGAGTACTGCATTAAAAAGAATCATTACATTATTCTTTGCATGGCTAAAAAATGAAGGAATTTTATTCAAGAAGATACTTACTCTCGAAATGGAGCAATTGCATCTGTGTTGACAAGAACATATTGATGTGCTTGTACATATGTAATGTCATCGAGCACAAATCCCTCCGCTTTTCCTAATTTACGACCACAAAAGTGATCAAAAGAACTACCATCATCATTCCTCGTTGGGCGATTAGACTTCGTCTCAACATCATCACTTAGGTACCTTGAGCAAAATGTCAAACATTCTTTTACCCAATATCCTTGTGCAATTGAACCCTATGGATGTCTGCGGGTCTTCACATAATTCTTCAATGTGAACAAGTATCTATGGTGAGGGAAATTTCAATTAGTAAGAAAAAACTACCATGAAAAATAATTTTTTTTTAAATATATATATATATATATAGGGAGAGGTTCACAAGTGAACCTAAAAGATGAACTTTTTAATGAACCTTAACAAAATAACACCTAACAACTCATTAATTTTATTTTTTATATTGTAATTGGTTCGCGCCAGCGGCAACGAACACACGTGTCGATCGATCCCCAACCCCCTCACCCGCCCCCTCCCCCCTCCCCAACCACCACCACCACCACCATGGCAGCCCTTATGACAGCAGGGCTACCAGGGGGGTGGGGGTGAGGGGACGGGTGGGGTGGTTGGGGATCGATCGACACACGTGTCTGTTGCCGCTAGCGCGGACCAATTACAACATAGGAATTAAAATTAATTGATTATTAAGTATTTTTTGTTAAGGTTCATTAAAAAGTTCATCTTTTAGGTTCACTTGTGAACCTCTCCCTATATATATATATATATATATATATATATATATATCGACTAATACCGCACCTCTCAATAGGATACATCGATCGGTATTGTGGTGGTCCTCCAATCTTCGCTTCTTCTGCTAAATGAATAACCAAATGTTCCATGACATCAAAAATGAAGGTGGAAAGATCCTCTCAAGTCGGCACAGCGTGAGCTCAATGCGAGATTGAACACGATCTAAATTGGCCACATTCATCACTTTCGAGTACATATTCCTAAAGAAGTTACTTAGCTCAACTAATGGTTCAAGTACATTTTTAGGCAAAACATTTCTTAAGGAAATGGGAAGTAGTTATTGCATTAAGATATGGTTGTCATGACTCTTAAGTCCCGATAACGTACGTTGTTTAAGGTTAACACAACGCGATATGTTCGAAGCATAACCATCTGGGACTTTCACCTCCTTCAACATTTTACAAACTATGTCTTTACCCTTAGTGTCCAAGGTGAAACATGCAAGTGGCAAATAATATTTGTTGTCTGCCCGTTTCTGAGGATGAAACGGCTTACGAATACCCATATCTTCCAAGTCATGACGAGATTTTAAGTTATCCTTCCCCTTTCCATCAACATTTAATAATGTCCAAATCACATTATCACACACATTTTTCTCAATATGCATTATATCAAGATTGTGGCGTAACAAATTATCCTTCCAATAATCTAACTCAAAAAATATACTTTTTTTCTTCCAATTATGTGTTAAGGTTTCACCTGTCTTATCAACCCTTTTCTTCTTACCTCCTACTTCTGGATCCTTCCCAAAATTATTATTGAAATTTTTTACCTCATCATATGCTTCCGCTCCAGATAATTGGGTTGGCTTTGTATCCAACTCAACTGTGCCATCAAAGGAGTTTTTATTTGTTCTAAATTTATGCGCTTCAGGCAACCATCGACGATGACCCAAGTAGCAATGCTTACCTCCATTAAACAACCAATGGGATCGAGTGTACTTATGACAACATGGACACGCCAATCTACCATTTGTGCTCCACCTCGATAAATTTACATAAGCGGGAAAATCACTAATTGTCCATAACAAAGATGCACGCATTTTAAACATCTGATTACTGGCTGCATCATAAGTGTTTACCCCAACCCATAATTCCTTTAATTCATCAATTAAAAGGCGCAAATAAACATCAATGTCATTTCCAGGGCTACGAGGACCATCAATAATTATTGATAAGATCATATATGGTTGTTTCATACACAACCATGGAGGCAAGTTATATATTATTACAATTACAGGCCACGTGATATGGACAATACTCATGCTCCTGAATGGGTTGAACCCATCACTGGATAATCCAAGCCTAACATTCCGCGGTTCAAGTGCAAAATCTGGATGAATATCATCAAATGTTTTCCAAGCAAGTGAATCAGCTGGATGCCTTACATTTTCATCATCAACACGCTCATCGTCATGCCATCTCATCTGTGATGTTGTCTTTGATGACATAAAGAGCCTTTGAAGTCTTGATATCAAAGGGAAGTATCATACCACCTTTGTAGGAATTTTTCGATTTATAATGGCATCAGCATCTGATTGACCATTTACTTGTTTGTACCTTGGGGTATGACACTTTCGGCATTTCTTCTCTCGTTCTGTCTCATTCCAATAGAGCATGCAATCGTTAGGACATGCATGTATCTTCTTGTACTCTAGCCCTAAGTTTTCAATCAACGTCCTCGCTTCGTAGAAAGACTTTGGCAATGTTTCACCATCAGGAAATGCATCTTTTAATAATTCAAGCAACATTGTGAATGTCTTGTCACTCCACCCGCCAAGGCACTTTAAATGCAATAATCGAACAAGAAATGAGAGAGTTGTATACTTCTTACAATCTGGGTACAACTCTCTTTCAGATTCTTTTATCAAATTTAAGAATTTATTGGTTACTTCATTAGGGCCATCCATATGTTGATGCGCATCACCACCACCCATAAAGTTAAGTGGACTTGTAGGAGGAATTCCAAAAGCATCATGTATCTTCTCTCACATTTCATCACCAATAACTGAGTCAGAAGAAAGAACCGAAGATGATGCAGATTCCCCGTGATAAGTCCAATAAGTGTAGCTATCTAAAAACCGATTTTGCAATATATGTTCTACAACATCATCTTTCTTCACATATAGCATATTGCGGCCTTTCTTACATGGACACAATATTCATTCAGCATTCGGTCTATTACCAGAGGCAAACTTAACGAATTCTTCTGCTCCTTTCTCATACAAAAGATTACCTCTATGTGTTATATTAATCCAACTCTTATCCATCAGCATGAATTGATTAACCTAATGAAACGAATAAGTAAACATAACAAAATTTTGTCAATTGGCAAGTTCAACACAAAGGTAACAAAAAGTAACATGCAATTTGACTTTTGTTTCTTAACAAATATCATGGTCTAAGGTTGTCAAATATAAAAAATAGAGAGGAAAAAAAAGATGGTCGACTTAATATTCTTTTTTAAAAAAAAATTAAAACAACATAATAGAATGAAAAAAAGAAAAGATTACACAACTTGTCAAATGCAACAAAAATATATAAAAACTACTATTGAGATGAAATTTACATAATTGGACACGACTTACGACAACAAGATTCTCTACCGAAACATCACTTCGTCTCAACAATAAGCATAATCCAACATTTGAAATTAATTCAACCCCTCCGATCAAACACACCCTAATGGCCTAAAACCTTATTTTCCATTACAAATAAAAAATCTTACACATTTTCTAGCTTCCGAGTGGTTTCTATATCATTTATTCGCCTTCCAACTTACATTAATGTATTCTTAGCCAATGCACATTTTAAACATGCGTTTGATATTATGTATTCATTACTATTTCATTGGATATAGTCATAGAAGTGAAAATGATACCTGAACAAGAGGTCTCTGAAGGCCGATATTAGAAAGAGCTCGAGATAACCGGTTTGATACGCCTATTGATATCCAAGTCACGTTTGCTTCAACAAAGAATACGACAATATAAGAAACATAATTTTATTCTATCAAATTCAAAAGACCATACCCATATCTTTGATTGTGGAAAGGTGATTGTATTATTAATTGATTAAAAAACAATTTATTTTCTTGAATCAAAATTTTTTACATTCTTGAATCATAAATGGTTAACAAACTAACCCTTAAACCAATGTTAAAGAGGCTAGTTTTAATGACACGTATAAGAATAAATCCACATTCAATTTCAAATTTTTTATATTTTCTGAAGAACCAAACATCCCATATAATGGAATTCAACTAGAGAACAATTCAAACACATTAACTACTAGTGGTAACGCACTAGTACTAAAACTCCAAGGTCAACTGGGTTTGCTCCCCAGTTCGAGTCTCGGAAGTTGCAAACAACCTGGGATTCAGCGGTTTGCCACTGATCCGCGAGTGGGGATTGGTCAAAGTGCGCGTAATGCTGGTCCGGACACCTCATGGTACCTCAAAAAGGGGAAATATTAGGATCAAACACCAAAAAGTCCTTCAAATATTTTTTAACACACATTTAGTCCAAGCCTTTTTAATTTATTCCAAAAAGTCTCTCAAACACCCGTTTAAGAAATATTCTTTTATTTTTAAAGTCCGCGCTAGAGGCATGTTGAGGGACTTTTTGAAACAAATAAAAAGACTTGGACTAAATGTGTATTAAAAAATGTTTGAGGGATTATTTAGGATATGCCCCTGACTACTAACCACAAGTCTTTGATTATACACACATTAATCAATACATATTACCAAAAGATAAAAAATATATTTAAGAAACAGGTATTAAAAACAGTTTGAAACCTAATAATTACCAAAATTCAATCATCACGTCAAGAATCAAGAAGGTTAACGATTCCCATTTCTATTCTCATTCCAAAATAGACAAAAGGAATCACTTCTTACTAATTCACAATACCATTAATCAAGAACGCATCACTTCTTACTAATTCACAATACCATCATCATTTACTCTCTAAATAATGATGGTTCTTGATTAATATTGGATTATAATTCCACTATGGAATATAAAATATAGATATCTATTAAATAAACACAATAAGAAAAACAAAAGGAAGAGAAAAACCAAAGAATGAAAAAAATCATGTATTTCGATCAAGGTCTTGGAGAAACATTCAGAAAAAAACGTGGTTAAGAGAAAAAAACGTTCAGAGAAAAAAACATGGATTGGTGTTCAGAAAAAAACGTGGATCTACCTCAAACCTCGAAGCAGCCTTGCATCTGATTTCTCAACAGGTGTGTCTCGATTTTGGCTTAGGGCTCAACATGTGTGTCTCGATTTTGGCTTAGGGATCAACAGATGTGTCTCGATTTTGGCTTAGGGCAATTAAGAGCCGTATGTGAGAAAAAAAACTGAGAGCCGTATGGGAACACCATAGTATTTTTTTTTTGGAGGGAAACAAAAAATTAAAGGGAGCAGGAAGCGCGGAGCTAAATTAATTCAGGACCCGACGTTTTTTTCCCAAATGATGAGAAATAACCCACGTTTTGTAATAAATGTTTCCATTTTCCGACGTTTTTAATAAAATGCCATTAATATTTCGACACTTCAACAAAAAGTCGATAAATATCCCACGTTGTTAAATAAGCGTCGGCATATACACTATATACCGACATTATTATAAGCGTTGCAAAAAAAAACGTCGTTAAAACCAAGTTTTCTTGTAGTGCCTCCCTCTGGGCGAGGCATCGCCACTACAAACATCTCTTTCCCCGGAATGGAAAAAAGAATACTCCCACCAAAACAATCTATCATGGCCCTGTAAGCAGCGAGCCAATCCATACCGATAATAATATCATGCTCATGCATATCTAAGACTAACATGTCTGCAGGTTATACCAAGCTACCAATCTCTACCACCACACCCCGGCATATAAAGAAAATAAGTGAACCATTTCCCAATGGTGAGTCTACACACGTCACAGTGCTCTCTGCTATGGCTAATAACCCTAAGGCCTTTCCAAAATGAGTAGCTATAAAACAGTGCGTCGCCCCAGTATCAAATAAATCTCGACCCATAGTACCATGGATAGGAAACATACCCTTAATCGCAGGTGGTGCCTGTGGAGCTGCTGCCTGGTGGACGTTATAAACACGTCCATACTGTAACTGCCCCTACTGCACTGGAGCTGCTGGAATGGATGGTAGGGATGGTACCTGGGTTGGTGCTGGGAGGGCGACTGGAAAAAATGGCCTATGTGGCTCATTACGGGCACCCTGCTGCTGTGGGGCCCTATCACCCACTAGGCAATACTGGCGCTTATGGCCATGCTTGCCGCACACAAAACATCGGCCTCTGAAGTTACCTCCCCTCTGACCTTGCTGACCATGGCCCTACTAGCCGTTACCACCCCTCCACTGGCCCTGTTGGCCCCGATGAAAACGCTGTTGGCCCTACTGCTGTCGGTGTTGGCCTTGCTAGCCCTACTGATTAGGCTGGCCCTACTGACCCTACCTATAACCCCCAAATCCCTGCCTGGAATCACCTGATCAGAAGCGCTTGGCAGGGTCCCCCTGATGGAAACTCTGCTCATGCTGACGAGTCTGTCCCTGGGATGTCGGTGCTCCAACAGCGCCACTACCCCCTGTCCTGCCCTGCTGGCTGGACTCTCCTGCTCTCTTGCTTCCCTATAGATGGAAGCGGTGATCCTGGCAGTGTAGTAAGGCAACATTGAGTACATCTATGAAGGTACTCAGAGATAAATTCCCTATAAGATGTTGACGGATCCTCCAAGCTAACCCGTCCACAAACAACATTATCTTCTTACCCTCAGTAGGTGCCTCATCTGGAACTATGGGGAGAAGTCTCGTGAACTCCTCCTCATACTTAGCAACGGTAGAATTTTCCTGCTTCAAGTTCAGTAACTTTCGCCTCATCTCAGTCTACACGGCGGGTGGAAAGTACTTGCGGTCAAACCGCTCCCAAAATACCTGAATTAGAATAGTATCCCTCTCCTCTAAGGTGGTGATGGATTCCCACCATTGCAAAGCGGCCCCCACTAACTTGAAGGAAGCCAACAACTATTTTTGCACATCTTTTCACTCATACATACGAAGATGCCGCTAGATATCTTTCTTCCATTGGCTGACGACGATGATATTTGAACTACTCGAGAACTCAGGGGGATGCGCCTTCTGAAAGGCATCCCTAATCCGCTCCCATGCTGATGGAAGCTGTGCAGGTACTGGCGCCACTGCCTGAATCTGGGGTGGAGCCTATTGTACTACCGCTAACGCGACATTCACCGCCTGAGCAACAATAGTGGCTATCTCATTAGCATTCATCGTTCCCTGAGCCGGAGCTGCTGGCTGCTCGACTTGGGCACGCCTATCCTTTGGTGCACGTATCGGAGGCATCTGAAACGTGAAGAAATTTATTAGTCTACAGTTATTATTAAATCTCAAATAGTTGAAGATGTAAACGTAAAATTAAGAGTACAACAATCCTAACATAGGGCTCTATAACAAATATTCTAAGCTGAAAGTGAAATAAGCCGTACAAATCCTAAGGACACTAGATACTGAAGCTCTGATACCACCTATGACACCCCGCCTAATTAAATACCGGACGATCACTCCTTTATTAAATTAAAATCAAGGTGAACAGTTGGTTCATTCTTAGCATCACTGTCGAAAAATACTTTTCCAATTTAAACACCGTAAATAATTAAGCTAAGTGTCAAAACCATTTTTATACTTTACTTTCAAAATTTTATTTTATATAAACCAACATTTAAAACTTTTCATAATTCACAACTTAATAGTCACCACAACTATCTTGGAACACACAATCCAAATAATCAAACATTCAACTAATTGAATCCAATATTTAATACTTTAAATGAAAACATCCCGGCAATAATAAATCCCAAAGTGCAAGTACTAGAAATAAATTGATTACAATATCCAATAAAACAACTGAATAATGGAAAGGGCGACACAAGACCAACTGAAATAAATAATGCTAAAAGTAGAATCAAATGAATGAGGTCGTCTAAGCAAGAGGCCTGCAACTCCCACGTAAGCTGCAGCACGTTCCTTCCAAAGGATCCTATGCAAGATGACCCTGTGGATGGGCACCTGTAATATATACATATATATATACAAGAGAGAAAGGGAAAATAGAATCGGGTCAGAGACCGATTGTTAAAATGATTTAAAATTTGTTTAGCAAGTATTTAAAATGTTTACAGGCCAATGCAACAACATATTAGTGCGGCACTCCCTTGAGAAATTCTCACCTCTCTTATAATGTGCACGCCTTTCACACTAACCTTCCCATCGGTTTAACTTATCTTAGGTTACTTGTAAAATTTAAACGTGAACAATTAAATTGTTTAAGAGGATAATTTTGTTTAGTAACAAAGCTCGCATTTTAACTTTATTTATTAATAAATTTCCTCAGTGCCCTATTATACTTTTCAAAACAAGCATTTCCAATTTGAAGTCATTATTCATTTCTTACTTGCCATAAACACAATAGGAAGTTCAAAATTTTAGAAATTCATATATATATATATATATATATATTAAATTCTTGTATAGTATATATATTCTAACAACATCCCACATAAAAATTTATGGTGCGGGCATACTCTGCTATCCAACCCCCATATCACTCGTACTAAGGGAAATACAAGTTCGGAATCACTCTCGAACTGTATTAATACATACACAAACAATATTGAGGCGAAGCGTAGTTTCCAAGTCCAAGAGGTCAGCACATACCCTCGCGTCTCTTAGGACTATGACAATCGATTCGATAGCTTGTACCTAGGATTCCTATCTTCTTGGGTACAAGCCAATATCCCCCATAAAGGTCCCATCGAGATAAGACTGTACCAGCGCGGTAACCTCAGGGATAGCAAGTAGCGCGGGAATGATTTTCACACGTATATAGTATATGCATAAACACAAACATATAAATATACTACTTTTACCATATCAAATTTAGGTTCATCTCATAACCCATAATTATAACATTTATCCTTATTTCTCATTATTTAGTTATCGCTTATAATAGATTGTCTCTTACTTTAATTTGAGGAATTATTCAAACTCATTACGTAACACTCATGGACTCTATCCTCCCAAGTTTAGAATTTCAGTTGGTATTCATCTATTTTCCATCGTAACTATCTTACGCGTCTCTCCCTTTAATACGTAATTCTATCGTCCCTTATATGTAAACATCCCAAAAATGCAAATCTCGTCTTACATTAAAGGTCTCATAATTATTAATTAGTCCTACTGGTCCTCTTTACCTCCCAAAATATTTTAATAAGGATGTCCAAATATTTTTACTCATTTAATTTGAATTTAACTAATTACAAAGGGTAAATGTGAATCTGCCAGAAGAGGTCGATCGATCGATGGCAGGGGATCGATCGATCGATGCGTCGATTGATCGACACTCCTGGTTCGATCGTTCAATCAAACAGGTATGCGAATTCTGCAGATTAACAGTTACGGGTTCTATCATCCAACCTCAACCAAATTCAGATTTTTAACACCCAAACTCCCAGAAATTCATACTACAAACATTATAAACCCAAACTAACAATCTTCTACGTAAAGCATGTGAATTTTCATCAATAACCATGGATTAAAAGGGGCAAAACTTATATAAACCTTATGAACCCTAGAAATTTATTTAACTTTGTTCTAATCAACCTTTTTCCAGAATTTCTTCTTCAAAAACATCATAAATTCGTGGTTCATCCTCTAGATATGAGGGGGGATTTCCAGATTTCCATTTTTATCATTACTACATGCAATCTCCTATCTCCAACATGATTTTTCTTCCGTGAAACTCATCCTAATCAACCCTAAACTAACCTGAGTGATGCATTAACGAAAATAAGCAAGATAAACCCTTGCCTGGAAATTTAGAGTTCTGATTTGCGGACGAATTTGGTGTGGTTGCGTTCCCCATCGTGCGATCTACGCATTGGTGGTGATGGCGGTGCAACCAGATAAATTTTCGGCCTAGAACACCTTGGTAAACTCTCTCCTTCCCTCTCCTATGGACATCACTTGTCCTTGGTTGTGTTAACCCTAGAAGGAAACTTTAGACACCTGATATAACCCTTGAAAATTCGTGAGTTAAATTGCCCAAAACTCCAAAATGTCCAAAATGCCCTCCCGGGGAGCTAAATAAGCCCAAAATGCCCCGAGACCCAAACTAAACCCTCGGGTACACTTTTCGGACTATCTCGACCCTTCCGGACACTTTGGCTCACTCAAAACAACCATATGAGCGACTTATAATTTATTCACTTTTATTAATCAATATTTAGTCCCGACGCGACACGGGCGCATCCCGACTCAAATTTTCAAAATTATCATTTTATTCACTCTTGACATTTAATAGAACCAATATTATGTTACTTTACTCATTTGTAATATTCAACAAGTTTCCCATAATTACTAACTCACATCACGTTAATAATTATAAAATAATTAATTTCCGGATTTATATTAAATTAATAATTCACATTAAATTTAATAAATCCACTAATTAATAAAGCATAAAAATACAGGGTATTACAACATGGTTTACCATTTCTAATCTCTTCGGTCTCACATCTCAATTGTGGACACCTTCAATACTTGTAGTTCTACTTCCTTCACATAAGGAAAACTTCACGAACCATTTCCCCGTCACTGGTCGCACTGACTATTTTGGGAATGTCCTTCTCTCGGACCAGCAGTCTTAACTCACAATTGTCCTTTCATTATCCCTTTGGATACATTGGCAATTCGAAACTATGGTTGGCCTCTACAACCTTGATATACTTCATCATCCTCTTGAAGTTAATCCCTAAAAATCATCTAACCAAATTCCCTACTGGGTATACTCTCATATGGGGTTTCACTAACACTGTTAAATTCAGTTTTTGCTCTTCAGCAAATTCTTTAACCCTCTTTACTCCCTTCTCTTGGAAGCGTTAACATTATCATACTAACACATGACCTTGACGACCTCGGTACTAGTCATCCTAGTCATATTTTCCATTCACACTAGTATTCTACTCACGGGTCCTTTATCAACTATAAATCGTTTGGATAATTTATACCCCTCCGCCTGGTACGAAGTTCATTATGCAATTCAAGCTTTCTCTCACGATCAGTTTCTATCTTACCCATTGTGATAAACATCAAAATTTCACTCACATTTTGTTACCAAATCGAATGGAAGACCTTACGACCAAATTGTACCCAAATTTCTCTCTAAATTTCAAACACACTCCTGCATATATGGTGATTGCCTCTAATTACGACATGATGATCCTAAGAGCTATAACTTTTAACTCCAAATTTAATTTTGAGTGTCGTCATACCTCACTCTACACAATTGCCTTCGGATTTTCTACCTCTGTTGGTCTGTTACACTCTCTTATTTTCTTCCCCGCATTTTCACCGATGGTTTTTTAAAAGAGCTCCTCCGATTTCCCTCTTATCGATATTGCTAAGTGGTCCTGAAATCATTCCACCGTTATCTATGACTGTGCCATGGGAACCCATTGTTCCCGAGTGATGATTTTTATCATCACTTGCTTAATCAAACCTCATGGTGATTTTTGTCACGATCACTCTTTCCCGATTACTCTATGTCTTCTGTTAAGCTTCTTCTCCCCCAGTTCTTCTTACGGCCCTCACTGGTCGTCCTAAAATTTTTTGTGTTCTAATCACCCTGAATTTCATATAATGATTCACATCCATTATAATTTGTAGCTGAAGAACGTAAGTCGCATACGTAAGGTAAAACAACAATCCTATCATAAGGCTCTACATCAAAGAACGAGGCGCTGAAACGTAATAAGTTGCACAGATCCTAAGGACAATAGAACCTGATGCTCGGATACCACCTGTGACACCCCACCCAATTAAATATGAGGTGATCAGTCCTTTATAAAATTTATAACAAAATGTTCGGTTGGTTCATTCTTACCATCACTGTCAAAAACATAAATCCAATTAATTACCTAACATTTAATTAAGCTGGTGTTAAAACATTTCCCAATTTAATTCAATTAATTTTTTAACATTGAATTCTAAACCACACAAAAGAAATGAATACTGATTGAATTAAATACTGAATAATTAAGACTGGATAAGACCTTCTAGTTCAAAGTCATAAAAAAAACCAAAATAAATACTCAATTCAACAGAAAAGAACTACAAAGGAACTGAGTACAATCCCGCTAATGAGGATGGGCGACACATGCCCGAACTAAAGTATCTGAACTAGGAACTGAATAAAATGAGAGAAACATTTAATCTCAATGACCCGCAACTTTGACAACAGCTGCAGCTCGGCAAACCATCCAGGTATCTAGAACCAGTGTCCCTGTGTCTAGGCACCTGTACTAATACACACACACACACACACACACACACACACACATATATATATATATATATATATATATATATATATATATATATATATATATATATATATATATATATATATATATATATAGAAAAAGATAGGAGAAATACAAGAAACGGGTCAGAGCCCGAGGTGTAAAAATTATTTAGCAAGTATTTAAAATTGGTTCTTAAAACAAGTCTTATACACATGTTAGTTATCGAACTCTCACATGAGTTTCTCACCTCTCGTCTATTGTGCATGCCTAATGTACATATAAACTCCCCTAGTTATACCTCCTTGTCTAACTAGGCAGAAACCATACTAATACTAACTATACTCACTAGTAGTATCCCCGTATCGCCTATACAATAAGTTATTTAGATAGTTTATCTCACATACTAAGTTTCACTATTCACCATTTGAATTTTTAATCTTTTATCCACTAAGATTATTTTATTTCTCATTTCCATTTTATCTACTAGATTCACAAAGTAGAAAGTTACCCAAGTACACTTATACATATATATAGTCTCATCATCCCTATATATATACACTAATCTTGCACCCTTAGGTTAAGACCACTCGGTACAAAGTAATGATTATTATTATTACCAAGGCTTCTAATTTCACACAATAGAAATATTTACAAGTTCATATATATATATATATATATATATATATATAGTCACATCATCCCTATACATATATATATATATTAATCTTGCTCCTCCGGGCTAAGACCCATTAGTGCACCTATTAAGAAAATCATGCATCCCCGGGTTAGCACCCATTAATGCACCTATCAATAATTTCTACACCCCCAAGTTATCACTCATTAGTGCGCTTAACCATAAGATTATTGCACCCCCGGGTTATCACCCATTAGTGCTCTTAACAATTATTTCCCATAATAGGCATACACACATCCTATTATAATTTATAGGTATTTCTCCAACCTACATATATACTCCTCATACATATTTTAATCTCATCTCTACGTATAGTATAAATATTTAGATTACTATCCCTCTCGTAATCTCCAAGGTATATTCTCTCTATACCGAAATAATTAAAGTATTTATTCTTACATACTTTCCCAAAATTGCGTCTTATTTAAATTTACTATTTGGAAGTTTCTCTCACTCCAATAAACAAGTAAACTCAAAACTGGACTCTAAGAAAGTTCCGAAAAATTCCTTCTGTCGCTCGAACTAGATGACATGTCGTTCAAACTAGAATGACATGTCGTTCGAACCAGAATGGCATGTCGTTCGAACCACTTCCACATGTCGTTCGCGCGAGATCCCCATCTCGTTTGAACCACTTTGCGCGACTTCGTGCGAGACCGACTGTTTCGTCTTCTTCAACAAATTTTAGCGTTTTCTACCATTTTTGGACCTAAAACCTCTAAGATTCAACACCCAACGCCTCATCATCAATACCCATCAACACCTAATAGATTATAAATCATTCCTAACATCCTAGGATCATTAATTCGTCATTAAACATCATAATTATTTAAAATCCCCAAACTAATACATATGAACCCTAGTTTCCAAATTTTCATTTAAAGAACCTAATAAACCTAGATTCATTCATCAATATATAATCCAATTCCGTGATTAATCCTCTACTTACAGGAAGAAATTTCAACCACTAATTAAACCAATCCTTAATCATAATTTAAATCTCAATTTTCCACCCAATTCATATGTAAATCATGATTAATTGCACCAACACTAACATGAGCATGATTATTGCTAAAAGTAAGAAAGTAATGAACACTTGCCTCGAATATGACGGTGAGATCCGTTGGTGATATTGGTATGGGTGTGTTCGCCTTGGCCCGATCTATACGGTGGTGGTGGTGGTGGTGATTGTGCAAGGTGGTGTTATCTTGACCCTTTTCTCTTGGAATTAGATCTCCCTCACACCTCCTATAGCCATTCTTTACTTCCTATAACTTCCTAACCCTAATGGACATTCCGTGGCTGATAAAATTACTCTTAATTTTCGTCCATTAATTTAGCCAAAAAATACCATTTACCATAATGCCCTCTCGGGGTGCCGGTTAGGCCTAAAATCGCCCCGGGACCCAAACTAAACACCCGGGCATACTATTTTGACTATCTCGACCGTTCCGGACTCAACTGTGCATTCGAAATGATCATATGAGTTAATAAAAAATACCTTTTTATTCTATTCAATTAGTCCCGACACGACTCACATGCGTGTTAGACTTAAATTACCAAATTGTCGTATTTCTCACTTTCGATAATTTATAAAATTTCATAATTCCATATTTCATATCATACAGTAATATTCAATAATTCTCCACAATAATTATTAACCCTTGTCACGCTAGTTAATAATTATTTCAATCCGGATTATTAAAAATTAATTTCTCACATTTTTAATTTAATTAATCCAACAACAATATTTAATCACATAATTATTTAAATCGTCAAAAATACGGGGTGTTACACCGCCACCCGCGAAAGGGGAAGGAAGAACGACCCGACAATGGCCATACTGTCCTTGTTGGAGGTCACTCAAGGGGCGAAACATAAACCGTTAAATATGCTGCTATTGACTCCACCGGTCTGTACATCAAGTCTTCAATAATTAACGCACAACATGAATGAAAATAGAATTGTAGAACATTCCTAAAACAAACATAATGAAAATGGAAATACAATTGGAGAACCAAAAAAGTACTAGAGACCATCACCACCAGTGCTTTTGTATTTTCATTATATTTTTTCCACAACAAACAGAACCAAGTCACTAAAAATTCGAACATCCATGTAATCATTTATTCAAACACCTACCAAATGATTGTAAAAAACTATATAGGAAATTAGTTTTAATAAGTAAATAACACTAAAGGAAGTGAAAATAAAAAAGCATGTGATTAATCCAATAAATTATCCAACATCTCTTCAAACCTTTTCAACAACCGTTCTTCCATTAATTTTTCTCAATGATGAAATCTCTACGCTTCTCCTATGTCAGATCATGAAAGCATTAAATAACAATAGAGAAATAAAAAATGGATTAAACTAAGTACTTCAACCCATGACTTGAATCAGTTTAATCCAATGCAAATAAAATTCCTAAAAATGGAAGTTTCCTTAAACATCTTAAATGTAGAGAAAATCATCAAAGTGACAAAAAAATGTAAAGATGATACAATACAACTCCCAGACAATAGGGATAAAAGGATATAATAACAAGGAAGAGAGAAAAAAACACATAAAGATGATACAATAGAAATCTAATTATTAATGCACTAACATCAGATCTGTGTTTATTTACCATAAATGGAGTAATGGATTGACTGGAGTGTGCTGCATATTTCAAATCTTCAAAACACCAACAATAAAAAATAATCAAATCTTCAAAACACCAATAATCAAACATAAAACATGAGTTTGGCTTCCACATAATCCTTGAAAAAAACATTAGATTATCAAAAGATGGAGGGGATAAAGTGGCATACATATAAATAAATTACTTGTAACAACTGAGGCTTTTGAGCGACTATTTTATATTATTTTGCCTAATGGGATAATTTTATAAAATAGGGGAAGTTGGAGTAAATATTATTTCCCGTGATATTAAGGGATAATATTTAATATGGTTTGTCTATTTACCGTTATGGGAAGGTAAATAGCATTATATTGTGTTTTATTTCGTCGTTGTATGTAAAACGACGGTTATGACTCATGTTTAAATTGGAGTATAATTAATGAAACAAAATGAATTTGGAACACAAAAATAGTTCACATAATTTCGAATGCCAAAATAGGGGGTGCGGTTGTTTTTAGAATAGTGGAGATAGTCAAAATAAGTGCCAAGTTGTATTTTTTAGTTTCGGGCACTTTTGACGGGTTATGACTCAATTATGTGGTTACGAGTCATTTTAATGGCGTATTAACATTTAAAAGATGGTAATTAATGTTTAGACCCCATTTAAGTTCTCCGACTCCTTTTATTTCCCTTACCTTATGTTAGAAGCTAAGGGGGAGAGAGAGATAAGAGAGAATTGGGAGAAAAGAGAGAAAAATGCAAATTGGAGCCGGAATCCGTTGCTACCGGAAGGAAATCCGAGACTACGAACTTGAGGCAAGTTTCTTACTTGCTAGATCATGATTTAATGTGACAATTTGCATGTATAGCTATATTTCGGATATTTAAACCATTTTTGGGATTTGCAGGTTTTTAGTGATTAAACCTTAATCTTGTAATTTAATTTGTTTTGAGTTGATAAAATTAGTTAGTTATTCTGTAGGAACTATTTGGTAGTATTAGTTGTTATTGATGTTGGAAGAATTGAGAGATTTGGGGTTTGGGGATTTTAGGGTTTATACAACCCGTAGCCCAAACTGGGCAAATTTGAAGGGGGAAGGATACATGTCTGGGAGACCGAATCGATTCGGCTTAGGGCGAATCGATTCGGTTGCCCTGTTTTTGTGAGATTTTTCCTAGTTTGATTTTAGCACTTTTTCTTTTAGGTCCAAAGCTTAGGGACCTTCCTTTGGGAAGTAATAAAGGGCATCGTGGGTTAAGTTAGGGAGTCTAAGGTCCTAGGCTATAATAGGGTTAATTGGGCATACCCTATGCTAGTATGGGGTTATTTGGAATTATGCTAATAGTCGAATTATCGAGGTTAATGTTCTGAAGGATATAAGAAGTTAACCTAAAATTAATAGAAGGTAAAATGATAATTGTTGGGACTTTGGGAGTCTATTATTGAGGGAGACTCATTTTGATGATTTATGGTTTTGTGTTGGACTTTTGGAGACTAGTGTGAGTCTATTGGCACTTCGGGTCTTAGGTCAATAAAATAATATAACTCTAAGAATAAGAAATGTATATTCTAAAATTTGGCACTAATGGCTAAGTATAAATGGTTTTTGAGAATGTAGAATTGAATGATTTCAAAATAGAAAAATGATTTTCATAAATGCTAATTTATGATTACACATCTCCCTAAATCGCAATCATAAGGGAAGTTGTGCGCGTTAAGGTGAAGTCCCCTGACTAATGAATGCAGGGGGAATATAGTCCTTTGGCCATATGACCGGTTATTGTATATTTGTTCTGCGCTAGTGAGGTAATTCTGGGTGTGGTTATGACTCACTCGGAGGGGTATGGACGCTTAACGATGTTTCGGTATGATCCCAGGTTGTCTTATTGGATAGGCCCTGGAAGATGATAGCCATTTAGGGGCGCATCCAGTGGTGAAACCCGGAGGGACGGTCTTAGAATCATTATATGTATGTGAATATAGCTATTCTTAATAATGTGGGACATTATTGATGTTAAAGCCTTTTATGATAATAAAAGGTCTTTACTTACATTTCTCGGACGGAAGAAGGGAAATGGGGAAGTTAAATACATTTTTCGGATGGAAGAAGGAAAATGGAGGATATGAAATGAAATGGAAAAGCAAGTTTTATCTTAATAAAACTTGCTTTTAAAATATGTATTTTTCCTCGATGGAAGAAACGAAATAAAATTGGTAAAGAAAGTTTTAAAATGAGATTGTTTTGGTAAACATTTGATAAAATGAATATGCCATATATATATTTCCTAAAGAGAATAGTAATTGTGACTTTAGATGGTGAATGGATTTATTTATGTCTCATTGAGTAATTGTGGATGATTTCTCCCATGCATATATATATATGATCATTGAGCATCATTGATACTGCGCTAGGTTGTTTTTAGAATGGAGAGGTGAGAAATACTATGTTAATTGCAAGAAACTTATGCACTTAACAGTCATGCATTTTAGTCACATGGTAATCATATCAAACCGGGCCTTGACCCGTCTATATTTCTTTGTTTTGCATGCAACTCTTTGTTCGTTCAGGTGCTCTACCGCAAGGACACCCGTATTGACTTCCCATTCCGATTGTCAATGAGATATAGCATTTTGCGGATGTTGTAGGATACTTGTTATAGACGCTTCTATCTTTTGTGCCCTAGTTATGTTCTGTACATTTATTTAGGCGTGTTTCCCAAGTTTTGTATTCATTCATTATACTGTGATATTTAAATTGTAATACTCAGTGTAACTATTGTATTGGCCTATTAACCGACAGCTTATTCGGTTATTATTTATTATTTTGTCATTCTTTTATCCGTTGGTTTTTGGTATCCACCATTTTTGCAAATGGGATTGTCTAAGTGTTTTTCTTTTACTTACAAAATTTTAATTTGATAGTCCGTTTTCTAAAATGATTGGTGGTTATCTCGTACTATTATTTTAATCAACAGTGATGCTGAGAATGGATCATCTATGAATCCTATGATTATTAGTGTATTGGGTTGGCCACCTATTATTTTAGTAGGCGAGTTGTCATAGATTGTATTAGAGCATTAGGTTGTAGAGTACTTAGGAATATTTGCGAACGTATTACGCCTTCTGCGCTTCTTTTGATTTGATATAGAGCTTTAAGATTAAGATCGTTGATTTCTCTTGCGAGGTTTCGTTCTCCTGCTATGATATAAGAACCTCAAAAATATTTTGCGCGTTCGTATGAGATTCGCAAGTTGTATGAGGAAGGGCATTAGTGGAGGCTGTTGTGAAGGCGTCATGAGACGGGATTACTAAGAACTGTAAGTTATAGTCGGGGATGAGGGTCGTTGTAGAGGTTTCTCCCCTCGTGAAAATATCAAATATTGCTATCGTGACTACTAAGTACCGTGGATTTTAGTTTTTCAAGTACCACTACAAGTAGAGAGTGGTACTAATATTGGGATTCCAAGCGACGATACGATTGAAGTTAAAAAGTCCTTGAAAAGGACTATATATTTAAGTTAAGTCAGATGGAGGAAGTGTAACATCATTTGGTGGAAGTATAAGGCCCGGGAGCTTTGGCCTAGAGAGGGGTATAGAAGTGCCCAAGTGCGAAGTTTGGAGGAAAGTCTTTCACCCATCGAAGTAACGCTGAAATGGCGGAAATGGTAGTCACCTTATTTTGGTGGAGCAGGAAGTTTTGCCCATAGAGAGAGCCCTTCAGTGAAAATGATAGGCTCACAAATAAGTGTTGCTGACACTTCTAAAAAAGTAGTGATCATGAGACCCCATTGGTGGACATTCAACCGGGGAAGACTCATTGAACTAAGGATGGGGAGGCAAGTAGGATGTTCTCTTTGTTGAAGAATTTAAGGGAACTACGTGGGTAATCGTCATGGTAGTTAGTGATGGAGAAATAGTTCTGACGTGGAATGTGGAACCATGCCTTTTGATCTTGTTAATTGAAGACTACCGACAAGAATAGGGTGCCTAGTTGGGGCATAAATGGAAGTAGTTTTGTTCGGATAAGACTAGGATAATGTGTCTAAGAACCATTGGTAGTGGACAGAGATTGGCAAGTATGTTGGCTTGAATTTCCACCTTAGTTGGGGGTGGAGTATTCCTTATGATAAGGTGGAGTAGTATTGTATTTACTCTAGATTCGAGTGTGTATATTGAGCTTGTGGCACTATCGATGATATTATAGTGAATGTATCTATATGACTTCCACGACAGGGAAGTTCTATATTTTTCCTTCACTCGTTTTGAGGCGAGTGATGATGATTTAGAAGTATATGTGTGGTATGTGCTACTCGTATTATATGTATTATACGAGTGGGTATGTTCTTGGTTTGGTTGGAGCGATAGCAAGTGAATAAATCGCGAGGCTATCCTATGTCTAGTTTCAAAGTAGAACTAGTGGTTCTACAATATCTCTCCTGGATACAGGTTGAGACGTTATAGAGGTGGTTTACAATATGGAGGTAGTTTTCATTAATTGTTTTGTTTTTTTTGTTTGATTGACTATTTTCTTTGTTTGTGTATGATGTTGCCTTATCTCCACGACCAACAAAGTTAAGTAGTAATGTATCGGAGGGGTTCCTTGTTTGGATTTCTCTTTTACGGGATTTTCCACGCATGAACCTTAACGACGTTGGGAGTGGAGAGACATTGCATTTTCTTTTCTTTTCTTTTCTTTCTTTCTTTTCGTTGTTGGAATGCTGGGTTGGAAGGTTTAGCCGAGAATCACGTAATTGAGTGATTAAAGGGCTAAGTTGATGTGCGATATAAGAGCACTGTATTAGTCCTTCCCTCTGATCGATGTGGGGGAGACTAAGATAATAAAGTCGAATTGAGACTTATGGTTTTGCCTTAATGAGAAGGCTATTTAAAAAGATGTATGTATGTATGTTGGGATAAAGCATTTATGGCATCTTACAAAAAGTAAATGGCAAGTTAGTTAAATTTTTTCAATTATTTGAAATGGTAAAACATAGAAGTAGAAGTGAATTAGTAGGGTTACGAGTTGAAATTTTATCGATCCCGAACATGTGTCTTAGATCGTAATATCTCGATGACCGACGATGCGAGGTAGTAGTGTAACAGGAGGGTTCCTTGTTTGGATTTAGCCTTGGCGAGATGTCCCATGCATGAAACCAAGCGAATGTCGAAAGTTGTGAAAGGCCTTGGACACTAGGGATATAATTAGTATAATACCTATTACGACTCGATTAGATTATATATAACGACTTTAGGATTATTAGGACGTAAGGCCCTTTGGGCAGGTGACATTGTTTTAGGAAGGCGGTAGGGAGTTGACTACAATAGGTTTGTGGGTTAAATCTAAGAGGGATTAGGTCCCTAGAAACAAGAAGTATGGGATCCCGTGTGATTCGGAATGTTAGACCAAGGTGAGGACTTTCTGAGATAGAGTGTTACGTCGGTCACCTAGCTTTAGGGGAGTTAAAAGGATGAGTTGAACTTTTACTCCTGCGCTCGTGTTGTTAAGAACAAGAATAGATTTAACGGACAAATCTCTGACAGGAATGAGAAGTATTAATATAGGTGCATGGACCCATTCTTCATGTGTTTCACAAACTTAGATTTCGTGAGAAGTGTTATCCCATGCTTAATGTAGAGTTCGTAGAGGTAGTATTCGCCTTAAAAAAACAGAGGCACTACTTCCTGGGCAGGAAATTTAGTCTTTTTATGAACCTCAAGTTGTTATTATATGTTTTTTGGGCGACGGAGTTGGTGTTTAAAGTTTTTAAAGGAGTATCGATTGGTTATTGCCTTTCGCTAAAGAGGTGCGAATGGGGTAGCTGATACGCCGAGTAGGGAAACCCGTGGGGGTGATTCGTTAAGGCATGGAAAGCCAAGTGGAACGAGATTAACCGAGGGGATGTTATAGTAAGAGCATTCATGTCCGTGATTTACCACCTCACCTACTCGTGTGAAGAGAGTAGTGGTGGAACGAGGAAGGGTATATTCATGGACATCTTCATTGAACTGCCGACACCGTAACGGTCATGATTCTACTTGAGTAAGTGTGTATCGTTTAACCAAATCATTTCTTTTCTAATCGATATGGGCAGACTATATATAGAGGAGTACACCCCGCTTTTTATGGAGGAGTTATGGAACTATATGCGGTTCCTATCAAAACAGTGTTGGACCGGGACGAGATATTCGTGTCAAGGTATTGGTAAAGTTTCCAGGAAGTATGGGAACCGTATGGAAATGGAGTATATTCTACCACACAAAAGTGGATATGAATGGAGAAAGTTAACCAAATGTCGGAGGGCATGCCTTGAATTGGTATGTTAGACTTAAACGAAGTGATTAGGCTCATTGAGCCGCAAACTTTTAAGGGCTACGCCAATGCGAATAGGAGTAAGTAGTGTTGGGGTTAAGCGATTTTATGTTAGTGTAGCTATTCTCTGGTAAGGGTATACGTGATTCGGGAAGTAAGTCAATTTGTCCCGAGACGTGTAGGTATCTACTTCTGTAGTAGAAAGGTAGGATCGATAGTTCATGAGGAATGATTTGGCATGAAGAATGTAGACTAAGATCAAATAGTGATGACTTTAGTCCGAGTCCAATGGGGACGCCGCACTGTTGAGGGGTTTGCTAAGAATGATAGAACAGTTGTTTAGTATGGTATACCTTTACATGGTGATACGATACGAATGAATTTTGAGGGCAAAATTCCCTTCTAGGGGGGGGGGGGATATGTAACAACCCAAGCTTTTGAGCGACTATTTATATTATTTTGCCTGATGGGCTAATTTTATAAAATAGGGGAAGTTGGAATAAATATTATTCCCCGTGATATTAAGGGATAATATTTACTATGGTTTGTCTATTTACCGTTATGAGAAGGTAAATAGCATTATATTGTGTTTTATTGCGTCGTTGTATGTAAAACAACGATTATGACTCATGTTTAAACTGGAGTATAATTAATGAAACAAAATGAATTTGGAACACAAAAATAGTTCACATTATTCCGAATGACAAAATAGGGGGTGAGGTTGTTTTTAGAATAGTCGAGATAGTCAAAATAAGTGCCAAGTTGTATTTTTGAGTTTCAGGCACTTTTGACGGGTTATGACTCAATTATGTGGTTACGAGTCATTTTAATGGTGTATTAACATTTAAAAGAGGGAAATTAATGTTTAGACCCCGTTTAAGTTCTCCCAACCCTTTTATTTCCCTTACCTTATGTTATAAGCTAAGGGGGGAGAGAGAGAAGAAAGAGTTGGGAGAAAATGGGAGAAAAGAGAGAAAAATGCAAATTGGAGTCGGAATTCGTTGCTACCGGAAGGGAATCCGAGACTACGAACTTGAGGCAAGTTTCTTACTTGCTAGATCATGATTTAATGTGATAATTTGCATGTATAGTTATATTTTTTAGATTTAAACCATTTTTGGGATTTGCAGGTTTTTAGTGATTAAACCTTAATCTTGTAATTTAATTTGTTTTGAGTTGCGAAAATTAGTTAGTTATTCTGTAGGAACTATTTGGTAGTATTAGTTGTTGTTGATGTTGGAAGAATTGAGAGATTTGGGGTTTTGGGATTTTAGGGTTTATACAACCCGTAGCCCAAACTGGGCAAATTCGCATAGCCGAATCGATTCGGCTCCCAGGCGAATCGATTCGGTTAGGGGGCAGGATAAAGGTCTGGGAGACCGAATCGATTCGGACTAAGGTCGAATTGATTCAGACAAATGCAAAAATTTGGTTCTACTCACTAAATTGATTCGCTTTTGGGCTAATCGATTCGCTACCAGGGGCGAATCCATTCGTCCCTATGGCGAATCGATTCGGTTGCCCTGTTTTGTGAGATTTTTCCTAGTTTGATTTTAGCACTTTTTCTTTTAGGTCCAAAGTTTAGGGACCTTCCTTTGGGAAGGAATAAAGGGCATCATGGGTTAAGTTAGGGAGTTTAATATCCTAGTCTAGAATGGGGTTAATTGTGCATACCCTAGGCTACTATGGGATTATTGGGAATTATCCTAATAGTCGAATTATCGAGGTTAATGTTTCGAAGGATATAGGAAGTTAGCCTAAAATTAATAGAAGGTAAAATGATAATTTTTGGGACTTTGGGAGTCTATTATTGAAGGAGATTCATTTTGATGATTTATGGTTTTGTATTGGACTCTTGGAGACTAGTGTGAGTCTATTGGCACTTCGGGTCTTAGGTCATTAAAATAATATAACTCTAAGAATAAGAAATATATATTCTAAAATTTGGCACTAATGGCTAAGTATAAATGATTTTTGAGAATGTAAAATTGAATGATTTCAAAATAGAAAAATGATTTTCATAAATGCTAATTTATGATAACACATCTCCCTAAATCGCTATCATAAGGGAAGTTGTGCGCGTTAAGGTGAAGTCCCATGACTAATGAATGTAGGGGGAATATAGTCCTTTGGCCATATGACCGGTTATTGTATATTTGTTCTGCGCTGGTGAGGTAATTCTGGGTGTGGTTATGACTCACTCGGAGGGTTATGGACGCTTAACGATGTTTCGGTATGATCCCAGGTTGTCTTATTGGATAGGCCCTCGAAGATGATAGCCATTTAGGGGCGCGTCCAGTGGGGAAACCTGGAGGGACGGTCTTAGAATTGTTATATGTATGTGAATATACCTATTCTTAATAATGTGGGACATTATTTATGTTAAGGTATTTTATGATAATAAAAGGGCTTTACATACATTTCCCGGATGGAATAAGGAAAATGGGGAAGTTAAATACATTCTCCGGATGGAAGAAGGAAAAGGGAAGATATGAAATGAAATGGAAAATAATTTTTATTTTTATAAAACTTGCTTTTAAAATATGTATTTTTCTTGCATGGGAGAAACGAAATAAAATTGGTAAAGAAAGTTTTGAAATGAGATTGTTTTGCTAAACATTTGATAAAATGAATTTGCCATATATGTATTTCCTAAAGAGAATAGGAACTGTGCCTTTAGATGGTGAATGGATTTATTTATGTCTCCTTTAGTAATTGTAGATGAGTTCTCCCATGCATATATATGATCATTAAGCATCATTGATACAGCGCTAGGTTGTGCTTTTAGAATGGAGAGGTGAGAAATACTATGTTAATTGCGAGAAAATTACGCACTTAACTGTCATGTATTTTAGTCACATGGTAAGCATATCAAACCGGGCACCGACCCGTCTATATTTCTATGTTTTTCATGCAACTCTTTGTCCGTTCAGGTGCTCTACCGCAAGGACACCTGTATTGACTTCCCATTCCGGTTGTAATGGGGCTATAGGATTTTGTGGATGTTGTAGGATACTTGTTATAGACGTTTCTATCTTTTGTACTCTAGTTATGTTTCGTACATTTATTCAAGCGTGTTGCCCAAGTTTTGTATTCATTCATTATACTGTGATATTTAAATTGTAATACTTAGTGTAACTATTGTATTGGCCTGTTAACCGACAGCTTATTCGGTTATTATTTATTATTTTGTCATTCTTTTATCCGTTGGTTTTTGGTTTCCACCTTTTTTGCAAATGGGATTGTCTAAGTGTTTTTCTTTTACTTACAATATTTTAATTTGACAGTCCGTTTTATAAAATGATTGGTGGTTATCTCGTACTGTTATTTTAATCGACAGTGATGCTGAGAATGGACCATCTATGATTCCTGTGATTATTAGAGTATTGGGCTGGCCACCTATTATTTTAGTAGGCGGGTTGTCACATTACTACGTAAAAAATAGCGAATAAAAAGAGTTTACACTAAGTGTTTTCAGAATGCGATCTGAAGTTAGTGTAGAGGGAAGTGAGATCAAATGGTGAGGGTGTGTGGTGAGTGCAGGGTGGAGAGGAGATGAAACAACGTGAAAATGAGGACAGGTGATAGGAAAGAGGATAGGGTGGCTAGTTCGTGAGTGGGGGATAGTGCGGAGAGGGGTAGGGTTTATGGAAGCATTGGATGAGGAAGACAGGTGACGGTGTGCGCATGTAAGAGTGTGAGGGATAGAATATTCCCCAAATGCCCAATTTATTAATTAAAGTGTAAGTTTGAGATGTAAAAATAGAGTGGGAAACCAAACAGTTGAGGGGTAGGTTTGTAAAGAAGAAAAATATGTAAACTCAACCATTCATTTTGTCAAAATATGTGATGATGTGTCATTAATCCTCACAATTAAAATGTGTACATATTTTAAAAATGTCCATATATATATAATGCATGAAACAATTTTTATTCCGAAAACGTTACTCACCCCGATTAATTCACCTTAATTTTGCAGAAGAAGTTCCCTTTTACTCGAATTGACATTTATTTCTTGATTTAATACACCCGGCTAAACACTTTAAACAATACCCTTTATTTAAGAAAATGAACTTCTGCCACTAGAGTTACCCTTTTATTCATACCAATTCATGTTTGTATTTTCATTGAAAATCACCTATCAACACACGTAAACACCCGTTAGAAAATACTTATTTTTCTTTGAAAACCTGTTGTGAACACGCTTTTGTGTTAATTACGGGTTAACCTCTACAAGTTGCATAAATACACATTTAATCACTACAGTTTACCATTCCTATACTTTATGGACATTAATAAATTTTCATATTTACTTGTCCATGTTATCTTTTACCCGAATATTTATTTTTTCATTCAAGTTAGGTTGTCTTTTCTCGTATTCACCACACAACCATTTCTTTGCATGTTCTACTTTTCATTATATTTTTTTGAGCATCTCCAGATATCTTCATACTTTAGCAACCCCCATACCATCGGTTATGCAACCGTACACTCTGGCCAGTGATTTTGTGTATTTCATCCCAGTCTGATCCATCCTTGGTTATTCTAGTGTCATCCAAAGTCCATATTATTATGCTTTAATATTTTACAAATGTCCATATTATTCCACTTTCTTTTATTGGCACAAGCTTAAACCAAGGGTTTCATCCCAACTCGTGTTACATTTTAAAATTAATATTTTTTTTCCTTTGTACTCTAACATTGATTTTATCCCCAAAATCATGTTAATTTTTTACCATTTGTGTAACAACCTCTGCCAAAAAAAATATTTCATAAAAATGTTCCACTTTACATAAAATTGCAAATGTACAAATTTGTATTTTCCTCCATTTTCATAAGTGTTATTCCCCAAAACATTATCGACACCAACTTCTTACATGTTTTTAATTCATTAACACATATTTAACACTTTCGAGTAACATTCTTGTCAAATTGGAAACATCTTTATTTCATTACATTCCTTCTCTAAGAAATCATTGGACATTTGTGTAATACCCCGTATTTTTGTGATATTTATTTATGGGATTAATTGAATTAAATGTGTATTAATTGGAAATTAATCCGGACTAAAATACTAACGAGATGCGAGTTGGTATTTGATTATAAGGTGTATATATGATTATATATGAATATTGAATTATGAAATTTGTCGTGAGATTGAAATACGACAATTTAGAAATTTTGTTGAGACGCGTGTGACAGTCGCGTCAGGAATATAATTATTTTAATTAAAAAGTGAATTTTATTTCTATTAACCGTATGGTCATTTTTAGTGCGCCAACGCATCCAGAAGGGTCAAAATAGTCAGAAAACACTAGCCGGGGGTTTAGTTTGGGTCCCGGGGCATTTTTAGGCCATGCCGGCAACGTATAAGGGTAGTTTGGCAATTTTGGATTTTTGGGAATTAAAACCCACGAAAATTAGGAATTTATATCGGATTTTGCAATTACCCACTAAACCCACTAATAACCTAAAGGGCTACTGAGGTTATTAGAATTTGTTCCAAAAGAGTTCCTAAGGCAAACCCTAGCCACCATTGTCACTTTGGAGAAGAAGGCTTGTAGAGAGAGAAGAGAGGAGAATTCTACAGAGAGAGAGAGAACACTTCATCAAATCGACATCAAAATCAGAGATACACATAAGGCAAGTGGTTTAATTTCGTTTATTACAAAGAATGTTTCTTCCATGCGTAGGAAATTGACAAAATTTGTATTGTTCTTGGGAGTTTGATAAAAACCCATTAATTGGAATTAGAACTTGTATTTTGAAGAAAGGATTGCATGTAGAATTGTGTTAGGAGGATTATTCTGATGGAAATACACCTTGTTCATATCAAAAACGGATTTAATTATGCCCATTGGTGACTTTAAAATTTTAGGGTTAATGTTCATATGATTTGGGGATAAATGAAGGGATTTAATTGATTCAATGATGTTTAGGAGGAATTGGCCCTATATAAACGTTATTATATGACCTAAGTATGTTTAGGAATGATTAGAACCCATGAACAATTGTTGGATTGAGGTTTAGATGAGATTAGAGGTGAAGAAAAGTTGGAAAAACAATATAGGGAAAATCTGGGCTCGAATCTGGCCACTCGTTAGAAGACCTGCCCAGGTCGTTCGAACGAGCTTCTAACGAGTTGAACTTTGACTTCTAATGAGGGTGATGTTCATTCGATGACTTCGTTCGAACGAGATCTCGTTAGAAAGCCCACTTCGTTCGAACGAACTCTCGTTCGAACAGCCTCGTTCGAACGAGACTTCTAATGAGCTGACATTTTAGGCTTTTTAGCGTGTTTTGATTCCGAGTGTCCCGTAACCTTGTTTATATGTAGAGATAACACTTCCTTGTGGATTAATTGATATATTTGGGATATAATGAGGAGTAAAACTTAGAAGTGTAGTTTGAACCTAAGGGAAATTATGAATTAGGACGTGAGTGTCTAGTACGATGCGAGAACTATTGACGGCCTAAATAATTATATTAACCGGGAACATATAAGTTGTGTAGCATTATATGTCGGTACGAGAATGAGAAGTGTACCACAAATAAATTATGGTGATTACTAAGATGTGTGCATACTTAGTATATGTATATGATTTTATGTGTATGACATACCTACCATACTTGCTATCACGGGAGGTTTACGTTCACTTAGGGCCTTCTTATCCTTGTGTTGCCCAGATTTAGATTGGTACCTCGAGAACATAGGTCAGAGAAGGACTTATTGGGATGTTAATAAGTCTGCTGATCGTGGGAGCGCAGGTATGTGCGTGACCCATGTGATGTGATTGTGTTCGCCTCCATTATTTATGATGTTGTTATCTGAGAACGATTCATGAGAGATTCGGAATGCGTGATCCTTATGTACGTGATGTACCGGGATGAATAGCAGAGTATGTGTGCACCGCAGCTAGTCTCGGGGTGCTTGTATTGTATATTTATGACGTGAATAATATACACTTAATTAATGGGAACTTTCAGGGTGGTATTGTGAATATAATTATGGTAATTTTTTGAGAAAACATAACGGGTTAACCGATAGTGAATTGTATTACTAATGGAGAATCTGAGTTTAAGTAAATCCCTCTTTTTAATTGATAACGCTAGAATGTGATATGGGAAATGAGTAGTAAGGGGTAGAACTTATTACGGTTTGGTTAGATATGTATGTCATTTAGATGGGTACGGTACGTTAAGAGTGCACATGTGGTCGAGAGGTGAGAATTTCATGTGAGTGCACGTCCTAACATGTATTTTGCATTTAATGTTTTAATGTTATTAAAACACTTGTTATTTTTAAAATGATTTCCACTTTCGGGCTCTGACCCATTTTCTTTCAAATCTATTTTTGTAAAAACCATTTTAGGTGCCCAGCCACAAGGACACCATGCTTAGGATCCTCATTCAGGTGACGAGCTGTAGCTGTTTGTGGAAGTTACAGGACTTTGCTTGTAGACGCTTCATCTATCTTGACTCTATATTTAGCATTTATCAGTTGTAGGGCATGTCGCCCATTTCTTTTAGAGACATTTCATTTATTTCAGTTATTCAGACTTCTGGCATGTAATTAATTCAGGATTCAGACTTGTCATATTATTTTCAGTTGTGGGATTGTTGTGAGGAGTTTCCTCCGGACTTTTTATTATTATTTGTTGGTTAGTTCATTACTTCGTTATGATGAATGGATTATGTTGTTCTTCCATTATTTTTTTATTGCATGTTAATCAGACTTAATTTAAAATTTGGCAACTTACTTTTTAAATACTAGGTGGTTAGTAATTATTAAAATGTTTTCGACAGTGATGCTATTAACTGAACCAACTTGGCATTTTGTATCGATTTAATAAAGGAGTAGCTACCCGGTATTTAATTAGTCGGGGTGTAACAATTTGAAGACTACTTTATAAGAAAACACAATTTTCCTTCATTAATAAATGTAGTCATAAACACATACACTTATCACCTTCCCAACACTTTTTTCACACACTTTAAGGGCTGAAATTTTTAATTTTTTTATTTCATGTTTAAACAAAACAAAACCCTTATTAAACTTACTTATATGTTCATCCTTAAAATACTACAAGTCCATATGCATGAGAAGATGGGTTTTAAGTCCAAAAATCCTATTAAATGCGTCTAAAATGTGATGTATTCTAGATATTTCATAATGTTTTCACAAACATACCTTTAAAGGCAAAAGACATTTTTGTTTCTACAAAACTTTAAAAAATGACTATTTATATAACAATCCCAATTTTTCAGAAGAAAACATTTAAATATTTATTCATAAAATTTTTGAAGAAAAATAAACAATCTTCCATCATTTTGATTCCATAAAAATGTTTAAACACCAGGTTTTCTTGAAACATATCATCTTGTTCAAAACCATTGAAATCCCTTTTTAAAAACAATTTCACAAATCATAAGAAATATCATTCTTAAATAATAAATTCATCCTACTCTTCCAAACTCTAACCACAAGGCAAAGATTGTGAAATAATAAGGTTTTGAAAAAAAAGAGTATAGTTTTTCCCACCTCAAACAAGGATCCAAAAATTGTGAATGAAGAAGAAGGTGATGGAAACCCCCACCTCCTAAGATGGCTCAAGGAGGTTGTCTAGCTCCACATGCATGATTTAAGAAAGCTCCAAGCAAAATCCCCTTCAAAAAACCATAAATTTTACTTATTATTCATCTTCAAAAACCCCAACAACAAATCCACAAACTCATAACTTTGTCCAATAATGGAGGAAATAGGTGTATACTAGTGTTTGGAGGTGGTGGTAAGGTGTGGTTAGTGGAAAAAATGGTCGGGGAAGAAGACAAGTCTTCACACTTAGGGAGAGATATGGGGAAAAGTGCTAAAAATCATGGGAAGACTCACCATCACTCTTTCCTCTTCTAATCCACAAGAAACCCCAACAAAACCCTTATAAAAATAACCAAATAAATATAAATCTTGATTTTAACCATGTGGGTTTGCCAAGAGGGGACACGCCATCGATATAATGGTCCTAAATGTCACAGCCCACAAGTTCAATCAGTTTTAAAATATTTCTGGGCAGGTCGTTCGAACAAGAATGGAACTTTATTCAAACAATATTAGGATCTCGTTCGATCTCCCATTGATCGACCTTATAACGAGGTAAGGAAACCTTATTTTGGGACATCTCGTCAGATCCTTGTTAGAACTCAACTTCTAATGACATGGGATTCTCGTTCGAACGAGCTCTAGTTTTGTTAGAACCATATGTAAAAAGTGTTATGTGATACAAATTAAATTATTTATTTGAACACTTATTTAATTAGGTGTCTGAATTGATCAAATCAAATTAAATTTTAGATCAGCCCCTAAATATTCATCTAAGTGTCATAAATTATTCAAACCATTAATGTGAAACAAAGACGAGAAATTCAGGAAAAAAAACCTTTCGGGTATAAACCTTTTTTCAACACTTTGAAAAGTTTACAAGACCATTGACTTATAAAAAACCTGATAATCGCCCACAACTATAATGCACGGTGTTTTCGTCAAACCTTCAAAGCTACGAGAGATAGCGAAATACCCTCCAGGTGTCGGTTCGTCATATTTGACTCCTCCACACGCAGAATAACTACACCCGATATCCACCGATCAGATATGGAGATGCCTTCTCCACAGACGTTGAACTATAGAAAAGTATGATTTGGGTTCTACAAAATAACTCACATAAAAGATATTTGGATTTTTGAATCTTAAAAAATAAGTTGAACCCTCCAATGTGTTGGAGAATAAACCAAAACACTCAAAAACGTAATATGATTAAAACCAGTTCTCCTACACACGAAAATTAGAAGCCTGACACCCTTACTTATAATAAAAATCAAGGCCGTGATGTGTCAGCTAAAAACACATCTCGTTCAAACGAAATACGCTGTCATTTGAGTGACATACGATCTCGTTCGAACCATGTACGGTGTTGTTCGAACGACAGCCTACATGTATCCCAGCAAATTTCAATCTATAAATATCTTGAAAACCTCAAAACTTAAGACTGTTTACGAAATCATAAACATTTATGAATTTGAAAAATTTAAAATCATTTAAAATAGTTTCAAAAATAATTTAAACTTTTAGAAAAATATCCCAACACTTTTAATGTAAAATGTAAATGAAACTTAAACACATTTTACCAAACTCATACTTGTTGGGATTGAATGTTGAAATATTCTTAAAATTCAGATTCGTCTTTCTATATGTAAACTTCTCAATCCTTCGATGACTTGTTGCGACATACGACATTCTAAATTGTGATGTATAATGTCCTAACAAATATCCCCCTATGTCTATGCTGGTACAAAATAAAAATATCCGAATTATCAATCTCAAATGAGATTTTGAAATCTACCCTCCCAAAAATTCAAATGTTGAAAGATAAACTGACATGTGTTCAAACTTTTCAAACGATGCTTCAACAATCAACTCTTCAAAAAACTCCAAGCTTTTCTCATCAGGGTGTGCGACATAATGTTCTTCAATTGTACCTACACACATGAGACATAGCAAAAACATCATAACGTATCGAGTTTGAAATGATATAAAGCATAATCAAATCCCCCCATACATAAACTCCCCCATAATATCATAAATCGTTCTCGCCCATTTTATTTGTCCGAAATAGACAAGGAAAAGAATATATCACATAAAGAGAATCGGGGTGTAACGAAAAACTAGGCAAACAAACTATTTTTGAAATTTTCAATTTTTTTATAAAAAAAATGCAAAATTGATGTTACAAAAAATCACACACCATGAATTTACACTAAGACAACCATATCATGGAAACGAAATGAATGGGTGTGAATAGATTCAATAGGAAAATCAACTCAAGAATATCATATGTGCAAGATGCATAAGTGTACTCCTAAAGAATGAACATAAAAAATAGTCCTTAGGTGTAGAATTTGTTGAATTTAGATGACATCATGTTAATCATATCAAGAGATCAAAGTATAAATGATTTCCACACCAATAATGTCCAAAACTATGTAATGATTTTTCATGACTTTCAAGGACGTGCAAAACATTGAAAATTCCATCCCAACTCCGCCATTAGAAGATAATGCTTTTTATTTATGTGGTGATGAAAATAAAAAAACTATTGTCCCATTTTTGTCATAAATTTCTTTTTATTGCCTTTCAATTTTTTAGAGCTCTTTTAAACCTCATTGGACCCCGGATAATTTTCATTTCCTCACTTTTTAGGTCCATTTAAATGGTGGCTTAATTGAAAAGGATAAATGAGTACCTTTCGTAGCCCTTACCCATTTTTCAAAACAAAAGCACACAATTTCATAAGCGGTTTATATCATGCAGTACTTTTTGTCAAATTTTATCCCATTTGGTTCGTTGTATGGATATAATTGAGATGGAAACACTCAACCAACATGTGATAGACAAGCACAAAATTCAAACATATCCATGCATGTGTGCAAGGTAGTAACACTATCTCATCTCAAAGACTCCAAACTTTGTAAAGCACATGAATGACACAACATATTGTCTCAAAACACTTATAAATAGCCACGTGGATATGGCATGAAGTTGTGACTTGGTCATCCTAAATGTCAATTCATATAATGTGCAAAAAAAATACAAATCTCTTTTTGTATTTTTCAAAAAATATATAAGAAAGAAAATATTTTTGATTTTTTTCCGAACACTATTCAGAAACAACCCAACAATACCAAATATTATATCAATATGAACCAAAGGACTACAAATTGAAATTTCCCGAAATCCCAACATGTCCTTCAAACGAGATTCCTTTTCGTTTGAACGGAATAGGATCTCCCAAGAAGCCTTCGCTCGACATATGTTATTGTTAGAACGAGAAAATAAAATTTTCCTAGTTTATTCAGAATATCATGCACTTTTGTTTAGTTGGAAATTTTTTTAGAAAACTGTTCCTGGAATGGGAAAACAGATCTAAAATAGTACGAGAAAAAGAGAATCAAACCAAAAAATGCTAACAAAATATAAAACAATTGTTTCATACTAGCAATAGGTAAAAGTGTCATCATGTAAGTCATCCTATGCTACGAAACATGTATAGACCTTAACCGATAGGAGCGGTGGAGTTTTCTAAAGACAGTGACAACTTTTGAAACAACTCCTTCAAATCATGAGAAGTCTTAACCAAAAACTTTAATATCTCTCGAATATGTGCAAATGCTCTATCATTATGTGCAAGTAAAGTATTATGGGTGGGTGCTTGTGTTCGAAAATGTGTAGGAGCAAAACGTGACACATAACCCAATTTAAAGCAAAACTCCCTAAGGTATCCTCTCTTTTTTCAATGGGAGAAAACATAAATCAGCCTAGGTAAACCTCTCTCAACAAGTCTAATATGTGATCTCTTAACATGTATGGGATGCCTAGGTAGGTTGCGTCGAGTCACCAAAATGGGAACCATCTTGGGTGTAACAATAGAAGTGGATACACCATCATGACCATTTCCTAAATTATCACCACCACCTAAAACGGGATTGAGAACCATCTTTTCTACTTTATTAGATGCATTATCTAAAGGGACTTTGACCTCCTGATCACGTTTGAGATCACTCTCGAGTTGGGATACATGGGTCATCAGACAAGACACCGTGTCGGTCAAATCAAACTTTTCGTTCCAAAAAACTTCTTTTTCTTTCTCAAAATCTAAAATTTAATGACCTAAATCTCTATTATACTTTTTTGTTTTAAAGGTCTCTATGTACAAATACCTGAAAGATTTTTGGATCTTACTTTCATCTCAACTCTCAAACTCTCTCTCATCTCCACTAGAAACACTTGAGTAATCACCATCACTCTCGTGAACACTATCATCGTGAGACAAAGTGGGTGTGCTCACATGAATAGAAAAACATACACACATACCATGTGATAAACGTTTATTGGACTCATCTTCCTCATCTCCCTCACTATCAGTAAGTGTGGCGGGCATAGCAGTTTATTTTCCCTTTCTCCTTATCCTAGTAGGACACCCTTTAGCTATGTGCCCTATACCCTCAAACTCAAAGCACTTGATCTCATCCTCATTTTCACTTTCTTTGGCCTCCTCTTTCGTTTTATTTTTCTCAAAATATCTCTTTTTATTGGAAGAGTTTTCTTTAGACATTTTGAGAAACTTTTTAAAAACATTTGTAAGTAAGGTCATGTCAAAATCAAACTCGGACTCAAAAAAACTCATATCCCTCTTCCTCAAAACATCCTCACTCGATCTCGTCTGTGACCTAAGTGCAATCCCTTTATCTTTGGGTTTGATAGTTTGGGGAAACATATCTTACTTGTAAGTCTGAAGATCACCTACCAAGTCTTCTAACATAAGTGTGCTCAAATTTACCATCGAATTTAAAATAGTGACTTTCAAAACAAAAGATTTTGGAAGGGATCTAAAAATCTTTTTCACAACCCGCGTGTTATTAATTACCTCACCCAAATTAAAACAAGTGTTGACAAAGTCTGACAAACGTGCATAAAACTCATCAAAAGTGTGAGACTCTAACATAGTAATGGCCTTAAATTGGGGGGATAGATGTTGCAATTTTGACTATTTAATAGTGGTTGTACCTTCGTATGTCAATTTTAAAATATCTCATGCCTCTTTAGACGTGGTGCACATCATAATACGATGAAATTTCTCGGGAGTGACCGCTATAGAAATAGCACTCAAACCATGAGAATTAAAGTAAGACAATTTAAAATCTTCCTCAGTCCAGTTTGACACATGTTTTAAAGTGGTGAGATTATAAACAGTCACGGTGTCCAACCATTTTCAACCAATAACCATACTCGCTCATCTATGGATTTTTAAACATATTTCATGCGAGATTTACAATCGGCATCGTTATTGCCGTCAAAGATGGACATCTGATTATATAAGTGATCCAATGAAAAACTTGTGATTTTAAACAAATTCAATATCACGCAAGTTTGCAAAAAATCAAAATACGTGATGAATTAGCGTAACCTGCTTTGATACCAATTTATAAAAAGTGTTGTGTCATACCAATTAAATTATTTATTTGAACACTTATTTAATTAGGTTTCTAAATTTGATCAAACCAAATTCAATTTTAGATCAACCTCTAAACATGCATCTAAGTGTCATAAATCATTCAGACCATGCATGTGAAACAAAGACAACAAATTTTGGAAAAAATATCTTTCGGGTGAAAATCTTTTTTCAATAATTTGAAAAGTTTACAGGACCATTGACTTACATACAAACTGATAATCACCCACAAGTGTAATGCAGAGTGTGTTCATCAAACCTTCAAAGCTACGAGAGACGGGGAAATATCCTCTAGGTGTCGGTTCGTCATCTTTGCCTCCTTCACGCACTGAATAACTGGGCTCAGTATCCAGCGATCAAATACGGAGATCCCTTCTCCACAGAGGTTGAACCACAGAAAAGTATGATTTGGGTTCCACAAACAACTCACACAAAAGATAATAGGATTTTTGAATTGTAAAACAAAAGTTGAACCCTCAAATGTGTTGAAGAACAAACAAAAACACTCAAAAAAATATTCTGTTTAAAACTAGTGTTTCTCCACATGAAAATCGAAAGCGTAACACCCTTATTTATAATAAAAATCAAGGCGGTGATGTGTCAACTAAAAAACTAACTCATTTGATGACATACGCTGTCGTTTGAGCGGGACACAATCTCGTTCGATGACACACGTTGTCGTTCGAACGACAACCTACATATATCACAACAAACTTAAGTCTTTTAAATATCTTGGAAATCTTGAAAGTTAATATTGTTTATGAGATCGGAAACATATATCCACAACTTTTATGATTTTGAAAAATTAAAAATAATTTCCAAAATCATTTAAACTTTTATAACAATATCCCAACAATTTTAATGTAAAATGTAAATGGAACTTAAATGCATTTTACCAAATTCATCCTTGTTGGGATTACATGTTGAAGTCTTCCTTAAATTTGGATTCTTCTTTGAAGATGTAAACTTTTCAATCCTTCGACGATGTGTAGTAACTTTTAGCGGTATATGACATACTAAATTGTGACGGACATTGTCCTCACACAACACAATTTCTAAAATCCCCAATTTTACCAAAATACTCCCAATAATTATCATCAAGGCTCAAAGAATAATAAAATAGAGATAAAAGCTCATATATTAATGGTCCAAATATTAAGGGCTTCATATGATTATAATTTACACAAGGAAAAATAATAAAATATTGTGTGTGGGTACTACATTCTTCGCACCATAGGAAATTTTGTCCCCTAAATTCGAAATCCACTAATTTCTCAAGTGCATGGACGTTTCTAACTCTTATCCTAAGTATTAGGAATCCTTCGTGATCAAATAATCGAAGTCCTCAATGGCTAAGGTGACATCATACACCTTTCCATGGGGATATTACTAAGAGTTCAACTTATAAAATGTTATAATGCTTAACGCTATGTTAGCCATCAATGTCACATTACCATCCTCGAGTGCTGACTCACTTGATAATCATGATCAATCAATTCCCAAGACTAATTTGACAATACCCAAATCATAAAGTCACCCCTACTAGTTGACTCCCTCTAGTTATCAACCATCACCCAAGTGTAAATCGCAGTATAACCAATCATCAGATTAATCATCGAGAACCATTTACACCTTTAGGACCACACATCTTGCATTTCCATGAATTCTTGGGTCATCCTGACTACACAATTTTGGTTAAGTTTGATACTAACCTTACATCACTATTTACTCACTACGAGGAGTAACACACCGACCAAACCATCATCGCGCACCAAGCTGACACCTTTTGAAGGTCCCCCTATGAACCTAGTATTACTCTATATTCTTGACTTTGGAGCACTCACTCGAGTATTGTATTATCCACTCATTGTGGAAAAGTAACACTATGTGTTAAGCTTCCTTGAGTTCTATGTCTATACGATGTCCTCAAGTTACCATCCTACTATTTATAATTTGAGCCACTAACTACTAATTCGTCTAGTAATAAGGTCACTAATTCTAGGGTGAATAACTACTATGAGCAAACTGTGTGGTCGAATCACATCCAACCATACATAGAAATGTGTGCAATAGCAAGGATACCTCAGTTAAGGTCACACACAAATATTTAACTTTATTAACCATGACAGATCCACCCGAAACTCTGCTGGGCTAAACCATGTTGTACCAATAGAGGGTACAAATTCGAGCTACCTCAGTCATGAGAATACTAATCCTCGATTATTAGGACCAATGGGACATAAAGGAACTAAAAGGACAAATAACCATTTTGAGAAAATCCCATCTGTACCCAATGGATAATTATTTACGAAAATCAAACCTACATACAATTCCTCCCAGATGTTCTCATTGGGAACTAACCGAGTCACATCCTGGCTCGAATCACTAACCCTAGCAAATTAGATCACAATCATTCCTCCTGTAATACCCATGCCCTATATTTTATTATATTTCTCGTACAAATCGTAATAATGTAAAACCCTTGGGAGTAGGATCATTAGTACGGATTTCGATTATAATAATTTATTATTTATTAGCTTTGACTGTAATTATTGGAAGATTGTGAGTAAAAAAATTAGATTTAAATAAATCTAGAAAGATAAAAAAACTTTGAGGTAGTTCAAACAAGATTCCTACTTCGTTCGAACGAGAATCAGGGTGTTCGAATGAGAATGGAAGGTCATTGAACGATTGGATCTAATAAGGATCAAACTAGGTGCCACTATATTGAATTCGTTAGAAGGTCATTCGAATGATGTATCTTTCTCATTCTAACGAGGTCTAATTCTCATTCGAACGAGATGCCCACAAATTTCATTCGAATGTGGTCTCATTGAATGATTGGTTCTACCTAAAAAATTTATGTTCGGGTTGCCCTTGCGTGTTATCATGTTTTGGGTCATTGGATAAATGTTGCGTGGAGTTTTGGTGCACTTAGATGGATACAAATGGGATTTTTTTATAAGGGTTATTTGGGTTGTATGTGGGTTTAATTTAGGATAGAAGAAGAGAGAGGTGGGAGGTTCTCCCCCACAAAGAACCCATCAATTTTCCTCCACCCCTCTCTCTCTAATGTCGAGTGTATTCCA
The DNA here is from genome assembly GCA_949130495.1 of Sambucus nigra. Lineage (NCBI taxonomy): Eukaryota > Viridiplantae > Streptophyta > Magnoliopsida > Dipsacales > Adoxaceae > Sambucus > Sambucus nigra. The sequence continues at coordinate 448,006,005 of OX422212.1, read as the reverse complement.
TCTCCCCAAAGCCTTTTTAATCATTTCTACATAATAGATACACCATATAAAATATTATTTTAGAGGTAATCCACCATATTTATGCCCAATAAACCAATTTCATCCATTGTTGGGAAGAGCTACAAATTTTGCGGGTGTTGTTGGGGGTTCTTGAAGATAAAGAAAGTAGAAATTTATGGGGTTTGGAGGGGGTTTCATTCGAGCTTTCATTCGAGCTTTTCCATCATTTTCTTTTTCATCCACCATTTTTGGAGCTACATTTTAGGTGGGAAAACTCTACTCTTAGTTTAACACAGTAATTTGCATATTAGTTGCCTTGTTACTAGAATTATTAGAGTAGGATGCCTACATGAGTAAGAAGATGATTTCTTAAGGTCTGGGTATAAATGATTTCAAAGGTTCTGATAAAAATGTTATGATTCAAGAAAGTTGAATAAATGATTTATTTAAGAATTTTGGTATTAGTAATTTTATGGAACAAAATGTTTGGAGGTGATATTTATCTTCATTAAGGTGTTTTGTTGAACACTATTCTAAAGTTTCTTGCAAAATTGAAAATTACATAAAATTGTACATTTGTTGAAGTTTTGAAGAATAAAATGTCCTTTAGTCTAGAAAAATATATTTTTGCAAGTATTATAAAATTTTGAGAGTAAATCACATGTTAGACCTGTTTTATAGGATTTTTGAACTTAAAATCAATCTTCTCATGCATATAACTTGTAGTATTTTGTGGTTGAACGTATAAACAAGTTTGATGAGTATTTTATTGCGTTTAAACATGAAATAAATAAATTAGAAATTTCTGCCCGTAAAGTGTGAGAAAATGGAGTTGAAATGGTGATAAGTATATGGTTTTAAGACTAGATGAATTAATAAAGAAAATGGAAATTTTCATATAAAGTAGTCTTAGATGTTCAATGATTTCTTAGAAAATAAAGTAATGAAACAAAGATGTTTCCAACTTGAAAAATAATGTTTTTCCAAAAAGTTAAAAAGGTGTAAATATGTTAAAAACACTTAAGAAGTTAATGTCGGTAACTTAATGGTATTTTGGGAAATAGCACTTGTGAAAATGGAGGAGAACACAAGTTTCAAAATTAATGGGTAAAATAGTAATTTTAGGTAAAGTGGAACATTTTTTTGAAATAAAAATATTGGCAAAGTTGTTACACAAAATGGTCCTAAATGAAAATGATTTTGAGATAAAATCGATGATTGGACAAAGTTTAATTATTTTAAAGTGTAACACAAGTTGGCGTGAAACTATGAGTTTCTGGCTTCGGCTGATAAAGGAAAACGTGAAATAACGTGAACATTCGTACAATGTTAGAACATATTAATGTTGACTCGAATGACACAGGGATAATTTTAGGAGGTCTCTGAGCCTTGGGGTGAAATACCCAAAATAAATTATCAGAGCATATAATAGGATAGCCGTCGGTGTGGAGCCCGTTAAAGTATGCAGATATTGGAAGATTCCAAGAAAATGATAAATAAAATGGAACGCTTCAAGAAATGGGTTGTATGGTGAATATATTAAAATGCAACCTAACTTAAATGAACTAATAAATGTTCCGGTAAAGGGAAAATGGAGAAATAAGTTGAGAAATTATTAATGTTCATAAGGTAGAGGAATGGTAAAATGAAGTGATTAAATGTGTAGTTCAGAAACCTGAAGAGGTTTAACCAATCATTAACGCAAGGTTATGTTTATGAAAGGGTTTCAAAGGACAAACACGCATTTTCTAAAACGGTGTTTGAGTTTGTTGTAATGTTGATTTTTAAAGAAAATACTAACGTGAATTGGTAAAAATAAAGGGGTAATTTTAGGAAAAGAAACGATTTTGCTTAAACAAAGAATATTTATTTTAATTATTTAACCGGGTATGTTAAATTAGGAAATAAAGATCAAGTCAGGTAAAAGGGGTTTATTTTACAAGATTAATGTAAATTAATCGGAGTAATCAACGTTTTTGGAATGAAGAAGGTTTCATGCATGTAAGTGTATATATGTGTGTGTATATATATATGATAGTTGATTGTTGAGGTAGATATAACACGTTAAACTCTTATTTCTGCCATTTGATTGTATAGTACACTATTGTAATTTCCCACTGGGCACTCAACTCATTCTCTTGTATTTGTTATGACAGGTTGGGTGCAGTTTCATATTTTAAAGTGTTGGATAGGTAAGTATTCTTTTTATTTTACGTTAGTAGCTCGGTATGATTACATGCAGGGGACTCTTCCCAAGGGTCACACATGTGATTTGATTTAAATGGAAATCGCGTGCTAAACAAGTGAAATGTTAATTAAATAAAATTTAACTACAACATTATGTAGGTTATTTCATTTCACTTCACACGTAACGCTCGGGTCAGACCGGGTTAACTATGGGTAAACTATAAATCCGGGTAGGGGTGTTACTGTTGAAAACCTTTTTAAATTTAATAACCACTTAGTAATTTAATTAAACAGGTGACAAATTTTATCTTTCATTAATTAACAACATGAGGAAATAAATAAAAATTAAGCCATCACAAAACTCGTAACTGAATCCAACACAAATGAATAATAAAAATAAAGAGGACCGACTCAACTATCGGTTCAACAATGAAATTCACCAATAAATTTAAATCATAACTTGGATGCAAAAGGTCACATAAATAAACTGAATACTAAATATGAGTGCGACATGCCCAAATGAGTATTGGAGTAAAGTCCCTACACTAGAAATGAAAGAATGTAGCGTCTATAGCAAAGTCTTGTAACATCGACATGAGTTGCAGCTGCGCATCCCTGGATATAATCCTCAAACTAGGCCTCCCTGTGGTTGGACACCTAAAAGGTTTTGAGAAATATTTTGACACGGGTCAGAGTCCAAGTAGAACATTTTATAAATATGTAAAAAGGAGTTAAATTGCAATACTTAAAGATGCATTTACACGCTTCATATTTAAGCTGGTGTCGCACTCTCTTCACGTATAACTCACCCCCCATCTAATGTGCACACCTAATGATTGCCTTTAACCTGCCTAGTTATGCTATCCTTCTTAACTAGACACATCACCCCTCTTTCTACCACAGTACTCTAACCCGAGTATTCTTACTTTGATTATTAAGGTATCTACTCATTAACTTTTAAATTGGTTCAACTACATTAAATCATATAACGTTCACTCTAGTTATATAAGAAATCCCTTTTTAAATCATATAACGTTCATGCTAGTTATGTATAAGAAACCTCTTTTTAAATCATATAACTTCCATAATAGTTATATTAGTAATACATTCACACTTTTGTAATAATCATGTATATAATTATTTACTCATATTATATAAGTTCTAGTATACTAAAACATTCACACATATGTCAAGTATATATCCATCCTCTGAAGTAAGGAGTCACCGAATGTTGTCTCTAAAATGCTATCAACCCAAGTATACTCAATCCACCCAGATACCCTGGGACGGTTAACTCACCTAATAAAAAAACCGTAGCAGAGGCGATCATAGTTCCCACGGTGTGCGACTAAATCATACCCAAGACGTCTCACCCCGGAAAAGAATCACAACATATAAATATTAGATGTCATGACATGGAGAATATACTCGCCACGCATTCACTAGCCAGGGGATTTACCCACATCACGCAACCTACTATGATAGCACTAGTGGGGTACATATTTCTATAAATATCATTCACACCAATATTTATAAAGCGCGCGCGCACACACACACACGCACACACACACACACACACACACACACACACACACACACATATATATATATATATGTGTCTGTATATATATGTATATGTATATATATACATATATATAATGAATTTTTGGCTAACTTATGCCTAACACTCGTAGTACTAGCCAAAAAATACCCAAGTCTATATCCCAAATTGTAATTTAATTAATAACACATTAATTATTTTTATTCTAATTCTTTCACCCAACTATAATACCCATACTCACTCATTCAACCCGTATCTTCACCTCTTAGAATTTTTTACATTAAATACCTCTATTTAGTTTAACACTTTTCGTTAAATTTAATATTCAATAATCTATTATATTACTCTATAATAAATTAATTCGGCTACCCCATGCGTAATTCCTGCAACACTCAGCTGAAAAATGACTCGAGTCGACCCTCAGACCTTTAATTCAATTAATTTACACTCAATTAATTTTATCCAAGTGGTGTCACACAACCATGTAACAACCCGAATCTGAAATAGGGGGTGGCCAGCCCGATACTTCAATATAACTGAATCAAGGATGGAATCATTCTCGGCATCACAATAAAATATAAAGTATACAGGATAACCGCTCCATATTTCAGAAAAACGGGTTGCCAAAAATTTTGGTTTTAGAGTTATGAAAAGAATTTAAACAACCCACCTAAAAATAAAGTGGATACCCCGGATATATTATGTTACATACACATCAAATACACAATAAGGGACCGAATATGCTGTCGGTCAACAGACTTATACAAGAATATTAAACACAATCATTAATTTAGATAATACATTACATTAGACAATTACAAAAGCTTAGGCCTCACGCCCGAGTAAATGACCCGACCTTATCTAAAGTACAAAGATGTCGGCGTCTATTGCAATATATCCCGTAATACCCGCAAAGCATCACGGCTCGCCAAAACACCGGGATAGGAAGTCGGATCAGGCGTCCTTGCGGCGGAGCACCTGAGCGGATACAAGATGCATACACAACAAGAAATATGAACGGGTCAGGGACCGGTTTTATATGATCACCAGATGAGTAAAAAGTATAACAGCTATGAATGGTAAATCATGACTACATAGGAATATGAATCTACCTACACAATTTAAAGCATAAGCTAAGACAATTTTAATTAATCATAAATCTAATTAAGCTATGTAGGAGAATAAGAATAATTAACATTAATTTAAATTTTTTCATCAAAAACATTAATATATTTCATAGTTCCATTCCTTAACAAGAGATATACTCAAAATTTTGAGCTCTATATGGCTTTTATCTCAATCATATGCTCTTTATGGCATCCCATTCCTCATCAGGAATATCATCATCACAAATGATCTTTGTGGCATTTCATTGTGCTCTTTATGGCACTTCATCATGCTCTTTATGGCATATCTCAATACATATAACGATTCTAAGACCGCCCCTCAGAGTTTCCCCACTGGGCGCGCCCCTAAATAACCATCATCTTCCAGGGGCCTATCAAACAAGGCAGCCTAGGCACCTATAACGCAAGACGTCGGGAGGCGATCATATGCTTGTGGGAGAGTCAAGACCACACCCGGAATCTCCTCACCAGTGCAGAAAACATAACATATCACTCATATGGCCTAGGACTATATCTACCTTGCATTCACTAGCCAGGGGGCTTTACCTCGCACGCGAACTTCCCTTATGATGGCATTTAGAGAGGTGTGTTTAAGTAAATTAGCATTTACCATAGTCATGATTAAGTAAATTATCATTTACCATCATTATTACCATTTCCATTTCATTTTCATTTTTCACATGTATGTTTCGTTTTATTCGAAACCACAATCATTTCCATTTTGTAAATAATTCACTTTTTTATCCGGAGCCATACGATAATTTATATCGTCATTATAACCTCAAGAATAAGTGAACTCCCAATTTAATTCACCCAACACGCTTTTATGGTGTTATACTATAAACCATCAAGGCCAACATAGCTCAATTGAGCTTCTAAAGTCTCCCAAACATAATACTACAACTCCTAGTTTCATAATAATTACTAGAAGAAAAGAATGCTCTAACATCGTTTGGCACATCCCCGAAAAAGTCCCCACATAACGCATTTCTAATCTAGGAGGGTTACTCCACTCATCTAGGATTCTAAAACTCTAAATTTACTTCATTCAAGAAGGTTGCTAGTCCCAATTGAAGAGAATAAATCTAGTAAACAAAATAAGGTTTAAAGGTGAAAAACAGGGGACCGGTCGACCGGTCCTGCAAAATTTTACTTAAAAATAAAAGCAGAAAGCAAGGTTTAGAGGGGTTGGTCGACCGGTCAGGGGACCGCGGTCGACCGCACACCAATTTTTATGCCTTTGTGGGAAAGCAATAGGCTATCCCCCGAAGGCCCGGTCGATCGGTCTTGGGACCGCGGTCGACCGGTCATAGCAGACCTAGGACCCTTTCTTCTTCCAAAACTAAAACCTAAGTTATAATTTTAAACCCAAATCTCATTTCCCAAACCACCACTCATATACATATAACCAAAATAATATTAAACTTCAACTACTCTCTAAATCACATTAATCCTACAAATCCAAGATTTAATCACTTGTATATCAACATACACATACATATATATACAAACCCAATAATTTCCTCAAATCAACCAAACACACAACTATCATACAATTTATCCATCTTAAATCATACATTAGCAAGCAGAAAACTTGCCTCAAAGTTGAAATCTCAGATCTCTTTGTGGTAGATGCAATCTCCAAGCTTGAATTTCTCTCTTTTCTTCTTTCTCTCCAATTTCACCACTCTTCCCTCTCCCTCTCACTCTCTCTAAGGCTTTTGGTATGTAATGGAAGGAATGGAAAAGGTTGAGAGACTTAAATCGTGGCTTAAGTCTAAAGTCCCCAACTTAAATGGTAGATACCACAATAAAAATGATTCCCAATTACGCATTTAAGTTAAAACCAGTCAAAAGTGTTCGGAACCTAAAAATACAATATGACACTTATTTTGACCGTCTCGCACATTCTAGGACTAACTACGCCCTCTAAACTCGCATCCGAGAACTTTATAAATTATTTCAAGTTTCGGTTTCCTTTAAACCATAATGTCATTTAAAGCACATGACACTATAAAACATACCCCATGATGATATTTACTTACACATACCGTAAATATGCAACAATCTAATAAATATTAACTTTCAACTCCTTAAATTAATATTTACTCCAGTTCCAACATTTTGTCTAATTGCCTTATGCGGTAAATTAATATAAAATTAGTCTCCTAAAAGCGAGGGTTGTTACATACTCCCCCCCCCCCCTTATGAGGAGATTTTGCCCTTAAAATTCGGGCATACCCCAATCGCATTAAGGGTAGACTATCCTAAACTATCATTCTATCACTTCTCACAACCCCTCAATATTGTGGCGTCCCAAATGACTCGGACTAAGGTTGTCACTATCGATCTCAGTCTACATTCTCCATGTTCTAACATGAACCAAAGCGTTCCTCAGGAACTATCGATCCCACCTTCCCAAAGCGGACGACGATACCTACACGACTCAGCGAAAATTACCTTACTTCCTAAGTCATGTTACATCCCTCCTCGGGGTACTTAGACTAACGCTAAATGGCTTAACCCCAACGCTACTCAACTTCTCCTCACATAGTCATAGCTCTTCAAAGCGTACGACTCAAAAGCCCAATCGTTTAGGAAATGATCCGGGACCCCACAAAGTCCAAGGAACCTATTGTTCGCTGGTCTTATCCAACGAGTATGCAAATTACTCATCCGGCTAGAAAACGCCACACACGGTGCCACCTCACTAGGTGACATACCTTAGAAAATGATTTGAATTATTGTACGGAAATTTCCATCCATACACACTACTTCCCCCGTCCATTTGTTTAACCTAAGGCTCACCTTTAAGGTATGCCTTTCAGCCTCACGTTAACTTCCTCCATTCATCCATCCACTTTAGGGTGGTAAGATATACGCCATTTCCATACGGTTCCCATTACTTCCTGGAAACTTTGCTAAACCTTCAACATGAATATCTAGTCTCGGTCCCCCACCAGACGTTCACTTCATACGGTTCTACCATTCTCCATAAAGATCGGGGAGTACTCTTCTACATATAGTCCGCTCGCAATGGCCGGAAAAGCAACGATTTGGTCGAACGATCAACAATTTTCTCAAATAGCATCACGACCAGTTCGGTGCCGGCAATTCAATGCAGACGTCTATGAATATACCTTTCTTCATTCCACTAATACTCTACTTCACACGAGTAGGTGAAACAGTCAGTCACAAACATGAAGGCTCTTGCTCCAAGGTCTTCCTAGTTATACACGTTCTATTTGGCTTTCCGTGCCATCACAAATTTTCTGACGGGTTCTCTACTTAACGCATCTACTACCCCAATCGCACTCCCTTAGTGAATGGTAATATCCCATCAATAGTCCTTTATGAACTTTATACACCAACTCGATTCCTCCCACAACATATTGCAACAACTTGTTGCTCGCGAGAAAGACTAAATATCCTGCCCAGGAAGTAGTTCCTCATCTCTTTAAGGCAATCACTACCCCCAACGGATTTTAATTCAAGCATAGGATAATACTTCCCACAAGTTTAAGCTTGTTAAACGTCTAAACGATGGGTCCATGCTCCCGTATTATTACCCCCCATCCTGGTAGAGACTTATTCATTAAATCCACCCTCGAGCTTACTAACATGGGCTCCTTTTAACTCCCCGAAATTTTAGTTACCGACCTAACATTCTATCTAAAAGAGGCCTCATCTCCTTGGGCCTAACCTTCCGAATCACTCAAGATTTCCATACTTTTCATTTTTGGGAATCGAATCCCTATTAGAGTTAACCCACGACCTAATCGTGGCCAACTCCCTACATCCTCTATAACTCAACGTCACATGCCCTAAAGGAATTATGTCCCAATAATCCTAAGGTCTATCTATATATATCCTATCTAAGTTGTATACATACAACACTAAGTAAGTCCCTAGTGTCCAAGATATTTCTCAACTCCCGACATTCGCTCGGTTTCATGCGTGGGACGTCTCGCCGAAGCAAAATCCAAATAAGGAACCCTCCCGTTACACTACTACCTCGCATCATCAGTTATTAAGATATGACAGTTTAAGACACATGATCGTGACTGGTAAATTTTTCTAAGCCTCAACCCTATTAATAAGATTCTCCTTTTATGTCTTACCATTCATATAATTGAGGATTTCAACTAATCGGACATTTACTTTCAGTAAAGTCTTAAAAATATATATCCCATAACATATATACATCTCTTTAATTAGCCTTATCATCAAGGCATAACCGGAAGTCTCAATTCGACTTCATAACTCAGTCTCCCACTCATCGATCAGAGGAGAGAACTATATTCAGTGCTTCTATCTTGCACTTTAGTAGCCCTTAATCACTTAACTACGTTATTCTCGGCTAAGCCTATCAACCCAACTCTCAATCCAAAATAAATAAATAAAATAAAAGAGGAAAAATAAAAGCATCTCTCCACTTCCAACGTCATTGAGGTTCACACGTGGAGCATCCCGCAAAAGAAGAATCCAAACAAGGAACCCCTCCTATGCATTACTACTCAACCTTATCGGTCGTGGAGATAAGGCATAACATCACATACAATGCAAACAAACAACCAAACACTCAACCAAGATAACACAACAAGTACTAAAATCTCCTACCTACCTCAACCACCCCTATAAAGTCTCAATCCTGTATCCAGGAGAGATATTATAGTACAACTAGTTCCATTCAGAAATTAAAAGTAAGATAGCCTCGCAATTTATTCTCTTGTTTTCACCCCAATCAAACCAATATATCTATACTCGTATAATACACATAATACAAGTAGCACATACATCACATATGCATTCAAAATATCATCACTCGCCTCATAACGAGAGAAGGAAAATATATAACTTCCCTACCGAGGAAGTCATATATTTACCCTATTTAGTAGAGTCGATACTACCCCGAAATCAATATGAACACCCGAATCTATAGTAAACACAATACTACAAAATCTTATCCTAAGGAATGCACCTCCCACGAATAAGGTAGAATTCCCTCCACATTCTTGCCAATTACTCCGGGTCAATACAATGGTTCTCAGACACCGTATTCGAGTCTTATTCGAACCAATATTACTTCCATCAACGCCGCAACCAAGCCCCATATCCTTGCACTTATTCTCCAATCAATAGAATCAGGATGAGTGGAGTGGTTCTACATTCCACATCACATCCATTGTTCCATCCCTAGCTACCAATAAATTCCCACGTGATCCCTTTCACTTTCTCAACAAAAGGGAACACGCTATCGGCCTCCCCTTCCTTGGTTTAATGAAACCTCCCTGGGCGGATATCCACCAATGGGGTTTCATGAGCACTTTTCCTTCAGAAGTGTTAATGACACTTATTCTGGAGCCTATCATTCTACTGAAGGGCTCCTTCTTCCTTATACCTACCCTATTTTGGTGCACGGCCTCCCTAACCGTACAACTCTCTATTCACACGTCGGCCTCTGACTGAGCCTCGCATGAACATTTGAGGATCTACCTTCTCCTCGTTCCAGTTATCCTAGAGAAACTCGTTATTGACAATGTCCACCGGGTTTCTCCATGGACAAAACTTCATGCACCCACAAATATGGTGACTATGCTCCCACCACTTCAACACTACTCCTTCGGGTGAAGGGTTTTCCTCCATCCTTTTCATCGGGGAACTTCTATACCCTCTTCTAGGTCAAAAATCCTGGACCTTACACTTCGACCAAATGAGGATGCCTCTCTTCCATCTTACTTCGACATGTGGCCCTCGTCATGGGTTATTCTCAACTTCAATTTAACATCGCTTAAAATCCCAAGCTTAGTACCACTCTCTGCTTCTAGCGGTATATGGAAAACTATGTCTACTGTAATTAGTAGTCGCAGTAGCAAGATAAGAAAATTCTCCAAAAGGGGAGTGACCTCCAAAGCGTTCCTCACCCCCGACCATAATATACAGTTCCTAGTAATTCCATCTCGTGATGCCTTCACAACAACCTTCCCTGGCGCCCTTCTTTAATCGACCTACTAATCTCACACGAGCGCGCAATAGATTCTATAGGTTTTACCTCAGGGAAGGAGAATGAAATATCACAAGAGAAATCAACGATCTTAATCCTAAGGCTCTACGTCCAATCAAAATCAACGTTGAAAACGTAAAGCATTCACACAGACCCCTAAGGACTCTAGAACCTGATGCTCTGATACCATCTGTAACAACCCAGATTTGAAATATAGGGTGGCCAGCCCAATACTTTAATATAACAGGAATCAAGGATGGAATCATTCTCGGCATCAAAACAAAATATAAAGTATACAGGATAACCGCTCCATATTTCAGAAAAACAAGTTGCCAAAAATTTTGGCTTTAGAGTTAAGAAAATAATTTAAACAACCCAACTAAAAAGAAAGTGGATACCCCGGATATATTATGTTACATACACATCAAATACACAGTAAAGGACCGAATATGTTGTCGATCAACAGACTTATACAAGAATATTAAACACGATCATTAATTTAGATAATACATTACATTAGACGATTACAAAAACTTGGGCCTCACGCCCGAGTAAATTACCCGACCTTATCTAAAGTACAAAGATGGAGGCGTCTATTGCAATATATCCCGTAATACCCGCAATGCATTACGGCTCGCCAAAACACCGGGATAGGAAGTCAGATCAGGCGTCCTTGCGGCGGAGCACCTGAGCGGATACAAGATGCATGCACAAAAAGAAATATGAATGGGTCAGGTCCCGGTTTTATATGATCACCATATAAGTAAAAAGTATAACAGTTATGAATGGTAAATCATGACTACATAGGAATATGAATATACCTACACAATTTAAAGCATAAGCTAAGACAATTTTAATTAATCATAAATCTAATTAAGCTATGCAGGAGAATAAGAATAATTAACATTAACTTAAATGTTTCCATCAAAAACATTAATCCATTTCGTAGTTCCATTCCTTAACAGGAGATATACTCAAAATTTTAAGCTCTATATGGCTTTTATTTCAATCATATGCTCTTTATGGCATCCCATTCCTCATCAGGAATATCATCATCATAAATGCTCTTTGTGTCATTTCATTGTGCTCATTATGGCACTTCATCATGCTCTATATGGAATATCTCAATACATCAAGTTCCGATTGATTATGAATTGTTATATTTATATACATATAACGATTCTAAGATGGCCCCTCAGAGTTTCCCCACTAGGTGCGCCCCTAAATAATCATCATCTTCCAGGGGCCTATCAAACAAGGTAGCCTGGGCACCTATAATGCAAGACCTCGGGAAGAGGCCATATGCTTGCGGGAGAGTCAAGACCACACCCAGAATCTCCTCACCAGTGCAGAAAACATAACATATAGCTCATATGGCCTACGACTATATCCACCCTGCATTCACTAGCTAGGGGGCTTCACCTCGCGCGCGAACTTCCCTTATGATGGCATTTAGAGAGGTGCATTTAAGTAAATTAGCATTTGCCATATTCATGATTAAGTAAATTATCATTTACCATCATTATTACCATTTCCATTTCATTTTCATTTTTCACATGTATGTTTCGTTTTATTCAAAACCACAATCATTTCCATTTTGTAAATAATTTACCTTTTTATCCGGAGCCGTACGATAATTTATATTATCATTATAACCTCAAGAATAAGTGAACTCCCAATTTAATTCACCCAACACGCTTTTATAGTGTTATACTATTAACCATCAAGGCCAACATAGCTCAATTGAGATTCTAAAGTCTCTCGAACATAATGCTACAACTCCTAGTTTCATAATAATTACTAGAAGAAAAGAATTCCCTAACATCATTTCGCACATCCCCGAAAAAGTCCCCACATAACGCATTTCTAATCTAGGAGGTGACGCGACTAAAAATGTGTCTCAGAAGTGCGTTCACTCTAGGCTCAAGTGTAATCTTGTCTCTCAAGTAATAATCCCAGTAAGTTGGGTATCGATCCTCAGGGAAAAAGGACAACGAAGTTGTGACGACGGGAAAAGACGGAGGAATCCTAGATTTAACTCTAAAAATAAAGGAAAAATGATTTGATTTTTGGGAATGATTATAAATAAATGCAAATATGAAATTATAAAAAGATGCGATTACACTAAACTACCTAAAATATGATTGAAAAATAGGACGGGAATACAATCCCCAACCCTAGTGTAGTGCGGATATAATAGTAATCGTAAATTTATCTGATTGATTTGACCCGGAATTTAGTACTCCCAAGCATTACGTATACGAGGTTCAAGCCCGCGTCATACTTAATCTGAGGATGAGTAAATCAGTATCGCGATAGTAGCATTCGAATTGCACTCTAAATCATCACGAGTACCCAGAGGCAAACGAGAAATAAAGATCTACAATCGTTGTGCAACTACGCAATACGATCAAGGTCAATCATTAAATTTAGTGGATTAATTTTATACACACACACTAACATATCAGGCTGGGTTCATGCATCCCGGCCTTGGGAAATCTAGCCAAACATGTTGAAAAGAATGGAAACACGGATTAATGTGCAGGAACTCATAATTAATCTAAAGAAAATATTAATTAGATGCAAAAAAGAATTATACTAAAAATTACGCACTAAAATTATCCAAGCAATAAGTGAAACAATGAAAGAAACATATACTCACTGAAATCACTGAATAAAATCTTCAATCCTTGAAATAAATCTGAAAATATTAACTAAGCTAGAGTTTTTGGAAAATAAGAGGAAGAACCTACTAATTCTCGATGTCTATAACAATACTAAATCAGGTCTTTTATACCCTACAATAATATCGAAAGTCAGATACAGTACGAGTCTTTTTAGGAAGAGAAAAGATTTTCAGATCTCGAAGACCGGACCGGTCCGGGGCTTAGGCAGACCGGTCTGCCCCAAGGCGGATCGGTTCTTTTTATTTTGGGGCGGACCGGTTCTTTTTATTTTTGCCTCCTTCAGTTTGCATGCGAACCGGGGTTTTGTGGAGTTTGGCAAGGCGGACCGGTCCGGGGTAGGGGTGGATCGGTCCAGCTATTGGAATTTTTGGTTCCTCTTTGACTGCTCATAACCTTTGGTCCAGGATTCCGATTGGGGTGTCGTTTCTTCCATTGTGCTCGTGAATGAGATGTCTTCAACTTCTCTTTAGGTACTTCATCCGAATTCCGGGTGGAAATTATGCTTTTTCCCTTGATACTTTTCCTTCTTTCTTTCTTGATTCTACCGATTTCCTTCTTTCGTTTCTTGACATCAAATACCTGCAAAATCACTATAAAATACCAGAAACTCGGTGTACTCATTAGGATCAGTCAGTAGCACAGTTATGAGATAAATCCAACTCAATTACGTTGTTCGAGGTGCTAAAAGTAACTAAATCAAGTGATAAATTAGGAAGAATTTATGCCTAATCAAACCCCCCTAACTTAGAATTTTGCGCGTCCCGAGCAATGTAAAGGAATCCTAGCGTGGTTCAACTCTTTGAAAATCATTTTATTGGGATAAAATACCTTTTTCGCAGGAAAGCGATTGCATTTAGCGTATGCAACAAGCCTTTAAACCCCTAGGTCACCCTAGTAGGACGAGTGTTGTCTCTTGAGGGTTTGCAGTGAATATACCCACAAAATTCGACTCAAAGAGAATTCAAAAAACGCAAAAATTATGCAATTCAAAATTTTCCAGAAAATAGTCATCATCAAGTCATATTTACAAGTCTCAAATCATAGTGCGTGTGTGCGAAGCCAAAAATATAACCGCCAATTTCCACCGATTGATCGTTACGTTACTTATCCGAAAATTCGTTTTGATTTCAATTTCTCACAGAATGCTCTCACAAACAAATCTCTCGAATTATGGTTATTCTCTCGGTATGCGTGATATAAAGAGTAAATATAATGGATGCAAAGTCACATATACAAGTAGAATGACGGAAATTTCATAATGATAGGATCTCGTCAATGGGTTACGGTTTTAAAAATGGGAACATTGCCTCTTTTTGTGGATTCAATCTCTTATATTATCTTTTGGTGTATTAGATCTCCACGCGGTAACCAATTTCGCAATTTAGACTCGGTTAGGACTTTTTCGCGTTTTAAGGTATATGGGTTAAAATGGCAATTGTCAGGAAGGTTGGAATTGGAAAAGTCATTAATGATGTCCATTTGTGCTTTTTCCGGGCTATTGCTCATTTTTTTTTCTCTAATTTTTTTTTTCATTTCTTTTCTTTTCTTGCTATTTTTGTTGAGCATATTTATTTTTTTCTTGCCCCTTTTTATGCACTTTTCGGACTTAAATTCTGAATTTTCTCATTTTTCACAATTCCGGCTATTTGGGTTTTTCGGGTTATCAAACGAAAGGGACAATTTGTTTGGCCCAAATTGGGTTACAAAAGGGGTAAATTTTGGCTACTTTTTTGGCCAATATTTTTGGGTGACAAATGAGGGCCTACTTCATTACCCAAAATTCCAATTGCGTTACCATATGCGCTTAGAGATAAATTTAAGTTTAGAGATCAATTTGGCACGTTTTTTCAAAGCAATATTACACACATTTTTCAAAACCGATCAAAATGAAAGGATTGAGATCCTTGACAACTTTTCAGGTGCTGAAAAGAACTTTGAGTTAACAATTAACTCGGATTGATTTAAAAACTCGCAAAAAGTGGTAGGCTCGAATCTCACCGGGTTTGTTACTCTCCACACTTATTCGTTAAGCCGTCAATTTTCGCTCAATTTCCATCTTTGGTCAATTTTGGCTTTGTGTACGTTGAATTTTACAACTTGAGACTTCAGTTCAACTTTTAATGATATTTTTGAAAATTTTGAATTCCAATTTTTATTTATTTTGAACAAAAATATTTTTGGGGTTTTCAAATTTTTTTATTTTTTTTTGGAAATTTCTGGGTATTTTGGAAAATTTGTGAAGTTTTAGAAATACGCACTTGTGACCCCCCCTACTTAGACTTTTGCATTGTCCTCAAGCAAAAAGGACTAAAATCTAACTCAAAGCGAATAAAAAGTGTGGAAAAATAAAACAAACAAATAGAGAAAATGTAGTTTTTATTACAACAGGGCTCTGTTACATGTGCAGGGGAAAACATACAACTGTGAATAGGGAAAAATAAAGAAAAATCTTCCAACACCATATAAAGCTTCACCGGGGTGGGGGTTGGGTGGAACCGGGCGCATTGGGGTCATAGGGGTTCTGGTAGTAGGAAGGTAGTGGCTCATTAAGATCCCCTATGCGCCGATAGATGTCCGCTTGGAAGCGGAGAACGATGCTCATGTGGCGCTCGTAGTTGGTCTGAAAGGTGTTGAAGTTGGTCTCGAGCACTGACATACGCGCGGATAGGTCCGTGCCCTCCCACTCGAAATCTGGGTCGTCCTCCTCGTCCGCCGACTCTTCGTCCGG
This sequence comes from Sambucus nigra, assembly GCA_949130495.1. Taxonomy (NCBI): domain Eukaryota; kingdom Viridiplantae; phylum Streptophyta; class Magnoliopsida; order Dipsacales; family Adoxaceae; genus Sambucus; species Sambucus nigra. The sequence continues at coordinate 447,989,711 of OX422212.1, read as the reverse complement.
ACCGAGATCCCCCATCTCAACGTCCTCACCAGCTGTCCCTACGTCTTCCTTGTTGTTGCTCGAAGAAGCCTCCTCTTCGACATCATCACCCCGACTAGCTCGGAGGACGGCTAGCTGTTTGGCGCTTTTGGTGCGGGTCCCTTGTTCGAAAGGACCGTGGAGGTGCGTATGGTCGCTTGGCACTTCTATGCCAGCATCATTAAGGATGGACGTGATCAATCGGGCATAAGGAAGTGGGGCGACGCCTTCTCATCCAAGGACGCGTTAATGATGTCCACCTATAATGTGCGGCCCAAATGGATGGAAGTTTGGGGGTCGAAGAGATGATATGTCGAGGTAGCTTGCCGAGGCCGCATGGCAGAGTCATTGGGCGTTTGCAATAGGTTGGCGCACACAATTGGAAATGTAAGGTGAGCCTTCTCGTTGAGGCGTCCAACGAGGAAGGTTTGCCCCGCCCAAGCCACATTCGGTGCAATGCGGGCCATGATAATGTCCTTGTCGACTGGGGGGACGTTTTGGGGATAAGTAAACTGGGACATCCAGGACATCAAACTTGGGCAACTTGGCCGTAAGACGGGCCAAGAAAAAGGGTATGGTAGTCCCATCCACGAAAGCTTTGGCCTCGAATTGGCCAATCCGGACGAGTGTACCATAGAATGAGCGGACTTCGGTTGCCCAAACTGCTTTGTGAGGTTGGCTGAGGAAACGACACCAGCCCCGGGCCATGAAAAGGGTGGTGACGGAGTGGGGCAGAGCTTACCATTGGACCGCGCGCTCCATATGGAGTTTGCGGCCCAAACCGAAGTATTGAGCGCACCATCGCTCCTCTTAGCGGGAGCGGTATTCGTCGTGACCGGAGGGGTGGATCATGGTGGAGTCGTATTTGGTGGGGGCAACACGGGGTGCCATGGAAACAGGAGGGAAGTATTTCTTGAAAAACTAGAGAGGAAGAATAGAGTATTTTGGTTGAAGGTGTGAGGAGAAAGGGAGGATTAGAGGTGTATTTATAGTGGAAAGGGGAGGGGAGGGGTTGGTTTTGGAGGGAAGAGGTTTGGAGGGAAAAGGGGATAAATTTGGGAGGGAAAGGTTGGGTATGGGAAGAGGAAAAACGAATTGGAGGGAATGAATGGGATTGGCGGGAAAGGGGGGGTGAATCTTGGGAAGAGGAGAAGGAAGGTCTGCAGAAGGCGGACCGGTCCGGGGTAGGGGCGGACCGGTCCGACCTTTTGACTTTTCAAATCCTCGACAGGCGGACCGGTTGCTTTAAAAATAAAAGGAACCGGTCCGGGGTCGGACCGATCCGCCTATAAAAAGGAACCGGTCCGCCCCAGGGTTTTTGGGCTGGACTTCTTTTACTTCAGTTTCGAGCTCTCTTCTTCAAAAATAAAATTTCACATTCCCGATATCCTCTCTATCCAATTGAACTAAGGACCCTCTCGATTTCACTGGTCAACAGCCTTTGACTCAGAATTCCCAAAACACATGAATGCTTTTCCCAAACGAAACCTAGTCCTAATGACTCTCAAAACACACAATACTGTCACACACACGACTCTCAACCCATACGCGTCGGGGGTGCGACGACCTCACTTCAACAGCTCACTCAACCCCGTAAATCGGGTTCGACAACCAGACAGTGTCGACTTCTTCTGCACACGCCTCTAGATATGGCTTTAGGTGTTGTCCATTCACTTTGAATGTATTTCCCCCTTTTAAATCGTCTAGTTCAACAGCTCCGTGGGGGAAAACATTCTTCATGACGAATGGGCCAGACCAACGTGACCGCAACTTGCCTGGGAAGAGGTGAAGCCGAGAGTTGTAGAGGAGAACTTTTTGCCCGGGGAGAAACTCTTTTCGTCGAATGATGCTATCATGAGCGAGTTTCATCCTCTCTTTCGAAATTTTGGCATTCTCATACGCATCATTGCGTAGTTCTTCTAACTCATTCAATTGAAGCTTGCGGGCTTCACCAGCCTTGTCCATGTCATAATTCAATTGCTTAATAGCCAAATACGCCTTGTGTTCGAGCTCAACAGGAAGATGGCAAGGTTTTCCGTCCACAAAGCGAAAAGGGGACATGCCGAGTTGATTCTTATATGCGGTAAGATAGGCCCATAGCGAATCGTTCAATCTAAGGGACCAATCTTTCTGGGTAGGATTGACGGTCTTTTCAAGAATGTTCTTGATTTCCCGATTTTCTAGGTCGGCCTGTCTATTCATTTGTGGGTGATATGTCATTCCAACCTTGTGAACGACATCATACTTTCTCATAATCTTCTCAAATGGCCTATTGCAAAAGTGCGTACCATTATCGCTAATTATTGCTTTCGGTGCACCGAAGCGGGAAAGTATGTGTTCCTATAGGAACGTTATCACCACTTTGTTGTCATTAGTCTTGGTAGCTATAGCTTCCACCCATTTAGAAACGTAGTCTACCGCGACGAGGATGTATAGGAAACTAAAGGATGGAGGGAAAGGACCCATGAAGTCAATACCCCAACAATCGAATATCTCAGTGATGAGTATAGGGGTAAGAGGCATCATGTCTCGTCGAGTACTGGCTCCCATCCGTTGACACCTATTGCATGATTTGCAAGCATCGTTCACATCCCGGAAGCTTATGGGCCAATAGAGGCCACATTGCATAATTTTAGCGGCCGTCTTTTTCGTCGAAAAGTGGCCTCCACAAACTTCCGAATGACAAAACTGGATGACTTTTGGGATTTCGTGACCCGGTACACATCGTCGGATGATTTGGTCTGCACAGTATTTAAAAAGGAATGGATCATCGAAAAAGAACATGCATGACCAAGTAAGAAACCTCTTCTTATCTTGTGGGGTCCATTCGGGAGGGACGACTCCCGTGACAAGATAGTTTACTATATCCGCAAACCAGGGATATGAAGAGGTAGCGAAAAGCTGCTCATCCGAAAAATGTTCGTCTATGGGTATAGGATCACTAGGTACGTCGGACGAAAGCCAAGATAAATGGTCGGCCACGACGTTTTCTACTCCTTTCTTATCTTTGATGGAGAGATTGAACTCTTCTAAGAGTAAGATCCACCTTATGAGGCGCGACTTGGCGTCTTTCTTCGCAAGTAGATATTTCAAAGCCGCGTGGTCGGTAAAAACAGTAATAGGAGAACCAATGAGATATGACCAGAACTTATCAAGGGAAAAGACTACCGCTAGTAACTCTTTCTCCGTGGTCGAGTAATTGAGTTGAGGTACGGTAAGAGTCCGGCTAGCGTAGTAGAGGACATGAGCTGGCTTATCTTTTCGTTGGCCCAAAATAGCCCCGATCGCGTAATCACTGGCATCACACATGAGTTCAAATGGTAAGGACCAGTCCGAAACTTGCATGATGGGAGCGAACACAAGCATGTTCTTCAATTTGTCAAAAAGATCTTTGGCATGCTTTCGTCCACTCAAATGGGGCATCCTTCATGAGTAAGTTGCTTAAGGGCCTAGCGATGGCGCTAAAGCCCTTAATGAACCTTCGATAAAACCCCACGTGGCCCAAAAAGGAGCGCACGTCTTTCAGTGATTTCGGTGGGGGAAGGTCAGCTATGACATCTATCATTGCCCTATCAACTTCTATTCCGTTGGATGATACAATGTGGCTAAGAACTATTCCCTCGGTGACCATGAAATGGCACTTCTCCCAATTCAGCACTGAGTTCTTTTCCACGCATCGGGTAAGTACTTTTTCCAGCTTTTCTAGACAATGATCGAAAGAGGTGCCAAAAACGCTAAAATTGTCCATGAACACTTCGAGTCCTCTCTCGACCATGTCGCTAAATAATCTCAACATGCACCTTTGAAAGGTCGCGGGTGCATTACACAAGCCAAATGGCATACGTTTGTAGGCAAACGTGCCAAAAAGGCAAGTGAAGGTCGTCTTCTCCTAGTCAAGTACATCTACCTCAATTTGGTTATACCTGAAATAACCATCAAGGAAGAAATAGTAAGGGTGCCCGCTACTCTTTCAAGCATTTGATCAATAAATGGCAAGGGGAAATGGTCTTTCCTGGTTCCCGCATTGAGTTTCCGGTAATCAATGCAAATGCGCCACCCGGTGGTGGTACGTTGGGGAACTAACTCTCCCTTGGCATTCTCAAACATAGTCATACCCGACTTCTTGGGGACGACTTGAATAGGGCTTACCCACTTGCTATCTGAGATTGGGTAGATGATCCCGGCATCCAACAATTTGATTATTTCGGTTCTCACAACTTCTTTCAAGTTGGGATTCAGTCTTCTTTGCATTTCTCTAGAATGTTTGACATCCTCTTCTAGATGGATCTTATGAGTGCAAATTAAAGGACTTATCCCCTTCAAATCAACTATGCACCAACCAAAAGAACTTTGGTGCTTCCTCAGAATTTTCAATAATTTACCCTCCTGCCCTTCATTTAGGCTAGAGGAGATAACAGCAAGAAATGTCTCATCCTCTCCTATATATGCATAATTAATATGGGAGGGAAGTTTCTTTAACTCGAGGGTTGGAGATTTTTCACTAGAGGGAACCATGTGTGTATCCCTCGGAGGTAATTCCTCGAATCTAGAAACCCAATTAGCCTCTCTCACATCCTCGTCCGACTTACTCTCATCGAGTAGCTCGCTCAACTCTTCAACCTCCCTCTCGAAGGTGGTGTATGTCCCCTCACTCTTGTGTCTCACCGCTAAACAGGATTCTAAAGCGTCGCCACAGTAATTCTCCTCAAAGTACTCCTCTACTATCCCATCTATGAGGCTCACCGCGTGAAGATCGTCTTCCTCCCTTGCATTTTGGGCTATGTGGAAGATGTTTGTTTCCAAGGTCATGTTCCCAAATGTGAGTTGCATTCGCCCATTCCTAGTATTGATGATTGCGTTAGACATAGCTAGGAAAGGGCGCCCAAGGATGATGGGAACATGATTACTCGAGTGGAAGGAGGGCTCCGTGTCCCAAATGACAAAATCCACCGGAAAGTAGAAAATGTCAACTTGAACGATCACGTCCTCGACTATACCTCGTGGGATCTTCACTGTTCGATCCGCTAATTGGAGAGTGACCTTCGTGGGCTTGAGGTCCCCCAAGTCAAGTTGCCTATAAATGGAGTAAGGGAGTATATTTACGCTTGCTCCCAAGTCAAGTAAGGCTTTTTCGATTTTATTCTCCCCAATGATGCAGGATATGGTGGGTGCACCGGGATCTTTGAATTTAGGCGGGAGTTCATTTAGTAGGATGGAGCTCACATTTTGTGCTAGAAAGATGTTCTTCTTCACTTTCATCTTTCTCTTAACCGTCAACAGATCCTTGATGACTTTGCCATACGATGGAATTTGTTTAATGGCCTCAAAGAAAGGTAAATTAAGCTTGACCTGCTTTAGCACTTCTAGCACGTCATCGCGTGGGTTTCCTCTGTGGGAGGGAATCAACTTTTGAAGAAACGGTGCCGCAAAAGGCGATTTCACCACTACCTCTGGCCCACTAGTAGCTTCTTGGTCACTCTCATTCAAGGGGACATCTTCGGCCTCTTTCGTGCCGGGCAAAATCTCCTTGGCTTTCGTTGTGTCGGGTGGAGGAGGTGATAAATCAACAACTCTCCCACTATGAAGAGTGGTTATAGCTTGACATTGTTCCTGATGTTTAGTGGAGGTGGAGCTAACGCTAGGTTGACCTTGGGGGAGTCGTTGGCCTTGAGCAGGAAACTTGCCCTTCTCTTGAACACTCAATGAGGATTGTATTTTAGACAGATTCACATTTATGTAGCCAATCAGATGATCAAATTTGGCATTAGTTGCGGTCTGGCTTGCGATGAATTGATTCATGGTATCCTCGAGAGTTCTCCGCTGTGGCGGGATATAATTTCCTTGAGGTGGCGGTGCTTGCACATGTCCTTGCATGTGTGGAGCTTGTTGAAAGTGTTGTGATGGAGGAGGGGCAACATGCTAAGGAGGGTTCATTGCGGCATGTTGTTGCCCATAGCTAAAACCAGGATGATTTTTCCATGAAGGGTTGTATGAATTCTCGTGCGGCGCCCCGAAATTACCCTTAAAACCTCCTACACCACTAACTTGCTCTTGAAGCATTGCTTTGTAGGCGGGTATCGTCGGGCATTCCTCATTTGAATGTCCCGCCTCACAAATAGCACACACCTTTACAACTGGGTTTGGAATGGGTCCAGCTAGTCCTTTTCCATATATCTCGCACAAATCTCGAAATCCTATCTCAAGAGTCTCTAATCGGCTATCCATCATAGAATTCTTATCTACATGGAATAGGCCGGATGTTGACGGAGTGGTGGTCGCTTGTCTATTTCGATTTTGAGTGTTGGGATCAAAAGTGTCCCAGGATTGGGTAGTTTCGGCGACATACCTAAAGTGCAGCTCAGCATCCTGGGCATCTAAATCGATAAACGGACCACTTCCCATTATTTCAACAAGTTGTTTGGAGTTAAGATTCAACCCATTATAGATAAAATATATGACTTGCGCTGAATCAAATCCATGATGGGGGCATGAATCAACTAACTCGTTGAAATGTTCATAACATCGATGGAATGGCTCATTTTCAGCTTGTCTGAATGCTTGAATTTGAGCCTTTATGGAGATTGTTCGATGTGGTGGGAAGAATTTCTTGAGAAATTTCGACTGTAGCTCATTCCAGGATGGAATCGATCTTGGAGGTAAAGACCATAGCCAGGCCTTAGATTTATCTTTAAGCGAGAAAGGGAAGAGTTTGAGGCGGATTACCTCTTGTGTGCAGGTTTGATCATTGAGAGTATCACACACGTCCTCAAATTCCCTAATATGGAGGAATGTCTTTTCAGAATCCATACCGTGGTAATGCGGTAGCATCTGGATCATCCCATTTTGAAACTGAATTACCCGGCATTATACGGGAGTATAATGCATCCCAGAGTGACAGTACACTCGGGATATAAGAATTCTCTAATCGGATGGTATGGGGGCTCTTCCTCACCGTCGGGTGCACTGCCGTGTTGAGACATCTCTTCCTCACTTATTGACTGGGTGTTCTCACTGGGCGTGCTCGAAGTGTGTCCTAAGAAGGAAAAGGGAGTGTTATCGGAGACTGAGTGCGACGGTGTGGGAGGTGGGATCCAGAACTACGGGGCGTTTGGAGTGTGGGGACTATCAGGATTATACTCAACAATTGGATTTTCGTGAATGCTGGTTGGAGTATTATGGGGTGTGGGAGTGGTTTCAGAATTTTGCATTAAACTTAGGAGAGATGATGGTCAATTTTTTTGTGCTTTTTAATTTTTTTTATGTTTTTGGATTTTTGAAATTTTTGGTCAAAGCTTTGGATTGACTCAATCTAAACCTAAGTCTACCTAATTCCCCGGCAACGGCGCCAAAAACTTGACGCGACTGAAATTGTGTCTCAGAAGTGCGTTCACTCTAGGCTCAAGTGTAAGCCTGTTGCTCAAGTAATAATCCCAGTAAGTCGGGTATCGATCCTCAGGGAAAAAGGACAACGAAGTTGTGACGACGGGAAAAGACGGAGGAATCCTAGCTTTGACTCTAAATATAAAGGAAAAATGATTTGATTTTTGGGAATGATTATAACTAAATGCAAATATGAAATTATAAAAAGATGCGATTACACTAAACTACCTAAAATATGATTGAAAAATAGTCCGAAACTTGTTATTTAAATGATGAGAAAAATAGGACGGGAATACAATCCCCCAACCCTAGTGTAGTGCCGATATAATACTAATATTAAATTTATCTGATTGATTTGACCCGGAATTTAGTACTCCCAAGCATTACGTATACGAGGATCAAGCCCGCGTCATACTTAATCTGAGGATGAGTAAATCAGTATCGCGATAGTAGCATTCGAATTGCACTCTAAATCATCACGAGTACCCAGAGGCAAATGAGATATAAAGATCTACAATCGTTTTGCAACTACGCAATACGATCAAGGTCAATCATTAAATTTAGTGGATTAATTTTATACACACGCACTAACACATCAGGCTGGGTTCATGCATCCCGACCTTTGGAAATATAGCCTAACATGTTGAAAAGAATGGAAACACGGATTACTCTAAAGAAAATATTAATTAGATGCAGAAAAGAATTAGAACTAAAAAATCCGCACTAAAATTATCCAAGCAATAAGTGAAACAATGAAAGAAACATATACTCACAGAAATCACTGAATAAAATCTTCAATCCTTGAAATAAATCTGAAAATATTAACTAAGCTAGGGTTTTTGGAAAAGAAGAGGAAGAACCTACTAATTCTCCATGTCTATAACAATACTAAATCGTGTCTTTTATACCCTACAACAATATCGGAAGTCAGCTGCACTAGGAGTCTTTTTAGGAAGAGAAAAGATTTTCAGATCTCGAAGATCGGACCGGTCCGGGGCTTAGGCGGACTGGTCTGCCCCCAAGGCAGATTGGTTCTTTTTATTTTGGGGCGGACCGGTCCGGGGGTGGACCGGTTCTTTTTATTTTTTCCTCCTTCGGTTTTCATGCGATCCGGGGTCTTTTAGAGTTTGGCAAGACGGACCGGTCCGGGGTAGGGGTGGACCGGTCCGGCTATTTGAATTTTTGGTTCCTCTTTGACTGCTCATAACTTTTGTTCCCGGATTCCGTTTGGGGTACCGTTTCTTCCTTTGTGCTCGTGAATGTGATGTCTTCAACTTCTCTTTAGGTACTTCATCCGAATTTCGGGTGGAAATTATGCTTTTGCCCTTGAGACTTTTCCCTCTTTCTTTCTTGATTCTACCGATTTCCTTCTTTCGTTTCTTGACATCAAATACATGAAAAATCACTACAAAATACCAGAAACTCGGTGTACTCATTAGGATCAGTCAGTAGCACAGTTATGAGATAAATTCAACTCAATTACGTTGTTCGAGGTTCTAAAAGTAACTAAATCAAGGGATAAATTAGGAAGAATTTATGCCTAATCAGGAAGGTTACCCCACTCATCTAGGATTCTAAAACTCTAAATTTACTTCATTCAAAAAGGTTACTATTCCTTATTGAAGTGAATAAATCTAGGAAACAAAATAAGGTTAAAGGTGAAAAACAGGGGACCGGTCGACCGGTCAGGGCACACCAATTTTTATGCCTTTGTGGGAAAGCAGTAGGCCCTCCCCCGAAGTCTCGGTCGACCGGTCCTAGGACCGCGGTCGACCGATCATAGCAGACCTAGGACCCTTTCTTCTTCCAAAACTAAAACCCAAGTTATAATTTTATACCCAAATCTCATTTCCCAAACCACCACTCATATACATATAACCACAACAATATTAAACTTCAAATATTCTCTAAATCACATTAAGTCTACAAATCCAAGGTTTAATCACTTGTATATTAACATACACATACAAATATATACAAACCCAATAATTTACTCAAATCAACCAAACACACAACTATCATACAATTTATCCATCTTAAATCATATATTACGAAGTAGAAAACTTGCCTTAAAGTTGAAATCTCAGATCTCTTTGTGGTAGATGCAATCTCCAAGCTTGAATTTCTCTCTTTTCTTCTGTCTCTCCAATTTCACCACTCTTCCCTCTCCCTCTCACTCTCTCTAAGGCTTGTGGTATGTAATGGAAGGAATGGAAAAGGTTGAGAGACTTAAATCGTGGCTTAAGTCTAAAGTCCCCAACTTAAATGGTAGATACCACAATAAAAATGATTCCCAATTACGCATTTAAGTTAAAACTAGTCAAAAGTGCCCGGAACCTAAAAATACAATATGAAACTTATTTTGACTATCTCGCACATTTCGGGACTAACTACGCCCTCTAAACTGGCATCCGACAACTTTATAAATTATTTCAAGTTCCGTTTTCATTTAAACCATAATGTCATTTAAAACACATGACACTATAAAACATACCCCCTGATGATATTTACTTACACATACCGTAAATATGCGACAATCTAGTAAATATTAACTTTCAACTCATTAAATTAATATTTACTCCAATTCCAACATTTTGTCTAATTACCTTATGCTGTAAATTAATATAAAATTAGTCTCCTAAAAGCGAGGGTTGTTACAAACCATAATTCCCGAACTCCCTAACTTGGTCCATATTTTCCTTTTCAATTTATTACTCCAAATTCCGCTATTTAGATTAGCACTCAATTTAAATAAAATATATCAAAAGATCCTCCCCCCCCCCCCCCCCCCCCCCAAGGCCCTAAATGTTTTCTCTCTTAAATATTATGTACACTGATTAAAACCTGAAAAATATCCCAAAATAATACAAGGGAAAAATGGACATTTCCTAAAAAAAAATCCTTACCATCATTCAAATAACGTCTAATATCGTTCAAAAGACCTTCAACTTCGCTTGAATGAGCTTTCTATTGGTTCAAACAACCCTCTATTTTTCTAGTCTCTTCGTTTTCCTCACGCTGATTCTGCCATAACCACTTCATCCTAGATTTATAACATCTAGCAGACTCAAATTTTGATAAACCCCAGTGACAAAAAATAATTTCTAACCTTTCCACATATCCTCATATAGCATTCACCAATTAAACAGGTCCAAATTCATTTTAACATTTCCATTTTTTATCGATTTCAAAATCATCTCTATATTCATAAATGGGAGTACCCAAAATTTATATAACTTTCTTCCTAAATATGATTTCACCAATATTCATCACACAATATAAACTCTTGGGTTTCAAAACATGGATTAATTTCTACTAATAATACATGCAGATTCGTAATTAATTTGCGTATCAATTTCAGACATAATACCAAAATTTCAGAAAAGAATATTTATATGAAATAACCCACACCAAAAATGAATGTTGTTTACACCCACCATGATATGAATTGCAATACATCAAATTAAATTAAAGAAAGTTTAACCACATTCCTGGATTAATTCATAGGGTCTGATTTCCATTGTCATAGAGGAAGAACACGCCCCTCTTCTTGGTTTGGCTCCCAACAACTCTCCTAATCTCTCCTTTTTTTCTCCTATGCAAAAATAGGATTTTCTTATGGATTTGTGACTGCCACAAACTCCTTAATATATGTTTTATTTCATTAATCTAGAAATTAATCTTATGAGACAAATTAAAATGGTCCAAATATGCCGTATGGGCCCAGTTATTCCTAAAAATGCCTCGAGACCCAATTACTACCCCCGTTTAATGTCTTATAACTATCTCGACCTATTCAGAATCAATCGTGCACTCAAAATTGCTATCCGAGTCACTTTAGTAAAATTTTCCAATCTCGACCTCAAATTACGACACATAAAATTTTAGAAATTAACCCAAATTAAAATAAATCATCATTCACCAATTTAATTAAATCCTCTAGCTTCATTAAATCCTTTATCATCAAATTAATTAAAATTTTGTATCCATATAATTACGAGGTATTACACCAAGAATTAGTCCCTAACTTTCGAAGACTAACCTAACTAACATTGTCGGTGCATCCAATATTTTAATCATGCCTCAGTATCCCTCTTGGCTGCCATTTTCAAGTCTCTAGCATGACGTCAATATTCTATGTCTTGAATACCTTTCCTACTAATACTCAATATCAAGTAGTACATCCCACCCTAGTCATCCCATGACACCCGAGCACAATGCTCAATCATGACACGATCTTGTAATGTCTCTTACAAGGTTACATCACCCATTTTTGCTAATTCCAATGGCAGGGCAAGTGCATTGTTCAAATCTTTTTAAACCTTAACCAATATCCTGAGATCATCACATGACATTCAACACCGCTAAGAGTGGAATTATAATATATCATGAGACTGAATTTGATTCATCCCCTAAGTATTTCAAGCATACTCCACATAAAAGACCTCAAAGCCTGACAAGATTTATTTGCCTATATGACTCTTCCGTCGTAGGTGTGCTCTTAAAATTTCTCAATACCCACATCGTGACTACTGGGTGCTCTCAAGGATACTAGTCCATGAGCCTCTACATATGACGTGCCTTAACCATTGTATAACTTAAGACATCACAACAAGGAGATTTTTACTCTCGTGAAGCCTCACAAAATTTGTCCTACGGACACTCCAAGAAGCCTTTAAACCATACTCACACTATAATTACCTCGCATCTAAACATTACATAGGCCGCTAAAACGGGCCCTGACAGAGATAATAATCTTATCTCCCTTACAAGTGAATATGGCCATAATCCATGTACAAAATCATAAACTGACACTAATAAGGATTTTGGCACGATATCGGACATCACATACAACCTATAAGCCTTTAAATTTACATCACCGACATCACTAGGGATCCTATTCTTCAAAATTTCATAATATCTCCTAAAACCCAGACATGGAAGACTATCTAAAGTTCATTCCTAGGACTCCTAAACCATTATTGTTTCATGCGTAACATACTTATAGAAAATTTTCTCATAACCTTCATCACACCTTGTGAGGCCTAACTTTAAATTAACAGTCACCAAGACACTTACCTACAACGATAGTGGCATACCAACTCAGACCGAGTACACATCCTCAAGTGTGGGAAAACAAAGTTCATTGTATTTAATGAGTCATCAATTGACATACAACATTATACGACCCCAAGGATCTAACTTACCTAATTGCATCATCATTAATAATTATTTGAAACTACCAAACCACGAAACTTAATACATCCTTATAAAAAATCCATACTACTTACGCATGACGCCTTAGTCACCTAATTTCTATAGTTGACATTACGTAATTCACGTCCTTAACTCAATGTACTTCATTTAGCTCTATTAATATCTCAACAGACCTCTCACACCATTAAGGTTTGAGATACAAGCACCTCAGACTAAAAACAATGGTGTCGCCCCTATTGTGTCACACAGACACTCTCAAGTTACTAACACATCTAAATTAGAAGCGCAAAAGTGATTAATGATAGATAACTTGGTCATATTATACTTGAGAATGAATTACCCATCTTCTTAATCTCTTTCAAACTCTGTCATCGAGAACACAAACATGAATCATCACCAATCTAGCGTGACTGACCCAAAACCAACACCGATGTCGAAAGATCCACTATCGACCTTACCACATCACTCCTGAAAGGACCCTTGAACCTTGAGTTATGATAACATTTGTAACACCCTGACTCGGATTTATGGATTGGCCATGGTCAATCAGTTCGACCTGATATTTAGGTGTGAAGTGCAATGAAACAACCAACATATTGTTACTAGTCCAATTTTATTTAATTAACATTTCACTTGTTTCACATGCGATTTTCATTGAAATAAACCAACATGAGGGACCCATGGGAATTGTCCCTAGAATCCAAGCATACAAAGCTACAAACTTAAATTAAAGGGAACGCTTACCCGTATAACGCTCTCAAAATACGGCACCACATCCAAACCTCTGTAATAAAGATAAGGGAAGAAGACGAATGCCCAGTGAGAAATTACAACAATGAAATATAGAATCGAGCGACAGAAAAGAGACTCTAACACATTAGATCGACGTGACGATGCAATTACATTATATGTATATACCTATGTATACTTTAATGCATGAAAGAGTTTTTATTCTAGAAGCATTACTTACCCCAATAAATTCACCTTAATCTTGGAAAAGAAGTTCCCTTTTACTTGACTTGACATTTATATCTTGATTTAACACACCCATTTAAAAACTTTAAATAGTACACTTTGTTTAAGGGAAAGCATTTTTGTCACCGAAACTACCCTTTTATTCATACGAATTCACATTAGTATTTTCATTGAAAATAACCTTTAAACAAATGCAAGCAGCATGTTAGAAAATACTTATTTCTCTTTGAAAAACTTTCATGAACGCGCTCTTGTGTTAGTTATAGGTTAACCTCTCTAGGTTGCTTAACTATTCATTTAATCACTTCACTTTACCATTCCTCTACTTTAAGGAGATTAATAAATTTTTACATTCACCTCTCCATGTTATTCTTTACCGGAATATATATAAATTCATTCAAGCTAGGTTGTATTGTCTTATCTTCACCACACAACCCATTTATTGACATGTTCCAATTTTCATTATTTTTTTCTTGGAATCTTCAAATATCTGCACACTTTAATGTGCTCCACATCACCAGTTATGCAACCATATGCTCTAGTTAGTGATTTTGAGTCTTTCACTACCAGGCTCTGGTCCCTCCTTAATTATCCCGGTGTCATCGGAGTCCATATTAATGTGTTTCAACATTTTACCGAAGTCCACATTATTCAACTCTTCCTTTATTGATTTATGCCCAAACCCTAGGTTTCACCCCAACTTGTGTTACATTTTAAAATTATCATTTGTTATCATTTTTACTCTAGCATTGCTTTTATACCAAAAATTATGTTAATTTGGGACCATTTTATGTAACAACATCTTCCAACATTTTTTTTCATAAAAATGTTCCACTTTATGTAAAATTACCAAATTACCCATTTCTTTCCAAATTTATCTTTTCCTCAGTTTTCATAAGTGTTATTCCCCAAAACATCATTAAGTTACCCTCACTAACTTCTTAAGTGTTTTTAACTCAGTAACATTTTTTTAACACTTTGGAATAACATTCTTCTAGAATTAGAAACATCTTTATTCCATCACTTTCTTTCTCCAAGAAATCATTGGACATTTAAAGACAACTTTCGAAGAAAAATACCATTTTCCTTCATTAATACATGTAATTTTAAAATCGTACACTTATCACCTTACCATCACCTTTTTCACACACTTTAAGGGATAAAATTTATTGATAATGCAATATATAGCACCCTGCCGCGATAGTACTCTTCCGAATTCGCGGATGTTCAGACCACACAGGGCCGCGGCAGTTACCACAGTCAGGGCGCGGCCATATCTCTCGTAGGGTGCGGCCCTGTTCATAAAAGGCCGCGGCACCCCACCTTAGGGCGCTTCACTACTAAGCATTGCTTACTCTACAGGCTGCGCACCCTTATCCACAAGTGACTGCAGACTTGGTACATGTCACGTGCTGTGGGCACGTGACTCAACTCACTTCCTTATAAATAGAGGACCATACCCGGAAAATGGGGACCGATTCCAGATACGCCCAAGGCAGGCTCTACAATACAGATTCTCACTACACAACCTCAAGACACAACTTGGAGGCCACACATCTACGTCGCAGCCACCTATCCGGCACTCCGGAATCCTCAGTACTGCCATGTACTCTCCTTTATTCTCATATTTGTATGCCACTTTAGGCACGATTATACTATACAATGCAACGCATATAATGAGAACGGAGCAACACGGTGGATGTAGGTCTATTTTAAAGACTGAACCACTCTATATCTTGTCTTCTCTCTATTTACTTGCTTTACTTGTTCATCACACATTCTACTCTTGACTTGCTGGTATGAGAACGCCTTGTGGCCGATTTCTCGTATCATCAGTTTGGCGCCGTCTGTGGGAAACGAGACACCTCAATCTTGTTTCTCTATGTTTCGAGTTCTTGAACACCTTGTTCTATTCACGGGGATCCTCTAGATCATCATCCCATGAGTAAATTTTGGTTACTGAGCTCTATTTGATACTTACACCCTTGAATGGGTATTTCATACCTTCAGATCTGTTCTCGGATCTCCATTTTATGACCTTAGATCTATTTTACATACCCCTGTGATATCACCCCACCTAGGTAAAGCGGGAAGGCTTGATGGGCTTCAGCCCCATAAATGTGGGTGATTAGGGAAGAGTTATATTTACTCCCTTTTTGTTCTTTTCCTATGATCTGGGGTTTATCATTATAATTGTGCCATTGTGTGCACCGAGAGGTTAATCTCTCATGGATAGACCCTAGTAGGTATGCTATCCACGTGTTCCGGGAGAAAAACTCAGTTTTGGGTTTCAATCTTGGGATTTTCCCTGTCTAGGTAGGGATGCGGCGTGGTAGTTCAACTACCTAACATGTCGCGCCCTCTACTGGAGTAGGTATGTTGCAGAAGCTTCAAAACATCAAGGAACACTCGGGTGGCCTTCAGCTCAACCTTGGTGATATCATTCAAAGGCTGCGGCAGTGCACTTGTGTGCCATACTTGCCGCAGCCTCCTCAGCATATCATGGGGCAGTTCATTCCCTTTCCCCCCACATTACTCCTGTTATTACTTACTTTTGTTAGTTTTGTCTCAGATTCTATATACTATATAAAGACTAACAAAAGCAGAAATGGAGGGGGAATCCAGCCAGAGCATGGAAGTCAAGGATGAGATTGTGCAACTATACAATCACCTTAATCACCTCTATGACAGCCATGCTTCACTTTAGACCCATGTCAATTACCTCACTCAGAGGGTGCTGATGCTAGAGGCCGCGGCCAATCAAAATACAAACGCAGGTCCGAGAAGAGCTTTACCTGCCGCGGCAGTCAAAGTAGCCACAGGACCAACTGGCAAAAGGCAGAAAAGGGAAGTAGAGAAATCAGAGAAAAAGTCGGGCGTCTATACGCCATTGATTTTCCCAATTGAAGAGATCTTTGAGTGTATCAAAGAGAACAAGCTTTTGAGGTGGCCAGAAAAGCTGAGAGCTCCACCCCACAAGAGGAACAAAGCCTCCTGGTGCAAATTCCATCAGGACCATGGCCATGAGACAGAGCAATGATATGCTCTGAAAGATGAAGTCGAAAGGCTAATTGGCCAGGGGATGCTGCAGCGATTCCTGAAGAATGCATAAAGGGATCAGCCGGACCTGACAGAGGCTGCATGCCACACCTCATCCTTAGCCTTTTTCAATTCAACTATTTCTGTCTATGCTTTATGTAGCTCATTAGCGCCCGAATACTCAAGATTTTATGTTTTATTAGCAAAGCCATTAGCTAAAACATACATATATAAATATAATGAATTAGCAAATTTTGCCATATCTCATTCCTCTCTTGTTTTCATAATTTATCATCTCACAAAAATACCTTTTGTCTTAAACAGAATCTAAGGGAAGAATAAAACATTATCTTGGAAGATTATTATTATTTTGGGATGAACCTATGGAGGGATTGCGGTCTTAATTAGCTCAAAAGTTCTCCTCACAACGTGGGACTGTATCTTATCATATGATGATTATAATCAGGAAAGCATCCGAGGATTCAGGGAGCTTTTATCAGCCACGGGGGCTTACAAATTCCCGTTCTCAGCTCTCGGGACGCGTCATCAAGCCGGGAGGCTTAGAATCTCTGGCCGTGGAGGGCTTTATGTATATCAGTAGCTGTGGGTGGCTTCATAACATAACCCAGCCTGGAGAGGCTTGATAGTGTCTCACATATTAGCTGTGGGTGGCTTAACAACGTAACCCATCCTGGAGAGGCTTGATAGTGTCTCACATATTAGCTGTGGGTGGCTTAACAACGTAACCCAGCCTGGAGAGGCTTGATAGTGTCTCACATATTAGCTGTGGGTGGCTTAACAACGTAACCCATCCTGGAGAGGCTTGATAGTGTCTCACATATTAGCTGTGGGTGGCTTAACAACGTAACCCAGCCTGGAGAGGCTTCATAGTGTCTCGCATATTAGCTGTGGGTGGCTTAACAACGTAACCCAGCCTGGAGAGGCTTCATAGTGTCTCACGTATTAGCCATGGGTGGCTTAATAATATAACCCAGCCTGGAGAGGCTTCATAGTGTTCCAAGATCGACATGGAGGACAATCGAATCAACTATTGGAAGCTCGGTCATCATGATCATGAGGCGTGTCAAACCCGTAGGAGGATGACCTCAGTTTCCCAGGGGCAAGGTTCTACAGCCCCATTATCATGTCAACGGTCAAATAGATGCCGCGGCATCTTCATCCACCACAACCTTAGTGATGGATGGTAACCCGCCAGTTAAATGGAAAAAGCGGCCGTTGCTTGTTCAAATCGCCGCGGCATGTACAGAAAAAGGAAGAAATCGCACCGCGGCCTGGGGTGATAGCCTAAGGTAGTGTAAGGCAATAAAGGGCCAAGGTGACAAAGGAACCGCGGATGATATACAAGAGTGCATGGAATTATGCTATGCTGCCGCGGACTTGGTTATAAGTTCTACGAGTTCTTTCAATACAAAAAGCTGGTTACAAATATGAGAGGCAGTAACATACAACCATTCATTATGGATGGCAGAGTATAACACGCAATGCAAAAAAGAAGAAAACATTAACCAGAGATAAGAATATGGCCGCAGCCTTTGTATTAATAAATTTGGATTACAAAAATAGGGGCCGCAGCCACAGCAAAGTTCGAAATTACAAAGTGCAACTTAAAATTCAAGAAGCCGCGTCGTCATCGTCATCAGCTTCATCACCGCCCGCGGCGGTCTCTGTCTCCTCGGCCTCTGCCTCTGCTTGGGCTATCAGCCTTGCCCTCTCTTCAGTCGCGGCCCTCAGCTCAGCAATGCACTCCTGATGTTCTGCATCACTTAATTTCCAAGCGAGGACCGTATCCTTGGCATCAGGGAAATTTCTAATGATTCTCTGCCGCAGCTCTTGATAGCCGCGGAGGTAGGCCCTGTTATTTGTAAGGAAGAAATCCTTGGAGCCTTTGAAGGACTCCACGGCATGATCTATGGCTAGCTGGAGGGCGTCGCCATGATCAACTTCCATCTTTTTGATAGCCGCGGCATGGGCTTCATCCTTCTGAGCAGACTTGGCTTCAAGCTCTTGGTATTTTTGCTGGAGGAGGGCAAGCTTGGAAGTTGCAATCTCCGCAACATGGGCGGCTTCAGCTGTTTGAGCTTGCGACGACTTCAGAGATTCCGCGGCCTGATTGAAATTCTCTTCCGCTTCCTCTCTGGCTTTATTGGCCTTCTCCAGGTCCATGTGGGCTGCCTGGAGGGCCGCGGCAGATGATGCTTTCCCGGCCTCAAAAGAAGATGTCCGAGCCGACTGCAGGTCCGCAGCATGAGCACTCTTCTCGGCCTCTTTCAGCCGGTATAAAGCCTCGTACTTTCTTTTTTGGACTACAATCACGTCCGCGACCTGTATATGGAATAAGAGACGATTAGCAAAAGCAAAAAATACGAGATACAAAGATTATGATGATTGGTACGTACCCTGAGAAGGCGGTGGAGGCCACAATCCTCCAGGTCTTCGTGATCTTCCCTAACAAGTCTGTCGAGGTCCGCGGCATCCAATGCACGCTTCATTCTCCGGGCAACCTTGGCAGTAGTGTCCCAGGAGGAATTTGGGTCAGGCTGCCTTAGCTGAGGCCTTGGTCTACCATCTGGCCCAGACTCTCCGCGGAATTGGGTAGGCGGCAAATTTGCGTTGACGGCCACAACATTTGGTGGGGGTGGAGAAGACGATGGTTTCCGGGGAACTTCCGCTGGCAGAAGTCCTGCCGCGGCCAAATTTTCCCCTATGTCATCATCAAAGTGTTCATGATGCACAGGGGCTTCATCGTGAACCACTTGATCCGCGGCAGGATCTGTGGGTTTATCAACAAAAGAAGTCGCAGCCTGTACCTTGGCCCTTGACCGCTTCCTTTTCCTGCTCCTCGCGGTGTTATTTAGGACGACCGCATCCTCATCCATCTCTGCCAACTTCGCGGCCAGCAGTTCCCTATCAACCTCCTCACCTGGAAAATAATGGCATAAGTTCAACAAATTCCAAGAGAATAAAACGACCGCGGAATGAGAGAAATGGTACAGTTAATTACCTTCTGCGCCCATCTGTTGAGGAATTGATTTGTTGGGGAAGAATCCCGCCCCAAATATAGTGGCCGATGTTACAAGTATGCTGAACTTCTTGTGTTCAGAATGAAACTCCGCGGCCTCGGTAACTCTTTTTTCCTGCCGCGAGTTCAAGTGCAGATTGTTAAGAGCTGCATAAAGAAGATACAGTTCCAAGTTAGTAGTGGCCAAGAGAAAATAAAAGACGCCTAGAATCTTATACCTAGTTTGGAGGGTGAACCCCATTGCCGCGGCATTTTGTATGATCTCTCTCTCTCGTTCTCCTCTGGGTGCATCTCCCAGCCTTCACCGGAGATGTAAAAATATTTCCCCTTCCAGTTTTTTACGCTGGTCGGTCTCCCAGTGTATAGGGTCTCGTCCCTGCCGCGGCTAGAAAAGTAATAGTAGCCCGCGAACTTTACTGAGTTCTCCTTTGGGCGGTAGAAGTGGAAGAACTCCGCGGGAGTAATGTCCTTTTTGAACAACTTCTGCCAAAGGACAACTGCAGCAAGAACAGCTCTCCAACCATTGGGGTCTAACTGAGCTGGAGCCAGTTTCATCGTCTGGAAAATACGACGGATGGGAACGGGAACAGGCAACCGCAGCCCATAGATGAACGCGTGAAAAGGGAAGCAAATCCCATCGTCAGAAAGTGCCGTGCACGGTCTCTTGTTCGCGGCAGGGGCTGAACATGTCAAGTTTTCTGGAAACTCGAAAGCCTCAGCAACCTGCTCAACCCATTCTCGGGTCATCGAGCCGCGGATGTCGAGAGCGGCCAATGG
Source organism: Sambucus nigra (assembly GCA_949130495.1). NCBI lineage: Eukaryota > Viridiplantae > Streptophyta > Magnoliopsida > Dipsacales > Adoxaceae > Sambucus > Sambucus nigra. Next base: position 447,969,265 of record OX422212.1, on the reverse strand, counting down.
TTTTGCAGCCCTCCCTGATGTACTTCCAGGCTTATTTCTAGAAGCCGCGGCAATCTCCCATGGGATGAGTGCTTGAATTGGCTTCCTCCTCCATCGAACGAGATGGGGAACCCTTCCCAGATGCAGAGTCCGCGGAGGTTGAGTCAATTACCACGCAGTTCGGACAATCCTTCAGTTTGCAGGGCCCAACTGATCTTAGAGGCGGCGCAGAAGTAAGTTCTGGGGGAGAGGTCCCAAAATTCTTTGCCCAAAAGCCTCTAAGGAACTCGTCTGGGTCAAAGCTCATATGGCTGCAGCAGTACCTGAAAAGCAGAATTCGCAGTTAGGCGCCGCAGCAAGTGTGACTTGTAAGACTTCAAGAAGCCGCAAAAGGTTGTTCGTTTTAAGTTTTGAAGGATGGAATTACGTCCCTAATACAATTATTAATAAGCGAACTCTATTGCTTATGGGACCAAACGGTCCCAACAGTCCGTGGTCAGTTCCATTTTATGGAACCTGCGCCGCCGCGGAAATGCATTAGAATTGCCTTAAAACATCACCGACCGCGGCTATTCCTAATTTTTCAAAGTACGAAATGCTCTAGTAGCAACTACAGTTATTCTACATGGATGTCTTGGTCCCAAGGGGAATGTGTATGTAGATGCCGCGGATGTGGACTTAAGGGACCGCGGCCATTTGGCACATTAGCGCAAAATTGCAAATCATATTGTGCCGCGGCATTTATCCTAAACAGTTGATTAACAAAATTTTACATATCCCAAGATAAAATTCACAAAAGGTGGAGTTTTCAGCTATGAATGTCAAGGACAGTGGTATGAATGTCATATGCAGCATATGTGGGAAAAAAGCAAAACAAACATGTAAAACCCTAGATTTCAGGCAAACGGACGAAGAAAGGCATAAACAACGAAGAAAAGTGAGAGTAATGGTTGAAAAGTCACCTGGAAATGAAGAAAATCGTGAAGAACAGCCTCACACCACCTTGGAAACACCACACGCAGCTTCAAACCACCTCGGAAGGCTGTCGGAAAATGCAAGAAGGATTGTGCAGAATTTCGCTCTCGATTTGCTCTCACAAGTTTTGGAAACGTAATGAAGTCCACGGCCAGAAACAATTTATATAAGGGAGCGCGGAAGACGAATCGTCGCTTTGGAAGCACCGCGGTTACTAAGCTTATAAGCCGCAGTCCCAATATACTTCCCTTGGCACCACGGCTTGGGGGCTTATTGATAATGCAATATATAGCACCCTGCCGCGATAGTACTCTTCCGAAGCCGCGGATGTTCAGACCACACAGGGCCGCGGCAGTTACCACAGTCAGGGCGCGGCCATATCTCTTGTAGGGTGCGGCCCTGTTCATAAAAGGCCGCGGCACCCCACCTTAGTGCGCTTCACTACTAAGCGTTGCTTACTCTACGGGCTGCGCACCCTTATCCACAAGTGACTGCAGACTTGGTACATGTCACGTGCTGTGGGCACGTGACTCAACTCACTTCCTTATAAATAGAGGACCATACCCGGAAAAGAGGGACCGATTCCAGATACGCCCAAGGCAGGCTCTACAATATAGATTCTCACTACACAACCTCAAGACACAACTTGGAGGCCACACATCTACGTCGCAGCCACCTATCCGGCACTCCGGAATCCTCACTACTGCCATGTACTCTCCTTTATTCTCATATTTGTATGCCACTTTAGGCACGATTATACTATACAATGCAACGCATATAATGAGAACGGAGCAACACAGTGGATGTAGGTCTATTTTAAAGACTGAACCACTCTATATCTTGTCTTCTCTCTATTTACTTGCTTTACTTGTTCATCACACATTCTACTCTTGACTTGCTGGTATGAGAACGCCTTGTGGCCGATTTCTCGTATCATCATTTATCATTTCTTCATTTTATGTTTAAACCCGATAAAAAACTCTCATTAAACTAGTTTATACACTCATCCTCAAAATAATACAAGTTTATATTCACGAGAAGGTGGATTTAAGTGTAAAAATCCTATTAAATGGTTCTAACATGTGATTTATTCTAGAAATTTTATAATGTTTGTGGAAACATAACTATCAAGGAAAAAAACATTTTTGTTTATTCAAAACTTGAATAAATGAATATTTATATAAAAATCCCAACTTTTCATAAGAAAACTTTGAAACATTTATTCCAAACATTTTAAACATTCTTACAAAAATTTTATTCTATAAAAATGTTTAAACACAAAGTTTCTTTAAATGTATGACCTTCCTCAAAACCTTTGAAATCCATTTTTGAACCCATTTTTATAAATTATAAGAAATATAATTCTTATATCAGAAATGCGCCATACTTTTACAAACTCTAACCACAAGACGAACACTATGCAAAAATATAGTATTTTAAACTAAAGAGTAGAGATTTTACCACATCAAATGATGATACAATAATGTTCGATGAAAAATAAGGTAAGGGAAAAACCTCACCTCCTAATGTGTCCTAGCTCCACAAAAATGCTCTAAGAAAGCTCCATGGAAAACCCCCTTCAAAAGTCCATAAATTATACTTCTTGTTATTTAAAACACCAAACAACAACTCCAAAAATTCTCACCTTTGTTAAACAATGGAGTAAATGAGTGTATACTAGTGTTTGGTGGTGGTGGAAAGGTGTGGTTAGTCGAAAAATGGTTGGGGAAGAAGACAAGTTTTCACAAATAGAGAGAGGGGAAAATGTGATGAAAATGGTGGGGAAGACCCACCCTTACTCTCTCCTCTTATAACCGATAAATAACCCTAACAAACCCTTATAAAAATAATCCCAAGAATATAAATCCTATTTTTGACCATCTCGGTTAACCAGGGGGGGTCATGTCAACGATCCAACAATTTAAAATATGACAACACACAAGGGCAATCCATTATAAAAGATTTTTGGGCACGTAGTTCAAACGAGAATGGGACCTCGTTCGAATGATATTAGGATCTTGTTCGATCTCCCATCCAATGAACTTCTAATGATGTAAGTAAACCTTGTACATGGATATATCATTAGTCTTCGTTAAAACCAAACTTCAAACCACATGTGATTCTCATTCGAACAAGCTCTATTTTCTTTCGAACCGTATAATTTCGTACATCTCCAATTTTACCCAAAAATTTGATCAATTAACCTTAATGCTCAAAGAATAATCAAATGGATATAAATGATCATATATGAATGATTCTATGCCATGGGTTTCATATGATTGTAATTTACACAAGGAAAAATAATAAAATATTTGGCGTGAGTATCACTTATTCCGATGTTGATTTGGCTCGAGATGTTGATGCTTGTAGGAGTACCTCAAGTGAGTTTTTAACTTTTAGAGTACTCTTGTGTTGTTCTTTATCGAGAAGAAAAACTCCATTTCTTTGTCCATGACTGAGGCTGAGTACATATTATTCGGGAGTTGTTTCACACAACTCTTAAGGATCAAGCAAATGTTAGAAGATTATGGAATTTCATAAGGCACAGTGATTATTTCTTGTTATGATACGAGTTCGATCCCCATGTGTTGTAATATAATCCAACATTTACACATAAGGCACATTAGGACAGATGATGATTTTATTTATGATCTCATTGAGGATAAGGTAATGTCCTTGGGTTTTATGAGCACCGAACGTCAGTTGGCCAATATTTTCATTAAACCTTTAGGTGAACTTAGATTTGAGGATATTAGAAAATCTTTGGGCATTTTCATTGTTGATTGATTTCGGGTACCTGATCAAGTATATGATGAGTATTATGTTCATATATTATAATCCCATTGACCAGATTGTAGTATAATTGTATATATTTATTTTTCTTTTGTTAGTTCTAGAAAAAAAAAAAGTGTTTTGTTTTGTTCTGAAAAATTTTCAAACATACAAAAATATTTTTGACTTTTAAAAAAAAGTTGAAAAGGTGAAAATATTTTATTTTAACACAATTTTTGAAAAAGACAAAACTATTGTTCATATTTTTTATTTTTCACAATATATGGATAAATATTTAAGATTTCCGAATCACCCGTACATTCCATCTATTCAGGTGACTTTTTTTAAGACATGACTTTGTTTTAATAATGTGCTTAATAATATGTGGACATCATTACATTGATCATTGATGACTACTTTCTACATGTGAGACTCCTTGTTACCATTTTTGCACATGTGTACGAGCTTTATGAATAGTGTGCTTACTTGTCTTGGGTCGAATACTATGATCTCATCTCTATTATGTTTAATAACAAACCAATTTTAAAAAGAGATAAGTTGTGCATGTAAGAACCATTTCATATATTTTGGGAAAATATTGTTATATGTTCAGCAATGGAAAGGGGCTATGAAAGATAAAAATATTCTTTGCATTAAAAGCCATCATTTACATAAAAGAGCCTAAAAAGATTAGAGGCACATAAAACAAAAATTTCAGGATTTTTTTTTTATCGTCATTGATTCTTCAATACACATGAGTATTATGATTTCCTCAAAATACTTGAGAGTGAATTCTTATATATGAGAGATATTGAGGGAGTTATAAAGTAGAATATCAATGAGTTTGTGCAATGGACTTTCTTGAAAATCTTAAATTATTTGTGTTATTAGTGTGAGAATTATTTTAGTTCGTGACATATTGCATATGTTGAGTCAATTTCATTTGATTTAACAATTTTACACCTAAGATAGACATTGAGTTCTTTCTTTAGAAGTATCTCATGACTTTGTGCACCTATGTTATGCATGGTTGTGTTGATTTACCTCTAGAAAATGCTCACATAATTACATTCCAGATATTTTGGTGTTATTTCCTTGGTGACTCTGTGTTTTGCAACTATCTTTTTATACTTATACTTGAAAATTTTCAAACATTTTTAAAATAAAGGAATATTTCTTCGAGTTTCCTTCGTATTTTGCTTTTGAGATTATCAATGCATGTGATTTACTTGACTATATTTGTAATGATACCATTATTCCTTGTCTGATGCATAATATTCATGACTAGTTTATACTTCTTTGTCTATTGTGGACCAAAAAGGGAGAGAGAATTGAGGAGGACTTTTATTTTTTTCATTTAAATTTTGTATGCGTCATGCGGTATGTCTTCGTTTCATGTGTGTAGGTATATTCCTATTTAATGATTATTTGATGGACTACACAAGATGAAGACAAAGCTTGCCAAGGGGAGAACAAGTTAAGTTGAAGACAAAGTTCAAACGACATTCTATTTTTAGACATTAGGATTTATTGTCCTAAAGTGATTTAATTTTCAGTTTTTATTTGTATCGAAATAGCCAAAGGGGAGATTTGTAAGAGAAAATATTTATGATTGCTCATAAATTAGGCTTTTGTTAGTTTTAGCATATCCTGTTGCATACCGACACCTCAAACCAAACACAGTCATCTCCCCGATCGAATACAAATTGACACACTATGGAGGTATAAAACTTGTATGTTCATATATTTTTTGTAAATCATATGTTGGGATGTTATCTTTTATATTTCGAGGCTTTTTATAAAATGGATTTAACAGTAAAAAGTTGTTTAGTCTCGTTCAAACGAGACAGGGATCTCATAAAAACTAGCATCTGACGTCCTTCAAACGAGACAACCCCGCCTCGTTCGTAGTACGTGAGAATGAAGTTCAAAAGATATTGGTCTTTCGTTAGAATGGACTTTTATGGCGTTCAAATGAAACTGTTGTTTTTATTCAAACAAGGCATGTTTTCTATCGAATGACCCCATCGCCTTGAAATTCGTATTTTTAGTATAAAAAAACATTTTTGTTCATAAATTTGAGCAAAGATTGGTGAAAATAAATTCTTCATACCTGTTGCAATGTTTTTCACTTTTCGTCTTTTAAAACCAGTTTTACTTTCACAAATCTTTCATCCTCGTATGTGATTTATGAACACTGGTTTCCAAATACTCTTGCTTAAACCCTTGTAGAGTTCTACTCTACTGTTGACTTGTGGAACCAAGGTTTCATTGTTGAAGAAGATGAAGGTTGATCGGTAGATACCGAGGGAAGATCACTTCCCTTGGACAACTCTAGATTGGGTCATTTTATAGAAGAAAATGAAGACTCCATGCGTCTTACTTAGTTAGTTTAAGTTGTTTGTAAGTCAACTGTCTGTTAGTTACTCTATAGATCAGAATATATGTTTTTCCCTTTTAGGGATTTTTCTTTCATCTTCATGTTAATTTGCGTGCTTGGTTTGTGATTTGAAATTTCGACTACATCTTTGTATGCATACCTAACTTAATCAAATATAAAATCTGGTAAAAAATTATTGGTGTGTGGAAAATGTAAATACAAATATTTCCACAGAATCTAAGAATTTTAAGTTTTATTATTAACTGAAGGGGTATCAAGGCTAAACCGGACAAAGATAAAGCAATGACCAATATGTAGTCTCCAGAAAGTAAAAGGTAAATATAGAGATTGACTAATTGTCTTGAAAACTAAACTAGTTCTTGTTAAAGGCCATTGATCGATGCCTTGTCGTATTTAATTTTGAAAAAAAACTTTGAGTTGAATGTTGAGTGAGAGAAATCATTGTAGGAGTAAAAAACGTACCTAGGATCCTCTCCTTTGCAATCGAGCTTAATCCTAGGAGAAAAGTTGCAATTGTATATCATTATCTCCGAGTCTGGTTCGAGATCGACCCTCATGATATGTGAATGTGGGTTTTAGAAGAAAATTTATTACATGAGCAAAGCTTACAGGGGAGTGGAGATCCGATACTTTAGACTGGAAAAGATGGAACTAGTGTAGATTAATGCTTCAAAGGGAATGAAGACATATTTTTAGGCTCACACAATCTCGTGTATATTGATCTATCCCTCAGAAAAGAATTCGTAAACATGATAAATTAGTAAGGTTGATCGCTTGGTCTAGGGATTGAGGATAATACAAAGTTGTATACTAGCAGAGAATAGCCATGACAGGATAGGAAATTACAGATTTCATGAAATATTCACATATAATGAAAAGCCGATAAAAACCCTAACTAAAGACGAGGTTGTACTAGTTTTGGTCAGTTACAAAGAATAATCATCAACACGAGGATCATAAATGTCTCGTGATATGGGGTAAATTAAGAAAATATTTAGAAATGGATCTTTGAGTAAAGGTAGTTTTAATGAGGAACCTCTAGTGTGGATGTTTTTTGTTGATGGATCCTCATACGCCAATGGTAATGGAGAAGGATTATTTATAAACACACTAGAAGGTAAATATCTTGAGTATGCCCTTAGATTTAATTTTAAAGCATCAAATAAAGAGTCCAAATACGAATCATTGTTGGTAGGCTTGAGACTCCCCTCATCGCTAGGGGCACAATAATAGTCATCGCATAGCTACTCATAGTTAGTCATTAATTAAGTGTTAGTAATATAAGAAATAGGGGAAAAACAATGCCCAAGTACCTAATGAAGGTGAAAACTAGATTGCTTAAGTTTTCTATTGTACATATGATGAGCACACAAAGGATTGATAGCTAACGATCTGATGCATTGGCTCGTCTAGCATTGACGACTAGGGTAGGTATTGGAAAAACAATACTAGTGGAGACATTAATGCAACATGACATTGAATAATATAATGTGACACTAAGGTATTTGTATATGGGACCATCATGGACGTACATTGTAATCGGCAATGTTTCAGATAACCCAAAGAACCACTTAGATTACGATACAAGGAAATAACTTTTGTGTTCCGAAATTGAAACCTATTCAAAAGTGGATTTTACTTTCCACTCCTACGATGAGTCCACCCGAAGTAAGTCCTAGTCTTGATCAAGGAGGAGGATGAGGGAATTTATAGGGCACACTCAGCTGGAAGACTATTGGTAAAAATATTGGGGTCATAAGGCTATATTGGCCATTAATTAAATAAGCTTATAAAGTTTATGCTAGACACTACGTCGAATGTTCGAAGTTTATTGTCATCCATCAGAGACCTTATGTAGATTTGACACCTATCATGGCCCCATGACATGTTAAGATGGGAGTAGTAGACCACGCCGACCCACTGCTAAAGAAAAAAATGCAAGTTCAGGTATCTAGTCATACAAATGAATTATTTTACCAAATGGGTGGAAGCTAATCCATTAGTTATTTAATATATGTATGATATCACAAACACTAAAGTAAGAACTATTTGTGGAGAAACTAGTGATTTTATGATTAAAATGGGTCTACATCAATGATCATAGTATTGGATGAGATAACTGAGGACATACAAGAAAATATCCCATCTTGTATGTTGTTGGCGGATGATATAGTTTTTGTAGACCCTTAAAAGGTGGAATTAGCAATGAAAGTGGATTCTTAGAGAAATTCCTTAGAGTCTAAGGGACTAAAAATCGATAAAAATGAAACTGAATTTATGGAATGTAAATTTAATAATGAGGCGTCTCATAGCATAAAGTTAAATATTGAAGAGAAATTGATAAATCAAACTAATAATTTTTTGTTATTTAGGTTCAATAATACCAAATAATTTGGATATTGATGAGGATGTTACCAACATAATATCAACTAGTTTGATGAAATGGAGACAAACAAGTGGGATGCTATGTGATAAAAGGATATCTAATAAAGTAAAAGGAAAAGTTTATGGAAGAATTGTTAGTCTAGCATGCCTCTATTGAGAGGACTGTTGGGCCTTAAAGAGAAAACATGATCAAAGCCTCCATGTTAGTGAGATGAGGATGATCTGATAGATGATAGTAATTACTAGAAAGACAAGATTAAAAATCATGATGTGAGAGAAAAGTTAGGAGTAGATCCCATTAAATATAAATTAAGATAAATTAGACTGAGATGGCACGAACATGTGTTGTGTAGACTAATAGATGAACCTATAACATGAGGAAGGATAATAGATGTTACGGAAGTATATTGCTTCCCTAAACTATCATGGAAGGGAATTATTAGGAGATATCCGAAGGAATTAAACTTCAATGATAATATTGATTATAATAGATTAGAATTGAAAAGGAGAATCCTTGTGGACGACCCCGTGTGATGGGATTAAGTAAAGGATGATGATGAATATATTTTGCCCCTATGGGATCCCTTCGTATTCATCAGAAACCACAACACCCAGTTGAATAACCAGCTCGAAGCATAGTTCATAAGGTCTAAAGTTAATAAACTCTCATCCTCACCTGGTCACCCTCAATCCAATGGGTAGATTTAGGTAATTAATATGACATTTTTGGATAGAATGAAGAAAATACTTGATGTAGAAAAATCAAATGAGATAAATAAGATGGAAAGCATCATGTGGGACTATAGGATGCCCCCTAGATCTTCCACCGATGAAACTACATTTTTTTGGCAGCTAAAGCTAAAGTTGTTATATCGATATGGATAGTCATATCGAGCCATAGGGTTTTTGACATCAAATCACCAAGGAGAAACCTTTTGTATCAACTTGTATTAGATTTTATGGAGGAAGTAAGGAACTAGGAACCCCTTACAATCGTAGCTTATAATCGAAGGATGGCTAGATTCTATAACAAATGAGTCAAGATAACAACACTAAAGAAAGGTGATTTAGTTTTGACAAAGGTGATCAAGAAAGGTAACCAAAGAAGTTCCTGTAAAAAGTGTGTTGTTGGCATTGAAATTTTTTTCTTCTCTCTATATCTTTATTATTCGACTTCTTCTATTACTTACAACATAAAATTCCAATTTTTGAGAGATAGGCAAGAAGTTGAGGCTGAAGACTTCTTAAAAAAGATAAACATATAAACGAACTACGACTATAACACATGTTCGGAGGAGTCTTGTTTTTTGGAAAAGTCATAATTAAGAAGTTGGTCGACCTAGGAAACCAATGTTGTCACAAGGTCAGGTTGGCCAATAGTCAACCCAATTGTCTAGTAAGTTGTCCAAAGCATTAATAGACCATAATACAAACAAATATGTCACTGACCATGCCCATATACTTCATATATTGGGATGATAGGGGAACAATAAGTTCATACTTAGGAAAAACCTTCTTGGACAACATATCTTCATCTGAATGGTGGCTAGTAGTTTGGTTGAGTCAGCTAAGAGTCAACAACAAGATCATATAATGACTCAAATACTACCACGAAAAAATAAATTAAAGATCTGTGCCAAAAATAGTTGCTAAACTAAGTTTTGAAAAATAGTAATCCATGATAAAAATAATTCTTAGAAACACAGTTATGTATAGGGGCTAACAACTTAGCCGAATAGAATTACAACAAATATGCATCATGTAATACATGGATATATATAATTATCACTCAACTGAAATATGGATATACATTTAAATAAAAAAATAATGATTCCAAGACTACAATGTGATTGTTCAAAAATTATAGCAAAAATAATAGGGCAATGCATTATAAAATCAAACATCTCAAGCAGCATGAGGGCCATGTGAAGATTTTGCGACAGTAGCATCTTTCATCAAAATATCCTAAGGGTTTCCTTGGACCACCAACTTAGGCAAATTGAGAAGAAAACACTCTATGGTGGTCATTAACTTGGCATGTGTAATGGAGTTGACCTCAGAAGCAGTATTGTCCACCTCTATGGAAGGATCAATAGCCATAGACATTGATCTTAATATCCCCCTCCCAGGTGTTGATGACCCTAGTAATATACAATTAATGCTTCATCACTCTCGTTTTGAGTTCATCATACCCATTAGAAAATAGATGCATCATCTCCATATCAAAGTCGGGAGAAGCCTTATATTTGGAAATTGCATCCTCCTAAAACTTATCCAAAAATACATTCAATCTTTAAATTTTGGTAGCATCAAAACTTAATTTCTCCTTGAACTTAGTGACATCAACCTCAGTCATGCTGAGAGATATGGTCTACAATTTAAGCTTGTTATCCTTTAACTTAAGTTTCTCACCCATGATCCATAGTTACATAGTCTTTGTCTTTAGCTCATTTCGAACCGAAGAAGCTTTATTTTGCTAGGTGATCATCTAATCAATCGAATCGAAGAATTGATTTTAAAGATCATGATTTATCTTTTTTCCATTCTAAAAGGTTTGGACATTATCCTCAGTTATTGTAGCTCTATATTGAAGAACGGTGCACACCATGCCCCCTGAAACTTTTTAAACAAAATGAGGTCAACAAATAGCAGAATCTTTATTAAATGATAAAAGTATGGAACACTTACCCAAACTATTTTATCATGAGCTTAATTCCACCGAGATTTGTTATGCAAATTTTTGAGATAATTGAAATTAGGACTGTGAATATGGTATCCAAGAAGGTTTAGAGCGTTTGGCGTATTGTAGATACTAAAATTTTGGTCCTTTTTAACATATCAATGGGTTATTTGGGTCCTTTTTATGCTCCTCAACCATTGGATATCCATATTACCCCCAAAGTTCACGGCCAACCAATGAGCAGGTTATTCGTTAATCATAACAGGGGTCTACCTACCTCTCATTATCCTCTAATCCTTCAACCCTAAGTGTTTAGGGTTGGGTTGGGAGGTGGGGGGCCTAATTTCCATGTTGTCATGGAATTTGAGGGCTCCATATTATTTTTAGGATCATCCAGAGCATCCTTGGATTTGGCCTATCATCCAGAGCATCCTTTATTCGTTGTCAACAAAGAATCCATCCTCTTTGTATAGGAGCTGTAAGTAATGAAGCGAGTTGTCAAGAGATCTACTAGGGACTAGAAGTTTCGAATGGATCTTGAGGGGAGTTTTTCGAACGACTTTGGGGCCACGTCATCCTTGTGGTTCAATGAGGTCGAGGATAGTAAGTACTTATGGTTCCAAATGGTCATGGCCTACTTGTACTGTCTGACATAGTCAATGGGGTCAATCTTTCCATCTTAGATCTTGAACTTGGGTATTGTGAACTTCTTGGGGGCTTCCTCTTCTTCTATTGACCTTGAAAAAGAGGAGTTCATCTGGGTCCTAAGATCTCACTTGGGTAAATCTTTTATCGATCTGGCACCCCGATGTGCTTAGTGTTGGTCCATCTCTTTCTTTACCAATTTTCGTAACCGGTCTTCATATAACCTGTGTACCTAAATCCTTAACCACTCATTGGGTTCCCTCCTCGACTACGAGATCTTATTTCCTGAGAGGTAGGAGTCTGATAATGGCGTTGCCTCGTGTTATGATGGAGTTCTCTCTCCATCCTCTCTAGCCTCCTCTTGAGATGAGCATTTTTGTCTTCCTACTTGCGAGTAGCCTCCTCCTACTCTGAGAGCCTGGCCTCATAGGCATCGATCAGCCTAGACACTTGTGTAGACCTAGCTGGCCCCTGGCTTTCTTTCGAGGCATGTCATTTCGGGTGAAGCCTTAGGTTTGAGCGTTGAACTTTTGATCTAACCATATGAGGGATATTTTTCTCTTGAATATCCCCTACTTGAGGGGCATTGCTGCTGTCATCAGATATTCTATGTTCTTATTGGTGAAGGCTTTCTTAAAGGAAAAATAATCGCTTTCCACAGAAAACGTCAATTGTGGTAACAAGAAATCCCAACACCACTAATAAGTAAAACCATTCAACAGGAAAATAAAGAACACAAATAAGAATCATCACAATCACACACAACACAAGATATACGTCATTCGATAATGTGCCTACGTGCACGGTAGGGTTTACTCATTGTATTTCTCTTTTCTTTTACATACCCTTTGTCCCGGGACAGGGGTACAATATATATATATATGAAAATTAAGAGAGTGGGGATATTGGATACAACCACGCTAACCCTCGATCATCTCTTGTTAACCGTCTTGAGGCTTATGAGTTTGGGTCGTGCGCTCCTTATTTTTAATAGGGCTTAATCCATCTACTCCTTTGGGCTTGCAAAGGGGGAAGTGGTGTCCACAATTATTATTGTTATTATTATCGTCCAGTTTCATTTAAATTATTATTATTTTTAAAATTGTTATTTACGTTGTGATTTAATCTAATTTTACAGGTCTTAGGTCATTGTTACTGCCATAGACTTGGGTTGATTCATTGGAGGAGTATCGCTAGAGACTTTATATTCATCATTTATAGGATGTAGAAGTCGAGTTTTGTGCCTCATCTACTTTATTTTATTTATTTATGATTTAGCAAACAATTCTATGTGTTTAGTTTTTCTCAAGTTAGAGACTACACACCTCGTACTTATATTTAGTGATAGGTATTATATTTGGCATACATCGTATATTCCATAAATCCCCTCAGATATGTAGTATTCATGATGATTCGCCATCTAGAGAACAAGTCAAAACACATACACTCTCTATATTTGATAGACTGCACATATGTCAAATACACAGACCCCTTATGATTAACACACCTAACATTTATTGAAATAACTTGGATTTTTGGTTAATAATTTAAATGGAATTTATGAGTAATTCATATGAATTGGTGCATTATGCTATTTTATTATGTAAAGTTACCTTTAAATCAATATGGAAACGAATTACAATGTACAAGTTAATTTGGTAAAATGATTACTTTTTAGGTAAATGCATAATTAGTACGAACTAATCAATGAATTTAATACAAATATATGAGAATTTTGAAATAATGTTGGTAGGAATTTAAAATGTTCATGTAGTTATTAAATTTTTTTTGAGTTTTGACTTTTAAATATAAGAGAAGTAATTTTAGGTCAATAGAGGTATATAATGTCATGCACTCTCATGGAGTCCTACACGAGTCGACCTCTTTATGTTATTTACAAATGTAACCCACACACCATGGAAAAGGGGATGTAATATTTAATATTTGTAATCGATCAATAAAGAGAGAGAGAGAGAGAGTCACCCCATACACGTAGGCACATTACCAAACCACATACATATTGTGTTCTTATGTTCTTGTGATTATTTTACTTTACTCGACTAAATTGTGTTGTTTCCATAGCATTATGATTTTTCTATCTATATTTAACATCACTTATGTGAAACTATTTCCTTATTCTCAATGATGAAAATCCAATGATCATCTATGTCCCATTCATGCAACCATCACCTCTCATCACATGATAATCCTCGAGATGATTAAAATGGAGTTACAACACCGATACTCAGGCCTGAGGTACATCCCAAATGGATTTATAACACTCCTAGGACAAATTATCTTCCTTTGGAGGAACAACTCTTTGAGACCAATGTATCACTGTGACCCAATAGAAAGATGCCACAGGACACCAATAGGAGGAAAATTGTAATACCCCGTAATTTTATTGATATTTATATAAGGGATTAATTAAATTAAATGTGAATTAATTGAGAATTAACCTGGATATAAATACTAACGAGATGTGATTTGGTATTTGATTATGATGTGTATATATGGCAATATATGAATATTGAAAATATTAAAATTGTCGCGAGACTGAAATACAACAATTTGGGAAATTTAGTTGGGACGCGCGTGTTAGTCGCGTCAGGAATGTAATTATTTGAATTAAAAAGTGAATTTTATTTTTATCAACTGAATGGTCATTTTTGGATCCCGGGGGTCTAGTTTGGATCCCGGGGCATTTTTAGGCCAAACCGGCAACTTAAAAGGGTGTTTTGGTAATTTTAAAAATATGGGAATTAAAACCCACAGAAATTAGAGTTAATATTTATTATTCTAAAAGGGCCACTAAGGCCATTACCAGCAAAAGTTTAGAGAGTGGTATACGGGAGTTTTGAGAGAAGTTGGACAGAAGTTACAAGAACCAAAACCAAACAATCTTCAACCTTGGGAGAAAATCTGTAGAGAAAGGAGAGAATCAACCTTCATTCACCAACATTAGTTCTGAAGAACAATCTAAGGCAAGTGATTTGATATTTTTAGTGCATTGAATATGTCTTCCATGTTTAGTGTAGGAATTATCTTATATTGAAATTTTTAAAGAAAACCCATGAAATTGTTGGAGAAACTCTGAATTTGGGTTAGGATTTGCATGTAGAATGATGACAGACTGATTTAATATATGAAGAATTGTATATGATGATTTAAAAATGGATTTTTATGATGAGCAATTGGGCATAATAAAATTATGAGTTCATGTTCATAGGGTTTGGGAAAAATTTGGGGATTTATATTAATTCCTTGATGATTTGTAAAATTTGACCCCTAAAATATGTTAAGGGATGATCTAGGATGATTAGAACTGGTTTAAAAACGTTAAAACATAATTTGGATGGTCTTAGGGTGGATTCAGAGAAGATAAGAATTGAGAAAAACAGACTTGGAAATTTCTGGGCTGAAATTGCCATCTCGTTAGAAGACCTGCCCAGGTCGTTCGAACGACCTCTTTCGAACGAACTTCTAACGAGATGACAGTATGACTTCTAACGAGTTGGTATTTCGTTCAAATCACTTCGTTCGAATGACCACGTTCGAACGAGACTTATAACGAGTTGATAGAATGCCCTTTTTGGCCGGAATTTATTTCTAGCATCCCGTAGACTTATTTAAATGGTGAGATAACCATCCCTTATTAACTAGTGGGTATAGTTGGGAGATTAGGGTACATAGAGGAGTAAAACTTAGAATAGTGTATTACACCGGATGACATTTGTGGATTGGGAAGCGAGTAACTAATCACGAAATGAGAATAATTGATATCTTAAATACATATAAACCGGGGACTTGTGAGTAGTATAACACTAAATGTTGGTATAAGAACGAGAAGTATACCACTAATGAAATATTGTGATATCTAAGATGTGTGAATGCTTAGTATATGTAATTATCTATGTATAACATACCTAACGTACTTGCTATCATGGGAGGTCAGCGTTCGTTAAGGGCCATCTAATCTTTGTGTGCCCACAAGGGGATTTAGATTGGTACCTCGAGGACATAGGTCAGAGAAGGGCCTATTGAGAAGTAAATAAGTCTGCTGATCATGGGAGCATAGGTATGTGAGTGACCCATGTGATGTGAACTATGTTCTCCTCCATTGCTTGTGATTGATGTTAATGAAACGTTTTCTGAGAGATTCAGAATACGTGGTCCTCATGTACGTGATGTACCGGGATTTGATAGCAGAGTATGTGAGCACCGCAGCTTAGTCTCGGGGTGCTAGTATTGTATATTTATGATGAGAATAATATATTGTTAATTGAAATGAATTGTCGTGTATAAATGTGAGGATAAATAATAGTAACAGTTTGTAAAGTGGAAATGGAAGATCTCTAGTAATTAGTAGTACTAACATGGGAAAACTGTGTAGCAAGTTATAACACTCTGTTAAATAAAATTTATTGGGAATTAAATTAGATATCGTATAGAAATGTTAGATTTTAGTATCGGACTAGTTAGATATGGGAACAGCTAGAATGGGTGCGGGTACGATAGGAGTGCACAATTAGTTGAGAGGTGAGGAACTCATGTGAGTGCACACAATATCATGTACTTTATATTCATTGTTTAATGATATTAAACACTTGCAAAATTTTAAATTATTTTCACAATCGGGCTCTGACCCGTTTGCTTTCAAATCTATTTTTTTTTTGTAAAACCTTTTAGGTGCCAAGCCACAAGGACACCATGCTTAGGAGATTTATTCAGGCGACGTGCTGTAGCTATTGTGGAAGTTACGGGACCTTGACAGTAGATGCCTCCATATTTGATCTAGATTCCATTATCAGATTTTCTTATTTTGTTGGGCATGTTGCCCCATTCCTTTAGAGAAATCTTACATTTCAGTTATTTCAGACTTTGGGTTGTAATTAATTTAGTGATGCAGACTTGGTATTTATTTATTTCAGTATTTGGATTGTTGTGAGGAGTATTCCTCCAGACTTATTATTAGTTGATGGTTATTCTATTGTGACTATGTTGTGGTGGTTATGTTAGCATTTCATAATTCACTTATTGTAAGTTTATCGAATCTAATTAAAATTTGCAACTCACTTTTTTAATACTAGGTGGTTAGTAATTATTAAAAAAAAATGTTTTCGACAGTGATGCTATGAACTGAACCAACTTGGCATTTTGCATTAATTTAATAAAGGAGTAGCTACCCTGTATTTAATTAGTCGGGGTGTCACAGGTTGTATCAGAGCATCAGGTTCTAGTGTCCTTAGGATCTGTACGGCTTATTATGTTTTCGCTGAGCTTTCTTTGATGTAAAGCCCTATATTTTAGGACTGTTGTATTCTTTCGTGTATGCTTCTCTCTTCAGCTATTTTGAGATAATAACTGCGAACTTTTAGACTTTACTCTCATTTCAGATGCCTCCATGATGTGCGCAGCGAGTTCTTAGGGATGCACATCCAGAGCCACACCTGCACCAGTTCAGGTCACTATAAATGCCGCCGAGGTTGCAGCTATTGTATCCCAAGTGGTAAATGCCGCCCTAGCAGTTGTACAGCAGGCACCACCCCAAGCGTCGGTAGTCGCGCTAGTTCAGTCTCATGCATTCCCATCTACTTGGGAACGCGTTCGTGATGCTTTTCAAAAAGCACACCCTCCGGAGTTCGCAGGTAGCTCCGATGTTGTGGTATCTAGCCAGTGGAGGAAGGACATTCAGAGGCACTTAAGGATGTACGAGTGCACAGATATTCAGAAGAAGATACTAGCTACTTTCAAGCTAGTAGGATATACATTGCAGTGGTAGGAATCCATTACCACTGCAGAGGAGAGGGACACCATTTCTATTCAGGAGTTCTAGGTGCGGTTCGACCGCAAATATTTTCCGTCAGCTGTTTACACTGAAATGAGGAGGAAATTGATGAACCTCAAGCAGGAGGGGAGGACCATAGCCGAGTATGAGGCTGAGTTTACCAATCTCTTGAACATTGTTTCAGATGAGATTTCGACTGAGGAGAAGAAGATTCAGATGTTTATGGATGGATTGACTTGGAGGATTCGTCAGCACTTGTTGGGTAATCTCTCGTTGGCCACTTATTCTGATGTGGTTAACGCGGCACTACTTCACTTCCAGGATCATCGCTTTCACATAACTGAGAGGAAGATATCAGGAGAGTCCAGCCATCAAGGCAGGAGAGGGGGTAATGGTGCCAGCGGGGCACAATCTACTTAGGTTCAGCACAGGCAAGGAGATCAGGGTTCCCAGCAGGGGAATTTTAAGAGGTTTGGATCTGGTAGTTTCATAAATGGATAGGGAGGTTTTTGTAATGGCCATCAGGGTCAACAGGGCTAGCACGACCAGGGGAGAAATGGTAACGGCCATCAGGGCCGTGGGTAGGAGGGATAGCGAAGGGGAAATTTCCCGGGAAAGTGCTTCACTTATGGCAAGATGGGCCACAAACGCTAGGATTATCCGGATTGGGGCAGGGCCCCACAGCAGCAGCAGCAGGGTGCTCGACACGAGCCACAGAGGCCTATGTTTCCCGCCGCCCTCCCAGCACCACCATAGATGGCAGCATTACCAGCCATTCCAGCGGTCCTAGTTCAGCAGGGACAGCTTCAGTATGGGAGAGTGTATCAGCTTCATCATGCCGCAGCCCCATAGGATTCACTCGCCATTGAGGGTATATTCTCTATTCAGGGGACTATGGGGTGTATTTTATTTGACACGGGGGCCACACATTATTTCATTTCCATGAGATTTACACGCACTATTGGGTTATTAGACACCGCCGAGAGCACAGTTACTTGTGTACATTTACCATTGAGTAGGGGCTCTGTGACTTCCCTTATTTGTATAGGTGTGGGTATAGAGATTGGGAGGTTTAATTTACCCACTGATATGTTAGCGTTAGAGATGACTGAGTATGATGCGATTGTTGGTATGGATTGACTAGTTGCGTACCGAGCCATGATTGACTGTTTTAGTAGGAGTATTATCTTTGCCATTCCTGGGAAGGATATGTTTCTAGTGGCGATGCCTCGCCCTGAGGGATGATCGTCCACTCACTTGTACTATATAGAGGAGGAGACCTCTAAGGAAGTGGTGACACCACTTGATGTGATTCCAGTTTTTAGGGAGTTTACTGATGTATTTCAGGATATACCTGGACTACCTCTGAGTATAGAGATAGATTTTGTGATCGATTTGACATCGGGTACTCAGCCTATTGCCTGCGCAGCTTACCGTATGGCTCCAGCAGAGATGAGAGAGTTACGAGATCAGATTGAGCAGTTATTGGGTCAGGGGTTTATCCAGAGCAGTACTTCTTCGTGGGGTGCCCCTGTGTTGTTCGTAAAGAAGAGGGATGGATCATTGAGGTTGTGTGTAGATTACCGAGAGTTGAATAAGGTTATGATACGGAATAAGTATCCGTTGCCCCTAATCGATGACTTATTCAACCAGCTGAGAGATCCTTCATTCTTCTCAAAGATTGATTTGTTATTTGGATACCATCAGTTGCGTATCAGGGAGCAGGACGTCTCGAAGACTTCTTTCTTGACGAGATATGGTTCCTACGAGTTTCGAGTTATTCCTTTTGGTTTGACCAATGCTCCAGCCGTGTTTATGGACTTGATGAATAAGGTGTTCAGAGAGTTCCTAAACCAGTTCATCATTGTCTTTATTGCTAACATTCTGGTTTATTCCCAGACAGAAGAGGAGCACGCCGAACATTTGAGACAGGTTTTGCAGATGCTATGTCAGAACGAGCTTTATCCAAAGTATGAGAAGTGCGGGTTTTGGCTGAAGGAGGTTCAGTTTTTGGAGTATATCATTTCAGACTAGGGGATATCTGTTGATCCGGGGAAGGTATCCGCGATGAGGGAGTGGGGACAGCCCACAACACCGACTAAGATCCGTAGTTTCTTGGGCCTAGCAGGATACTACAGGAGGTTTATTCGAGGTTTCTCAAAGATAACGGTTCCTTTGACACATCTGACTCGCAAAGGTGTGCCATTCATCTGGAGCGATGCCTGTCAGTTGGCATTCGATGAGTTGAAGGACAAGTTGGCCTCAGCACCTGTGTTGGCATTTCCGAGACCGAGAGTTGAGTATCTAGTCTACACCGATGCGTCCCCACAAGGACTTGGAGGTGTACTACAGCAGGAGAGTCAGGCCATAGCTTATGCTTCACGTAAGCTTAAGCCTCACGATAAGAATTACCCCACCCATGACTTGGAGTTAGCGGCAACTGTATTTGCCCTTCGAATTTGGAGACATTATCTCCTGGGGGAGAAGTTTCGATTGTTCACGGACCACAAGTCTCTACAGTACTTCTTTACGCAGAAAAAGTTGAATATGCGTCAACGATGATGGCTTGAGTTTGTGAAGGATTATCAGTTTGATATCTAATATCACCCGGGAAAGGCTAACGTGGTAGCAGATGCGTTGAGCCGTAGGCCAATAAATGAAGTGGCCGAGGTGTGGAAATCTAAGTGGAAGGAGTTGGGACACTAGGATGCAGTGGCCCGATCATCTATGTCTGTGATGACTATTACACCTAAGATTGTCACGAGAGTGGTAAAGGCCTAGGCAAATGACTCGTTCTGTCAAGAGCAGATAGTCCGATTACTAGCAGAGGGATCCGAATCCTATACCGTTATTTCAGACGGGGGATTACGCTTCATTGGGAGACTGGTTGTTCCATAAGGGGAAGACTTGCGACACGAGGTTATGAC
This sequence comes from Sambucus nigra, assembly GCA_949130495.1. NCBI lineage: Eukaryota > Viridiplantae > Streptophyta > Magnoliopsida > Dipsacales > Adoxaceae > Sambucus > Sambucus nigra. The sequence goes on along the minus strand of OX422212.1, from coordinate 447,948,713 downwards.
AGAGTCGCACGGATCACTATTCGCGGTACACCCTGGTGGGGACAAAATGTACCAAGACATGAGACGTCAATATTGGTGGAGTGGGATGAAGAGAGACATTGCCGTGTTTGTTTCTAAATGCGCCACTTGTCAGCTGGTAAAAGTGGATCATCAGAGACCAGTAGGATTTCTACAGCCATTAGATGTTCCAACGTGGATATGGGAGAGCATATCCATGGACTTTATCACGGGGTTACCTACGTCACAGAGGGGTCACGACTCCATTTGGGTAATTGTGGACCGTTTGACCAAAGTTGCTCATTTTCTACCCATAAGGACAGATTACACTACGGGACAGTATGCCCATATTTTCATTTCAGAAATAGTGAGACTTCATGGTGTGCCTCTAAATATCATGTCTGACCGAGACAAGATATTCGTTTCAAGGTTTTGGGAGAGTTTCCAAGAGGTTGTGGGCACTGAATTGCGGTTGAGTACGACTTATCACCCGTAGACCGATGGGCAGACCGAGCGTACAAATCAGATGTTGGAGGACATGTTGCGTATGTGCATCATAAACTTTGGGGGTGGGTGGGAGCAGTACCTTCCACTGGTAGAGTTTGTTTATAATAACTCCTACCAGTTCACCATTGGCATGGCTCCATTTGAGGCATTGTATGGTAGACCTTTTCATTCCCCAGCATGTTGGTTAGAAGTGGGGGACAACAAACTACTTGGTCCGGAGGTGATTCAGGATACTTCGGCAAGGATAGAATTGATACAAAGTCGCATTCGGGTAGCTCAGGATAAGTAGAAGAGCTATGCTGATGCGAAGAGGTTCTTCAGAGAATTCAAAGTGGGGGACCAGGTTTTACTCAGAGTATCTCCTATGAAGGGGATTATGCCTTTTGGTAAGAAGGGGAAACTGGCACCTAGATATGTGGGGCCATTTCCTATCATCGAACGGATTGGTCCAGTTGCGTATAAACTTGGGTTACCGGAGCACTTGCATAGGATTCATGATGTGTTCCATATTTCCTCGCTAAGGAAATATCTTAGGGACTATTTGTCCCATACTCACATTGGTTTGGAGGACATCGATCTCCATCCTAATAGTTCCTACGAGGAGGGGCCGATTGCTATATTGGACCACAGCGAGCGGAAATTGTGGTAAAAGATAGTACCGTTGGTACGTGTTTAGTGGCGGCATCATATTGCTCAGGAGTCCACATGGGAACGCGAGGATGAGATGCACGAACGTTATCCAGAGTTGTTTTTACCAGGTACTTTTTAGTTCCGAATTTCGGGACGAAATTCTATTATTAGGGGGGAAGTATGAAATACCCCGTAATTTTATTGATATTTATTTAAAAGATTAATTAAATTAAATGTGAATTAATTGAGAATTAATCCGGATATAAATACTAACGAGATGAGAGTTTGTATTTGATTATGATGTGTATATATGGCAATATATTAATATTGAAAATATTAAAATTATCGCGAGACTGAAATACAATAATTTGGGAAATTTAGTTTGGATGCGTGTGTTAGTCGCGTCAGGAATGTAATTATTTGAATTAAAAAGTGAATTTTATTTTTATCAACTGAATGGTCATTTTTAGTACACCAACGAATCCGGAAGGGTCAAAATAGTCGGAAAACACTAAGCGAGGGTTTAGTTTGGGTCCCGGGGCATTTTTAGGCCAAACCGGTAACATAAAAGGGTATTTTGGTAATTTTAAAAATATGTGAATTAAAACCCACGAAAATTAGAGTTAATATTTATTATTCTAAAAGGGCCACTAAGGCCATTACCAGCAAAAATTTAGAGAGTGGGCTATGGCAGTTTTGAGAGAAGTTGGAGAGAAGTTACAAGAACCAAAACCAAACCATCTTCAACCTTGGGAGAAAATCTGTAGAGAAAGGAGAAAATCAACCTTCATTCACCAACATCAATTCTGAAGAACAATCTAAGGCAAGTGATTTGATATTTTTAGTGCATTGAATATGTCTTCCATGTTTAGTGTAGGAATTATCTTATATTGAAATTTTTTAAGAAAACCCATGAAATTGTTGGAGAAACTCTAAATTTGGGTTAGGATTTGCATGTAGAATGATGGCAAACTGATTTAATATTCTATGAATTGTATATGATGATTTAAAAATGGATTTTTATGATGAGCAATTGGGCATAAGAAAATTATGAGTTCATGGTCATAGGGTTTGGGAAAAATTTGGGGATTTATATTAATTCCTCGATGATTTGTAAGATTTGACCCCTAAAATATGTTAAGGGATGATCTAGGATGATTAGAACTAGTTTAAAATCGTTAAAACATAATTTGGATGGTCTTAGGGTTGATTTAGAGAAGAGAAGAATTGAGAAAAATGGACTTGGAAATTTCTGGGCTGAAACTGCCATCTCGTTAGAAGACCTGCCCGGGTCGTTCGAACGAACTTCTAACGAGATGACAGTATGACTTCTAATGAGTTGGTATTTCATTAGAAGCCCTTCGTTCGAACGACCACGTTCGAATGAGACTTATAACGAGTTGACAAAATTTCCTTTTTGGCCGGAATTTATTTTTAGCATCCCGTAGACTTATTTAAATGGTGAGATAACCTTCCCTTATTAACTAGTGGGTATAGTTGGGAGATTGGGGTACATTGAACAGTAAAACTTAGAATATTGTATTACACCGGATGACATTTGTCGATTGGGAAGCGAGTAACTAATCACGAAGTGAGAATAATTGATATCTTAAATACATATAAACCGGGGACTTGTGAGTTGTATAACACTAAATGTTGGTATAAGAACGAGAAGTATACCACTAATGAAATATTGTGATATCTAAGATGTGTGAATGCTTAGTATATGTAATTATCTGTGTATAACATACCTACCGTACATGCTATCATGGGAGGTCGGCGTTCGTTAAGGGCCATCAAATCTTTGTGTGCCAACGGAGGGGATTTAGATTGGTACCTCGAGGACATAGGTCAGAGAAGGGCTTATTGAGAAGTAAATAAGTCTGCTGATCATGGGATCATAGGTATGTGAGTGACCCATGTGATGTGAACTATGTTCTCCTCCATTCCTTGTGATTGATGTTAATGAAACGTTTCCTGAGAGATTCGGAATACGTGGTCCTCATGTACGTGATGTACCGAGATTTGATAGCAGAGTATGTGAGCACCGCAGCTTAGTCTCGGGGTGCTAGTATTGTATATCTATGATGAGAATAATATACTGTTAATTGAAATGAATTGTCGTGTATAAATGTGAGGATAAATAATAGTAACAGTTTGTAAAGTGAAAATGGAAGATCTCAAGTAATTAGTAGTACTAACATGGGAAAACTGTGTAGCAAGTTATAACACTCTAATAAATAAAAGTTGTTGGGAATTAAATTAGATATCATATAGAAATGTTAGATTTTATTATCGGACTAGTTAGATATGGGAACAACTAGAATGGGTACGGGTACGATAGGAGTGCACAATTAGTTGAGAGGTGAGGAACTCATGTGAGTGCACACACTATCATGTACTTTATATTCACTGTTTAATGATATTAAACACTTGCAAATTTTTAAATTATTTTCACAATCGGGCTCTGACCTGTTTGCTTTCAAATTTATTTATTTTTGTAAAACCTTTTAGGTGCCCAGCCACAAGGACATCATGCTTAGGAGATTTATTCAGGCGACGTGATGTAGCTGCTGTGGAAGTTACGGGACCTTGACAGTAGACGCCTCCTTCTTCGATCTTGATTCCATTATCATATTTTCTTATTTTGTTGGGCATGCCGCCCCATTCCTTTAGAGACATCTTACATTTCAGTTATTTCAGACTTTGGGTTGTAATTAATTTAGTGATGCAGACTTGGTATTTATTTATTTCAATATTTGGATTGTTGTGAGGAGTATTCCTCCAGACTTATTATTAGTTGATGGTTATTCTATTGTTACTATGTTGTGGTGGTTATGTTAGCATTTCATAATTCACTTATTTTAATTTTATCGAATCTAATTAAAATTGGCAACTCACTTTTTAAATACTAGGTGGTTAGTAATTATATAAAAAAAATGTTTTCGACAGTGATGCTATGAACTGAACTAACTTGGCATTTTGCATTAATTTAATAAAGGTCTAGGTACCCGGTATTTAATTAGTCGGTGTGTCACAAAAATGCTCATCTACAATAGCATATAGATATAACAGATAAGAAACCCCATTGGGAAAAATTCAAGTTCCACACCCGTACCCTTATCCCTCATCGGATCAAACTCACAACTGAGGAAGTAGTTCACAGTGAAAACAATATTAGTCCAAACTTGGGTATTCTCTATAAAGAAGAAACCATGATGGAGATTCCAAAGAGGACCTCTGAATTCCTGTATGATGAGATGTGGATAAAGTCCTGATCATTAAATAGAAAGTTCCATTAAGGAACTGGAATGGAGGTCCCTCATTAGACAAATGAAGTCACCTTTTTCAAGGTCAATTGAAGATTTTGATCCATGGATGAGTTTTATTGCCCCATAATTTATAAATTGTGATGGGAAAACAGACCCATCGATCATCTTCAAATATACTGGCACACCATGACACTCTAGAGAAATAATATAGACCTTATGGGTTACATCTTCCTTTCCATTCTGGGGTATATTATATCAAAAGTGGTTTGAGAAATTATCGCATAGGTCGATCACTAGTTTTAGGAAGCTCGTTGATGCATTTATCGTCAGGTTCAACATCAGTAATTCTTATCCAAAGAGGGTGGATTTAGTCCTTGCCATGAAGAAGATGCCATGAGAAACCTTTTGTGAGTATGCTATGAGAAACTACAAATCCAATAATGAGGTGGAGGATTTCTCGGAGCATATGGTTGTATCCTTGTTCAAAATTTATCTACCGAGTAGTTCCATGTTGCACTAGTCACTTACTAAAAAAGAGGCTAGTACCACTAATGTCCTCATGTTATGAATTTAGAGGTATGCCGAATTACAAAATGTTATCACCAAATGTGATAAAAAAAAATAGAGACAAATATACTTCTGCTAATACAGGGAAAGAAGACAAAATGGAGGGTCAAAGGGCGATGACAAAGGCAAGCCCACTAAAATCATATTTTTCCATCAACACTGTGTTCAAAGTTTCGATATAAAAGATCCTGAATAAGATCAAAGATCTATAATATTTCAAGAGGTCGAGGAGCGTTGAAGGGAACCCATAAAAGAGAAACACTTACCTGAGGTGTTCCCATTACAAGGAACATATACAATAGACTTAGAAATGCAAAGAACTTAACTCCCACCTAGAGTATCTTACCCAGTAAGTTCATTAGATGAATATGTAAAAAAAAGAATGGTATGTCAACCATGATCATAAGCTTGATAAGGTCCTAGACAAAAATTATGTAAGGAATGAGTTTTTGATTATCCATGGCACCTCAAATTGAAACCAAAATCAAGGAAATGTCTTGCGGATGAAGTTGGATAAAGTGACAGTGGTCATGGAAGCTTTCCAAAGTTACCCCATTATGACCTCAGCTAGGAAACAATGATGACCATAAGATTTAGAATATAATAAACATATAGTCTTCATCAAGGAAGACCTGATCAGATTCATAACTCCACATCATGACTCGCTAGTAATCACTCCTAAGATTATAAACTGGGACATGGATAACTTAATAGTTGACCAGGGTCGCTCATTAGAATTTATGTATCTTGTGTTATCAATAAGATGAAACTCAAAAGTGGAGGATCTATATGAAGAGACCATCCCTTTTATCAACTTTATTGAAAAAATGACCACGACGTTAGGGATGGTATACTCTTAGTACACAATGGAAACATCTCGAATCTAAAATATTTTCTAGTTATGGATATTAAGTTCCCTTATAACGTGATCCTAGGATGACAATGGATTCATTCCATCAAGTAAATCCCTCTCACTTATCACCAAAACCTCAAATGCATTAGAAAATGGGGGATAATGGAGATGTGGAGAAATCATGTTGTTGCTTGGCGATGATTTATCACTTTCATCAAAACCAAATAAGATAAGAAAAAAGAAAAATTCATCACGAAAGAGGAATCCACAGAGGGGGCTGTCCCCTCAAAATAACAGTTAAAGTATGAAGGACCGGTGGTGTAAAAAATAGGGATGACCCCCATAGATATAGTCATAGAACCATTACAGCAGGTTATGTTTGATGACTTTCACATGAAGAAAATTTTTGAATCGACAAATCACTCACCAGTTATGAAAAAGAGGAACTAATATCACTAATCTAAGATAATTAGCATGTATTCTCATGCAAGCCTTATAACTTGCGTGGGATTGATCCCAAAATCATGTGTTGCCAACTTCACATGGACGTATGGTTCCCACCTATCTCATATAAGGCACAGTGAATATCTATTTAAAAGGAAAAAAGCATTATAAGAAGTATGGACACTTCTGAAGGCAAGGTCCATAAAAGAAGTTCAATTCCCTAAATTTCTCTCAATTACAGTCGTGGTCAAGAAAAGTAATGGGAAGTGGAGATTTTTCATAACTTTGCCGATCTTAACAAATCTTTTCCTAAATAAATATTTACTTTATTAAATATTTATCAATTGATCGACGCTATATCTATCCGTGAATAAATGATCTTTTTGAATGGTCACTCAGGGTATCATCAGATCCCCTTGTTTAGGCTCGACCAAGAGAAAACTTTATTTATCACTACCACTGGCTTATAATGTTACACACTCATGCCTTTCAGGCTCAGAACTCATGAGTTACCTATTAGAGGTTGGTTACCAAGATGTCCAAACATCAATTAGAATACACTATGGAAGTATACATAGATGATATGATCATAAAGATCAAGCACAAGGGAGGACATTTGGAATATCTAATGAAGACATGCAAGATCCTTATATATTATAGAAATGAAGCTTACTGCAACAAAATTCTCCTTTGGAGTACTTGTTGGGAAGTTTTTGGGCTACATAGTCAGCCAAATGGGAATTTAATTGAATCCCGACCAGATTGAGGCAATAAAAAATATCCAACAACCTAAAACTATTAGCGATGTTCAAAAGATAACTGAAATGTTAGTAATGCTCAAGCTCTCCATATCTAAATCCTCTAAGAATTTTTTACCATTATTTCATCACTTGGAGAAGGAGGAAGTGCAACCTATAATGAATAATTTTAAAAGGCACTTAAGGAAATCAATATTTACTTCATCTGACGGGCTCTGCTCACGATTAAATATTCAAGTGATCCAATTTAGTTTTATCTTATAGTGTCCGACCATTTCGGTAGATTAGACTTAATGTTATAGAAAGAGGCGAGTCAAGGCCACTATATTATGTTATAAAGACATTATGGGAAGCAGAAAGGCGCTACCTTCCACAGAGAAATTGAATTACTCTCTAGTGATCGCTTCAAAGAAAGTGAGCACTAATTTAAATCCCATTTGATCATAGTTATCACATTGTTTACACAAAAGGAAGTCTTTAAAAATGATTAGCTATCTGGACGGATGTCCAAGTGGTTAGTGAAACTGGGGAGCTTCGGTATATACTATCAACCTAGAATTTCCTTTAAAGGTTAGAAAATAGAAGAATTCATTATTGATTTCACCAAAGGGAAGGATCCCGACAAAAAAGAATTGATCCCCTAAGTGACCACTGAAGAGTTTGATCAGCTCAAAAGGAGGAAACTAAACATTGATGGGGACTTCGACTCAAATGTAGCGTGAATGGGAGTTGTCCTGGTGATGCCAGATTGAACTATTATCAAGAAAGGAATCATACTTGTCTTTTCAACAATAATAAGGCTGATTATAAAGTCGTTATTGCCAAATAGAAGAAGATCCTATACATTATGTACATCATCTTGAAGTCTTCAGCAATTCAAGGATGCTATCTAACCAAAGAGTAACATACTATAACATTAAAGATAAGCTCATGTCAGCATAATTATAGGTTGACCAGGACCCAGTTTCCAAGTTTAAAAAAATTTAAATCCAATAGTTTTCCCAAGGAAGTAAGAACCATGTAGATGCAATGGAAACTTTTTCCTGAGTCATTGACTATGAGAAAAAAACAATTGAGGTTGAGTACCTTTTCCAACACAGTATTACGAAATCAACGTTGTCAAATAAGTCCTTAATGCCCAAGAAGATCCTAGTTGGATCGATGTGATCATCATGTAGTTGTTTAAACACATGTTACCTATCGATAAGAAGTAGTCTCACCAAATCAATGTAAAAGATGTCCCATTTGACTATTTTCTAATCTCAACCTACATATATGATTCTTCACTGGACCTTAACTCCAATATGTGTACATCCTAACAACATTAATGAATGCCTTTATGAATTGCATGAAGGGATATGTAGAAGTCATATTCGTGGTATATACTTGGCATTCAGTTCTATAAATGATGGATACTAGTGATCTTATAGAAGGACACAATCTCCTATGCAAGCAAGTGAAAAAATTATCAAGTGTTCTCTCCAATGTTGTACCACCCAGTTGATGACCTTAAATCATTAACCATTATGGGGCCTTTTCACATAGTTGGGATGGGATATTATGGGTCCCCTACCTACAACACTAGAAAATGGGAAGTATCTTCTGATCGGCATAGGCAAATTCACCAAATGGATAAAAGTTGATCCTTTAGCGAATGTAAGGGACATTGATATGATAAAATATAACTAAAGGAATATTGTGATTCATTTTGGTGTACCAGGGATGATCATCACTTACAATGAAACCTAATTTGAATGTAAACCATTCCAAGAATTTTATAATAACCACAACATCAAGCACTAATATAGCTCATGTAACACCCCGTAGTTTTGAGGATTTAATATTTAATTAGTTTTGGGGGTGAGAAAAATATTTACATTGCAGAAACTTAGATTCATGAGATGGAGAATTTATTTGAGTGAGCCGAATTATTTATAATTGGCAACTTTAAAGTTTAATTGTCCGAATTAATGTGTGTCACATTTTGAAGTCAAAATTTGGATATGTCAAAAAGTATTTCGGATGGAAATTTTGAGTGTACGGTTGAGTCCGAATGGGTCGAGATAGTCAGAAAAGAGTACCCGAGGGTGGTAATTGGGTCTCAGGGTATTTTTGGGCATAGTTGGGACCACACGGGGTGAGTTGGGAATTTTTAATTAGGCCCACATGGCCGAAAATGGGATTTAGTGTTTTCAACCTAATTGAGGGACTAGGAACGGCATATAGAAAATCCTAAACCTAGGGTTTGGGAGAGGATTAGAGGAAGCTAATCAAGAAGTCAATTGGGGGATCTTTTGGAGCCAAATTAAGGGGCTAATTGGGGGTGTTCTTCATCAACCATTATCTACACCAACAGAATCAAACCCTACGAACGATTTCAGGAAAGTGGTCAACTGTTGTGATTTCTAAATTGATGATAATCAATTCATATCATAGTGATGTGTAAATAAAAATTCGTTTTGGGGATAAATGGGTACAAAAATGGGGTTTTTGTTCATGGAACTATTGAATGAGATTCAAAGTAAGAATTAGTTGTGTTGTATATCTCTGAGTACAAATATCTGATTTGAATGAGAAACCGGAATGTAAAATGGTGGATTTGGAATATGGAATTTGAAATTTTAGATCAAAGTTAATAGAAATTTATGGAAAACCCCATTTTAGAAATTGTGTGATAAGTTGAGAAATTCTTATACTAGAAATTGTATATGATGTATAACATCAAAGTCCAATATGCTTATGTGGTGGGATGAATTAATTAGAGGTTGAAATTAAGGTTTAAAAACCATGAATTTTTGTTAATGGTGGAATTCAGGGGGAAGAAGAACTGCCACGAAAGGATCGATCGATCGATCGATCGGGGTCCATCGATCGATCGACGATGGGAAAACCTTGGCAAGTCGGGCAGTTTGATGCTTTGCCTTAGTTTATTTTTATTTTGGGTATAAGTTTAATTGGTGAAAATTATAGAGAAGTAAATAGCTAGAGTGAGAACTTTGGGTGAAACATATTCAATTTAATTATGGACCAAGTGGGCGAGTCCGGGTATGTTGATAATTATAGGTAAATATAATTGGGAAATTTGATGGAGATAAATATTTGACACATTATGGACGAATACGTGGGAATGAAATTCTGAGATGTAAAATGGACCAAGTGAGCGAGTCCGGGTATGTTGGTTAAGTGACACCAAAGTATTAAATGAATTATTGAGAGAGTAAATTAATTTGGAGTCGGAACATAGACTAGGGAAATATTAATTTATGTGCCAAATAAGCGAGTCTGGGGATAATGGTTGTTTGACACCAAGCTATTAAATTAATGGATGTGTTAATTAATGAAAGTAGAGTCAGAAGGTAGACTCGGAAAAGTATTAAATTAATTGATGTTGTAATTAATTAATTTAGGGTCGGATTGTAGACTCGTGAAGGGTATTTATTAATTAATGTGTAAATTAATTAAATGAGAGTCGTACCACAGACTCGGATTGGTATAAATTAATTAAGGTGTAAATTAATTAAATGAGAGTCATACCACAAACTAGGTTTAGTATGAATTAATTAATGTGTAGATTAATTAACTGGGAGTCGGACCACAAACTCGGGTTGGTATTAAATTAATAAGTGTGTTAATTAATTTAATTAAAGTCGAACGATAGACTCGGGGAGGTATTAAATTAATAAGTGTGTTAATTAATTTAATTAGATTCGGACGATAGACTAGGGGAGGTATTAAATTAATGGGTGTGTTAATTAATTTAATTAGAGTCGGACTATAGACTCGGGGAAAGTATTATATTAATTGAAGTGCGAATTAAATATATTAGAGTCGGACCATGGACTCGGGTAGATGATAAATTTTTAAGTGGGAAAAGTAATTAAGTTGTGTCGGGCCACAGACTCAGGAAATTACAGGCTAGTGTACGGGATTTTGAGTACACGGTAAAGTCGGGGTTTTTATTGTATATATACGGTGTAGTGATAGTATATATATATACACGTGTATAAATTGTGTGTGATATTAAATATCTGTGACTAGATATTTATTTAATTTATTTACTCTAGTGCTATCAAGGGAAGTTGCGCGATGTGGGTGAATCCCCTAGCTTGAGGTGTAGGGCGAGTATATCCCCAGGTCATAGCGTCCGGTACATGGGTGAGGGGATTATCTCACTTTCAGGGAAGGAATATGACCACCTCCACTTCGTTTATGTTTTAGTCCAGGTTGGTGAGCGAATCCAACTTGGGTAACTAGGTATACGAGCACACCTAGTGGGATAGCACTTTAGAGGGAATCATCCGGCGAGGGTATACTCGGAGGGATGGATATATGTATGTTATATGTGTTGATGTTTTAGTAAAGGTACGTATATAATGGTATTCAATATTATATGCGAGGAATAATACAATGTGTGATGTATTTACATTATATAACTTGTGACACAGTTATATGCTACTATTTAAGAAGGAATTAATTAAGTTAATGGTGAGATAACTTATAATATTCAGGAACCATTATACTCGGGTTAGAGTAGTATGGCAAGGGGAGGTTATACCAGGACTAGTTGGACGCGGTAGTACAACTAGGTGGGGGTCAATGTAACCGTTAGATGTGCACAATAGTGGAGGGGTGAGAATGTCCACAAGGGAGTTCAATACTAACTTAAATATGAAGCGCATTCATACATTTTAAATTACTGCAGTTAATTCACTTGCTAAATATTTTCAAAATGTTTTGGGTTCTAACCCTTGCTATAAAACTATTTTCAAAACCTTTTAGGTGTCCATCCACAGGGACGCCAGGATTGATATTCTATTTTAGGGACACGGAGTTGCGGCATATGTGGATGCTAGTAGGACCTTGAATTAGATGTGTCGTTCTTTCATTCCTAGAGTAGGAATCATTTATCATTTCAGTTTTCAGATTTTGATTCAGGTGTTGAATATTTGTATTGGATTATTTATTTGGTGGCCGATGGTTTATTCGGCTTGTCATTTTATTATTTGTTTTTAGGTCATTTAATTCAGTTGTGTGAATGGATTATATTTATTTTCGCATGTACTGTTTAGTTTAATTAAAATTTTAAAAATTTGGCACCAGCTTTTGGAATACTAGGTGGTTAGTAAGTTTTAAAAAGTTTTCGACAGTGATGCTAAGGATGATCCAACTGGGATTCCTGTTTTCATTTGGTATAGGATTGATCACCCGGTATTTTATTAGTAGGGGTGTCATAGAGTGGCCTATCCTCAAAGAAACGAGCAAGTGGAAGATTCCAACAAAATAATGCTAATGGAATGAAAAAAAGACTGGAAAATGCCAAAGGATCTTTGGTGGATTATCTTCCTCATGTCCTCTAGTCATATTGAACAAATCTTATGAGGTCAAGTGAAAAATTTCCCTTCACTTTAGCCTGAGTAATGGAAACCATAATTCCACTAAAAGTAGGCTGGCCGACTATGAGGAAGAGCATTGTCGATCAATTTGCAAATAAAAAAATTATATGGATAAATCTGGACATAGACGATGAAAGAAGGTAGTAAGTTGAGGTTAAGATGGAATCCTTGAAAAAATAAGTTTCCAAGAAGTAAAACAAATGCATTAACTCTAGAAAATTTTAGGTCAAGACTATGTTCTAATGAAGGTTATCGACAATGCGAGGAAGTCATCAAAGGTAAAATTATGTCCTAACTGAGAAGGCCTATGCAGAGCCACCAGGGGCAACCTCTAAGGAGACTAGAATTTAGGAACATTGGAGGGCGGGGATATACCTAGGGCTTGAAATGCGGTTAGACTTAGGAAATTTTCTTTTTAAATCATTTTTTCTAACTATTTTGTCCCTCGTTATTTGGATTTTTAAGAAATTAGTTAATTCAGTTAATTTTTCTTATTGTTCAAAATGGAAGGTGAACAACGTTAATTACAAATTATCATTATGGAAATCCCTCTATAGTTACAACTTTATTCAAATTTTTCTAATCATGTTTTGATCGCTCTTTTTAAATAATTACACTTACTCATATCTTAAGGTTACATGTTTTTATCAATAACAAACACGACAAAATCAAGAATTTCCTAGAAAAGGAAAAGACATATGGGGAATACCTAGTCACTATGGGCTACAAATTTTGTTGAAAAAAATACTAAATGAGTGGATAACCCCATTACCAAATGCATTTTCTTGATAGTTTTCTCTAGGCCTAAAGAGGTATGACGACACTATCCTGAAAAATAAGGAAATTAGTAAAAATATTTTGGGAATAGAAAATGGGAAAATGAAAAAAAAAAGTAATTGACAATTTCACTCTTAAAAATATTCATTTAATTGCAAGTGGACAAGTAAAAAAAAGTATAAAACAAGTATAAACATACTGAAGACAATGAAAGTTGGCCAACATCTTCAACGTGTGACCAACTCGGTAATTGCAGCTCGACAACCATCATTAAGATTGAGCTCTAACTCATCATCATTATCATGAGATAAAAGATAATTCTTCACTAGTATAAGATAAATGGAATTAGTGGATGTCCAACACAAATAACTTCCAAGTGTAGTAAGTTGCATAAAGGGCTAATCCACCTAGTACCAATACTAAAGTTGAGAGTCTTTGAGAATATTTTAAACATTTGGGGAATTGACCCAAACATGCTTGTAAGTCAGTTTTATAGCTTCATCCAAGTGCAGGGGGCGTACATAAATTGTTTGTCATAGCCGGTGGCATACACTGCTTGAGGACCATTCTTAAAGTGATATCTCAACTTCATTATTTGGCGATGCAAACCCTATCTTATCGCCTCATTCATGTTTAAATCTTATTCTATCTTGCTAAGATGCTCCCTTGGAGAATTTTTCTCATTCTGTAGTAGACCTGTCGTGCGCAAGTTTATTTTATACAAAGAAAATTAAAATGTTTGGGTTATCTCTTATGGGATAATAGTAAGGAAGATTTAGGTATGTGAATGATTTAGATATTCTTGTTGTGGGATCGGGAATCAAGTTACGACTAAGGAAGGTATTAGGAATCTCATTTTTTCTTTAAGCTTCCTTTTCTATATGATTAATATCTCTCTTTACATTATGCGATTACTTTTTAGTTTATTTTTTGAAAATGTTCCGAGACAATTGTTTAAAAATCACTAAAACTTTTATATGCTTTGGGTATAAAATGGTATTCGTGACAGGTGCATAAAAGTCACTTAAACTGGTATGGGTACATAAGAATGCTTATGTGTGAATGTGTATTAGGATAACATATGGAAATTAATGTATATGTGTATGTGTGAGAGGGATCATGGCTTTTATAATAGGAGATCCATAAAAGTATGTATATAAGTGTGAGAGAAACCACATCTTGATAATAGGAGGTTTTTGAAAGTCTATGTATAAGTGTACGAGAAATCACGGCTTGTGCAATGGGAGGCCATTAAAATAAGTAGAAGTATATAAGTATGAGATAAACACATGCTTATCAAAAGGGAGGTTGTTAACAGTATGCAAAAAGCTACGCTTGTGAAACAAGAGGTCGTTAAAAGTATCTATATAAGTTTGTGAGAAAGCTCGACTTGTATAACAAGAGGTCGTTAAATGTATGTGTATAATTGGGTGAGAAATCTCGACTTGTATAATAAGAGGCAGTTAAATGTATGTATATATAAGGTCATTAAATGTATGTATATACGTGGGTGTGAAATCTCGACTTGTATAGCAAGCGACAATTAAAGGTATGCATATATAGTTTTAAAGACCTCCAATTAAATAAATATATTTGTGGGGATTCCGTCCCTCTTCCCCCAAAAATATATATGTGGGCAAGAAATCTCGTCTTGTATAACGAGAAGTGTGCAAGAAATCATGGCTTGTATAACGTGAGTCTATGAATGTGTGTGCACGAGAGAGAGAAATGGTAGCTTGAGATAGTTTAGATATTATTATAGGGTTTAGAGTTGGTTGAGTATTAATGTGAGATATGGGTGCATCTCTATTATGAAAACTAATAAAAAGATATATTGTCTAGGCTTGTGCTTACAAGATAGACTCGATATTGCACCTACGTACCTGTGTATCGACGGGATCAAATCCTACATAGTTTAGTTGGACACTTATTTAAATGTGATGGGTGTGCAAGTTTAGGACTTGTCTTTGAAGGCGTAGAAGTTAACTCTGAACCAAATGGTAGATTTTGTGGGGGTTCAGAATGGATATTATTCTGAAGATTATCGACATTAACATATTATATTATGAATGTCGGGTTATCACTAGCAAGAAGGTGTTTCCATGTGGGAATGTTTTGAAATTTATAAGGCGGGGTGTAAATTTAGTATTGGAGTGGGCCAAAACTCACTAAAATAAACCAATGTATCTTTTATCGATATGGATAAAATCTTAAAGGTCTCTTAGGGCTTGGGTTGATCCGTAATGATGTAGATGATCACTTTGTTTTACCAAGAAGGGATTTGGGCTAGAGCTTGAGGGAGCCATGATTGATAATATGTATTATAAGTCTTGGGCTCACTTGTTTGGATTCATAGTATTCCTTGCTACCTTGGAGGATTTGGGATTGAAACCAATGTAGTTATAATAAACGGGACATATTTACGGGTGCAGATGGAGAGATAGTAGGTATACAATATGGTGCATTACGATGTATTTCGAGCCTAGTCCTTAATATAACATTTTCATTATGAGTTGGAATGAAACATGTGTATGTTAAAAGTATGTTAATCAAAGGAAGATGTTTGACAAGTATTCCTAAAAAACACATATTTTAGGATGCCACCATTGAGACGGGCTTTGTTCGCTTGGGGAAGTTGCGAGAGAATTCCAACTTTAGAATTCAGTTTTTGCAAACGTTTGGAGTAACTCAGGTCATGGACAGTTTCTTAAGAACGGTTTTGAGAAAGATGTTTTCATGTCTTATTTAGTCATCGAATTTTATTAATATTTATTTAACATATGAGTATGTTATTTCATCTCAATAACAAAGAGGCTGGGTAAAAAATATTGCTTTAAAAATAAAACATTTTAAAGTGAATACTCGGTCCCCTAATGAGGGTCAGTCTAACTTATTTAAGTATATATAAATAGTTTATACAACAATATAAACATGGGTATAGAGCCGTGATTTTTGTAGAGTTCCTTTACCCTAGTAGCATAAGTTGAATTATTAGCTAGGGAGTGTACCCATTTACGTGGAACTATTGGGCAAAGTTTCAATTGGAGGAGAACACTTTAATTGTGCGTGTGCATATGTTTCACTCTATTTCTCGGAAGAAATAACATTTCTAAAGTCCACTGGATTTTTCAAACCGATCTCGATTTTCTCGAATTCTCGAGATCGAAGAAAGTTAGAAAATTGAATCAATATCTATTTGTAGTGGTTGATGACGAGTGCATTCTTTTGAATATTATATACCCAAATTTAAAGTTTATTAATCCCATTTGATTTTATTTAACAATTTTTTAGAACCATTTTATTAAAAATGGAAAAACATGCAACAATGATTGAATTGATATTCAAAATGGCAATTTTAAGTCCAAAATGGGACTTTAATAATTTAATAATATTCTTGTCCAAATTTGTGAAAAACGTTGCCAAATAAAAATTTTGCAGGTAATGATGGAAATTGGAGCCAATTGATGATCAACTCGACAGAGGTGGAAAAAAGATAATTTTTACAATCATTCGAAAAAAAACATTTTTACAATTATTCTCCGATTTGGATTAAACTCGGTGTGCATGTTGAACAAACAAATCCGAGAGTCATCCAATGGAGGGAAATGCCATATCTTATCCTGATCCAAATATTAAAGAGGTAGAGTGTTAGGTTCCAACACTGTTCGGCTAATTAAGGGGAGTACCATCACAACTGAAACACTTCACCCCCTTGCCCTATAAAAAGGACCCTTAGGATCGAAATTTCATATGTAATTTTTGGAAGCAATTTTTTAGTGATTGTATTCAATTTGAGGTCTAAGTTTTAATTAAGGATTATTGTGAGAAAACTTATTTTAAGTTTGATTTATTATTAAAAAAATTCCACTCATTCTTGCAATTTGTCTTTCATTATGATAGCATAATTCTTCTATTAGGATTAGCGTCAAGTTTATCATAGTTAGCTAATATTTTCATGTTACTTTGAGTTCTTCTTATTCCTTACTAATTTTAATTATTATAAAAAATTTAGGTATTCATTTTAAAATGACACGACAGTGTGTTTTAAAACTTTCAAAATTGCTTTGCCAAATGAACTTTCGAGATTTAAAAATAGTATTTTTTATGGATTATGCTTGCACTTTGATTGTTTTTATAGTCAATGTTTGAATATATTTGCAAAATTTAAACATGTATTTTAAAAGGGAATTTGGATTTTAGGCGTCTATTAAAGACGTTGAAAATATTTTCGAGATACCCCTCATATTTTTCGAATTAAACGTGGGAGATGGACCCTAAAACCTAATTCTTCCATATTATTTACAAGTCTCATGTGTTTCTCTCATTATTCCTAGTTTACTCTATTTAGTGCAGCTAACAATTATTCCCTACTCCATTTGGTGTAGTTGGATAGTTGCGATTCTTTTAAAAGTAAAAATTGACAAATCTCTGAGGGTTTTAACCTTATCTTCACTCGTTATTCTATAATAACCCGTGCACTTGCTCTATTATCTGAATCGACAAACATTTTATATGGGGACTTTACCTGTTCAGTTAAAGGGATACTTTAATGACTCGGTTAAAGGGGGGACACGTGTATGGTAGATGAGGTGGGTTGGGGAAACCTATAGGGTTGGGGAGAATAGGGGGACATTTGGCAATCATTTTAGCTAGAACTTTGGCAATTTGATTTAAAGGGAAATTAGGCATTTAATCGTTCGATTAGAGACCCATTGTAGGTTTTTTAGTTCTTTGGCATGTCTTTGGAATTTTACTTTGGCCCCCATAAACTTATCTATGGGTAGTTTTAAACCACCATATTTTTTGTTGTTTTTAATTTTCACCCCTTAGGATTAATGGGGTGTTGATTCAGAGAATGAATCAAATATCGATTGTGAATGGGGTTGTCCACATAAGCCGATTAGATGGAACTTACTTTTTTGTTTTCACCTTCTTTTGATTGATTATGGTCTTATATTAATATGTGGTATCCTTTGCCTAAACATCACCCTATTTCCCTTGAATGGAACCCTTAGCCTCATCTTCCACCTGGAAGTTTGGGATAGAACCTGGATGGTGCGCACGGAAGAAATCAGACTCAAAGGGCCTTTACTCATATTTCATCCCATTATTTATCAGGATAGAGTTATTATTAAGCCTAGTTTATTCATGGACAGACCGAAGGCCACATCCCAGCTCTATTCATAGGCCATATCCTTGGCCTCAAGTGAAATAGATAGGGTTTATACAGTCTCCTTGAAAGCCTTCTCTAGGTTCTTGTTCTTGGAAAGAACTCATTCCTTGGATCTTGATGAGTATTTAAATCTTAAGTGACTTTAGACACATGGGTTCTTCCATATGGACCTCGACTGATTGTGACACTCCGCCGAATTAAATACCGGACGATCAATCCTTTAATTAATTAAAATCAAAGTGAACAGTTGGTTCATTCTTAGCATCACTGTCGCAAAATAAAATTTTCCAATTTAAACACCCTAAATAATTAAGCTAAGTGTCAAAACAATTTAAACTTTATTTCCATTTCTTATTAAATTCAAATTTGAAAACCTTTTAATAACAAGCAGTTTAAGAATCACATAAGTGCTACGGATATCAATCAACACAAAATAATTAAGCCATCTAGATTAAACAAACCAAGTTTAAACTACAAATGAAATCGTCCTGACAAGAGTTAGTACTCCAAGAGTACCGAATATTGAAAATAAATAAACATACATCTCTGACAATTCTATACTAAATGGGAAATTGGCGACACATGCCCTTACTATAAAGAACTATGACAAGAACCGAATCAATGGAGAGGTCGTCTAAAATAAGTGCCTGCAACTTCCACATAAGCTACAACGCGTCCACTCCAAATAACCTATGCAATGACGCCCCTGTGGCTAGGCACCTGTAATATATACATATGTATATACAAGAGAGAAGAGATAACAACAAACGGGTCAGAGCCCGATTATAAAACGGCTTAAAAATAGTTTAGCAAGTATTTAAAATGCTTACATGCTAATGCAACAACCATGTTAGTATGCGACACTCTCTTGAGAATTCTCACCTCTCGCCTAGTGTGCACGCCTACTGCACTAATGAATCTCATAAGTCTCTCTAACTTATTCTCCATAAGGTTTTATCACTTGAAAATAAGGTTGTGATATTCACTTTAGAAAATCAATCTCTTCAGGATTTATTACGTTATTTAGAATAACCCCGTGTCATCATAAAGTTTCTGAATACTTATAGTGATGTTGAAGAATTTATACATTGCTTAACTTCTCTTACGCACAGAAGAAAGTTCTCTTATAGATATACGTATATATATTAGTTACTCGTATAATATATATACAAACGGCACCCCACATAAAATCTATGATGCAAGGTTTCCATATATAAGTACATATATACCAATCACTCATATAGTATATATATACTAACGGCACCCCACATAAAAACTATGGTGCTAGCATACTCTGTTGTCAAGTCCCCGTATCACACAAACTAAGGGAAATACTAGTTCGGAATCACTCTCGAATTGTATTAACACAAAAGACAAACAAATGGAGGCGAAGCATAGTTCCAAATCACTAGAGGTCAGCACATACCCTCACGTCTCTTAGGACCGTCTGACTATCAATCAGATAGCCTATACCAAGGAATCCTATGTTTTAGAGTACGAGTCAATATCGCCCATAAAGGTCCAATCGAGATAAGACCGTCCCGGCGCAGAAATTCCCGTGATAGCAAGTAGCCCGAGTATGATTTTTATACAGATATAATATATGCACAAACACACAGTCATATATATATATATATATATATATACACACATCCACATTATTAAATTAGATGCTCTCACGACCCATAATTATAATTATCCGTTATTACACATTTTACTCGATTATTTCATATAACGGACTCGTTATTTAGATTCTCATTTATAATTCACTTCATACTCACTTCTCCTCTTTACAAGTATTCAAAGTATAATTTCAGTAGGCATTCACTCACTTACGTTCCGATCCAACTCCCTTACGAGTTTCGATCTTTTATTATATATATACGCATGATTTCTTATATACATGAATCGTTCCTCGTTAATCCCAAAATCTCATCCTACACTGAAATGTTATTCATCGGGGTCTACCTAGGCCCTACTGGTCATCTCTATATCCCATTATACTCCAACAACAACAATCAAGGATTCCCATACATTTTAATCGGATTAAACTAACGAGTGAGAAATATGTAGTTTTCCAGGAGGGGACGATCGATCGAAGAAAATGGGTCGATCGATCGATCATTCGATCGATCGATGCTCTTGGCTCGATCGATCGATCAAGCAGTTCTTGCCCAGAAACTACAAATTAAACCTACGGGTTTCATCTTCCAATTCCTCCAAAAAAGTCATTAACAACTCTAGAATTCTCAAATAACAATACTACAAGTTCCATATACATATATATATGGTTTCCAACGTGAAACATGTATAATTTCATCAACGATGTCGAATTAATGGGATAAAATTGACATAATCTGTAAGAACCCTAATTTTGGAAGAAATATCCATTCCTCTAATTAATTCCCAGATTTCTTGTTTCTAACTCATAATAATTCGTGGGTAATTCTCTACATATGATGGGTATATCCAGAATATATTGAATCTCTCTAAATATGCGATTTAAAGTCTTTAAATTCACAATATCTTTCATAAAACATGATCTTGGCAATCCTAGTCTAACATGGGTGAGGCATTAACGAAAATAAAGCAAGATACATACTTTCCTGAAATTCAAGGTTCTGATTTCGTGGATGAAATGGTATGGTTGCGTACCCCGTCGTGCGATCTACGTTTTGGTGGTGGTGGTGGTGCAACCGGATGAGTTCTTGGCCTTGGATTGCTTGAAAAGCTTCCTACCTTCTTCTCTAATGTCCGTCTTTTGATTTTGTGTTTGTTAACCCTAAAAGACAACTTCTAAAGGCTGATATATCTGTAGAAATTCGTGGATTTAATTCCCCAAAATATAAAATGACTAAAACACCCTCCCGGGATGTCAAATAGGACTAAAAACGCCCCGAGACCCAAACTAAGCCCCCGGGTACACTTTTCTCACTATCTCGACCCTTTTGGACACATTGGCGCACTCAAAATGATCATACGAGTGACTTATAATTTATTCACTTTTAATAATCATAATTTAGTCCTGACACGACACAGGCGCGTCCTGATTTAAATTTCCATAATTGCCATATTATTCACTCATGAAAATTTTTAACAAAATCAATTCTACATATTACTTTACTCAATAAGTAATATCTAAAGGATCAACAAACTTTCAATAATTACTAACTCTCGTCACGCTAGTAAATATTTAAAACAACTTTCAGGATCAAAATTAAATTAATTTATCTCAATTAAATTTAATAAATCCCTAAATTTAAAATCCATAAAAATACGGGGTATTACATACTTCCTCCCCAATAACGGAATTTCGTCCCGAAATTCGGAAAATAAGGCCTATCTGGTAAAAAACACATTTTGGATATCTTAACAGTACGCGACCTATCCACATAGTAAACTGCTCAATCACTATAGCCCCCGCCTCACAACGAGCTTGTTTAACACTCTTTATTAAAGATACTCCACATTTTGGTCCTATCCGACAATATTCGCATATACACTATTAATTCCCATTATTGCAATATCATTGGGAGGTCGCACCTCACTACATGACAACTACTCGGATTTATCTAAACCCAAAACTCCCATTCTGAGAGAAACCATACAAACATCTGACCACTCTCGTTTGCCTAAAACAGTCGTGGAATTCCACCATTGTCATCGGGTTATTCTCAACCGATCCAAAATTCTGATTATCTGCTCACCTCTAAACCTACGCAGAGGGAGAATAATTAAGGGTTTTCCACACCAAAACTTCAATAAGCACCTCGTTCACGAAAAATAGGTACGAGTGCTTCCACGTATCTCTACCATTAGATAATATCCTCCCCCAATTACCGTACTTCTCCACTTGTTAGCTATAACCGTTTTGGAAACGAAATGATCACCAAGATTCTAAAATCACCTTTACGCAGCTCCACTACTCGTTAATGATGTCAACCATGATTCACTCCCTTTTTGGGAGACTTACTCCACACGTTCGGATGAACCCTTGATCTTACCTTGAAGATGGCAACCCATACAAGGACTTTACCGACTTTACTGCCCCCTTCCCTTATAGGATTTGTTGATACCACAAAATTCTCTAGTTGATCCCATTATTCCAACAAATCTCCATCTATGAGTGGTGCATGCAGATAATACTCAGTATGTTCTGCTTAACATTGACATTCCTTGAAATGTCTGACATTACGTGACACTTGATACTACTTTTCCTTTCGCGTTGTATATCGAAAGTTCCGACACGTTCACTTTTCTCCACGATGCGCACTTATGGTTCTTTTATATCATACTAACATTATCAATCTTTTTATGCATGACTTGCTCTCAACATTTGACTAATTACAAATCCGTCCCGAGTGTTCTCCATATAGTTAAATTCTACCCTTATCAAGGAATACCCCCTTGTAAATGGCTTCCCACAGCCTTCCAACCAGATTCGGTGTGCTACTCTGATTGTACTACATATTTCTCACTCGTTAGTTTAATCCGATTAAAATGTATGGGAATCCTTGATTTTTGTTATTGGAGTATAATGGGATATAGAGATGACCAGTAGGGCCTAGGTAGACCCCGATGAGTAACATTTTAGTGTAGGATGAGATTTTGGGATTAACGAGGAATGATTCATGTGTATAAGAAATCATGCGTATATATATAATAAAAGATTGGAACTCGTAAGGGAGTTGGACCGGAACATAAGTGAGTGAATGCCTACTAAAATTATACTTTGAATACTTCTAGAGAGGAGAAGCGAGTATGAAGTGAATTATAAATGAGAATCTAAATAACGAGTCCGTTATATGAAATAATCGAGTAAAATGTGTAATAACAGATAATTATAATTATGGGTCGTGAGCGCACCTAATTTAACAATGTGGATGTGTATATATATATACACTAGAGGAATGCCCGTGCCTGAAGGCACGGATAAAAAATTCCAAAGTCTTGAATCGTGTAAATTTTAAATCACAGAGTTTCTTACAACACAAATACGTGTCAAGAATTTAGAAAAATTCGCTAGATTTTTCTTTGTTTATAGAACTATCCACCATGCTTGAGAAATAAAAAATACTTGAAACAACAATACTATTAGTCCGCTCTGGGCCTCGTATAAATATCATCGATTTAAACGATTTGTGACAATAATACAAATACGCAAGTTACTCTAAACAACACATCTACACATGATTAACTATTAATAAGGTAATGAATATAAAAAATACACAACCAATATACTATGCAAAATGTAAAATCTTCATTACAAATTGCTATGATACATTAGAGATCAATTTTGCAAAATTAAAGTCCGACTAGATGACTCAATTAGTCTTAAACAACATCTTGATGCTTAAAAACTTATTCAAAACTCAATGGATGACATTTACGTGGATCCCTATCCTACAACAAAATTATATTGGAGAAATTTTATTTAAACAACTATCGCCAAGGACCAAATTTCGTTTTGTAACAAAGTTCCTAAAAATAAGGAAAAACAAATTATGTCAAATGAAAAGTTAGAAAATAGGTATAAAAGGGCATGGATGAATAATGTTAAAAGCCAAATTTTTAAAAAGAAAAAATTTTAGACAACAATTTTCAAAATAATATTGAACAAACGTCAACTATATTAAATGAACTCAATGCCATTTTGCATACCTCGACCCAAGGATAAGACATGCTCTCATCCCATAAAGGTTGTGATGAGTTCAAAACTAATAACGAGCCCCCACCAATTTATGAAACGCCTGTTTTGGAGATCCATTGGTAATTGCCCTATACAATTCAAACACACAAATATACAATTAAAAAGGTACAAATACAATGGGTAACTATATCGCCAAACAATACATTTGTAAGGTTATACATTATATTTGTAAGGTTATAGAATATAGTGCAAAGTTATAAGATGGGAGATCCCAAGCAATATATTATAACAATATCTTCTTTTGGATGAAAACTAAAACTATATACAGACTAACCATAACACCAAATGACTTATGTATTCCAATATGTAGTATTCACATTCTTCTCCACTTATGACCAAGAAAATGAAATTGAAAATACTAAATAATCACAAATTGATCAAGAGAATACAAATATAAGAATAACAAAAAAATGAACATACTTTGAAAGCGATCCGATCATATATTGGGCATAAAATAAAAACATATATATTCCACCGAAATTAGTCCCAATCATGCAATTAGGATCGAATCACAATCGAAAGTCTATAAGAAATATAAATAAAGAATGACACTCATCTACTAAAAAGGCATAGATCAAAAGCAACATCTATTTTGAAAATAGAGAACCTTCACCATCTGGACAGACTTATACATCATAAAGACAGATAGTTTTATCCCAAAATTCGTAAACCAAGTTTGATTACACCTTAGTTTTGAAAACCCTTACCCACCATTAAGTGAAGCTTTATTTACAGAAACACACAATCTCTAGTTACACACGTGCAAATATAGTTTTAAGTGGATCTTTAAAAATCTAGATCAGCTAAAAAAATAACCAAACTGCAACTGTATGTATAGAAGCACGGGGCTGTTGTATAGCAGCCCCAAATGCATTAAGAATATAGCAGAATAGAAGGTCGTAAATTGACTACTATAATGCTAAGATTGAGAAGTTGAATCAAGAAGATGCCGCAGAGAGATAAAGGGTTATAATTTATCTTAAAGCCATAATTCTCGCAGTGTTTGTGTCAGTAATTTAATGTTATTCAAATGTCGTAAGTATCATCGGTTACCTTATATGGAAACGGATTCATGATCATGCTTCCAAGCAGTAGAAAAGGCGCTGAGTTTATTAGGTCCAAATAAAAACATATGTACTTTCACTAAAAATATTTCCATTCAGTTGGAAAACAATTAAATAAAAAGGAATTACTTATACAAAATAAAAAATAGAAACTAAAAACTAATTAAATTATGAACAAAACAAATCATCAGAGTAAATGTTTTGATTCATTTGTGCAATGTTTAAAAACATCTCTTGTTTTCCTGTTGATTCTTTAATAGCACCACTTGTTTCTTCTGAAATCGAAAAAAATACTCTTTTATGTCCTTTTTTGTGGCAATAAACACTTATACGTTATCAACTCTTTATGTTATTTACAAAGTATCAACATAGATAAATATTAATAGCCAACATAATGTTTATGCAGAACCAATAACAAATGTTCCCAAAGAGGGAGCTCAACAAAGAGTTGACCGATCAAGAAAGAAGTCGACCCCACCTGAGTAACCAATTCTGCAAGCAACATCATACGTGTATGCTTATAGTTCGTCCCTCGTAAATGCTTGTGGGAGTCAATAATCCATTCAACAACCATTTTTCTCACATTTCTTTGTTGTTCTTCAGTCATTTCAACATATAATAGAAGGACAGGTAACTCAGGACAGGGCTCTTCAGGGACAGGTGGAAAAAGCTGATTGATTTCTAGCAAATATGGTGAATACGTGTCATCTGTCATTACAATATCAGATGGCTTTGGTACTACAGAGACTAGGTCAACTTGGCGAATAGGAGAAAGTGGAATATCTAAAGAAACATTGTCCTCTTTTGGAATATCAGCGACGACTTCATCATCTTTTTCATTCAAAACCTCCTCTTTTGGAGCTGATTCATCAGCTCGGAAAAAAAAAACCACTGGATTTTCTAAGACGTCCAAGGAAGTTTCAATTTTGGGCGTCAAGGGTAGTGAAGTAATTTCAGCAATTATCACCACAGGCAATGAAAGAGGCATATTCAAAGAAATAGAAGAATCTGCCTCTGGTTCTGTAGCATTAGACTACATAGCATTTGTATTATCCTCCATTACAGACTTTGGTAGCACTACTGATAATCGAAGGGGAAAAAGAAAAATTGTATTTACAAAAGTTCTTTGAACACTACATTTTTGTTTCTCGTGCTAGATCATACCTCTGTGGACCTGTTTATGAAATCATATGTTGGCATCCTGAAGTCACCATTTGCCTTCATCTCCCTCACCATCGAAAACTTGGGCATTATAAACTGCAAAACAGTTAGTTCCTTCAAATAAAATATTCTAGTATCAAACATTGAAAATGCAATATATTTGTATAACAATTAATCTTATATATTTTTATAAATTTCCAAGATAATAGGTTCATTATATTAACTTAGCGACCTTTAGGCTCCAAATGTTCAAATGAGAATAAAAAATATGGAAAGAGTATTTCTCACAAATCCAAAAAAATTGATTGACTTATCCCACTCACTACCTATGCTTTCAACAAAATATTAATGAATTTAGAACGTATCCCTAAGTTGTTTGTTTCAAAAAGCTCATAAATGTTGACAATAACTAATAAATCTTGGAAAAGGAGTGCGGAAAATGAAATAAGAATAATTCTAATTAGCTGTACAACTGGACAACCCCGACCTACTACCCTTGTTCATAACTGTATAAATTCAATTGGTGTTGATGTCCAGAGCTCACATTCATGAACATATGTTTGGAAAATTAAAGGGTCTCCTTGTTGCGAGTGTTCTCAACAGCATCAATGCTATGTGGATTCGAATCCACCACATACAAAGATGCGAGTTCAAAAGGTTAGCTGCTTCTAAATTCTACTAACCACTGACATCGAAAATGTTGCACATATATCAACCGTGAAGATTCTGAAAGAAGTCCCAATGCTGAAACAAAATAACAAACCTAATTAAAAACCCATCTCCAATATATTTAATAACTCGATAAATTACACAATACAAACCTAACAAGAGAATTAAAACTTTAATAATAAATCATTCCAATGGACGAAAAAATTAAGTCTATAACTCCTCTTTACGCTCTCATCGTATTTAGTACTATGTAGTCTTCGTTGCACATTACTAATAAAGTCTAATGGGGTAAATAAGGCCCAAAATTGAGAAATCTATGTCCCAAAAGAAAGATATCCAAAAGCATGTCTATAAAATGTCCAAATTCATATATTTTACAAATATTAAAGAATGAACTTAGTAAATCAACCATCCTATTTAGTTATAAATCATATTTTCACTTAGAAAAAGGCATGAAAGACGACAAAATGCATAAAAAATGAAAAGCAAACATAGACTACCTGTTGTGATGTATCTTTAATATCAGAGATGAGCTCCTTCTTTATAACCATGTCCATGGAATGCATTTATGAATGAAAAACTGATTCAACTACATTGCCTCATCAAACCCGAGTTGGAAATTTTATTAAAAACTCATGAAATTTTGAAAAAGTGCAATCTGGTGTAAATTTAAACAACTACGACGTATTTGTATAATTTTCTACTTAAAATGTCAAAACACGTTGAAAAGTGATATTGAATAAAAATCACCCAAATTTGTTTAAACTACAAAAACTATTAAATCACTTCTGCACTGCGAAAAACTCACATGTAAACACTAACCCCGCAAAATATGAAATCCTTAAAAAAAACGAAAGGAAGAGAGATACCGTAATTTAAAGACGTGCAAATGTATTACCTGGTCAAAGTAAATCCTCTTTTTAAGATATTACATTCATAAAAAACAATATTTTTCAAAACCATACTATTGTAAGAGATTGGAGAAAAGAGGCATAGAAAATATTTAAAAAGGTAAATTTGCCTAAAAAAGCCCATGTGCATTGTGAGAAGTTATTCCAGGAAAAAATGTGGCAGACTAAAATTCAAAGTGGATATAGCCAAAGAATATACTCCATTATTATAGTGAAAAATTTTTTGCATATGAATACAAATGTAAATTATCTTATGAAAAACAACAAACAATTAAACTTACCAAAGTTTTTGACATCTTCCCAAAATGTTGTCCACATCTTCCTACTAGCCCCTTGCATATGTAGCTCCCTATGAAGTGTGTGGCCTCACATCGGATGACCCTCGGGTTGAGTGCTTGTGGTCCTTTAGTTCTCGATGATGTTAAAAATGCATATCGAGCATGTGCATTGAATTAGCACCCTAATCATCGCCAGGACTCATCCAAGTCTCTTGTTGAGGAGAAGTTCAAGGTTTGCAGCGCTGGATATCAATCTTTATATGATAAGTTAAATTAAGGATATGATAAAGCAAGTTGATCTTAAAACATTAAATATGATGCATACTATAACAAATTCAATATGATCCACTACTATTATTTCAAACCTGCGTAACTAATCCTCGTCATCGTCTTATGAACTGAATGAATTATCATCATCGTCATCGTCTTGTGCACCTGTCAAAATTAAAAGGCATGTACTCATCACCAATCACATAAATAGACCAAAATGTGGAAACCAAATAAAAAATAACAAAAAATTGCCGTAAAACAATCGTTTTATTCGTTCAAAGTACTTATAGCTCTATCAGAATTTGGAACACAATAAATGTGAACAGAGAAAAAAAATTATCCATAAAAACTCTTATAAGATGAGACACAATAAATGTGAACAGAAAATAAAAATGCCTCATCTCGAACAATGAGTATAACAGGTACTAAAAACTCAAACATTGAGTATAACAGGTACTAAAAACTCAAACATTAAATGTTCAGCATAACAGGTATAACAGGTACTAAAAAATATACCAAAAAAACATTTGGATGTTTAACACAGTCATATAAAGTGGAGATCAGATCGTTTGAGTTGAATCTAAATAGAAAAGACACACACAGTGAGAGAGACCAATGATGGATCTACAAGCCATACGAAAACAACAAAACCCTCAAATCCATATACAAAATGCCATAACAAAGAAGATCTAAATAAGAAAATTCCAAAATCGCAACATATATTTTAAGATCGTGCCATATTTTCAGATCTAATTTTGAGGGGTGTGTGTGGGCGCAACTGTGTAAGCGAGTGAGAGTGACTACCTGAGGGTGGCAGCGTTGGAGGCTAAGCGTGGAAATGTTGGAGGAGGAGGGAGACACATAAGGTGTCGTGTGCTTCACACACACACACACACAGAGAGAGAGAGAGAGAGAGAGAGAGAGGGGGGGGGGAGGGAGCATTGTGGGTTGTGGGTTTTGGGTGAGTGTAGGATGTGAGAGGAGGTATCCGAGTAAGAGGTTGAAAAGTGAGAAAATTGGTCAAATACTCTTTTAACCTTTTTTTTGAATTTTGATATAGAGGGGGAAGTATATTGGAGTGTGTCAAAAAAGGGAGAACTCAAATTATTGGGGGCAAATTAGGTAATGTAGCATAAATCAATCCCAACCCTTTATTTCTTGCATTGGTGGCCAAATCCTAACCTCTAATTAAGTTATCATCTTATTGAACAGTGTTCATACTTCTACTCCTTATTATATAGATGATTGTGTGTTTGTGCATATATTATATATGTATAAAAATCATACTCGGGCTACTTGCTATCAAGGGGGTTTTCGCGTCAGGACAGTCTTATCTTGATGGGACCTTTATGGGGGATATTGACTCGTACCCTAGAACATAGGATTCCTTGGTACAGGCTATCTGATTGATAGTCAGACGGTCCTAAGAGACGTGAGGGTATGTGCTGACCTCTTAGTGACTTGGAACTATGCTTCGCCTCCATTTGTTTGTCTTTCGTGTTAATACAGTTCAAGAGTGATTCCAAACTAGTATTTCCCTTAGTTTGTGTGATACGTGGACTTCATAGCAGAGTATGCCAGCACCATAGTTTTTATGTGGGGTGCTGTTAGTATATATATATTATATGAGTGAGTGGTATATATATACTTATAGATGGAAACCTTGCACCATAGATTTTATGTGGGGTGCCGTTTGTATATATATTATACGAGTAAATAATATATATACGTATATCTATAAGAGAACTTTCTTCTCTGCGTAAGAGAAGTTAAGCAATGTATAAATTCTTCAACATCACAATAAGTATTCAGAAACTTTATGACGACATGGGGTTATTCTAAATAACGTAATAAATCCTGAAGAGATTGATTTTCTAAAGTGAATATCATAATCTTATTTTCAAGTAATAAAACCTTATGGAGAATAAGTTGGAGAGACTTATGAGATTCATTAGTTCGGTAGACATGCACACTAGGCGAGAGGTGAGAATTCTCAAGAGAGTGTCGCATACTAACACGGTTGTTGCACTAGTAGGTAAGCATTTTAAATACTTGCTAAACTATTTTTAAGCTGTTTTACAATCGGGCTCTGACCCGCTTGCTATTATCTCTTCTCTCTTGTATATATATATGTATATATTACAGGTGCCCAGCCACAGGGGCATCATTGCATAGGTTCTTTAGAGTGGACGCAATGTATCTTATGTGGAAGTTACAGGCCCTTGTTTTAGATGACCTCTCCATTGATTCGGTTCTTGTCATAGTTCTTCATAGTAAGGGCATGTGTCTCCCATTTCCCATTCCGTATAGAATTGTCAGAGATGTATGTTTATTTATTTTCAGTATTCGGTACTCTTGGAGTACTAAATCTTGTCAGGAAGATTTCATTTGTAGTTTAAACTTGGTTTGTTTAATCTAGATGGATTAATTCTTTTGTGTTGATTGCTATCCGTAGCACTTATGTGATTCTTAAACTGTTGGTTATTTAAAAGGTTTTCAAATTTGAATTTAATAAGAAATGGAAATAAAGTTTAAATTATTTTGACACTTAGCTTAATTATTTAGGGTGTTTAAATTGGAAAATTTTATTTTGCGACAGTGATGCTAAGAATGAACCAACTGTTGACCTTGACTTTAATTTAATAAAGGATTGATTGCCCGGTATTTAATTAGGCGGGGTGTCACAGTTGGTATCAGAGCATCAGGTTCTAGTGTCCTTAGGATCTGTACAACTAATTATGCTTCCAGCGTTACTTTGTTTGATATAGAGCCCTATGTTTAGGATTGTTGCTTTCTACGACGAGATTCCATTCTCCTACTATAATTTATGTATCTTAGTGAAAACTTAATTGTGTTCGGGCGTGTTCGAACAATGAAATATGGTAGGCAAGGGCCGTTGGGCGGACAGTAGGAGGCAAGGATCAGTTAAGGGGGGCTGTAAAGACGGCAACGGCGTAACTTATGATTTCCAAATGTTGTTATAGTCGAAAGAGGTGCAAGAGTAAACTCACTCGAACGTGGCACGACTGGGAAAATCCAGACGAAGCATTTTAGAGAACTGTCAGTGGGAATTCTTAAAATGCGGGAATTATGTGTGTTAGCTAAAGGAGGTAAAATATCAAAAGGTCTAGACATATGACAGAGTGTGGCTAACTGAAGGTGAAAATTTAGAGAAATTTTTTTCTTGTCTTGTTAGAACGAAGTTATGGTGGGAGTCAGCAACCATTTTTAGAAATTAAACGCTATGCCTATAGAAGAATCTTAGGTACAGTTTGACTGCATGTTCCTTCATCAGATGTTCAGGATAAGAAGGGAACGTTGTTCTGAACTCATCACAAGAGGACCTGACAGAGGTCCATTTGTGAATATGAATCTAATCCATTAGCGAATCTTGCATCGGAGGATGTAGATACAAATGGAGGAGAGGACTCCAAGTGGGAGATCGACTCGTAAAAATAGTTAATAACACAAAAAAGGGAATTCTGCTCCATGGTCGATTCAGAAGTTATCAATGTTGTGCTTCGACAATTGAGATATGAATGCTTCTTTGTGTGGGAAGCTAAAAGAATCGAAGAAGTTAGGCAATAATAGGACAAGATGCAATAATGGTAGTATATCCCACAAGGGGGTGGGGATACATGTCAGGAGGCTCATTTAAATGATTCGAATAGCTGAATTCTTACCAAAGCGATGGCGAATTCAGTAAGGACTCTTGTAGCCAGAAGCATATTCTTTAGGGCCAACAAGGCTAAGGCATCAACGGGGGGGGGGGGGGGGGGGTAGCCAACATGAATTGATCCTACCAAAGTTCGAGAGAAGGACAAATCCTAATATGGTTGGTATGACTGGAGATAAGTTGATTATGTGTAGAAGTAATTCGTGGAGAGTGAAATCACACTCGTTGATGTTTTTCCCGAAGTGTTTAAAGGGATAAGAGTATGGTGCCTAGAAAAAGACAACAATTAAAGTAGTTTGTGTTAGTTGGGGACGATTGGCAAGGTAGAAGTACAAGTTCTATCCTCAGAGGATGAGACATGTTTTATGTGACACGAGTGAGTCATTGTAATTTTGTTCATTGCTAGATTAGCACGTGAGACGAGTTTAATGCATATAACTACAAACGATATTATTATGTGAATATTTTTCCCTAATGTAGTAGGATTTTCCTTAGTAATATTCGCGACGGTTGAATGAGTATATTAATAGTGTTATATACTTTATTGAGCTCACTCATTTTAGTGATGTGATATACAAGTATAATATGGTATTGATTACAACTTTATAGAAATGGTCAGTACGATAGTAGGCTGTTATTGCAAGGCTATCGGAGTGGTTGCATTAGTGAAACATGTTTTGTTCTGGCGAGGCCTCACCTGCAATAGGGTTGGACTCGCACATATATTATCTATCCTAGAGACTTCGGAGGGGATAGTGGGATCGAGATATTCTATACCAGTATGTGTAGGGACTTTGTCGTTATAATTCGGGATGTATCGAGTTTACGGTTGAGCGAAAAGATTTAACTCAGTATTCTGTTTAGCGCTCAAGACTTAGTGACAGAAATAGTGCATTGTTATATCTACCCTTTAGATATGTGGGAGTTAAGATTTATACCCCTCTGATTGGGGAAAGGGATTTTGAGAATCCCGATTGTATGTATTCGAGGTTTATAGAATGTAATTACCACCAATACTGTACGATAGTGCAATTGGTGAAATGTTCTTTGTTAAATGTAATTGCGGGAGGAGATGTAATTTTCTGCCAAGAAACGGGAAAATACGGTTACATGCTATGGACGAAGGGCCGAACGAATTTCGATAACCGACAATGCTAGGTAGTAGTGTATCCGGGGGGTTCCTTATTTGGATTTCGCTTTGCGAGACATCCCACGCATGAAACTTAGCGTAAGGTTGGAAATAGGGAAATGTTTATTCATTATCCCATGAGTTCAGTACCTCAGTCGTAATAGGAGCAGATAATTATATCTGTAAGTTTGTAGTTGAATTATGCTTTAAGGCCAGTGGAGTCGGTTGTGTGGTAAGAAAGCATTGCAAGTTTTGTTTTACCAACACGAGTTGAGGGGTGGAACGATGATAAGGAGGATTTAAAATTTCGATTTCTAGAGTGAGTGAAAGTACCCAAGTGTTTCAATCACGTTGTGCGCACTAGGAAAATAAAGGATTGGTTATTAGGTGTGAAGCGTATGTGATGCTTACGCTAGTATGCAGGGTTTCTAGGGTTGTAGACATCCTAGTTAGTTGATGTTAAAAAAATCGTCCGAGTTGAAGGAACGTGGGAATAGACGTGTGGAATATATGTTTGTGGGATTTTTAGATGCTCTATACCTTTTGTCTGTGGATTCGGTTAGTTTTATCGTAGTAGAGCTCCGTTCGCTCTCCCCGGGCGGGCGGTGTGTTACACTGATAAGAAGGGAAAAGTGTGAAAGTGCGATACAATGATTTAAACTTGTTCGACCCTCAAGGGATAATCCTACATCAACTGTCAAAGGTGTTGAACTTTTTATTAGATCATAAAAGAGTTATTACATTTTGAAAGACCTCTTGAGATTTAGTTAAAAGTGTCTGAGGTCTTGCATCCTTTGTTAATGATTCAAATGACCTTTAAAAGTAACGTATTGACTTTTATAACAATAATATATAAAAAGTGTTTGGTAACTTGATATCACCAAAGTTACAAGTATATGCACTCTTTAGTTAGTTAATATTGTGGAATAAGGATTAGTACTTGTGAAATATTAAAACCTTATTTTCTCTCTAAGTCTGATTGCTTGAATATTTTCTTATCATTCAACCAACCCCTATTTACATACAAACTCTAGGAGACAAATGAGTGGAATTTCACAGCAAGGTTGGAGATCCTCTTAGGTATGACGATGTTATCAAGCAGGTGGTGTATTGACCAAAGTATTTGTAGGTCGTGTGAGGTGGATTTCAATAGCATTAAATGTTAGTGGAAGCTTTCAATACAAGTGTAGATGGGTAGTGACACTAAGTGGAATATTTTATTTTCTTTCAACCAACTCGATACTCTTGTTGTAAGCGCTCATTCGGAAGTTTGAGAGCTCAAAAACTCCTATAGGATTGCCATAGGTTGTCCTTAAGGTGCTTCACAACAATATGACTCGATTCTTAAGATTAGTAGGACTTGGAAGGTTATTTATCTTTTAACTGGGATTTGATCTGAACGTCTAAGTTGGAGGAATTCATATGATGTGTCCTACGGGCTTGATTAATGAGACATGTTGGAACGACTGATCATATCAAGAATAAGGAGAATCTACTGAGGCTTGCTATAGTACCATGGACAATTCTTGAGTGAAGCGAAGGTTTTAGGGGCGAAATAACGATTTTTCTTAGGTAAAATGTCAGTCGTGGGGTCCCTGCGCTTTTTAATAGCCTGTAAATTTAAAAGAAATTAATTAATTAAAATAATTAGTTAAATTGTATTTTTGGCATTTAATTCAATTTGGGGGATTTGCATTTGAAATTTTTGGGAGAATTTCAAATCATTATTTTAAGTGAAAATTGAATTTTTATAATTTTTAGTGGAAAACAATGTTTTATCAGAAAATTTGGAATTAATTTGGAGTTAATTGGACTTTGGATTTTTATTGGAGAAAAGAATTTAAAATATTTAAGTTTTTTTAATTTAAATCAATAATTTTATTTTATTATTTGAAAACTAGGTAAAGTAATTAGTTAAACATATGAGGTTACTGAGGTAACTAAGGCATAGTTATGGGTACATTTATGAAGAACAACTCAACTATTTTCTCAAAAGGGTTCTTTTATAGATCATTAGGATCTTCTTTAAAACAATTGAAGATTTGTCAAAGAACAATCATAAGAGTTTTTAAAGAATACCCTTTCCCTCTATTTTAGGAAACTGGATTCATAATTCAATGAAAGAAAATTCAACTATCTCATCTCATGATGTAAATAATGATTTCTACCTAAACAAGATTTTTATAAATTATAAAAATTGTATAGAAATAATTAGGATTATATGATCTATTGAAAAATCGTCATTTTTATACATAAATGGACGAATACAATTGTTGAAATTTCATGGTTAGTTTAAATTAGTTTCATTGAATTTAATATTACTTTTTTATTTTCTTACTTAAATATAATCATGCGGTAGACTACTCCTTTACATGACTTTGTATTTCTCCCTTAAAATATTAATGTAGTAATTGCGCATGGAAATATTTGTTGAAATATCAAAATTAAGTATGGGGAAGTGGGATTTTAAGTAAGGATTGACTTTAATAACTAAGTTAGACCATATTTGGAGGTTATTAGCACATAGAAATTCGTTTTAGAAAAAATATGGTGATTCAATGTTCTAGGCGTGTGACAGAGGATGTGTGTTGAAGATAAATTTGTTTGTAGGGAAATTTAGTTCCATGCACTATGTGAACAACTATATTTTGTATCGGAGCACGACTGTGTTTTATAACTATGCGAGCGATAGAATAGGCATGACTAAGGCTATGTATCGTGCGTCCAGACCCAATTAATTTTTATAATTTAGTCAAATTTTAAAAACTTGTATGATAATTTTAGAGGTGAACTTTTTCCCATTGAACTTTACTTATATGTAAAATTATGGGGTCTTACAATATAGTGAATTGAAAATAGTAATGGTCTAAATATCTTATACGTAAACAAAATATTGAGTTAGACTTTATGGATAGTATATATGTTATCATCCTTATGTGTAAGTGTAATGATTAATGTATTAAAGAAAACTTTTAGATACTTTTAGGCTACACGCTATGAACCTTTTATTAATTAATAAATAATGTTGTATTAATCAACTACGAGACATGAGTTTGGTATACTCAATTTAGACAAGTATAATCTTATGTTGGTATATATATAAATACTAGATCAATATTGATAAAAATTAATCTTATAGCTGTAGAGTTGGCTATTTACTTTCGTGATTATTAGTTTTACTACTCGAGTTCATAACTAATATATTTTTGCGGTAGGCTTGACCCATCATGTTGTTGTATTAGCTCTCGTGGAACCGACCTAGTTTCTTACTCGAGCACATTGTATTCCATTCCATTCATCACTGAGATTCGAATATGTAGGGGTTGTACCTACTTTAATATCTACTTCTTTTACTTTGATATATGTGAGGTTTGCTTTATTCTTCGTATTTGTACTCAGATGTAAAAAATAAATTGAATATGAGTGGAATTGTATGTATCATTTTCTACCAGACAATATAGGTTTTACTTGGTGATTTAATTAACTCTTATTCATTATATATTAGTATCTAAGTATTTCTCACATCAATATTTAAATTGGTTTATCGTTGATATTTGTTTCTTATTACATGCTAAGGATGATATATGATTATTTTAATAACCTACGTAATTTTAATGAATAAACTTGATTAGCGTAAACATTAAAAATATATGTGGTGTACTACTCTTATTCGGGGATGTTCGAATGTATTTTGAGCCTTTAAAACACCAAGCGTAAAATATGTTATCATTAGTATCCCTTTGTTTCTTTTTGAAAAGTTTTCAAGGGGAAACACTTAGACTTTATGCATGTTGGGGGTAAGGTAATAACAAGCCATTGAGATTCTCCTCATGATTAAATAGCATTAGGAAGGTTCTTTCATGTAGGTATAGATATATGTTGAGGACTATGAATAATGGTGTGATTGAAAGGATTGAGTCATCTGATCTTAGAGGTTGTAATTTACTGGAACTGTAGGCCTTGGGGGATATAAAAGCCTCCCTTGGGATGGGTTGACTCATTGTCATTTGCTCATTCTCTTTAGAATTTGTTTGGATAAGTAAAACTCCTTTTTATTTTCGGCATGTCTACTGAGAACATCTACCCCTCAAAGGTCCTAGATCCAAAGATTCATATACTCTATGTGTCCTCATGTTTCTCTATTTTCCATCTTTGAGTCAATGACTGTGACTTCAGCTCATTTCCCGATTAGATATGTTCCCCTAGAAAAAGGATGATTATCTATGAGGGTGTTTTCTACCCTGATTTTGCAAGTGGGGCTCACACTGTCTCTCGTATTACGGAGTAGGACGTGGTGGATATTGGAATGAACTACCAAATTTTGGACTCTATCATTATGAGTCCCACAGGTCCTGAAGAGAGGTTGTATTCCGTTTTTTCCCAATATGTGTTCTTTATTGAGGGCCTCCTTTAGTATGGGGTAGGTTCCCCTTATCCTTGCGAGTGGTTAGGATTTTGAAAGCAATTGACATACACCTTATTGGATAATTCATAAAGACCTTTGATGGCCACAATTTGGGCCTTTACAAATTCTATCGAAGGCAAGTGTGACATTTACATGCCCCAATTCTTCAAATTGTATAGGGTTGAGGAGTAGATTAAGGCAGATAATAATGGTCAAAATTACTTAGCCACTAGCCCCAATGTAGGATACTTTTCTAACGATAGAAATAATGCCCCAAAAAATGGTAAGGAAAAATTCTTCTTTTCGGTGGCAGCTTGGGCCATCCCAGACCCTAATGAACCCATTATCTTACCTTCCCTCTAGTTCATCCCTCCGATAATAGGTCAGTTGCAGTTTTACTTTTCCTTTAACACTTAAGTTGACTTCTGTTTTGGGGGTGATAATTTTCTTTTTCTTTTGCATTCGCTACTGGACCCACCATGTCGAAACTGAGCAGGACTATTGAGCCATATAGCTTTGCCTCTATACCCGTTGAGATCTTGGTCATAACGAAGCTTCTATCTAACCGTGGAAGAAGCCCAAGCCTCTAGTTTCTGGGGGAGCACATAAAGTCCCTATAATTATGTCGGAGAACATGATGGGGTCTGAACGCCCTATGTCCTTGTTCCTCGAAAGAGGAAGGCCACCACTAATGTTAATGTTAAGGATATTCAAGCCTCTAAGGTTAAAGATGACCTACCTAGGGAGCAGGCTGAGCCCTCATGGACTGAAGGAGTTTGTTCCTCTGTCAACGATCCTATTCTCCTTGAATCCGACTAGTGTCATTGTATGTGGCTTAATCTTTCCTTTTTTATTGTATATATTTCAAACTCTTTGAGGGCTAACAATGTATTATTATTGATCTAGTAGATTAATGGGATGGGAGGAGGATATCTCGGAGGCTTGGCCATAAGATTCCTATTGAGTCTTTGATTAATTTAAAAAGTAGGAATTAGACAAACTAATGCCTGAAGTTCATGACTTAAGT
Organism: Sambucus nigra; assembly: GCA_949130495.1. Taxonomy (NCBI): domain Eukaryota; kingdom Viridiplantae; phylum Streptophyta; class Magnoliopsida; order Dipsacales; family Adoxaceae; genus Sambucus; species Sambucus nigra. The sequence goes on along the minus strand of OX422212.1, from coordinate 447,910,042 downwards.
TAATATATTAGTTCCTAGAGTTTAACTGGTGGAGGAGGCCATCTTGGAGTCTAGACTTATTGAGGTCTCAATGTTGGAGCTTGTAAAAACCCCACCTTTATTATAAGAAGGATCGAGGGAAGGTGGGACATTTGGGGAAACCTAGGCTGATCCTTCTCTTCCAAGGGACTTGAAAACCTTAGTTTCGTAGAAACAATCTTATGATAAGGTTGTGCTCCCTTAGAAAGTGGGGTTTTGGACAAAACATTTGAGGTGCCTAGTACGTTAAAGGGTCGAATTATTACTCAGGGGAATAATTTCTCATTACTTGGGGTGGATTGTTATTCCCAGCCTCCCTCGTATTATGATATGGACTTCTATACCTCTGTTATGGATGCCCATTACTCATTTTCCAAACCAAAAACCTCGAATATGGTGGCAATGCTGAGGAGTAGAAGAACCCCATATAATGCTAAAGATTTGGTTCATCTTATGCACAACGTTTCCCCATTATTCTCTAACTCTTTTCTCAACTCTTTAGTTTCTAGTCTATATTATCATTTACCTTTTCTCTTATAGGCTCGACATTTGAAAGAGGCCTTATTAGCAAACTCTCTTGATGCCATCATGGTATGGAATAAGGCTATTAAGATGATAGGTAGTTAGGACCTTAATTAGATGAATTTAGGATAATTGATCAACAACAGAAGGTTAGAGGTGGAGGATATCAAGGAAGAGATGTATGCATTGAAGGACCAAGACATCTCCTTGGAGGAAGACAACTCTTTAATGAATAACTTTCATAAATAGTGCATCCTTGTGAGTTATTGCAAGGTATTCCTTAATTAAGATTGGGGAGATACATTCCCTTGGTTAGGTTAAACTTAAAATCATAATGGAGGCTCTCCATGGCAAAAATTTTGAGCTTCATTATTTTAAAGAGAGACTTATTTGAGTTTAAGGTAAAGTGCAACTCCTAAAAAGGACAGTCAAACACCTGAATATTGAGAAGGAACAACTGACCTCTAAGGGTAAAAAGCTATAGAAGGCATATGTTAGGGTCTTGGCAAGGACCAAAAAGCAGTAGGTAAAGATCCACACAATTGTGAAAACCTAGTTAAAAATCTATGTTGAGTTTGTGGGTTTTAATAAGGATCTCTTCCAAAACTTAAGTTCTTATTTTGAAGATTACAAGACCAAGGTCTAGACTCCATTTCCTGATGTGGAGGAAATGGAGAGTGCTCAAATGAAGAATATAGTGCCAACAAAGACTCTATTGAATCCTCTACCCCCAATGCCCAAGAAGAGTAACTCGAGGAAAAATCTTATGTATCTCTGTAATCATCAAGATCCTCCAAAAGTGAATCTATTGTGAATCCTAAAACCACAATTCATGAGTGTATTTTCTATGTAATTTTTTATATTTTTAAATTGTCTGTTGGACGTGGGACACTTCTTGAAATCAGTATACTCTTAAGGAAAACTAGTTTCTTAAGATCAAGGAACATAATTTATTTTATATTCCTCGGCTTTTCCCTAGTATTTTCTTCAAATTTTCTTTTATTTTTGGCTTTTCTAAGAAAACTATTACACTATTGGAGGTCTGATAGTAAGTAGTATTCCTTTAGTGCTTAATATTTCTCAGAAAATGATGGTAACTTAAAAAGTGAATTCATTATAAAATATTTAAGTGTCTGGATGTATCCTTTACCTAATTAACTTGAATTATTCAGTTGTCTCATTCTTAGCATCACTGTCGAAAACAATTTTCTTCGTTTATTAACGACGTAGTAATCAATTAATCTAGTGTTAAAATTTCCAATTTTAATTTTTAATAAAATTCCTTTTTAACAATACCAACAAGTTATAATATAAACCATCTCACAACAATGAATAATGAACAAGTATTATCACAACTTAATTAATGTAACTGTAATAAACTTCCCAGTTTGAAACATCTCAATACAATAAACCAAATGTATCCAACACCGACACTAATAAAACCACTGGATGAGACAAAATGGAAATGAAACTAATCCTTTGGCAACATGATACAAAAGAAATGATTACAGAGTACATGAAACAATAGAATAATGCGTCTAATGCAAAGTCCATAACTCCGTAGTATCCTTAGCAAGTAAATATCTAATCCTCCATGTTGGGCGTCCGTGTGGCTAGACACCTGATATAGTATATACATGAAGAAAGAAAATTTGAAAGAGAAAATGGGTCAGAGCCCGATTGTAAAAGATTTTAAAAATAGAAAGTGAATAAATTCTATAATTAGCAATTATTATGTACACGTTAGATTCTCAGACTCTCTCTTGAGATTCTCACCTATCATCTAATGTGCATGTTTAATGTATCTCCATGTTATCCTAGTTATTATTCCCACTTTCACTCTTATATATCACTATGTCAACTATCCATAGCCTTTATTTTCCCCGCGTATTTTCTTCGCAATACATGTAATAAATATGTATTAGTTCAATGCTTAGTGTAATTAAGTGTTCTCAAACTTAACTAATTTTAGATTTCATTATCTTTCATGTCTACTTAATTCACACAGTAGATAATATGACAAGTATATATATACATTCACTTTATTATATATATACAATACTGCACCCTGAGATATAATTGCGGTGCATGCATACTCTACTATCTAGTCCCAATACATCTCATCACTTTAATAAGGACTGTTGGTTCGGTATATCCCTTGAACCATAAATATCAAAACAAAAGTAGTGGAGGCAAACATAGTACTAAGACGTTGTGATACGCACATACCTACGCACTCAAATGACCGTTCAATACCATTGTTCTTACTAATGGCAATCCAACCTAAGTCCTATGTTCTGAGGCAACAAGTCAAAAATCCCCCATAAGGCTCATCAGGATATGACTGCCCTCAACGCGCAAACCTTCAATCGATAGCAAGTACGCTAACTATGTCATACACATAAATCATCAGACAATAGGTATATACTCAACCTATATAATAATAGGTACACACTCGATCTATATCTCATATTAGGAATTCATCCTAACCTAAGTACCCATTGTATTTCTCGAATAGTACCCTTACTTGTTAATTAAGATTCAATCTCATTCTAATATTATTTTCTTATGAAATTATCAGTCACATAATTTCTTTCACAATTCAATATTTAATTTCTCAAAATTAACCCAAGTCTCTCATTCTTTGTTAATGTAACAAAAATTATTCAGAACCTATTGTGGGCCATAATACGAATTTCTAAACTTTTTTGGGCTAAAACAGGATTTATGAAATCTCATTAGAAGTCCTTAAATTCTCGTTCAAACGAGATTGCATCTCATTTGAAAGATAGGATGTCTCGTTCGACTGACTTCAAACAACATCCCAGTTCGTTCGACGTTTTCAGCTGTTCGTCCTCAACCTTAGTTTTCTGCGTTTTTCTCCATTTTCATACACCCAAACGCACATGGAATATATTCTAAAGAATCCCAATTATCCCAACATCATTTATACATGTTTATGGGTGATTATAACATATAGAAAACATCAAATTCCTTAATTTCAAGAAGGGTTTATATCTAAACTAGTATAATGCTTAAAATCCTCAAAATTTTATTTTCACCATTGATGTTCTTAATAAAACACATAATATAATTTTGTAAGTTACAATTCAAATCATCAATCAGATAACCTCAACATGTGGATCTTTCAACTACATGCAATACTTATCACATTAATTTATTTATTCATTATTTCATGCCTAATTTTACAATTCTCATGTGTAAATATTAATCCTATTCTAACATGGATAATATACTCACTAATTGGAACAATAATTAGACTCTTCTTAAGGTTCCCCTCCTCTTTTTCGGCCATTTTTCCAGTGTCGGTGCAAGGTGGTTGTCCCTTGGTTTGCTCTCAAAACTTCTTCCTCTCCTTGGAAACCCTCTAGCTCTCCTCAAAGACTTTTCCTTTGTTTTTGGTGGACGAATCTTAGTTCTCTAATCTGTTCACTTCTATAATAAAAACAAACAATTTTGTGGTTACTATTCACCTCCCAATTAAAATGATAGAAGTACCCCTCTAGGGTGTCCTTTTGGTTCCCAATTGGGCCGAGACCTAAATCAAACCACCGTGTAGACTTCTCTGCGTATTTTGACTCTTCTGGACTCAACGGTGCACACTAAATGACCATTCGAATTACTTAAAAATAATTCTCCTTTTAGCCTTTTAAATTTAGCCCCGACATGACTCACACGCATGTCGCGACTTAATTTTAATAATTCCAGTATTATTCATTCGTGACCATATACTCATATATTACTTTTAATCACTATGTAATATTCAATCCGAATTAATTCCAATTATTAATCCTAATTAATTCCAACTAATACCCACATTACTTTTAATTAATCTAATATTAAAAGTCATTAAAATTACGGGATATTACATACTCCCCCCCCCCCCCCCCCCCTTATAACGGAATTTCTTCCAGAAATTCGAAAATAAATGCATACATGGTATAAACAACTCCGGGTATCGGTTGCGCATCTCATCCTCGTGCTCCCAAGTAGACTCCTCGATATTTTGGTGCTCCTACTGAACACGCACGAGCGGAACTACTTTCGAGCTCAACTGTCTCTCTCTATAGTCCAATATCGCCAATGGTCTCCCCTCATAAAAACTATCGGTCTACAAGTCAATCTCCTATAATGCAGCATTAGTGTGAGCCAACTCATCACGAAGATATTGCCTCAGTAAAGAAATATGGAACTTGTCGTGGATATGATGCAAGTGCTCCGGCAATCCCAGCCTATATGCTATCGGTCCAACCCTCTCGATAATAGGAAATGGTCTTACATATCTCGACGCCAATTTACATTTCTTTCCAAATCACTTCATCCCCTTCAAAGGAGACACCCGCAAAAGAACCTGGTCTCCCACACTGAACTCCCTGAAGAACCTCTTTATATCGGCGTAGCCCCTCTATCGGTCCTGAGCTATTTAAATGCAACTACGAATCATCTAAATCCAGCAATACGTATTATGTATAACCTTTGGCCCATGTAGCATGTTGTGCCCCACCTCTAACCAACACACAGGAGAACGATAAGGTCTATCGTATAAAGACTCAAATGGGGCCATACTGATGGTAAACTGATAGGAGATATTACATGAAAACTCAATGAGTGGAAGGTACTTCTCCCAACCTCCCCCAAAATCCAAGAGACACATATACAACATATCGTCTAGCACCTGGTTAGTATGCTCAGTCTGCCCATCTGTTTGCGGGTGGTAAGACCTACTCAATTGCACCTCAGTACCTATAGCATCGTGAAAACTCTCCCAAAATCGAGACACAAAAATCTTGTCCCGGTCGAAAAAACTATTGAGCGGTAACCTATGTAATCGCATTATCTCGGCTATAAAAATTTGGGCATACTATCCCATAGAGTAATCAATCCGAATTGGCAAAAGGTGAGCTACGTTAGTTAATCGATCCATAATCACCCATATGGAATTGTGACCTCACCGAGTAGGAGGTAACCCTGTGATGAAGTCCATGGAAATTCTCTCCCATTTCCACATCGGCATCTCTAATGGCTGAACAAACCCAGGTGGATTTTGATAATCCACCTTCACTAACTAACAAGTGGCACACTTAGAGACGAATTCAATAATGTCTCTCTTCGTCCCACTCCACCAATATTGTCGCCGCATATCCTAGTACATTTTTTCTCCACTAGGATGTATGAAAAATGTGACCCATGCAACTCTGTCTTCATCTCATGTCGCAGCTCCACTCCTTGTAGAACAATTAGTCTACTATTGAAGCGCAAGCCTCCATAGAAACTCATTGATTAGTCTCTCGGCCAAAAGATATCGAATTTTCTCCTAAAAAACGGATCTGTTACCTGAGCCTGTACCACCCTCGTCCCAATCTGAGGTGTAACAATCATAACTGACATAAATGATCTGGCAACTGCATCCTGATTTCCCAGTACCTTCCACACTGTGACCAACTCCTCTACTGGCCTTCAACTCCACCCGTCTGCTACCATATTATCCTTCCCCGAGTGATAATGTATCTCAAACTTATAATCCTTCACGAATTCAAGCCTCCTACACTGGTTCATGTTCAACTCCCGTTGAGTGAAAAAATACTGTAGTGACTTATGATCTGTGAATAAGCAAATTTTGTCTCCAAATTCAAAGAGCAAACACAACTGCTTCTAGCTCCAAGTTGTGGGTGGTGTAATTCTTCTCGTGCGGCTTAAGCTTCCTATAGGCATAAGATATAGCCTTCTCTTCCTTCTATAATACTCTCCCAAGCCCTTGTAATGATGCATCGGTGTAAACTAAGTACTCCACTCCTGGCCTGGACAGTTCTAGTCCGGGTTCTAATGTTAAATTATCTTTCATCACATCAAATGCCAACTGAAACGCATCATCCCAAATAAATGGTACACCATTACGGGTTAGATTAGTCATTGGACCCGTAATATTTGAGAAACCTCGGATGAACCGTCTATAATAACCGGCTAAACCTAAGAAACGGTGAACCTTCATCGGTATCGTGGGTTGTCGCCACTCCCTCTCCACTGATACTTTAATAGGATCCACTGATATCTTATATAGAAAGAAAGAAAGTGTAATAAACTCAAGCAAAATATAGAGATAAAGAAAGATAAGAAACCAAAATAGTACCACTTTTGCGAGCACTTGCGATTGCACTTAGCATGTGCAACAAGCCTTTAGACCTATAGGTTCCCCTACATGAAGAGTTGTGTCTCCTGAGGTTTTTCGGTGGAATATAACCACATAATTCTTTATTTAATGTGATTTATTGAAAGGCAGTCAATCCCTTATTAGACATATAATAATCTCACATTCCATCACAAGATAAACATTATGAAGAATACAAGCTAAAAGGGCATAAAAATTTTACCTGTGTACGTACTCGAGGCACATCTTTCCTAGAACCCAATGTGTGTAGTGTGTATAAGTCAAAATGGGTTGAGTATCATAATATAATTCCGAGATTGACTTTTTGAAATCAATGCTTCAACTTTAAATCTCAGGGATATATCTCTCTCAAACGAACTCTCGAGATTTGGGTTAGTGTATCTCTTTTTTGTGTGAGGAGGTAAGTAAATGTAACGAGTTCAAACGTATCACACAGATAAGAAAGAACGAACATAAAGAAAGAAAACTGATCTTATGAAGAAACGTTAATAACTATGGTGGGAACGTTGAGTTATTCACCATGTTGACCTTTATTTCCCCGAACACCTAGGGGGAAATATGGATGTTTATGGGTAAGGCGGAAATGAAATGAGAATGATGGGATGATATGAGTTAGGATGGTGATATGATGGATGGATGGTGTATGTTTGAGAAGAGCTTATTACAGTTTGACAGCAAATGTCTTTATTTCTTCACTGTAATTTTCTTTTTTTCTTCTTTTCCAAATACTCATTAATGTATTAGATAAATCTTCTAAAAATACAAATAACCCCAACAAAGATTTGTATTTAATTTTTTTCCACCAGAATCGAACTTTGGGAGAAATATTCTTTAAAAATGCATACACTCTCTATGATAGATCTTCTCCTTTTACTTTCTCTTTTTTTCTTGTTTTTTCTTATTTTTTCTATTTTTTCTATTTTTGATATTTTCATATATATATATATATATATATATATATTCTCTTTTTTCTCTTCTCAAACCAACAATGAAGAAATTTTACATTTGGACACAATTTTTTTTTTGAAAATGATGGATGTTTTATAAATGGAGTAGGGAAGGTGTATGATGTGGGGAATATGTGGGAATATGGGAAGGTAATGGAAGAAGTGAATGTGTGAAAATCTAGTATTAGGGACAAATTTCAAGACACATGTTTCTTACAACTCGAAAGTGATGTCGTTCTTAGTGATCAAACCAAAAATTTATGAAAGATAATGAGATCATACAACGATTTAAAGCGGACCTAAAATAAGTTGAATCATCTTGGGACTCGGAGATTGTGTAAAATACTCTAAAAGATGAAAGGCACAAATCTCGCAAGATAAAGTCTCTACTAGTGATCCTTAAGGTTCTCTTGGTAATTGTAGTACTCTAAACTGTAGTGATGTGATGAGTGTGCAAATTTTGTTGAGTCTAGAAATTCATGGTGTAAAATGCCTTTATACATATTACATAAGACATTGAAAAGATAAATCATCTATCTTGACTCCTAGACTTAAAACATGGATGATAAAAAATTCACATCAATGAGTGAGATGAAAGAAATTGCACAAAAATTTTAAAAATCAAGTTCAAAAAAAAAAAAAAATCAAAAGAGGTACGATTTTGATAAAATTCCCCACCCCACCCCTCCCCCCAAAAAAAGTAACATCCTCCTCGATGTTAAGTAAAATGATTTTTGAAATTGAGAGCAGAAGGTTGGAAATAGATTACTAGAATCAATCGCTAATGATGTGGATAGTTGTAGCCAAAATGAAACGTGAATGAGTGATAAGAAAAAATGTGTACAACTCTATAAACATATAAATCATAGGGTGATGTGAAACACCACCCCTAAACAGGGTGAGACTCATACGAGAAATCACAGGTTGCCTGTCGAAAAAGCTATGTTTAATGTCTTCTGCTAGACCGAATGGATCTCACCCTAAGGATAAGCACTAGGAAAGCGCATGGTGGAAGAAAAATTAGGTGATGATAATCACCGCCAAATAAGAATAAAGTGTGAACCTTGTTGGATAAAGGCTAAAGAGGGTCAATACAGTTGGATGGAAAAGTTCATCACATGATGCAAAGGATCGGTGAACTATGGGAGGGTGGGGATTAGGGTAAGGGTGAAGAGGCATAGGTCTCGGGCCTTATTCAGCTGGAAGGTGAGGCCAACAAAGGCCCTATAAGAATGATGCTCTATTTGGTGAGGGAGGCAAAATGGTTTGGTAAATGGTACATGGTGGGGCTCATAGAAATTGCACGACCGTTCTATAAATGGACGATTATAATGGAGTTGTCGATGGAAAAAATCAACACCACAAGAGAGTGGCGGGCATAGAATAACAAGATTGGTGTCACGAAAGTGGAGATTATCACCACAAAGACTCTAATGGGTGGGCGAGTGTGGTTTTAGGTAAGGATTCAAATATATAGTTGGGAACATGCATGGTACAAGATCTAGATCCAAACAAGGTGATGGGAGGGAAGGAGCAATGGGCGGTTCGGGTGTGACAAATAGTGTATCGGGTGGGATAAACAGTGGGGTAAAGGAATTGGGATTCTCAAAGCTGGACTCATTTGGATGTGGTGGGATTTGATCAGGCTCACTATCGATGGATAAATCAACACAAGTGTTGACTTGAGGCCTGGACCATGAAATGGTCGCAACGTCGAGATTCTTGGGGTGGTAGGGTTGGTCACACTCATAATCAGTGGCACAAGACGACTCATCATCGCTCCATGTGGGGGAATAATGGGTTGACTTGGGGTGAAGTCCGACTCCCTATCACACTCAATTTAATTTAATATTTGTTCAAGCTGTTGGAGGGCTATATTTTGAATTTGAGTGGATATCTCTTGCTCGATGATAAATTATTGCAAGAAACTTTCGAGAGCGGAGGTGGATGATGGTGATGGAGTGACGGGTGGCGACGGTGGTTAAGGTGGAACTAATATGCGGATAATACTCGTATGAAGTGTTGGGAATGGAGAAAAGTGTGTCGGCTGATAATTATTGGGTGAGTAGTGAGGGAACTGATCAGAATGGGGTGCACTTTAATGCCATGATGACTATTGGAACATCTGAGGATCCACAACACTAGGTTGGGATTCGTATTGCGTGAAAGGGTGATTAGGCCTCCACGAATAGCTTGGGTACTCAGACCACTCAGGATTTGATATATCATTACAATAGACCAAGGTGGGTTCCGAAACAGTGTCATATGGATACACTTGGTCCATGGTCAGTTCTAAAGGATAAGGAATGTATGGTCACTCACGGGGCAAGTGATCGACGTGAAAGCAATAGGTACATGGAGAAGCATGTGACGTGTTGTTATTGTGAGGTGCGTGGATGACACATCATTATCAACGACGTGTGGTTGAGAGTTAAAGCCACGAAGTAAGCTATGGAGGTTCGACTTGGGCTCAAGCTCAAACATGCTTTGAGAGAGTGAGAAATGGCCAAAGTAATCTCGTAAAGGACGTTCTTCATCCATGACGAGAAAAATATTTTTTTTTTATTTTTTTAAATTTTTTTCGAAAGGAAAGAAAATATTTTTGGATTTTTCTGAAAATGAAAGAAAGAAAAAATTTTTGGATTTGTTAGAAAAATAAAGGAAGAAAATATTTTTGGATTTTTTTGAAGAAAGGAGTGGGAAAAAATATTTGGACTCTTAAATTTGGAATGAACTCACTAAAACCCGACTACCGAAAAATTGAATTGGACACACACAAGTTAAGGATAAATCCTAACAAGCACATCTCCAATTTTATCTTCAAAATTAGTGAAGGGGTAGTCAAATTTTAATTAAGTCCGTGGGCAATAAAAATCACAGAATTTATTGTTGTGATCGCCTTTGCAGAAATGTTCTCCTATTGGGGTAGCTAGTGGATTGATTTTAAGTTTAATGATAGCTACGGTAGCACACAAATGGTAAGCGAGTGAGTCGGATGATGAAATCCCTTCTCGTAAATAACCGGGTATACGTCTTAATTGATTAATTCATCGCACACATTCAAAAATAAATGCTAGAATTAAAATTAAATAAGAGCGCATAGTCAAAAACAAAAATTAACTCGCTGACAGGAGAGTCGTGAGGGTTTTAGAAATGTACCTCCCACGATTTTTACACCGTGGGGTGATGAACAATTTGAATCAACCGGGGGTAGATCTTGTGTATCTCAGTCAGAAGCGGGAGTCCTACCGACCTAAAGTAGAGAAGCTTCTTTTCCTCGCATTTGGATGCCCTCTCTCTACCTTGTCCAGTTTTGCTATCACGGCTTTCTTCGATTATTACAGATTTAAATGAAAAATAATCCGCGTCTCTAAGCACCGCAATACAAGCCAAGAGTAAAAATCCTAAAACAAGCCTTTTAAAACATTAAAAATGGTACAAAAAAGCAACAAAATATGGAAAATAAATGAACTAAAAGATGAAATCCGCTCCAAGTGCTTCATGCTCCAAAGATTGGTAACGACGCCATTTGATAGAGTTGCTTTTGGTATATGTCGTTGTTTGAAGCTCCTCAAATGAAAAATCTCAATTACCTACAAACATATATAACAAAACTAGAGAATAGTGGTAAGTGAGGTATCAATCCAAATAAAATTAGTGAAACGAGAGGAAGACTAATGTAATTCATTTTTATTTAATTTCTTTTTGGACTTTTTGTATTTTCTATTTTTTTAGCTTTTTCTATATTAAAACAATTTTTAGGAGTTCTGAAATAAGACTAAACTAAATCCAAATATATAAATACTAACTAAAATGTAAGAGAAGAAACTTAGTAAATCGAACTAAATAAAAATCTAAAATATGAAATGAGTGAAGAAATAAAAGTGAGGACTAATAAGGGTTAGGATGCACCATATATTCTAGTTAATCAAATTTAATTAAATCATTAAAATTAATTATCCTAAGTTAGTATAAAAATCACAAATCAACTCTCGTTAGAAATGTAATTTCGGCAATAACATTTTAGATAATTAAATTTAACACTCCTACAACTCTTGAAATGTAGATCCAAACATCCTCTAACAAATCTCCCACTAGGATCAATTTATTAAATTAGTTTAAATCATAAAAGTAAGCCTAGAGTAGAAATTGAAGAAATAATACCATAACTGAGAAACTCCTATCTCTAGTTCGAATCTAAAATGGGTATTATAACTATAATTTCTATTTTTTGTCTAAAATCATTTACCCTCTCTCGAGGAATAAATTAAAATATAAGAATGAAAAGTTAATTATCAAATGGACATTTAATTTAAATTAATTAATTAAATTATGATTAACATCAAATAATGGGTCACCCCACCCCTTGAAAGGGGATTGAGCCTCACATGATATCAAAACATGATAAACAAACATTCAATACACATTTAATATAAAAGAGTAGAGAGAAGAACAATCAAACCAATCTCTTGAATTCAATAGACTTCAATCCTTAAATGAGAAGCATACAACCCTCCAAGTGATTGATCAACAAAAATATAAATGAGAAATTCACTCAACTTGAATATCACAAATTTAATTCCACACTAATCTCAAAAATAACAATAAAATTAAAATTAAAATTAAAACTACTCTCAAAAAAATAAAAAGTGTTTATCTCCCAAATTTTCTCTCTAAAACCGTAGACGGGTTTCTAGGTGCTTCCCTCAAATTGGGTCTTCTTCTTCTTTAAATAGTGTGGCCATGGAGCTTAAGGGTAAATTGAGGAGGTTAATGGTGAAAGAGGGTGTATAAGCTGTTGGGTAAGGGTTAATTTAGGAATTAAAGCGGGTGCATGTGGGAACTGGGGGTGTAGGGAATAAGTTGGGGGTAAAATGGGAAAGGGGTTAAAGATGATTTTAAAACATGTGGGTTTTGTTTTATTATTGGGATTTGGCTTATTTAATTGTTTGGCTTTTGGAAGAATCATGTAATGGGTTTAGAATGGTGGTTAGACGAAATAGGTATCCGGGCAAGGGGAATCCAGGTCTAGTAAGGCAGTGGGTCAAGAGTAGGAGTGACCAAATCTTGTCGTCTGGTCGGAGATAGAGGGATAGAAGGTGGTTTTCGGGTTGTTCAAGTGGCATGAATGCTTGTGGGTGTGAGGAATGGGCAATTCGAGTTGGAGCTCAAGTCGAGGAGAGGTTTAAGTCAGCGGGTGGTGGAATCGTCGGCAACATTTTGTGGCCGGAGCAGGGGAGTCGGGTTTGGAGGTTTCGGTTTGGTCAAAAGGCAGGGGCCAAATCCGGTTGTGGGAGAAGATGGGTACATGGAGGATATGGGAGATGGAAGTTAGGATGGTTGGTTTAGAAGGTGTGAGGTGAGATGGTGGTTTGTTAATGGAGCTAATTTTTTTTTTATGGAGGTTTATGAGGTTGAGGATGGGTTTAGTTGGGTTAATGGAGGTGAGAGGAGAGATAGTGAGTGTGATATTGAAGATGGAGTGTGGGTGGTTGTGTGGCGTAGTGTATGGCAATAGGGTTTTGTAATACCCCGTACTTTTGACTATATTTATTTTGAGGATTAATTAATTAAATGCGTATTAATTGGAAATTAATCCGGGATAAAAATACTAATGAGATGCGAATTGGTATTTGATTATGTGCATATATGATTATATATGTATTTGGTATTATAAAATTTGTCGTGAGATTCATATACGGCAATTTGGAAATTTTGTTGAGACGTGTGGGACCGCCGCGTCACGGTATTACATTTTGATAATAAAAGTGAATTTAAAATCTATAATCCGTATGGTCGTTTTTAGTGCGCCAACGCGTCCGGAAGGGTCGAGATAGTCAGAAAACACTAGTCGGGGGTATAGTTTGGGTCCCGGGGTATTTTTAGGCCATACCAGTAACAAAAAGGGTATTTTGGTAATTTTAAATTTTTAGGAATTAAAAGTGACGAAAATTAGAGATGTAAATATGATGTGGATTAAACCCATTAAGCCCATTAACCAACCCATATTAACCTAGAAGTCTACGTAGGTTGTCATTTAGGTTTTCTAAGTTTCCCCAAATCAAACCCTAGCCACCTTAAGCCACCATTAGAGAGGAAGCTTGGAGAGAAGAAATTCTGCAGAAATTCTTCATCAAATCAACATCAAATCCGGAATCAAACCAAGGCAAGTGATTTAAATTACATTCCTTATGCAGTGAATGCTTTTTCCATGTTAGAAACATTGTTAATCAATCTTATATAAGAGTTAAAAGAAAATCCATGAAATTGGAAGATTGTTGTTTAAATTTTGGGATAGGTTTGCATGTAGAAACATTGTTTGAAGATTTAATTCTGAGATTTCATATCTATGTGATGTATAAACGGATTTAAAATCTGGGAAATTTTGATGAGAAGAATCTAGGGTTTATGTTCTTGAAGAAAATTGGGAATTTATGTAGAAACCTTGTGATTTAAGGATGTTTAGAAGGTATTAAACCCCTTTAATGATGTTAGTATAGCACCTTGGCATGTTTGAGGATGATTAGAGAACTCAATATATTGTAGGAACGAATTTTAGAAGAGGTTTGAGGAGTATAAATGGTGAAAAACGAATTGGGGAAAAATCTGAGCCGAAACTGGTAGCTCGTTAGAAGCAGCCCCCAGGTCGTTCGAACGAACTCGTTCGAACGAGCTTCTAACGAGTTGACCAGTCGTTATTAACGAGCAGGGATTTTCGTTCGATATCTCGTTCGAACGAGATATCATTAGAAGGGTCAGTTCGTTCGAACGAACTGGGATCTCATTCGAACAGCCTTGTTCGAATGAGACTTCTAACGACCTGACAGTCCAAACTCGTTCGAAGTCTCGTTCGAATGAGACTTCTAACGAGTTGACAGTTTGATCCTTTTTGGACTGTTTTGATTTTTAGAGTCCCGTAAACTTGTTCGAGGATATAGAAGACCTTCCTTTATTGATGTGAGGATAGATTTGGGACTTTTGGGTTATTGAGAGGAGTATTATACACTAAAGTTATATTCAATGAACCATTTGGGTCGAGACGTGAGTGCCTACTACGATGTGAGGATGAATTATGACGCGTATAATTACAAACCAGAATAGTACTAATTGTGATAATTATAGTTAGTACAAGAATGCGATATGTACTACGATTAAAATATGGTATTACTAAGATGTGTGTTTACTTAGTATTAGTATATGGATTGTGTGTATGACATACCTACCATACTTGCTATCACGGGAGGTTTGCGTTCGCTTAGTACCCTCTAATCCTTGTGTACCTACGGGGGGGATATAGACTGGTACCTTGATGAACATAGGTCATAGAAAGACTTATTGTGATATTAATAAGTCCGCTGACCGTGGGAGCGTAGGTATGTGCGTGACCCACGTGATGGTGACTGTGTTCGCCTCCACTATTTGTGATTTGTGTTATCTGAACTATTCCTGAGAGATTCGGAATGTGTGATCCTTATGTACGTGATGTACCGGGATGGATAGCAGAGTATGTGTGCACCATAGCTTAGATTGTGGGGTGCTTGTATCGTATATTTATGATGTGAATAAAATACATTAAATTAATGGGAATCCTCATGTTAATGTTGAAAAAATATTACGGTATGATTTCGAGTTATATAATGAGTTAACTGATAGTTATATCAATGGTATATTTAGTAACTGAGTTCACGTTAAACCCCTATTTAATTACGAGCGTTGTTATGTTAAATGGATCTGAGTAATATGGGTAGAACCTTTGGCAGTCTAGCTAGTTAAATAGTCACTTAGCTAGTTGTATGGATAGATATAGATGGGTACTTGCGTTAGGAGTGCACAGTTAGACGAGGGGTGAGAATATAATGTGAGTGCACGTCCTAACATGTACTTTGCATTTAATGTTTTAAATGTTTTTAAAGAACTTGCAGGTTTTTAAAATATAACTCCACATTCGGGCTCTGACCCGTTTTCTGTTCAAATCTTTTTCTTTGCAAAACCATTTTAGGTGCCCAGCCACAAGGACACCAAGCATAGGTACTCATTCAGGTGACGAGCTGTAGCTGCTTGTGGAAGCTACATGGATTTGCATGTAGACGCTTCTATCTCTTTGGATTCCAGAGTCACTATCTATCAGTTGTAGGGCATGTTGCCCATTTCTTTAGAGACATCTTTTACATTTCAGTTTTCAGACTTTAGCATGTATTGTTTCAGTTTATTTATTTCAGTTATGGGATTATAGTGAGGGGTTTCCTCCAGACTTTATTTACACTATTGTGATGGTTATTCATTTTACTTCAGCATAGTGAATGGTGTTATCTATTTCTTCATTTTTACTTCTTGCATGTTAATCAGACTTAAATTAAAATTTGGCAACTTGTTTTTTTTAAATACTAGGTGGTTAGTAATAATAAAATGTTTTCGACAGTGATGCTATTAACTGAGCCAACTTGGCATTTTGAATTAATTTTATAAAGGAGTAGCTACCCGGTATTTAATTAGTCGGGGTGTCACAGGTCGTATCAGAGCATCAGGTTCTAGTGTCCTTTAGGATCTGTACGTCTATTATGTTTCTGCTACGTTTCTTTGATATAGAGCCCTATATTTTAGGACTGTTGTACTCTTTTTGTGTATGCTTCGTTCTTCAGCTATTTTAAGTTTATAAAGTGCGGACTTATAAACTTTGTTCTTATTTCAGATGCCTCCACGACGTGCACGACGAGTTCCCAGGAATGCAATGCCCGAACCCCAGCCCGCTCCAGTTCAGGGCATGATGAACGCCGCTGAGGTTGCTGCTATAGTAGCCCAAGCGGTAAATGCCGCGATTTCCGTGATTCAGCAGGCACCGCCTCAGGCGCCGGTTGACGCGCCAGCACAGGTTAATGCATTCCCGTCTGCTTGGGAGCGTGTACGAGACGCTTTTCAGAAAGCGCATCCGCCAGAGTTTGCAGGTAGCTCAGACGTGGTAGTCTCGAGCCAATGGAGGAAGGACATACAGAGGCATTTGAGGATGCATGAGTGCACTGATGTTCAGAAACAGGTGCTAGCTACTTTCAAGCTAGTGGGATCTGCATTACAGTGGTGGGAGTCTATTACCACCGCAGAGGAGAGGGATACCCTCACGATTCAGGAGTTCTGGGTGCGGTTTGACCGCAAGTACTTTCCGTCCGCAGTTCATACAGAGATGAGGAGGAAGCTGATGAGTTTGAAGCAAGAGAGCAAGACAGTGGCCGAGTATGAGGCCGAGTTCACTAACCTGTTGAATATCGTTCCAGACGAGATTCCAACAGAGAAGAAGAAAATAGAGAAGTTCACCGATGGGTTGAATTGGAGGATCCGTCAACATCTGCTAGGGAACCTATCGTTGGCCACGTATTCTGATGTGGTTAACGCTGCATTATTGCACTGCCAGGACCACCGTTTTCACATGGCCGAGGGCAAACGGTCGGGGGAGTCTAGCCATAAGGGCAGGACTGAAGGACATAGTGCCAGCGGGGCACAATCGGGTCAGGGGCAGAGACAGAATGAGCAGGGTACCCAGCAGGGGGATAATAAGAGGTTCCGGTCAGGGAACTACAGGCAGGGACAGGGAAGTTTCCGTCAGGGCCATCAGGGTCCAAACGTCCATCAGGGCCAGCAGGGGCAGAATGGGCAACAGTTTCATCAGGGCCAGCAGGGCCAAGGGAGGAATGGTAACGGCCACCAGGGCCGGGGACAGCAGGGGCAGAGGGGAGGGAACTTCCCAGGGAAGTGCTTTACTTGTGGCAAGACTGGCCATAAGAAGCAGGATTGTCCTGATAGGGGCAGGGCCCCACAGCAGCAGCAGCAGGGTGCTCGCCAGGAGCCACAGAGACCTATGTTTCCCGCCGCTCTTCCCGCACCGCCACAGATGGCAGCATTGCCACCCATTCCAGCAGTCCCAGCTCAGCAGGGGCAGCTACAGTATGGACGTGTCTACAACGTTCACCAGGCTGCAGTTCCACAGGCACCGCCCGCGATCGAGGGTACGTTTCCTATCCATGGCACTATGGGTCGGGTGTTATTTGATACGGGTGCTACACATTGTTTCATAGCTACACACTTCGCGAAAGCTTTAGGATTGTTAGCTACGGCAGAGAGCACAATGACGTGTGTCGACTCACCATTAGGGAGTGGGTCACTTATTTTCTTTATATACCGGGGAGTGGGGGTAGAGATCGGTGGTTTGGTATTGCCTGCAGACATGTTAGTGTTAGATATGCATGTTCACGATGTGATCATCGGTATGGATTGGCTCGTAGCATATAGGGCCATGATTGATTGCTTCAGCGGGAGCATTGTTTTTGCCATTCCGGGGCAAGAGATGTTTATAGTGGCGATGCCTCGCCCCGAGGGAGGATCGACCGCTCATCTGTATTACATAGAGGAGGATACCTCTAAGGAGGTTGTGATTCCTTTGGATTCGATCCCGGTTGTCAGGGAGTATTCAGATGTGTTTCAGGAGATACCAGGCTTACCGCCCAGTCGGGAGATAGACTTCGTTATAGATTTGCTACCAGGTACGAGACCTATAGCACGTGCACCGTACCGTATGGCTCCAGCTGAGATGCGAGAGCTACGGGATCAGATAGAGCAGCTGTTAGGGCAGGGATTTATTCGCAGGAGTACCTCACCTTGGGGCGCTCCAGTTTTGTTTGTGAAGAAGAGGGATGGTTCACTGAGATTGTGCGTGGACTACCGAGAGTTGAATAAGGTCACGATACGGAATAAGTATCCGTTGCCTCGAATCGATGACTTATTCGACCAGTTGAGGGGAGCTTCTTTCTTCTCGAAGATTGACTTGAGGTCGGGATACCATCAGTTGCGTATCAGGGAGGAGGATGTCTCGAAGACTGCGTTCTTGTCGAGATATGGTTCTTATGAGTTTTGGGTTATGCCTTTCGGCTTGACCAACGCTCCAGCAGTGTTTATGGACTTGATGAACAGGGTGTTGAGAGATTTCCTTGATCAGTTTGTCATTGTCTTCATTGATGACATTCTGGTTTACTCTCAAACAGAGGAGGAGCACGCCGAGCATTTGAGGCAGGTTTTGCAGACACTTCGTCAGAACGAACTGTATGCAAAATATGAGAAGTGAGGGTTTTGGTTGAAGGAAGTCCAGTTCTTGGGTCACATTATTTCCGACCAGGGAATATCAGTTGATCCGGGGAAGGTATCAGCGGTGAGGGAGTGGGGACAGCCCACGACCCCAACAGAGATTCGTAGTTTCTTGGGTCTAGCAGGATACTACAGGAGGTTTATTCGGGGTTTCTCAGAGATAGCAGGTCCTTTGACACATCTTACTCGTAAGGGTGTGCCGTTCATTTGGAGTGATGCCTGTCAGTTGGCGTTCGATGAATTGAAGGACAAGTTGACCTCAGCACCTGTGTTAGCATTGCCGAGACCGGGAGTTGAGTATTTGGTTTACACCGACGCGTCTTTGCAAGGGCTTGGAGGTGTATTGCAGCAGGAGAGATAGGCCATAGCTTATGCTTCCCATAAGCTTAAGCCTCATGAGAAAAATTACCCCACACATGATTTAGAGTTGGCGGCAGTGGTATTTGCCTTACGGATTTGGAGGCACTATCTTTTGGGGGAGAAGTTTCAGCTGTTAACGGACCACAAGTCACTACAGTATCTGTTCACGCAGAAGGGGTTGAATATGCGGCAGCGTAGGTGTCTTGAATTTGTGAAGGACT
Organism: Sambucus nigra; assembly: GCA_949130495.1. Classification (NCBI taxonomy): domain Eukaryota; kingdom Viridiplantae; phylum Streptophyta; class Magnoliopsida; order Dipsacales; family Adoxaceae; genus Sambucus; species Sambucus nigra. The sequence goes on along the minus strand of OX422212.1, from coordinate 447,890,660 downwards.
ACCAGTTCGACATCCAGTACCACCCAGGTAAGGCTAACGTGGTAGCAGACGCGTTGAGCCGCAGGCCAGCAGATGAGGTGGCAGAGGTGTGGAAAGCTAAGTGGAAGGAATTGGGACACCAGGATGCAGTGGACCAATCTTTCATGTCTGTAATGACCGTTACACCGCAGATTATTTCGAAGGTAGTACGGGCACAGGCTAATGACTCGTTCTGTCAGGAGCAGATAGTTCGATTACTAGCAGAGGGAGCCGAGTCCTATACCGTTATCTCAGACGGGGGATTGCGCTTCAATAGGAGATTGGTAGTTCCGGAAGGGGAAGAATTACGACACGATGTTATGGCAGAGTCGCACGGCTAACGGTTCACGGTACATCCCGGAGGGGACAAAATGTATCAAGACATGAGACGGCAATATTGGTGGAGCGGTATGAAAAGAGATATCGCTGAGTTTGTCTCGAAATGCGCCACTTGTCAGCTTGTAAAAGTGGATCATCAGAGACCAGCAGGATTGCTACAGCCATTGGAGGTCCCGGTTTGGATGTGGGAGAGCATATCCATGGACTTTATCATGGGGTTGCCTACGTCGCAGAGGGGTCACGACTCCGTTTGGGTAATTGTGGAAAGGTTGTCCAAGGTCGCTCACTTTTTACCCGTAAGGACTGACTACACTACGGGACAGTATGCCCAGCTCTTCATTTCAGAGATTGTGAGACTTCACGGTGTGCCCCTAAATATCGTGTCTGACAGAGACAAGATATTTGTTTCGAGGTTTTGGGAGAGTTTCCAGGAGGCCATGGGCACGGAATTGCGGTTGAGTACGACTTATCATCCGCAGACCGATGGGCAGACAGAGCGCACCAATCAGATGTTGGAGGACATGCTATGCATGTGCATTATTGACTTCGGGGGTGGATGGGAGCAGTACCTTCCACTGGTGGAGTTTGCTTAGAATAACTCCTATCAGTTCACGATTGGCATGGCTCCGTTCGAGGCGTTGTACGGTAGGCCTTGTCGTTCCCCAGCATGTTGGTTGGAGGTGGGGGATAACAAACTGCTTGGGCCGAAAGTGATTCAGGATACTTCGGCAAGGATTGAGTTGATTCGGAGTCGCATTCGGGTAGCTCAAGACAGGCAGAAGAGTTATGCTGATGCGAAGAGGCTTTTTAGGGAGTTCCAAGTAGGGGACCAGGTTTTGCTCAGGGTATCTCCAATGAAGGGGATTATGCGATTCGGGAAGAAGGGGAAGTTGGCACCGAGGTATGTGGGGCCGTTTCCTATTATTGAGCGGATCGGACCGGTTGCGTATAGACTTGGACTACCGGAGCACTTGCATCGGATTCACGACGTGTTCCATATTTCCTCGCTGAGGAAATACCTTAGAGATGATTTGGCTCATTCTCACATTGCTGTGGAGGACATCGATCTCCAGCCGGATAGCTCCTACGAGGAGGGGCCAATTGCTATTTTGGACCGAAGCGAGAGGAAACTGCGGTCAAAGATAGTCCCGTTAGTGCGTGTTCAGTGGCGACATCACAATGTCGAGGAGTCCACATGGGAGCGCGAGGATGAGATGCACGAACGTTATCCAGAGCTGTTTTTAGCAGGTACTTTCTAGTTTCGAATTTCGGGACGAAATTCAGTTATTAGGGGGGAAGTATGTAATACCCCGTACTTTTGACTATATTTATTTTGAGGATTAATTAATTAAATGCGTATTAATTGGAAATTAATCCGGGATAAAAATACTAATGAGATGCGAATTGGTATTTGATTATGTGCATATATGATTATATATGTATTTGGTATTATAAAATTTGTCGTGAGATTCATAAACGACAATTTGGAAATTTTGTTGAGACGCGTGGGACCGTCGCGTCACGGTATTATATTTTGATAATAAAAGTGAATTTAAAATCTATAATCCGTATGGTCGTTTTGAGTCCGCCAACGCGTTCGGAAGGGTCGAGATAGTCAGAAAACACTAGCCGGGGGTATAGTTTGGGTCCCGGGGTATTTTTAGGCCATACCAGTAACAAAAAGGGTGTTTTGGTAATTTTACATTTTTAGGAATTAAAAGTGACGAAAATTAGAGATGTAAATCTGATGTGGATTAAACCCATTAAGCCCATTAACCAACCCATATTAACCTAGAAGGCTACGTAAGTTGTCATTTAGGTTTTCTAAGTTTCCCCAAATCAAACCCTAGCCACCTTAAGCCACCATTAGAGAGGAAGCTTGGAGAGAAGAAATTCTGCAGAAATTCTTCATCAAATCAACATCAAATCCGGAATCAAACCAAGGCAAGTGATTTAAATTACATTCCTTATGCAGTGAATGCTTTTTCCATGTTAGAAACATTGTTAATCAATCTTATATAAGAGTTAAAAGAAAACCCATGAAATTGGAAGATTGTTGTTTAAATTTTGGGATAGGTTTGCATGTAGAAACATTGTTTGAAGATTTAATTCTGAGATTTCATATCTATGTGATGTATAAACGGATTTAAAATCTGGGAAATTTTGATGAGAAGAATCTAGGGTTTATGTTCTTGAAGAAAATTGAGAATTTATGTAGGAACTTTGTGATTTAAGGATGTTTAGAAGGTATTAAACCCCTTTAATGATGTTAGTATAGCACCTTGGCATGTTTGAGGATGATTAGAGAACTCAATATATTGTAGGAACGAATTTTAGAAGAGGTTTCTGAGTATAAATGGTGAAAAACGAATTGGGGAAAAATCTGGGCCGAAACTGGTAGCTCGTTAGAAGCAGCCACCAGGTCGTTCGAACGAACTCGTTCGAACGAGCTTCTAACGAGTTGACCAGTCGTTATTAACGAGCAGGGATTTTCATTCGATATCTCGTTCGAACGAGATATCGTTAGAAGGGTCAGTTCGTTCGAACGAACTGGGATCTCGTTCGAACAGCCTTGTTCGAACGAGACTTCTAACGACCTAACAGTCCAAACTCGTTCGAAGTCTCGTTCGAACGAGACTTCTAACGAGTTGACAGTTTGATCCTTTTTGGACTGTTTTGATTTTTAGAGTCCCGTAAACTTGTTCGAGGATATAGAAGACCTTCCTTTATTGATGTGAGGATAGATTTGGGACTTTTGGGTTATTGAGAGGAGTATTATACACTAGAGTTATATTCAATGAACCATTTGGGTCGAGACGTGAGTGCCTACTACGATGTGAGGATGAATTATGACGCGTATAATTACAAACCGGAATCGTACGAATTGTGATAATTATAGTTAGTACAAGAATGCGATATGTACTACGATTAAAATATGATATTACTAAGATGTGTGTTTACTTAGTAATAGTATATGGATTGTGTGTATGACATACCTACCATACTTGCTATCACGGGAGGTTTGCGTTCGCTTAGTACCCTCTAATCCTTGTGTGCCTACGGGGGGGATATAGACTGGTACCTTGATGAACATAGGTCATAGAAAGACTTATTGTGATATTAATAAGTCCGCTGACCATGGGAGCGTAGGTATGTGCGTGACCCACGTGATGGTGACTGTGTTCGCCTCTACTATTTGTGATTTGTGTTATGTGAACAATTCCTGAGAGATTCGGAATGTGTGATCCTTAGGTACGTGATGTACCGGGATGGATAGCAGAGTATGTGTGCACCATAGCTTAGATTGTGGGGTGCTTGTATCGTATATTTATGATGTGAATAAAATACATTAAATTAATGGGAATCCTCATGTTAATGTTGTAAAAATATTACGGTATGATTTCGAGTTATATAATGAGTTAACTGATAGTTATATCAATGGTATATTTAGTAACTGAGTTCACGTTAAACCCCTATTTAATTACGAGCGTTGTTATGTTAAATGGATCTGAGTAATATGGGTAGAACCTTTGGCAGTCTAGCTAGTTATGTAGTCACTTAGCTAGTTGTATGGATAGATATAGATGGGTACTTGCGTTAGGAGTGCACAGTTAGACGAGGGGTGAGAATATAATGTGAGTGCACGTCCTAACATGTACTTTGCATTTAATGTTTTAAATGTTTTTAAAGCACTTGCAGGTTTTTAAAATATAACTCCACATTCGGGCTCTGACCTGTTTGCTTTTCAAATCTTTTTCTTTGCAAAACCATTTTAGGTGCCCAGCCACAAGGACACCAAGCATAGGTACTCATTCAGGTGACGAGCTGTAGCTGCTTGTGGAAGCTACAGGAATTTGCATGTAGACGCTTCTATCTCTTTGGATTCCAGAGTCACTATCTATCAGTTGTAGGGCATGTTGCCCATTTCTTTAGAGACATCTTTTACATTTCAGCTTTCAGACTTTAGCATGTATTGTTTCAGTTTATTTATTTCAGTTATGGGATTATAGTGAGGGGTTTCCTCCAGAATTTATTTACACTATTGTGATGGTTATTCATTTTACTTCAGCATGGTGAATGGTGTTATCTATTTCTTCATTTTTACTTCTTGCATGTTAATCAGACTTAAATTAAAATTTCGCAACTTGTTTTTTTTAAATACTAGGTGGTTAGTAATAATAAAATGTTTTCGACAGTGATGCTATTAACTGAGCCAACTTGGCATTTTGAATTAATTTTATAAAGGAGTAGCTACCCGGTATTTAATTAGTCGGGGTGTCACAGGTTTGAGTGTTTGGGTGTTTATGAGTCTAAGGGGGGGGGGGGGGGGTGTAATTTGCACCTAAAAAAAGTAAAAATTAAAATTATTTAAAAAAAAAATAAAAATAAAATAAAAATAAAATCTTAACTGACTAAAAATATATTAAACTAAAAAAGAAAATAAAAATAAAAATATTAAAAACTATTAAACTAAAAAGATTCTAAAGGGAAAAAATCTAATGAAACAAAAAATTAAAGTCCTACAAAAAACACAAAGTAATAAAACTAGAAAAACAAATTCCTAAAAATTACTTATCCTAACAAAAATAAATAAAAACTAAAAATTAAAATAAAACAACATTAAATAAAAAGAAATAAATAAGAAAATTGTAAATAAATCCAAAAAATCTTAAAAGTATAAATTCTAAAAATAAATAAAATAAAATTTACTAAATGACTAATCTATAAAATAAAATAAAAATAAAAACTACAAATCAAAAGAAAATAAAACCTAAAGTTCTAAAAATATAAAATCTAGTAAAACAAAAAACTATACTAAAACTAATCCTAGTAATGAAATAAAATAAAACTAAAGACTAAAATTAAAAACTAATAAAAAATAAAAAGAACTGGAAAATAAATTCTAGAAAAATCTAAATAAATCTAAAATTAAAAATTAAAAATTAAAATCTCAAAAGTCGAAAAAGCACAAATTAAACACACATGGGGTTCGGGAGAAAGTTTAGGCTAGCTTGGGCTTAGGTAAGGTACGGGACTGGGGAATTACCTCCATAAATCTCACATTTGCCTTGAAATAAGCATTTGAACTCCACAAACGGCGATCAGGCTTGCACATTAAACAATCAAGCATATAAGACCCATTTTGTTGAGAATTAGTAATTAAAATATGTCTATTCGGGGTATAAAATGTACACTTTTGGGTGCTTATCCCTAGGATAAACTGATATCCCTAACTCATACAAAATATGCACTGGAAACTTCACCTCCCAGAGCCAGAATCCACACTTCTCATATTTAGCGTACAACTGATGCTCAAGTAGTGTTTGTAGGACCCATCGCAAATGGTCGGCATGCTCCTCCTCTGTTTGGGAATAAATTAGGATGTCATCGATAAAGATAATGACAAATTGACTTAATAACTCTCTTAACACCATGTTCATTAAGTCCATGAATATTGTCGGCATATTGGTCAATCGAAATGGCATAACTCGTAACTCATGCGATCCATATCTGGTCAGGAATGTAGTCTTAGAAAAATCCTGCTCCTTGATGCGCAGCTAATGATAACCAGATCTTAAGTCTATCTTGGAGAAGTAAGTTTCTCCTCACATATAATCAAACAAGTCATCAATTCTAAGTAATGGATATTTATTCCGTCTTGTGACTTTATTTAATTCTCGATAATCCACGCATAGCAGTAAATAACCATCTCGCTTCTTTATAAATAACACAGGGGCACCTGAAGGCGAGGTACTCCTATGGATAAACCCTATCCCAAAAGCTTATTTATTTGATCCCTTAACTGCCCCATCTCTGCAGGAGCCATACGGTAAGCCACAATAGATATCGATTGAGTATCCGATGCTAAATCAATCACAAACTCTATTTCCCTACTGGGAGGTAACCCCAATATCTCCTGGAATACATCTGCGAACTCATAAACTATCGGTATCAAATCAAGGGGAATCATAACTCCCATAGAGGTCTCCTCCTCTATATAATAAAAATGAGTGGACAATCCTCCCCCAGGACTAGGCATTGCCACCAGGAACATCTCCTGTCCCAAAAAAAGGAAACCTAATGTCCCGACTATAACAATCAATCATAGTTATGTATGCGACTAACCAATCCATGTCGATAATAACATGATACTCATACATGTGTAAAATAAGCATATCAACCAGTAAAATCAGACTCCCTATCTATATACTCACATTTCGACATATAAAGAAAATAGGCATCCCATTACCCATTGATGAGTGTACAAAAGTAATAATACTATTTACCATGTCTAATAACCCTACGGTCAGTGCACATCTAGTGGCTATAAGAGATTATGAGTCTCCCGTGTCAAAAAAAATATGCCGCATAGCCCAATAGATATAAAACATACCCTGAACGGTGGGCGGTGGTTGTTAGACTGTTTCCTAATGGACGTTGTAGACATGCCCATGCTGTAATTATCCCTGCGGTGCTGGAGTAGGGTGTGATGGCACCTGAGCTGGTGCTGGGAGTGTGGATGGAGGAAAAATAGGTCTTTGTGGATCCTGATGGGCACCCTGCTATTGACAAAACTTTCTCGTATCGGGGCAATCCTAGCGTCTATGGACAAGCTTGTAACACACGAAGCATCTACCAGTAAACTTTCCCTCATTTTATCCCTACTGACCCTGACCCATCTAGACGTTACCAACCCTCCCTTGGCCCTGCTACCGCTGCTGAACTTTGATGCTAGACCTGATGGACCTGCTACCCCTACTATCCATGTCTATAACCTCCCCGCCCAATGTAAAAACCTATAGAACGTAGATGTTTAGAATAGTACCCCTGCTGGGAACCCTTCTCACCCTAACATTACTGACTCTGGCCCGATTGGGCCCGATTGGAACTGCCTCCCCCGTTCCTACCATGTTGGCTAGATTCAATCCCTCGCTTTCCTCCCTTAGCATGGAGGAAGTGGTCCTGAAAGTGAAGCATCACAACATTATGTACATCTGTGTAAGTTTCTAGTGAAAGATTTACTAATAAGTGCTGGTTAATCTTTCATGTCAGGTTATCCATAAACATCTGAATCCGCTTCTTTTTAGTAGGTATCTTTACTGGCACCAAATTTGTCAGCCTCATGAATTCGTCCTCAAATTCTACCACTGTCAGTCCCTCTTGGGTTAGGTTGAGTAATTTCCACCTCATCTAAGTCTAAATGGAGAAAGAGAAATATTTACGATCGATCCTCACCCCGAAGTCCTGTATAGTCAAAGTATCTCTCTCCTAGGTTGTGGTAGTGGACTCCCACCACTGTAAAGCTTCATGAACTAGCTTAAAAGTAGCTAATATCTGAGGTTATACCTCATGCATTCATACATTGTCAAGTGCTGCTGAATGTCTTTCTTCCATTGGCTAGGAGTAACGACATCAGAACACTATTCAAACTCCGGTGGGTGTGCCTTCTGAAAGGCATCTCTAATACGCTCCCAAGTAGTGGGAAATTCCTGAGATGTTGCTAGTGGAACTACGTGTTCCTACGTTGGTGCCTTCTCAACAACCGCTAATGCTCTGTTGACTTCTTGCGCTACAATATCAACAACCTGTGCAACATTCACAATGCCCTGAGTTGGAGAGGGCTGAGGTGAACATCTTAGAGGCATCTGAAATGAGAAAGATCTCCATCAGTATTATATTTAATTAACACAGAATATATGAAGTACGTAAGTGCGCAATAAGAATGCAACATTCCTAATGACAGTGCTTTATATCAAAGGACATTAAGGTAGAAGAATAATAAACCGCACAAATCCTAAAGACTCTAGAACCTAATGCTCTGAGGCCAACTGTAACAACCTGCTTAATTAAATACCGTGTGGACAATCCTTTACCCAATTAACTCAAATTATTCAGTTGTATCATTCTTAGCATCACTATCGAAAACAATTTTCTTCGTTTATTAACGACGTAGTAATCAATTAATCTAGTGTTAAAATTTCCAATTTTAATTTTTTATAAAATTCCTTTTTAACAAAACCAACAAGTTAAAATATAAACCATCCCACAATAATGAATAATTGATAAGTATCATCACAAATTAATTACTGGAACTGGAATAAACTTCCCAGTCTCAAACGTCCCAATGCAGTAAACCAAATGTATCCAACACCGGCACTAATAAAACTACTAGCTGAGAAAAATGGAAATGACATTACTACTTTGGCAAGATGGCATAAAAGAAATGACTACAGAGTAGATGAAGCAATATAATTATGCATCTAATCCAAAGTCCACAACTCCATAGTATCCGTAGCAAATAAATATTAAATCTAGTATGTTAGGCGTCCCTGTGGTTGGGCACCTGATATAGTATATACAAAAGGGAAGAGAATATACTAGAGAAAAGGGGTCAGAGCCCGATTGTAAAAGATTTTAAAAATAGCATGTGAATAAATGCTACAATTAGCAATTATTATATACATGTTAGATTTTTGGACTCTCTCTTGAGATTCTTACCTCACATTTACTGTGCACGCTTAACATATGTCCAAGTTATTTTAGTTATCATTCCCACTACCACTAGATTATATCACGGTGTCAACTATCCATATCCCTTATCTTCCCCACATATTTTTCTTCGCAATACATGTAATAAATATTTATTAGTTCAATTCTGAGTATAATTAAGTGTTCTCAAACGAATTAATTTCAGATTTCACTATCTTTCCTGTCTACTTAATTCACACAGTAGATAATATCACAAGAATATATATACATTCACTTTATTGTATATATACAATTCTCCACCCTGAGACACACCTGTAGTGCGTGCAAACTTTTCTATCTACTCCTAGTGCATCTCGTCACTATAATAAGGGCAGTTGGTTCGGCATATCCTTCGAACCACAAATATCAAAACACAAGTAATGGAGGCGAACATAGTCCTAAGTCATCGGGCTACGCACATACCTACGTACACAAATACCCGTTCAATACCATTTTTCTCACTAATGGGAATCCAACATAAGTCCTATGTTCTGTGGCAACAAGTCGAAAATCCCCCATAGAGTTCATTACGATATGATTGCCCTCAACGTGCAAATCACCCGTCGATAGTAAGTAGGCTAGTTATGTCATACACATAAATTATCAAACAATAGGTATATACTCAACCTATATAATAGGTACACACTCGACCTATGTCTCATATTAGGAATTCATCCTACCCCAAGTACCCGTTGTATTTCTTGAATACTACCAGTACTTGTTAATTACGATTCAATCTCATTATCGTATTATTTTATTATTTAGTTATCAATCACATAATTCCTTTCTTAATTCAATATTTAATTTATCAACATTAACCCAAGTCTATCATTCTTTCTTAATGTACCAAAAACTATTCAGAACCTACTGGGCGTCAAAATACGAATTTTAAATCTTTTTCTGGGTTAAAACAGGATTTCCAAAATATCATTAGAAGCCCTTGAATTCTTGTTCAAATGATATGGCATCACGTTCGAACGATAGCATATCTGATTCGAACGACTTTGAACGACATCCCATTTCGTTCAACGTTTTAAGCAGTTCATCCTTAACCCTAGTTTTCAGCATTTTTCTCCATTTTTCATACACCCAAACCCAAATGGAATACATTATAATGAATCCCAATTATCACAACATCATTTATAAATGTTTATGGGTGATTATAAAACATAGAAAACATAAAATTCCTTACTTTCAAGAAGGATTTATATCTAAATCAATATAATCCTTAAAATCATCAAAAGTTCTGTTTTCACCATTGATGTTCTTAGTAAAACCTAGAATATAATTTTGTGATTTACAATTAAAATCATCAATCAGATAACCTGAACATGTGGATTTCTCAACTACATGCAATACCTATCACTTTAATTTATTTATTCATCATTTCATGCCCAATTTCACAATTCTCAAGGGTAAATATTAATCCCATTCTACCATGGATAATATACTCACTAATTGGAATAAGAATTACACTTTCCTTAGGGTGTAGGTATGATCCTTTGGAGAAGATATGTGTAGGATGTCCCCTCCTCTTTTTTGGTCACTTTTCCAATGGTGGTGCAAGGTGGTTGTCCCTTGGTTTGCTCTCAAAACCTCTTCCTTTCCTCGGAAAACCCCTCACTCTTCTCAGAGACTTTTTCTTTGTTTTTAGGTGAATGAAACTAAGTAATCTAATCTAATCTCTTATATAATAAAACCCAAATTTTCGTGGTTACTATTCGCCTCACAATTAAAATGACCAAAATACCCCTTTGGGGACCCCTTTTGGTTCGCAATTGACCCGAGACCTAAATTACACCCCTGGGTAGACTTTTCTGCCTATTTTACCCTTCCGGACTCAACGGTGCACTTGAAATGACCATTCAAATTATTTAAAAATAATTTCCCTCTTATCCCTTTCAATTTAGTCTCGACATGACTCACACGCGCGTCCCGAATCAATTTCAATAATTCACGTATTATTTACTCACGAGCACATAATCATATATTAGTTTGAATCACTAAGTGATATTTAATCGGGATTAATTCCAATTATTAATCATAATTAATTCCAATTAATCCCCATTTTACTTTTAACTATTCTAATATTGAAAGTCATTAAAATTTCGGGGTATTACATTGGAGGCCTCTGACTTTTACTTATGTAGCTATTGAAGTCATGAATGAGAAATTGTAACAGGCAAGTAGACCTTAGTACCCCAAAATATCTAGCATATGTACATTTTACGACTGAAATCCTAACATTTTTGTACCATTGCTTAACCCATTAAAGAAATTTAAGACTTAAAACTAAAAATTAAACCAGTCATGGGTCGTAAGACCATTAATTTGAAGTATGGACTTGATATTTCCTCCACAATTGGTCCTAAGACAATGAAACCATTTTTAGACTAAGAAAAAACTTTGATAAAATATTATATCTCTATCAAGGCTCCTAGGACCTTATAACTTATATACATATTACACCCTAAGCCCCTTAGTGGGTCTTGAGACCTCTAAGCTTACGTGCTTTGAATGTTGTAGTTACCTCAAAGGGAACTTAGGCCTCTGAACTTAGTATATGGAAAAAATTTAGTCCAATAAATGGGCCATAATACCTTTAGAGTAGATAAAAACTAATAGTTGAAGTCCCACAAAGGGTCACAAGACCTCAAAACTCAGGTAAATTTAAAATCGAAAGCATGACAGAGAGTCCAATAACCTCTCAACATAGATGCCTTGCAATTTTAGGTTGTAAAATCAGAGTGTTTTGGACAATTTGTTTATATTTGGACACTTATCCACTTATTTTTTTGGAAAAAATATGGATTCATACAAGTCTCTGAGTTTTTATATGGTCAGTAATTCTATGTGGGGTGAGCTATCAAAGCTCATCAATTCTATGACCAGGCTTTCTCGAGGGAGCTCATATATTGGTGGATGTGGAGGTGGGACCTAATTAATATTTTAAACCCTTATTTGGATCTCTATCGATCTTCATGGTGCACTGAACGACATCTTGTTATCCTTCATGGAGGTGATGTATCATTCTCGAGATTTTTTCTTTTCTTTGAAGACCTCACCTATCCCCTTGGGGATTGAGAACCTCATCACTATCCTTCTTGTTGAGATAACAACCAATTAGTCATTGATTTATGGTTTTCCCATTATCATTTGTAGAAAAAAGTTAGTTCCACTACTATAAATTTGTTCTAGATAATTTTACAACAATCTTTGGAACTAATGGTGAGACAAAAATTGATATACCCCAAAGAATTAGTTCATTCCCCATTAAGTCCAATGAGGGGGTGATGAACGGATGCATGTTCTTGACACAAAGGCCCATAACCTCAAATGCATCCAGGAATAGGATATATATAGAGCTCCCTATGTCAGTTTGAACTTGTTTCATATTAGCATTCCAATGAACACTATGACTATGAAGGGATTTCCATGAGAAAAATTAGCCCTTATGAAGTCTACTTTAAGAAAGATATCATCTCATTTTCTTTTGAATATTTTTTGGGGATAAATACTTGGTTGACCTACATACCTTGATGTTGAATACTCTTGAGGTGGGATTTTGTAGCTTTGGTAAAAAGTCCATCTATGTAGAACCTCTGAAGATGCAGTGGATATCCCAGAGGGACATCATCCTTATTGTTATTGTTATTGTTATTGTTGATTTTTTCTTAACCCCTTACTATGTCTTTGGAAACAAAATCATTAAAGTGTCCCCTTTTGATCACTCCTTCAATTGCCTCCTTAAGCCTAAAGAAGTCACTATTGGTGTGGCCATAGTTTTTATGGAACGAATTGTACTTGGGCTTTTCCCTTTTCTTATTAATAGTTCTTATAGGTTTGGTTGGAGGTAGAAGATCTTTCATCTTAATGGATAATAACACTTCCTCAATGGTTGTTATGATTGGACTGAAATTCCTTGACTTTGGCCACGTAGTATTTTTATCTCTTTCCTTCTTCTTACTTAACTGCTTTCCATGTCTTCCAAACATGGGATAAAAAATCATTCCTCTTTCCCTACTAGGGAAAAACATGCCTTGATGATATGGAATCATCTGCATTTATGTACTTCTGAGATTTTTTTATTGTCATGGTTTCAAAATGTTCTCTAATGTGAGGCGTGAGCTAAAAGTATACACACAAATGGTATCATTCAGGTCATTATTCTAGAGGGACTCTTGGCATATTCCTTTATAGTTTTGACAAAAAATTGTTTCAAATGGATGAGGGAAGTGACTGGGTTCCTCATCTTCTGAGCTTGAATTAAGTGGGTGACAAAAGATCTTGACATCTCAGTGAAGTTACCAATGGTCCCTAATTTGATTTTGGAAAACTAGTGCCTAGCATTTCACCTTAGAGTAGTGGGGAAATGCCTAAACAAAACATCATATGGGGTATCCTGAATGAGAATAAGTGACAAGTATGTTTCTAAATGATCGATGGGGACCTTCGTCCTATCAAATGGTTCAATGTTAGGCATTTTCAACTTTGGGGAAAGAACGTAATGCTGGACATCATTAGAGAATGGAGACAACATATTTTGGAAGACCAAATCGATGTTATTGGGATTTTTAATCTTATACTAGTTGAGTAAATTACCCAAGAAGTCTTTCATCTTCTTTATCTCCCCAATCTAGAGCCCAGTCATCCTAGAACATCCTTCGGATTAATCTCGACAGTGATAACATGGGCTTGATAGGAATGAAGGTCATTAGTCATTATGGGGCCCTATACATACCCTTGGGAACATTTTCTCCTTCTAACTACGGCTCATGATTCTCCCCAATATCATTATGCTCTCATACCACTAGTTCCTTTACCACTAGGGGTAAATGACTATTGAATATTGTGGATATTTATTCTTTTAGATTTTTTTACTCACCTCCATTACATTAACAAAATTATCTACCAGAGAATTAGCCACAATGTTTAAGGGAGTAAGGTGTGTGTTTGAAAGGAATGTAAGTTGTCGTTCCCCCAAATGACGCCAAACAAATGGGGGTGCAAATCATAAGTTTCAAATTTTGAGGCAATGATTAAAGTGGTTCGTACCGCAATATAGGGGTCCTCTCTCCATTTTCAATGGTGTTGTACGTTCTTATTACATCGCAAATGAGTTATTTTAGTTTAAGAGACATGTTGAGCTTTGGTCAAGAGATTCCGAAGTCTTGCATCCTTTATCGAAGAGTTAAAGGACCTCAAGAATTAACTAGGTGACTTCTTTAAGGGTTCATGAGTAATTATTTAGGGCTTGAGAAGATGAACAAAGTGTTTGATAATGGGAAATTACCCAGTTTATAAGTATATGCTCCTGATAATTGGTTGAGAATGAGGAACAAGGAGTAATGTTTGTAAAATGCTAAAACTCTTTGTTATTTCTAAGCCTAATTTCTTGAACGTGTATTCATCTTTCAACCAACCCCTATTTATGTGCAAACTCTAGAAGAAATAATGAGGGAAGATATGTTTATACATTTTATTCAATGGAAGATGTCGGTGAATGAATATGACATCAAGTTTGAGATCTTATCTAAATTTTTCCTTTTCATATCAAATGATAAGGGGAAAAGACCCGACTATTCACAAAGGGTATTAACCTTTAAATTAGGAGGTTGGTAATGGAGAATGACATTTGCATGTTTAGGCAGTTAGTGAACAAATCCATAAGGCTAGAGTTAGAATATAAAGATTCCAAAGATATCAAAAGAGGAAGAGAGGAATAGTAAGTAGTGAGAGCAGTGGTGGGATAAAGCTCTTTGAATATGTGTTATATTTTTTTTCCAAGTTAAAGGCTACCATCGGGATTGGTTCCCATAAGGAATAACCTTACATAAATATAAAGAAATAAGAACATTCAAACATTATCCAGGAAGGAACTTGAGTTACATGGGTCCTACCTAGAAATCGCGGAACAAGGGAGGCTATCATCAGCCTCGGCATAGGGTAGATGGTTCCTACCATAATTATGGATAACATAGTGATAGAACTTATGATTATGGTGTTCAACACCTCGATAAATAATTTACTTAATTTAGGTTCATTGCATTAATTTATCTATAGTTCTTGCATTTTGGTTGGGATTGGAGGTGGATTACATTTATCCTCATATTTTTGTCCGATTCTCGGTAGGTAAGGTTGTCTACTTGGATAAAGTGTAAATCTTGTCCGACCATCATAGGATAATGCGTCTTAGAGTATGAATTGCTTATAATGGATTCAATAGGTTTTGAATTGATCTTGGGTAGGAATTTATTTTTTTCTTTAATGCTAAAATCGAGTGTTAACAACACAACGTGCTTGTTTTGCATCCAAGTGGAACACAATATCACTTCAATAGTTATCAAGCAATTCATTATCTGTTCAAGTATGATAGTGTTAAAGAGTAGCGTGTTATCTAACCTTGTGTCATAGAAGGCTCCTAGTCGTACTTTCCTCGATTCGGGAGTTTCAAAATATTTTCCCAAAGGAGCTTCCTAGTCTAACTACTCAAAGGGTGATTGATTTTTCTACTGAGGTGCATTATGGCACTTCAATTATATACATTACTCGACATTTTTTGGCTCCACTAGAGCTTCGAGATTTTAAGGTACAATTGGCGAACCTATTAAGACACACCGCCTAATTAAATACTGGGTGATCAGTCCCTTATTAAAATAAAACAAAGTATCCGGTTGGATAAGTGTTAGCATCACTATCGAAAAACCATTTTGTTTATTTACCAACTAAAAAATAATTAATCTAAGTGTCAAAACATATATATTTTTAGATTAAGTTCAATAGTTATAAGTTTATATACATAAAACATTTTATGAACATATATAATAATATTGAATATGAAACACCCAAGTTGAATAAACACACTAGATTAATCATTCTAAATAAAATATCCCAAATCGAAGGACAATGTAATAAATAAAACAATCCCAACTAAAAAGGAATACTGAAATAATAAAGTGTAAAAAGTCTCTCTGAACTAAATAAAACTAGAAATGGGCAACACATGCCCCATCTAAAACGACTAAGTGAAGACCTGAGATGATAAGGTTGAAGTCGTCTAAATGCAAAGACATGCAACTCCCACACCAGCTGCAACATGTCAACATCCAATGATCTAAGTCTGACGCCCCTATGGCTGGGCACCTGTAATATATATATATATATATATATATATATATATAAGAGAAAGAGGAGATGACAAGAAACGGGTCAAAGCCCGAGTGTAAAATAACTTTAAAAATAGTTTAGCAAGTATATAAAATTGTTACCAGATGATGTAACATACATGTTAGTGCCTCAACACTCACTTGTGAATTCTCACCTCTCAACTAGTGTGCACGCCTAACGTACTACTGAATTAATCTAGATAAAGCTAACCCATTTAACTAGCGTAGCCCAATCTCCCCTCACCAATTCTGATTCACGTGATCGCATAATTATAATTTATATATGATAACCTTTTCTTATGGATTTACCAAGCCACCTACGTACATCTCAATACAGCCTTAGGTTCTCAACCACTTAATTTATTTAATATTAATTATTCACTTTTATCTACTTACAGGCACAATAGATGAATCACATGTACATATATTTATCACTCATAATATATATACTGATAGGTCACCAAACATAAAATCTATGGTGTTGGTGTACTCTGCTATCCAGTCCTCATATCTCTCATATAGAAAGGGAAATAATAGTTCCGAATCACTCTCAAACTGTATTAACACAAAACACACATATTGGAGGTGAAGCATAGTTCCAAGTAACTAAGAGGTCAACATATACCCTCACATCTCTTCAGACCGTCTAACTATCATTCTCAGACATCTTGTACCAAGGATCATATGTTCTAGGGTGCGAGTTAATATCCCCTGTAATGGTCACATCAGAATAAGACTGTCCCGATGCGAAAACCTCTGTGATAACAAGTATCACGGGTATGAATAAACACATATAGTCATATAGTATCTATATAATAAGGAGCAATAGTATTGACACTATTCAATAAGATGATAAGTTAATATGGGGTTCAAATTAAGCCATGTCCTCATATATCCAACGGTTCACAGTGTAGAAGGAAGATGCGATGGGTACTTTCTTTCACACGCCACCCCTCCTCTGACTCACCCACGTCACTCACAGAGTACTGGACCTAAGAAAGATTCCCCCTCTGAGATTTCAAACATCTTTTCTCTCTCTGTCTCTCTCGATTCTATCACCTCAAAGAAAAACCTTCCCCATCGTTCTAACCACACGACTTTCAGCTTAAAGAACCTTGACGTAATCGGTTGTGGTTTTATTTTCTTCTAGATCAATCTGTTTTTATTTGCATATCTGATACTTTTTTTCTTTGTATTTTATCTCTCTTTGTGTGGGTAGGAGAAAATTGCATCCTATTTTTCTTGATGTTGATGTTATGTAGGTTGTTTCGCTTGATTGCTACAATTTTTTGTATTACTTAAGATTCTCAAAAGTTGTGCTTAATATTTTTCTAGATTTGTTTTTATTTACATATCTAACGATTTTTTTCTTTGTATTTATCTCTCTTTGTGTAGGTTGGAGAAAATACCATCCATGACTGCCTAGGGTTTTAATCTTATATCTTTTTTTGTGCAGGACAGTTAGAAAAAAAAATGTATATATCTCTCATCACGCACACTCAAAGGTATACCTATCCATTTTTTGCTTCATTTTTTGTAGGGCATAGAAAGTGTTCGATGAAATAACCCTATTACCATTGTTGACTTCACGAGTTCGAAGATGGTGTTTGGAAAATGTTAGGGACTCAAATCATGGAGTTGTATTCTAATCCAATGTTAGTAGGTTAGAAATAACCCTATTTTTTATTTTGATTATAATTTATTTTTTATGTTAATGCCTTATCTTGATTTCACCCATCAATAGACCTGTAGGTCGTATTCTTTTATGAATCGTATTGTGTTTTAAGACCTTTTTGACCCAATCATTTGCAACGATGAATTTTGACCCAATCATCTGAAATGGGGCCCCAAAATGAACCCGATATTTGATTTGCATTTTTTTTAAAAGAAACTTTTAAGCATTCATATTCTACTTATACTTTTTTTTACTATTTGTTAGGACTGATTTTTAGGGCCATTAGTCATACTTTTTTACCATTTTAATTTCAATTGTGATGCTACTTTCCCTAGAAATGGTTCAAAGGACTATTATGACGTTAAAAGTGAAAATTCATATATTGTATGTGGAGGTGACACTGGTATGGTAAATTAAATATGTCTCAAAGGTGAACCCAATAGTGTAAGGTAAATTATGATAATGAGAAGGGTCGGAGGGGTAATACCATTATTTTCTTCTGGATTTCTCTCATATTTCACAAGTTCTATTTTTTGGTGATTTATAAGAAAATATGAATTGATTTTTTTTATTTAGTCTCTTTCTAATATTGAAGTTCATTGGCATAACTTTTATGTGATGAACTGGATTTTGTTTAGGATTGTGATCGAATAGATTATAGATGTATCACATCTGAATTTGGGATGAATCTATATTGTAGCATTTTACCCATTATAAATCAACCTTTTTACGGTGGAGCTCATAGTTATTTGATATATTACTAGGCTTTGTTTTTAGATACTGACATAATTCTTTTTTCTTGGAAATTAAATGGACTCATGAATTGCTTTCGGATCTTTGAATTTGTGCACGTGCTCACGTAAACATATCCTCAGTTTCATCGAAATATATATTGAGCACAATTTGTAGGATTTTTTTTATTTCCTTTCCTTCTTCTCCTTTAAATAAAATTAATATGATAAATTATGTCTGTAATTAGAGGCTTAACTTTTTTCCCTTTCTTGATGCAGATCGAACCTATTGATGATAGTTTGGTTGTGTACAAGTTCGGAACCGTTTCCAATTGATCCCCACTAAGACTATTATTCAAACATTTTGTAGGACTTTAAAAACATTGGATACAAGAACTCATCGAGATTTCTTTGTTGTTCTTCAGAAGTATGCCATTAAATGCCTACCTCCATTGGCAAATTTCCCTAGTTTATCTACCCTCTGTTTTGTTGTAGACAAATCTTATTAAGGAACAAACATATTGGATTCATAACTATTTATATGAGTGACAAATAGGTGTGCCTATTATGCGTTGTTTGATGATTAGTTTGATTAGTCAGGTCACAGTAATATGAATTTTATGATTCAAATTTTTGGTTTACAACTTCGTATATTTTTATAGATTTTCATGCATCCAACATATATTTATAATTATTACCATGTATGCTCTGGTTCTAATATAAGAGCTTTTTACAATTAGAGTGCTGGACGATATTTGGTATTTTGTACTAAAAGATAGTACTACTGATATCATTGTCAGATTTGTCAAATGATAAGTGATGATACAGGAAATCGGCCATAAGACCTTCTCATACCAGCAGGTCAAGAGTGATGTGTGCGTGTTAAACAAGTAAAGCAAGCAAACAGAGAGAAGACAAGATATAGAGTGGTTCAGCCTCTAAAATAGGCCTACGTCCACTGTGTTGCCCCGTTCCCATTATGTGAGTTTCATTGTACAATATAATCATGCCTATAGAGGCATACAAGTACGAAAATAAAGGAGAGTACATGACAGTATTGGAGATTCCGATGAGCCTGTGAGGTGGCTGTGATGCAGGTCCTTGGACTCCAAAGCCTATATTGGGGTGATGTAGAGAGGATATGTGTTGTAGTGCCTCAGGTGTGTGTGGAACCGATCTGATCCCCTTAACTTCTAGGTGAGGGTCCTCTATTTATGAGGAAATGTGTTGAGTCCGATGCCCTGACCACGTGGCGTATACCGAGTTTGCTGCAGTTGTGGATAAAGGGGGGTGCGGCCTGCAAGGCAAGCAGTGTTGCAAGCCGGAGGGCCGCGTACCCTAAGGTGGGATTCCGCGACCTATGATGAAGAGGACCGCACCCTAAGTGAGATCTGTCCGCGCCCTGAGTGAGGTTAGGTCGCGCCCCGTATGAGAGAATACATCCGCGGCAGGGTTCTATATTTGTACTATCAGTAAGCCCCCAAGCCGTAGTGCCAAGGGAGATCAATTGGGACTGCGACTAAGTAGTCTAGGTGCCGCGGCACTACCAAAGCGATGATTCGTCATCCGTGCTCCCTTATATATGAATTGTTTCTGGACGTGGACTTCATTACGTTTCCAAAACTTTTGAGAGCACATCGAGAGTGAAACTCTGCACTTTCTTTCTTGCACATTCCGGCGACTTTCTGAGGCGGCGTGTGGCGGTTCAAAGTGGTATGTAGCTGATCTTTGCGACTTTCTTCATTTCCAGGTGATTTTTCAACCACTATTTACAGTTTTCTTCCCTTATGATACTTTGCCTGGTTCATTTTCTAGAAATCTAGGCTTTTATTTGTTCGTTTTGCTTTTTCCACGTATGTTGCATATGAAATACGTATAACTGTACTTGATGTTCATGATCGAACACTCCGTATTCTGTGGGTTTGATTCTAAAAGTGATTAGATTTAGGTAATCAACTTGTTTAGGATAGAGGCCGCGGCATGGTAGGATTTCAATAATCATTTCCGTGAACTGGTACACTGCTTCATACCGTGCCAAATGGCCGCGGTCCCTCAAACTATCATTCGTGGCATCAAATCACCACCCTTAGTAGTCTAGGAATAGCTTTAAAACTTTCATGAACCCAAGACATTCATGTTAAATAACTATAGCTGCTGCTAGAGCATAAAGAGTGGACTGAAAATTTAGGAATGGCCATGGCCAGGAACGCCCTAAAAGCAATTCTATCTTATTACCGCGGCAGTCTATGTTCCTCTGATATGGATGTGACCGTGGCTTGTTGGGACAGTACGATCCCATTAGACATTTTTTGATTCAAAAATACCCTTATGTGGCTTCTTAAAGTCTTGCAATTCATACTGGCTGCGGCGCCTAACTGCGAACTCTGCTTTTCAGGTACTGCTGTAGCTATATGAGCTTTGACCCAGACGAGTTCCTGAGAGGCTTTTGCGCAAAGCATTTTTTTGGAACTTTCCCCCCGAGCTTACTTTTGTGCCCCCTCTAAGATCAGTTGGGCCCTGCAAACTAAAAGATTGCCCGAACTGCGTGATAATCGACTTAGACTCCGCAGACTCTGCATCTGGGAAGGATTCCCAATATCTGCCGATGGAAGAGGAAGCCAACTTAAGTACACATCCAATGGGTGTAGGAGACAATGCTGCGGCTCTTAGAAATAACTCAGGAGGAACATCTGGGAGGGCTGAGAGACCCCTGGCCACGCTTGATATCCGCGGCTCGATGACCCAAGATTGGGTCGAACACTTTGTTGAGGCCTTCGAATTTCCAGAAAATTTGACGTGCTCGGCCCCTACCCTGAACAAAAGACCGTGCACAGTTCTATTCGAAGATGGAATTTGCTTCCCGCTGCACGCCTTCATTTACGGGCTACGGCTACCAGTCCCAGTTCCTATCCGTCACCTTTTTTAGGCAATGAACCTGGCCCCAACACAGCTGGACCCTAATGGGTGGAGAGTCGTTCTCGCTGCAATTGTCCTTTGGGATAATTTTTTTAAAAAGGACATCACCCCTGCGGAGTTCTTTCACTTGTACCATCCAAAGGAGAACACAGTGAAATTCGCGGGGTACTACTACCTCTCTAGCTGCGGTAGGGATGAGTCCCTTTACACTGGGAGATCGACCAGTGTGAAGAATTGGAAGGTGAAATATTTCTACATCTCCGGTGAAGGCTGGGAGATGCATCCCGAGGAGAACGAAAGAGAGAGAACATATAAAATGCCGCGGCAGTGGGGGTCACCATCAAAACTAGGTATAAGATTATAGTCGCTTCCTTTTTATTTCACATGTAACTTCCACTAACCTGAATCGTCTTTTCTTTCTGCAGCCCTTGATAATCTGCATTAGAACAAGCGGCAGGAACAAAGGGTTGCTGAGGCCGCGAAAGTTTATGCTGAGCACAAGAAGTTTAGCACAGTCCTAACGTCAGCAACCATTTTTGAAGAAGGATTTTTCCCAAACAAATCCATTCCTCAACAAATGGGTGCGGAAGGTAACTAACTGCACCATAACTTTTACTCCGCGGTCGTTTATTCTCTTGAACCTGAACTCATGCCATTCCTTTTCAGGCAAAGAAGTTGACAGGGAGTTGCTAGAGGTGCAACTAGCGGAGATGGATGAGGACGCAGTCGTCCTAAATAATACTGTGCGTAGCAGGAAGAGGAATAGGTCCAAGTCCAAGGGACCTGCCGCGGCCCCCTCCGTAGAAAATAATGTTGCCCCAGCCGTGGTTGCTGCCGATAAGGCTATTGATCATGCCGCGGATCAGATGGTTAATGATGAAAACCCTACAGACCATTTTGATGACGACATCGGGGAAAACTTGGCCGCGGCTAGCCTGATGTCAACTGAAGTGCCCCTTCAATCATCCTCTCCTCCATCGCCAACTTTAGTGGCGATTAATGCGAACTTGTCACCTCCTCAATTTCGCGGAGAGTCTGGGCCAGATGGCAGACCAAGGCCTCAATTAAGGCAGCCTGACCCAAATTCTTCCTGGGACACTACCGTAAAGGCTGCGCGGAGAATAAAGCGAGCCTTGGATGCCACGGACCTTGAAAGGCTAGTTGGAGAAGATCATAAAGATCTGGAGGACTGTGGCCTCCATAGACTTCTGAGGGTATGTACCAGTTGTCATTTGACTTTGCATCTCATATTTTTCCATATTTTCTAACGTCTTTTCTTTCAGGCCGCCGATGTTATTGTGGTCCAGAAAAGGAAGTACGAGGCCCTGTATAGGTTGAAAGAGGTCGAGAAGAGTGCACATACCGCGGACTTACAAGCTGCACGGACTTCTCATTTCGAGGCAGGAAAAAGTCTGCTGTCGCGGACCTTCAAGCAGCCCATGTAGACCTTGAGAAATCCGTCAAGGCGAGGGAGGAAGTGGAGGAGAATTTTAAACAGGTCGTGGAATCCCTGAAATCTTCACAGGCCCAGACTGCGGAGGCCGCCCGTGTTGCAGAAATTTTAAATGCCAAGCTTGCCCTTCTCCAGCAGAAAGATGAGGAGCTAGAGGCCAAGTCCGCCCGGAAAGATGAAGATCATGCCGCGACAGTGAAAAAGCTGGAAGAAGATCATGGTGACGCCCTCCAGTTAGCCATAGATCATGCCGTGGAGTCATTCAAAGGCTCCAAGGATTTCTTCCTTATCAATAACAGGGCATACCTCCGCGGCTACCAGGAGTTGTGGCAAAGATTTATCAGGAGGTTCCCTGAGGCCAAGGAAGATGTCCTTGCCTGGAAGTTAAGCGATGCCGAACATCAAGAGTGCATCGCTGAACTAAAGGCCGCGGGAGAAGAGAGGGCAAGGCTCAGGGCCGAGGCAGAGGCAGAAGCCACGAAAGGAGAGATCGAGACTGTCGTGGGCGGTGAAGACGGTGATGATGATGACGACGCAGCCTCTTGAACTAATTTCTATTGCATCATTAATATAGGGCTGCGTCCCTCCCTTTTGTAATCATTGAACTTCTTTTGTGGCTGCGACCTTCATTATGTTACTCTATGGCTTATTAATACCAAGGCTGCGGCCATATTTTTACCATTACAAGTGACTGCTTAATGTATTCCTTGCTCTTTTATATTGCATGACTTACATTGCTTGCTATAATGAATTTTTTTACGTTACTGCCTCATCTCTGAAAATGCATCCGCGTCCCGACAGACGTAACATTTCAAGTCCGTGGTTAGAGGTCGATTTCGTAGTTTGATTTTTTGTCAATGTCTGCGTCCATACAAATGGTGTTAAATCCCTGGCATCGACTGCTGTGTCACATCATCTGCGTACAAGCAGCGGCTCGTTATTATGTCGCATCATGTAAACGTCTTTGCCTGACTGCCACAGACAGGATTTTAAGGCTAGGACTTGCTGATTGCATGGATCCCCAACTGCTTTCATTGCACCCGGTTGTCTGAACCGTTTTGTTATCCCATAATAACCAACATGGAATATGCAGAGAACTCTTTCCTTAGACTTGGAACAACTGATTCTCTTCTACCGTCGCATTCGACATTGTAGCTTTCTCATGATTCAAGATGTTAGTGCCTTACCATTTTCATGAATTAGTGGCTCCTAGAGCTCTGTAACCGTATCGGTGGGATGCGGCACATTATGGTTTATCTGAACAATGCGCCTATGTAGACGTATGTTGAAGTTTCCATGTCTTCTTGGGCTGGGTCATGTCACCAAGCCCTAACATGCGAGACACTATCAAGCCTCTCCAGGTTGGGTTATGTTATTAAGCCACCCACGGCTAATATGCGAGACACTATCAAGCCTCTCCAGGCTGGGTTATGTTATTAAGCCACCCACAGCTAATATACGAGACACTATCAAGCCTGTCCAGGCTGGGTTATATTATTAAGCCACCCACAGCTAATATGCGAGACACTATCAAGCCTCTCCAAGCTGGGTTATGTTACTAAGCCACCCACAGCTAATATGCGAGACACTATCAAGCCTCTCCAGGCTGGGTTATGTTATTAAGCCACCCACAGCTAATATGCGAGACACTATCAAGCCTCTCCAGGCTGGGTTATGTTATTAAGCCACCCACAGCTGCTGATATATATAGAGTCATCCTTGGCTAGATAGTATAAGCCTCCCGGCCCGATGACGCATCCCAAAGCAGAGCACGGGCATTGTAAGGCCCCGTGACTAATGAAAGCTCCTTTACTCTTCAGATGCTTTTATGAATATTATCATCATATGATAAGATGTAGTTGCAAATATATAAAGGTCGTAATCCCTCCATATGCGTATCCCGAAATAATAATAATCTTCCGAGATAATTTATTATCCTTCCTCTGGAATCTGTTTAAGACACAAAGTCTTTTTGTGAGATAGCAGGTTATGAAACCAAGAGAAATATCACATATGGAAAAATTTCCTAATTCATATGTTTATATATGTCTGCTTCAGCTAATGACTTTGTTAATAAAACATAAGGTCTTAAGTATTAGGGCTACAATTGAGCTTCATAAAACATAAACAGAAATAGTTGAAATTGGAAAGACTAAGGATGAGGTGCGGCATGTAGCCTCTGTCAGGTCCGGCTGGGTCCTTTATACATTCTTTAGGAATCGCCGCAGCATCCCTTGCCCAATTAGCCTTTCAAATTCATCTTTCAGAGCATAGCGTTGCTCTGTGTCATGGCCATGGTCCTGATGGAATTTGCACCAGGTAGCTTTATTCCTCTTGTGGGGTGGAGCTCTCAACTTTTTGGGCCACCTCAAAAGCTTATCCTCTTTTATGAACTCAAAGATCTCTTCAACCGGGAAAATCAATGGAGTATAGATACCCGACTTCTTTTCTGATTTCTCTGCCCTCCTTTTTTGACTCCTACTGGTTGATTCCGCGGCTTCTTTAACTGCCACGGAAGACAAAGCTTTTTCCTCCGAAACCGCGTCTATATTTTGAGAGGCCGTGACCTCTAACATTAGCACCCTCTGTGTTAGGTAATTGACCTGGGTCTGAAGTGAGGCATGGCTGTCATAGAGGTGATTAAGGAGATTGTACAGTTGCACAATCTCATCTTTGACTTCTGCACTCTGGATGGATTCTCCTTCCATTTCTGCTCTTGTTAGCCTTTATAAAGTATATAGAATCTGAGACGAAACTAACAGAAGTGAGTGATCACATGAATATTGGGAAGGGGAACTTGAACTGCTCCATGATATGCTGAAGAGGCCGCAGCAAGTATGGCACACAAGTGTACTGCCACTGCTCTTTAATGTTATTCACCAATGTCGAACGAAAGGCAACTTAAGTCCTTCCCACGATGATTTTGAACTATCGTAATAGATCCGCACCAGTGGGGGTCGCGGCCTGAGATGTTGTTGAACTTAGAGGCCTAACCCCAGTCTAGGCAGGGGAAAAATCCAAACTGATGTCCAAGACATTTTCTTCCTCAATTACGCGAGGGAAACCTACTAGGGTCCATTGATGAGAGAATTCCCTTGCGGTGCGCAATACGGCACAACTTCAATGATAACCCCTAGATCATAGGTAGATGGCAACAAAAATGGGAGTAAATATAGCCATTCCCTAATCATCTACCTTTTCGGGACTAAAGACCACCATGCCTTTTAGCATTATCTAGATGGAGTGCTATCATAGGGATATGTAAAATAGATCCAAAGTCATCAAATGAAGATCCAAAGACAGATCTAGAAATATAAAATACCCGCTGAAGGGGGGCGGATGTAAAGCGAAGCCCAATAACTAGTAACCGACCTATGATAAGATGATCAATAGGACCCTCTGGGGTCGAATAAGGTGTTTAAGAACTCATATGTGTGGAGAAACAAGATTGAAATACTTATTTTCCCACAAACGGCGCCAAACTGATGATACGGGAAATCGGCCATAAGACCTTCTCGTACCAGCAGGTCAAGAGTGATGTGTGCGTGTTAAACAAGTAAAGCAAGCAAGCAGAGAGAAGACAAGATATAGAGTGGTTTAGCCTCTAAAATAGGCCTACGTCCACTGTGTTGCCCCATTCCAATTATGTGCATTGCATTGTACAATATAATCATGCCTATAGAGGCGTACAACTATGAGAATAAAGGAGAGTACATGACAGTATTAGAGATTCCGGTGAGCCCGTGAGGTGGCTGTGATGCAGATCCTTGGCCTCAAAAGCCTATGTTGGGGTGATGTAGAAAGGATCTGTGTTGTAGTGCCTCAGGTGGGTGTGGAACTGATATGACCCCCTTAACTTCTAGGTGAGGGTCCTCTATTTATGAGGAAATGTGTTGAGTCAGATGCCCTGAGCACGTGGCGTATACCGAGTTTGCGGCAGTTGTGGATAAAGGGGGGTGCGGCCTGCATGGCAAGTAGTGTTGCAAGCTGGAGGGTCGCGCACCCTAAGGTGGGATGCCACGGCCTATGATGAAGAGGACCAAACCCTAAGTGAGATCTAGCCGCGCCCTGAGTGAGGCGCACCCTGAGTGAGGTTAGGCTGCGCCCCGTATGAGAGAATACATCCGCGGCAGGGTGCTATATTTGTACTATCAATAAGTCACTGCTGGATATGTAGATTGCAAAAAATGAGTCCAAGATCAGGACACCTTATTGGAGACCCCACACAGTCCCTGTATTGTGCTCGATACAGCGGGCCTGATTGGTTTTATTGTAACCATATAGCAGCAGCTAAACCTGCAATTTTAGGAACTTAGAGTAAAATTCTAGCTTGATTGGTTTTATGTAACTATATATTGGTTTTTTGTTTGTGCTGTTTTGATTTAGAGTTGGTTTATTTTGTAGCTATCAATGGGGTCTCCCTTAATAAACGGGACTAATTGGTCGGGATCATACTGTGATAGCATGCGTTCTACAAAGCTATTAATAACTATTTTGAATTCTGTTTGATGTAGTGGTCGAGATCATACTGTGAAACCAAGTGTGGACGAGATCATTTGCATACTACAAAGCTATTAAATTTGAAAGATACGAACTCATTGTTGCTTTATCATCCATTCTTACTGCTGAAAAGAAGCGCTCACCTGCTCGATCAAGTAAAACTCCGCCCCTAGAAATAGCTCAAATTTACAAAAAGTGAATTAGGGAATGCAAGAATTGTAGTAATGTTTAGAACATTATTTTACATCATATGTTAGGCCTAGGCCAAGCCTATTGTTTGTATTTTTATTATTTAGTTTGGTTAATTAGATGATAAATTCTGTTTGTCTAGGTAGTGACGGGGTTTGTAGGATGAGCAACACATGGAGAGATAAACAACATCCGTCTTTTATCAATTTCATATCCTATTTCCTCAGCGCAAATTCTTTCTGGTTAAATTTGTGCCAATTGCTCCTGTGAATAAATTACAGTGCTTAATCCATCTTCAACTTTTGGATGGTTCACCACTGACCTTTTGAAAATAATTATATGTAGGATTTCATTTTTAATTATGAAGGTTTGTCACTGGCCTTCAGTTTTGTGAAGAATTGAGATTGTAACAACACTGTGCCTATCTTCACATTATGCTTTCATAATTTGACCTTCTTTCTTTCTCATCTGACCCAGGCATACCCCTTAGTAAGTCAATGTATAGACATCAACTTGATACTTAAGCTATGATTAATACGTGGAATGAATTTAGTGCCTTTTCTATTATTACCCTTGATGTTTATTCGCAATAATGATTGGAGTTTTTACATAGTATATATTACTTATAATTTGGGCCAAATTATAATTTGTTTCAGGTTGTCATCTCCATGATGGTATCAAACTCCAAATCTGTTTTGTTTAAATAGTGGAGTCCAGTTTTAGATCTAAGGATTTCTAAGGTATGATTAAAAATGAAATATCAATTGTACTTTTGTCCTTATTCATGACTTAAATAATTTCCAAATGACTCTGTTTTGAAATAATTTAAGTTGTTTAACAGCTTAAGCATTTGGGTAGGGCCGTGATTCACTTGGTTTTCAAGCAGATACATTAAGTGTTAGTATGTCTCTCAAGTGTTCACAATTCCTAAGTGTGTGTATGCGTCATTTAGCAATTCCTATGAGTCTTAGACTCACTAATGTGGTAATTTTCTTTGATTGTTTAACTTAAATCTCCACTAATGTGGTATTTTTCTATTCTTTAGATTTCTCTTAGTGAGCAGTGTTGATCCAGCGAGAAGTGTTGTCCAGGGAGCAGTGGAATTGATCCCCATTGGTATGGGGATTGATTTGGTATGTGCATGATTGTCTTTCGTGTTGACTTATGATGGTTAATATGCCTAAAACTACTTATTTCCTCTGTTGGTGCTGACCGAATACCAATTTTATGTAGACTGGTACCCAAGGTGTGTATTGTAATTATGTCGGAACTGAAGTGGAGTTCAATGGAACTAATCATCTCATACTGAAGGAAGATGACATTATTGGTAATCTTGAGGCAGGTGATGTTAAGGATTTAAAGCCCTTGAATGACAAAGTGCTTATCAAGGTTTGTCACCTTTTTTACTTTGGATCACTTTTATTTAATTTCATACCTTTTTTACTTTATATCGTTTGGTTTAATGGGAAATGTGAGAACTAACAAATACTCTACTAATAAGGATCTTTTACACATGATGTTCCTATGGCTCGGATCCAAAGGCTATTACCTTTGGATCAAACTTATGGATAAGGTCACTAAGTGCATCTCACCGAGTGTTGGGTCTTAGATTGCCAAGTCGACATTTCTGATATCAAAGCGAAAATGGAGTAAAAGCCAGCCGCACCAACTGTTAGGGCTATACATTTTGCATTCCACAATTAATATAGCTTAGCTTGACCATAATTATTACATCATTTTGATTACTTTTGTTGAAGTACTTATAAATTTTAGCTTCTTTTAGATCAATTTTTACCCTATGAGCTTCTTGTTTAATGCCATAGAGGAATAAGGATCATAAAGATATCAAAACACGATGGAAGATGAAGGAGTTCAAAGGTCATCAACTGACAAACAGAGAATAATAGCAGCTCGCTGAAATTAAGGGACCATCCGAATGCAACTCTGGGACCGACTAAGAAAGCGACGAATCCTGTGGATAAGGCTGCTAAGCCTGTGAAGTTTCTGCATGCAGCGATGCTAGTTGATGTGGCGTTGATGATGTAGATGTGGTACGATAGGCTGTTTATGGTGTCAGGGGTGTTTAAGAGTGGGGATCCCATGAAGAGGGTCAGTCATTCGTAGCAGTAAAAGGATAAATTCACATACCCGGGGCTCGAAATAAGGTATGAATTTATTATAACTCTTAATCTTCATTTGTTCACAATATACCTGGTCCATCTACTATGATTTAGTTTCCGTAACTTAGTCTAACTTTGATTGTAGAAATCATTTATCTAAAATTTAAGACAAACTTCATGGTATATAATTTAGGGGTTTTGTAAATTTAGGACTTATTGTAATATGCATTTTGAAAATAGGACAACAAACATTTTATTTATAGTTTTAGTCCCTATTTTTAAATAAAGCCACTGTCACGGACCCATAGTCATAAAACGTTAACCAATCACAACATGCCACGTGTCCCTTTAATTTGAAAATATGGACTAAAAATGAAAATAAAATGTTTGTTGTCCTATATCCATAATCAATATTATTTTAAGTCCTAAAAGAATATAATATATATAATTTATCTATGTATGTACACATAATTAGAGAGGATAATTGAATATGTTCTACGAGGCTGAATTTTTTAGTTACAATCATACACCATATCTCTGTAATGTATAGAGCAAACACCATATGCTTGATATTATGTCACTCTATGTACATATGGGAATTTAATGGCACATTATGAATGTATGGAGGTTGACAAACACCATGTGTTTGATAATATGTCAATTTGTGTTCATCGATGACGATCTTGGAGTAGTATGACTTCAACTGCTTCTTCACTACCATTTTAGGTAAAGTAGAGAGCCAAAATGCAAATGCAATGCAAGCCTATGAACCTACAAAACGCTGGTCACATATTCATGCACCTCAAATTGGATACAATATATTAAAATATGTTTGTTTTTATGTTAAAGAGCTTCTATTCTTCTATGCCCAATGATGTGGAAAGTATTTTCTTTTATCATCATGTTATCTTGGAAATCTATATTCCACACTGCAATTTTCTATGTTTATCATTATGAAATAGATTTGAATTTGATTGGTATTGACTTATGTTTCAAATATATCCAAGCTCAATTATCTGACCTAACATTGTTTTATTTCTACTCATGTACTGAGTTTTGATGACTACAACGTGGTACTCAAAGTTGACAGTTAAAAAAAGACTGATCACAAGGGTCAGGCATTGAAGGCTACAAAGGTTGATAAATTGGGTTCAACTACGTTCAAAAAGAAAACTAAGAAGACCAGAACAACAGTTACCTTTTGCCGGCAAAAAAAATTGGTCTGCACTCATTGGTCCAATCAAAGTATGGAACCTACCTCAGTTCAGTAGTAAGGAGGCATTCCCTGGTACATTCCTTTAGGTGGATCTCTATGTACATGTGAAATTATCTTGTAATTTTCTTTAAATACTATTTTTTTGTTCCTATAAATACTCCATTGATATGTTTGGATAATCTCCACTAAGCATTCTACATTTGATTACACCTCAAATTATCACCGTGCCGATTTATTTATGTATGGTGTTTAGAGGGAAAGGTCCTTCCCTTTTGGGCCGGTTGTGGGCGAGGAGGGATTCGAACCCCCGACACCGTGGTTCATAGCCACGTGCTCTAATCCTCTGAGCTATAAGCCCCACCCCGTCTCCACTGGATCTGTCCCCGGGAGTAGCCTAAAAAAAAGGGACCTTTCCTCTCCCCAGCCATTTTGGGTTAAGAAGATGCGACAGTGCCTTTCTCTCTATAAGAG
Organism: Sambucus nigra; assembly: GCA_949130495.1. Taxonomy (NCBI): domain Eukaryota; kingdom Viridiplantae; phylum Streptophyta; class Magnoliopsida; order Dipsacales; family Adoxaceae; genus Sambucus; species Sambucus nigra. The sequence goes on along the minus strand of OX422212.1, from coordinate 447,859,337 downwards.
CGATGCATTCCGAGGTGTGAAGTGGGAGAGAAGGGATGTCATAATTGGGGTTTTTAATAAGACGACCTTTTGATTTTTGATTTTTTTTCTTTTTCCTATTGAAAAAGTAATAAGAATGGGATGTGTTAAGCTTTTTATCATCCTGGAGTCGAGCTATTTCCGCAGGACATACCCTATAGTATCGTCATCATAGTAGAGTTTAACCACCAAGTTCGGGATGGATTGGTGTGGTTCCTCTATGCCTAGGACACCAGAATATCGAACCAAGAACGAAGAAAGGCATGAGAGAAAAGCATATTGGCTAGTGATTGTGAGGTCCCATACAACTAATGGAATATTTTGTAGGCATTTCAATTAATGTTGGGTATGCCTTTTACTATTGTTGCCTCAAAAAGGTGAATTCAATTGTTGTTGCTAGTTCAAAAAGATGAACTCTATTAGTGGTCTCAATTTTAATTATTCATGAAATATGGAACCCTTAAAATATTTTTTTTATCTCAGTTCCAGTAGAAAACTACTGATGTAATCATTCTCAACTACTGATGTTAAAAATTTACCTTTCTTTTAGATAGGTATCTTCTATTGATATTATTATGATGTTTTGTATGAGTTCCCATACCTGTTTGATTATTTTCTTTTAATTATTTCACGTGGATCTTTTTAACTTACCCTGACATTTTCAGTCGATATGGTAATTATTATCTTCAAAGTGTTATCTGGGATCACATATATATGGTCAATAAAGCACTTACTTTAGGGTATTGATTTTCATCCAACATATGTAAGGGATAAGACCGTTTTTATGCAAGAATTGATTCGCAATTAGAAGCCAAGTGATGATTCGCATGGAAAATGGATCCAACTCTGGGACGTATACACGCGGTTGAAATTTTATTTCATCGTGTTTGATCATCTCCAACAGATTATTAAAACGGTATGTTAACTGATTAGACACATTGTATAAAAAAAATAGGCCCTCCAAGTATATCTTAAAATGTGTAAAATTTCTATGTATTTTGCACAAACAAAATATACAGCTAATGTTTCCAATTCAAGTATACAAAATACATTGTTTAAGAAACAATTATACAGAATATATGTAGTTCACTTATGTGTATTTTGTACCATTTCAGATGATAAAATGTACATTGCTTAATCCATTGTCAGTCGTATGGGAGGTATGCATGAATTGAGTTATCATAAACTAATGCAATATCATATAATAATGTCATATAAGTGAATTCATATGCTTCTTTTGATTGTGTTTTCTTTATCGATTATGTTTTCTGTGTGCAGAATCCGTTACTTTATTTGAACGTTCAAATTCATTTAGCATCAATCAGTCAAGGGAATTACCCCTCTTTTCAAGAGGAATGCAGCCTAATGTTTGCGCCAAAGTTTCATGATCAGTCATAAATTTGGGGTCAACTTTAGCATTAATGTTTGCGCCAAAGTTTGATGAAAAGAACATCAGTGTCTCCTCAGCCATTCCTAAAAATGGGCAGAACATCAGTTTTTCCTCAGCCTTTCTCTTCTGGTGTCACAATTGCACCGAGACTAATTCCATCTAATGAAGAGAACAGGGTATCCCAGCCTCAATCTCAAGTAGGGGGAGATCAGGACATGTACGACGACCGACTGCACTGTAATTAGTGATAATATGAAAGAACATGAATTGACAATTGAAAGTGGTGGTGTTATCATCCCAAGTGTATACTCTCAAGGGTTGTTGAATACCCTTTCACAAGCATTTAAGAGTTCTGGAATGAATTTGTCACATGACAGCATGTCCTTACAAATTTGATCTTGGGAAGGGACAAAACAGTAAAATGAATTCTTCAACATATGCTATTAAGGATGATGTTCCCTCTAGGTATCAAACTATGGCACGTTCTAGAATTTCAATCACTGGGGATGAATCTGACCAAGCTCTCAAGAGGCTCAAAAGAGGGAGAAGCTAATACAAAGTCTACATTATTCTTCCCCTAATTTTATTTACTCATTTTTTAAAGGTCACTTCTACTCGCTTGATATCTAAACCTACTGTACATGCAGTTTTATCCACTTTTTTTCCTAGGAAACATGTAATATTTGATATTTATTGTTCATTCCTACAGAGGCTTCCATTATAATGTGAGAAGCTGCTCTTTTTTTCCCATGTAAGGGGTCATTCCATCAATGCGATGCTTTCAACATTGTGTTCCAAACATGATTTCCATGCAATACAGGAGACTTTATATATAAAAAAAATGGATATTTTGGATATTTTCTTAGGGATAAACAATACTATTTCATACTTTAGATACGACTTTATAGAGATTTCCATGTAATACGATTTCATACTTTGAATATTTTTGCCGTGCATTCAGCCACGGGCATTCCGCTAGGTACACCCATGACCCATATATATATATTTCACATTATTCCGATAGGTACACCCATGACCCATATCATATTCTAACCATACGTGGCACATAGCGCTCGAGCCCTACGCATAATTAATTCTTCCTTTTATTTTCTCAATTATTGCAAGTTCTTAGGTACTTCTCGACTCTCGAAGTGTTTCACTTTGATAAATATAAAATCTATAGGTGCACACTCTCTACCCTACTGGTCCAAGTCATCCTTAATTCTCATAATTGGCATAATTTAACGTACGCACGATCTCCACCCCATTTTATACACTCGTGAACCCATGGTTAAATCTCATACAAAATCGTACTACTTGAACCTTGTCTACAACCTTCCTGATCCTTCCCAACTCTCATCATACTTTTTAAGTTATGTCTATGGGTCCTTATACATTAACATTTAAAAAGGAAAGAAGGTTCAATTTCCAAGAGGAGTCGATCGATCAACGAAAATGGTCGATCGATCGACATTCAAGGTCGATCGATCGATCTGTTATTGGCCAAAAAATTATGCAAATAATTCCTACGGGTTTCTTCAATTTTAATCATCAAAACCTCCATTAAAATGTACCCAAATCCCAACCAAACATCACAAACATTATAATAACAGTTCTGAACGATTTCTAACAGAAAATCTAATTTAAATCCTTAAGAAATCATCATTAAATGGAAACACTTTATGATTTGATCTCTAACCCTAGTTTACAATATTAATTCAAGAATCAAAATGATATTTGTAGATTTAATTATTTAATCATCATTAAAAATCATGATACATGTTATACATGTGATAAGAATACCAGCCTAACATGATTTCCATTCTAACATTTAAATTCTAGTCTTCTAATTACGTCAAATTTCCATAAAAACTTGTAATTTTATTTCCTACTCTAACATGGATGAAATATCAACTCAAGAACAACAATATAGATACTTTCCTGGAAATCAAAGGTCTGATCCGACGACTTTTAGTGGTATAGGAACGATCCCCTTCTTCTGATCTACGCAATTGGTGGTGGAATTGGTGGGAATGGTGTAGGATTGATGGTTACCCCCCTTACAAACCTTCTCTCTTCTCCCTTCTTTAGCCTCTCTACAAATCAAGTGTTTCTAACCCTCGAAGAATCTGTCTCCCATTAGATATAACCTTATGATTTTCATCATTAATTAAGGCCTAAAATTGGGAATTACCAAAATGCCCTCCCGGGTTGCCAATTAGGCCTAAAATCATCCAGAGACCCAAACTAAACCCCTCGGGTACACTTTTTTGACTATCTCGGCCCTTGCGAATGCATTGGCGCACTTGAAATGACCATATGGGTGAATTAGTATTTCTTTTCTTTTTTTTTATTTTCTTAAATTAGTCCTGACACGATTGACACGCGCGTGCCAACATAATTTCAATAATTGTCGTATTATTCACTCGCGATAATTTTAATAAATCCAATCTCATATATTACTTTACTCATTAATTAATATTCAACATAATTCTAATCAATAATTACTAACTCTCATCACGCTAGTAAATATTGAATTTAAAATCCGGATTAATATTAAATTAATTTATCCTAATTTAATTTAATAAATCCCATAATTAAAGGTCATAAAAATACGAGGTATTACATACTTCTCCACTTACAATGGAATTTCGTCCTAAAATTCGGAAAAAGTATACCAGATGAGAACAACTCCGTTATATGTCACGCATTGCATCCTCGCGCTCACGAGTAAACTACTCCGTACCGCCCATACATTACGCTGTCAAATACACCTCACTAATGTTCGTTTTAAATTCCAGGTTACCCTGTCACGTAGGTTCTTGTCCAAGACTTATCGTTTAAGTTTCACTACTCAAACATATTTAGATATTCGTTATGTAGCCTTCTACTATTCTCACCTTAGTAGTTTAATCGTTCTTTAGATACCTACAATCTCGTCTTGCGACAATCGCACACAAGTACGTCATTTGTGTTGTGTATATTATACACACATTATATACTCTAAGTATCAACCCATCTCTGATTTTCACAATAGGACTTGGTCCCCCACAAATAGCTAACAAGCATGAAAACGACAAGGCTTACCGTGCCATACTCAACTAGAATTATGCCCAAAAGTGAACTTATATGAGTTATTGTACACAAACTCAACTAGTGGAAGGGATTACTTTCGGCCTCCCCTAAGATTCAAGGGTACACATATAATTTATTTTCCCAATATCTGATTATTCTGCTTCTTCTTCCCATTCATTTTCAGATAAGAGGCCGTACTTAAACACACTCGGTCCTATGGCCTCACCACCACTCTTCCAAAATTAAAAGAGAAGGATCTTGTCCCAATCGGACACAATATTAAACGGTACCCTATATAACCTTACTATCTCGGTTATAAAGATCTCGCATATTGTCCCGTAGTATGATCAGTCCTAACTACCATAACGTGAGCTACTTTGGTCAACCAATCCACTATCCCCATATAGTATCGTGACCCCCTTGGCGATAAAATCCTTAGGAATTCATTCTCATTACTACTTAGGAATTTCTAATGTTTGAAGAAACCCCAACTGGTTTCAGATGGTCCACCCTTTACAAAACGACAGGTGACCAATTGTAAAATGGATTTTTTTAATCTTTCTCTTCCTTAAATAACATCACCATGGCATATATGACACGATACATCTTAGTTTCTCTCAAATGTACCTCAAATATTGGTCCATGTGACTTTGTCTCACCGCGTGTCACAAATCCTTCCCCTTGTTCTAAAGATAGTTTCTCATGAAACGTAAGCCTCTAATAAATCTAACGAAATAGGCTTCAACTTCCTTAGTTAAACGTTATCGAATTCACACGACAATTATCATCTATTGCTCGATACAAAACCATCCTCGTGGGCATTTTAGGAGTGATGGTCCTAACAATTATAAATGATCGAAACTAAAAAGATACACGCGGTGTGCTACTATGATAAAAACTAACAAAAACCATCAATAACGAGTATAGAGCCTCTGATTTCCACAATTTAAATGAATAAGTTCATAATCCTTCCATGTCCATAATATTGATTACCTTAAAGTTTCTCTCAAACACAAAATTCTCCAACTAAAATTTCACCACTAGATCATACATCAAAATACCTTCCAAATATATGCTTTAAAACAATTCTCCAAAATAGTCCATAGCATCCCAATCCACACCAACCTACCCCTTACAAGAAAATACGAGAAAGTACACAATATAGAACAAATAGATGCTCAAATATAGTTAGGACGATGAAAAAATCGCAACAATATGAATCGCATGTAAAAATCAAATGTATAACTCAAGCATTATATCAATTAATTTCTCAACCTCTCTCTCTCTATATATATATATACCTTATCCTAAATGTCCAAATGTGGACAAAATCAAGATTTAGTCACTTAGGGCACCCATACACGCTATGTCTCGTGCATTAATACACAATCCATATATAATTCTCTAAAATCAATCTTCACATCAGGATTAGGCGACTCTACTAGCCTAAAGTCACAATAGAATTATCGATTCTGATTATATTCTCATGTATGCACATTTGCCAAGGTAAAAAACCCATGTACTAATATCCAAACCTATATCTAACTCCCGACGTTTGCTAGTTTCATGTGTGGGGTGTCTCGCAAAGAGAAATCCCAACATTGAACCCCCCCGATACACTACTTCCTAACATTGTTGGTCATCGAGATTCGTAAGGTCCTCAATCCATTATATGTACCTTCCCACGATCTTCGTATGCTAAAATAAAAGTCTATGCGTCCACTCTTATGTCCCAAAAAATAGCATGAAGCATGGCATTCTCACTATCCCAATTCTCTGTGCTATATATATAACGAGTTTTATCATTTTCTCAGTACATAACACGATATGTCCTCAGTCACATCTAAATAAATCCCTACGCACTGGGATTACGTATAATAGACAACTTACTCCCTGAAGTCTACGATATCATGAAATTATCATATATATGTATAGATTTATAGAGGCCCAACCCTATTTCAGGTGGCACCTCATCAAACTAATAATACTCACCCAGAGTATCCAGCATGATAGTCTTATCATTCAATCTTCTATAATTCAAACATTCGGTAATTAATCACTACACATTAACATAATAAAATAGACCTTGCTAACTCAATAAAATAATAATTTATAACGATAAAATATGCCTTTAGTGCCCACCCGCCTCACTTACGGGTGACATCCAAAATCCTCATTACCCATGATAAATACATTAATAACCAAACTATTAAAACCAATGTACCCACTAAACTCGACTCGCACGCGAATTTTAGTGTTAACTAATAATATATGTATTAGGACACAACCATGTCATTTGGCCTAATCCTTTTCTCGTGAGGATGAAAAAAAACTTCATCAGGCTCACCCAATTGTAAGGTCCCAGCAAGTAGCTGCCAACACGACCCATGAACATCCGTAATCTTTATACATCTAGGATTTCATCTAATATTTGTCCCATCCCCATTATGGGCAAATTATTCGGTTTTGAGGAATACACACCCATCACTGAAATGTTGGCCTAACATCTCTAAGCCTCACTTATGGCTTTACTGGCCACCCTATTTCTTTCGGGGACCCAATGACCCTGAGGATTTAATATGCTATTATTATCGAGGACCCCTCTCAAGTTGTAAATTCTTGGGCCCAATTCTTCCTCTAAAGATCTCACCCCTCCGGTTTTTATACCTAACTGGTATGCTTTACCATTCTAAAAGTTTATCGGTTGCTCTTCTCCATGTGGGTACCTTCAACACTGGTGGTCCCATTATCTACACATAGGGGAAACATTTCGAGCCATTTCATGTCACTGGTCCCACTAACCATTTTGGAAAGTCCTTCCCTCAGACTGGTAGTCATAGCTCTCAATTGTTCTCCCGTTATCCCTTTGGCTATGTCGGCCCTTCATAACTATTGTTGTCCTCTACAGCCCTGATTGACTTCATCGTCACTTGTAGGAAGTTAATCAATCGAAATTATCTAAATGAGTTTCCTATTAGACATATCCTATTGTGGTGTTTCACTAACACCGATAAGTTTAGTTTTGCTTTTCGGCCAAATTCTATAACCCTTCTGAGTAACTTATTCTTGAAGTGCTGAAGTAACTTGCAAACGTATAACCTTAATGACATCAACAGTAGTTATCCTAGCTGGATTTCTCATTCATTATGCAATTCAATCTTTCTTTCATGATCGGTCTCTAGATTACCCACTGTGCCAACTTGCAAAATTTCCCTTGTATCTTTGTTATAACATCGAATGGAAGACCTCACGGTCAAATCGTACCCAAATTTCTCTTTAAATTTCAAACACACTTCTTTATGTGTGGTGATTGACTCTAATCCCTTTATGTCATTCCTAAGATCTACAAATTTAACTCGATTTTTAATTTTGAGTGTCGCTGCCCTCAACACTACACATTTCCCTTCGCACTTTCGAGTTCCATTGGCATGTTACACTTTCTCTCTTTCTTCTTTGCGTCTTCACCACTGATTTTTCAAAAGAGTCTCTCCGATTTACCCCTCGTCGACTATGCTAAGTGATCCAAAAATTGCTCCAACATTACCTATGGCTGTGCCGGGGGAACCCTTTATTTCTGAGTGATGATTCTATTATTACTTGCGTAGAAAATACTCATGGTGACATGTATCACGACCACCACTCCCAGATTAATCTATGTCTTCTGTCGGGCTTCTTCTCTTGTAGTCCTTCTTACTGCCCTCGTTGTTCGTCCTATAAGTTTCGGTGCTCGAAGTACAAACAATTTTGTATAATGACTCACATCAATTGTCATTCATGGAAGGAGAACGTAAGTCGCATACATAAGGGAAGACAACAATCCTATAATAAGGATCTACATCAAAGAACGCTATGCTGAAATGTAGAAAGTTGTATAGAACCGAAGGACACTAGAACTGGATGCTCTAATACCACATGTGACGCCCGGCCTAATTAAATACCGGGTAATCATTACTTTATTAAATTATAACAAAGTATCCGGTTGGATCAGTCTTAGCATCAATGTCGAAAAAACATTTTCTTTATTTACCGCCTAATAATAAGTGTCAAAACATTTAATTTTATAGATTAATTTCCATAGTTATAGGTTTATATACATAAACCATATTATGAACACAAATAATAATATTGAATACCAAACCATCCAAGTGGAATAAATAGACTAGATTAATCATTTTAATTAAATATTTCAAATCGAAGGACAATGTAATAATTAAAATAATTCCAACTAAAATTGAATACTGAAATAATAAAGAGTACAAATTCTCTCTGAACTAAGTAAAACTGAAAATGGGTGACACATCCCCCTCTAAAATGACTAAGTGAAGAGTTGAGATGATAAGGATGAAGTCGTCTAAATGGAAAGACCTGCAACTCCCATACTAGCTACAACACGTTAATAGTTCGAAGATTTAATTCTGATGCCCTTGTGGCTGGACACCTGTAATATATATATATATATATATATATATACACATACACACACACACACACAAGAGAGAGAGAGATAGGGGATGACAAGCAACGGGTTAGAGCCCGAGTGTAAAATAGTTTTAAAAATAGTTTAGCAAGTATATAAAATGCTTACCAGTTGATATAACATAGATGTTAGTGCCTCGACACTCACTTGTGAATTCTCAAATCTCAACTAGTGTGCACGATTTACGTAACAATGAATTAATCGAGATACAGCTAACCCAGTGAACTAGTCTAACCCATTTTCCCCTCACTAATTCTGATTCACGTGATCGGATAATTATAATTTATATATGATAACCTTTTATTATGGATTTACCAAGCCAAATATGTACACCTCAATACAACCTTAGGTTCTGAACCACTTAATTTATTTAATATTAATTATTCAATTACATCTTCTTATAGGCATAGTAGATGATTCACAGGTACATATGTTTAAGACTCATAATATATATACTAATTGGACACCCCACATAAAATCTATGTTGCTGCCACACTCTGCTACCAAGTCCCCGTATCTCTCGTACAAAAAGGGAAATACTATTTCGGAATCACTCTCGATTTGTATTAACACAAAACACACATATTAGAGGCGAAGCATAGTTCCCAGCCACTAAGAGGTTAGCACACACCCTCACGTCTCATTGGACCGTCTGAATATCATTCTCAGATAGCTTGTACCAAGGATACTATGTTCTAGGGTACGAGTCAATATCCCCCATAAAGGTCACATTAGAATAAGACTGTCCTGACGCGGAAACTCCTGTGATAGCAAGTAGTGCGGGTATGATTAAACACAAATAGTCATATAGTAAAAATATATCATATATACATATTCACATTATTCTGATAGGTACACCCACGACCATGTCATATTCTAACCATAAGTGGCACGTAGCGCCCGAGTCTTATGTATAATTAATTCTTTCTTATATTTTCTCAATTATTTCAAGTTTTTAGGTACTTATCGACTCTCGAAGTGTGTCACTTTGATAAATATAAAATCAGTAGGTGCACAAGTTATACCCTACTTGTCCAAGTCATCCTTAATTCTCACAAGGCCTATTTTAACCTATGCACGATCTTCACCCCATGTTATAGATTTGTGAACCGACTGTTAATTCTCATACAAAATTGTACTGTTCGAAACTTGTCTACAACCCTACTGGTCCTTCCCAAGTCCCATCATAGTATTTAAGTTATGTCTAAGGTTCCATATACATTGGGGTTGAATTTACGTCTAAAAAGGAAAGAAGGTTAAATTTTAGGAGGAGTCGATCGATCGATGGAAAGGGTCGATCGATCGACATTCAAGGTCGATCGATCGATCGATCAGTTATTGGCCCAGAAATTCTACAAATAAGGCCTACGGGTTTCTTCCATTTTAGTCATAAAAACCTCCATTAAAATGTCCCAAAATCCCAACAAAACATCACAAACTTTATAGTAACAGGTCTGAACGATTTCTAACATAAAATCTAATTTAAATCCTTAAGAAATCATCATTAAATGGGAACACTTTATGATTTGGTCTCTAACCCTAGTTTACCATATTAATTCAAGAATCCACATGATATTCCAGATTTTCATCTCTAATAATCATTAAAATTCGTGATAAATGTTCTACATGTGATAAGAATACCAGCCTAACATGATTTTTATTCAAACATATGAATTCTAGTCTTCCAATTACATTAAATCTCCACACAAACTTAGAATTGTATTTCCTACTATAATATGGATGAAATATCAACTAGAGAATAGCAAGATAGATACTTTCATGGAAATCAAAGGTCTGATCTGACGACTTTGAGTAGTAAATGAACGATCCCCTTCTTTCGATCTATGCATTGGTGGTGGAATTGGTGGGAATTGTGTAGGATTGATGGTTCTCCACCTAGAAACCTTCTCTCTTCTCCCTTACTTAGCCTCTATTCAACTCAAGTGTTTCTAACGCTAAAAGACTCTATCTCCCATCAGATATAACCTTATAATTTTCTTCATTAATTAAGGCCTAGAATTGGGAATTACCAAAAAGCCATCTCGGGTTGCCGATTAGGCCTAAAAATGTCCCGATACCCAAACTAAACCCTTGGGTACACATTTATGACTATCTCGACCCTTCCAGACACATTGGCGCACTCAAAATGACCATATGTGCGACTTAGAATTGATGTAATGCTTTTTATTTCCTTCAATTAGTCCCGATAATAGTGACGCGTGCATCCCGACTTAATTTCTATAACTGTCCTATTATTCACTCGCAACAATTTTAATAAATTCAATCTCACATATTACTTTACTCATTAATTAATATTCAACATTATTCTTATCAATAATTACTAACCCTCTGCACACTAGTAAATATTCAATTTAAATTTCGAATTAATATTAAATTAATTGATCCCAATTTAATTTAATTAATCTTATAATTAAGGGTCATAAAAATACGGGGTATTACACCTATTAAATAAGGGTTTCATTCGTCCCAGCATATCACCTTAGGTATCACTAAATTGTCTGCCAAGAAGAAAAACTTGTTGACATATATTGAAGAATAAGTATCCCTTTCATTTACAAGGTTTGGGGATATTTTCTAAAATTGACCTTTGGTCTGGGTACCATTAAATACAGGTCCATTAAGAGGAAATTAATAAGAAAAAAAATTCACGTAGTATGAAAACTTAAATTTATTAGTCTTAGTCATTCCATTTAGGTTGAAAACTGCTCCTAACACATTCATGTACCTGATAGACCAGAATCAATCGTATTTTGTTCGGTTGATTGCCATGTTTGCAGCTGACAATTTGATTTAACCAGCATTAAACGAGGACCACGTGGAGAATATACGGACATCATTACAAGTGCTCTATCATAATCAACATTATGTTATGTTTAGAAAGTGTGAGTTATGTGCGGATGAGGTTATGTTCATGGAATATTTTGTCTTAAGTGACGGAATAGCAGTTGATCCCTATATGTTAAAGCACTATTGAACTTAGAACATCCAAGGAACATGAAAAAAATAATAATATTTTTAGGGCTATTTGGGTATTACTTATGGTTTTTTCATATCTTTTGTATTCTAACCTTGCCTTTGACACTCAGAAAGATCTCCATTTTTAGTGGATTGAGGAATGTGATGGTGGCTTTCAAGAATTGAAGACATGATTGACTTATGCCTTAGTACGTGTTCTTGTAAAATGAGGAAAAGGGTATGTGATATATTATGATTTATCTTGGGCAGGTTTGGGTTTTGTGTTCAAAAATTAAGACTGGGTTGTAGACTATTCTTCTCAATAACCAAAGATTCATGAGTGGAAATAGCCCACTAATGATTTAAAACTTGCAGAGGTAGTGATCGCACTGAAGATTTGGAGATAATATTTATTTGGGGAAAAACCTAGTTACTTTTGGATCATAAGATTCTTTAGTACATCTGTGGTGACAATAATTATGCAACACAAATAGATAAGAGAAAAACAATCACCAAGCAAGAATAAGGAAGGTGAAATGGCAGTCACACAACAAAGGATGTACGTGGTTCAGCAAAGATGTGCCTACGTCCACGGTGGTGCAGTTAGTGTTATTTCTATATACTCCAGAGAGTTGTTATAGAGAATACAACTTGTCCTTTGCCCCGGACCTAGGGTTCAATATATGCATGTTCATTTTAGTAAGTGGGGGTGTTGGACTCCCCCACGTTTTCCATCTCTCCCTAGAACCTCTTTTAAGGGAAATGTGGGAGGAGACTGGATCATGGCCAGTTAAGAGATGGGGGGTCTGGACTTTGGGCCGTCAACATTGGGGTACTCGTCCAGGCCCATCATTCTAATTTTGAGTACCCACAATTACCCCTAAGTTTTTTGGGCCATACCTTGGGCTCAATAAATTTAAATGATTTACCATAATGGTTTTTTTCATACATTGTGTAACTCTTCAAAAGTTAGGAAACTGATTCTGGCGGCACCCACTTCGTGGTTTGTGTACCATGATTAGCAATACTTAAAGGTTTTCTAGAGTAGTCACTTTTTGACCGTAGTTTCAACCTTCTCAGCATTCTTCCATTTCCTATGAGCTCTAGCGATTCACACTTTCTTCTCTCAGTCTCCATTCTCATTGCTTCCTTGTTATTTGGGCTCGTGATTCTTCATCGTTCGAGTCAAACTTCCATCTTGTAAGTCTCCTGTTCCTTCTCTTTGTACTTTTTCTTTGAATTTGTAGTTTTCTAGGGTTTTCCAATGGCAAAGATTGGGAATAGGTCAATACCAAAGTTTAGAAAGTTTTATAACATCCCATAGTGGGTAGAGATTGAGTGTTGTGCCTCCCCCTAGAAATGTTAGAGAGATAGAGGATGCCCATTATATCCATGTTTTGTTGCTTTCCAAGGGGGGACTCACTTTTCCTCCCAACAATCTGTTCTTGCACTTCTTTGGTTATTTCAATATTATTCTTGCACAGTGTTCGCCCAATGTGTTGAAGATAATTAATGGCATCCATAGAATAAATCAGTTATATGTTACCAAGTTAGGGCTTGCCGAGGTCGGTTTTTGCTACACTTTCTCTCGAACTAGCTCTGGTGTCCTCTATCTCAAAGCTAGGAGCCTTGACAGGGTATTGGTAGTAAACCTACCTGATTCCCATAAGGACTATTGGTAAGAAGGTTTCCTTGTTAGAAACTGGCAATTTTCTCCCCAATTTAAAGGGTCGGGGTCTGATAGGTTCTCTGTTCCCTTTTATGGGGAAGAATACATAGGTAGACTTTGCTCAGCTCTTTTAATTTTTGTTGATTTTTGATCTTTCTGATTTTCCTCTGTTTTTTCTTCAGTGAGGTCGAAGAACTTGGAACCTGCTCTCAACGAGGTTCATCTCTCTGAATTGGTCAAGATTTGGAATATCAGGGAGCCTTTAGTTGACAGTGAGCATCCTTGGTCTGCTACTTTTTTTCTCGAATACAAGAATGTTGGCTCTAGTTTTATAGCAAGGTTGGTGGATAGTATCCCTGAGTTTGATACCTCTGAAGAGACTGCTGTGGATCCTATCTAGTTGGACGAGGAGGAGAGCAGCTCTGAAAGCGATATCGCAGGTGGTGTTGGTGGCAATTTGGGTGAAGGGAGATCTAATAGTAGCAGTTCCTCTGATCGTGGGGAAGTTTCTGAAGCTCGAGAGTCACTGAGCACATCTAGAAGTTTGAGCGAGGATATGGTTCCTCCAAGGAAGAATTTAATTCAGGACAATGATGATGAAGATCACGTGCTCCTCGCTCAGAGGTTGAAGAAGCAGAAGTCTAGCTCTGGGGCCGTGGCTACTAGTTCTCGATCTTCTGCTCAGGAGAAGGAGAAGAAGATGGAGGAGAAAAAGAAGGTGGAGGAGAAAAAGAGGATAGAGGAGAGGAAGAAGATAGAGAATGAGAAAGAGAAGGAGAGGAAGAGGATGGAATCGAGGATGAAGGCTGGGCAAGCCGTAGTCCCGGTGTCTACACTGCCCGAGGGGGCTTCTGTTGCAATTTCTCCTCAGCTGGCCCCCGCACTGCTCGAGAGAGCAGTTCTTCTTGTTGATCGCCAAAGGGTGCTGGGGTCTGATCAACTTGCCCTACAGGATAGCCAGAGGCTAGCTTTGGTAAGACTATTTCTTTTCTCTAATGTTTTAATGAATTCCATCATTTCCTTCTTCTAATGTCTTCTTCTTTCTACAGTTTATGATCGACTTCGCCGTGCTATATCGTTCTCGCGATGAGCTGGTGAAGAGAAATGGTGAGCTGGAGCAACAAAATAAAGCCTTGAGGTTGAAGGGTACAGAGCTCGAGGATGGTTTTAAAGCTGTTGATGCTGCTCGGATATCATCCGATCTGGCTCTTGTTAATACCAACCGGGAGAAGGACGCAGTAATTAAAGAGTTAAAAGAGTTGCGATAAGCCTACGACCTGGTTTGCTAGAGCAAGCTGGCCATTATGGAAGAGAATAGAGTGCTATCTGAGGAGATGAAGAAGAAGGAGTCTGAGGCGGTCACTTCCAAGGAAGACGCATATAACTCTGGTTGGGCTGTAGCATACAAGGATGATGAGGTTCAGATAGGCTATATTAGTCGTTTGAACTTCAAGAAGGGCTGGAACAAGGCCCTCTTAGCTGCTGGTGTTGATATAGACTTTCCTCTGTTCGACGAGCATGACCCGGGTCCGAAGCCGACTGTGGAAGAAGTCCCTGCCCCAGTTATCGAAGCTGCTGACCCTGTCTCCCAGACTATCTATGCTGATGTTCCCCTCGCTGTGGCGATAGAGGTTACCCCTGCTGAGGGCGATGCTCCTGCTGATGTCGATAAAGGGAAGCATCCATCGGCTTCTGGGCAACCTGAGGTTGCTAGTTAGTTTTTACTTCTAGGACTACTTTATATTTTTGCTTTTTCTGTGTGTAAATTTTCTTTTTGCTGCTCGACGTACTTTTAACCCTTATCAATGAAAAGGTTTCTTTTTCCTAGTGCACTGATTGATTTTTCTTTCCATTTCCCTTTTTATGTCTTGTAGTTGGCTAATGTAGAAGAGTATATTCCTGCTACATCTCATTTAGGTAGGACTCTTGGTCCCAATGCCAGTCCTCAGGTTCGCCAGGCCTTTGTTAGGCTTTGAAAATATCTTAGGTCAAGGAATCAAAAGTATAAGGATCAGTCTGAGCTTGTGGCCAAGTTAAAGGACAGGATCCAGGAGATGGAAGAGGTTGGTGGTTCAGTGTAAGAAGAGGTGAATGCGTTGAGAACAAAACTTCTAGATGCTTCTGAGATCAACCAGGTTGGTGAGATGCTTCAGGAAGAAAATTAAGCTTTAAGGAAAGAGGTCTCGCGTATTAGGGAGCACACGTCGAGCATCGCTTATGCAGTGTTGAGAGGCTCTTCATCAACGTAAGCTAGGGCTGGTTTGAGCGACATTCCCCCTGTGCTATGAGGTTCTTCATCGACGTGAGCTAGGGCTGGCTCGAACGACGTCCCCCCTGTGCTGTTAGGTTCCACTGGTCCATTCGTTCCGCGAGTTGGCAGGAGCACCAGGCATTCAGATAGTGAAATGGAAGAGCTCCGTGGTGATGTCCAGCGAGCATATGTGATTGTCGTCGTGCTCCAAAAGGATGTTACTCGCCTGCGGCATCTGTTTAAAAAAGGACCCCGGCGAGTATGGGCCGATGGTTATGACCATGGTTGGCTGGATGCTTCGACGAGGCTGATAGAATTTGAGGAGCTCGCCTTCATCAGGGAGTGGTGGAGTGATTTGAAGGAGATGAAGGTTCCAAGGAACTCTATGCTCTAGTATCGCCAAGAAATATCTCCTTCCACTCGGATGCCCAATCCCTTCCAAAGTGATGATCAGTGGATACCCATCGATGCCATCCCTCGGCAGCTATTGGAGTCAGATGCTAACGAAGTCGAGGAAGAGTTGGTTCCTGCTCCTGATGATGGTCAAAGGGATCAAGTGGCTGATTATCTCGTTCAGAGGCCTCATCCCCACTGAGATATTGACATCATCTATTCTATGTATTTTGTGCTGAAGTAATGTTATGTCAATGTTTTGGGCGAGCTCGCTGACAAAACATGTATTGTATTTGTTGTAACTATAGTGGATTAATAAAATTTATGTTTTGGGCCAATTTAGCCCACTAAATAAGTGCGGATTATCTCTATATTCTTGCTCTTTTATGATCTTCTAAGTTTCTATTATCACGCAAGTGTCCTCCCATCCCAGTATAACATCGAGACACCATTGTGCACCACTTTACCTTTTAGGTCATGTCGTCACACTACCTTAGGCCTAAGTGTGGCAATTGGCGAGGACACACCTGGTGTTGTATGTTCTATCCGATCATGATTTTATTTAACCAAATATGGTTTGGTGACCAGTTTAAATTTGGCCATATTGCCTAAGGATCTCCTGTAGGGCTTCATATATTGTCTGGGGAAATGTCAAGAGGTCTTTCGTGTTTCATAACGACAACCTGAGGAGGGATAATTCCATGCTATGGCGTAATGATCAATGTGCCTATCATTTGGAAAAGATGTGCGATAAAGCTTATATATCTGTTACTTATCAGAATGCAACCATTAAATAACTTTCATTAATGACAAGGAAAATGAACCTTTAGATCCATAACAAAAGAATAAACGAAAGATCTAAAAATGGAATCTCTTGAGATTGGTTGCGTTCCATGCTCGGGGCATTAAAAGAAAGATCTAAAAATAGAATCTCTTGAGATTGGTTGCGTTCCATGCTTGGGGTATTTCTCTGCCTTCCATCGTTTCCATGTAATAGGCGCCTTGCAGATTGTCTCTTGTTATCTTGAAGGGTCCTTCCCAGTTTGGCCCTAGCTTGCCGTCTGATGGTTTTACTGCGTGGCCCAAGACTTTCCTTAGGACATAGTACCCAACTCGGAATGTCCTTGGGTTGACCCTCTTGTTGCAATACCTCGCGAGATGTTGCTGATAGCTCGCTAGTTTTACTAGGGCTAGCTCTTGGCGCTCATCGGCTAGGTCGAGCTCGATGAGAAATGTTACATCATTATGGCCCTAGTCGATAAGGTTGGACCTCATTGTTGGCAAACCTTCTTCTAGTGAAAATGATTGCTTCCATTCCATATGTCAGCGAAAATGGGGTTTCTCCTGTTGCTTGTTATAGAGTGGTTAGGTAAGCCCATAGAATATGTGGTAGTTCATTTACCCATGTGCCTTTGGCTCGCTCTAATTGCTTTTTTAATCCGTCGATCATAATTTTGTTAGAATCCTCATCTTGGACATTGCTCTGAGGGTAGGCCACCGAACTGAAATGGTGTCTGATTCCGTGTTCGTTACAGAAACTCTGAAAAGAGTCTCTTTTGAACTGCGTTCCATTATCGATGATGATGGTTCTAGGGATGCCAAAATGTGTGATTATATTTCTCTATATAAACCTTATCATATCTGCATCTCGGTTATTCGTGAGGGGTTTTGCCTCGATCCATTTGGTGAAGTAGTCAGTCGCGACCAGCAGATACTTGTGACTGCCGGTGGCGGCAGGAAATGGTCCTACGATGTCCATCCCCCATTGGGTGAACGGCCATGGGCTGGATAATGATTTTAGGTTGCTAGAAGGCTGGTGGACCATAGGATCGTGAAGTTGGCATTTTAGTCACTTGCGGACATACGCCGTAGAGTCCATTTGCATATATGGACACCAATAACCTTCCCTCATTTCTCGGAAAGCCAGAGATCTTCCTCCAATGTGGCTTACACAAATTCCTTCGTGAAGCTCATGTAGAACCTGCTCGACATCCTTTGGGTGAATACATTGAAGGTAGGGACCGAAAAATGATCTCTTGTATAGCTTGCCCTCAGGAGATAAGTGAAAGCGAGCACCTTTGACTCTTATCTTGTGAGTAGTCTTCTTGTCATCTGGAAGCATGCCATCCTTCAAATAGTCCTTCAGTGGGTCCATCCAGCTGGGTGCTAACTCAATATGGAGCACCTGCTCCACGGTTTGTGACTCACCATCACGGTTGATGCTTGGATGGGTGAGGAAATCGATGGGGATTATTCTTTTTAAGTCAAAATCGATTGCTGAGCTTAGGGCTACTAGGGCGTCAACATGGCTGTTCTGTCCCCTAGGGATCTGCTGCACATTGACTTCCTCAAAGTCAGCCAATAGCCTATTTGCCAAGGCGAGGTAGGCTGCCATCCTTTCATCTTTCGTATTATAGTCCCCGCTGATGTGATTGGAGACTAACTGTGAGTCACCAAACACCTATAATTTCTTTGCTCCCAAAGCATGTGCTTTTTGGAGGCCGGCTATCATGGCCTCGTATTCTGCTTCATTGTTGGAGGCTTCAAATCCAAGCCAATTCCCTGCTCGAGGATCATATTTTCTGAAGTGACAAGAATGATGCCCACGCCTGCCCCCTTTGAATTGGAGGCTCCATCAACAAATAATTTCCAGATTCCCTCTGTCGTGTGGCTAACTTTTTATTTGGTTGGTTGTGGTTGGTCGCAAGGTTGCTCGTCGGTGAATTCGGCTAAGAAATCAGTAAGGACATGCCCCTTGATTGCGCTCCTAGGTTGAAATTGGATATCAAATCGTTCGAGATCAACTAACCATTTAGACAGCCTGCTTGACAAATTTGCCTTCTTTAGGATTGATTTAAGAGGGTGCGATGTAAGGACGATTATGGTGTGGGCTTCGAAATAGTGTTTCAGCTTCCTCGAAGCCACTGCTATTGCAAAGGCGAGCTTCTCCAAAGGTAGGTACCTTTGCTCGGCTTCAAGCAGGGTTTTGCTCGCGTAGTAAATGGGGTGCTGGATTCCTATAACTTCGCTCATTAATGCAGAACTAACAGTGTGGTTAGAAACAGATATGTACAGGTACAAAGAATCTGTTTGCTGTGGTATGACGAGCAGTGGTGGAGAGCTTAAATAAGCTTTGAGCTCGACCAATGCCTGTGAGCAATCTGGGTTCCACTCTACCGTTTTGTTCCCTTTTAGAAGCTGGAAGAAAGATTTGCATTTCTCGGAGGATTTAGAGATAAAGAGATTTAAGGCAGCGAGCATACCAGTGAGATTTTGTACGTCCCGGATTATTTAAGGAGGTTTTACATTGTTAATCGCATCAATCTAGTCTGGGTTAGCCTCTATGCCTCTCCTTTTGACCAAGTGCCGAAGAAATTTTCCTGACTGGACACCGAACGAACACTTGCTCGCATTAAGTTTCATTCGATGTTTCTTGAGGATTTCGAAGGTGTTTGACAGGTCTGAGAGGTGGACTTATTTCTTCCTTCTTTTAACGAGCATGTCATCTATGTAGACCTCCATGGTGTCTCCCATCTAGTCCTTGAACATCTTGGTGACTAGTCGCTGGTAGGTTGCCCCTACGTTTTTTAGCCCAAAGGGCATGACTTTGTAGCGGTATAACCCAATTGTGGTGATAAATGTTGTTTTGTCTTGGTCTGGGGCATATAAAGGGATCTGATGATATTCTGAGTATGCATCCAGAAAACTCATTCACTCGTGAGCTGCAGTGGCGTCCACGAGCTGGTCAATTTTTAGAAGGGGGAAACTGTCTTTAGGGCACGCTTTATTGAGGTCAGTGAAGTCGATGCAAACTCTCCACTTCCCGTTGCTTTTTGGAACTACTAATGGGTTGGATAACCACTTGGGTAATTGTACCTCCTGTATGGATCCTGCATCCAGCAGTTTTTCTACTTCTTTGTCCAGGTCTTTTGCCTTATCGGGTGCAGTTCGTCGTGCCTTCTGCGTGATTGGTTTGAAGGTGGTATTGACATGCAACTGATGACAAAACATACTAGGATCGATTCCAGGCATCTCATATGGTTCCCACGCGAAAACATCTACGTTGCGTCTTAGCAGAGTTGTCAATTCCTTCTGTTCTTTGTCAGTGAGAGATGCTCCAATCAAGAAAACTCTGTTACTGTCGCTATCTCCAGCCGTAACCTCCACCAGGTCTTCGATGAACCGTTCAGAGGGGAGGATCCTGGTCTCCTCTACTCTAGGTCTTCTGTACTTTAATTTATATTTAGAAGGTGTCAGACCTTTTTGTTCTTCAACTTTCTCCCTGGGTTGATCGGCCTTCTTCTCTGGACTTGGTAGGATGGCTGCTATGAATCACCTTCTTGCCATTGCTTGATCGCTGTGGATCTCCATTACTCCCCGCTCGATTACATACTTGAGTTTCTGATAGTAGGTCGAGGAGACTTCCTTCATCGCATGTAGCCATCCTCTGTCGAGGATGGCTTGGTATGGCGAGTCGATGTCCACCATCAAAAACACGATCATCTTGGAGACTTTTCTCGCGCATACTGGCAGTACGTTCTTTACCAGGCGCATAGTTATTTTTCCAGCGAAGCCAACTGAAGGGACAGTGGCCTCCTTTAGGTCGGTGATGCTTAACTTCAACCTTATGAATAGGTCGAGATACATTACCTCGAATGAGCTTCCTTGGTCGACGTCAAAATTAGCTATCCTGAGGGTAATGATCAAAGCATCGTGATGTGGGGTTCTCATTCCCACCAGATCTTCATCTGTGAGAACAATATGCTTATTATAGTTGATGTCGTCTGCTCGTCGACGCTTTCCTGACTGTGACTTTGCTGGATCGATCTAAAAATCTTGCATCACAGCTGTAAGTTTCTTCATCTCCATTCGAGCTGAATTTCCTTGGATCTGCTTGGCATCAGATGTCCCATGAATTACCGCGAACTCATGTCCAGTGTCATCTTCGAGCATGTTGTCAGGTCTAGCCTCTCTATTGGCAGCCACCTTCTCTGCCTTTTTCTCCACAAACTCGTTCAAATTCTCAGACTGGGCTAGCTCCTCGAGGTGAGACTTAAGAGCTTTGCAATGCTAAGTCTTGTGTACTCCCTCTTTGTGAAAAGCGCATCTCAGCGCATTGTTTCTCTTCGAGGGATCTCCTCCCATCTTCTTGGGCCACTTGATGAATGACTCATCTTTGATTTTTTCTAGAATTTAATAAATTGGTTCCTTGAAGACGGTGTTGATAGCCTGAAATGATTTCGACACATCATTATTGCCTCCGTTCTTAGAGCCATTTTTGCCCCCATTCTTTCCTCCTTTCTTCTGGTTCTCAGTTTTGTCACTTCCCTTGGTAGTGAGTTTAGCTCGGTCGTTTTCCCCTGTGCTGAGGTGGGTGACATCTTTTACCTTGGCATACTTCTCGATGCGAGCCATTAAGTCGTTAACAGTCATAGCCTCCTTCTTTGTCAGGGACTGGTATAGAAGGGAAGCGCTGGGAAGCCCAATGTTAAAAGAGGCCACCGCCACTTGCTTCGAGCAGTCCTCGACCTCGTTGAACAACTCCCAGTACCTCTTCGCATAGTCTCGGAGGGTCTCTTGAGGTGTTTTCTTCATTGTCAGCAAAGCATCCATCCTTTTGGGATGGGAGATACTAGTAATGAATCGGGTCGTAAAGAGCTCGACCAGGGATTTAAAACTCCTAATGGACTGGTGGCGAAGCCTTTCGAACCATTTTTGTGCCACATCATACAGGATCGAGGGGAAAATACGGCACATCAGTGCATCCCGGTGGTTCCAGAGGTTCATGGCCTGCCGGTACTACCTGACGTGATCGATGGGATCAGTCTTACCATCATAGACTTTGAACCTTGGAATGGAGAACTTCTTGGGGCATTCTTCTTCTTTAATTTCCCTCGAGAAAGGTGATTTCATCTGAGTTTTGAGAGCTCACCTAGAGAGTTCTCGGGTCGATCTAGTACCGTGATGGGCAGGATACTGGTCCATCTCCCTTCGGACTAGATTTCATATGTTCTCGTTGTTGCGAGTAGGGCTCTGGTAATGGAGAGCTTTTCGTAACTTCACGCGTAGGTCATCGTCTGATTCGTTTCCTTCAAGCATTAGGGATCCCCGTCTGGGGCTCCTTCCTCGGCTGTGAGACTTGCTCACCTGAGGGCTAGGAGTGCAGTACAGGTGTTTCCTGGTATCATGATAGAGTTCTATCTCCAATCTCTCTAATCTTATTTTTAGGCGAGCATTCTTAGCCTCGTGTTTGCGAGAAGACTCCCTCTACTCGTGGTGTCTTGCCTCATACGCATCAATCAGTCTGGATATCTGCGTGGACCAAGCTAGCCCTTGGCTTTCTTTTGAGGCTGGTGTTTCCAAGCGAGCCCTCTGATCTGAACGTCAAATTTCAGATCTAACCCTACGAGGAATAGGTGGTTCTTGAATATCCCCTGCCTGGGGAGCATTGCTACTGTTACCGAACATTTTAAACTCCTTTTTTGGTGTGGGATTTCTCAGGGAAGATAAATGTTCCCACAGACGGCGCTAATTTTGGTGACAATAATTATGCAACACAAATAGATAAGAGAAAAACAATCACCAAGCAAGAATAAGGAAGGTGAAATGACATTTACACAACAAAGGATATACGTGGTTCAGCAAAGATGTGCCTACGTCCATGGTGGTGCAGTCAGTGTTATTTCTATATACTCCGAAGAGTGGTTACAGAGAATACAACTTGTCCTTCTCCCCGGACCTAGGGTTCAATATATATATGTTCATTTTAGTAAGTGGGGGTGTTGGACTCCCCCACGTTTTCCATCTCTCCCTAGAACCTCTCTTAAGGGGAACGTGGGAGGAGACTGGATCATGATGAGTTAAGAGATGGGGGCTCTGGACTTTGGGTCGTCAACATTGGGCTACTCGTCCAGGCTCATCATTCTAATTTCGGCTACCCACAACATCTTTACTCATAGTTATCTCAATTTGGGATGAATATGTTTGATCAAACTTTTGGAATGTTTTGATTTTACATTGCAGTATCACCGGTGGGAAGCATATGTTAGGATGAATGCTCTAAGTAGGAAATATATGTCTCATTGACGGAATTGAAATTCCACCGACACAAGATGTGGAAAGACCTCCAGGCCTACGATCTATATGTGAAAAGGGGGTAGATAAACTTTTGATGTGTACAACAAGGTTAGGAGACTAGTTCTATAACATACGTTTTTAGAATCCCATACATATGATGATAATTTTATAAATTTTCAATTAGGATAACAATTTGAGGACCTCACTCTTAACCAGAAAAATGGGGCACAATTTTGGTCTAGGATGAGTGCTCCCACTATTGTGGAACTTTGAGAGGAAATTATGGAATTCCAAAATCACTCAAGATTCAGTATTCACATGAAAAGCATAAAGATGTATGTAGATATATGTCATGATTACTGATGGTCAAGGATGAAGAAAGATGTTTACTTATATGCCTCCAAGTGCCTCACACGTTAATAGGTTAAGATGGACCAGCAAAAGCCTAAAAAATCCTCTAGTCGTTACCAGTTGTTGAGTGGAAGTGGGAACACATCCCTATGGATTTTATTACAACCTTACCTCGATCTTAAGAAAGGCATAATGCGGTATGCATTGTGGTGGATCGTCTCATGAAGTCCAACTTCTCTTATCGATTAAGATCATGGAAAGCTTGAATCGATTTGCCAAATTTTGTATCAAAGAGATCATTCAGTTATATGGGGCACCATTTTCCATTGTTTTGGAAAGAGATCCTTAGTTTGTGTAAGAGTTCTAGAGTATTTTTTAGTAGAAACTCGACACTAACTAGGATCTTAACATTGTGTACCACCCGCAAAGAATGGACACTCAAAGAGGGACATTTAAAATTTGGAGGACATGTTACGATCTTGCGCACTCTATTTTTACGGAATTTGGGATGAACACTGGCTATTGGCAGAATTAACCTATAATAATTGCTACCAACAAAGAATTGGGATGATGCCTTTCAAGGAACTTGATGAGAGACTGTTTTGGGCAAATGTTTGTGAGAGGAATATCATCGAGTTTAAACTAATCCTAGAAATGACGGATAATATCAAATTCATTCATCAGAGACTCAAGACTTCGCACCAACAACATAAGAACTAAGTCGATATCGTAGGAGATTGTTAGGGTTACAGGTTGGAGACCATGTCTTTTGCAAGGCCAAGCCTAGACCTTGAATTACCCTATTTGGAAAGAGGGTTAAGTTAGAACTTGATATGTTGGATCATTTGATCTTGTGAATAGGATTGATCTAGTATCATATCATTTGCCACTGCCCCGTTAGTTGTCGCATATTCACAATGTGTTTTGTGTGGTCATGCTGCAGAAATATCTTCCTAATTTTTCACACACTATTTGGGGGGACTATTTAGATCTTTAAGAGGATGATTCACATGATACTAAACTCGTGTCAATTACCAATTATAATAAAGAAGTTTTAGGAATCAAGACGATCCCTTTCATCAAGGTCGTTTAGGATACGCGCAGGTTTGAAGGAGTGACTTGGGACTAAGAGTTTGAAATGTGTGAGAAATATATGAAATTATTTATGTGAGGTATAGGTATTTTGTTTAAATCTAGAGTAAGAAACTCCTAAATAAGGTAATTAACACGACTTTTAATTAATATTTTATATGGTACTTATGAATATAATTCATATGAGTTGGGGCATTCTGATGTTTTATTATGCAAAGATACTTTTATATTAATATGGAAAATGATGACAAGGTACAAGTTACTTAAGTAAAATGATTATTTTAAGGTAAACTTGTTATTAGCATGGACTAATCATAGAATTTTGTAAAATAGTATTGTAATATCGAAAATTGTGTTAAAGTGGGAATTCCATATTTATTAGAAGTTATTTGAAATTTGTTATGTTTAGACTTTAATATATAAATGAAAAACTTTTGAAAGTGGAAAATTTATAAAAGGGTGATGTTTAAAGTATCTTAATAAATTTAAGGGTTAATATTAATGGACAATGTTGAAGACCATGACAATGATTTGAACACAAAATTTGTAATTTGAAGTGATTTTTTTACTACAGAGTTAGAATTAAAAAAATATTTTTTTAAAAGGTGCGGGTCTAAAGTCTCTCCACCCTTACACAAGCATCGAACAAAGACGAGTTACACACGCACAGAATGCTCGTAGCCCTCCCCATTGAAACAGCCCCCCCAAAGGGGGTAGACGAAAATGCCTTAAGGACATGCCTAAGTGGTTTCAAGCCCACCACCTATCGATTGAGATAATGTGTCCACACTATTAGACCAAAGGTATGTTAATAAATAAACGATGCTAAGAACATTAATTACTTAATATTAAAAGAGTTAGAACTTTAGAAGGAATCTAATTTTAAATAAAATCATGGATTAATTTTAGTAAAAATATTATAGAATGATAAGCCTGATTTTATACATTATATGGAATTTATTTAGTATAGTTTAATTGGTTCGTTAAATGAGATGGTGACTAAGTCTTATTTATTAGGTATTATTGGAGAAAAAGTAGGTATGTGGCTTGAGTGGAAATCATATAAGAAAATTAAGTAGTTAAGGGGATTTAGGTGGTTTCATAAAAAAAAGAAAAAAAAAAGGAAAGAGTATGACTTGGTTGGTTTGTGGAAAAGGGCAAAAAGGTTAAAGTAGCAAGTCGTAACCCCAAAATAGGGGGCTTGGGCTGTTAAATCAAAAAGAGAAGAAATTGGGAGTAGGAAGTTGGCTAGTAGTGGAAAGAGGGAAAATACGGGAAATAGGTATATTTAATTTGTTTTCTAAGATTTTTAGAACAGATGGTGTGTTTTTGAATCCCCGTGGCTTAAACCTTCTTTTTGATAAATCATTTGTCCCTTTAATAAGAAAATATTAGTACCCTTTTAGGTCTAATACATACTTTGTCCATTGAGGTTGGATTCCTCTAGCGCAAACTCACCCCCAAAGTCGGGACTATAACACCCCACAATTTTACTCATTTTTATATTGGATATTAGCTGGGATTAATTAAATTATATATGGAAAATTATTCCATTAAAATAAATATTAATTAGAGAGATACGGGTTAGTATTTATTTACATTAAATATTACATGGTGAATGAGTAATAATAATGATAAGAATACATTAAAATTGTCGTGAGTAAGAAATACGACAGTTACAGTAATTTAGTCGAGATGCGCATGTGAGTCGCGTCGAGACTTAATTTAATGAAATAAAAAGTAAAATCTTTTTAATTCATCCATATGATCATTTCAAGTAAGCCAATGTGTCTAGAAGGTTCAATGTAGTAAGAAAAGTCTACCCGGGGCTTCAGTTTAAGTTTCGGGCCACTTTTAAGCCAAACCGGCACCCTGGAGGGTAATTTTAGACTTTTGGAATTTTGAGGGAATTATACCTACTAAAATTGCTAAGTTTATATCAGTGATAGGTTAACTCCATTAGTATTAGAATCTGCGAAACTTAAAGATCCCATTAGAGGAGGAAGGAGAGGTACTCCCTAAGGATAGAACCACTATTGTTGAATCTTTTACACCACCGGAGCATAGATTGTGGGAAGAGAAACACAACCACACCATCAATTCACAGAGATTATAAACTACCTTTATAGGCAAGTATTTATCTTGCTGAATTTAGAGTAGATGTATTATCCTTGTTAGTGTAGGATAGTTAATATCTTAATCATATGAATGTCGATGACAAAGGTAGAGATTTCAATCATGTATTGGGCTGACATAATGTTAAGTTTGAATCCCCTATGTATGAAGACAAATTTAATGAACTACTGATAATCAAAATGTGAAGAAGTCTGAATTATATATGTGTTCTTGATGAAAAATGGTAAACTAGGGTTTTTGGAAGAAAATTTGAAATAATTCAAACTAGTTGTTGTTTTGTGATGATTTGATGATTATAAAGCATTGGAAATCATGTGGTTGTGTTGGTATAATGTCTGGTATTATTAGTTGGGTGAATAGGTTCAAATCATGGAGGTTTAGAGGTAAAAAATGGTGACACTCGTACCTAGTTCTGTTGGAGAAGACGATACATATTCGAGCGAATCGATTCAGACCAAGGCCGAATCGATTCCGTTTACCAGATTTGGCCAATTTTTCCCCTTTTTGCTTTGAACTCGCGGGAAACGACTAAATTAACTTTGAAGATGAAATTTTAATTTTAAATATAATTAAATTAGATTATTAGTAGGACAATATGGGGTTTGAGACTTAGTCACATGAGAGTGATTTAAGGAATAAAATTAATTAATTAAAATTGTGTGTTAAAAACATAACTCGGAGAATTCTATAGTGTCTAGACGGATCGGAGAAAACAATGGCTTTGACGAGTAGGATATAAGTGAGTTACCTACTAACATATGTTAGAGAATAATGGGCACAATTCGAGTAGTGAGGGTTACTCGAGAACATACGATAAGAAGTAAAATTGAAATTTACTAATACGTGGGATATTTGTGATATAAATATACAATGTATGGAACATATGATATATTATGTGCGTATACCTATACGGATGATATAAATATATAGGTGGTGTGTATACATAATGGATGATTTCTTGTGCATGACATAACTATGATACTTCCTATCGTAGGAGGTTTTGAAAGGGGACAATTTTATCCTGATTAGCCGATTGGGGGATTGTAGATTGGTTCCTCAGAATATAGAACTTTGGTTGGATCACTATTTGTCTAAACAATGGTGTGCATGGAATTTTAGGTGCGTAGGTATGTGCGTATCCCAAAGGACTAGAACTATGTTCGCGTCCTATATGTGTTATTTGTATTTATGGTTTGAGAGTGATTCCGAACCGGTAGTCCTTTATTTAGTACGTGATCTACCGGGTCTTGATATCAAAGTATGGATACACCGCAGGTCTCAGACTAGGGGTGTTGTATTAGTATATATAATAAAGGTGATATATATATACAATAGGGTATGCTCGTGCCTGAAGGCACGCTGATAATTTTGAAACGTATAAAATCGTGTATAATGTAAATAATAAATGTTTTATATATTAGAAGTATAAATTTCAAAGTGTAGAATCGCGTAAATTTAAATCATACAAATTTTTTCCAACATAAATGTCTAAAAAATTTGGAATATTCGGGCAAAATTCCCTTTGCTTATTATACTATCCACCCAGCTTAATCAATTCATCAATAAATAAATAAAACAATAATCAATTTAATCAATTAGGGTATGCCCGTGCCTGAAGGCCCGGTGCAAATTTTCGAAAGTGTTCGTCATTAATAAGACCATCCGTCGTATTTAATTTTCAAGAATAAAGTTTTTTTGAAATAACTTATGGCACGCACCTATTAGTTTAAAAAATGTTTGTTTTTTCTCCATTAGGCCCCATTAAGAAAAACAAAATTGTTCCATTTGGCCCTATTTGTAAACATATAGTGATATTTAAATAGGACCTATTGAAGAAAAAATATTGTGATAGGACCTATTAGAAAATGTTCCCATTAAAGAAAACTTATTTGTCAAACTCCTTTAAAAATATTGGGCAAATTATCCTTCGTTCCAGTCGTGTTATATGATGTCATGTGACATCGTGTTCATAAGTAGTGTTATCACATATTATCATTTTAGTCGTGTTTTCATGCATCATCATTTTAAATTGGATGTCAAAATTGTTAACCGTATAATTTAGCATTCTAAATGGGTCGTGTTCGTGTAAAATAATAAATAACACAAAGTCATGTAATGGTGTGTTTGTGTCCAAAAAATCACGTTGTATTTGTGTCCAAAATATTCCAAGGTAGTGAATCTTGTATAATTTAAGTCAAAAAAATTATTTTACATACACGACATAAATTTTTGGACACAACCACGACGTATTAGATCTCTCACCACTCACTTGGAAATGTTATTCTCGTGTTTTGTGAGACAAAACAAATCCATATAGTGAAATTTCCATTAGTAGATTCATTTATAAATGTTTGATGGATTTTAAGTCAAGATAATATTAGTTATGTAATTTAATAAAGTATTCAATGTGATTTACTTGTGAAACATGAAAATTAGTTATCATAGAAATTTCATCTTCAATAAAACATTATAAAAAATGATAAAGTATATAATCAAAGTACAAAATAGGTGCAAAGATGGAACAACTTGATACTCAGTTTAGTCATGTGCTTGTTACAATTTTATGCCAATGTAAAACACTCCTTACTATAATTCTTTGGTTATACTGGGAGCCAAATAAATACTAATGCTAAATAATCATAGTAAAAATAAATAAATAAATAAAACATTATGTTCAATGCTGAGTTGGACATGAATTATAGAGCAGCTCGTATACTAAATGATGACTAAAACACAACTACCTAAGGTATGGGTTTTAAAAAATCATAGGTGAAAATCAAGCGTGTAAAACACACCATCTGGTGGATGTCAGGCATATAGTAAAAAACGATGAGAAGATTCGTATAGCCAAACATATGAATATAAATTTGCACCCTCGCATGGTGTGATGAGAGGGGAGCGTGGCAGTGATCTGGACAACTGTTGTGGATCAGAGAGTGTATTGACAGGTGCTATGGATCAGAGTGTATTGACAAGTACTTAACTGTTACTATGGATCAGAGAGCTGAACCGCTGCTGTGTGATATCAATAGTAAGTGGGCATCCCTCCTAGTTCGAGTGATCCACAACAAGTCCTTAATTGATATAGTTCGAGTTGTGTTGGAACCCGCTGCTGCTGTGTGACTCGTCCTTAAACGATCAGAGTGTGTGATAGGTCCTTAATTGATAAGCATGAAATTAAGGACCTTAAATGTTTAAGGACCTGCTGCTTCTGTTGTGTGACATGTCCTTAATTGATAAGGACATTAATTGATAAGCATGAAATTAAAGTTATTAGATCCCTCAAGTGTATTGACAAGTCCTTAATTGATAAGCATGAAACTAAAGGCATTAAGGATCCCCTGGGTAAAAAATGATCAGAGTCTATTGACATGTCTTTAAATGTTGTGTGACAGGTCCTTAATTAAGGAACTGTTGTGTGACCTGTCACATGACGTATTAGATCACCCTTACAAACTATATTCATGCTTATCAATATAGTTCGAGTTGTGTCCCACACTCTCTTCCCATATCATATCAATTGGGCATTCATCCTAGAAGCCTAAACCGATAGGACCCAAACCCATATCATGTTTTTATAACCCTATTATTACTAAAGTTGATTCGATCATCTAACTACAAACAACTATCAAGGTTCAACTAATCAACTTCAAAACCTATCAAAATCACCTTCAACTCAACATCTTCCATGCATATGCCTACCAATTTCTCAATTTCTTACTGTGTAATGAAAAAGACACCTTGAGAGTAAAGTTAGAGGAACTAATTAATAAGCATTAAATTATTTAATGAACATGAAAAAATTTAATGAATATTGTATAATCCAAAAGAAAATTACTCATGGTAGGCAGCAGCATGGGAGGCAGCAGGAAGGGAGGCAGCGGTGTGGGAGAGTTTGTAAGGGGGAAATGTTGGACTCATGGGCAGCCGTGACATGGGAGCGTTGATACAGAGTAATATTAGAGGCAAACTGGAAGACAACAAGTTCCATATCTGATTTCAAAACATGGCATTCAGTTAAAATAGGATTGAACATATCAAGGTTCGTCTTAAACTTCTTGATCCCCTGAACAGATGCAACATATATTATAAATGCTTAACACTTGAATAATAACTTCAAAATCCTTGCATCGTGAGCAGTCTTATAGAAAAAGTAGAAAGTATGTTAGAAAAATTATAAACCAATAAACTATATACAACACATAATATAAAACTCCACCAATTGAATCCCGCAAATCAAAAGAAAGAAAAAACAATCTGATTAACTGAGGGTTTCAGCATTATAGTTTAATAGAGTGTTTCAGCTAATTAACAACATCAAAATCTTCACTGGATTGATCCTTTTAGGTAACAGATTTTTGGTCCTAAATAGTCTGATCTTCTTTGCAATTTATGTTTTATGCAATCAGACTTGTTTTCAAACCATTATTTATTCAAATGGGCACGATACATGTTTAGACCACACCTTAGAATATGTATTAATCCTGATTAGGCCACTCATCGGAATTTTCCTACTATCTACAAATAGTAGTGTGACTGGTTATATGGTTTGATTAAGATTGAAAACCTCTCTTTAAAACTTAAATGTCAACCTCTTATATGGTTTGATTAAATCCAACTTTGAGATATATTAAAGCAATTGAATAATGCTAAATAACAGGAATAATGCTGAACGGGAATCAATTTCAAGATGTGATGACTTCATAATTTCACCATTTCTACATCCTTATGTTATTTTTATGGTTTGCATTTCTTAAAAAATCCTTTACTCACTCGATTTTCCGTTTCTTATTCTTAAATTAGGACAATAGATATCGGATTAGACAGATTCAAGATTCTTGATGTTATGTTCAATCCATCTTTGGTTCAGGTCAACGGCTCTTATAATCTGGATTGCTTGTGTTCTATGTTGAGTATGTAGTGATATCCATCAATTATGTTGACTTAAAACTTTAATTTAACGATAAGAATAAGGTTTATGTCAATCTTTACAGTATGCGGTTATTTAATTTTTAAATTTCTGCCTATCCTTCAATTATATATATATATATATATATATATATATATATATATATATATACCTTTTGAACTCGTATAACAAATCTTCCCACCTCAGCTTCTTTCTCACAACTTTGTTCCTGTTAGCTTGCTTCTTTTATCAGTGGTTGACTTTGAGATATTGATAATGTTGAAAATGGTATGATAGATAACTCCTTTGCACCCGTAGTAGAAGCTGATGCGATGGAAATCCATTTTAGATGTTAAATCTGTAGATGGAAATCCTTAAGAGAAATGAAAGAAGAAATAAAATGAAAGGACAATATAACTCATTATAATAATCAAAGAACAATATAATAATTAACCTATAATTTGTCAAGAGTGAAAACAACAACCACGAAAGGTAGAACCCATGGAGCGATGCTCCTACCCGAAATAACAGTAACTCCTACCAGTATATTGGTGATAGACTTCAGTGAGGAGTCATGTGGCTCTCCATTTTTTTGTTGAAATCAAATGGACACGGCCCGACCCGATTAGGACTTTGTGTTGGTATTGCACTTTGAGTTAGTCTTTGACATTGAGTTGGTCTTGGACCAAACCTCCTAGTTGTACCGAGAATGTCTTGGGACTTTGAGTTTGTCTTGGACCCAAACTCCTCAGCTCGATTTGGAGATGTCGATGGGGTCTTCGGCTCAACGAAATAGATGGATTATCCCATTCATACTTCATACGTCACACCTGTACAACCATAAGTTCAGGTTACATCCTGTTAGATAAAATGAAATAATTTATGTCCTTTCGAGATGACGCCTAGTAACACCTAACAACATTTCTCCTATGATTTATCTATTGGACCTGCACAACAACATTCTTAGGTACACACGTCAGTATTCGTGGGTTTTCTCTCACACACACTGCTACCTGCACAACAACATGTTGCTCTTATAATGGATGATGAAACAAATCCAAAAAACACATGTAACACGCTATGAATAGAATATTGAATTTTAAATGAGTTGGGATAAAATATAAATAAAAAGAGGATATATAATGTCAAAATTAAATATAAAGAATTTAGTGGGTTTACCTGAAATAGAGATAAAGAGGTTTGAAGGAGGGTACCTGCAGCACAAAAAATACACTAAAATTTTACCTCGAGAATGTGTTAGGGAAATGAAGCACCCAAGAAATTTTACCAACCATGGATAGTTTATATATCATAGAACATATAAACATACAAACATAAAAACTAAACAACCACAAATTGAACTAAACCATATAGAAACATGAACTGCGCAAACGGTTGTTTAAGGAATCATACAAAGGAAATTATTAACATTTTTTAGTCTTCGATGACCTTAATTCGACATATCACGTAGACGGTATGATTTTTCAATCATCATTAATAGAAATAAAGATTAAAAAAATTTAACTCCTTTGAAATTTTGTCAAACACTTGAGTGCAAAAGATCAAAGATCATTGAATTCATTTCAAATAACAGAACATTGAACTCCAAGCATATACAAATATCGTGAGTCTTTAGTACTAATTTTGCACCAACTCTTCCCAACAAGAAATAATGAAAAAGGGAAAGAAATACTTATATTGAATAAAGTTAATAATTAAAACTTTTGCACCAACTCTTCCCAACTTTTCAATCATGAACTTTCGGTTTATCTATTAAGAATAAATTTTAGCTATCTGTTCATTTTCAATCATGGACTTTCGATGTATCTATCAAGAATAAATTTTTGTGTATCCATTCTTTTCCCATCTTGTAGCAGATAGATACAAAATGAATGGATGGCCACGAATAGATAGATACACTAAAGATCACTATTCGTAAAAGAACAAATGTGCTCGTATAGCATCAAAACATGAAACTTATAATTCTTGTTTACCGCGATGTCAATAACTTGAAACTTGAAACATAAATTCAAATGTTCACTTATTTACCTGTAATCAAGAATCAAATAGAAAATCAATTAAAATCATGTTTCAATAAAAAAAAATATGAAAACTTAATTAGAAATCCCAATCGTCATCCACCACCACCACCACCGCAATCCATTCTTTTAAAGAACTCAAAAATAAGAAGCGGTGAAACCCAAAGGAATGAACCCCAAAACAAACTGTGAAACCAAAATGAAACAAAAATTTACCAATGAGAGATGGGTGACGGTATTCGGTGGGTATGGACGGGAGGGATGTGATCGTGAGGTTGAGGACAGTTGTTGTGACCTAATGGAGAGAGAGAGAGAGAGAGAGAGAGAGAGAGAGAGAGAGAGAGAGAGAGAGAGAGAGAGAAGCGTGTATTGTAGAAGTGGGGGAAATGAGAGAGAGTATAGAGCTTTTGGATATGGCTAGCAATTTACTCTTTTATCCTTGTTTTTGAATTTGAAAGATAAGGGGGAAACATATTAGAGTGTGTCAAAAAGGAGGGAATCCAAATTTTCATGGGCAAAATAGGTAATGCAGGAACTAATTAATCTCATGAAATCATCTTTTAATCTTATGACATACATAAGTTTTCTACCTTATTATATATATATATATATATATATATATATATATATATATATATATATATATATATATATATATATATATATATATATATATATAGCTTTGGTTGGCTCACTATTTGTCAGAATAATGGTGTGCATGGACATTTAGGTGCGTAGGTATGTGCATAGCCTAAAGCCCTAGAACGATGTTTGCCTACAATATATGTGATTTGTATTTATGCTTTGAGAGTGATTCTGAACTGGTAGTCCTTTATTTAGTACGTGATCTATCGGGTCTTGATAGCAAAGTATGCATGCACCACATGTCTTAGACTAGGGGTGTTGTATTAGTATATATAATAAGGGTGATATGTGTGTGTGTGTGTGTGTGTGTGTGTATAATATATATATATATATATATATATATATATATATATATATATATATATATATGTGTGTGTGTGTGTGTGTGTGTACCTCGATTGGTCACTTTGGCCCAGAAAAGTAGCCCAATTTAACATGGTCCAAAGTCTAGAGGCCCCTCGCATCCACTAATTCAGTTGTGACTTATTCAATTCTAAAAATCTCTCAATGACATATTCTAGGGATTATAGGCTAACGTGGGGGAGTCCAACACCCCCACTCTCCGAAAAACAACATGTATATAATAAACCCTCAGCCTGGGGAAAAGGGCATGCATTATTTTCTGTAAACACTCCCCGGAGTAAAGAGAAATAAAATACTTAGAACACCATTGTGGACATAGGGTTTCTTGATGAACCACGTATATCTTTGTGTTGTTTGTGATTAATGTTCCTTTAAATTCTTTACTTATTCCGGTGATTGACTTTCCTTGTTGATTTGTGTTGAGTTTAATTATCACTACAATTGGCGCCGTCTATGGGAAACGTTCGTTTTCCTTTGAGAAATCCTTCACCAAAAAGAATTTACAATGCCTGGCACAACAGCAATGCCCCCCAAGATGGGGATATTCAAGAGAAGCATTCCCCTCGTAGGATAAGATCTGAAGTTCGACATTCAAATCCTAGGTCTCGCCCAGAACGGCAAGCCTCGGAGGAAAGGCAAGGGCTAACTAGGTCCACATAGGCCTCCAGGCTAATCGACGCCTATGAGGCCAGGCTCCAAGAGCAAGAGGAGGCCGCTCGCAAGAAAGAAACTGAGAATGCTCATCTCAAAAGAAGATTGGAGAGAATGGAAAGGGAACTCAATCGTAGTACCAGGCAACTCCAATACCGTACTCCTAGTCCTCAGGCCAGCAAGTCTCGCAGCCGAGAAAGGAACCCTAGACGTGGATCTCAAAGACTTGAGGAGCACATATCAAAAGACGACTTGCATGAGCAATACCAACCAACTCGCCGTTATAGGAGCCCGACTTGAAGAAATGATGACATACGGAATTTAGTCCGAAGAGAAATGGACCATCACACAGCACATCGAGGTGCCAGATCGACCAGAGAGATAGCCAGGCGAGATCTCAAGACCCAAGTGAAGTCCTATTTCTCAATGGAAATATAAGAAGAAGAAGCCCCCAAGAAGTTTTCAATTACCAGGCTCAAGATCTACAACGGAAAAACTGACCCTATTGACAATAGAAGGTAGTACAGGCAGGCCATGACCCACTGGAACCATAAGGATGCATTAATGTGCTGGATCGTTCCCTCGAGCTTGCACGATGTGGCCCAGAAGTGGTTCGAAAGACTCCCTCACAGATCTATTAGGAGCTTTGAGTCCCTAGAAAAGCTCTTCACAACTCGCTTCATCACTAGCATCTCCCATCCAAAGAGGATTAATGCCTTATTAATGATGAAGAAGATGCCTCAAGAGAGCCTCTGAAATTATGCAAAAAGATATCGGGAGTTTTTCAATGCGGTCGGGGGCTGCTCAGATAAGTTTGTCGTGGTAGCCTTTAAAATTGGCCTACCCAACTCATGCCTATTGCAC
The DNA here is from genome assembly GCA_949130495.1 of Sambucus nigra. Lineage (NCBI taxonomy): Eukaryota > Viridiplantae > Streptophyta > Magnoliopsida > Dipsacales > Adoxaceae > Sambucus > Sambucus nigra. The sequence goes on along the minus strand of OX422212.1, from coordinate 447,822,961 downwards.
CAGTCCCTCACCAAGAAGGAGGCCACCACCATTGATGACCTAATGGCTTGCATTAAAAAATACGCCAAGGTTGAGGATGTGACTCGCCTAAGTGCACGGGAGAATGGTCGCACCAAGTTCACTGGTAAGAACAGTGACAAAGATGAGAACCCGAAGAAAGCAAGAAAAATAGGGGGCAAGAGTGGATCCAAGATAGGAAACAAGATCGATGCTTCGAAATATTTTTAGGCAGTGAACACTATCTTCAAAGAACTAATCTACAAGATCCTAGCAAAGATCAAAGACGAGTCGTTCGCTAAGAGGCCCAAAAAGATGGGAGGAGATCCTTCAAAGTTGAACAGCGTGCTAAGATTCTCTTTTCATAAGGAAGGTGGACATAAAACTGAGCATTGCAAAGCTCTCAAGTCTCACCATAAAGAATTAGCCCAGACTAGGCACCTAAACGAATTTTTGGAGAAGAAGGTAGAGAAGGTTTCTACCAATGGAGACACAAGTCCCGCCAACGTGCTCGAGGAGGATGCTGGCCATGAGTTTGCAGTGATTCATGGGGCATTATACCTAAAGTAGATTCAAGGAAACTCATATTGGATGGAGGTTAAAAAGCTTATGACAGTAAAGTAAGCTTTTCAAATTAACCCATCTAAAACATATGCAGGGAAGCGTCGGCGAGCAGATGATATCGACTACAATAAACACATTGTGTTCACAGATGAAGATTTGGTGGCAGTAAGGACCCCACATCATGATGACTTGATTATTACACTCCGGATAGCTAACTACGATGTCGATAAGTTGCTCATTGACCAGGGTAGCTCATCTGAAGTAATTTATATCGACCTATTCAGAAAGTTAAAGTTAAGCTTAGCCAACGTGAAGGAAGCCACTATCCCTCTAGTCAGCTTCACTGGTAAAGTTACCATCCCCTTTGGAAAGATTATACCGCCAGTAAGGGTAAGAAGCGTCTCCAAGATGATCGAGTTTTTGGTGGTCGACATTGACTCGCCCTACCTAGCCATCCTTGGTAGAGGGTGGTTATATGCGATGAAGGAAGTCCCCTCCACCTACCACCAGAAACTCAAATATGTGACTGAGAAATGATTAATGGAGATCCATGGAGATCAGGCGATGGAAAAAAAGTACTTTATAGAATCCATCGGCCCAAGGCCAGATAACAAGGTCGAGAAGACCAAGAAGAAATATGAAGAACAAGAAGGTTTGATGCCTTCCAAGTAGCAGCTAATATAAGGAAGACCTGGAGTGGAGGAGACCAGACTCCTCCCCTTTGAGCGGTTCATTGAGATCCTGTAGGAGGTCACAGTCGGTGGAAGCAAGAAAGACAGGATGTTCTTGATTTGAGCCTCTCTCACAGATCGAGAGAAGAAGGAACTAACAACACTTTTACGGAACAACTTGGACGTGTTCACATAGGAACCCAACGAGCTTCCAGAAATTGATCCCAGCGTGGTTTGTCATCGATTGCACATCGACCTGGCTTTTAAACCGATCGCATGAAAAGGCCAGGGCTATGGAGAGAGAAATGGAGAAGCTACTGGATGCGGGATCCATACGGGAAGTTTAATTCCATAAGTGGTTGTCCACCCCAGTAGTGGTTCCAAAGAGAAATGGAAAATGGAGAGCTTTTACTTACTTCACTGACCTTAATAGGAAGTGCCCTAAGGACAGTTTCCCTCTCCCAAAGATCGACCACTTGGTGGATGCCACAGCAGCTCACGAAAGAATTTGTTTCCTGGATGCATACTCCGGCACCACCAGATCCCTTTATATGAACCAGATCAAGATAAGACAGCTTTCATCAGCACCGTTGGATTGTATTGTTACAAAGTTATGCCCTTTGGGCTCAAAAATGCAGGAGCAACCTACCAGCAGTTGGTCACCAAAATGTTTAAGGACCAAATGGTGGATACCATGGAGGTCTACATCAATGATATGGTCGTCAAGAGTAGGCATAAATAAGACCACCTCTTAGACCTATCAAGTACCTTCAAAATCCTCAGGGAAAACCAAATGAAGCTTAACGTAGGTAAGTGTTCCTTCGGTGTCCAGTCAGGAAAATTTATCAGGTACTTGGTTTGCAAGAGAGGCATTGAAGCCAACCCGGACCAGATTGACTCAATCAATAGGGTGCAGCCCCCCCCCCCCCCCCACACACACACACACATGATAAGAGACGTATAGAAGCTCACAGGCATGCTCGCTGCCTTGAATCAGTTTATCTCGAAGTCATCCGAAATGTTCCAGATGTTCTTCCAAATGTGGAATGGAACTAGGAGTGCTCAAGGGAATTAGAGGAGCTCAAAGCTTATCTCAGCACACCACCCTTGCTCGTAATACCTTAAGATAATGATTCCCTGTACCTATACCTCGCAGTTTCCAACCATACTATCAGTTCTGCATTGGTATACGAAAGAATGGGAATCTAGCACCCGATCTACTATGCGAGCAAGACCCTCTTGGATGCCAAATAACTATACCTACCACTGGAAAGGCTCACCTTTGCACTAGTGGTAGCCTCGAGTAAATTGAAGAAATACTTCGAAGCTCACTCTATCATCGTCCTTACACCTCACCCCCTTAAAGCAGTCCTACAAAAAGCAGATATGTCTAGAAGACTATCAAAGTGGTCAGTCGAGATCGAGCGATTTGACATTCAGTTTCAGTCAAGGAATGCTATCAAGGGATAGGTCCTCACCGATTTCATTGCATAATTTATAGGATAAAATCATCACGACCAACTTCAACCCATTGGTCAAAGGGAAGATCACTAGCCACAAGGTGTTTGGCGACTGTTCATTGATGGAGCCTCCAACTCCAAAGGGGCAGGAATGGGCATCGTGCTGGTTACCCTAGAAGATACGATCCTCGAGCAAGGAATCAGGCTTAGATTCAAAGCCTTCAATAATGAAGCAGAATATGAAGCATTGATAGCAGGCCTGCAGAAGGCATAGCCATTGGGGGAAAAGAAACTCTAGGTGTTCGGTGACTCATAGCTGGTCTCCAATCAGATAAGTGGAGACTTCAATGCGAGGGATGAGAGAATGGATGCCTACCTCACCACAATAAAGAGATTAATGTCTACTTTGAACAAATCAGCATCCAATTGTTTCCTAGAGGACAAAATAATCATGCTAACTCCCTAGCGGCCTTAAGCTCAGCGATCAATTCTGACTTGAAGAGAACAATCCCGACCGACTTCCTCACCCAACCAAGCGTTAACTAGAGCGACGAGCAGCGAAGCATAGGTCATGTTCTCCAGATTGACCCAGGCCCTAGTTGGATAAACCCCCTAAGGAATTATTTGAATGATGGTGCCCTCCCAGATGATAAGAAGGTCATTCATTAGATAAGAGTCAAAGTTGCTCGATTTCACTTATCTCCTGAAGGCAAGCTGTATAAAAAATCTTTCACCGGTCCTTACCTCCAATGCGTTTAACCAAAGGACGTCGAGTAAGTTCTACACGAGCTCCATGAAGGAATCTTTGGAAGTCATATTAGGGGCATGTCACTAGCTTTATGATTAATGAAGGAAGGCTACTGGTGGTCGCACATGCAGAAGGATTCTGGGATATACGTTTGCTAGTGCGAAAAATGTCAACTACATGCTCATATAGTTCACCAAACTGCCAGCGACCTAAAATCACTTACTAGACCCTGGCCTTTTGCTCAATAGGGAATGGACATTATGGGACCTCTCCCTACCGATATCGATAATCACGAGTATTTGTTGGTCGGGATAGACTACTTCACCAAATGGATAGAGGCAGAGATGCTGGAAACATTAGAGATGCGGATATGATGAGGTTCCTATAAAAGAACATTATCACCCGCTTCGGGATCCCCAATACCATCATCATCGATAACAAAACCCAGTTTGAAAGCCGCCTCTTCCAAGGTTTTTGTAATGACCACTGGATCAGGCACCATTTCAGTTCGGTGGCATACCCCCAAAGCAACGGACAAGCTGAAGCTTCAACCAAAATAGTGATTGTTGGATTGAAGAAGCATTTAGAGAGATCTAAAGGGTCATGTGTGAGCGAGATACCACACATCCCATGGGCTTATCTCACTACCCCACGGGGAGAAATCGAGGAAACCCCATTCGCACTAACATACGGTATGGAGGAAATCATCTCCTTAGAAGCTAGCCTCCTCACCATAAGGTCTACTTTGGTCGACCAAGGCTAGAAAGATGCAACATTACTTGCTGAACTTGACCTAGCTGAGGAATGCAGAGAGCTAGATCTAGTGAAACTAGAAGGATACCCGCAATAGCTAGCGAAGCACTACAACAAGAACATTGATCCTAGAGCATTCCAAGTTGGGGACTATGTCCTAAGGAAATTTCATGAAAGCGCAGTAAAACCATCAGATGGCAAGCTAGAACCAAACTGGGAGGGACCATTCAAGGTGATAAGGGATAACCTGCAAGGAGCCTATCACTTTGAAATGCTGGAGGATAAGAAGATACCTCGAGCTACGCAACCAATGTAAAGAATTTTACTTCTAGTTTTCTGTTTTAATCTTTTATTACAATGTCAAAATTTGCAATTATTTTTTGATTAATAAAAGATTATTTGGCAGTGCCACTCTATGAACTGTTGATTTTTTTTCCAGAAACTTTATAACTTGTGCATCTTTTCCAAATGTGAGTCTCTCCTCTTAACACATATAAGCAAGGTTTTACCTTCCTCAGGTTCTCGTCATTTAACATGAACAACTAGTTAGCATTTCCCTTGGAAATATATGAATCCCTACATGGGACCCTTAGGAAGCTCAGCCAACTCAAAATTGGTCACCAAACGATGTTTGGCTAAAAAAACCTGCTCGAATAGAACATCCAACACCAGGTGTGTCCTCTCCATTGCCACACTTAGGCCTAAGGGAGTGTGACGACATGACCTAAAAGGTAAAGTAGGGTAGAATGGTATCTTATAAGCATAATGGACTAGGAGGATACTCACTCAATAAAACAACTCTAGTCGGCTAATAAAAGCCCAAGATAATCAAACAAGAAATCAATTAAGTGGGAAATACTCGATACATGTTTAGTTGGTAAATCGCCCAAAATATATTTATTTTATTAGTTTATTGGATTTACAAAGAGTTACATTTGTTGAAATTAAGTAGATCCTAGTGAGGATTAGGCCTCTGAGCAAGGCAATCAGCTACTTGCGCTCTTCGTCCATCGTCTGGGTGAGGAGCTAACACCTCCTCGACTTCATTTGCATCTGGCTCCAGTAGCTTCCTCGGGATAGCATCTATGGGGACTAATTAATCATCCCTCTTGAAGGGTTAGGCATTAAAGTTGAAGGGGAGAGTTCATGATGATACCAGAGTATTGAGTTCTTGGGGACCTTCAGCTCCCCGGGGGCATTCAACCATCCCGTAATAAAGGATAACTCTCCAACCTCTACCAACCACGTCGGAGCATCGGTCCAACCATGATCATAACCATCAACCCACACTCTCCGAGGACCTTTATTGAATTGATGCCTTGGCAGGGTAACATCTCTTTAGAGCCTATAAGCTATCACGTATGCTCGGAAAAATTTCCTCGAAGCTTGTCAATCTCCCAAGCTAAACACATGTCATCTGTACCAGCTCATGAACCATCCAATGAAGAGGAGCCCTAGAAAACTTGAGGGGAAATGCTCGGAACATGCTCTTTAAGTTGTGAAACCTATCTCCTCAGAGCGTCATTCTCTTATTGAAGAACTTATCCAACTTGATTGATCTCGAAGGCATCCAGAAGTTTAGCCCGTAGAGCATTCACTTCCTCTTGAACGAAAGCCCTAACATTTTCCATCACCTGAAGCCTATCTTTCAGTCTGGCAACAATCTCCTTTTAGTCTTTAAAGCTCTCGTTCCTCGACCTAAAGGACTTGCAAATCCTTACAAAGGTTTGGCGAACTTGATTACTAGCATTAAGACCAATAATCCTTCCTACTTGAGAAATAGCAGGTATATACTCATCAATATCAAACAACTACAGACCATACAAGCATTGAAGAATGAAATTAGTATGCAAAGGGGAAAAAATTTTCATTTGACTAAGAAAGTACATCATCAAAATGAAAAAAATAATAAAAGGGAAAAATACAAAGATTTACCTAAAGGAGGCTAGTTGGAAACCTTTGTTTGCTCTGAGATCGCTGGTTAATTTCCCTTATCCGCGGCAGAAGGAATGCATCCCTATGAAGGAGAGGTCACTTTACCCTGGTAAGAAGGAGTACCAGTAGGAGCATTCTGGACAGAAGGAAAACCTTCATCGATAGCAAGATCAGGTGCCTCATCCACAACAGGCTTAGGGCCAGGATCATGCTCGTCAAAGAGTGGGGAGTCGATATCCACCTGGGACGCAAGAAGAGCCTTGTTCCAACCCTTCTTGAAATTGAGACGGCTAACGTAGCCAATCTAAACATTAGCATCCTTGTATGGAGCGGACCATCTAGTATTGTACGAGCTCTCCTCAAGGGTGGCGACCTCGGATTCTACCTTCTTCACCTTTCCCGTGATCACCTTTTTCTCCTCCACCACAACTAGCTTACTCGTGAAGATCAAGTCGTAGGACTGCCTCAACTCCTCGAGCTCCTTGGTCGCCGCCTCCTCTTCTCGATTGGCTTCATCCAGGTCAAGATCAAAAGACTTTTGGGCAACACTTGCAGTCTTCAAGCTGGCCTATATTGTAACACCCTGCTTAAAATAATAACGGGTGGCCAGCCCTATACTATATTAAATCAGGAGTCTCAGATGGCTCAGTCTCAACATCAACTGTCCGTGTAACATAATATACGACTAACTACCCGATATCATATAAACGAGATGTTAAAATTTAAAAAAAAATGCGTTCCGTGCACTACACTACGTTTCGTGCGTGGGGTGTGTCGCAAAGCGAAATCCAAACAAGGAACCTCCCCGTTACACTACTCCTTGACAATGTCGATCGTAGAGATCCATAATGCCATACATACCATAATTTATAACTACTACAACTAACATCTCCAATAATATCCTTGGAATGATGTAACCAAAATATTCCTTAAATGCGATACATCAACCCCCATCAATCTAGTACACCATAATCATCCAAGATGTACACCACAAAGATTCTATATCCTTTCATCTATAGGATATATAAATATATATAGAGGCATTTTATTCTCACCATATATATATATATATATAACATCATCCATAACAATGATCAAGTGTACATATCATATCTGATGTACAATGAACATGCACACAATCCACCCAGCTATATATATCGCCGATAAAACTGCATCAATGCTATCATCTTCCCAGTGCCCGGCTCACGTAGCAACTGGGGACCACCTGGTGGGGATCAACGACACCCACCTCATGATAACTCACACACACGACGTCCCGGGAAGCGGTCATAGCTCCAACTGGCAATGAGACGAAACATACCCACCACGTCTCATCACAAAAATATATCTATCGTATAATAACACACGGGACGACTATGACTTGGGGAATATCCACACCCTGCTCTATATGCCAGGATGCTCACCCTCTGCGCGAAAACTTCCCAATGATAGCATGAGCGGGGTATGCTTAACCACATAAGTATATATATCGTTCACATGCACAATATACATACATCCATATGATCCCATCATATGATCAAACATTAAACCATCATATACGGTTTAAATATCCATACCATGTATGTACACAACATAAATATATCCATATATTCATATTTATATATAGATATATGTACATATATTCACACATTGCTATATCTATATATATACAAACTAATTCTCGTTCATATGTATAAGATACATAAACTCGGCTATAAGTATACATAATCCTCAATATACAAGCCGTCACCAGAAACTCAAATAATTTACCTCGATATGTGAATACAATCCCTCACTTGAAACATATTCAATCATTTTTTTCTATGATGAATAGTCTCCCAAAATCATATGTATATATTTATACATATATATTCAACCTTAGGGTTATCACCCAAAATTTTGTGTAGGAACCCATCACTACACATTTCATCCATACTCGAAAGTACATAATTACCTTGAGTACTATTTAACCATAGGCACATACATGACTTAATAGTCTAAAACCTCAAATTATTCCAACCTCGTTTCAAGTATTGGAATCTCAATGGTTATTTCCCCACAATTACATGTAAACTATCCTAACTAGAATTTATGCTACAGTTTATTCTAGTCCATAGTACGATCCAAATCATTCCCGATTTCACCTATGGTTCAATTAATCTTATGAACCCTTACTCCTATTGAGTTATCAATTGTTCCTTAGTCACTCTCCAAGATTTCTCAACCTCACATCATATTTATACCTTTTTATCTATAATTGGTATTCCCAATCTCAATGAGGTTTCCCCACAATCTCCATATGCAACTCCAATACGTACATGGATACATTTCTCCCAAATTACCCTAAGGAGTCCCCAAAATCCTAATGTGTGCGAAACTCCTTATATGTCTCCAAGATCATGTCTCTTACATCATAAGGGAAAGACCCCAAATCAATAAACCCAACCAAAAAGGGTTTGGAATCACTATGGAGAAAATACCTCAAAATGCCCTGTTTCCGAATCGATTCGGCCCTATTCCGAATCGATTCGGCCTAGCGAATAAATTCGGCCTCCATGGAGAATCGATTCGGGTCCAAAGACCTGGGTTTCTACCATAGGCTGAATCGATTCGGCTTGGGTCCGAATCGATTCGGTCTATGCAAACCTGCCAAATTCCCTAAACCTAATCGATTCGCTTAGGGGGGCGAATCGATTCTGGCCTGCAGATTTTGAAGGGTTCTTCTTCTTTAATGAACCCATGAATGTTAAACCCTAAAATTTTCATTCTAACCCCCAAACCTTCATCAAATCATGATTTTAAGCCCATAAATCAACCCAAAGTTGATCCCAACCATTTCTATTCCATTAAATCCATATTCAAACATTGATTTTGAAGATTTAAACCCAAAAATTTAGGTTTTGATATTAATACCCAAAAACCATTTCTTTAACCCACAAATTATGAAATGAAATACACAAATAGCTATTTATCAAGATTAAACACTTGCTTGAGATTTGTAGAGGTTGAATCGTCCTCGATGTCGCGTTTGGGGCCGGAAATCTCCAAGATTTCTTCCTCTCTCTCTTGCTTTCTTCTTCTTTCTCTTCTTTTTCTCGCTTCTTTTCTATTTCTCTCTTTCTCAAATGAGAAGGCTTCATCCGTAAGCCTTAAATCCCTTAAAACAATAAACCCAGTTTTAAATGTTAATACACACTTTAAATGACTCGTTTACTCCAATTCGAGTCAAACTGAATTAAAAACATTCCGGAGTCGAAATAAAACCCAATGACAGTCATTTTAACTATCTCGACCCTTCCGGGATCAATGGTACCCTCAAAATCATCATCCAGAATACTTTAAAACGTCCTTTATTTTTGGACTTAAATTCCCAATTTTAGAATTCTCCAATTTAATTAAATTTTATTTTCACAAAATTTAATTTCTCAGTCTCCAAAAATCATGCGCTGTTACATATATCTCGGTATTTTTCCTTTCTATCTCGGCATTCCTCCTCACCAGCTCATCGTGGCTACGATAGAGGACAGGGAAATCGGTAAAAAACTGCAGAGACGATAAATATTAGCAAGAGAGGTATTGAACAGAATATTGCAAGAATAGAAAAGTAAAAATAAAACTTACCAAGGATAGCCTCTGACTCGCCTTCAGGGCTAACTGGTCAGTCCCCATCGTCTTCTAACGATCAGCTGGTAAAACTGCTCTTTCGAGCACCGTAGGAGCCAGCTGGGGAGAGAGGGAAATAAAAGCCCCCTCGGGCAAAGCGGACACTGGCACTAGAGAGTGGCCCGCCTTTGTTCGCACTAGAGAGGACCCATGGCAATATACCCACTGTCGAATTTTTCTTCTTCAAAAAGCGAGAGAAAAGTGTATCGTCTTCATCATCATCTTGGATCAAATTCTTCCTAGGAGGATCCATCTATTCCTCGCTGGATATACTTGATTCACCCGAAGACTCCTGAACCTCTTAACCCTCTTTCGATCTGGGATTACCTTCTGCACCACCCCTATTATAACCCTCGCTCAGCTCACCAGAGCTGCTCTCCTCCTCGTCCAATTGGATTAGGTCGGCAGCAACCTCTTTAAGATGTCTAGCTCAGGAATGCTACCCACAGGTCACGTGATAAAACTAGACCCAATGTTCTTGTAATCTAGAAGTAATGTCACTGATCAAGGATGTTCACCGTCAGCTAAAAGTTCCCTGATTTTTTAGGTCTTAATCATTTTGGAAGCCCAAATCTCGCAAAGATCTAGTTATGAGTTCTTTATCTTCACTGAAAAGAGAGAGATATATATAAGAAAAACCATGCATGAGTAGAGGACCAATGAGAAAAATAAATGCCTACCTATGTATTCCTCCCCATAAAAGTTAATCTAAAATCTCCCAGACCTCGACCCTTCAGTATGGGGAGGGAATTGCTAATTTCTTGCAATAAAAACATTCATGCCAATAATCCTTTTGGGAATCAGGTAGATTTACTACCAATACCCGATCTAGATTCCTAGCCTTGGCGTAAATAAAACTAGAGCTTATTCGAGAAATAGAGTAGCAGAAGTAGATTTCAGCAAGCTCTAGATTGGTGCCATAGAACTGGTTATTTCTATGCACGCCATTAATAATTTTCCAAGCATTGGGCGAGCACTATGCAGGAACTATATTGAAGTAACCGAAAAAGTGCAAAAATAAGTTATTTGGGGGAAAAGTAAGACCCCCCCTGAGATAACAAGAGGACATGAATCCAGTGACCATCCTCAACGTCTCTGACATTACGAGGAACATGGGAACATTCAATGTCCACCCAGTTTGGAATGTTGTAGTATTTCTTAAATTCAGTTATCGACCTATTGCCTCTTTTCATTATCGGAAAAGAAAAACCCTAGTAGCGGATATGAACAAATTCCAACATAAAAAGGAAAAAGAAGAAGTGAGAAGAACTTACGAAGTAAGAGTCAGCTTGGGATAAGGTAAAGTCACAAGCAGGGATAATGTGAAATAATCTTGAAGATGGAAGATGAGACCTGAGAATAAGCGAGCTACAGTGAAAGTTTGGAGAAATTTAGAGAAATAAAGAAGTTTGAAGTGACGTTCAAGGAATGGCCATTCCAAGATGATTTAAACCTTTCTAATCACAACGCACTGGTAACAAGGCTTTTTGCTGCCTAAATCAACTCGAAAAGGGCGCTTCAATCCCAAGAGTGTTGGATGATTCACAAAAATGCCATTAAGGCAAAACATTTAAAATTATTGAGCCAAAATTGTGTCCCAAAAATTTTAGGCCCAATTGTGGGTACCTCGATTTGTCACTTTGGCCGAAACAAGTAGCCCGATTAAACATGTCCCAAAGTCTAAAGGCCTCGTGCATCTACTAATTCAGTTGTGACTTATTCAATTCCTAAAATCTCTCAAGGAGTTATTCTAGGGATTATAAGCTAACGTGGGGGATTCCTACACCCCCACTCTCCGAAAAACAACATGTATATAATAAACCCTCAGCCCGGGGTAAAGGGCATGCATTCTTTTTTGTAAACACTCCCCGGAGTAAAGAAAAATAAAATACTGAGAGCGCCACCGTGGACGTAGGATTTCTTGCCGAACCACGTATATCTTTGTGTTGTGTGTGATTAGCGTTCCTTTAAATTCGTTACTTATTCCGGTGATTTCCTTTGCTTGTTAATTTATGTTGAGTTTAATTGTCACCAATATATATATATATATATATATATATATATATATATATATATATATATATATATATATATATATATATAGGGTATGCCCATGCCTGAAAGCATGCTGATAAACCTATGGTTGGTCTATAGTTTGGGACATGGGAGAAGCCTCTTCATATATGGAGGCAAGACGACATCCTCCTGTCAAGATCCTGTAGTTAAGCACTAAGAAATTTTTTCAAAATATAAAGTCATCTATAATTTAAGTCTAATGTTTTTATATAAAATAAATAATCGTAAACAATTTAAAATATTTGGAAAAAAAATCCTTTGTTTATAGAATTATTTTCCCTATAAAAGAAATAAATAATACACCAATAATAATTCTAATAGTCTGAAATTCAAATATAATATCATTGTCTATTTAGATATGCATAATATATTGAGTATTCATTTCTAGTTGCTTTGACATTTCGCAAGCGCCAAACAACATTATATAGAATGCGTCCAACTAAAATAAATATTTTACAAAAAAATAAATAAGTTCTCAATATTGCCAACATATATCATCTTGACTTATAAAAACATTTTTGAAGAAAAAAGAAAAATTACAAATGCTTGATCTATCGGTTTCCTATATTCCATCCCACTAAAGATCTCATTTTCATCGTCTTTGAGAAGAGTATGCGCTTGTGTTCAAATGAGAAAATTATATATTAAACACCTTTTAACTCAAACAAACCCTAAACATGCAACTAGGTGTGATTGAAACAATATGAACTAAGCAAGAACATTCAAACACATGCTTGTGAGGAAAAATACCCCAAAGGGAAAAAACCATTTATTTTCATTATAACTTTGTAACATACAAATTCGGATTACAATGAAAAATAGAGGTGACTAAGAATTACCCTAAGGTATCGGATTCTGTAGTCGGCGGCTGGAGTTATCCCTTTCCAGTAGGGCTGCAATGAAGAAGAAGAACGGTCTTCTCCACAATGGTATGAACAACAAAAGTGCATTCCTGGGTTGCAAAGTGATTCACAAGTGTTTGGAAATTTGTGAATAAAAAACCTAGAGTCTTGGTACTCAATAGGTGAAGGCTTAGAGTTTTTTGTACTCTGAAAATCGTGTATGGAAGTCTTGGAAAACCACTTCCCATAGTGGGTTTATAAAGGAAACGTTTAGCCTAGAAAATCTGGCCACGATCTGCTGAAGATTATCCCTGGCGGACCGGTCCGGGTCAGAGGCGGATCGGTCCGAGGGGGGCGGATGGGTTCTTTTTTTTATTTGGTATTTTTGGTTCTCTATCGATCTGGGGTATACTGGCTTTCAACAAGCGGACCGGTCCGGGTCTGAGGCGGACCGATTCGCAGGAGGATCGGTTCTTTTTCTAGGGCGGACCGGTCCGGGTTTGTCAGACTTTGATTCCTCTTCTTCTTTTGATATTCGGATCCGTTGTTGACTGTATGATTCTTGAATTTCTTCAACGGTGTAACAGCGTACGACATATAAAATTGATAATGGACAAAAATGTCCATACAAATCTCCCCCTATGTCTATGCCGGTACATACATAAAAACAAACATCCGAATTATCAACCAACTAAAAATGCCTATACAAATCTACCCTTCCATGAACCCAAAACTGGAAAGATACAATTGAATAAGACTTCATCGTTTGTTCTTCAACACTTCAGGAATATCAATGATTTTCTCATCAGGGTGTGCAATCAAATGATAATCCATGTAGTACCTACACACATGAGAAAAAGCAAAATACCAAGTGACGTATCGAGTTTGAAATGAGATATCAAATGAAGAAAGCATGTTGAATTAAATCTCAAAAACACAACTCCCCAAAAATATGATAATTCTTTCTCCCCCTTTTTATGATGTCCCCAAATAGACAAATGAGAAGAATAAATCAGACAAACAAAGCAAGGGTGTCACAAGGAATAAACAACTATTTTTGAATTTTTCAAAATTATTCCAAATAAACAAGAATATATACAAGGAAACACACCATGAATGATCACAGAAACAACCAAGTCAATGATAGCGTAAATGAAGTGGTGTGATCAAATTCGATAGGAAAATCAATGCAAACAGACATGACATATGTGCACGATGAATATCGAATACTCCTACCGAATGAACTCAACTGCTTCCTTTGGTGTAAGAAATGGAAATATAAGACATTGACTCAATCAAATCAACAAATCAAAGCTCAAAGTGATTTCCACACCAATAACGTCCAAAACTATTTCATGCTTTTTCAGGACTTTCAAGGAAGTGCAAACCCGTTTATATCCTCCAACCAAACTCCCTCGGATTTATATTTTGAATAGAGGTATTCTAAATTCTCAAACTTTGGAGAATTAATGGTGAAACCTAAATGGCCCATATTTGGCATGAATTCCATTTTATTGCCTTTAAATTTTTTTGGGATCTTTTAACCTCTTTGGACCTCGGATATTAAAATTCCTCCCTTTTTAGGTCTTTTTTAACGGTGGCTTTTGTGCAAAGGAAAGATGATTACCTTTCGTAGCCCCTCCCCGTTCTTAAATAATCACGCAGTCTCACAAAAACGATTTTTACATGCATTCTAATCTTGTCAAGTTTTATCGCAGATTGCAAGTTGTTTAGACAGAATTGAGATGGAAACACTCAAGCCAGTATGAGATAGACAAGTGCAATAATAAAATATAGCCGTGCATGTGTGCAATAAATAATATAGGAGTCAAACATGTAGGAAGATATCACTAATTACATCTCAAAGACTCCAAACAATGTAAAGCACATGGATGAAATGAAGTAGCCTCTCAAATCTTTATCAAACAGTCACATGGATATATGGAATGAAGTTGTGACTTGGCTATCTTAAATGCTCATCCATAAAAGGAGCAAAAACAGAATTCTTTTTGGATTTTTCAAAAATATTATGAAAATAAAATCTTTTTGTGCTTTTCTTAAAAAAAATGTTTTTTTTAAAGGAAAATCTTTTTGTATTTTTCAAAAGAAATATAACAAGCAAAAAGAATAAATAAATAGCTGTACAACTAAGCAATGGTACATATAAAACATACTAACAATAGGAAGCATATGATATGAACATGAATAAGCATCATATTCTAGACATAGACCAACCCCTCAGTCAACTGTGAAAATCCCCAAAGACTTCCTAAGACTCTCAAATCTAAGGGCATCTAAAGGTTTTGTGAAAATGTCGGCTAACTGACGGTCGGTGGGAACAAAACTCAGGGATACAGTGTTCTCCTCAACTAACTGACGAATAAAGTGCTCACGTATCCTGATGTGCTTTGTGCGCGAATGCTGGACGGGATTGCGGGATATGTGAATCGCGCTCGTGTTATCACAAGAAATGATCATGGTGTCCTGTGAAATCCCATAATCCTCCAACATTTACTTCATCCACAAGAGTTGTGTGCAACAACTCCCGGCGGCTATGTACTCAGCCTCCGCAGTGGACAAAGAGATGGAATTTTGCTTCTTGCTCAGCTAGGAGACAAGAGAAAAACCAAAATAGAAACACCCACCAGAAGTGCTCCTACAACCATCTACATCCCCGGCCCAATCGGCATCTGAATAGGCGGACAAACGGTCATCAGTATCAAAGGAATATCAAATACCGTATGAGAGAGTCCCACTTACGTATTTAATAATAAATTTTAAAGCAAGTAAGTGTGACTCTTTTGGGGACGCCTGATATCGGGCACAGACTCCAACACTAAAGGCGATGCTGGGACGACTAGCACTCAAGTAGAGAAGACTACCTATCATACTCCGATATAAGGTTTGCTCTACGCCCTTGCTTGAAGTGTCCTTACTAAGCTTGGTAGTGGTACTCATAGGTGTACGTTCATGCTTAGCGGAGTTTAAACCAAATATCTTCACTAGGTCTCTAGCATCCTTTGATTGGGAGATGAACATCCCATCCTCTAGCTGACGAACCTGGAGACTAAGGAAAAAAGTAAGCTCACCAACCATGCTCATCTCAAACTCACTTTTCATCTCCTCTTCAAAGT
This sequence comes from Sambucus nigra, assembly GCA_949130495.1. Lineage (NCBI taxonomy): Eukaryota > Viridiplantae > Streptophyta > Magnoliopsida > Dipsacales > Adoxaceae > Sambucus > Sambucus nigra. The sequence goes on along the minus strand of OX422212.1, from coordinate 447,807,118 downwards.
GATGAGCATGTTGAGAGCATGTGGATCCAAAGACTATGTCGTCCACATAGACCTGGGCAACCAAAATTGCACCGTCATCTCTCCTGACGAACAACGTCATATCAACTCCCCCTCTCTTGAAGCCACGGGCTAAGAGATAAGAAGTAAGCCTCTCGTACCAAGCACGAGGTTCTTGCTTCAAACCATATAAGGATTTCCTCAGATAGTAGACGTGCTCCGGGTGTTGTGGGTCTTCAAACCCTTTTGGTTGTTCCACGTAAACCTCCTCCTGTAGAATGCCATTCAGAAAGTCACTCTTGCATCCATATGATATAACTTGAAGCGCAGATGACATGCCATGGCGACCAGAAGACGGACGGACTCAAGCCTCGCAATAGGAGCAAATGTCTCCCCAAAGTCTACACCCTCTATCTGTGTGTAGCCTTAAGCGACCAACCTAGCCTTATTTCTGATTATGGTACCATTTTCATCCATTTTATTCTTAAAAATCCACTGGGTACCTATCACATTAGTCTCACTAGGTCGGGGGACTAGTTCCCAGACATTATTCTTTTTAAACTGAAGCAACTCATCCTTCATAGCAGATATCCAGTGTTCATCCTTGAGTGCTTCTTTATGATTCTTGGGCTCGACTTTGGACGTGTAGCAAAGATGGCTAACAACATTCTCTAGCTGAGCACGAGTCTTGACCCCAAGAGTGGGATCACCAACAATGGAAGAAGGGTCATAACTCTTGCAAACCCAAGCGAGTGTGTCCCCTACCACAGGAATAGGGTCCACAGAGTGTGAGAGAGGAATAGGTAAATCACTGTCAGAACAATCCTCATCCTCACACTGAACGTTAGGATCAATAACCGTCGGAGGTTCATCATCTTGCACGGTGACGTTCACTGATTCCATAACCTTAGAGCTCTTCAGGTTAAAAACCCGGTACGCTCTGCTATTTGATGAATATCCTAGAAATATTCCCTCATCGCTCCGGGAGTCAAACTTTCCTAATTGCTCTCTATCCCGTAGGATGTAGCATTTACTCCCAAAAACACGGAAATATGCCAGGTTGGGCTTCTTTCCAGTCCACACCTCATAAGGAGTCTGAAAGGTGTGTGGACGCAAATAAACCCTATTCACCATGTGGCATGCAGTAGACATTGCCTCTGCCCAAAATCTCCTAGAAACTTTATGACCTAGAAGCATAGATCTAGCCATCTCTTGGATCATTCTATTCTTTCTCTCAACAATCCCATTTTGCTGAGGAGTTCTCACAACAGAAAACTCATGTTTGATCCCAAGGCTATCACAGTAAAGATCTACCTTTGCTTCTATGAATTCAGTGCCATTGTCACTACGCATCCTGTTAATAGTGACACCGTGTTGATTTTGCAGGACACGGCACTTGGTTATTAAAAATTCTATAGCATCATATTTCTCTCTCAGAAAACCTACAATGGAGTACCTGGAGAAATCATCTACCATCACGAGGATGTACCTCTTACCACCTAAACTCTCAGTACGAGTGGGACCCATAAGATCCATGTGAATCAACTCAAGAACACGAGAGGTGGTAATGGAATGCAACTTCCTATGGGGACTACGAATTTGTTTTCCCATCTAACAGGGTCCACAAACGGTCAAAGTTGAATTTCTAAGAGATGGTAAGCCACGTACTAGGTCTTTTTTAGCTAAGCGGTTGAGATCTCTAACGTTCACGTGACCTAGACGTTGGTGCCACAGATCCATAGGAGTGATCGTGGCGCTATTTCAGACAAGTGAGGATGTGGGCTCAGTCCCATAGAAATTATCCTCGGTCCTCACCCCTTGCATAAAAAGTTTACCAGCTTGATTGTAGAGTTTACATGCGTCCCGGTTAAACTTTACTGCAAAGTCAGTGTCGCACAACTGGCTAATGCTGAGAAGGTTTGCTTTCAAACCTTTGACGTACAAAACATTTTCTAGCTTAGGGAATCCAGGTAACTCGACAATACCTCATCCTATAATGCAAGACTTGCTCCCATCTCCAAAGGTGACTCTGCCATCCTGACAATCCTCAAGAGATGTAAAAAATGAGGCATCACCTGTCATATGTCTGGAGCACCCACTGTCAAAATACCACTGTGAGGTATTATGTGCTTTGAGAGCAACATGAACAACAAAGGCCTTTTTATCTTTCTTAGGTACCCAAGAAGTGGAGACCTTTTGTTTGCCTTTGTTGTTGTTGGTTTTAGCTGGAATGTGAGAAGCATTCACTGACGGCAAAGGCATCCGTCAGAATTCCTCCATCAAACTCTGAGATGTGGCAGCTAAAAGCTCAACTCGCTCTCTCAGACTGGTAAAATCATCAGTATGCTGACGTGGAGCTGTAGTACGTCGTGTCCGACCAATGCTATAGCAAAATTCCTTGAGGTGGCCTTTTCTTTTGCAATAGGTACAAAATAACACAGTCAAAGGCGGATCTAGATTTCCTTTTCTCGATCAAACTCTCCTTCGAGGTTTTTGATGATGACCATAAGGAGTAGTAGTAAACTCAGGAACTGATCCAGGTGCAATTTGAGAGGTGGACCCACCATCATATCCAATTCCTTTCCTATCACCAAAACCTAAAGGGGGGCCGAGGAGCATCTTTCCCATCTTCCCAGATTTGTCCTCGATTTGTACCTTGACTTCTCGTGCTTTCTCAAGATCATGAGTCAGCTGGGCAACAAGGTCTTCAAGTTTCTTCCGAGTCTCCACAAAGGAATGGAGCTGACTCGTAAGACTAGCCACTTGTTTAGTCAGGTCCCCTCTCTCTTTCTCAAAGGAGCTCTCTCTCTCTCTCTAAACAAACTTTCTTTATCAACACAGGAAAATTCTTTCTCTCTCAGGGCGGTGCAGGTGGAGGACTCTCTCTCTCTTGCTTTTCTTAATTCTTCCTCTAAGCCGGTGATCTTAAGGACTAACGCTTTGTTTCGCTTTTTAGTTTTAAATGACTCAGAATATAACTCAGCGTAGGCGTGTTGAATATCACTCTCGCTCTCACTTGTGTCATCCTCCCCCTCACTCACATCGATCTCATTGTCGAGGTGTACCTGTGAAGCATCATCCTCATCGTCATGAGGAGAACTAGGAGTGATCACATGACTGGCCATGAATGCGGTGAAGTTACACTCATGCGATGACTCATCTCCTGAATCCACCATCTTAACCTCACTGTCGTCGCTAAGAGTAGCATTAAGGACATCTTTCCCTTTCTCTCTATTCAGACGGGTGGCGCACTCAAAGGCTCTATGACCTCTACCGTCGCACTCAAAGCATCTCTCACTTTCTTTCTTAGGAGGATTTTTGGAATCTTTTTCATTTTTCTTTTCAAACTTATTTTTCTCAAATTTCTTTTTATCTTTAAAATTGCCATTTTTCTTAAATTTGAGAATCCTCTTGAAATTTTTTGCAAAAACAGCCAAATCATCTAAGTCAAAATCACACTCAGAATCTGACGTGTCAGTCTCACTTTTTCTAGATGACTCTTCCCTCTTTCTAGCCGACCCCTCACTCTTTTTCTCTTTGGCATTAAGATCAATTCCCTTATCTTTAGACCTAGCAGTTTTAGGGAACATATCAATTTCATAAGTTTGCAAATCTCCTACAAGTTCTTCCAATTTTAGCGTATTTAAATTGCCCATAGAATTTAGCACAGTGACTTTAGGGATAAAACGCTTAGGCAAAGAACGAAGAATCTTTTTGACAACTCTAGCATTAGCAATATGTTCACCAAGATTAAAGCTAGTATGAACAATGTCAGAAAGTCTAGAATAGAAATCATCAAAACATTCAGTCTCATGCGTGGTGATGGTTTCAAATTGAGTCGTCAAATTTTGCAATTTAGACTCTTTCACAGCATTTGTTCCTTCATGGGTGAGTTGTAAGACATCCCATGCCTCCTTTGACGTGGTGCACGTCATGATACGTCAGAACTCATCGGGAGTGATGGAACCGGCAATGGCACTCAAACCTTTAGAGTTAAAAGAAGACCATCTAAATTCATCTTCAGTCCAAGAGGTGACAGGTTTTAAATTAGTCACGTTTTCCACAGTGACGGAGGGAGGTGTCCACCCTCTTTCAACTAAAATCCAAACCCTTTCATCTATGGCTTTTAATGTCGACCTCATGCGGGATTTCCAATAAGCATAATTTGTCCCGTCAAAAATAGGTAATTTATTATACGATTTCTCCATTTGAACACGCACTTTTCAAAAATCAATTTTTTAGAAAAATGATATCTTAGAAAAGATTTTGTGGAAAATAGGAATACGCGATAGATTAGCGTAACCTGCTATGATACCAATTTGAGAAGAGTATGTGCTTGCGTTCAAATGAGAAAATTATATATTAAACACCTTTTAACTCAAACAAACCCTAAACATGCAACTAGGTGTGATTGAAACAATACGAACTAAGCAAGAACATTCAAACACATGCTTGTGAGGAAAAATCCCCCAAAGGGGCAAAACCATTTATTTTCATTATAACTTTGTAACATACAAATTCGAATTACAATGAAAAATAAAGGTGACTAAGAATTACCCTCAGGTATCGGATTCTGTAGTCGGCGGTTGGAGTTATCCCTTTCCAGTAGGGCTGCAATGAAGAAGAAGAAGAACGGTTTTCTCCACAATGATATGAACAACAAAAGTGCGTTCCTGGGTTGCAAAGTGATTCACAAGTGTTTGGAAATTTGTGAATCAAAAACCTAGAGTCTTGGTACTCAATAGGTGAAGGCTTAGAGTTTTTTGTACTCTGAAAATCGTGTATGGAAGTCTTGGAAAACCACTTCCCATAGTGGGTTTATAAAGGAAAAGTTTATCCTAGAAAATCTAACCACGATCTGCTGAAGATTATCCCAGGCGGACCGATCCGGGTCTGAGGCAGATCGGTTCTTTTTTTTATTTGGCATTTTCAGTTCTCTATCGATCCGGGGTGTACTGGCTTTCAACAAGCGGACCGGTCCGGGTTTGTCAGACTTTGATTCCTCTTCTTTTTTTGATATTCGGATTCGTTGTTGACTGTATGATTCTTGAATTTCTTCAACGGTGTAACGGCGTACGACATAACAAATTGATAATGGACAAAAATTTCCTTACAGTCTTTTATATGATGACGCCAATGTCCATAGAACGGGAGCTACTGGACAACGACACTTCTGCTCAAGCACGAACTACAAACAGATAATAACAATAATAATTCTATAGTAGTTATTATAATAATGATTATTACCATTATGTAAAATTCAAATTAAGGAAAAATGTCAAGGACTAATTAATAGGAAGAAGAGATGTAAATACCGTTTATAAATTTGTTGTTGCATCCCCAGATGGGCACTAAGAGAGTCTATGGGTGACAACTCCAAAGAAATCCATCGAACAGAACTTCATATCCTAATGGCAACACCCCAATTTATAGGTAGTGGGGAGGAGAGATTGAAAGATTTAATTCTTTAATGTATTTTCTCTTTCTAATAATCCAATCACGTTCGACCTACTTACACATGAAAAAGCAAGGTACATAATTTTCCCAAAACAAAAAGATGCATATTGCAAGAACAAAAGTGGGGACTAAATGCAATATCTATGACTTAAACCCAACACATTGTTAGCTTTTAAACCCGAACTCGAATCAAACGAAAAATTCCACAATATGTAAAATGTCATGAAAAATATCACCTTAACTAATGTCGTTGATTGCGTTCCCTGTTATCTTCCAGCATTCTCTGTCCTGGATTCGTCGTTGATTGTGTTTCTTTCCTAATGCAAGGAGCACCAACTTTGAATGTTTGGTTTCTTACTCGTCGATTGCAGTACCACACGGCCTTATATTGCATGGAGGCCATTATTATTTCCGCTTCTTCTACCAAACAAACCAAGCAGAAGAGAATTAAAATGAGAAATCTAAAAACTGTCCATATGAGATGACTGTCTTTTATGACAAAACTCACATTGAAACATATCTTACCTGTCCATATGTGATGATTGTCCCATTTATAAGCCATCAAACTATTTTACATTAATAATATATTTAAGAAAAATTCTGAAAAATTGAAAACAAAAGAGAGGAACCGCTATTATTTTCGTTGAATCCATTTGACACTCAACATAAACTGAATGTTGGATCTAAAGAGAGACTTCAAGCAGTCCTCACACAGTCGGTCATGTGTGTTGCATTTAGTTGCCCTCTCATCTGCATTTGTAATCATTTTCTCAAGTTCTGTTTCAAGATGGCTAATATTTTCCATTAAAAATAGTATTTAGTATTTACGATACAAAGAAATTCATTACAAAAGGCATAAAAAGCACCATGTAAATAAAATTGTTACTTCAATCCAAAGTTATGTTTGTTTGTAAAAGAAACAATTTGTGTGCATATTTGTTGTAAATGAAGCTAAAGAAGATTGTACACCTTCAAATCGGTTTGAACAACCTCTTAGGATACTAAAACAACATCTGGATGGAGATTTTAAGCCTATATGCAGTGATTCGATTCTCGTATTTTTTCTTGTTTCATCTCTTGTTTTGTTCTTATTGAAGGTCTAAAAAGGAAAGGGGATTACCTTCTTTCAAAAGGGGATTACCTGCATTCAAAAGAGGATTACCTGCATTCGAAACAAAGTATTTCATCAAATTAAACTCATGTTTCAACCATATTTCAAAACTACAGCATATATATAACATTAATAGAGCAACACACAACAATTCATTTGTGTAAAAACAAAAATCCAAATCAATTTTAGTGAAAAATGGGAATGTGATGTTAATAAAACAGTGTGCCTTTTTTTCTCAAAAGACACCAAAACATGAAAAAATTAACCTCTAAACACAATTAGGAACTAATCAGTTCTTCGATCTCAATTCTATGTCATAAAAAAATTATGACACTTTTACATTCAACTAATAATGTACTTACTTGAGTCCATCTTCTCATCACTAATAATAAGCTTATTTGGGTGTAAAATTTTCCCTACATACAAAATTAGGGAAAAAATCCAACACACAGTAGATAGAGTTAGATCAACAAAAGAGAACAACATAGGAATAATAGTAGTTAATATACAAAACAAATGGATCTTGTTCTATTTAGGTAAGTACTACATCAGTTTGGACTGGCTTGGAATGGTTCAAATTAGGTAATTAGCTACCAATAAACACTAGTGTATTCTGTTCAATATTGTTTAGCATAGTTGGTCTTTGCAACATTTTGAGTTCTAAAATTGAACATAGAACATATAACATAGACGCACATTTGTAATCTACTAAATCTGGACAAAATATAGATACACATTCTTAATATCTTTCATTAGGCTCTGTTTTACTACATAGAACATACAATGTAGAACATTTGATGTAAATTTATTTCATAGAACATAAATGCACATTCGTAATTTGCTAAATCTTAACAATCGTAATCTGTTATAGTACATAACTTGCTCTCCTTCTGAGAATGCCTCAAAAACTAAAATATCATCATCCAATAAATAAGTTTATGTGTATTTGATATACTAAAGAAAACCAATAACAATAGCCACAAAATGAAATTAGGAAACTGTCATATAATTTATTAGAGAAGTGTACCTTCTCAAAATCAAAATCAACGCAATGTGACTGTCATGTTTCCAGTCAATGAAACTATCACGTTTTCACTCAATATCTAACTTGGTAAACAGAGTTAGTTGATAAGATAGCATGATTGTTGGGTGATTAAAGTGTGTTTAAGGAAGATAATGGAGCTGAAATGGCGGGTGGGGAGTGGAAAAATGGTGTACTTACTCGTATAGTTCAAAACCATCATAACAACATAGAATTCAAGTCCATCGGACCAATTTATTTACCTGTATGCCTTAAGCTCAAATACTAATATACATTGTTGTGACTAAATGTTGTCTCACCATGACCTGTAAGCACAAAGTAGGTCGGTAGTTAAATACAAAGTAGGTGAATGTTAAAGCAAAACGAAACATATAAATAGAGATTTGGTGAAGAAATTTATCTTTGACAAAACAATATTGACCATGTATAGAAGGACAGTACAATATAAGTGTTGTGTTGTGTGTGTTGTAATCACCACCGACAACTGAAAACAAACCAAATGTACTGTCTAAAGATCAATTATGAACGGTGTTTGTTTACATTGCTAAAGGATGGTAAGACTATAATTGAGCAAGTGATTTACACTGGATAACTAAGGGGTGCTCCTTCAAACAAAATGAAAATCATTTCTGGATGCAAAATGGCGTTAATTGCCCGATGTGTGACTTTATACTCAACGAACCATAACTAATCCACCACCATCTTAGACTGTAAAAAAATCAAAAAAAATATACAAACTAAATCCATACTTATGTTAGGAATTACTTCATTTGAAATTAAAACAATTATTTTAGAGTTCGCTATTAAATTTGTACAAATCATAAGGTCACAAATGAATAAATAGTCCAATCATAAGGTCGTAAATCATAAGGTCTCATAGTGAACTACTACTGCCATTTACTGCTCAATTGATCCACGACTGGCATGTATGGACATACTCAAACATACATTTGACTACAAAAGTTTTATTTTACCCCTTATACAATTTAGAGATCAGTCCATACTGACCTCACTGTGGCTAAAAAGAAGACAAATTTAAGAAAACTAAATTTATATAGATTAACCTGCAAGAATCAAATTTGAATAAGTAAACTGCCATTTACCAGACGTACTTTTCAATCTAATGTAAGTTTTATATTCTGCGGAGATTAGGGCATCCTTAATAGTGGTCAACAATCCATGGCACCCATATCACCACCCATTGAAGGATATTCTTCTCATCCTTATAAAGTTCAGCGATAATACTCTCCCTTGTAGTCAACAATGATGAGATGCTTTTAGGATCCACCAAAACAGTCCTAATGTCCTTCAAACCCATCACAAAGGTAACCAACACTGCATTAGATTTACAAATAAAAACTATCTTATTTGGTGTGGAATCTTTAGGGGTCAATTGGTGCGAAGTAATCTAAAGCCATGAACATTTAATGAATAATAATTGGTTGGATAAAATGAACACAGTGCTATTGGCAGATGCATTTGCACTTGAATACTACAAAACTATTACATTTGCAACATTAAAACTCGCTGATTTTGAAAGTAAAATGTCTTTGCAATTGAGGTCTATAGCTATAAGCGTTTCGGTATATTTGGTGTTATAACACAATGGTAAAAACATAACCATTCAACAATATTCCAGGAAATTCGCAATGGTAAAAATAGACAACCAATGTTTAGACTAATGTGGACTATAGAGGTCAATAATAGGGGGACATAACCATTTCTTTTATGGGAATATAAACTTAAAAAAGGTTTAAAAGTCCCAAAATAGTATTTCCGCAACAGTTGGTTTTACAAACTATAGTTGGTTGTACAAACTAGAGTTGAAATGTTTCTTTTATGGGAATGACATGTTGGTTGTAAAAACTATAGTTGAAACCCCCAAAAATAGTTGCAAAAAATATGAAACAGTCAAATAGGAAATTATTCAAATACATTACCTACGTTAATAACCTATATTCCATTGAGTATATCAAACTCAAAGCTCATTTTCCAAACATAGACTTGCCTAATATAGTACCCCTATATAGTAAAACATCGAATTAGGAATTCTGTCAAACACTTAGGAGGCAAGTGAAACACAAATAGTACCTAAAGATCAAAAGAGGATCTTAAACAATAAAGCCCCCAAATCCCATCAGTATATGCATATTCACATGTGGCAACTAAAAAATTATTTTACTAGAGCAAAAATCAAATCATGGAAAGTGAAATCATTTTTAAAATAAACAAAAGAAGGAATGGACACTATATTTGAAATTAATACCTCCCAAGTGTGCATATCCTACGACCTTTAACACTTAAGCTTGAATCTGTAAATTAACATAAAAACACAGAGATGTAAAACCCATGTTAGAAAACCATTAAAAACCTAATGTGAGGGAAAAAAATTCAGATATGTTGTGACAGGTATAATCAAAAGTGAAACAATGTTAATCTATAACATATATAATCTCAAATTTGATATCCCAAACATATATAATCTCAAATTTGAAACCCAGACATTAAATCTGACGTACCCAACCTTGGATTTGAAGTACCCAATGTCAGATCTACAAACAAAAAAAACACATTAGATCTAAAAATTGATACCCGCACTAAAAACTAAAAGCCAAAAACACATAATACCTGAATTCGATATGTGGTGAGGGAGGCCACGTGAGAGGTGGAGGGTGAGGGTTACTGCCAAACTTACCAATAATTAACCAAAAGTTAAAATTAAAAACCAAATGGACCAATATTTAACCGCGTGAGAGGAGGAGAGTAATGGTTAAACTTACGTTTCAGCGGCCTGAAGAGCGAATCGGCAGCCTGGACAAGGGGCGTCGGCCATAGGTGTGGGGATGTTTAAGGTAGGATTTTTCTGGGGTCCCGATGCTAGAACGGGGGAGAAAGTGGACAATGACAGAAATTTGATGTTGGTGTGAGAAATGAGATAAGGTGTAAGTGGTTGAGAAACAGAGAAGTATTCTTGTTTTGACCAAACTATCCCCAATTTTGAACTGAAGTGTAAATTTGGTAAGAAAAAAAAGAGGGGGAAATCAAAGAATTGCGGGCAAAATAGGTATTGCAGGATAAAATCATAAAGATGACATCATTTTTTCACCTTATGACATACATAAGTTTCCTACTTTATTATATATATATATATATATATATATATATATATGCACTTGCGGTATATTCTATTATGTGTAGTTAGTAGATGAGAAAGATAATGATACAAAAATAACTTAACTATGTGGAACCCTGGTCTCTATTTGTTAGATTCCTAATTTATTTCACAGATATAAGAAAACAAATCAATAACATGTTGTATGGGTAATATGAGTGGACACCACGAGTTAATATGTGTAGTAAATCAATTGAATTAGACTAAGAGTGCATAATAGCAGAGAGGTGAGGACCTCAAGTGAGAGAAGATGAAACTAACATATATATGATATCTGCTTATTGGGCATTTTAAATACTTACAAATATTTTTAAACTATTTTACTTGGGCTCTAACCGGTTATCCAAATCTATTTTTTTAAATCCATTTTAGGAGCCCAACCATAGGGACACCCATCTTAGGAGTCCATTATTATTTGAGGTGTTGCAATTTCTGTGATTGATTGCAGGACCTGGGTAGTAGATGCCTCCATTATTTTCAAATATACATTATTTCATCTACTTCAGCTGGGAATGTTTCCCCACCTTCTATTTATAGTTAATTTCAGAGACTATGTACTTCATTTATTTTCAGTTGTTGGATTCAGATACTTATGGATTATTTTATTGGAGTTTCAGGCTAGAGTGTTTATTCCAGTCATATCTTATTTGATTCAACTAATTCATTATTTATGACGTTGGCCAATTGGAATGGTGAATGTTATTTATTTATTTTTGTCCATTGCATGTAAATTTAAAAGATTAAAATTTAACACTGTCTTATTTAACTAATAGGTGGTTAGTACTTAATGGTTTTCGATAGTGATGCTCAGAATGAACCAATTGGATATCCCAGTATTTAATTTGGCGTTGTGTCTCATATGGTATCAGAGCATTAGGTTATAGTTTCCTTAGGACCTGTGTGTCTTATTACGCTTCAGCGTAGTGTTCTTTGATATAATGCCTTATTGTAGGATTATTGTATTCCTCTTCGTACGCAAGTTTACGCTCCCTTGTTACTAAATATAGATGATACAAATCCTATGGGAGTTCGGTTGGGTTTTGTACACCGAAAAATATAGGGCGACCAGTGAAATCCGTTAAAAGGACTACAAGAGTAGAGGCTCAGCAGAAGCCATAAAGTATTCTGGGAAGAGTGGTCCCGATGAGAGTCACTATGATTATTATTTAGGCATATGATGAAAGGATAATCACTAGGGTGTAATAGTTTCCCCAAGAACCATCGTAAAGAACGATGGTACAAATTTAGACTCACCCAGCATACTCGGTAAAGAGGGAAATCAGAGGAGCTGTTTAGAAGAGCCATCTATAAGGATGTTCGTAAGAGAGGAAGTGTGATGGGACAATATAGGGAGACATTTCAAAGGCAATAATGTGCACTGGAGTGCAGTGGCACTCATGATTTAAATTTTGGATTCATTTTTTTCTTATAGGAGTAGTGATACCATGGTGGGAGATAGTCACCACGTAATAGGAAGTTTATAAGGAATTAATTGAGAAATTTTGGGCGTTTTTTAACCACAAGTTCTTTCATCTTCTATTTAGATGGAGATTTAAAGGTATGGCTTTTCACAGGAGGAACGAACAGAGGTTGATTGTGAGGAAGAGTTTATTTATTCAAGTGAACTTCTTACCTAGGGAGGTAGGTAGTGGAGAGGAAGGTTCTTAAAGGTGATGATGGACTCATGAGTAGGATTCGCCAGTATTTATTGGAAATTAGTCTTCCAAGACTTATGCTCATGGTGTCAATGACGTACTTTCACAATGTTTATATCAATATTTTTATGGAAAGGTAGCTAAGAGAGTTGGAAAGCATAGATAGAAGGCCAATATGAAAGGTAATTGGTGATAGTGATGCACCCCAGAGGGATACCTAGCACGGGACCCAATTAACTGATGTAGATCAATGAAATTCCTACCAAGTGACGAAGGATTCAATTAGGGTTTATAGGGACAACAAAGTGTTCCATAGGGCTAGTAAGACAAAGGAACAACAGGGGTAGCAATCGGGGCCAAAATTACCAGGTCTGAGAGAAGGACAATCCCGATATGTCCAACAGGGACAGAGATAGAGGAATAACACCAAGAAGTGTATTATGTGTGGAGAGTAGGGACACATATATCGGCCTTTTCCGTGGAGAGTTATGGGACAGGAGCGGGATGCCCAATAGGGGTAATAGTTGTAAAAGTTTTTTGGGATCGCTTCGGGCAAGTGTGTTATGTCCTGGAAGAATTTAGACCACCAGTGTTATTACCAATTGAAAGTGTGAGTCGTATTCTAGGGTGAATCTGGTATATTTTGGATAAAACGAACAAACCAAAATATTTCTTTAGCAATAGGTTCATGCGTGAGATAAGTTTAATATATGTATCGATGGTTTTACTTTTATATATATATATATATATATATATATATATATATATATATATATATATATATATTTACCATTGTATTATGGGGATATTCTTGGTTCTATCTGTAGAGGAGAGGGTGGGGACACTGAGAGAATAAATTGTAGTGTGTTGACTCATTTCGAGAGATGATATTCGAGTATAATATTGTCTTGGTTATACTTTGGTCAGATACGGGTAAAGCGATGGAGGCTATTACAACAAGGCTATCGTGTTCGCTATTTCGGGGTAGGATATCTTATATAACGACGTGTCACATGGGAGAAGGTTGGGTCGCGTTTATACTATACTGTGGAGGAGACTTCAGAGGTGATAGTTTCCTTGTTAAATTTGATCCTAATGTGTAGAGACTTTACTGATATGATTCGGGGTATATTAAGTTAGCAGTTAAGTGAAGAAATTTAGCTCGTTGTCGGCCTAGTACAAGAAAACTAGTGATAGTGAGAGAGATGTGTTCTATAACTCCTTCAGTGATATGGGAGTAGACGATAAGACTTGTACATCTAGGGATAGGATTTTGGATATTGGGATCATATTTGTAGGATCTAGGATCTCGATGGATGACAAAGCTAGGTAGTAGTGTATCGAGGGGGTTCCTTATTTGGATTTCGCTTCTGATATGTCCTATGCATGAATCCTAGATAATGTTAGGATTTGAGAGATGTGTTCTTCACTAGTGAATGAGTTAACACTTTAGTTATTACATGTGTTTGTAGGTGAAATCATGAACTGGGAGTTATTTTATGATATAAGACTTTTAGCGTCGAGTAATGTTGTGTGGGGAGCACGGGTGAGATATTTTAGCACAACTAGTTGATTGAAGGGGCAAGCTCGAGGGGAATTAAATCATTTTAGTAGGGTCACTGAGGTTAGCCATACGATATGGCCACACTGAGAGTGAAGGGTCACACTTGATATAAGTAGGTTACATGTGGAACATTAGAGATGATTGTGTAGTTCGAAACGAGGTATAGGGTGTATGGGCACCCTGATTAATTTAAATTTTCATACGGTCTATGATAAGGAGGCTTAGGAAGATGTTGTAATGTATCCGTGGGAAAGTAATAAAAATAAGTGGAGAGGTAGGAGAGATTGAACTTCGTTCAAGGAAGGGAGAGAGGATGACTGTGTGTATATCATGAGAAAACTCCCACAACCGAGGTGAGTTGAAAGGTGAGTCAAAATACATTGGTAACAAGTGAATTCTCACTCAGTTAAATTCGTAGAGTGGTTGGCGCATAAATAGGTTGGTAAAATTCTAACTGGTGTAAAAGGTCCTACGAAGTACGCAGCTTTGGAGAAAACACACAGACCATGATTTTTATATCGTAGAAAGGGAGAGTAAGATTCTCCATGTGGCTTGAGATGTTAAGTGTGTTAATTTTGGATTGAGTGAGACATAGTGCGGTTGTCTTCAAGTGCACCACTCGAAGAAGGAAAAGTTTGTTTTGATATTAACCATTCTAATGTTATGATCGATTGATGATTTTAGGGACAGAATGGAAATGCAACTGGTAAATTTCATCATTGATTTATTCAAAATTGCAGAGTGGGTAGGATTTTCTGTGGGATGTAAAGAGAATTTTCCATGAACAAAATAATCATTTTTAGTTTGAGGTTTATTATATTACTGGGCACTGTACCTAGTGTGTTATTAAAGATCAGAAATAAATCATCACAAAGTGTCTCCCAGTACTTTTTTAAATCAGGATGAGACATTTGAGCCTACCTTGAATAGGGAGTGTTACGGGGACATGAGAACATAGTTGCAACTTGAGGTAGATGTGTCAACCGTAGGCCAATGGATAGTCGGGAGGGAAGACATAGAATGTGGTGGAATGTGAGAATGCATGTAATGTGTTTTTGAAGTAATTGGGGATACTAACTGCAACTAGTAGAGTTACACGTGATGACTCATAGTAGGACATTAAGTAAGAAGTGACTTATGAGGTGTCATAAGAATAAATTTTTTCCCACCATTGGGATATTAGAGAATGGGGAAGTAACAAGTTTTTTTGAAATGGAGTGATTCACGATCCGTCGAATAGGATTAAGTTAATCCTCATCATTTCTGTATAGTTTAGGAATGTAGTGAGAGTACGTTGACGTGAACCAAAGTTGTGAGGCTTAACATGAGAAGTTAGAGACAGCTAATGATGTCACCCGTGAGGAGAGATGACTTGGTACGACAATAAGAAGATTTTATACATGTAGAAATGAGGCATTTTCTAACATATGGGTGATAGAGAGAGTGGAGTATAGGCTCATCTTTTGAGACATTATTATCCAATTTGATATCTTTGTGTGTCATTATAAATGAGACTCTATGGATATGTGAATATATCGGCATGCTAAGGTTTGAATAGACTTGTCGCTAATCATGGGTTGTAGTGAGTGGTCCTCCGACCAAAAGGGTACCATTGGTGTGTGTATAGTGGAAATGCCGAAAGAGTATTGCGAGTAACTATTTTTAATCCGTTCGAATGAAGTTGTGTGCAATAATTTAAGGTGGTATTATGGAGCATCTTGTTGCCGATGTGTCTATTTAGGGATGCGAAGGTGAGATGCGCAACAAATATCCAGACTTATATATACTACGTATTGTTTTTTCGAATTTCTCGACGAAATTCTATTATTAGAGGGGGGAGTATGTAACACCCAGTAATTTTACTCATTTTTATATTGGGAATTAATTGGGATTAATTAAATTATATTTGGAGAAGTAATCCAGTAAAATAAATATTAATTAGCGAGATAAGGGTTAATATTTATTTTTATTGAATATTACTTAGTGAATGAGTAATAATAATGATAAGGATATACTAAAATTTTTGTGAGTGAGAAATACGAAAGTTAGAGTAATTTAGTCGGGATGCGCGCGTCAGTCTTGTCGGGACTTAATTTAATGAAATAAAAAGTAAGATATTTATAAGTCATCCATGTAATCATTTCGAGTTCTCAAATGTGTTTGGAAGGGTCAAGATAGTCAAACGTCTACCCGGGGGTTCAATTTAGGTTTTTGGGCACCTTTAGGCCAAACCAACACCCTATAGGGGTATTTTAGTCTTTTGGAATTTTGAAGGAATTAAAGCTACGAAAATTGCTAAATGTATATCAGTTTTAGGTTAAGGTCATTGGGTTCAGAATATAAAAAACTTACAGAGGACATTAGAGAACGAAGGAGAAGTACTCCCCATGGCTAGAACCACCATTGTTGCACCTTTTACACCACTGGAGCGTAGATCGGGGGAAAAGGAACATAAACACACAATCAATTCATAGAGATTCGGACCTACATTTAGAGGCAAGTATTTATCTTGCTAAATTTAGAGTAGATGTATTATCCCTGTTAGTGTAAGATGATTAAAATCTTAATTATATGAATGTTGATGATAAAGATAGAGATTTCAATCATGTATTGGGTGGACTTAATATTAGGTTTGAATCCCCTATGTATGAAGATGAATTTGATGAACTACTGATAATAAAAATGGGAAGAAGTCTGAATTATATTAGTTTTCTTGATGAAAAGTGGTAAACTAGGATTTTTGGAAGAAAAATCTTGAATTAATTCAAACTAGTTATTGTTTTGTGATGATTTGATGATTATAAAACATTGGGAATCATGTGAATGGGTTGGTAAAATGTCTGGTATTCTTGGTTGGGTCAATGGCATCGAAGCATGGAATTTTAGAGATAAAAGATGGTGAAACCTGTGGCTAATTCAATTGGAGAAGACGATACCTATTCGTGTGAATCGCTTCATCTCCTTCACCGAATCGATTCAGAAAGCGAATCGATTCGGACCAAGGCTGAATCGATTTGGTTTCCTAGATTTGGCCAATTTTTCCCTTTTTTTCTTAAAACTCATGGGAGACGACCGAATTATCTTTTGAGATAAAATTTCAATTATAAAGGGAATTAAATTAAATTATGAGTAGGACAATATGGGATTCTTAGTAACATGAGAGGTATTTAAGGACTAAGATTAACTAAGTAAAGTTGTGGGTTAAAAACTTGATTTGGAGAATTCTATAGTGTCTCGAGGGATCGGAGAAAACAATGGCTTGGAGAAGTAGGATATGAGTGAGTTCCCTATCGATATAAGTTAGAGAATAATGGGAAAAATTGGAGTAGTGAGGGGAACTCGAGAATGTATGATAAGAAGTAAAATTGATATTTACTAATACATGGGATGTTTGGGATATAAATATACTACGTATGGAACATATGATATAGGACGCGCGTATAACTATACCGATAATATAAATATATAGGTGGTGTGAATACCTATTTCATGATTTCGTAAGTATATGACATACCTACGCTAATTGCTATCGTAGAAGGTTTTGGAAGTGGATAATCTTATCCTGATGAGCCCACTGGGGGGATTGTATATTGGTTCCTCATAACATAGAACTTCAGTTGGATCACTATTTGTGTGAACATTGGTGTGCACGGTCATTTAGGTGTTTAGGTATGTGCAGAGCCCAAAGTCTTAGAACTCTAATCACCACCAATATGTGTGATTTGTATTTATGGTTCAAGAATGATTCTGAATCGGTAGTCCTTTATTTACTATGTGATGTACTGATACTTGATAGCAGAGCAGAGTATGCATGCTTCGCAAGTCTCCACCTGGAGGTTATGTATTAGTATATACCAAATAAGGATGATATTTGTGTGTATATATATATATATATATATATATACTTGTAGTTTATTCTACAATATGTACTTAGCAGATGAGAAAGATAATGATACCGAAAATAACTTAAGTAAATTGAAACTTAGCCTCTATATGTTAGATTCCTAATTGATTTCAAAGATATGAGAAGAAAATCAATAACATATTGTATGGGTAATATGGGTGGGCACCACTAGGTGATATGTGTAGTAAAGAAATTGAATTGGACTAGTTAGGAGGGGTAGGATAACTAGGACGGGTTAGTAGAATGCATTAGGCGTGCAGAATAGCAGACGGGTGAGGACCTCAAATTAGATCATATGAAACAAACATGCATATGATATCTGTTGATTACGCATTTTAAATACTTGCAAATATTTTTAAACTATTTTACTCGGGATCTGACCTTTGTTCCAAATCTATTTTGTAAAACCATTTTAGGTGCCGAGACATAGGGACCCCAACATAGGAGTCCATTACCATTTGACGTGCTGCAGTTATTGTGGACTATTTTATGACCTCGGTAGTAGACGCCTCCATTCTTTTTAGATCTTATGCTTCATTTCATCTACTTCATTTGGGCTTGTTTCCCCACCTTCTATTGATAGTTACATTCATAGACTATGGACTTCATTTATTTTTAGTTGTTGCATTCAGATACTTATGACTTATTTCATTGGAGTTTTAGGTTGAAGTGTTTATTCCAGTCATATGTTATTTGATTCAGCAAATTCATTATTATGATGTTGGTCAATTTGATTTATTTTTTTATTTCAGATCATTGCATGTAAATTTAAAAGATTAAATTTGATACTGACTTAATTAATTAATATGTGGTTAGTGATTAATAGTTTTCGATAGTGATGTTAATAATGAACCAACCCGATATCCATATTTAATTTAATAAAGGAGTGATCACCAAGTAGTTAATTGAGCAGGGTGTCTCAGGGACAAGGGGAGAAAGCGAAAAGGAAGTGCCTCCCTTTTTTGCCATGCATATGTAGGTGAATTAAGGATGCCTAGTTACTCTTTTCGCCACTCGTGTTGGAGACTTAGCAGTCTGCCTTAGATATATAATTGGTGCTCATCAAATGGGGTTAACATGAAAAGATGTAGTGACCAACCAATTTTTCTCAAAACTCGCAAAAGAATGTTGCTTTCTTAAGAGATGGGCGTCAAGGTCATACTGATGCATAAGAAACCAAGTGATTCAAAGGGTCAAAGGTCTAATTTACGAAATGGGAAGGTTTTAGACACCCATTTATCCCTTTAGATTTCTCATGGAATATGTTAAATCGTATGATGTAAGTGTGCGTTGAATCACAAATAAATATGAAAGAGAAAATGTTAATGTCAAATGAGACACAAATATGTGGGAGTAAAAGACTCAAAAAATTATATAATTTATTATAAAAGACATAAAATCAAAGGGGAGGACTGGAATCTTGGGATTGACCCAGAACCGTTACGTAGCTGAAAGAGTCATCATAGTCAACGTAGTTTGAAAATAACATATGGGTAGGTTTCAACCGATAAATCAATATGTAGGATTCCTATTTTTGTGTTTTTGGAGAGAAATATATTCAAGTATGAATGTGTGAGAAAATGGAAGTCTTACGTTTGGAATTTACGAAGAAATAGGTTGTTTACGATACTGATAATAAAAATGGAGATTATTTAATGGAGATAATTAAACAAAAGTATAAGATATCATAAAATGAGAATAAAGTGAATAATAACAATTAAATGATTAAACTATAAAAGGTATAAGGAATGGATGACTAAGTGTGGTATGAAAGTGAGTGGGGGAATGTTGGAGAACGGGTTTCTTTTCATAATGTGAAATCTCTAATTTCAAAAGAATATTTATTGGATACTAAAATGGATCTCCTCCAAGTGTGAGGTCATGAACCCTCTATATAGTTCCCTTTAGTTTTAGTGTTGTAGATAGATATGGCGTCTAGGCTTCCTATTGGCACAGTGCCATCCTGGCTAGGCAATTAAAGTACACTATACTGATAGGTAGGGGTTTAGGGGATGTGCATAAAATGAAAATCGTAGCTCGAAATTGCGCACGATCGGGGCCATTGAAAAGTGAATTTAGATCCCTTTATGAATGCAATGATATAATCCCGATTTTAAGTGTTGACCCAACTCAATTGGGTCTCTAACGTTCTCGATGGTCTCTAGACAGATGGCGTATTGGAGGAAAATAGGTCATTTGTGCGAACCATAAGTCTGATCATTGGAAAGGTAATTTAGAGTCCTTCGAGATTTCATTGATATTTGATTCGTTTAGAGATTTCACTAGGGCTTAATGAGGTTTGGATGAGCCCAGTTTCCCTGCAAATTAAAACTGGTGGTTCGTGTGAACCATCAGGCTAATTCACTCACGAAATGGACCGTTGAAAAGGGAAATTAGAGCTATCTGAGGTTTCATTAAGCTTATTTATTTTAGGGAGTTAAACAGAGCTAAACACGGCTTGGGAGTGCTCGATGGCCAACAGATTAGTACTCAGAGTCAAATGAATCGATCATGAGAACCGTGAGGAAGATTCATGCAAGATATAGACCGTTAGATCAATTATTTGAACCTAGAGATGTGGGGACAAATTCAGTGGGTCAAGGTTAATTCTAAAAACCAAAAGAGTGTGGTGATCGATTCAAGGGATCAAGGTCAATTATGCGGACATAAACTTGTGATGACTAATTTTTCGAACTTAAAGTTATAGCGATGGATTATGTGGGTCGGGGTAAATTTTTCAAACCAGAATATTGATGTCCAATTTAGTGGGTCGAGATCAATTCTGTTGACCTAAAGAGTGGGGTCCAATTGAACAAATGGAGGTCAATTCTGTGGACCTAAATAGTAGGGTGACAAACTCAGCAGATCAAGGCCAATTTTGTGGGCATAAAGTTGTCATGACCCATTATGTGGGTCAAAGTCAATTATGAAAACCTAAAGTTATAGCAAATAATACTATGTGTCTAGGTCAATTCAGCTAACCTAAAGTTGTCGCGACCAAATGAGCGGGTCAAGGTCGATTTTATGTACATAAAGAGTGATGAATAATTCAGCGGGTCTAGGTCAATTCCGCGGACCAAACAATGATGACCAATTTAGCAGGGTAGGATCAATTCTGCAGACCTAAAGAGTGGGGACCAATTCAATGGGTCGAGGTCAACTATATGGACCTCAGTAGTCGGTTGACCAATTTATCATGTGGACGCCAACTTTGTGGACCTAAATTTATAAACCATAGGGGGTGTCACTACTAGGGAAAGCGTATAGTAATTTGGTGCAGGTCCAACATGGATTTTTGGTTCCGTTAGGGAATATTTTAATGATAAAAGTGAACACTGATGTTCCTTTTGGGGATTGCGAAGTTTTTTTAATTTTTTGGGTCCTACAAGAGGGTTTTTCCTCTGAGAAATACTGTCCTTGACTTTACCTCGATTTTCTGGGACTTTTTGTAAATTTTCTGGGCCTTTTTCGATTTTTTCGGCATTTTTGTGACAAAACTTTAAGGGGAATGCCCCTCATTGTAGGGAGGAGCGTATACGCCACGGAGGTTAAGGGTTAGTTTTTTTTTGAGTTTTTGAGCGTTTCGGGTTGTGTCCCAATGTATATTTTCTGTTTTTTTATTTTTTTTTTCTTTTGTACCTGTAAGGAAATATATTGATTTTTAGAAAGATAAATATAACAAATGCTTTTATTTTTAATGTTATCTAATTTTAATGACTTATTCTACACGCATTTTTGTTTAATACTAATGTTTTTCATTAATTTGCAAAGATGGAGATATAAATGAAAAAGAGACTCGAAGTAAAAATGAAATGTTTATTTTCAGAAATTATGTATAAAGGTAAAGTAATTTTCAAAACGGAACAACCGTGAGATTTGACTTTTTTGAAATCACATTTTTATTTTGGAAATTGATATTGTGTAAAGAGGAACTAAGGAATTTCTTAAAAAATGGGGGTTATCGATCAACATACCCCTTAGCCTACCTATTAGCATAAAGGATAAGCCCAAATCCGTCATTTGGCTTTGGTTGCACTTTATGCACACTTTGTTTACAATTGGGGCAGAGGAACCAGTAAGGGCTTTGAATCACTTGTTTTCTTGTGGTGTTTTATAGTATAAAACTGGGATTTGAAGGTGTTTTCTCAACTATCTTCCATTTTCTGTCTTCTATAGATTTCTTCCTCTCGAAAGATGGCTCTTCTGGTGTTCGAGCCCTTTTCTACCTACCTGGAGGGTCTAGAGACAATGTGCCTTTACAACGTCGACTATGAAGCCTTTATTTTTTCCATAGACTAGGACCTTCTAGAAGAAGTGATATAGTTCTTGTACCCTAAAGACCATGTTTCCTAATTCATCATAGACAAGGTGTGCCTCACCTATCAAGTGTTCTCTACGTTGTTGGGTGTCATCCTAAGTGTAGCGACAACTATGCCTGATTTCTCCCGTTCTCCCTGAGCGTATTTAGCGGAGTTACTTCATATCCCCCCCCAGCCACTGGTTTATGGAGGAAATATGTTCCTCTCAGGAGCCGTGACTTCGGTGTGCCATAGATATTTTTTTGACAATGGATTTGTCGAAGTTGTAGCCCTGGGTCTGACTGCTAGGATTTTACTCGTGATGGGTGATGTGGCGGGTGATCCTTAGGTAGCCACGATAGTGTCTTGGTTATTTTACTATTCTAATCCTACAATGGTGGTGCTAGTGGAGAGCTTAAATGAACTGGATGCTTGGAAGGATGGTCGGGTGGAATTTCTATGGCGGAGCTCTATCATGCTATTTATGTCCCTTTTTAAGAAACCACACCTGGCAGCCCCTCCTAACTAACCATTTTCGGGTGTTCCTAACTTTTTTTCTAGGACCTTATTTAGTTTTGGACCTTCGATAGAGAACTGTCTAATTGGATTGTGGATCACAGGGCCTGATGCCTTCGTTGATCTGTGCCATGGTGGGGGGACTTGCAGCTCATTTTACAGTTAGGTGAATACGGGTTTGTGTGGTTAGTTGGCGTATATAGAAATGTTACCATCCATCGTAATCTATTGGAAGGGGTTTGGTTTGTATCTAGGGATTATGTGAAGTGGTTAGGAAAAGTGGTTGTTAGGAAGATTAATGAATTCTTGATTCCCTAATTAATTCCATCCGTTGGGGGGCCAAACGAGCTGACGTGGAGAATTAATCACATCTGATTCATATAACACCGATTGTAGGGGGGTTATGAAACCCCATTATCACTTAGTATTTTCAGACAAACTTGGAGAATTTGAAAAACCATCCATTCCATTTTGAATGACTAAATTAAAAAACTTGGTAATTTCCAATTTACTTGGGCAAATTAATTAACCGATATAACTATTTTAATTTTCAAAAATAAATTCATTTTTAGATTAAAATAAAATTTGCTTATCAAAATTTAATTTTTAGCTTTAAATCAATTACCCTAATTTAATTCAATCTAGAGAAGAATAAATGAAATGGCTTTTTTCCATAAAACACGATCGAGGCCGATCTTAATATCAAATACACGTCCATAAAGAGGATGTTACTAATTAATCCCATTAGCACGCCAAATTGTGAAACATAATAATAAAAGGACAACAATTATAATCTAAATATAACTTATGCACTTATGAATCTAATAGAAAATAAATACCATCCATCATGCCCTAGTGTTCCATTAAGTTTGAATCTCCTTATGGGATTGAATTGTTTTCGACAGAGTGTTCCACTACCACCAGAAATTAGATACGCAGATAAACTCCCTTATATTTTCCAACTCTCATGGACCCGTTACACAACATAAAAAAAATATTTATGTCCCCAAATGATCCAATACGGTTATATGAAAACAAATGGCATCTCTTCATTGTGCAACTTGAATCTAAAATCCTATGCTTTGGAGTTTGAACTCGAATACCAAAAATAACGCATGAAAATTTAGTTCTCAAACAATTTGTATACAGACAATGTTCATGGTTGACATGTGCATGCAAAAATTTACCTCTCAAGTGATAATTTGAAGAATTTGAATTTGAGTGAGTTCGATTCCCCAAACAGGAAAGTCCATCATGAACGGGTTCTATTTCAAATAATGAACTGGTGTTAGACATTTAGACAAAACATTCGATAATCTCCCGAACAGAGTCACTATCATTAGGAGTGGTACCAAAAGTCATCGATTATTCATTATGTTGGACATAAAGTTCCTAAAATGTCTAGATGGAATAATTAAAGATGAAAGATTGTCTTGGTCTAGTTGGGTCGATTTAAGCCCCAACAAGAAATCTCACGTCATACAAGAACTAGGATGTCTAATGAGATTAATTTTAAAAAAAAATTGTTGAGGGATGCAACTTTAAAATTTAATCAAATTAACTATCGCATTTAATTAAGAATTAATTTTTTTCAATTTCATGATTCTAATATTTCAAAAATGAGTTCTTTTTGTTTCCTCACTAGTATTAGTCATAAAGTTTTAACTGGATAAAGTTTCAAAGATTGAAAATGTAATGGGAATTTGTTCTAAATTTTGAGGATAATTAACTTATTTAACCCGCAATTACCAACAATCTTTTAAAATGATAACGTGGTTAAATCATCATGTCATCTCCTCTGCTCCCCCAAAGGATGGCTTTAATCAAGGAATCACAATATTTGAAAATACATGATAATTCTATTAAATTGAGTGTTACATGTATTTCATCCCCACATAGGGAAACCTCTATATGTTCCTTTTTTATTTTAAATAACTAAGTAATGATAATTTGTATACCCCTATTATTGGTTGATGACACTTCAATGACAATCATGTTCTTAGAATGAATTTAATAATGATTGAAGAAAGGATTATTTGGATTAGAAACTATTTTGTAATTCGATTCTGATAATGATTGGTAGAAAAAGGTTAGTGTTTATCATTTGGAAAGACCTCTACTTATCTCCTAAAAGGTAGTTAGGATGATAAGGCTAGGTCCCAGGTACAATGGTTTCGATTCATGAAGGCTCATACTCCTTTAGTACTAAAACAACCGAAAGGCAGTTATTCTCACTACAAGTAGTTTGATATTTTATTACAGCGGTATTCTATTTTCCCTTAATCTGCGAGGGAAAGGACATTGTAATTTTTTTTCTCTTAAAAGTAAATGCCTGATTTAGGGTCCAATCTATAGTAACCTAGTATATAGACTTGGGAAACAGAAATCATAATTGGAACTTGTTAATGAGGTTCCATATTATCGAGAAATTACATAAAATAGAAATGTTCATAGTTATGGGAAATTAGAATAAGAAACCGGTATTAGCGGTAGGATATCCTATGGGATTGTGGTGAAGACATATAGTTAATGCGGATAAATTATTAATGTACCAGGTTTAAAAAAAAGGTTTATTTCTATTTTTTAAATTGATTTTGAATAGATATTGAATTAATTTAGTAATTTTTTTATCAAAACTAAATATTTTTTATATGTTCTCGTAATTGGAAAATAATTTATAATTATAAAGTATGTCTCACAATTACTGCTAATTACTGATATGAATAACATGTATGAACAAATCAGTAAAGAGAAAGAAATATGTCTTTGGACTCATTTAGATATGATAAGGTCCGTGGTTTCTTATTCAGGACTGCGATAGTCTTGGGAGGATTTTATGTACAGTTATACATATACATTATGAATTTAATTTCTTCTTAATTGGACTTTTCAATTCCCATTGAACATTGGTGTGGTAGAAACTCATTCCATGGCATGTTCGGATTTAGGGGGTGCCCGACACTCGTGCTATGGAAGGATTGAAGGTAGTTGAAATTAAGGACATTAGTATGTCTCTTTGTTGTTTATCCCAAATGTAACAAAGGTAGTTTATAACAAAATCTTAAGTAAAAGAATGATGTTAATTGCATCGATTATCGGTTCTTGTAGAGGGATTATGTAATTAACCACTTGCCCACGTGAATTTGGACTTGCAAGATAAAATGGAACATCATATTACCAATGTTGCTAAACCACCCATATAGCATGGAATACGATCTGATATCGATAATGCACTCTGTATCAGTAGTGGGAGTAGTTACCAATGATGAGATACACACATCACTGATACTGGATAACAAATGGTGACATGTTGAGGTGGGAGCATCAGGGTTCATCCTGAATTATTAGTGTTTTGCGATGTTCTTTTTATGAGATCCCAAGTAAACATGAATCGGCTCCTAAAAACTACAATGAGCCTTTCCATGACAAAGAATTTTGTTTTGACTTATAACTATTGATACCAAAAAAAAATGATTTGATTTATTTGAATTATGTTTTTGAACTTGTACACTTGTTGATGGATTAAAACCCGTCGAGAAAATGTTGATGTTCATGAAGTTAAAAGAAAGATGCACGGGAAGGTGAAAACCTTCAAGAAAAGTCTTGCGAAATATATTTACTATGACCTAACCTTCTTACGATTGACATGTTATAGTCTATTGGATTCATTAAACATCAAGACTATGTTCTTGAACATTTGTCTTGACAAATATATAGTAATAAGTCGAGAAAGAAAAGGGATGTAAGATAGATTTAAGATAACACCAAGGTCTGTTGCCATTCGTCTTGATAAAGTAATCAAGTTTTGATTTTGAACAAGGCTAAAAAAATACTTATTAATATAAGGATTATAAATAAAATGTGTGGGTATTTATGAGCACAATTTGTGGATGATATTTTCCTAATCGGGTGCGAGGTTGGAGTAGTGTCTTAAATAGGAGCATGGTTGTATAGATATTTGATATAAATTACTTAGAGCAAGCCAGCAACTTGTTTATGATCAAGAGTTACCTTGATCAATTTCAAAGGATGGTGTAATGATCCCAATTCAATTATATTGATATCTTATTGACGAGATGAGTAATGGGATTCCATGAAAAGAGTTCCTTTTCAAGAGTGGGAATGTCTTCTATGGGAATAAATGTCTTAGGACACATGATTATATGGAAGGAATGAGGAATATACCTAATTCTTCGACGGTGAGCAGCCTCATGAATGCTATATCTTACGTGAAAAGAAAAAATCTAACGTTCCCTCAGTGTGGTCTATAGATTTCAAGAGTATGATAATTTTTAGGTATAAAGACGAAAGTTTTCATCCAGATAAGGATTCCAAGTTTTTTATTTCATAATATGGGTTTACATAAAGATGTTAAGCTAAAAGTTGGTGGAGTGTGAAGAAATTCAATATTGTTGTGTCCACCAAGGAAACCAAAGTTATTGTCACTTAAGAGAAAACTAAATACGCTATATGTATTAATTACTTCCTAAGTAACTTGGATGAGGTTCCTTCAATTGCAATAGGTTATTGCACTTTTAGTGTTCATATCGGTACAATTGCAGGTTTGAGATAACCCACCCCATAAAAAGATTAAGCACAATGAGTGTAGGGTTCGCCTAGTTTAACAAATTCAACAAAAAAGTGATATATTTATTCCCAATGTTGAATCGGATAATGTCCTATTAGTCTTTATACCAATACGTATCAAATTGCAATGTTGATGGCTTGGGAATTAAATATATAACTTTAAGACTAAGTGGGATATTGTTGGGGTTTTAAGAAAATTCCTTATGTTCGGTGGAAACATATTACATACATGTCAATCAAAATGGCTCAATAGAAATTCTGATGAGTTTGCTTTGGGTTGATCTATAGGAGATAAATTTTTTGGTTCTAGCACTATTGAAATGATCACAACCTAGGTAGGAAGTTGAAATACTATCGAAATGGTTGAGATGCAATCCTAGTGTTTTATCTCAAACTACGGGAAACTATTTAGTGGTTCGAGAACTTGTGCGATAGTTCAAAAGATGATTATGATCAGTACATCACATGAATGTATTGAACAAGGACATCAATGCGATTTAAGTCTAATGTTTGTGTTGATTATATTTATTTAATCTCACATCATTTTCAAAGGGTATATAAATTCTTAATCCCAAGAATTATGAGGATTGGAATTTTGGCAAAAATTTCACTAATATTGTGGGTGTGATCTAATTTTCTATCGGTCCAAATGATCATTGCATATCTGGTGATAGTTGTATGAGTAGGTATGAGATCATAATTCGAAGTAATTCATGACCCAGGGATGCCATGAATTGTGTTACACCCTTGGCATACCTAGATGATTTGTTTACATCAAGTAAAACTCAACCGATGGATTATTTTATAACCCTAGTGGAGTAGAAAATAAGTTAAGTCTGAGAATCAAAGAATTAAGTAGATGTTGTTAAAATCAATTAGTATTAAATTTATTTGAGAAAGTGGGTATTCGTAACATAACATGGGGAATCATATTATGTGCCATAAATAGCTTTGTTAATAAGTCCTCTTTATATCCGAGTGATTTTTGAGATAATTAAATTACAGTGCAGTCATAATTATTTAGTGCAATTGATAATGACTAATAAAGAAAGGAAATAAATAATGGTAATTGTAATTTTGTATTTTAAAGTATTTATTTAGAGGCTAGTTTAATTATATATCTTGTCTCCCTAGTGTTGTTTAAATAACCAAGTAGTTAGTCCCAGTCTCTCAACAAACACATTTTGGTCGAAGCCCGCCTTTTGTACTTGCATATAAAGCTATTGGAAGGGTTCTAAACATTATTATTCATCATTAAGGTTTTACAGGGGTGAGAGAAAATATGATTCACATATTTTTGAAGAGGACCAAAGAACAAATCACCATATCTCAATAAAAAACAAGGGATTTGTTCCCACACACCTACCTAGCGTAATACACTTGAATATTTAATGTTTATAAAAGGTTAAGAAATATTATGGAGATATAAAAGAAAGAAGATGTTAATATTTAATAAGTATTTTTCTCCCATTACTATTGCAACCAGATCTAGAAAGGTATTGGGTTCTAAACCCTAGGTTGAAAGTTAATACCTAGTTCTTGATTTAGGGATAATTTTTCTTCACATTTTAAATGTCAATCCTAGGTTGTTTCCCCTAAAAAATTATGCATAGTAGGAATTCCAGTAAGTTGAGTTTGCCTTGGCCAGAAGAGATCAGAATTCAAGTTCTATTACAGTTGAACAGTTCAAAACTTGGATAGGGATTTGACATCATATCGAAATGGTGGTAGAAACTTCCTAGTTGTTTATATCAAACTAAAATAACTTGTCTGATGGTTGGGGAACATGTGCAATATTTCAAAAGAGGATTGTGATCAGAACATTCACGAATGTATTGAACATGAACAACCATGAGATTTTAAAACCTAAGGGGTGTCTTAATTGGACATAGGTTGTCTCATAAAATTTGCAAAACGTTTAAATATTCTTAATCCCGAGGTTTATAAGGATTGGAATGCCTTCACAAATGTGTCTTTAATTGCCATGGGGTGCGATCTGATTTTATATTGGGTTAAATAATCTTCGCATTTTGCCTGACACTTGTGTGAGTAGGTCTGAGATTATTTTTATCATCTAAAATTGGTTTACAAATTATTTGTCTTATCAAGGAAATTCCAATAATAAAAAATAAGAAATAAATAAACCTATGATATAGGTTTGCTGAGTTAGGAGGAATAGATTCAAATGAGAGACAAAGAAGGAAATAGGGATTTACTTGGTTTGACCCAATATAGTGCCTATATCCAGAGGTTCAGTGTTGGTTATTTATATATTATTAGGTGATGGGGAAAAGTGACCCACAATCATGGGTAGAAATGTAAAAGTAGAGTCCCAAAAATTAAATGCAAATAATTAACAAGAACAAAAGATATACGTTGTTCGATTGTGTATTCCGCCTACGTCCACGAGGTAAAATGTTAGGAGATGTTTATTGAAAAGGGGTAAGGTATCGAACGGAGTGCTGGTGTTGATAGCTGAGATTTCAGTTATTACATGCAAATTACGACTATCTTTAATGAATTTGCTGCCCTGTATTTATAGGAGTAATTCTCCTACAGTATAGTCCCATTTGGGTTTAACATAAATACAAATAATATCACATAATATCTAAAAAATTACTTATCTTCTATTATTAATAGATTTCCCAATCGATATCCCTCCTCGTACTTCTGACGTGTTCTACTATGAGATCAGGCATGTGGAATTATTTTCCTTGTTCCTTCATTTCCCTGGGGGACTTTAATATTGATCGACCTCTCCTTATAACAAGTGATGCGTGCTCAAGTTAATTTTGGGATCGGCCAGTCTTATCGCCTTATTGACTACTGCACTTTCTCCATTATTTTTAGCACATTCTTACTTCTAGGGGCACGTGACTCAATCATATATTTCCACATTTTCCAATGCTTAAGTTTCTCTCCTTTATGTCATCATGAGGGGAAATGATGGCCTATAGGAGCATGGTGCATCTTTTCCAAGCATTTCGACATCTTTGAGAAGATGTACCACGATGAAGTATAAGGGTTTCCATCACCCTTATATTTTGGCACATTGAGACTTATATCAGGAACTTATTTTTTATTTTCTCTATCTTTATTCTCCTTGCTTCATCTCCTTAATACCCTGTCCTCCTTATATCAGGAAATGTGAAGTTTCTGTAGTGAATGATTTCTAGGATTTCGTGACAATTACAAAATTCCTAAAAAAGTACACTTTAGAATTTCTTTTGAGGAATTGGATATATTTGTCCTCCCTCATGGAGATATATCCTTTTATACCATTATAATAATGGAGGGAAAGTATGCTTCCCACTCCACGCATTTCTGACCAGGATACTTTGTTTCTACGAAATATTCCCCACTCACAGTAATGTGTGTTTTTTCATATTGTAATGGGAACGGTGTCAATAAATCGAATTTGTGTGACCAACTTAGGCCTAAAGGATATTAGCTATTACTATTACCTGAGGGCCTATCCAAACACTGGTCCTATAATTTACAAGCCAGGTATAAAGCTCAAATTTTGGTTATCTATTTACCCAAATATCATAAGGATACAAAGAAGAATGTTATAATCATCTCTGATGATATATATAGCAAAGGATATAACGTCTTTGGGGATCCTATAAGAAAAAAGACGCCTCGTAGGTCACCTAAGATATGATTTAATTAAGCGAGTTTTTATTTATTTTGTTATTTGTCTAACCGACCATGTTTTATGTACAAATCCCTTCTTAAACAGCAGACTTTTTGGTTCCCATATGAACTTTACTGGCCAATATATGGTTTGGAAGAGATTAAAATCTCCAGGATTCCACACCTATTGGAGAGTTGCACCACTGGTCCTTGGATATGGGGTAACATACTGCTCGCGGACAAACTTTACTGATAATCCGATCAGTATTTTGATTGTTCGAGATGTTGATCTATTTTTTGATAGTTCTACTCCCACTCCCCAAGTAATTCTAGTGATTCAGATTCAAACACAACCAATAGATAAGGAAGAGAATGAGGATGAGAATAAGTAGAAAGGGAAGATTATAAGGAGGATCAAGGGTAGGCTATAGAATTGACACCTGCCTAGAAAATTTGAACCCACTGTTTTCCTACAAAGTGTGTGTGTTAAGTCGACCTTTAGGTGAGGTCAATGATGAGGAGGGTTTATGAATTCAAGACTTCAACTTTCCACTTATTCCATTTTCTTTGGAAGATATGGGGGAGAAGAGGGTCGCCAACCTAGTAACTACTAGATCACAAATGAAGCACCAAATTCTCATCGACCCACGTGGGAACCCTGATGAGAAGCCCAAGAGAAAACTTATCTCACTTGGAGATAATGAGCAATAAAGCTCTGAGGTATAATAGGACAGGAAAACAAAGACCGAGAAGACCACCAATAAGGGTTGTTCAAGACTCCTCCACCCTAAGTCAGTCGGGCGTGGTTTATGATACCGATGAGATACATATAGTTTATTTGGGGACACCACCACCAACTCCCAGGGTTTATCCTTGGGAGATATCCTTTATAAAGGCAAAATAGTAGGTCACCACCATTAATTCGGCCTACCGCGATTTGGACATTTATTTCCCAATGTCCCAAGATTCCCATCGATCTAATGGAGCTAGTGAGCTTCTCCACGGAGAGACTTCACAAGGAGGTACTGCACCATAGCTTGTTAATAAGATCATTTTTTAAAGTCTTCTATGTTCTTCCTTTTATAAACATTTCCATCAACTAATCCTTTTATTATTTTTTATGAAAAGCATGCATGTTAAATAAGATTTTGCCTCTCTTACTTCTATTTTTCTCCCAGCCATGGCGTACTCAAAGAAACGGGTCCATTCTCTTAAGGAAAAAAATGGTCGACCTGGTCATAGGAAACGATACCCAGAAGATTGAGATAAATAATTCGGTTGACGCTTATGCCAAGGCAATGGAGGAGATTAAAAAAGCCTAAAATGAGTTATGTCGTATCGACACCCAATTAAACAAGTTGATGGTATATCATCAATGGAATATTTTGGAGAATACGATCCTCCAAAAGCTTAGGCAGTAAGGAAAAAATTTGAAGCAAGCGGATCTTGATAAGGCTTATGACGAATGATTTGATGCATGACTTCAATAGGTCGCTTCCCAGCCAGACTACCATCAGTCAGTAGCCTTTAACAAAGGTGGGGTGCTTGGCCTACAGAGGGCTAAGGAAAGTTAGGACGATCCGACGTATGCTGAACACCCACTATTGCCTGACCCTTTAGAAGGACAAGCTTGGGACTTGCTGGCTCCTGGCCCTCCAGCCGATGAGAATGCACCTAAGAATGCTACTATCGACGAGAATGTCATTGACCAGGCATAAGGGTTTATTTTTTCAATTTTTTGATGTACTTATTACCTCTTGTTCTTTGTTGATCTTTATCTGCTCATTTATGTAGGCCTTGTTCCCTTGCACTCTCTATTAATTGAAAATTGTCTTTTTTTTCTATTTACCAATCTCTTGGTTTGAATGTGTAATCGTTTAAAAATTAAACATTCGGTAAATTTTCCCAAAACCTACTTTAGTACACCTTGATCAATCATTCTTTACATCTTTAAAGTAAAAAGGCTGAAACTAATTAATCTGTTCAAGTAACAATTAATTACCGTTTTAAGTGTCTCCTAAACAATTATTTACCTATTTCTCTTAAAATAAATTTGTGACTTTAAATAGAAAAAGTGAGAAGTAATTTGGTATTGTTTTCATGAAAAATTTTAATATAAAAATAAGATTGAAAACTCTTAGGTGAGTTGGTTAGAGTATTGGATTGTGGGTATTGTGGGTGTAAGTTCGCATGCAGAATTTTATAGAGTTTATTTAAATGAAAATGGGGCGCGTATACATTCATAAAAATTATGTAGTTAATAAAAGTGGACGATTATTGTGTTTTTTGTAAACTTGCATGTTTATTAATCTAAAATTAATATATGGAAATAATTGTGTTAAGAATGGCGAAGGTGTAATTAATTAAATTCAATTAAATTGTGCCATTATTAGTAAATTGCAACATTGTTCACATATGTTGTTGGATTGTGTAAATAGTCATTATTCATATTTTACATCGCGGGGACTACATGATCTTTGGTAGTATGCTATCACCTATATTTTCGAGTGCTTTCTAGGTATCGGAGTAGTGGGTAGGCTTTAGTTGCAATTTTTACTTTCTAGGTATGGGACTAGTTAGTGTAGATTTTTACGAATAGGATATTTCAGGGTGGGGC
Source organism: Sambucus nigra (assembly GCA_949130495.1). Classification (NCBI taxonomy): domain Eukaryota; kingdom Viridiplantae; phylum Streptophyta; class Magnoliopsida; order Dipsacales; family Adoxaceae; genus Sambucus; species Sambucus nigra. Next base: position 447,773,562 of record OX422212.1, on the reverse strand, counting down.
TGATTTCTATTTCATGTCGTCGATTCGCTAGCCTAAGATTAAGACTAGGGAGATATTATTGATAGAAATTCAACCTATATCATAAGCTAGAATGTAATTGTGTTTTGGAGACCATTAGGAATGGGACTAAGGGTGTTTTGACAAACTCACATCGATAATAAGGTGGGTGAATGAGTTTATAATAATGAGAAATATGAGAAATTGGGAATTAATACCTAATATAATAATATGGGTATTAAAATCTATTGGCCCTATTAATAAGTCTAGGACTGACCGTTAAACGGGTTGGGTGGCTATTATAACGTGTCATGTGTGGAACCTCGTAAAGAAGTGCAGGGTTGATAGAATATGAACTTGCTGGCTATTACCAGGGGAATGGGTGTAGTATAGGTCACGTGGGAGTCCCACAACTAAATATAAAGTAAAACTTTAGCGGGATTCCTACACTAAATTGATAAGAATCCAGTGAGAGTCCCACAACTGAGATGATGTAAGACTTATATGCGGGAGCACGACAACTGATAATAAGTAATTCAGAAAAATCCAAATTTTGAGTAAATTGATTTGATAAATAGAAATAGAATTATTGGAAATTAAATAATTGAACACGGGTTGTTTATTGACTTTGTTGTCGATAGATAGTGATTTATTTCTATCGCATGTTAATTTATATCATTTAATTCAAAATATTCTATTGTCATATTTATCATGTATAATGCTATTGTCTGGGTTCACAAACCCCAATTAATGGGACTAGTGTCTATTCTTTCTCGGAACTCTGACCCTGTGCATCGACTAAGATTTTCACGTATAAGTTTTGGAGTAGCTTTATCTGAGTTTGGAGATATATCTTGGAGGTGCAGTTGGAGTTTATTTATTTTATGCTTAGTAGTTTGGATTTATTTCCATTCCTACACATTTATATTGAGACTCAGTTTATGGATTTCATGGGACATTTGGTTCCACAGTTTTTATAGTTTTTATTCAGATATTCAAAGTTGGATCTTCTATTTAGTTTATATTTATTGGAGGTTTGATTAATTTGGAGATTAGCATGGGGATGGATTTTTGTATCACATGAATTGTTATTATTAATTGGGATTGATTTTATCGTTGTCTAGTGGAATGAATTTAATATGTCTTATATTTATCACATTCTAAGAATTTTATTTTATTTAGTTAACGCCCGACATAGTTTTGATGGCTGCCGACGCCAGAATTACGCGGGATGTTACATATGGTATTAGATCATGGTCTTAGGTATCGTAGATTGTAAGTCCGTTTAGATTCCGCATTACTGATATTCGATCCCCTTTGTTGATTCGTACTCCCTAAGGTGCTGGGTCTAGCATACATGTTAGCTACGTTTCATGGAGATAGGGAGTTTCATCGTAAGGACATTGTAGGAATCAGAGTTAGAACTAGTAATCTTGGTACGAGTGCCTTCAGAGTGATTTTTGGAGGCGAGAGTTATTTTGGAGATTGTTAGGACAGATGTTATGTATCATAAGTATAGATTTTTTTGATATGAATTGATTTGAGGGCTTAAGTGTTATGGTGACTTTTGGACATAGATATAAGTGATGATTCATGGTAGAACATAGTACGCCGTTATTTTCATAGATATGCTTATTTATATATTTATAATATATATTGTATGTTTGTTTATACGGTAAGTGCGTGTAGGATTGGGTGTATGGGCGTCCAATCGTGGCATTTTACAGGTAAGCATATCGGAGCCTTATTTTATTTTGCGCATTTACGCTTCATCGAATTTCGAGAACGATATTCCTGTGCTGGGGGAAATATGTAACAACTCGTAATTTTATTCGGTAATTAATTCAAATAATTCGAAATTCGGAAAGCTAACTTAAAAGACTGGTAGTATGAGTATATATAAGTCTTGGTGCATTTAGAAGAGACCATATAACATAACATTCTATAAAAAATAAAATAAAAATAAAAAAAACGATTGTCACGATTTTGGACCATGACTAACGGGCGAATTTTTTTAGTTTTAATAGGATTCTAATGCCACTTAAATTCCTTTAACTTTTTATATATATAAATAATACTGGATTAGGAATTTTAAACCACAATTTTACAAACTCTAAGAGAAGAAAACTGATTTTATTTTCATCATCTTCCTCCTACAAACCATAGCCCCAAAGTTATCAAGTTTTTACTCAAAAATTGAAGACTCGATTGGTGTTTTCTTAAGATCGTACAAGAACCATACTTTTTTAATTTTTTTAGAGGATTACCACCATCAAATTATACTTGTCATTCGAATTTTTATCAAGCACGGATACTCTATTCTCTTCCATTAGTATTATCCTTTTTAAGTGTCGCCTAAACAATTAATTGCATATTTCTCTTCAAATAAATTTGCAACATTAAATAGAAATTGTGAAAACTAAGTTGTTAGTATTTTCATGAAATTTGTTAATATAAAAATAAGATTTGAAACCCTTGAGTGCATATGATAGAGTATTGGATTTTGGGTATTATGGGTGAAGGTTCGCATGTAGAATTTTATAGATTTTATTTATATGAAAATGGGGCGCGTACACACTCATAAAAAGTATATAGTTAATAAAAGTGGACGATTATTGTGTGTTTCATAAACTTGCATGTTTATTAATCTAAAATTATTATATGGAAATAATTGTTTTACTAATGGTGAAGGTGTTATAAATTAAATGAAATTAAATTGTGCCATTATGAGTAAATTGCAATATTGTTCACATATGTTGTTGGAGTGTGTAAATAGTCATTATTTATATTTTCATTGTGGGGATGATATGATCTTTAGTAGTATGCTATCACCTATATTTTCCAATTCTTGTTGCAATTGGTACTTTCTAGGCATGGGACTAGTTGGTCTAGATTTTTATAGATGGGATGTTTCGGGGTGGGGCTGATTTGTATGTCGTGTCGTCGATTTGCTAGACTAAGATTAAGACTAGGGAGAGATTATTGATATAAATTCATCCTATATCATAGGGTGGAATGTAATTGTGTTTTTGAGACCTTTAGGTATGTGACTAAGGGTGTTTTGAGGATCTCACGCCGATAGTAAGGGTGGAGTGAGTATGTTTATAATAATTAGAAAGATGAGAAATTTAGAATTAACACCTAAGATAATAAAACGGGTATTAAAAAATTCTGGCGCCGTTAATAAGTGCAGAACTAACACGTAAACGGGTTGGCTAGCTATTATAATGTCTCGTGTGTGGAACCTCGTAAATAAGTCAAGGTTGATAGAATATGAACTGGCTAGATGTTACGAGGGGAATGGGTGTGGTATAGATCATGTGGGAGTACCACAACTAAATACAAAGTAAAACATTAGTGGGAGTCCCACACTAAAATGATGAGAATATAGTGAGAGTCCCACAATTGAGATAATGTAAGACTTATATGCGGGAGCACCGCGACTGATAATCAGTAATTGAGAAAATGCAAATTTCAAGTAAATTGATTTAATAAATATAAATAGAATTATTGGAAACTAAATAATTGAACGTGGGTTATTGATAGACTTTGTTGTGGGTAGATAGTGATTTATTTTTATATCATGTTAATTTATCTCATTTAATTTAAAATACACTATTGTGATATTTATCACCTATAATGGTACTGTCTGGGTTCACGAACCCCGGTGGAGGGGACTAGTGTGTATTCAATATCGGAGCTCTGACCCTGTGCATTAACTAACTTTTTCAGTTGTAAGTTTAGGAGTAGCGGTATAGGAGTTTGGATATATATCTTGGATGTGGAGTTTATTTATTTCATGCTTAGTACATTAGATTTATTTCCATTCCTTCGCATTTACATTGAGACTTAGTTTATGGATTTGGTGGTCCATTCGATTCCACAGTTGTTACGATTTTTATTTGGATATTCATAGTTGGATATTTTATTTAGTTTTAGATTTAAATGAGATTTGATTTATTTGGCGATTAGCATGGTGATGGATTTTCGTATCGCGTGAATAATTATTATTTATTGGGATTGACTTCATCATTGTCTGATGGAATGAATTTAATATGTCTCATATTCGTCACATGCTAAGAGTGATATTTTATTTAGTTAATGCCAAGAATAGTTTTGGTGGCGACCGACGCTAGAATTACGAGGGGTGTTACACCCCCTTGGAAGTTAGACGGTAGGGTCCTTCCCAATTTCACGCAAAATTTTGATAAAATGGTTTCTTAGAAGTTGGGAGTAGTTTTTTGAGCACTAGATCACTGTACTAAAATTCTTTTCTTTTGACTTTATTGTTATTTTGTTTTGTGATATCTTATTTATAGACCGCTAAGTGCATCAAAGCTTGTTTCGTTATTTCTTGTGACAGATCCAACTTGTGGGCTAGTCGCTTATTGTTTTGGCCATCTTCAAACACCTTCGACCTAAGAATTTGTACCCCAATCTCTAGGAGGATGACTTCCTCCATTCCATATTCAAGTAAGTAAGGCATTTTCGTATTCGAGTTCCTTAGAGTCATTCTATATGCCCACAGGACAAAAGGGAGTTTGCCAACCCATAGTTCCTTGGAATTCTATAATTTTTGCTTGATGACTTATAAGATATTAATATTCATGATTTATGCTTGCCCGTTGCACCGAGGGAGGTATACAAAAGCATAATGGATCTTGATTTCATGTTCAATAAAAATATCCCTAAATAAATTCTTATCAAATTAAATCTCGTTGTTGGTAACCAGCGCCCCAGGGATCTCAAACCGTAAAATGATATTTATCCAGATGAATTTTCTTGATTAGGGTTCTCAGATATGGGTTAGTGGTTTGGCCTAACCTCATTTGGTGAAGTAGTGGGTTACAGTAATCAGGTACTTGTGATTTACAAGCGCGATCGACAAAGGTACCATTCTATCCAATCCCCACTAGCCAAACGACCAAGGTCTTGCAAGTGGGTAGCGATCTTCGGCATCTTGTTTCATCGTTGGTGAAAAAATTTGGCATTTTTTTCATTTTCTATAGAATTACGTCGAATCTTTATGCATGAGCACCTAACAATACCCTTGTGAGATTTCCCTGTAGGAACGTGATTGCCTACCGATAAGTTCCCTAAAACTTCCTTCTTGTGTTTCTATTAAACTTTTTTCCACTTGATTGGGATGAACGCAATTTAACTATGGTCCTATAAAGGATCTTCATTATATTTTTCCTTCTTAATTGAGCTAGTATCTCTTCGACTTTATTATGAGTTTATTCACCTCTATTTCATATGGGGGAAGGTCCCCTTTCTTGAAATAGGAAATGATAGGATCCATCGAGGATGGAGCTATCTCTACCTGGAGGATTCTTGAACTATTAGTGATACCTTTGATGCTTGTTCGATTGATAAACTCTACCTCAATTATTCTATTAATAATGATGTCAATGGCAGATGCTAAGATGTCCACGACATTCGTATAGCTATTGTCATTTCTTAGAAGTTGTTCGACAATGGGCGACTCGAAGTGCTAAAGTAGTTCCTTAACCCTGTCACTGTAAGCAACTATTTAGGAAACCCTTGCTTCGTGTTCATAGCTGAGTTGATTAGATACTAATTTGGAATAAAAAAATACTACGATATTATAAGCACCAAAATAGACTTTTCTCTGCAAACCATGCATCATTGCTATATATTCAGACTCATTATTTGAACCCTTGAAACTTAACTTGATGGCTTACTCAAATAGTACTCTCTGTGGGGTGATGAAAACTATTCCATCACATGTTCCTTTCTCCTTTAATGATTTGTCGATAAAGATCTTCCATTGTTTGGATCCACTAATTTCGAACGATTCCAAGCTAAACCGTGGATTTTTCTCTAGAGATGAAGTTGAAAACTCTGCTATTAAATCTGCTAACACTAGGCCTTTGATAATAGTCCAAAGTTCATATTTGAAGTTGAATTGGGCTAGCTCGAGGGACCACTTGATCATCATATCTGAGAGATCAGCCTTTATGATAGAATCCTTTAGTGGACAGGTCATTAAAACGACTATGTTGTGGGCATCAATGTAGCTCCAGAACTTCCTTGCAGTGGTGGCCTGAGCAAAACCCATATTCTCTATGGGTATGAACCTAGTTTCTAATTCCAAGCAGTGTGGCATACACAATACACTAGTTTTTTCACATCATGATGGATTTAGACTAGCGTCACACTGGTGGCATGAATAGATACAACCAAGTATAGGAATAAGTTTCCCCCTTTTGGGGGGCTGACAGCAAGGGAGGGGTCCCCAAGTACTATCGCAGTCCTTTTAGATCCTTGTTGCATTCATCGATATAAATTGTTTTGTTTGCTTTCTTCAAAGCGTGGAGAAATTGCGACACTTATCAGATAACTTGGAAATAAAGCAATTTAGGGTTGTAAACATCCTGGTGAGGAAATGAATATCTAGGATTGAAATCAGTCTTTTAAAATCCTGTAGATCCTTGATCTAATTAGGATTTGCCTTAATGCATCTCTAGGTGACCAGATAACTGGGAAGTTTCCCTGAACTGAAAATAAACAAGCATTTGGATGCATTGTGCTTAATCATATATTCTCTAAGGATAGCAAAGGTCTTTGTGAGATCCCATAGGTGGTTGGACGCAAGCTTACTCTTGAGAAGAATGTCATCTTCATAGACTTCCATGGTGGAACCGATCATTTTTCTAAAAACTTTGGTAACGAGACTTTGATACGTTTCTCCTGCATTTTTTAATTCGAAGAGAATCACCTTATAGAATTATAATCCTAAAGTCATTACGAACGAGGCTTTAACCTGATCAGGGACAAACATAGGTATCTTGTGGTATCCAAAATAAGTTTCCATAGAGATTATACATTGGTGCCCCACTGTTGAATCCATGAGTTAATGAATTCGTGGTAGTGGGAACTTATCTTTAGGAGAGTACCTACTTAGGTCGGTGAAGTCCATACAAGCCCTCCATTTACAACTCTTCTCTTTTAAGACAACAATGCTGGAAATCGAATCTAGGAATATTAACTCTGAAATAGATGTAGACTGGAGCAAGTTACGACCTATGCGTTTACAACCCTAACCTCTTTTGGTGCTAACTTTATAGGTTTTTGTTTGATTGTTTCAATGCCTGGTTCCACATATAATCACTGATATGGAATTTTGAGGTCTATTACTAGGAGATCATAACATTTCTAAGTGAAGATGTCTGAATTTTCTCTGAGAAATCATGTAAGTTATTCGACTTCTTCTTGGGGTAGATCTAAGCTGATAAATAGGCATTTTCCTGTTAAGATTCATCAAGAGGGACAATGATCGTCCCCTTCAATAACCTTTTGACTAGGGTCATTATGGTTTCTTAGATGTTGGGCTGAACGCCTTTCATTACTACTTGGGTTGATCATCGTTGGAGGTATCTCCGTTCTAGCTGGTCTTGGCCTTGTCTTGCTTTCCTGATTTTTACCACTCCTTAATTGGTTGGAAACTTGAGCTTATAATGAAATGAGGAAGGAACAACCTTCATACAATGGAGCCATACTCATCCAAGGATAGTGTTGTACGGTGATCCACATTGGATGATATGGAATTTAACAACCTTGTTGGTTTAGCCAATATTGACTTGCAACTTGATCTTTCCCAGTAGTGATTCTACATCGCCATTAATGCCGATCGGTGTTCTTACATTGGTATTTAGGTCTTTGATGTTGTATCCAAGTTCGTAGAGTACGGTTACGTACATGATTTTCGAAAATCATCCCTAGTTAATCAATAACCTTATCACATCAAAATTTGAAATTTGTAGGGTGAGGACCAGGGCATCCTTATGAGAAGAATTCACATCGATCAGGTCTTCATTAGTAATGATGATTGCATGATGAAGGTGTAGGTCCTTTCTTTCCTTTCTTATGAGGATTGTTTTCATTGTCTTGACTTGGAATGCTTTCTGAACACTGTAAGTTATCTTTATAATTTCCCTGAGCTTCCTTCTAGTGTGCCGAGAGGGATAGTTGTAACCATGGATAATAGTAACCAATCCCATCGATGGTAGTTCTTCCTTTACTACTTAAACCACATATATCTTTCTCATAACCTTTGGCTTCATTGCACTTATGTATTCTTTGAAATGTCCTTATTGAATGAACTCCTCTAAGTGAGTTTTAAACATCTTACAATATTCAGTGAGATGTTCCTTATCTCGATGGTTGCTACACATAAGAAATTCATCCCTAGAATTTGGATTGCCGGGCATATTTGGGGCCTCTCAAAGAAGGGTTGATCTTTGATTCGATGAATAAACTGATATATTGGCTCCTAGAAGGTGTTTTCAAGTTCTTTGATGTTGTTCTCACTTGTCTGGGCTCTTGGGCAACTCTTGGAATCATCATTTCTAGATCCCTTTTTAGCTGTCAATGACTGGTTCTCTCATTTGGTAGTTTTCTGAGGCACAATCCTTTCCCCAATGGCTAGTACAGTGACACTAGCAACTTCTTCTTCCACCTTGGAATATTTCTTAATACAAGAAATGATATCTTCCATTAAATAAGTTGGTTTCTTTATTAATGAATGGTAAATGTCATTTAATCGATCCAGGTTGAACTTAAAGAATTACATCCAATTTCTCGTTGCAGTCGTTGATTTCACTTAATAGCCCATTACCTCTAAGAGTACTTCCTGAGGGCTTCCCCTTTTTTTAGAGAGGTCAATGAGTTAAGCTCCTTAATAACCTTGATGCTTATGATGAACATAGTCATGAACTAATCGGCTAATTCTTGAAAGGAGGAAATTTACCTATAGGTTAATTTCTCAAACCACTTCAAGTTGATTTCTCCTCAATTTGATGTAAACACTCTGCACATCAGAGCTTCATGATGTCTTCAGAGAGACATAGCCTGCTGATAGGGCCAGATGTTATAATTCCGTTCTCTTTTGCTTTCATGAATCATAATATTAGGCATGGCGAATTTTTTTCGAAACTCAATTGATTCTATTTTTCAAAGAATGGGGAAGAAAAACCATGCCCAATGCTTTCCTGGCTCAATATTTGGGGGCTCTAGTAAGGTTTGGGTTCACCCTTACTTCTAACTCTCGGTGGATAAACCCTCTCAGTTCATCATTCCTGTCTTCATTCGGCTTTCATTCACGAGTCGACCTACTTCTATGGGTTGAATTGGCAGGGTGAGGATTGATATAGTTCCTTTTGGGGGAGTGATCGTGTGGCTAATGACGTGGAGCTCTTGGGCTTGTTGATCGCGAAATTCTTCCAACCTAAATTCCTTAGTGAATGGGGTATTCTATGGGGCCGAATTTGTGAATCTAAGGTATCTTCATCCTATTAACGAGACAATTTCCTTTGTAGGCACTCAATTTCATGCTAGCGGCTATTCAATCTTTCTTCACAGATGCTGGCGAGATGTGAGACAACCCTTCCATCCCCTTTTTCATTTGGCGGCGTTCGATATCGCCGACTAGTAATAGACCTTCCAGGCAATGATCCCCAAGATTGGGAGAGATACTATGGGTGAGGGATTTATACTGGTGTTTGCAACCTCTTGACGATTCGTATTTTAGATTGAAAGAGACTTTTAGAGGGAGCATGGTGAGAATTTTCGGTGCTCATTTTTAAATCCTGGGACTCTTGTAATGGTGAGAGCTTTGATTTTCCCACAGACAACGCCAAATAGTAGGGGAAACGTGTGACACCCCACCTAATTAAATATCGGGTGATCAGCCCTTTATTAACTTAAATCATAATATTAGTTGGTTCATTCTTAGCATCATTGTCGAAAAACAATTTATTCTTAATTCACCTAATAATTAATTAAGCTAAGTGCCAAAACTTTTCAAATTATATTTTAATTAAATCCATACCACCATACTAAATAAAATAAGTAACACCCCAACACAACTGAATTAAAATTCAAGAAGTATTAATGTAACTATTATAAGCTCTCCAGTTTAAATATCTCAATATCACCATCCAAAATAAAATGATAATAACTGTAAAACACATAAAATCGATATAAAATCCGAAATAGAAATAGAACTACTAGAATCTTGGGCGACATGACCGAAATGAGTCAAATACTACAAAGATAGGAATCAGTGGAGTGAAAGCGTTTAATCCAAAGCTGCATCTCCATAAAACTGTCAAAATATCCATCCTCTAAGTTGGGCATCCCTGATGCTCATCACCTGGTAATATAGATGTAGTAGAGAAAAGAATATGCAAGTAAACAGGTCAGACCCCGATTGTAAAAGATTTTAAAGATAGCAAGTTCTTAGCATGTGCAATTAAGTAGGTATCGTGTACATGTTAGTTCTAGGCTCTCATTTGAGAATCTCGCCCCTAATCCAGTGTGAAGAAATAACATATCTTATTAACTCCCTAAATAAGGTTCTTAATTAATACTCTATCTCTTCTCCTTAGCACGTATTTACCACGCAATACTGTTAATTAAACATGTTAGATTTTTCTCTTTAAGATGAATTAGGCCTTCAAGTATTAAGTATTCACTTACTTAACTCAATTCAGATTTTATTATTCATTTTTATCTACTAACTCATATAATAGATCACATCATAGTTTGTGTGTATATATATATATATATATATATATATATATATATATATAGAGAGAGAGAGAGAGAGAGAGAGGAAGGCTCACCTACATCATGCACTATACATCACACCGTACATCACCCCTAATTCTAGGCCCTACAAACAAAAAAAAATTATATTTTTAGCTTGAAATTAACCTTCTAATCAACCCATATGCAAAAAATTTGGTCAAAATACATTTTGTAGCTATTTTTAAAAAATCCACAAAAAACTGTTGGCGCAAACCCTTAAAAATAAGGTATTTTTAGCAGTTTTTTGTGGATTTTTTCAAAATAGCTACAAAATGTATTTTGACCTAGTTTTTTGAATATGGGTTGATTCGAAGGTTAATTTAATGGAAAAAATATAAAATTTGGAAAAAAAGATTTTTATGGCCTAGAATTTGGCGTGATGCATGGGTGATGTATAGAGCATGATGTAAGTGAGCCTCTCTCTCTATATATATATTCATCACACTATTATATATACTAATACGCCACCTCCCAGACACAGCTTCGGTGCATGCATACTCTGCTATCATGTCCAGTAACATCTCTCACTGTAAAAGGATTATTGACTCGGTGTCTCTCCCAAACTGTAAATACCATAACACACATATTTGGAGGCGACCATACTCCCCATCCGAATGGGTCACGCCGATACCTACACTCCTATTCAACCATCGAAACTATCATTCACACCGATAAAATGTGTTCAAGGTCCTATGCTCAGGGTAAGAATATAAAATCCTCCCAAATGGGATCCTCGGGACAAGATCGACCATAACGCGAAACCTCCACCCCAATAGCAAGCAACGCAGGTATGTAATACAAAAAAAATTAGGTATTCACCCCACCTATATAATATCAATAAGGTATTCACAGAACCCATACGATAATTCAGTACATAGTATATTTTTTCTCTCTAATATCCTACATATTTATAGATTATGTCTTTACTTATTAACATATATTTCCCCAGTTTTTCCATCACTCGAAAATTAACCATTATTTCTCAAATAAATTTAATCGGTAATTATGTACACCCTACTAGTCCATGTCATCGCAAATACCAAAATTTCACAAATTCATATTATCCTCAAATATATTTATTCTTCGATAAACTCAAATCTCTTTTAATCCATCATTCTACTTTCGAGGATTAATTCACATAAAAATAATTTTCGGGTCTCAATTACCAACCTACTGACCTTCCCTAAATTGCATTATGCTATATTAAATTTACACTAAGAATCCCTGGAAGTGTGGAAATTAATCAAGCCTTGAACAAAATCAACATATGAATTCTGGCATTGTCGATCGATCGATAGTCTTGGATCGATCGATCAATCTGTTCGATCGATCGACATTCAAGGTCGATCGATCGATGGAACATGTATGAGCCTATTGTTTCTGCATGTTTGGCCTACGGGTTTAACCAATATTCATCCTACAATCCTCTATTTTAAGATCCCAACCTCCTTACAATTCATTACATGTGATATAACAATACATATAAATGATTTCCAATCATTAAACAACCTAAAGCACAAATAGGATTGGATTAAACATGTTATTCTTTATAATTTTCTGAAAACCCATATTTTATCAATTCTTCCAAGAAAAACATATAAAACTCATATTTTCTTTATCAAATGATTCCATTAAAAACATATAAAACTCATATTGTTCAAAATATTTCTTATATCAAGGATTCCATTAAAATCATCATGGTTTATCTCTAAATCATGCATTTTCTTAGAATTCTACAACTATCCTACATGGGCATTATGCATACTAATTTTGCATCGATTAAGTCACTTCACTTTGAATTGTAGGTCTAAACCATTGGGGATGATAGTCTACTAGTGGTCATCTCCCTATTTCGAATAACTTCTAACTTCCGGTGGCGGTGATGGTGCGGGATGACCTTTGGCTTCTCGGATTCCTAAAAGTGTCTATTCACTTTCAAAGAAATATCTTACTCTCCCCTAAATCTTTCTCTCTAAGTTTGGTGATGAACTATGCATGTTACCAAATTTTATACTTATATAACAATCCTCAATTTTCATGGTTACTATTCACCTCCCATGTAAAATGACAAAAATACCCCTTTGGGAGTCTATTCGGTTCCAAAGTGCCCCGGGATCCAAATCAAACACCCAATTAGACCTTTTCGACTATTTAAACTCTTATGTACACTTTGGCATAGTCAAAATGACCATTTGGATGACAAAAAATATTTTACTGTTGATTCCTTTAAATTTAGTCCCGACATGACTCACACGCGTGTCTCAATTTAATTCCCGTAATTGTTGTATTCATCACTCGCGATAATTTTTATAGTCATATGTAAAGTCATAATCATATATTACTTTTAATCACTTAGTAATATTCATCATACATCACATGTTACTTTATTCCCGAGTAATATTGAAATCCAATTTAATTTTAAGTTAACCCATAATTAATTCGGATTAATCCCATTTTTAAAATCAGTAGAATTACGGGGTATTACACACTTCCCCCTTATAACGGAATTTCACCTCGAAATTTGAAAAAGCATACCAAGTAAAAATAAGTCTGGGTATCGGTTGCACATATCATCCTCGCACTCCTAAGTCGACTCCTCCTCATTATGGTATGCCCACTGAACACGCACAAGTGGAACTATTTTTTATCTCAAATATTTGTCACTGCGGTCTAAATCACCACTAGTTGCTCCTCGTAAGAACTATCTGGCTGCAAATCAACTTCCTCCAATGAAATATGAGTGTGAGCCAACTCATCTTGTAGATACCGCCTCCGCGAAGAAATATGGAACACATCATGTATATATTTGAAGTGCTCTGGCAACCCACATCGGTACGCTACAGGTCCAACCCTCTCAATAATAGGAAATGGTCCTACATATCGCGGAGCCAATTTCTCTTCTGTCCCGAACCTCATGATCCCCTTCATAGGAGATACCCGCAATAAAAATTGGTCCCCCACATTAAACTCCCTCGAGAACCACTTGGCATCGACATAGGTCTTCTGTATATGCTGAGCAACCCGAATGCGACTCCTGATCATATCAATCCTGAAAGACGTGTCCTGAATAACTTCCATACCAAGTAACTTCTTATCCCCCACATCTAACCTACACGGGTGAGAATTGGTAGGAATTATTATACGCAAATTCCACTAGGGGAAGGTACTACTCCCAACTCCCTCCAAAATCCATAATACACATGATAACATATCCTCTAACATCTGGTTAGAATGCTCTGTCTTCCCATATGTTTGTGAGTGATAGGTCGTCACTACAAGAAAAATACCTTTTTATGACGCTCATTTTTTTAAGACATTTATTATAAAAATGTCACTTAAAGGTTAAAGCTATTATTAATGTGGCATTTCTAATATAGAACTGTGATAACCCGCACTCCGAAATAAGGGGTGGCAAGCCCGATACTCCGACATATACGGTAATCATGGACGGAAATCATTCTCAGCACCACAAATAAAGTAAGAGTAACCGAGAAAACCACCCAATAATTCAGAAAACGGGTTGTCAAAACAATTTATGCAATTAAAAGTGAAGTTAAGAAAAACAATTTAAACAACCCATTTTGGAACAATAGTGAGATTCAAAGAAACATAATTTAGATACATCAAAAACCACTATATACAAAGAGAAGAACCGAATATGCTGTCGGTTCACAGCTACACAAAAGTAGTCACAACATATAGATATAATGTTTTACATTCATTATACAATTACAAGTTTGGGACACTCGCCCGAGTGATAGACCCGATCATAACTAGATATCAAAATAATGACGGCGTCTAACAAAACATCCCGTAATATCCACAATTTCATACAGCTCCTATAAAAGCAAAAGAGTAGGAATATCAACACGGGCGTCCTTGCGGAGGAGCACCTGGGCGGATACAATAACAAACACAACATAGAGGGAAATGGACGGGTCAGGACCCGGTTTATATATAGTTCCCAGATGAACAAAAAGCATGCTAGATATGAACAGTTAATCATGACAAAGGAAAGAATCTAACAACCTAAGCATGAATACTAATAAGACAACTAACATGACATGCTTAAATAAACTATGCAGGAAAGGAAGATGATGCAATGATTAAAATAAAAGCTTCTATTCACCAATTTCCACTTTAACCCAGTTTCAATTCCTTAATAGGAATACACTAATCATTATTTCCTCATTTATTCCAATTCCCATTTCTTAGCAGGATTGTAATTATCATAATATCATTTAGTGGAAATTATACAACCCTCAAGTCCCACTTGAGTTTTAGAAAAGTCATATTCTTATACATATAACGATTCTAAGACCTCCCCTCCTAGTTTCCCCACTGGGCGCGCCCCTAAATGACTATCATCTTCCAGGGGCCCATCAAACAAGGCAGCCTGGGTACCTAACGCACGTCGGGAAGTGGCCATATGCCTGCGAGTGAGTCATAACCACACCCGGAATTACTTCACTAGTGCAGAAAAATACATATAATAAACCCGCATATGGCCGAGGACTATAGTCTCCCTACATTCACTAGCCAAGGAACATCACCTCATGCGCGAACTTCCCTTATGATAGCATTTAGAGAGGTGTGTTTAAGTAAATTAGCATTTACTATAAAAACCATACTTTTCCTTTTCATTAACATTTACATGTTTCATTTGTTTGAAACCGTTATCATAGGATAATTCATTTTATTATCATCCTAGGTTATGCCTAGAATAAATCTCCAAGGGATCATATTATTTTCCCTAGCTTAAGGTCTCATATGCCTCATTTCAAGCCCCTAAGTCTCCAAGTATGGGCCAACAATTCCCATCCATATTTTTGGATGCACGAAGAGAAGTGATGCCTTAGCATCACTTAGGACAACCCCTCCCACGGACTTAACCCCAAGTGAAACCCATTCAACACTAGGGTGACAACCAACTCAACTAGGACTCAAAAAGACAAGGTTTACTTCATTCAAGAAGAGTCCTAAGTTCCTAGGGGAAGAAAAGGGATTTAAAACCAAAGTAGGAAATTTGGTTAAGAAAACAGGGTACCGGTCGACCGATCCCAAGATCGCGGTCGACCGCGTCTCAAAGTTTAGCTTTTGAAAGAAAGCAGAAAGTCCATTTCGGATGGACCGGTCGACCCGTGGTAGAACCGCGGTCGACCGCGCCCTTATTTCTTGCCTTTGAAAGAAAGTAGCGTGCCCTCCTCCGAAGGCCCGGTCGACCGGTCTGAGAGAAGCGGTCGACCGGCCATAGCAGACCTAGACCTTTCTCTCCTATCATCTTCAAAACCCAACATCAATAACCAACCCCAAAATCAACCAACTACATTTAATGACTACTCAAAGATCATAAATGCTCCCAACAACATTTTTCCACCTCAATCAACAATCGAACTCTATCAAAGATGTTGATACCCATAAATCCAACCAAAAACCACAATTATATTACATCAAAACTATACATATCTACCCATACTAATTATTCATCTTAAACCGTATAATATCAAGTAGAAACTTGCCTTGGGGCTTCAATATCAAGCTTGGTTGATGAATGAAGCAAGATCAAACCAGAAATCTTCAAGATTTCCCTTTCTCTCCAATCTCCCACTCTCACTCTCTCTCACTCTAGGGCTAGAACATTTAGGGCAAATAAGAGGAAATGAAAGACTTGGGGAAACTAAACGTGGCTTAAGATTAAAAGTCTCCAACCTTTAAGTGATAATACCGCAATAGTTAATTTCTAATACGCAATATGCCAAAACCAGTCAAAAGTGCCCAAAATCCCAAAATACAATATGGCACACATTTTGACTATCTCGCACCTCCCGGAACTAACTACACCCTCCAAATTATCATTTGGAAATTTCATAAACCATTTGAGTTCCGGTTCCATTTTAATTCAAATTGCCATTTTAATTTTCATGACAAAATAAAACACTATATGGTAATAATCACTTACCCACATGGTAATAATGCAACTTAATTGTAAATATTAACTTATTTCATCAAATTAATACTTACCCACATCCGGTATTTAATATAATCAACTACACAACATAGCAAATAAATATAAAATGGGCTCCCAAAAGCGAGGGTTGTTACAAAAACGTCATTTTATACGTATTAATATTATTTTTTATGACACTTTAAATATAAAAATCATATTTAAGTATAGATATTATGACCTTTTATAAGATTTTTTAACTTATGTGTACATATTGTGACATTTTTTTCATCCCCAAAATTTAGAAGAGGAGTTTTTTCCCCCAAAATTTTGTTTGTTTCATTCTTTTGGAGTCGCGTGCTTAGGTCTCTCTCTCACACTCAACGCCTCCTTCTCTCTCTCTCTCTCTCTCTCTCTCTCTCTCTCTCTCTCTCAGTCTCACATGCTGTGTAATTTTATCTCTCTCCCATGCGACTCTCCCTCTCACGCGACTCTCCCTCTCTCTCACGTATCTCCTTGTCTCATCTCTGACTTTCATACCTTCCATGCCGGCCAGATGTTAGAGGAAACATTCAAGCCAGAGTTATATATATATACTGTTGACCTTTGTCTTGTTTTTATATATATTTCTCTTGTTGTAAATATATATTTAATCATTTTTTCCCACCTATGCAACTAATCGGTTCTTGATTTTGATTAGCCTTCACCTTTATATTTCAACAATGTGAAATTTCTAGGGTTTAGATTATCCAGCCTTAATTTTATCAGATTGATTTGTTTTGTTTTCTAACGGATAGATACTAATAGTTATATATATGTTGATGTTAAAATCTTATAATTATACACAAGGGCGGTCCCGAGATTTTAGGGGCCCGAGGTAAATTCTTGAATTGGGGGCCCCATATTTAACAAGAATTTTTTTATTAATTTATAAATTATAGGGTTTTTTTACCGAAAATATGTCGACTTATTTTTCGAAATTGTGACAAGTTTGAATGTTTGTCCGTTCAGTTTTTAACAAATTATTTTTGGAACAATTGGAAAATGACGCTATAAATATATATACATATATAAAATTTAGAGCCCCTGAAATGCTTCGAAAATCAGGGGCCCAAAGCGTTTGACTCTCTCGCCTCCCCTCAAAACCGGCCACGGTTATATGTATTGTGTCGATCTGGAACATAACCAAGATTTCAAATTAGAGGGGGCCAAGCAGCTCAATGGTTGGATTGAGAGTCGAAATGTCAGACATAACTGATATTTGGTAGTTTTTGTTCAACTTTATTTTATATACGTGTTTGTATGTTGGATTAAAGACTAACAAAAGAGTTTGATTGAACATTTTTACTAGCAAAAAAATAAAATTAAAAAATAGAGTAATTTGAAAAACAAAATTGATCAATATTTTGAATTCATGGATAATAGAATCCAGATAATAAAGATGAATGATTCAAGGACTAAGTAAAAAGACTCCAATGAGAATTTTGCATTCTTTTCTACTTTAAATAGACCCCACACACCTATGAAGATGGGATTTTCACATTATATAAGTTTGTCATTTTAGGCGTTCCTCTAGCATTTCTCTATCATAAAGGTTGAATTTCATTATATGTATATATAGTAAAGGCATGTGTTGGAATTATAGTCGTCGTAGTCTTCTTGAATGCTTACATTGTTTTATTTTGTTTTGGGCTTTTTTTACTTGATCCTTACTATTTAATATATTATTTGAGTCAACCCTCTTTACTAATCCCTTTAATTTAACCTCCAGTTTTTTAACACAACTAGGCATTTTCTTGGAAAGATCAAATTGTGCGTGGCAATAAGCTTTAAGATATTTGAGAATGTAAATAAAAGGGTACTTTTGTGTTAAAAGTTTGAGGAGCTATGTATAATAATGCATTAACGAACTTTTAATGAATTTAGTTTTCCATCTAACAAAATGGGTATTAAGTTAACGGGATTAAAAAAGTGAGGGTAAGTTAAATAATTAAGTGAAAAGAAATCATATTTTAGAAGAAATTATTGCTTTTACAGTTTTTAGAGTGATATTTGCTATTACAAGTTTTAGAGAAAATATGTAATTAAATAGATTTAGAATCACAAAATAGTGCACAAAAAATCATATTCACTTTGTAAGAAAATGAATCTGATTAAAAGTACTTTTGTGGACATTTTTTCGTTAATTATTTTGAGTCATCCTTGATTAAAAACAATATGGTATAAACTTTAAAATGAAAGAAAACATGGGTCCTTAATAAATGATTCATCAATACAACGCTAACTGTTTGAAGCTCTTGAGGGTGGCCATGGCCCCCCTTGGCAATGACTTAGTTTCGTCACCAGTGTCAATTGTATTTTAGGTATTGGTAACTAATTTGATTAGATTGATTTTGTTTTGTTTTTTAATAGATACATACTAATAAATACATTTTATATACACAAAAGAAATACAAAATAATTTAGCAAATACATATTATATACACAAATACATTATCTTTATTTTCAATTTTTTATCTTTGTGTTCAACTACATACTCTTAGGTGATAAGTCACATGTCAGTATCGGTATACACTCACGAATTAAAGCCTATGTATATATAAAATGTTCATTTGAGTTGTCAATTTATCAGTAGTTGGATTAAGTTAATTAATTTGGTATGTGAGTTAATTATTAGCAAGTTAAATTTTAGTATTTTAGGATAATTTATGTTTTTTGAATATTGATTGGAATTCTAAATTTCCTTATGTCTTTTGGTAGCATTTAAGAAAAATAGTGATTCTGATTCACTGTGTGAGACATCGACATGCCGTGTCTGCAGACGTTAGTGTAGTGCACAAAAGAGTCACATTAATGGTGTAAAAGAATTTCATCTCGGCATTGACTTTTATTTGATTTCATAGGTTTTGCATAAAAATTCTTACTTATTTTTGTGTGTAATACATGTGATTCTGAACGTCGGGAGCTTGAGTTAACATGCATTCATTCTGTCATTTATCTTTGGTAATAAAGTTAATGTGTGTCGGCGGTGTTAGTATTACATCATTAATAATATTATTATTGACTTAAACTAAGATGAATCGACTAAAACACATGCATAATTTTCAAATTATAAATTTTTTTTATGTTCAAGACTAACTCAATCCTAAATGGTCAATAATTCTTGTGAGTCCACAAAGAGTTTATAACTACGTGTGTGATTATGATGACTACATTGCTCGATGTGCCGAAAATCATGTCGCCGCCAACGGATTGCCAAATGTTGAGTTGATCAATAAAAATGAATATTTGTGTGCACGTGTAGATTATGAGGGTAATTGGATTGATAATAAAAAAAAGTACAGTGTTAGTTGTGCTTTGATTATGCCTAGAGTTATCTATACTTTTAAAGAGTTATCTATGTTTAGTCTACATTTTGTAATTTATATTTTAATGGTTGATGGTTATGATCATTTATGATGAATATCTTTAGTATACGTAGGCGATCAATTGATTTATGATGATCATTTAATGTTTGAAGTGAATAATTACTTCAGACTCTCTACGAATTGGAAAAATCCACGTGCAATGGAATAATGGTCCTCGATAAACAAGACATAATAATGGTAGACTTGAACATAAGCAATGGTAGATAAGTTTGAATTTGTTGGTGTTTTTAATGCTATGATACCATGAAATTATTATTTAGATTCGTTCTTTGTATTTTTATACTAGACTATTTATGGTTCAAGCTAGCTCACGATCCCACATCATAAAGGATGTACAACAATAAACCATAAATATTGTATAAATAGTTTCGTGTAAATCTCAAAGGGCCAAATTGGCAAGTTTAATTTATATACAATCCTAATAGTTTGTAATTACAGCACATTGGAAGTACTGCTAATCAATTTACTATCACACTAGATACAAGAAGGTGTGCAGTTCTTTTTATTATTATTTATCGTATAAGTTATGTTAGTTGCGATCTATTCCTTTTACTCGTTAGAATGGGGCTTGGTTGCACCTGATCCCTGATTTTCACTGATGCTAGGAGGTAATCCTGGAATGCTTTTAACTGCATGAATAAAATATGATACTCTCAAAGATTAACCAGAGAATTGATTAGGTTAGGGGTGAGAGGATCAGTTGTAGTAGCAGCTGATAGTATTGATGGCGAATGAATGGATGCTATAATTGAGGGTGATAACTTTATAGATCCTCACATCGGGGTCATTACAATTTGGTTACAAATCGATGGTGGTAGATGAATTTCATATGCTAGTCATGTCTGTTTTGCCAATTGGCAAATATCACAATCTTATTGCAATCATGATTAATGATAGAGTTGTAATCAACTAAAAATTTCATAGGCGAACTATAGGGGTGACCGATTCGTTGGTGAAGAATGAAACTCTCTACTAGAGGTGATAATTTATCTTAAATTTAGGATTGAAATGCATATGTTATTTACATTTATATTTGGAACTGGAGTTTGGATGCTTAATTAAGAATAAATTTTATTGATTGGTTGGGAGCATTTGTTAACACCTATTTTAACTAGTTTTTTTTTGTAGTGAATGCATCTCAGTTTTAATTGTTTTATAGGTATTTATATTTATTACTTGTATGTAATAGTAAACAGATCCTTAATTAGATAATTCATCAATCCAATGGCTAATTTTGTGGTAAAAATCTAGTTTCATATCGATGTTTGATTTTCATTATTGTTGTAGAAACACGTAAATGAGATACTACCTTTGCATTACTTATTCCAGATTAGTGTTGCTATTCTGTTCAATATTGTATTCTAGTTCAACTAAATTGAAAAATGCACTCCATCACACAAAATAATTGAAATTGGGGAAGGATAATAAAGAAGAGCAACTCTATCACACAAAATAATTGAAATAATCGAAGGAGAATGAAGAGGAGCAACCAGGAAAGGATGTTTAATTGTACCGCTAAGGTTCTCTTCCAATTTTTATATTATACAAATGAATCATCCATTACAAACTAAGAACTTGATGTTGTATACGAAAGCTTCTTAAGGAATATTTGTATTTTATTTAGATGTAGCTTTTTTATTTTTTTTTAATATTTATCTATTTTCCTTAATTTAGAGTCATTAGGGTAGGACAATGGTGATATTACTTCGAAAAATTTTAGTGTCCTACTCCCACTGTCTTTTACCCCTCCGCCTTACTACACCAACCTTTCATACATTTACAAGTTCACCGACTTTTGAAAGTTATTTAGACCCTCCCGATTCTGAAAATTACATTTCAAAGAAATTCACCTAAAGAAAGCTCATAACATAGGGTAATTGCTTTACATTGAAGTGAGTCTTACGTACTCTCAATTCCAAAATGCTCGTGTACTCTAAATTCATTTACTCCCAATTATGTTTGCCAAAAATAAACTAGGCTTCTTCTACATCATTACATATTCTCAAATTAGGCATTAAGACAGAGTAATCAGTGGTTCAAAATTCTTGTATACTAGAAATAAAATAGACTTCTGCTGGGTCACTACATACATATTCTCAAATTATGCATTAGTATAGAGTAATCAATAGTCCAAAATTCCGTAGTCCAATAAGAAATCAACATCATTCCTTTCTTTTTGTATCAAACCATGTTATGCTCATCTTGTTTAGGTTTGTTTGAGTCACAATTTGTTATCAGTAAATATTATTGTCGCTTTGAGGTCTCTATGTCTAATAATATGATATTAAACTAAAACATGTATTAATAAATTTTCTCAGTTTTTTATTCTTTATTTGCTGATTTCATCGATTCGTAGATTGACAATAAGTTGTGGCATTAGGGAGATTAATGAGAGCCAGTTCTCGAATGTGGTGTTGACATTTAATCCACAGGTTCTAGTTGAATTCATTGCCACTTGGTGCGATCCTTGTCGTCTGGTATCTCCCGCCATCGACTGGCTTTCACAGGTCTTAACATTATTTTCTCTCTCCTCTTTCATTTTATCTCATGTATGTTCAAATTTTACTTCATTTAACAACTAGTAAAAAATATGCTAGTAAGGAAGCTGTGTTTTATAGGAAATCTTTACACACAATGCATACTGTTTTACTAATGAAAAAAAAAACTAAAAGCCTGAATTATACATTTTGATCAAACACAAGGAAAAATATGATTAAAACCAGAATTCAAACAACTTAGTGTATGGAATATAATTCTTGGGGATCAACCAGAGAATCTATTTCACTAATTAGTTAAGAGTATAGAATTCTTATTAGCTATCACTAATGCAGGGAAGCACTAAATGAATTTCAGTACAAAGGATTATTTCTGTTAAATTCCCACAACAAAATAAATGTTTTTGTGCTCTTTCAGCCATTGGAAGAAAGTGAGTTTTTTATAGGACATTTAAGGGAAGTAACTGTTTATTATGTATGTGGGTACCTCAATTTATCACCTTGGGCCTAGACAAGTAGCCCAATAAATTACGGCCCAAAGTCTGGAGGCCTCATGCCCCAACTTATTGAGTTACGACCCATTCTATTCCTAAAATCTCATAAGGAGATATTCAAGGAGTTGTGGATTGACGTGGGGGAGTCCAACACCACTACTCCCCAGAAATGAACATGTGTATAACAAATCCTTATCCTAGGGCAAAGGGGATGTATTATTTTTCCTATAAAACACTCCCCAGAGTATAGAGAAATAATATTGAGAGCACCACCGTGGACGTAGGCATTCTTGTTGAACAACGTAAAATATTGTGTTATGTGATTGCCATTCCTTACTTTCTTTATTTGTTCTGGTGATTGTCTTTTCTTGATAATTTGTGCTGAACTTAATTGTCACCACAATTGGTGTCGTCTCTGGGAATGTTTGTCTTCCTTTTAGAAAGCCCTCACCAATAAAGAATTTGGAATGTCTGGTCATAGTAGCAATGCCCCTCAAGCAGGGGATATCCAAGTGCAGCTTGCCCCTCGCAGGATCGGATCTGAAGTTTGACATTCAGATCAAAGGTCTCGCCCAGAGCGACAAGCCTCAGAGGAAAGTCAGGGACTTCTTGGTATACACAAATCTCTTGGCTGATCGATGTCTATGAGGCAAGGCTCTAGGAGCAAGGAGAGGCTGCTCGCAAGAAAAAAGCTAAGAATGCTCACCTCAAGAGGAGATTGGAAAGGATGGATAAAGAACTCCATTATAGCACCAAGCGACGTCAATATCTCACACCTAGCCCTCAGGAGAGCAAGTCTCACAGCCGAGGAAGGAGCCCTAGACACGGATCCTAGAGAATCGAGGAACACTCGCCAGATGATGACTTGTTCAAGGAACAACGACTAGCTCGTCGTTGCAGGAGCCAGGCTCAAGGAAATGATGACATATAAAATATGGTCCGAAGAGAAATGGACCAGCACCCAACACATCGAGGTGACATATCAACCAGAGAGCTTTCTCGGTGAGCAATCAGGACCCAGATGAAATCCCCTTTCTCAAGGGAGAGAGAGAAGAAGAAGAAGAAGAAGAAGAAGAAGAAGAAGAAGCCCCCAAGAAGTTTACAATTCCGAGATTCAAGATCTAAGACAGAAAGACTGGCCCTATCGATCACGTTAGGAAGTACAAGAGGGCCATGACTCTCTGGAACTACAAGGATGCACTAATGTGCCAAATCTTTCCTTCGAGTTTGCATGATGTGGCCTAGAAGTGGTTTGAGAGACTCCCTCATAGATCCACGAGGAGCTTTGAGTCACTGGCAGAGCTCTTCACGACTCCCTTTTACTACCAGCAGGTCCCTTCCAAAAAGGATGGATGCCTTGCTAACAATGAATAAGATTCCCCAGGAGAGCCATCGGGACTACATAAAAAGATACTGGGAGTTGTTCAATGAGGTCGATAACTCCTCAGAGCAGGTAGCAGTGGCCTCTTTCAAGATTGCCTACCTATCTCTTGCCTCTTTCACCAATCTTTGACTAAGAAGGAGGCCACAACCATTGATGACCTGATGGCTCACATCGAGAAGTATGCCAAAGTTGAGGATATGAACCGCCTCAGTGCAGGAGAGAATGGTCGAGCTAAGGTCGCTGCCAAGGGAAATGATAAGGCCAAGAACCAGAAGAAAGGTGGCAATAATGACTCCACGAATGGAAACAAGAACGATGTTTCAAAATCATTTCAGGAGTAAACTCAATCTTCAAAGAACCAATCTACAAGATCCTAGAGAAGACCAAGGACGAGCCATTCGTCAAGTGGCCTGGAAAGATGGAAGGAGATCCCTCAAAGAGAAATAATGTGCTGAGATGCACTTTTCAAAAGAAAGGAGGTCATAAAACTGAGGAGTGCAAGGCTCTTAAGTCCCACCTTGAAGATCTTGCATAGACTGGGCACCTAAATGAGTTTGTGGAAAAGAAGGCAGAGAAGGTTACTACCAATGGAGATGGAAGGCCCGATAACGTGCTCGAAGACGATGTTGTCTAGAGTTCGCAATTATTCATAGGGCATCTGATCTAAATCATATTCAAGGGAATTCATCCCGGATGGAAGTGAAAAAGCTTACGGTAGTAATGCAAGGTTTTCAAATCGATCCAACGAGAGTCAGGAAAGTGTCGAAGAGAAGATGACCTCGACTACAGAAAACACATTATATTTAAGGATGAAGACATAGTGGGATTAAGAACCTCACATCATGATGACTTAACCATTAAACTCTGGATACCAAACTATGATGTCAACAAGTTACTCGTCAAACCGAGAAGCTCATCTAAGGTAATGTATCTCGACCTGTTCAGGAAATTGAAGTTAAGCATTGCTGACTTGAAGGAAGCCACTGTCTCTCTAGTTGGATTCGTTGGGAAAGTAACTATTTCTTTGGGAAAGATCATACTTCGAGTGAGGGAAGGAAGGGTTTCCAAGATGATAGAGTTTCGGGTAGTCGACATTGACTCGCCCTACCAAGCTATCCTCAGTAGAGGATGGCTACATGTAATGAGGGTTTTCCCCTTAACCTACCATCAGGAACTCAAGTATGTGACTGAGTGAGGAGTAACGGAGATCCACGGAGATCAAGCGATGGAAAGAAGGTGCTTCATAGAGGCCATCCGCCCAAAAGTAGAAAAGAAGTCCTAGAAGGCTAAAGAGAAGGTTGAGGAAGAAGAAGGTTTGATACCTTCAAAGTAGCAGTTAAAGTATGGAATATCCAGAGTGGAGGAGTCCAGGCTCCTCCCGTCTAGGCAGGTCATTGAAGACCTGGAAGAGGTCGCAACAAAAAAGATATAATGTTCTTGATTTGAGCCTCTCTCACAGATCGAAAAAAAAAGAATTAACGATACTTTTGAGGAACAATGTGGACATTTTTGCATGGGAACATTACGAGCTGCCTGGAATTGACCCCAGTGTGGTTTGTTATCAGTTGCACATCGACCCAAATTTCAGGCCTGTCGCGCAGAAGGTTCAATGAACTACACCCGAGAAGGCCAAGGCTATGGAGAAATAAGTAGAGAAGCTGCTAGATGCAGGATCCATACATGAAGCTCAATTACCTAAATGGATGTCCAACCCAGTAGTGGTTCCGAAAAGCAATGAGAAATGGAAAGTTTGCATTAACTTCACTGACCTTAACAAGGCGTGCCCTAAGGACAGCTTCCCTCTCCCAAAAATCAACCAGTTAGTGGATGCCACAGTATCTCAAGAAATAATGCGTTTCTTGGATGCATACTCGGGGTATCATCAGATTCCTCTGTATGCACCAGACCAAGACAAGACAACATTCATCACCACCTTAGGACTATACTGTTATAAAGTTATACCCTTTGGGATAGAAAATGCTAGAGAAACTTACCAAGGGTTGGTCACCAAGATGTTTAAAGACCAAATGGGAGATACCTGTGACACCCCGCCTAATAAAATATCGGGTGATCAGTCCTATACCAAATTAAAACAGGAATCCCAGTTGGATCATCTTTAGCATCATTGTCGAAAAATTTTTCAAACTTACTAACCACCTAGTATTCCAAAAGTTGGTGCCAAATTTTAACTTTTTAATTAACAAAATAGTATGCGGAATTAAATATAAACCATTCACACAACTGAATGAAAATAAACTAAATCATTCATTACTCAAATTGCCGAATAAAACACCGGCCATCAAAGAAATAATCCAATACAAATATGCAACACCGAAATAAAATAAGTTTGAAACCTGAACTGAAAGTTTGGGCGATATGCCCTAAATAAAACTGAAACTGATACAAGATTCCTACTCTAGGAATGAATGAATGATGAGTCTAATCCAAACTCCTGCTAGCATCCACATATGCCGCAGCTCCGTGTCCCTGGAATAGAATATCAATCCTGGCGTCCCTGTGGCTGGACACCTAAAACGTTTTGAAAATAGTTTTATATCAAGGGTTAGAACCCAAAACATTTTGAAAATATTCAGCAAGTGAATTAACTGCAGTAATTTAAAATACATGAATGCGCTTCATATTTAAGTTAGTGTTGCACTATCTTATGGACATTCTCACCCCTCCACTATTATGCACACCTACTGGTTACCTTAACCCCACCTAGTTGTACTACCCCGTCTAACTAGTCATGGTATAACCTTTCCTTGCCCTACTACTCTAACCTGAGTACAATGATTCTTGAATTATAAGTTATCTCACAATTAACTTAATTAATTCCTCTTAAATAGTATCATATAACCGTGTCACAAGTTATATAAAGTAAATACATCATACATTGTATTATTGCCCGCATATAATAATTACAACCATTATATACGTACCTTTACTACAACAAACACACATATAACATACATATATCCATCCCTTCGAGTATACCCTCGCCGGATGATTCCCTCTAAAATGATATCTCACTAGGTGTGCTCACGAAACCTAGTTTTCCCAAATTGGAATCCCTCACCAACTTGGCCCAAAGTATAAACGTAGTGGAGGTGGTCATATTCCTTCCCTGAAAGTGAGATAAATCCCTCACCCATATATACCGGACGCTATGACCTGGGGATATACTCGCCCTACTCCTCAAGCTAGGGGATTCACCCACATCGCGCAACCTCCCTTAATAGCATTACAGTATATTAATTGAATAAATATCTAGTCACTGATATGTAATATCACACACAATATATACACGTATATATACTATCACTACACAGTATATATATAATATAAACCCCGGCTTTATAGTGTACTCAAAATCCCGTACACTGCCTATAATTTAATATCACACACAATATATACATACATATATATATATACTATCACTACACCATATATATATAATATAAACCCCGGCTTTACCGTGTACTAATATCCCGTACACTACCTGTAATTTCCTGAGTCTTTGGCCCGACTCAACGTAATTAATTTTCACTTTATAGTTTATCATCATCCCGAGTCTATGGTCCGACTCTACTATAATTAATTCACGCCTCAATTAATATAATATTTTCCCCGAGTCTACGGTTCGACTCCAATTAAATTAACTAACACATATTTTAATTTAATACCTCCCCGAGTCTATAATTCGACTCTAATTAAATTAACTATCACACCTATTAATTTAATCCTACACGAGTCTACAATCCGACTCTAATTAAATTAATTATCCCACTTATTAATTTAATCCTACCCGAGTCTACAATCTGACTCTAATTAAATTAATTATCTCATATATTAATATAATACCTCCCCGAGTCTATCGTCCGACTCTAATTAAATTAATTATCACCCTTATTAATTTAATATCTTGGTGTCACCCTACCATTATCCCCGGACTCTCTCACTTGGCCCATACATTAATATTTTTCGAGTCTTTATTCCGACTTCAAATTTATTACTCTCTCTCAATAATTAATTAAATACTTTGGTGTCATTTAACCAACATACCCGGACTCGCTCACATGTTCCATTTTACCTCTCATAATTTCATTCCCACATTTCCTCCCACAATGTATCACACATGCATCTCCATAAATTTTCTAATTATAGTTACCTATAATTATCAATATACCCCGAACTCGATCACTTGTCCCGAAATTAAATATTTCCCGAGTCTATATCCCGACTCTAAATTAATTAGTTTATCTACAAACTTAATTCACTACCTTGGCGTTGCTTAGCCAATATACCCGGACTCACTCACTTAATCTGTATCTCCCTATTTTAGAATAACATTCATCAAATTCATCTATAAAGTGCTCCACATAAATTTCCCTTAGTCCCAATTACTTTTCCCCATAATTACTAGGAATATGTGTTTCATAATTTTCTATCACAAATTAATGTATGGGAATTAATTTCTAATTAATTTCCCCCGTATATCACAAAATGGCCGAACTGCCCATCTTTTCCCATCGTCGATCGATCGATGCCCCCCGATCGATCGATCGACCCCTTCGTGGCATATCTTCTTCCCCACTGATTTCCACCATTAACAAACTTCAAGGTTTTTGACCCATATCTAAACCTCTCAGAATTGACCTCGGTCTTGGATCATCACCTGAGTTGGGTTATAATTGACCCCGATCCTCGGTCGTCACCACTCTTAGGTCAAAATTGACCTCGGTCTTGGATCATCACCTGAGTTGGGTCAGAATTGACCTCGGTCCTCGGTCGTCACCACTCTTAGGTCAGAATTAAAATCGGTCCTGGGTCGTCACCTGAGTTGGGTCAGAATTGACCCCGCTCCTCATTCTTCACCACTCTTAGGTCAGAATTGACCTCAGTCCTCGATCGCCACCACTCTTAGGTCAGAATTTTCCTCGATTATTAGATCTTCACCCTAAGCCCACAGATTCGGCTTAACCCGCAGAATTGGTCATCCCCCAACACCACTTCAGGTCCTAAGAATCGTCCTAAACCTTTGATCATCATTTCATCCCCAGCACACTCCTTAGGTCCTCAGAATCGTCCTCGACCCTCTGAATTGGTCATACTCCCTCAAAAGCATCATGTGGTGTCTATTTGACGGTTATCATTTGTTCCACACTCACCCATCGAGGGGCTCAGTAGACACCCCATTCCATTACCCCCAACTCTCCTTAGGCCCTTAGGACCTCCCTTCATCACTACAAACGTAGGTCATGTCCCGAGTAGAGACCTAGAAGCCATCAGGCACTCCCCAGCTTAGTATGACCAAAAAGTCAAACTATTCATCTCGACTCAGACTGAGTGAATTCTCCAACGACACTCAATACCCATTCCAACAGTCTGTCTTGTGTGCAATTCTGACTTACCATGCGGATGACCGATCTGTTTGCGTCCGAAGCTTAACCTAGAAGCCAATCTGAGAAGTAGAAATACCACCGTCAATGGCAGGGGCAGGTGCCTCATCCATAATAGGCTTTGAGCCTGGATTATGCTCGTCAAATAATGGAGAATCAATATCCACTCTAGCATCCAAAAGAGCCTTATTCCAGCCCTTCTTAAAGTTTAGTCGGCTGATGTAGCCTATCTAAACATCAGTATCCTCGTACGCAGCAACCCATTTGCTATTGTACGAGCTTTCCTTCATGGTGGATGCCTCAGATTGCACCTTTTTCACCTTCTCCGCCAGCACTTTATTCTCCTCCACCACATCCAACTTGCTGGAGCACACCAAGTCATAGGACTACGTCAAATCCCTAAGATCCTTATTCGGCGCCTCCTTTGTGCGGTTGGATTGGGATAGGGTCAGATTAGATGACTTTTGGAAAACATCGTCAGCCTTTAAGCTGGCCTCCAGCTTAGCATTATTCTTTTCAAGATCAGTATTCCTATTTACTAGCTCGTCGTGACTACGGTAGAGGATGGCGAAGTTGGTCACAAACTGTAAAGAAGAAGAATATTAGAAAAAGAAACATTAAATAGAATAATGCAAGCATAGAAAAGAGAAATCATACTTACCAAGGCTAGCCTCTGACTCGCCTGTAGAGATAACTAGTCAGTCCCCATTGCCTTCTGACGATCAGTAGGCAAAATTTCTCTTTCGAGCAACGCAGGAGCCATTTGGAGAGAGAGGGCAACAGAGTCCGCCTCGGGCAAGGCAGACATAGGCAACAAAGCTTGCCCTGCCTTTGTCCTTACCTCCTTTCTCCTCGTCCCTCTCCTTTATTTCCTTCCTCTCCTTTTTAGCTCTCTTTCTCTCATCCACTCTCTTCCTCCTTTATCTCCTTCTCTATGAACTTATCTTCCTCCTTCTTTTTCTTCTCCTTCTCATGAGGAGTAGACTGAGAACAGGTTGCAACCTCTTCGTTGCTAGATTTCTACTTCTTTGATCGATGGGTAAGGAACACATCATCATCATCATCATCATCATCATCATAATTATCATCATTGTCGTGAATTAAATTCTTCCTTGGAGGAGCCATGTCTTCCTCACTGCAACTAATAGATTCACTCAAAGACTCCTGAGCCTCTGGAACCCCTTTAGAACTAGAAGATTCTTCATTAGAGATATCTTCACTAGAACAACCCTCAGCACCACCCCTGACAGCACCCTCGCTTTCCTCACCAGTGATGCTTTCTTCCTCGACCAATTGGATGGGATCGATAGCATCCTCTTCAGTAATGTCTAGCTCAGTGATGCTATCTATAGGTCGCGCAATAAATTTGGACCTAACTTTCTTGTATTCCAAGAGAAAATCCATTGATCGAGTTTGTTCACCGTCAGCCAAGAGTTCCTTGATGTTCTAGTCTTTTAGGAACTCAGCACCTCGAACCTCGCTGAGAGCAGGTTCCAAGTTCTCTGTCCTCACTGAAATGAAAAGAAAGTAAGAAAATATTAGAGAAATCGTACATGGACAGAGGATCAATAATCAGATAAACAATTAAGCCTACCTATGCACTCTTTCCCATAGATGGGGACCTCAAACCTGCCAGACCTCGACCCCTCAGTATGGGGAGGAAACTGCCAATTTCTAGCAAAAAAAACCTCATGCCCGTAATCCTTCTGGGAATTAGGTAGATTTACTACTAATACCCTATCAGGACTCCTGTCCTTGAGGTAAAGAAAACCATAACTTGTTCACGAGAAAGAATAACAAAAGCAGATCTCAGCAAGCCCTAAATTGGTGCCATAGAGCTGATTTCTTCTATATACACCATTAATAATCTTCCAGACATTGGGCGAACACTATGCAGGGACAATATTGAAATAACCAAAAAAGTGCAAAAACAAATTGCTTGGAGGAAAAGTATGACAACCTTGGGATAACAAGAGAACATGAATCCAATGAGAGTCCTCAACCTCCCTAACATTATGGGGGATAGGGTCACACTCAATGTCTACTCAATTCGGAATATTATAGAACTTCCTAAATTTATATATTAATCTATTACCTATTTTCGCCATTGAAAGATACAAACCCTAATTACAAATGCAAAGAAATCTCAACAGAAAAAGCAAAGAGAAAGAGCAAGAGGAAATTACGAAGTAAAAACTTAGCTTGGGATGATGAAAAGTCACAAGAGAAGACAATGAAGAAGATTAAACTTGGAAGACGCAGACATGTGAATGAAAGAGAAACACCAGAAGCTTGGAGAAGTTTATAAATATGCATAAACTTGAAGAGACAACAAGAAAAGACTTCTCCAGAGGATTTTTAAATGTTTCTAATCATAGCGCACAGGCAACGAGGCAGGCTGCCGCCTAAATCAGTTCAGAAGAGGCGCTTCGATCTTCAAAAGTATTGCACAATTTACAAAACATCCATTGTGACAAATCATTTAAAATTATTGAGCCCAGATTATGTCCCAACAACTTTAGGGGCAATTGTGGGTACCTCGATTTATCACCTTGGGCCCAAACAAGTAGCCCAATAAATTACGACCCAAAGTCTGGAGGCCTCACACCCCAACTTATTCAGTTATAACCTAGTCTATTCCTAAAATCTCGTAAGGAGATATTCTAGGAGTCATGGATCGACGTGGCGGAGTCCAACACCCCCACTTCCCGGAAACGAACATGTATATAACGAACCCTTAGCCCGGGGTAAAGGGCATGTATTATTTTTCCTGTAAAACACTACCGGAGTATAGAGAAATAATATTGAGAGAACCACCATAGATGTAGGCATTCTTGCTGAACCACGTAAAATATTGTGTTATGTGATTCCCATTCCTTAATTTCTTTATTTGTTTTGGTGATTGTCTTTTCTTGATAATTTGTGGTGAACTTAATTATCACCACAGTGTCCCTTATAAGAGTTGTTCACATAGGTTATATTTACTTTGAGTTTACTTTTCACTTTTTCTTCTTCTCCTCATTTTGAAACTTTTGTTTTACCAATTATTTGCATTGGCATCCTCATATATTTGTAGTTTGTTTTTTCCTCTTTCCCATTGTTTTTCCCTACGTGTTCTCTACTGCGTGAAAGGACAATGTGGAGATTTATTTCTAAAATGTTTTTTAGGTTTTACCTCGTATTGTACGATACGATACAGGATACATCGACTTCAATTCACATATAATACACGATTTAATAACTATGTCATATACATAAGGAAGTACATAACTTTAGCATACTTGTTTATTGTTGCGTGGTTTCTCAAGCTGTTCTTTAACAACACACAATTGCACACATGTGTACATTTCTTGAATTCACCAGTCGCAAAGGAGCAGATTAGGTATTACAGACCTATAATGGGATGCCCATGCCTAATGCTGAACAGTTTTTTCCACTCATCTGGGCTAGTCTTAGCTCTGTTGAGAGTCGCATTATAGATGATACTCCAGACTGTACAGTTTTTATTGGAGATCTTGCTACTGATGTGTCAGACCCACGAATATATCTTGTTGAACCTCGAGATGTGGTTCTTTAGCAGTGAGAATATCGTAAAAAAATTAGTATCACACTATCCAATATTCTCATGGTTTGTGACCACTATGCCATTGATGGCCTCCAACTTGGATTTGAAATTATTATTTCTTCATTGGTTGGATTTTGTATGAAAAAATATATGATATTTCTATCACCTAATATCAACAAATCAACCAAAATTCTTTGCTTCCATTTTATTTATTTTGCCTCTGGTAATCCATATATCTCCTTTTCCAATTGAGCTATTTGGTCAGTTCCACAATCGTCTCCTAGCCCCCTTCATATGATAAGTTACCAAACTTCTTCTTACTTCACTGAAAAATATTTTCCCCCATATCTTTATTTTACCCTTTTTTATCTATCTCTCATCATTGTTACCCTATACCCGATTGATAATATCCTCGAAGTCATCTTCCCTCATCCACCATGACTAAAATCGAAAATGTTTAGCCCCGTTTTTCCATGAACATGTCCTCTTCTTTACATCATCACATAATAAAACGGGAGAGTGATCTAACTCGTGGGATGATGGTTTTCTTCTTGAAGATGTCTCTCATTTTTCAGATTACATTTCTGACCCTCCTGTATATATTCTCTTTCTCTGTCTCTCCTTCTCTCTCTCTCTCTC
This sequence comes from Sambucus nigra, assembly GCA_949130495.1. Lineage (NCBI taxonomy): Eukaryota > Viridiplantae > Streptophyta > Magnoliopsida > Dipsacales > Adoxaceae > Sambucus > Sambucus nigra. Next base: position 447,739,600 of record OX422212.1, on the reverse strand, counting down.
TCTCTCTCTCTCTCTCTCTATATATATATATATATATATATATATATATATATATATATATATATATATATATATATTAGTTCATATATATCTATGTTTAGTTGTTTCTAGTTTTGAAAGGTGCTATCTTTTTTTAGTAGTACTAAACTTGGAATATGCTTCATGTTATGTTCTATCTACGTAAGGATGAGAGAAATAAATTATTGTTTAATTGTCTAAAATTCTAATTTTTATATGGTAATCACTAATATGTGTGTATATCTATTAACCTTTACTTATTTATTCAATTTTGTATGCTTTCCAATAATACAAATTAGTTTGTTAAAAGTATCAGGTTACCTAGTTTAATATCTTGTATTGATAATATGATAATATAATAGCTGAATATGACAATTATATTGTGTTTCTTATGTGTAGAAATATCAAGCTCATATCTCCAAATTTCATAATTTAAAGCATGATCATAATGAGGCATTTCTGAATCTTGGACTTATTGAGCTTTAAATATGCATGATCAACATGAATTGAATATATAATCTAAGTTTAAGATTAACGAATTATTGAACTAAGAAAAAGATATTGTGTAAAATATCTTATTCAGGAACCAAATGTAAGTTGACCCTATCGTTATGTAGTATTATCTTATGGAAACCCATTTTGTAGTTCTGTACGAATATTCTTTCTTGTGTCTGTGTCAGACCAATTCCAATCCATTGAAAGACAATCGTGCACACTCTGTCGTTAAGTAAGTGGATTTAGTTATTTTTTCCAGCTGTTGCTTTCTGCCTATGCATTTAGCATATATCGCACTTGATTTAGGGGAAGTTTTTGGTTTGCCCTAATTCGTAAAAATTCCTTTTTTTTTCCTAGGGACTATTTTGTCAATGATGATGATAAAGTTTCCCAAAAGGTCCGTCTTCTTTTCTCCTTTCATTTTTTGTCTTAATTTACTAGTGTTGTTGGATGTATTGTCATGCTATATCCTATTAGAAAATACAAATCTTATGATAATTTATATCTCTCTAGATTTAGTTTTTCATTAAGAGGGTTTGGCTAAACATTTATCCAACGAGCATAGTTGGATACATAGTTTGTTATCAAGATCAATATGCACATTCTCCATTGTAACTTTCTCGAAGATTCTCTCATCATCCTGAAATTAGTACATTGCATAATAACTTTGTTCATGCTGTTGAGTCATTCGTAGATTACAAGTACTTTGGTATATGCATTCGGGTAGATGGAACCATTGGAGACTACAAATGGATGACATATGAAGAGGTTGACTCTGCTCGATCAGCGATAGGTTCATCTCTTCACTTTCATGGATGATCAAAAGGAGATTGTGTTGGTCTCTATATCATAAACACACCAGAGTGGTTGATTGTTGATCACGCTTGCTCAGTATATTCATATATATATCAGTCCCTTTATATGATACTCTTGTTCTTGATGCTGTTAAGTATATCATAAATCATGCTTATGCACAGGCCATTTTTTGTGTGTCAAGTTCACTGAAAAGTATGTTAACTTCTTATCCGAGATTCCATTTGTACGTATTATAGTGGTAGTGAGTGGGATAGATGATCACCTCCCTCGCTTCCAGTAGCATCTAGAGCTAAGCTTATATCATATTCGATGCTACTTAGTCAGGGTCATAGTAGTATTCAACCTTTTTATCCTCCTATGCCTGAAGATATTACAACTATATGCTACGCTAGTGTTACTACTGGAACACCAAAGGCTGTTGTGTTATCACATGCAAATTTTATTGCCAGTGTTGTGGGCATGGCGCGGGCAGTTAAATTATACCCCTCAGATATTTACATATCCAATCTTCCCCTAGCACACATCTATGAACGAGCTAACAAAATACTTTCAGTATACTATAGTGTTGCTATGGGTTTCTATTAATGGGACAATATGGAATTGATGGACGATTTGGTTGCTCTAAGAACAACACTATTTTGTAGTGTTCCTCGTCTGTACAACAGATGTGTTGAGGATTGGGCTATATATGAAGGCATCAATAATGCATTAATAAAACAACTTTGTAAAGATCCAAGGGTAAGAGATGCCATTTTAGATGACATGGATGCTTTTGGAAGGGAGGCTCGGTTGAGAGGTTTTGAATTCGTAAAAGCTGTAACCTTGGTGGCTGAACCAGACACTTTTGAGAATGGCCTTCTCACTACAACATTCAAGGTGAAGAGAGCACAAGAAAATGAGTATTTCTCTAAAGAAATATTAGAAATGTACTCGAAACGTTCTAAATCTAATCCAACACAAAAAATGTTATAAGAAAAATCCTGAATAAAAAGTCAACAAAAAAGTTATTCCTACTAACATTTTCCCCCTTTCACTTAATAATATCACATAAAGCTAATTTTTGTTGTAGGATCAAGTTCCTTGGAGGGATTTTATTTTGTTAGTGTATAAGAGATCAATAATACAACAAAATAATAGTGCCATACAATTAATGTAATCGGCTCTAAATAACATGCTTCGAATCTGTTTGTACTATATATATGTTATATTTGAACTACGTTTCTGTTTTTACTATGTTATCATTTGGTATTTTTACTAGTTGATTAATGTTGAGGTATTTTTACTACTTGATTAATGTTTCGGGATTCTAACACCTGATAAAATGCAGATCACAACTTTATTTAGTGTATTTTAATTGCTGATAAAAATGCAGATGACGATGATGCGTAACAATGCAGATGTATCATATTATGCGGACTCTACAGATGATGACGACGAGGAGTTTATGATGTTTCTCTATTTATTAAATGCACAGAAACAACCTTATCACACATCTGCCCTAACAGGTGTAGAATATATACAAGAGATTCTTGATGGTCCTATAGCAAAATGTTATATCATGTTCCATGTGAACCAAGATTTCTTATTTAAGTCTATTCATTAACTTGTTTTTGGATCTGAGTTCCTTGGATCTGATTTGTATTTGCACATTACCCACATTGATTTGCCGATATTTATTGGATAAGTTATACCGATTAAGCATTGCTCTCCCCTTTTATTTTACGACTTCTATTGCTGATCTAAATGACAATATAAGTTAATTACGTGGATGATTTTAGTGGAATTAGTTCATTATTTGGTTTTGTGATTATTTGTTAATAAACACGAGGGTTGTATGATTGCATCCATTTTAGATCAATTTTTATTTAATCTTAGGAAGATAACTATAAATTGGTCACTGTTAAAAGAAATAAAATTGTCACACATTTGTCATGCTTAGTCACCATTGTCCCCATCTGTGCCCAACTTGCGTTTCTAAATATTAGTAATTTGTAAGATTATTTAGATCTGTTATTAGCCGTCTCTTGGAATTTATTGAAAAATAACATCAACCCGACTTATGGTTCCAGTGTCTTAACTGATGCGTAGATCGATATGCTACCTATGAAGTTTGATTTTTTAATTTTTTGCAAACTTGGTTGCGTTGCTTTTATGTTTAGGCGCCACATTTGATTGGTTATGATGTCCGAAACATGATTGTAGAGACATTAGAAATTCTAAGAAATGAGGAAGTCATTGTAGAAAGCTGAGGTAAAACTGTTTTGTTTATTTTGTATGTGGGTGGGGATGGGCATGGGTGGGTAAATATATAAATTGTGGCTTGTTTGTAGTTTATACTAAACTTATTGATATCAAACTTTGATTTTCATTTGTTTGTTCATAATGATATACCCTTTCTTAAATGTAATTAAATTCCTTTTATTATGTAAATGTATAACATTTATTAATAATGTCGTTAACTTCTTACATTAGTTATATATTCAATGCATTGAAATTAAGTGATGTACAACGAGAAAGATGAGCAAAGAATATGTTCAGCCACAAGCTTATTAGAAAGTTGGGATATGCAGGTCTCGAGGAAATTTTGGCATGTTGTTGAATTCTTGTATTATTTGTAGAGTATACAACCATAATCAATTCATTATGACGATTTTATGTTGTGTGCTCAACTTATTATATTTGATTTTCTGATTGGGGACAGGAAAATAGAAATGGATATGAATTTGGTGAGGATGATAGATCTTGAATGTGGATAACCACCCCATAATTGAGAAATGGAGAATATCAAAACGATGCAACCAAGGAAGTTGGTGAAAAAATTGTGAGTTTCTTTCAAAAGCTAAGAAAACACATTTTTTTATATAATCTTTATAATTTTGGATATATACTACATAATAGGATTGAAAATATTTTTTTAACAACACTCGTAATTTTCTTTATTATATGACGATTTGAAGAAGTAAGTTCATGATGAGATATTAGTAACTCAAGGGACTTTAGGCATCTCAACCTTGGAACTTGGTACTCCAGAGCAACTCAAGGGACTTACTACAACTTTCTTTCGTATCCCTAGACGGGAATTAAAATAACATGTTGCAGAATTAGAGTCTAGGCTTCAAGAAGAGAAAATGGAAGAAATAGATCGACATCTTCATGAAGCAATGGCAGAATTGAGGATATATATGTGTGATTTTTGGATGTACATTTTTTTGGAGATTTTTTTTTTAGTGATGTACATAGTGGGTATACCTAGTTATGATACATGAAGTAGGTCATTATTTTTTGTTGGATAATTAGTGTAGATGGTGGGTATATCTATTTGTGTACCACTATTTTTTTGTGGCAGAGTACTTCGCTTGGTGCAATTTAGGTGTACGTGACTTCAAATATAAAAAAATTGAAGACTGCTTTTATAATATTATAAATTTTGATTTGTGTTTACATTTATTTGTTAATTATGACATTAATATTGGTTATTAAATTTTTTATTATATGTTTATTTTATGACCGTTTATATTAAACCCTCATGTGATGAAATTTTTTATATGACCATTTTAAAACTATGAATTTTTTTTATCATGATGCTTTTTAAATAAAATATGACATCTTATTGAGTATATTATGACCCTTTTTTTGTAGCAGATATGAAAGTTTTGAAAAAAAAAAGTCATATATAATTGTTACCTAATATGAGACTTTTTATGGGTATCAATTATGACACCCAAACTTATGACACTTTTTTTTTAAAAACTAAAACGTCATAAAATGCATTTTGTGACACTTAAAAAATGTCATAAAAAGGCTTTTTTCTTGTAGTGCGTACTCATTCATTCCTCAGTAACAATGGCCTTGTGAAAAATTTCCCAAAAACGGTAGACAAAATTCTTATCCCGATCGGACAAAATATCAAGCAGTACCCCATGTAACCTCACTATCTATGCTATAAAGAGATTCGCATACTTCCCCATCATATAATCAGTCTGAACCGTCAAGAAATGATCTACCTATGTCAAACTATCCACAATCACCCATATGGAATTTTTACCCCTCTAAGTAGTAGGCAACCTAGTGATGAAATCCATGGAAATGCTTTCCCATTTCCACATTGGAATGTCTAGCGGCTGAAGCAACTCGGCTTGCTTTTGGTGATTCACCTTCACTAACTAACATGTAGCACACTTAGAGAAAAACTCAATGATGTCTCTTTTAATCACACTCAACCAATAGGGTCGCTGCATATCCTTATACATCTTATCCCAACCGGGATACACCGCAAATCGGGATCCATGCGACTATGACATCACCGTGTGCCGCAATTCTTTCCCATCTTGTGCAATCGGTCTACTCTTGAATCACAAGCTTCCCTCTGAACTCAGTGAGTAAGTGTCTACTCCCTCACCCAAAAGTTGTCAAATTTTCTCCTGACATAATGGATTGAGTGCATGATCTAGTACTACCCTCGTCACAATCTGAGAAGTAATGGTCATAACTGACATAAATGACCTATCAATAGAATCCTAATAGCCCAGTTGATTTTATTTAGCCTTCCAGAACGTGGCTAGTTCACCCTCAAGCCTATGGCTCAATGCCTTTGCTACCACGTTAGCCTTCCCTCTATCTCAAATCGATTATCCTTCACGAATTCAAGCCACCAGCGTTACCGCATATTCAACTCTCTCCGAGTGAACAAATACTGCAATGACTTGTGATCCGTGAATAGGCAAAAAATTTCACCCAACAAATAATGTCTCCATATTCAAAGGGCAAAAACAACTACTATTAGCTTTACGTCGTGGGTAGGGTAGTTCTTCTCATGAGGCTTAAGATTCCTAGAGGAATATGATATTCCCTTTTCTTACTGTTGTAATACCCCACCAACTTCCAGTAATGATGCGTCAGTGTACACTAGGTCCTCCACTCCTAGCCTGGGTAGTTCTAGTACGGGTGATGAAGTTAACTTATCCTTCAGTTCATCAAATGCCAACTAGAACGCATCATCCCAAACAAACGGTACGCCATTATGGGTTAGATTGGTCATCAGACATGTAATCATCGAAAAACTCCGTATAAATCGTATGTAATAACTAGCTAGTCCCAAGAAACTTCAGACCTGTGTCGGTGTTTTGGGTTATCCCCACTCCCTCACCACTGATACTTTGCTAGGATCCACTGCTATACCCCTTTCTGACACTATATGTTCTAGAAACTACACCTCCCGAAGCCAAAACCTATACTTATCATACTTGGCATACAACTGATGCTCTCGTAGTGTCTGTAGGAAACTTCGTAAATGCTCAACATGTTCCTCTTTGGTACGAGAATAAACCAAGATGTCATCTATAAAAATAATGAAAAACTGATCCAGGAACTCTTTGAACACCCTATTCATTAAGTCCATCAATATATTCGGTGCATTGGTTAACCCAAATGGCATAATTAAAAACTCATAAGATCCATATCTTCTCAAAAAAAGCAGTCTTTGACACATCCTGCTCCCTGATCCTCATCTGGTGATACCCGAACCTCAAGTTAATCTTTGAGAAGTACGCTTCTCCTCTCAACTAATCAAACAAATCATCGATACGGGGTAATGGAGAACTATTCTGGATCGTGACTTTATTAAGTTCCCTATAATCCACACATAATCATAGGGATCCATCCTTCTTCTTTATAAATAGAATTGGGGAACCTTAGGTTGAGGTACTCCAATGGATGAAACCTTGCCCCAGCAACTGCACAATCTGATCTCTTAACTCTCTCATATTTGCAGGAGCTATATGGTAGGGGACACGGTCTATCGATCAAGTGCTCGGTGCCAAATCAATAAAAAACTCAATCTCCCTATTGTTGGCCGTGTCTAACAAACCCGTCGCCCATCCAAATCTAGGGGCTATGAAAGAATGTGAAACCTATCAAATAAAGTACGTCCCATAGCCCCAGAAATACAAAACATACCCTCAACTACGGGTGGTGGCTACTGAACTGATGCCTGCTAGACGTTGTACGCACGCCCATACTGTAACTTCCCCTGTTGTGGTGGGGATACGACAGGAATGTCTGGTAAGACTGGCAATTGAGCCGGTACTGGAAGGGCATCTGGAAACATAGGCCTCTGTGACTCCTGATATGCACCCTGTTGGTGGGATATCTTGCCCTTATCTGGGCAATCCTACTTCACGTGTCCAATTTAACCACATCTGAAGCATCTACCTCCAAACTGTCCCCCATTTTGACCCTATTGGCCATGACCCTGATGACCATTACCACCTTTCCCTCGGCCCTACTAATTATGCAGCTGGCCGTGTCTATTACCCCCATTCCCAAAGAGAACTCCTCCGAAACTCAATTGTTTAGCATAGTCCCCCTACTAGGAATTTTGATTATTTTGTCTTTGTTGCCCCTAGGCTGAAGATGATCAACTACCAATATTTCCCACCGTTCAGCCTTGCTGACTGGACTCAGACCCCCCGCTTGTTTCCCTTATGAATACGGTTTTCCTAGCAATGAATTAAAGCCGCATTCAACACATCGGTATAAGTCTGTTTAAAAGGATTGCCCAATAAATGCTGGCGAATCCTCCATGCAAGTCCATCTCGAAGAATCTGTGTCTTCTTTTCTTCGGTGGATACCTCGTATTGCTCTAAATTAGTCATCATAGTAAACTCCTCTTCATACTCAGCAATCGACTTCCCCTCCTGGGTGTGGTCTAAAATTTTCCTCCTCATTTCGGTCTGAATAGCTGAAGGAAAATATTTGATGGTCAAACCGGTCCCAGAAGTCCTAAATAACCATCGTATCCCTATCATCTACTCTAATAGTGGACTCCCACCACTCAAGAGCTGCTCCTACCAGCTTAAAAGTCGCTAAGATCTATTTTCAAACCTCGGTGAATTCATACATACACATATGTCATTGGATATCTTTCTTCGAGTGGCTAGCAGTCACAACATCGAAACCCCCTTGGAATTCTAGTGGATGTTCCTTTTGGAAGGTATCCTTGACATGCTTCCAAGCAGTGGGAAATGTCTGCGCTGGTGCTGGTGGCACAACCTGTGTTGGTGGTGATGCTTGCTGGACAACCTCTAAAGATGCATTAATGGCTTCAGTAATAATGGCAGCAACTTCTGCTGCATTCATAGTGTCCCGAGCTGGAGCGGGTTTTAGGGATGGTTGTGCCATACCGGGGGATCGTTTCTCACATCGAGGAAGCATATGAAATGAGGGAGATATTTTTTTAGCATTTATTATATCACAAAAAATAGCTAAAGTTATAAATACGAAAATATGAATACAACAATCCTAATAATAGGGCTCTATATCAAAGGACGTTAAGCAGAAAGAATAATAAGTTGTACAGATTCTAAGGACACTAGAACCTGATACTCTGATACCACCCATGACACCCCACCAAATTAAATAACGGGTGATCATTCCTTTATTAAATTAAATCAGAATATCCAGTTGGTTCATTCTTATCATCAATATCGAAAAACAATTTCTTTTTAAATTATCTAATAATTAATTAAGCTACGTGTCAAAACTTTTCCAATTTTATTTTAATTAAATCCATACAACCATACTAAATAAAATAAGTAACACGCCAACACAACTGAATTAAAATTCACCAAGTATTAATGTAACTGCAATAAGCTCTCCAATTGAAATATCTCAATATCACCATCCAAAACAAAATGATAAAAACAATACCAACATAAAACCGATAAAAAATCCGAAATGGAAATGGAACTACTAGAATATTGGGCGACATGCCCTAAATGAGTCAAATACTACATAGGAATTAATGGAATGAAAGCATCTAATCCAAATCTGCATCTCCAGAAACTCGTCAAAATATCCATCATCTAAGTTAGGCGTCCCTAATGCTGGGCACCTGATAATATAGATATAGTAAAGAAGAGAATATTCAAGTAAATGGGTCAGTGCCCGATTGTAAAAGATTTTAAAAATAGCAAGTTCTTAACAAATGCAATTAAGAAGCTATTATGTACATGTTAGTTCTCAGCTCTCACTTGAGAATCTCACCCCTCATCTAGTGTGCATGATTAATGTACCTTACTAAATCCCTAAATATGGTTCTTAATTATTACTCTATCTCTTCTCCTTATCCCGTATTTCCCATGCAATACTTTTAATTAAACATGCTTATTTCTATTTATGATAAACTAGGCCTTCAAGTATTAAGTATTCACTTACTTAACTCAATTCAAATGTTATTATTAATTTTTATCTACTAATTCACATAATAGATCACATCATAATATATATATATATATATATATATATATATATATATATATGAATCACACTACCATATATACTAATAGGGAACCTCCTAGAGATAGCTGCGGTGCATGCATACTCTGCTATCATGTCTAGTTACATCTATCGCTATAAAAAGAACTGTTGGCTTGGCGTCTCTCCCGGACCATATATACCATAACAAAAATATTTGAAGGCGAGCATACTCCCCAATCGAATGGGTCACGCACATACATACGATCCCATTAAACCGTCGAAAATATCATTCACACCGATGGAACGAGTTAAAGGTCATATGCTCAAGGTACGAATCTAAAATCCCCCCAAGTGATCGACCATAACGCGAAACCTCCACCCCAATAGCAAGCAACGCAGGTATGTAATACAAAAAAAATTAGGTATTCACCCTACCTATATAATATCAATAAGGTATTCACATAACCCATATGATAATTCAATACGTAGTATATTTTTTCTCTCTAATATCCTACATATTTATAGATTATGTCTTTACTTATTAACATATATTTCCCGAGTTTCTCCATCACTCAAAAATTAATTATTATTTCTCAAATAAATTTAGTAGGTAATTATCTACACCCTACTGGTACATGTCATCCAAAATCCTGAACATTAAAAAATTCATATTATTCTCAAATAGATTTATTCTTCGATAAACTATGATTACTTTTAATCTATTATTCTACTTTCAAGGATTGCTTCACATATATATAATTTTTGGGTCTCAATTATCAACCTACTGACCTTCCCTAAATCCCATTATGTTATATTTAATTTACACTAAGCATCCTTGGAAGTGAGGAAATTAATCAAGCCTTAAACAAAATCGACATATGAATTATGGGATTGTCTAACTATCGACCTGTTCGATCGATCGACATTCAAGGTCGATCAATCGATCGAATAGGTATGAACCTACTTTTTCTGCATATTTGGACTACGGGTTTAACCAATTTTCATCCTCGAATCTTCTATTTTAAGATCCCAAAATCCTTATAATTCATTCCACGTGATATAACAATGCATATAAATGATTTCCAATCATTAAACAACCTAAAGCATCATTAGGTTTGGATTAAACATGTTATCTTTCATAATTTCTTAAAAACCCATATTTTATCATATCTTCAAATAATAACATATAAAACTCTATTTTCTTTATCTAATGATTCTAAATTCATGGATTAAAATATATAATCAAAAGGAGGTTTGTTCTACATATTTCGCATATCAATGATTCCATTAAAATCATCATCGTTTATCTCCAAATCATGCAATTTCTTAAAATTCTACAACTATCCTAGTATGGACATTATACATGCTAATTTTGCAGAGATTAAGTCACTTGACTTTAAATTTTAGGTCTAAATCTTTGGGCATGATAGTCTACTAGTGTTCCTCTCCCTTTTTTGGCCAACTTTCGATGGCCGCGATGGTGTAGGATGACCTTTGGCTCTGCGACTTCAAAGAAATGTCTCTTCACTTTGAGAGAAATATTTTACTCTCCCCTAGGTATTTCTCTCTAAGTTTGATGTTGAACTATGCATCTTACCATCTTTTAGACTTATATAAAAATCCTTAATTTTCGTCATTACTATTCACCTCCGATGTAAAATGACTAAAGTACCACTCTGGGGTGTCTATTCAGTTCCAAAGTCCCCCGAGACCCAAATCAAACACCCAAATAGACCTTTTTGAGTATTTAAACTCTGACGAACACTTTAGCACAGTCAGGCTGAACATTTGGCTTACATTAAAATATTTTACTTTAATTCTTTTAAATTTAGTCCCAACAAGACTCACATGTGCGTCTCGACTTAATTCTCGTAATTATCTTATTCGTCACTCGAGATAATTTTTATAATCATATCTAATGTCATAATCATATATTACTTTTATTGATTAAGTAATATTCAGCATACATCACATATTACTTTACTCCCAAGTAATATTGAAATCCGAAATAATTTTAAGTTAACCCATAATTAATCCTAATTAATCCCATTTTTAAAATCATTAAAATTATGGAGTATTACAAAAATTGCCCCATAATCAAGGGTAAAAAAGTAATAGTAGAGTCCAAAAAATTAAATACACATAAATAACAAAAACATGAAATATGCGTGGTTCGGCCATGTATACGGCCTACGTCCACGGGGTTAAAGGGGAGGAGATAATTATTAGAAAAAGGAGAAGGTAATGATTGGAGTGCTAGTGTTGCTAGCTGAGAGTCGAGTTGTTATGTGAAATTATATTTGTACTTAATGAATTTGGTTCCATCTATTTATAGGATTCAATCTCCTAAAGTGTAGGCCTTTTTGGGATTACGGTAAATATAAATAAGATCTCATAATATATAAAAAGATATAACATTACTAATCTCATGTTATTGATAATATATCACGAACGATTTCCCTCCCCATGATTCTCATGTGGGCTACTACAAGATTGGCCACGTGGTATTATTTTTCTTGTTCCTTCATTAGGTAATTGCCATGGAAGTTAGGAATAGAAGATCCGTGAATTATCTCCCTAGGGTTTGCCTATAGGTGCGTAGTAGAATAATTTAGGCGGCCCCCTATCTTATGGGATTAAGGGTCACGGGCGCTTCCAAGCTCGATTTGACCTCAGTCATGTCTCCAAACCAAATGAAATATCAAAGGGGACTGAATATACTTTTCAACGTTTTTCTCATATCCAATTCCGTCTCACGGTTTGGTTTCACGATCCATTTTCCTCCGAAAACTTCCTATCTAGACACCAACGGTCATTTTCGAGACCTTTTAGACCTCTGAAACTCCTAGACAGGGGACTAGCTCAATGGATTATTAAAAGTTCTCTGAATACCCCTTCAAATGGTCTACCCCTATGCAATTCTGACTTAAGGTTTGCGTTTGATGATCAATTTTAAAAATCAAACTGTCCAGAATGCCGAATGAACCCTCAAGACCCTACCTATCGGCAGTGTGCCTGAGGTTCTACATAGATAGGTAGTTCTAGGACCATGCCTATTGACATCCCCTAGGACCTATAAATAGAGGCCATGACCTCACTTTGAAAGGCACCCCTAAACACCCCTCTCAACAATTTAGAGAACATTCTCTCGAATTCAGAATTGTTACCTTCCTAAAAATCCCATTCCATCACTTTCTTACCTCACTTGGTAAATTCCGTCACCTATCCATACTACTTTCATAAAATTTCAATATCAACCTATCTACACTTAATATCGACCTCAAGGATTCATAAGGAGGTTCAATTTTTCATCCGTTTCTCTAACTTCTCTTATTCTAGTATTATTTTCTTTATTTCTACTTTAGTACTTTATTTATTTACATCAGATACATTAATCTCAAACCTTTATTAGTAGTATTTTCATATACTCTATTTTCATATAAAATCAAAAAAATCATAAAAAGTGGATTTATCTTTAAATTCCAAAAGAGAGATTTTTCACTCTTAAAGCACGTTTCTCTCTACACACACACATAAGAGAAATCCCACGTTTGGATCTATAGATTAAACCCCACCCCATGTTATCTTCGAACTAGGTGGACTTTGATTCCCCCTAGGTTGTGTAGTCATCTTGGGTAAATCACAAGACTCGAGTCCTCCCTTATGCGCATTTATAATATTATTTTCATCTCTCTCTCTCTCTCTCTCTCTCTCTCTCTCTCACTATATATATATATATATATATATATATATATTATTAATTAATTAATTTCATATTCTTACATGCATTTGTTTTGTTCGATATACATTCGTTCTTCCATAATAACTTATGATTAGCAAACACTCATATTATATTTTGAATTATTATTTTTGGGAACACTCCTAAGTATGAATTCACTCCGCCCGTTTTCATGACGCGAGTTGAATGATTCCATTCTCTATCCATACTATTCATATAATCACACACTTCACAAAGTCTAATTACAGAATATTAACACATGACCATGAGAGGTCGAAAGGGCAAGATGGGTGACTAACACCTTCCAAGTATATAACTTAGTCCTCAGACCTTTGAAATATTGGTTTCTTAAGAGTAAGTATTTTCCTTCATGTCGTTCTCTTTATGAAAAGTAGGCTGGAAACTCTATCTCTACTCATTATCCCACATTGGTGATAGCGAGCATTGCGAGAAAGGGTGAAATCCCACGTGCATGCCTATGTCAAACCCCAGAACAAAAATAGGAGAAGGGGGAAGCCATCCGGGATGGACACAGTGAAAACTCTACTGGGAAAGTTGATTTTAAGAGCACTAGACTCTATTTCTACGTGGGTGTTATTATTTTATACATATGTGTGTATACACCTACCTATATATTCCCCTTTATCCTCTATCTACTTTTTGTGTATGTTTACCTCATGTATGTATCACTTTTCACTCACTTATACACTTCACACACTTTTATATACTCCGCAATTACACTTCGCACACTTACATTTAAATATAGTTTCACTTCTACTCACATGCTCCTTACACTACTCAGATCAACCATGTTTAGGATTCACTAGAACACACCCACACTTATCACACTTGTATATATATCCATGATCACTTACACATATCACACACCACTTGTCGTTGATCCATTTATAGGCTCACTGCCAATAACACTCACAGCTAAATATTCACATGTCTCTCACTCATATTTATCCACACTAACCTATCACCATTCTTAGTATAGTCTTAATGCTCTCTGCGAGATCTACCTTTCATAATACTTGTATATGCTTCCTCATTAGCACTAATCATTCAATCAAAAAATAATCTCTCTAAATAATATGCTAATTAATATTCATGCACTTTTGTACACTACATCACCAAGGGCATGGAAATATTGACCCAAATTTTGTCTCGTACTGGGGGGTCAGTTTTTGATCTTTGTTAGTCCTACAGGGTGCTGTTAGCCTAAGAGATATGAATATCCCCTTACATTGGTCTTGTTCCTTCGACTTATATTGAATGGTTCCTCCCAAATCGTTCCACTTGACTGAACTCACGATGGGAGGTATATAGAAAGGAAATCGTTTACATGCGTCGAGTATATCGAACTCAATCTCACACGTTTAGTCTCCACTTGGTATACCATGAGGAAATTCATATGCACTCAAGTATATAAAATGGCTTGTCTACATGTACCGATGAATTATTTCCCTTATAGACAAAAGGTATATCCTAGAAGTCATGCAAAAGGGGTGAAACCTTCCACTAACCCAACAATTGCATAAAGCTCATATAGGCAACAAACCTAAGGAAGGTTACCGTGTGAGTATGTAAATAAGTCAAAGTGTGTATTGCATATTTTGAAACCTTATTTTCCAAGGCTCGGGTCCTGTCCAACATTTTCTTCCATTTAGGCAAACCTAATACAAGTGAAAACCTACTAATCACACTAACAATAATAATCATGCTGAGATTCCTCTTCCTTTTCCCTCTTTTTTCAATAACCATAATGCCAAAAACATTTTTCTCCTCCTTCTAAAATACTAAAAACTCTCTCTTTTTGTTTCAAAAATAAATTCGAACCATTTTCCCTCTTAGGTTGTTCGCATACGTAATTTTGGCATGGCTCCCTAATGGCTTTTGTCTTCCGTCAAACTGCCCCGAAGCTTCACCGCTTCTTTTTCTACTTCATCTGAGTTTTGGATTTTCCTTCATGATCTATTTATGGAAAACACTCACCATGCACTAATGTATTCAACCAAATATGATGGCCCTCCTAGCCCAACTCGGTTCCAATGTTAACAATCTTTAAACCGAGTTCCATAAAATGCAGTGACATCGGGTCAAGATTTCCAAAGAACCCAAGGTCCTCTTTCCTCGTGCTATGTGTCCACCCGCCTTTAAGCCTATCTGGGTACCATAAGAGTACCAACATCTTCCATATGTCCCACCTCCCAATTGGCTGCCAGCAACTCAACTCCCGATCCAAAACCTTTCCCACCTGAGGGCTAATCACTCGGTCCTTGTAGATCCCAAACATGATTAACTCAATAAGGTCGAGGAAGACCTCAAATTTTTTTCAAAGAAGTTTGGCTAAGTCAAGATATTAGAGAACTACATGGATTACACCCATAAGTCTCCTTATCCTAAAGGTAAACTTCCAAATAAGTTCAAGATGTCAGGCATCGAGAAGTTTAGGAGAAGTAGAGCCCCAATTGTTCATCTTCAAAACTATCCCCAAGACATGACCCTCTTTGATGCCGTTACAGAGATAATGGCCCCGATATTTCATTAGACCTTAAAAGAAAGTGACCTCCAAATGGTTTCTATTCGTCAAAGAATCCAGGATTCATAGTTGGGAGGATGTCACCCAATAATTCATTTCTCAGTACAAGTATAATGAGGAACTAGAGGTTACGCATTAAGATCTAGATCTTATTAAGAAAATTTTTGGGGAAATAATCATTAGCTTTATAAGAAGGCGGACAGAGAAAGTTGCCACCATGCCTAGCAATCCCTTCGAAAGTATCACCAAAGTGGAGTCTAAACTAAAGAAAGCGACCGTATAGTCACTCGTCGAAAGCATGAAAATCCTTCAAGTGCTACAGTATCAACCATTAAGAATATTTCATAACCCATTACCTCTTAGGCAATGAAAGTCACCCAAATACTACCAAGAAATAATACACTAAGCTCAACGCTCCCCTGTGCAAAGTCTACAATTCTCTATTAATCCGTAATATCATCAAACCCTTAGACCCCTGTCAATTACCAAATCCACTCCTTAAAACATTGAAGCCGACGCCCTTTATGATTTCAACCAATCCAAAAGTCATACCACCGATGAATGCTTCCACCTTAGAAATGTGATCCAAGGCCTAATTAATCAGGTTATCATCACCCCACCAACTAATACTCAACCCAATGCAACTCCACTTCTAGAACATAAAAAATCAATCTTTGTGGAAAGTGACCCATAATTTGATCCATATACTCAAATCATGCCTATCAAAGCACCTATCAACCCTACAGCCTCACCCAAACAGCTCAAGGTTTTCCCATCCTTTCTCTTACACCCTACTTACTTCATTTATCAAGATTTATCACTCCTTACAAGTTCTTTCATCTCTATTTGCACCTGATCTGAGGGGGTATGGAGTTACCATTTGTATTAAACGAATTCTTCGAGTTTGGGTTAAAATTTCCCATTGCGATGATCGTCGATTATCAGAAATTCAATAACTTATTCGTGGAATCCCGATAGTGAGATTAGGAATTAAAAGAGTTGCTAGCACAAGTTGAAGAAGTGAATCTAGATAACGTGGTACATACCATGGATGATATCTTTCGATAGACAAATGAAATTTTTAGCATCTCTGAGTTTTTCACAGCATTGAAGCTTCAAGGATGATTGGTCCCTTCACTAATCCACTTCCTCACTAAGTGGGAATATTTACACAGTGAAGTTATTGAGATTTTCAAATGTACTGATTACTCTTAGCAAGAGGACATAGTCTCCACCGAATGGGGGTGATTTTGACAACTCAAATGATGAACCAAGTCAATAAGAAGTTGGTCTAGTCACCAGCTTGTGTGGAATGATATCATTCGAAGATTTGTTTTGGGAAATTAATATGTTGTCCATTCATCATGAGGTAGATGAAGCCACAGGATTTTCATTTTCCCCTATCTCTTGTTCGGGCATCTCCTTGCTTTCTAATAGAGAAGAGTACTGAAGAAGCTTGAATTTGGTTTGAACGTTAGTGCAAGGAGAGTAAAAGTATTCCCCTATCCTTCTTTAGGGGATTGTATGGATGATGAGATTCCATTGATACATAGATAATTCTAATAGAATTATTGGAGGGTCTCATCGATGCGCTCTATGAGCCACATGACTAGGTCAGGGGGCGACTAAAATATTTGGAATCGTCATTCACTGGGGGTGGATAAAGGAAATTGAGTTTTTGAAGAACTTCCAATGGTAAAAATGACCATCGAAGAAGAAAAGTCTTTGATTAGCTCGGAAGAACCAAAAAATTATCACCCTATGGAGGCTTTTATGTCCTCTCTGTTCCACCCAAATTACTTGATAAAACTCTTCACAGGATCCACAGTCACTCCTTCCACTACTCCCGAAAAAGTCATAAAAATGGTTGGGTCCCTTATCTCTTCCAAAATCCTGTCCTTTTCTGAAGAAGAGATATCAAAGTATGGCCTTGATCACAGTTATGCTCTCAATAACTCCGTCTAATTTTTGGAAAAGATAATTCCACTATCACTTATCGACAATGTATCTACTCTCAATGTTTATCCTTTCAGAACCTTTAATTATTTGGGACTGAATGTCGGTGATCTCACTCCCATATTTACCATTGTTCATGCTTATGATAGGACTCATTGAGAAGTAATGGGATCCGTAAAACTCACACTAGGGGTTGTCCCTATCAATCTTCTTACCGAGTTTTAAGTCATTGATATACCCGACCTCTTAAATATACTCCTTGGTCATCCATGGCTTCATAACATTCGAGGAGTATCCTTTTCCTTTCATAAAAAATTAAAGTTATTTGACAAAGCTTAGGTTATCACCATTTTGGGGTACGATGGCAGTATAGATGATGCTAGCACTAGCAGTCCAGTATTGGAGATCCAACACGGGACCAATGACATGCTCCTCCCTGGTTTTATAATTGACCCACTCCCCCTCCCAATAGGGGAAACTTTAAAAATCGAGTCTTTTTAGAGCACAACCCTTATGGCAATGTCAATGTGACTCATATGTTCAAGAACATGCACTTCATGCCCTGAATAGGGCTAGGGCAAGGCCAGTAATGGATTCTTGAGTCTATTTTCCTTAAGGAGTCCTTTCCACCATATTGTATGGGTTACCAACCTTTATCGGATGAACTCAAAGAACTCCATTGGCCGAGATCAAAAAGGCCGAGATCGAAAAGAACCTTCCCCAGATTCCCAGAACTATGGTATGACCACGTTGATAAAATGATGAAATTGGGGATGTAAATATTCTTTCAAGAAAGTAACACTTGGTTTTAAGACTACAAATATAAATTGCAACATCTCACCAAGAAATCCATGACAATTATCGAAGACTCTGAGGTGATCTCTGTAAGATGTGAGTGAAGATTTGGGGAAGCACTGCATTGAGTGTCTTTTAAACTTGGGCAATGTTGTTGAACCTAGGTATTCATCTCGTTGTTGAATAAAAGTCTTCGTAGTTTGTGGGTCCATATGATATGCCAAAAAACTCTATTTTGGTGGTTTTAGTGGTTTTGGTACGCAAGGGGTACCGAATCCGGCAAGCCTCCTCCAAACACCCATATACCATAATGAAACAATGAAAATATGCTCATCACAATCGAACTCATGACAAAGCTCAAGATGTTCATTGGGTAGAAGAGTTATATTTACTCTCCTTACTTTGCCCCCAAGACCATCATCCCTCTAATGAGGAGGAACCCTCTTTTTATAGAAAAAGTGGCTCAAGTGGGCTTGACACATGTTATGTTTCCTGTGGAACCATGTGTCCAATATTTATGTGGACACTTGTCACAATTGATATGTTGGCATCTTAAATGATTAAATTAAATCATTTCTAGATTATTGTCTAGTATAATTCAACAAACTCGGAGTATACGCAATATATTAAATCGCGCGTAATAATATCTGAGCTCGTGTAAGGTCTTGATTGTAGTAAAACTTGATAAGTCATCGATCCATATTTGATCAAATTGGTGGGGTTAATTTATTAGAGTGTTGATGGTTAATTTATTTAACTCCACTCTATATTTGCCCCTTTGTATGCATAGTTGGTGTGTTGATGCTTCAGCTGAGACATATTAATTGTGTGTACGAAGTAATCGTTTAGCATCTTTCCACTAGCAAATCATCATATGACCATGTTTAGTCTTTTATCATGCATGTATATGCATATATCATTTGTATATAGTCTTAAGGGTTATCTTTGCTTCCTCTTCTTTTCGTTTTGAAGGAGTATTTTGGGTGTTTCCCCTATTCCTCTCGAAAAACAAACATGCCAGATGTACCGGCTCGAGCAACCAACTGGTGGTTATCTAAGTATAGTATATCTTTTGTAATTATTATATAAAAAATTATCGAGATTACTCTGTTGAGAATCCATTTGTGCTTAAAGTGAAATGGTCATATTTTGCAAGTGTGCCCAATTTTACTTAGTCGAGTAACTGTAAAGGTCCTTTGAGTAAATTAGGACTTTAACTGTGCTCGAAAATCAAGGTCTTTAAGCGTGCCTGAAAAATAGGGTCTTTAAGCGTGCCTAATAAATAAAGATTTTAATCCCAAATAAATTAGTACAGGACTTTAAATCTCCCATAAGAAAGGATCAAGCACGCCTAGTAGTATAGGACTTTAAATCTCCCATAAGAAAGGATCAAGCACGCCTAGTAGTATAGGACTTTAAATCTCCCACAAACGAGGGTCAGGCACGCCAAGTAATATTAGACTTTAAATCACCCATAAGCGAGGTCAGGCGTGCCAAGTAATCTTGGACGTTAAATCTCCCATAAGAGAGGTTCAGGCACACCAAGTAATATTAGACTTTAAATCTCCCATAAGAGAGGGTCAAGAACCAAGTAATATTGGAATTTAAATTTCATATAAGCAAGGGTCAGGCGCACAAAGTGATTTAGTACTTTTGTCACCACTTAGGTCAAGGTTTCTCATAATTAGGATGCACCATTTTGGGCGACTTAGCACAATACTGGCAAGGTTTGTGAGAAGTATAATGCAACACTTTGGTCCACTAACCTAAGGTTTGTGAGGACCATAATGCACCTCTGTGGGGGACTTATTACAATGCTAGTAAAGTTTTTCAGAACTATAATGAACCTCAGTGGGTACTTACCACAATGCTGGTAAGATTTGTGAGAACTATAATGCTCCTCTATGGGCGACTTACCACAATATTGGTAAGATTTGTGAGAACTATAATGGTCCTCTGTGGGCGACTTACCATAATACTAGTAAGGTTCGTAAGAAATATAATTCACCTCTGTGGGTGACATATCACAATGCTGGTAAGGTTTGTGATAACTATAATGAACCTATGTGTCCGACTTACTATAATAGTGGTAATGTTTGTGTGCAAACTCTATATCTATGCTCATTGTTTCATGGGAAATTTGGTTACCTCCTATCATTTTGCTAGAAAGAATGTTATATAGTCAGTGCTATATGTGATCCAACTGGTGGCTATGTTGAACAACTCTGATGTTTCATTTGTAGATGCTTCATCAATGTTGGCCATTCTGGTGTTGAATATGAGCATTCTTATCACCTGTGTTCATGTCTAACTACAAGTGTTACATCATACAATACTTTCCAACTTTTTTCTCTGTCTTGTATTTTATCTCAAGATAAAGAAAAGAAAATAAAAAATCACACATTAGTTAAAGTGTCAAAGTGTTTGGCTTTGACATTTGTCAGACCTGATTTAATTGCTCGAGCTTGATTTTCTCATGTGAGTTCAATATCTGCAAGGATAGAAAAATCATCTCTAATTCTGGAACAAAGACATTAGTAACTTATGAGGCATATTACAATTCCATATGGAATCATGTGGGGTATATCTTACCCCCTTTATTTTATTTAATGTCAATAGAATAAAATAAACTTAGAATCATGCCTTGAGGAATTATAAAACATATTGTATTGTGCAATTTCATATTCTGAGTTTGATATGATACAATATAAATTTCATATTTTTTCAATATCATTTTTATATCATAAATTTATAGAGTGCAAATATATCATGTGGTAATCTCTTTATCTCATCCTCCACTATTTTATCAAAGTTGAGAAGACTCAAAAGTTTTGTGATCATTTTAAATCGTATGGTGAATAATTCAGTCAATAAGCATATTGAGTCGCCTTAGGTGAATAATAGATATGAAATTTAAATTTTCATTAAGCTAATACCACAATGTGACTAAATAATATTTCATCATAAATCGAATACAAGGTAGCGCAGAAGGTTGCTCCGAGCGACCACGGATGAGGTTCCTCAGAAGGTTACTCCGAGCAACCATAACTGAGGCATCTCGAGCTACCATGAATGAGGTTGCTTGAGCCACTAGGGCAGAGGAAGATCGAGTTACATTGAATGAGGAAACTCGAATGATTATGTCTGAGGCAGCTTGACGCACTATGACTGAGGCATCTCGAGTCACTATGAATGAGGATCCTCAAGGAACTTTATATAAGGAAACTCAAGGCACTATGACTGAGGCATCGTGAGTTATTATAATTTAGGAAGCTCAAGGCACTATGAGAGAAGAAGCTCAAGTTATTACGACTGAGGTAGCTCGAGTTCTAGGTTTTGAGGAAATTGCTATGTTTTTAGCAGAAATATAATTTTTCCAAGGTCATTCTAAAGATATCATCTTTTATAAGGTTGTTATGGATGTCATTTTTTGATAGGATTGCTCGAGTTTATGCTCGTACTAAATCTTTAAATGGTCTTTCTATATACAATCATAAAATAGTAACGGAATTTCAAGGCATATGAGGTTTTTTAGAAATAAATGTTTTTTCTACCCGAACAACTCGAATTTGTGTGAGGCTACATATATTCTTAAGCCTTGAGGAATATTTTTCCGTGTCTGTAAATAAAATACACCTAATTTAAATTTCATAACATCATAAATTAAATGAAATAAGCGATATGCTTTATTTGGATTTTTTTTTCGAAACCACATATCAATAATCTTAGCAATCATTCCCATACTATTCGCAAAACCATATATAATTCCGTCGTAATTTTGGAAATATTTTCAAAGTGGTTTATTGATACTATACTACATTCCTTTAAAAGATTTACCTTGAGTACCATAATATCTCAGTTCCCTTATTAATATCAAACAAAATAAACACCCAATAACTTGGAACTTTACAGTCCAAATGGGATGTACATTCTCAATTAAAATCACATCTGCGAGTTCATACAAGTACTGTTTGAGGATCGAGGCATCTCGTACGTTAAATCCTCCCGAAGATCAAGATTTTAGGATCAAGGCGCTAGATATTTCTCCAAGGTGGATCAGAGATCAAACTGCTTGGAGTCTCTCCGAGGTAGGTCCGGTTTTATGGTTCAAAGAGGTTGTTTTGAGGTTCACATGAAATCTCTTATATTTTCTTTTGAGGTTACGCGAGCTTTACAAGGTTTGTTCGGAGGTTCTAAGGTTTATCGGCGAAATAAGGGTCTTTACAGATAAGAGTTTGGACAGTGCTTGAGGTTGATCGGTGTCAATTATGTCCCCACTTTGTACCGGGATGTATATCTGAGGTGGGTCAGACTGCTCGGAGGCCAAGCCTCCCAAACGTCATGGTGAATCGTGTTTTGTTCAGAGATTTTGTTTGTTCGGAATACATGTTCGAAAGTAAGGCTTTTAGAGATACCTACTCCGAGGTCGAGTATGATTGCATGTAGTTTTTCGGATTTTGACAGTTTTTTAATAGCTCAGAGGGATTTTTACACTCGGTTGAATTTTGAATTGGGTCAATTTTTTAACTGTAATGTTTGGTACTATTTTTCCATACCTGTAAGGGTTTTCTTCCACTGGATCGTTCCATGTATAAACAGTTTACCCCTTTTCATATGTTTACTATTTTTATGAGTCATTTAGAGACTTCTGTTGGTTTGTTAGGACCTCGGGTGATTATTTTTATGAGATATAGGTAAAACAAAAATAAGGTATATGAGGGGAAGGCTGACGAAGGTTGTCAGATTTCCCCAGCTTTAGATTGTTGAAAATGGATTATGTTGCCGAATTTTATGTATGGTGTAGGTTTATTCGGCGTTCTTTCATGAGAATGTTTGGTACCATAAATGAATATTTGATTAGGTTAAGAATACAAGACCTTATGTCATATCTGCCAAAAGTAAACAATAACTTGACTTTTGTCTTGCTCAAAATAAAGTGCACTGTATAAGGTGACTTAAAGCTTAAAAACATAGTCCCTTGATAGCAGGGACATACAACTCTATTTGATAAAAGTGTACGAATATATTTATTTAATACGGACATGAATCAAGGCATATCTCCAATGATTTTTTTCAAATCAATGAAACAACAACTAGAGCTGACACAATCTATTGTATATGCATGTTTTATATAGCTTAGGCCTATGAATGAGATATTATTATGGCTATCAATAATCTTTTATATTTTTTGTGAAAAAATATAGGCATTATATCACATGAGGTGTATTCACTGCCATCGATTTACAAAAATGGATGTTAAAGTCATATTTCGTCTAAACCTTGAAATAATCAGCATATAATATTTTTCAATAAAGATCTAGTAATATGCATTATGGAATTTCATGTAATAACAAGAGATTAATTATTGAGGTGTATCAAAATTCTTATTTGAAATAGGATGTGTTTGAAATATTCTCCACTCTCTCTATGTTCTCCGTGTGTGCGCACGAGGCATTACGCAACCGAAATCAGGAATATCTCCCCAACGATGTCGCTAAATGTAAGATGTGAGTGCAGATTTGGGAAAGCACCATGTTAAGCGTAATTTAAACTTAAACAATGTTGTTCCGCCTATGTATCCCTCTTGTTGTGGAATCAAAGTCTGCATAGTTCTTGGGTCCGTACGATATGCCATAAAACTCGGTTTTTGGTGGTTTTGGTGGCTTTGGTGCGCGTGGAGTGCTGAATCTGGCTAGCCGCCTCCAAATGCCCATATACAGTAATGAAACTACAAAAATCCTCTCATCACTAACGAACTCGTGATGGAGATCAAGAGGTTCATGGGTGAGAAGAGTTAGATTTCCTCTCCTTACTTTTTTCGAAGACCATCATCCCGCAAATGGGGGTGGGGACCCTCTTTTTATAGAAAAATGCCTAAAGTGGGCTTGACACATGTCATGTTTTCTGTGGAACCAAGTGTCCAATATTTATTATGACACTTGTCACATTATATGTAGTGTCATATTAAATGAAAAATTAAATCATTACTAGAGTGATGTCTAGTGTAATTTCTCAAATGCTGAGTATACGCAATATATTAAATCACGCGTAATAGTATCTCAGACCGTGTAAGTTTTGTATTGTAGTAAAACTTGATAAACCATAGATCGATGTTTGATCAAATATGTGGGGTTAATTTATTAGAGTGTTTTGGTTAATTTCTTTAACCACACTCTACAAACTCGAAGACTCCTTTAAGTTGCAGACATTAAGGATGAGTACCTTCATGAACTTCTCAGATGTTGTGTCATTGGACCCATTCGCTGAAATCAAAGCTATTGACATGCCTCTCCTTAACTAGAATGCCATACCAATCCAACTTGCTCAGATACAACCTAACCAATATTGTTTAACCTATCCATGTCTATTCACCTATTGCAATTTTTCCTATTCGTGATAACAATGTAACTGAGACCTCTTTGGACGATTTTCTGAATGCTATTTTTCTCGAAAATGAAATAAATGAGGATTTTGAGTATCTTGTTGTGGCCTATATTAATTTTCTTGGATCTAATCAAACCTTTGATGATGAAGACTTTGTAAATGAAAAATTCTTAACTCCTCTTAATATGGAGAATAATAAACAACATAACCACATTCAAACTAATGAGGAGTAAACGTTTATTATTAATATCAGTTCCAAGAGCCATTAACGTGAGATTAGGATAGGGTCCACCCTTAACAAGCGTGGGTGTGTGCAATTTGAGGAACTATTGAAGGAATTCATGGACGTCTTTACATGGTCCTATGATAAAATTCCTGGCATTGACCCCAAAATAGCTCTGTATAATATCCTGACAATCCAAGAATGTAAGACACTCAAACAGAAGATAAGAAAACTTTGTATCGAATGGTCGCTCAAAGTTAAAGAGGAAGTGGTCTGACAGCTTAACGTAGGTTTCTTTCATATATTTGAATACCCAATATGGTCACCAACAGCGTCCCCATGTCAAAGTCAGGAGGAAAATTCTGCATGTGCATTGACTACTGGGATTTGAATAAAGCATCTCCAAAGGATGATTACCCATTACCCATTACCCAACATCGATATGATCGTGGAAAACAAAGTTAGACATGACCTTAAGCCATGTGTCGATGGATTCTCCAGATACAACCAAATCAAGATTCACCCTGATCATGAGGAGAAAACCTTATTCATCACCCCATGGGGAACCTTTTGCTATATCTTCATGCCATTAGGACTCAAAAACCTTTGGGATACGTACCAAAGTGCTCAACAACCATCCTTCTTGAACTTATTAACAGGGAGGTCAAAGTCTATATAGATGACATGATAATTAAGTATAAGACTTGGGAATGTCATATTCCCTCCCTTCGAAACATATTTAAGCGATTGCAATAATACTATATGCGGCTAAATCCACAAAAATGCAATTTTTTCAACAAAAAAGGAAAACTCATGAGATTCATGGTCAGTGAGAAGGGAATTGAAGTTGACACTGTGAAGCTAAAAGCCAAACTTGAAATGCAACTATCACATACGGATAAGGAGGTCTGGAGATTTCGGGGTAAACTATAATAGGTTAACCGGTTCACTAGTCAACTGTCCCCCATCTGTGAAGTCATCTTCAAACCTCTCCCAAAGTATTAAACTAAAGTTTGGAATAAAGCATACTAAGATGCCTTTGATAAAATCACGCGACACCTCACCTGATCTTCAGTTCTCATGCCTACATAGCCAAGTCTACCACTCCTTTTATACTTAACCGTAATAGATACCACAGAAGGGGCTTTACTAGCTAATACATTGAATAATCTCACAAGGAAGAACTATCTATTATAACAATTAGAAATTGGTAGGATACGAAGTCAACTACACTGATTGGGAGAAACCATATGTTGTCCTAGTCTAGGTCACACAAAAATAATGGCACAACATGCTTGCCTTACCCATCAGATTAGTATCTGGAATAGATCGCATCAAATGCTTCCTAGAGAAACCCATTTTGTCCACCCAAATGTCCTGTTGATTTATGTTACTAGTTGAGTTCAACATTGTGTATGTAAGGCAGGAAGCTATGAAAGGGAGAGCCATCTTTGACAACTTTGCAGATTACCCCATGGAAAGAATAAATGTTTGAGTCGATAAATTCCCAGATGAAGATATTTTATGCACCTCTCAAAAGGAACGTAGATGGAATATGTTCTCTGATAGAGATGTCCATAAGAAAGGATACGACATTTATGATACTCTTGATTACCCTGATGACCCTCATACCCACATTGCCATCGAATTAGACTTCCCTCGCACCAACAATATGGCTGAGTATGATGCATGCGCCATATGGCTCAAAATTTCCCTCGAGAAAAGTATCAAGCACCTATATGTCTGCGGGATATCTTCCCTCATCCTTGGCAAAAATCTTAGAGAGTGTAAAGTTAAAGACAAGAAGTTCCTTCCCTTCCACGCCCACCTAAAAGATTTGGCCTGTTAGTTTAAATATGTCACCTTCCACTAATTGACTCATAAAAGGAATAGTCTAGCTGGTGCCCTCGTTACCCTTTACAACATGGTCGATATGCCCGAGGGAAGTACAATCTCCCTTTTCTTAGTTGAGAAATAGGTTATGCCCACTGACGGCTACCAAATTGAGCTCGTCATTGAGGAAGACTCCAATATCGATGAATTATGACAATTTGACATTCGACACCTCCTTAAACATGATAAATATCCCCATTATGTAGTGAACAAAGATAGTGCAACCCTTCGTAAACTGGGTGCCTAGTATACCATATGTGATAAATTAATTTTCAAGAGAAACATCGATGGAAGCCATTTATAATGCGTATCAAGGGGTGGTATTGAATGAATGATGTAGAAGTTCGATATTAGGGAATGTGAGCCCCAATGAACAGTCATATTCTTTCGAAGAAGATCATCCATCAATGGTACTACTGGTCCCCCATGGTTCAAAATTGCACCGCCGATGTTTGAAGATGCCTCAAGTGTTAACAGTTTCCCAATCTTCAACACTTACCTCCTCCGGAATTATACAACATTACCTTTCCCTGGCCCTTCCCCACCTAAGGCATTAACATCATAAGGAATGTCACTTTAAAAGTATCAAACGGTCATGAGTTCATCCTGGTCACCATTGATTACTTCCCTAAATGGGTCGAAGTCGAGTCATATACACTATTGAATGCCAAGAAAGTGGCAAATTTTATCAGAAAGAACACCATTTTATGAGGGAGTTCTGTATGAATTAGTATAAGATAATTAAGTCCACTTTAAAGCCAAAGTCATAAGACTAGTAAAGAAGTATAGGATTCAGAGACACAAATGTTCTTGCAACCAACCCCAAACCAACGGTACTGTCGAAGCCTCCAACAAGATACCCAAAACCATAATCAGCAAGATGAATGAGAGTTGAAGAGATTGGGTCGATCGAATTCCATTTGCCCTATGGGGAAACTTCACTACAATCGTAATGCCTACTATGGATACCCCTTATTGCCCAGTATACCGCATGGAAGCAGTAATACTCATTGATAAAGAAATACCTTCCTTGTATGTCATGATTGAAAGCAGAGTCAATAAAGAAGACAGGCATTAGAGATGCTTTGACGAACTACCACTCTTAATGGAAGGAGACCTAAGTCTATATACCACATAAAGGGGTATTATCATCAGATAGTGAAATCATTCAATTGAACAGTCAAGTACCGCAGTGTCCAGGAAGGAGGCATTGATCTTGAGGAGAGCATTAAATTCATTTGGGACCCCAGGGGGAAATTCAAGCCAAATTGGAGTGTCTCCTACATTGAAAAAAAATTCTTTCAGGTGGGGCCCTATACTCACATACCTTGAAGAGAAATGGCGCATCCAGTCAACATGGATTGTCTCAAGAAATTTTACACTTAAACTGAAATATCAGTTCACTACGACTATTCTCATCCCCTTCTAGTCTAAAAAAATCTTCATTTCCCCTTCCCATAATTACGTTACACCTGATCCTAAAAATAAATTCAAAATGAAACGTATGAAAGAATTCAAAAACCCCACAGGTACGTAGGCACCCCATACGCCATACAAGGGCATAGTCCCTTTATTTTTCACTAAACGCTATTCTTTTCTAACCTTTGAGAACGACGGTCCATTTCATCATTCACATGAACAAAAGGATTGTGTATGACTTAGAGATTTGTATAGATAATTAAAATTCAAAACTCATCCGTAGGCACAACAAAATATGATCACAATCATTTTTATTTCTAAAAAAATAATACAACACCGTTAAATGAAGTATTAGTGAAGGGAGAAAAATAGACCACCCCTTTTCCATTGACCATACCATCTTAAAACAAACATGACCCTACAAGCATCACAAAACACAAATTACCCTAGTTCTAAACAATGTTACCCCAATTTTACAAACATTGTCCCCAAATGCTAAACGGCTCCGCTTCGTCATCATTCCCTTCCCGAGAGATACCCATGTGCCCCACTCCTAGTTGACACTCCGTATGCACTCCATGGAGCGATATTCCATGAAAAGCTTAGACGACACAATGACACCCTTCTCCATGGTGCAGAAGGTAACAAGTCACCTTTTCTCGCTCGATTCCTCCATAATCTTATCCAAGACCTTCTTCCATAACCATTTTATGTAGTCCTTGGATACATGACAAGCCCCTTCTATAGATTGTGACAGACGGATAGACAGCTGACGATGCTACCACAAGGAACCCAACATCATTCATAGTGATTCAATAAGGTCATCAACTAGAAAGAAGTTAGTTATATGAGGAGATGCAACTTTTTCACATACAACTTATCATAGAAGCCTCGATGGTAAATGAATAGAAGTTTATCGAAGGCCAACCCACTACACATATCGATACTCCCCTACATGCAAAATAGGATGCAAATCTCCCCACCATGGCACCGACCAATAAAGACACCGGGCTCTGTGCACCACAAACAAGTTGACCCAGTTTTCTACCGATGGGCCAAAACTAAAGAAAGGTCGGACAATAAAAATTAGGCACACCCGCCAAGGGATACACAGGAGGGATCGCCAAATGAAATCTATCTACAAGAAATATGAACAACATTACTCGATAACCTTCTAAGAAATTGGAACTAACATCCTTCCAATCATCTGGACAATTCAGGGTCTTCGCCAGGACCACCACCGTAGGATTATGGTAGCAATACATCCATATCGCTATCCCAACCACATGGGGATCAACTATCAAGTCCACTATCACCAATAAGAGCCTCGCAGTAAGGCCCAAAGCAACACCTTCGGGAAATCCAAAATAATGAAAACCCGTATGAATCACTGAATACATAACTCGGTAAAGAGAAATTGTCCTTCCATTATCCAATGGTCGAGCCGTCGAACGATAAATATAGAGCAACTCAGCCAGAAAAATGCCCGCAGAGAACGAGAAAAATTGGGCATGGCCGTCGCAACACTGGGGCTAACCTCCAACTCAGCCCTATAGATATATACAAGTATGAACGAAAGTGAAATCAAATATTAAGAGTGATTTCAATTGACCACTATGGAAATACGCAGGTCAAGGTGTATGTCGATCAGTAACCCCCTTATTTCGAAAAATTATTTTTTCCTCTTTTTTCTAAAAACATTTCCAAAAAATACTTATTTCTAAAAGTTACCCCTGGGTCATTCCCTTATATTACTCCGTTTTAACAAATATTTTCCAATTTTTCCATATCTTCGCATAAAATAAACATCTTTTCATTTTAATAATTTCCATGATTATCTCTATCTTTGGACAAAATAAAATAATCTCAGCATAAAATTAAAAAGTGCAGTCATTAAGTTATGAGAAAAATACCCAAAAAGAAAAAGCATCTCCTTCATATATATTGTTGCATGATTACATTTTTCACAACAAAAAAAACACAAAAATATGAAATGAGACTTCGCCCCAACATTCCCCTAAAACCCTTAACCTCTATGGCAAACACTATTTCCCCAATGAAGAGCAGTGGATCCTAAACTCCCATAAGGTGGCAAGAAGAAAAAAGTAAGAAGCAAATGAATTTTTATATACACAGATATGGAGGACATCCAATCCTTAATATCCTGCGGCCAGTTGGTCGGTACCCGAACATACAACAAGCAAATGGAGCAACAAAAAAAATTAGTCAGTAAAGAGAAAGGTACAAATAAATGGAAACAAAAAAGAAACGGGTAAGAATATACCTCAGGCCGGAGGGCCTCATATATAATCCCCATCAACCAAATATTTTATGCATGAGGACTGTGTGTGACACTCAATGACTCCCCATTATCCAACCAAAAATTATATAAAGGGGGAATCACCTGAATAATCAGATCCTCCTCTTCCATCATTTTTGCCGATTTACCACCACCCATGTTATGAGATGATCCCACCGGTGTACTAGCACCCCTACCCAAAGTTGTGGTAGGTGGAGGTATGTTCTCCACATCATCGATACAGGATGGCATCAATTACATCGTCAAGAAGTCAAAATAATCATAGCTCACTACTCTATCCATGTAAAACATGTAGGTCTTGCCTATAATCGTTGACGTCTTAGCCTCATCAGAAATATCCCTCACCCGCCTCATATGCATAGGGGAAACTGATGGTGGGTCTGACATATCCTCCTGTACAATCTACCTCACTGCTAACTCTCCCATGTACCATATGTACTTGAACTTGTGAACAACCAACCGTCGTATCTAAGTATGCGTGCTCGTAACCCTCGTATCCCACAAAGCCATCCCCATGGGTAGAATGTCACTTGAAATACCAAACACAGAATCAATATCTACTCTGTTAATAAATATCCCAAAAAGAACTCAGAGAATACAAAAAGATAACCTGGTCGCTCATCATACTTATGAGAAGACAAAAACCCACCGTACATCCGCCGAAGATAAAGACTGACTCAGCCACCGGTTGGACTTTCCCCGGGGAAACACCCAACAAAATTCCCCCATATCTTCATCATTCATAGCCATCAACCTCGTATTATGATAAATAACCTCATAGAACCATGTCTGTGAAAAGGTTTGGAATTAGTAAAAAGAACAAACCAAGAATGTAAGGAAATGCATAAAAAGAACAAAATAAATCCAAAGTTATCTCCAGAAGATACGTGGCTCCCGTAAAGGTATATCGACAGAACCGATTGTTGTACACCTGACTCGAGGATACATCCATTTGGAGTCCTAAAGCAAAAAGATCTTATGAACGGTTTTTAGAGAGAAAACGTAGAAGATTCAAACATTTGAAGATGTGAAAATGGGGAGGAACTTTTCTTTTTCTATAGAAAGTGAAAAAGGCCTTTTGATCGGCATCCCCCAGCCTGTACCGATTGGCATCGACCTTTTCCTCTTCCTAAGTAAGCACAAGAGGTTGTGCCAATGCTGATTAAAAAACATTCAAGCTTACTATCGGTAGTCCCTTAAGATTTTACTAACGAAAATACCAAAAATTCCAAAAAATCCAGAACATTATTTTCCCTTAAGAAAATCATTATTGAAGGACCAAACCCCTTACAAACTCTCAAAATTCCCAGCTCTATTAATCTTTCCCTCTTATGAACTGCATTATCCACATCGAAGCTAATGATACACCTGCATCAAAGACCACTACAATTCCCTTGTCAAAACCTCAAAACTAAATATCCCCTAGTGGAGTTTTATGACAACATGATCCCCAGTGGAACCACAAGTGCACCGGCACCCCCAATATAATTTATATTTTACCAGGAGAGCTCTTACTCACTCTATCACTTTAGGTCCTCATAATATACCTCGGCCCATATAATTTGTCACCCTAAATTTAGGTCCACGAAATTAATCTCGCTCCTCAGAATTGGTCATCCTATCATTAGGACCTCAAAATTGACCTCGACCCTCACATTTGGTATCCCAACAAAAGGTCCTTAGAATTGACCTCGGCTCACATAATTGATCATAATAAATTAAGGTCATTATAATTAACCTCGACCCTTATAATCAGTTGTCATGACTTAAAGTCCTCAGAATTGACCTCGACCCTGAAAATTGGTCTTCCTTACTATAGGTCCTCAGATTTAACCTCAACCCGCATAATCGATCTTCATAACTTAAGATCCTCAAAAATGACCTCGGCCCTGAGAGTTGGTATTTCTAACTCAAGGTCCTAAGAATTGACCTATGCTTGTTCAATTAGTTGCCCCATCTTTAGGTTCTAAGAATTCACCTAGACACTCAGAATTGGTCATTACAATATAAGGACATCAGAATTAACCTCATTTGATAGAATCATCACAACATAAGGTCCTTAGAATTAACATCAGGCTAAAGAATCGATCATTACAACATAAGGTCCTCAACATTAACCTCGCCTCTCAGAATCATTCGTTATAACTTAAGGTAGTCAAAATTGACTTAGACCCTCGCTATAGGTCCTCAAAATTGATATAGGTCTGCAAAATAGATCATCACAACTTAAGGTCCTTAAAATTAACTCAGACCTTGAAATTGGTCATTATAAATCATGCCCTCAGAATTTACCTTGACTCGCATAATTGTTCATCCCAACTTCAGGTCCTCAGAATTGACCTCGACCCTTAGAACTGGTCATAGTAACTTAAGGTCCTCATAATTGATCTCGGCGCTAAGAATTATTTTTCAAAAGTTAACTTCCTCGGATATGAACTCTACCAGTAGAATTGGTCACCCTAACTTTAGGTCTTCAGAATTGACATGAGTCCTCAAAACTAATCGTTACACTAAGGTCCTCAAAGTTGAACTTGACCCGTAGAATTGATCGTCATAACTTAAGGTCCTCAGAAGATACCTCGGCCTTTAAAATTGGTCATCGTAACTATAGATCCTCAAAATTTCCTTGACCCTCAGAATTGGTCATCGCAACTTAAGGCCCTCAAAAATGACCTCGACTTGCTTAATTGGTCATCCTAACTTTAGTTCCTCAGAATTGACGTGGGCCCACAAAACTGGTCATTACAACTTAAGGTCCTCAGAATCGACCTCGATCCTCAGAGTTGGTTGTCATAACTCAAGGTCCTCAAAATTGACCTCGGCCCCCAAAATTGGTCACCCTAACTTTAGGTTCTCACAATTGACCTTGGCACTTAGAACTAGTCATTACAACTTAAGGTCCTCAAAATTGACCTCGACCCGTAGATACATCATAACTTAAGGTACTCTTAATGGACCTCATCATTCATAATTGGACATTAAACCTTTATGCCCTCACGATTAACCTCGGCCCACAGAACTGGTCGTCATAACTTTAGGTCCTCTGAATTAAACTCGAACCTCATAATTGGTCGTCCTAACTTTAGGTTCTCAGAATTAACCTTGTCCATCAGGATTGGTCATCTCTAGCAGAACTTTAGAATTGACCTCGACCCACAAAATCGGTCATCCTCGTATCCTTAGGTTCTCAAAAATTACCTTAACCTACTGTATTGATCATCCTCATCTCCTTAGGTCCACAGAAATGACATCAACTTTCTGAATTAGTCACCTCCATCCTCTACTCAGCAGGATTGACCTAAAATCCTCTTCCCCAATATCGATGTGGTATCTATCATTCATCGACCTTCACTTATTCTAATCTCTCCCATCGAGTGGCTTTAAGTATACACCCATACTAGAAACCCCCCAAGAACCTCATTAGGTTCCTAGAACTCATTCATTCACCATAAATCGTACATCCTAATACAAGTACCGATCTATAGGCCATCTAGAGCTCCTTGGACCTGTTTGACTCCAATCAACTATCTCGTGAGAGAGAACTCATTTAATCCTCTACGGGATCTGAATCCCATTTTCTAACCATCAACCCTATGTGCAAATTCGACTTATGGTTTGGACAAACAATCCATTTCGCTATCAAAAACTGATCTAGAGGCCATCGGCTGCTTTTGAACCATGTTTGACTCCAGTCAACTTTCTGGATTGAGCAAAATCTTAATGAATTTTTGAAAGGATCTAAATATACTTTCCAACAGTCCACTATATACTCG
Organism: Sambucus nigra; assembly: GCA_949130495.1. Classification (NCBI taxonomy): domain Eukaryota; kingdom Viridiplantae; phylum Streptophyta; class Magnoliopsida; order Dipsacales; family Adoxaceae; genus Sambucus; species Sambucus nigra. Next base: position 447,704,968 of record OX422212.1, on the reverse strand, counting down.
AATTAGCCTTATGGTTCGAATGAACGGTCCATTTCACTATCAAAAATTAATTTGGAGGCCACCAGACGCTCATAAACTTTATCTTCTGATTAAGAGCTCAATGAATCATTGGAGGGATCTTAAATCCCTTTCCAATGGCATGCCCAGTGCGTGAATCGACCTTATAATATGGTTGAACTATGTATTTTATACTTGAAAACTAATCTAAAGGACACTGAGCCCTTCGAGGCCCCATTTGACTCTAGTTAACCCTCCATATTTAGTGATGCTCAATGAATATTTGAAGGACTCCGAATCCTCTTTCTAATAGTCTTCTCCATGCATGAATCAGCCTTATGGTACGGATGAACGACCCATTTTACTCGAAAGGTTCAGCGGGCTCTTTTGGGCGCTATTTGTTAAATCTTTAAACCGAATTAAGTTGAATGAAATATCGAAAGACACTTAATACCCTTTCCAATGTTTCATCTCGTGCACAAATCGACCTTATAGTTTGGATGAATGATCTGTTTTCCTTCGAAATCTTCTTGTCTAGATACGAACAAGCACTTTGGAGCCTTGTTCGCCCTCGATCAACTCCCGAACTCAAGAGTGGATCAGGGGATTCTTAAAATTTCTATAAAGAGCCTTTCCAATGATATACCCTATGTGAAATTATGACTTATAGATTGTGATTTACAACCATTTTTTATAAAACCTCTCACAGTCTATAGAATGGCACCCTCATGACTTTGCCTATCAACAGTGTGCCTAAGGTGAAATAGTGATGGGCAAGTCAAGGACCATGCTAATCGGCACCACCTAGGACCTATTAACAGATTCCATGACATCACTTTTAAAGGTCCCCCTAAACATCCATATGAGCTATTTAGAGAACATTCTATCAAATTCAAAGCAGTTCACTTCCTAAAAAGCCCATTTCTCAAATTCCATTACATAACTTTCTTACCCCACAGGGTAAATTCCCCAACCTCTCCATAGAACTTTCATATCATTTCAGGATCAGTGTATCTATACTCAATATCAAAATCAAGTATTCATAAGGAGGTATAATTCTCCATCATTTTCTCCAAATACTCTTTTTTTAGTATTATTTTCTTTATTTTTACTTTAACACTTTATTTTGTTACATCACATACATTAATCTCAAACATTTTTTATTAGTATTTGCACTTACTCTATTTTCTTAAAGAATCAAAAAAAAAAAGAGAATTTATCTCTAAATTCCAAAAGATGGATTCTCACTCTTAATGCGCATTTATCTCTACACACACACATAAGAGAAATCCCCCATTTAGATTTATGGATTGAAACCCACCCCATTTTATCTTCGTACTACGAGGACTTTGATGCCCACTAGTCTACGTAGGCGTCTTGGGTAAATACCGAGACTCGAGTCCTCCCTTATGCGCGTTTGTAATATTATTTTCATATATATATATATATTGTTAATTAATGTTATACATTCGATATATACATTTGTTCTGCCGTAACGACTTTTGATTCTTCAAACACTCATTTCAATTATTATTTCTAGGAATACTCGTATGGATAAATTCACTGAACCCTTTTCCATGATGCGAGTTGAATGATTCCATTCTCTATCTATATTATGCACAGAATCACACACTTAACGGAGACAAGTAGGAGAAAATTAACACATGCCCATGAGAGACCAAAAGAGCGGTGTGGGTGCTTAACACCTTCCCATTTAGTAATTTAGTCCCCGAACCTTTTAAGGGTTGGTTTTTCAAGCATCAATATTGTCTGTGATATCGTCCTCTCGAGGGATCAACAGTTCTTTTGCCTCTTTTGTGCAAAATACTCTTGAGACTCTATCTCAACTCATTATACCACATTAATGATGATCGATTTCCTCGAGAAAGGCTAAATCTTGTGCACGCATCAAAGGGAACCCATGCAAAAGTAGAAAGAGAAGGGGTAAGCCCTCCGGGATGGCCTCAAGTAAGATAAAGACTACTGATATTCCTCCATGTGTGAAAATCGATGCGAGGTTAGTGTTGACGGGGTTCATTAACACTATTACCTACACTATATTATTAATGGTGGAACAGTCAATGAAATGGCAAGGCTAAGCAAATTTATGCCTGAGCCGACCTCATTATATCTAGATGAGCAGATTGAATATGAAGTTGATCTCTTTTTATATCTTTATTTAGGACACATGTCACATTTTGAGAGGCCCATATGGTGTTCCATATTGATGGTACAATAAAATCCCATGAGACTTCGCTCGTAGTAAGGAGGACCAAGGCACATTTCCCTAAACTATTTGTGATTCAGGGGTATATTGCAGAGTAGATTTTTAACCAAGTGGAGTATCAACTAAGTAGAATTTCATCGCCCTTTATAGTAGTGCTAGTCCATAGATTACATTTCGACGAGCTCAGCAGAAAGATTTGTAATATTTTGTGCAAATAAAGGGACTTGACACATGTCGCGCATTGGTTTTTTGCTCATGGAGGAGTCGTTATGCATGCTTGGGGTGGCGTACGCAGGTTGACAAGTCTTTTTTTCTAGTTATGATGTAATGAGTTATGATTAAAGGTTACTGCCATTTTCGAAGTATAAAATATACATTTCAAATCATTCACTATTGCATCAAACCTCTTTTTCGTTACATGTATAAGGGAGAAAGAGAGATATAACTACTTTTTAGGGTGTTTCAGGTACGCTTCATTTTCTTCTTTCTAGGATTTTTGTACTTTTCTTATTTTTTGAGGGATTCAACTTAGATATCTATTTTTTCCTTTTTAATTTGTTGGTGGGTGAACCTTTGATTGGTGGTTGCTGCAGAATTTAAATCATCTTAGGTGGTAATTAAGTTGGTTAACCTAGGTTTTCTCCATTTTTGAGCTCGTTTAGTCTTTTTAGGGCTTGGTTTTTCTTAATAACTTGCTTTTTGTGTTAGTGAAACCCATTAGCTTTTATCATCGTGGTAAAAATCCATTTTCCATCCCCTTGATGAGCTACCCTCCTCACGTCTAGTTGTTGTTTGAGATTTAAACTAAATTATAGCTCGCTAGACCTAGAATTACTTTACGACATTCCCAACACCCGCCCAGTTAATCTGTCTAAAAGTTTATCCCAAACATCCTAAGTATACCAACATAGTGGGCTCCTCTGCGGAGTCATTGTCCCCGCCGTTAGATGTTGACTTTGATGGTCCTTGAGTTTGAGGGACATAAACCTTCTGATCAAGCTCACACCTAGTTGGTGTTTAGCCAAAAACTATATCTGAGATGTCCACCATTGATTTGGGTAGCCCTATTAGCACAGTAGCGACAGATGAGACCCCAGTTTTTCCCTTTCCTGCAGAGGCACCATATGGTGAGGAAGTCACTTTTAGAGAGTCTTATGATCTTTCTTACACTAATGTCAGGTGGCATGGGTGTGATGTAATAGAGGGTGAACTGTATGCTCAGAGAGAAAGATATGGGATTTCTATTATAAATACAACCAAGTTGTCGAACTATAATGAGAGAGTGTGTGTTCACCATAGTTTTGACGATGTTCGCTCCCTCTGTGAGCTCTCCAAGTTGAGATTCATTTACCTCTCCACCCCATTATCAGATTTATCCTAAACAAATACGAGGTCACACTCACTCAGCTTCCCCCATTGCTTGTAAGACCATTCTAGGGTCAGTGATATTTTGGAAGGAGCGTACTTGTTTGAATTCTTAAAAGACATATTTTGTTATGTTTACAATTTCAAGGATAATTCCAAAGCCCCTAGATAGTAATATTTTTTGCACGGGAAATTACACCCGAAGAAAATTCACGTGGTTCAGATTAACAACCACGCTTGGAAGAACCAATCCATTTCCATGAGAGGGGATTGGGAGTTTAGGGGCATTGAGAAAGATAAATCTTATAAAATTCCCCATGAATGGGTTCGACCGAGTGGATTTGGTAAATATATGTCTTCTTTCAGTTTTTGTTGCTTTAGTTGCTCATATTGTACTTACGTTTTATTTCCAATTTTCAATGAAAAAGTCTCCAAAGCTCATCACCAACGTTACGGAGTGGAATCTTACCGCGTGACCAAGCCCTCGAAGTTTGAGGATCTATTTAGTATTGAGAATTTCATCAAGGCAGGGTACTATGAACCTCCTAGTTGTTCCCTCCCTTTAGAGGCATGAGCTCACTCGGTTGAGGAGGTGCTAGCCGAGGTCGAGCAGAACGTCAAAACCAAACAGACTGATAGGGATGTGGTTGGAGAAGATAATTCTTTTCTTTTTCACTATTTTTTTCCTTAAAATATGAGTTAAGGCCCAATTGAATACAAATCTTGAGTAGGTTCCGCATTTTCTCCCTCGCGTTCAAAAAGTAAATCCACCCTAGGGATGGTACCAGGAATCATAAATCGCAAGGCCATGGAAATTTCTTGCCAAAAGAGACTGGAAGCAGAGAATAAGAGGGTTGAAGCCAAAAAAGAGCTCATCCAAAGTTAAGAGGAAGGCCAATCAGAATGTTTAAAAGAAAGATGAGGAGGATGCTGCTTCTCATGCTAAGTCCAAAGGTAAGGTACCAATGTCATATTGTGCATCCACTGTTTGGGATAAAAGACCCATTGAGGCCCCCACGACTCAAAATGCTCCTAAGGTCCCATGTGTGGTTGAGTTCCGTCCCCTCCATCGGGTTGTGCGAGGCCAAGGATCTGATCCTCACTATGGTGAGGTTTTGGAGTTCATGTTTGATTATTCAATTAGGATTTCCTCTAAGTAGTTGAGAGCTGACCCAGACTCCATCTTCCATCATGATAATAACTCTACAGATCTACTCGGGTATCATGGTCACAATAAGGACTTTGAGTTCTTGAGAGGTTACAAACATAACCCTTTTTGGAAGAGAAATCAACATCTTATATTTATGGTGAGTTATTCTAATATTATGTTTATCTTCTTTTGACATATCTCATCTTGTTTTTTGATTTCTTTCATTTTTTTCTCAAACTGTTGTGGCTTCCACTATTTTGAGGGAGAAGGAGGAGACCAACAGTTATGCTTATGAGGAGCTTACTGGGATAACCAGTGGTTGAAGGATGACCTAGAGAAATTTGTTAATGACCTCGATAAATATTTTGATGAGATTTGTGAGTGGGACGACCAATTGGTTGAGAAAATGGTCTCCCTAAGAAATGTTAAAGAGGACAATTCTAAGTTGAAGAACAAGGCCACATCTAACGATGTCAAGATCAAGATTCTAGAGCAGTCCCTTAAAAATTTGAATGATGGTCAAATTGCATCCAATCAATCACTGGATATGTCCAAAGAGGTAGTAACTCGATAGAATTAGGAGCTTACTCACGCTAATGAATCTATGGCTACTATGGAAATGGCAGGTGTCTCTAAATACAAGTCTTTCATCGATTACAATGTCGGCTGCATTGGTTTTTTCCTTGATGGCTACCAAGAGCTTGAAACGAGGGTGATGAATCATTAACCCGACACAATAGAGGTTGTGAGCAAGTGGGAAGGTGATGATGATGAAGAGAAAATGTTGGTTTCCGAACAGATAATTATTATTAATTAGTCAACTGCAAAGGACATTGCAGGTGATAACCATACTATAATCCCTCAATCATGCAACACCCCATCCTAGATTAATGGGTTGCTTGTGGTTCAACCCAGTCCGGACATGTTAGGTGTGAAATGAAATGAAATAACAAAAATGATGTTGCTAGTCCTGTCTTATTTAATTAACTTTTCACTTGTTTAACATGCAATTTCGATTCATATAACATCTTACATGTAGGACCCATGTGAAGCATCCCCAGAATTCTGGCATTCGAGATACTATTGTAAAATAAAAATGATACTTTCATATACAATTCTCTTAAAATATGTAATCACACACAACCTACTATAACAAAGGAGAGGGAATAAAGTGAATGACCAGTTGAAAATATGACAATGCAATAAAGAATCGAACAATAGAAAAAAGACTCTATCACATTATACCTACGTGCACATGAAAATACCACACAATATATATATATATATATATATATATATATATATATATATATATATATATATATATATATATATATATATATATATATATATATTATGCATGAAATAGTTTTTATTCAAAAATGTTACACGTTCCGATTAAATAGCATTAAACCCATTATGAGACCCGTTTTTCCGAATTTACCAAATTTCCCAATTTAATGAACCCGGTTAAATACTTAAACAAAAAATCAGTTGTTTAGAGAGAATACTTCCTTTATTGAAATCATCCATTTACTCACACCGAATTTAGCTTAGTATTTTCCTTCAAAATAGCCCTTCAACACAAGCACGCACCAAATTAGAAAATACTTATTTTTCATTGATACACTTTCACAAACGCATACTTGTTAATTATAGGTTAAAACATCCTTAGGTTACTTAATTATCCATTTAATCACTTCTCTTTGCCATTCCAATCACTATACACTACACACAATACACTATACATTATACACTATACACGAATATTAGCTGATTTCTCATATAAGTTGTTCATATTATCAATTCCGCTAGAACATTTATCAATTCCATTTCATGTTAGGTTGTCTTTCCTTCCATTCCCAACATAACCCATTTTTTTTACCATGTTCCATTATCTTTTTCTCAAAATCCTCCAAATACATGCATACTTTAACGGTCTCCACACCGCTGTCTACGTTACAATATGCTCTAGCCAGTGTTTTGGGTCTTTCATCCTAGGGCACCAACCCCTTCTTAATTCATTTTCGGTCTCATCCGAGTTCATATTGATTTGTTTTAACATTCTTCAAATGTACAAATTATTTCACCTTTACCGTCTAAAGTCAAAACTCGTGGATTTCACCCACCTTATGTTACACTTTGAAAACCATTGTTTCCTGTCTTTTATACACTTGCATTGATTTTACCCTAAAAGTCACCTTCATTTACGACCACTTGTGTAAAACCTTTTCAAATATTTTTATTTCATAAACATGTTATACATTACATAAAATTTCCACTCACCCATTTGTTTCCAAACTTGTATTCTCCTCCATTTTCACAAGTGATATTCTCCAAAAACATCGTTAAGTTATACATGCCAACTTCTTAAATGTTTTTACCACTTCTCAACTGCATTGGAGTGACACATTTCTCGATATGGAAATCTATTTATTTCATTACATTATTTATCAAGGAAAATCATTTGACATTATAAACACTACTTTAGAAGAAAAAAAATCCTTTATTCTCACATGCAATCTTGAATACCGACTTATCATATTTTCTACACTTATTCACACACTCTAAGTCCAAAAATTTCTATTTTCTTCGATTCATGTTAAGACCCTTTAAAACTTTTATTAAACTTGTCTATATGCTCATTAACAAATAACAACAACTTTATATGTATACGAAGAGGGATTTCAAGTCCTAAAGTCCTATGAAATGGGTTTAACACATGGTTTATTCTAAAATTTTCATAATATTTGCAAAAAACATGTTGTTCGCGATAAAAGACATTTTTGTTTACTCAAAACATCAAAGGACATTTTTGAAACTTGAATAAATGTCTTTCTTTAGAAAAATCCAATCCCAAATTTTACCAGTGAACTTTGAGAATTTTGTTCATAAATTATCTTCAACACGATAAATATTATTTCAAACATTTTATCTCATAAAATGTTTAAATACCATGTTTTCTTGAAATGTAGCAATCTACTCAAAACTCTTGAAATCGTTTGTAAATAATTTTGAACAAATCCATAAGAAATAACCCTCTCTAATCATATATTCGTTCTAATATTACTAACTAAAAAACCAATACTATGGAAAATAGAGTTTTTAAGCTAAACTATACAATTTCCCACCTCAAAGAAGCTCCAACAAAGGTAGGAAACCTCACATCGATTAAAGTGTCCTTAACGTCGTTGTCTATTTTCACTAACATTGCACCTTGAAAGATCCACGAAAACCCCCTTAAAATCCATAATTTATTCCTCTCCTTCCCCCAAAGTCCACAATATAATCTATATGAAATCCCATCTTACTCAAACGTGTGGTGTATTTGGGTTTTGTGATCTTGAATATAGTGGAACACGGTTTAATTGTGGTGGTTTTAGATGGAGGGAATGTAATTCTAGGGTGGTGTATGGTGGTTGGTGGAGGAGGAGCTCAAATGATTGGGTTGCTCAAATGACCCAAAACCAACTTTAAATGATCCAAAACCAAGGTAGAGAAAGAGAGAGAGGAAAACTTTTATTAGGTTGCTCAAATGACCAAAAACCAACTTTAAATACCTCCCGAACCCTAAACCTTAAATCCCAAAATTCCCCTAAACCTAACCCTTTAATCCATTGGTGCATCAAAAAGTTAATCCATGTTTTTATTTGATCCACAGAGAGCTCGATAACTCATTCAATCCAACGATCCATGTTGCGATAACATATTAAAATATGTAGAATTTTATAAATTTTCATCCAATTAATCTAAGGACTTTTGACATCATTCGAACGAGTTCGATTCTTATTCGAATGAGATTTCTAACGACTCTCAAATGTAGGGTCAAACACCAGCTCATTCGAATAGGAATATACCCCTCATTCGAATGACAATTCACCTCACTCAAATGAGGGCATTCCAACGAGATTCTAGAAAATGATGGAAATCATTTAGGTAGGTATCGTTAGTTGGTAGTTTAAACCTTGTTTGAACAACATTCCTTTCTCTGTAAGGACATAATTTTATAAATGTCCGGGGTAGAATCTAGGAATTTTCTATTTTCCCTAGATCCCAATTTGTATATCTGACACCACTATATTCGGCACGTCATCACAATCATCCACGACGGCCTTTATCTGAATCCTTGTATCCATCATCTTCAGACATGCATCATGCTACATGCAACGTTTTGCTCAACCATTTCCCACAACTCCATGACGCATTATTGGTAAAATGATTTATTGGAGTTGTTTATATTTGCATAAATATTTTGGAATTTTTTCAAAAAATGTTTTTTCCAAGTCTGATTTATTTTTATCAAAAGCATAAATTTTTCTAAGTGTAGAAGTCGAGTGCCTCAATCGACGAGCTCGTTCAAACGAGATTTCCCTATCTTTAGAGCGAGGTAAGCATCTCGCGTTATGTCATTCGAACGACACGTGACCTTTGTTCGAGTGAGTTGCCTATCTCCTTCGAGCGACGCCGCCACCTTGATTTTTGTATAAATACTAGGGTTCATTTTACACATTTTCCAAGTCTTTTTAAAACACAATTTCTACAAAAAAATTGCCCAGAAAAACGACTTCACCTTTTAAGATTTTATGCCTTGTTTATTCACATAAACACTCACATCTATGTATGTGAATCGTTAAACCTTCATGCAGATCATTTTTAATCATCTGGAGTAATTTGTGCAAAAGTCGTTCTCTTCGTCATTGCTACCCACCTGGTGTTCTTGCGGGAGATTCCAGCCGAGACATTAAAACCGACGCCTAAGGGTATTTCGTATGTTGCTCTTATTTTCATTGTAATCCGTGTAACCATTTTTACAAATTATAGTGAAAATGAAACGGTTTTTCCCCTTTGGGGGATTTTTACTCACTTATGTTTTTTAGTTTGTGATTGACTGTTCTTGCATGATCATATTAATTTCAATCACACCTAGATGCATGTTTTAGGATTTAAAGGAAGAGTTAAAAGACGCGAGAGAGAGCGAGAGAGTCATCCACCTGCACTACCTTGAGAGAGAGAGAGAGAGAGAGTCTGCCTATGTTGAGAAAAAAGTTTGTTTAGAGAGAGAGATAGACTGTTTGGAGAGTGATGGTGGTTTTGAGAAAGAGAAAGGGGACTGTACTAAACAAGTGGCTAGTCATATGAGTGATATCCATTCCTCCCTGGAGACTCAGAAAAAACTTGAAGCCCTTGTTGCCCAGCTTACTCATGATCTTGAGAGAGCACGAGAAGTTAAGGTTCAAATCGAGGACATATCTGGAAAGATGGGAAAAATGCTCCTCGACCCTACTTTAGGATTTGGTGATAGTCAGGGAATAGGTTTTGATGGTGCCTCCACGTCCCAAATTTCACCTAGACCAGTTCCTGAGTTTACTAGGACTCCATATGGCCATCGTCAAAAACCACAAAAAAGAGCTCGACCAAGAAAAGCAAACCCAGGTTCGCCTATGACTGTGTTCTTTTGTACGTGCTGCCAAAGAAAAGACCACCTCAGGGAGTTTTGCTATAGTTTAGGTCGGATATGACATACTACTTCTCTACCACATCGTACTGATGATTTTGCTAGTATGAGAGAGCGTGTTGGTTTCTTAGCTGCCACATCACAGAGTTTGATGGAGGAATTCCAACGGATGTCATTACCGTCAGTGAATGCTTCCTGTATCCCGGATAAAACCAACTACAACAAGGGTAAACAAATGGTTACCACTTCTTGGGTACATAATAAACATGAAAAAGCCCTTGTTGTTCATGTCGCTCTCAAAGCACATAATACCTCACAGTGGTATTTTGATAGAAGGTGCTCCAAACATATGATAGGTGATGTCTCATTTTTTTCCTACCTAGAGGAGTATAAGGAAGGTAGAGTCACCTTTGGAGATGGGAGAAATTCGAACATCGTAGGACAAGGTACAATAGAGTTACCAGGATTTCCTAAGCTAGAGAATGTTTTGTACATCAATGGTTTGAAAGGAAACCTTCTCGGCATTAGCCAGCTATGCGACGCTAACTTTATCGTAAAGTTTGACCGGGATGCGTGTAATGTCTATAATCAAGCTGGTAAACTTTTAGTTCAAGGGGTGAGGATAGAGGATAATTTCTATGGGACTGTGCCCACATCCTCACTTGTCTCCAACAATGCCATAATCGTTCCTATGGATCTGTGGCACCAACGTCTAGGTCATGTGAACATCAGAGATTTGACACGCTTAGCTAAAATGGACCTACTATGTGGCTTATCATCACATGGAAATCCCACTTCCACAGTTTGTGGACCCTGTCAGTTGGGAAAGAAAATTCATATCCCCCCATCGAAAGTTGCACTCCATTACCACCTCCCGTGAACTTGAGTTGATTAACATGGATCTTATGGGTCCTACTCGTACTAAGAGTCTGGGTGGTAAGAGGTATATTCTAAGGATGGTGGATGATTTCTCCACATATTCGATTGTAGATTTTCTGAGAGAGAAATCTGATGATGTAAAGTTTTTAATGACCAAGTGTCGTGTCCTGTAAAATTAACTCGGAGTCACTATTAACAGGATACATAGTGACAACGACACGTAATTTAAGAAAACAAAGGTAGATCTTTACTGTGACAGCCTTGGAATCAAACGAGTTTTCTACTGTGAAGATTCCTCAACGAAATGGGATTGTTGAGAGAAAGAACAAGATGATTCAGGAAATGGCTAGATCTATGCTTCTAGGTCATAAGGATTCTAGGAGATTTTGGGCAGAGGCAGTGTCTACTACATGTCACATGGTGAATAGGGTTTACCTGCGTCTGTACACACTTAAGATGCCTGATGAAATCTGGACTGGCAAGAAACCCAACCTTGCATATTTATGTGTCTTTGGGAGTAAATTCTACATCCTACGAGATAGAGAGAAGTTAGGAAAGTTTGAATCCCGGAGCGACGAGGTAATATTGCTAGGATATTCATCAAATAGTAGAGCGTACCGGGTTTTTAAGGTGAATAGCTTTAAGGTTATGGAGTTAATAAACGTCACCATGCAAGATGACGAACCTTTGACGTTTATTAATCCTAGCCTTCATTGTGAGGATGTGGACTTTTCTTGAAGCGATTTACTTGTCCCTCACCCACACCCTGTGGACCCTACTCATGTGTTAGGGGGCACACCTGCTTGGGTTCGCAAGTCATGATCCCCGTGCCATTGTTGGTGATCCCACTTTAGGGGTCAAGACTCGTGCCCAACTAGAGAACGTTGTTAGTCATTTTTGCTAGACGTCCACAGTCGATCCCAATAATCATAAAGAATCACTCAAGGATAAACATTGGATATCTACCATGTAGGATGAGTTGCTTCAATTTAAAACGAACAATTTCTAGGAACTTGTCCCTCGACCTAGTGAGACTAATGTGATAGGTACCAGGTGGATTTTCAAGGCTACACACAGATAGAGGCTGTAGACTTTGAGGTAGAATCTAGGAATTTTCTATTTTCCCTAGATCACATTTTGTATGTATGACACCGCTACATTCGGCACGTCATCACGATCATCCACGACGGCCTTTATTCGAATCCATGCATCCATCATCATCAAACGTGCATCATGTTACATGCAACGTTCTGCTCAACCGTTTCCCACTACTCCACGAAGCAATATTGGTAAAATGATTTATTGGAGTTGTTTACATTTGCATAAATATTTGGAAATTTTATAAGAAAATATTTTTTCAAAGTCTGATTTATTTTTATCAAAAGTAGAAATTTTTCGAAGTGTAGTGGAGGAGTTCCTCGGTCAACGAGCTCATTCAAATGAGATTGCACTATCGTTCGAGCGAGATAATCATCTCGCGCAATGTCGTTTGAACGACAAGTGTCCTTCGTTCGAGCGAGATGCCTATCTTATTCAAGCGCCTCCGCTGCCTCGATTTTCGTATAAATACCAGGGTTCATTCTACACATTTTCCAAGTCTTTTTAAAACACAATTTCTGTGAAAAACTGTCGAGAAAAAAGACTTCACCTTTTAAGGTGTTATTCCTTGTTTATTCACATAAACACTACCATCTATTTATGTGAATCGTTAAACCTTCATGAGGATCATTTTTACTCATCTGGAGTCATTTGTGGGGAAGATGTTATCTTCTTCATTGCTGACCACCTGGAGTTCTTGCGAGAGATTCTAGCCAAGACATCGAAATCGACGCTTGAGGGTATTTCGTATATCGCTTTTATTTTCATTATAATTCGTGTAACCGTTTTTACAAATTATAGTGAAAATAAAAAGGTTTTGCTCCTTTGGGGGATTTTTCCTCACTTATGTGTTTTGGTTTGTGATTGACAGTTCTTGCATGATCATATGAATTTCAATCACATCTAGATGCATGTTTTACAATTTAATTTGAAAAACTAAGTTTAATTAAATAATCTCTTCATTTGAATTCACGCGCACTCTTCATTCTCGTTCAAATGATGTGGTCACTCATTCGAGCGATAACCATAATTTTGAGTAATAACTTTGAGCCATATCAATCCAGTTTAACTGGACCAAAGCCACTACATTATCGAAATTTGGCCCAAGATCTATCTTACGAAGTCTAAAGTTTAAATGGGTCATACTAAGTTACCAAATCACGTGGGTATTATCAAAAGCATAGGGGACGATGTGATACTCTTCCCTCTTTGGGGTATTTTGTCATTCAAATTTTTAATTCATCAATTCCTTAAATTTCGAGGATTATCGACACGTACTTTAAGTCATAAGGATCCCTCAAGATTCGATTATCAAAATCCTAAACCACTAGGATATTATCATACTTACTTGCACAGGAGCAGTCATAAAAGAACTCAATATAGGGCAGGTCCTAACACTCTCTGTTAATCTCATCATCAAATTTCATAATAGTCCTTAATCATCCATTTTCCTGGTGATCATACTCAATCAAGTCACTTCTATCAGAGAAGCACTCTCTAGTGATTAACACTCACCTAAGAGCAATACGATGTGCATCTCAAACCAACTCCATATTTATAAGGTATCCTAATAATTGGGAATACATATGCTGAGCATCCTCGACTTTTTTGGGTCATCCTGGCCATAAAGTTCATTTAGACTTGACATTCACCTTGCATTGTTTGTTGCTCACATCGAGGAGCAACATACCAATTAAGTTACAAGTTTTATGTCCGATCATCACTCCTAAAGGTTTATTCTACCAATGAAGGACAACTTCAAGCATCCCAACTATGGAGCTCTTACCCGAGTCTTATGCCAACACACTTACACTCACAAGGATAAAACAACACCACACGACAAGTTTCCTAATCTTCTAATTCCCATGACATTCTCAAATCATAATTCTTCTATTACAGCTAGAGCCACTAACCGCCACACCTGATAACTCATCACCTAGTCCTTAAAACTAAATCCACTAATCTCGACACCGGCTAATTTATGAAATCATTTATTTAAGGAAAATAAACGCTATGAGCAAATCATACGGCAAAACATGTTGCGACACGTGAATGAAAAATGTATTGAACAAGGGTATATTTACCACAAAAACCAAATCAATTGTCGAGCTTCAATGACCATACTAGGTCCATTCCAAGTCAAGAGGTTCACTAATCAAAACAATATTTTAAAATAATTATAGTCTACCACAACCGAGAGAACACAATCCTTGACTACCAGAACTGAAGGGATACAACGAATCATAATGAATAACTCACCGTTTTAATGTAATCCCATTATCATACAATGGGTTATGGTTTACATAAGGAAAACCTATTCCATAAACTTTGAATTTTATTACCCATCCTAGATTCTCTCATGATATCATAGACTAGTCATATGACATGTCATGGGTCACCAACCGTGACAATCGGATCGTGAACAATTCACCTCCTGAAGACAAAAATAACATATGGTCCTAGTGTCCTATGAGAAGTCAACGGTAGACTTCCCTCCGTAGGAGGGATACTTACCCCTTTTATCCTTGATAAACACAAACCGCTCCAGTTGACGAGTCTCGAAATCCCTCGCCAATGCCGAACGTACCTATTTTTCTAGTCAACATGTCTTCATGACCAACCTAACACATATAGGTTACTTCATTGCACAATGATTATATCCCAACATCAAATTAGGAAATGACAAATGAGGACAACACTCACCTTAATAGCCATCATTGATACAAGGTCTTCGCTACACCTACTCTAAATTCTACCTAATTGAATCCATGCGACGGCCACACCGATTGTCCTTAGTGTTGTAAGAATAGTGAGTATTGCACATGCGTACTCTTCTTATTCCATATAAGTCTAGAAAGACGTGCCAAAATCTTATATTTTCCCTTCTAAGGTTATTCATCTTATAGCAACAACACCTATTGATATCTTAATTATACACCAAAACTCTATCTCGGGGTACTATTCTTAAGTCTCAACTCGACATCATCAATCTAAGTCTCCAATGCATCTCCTAGTACTTAACCAAATCAAATAAATCACTTTCCTTACTAACTTTAGTTATCGTATAACCATGAGGGTTATGTACCTTCATGACAAAAATATCTAATTTCCCTTAGAAGTCTACATCATCTATCTATACCACATCGGTTGGTTCTAACACGGACTACATGATTCAACTCCTCTGAACTTGGTCAATAAACTTAGGTCATCATGTGACCCTTATAACAATCATTAACAAACATTTACGTTTTATAACACAAACATGATTGGCTCCCTGGGCACACTAAGCACACCTCAATGTAAACATCATCCAAAGCTCACGAGATTTCATTACCCACAATTCCCTCACCGTAGGTATGCCTTACCGACCACCTAGCTTCCATCTCAAATGATTGTTATATGCCTACACGGACACTAACTTATAAGTATCTAATAACGAGATATTGCCTTTGGATGAAAATCCAACTACTTTTTATTTTGAAACCATTGTACAGATTCAACCTATTTCCCTATCATTAGGAACCAATGAAACGACCCCAAAAATCCCTTCCAATCAACTTGATGCCACACATTATGTATCAACCAAAGTCTAACATTACTAAATATTGTGGTAGGATACAAGATGTCATGATTAACCTATAATCCTTGAAGTTCTAGCTACTGATGTCATAAGGGGTGTTATTCCTCAATACCATACCATGTTCTCCCAAACCAAATTATGGGAAACTACCTCGAGATTACTCTTACGTTACTCTAATTCATCATTGTTACACACGTAACGCACTTACCATCAATGGCTCATAACTCACGTCATATATATATATATATATATATATATATATATATATATATATATATATATATATATATATATATATATATATATTACAAAGGCACTTGTATATAATGGTAGTATCCTTCAACTAATCCTCACTACACATTCTCAAGTAATGACCAACATAGGTATGTATTCCTATTGACTTCTGGAATACTTATGGCATGACACTATCCCAATAATTAAGTTTGCCTAATTGCATCATCACTATTAACTAGACACGAGTTCCTAACTAGTGAACCTAATGCATCCTTATGAAGTGAATACTTCTTTTACATACCACTCTAGTCAACTAGTCTCCACAGTTGACTTTAAACAATCTCCATATATCAGAAATGGGAAACATTCATCTTTACTTACACCTCAAAAGGCTTGTCACATCACCAAAAGTTGACACAAGTGAACCTCACACTAAATACCATAGGTTCGCCACTAATGGCTTATAGTTACACATGCATGTAACTAACACGTTTACATCATAAGCGTCGGGATCAATTAATTGTAACTAACTTGGCCACTTGTTACTTGGAAAAAACTGCATATCGTGCTAATCTCCTTGACTCCATCGTCAAGAACACAAATCTAAATTGTCACATGTCTGGCGTGATCAGCCCGAAACTAGCATCGACATCGAAAGATAGACTACCGGCCTCACCATGTCACTCCTGAAGGAAGTCAAAACCTAGATCTATGATACCAATTGTAATGCCTTGGACCGAATTTATGGGTTACTCGTGGGTTAAACTAGTCCAGCCCAAACATTAGTTGTGAAGTGCAATAATACAACATAAATAATGTTTCTAGTCTAGTTTTATTTAATTAACTTTTCACTTGTTTAACGTGCAATTTCAGTTCATATCAAGTTTCGTGTAGGAACCATGAGAAGCGTTCCCAGAGTCTGAGCTTTTAGAGATACTAACGTAAAATAAAAAAGGATACTTACCTATGAAACACTCTCAAAATACATAAGGGCGCACAATTTGTCGTAACAAAGAAAGTGAATGGGTCGAATGCGCAGTGGAAAATAAAATAATGCAATATTGAATAAATTGGCAGTAAAAATACTCTATCATGTGATACCTGAGAATACCATATATATATATATATATATATATATATATATATATATATATATATATATATATATGTTCATGAAACAATTTTTATTCCAAAATGTTACTTGTTCCAATTAAATCACATTAATCCTTCGATGAGACCCCTTTGGCTTAACTTACCAAATTTCTCGACTTAATGAGCCCGATTAAATACTTTCACAAAATACCATTTCTTTAAAGAGAGTACTTCCTTTACCTAAATCATCCATTTACTCTCACAGAAGTTACCTTAGTCTTTTCCACGAAAATAAGACTTCAACTTACGGACACGCACCGTGTTAGAAAACACTTGTTTTTTGTTGAAAGTCTTTCACAAACATATACTTGTTAATTATGGGTTAACACTTCCTTAGGTTTCTTAATTACCCATTTAATCACTTCACTTTACCATTCCTATCACTATACACGGACATTAGCCGATTTTTCCTGTTACTTGTCCATATTATCTTTTCAACCAGATCATTTATCAATTACATTTCATGTTAGGTTTTCTTTTCTTCTATTCACAACACAACCCATTTTTTACCATTCCCTTACCTTTTTCTTAGAATTTGTAAGGACATTTTGTCAATTATTTATGTGTATGTCATAAGCCGTTACATCGTTGAAGAAATTCAAGATCACATCGTCATTAACGGATCCGAATATAAAAGAATTCAAGGAATTCAGTTTTCTGGTCAGCCGGACCGGTCCACCTATTTTAAAAAAGGAACCGGTCCGCCCAGGACCGATCCGCCCATTTAGAAAAAGAACTGATCCGCCAACGGACCGATCCACCTTAAGCCAGACCGATCCTCTTACGCTTCAAACCAGTAAACCCCGGACCGATTGCAAAACCGAATAAGCCCTGTTCAGAAAAGAATCGATCCAACCTCGGACCAGCCGGGATCTGAAGAGGACCGATCCACCAGAGATAAAATCAGGCATATTGTGTTCAGATATTTTTAGCTCAGGTTTTCTTTTTTAAACCAACTCCGTGGATTTGTTTACTAAGACTTACATAGATGATTTTCAGAGTCCTATAATCTAAGTCTTCACCTTTGTGAGTCCCAAGACTCATGTTTCGATTCACACAACTTTTCAAACCCTTGTGAAGATGTTTGCAACCCAAGAATACAATCGTGTGTCTGTTCATACCCTTGTGGAGAAGACCGTTCTTCTTATTCATTGCTGCCCTCTTAGAAAGGGAAAGTTCCAGCCGCTGACTACAGATCCGACGCCTGCGGGTAATTCTATGTCACTGTATTTTCATTGTAATCCGAGAAAATGTATGTTACAATATTATAATGAAAATAAATTATTTTTCCCCTTTGGGGGATTTTTCCTCACATGTGTGTTTGAATCTTCTCACATGTTATACATCTTATTCAATCATGCCTAGATGAATGTTTAGGGTTTAATTGGGTGAAACTGTGTTTAATTAAATAATTTCTTAATTTGAATGCAAGCGCACTCCTTCAAATTGGTATCAGAGCAGGTTACGCTAATCTATCGCGTATTCCTAATTTTTCGCAAAATTTTCTAAGATATCAATTTTCTGAAAAATTGATTTCTGAAAACAAGTTTGTTCATAATGAAGAAATAATATAATAAAATTCCAGTTTTTGACGGGACAAACTATGCATACTGGAAAGCCCACATGAAGTCTTCTGTAAAGGCCATAGATGAACGTGTCAGGATTTTAGTTGAAAGAGGGTGGACTCCTCCCTCCGTGAATATTGAAAATGTGACCAATTTAAAACCTTTCACCTCTTGTACTGAAGAAGAATTTAAATGGTCATCTTTTAATTCTAAAGGTTTAAGTGCTATTTTCAGATCCATCTCTCCTGATGAGTTCCGACGTATCATGACATGCACCACGTCAAAAGAGGCATTGGATGTCTTGCAACTTACCTATGAAGGAACTAATGCTATGATAGAATCTAAATTACAAAATTTAACAACTCAATTTGAGACCATCACCATGCTTGAAACTGAATGTTTTGATGATTTTTATGCTATATTATCTGATATTGTTAATACTAGCTTTAATATTGGTGAAAATATTCCTAATGCTAGAGTTTTTAAAAAGATTCTTAGATCACTGCCTAAGCGTTTTATCCCTAAAGTCAATGTGCTAAATTCTATGGGTAATTTAAATACGTTTAAATTGGAGGAACTTGTAGGAGATTTGTGAACTTATGAGATTGATATGTTTCCTAAATTTTTCAAGCCTAAAGATAAGGGAATTGCACTCAATGCACAGGAGAGAAAAAGTGAGGTGTTGCCAAGAAAGAGAGTCGAGTCATCTAGAAAGAGAGATATTGAAACGTCTGATTCTGAGTGTGATTTTGACTTAGATGATTTGGCCCTTTTTGCAAAAAAATTCAAGAAAATTCTCAAATTTAAGAAAAATGGAAATTTCAAAGATAAAAAGAATTTTAAAAAAAACAAGTTTGAAAAGAAAAATGAGAAAGATTTTAAAGACCCTCCTAAGAAAGACAGTGAGAGATGTTATGAGTGTGACAGTAGGGGTCATAGAGCTTTAAGTGAGCCACACGTCTGAATAGAAAAAGGGCAAATCTGTCCTAAATGCTATCCTTAGCGACGACAGTGAGGTCGAGTCGGTGGAATCGGGAGATGAGTCACCACGTGAGTGTAACTTCACCGCATTCATGGCTAGTCATGTGAGTACTTCTAGTTCTCCTCATGATGATGAGGATGCTGCTTCACAGGGACACCTCGACAGTGAGATTGATGTGAATAAGGGGTAGGATGACGCAAGTGAGAGCGACAGTAATCTTCAATTCGCCTGGACCGAGTTATATAATGAGTCATTTAAGACTAAAAAGCATAACAAAGCGTTATTTCTTAGGATCACCGTGTTAAAAGAAGAGTTAGAAGAAGCAAGAGAGAGAGAGTCCTCCACCTGCACCACCATGAGATAGAGTGAGTCTCCCTGTGTTAAGAAAGAGAGTTTTTTTAGAGAGATAGAGAGTTGTTTTGAGAAAGAAAGAGGGTGTGACACCCCGCCTAATTAAATACCGGGTGATCACTCCTTTATTAAATTAAATCAAGGTGAACAGTTGGTTCATTCTTAGCATCACCGTCGTAAAATAAATTTTCCAATTTAGCACCCTAAAATAATTAAGCTAAGTGTCAAAACCATATTTAAACATTACTTTCCAAATTTTATTTAAAGAAAAATTATTTATTTATTTATTAACAATATCTCAATAAATAAGAATCACACCACAATAAACCTAGAACATAATCCGATTAATATAAAGCATTCGTCAATCGAATGTCAACATGTGAAATCTAAAGTAACACATCCACTGGATAAATCCCATAGTAACAGTACTGGAAATAACTGAAATACAAATGTCCAATAACAATGAAATAATGGAAAGGGCTACACATGCCCATCTAAATGAAAATACTAAGAGTGGGTCTGAATGAACGAAGTCATCTAATCAAGAGACCTGCAACTCCCACTTAAGCTGCAACGCGTTCCTTCCAAGAGATCCTAAGCAAGACGCCCCTGTTGCTGGGCACCTGTAATACATACATATATATACAAGAGAGAGAGAGAGAGAGAAACGGGTCAGAGCCCGAAAGTGTGTTTGATTTAAAATACATTTAGTAAGTATTTAAATTGATACAGGCCAATGCAACAACATATTAGTGTGACACTCTCTTGAGAAATTCTCACCTCTCTTCTAATGTTCACACCTATCGCACTAACCTTCCCAACGGTTTGTCTTATCATTTATCGCACTAATCTTCCCAATGATTTAACTTAGCTTAGATTACTCGTAAGATTCATATTTCACGATTCAATTGTTCGAAAAGAATATTTCAATTAGTAACCAAAGTTCTCATTTTGACTTTATTACTCAATAAAGCTTTCAAATTTCATATTATACTTTCTCAAAACAAGTATTTACAATTTGAGTCATCAACCATGTCCTACATATCAAATCACAGTAGGCAGTTCCATATTTCATAATTTCATATATATATATTAACTACTCGAAAATATATATATCAAAACAGTACCCCACATAATAATTATGGTGCGGGCATACTCTACTATCCAAACCCCATATCACTCACATTAAGGGGAATACAAATTCGGAATCACTCTCGAATTGTATTAACACATACTCAAACAATATTGAGACGAAGTATAGACTCCAAGTCCCTTAGGACCGTCTAAACTATCACTGCGATAGCCTGTACCAAGGATATCTATACACAAACAAAATGAGGCGAAGCATAGATTCCAAGTCTCTAAGAGGAAAGCACATACCCGCATCTCTTAGGACCGTCTGAACTATCATTCCGATAGCCTGTACCAAGGATATCTATCTTCTAGGGTACAAGTCAATATCCCCCATAAAGGTCCCATCGAGATAAGACTGTCCCAGCGCGGAAACCTCGGGGATAGCAAGTAGCGTGGGCATGATTTTCACACATAGATAGTATATGCATACACAATCATATAAATATACTAATATTACCATATCAAAAATGGGTAAATTCTCAATTCCCATAATTACGTCATTCGCATTTATTTCACATTATATAGTTATCACGTATAGCCATTCACATCTTACTTTAATTTGAGGAACTTTTCCCCTTCATATATAACGCTTCATGGATTCTATCCTCCCAATTATAAAATTCAGTAGGTATACACATTTTTCCCAAAGTAATTCTCTTATGTGTCTCTCTCTTTAAATCATAAATTTATCGACCCTTATGTAATTCTCCCAAAATACAATCTTTGCCCGACATCAAGGGTCCAAAAATATATTCACATGTCCTACTGGTCTTTCCTATCTCCCAAAACCTTTCATTAAGGATGCCCAAGAATTATCTCACAATAAATTGAATTTAACTCATTTAAAAAGGGAAGTAGGTGTCTGCCAGGAGGGGTCGATCGATCGAGGTTTGGGGCTCGATCGATCGAACCTTCGATCGATCGAAGCTCTGGGCTCGATCGATCGATCAAACAGGTCTGCGAAAACTGCAGAATTGCAGTTACGGGTTTCCTCTACTAATATCAACAAATTCCATCTTTTCTAATCCCAATCGTCCCAAAATTGATACTACTAACCCTATATCATCATAATAGGTATTTTCAACGTAAAGCATGTGGATTTCTATCATTTAATCATGGATTAACAGCCCCAATTTCATACAAAATCTCAAGAACCCTAAAATTCTCTTAAACATGGTTCTAACAATTATTTCCAGAATTCTCTTCTTATACACATCATAATTTCGTGGTTTAAATTCCTCTACATGGCAAGGGTTTCCAGAATTATCAATAGACCAATACTACATGGATTTTCCTATCATAAATCGGGTTTTCTTCCATTAAAACTCATCTTAATTACTCCTAAACTAATATGAAAGATGCATTAATGAAATAAGCAAGATAAACACTTGCCTATGATTTTCAGAGGTATTGTTTGGTGCCGAATTTGGTATGGTTGCGTTTCTCGTCTCGCGATCTACGCGTTGGTGTTGGCGGCGGTGCAAACCGTTGAGTTTTGGGCCTTGAATTTGCCTTGAGAGCTCTCTCCTTCCTCTCCTATGGCCGTCACTTGTGTTTAGAGTTTCTAACCCTAGAAGGTAACCTAGGTATATGATATAACTCTTCTAATTTTCGTGGGTTTAATTACCCAAAAATGTAAAATGACCAAAATGCCCTCCCGGGATACTAATTACGCCTAAAAATGCCCCGAGACCCAAACTAAACCCCCGGGTACACTTTTCTGACTATCTCGACCCTTCCGGACGCGTTGGCGTACTCAAAATGACCATATGAACAACTTATAAAATATTCACTTTTATTTATCAATAATTAGTCCCGACGCGACACGGGCGCGTCCCGACTCAAATTCCTAAAATTGTCATTTTATTCACTCGTGACATTCAATATAATCAATATCATATATTACTTCGCTCAATAGTAATATTCAACAATTTCCCATAATTACTAACTCTCGTCACGTTAATAATTATAACATAATTAATTTTCGGATTTTTATTAAATAATTAACTCACATTAAATTTAATAAATCCCCAAATTAATATAGCCTAAAAATACGAGGTATTACATACTTCCCCCCTAATAACGGAATTTCATCCCGAAATTCGGAAAATAAGGCATACCTGGTAAGAACAAATCTGGATATCTCTCGTCAGTACGCAAACTATCTACATAGTACGGCGCTCAATCATTATAGCTTTTTCCTCATAGCAACATTGTTTTACATTCTCATTGGAGACACTTCTCATTGTGCTCCCAACTGACAACATTTGAATAGGTTACGTCTATACGTTATAAATTCCATTATCTCACTATCATTAGGAGGCCGCACCTCATTACATGACAACTACTCGGATTTATTCATACACAAAATTCTCATTCTGAGAAGATCATACGAACATTTTACCACTCCTGACTGCCTAAAACAGTCGTGGAATTCCACCATAGATATCGGTTATTTTCTCGACCGATCAAAAATTTTGATTATCTACTCTCCTCTAAACATACGTAAGGAGAATAGTCGAGGTTCTTCCATAGCAAAACCTTAATAAGTACCTCGTACGCGACAAACAGGTACGAGTGTTTCTACAGAGCATGCTTGAAATCATCGTACCAAAATTCCACAATTTCTTTCACGAGGCTCCACTAATCTTTAATCACAATGCGCCTATTCCCTGGCTAAGGGTGATACATCCTTCTCGTATTGAAATCTTATCTCCGTTGGTTCCTGAAATCCCATTTCAAAGGTGGGATTCACCAATCTCATCCTGATTCAGAAATTTATACTGCGCCGGACCATGCACTGGCGCGATCCTTCCTTTCAAAGGAAGTCTGGGGCATACTAGTTATTATTGTAAGCCAGCCCAAAGGAATATCAATCACTTCCTTCTCGGTGACTTAATTCACATGTTCGGGATAAACCTTTGATCTTGTTTTGAGGATGGCATCTCATCCAAGAACTTTACCGGCTTTACCGACCTCTTCCAAGTTCAGGAATTTTTGATAAACACAAAATTCTTTGGTTGATTCTCCTCTTTCAACCAAACCTTACCTATGGGCGGGGCATGTAGAGACTACTCACTACGTCTCGCTAAACATCGATTCTTCCCTTGAAATGTCTCACATTAAGTGACACGTAATACTCCCCTTCCTTCCTTGGAGTATGCCGAAAGTTCCGACCCGTGATCTTCTCGCCACGAAGCGCACTTCTGGATCTCGTATACTATACTAACATCATTACTATTTGTATGCGCAAGTCACTCTCACATTTGACGAATAACAACTCCGCTCCAGGTGTGCTTCATAACAATTAAATTCTACTCTAATCAAGGAATACCAATTATTGAATGGCTTCCCACAGCCTTCCAATCAAGTTAGGGCGTGTTATTCTAATTGCACACTTATGTATGGATTATCGCCCCTCCTGTGACGTTTAATCCACTCTATCACTTCCACTTCATTATACTAGTCCCACAAACATTTATTTCACACGTCTATTACCAAGTCCCTTCGACTCGGACTATTTTAACTGTAGTTAACCAAAATGTCCACATTTTTGCAACACTCCGACCGCCCTGGGAGAGTGAACGGCGTGCTACTCATCTGTAGGACTAACTAAATTCAGCGGAATAGAAGGAATAGGGCATTCAAATTCCATGACAATAAAAGAGGAATAATAATTCTCAACCTTCCTCAGATAAGTACAATAATTTTCCCCAAATAGGTACAACAACCAAACTAAATCACTAACGCCCTATTCATCAAAATGATTGTAGGTTATCTCTTTTGTATAATATAAAGTTCTTTCCAGATAATCCATGCTAAAAATCATTCCAACTCTTTATCCTCGTTCCACCCCTCAACTCGTGGGAATAATTTTCAATGCTTTCCTACCACAAAAATCCGGCTCCAATAACCTTAAAACAAAATTCAAGTTCCAACTTACATACATAGTTACTTGATCCCATTTCGACTAGGGTACCGAACTCATGGAATAGTGACCAAACTTCTCCTTATTTCCAACCTTACGCTAAGTTTCATGCGTAGGATGTATCGTAAAGCGAAATCCAAACAAGGAACCCCCCCGATACACTACTACCTAGCGTTGTCGGTTATCAAAATCCGTTAGGTCCTCCGTCCATAGCACATACCCCTTTATTCTGTCCCTTGACAGAACAATTACAATTTCTCCTGTAATTATGCTTAACAAAGAACGTTTCACCAATTGCACTATTGTTCAGTATAGGTTGGTGGTAATAGCATCCCATAAGCCTCAAATACATACAACCGGAATTCTCAAATTTCCTTTCCCTAATAATAGGGTATAAATATTAACCCCCACATCTCTAAAGGATAAAAAATAACAATGCACTCTTCCTATCACTAAGTTCGGAGTGCCAAACATAATACTGCGTCAAATCTTTTCGCTCACGGTAAGTCCTGATACATACCGAATCATACTGACAAAGTCTATACGTACATTGGCATCGAATATCTCGAGCCCGCCATCTCCTCCGAAGTCTCTAGGATAGATAATATAAGTTCGAGTCCAACTTTCTTACAGGTAAAGCCTCGCCAAAACAAAACGTGTTGCACTAATGTAACTACTCCGATAGACTTGCAATAAATGCCCACTATCATATTACCCATTTTTATAACATTTTAACAAAGATAATATCATATTCGTGTATCGCATTACTACAACGAGTAACCTCAATAAAGTATAAAACACTGTTAATATACTCATTCATCCTCCGCGGATAGCACTAAAGAAAAAAAAAATCCCGCTACACTAGGGAAAAATATTCACATAATAGTAACATTCATAATTATATGCATTAAGCTCGTCTCACATGCTAATCTAGCAATGAACAAAATATGGTGACTCGTTCGTGTCACATAAACGCGCCGCATCCTCTAAGGATACAACTTCTACTTCCTTCCTGGCAATCGTCATGAGTGTACAAATGGTTTTCGGACGTAACACGTCTTCCCAAACCTAAACAATTTTTTTTAATCATTGCCTTTTACTAGGCACCGTATTCTTGTCCTTTTCTCATTTTGGAACCTATTATCATGAGCGATCTCACTCCGCAAAAAATACCTCAACACATAATCCACTTACCACCTGTCCTACTAACCAGGTTAGGATTGTCCTTCTCTCGAACGTTAGTAAACTCGATTCCTGTTAGCCATCCCGGTTGTTCCCTTAGCTTTTTAGGCCATAAAGATCATGTTACAATCTATAATAGTACTTACTGAATTTACCATCACTTGGTAAGAATTTAACTATCTGAAGCATTTAAATGGTTTTCCTGATGTGTATCCACATCCTTTTGTGGTGTTATCCCACCACCATTGTATTCAGTCGTATTCTTGACTAAATTCTTCGATTTCCTTTAACCTCCCCCACAAATAAGCGTTATCATCTATATTGACAAAATATGACATTGTCAACCTCTGTATCGGTCATCCATCAGAATTACGTCTTTGAGTGTTATCAACTATTACTACGTGTCGATCTCCCACTCGGAGTTGTTTCCTCCACTAGTATCTACCTCTTTCGATACAAAATCTGCTAACGATTAGGATTCATATCCACAATTGGACTTCTGTCATGCCCTCCTGCGATGAGTTCAGAACCACATTTGCTTCTAATCCTGAATAGTTAAGGAGAGAACATACGGTCATCACTTTACCTAAGGTTCTCCTATAGGCATAGCATTCCATTTCTAAAATTTGTGGTTGACTCCAACCATTATAATTTTGCCCCGAAAGCCAAGAAAATTTTCTCTAAATTTTCACTTTCGGTTTGCCACACTCCGTCCTATATTTAAACCTTTAGATACTTTACCTCCTTTGGTAAACACACACAATTTTTGCGTTTCTAAAATTTCCCACTGACAGTCTCTACACGTTTTTGTAATACGTTGGGTAAGTTTACCCTCGCACCTCATTTGACTATAACAGCATTTGAAAATCATTGCTGCACCTTAGTCGCCTTTCTAGTCGTGGCTTCTCGTGCCATAATGGAGGTGACCTTGACTACGGTCATCATCCTCGGATATATTTCATTATCTCAACTGAGCCCTGCCTCCTGATGTACGCTTAAAGGTCCTCTTCTGACATCCGTCATCGCTCGGTATTTGCACACATCCGAACGAAATTATAATATACTAATGTATACACATTATAGTAGGAGAACGAAATCTCGTCATAGGAATCGACAATCCTAAACATAGGGCTCTATAACAAACAAAGCAACGCTGAAAGCATAATAAGCCGTAAAGATCCTAAGGACACTAGAACCTGATGCTCTGATACCACTTGTGACACCCCGCCTAATTAAATACCGTGCGGTCACTCATTTATTAAATTAAATCAAGGTGAACAGTTGGTTCATTCTAAGCATCACTGTCATAAAATAAATTTTCCAATTTAACACCCCAAAATAATTAAGCTAAGTGTCAAAACCATATTTAAACATTACTTTCCAAACTTTATTTAGAGAAAAATTATTTATTTATTTGTTAACAACATCTCAATAAATAAGAATCACACAACAATAAACCTGGAACATAATCCGATTAATTTAAAACATTCGTCAATCGAATGTCAACATGCGAAATCTAAAGTAACACATCCACTGGATAAATCCCATAGTAACAGTACTGGAAATAACTGAAATACAAATGTCCAATAACAATGAAATAATGGAAAGGGCTACACATGCCCATCTAAATGAAAATACTAAGAGTGGGTCAGAATGAACGAAGTCGTCTAATCAAGAGACCTGCAACTCCCACTTAAGCTGCAGCGCGTTCCTTCCAATAGATCCTAAGCAAGACGCCCCTGTGGCTGGGCACCTGTAATACATACATATATATACAAGAGAGAGAGAGAGAAAAACAGGTCAGAGCCCGAAAGTGTGTTTGATTTAAAATACATTTAGCAAGTATTTAAATTGATACAGGCCAATGCAACAACATATTAGTGTGACACTCTCTTGAGAAATTCTCACCTCTCTTCTAATGTTCACACCTATCGTACTAACCTTCCCAACGGTTTGTCTTATCATTTATCGCACTAATCTTCCCAATGATTTAACTTAGCTTAGATTACTCGTAATATTCATATTTCACGATTCAATTGTTCGAAAAGAATATTTCAATTAGTAACCAAAGTTCTCATTTTGACTTTATTACTCAACAAAGCTTTCCAATTTCATATTATACTTTCTCAAAACAAGTATTTACAATTTGAGTCATCAACCATGTCCTACATATCAAATCACAGTAGGCAGTTCCAGATTTCATAATTTCATATATATATATGAACTACTCAAAAATATATATATCAAAACAGCACCCCACATAATAACTATGGTGCGGGCATACTCTACTATCCAAACCCCATATCACTCATATTAAGGGGAATACAAATTCGTAATCACTCTCGAATTGTATTAACACATACTCAAACAATATTGAGACGAAGTATAGACTCCAAGTCCCTTAGGACCGTCTGAACTATCACTGCGATAGCCTGTACCAAGGATATCTATACACAAACAAAATGAGGCGAAGCATAGATTCCAAGTCTCTAAGAGGAAAGCACATACCCGCATCTCTTAGGACCGTCTGAACTATCATTCTGATAGCCTGTACCAAGGATATCTATCTTCTAGGGTACAAGTCAATATCCCCCATAAAGGTCCCATCGAGATAAGACTGTCCCAGCGCGGAAACCTCAGGGATAACAAGTAGTGTGGGCATGATTTTCACACATAGATAGTATATGCATACACAATCATATAACTATTCTAATATTACCATATCAAAAATGGGTAAATTCTCAATTCCCATAATTACGTCATTCGCATTTATTTCACATTATATAGTTATCACGTATAGCCATTCACATCTTACTTTAATTTGAGGAACTTTTCCCCTTCATATATAACGCTTCATGGATTATATCCTCCCAATTATAAAATTCAGTAGGTATACACATTTGTCCCAAAGTAATTCTCTTACGTGTCTCTCTCTTTAAATCATAAATTTACCGAACCTTATGTAATTCTCCCAAAATGCAATCTTTTCCCGACATCAAGGGTCCAAAAATCTATTCACATGTCCTACTGGTCTTTCCTATCTCCCAAAACCTTTCATTAAGGATGCCTAAGAATTATCTCACAATAAATTGAATTCAACTCATTTAAAAAGGGAAGTAGGGGTCTTCCAGGATGGGTCGATCGATCGAGGTTTGGGGCTCGATTGATCGAACCTTCGATCGATCGAAGCTCTGGGCTCGATCGATCGATCAAACAGGTCTGCGAAAACTGCACAATTGCAGTTACGGGTTTCCTCTTCTAATATCAACAAATTCCATCTTTTCTAATCCCAATCGTCCCATAATTGATACTACTAACCCTATATCATCATAATAGGTATTTTCAACGTAAAGCATGTGGATTTCTGTCATTTAATCATGGATTAACAACCCCAATTTCATACAAAATCTCAAGAACCCTAAAATTCTCTTAAACATGGTTCTAACAATTATTTCCAGAATTCTCTTCTTATACACATCATAATTTCATGGTTTAAATTCCTCTACATGGAAAGGGTTTCCAGAATTATCAATAGACCAATACTACATGGATTTTCCTATCATATATCGGGTTTTCTTCCATTAAATCTCATCTTAATTACTCCTAAACTAATATGAAAGATGCATCAATGAAATAAGAAAGACAAACACTTGCCTGGGATTTTTAGAGGTCTGCTTTGGTGCCGAATTTGGTATGGTTGCGTTTCCCGTCTCGCGATCTACGCGTTAGTGGTGGCGGCGGTGCAAACCGTTGAGTTTTGGGCCTTGAATTTGCCTTGAGATCTCTCTCTTTCCTCTCCTATGGCCGTCACTTGTGTTTAGAGTTTCTAACCCTAGAAGGTAACCTAGGTATCTGATATAACTCTTCTAATTTTCGTGGGTTTAATTACCCAAAAATGTAAAATGACCAAAATGCCCTCCCGGGATACTAATTAGGCCTAAAAACGCCCCGAGACCCAAACTAAACCCCCGAGTACACTTTTCGGACTATCTCGACCCTTCCGGACGCGTTGTCGTACTCAAAATGACCATATGAACAACTTATAAAATATTCACTTTTATTTATCAATAATTAGTCCCGACGTGACACGGGCGCGTCCCGACTCAAATTCCCAAAATTGTCATTTTATTCACTCGTGACATTCAATATAATCAATATCATATATTACTTTGCTCAATAGTAATATTCAACAATTTCCCATAATTACTAACTCTCGTCACGTTAATAATTATAAGATAATTAATTTCCGGATTTTTATTAAATAATTAACTCACATTAAATTTAATAAATCCCCAAATTGATATAGCCTAAAAATACGGGGTATTACAGAGGGGACTTGACTAAACAAGTGGCTAGTCTTACGAGTGAGCTCCATTCCTCGGTGGAAACTTGGAAGAAACTTGAAGCCCTTATAGCCCAGCTTACTCATAATCTTGAGAGAGACCGGGAAGTCAAGGTACAAATCGAGGAAAGATCTGGGAAGATGGGAAAGATGCTCCTCGGCCCCGCTTTAGGTTTTGGTGATCGGTAGGGAATTGGTTATGATGGTGCCTCCACGTCCCAAATTGCACCTAGACCAGTCCCTATGTTTACTACAAATTCTTATGGTCATCGCCAATATCCTCGTAGGAGAGTTTGACCAAGAAAATAAAACCAATGTCCGCCTAATACTGTGTTCTTTTGTACATATTGCAAAAGAAAAGGCCACCTGAGGGAGTTTTGCTATAGTTTGGGTTAGACATGACGTACTATTGCTCCACCACGTCATACTGATGAGTTTGCCAGTCTGAGAGAGCGTGTTGAGTTTTTAGCTTCCACATCATAGAGTTTGATGGAGGAATTCCAACGGATGTCTTCGCAGTCAGTGAATGCTTCTCACATCCCGGCTAAAACCAACAACAACAAGGGTAAACGAAAGGTTACCACTTCTTGGGTGCCTAAGAAAGATAAGAAGGACTTTGTTGTTCATGTTTCTCTCAAAGGACATAATACCTCTTAGTAGTATTTTGATAGTGGATTCTCCGTACATATGATAGGTGATGTCTCATTTTTTACCTACCTAGGGGAGTATAAGGAAGGGAGAGTCACTTTTGGAGATTGGAGCAAGTCTAGCATTGTAGGACGAGGTATTGTAGAGTTACCAAGATTTCCTCAGCTAGAGAATGTTTTGTACGTCAAAGGTTTGAAAGAAAACCTTCTCAGCATTAGCCTGCTATGTGACGTTGACTTTGCAGTAAAGTTTGACTGGGACGCATGTAATGTGTATAATCAAGTCGATAAACTTTTAGTGCAAGGGGCGAGGACCGAGGCTATAGGACTGTGCCCACTTCCTTACTTATCTACAACAGCTCCATGATCACTCCTATGGATCTGTGGCACCAATCTCTAGGTCATGTGAACATTAGAGATTTGACTCGTTTAGCTAAAAAGAACCTAGTACGTGGCTTACCATCTCTTGGAAAGTCAACTTCCACAGTTTGTGGACCCTGTCAATTGGGAAAGAAAATTCGGAGCCCCAATAGGAAGTTGCATTCCATTACCACCTCCCGAATACTTGAACTGATTCACATGGATCTTATGGGACCTACTTGTACTGAGAGTTTGGGTGGTAAGAGGTATATCCTCGTGATGGTAAACAATTTCTCCAGATACTCTATTGTAGGCTTTCTGAGGGAGAAATCTGATGTTGTAGAATTTTTAACGACCATGTGTCGTGTCCTACAAAATCAACACAGAGTCACTATTAATAGGATCCGTAGTGACAATGACACAAAATTTAAGGAAGCAAAGGTAGATCTTTACTGTGATAGCCTCGGGATTAAACATGAGTTTTCTGCTGTGAAGACTCCTCAGCAAAATGGTATTGTTGAGAGAAAGAATAGGACGATCCAAGAAATGGCTAGAGATATGCTTCTAGGTTGTAGAGTGTCTAGGAGATTTTGGGCAGAGGCAGTGTCTACTGCATGCCACACGGTGAATAGGTTTTACCTGCGTCCATTCACACTTAAGGCACCTTATGAATTGTGGACTAGATAGAAACCCAACCTTGCATATTTCCTTATTTTGGGGAGTAAATGCTACATCCTACGGGATAGAGAGAAATTAGGAAAGTTTGACTCCCAAAGCGACGAGGGAATATTGCTAGGGTATTCATCAAATAGTAGAGCGTACCAGGTTTTTAACCTGAAGAGCTCCAAGGTTATGGAGTCAATAAACGTCACCGTGGACGATGACGAACCTTCGGTGTTTATTGATTCTAGCCTTGAGTGTTAGGATGAGGATGTTTCTGGCTGTAATTTAATTGTACCTCACCCACACTCTGTGGACCCTACTCTTGTGCTAGGGGACACACCTGCTTGGGTTCGCAAGAGTCATGACCCATCTGTCATTGTTGGTGATCCCACTATAGGGGTCAAGACTCGTGCTCAGCTCGAGAACGTTGTTAGCCACTTTTTCTACACGTCCAAAGTGTGATAACCCGCCTAATAAAATACCGGCAATCACTCCTATATCCAATTAAAATAGGAGTCTCATATGGATCAGTCTTAGCATCACTATAGAAAATCCAGTTAATTACTAATAACCTATTAGGTTGGCGTAAAAAACTTTTACTTAACTACTCTTTTTAAACAATTACAAATAAAACATTCACACAATTTGCGTAAATGAAACTGAAATGAAATAAAATAACCGAACACTCGGTCAGAATATACAACCATATCGAATGTTGTACTAAAAGAATAAGTAAATGCAATTGGGCCATTAGCCCGAATGTCTATACAATACCTCCTATATAGATTACAAAGATAGAAGCGGATATCAAAAACCTGTACACATCCACAGCTGCTGTAGCTGATGTCTAACTCGAAATATGTGCCATCCAGGCGTCCCTATGTCTGGACACCTATATATATATATATATATATATATAATATGGCAAGATAGGAAAAGTAGATAAACGGGTCAGAACCCGAGTTTGAAAATATTTAGCAATTTATTTTTAGAAAAATAGATTTTATCTCATATTTAAATTGGTATCGCACTCCCATGAGCTTCCCCTCACCTCTCTTCTATTAGTGCACACCTAATGCACCCTAACAACATACCCTAGTCAAGTTATCCCGCATAAGTAGTCTAATTTACCAGTCTACTAGAAACATATACATCCCGAGTACTAAGGGCTAAACTTCCCTCCATTCTCAGTACTGCACTAAGTTCATGTGTGGGGTGTCTCGCGAAGCGAAATCCGAACAAGGAACCCCCTCGATACACTAATACTTGGCAGGGTTAATGGTAGAGATCCGTTAAGCCCGTAGTACAAAACTAATTTATTAATATACATATCATATTAATTTTATATACGTATTACCATATAAATCCGGATAATATCTCCCGGACTGAGGTTTACTTTATATACGACATTATAATACACATCCGGATCTATCTCCCGGACTGAGGTGTATTCTATTCTCATTTCAAAACTTTCAAATTTCCCTTCTTATATCCAGGAAATATTTTTAAAATCCAATTCATTATCATGAATTGCTTTAACACATCATATAAGTTTTTAAAAGCCAATTTTATTATCATAAAAATGCTTTTCCGTTTTATAACATCCCATTTCCCTTATTATATCCAGGAAATATATTCAAAGCCATTTTTATTATCATAAAAATGCTTTGATCATATCATATGCTTCCATTTCCCTTCTTCCATTCGGGAAACGTATCCGAAGCCAAAACAATTATCCCATTTCCCTTCTTCCATCCAGGAAATGTATTTAAAGCCATTTTATTATCATAAAATGCTTTAACAAATCTAAGACTTCCCCTTCGGGTTTCCCCACTGGACGGGCCCCTAAATGTCTATCATCTTCTAGGGCCTATCAAACAAGACAACCTGGGAACCTACCAACGTCGGGAAATGACATATGCCTGCAGGATAGTCAAGACCACACCCAGAATTTCCTAACCAACGCAGAAACAATAATCGTTCATATGGCCTATAAGACTATATCCACCCTGCATTCATTAGCTAGGGGGCATCACCATACGCACACAACTTCCCTTATGATAGCGATTTAGGGAGGTGTGTAACCATAATTTATTAATTATGAAAAATCATTTCTTTTCCATTTTAAAAACATTTATTTTTACATTTTCAAAGTCATTTACACCATATCATATATACTTTAATCACATAGTATATATATATATATATATATATATATATATATATATATACCATATATTCATCCTTGAATATATATATATAGCCATACTTGCCAATTTACATCTTGCGATAACCATTAATCCCAAAGATTCTCTCAAAGTATCATAATCATGCATTCATGTACGTATGATACTAAACCCAAAGTATTTCCTCACTTTGATTCTAATAAATGCCTTATTCTCATTTAAGGACTTATGCATAAACCCGAATGTCTCTTTTCCCAAAACATTAATTAAATCCATCCCTCGGGTCATACTCTAAATTAATTCAAGGTATACTTATCCTCAATTCATCATCTAGGAGTCCTAACATCCCATTTAGAAACTCATATAATAATCTCCAAAATCATAATTTAAGTCTCTCGAAACTTAAAAGGAGAAAACCTCAAAAAATTTCCTGGACCGAATCGATTCTACTTGTTTGAATCGATTCGAAATGGTTCTGCTTTCAAACTGTCTCATACCAAATCGATTTGTCTTGTACGAATCGATGCAGCTGGTCCGAAATCCCCAAATCTGCTTAGGGTTTTATATATAACCCAAAAACCCAAAAATTAATCCAACCACCATTTAAATTATAACTCGGATTTATTCCTACAAACCCAAAGTTTTCATATCTCCTCAAGTCCTTTAGAGGTCCTAACACTCTTTTTAGGAACCCCTAATATTTATCTCCAAAATAATTCTTGCGTTAGTTTATGACTAACTATTTCGATCTCGGACAACTTTCGGTAGAAAAATCACCATAAATCCAAAAAAAATCAGAAAAATACACGGTTGGTCTCCACGCAAACGCGTCGAAAAGATCTACAAATTTCATTTTTTGACTAAGAGCCGAATCGATTCGCCCTGGCTGAATCGATTGGGTTAAGGCGCAGGTCAATATTCATCATCTTAAAAAAAATCCAAACCTCCATTATTCTCCATTTTTGTAGTTTCTAACTTCATCCAACAACTCAATAAACATATAATCTATGTTTTACAACTAACACATCAATTTATTTGGGGTCTTAAACTATTTCTCTTAGATTTAAACCCTAAAAACATAAAAACCCCAACTTATCATTTTAACCCACTTCAATCCATTTCTTCACTCCATTTACATGGATTTAACACTAGAAATCATTAAGAGTTTACATTACATCAATATGTAAATTCATATCCAAATTTTACCAAATTTATTTTAAGGGTTCTAACCCAAAAATCATATTTTACCAACTATGATATGAGATAATTGCACAAAATGAAATAAAGCAAGTAAACACTTACCTGGAGGATGAAATCCGACGACCTCGAGCCGAATCCCTTAGAGTTTGGCCGGAGTTTCCCCTTTTCTTTCCTCCTCTCTATCTCTATTCTCTCTCTTTTCTTTCTCTTTTCTCCCTCTCTCCCTCTTTATATAGAAAGAAAAAGGGTTTAAGCCCTTAAAACCCAAAAATGACTCGTTTACTCAATTACGAGTCCTTTTAACTCTAAAATTTCTCGAAACTGAACACTCTTTTACGACTATCTCGGACATTCTGAGACTCACGGCGTAGTCGAAATTCCCATCTGAGGTACTTGATCGCAAATCACTATTCTAACCCAATATAACTTAATGCGAGTTTTCTAATTAAAATCTGACCTTTTTGTCGCTTTACTCAATGACGACATATAATTAAATTACTTAGACCTATTTGTTCCCAAAAATAATTACAACACCCATCGATGATCATCTAATCCTCAAAAATCCTAAAATCACTATTTCGAGAAATTCTCTAAATCGCCAATTTATATTAAATTGTGGAATTTAATTATCTCCAAAAGGACGGGTTGTTACACAAAGTCGAGCCCAAGAATCACAAAGAAGCACTCGAGGATGAACACTAGATATCTGCCACGCAGGATGAGTTGCTTCAATTTAAAAAGAACAATGTCTGGGAACTTGTCCCCCGACCTAGTAAGACTAATGTGATAGGTACCAGGTGGATTTTTAAGAATAAAATGGATGAAAATGGTACCATAATCAGAAACAAGGCTAGGTTGGTCGCTCAAGGCTACACACAGATAGAAGGTGTAGACTTTGGGGAGACATTTTCTCCTTTTGCGAGGCTTGAGTATGTCCGCTTACTACTCGCCATTGCATATCATCTGCACTTTTAGTTATATTAGATGGATGTCAAGAGTGCCTTCCTGAATGGCATTCTACAGGAGGAGGTTTACGTGGAACAACCAAAAGGGTTTGAAGACCCTAAACACCCAGAGCACGTCTACTATCTGAGGAAAACCTTGTATGGTTTGAAGCAAGCACCTCGTGCTTGGTATGAGAGGCTTACTTCCAATCTCTTAGCCCGTGGCTTAAAGAGAGGAGGAGTTGATATGACGTTGTTCGTCAGGAGAGATGACGGTGCTATTTTGGTTGCCCAGGTCTATGTGGATGACATAGTCTTTAGATCCACGTGCTCCCAGCATGCTCACCACATTGAGGAGGAGATAAAAAGTGAGTTGAGATGATCATGGTAGGTGAGCTTACTTTCTTCCTTGGTCTCTAGGTTCGTCAATTAGAGGATGGGATGTTCATCTACCAATCCAAGTATACTAGAGACCTAGTGAAGAAATTTGGTTTAGACTTCGCTAAGCATGCACGTACACCTATGAGTACTTCTATCAACTTTAGTAAGGACACTTTAGTCAAGGACGTAGAGCAAACCTTATATCGGAGTATGATAGGTAGTCTTCTCTATTTGACTGCTAGTCATCCCGACATAGCCTTTAGTGTTGGAGTCTGTCCACGATATCAGGCATCTCCGAAAGAGTCACACTTACTTGCTCTGAAACATATTATCAAATACGTGAGTGGGAGTCTCTCATACGGTATTTGGTATTCCTTTGATATCGATGACCGTTTGTCCGCCTATTTGGATGCCGATTGGGCCGGGGATGTAGATGGTTGTAGGAGAACTTCTGGTGGGTGTTTCTATTTTGGTTATGCTCTTGTCTCTTGGTTGAGCAAGAAGGAAAAATCCATCTCTTTGTCCACTGCGGATGCTAAGTACATCGCCGCCGGGAGATGTTGCACGTAACTCTTGTGGATGAAGCATATGCTAGAGGATTATGGGATTTCATAGGACACCATGACCATTTCCTGTGATAACACGAGTGCGATATACATATCTTTCAATCCAGTCCAGCATTCATACACAAAGCACATCAGGATACGTGAGCACTTTATACGTCAGTTAGTTGAGGAGAAAGTTGTATCCCTGAGTTTTATTCCCACCGACCATCAGTTAGCCGATATTTTCACGAAAACTTTAGATGCCCTTAGATTTGAGAGTCTTATGAAGTCTTTGGGGATTTGCACAGTTGACTGAGTTCATTCGTTAGGAGTATCCAATATTCATCGTGCACATATGTCAGGTTTGTATGCATTGATTTTCCTATCAAATTTGATCACACCCCTACATTTACGCTATCATCGACTTGGTTGTTTTATGTTCGTTCATGGTGTGATTTTTTATTTTTTGTGTTTAAAAAAAAAATCAAAAATTTCAAAAATAGTAGTTTATTCCTTGTGACACCCCGGCTTTGCTTGTTTGATTTATTATTCTCTTTTGTCTATTTGGGAACATCATAAAAAGGGGGAGATTTAAAGAATTATCATTTTATGGGGGATTTCTGAGTTGTTGAGATTTGATAAAGTATGCTTTCATTATAAATTGGTATCATTGTTTATCTCATTTCAAACTCGATACATCACTTGGTATTTTTCTTTGTCTCATGTGTGTAGGTACTTCTTTGATGATCTCTGAAATGCACACACTGATGAGAAAAGCATTGAGATTCCTGAAGAGTTGAAGAACAAATGATGAAGTCTTATTCATTTCCACCTTTTCAATTTTGGGTTCATGGAAGGGTAGATTTGTATAGGCAATTTAATATTTGATAATTCAGATTTTTTATGTTTGTACCGGCATAGACATATGGGAAGATTTGTAAGGACATTTTGTCCATTATTTATGTGTATGTCATAAGTCGTTACATCATTGAAGAAATTCAAGATCACATCGTCATCAATGGATCCGAATATCAAAGAATTCAAGGAATTC
This sequence comes from Sambucus nigra, assembly GCA_949130495.1. NCBI lineage: Eukaryota > Viridiplantae > Streptophyta > Magnoliopsida > Dipsacales > Adoxaceae > Sambucus > Sambucus nigra. The sequence goes on along the minus strand of OX422212.1, from coordinate 447,666,370 downwards.
AGTTTCTGGTCAGCCGGACCGATCCGCCTGTTTTTAAAAAGGGACCGGTTCGCCCCGGACCGATCCGCCCGTTTGGAAAAAGAACCGATCCACCTCAATCCGTACCGATCCGCTTATGCATCAAACGAGTAAACCCCAGATCGATTTCGAATCGAAGAAGCCCTGTTCAAAAAAGAATTAATCCGACCACGGACCGGTTGGGATCTGAAGCGGACCGATCCACCTGAGATAAAATCATGCAGATTGTGTTCAGATATTTTCGGCCTAGGTTTTCTTTTATAAACCAACATCGGGGATTTTTTTACTAAGGCTTACATAGACGATTTTCAGAATCCTATACTCTAAGTCTTCACCTTTGTGAGTCCCAAGACTCATGTTTCAATTCACACAACTTTTCAAACTCTTGTGAATCTGTTTGAAACCCAAGAACACAATCGTGTGTTTGTTCATACCCTTGTTGAGAAGACCGTTCTTCATCTTCATTGTTGCCCTCCTAAAAAGGGAAAGTTCCATCCACCGACTACAGATCCGATGCCTGCGGGTAATTCTGTGTCACTGTATTTTCATTGTAATCCGAGAAATTGTATGTTACAATATTATAATGAAAATAAATGGTTTTGCCCCTTTGGGGGATTTTTCCTCACATGTGTTTGTTTGAATCTTCTTGCATGTTTTACATCTTATTCAATCACACCTACATGCATGTTTAGGGTTTAATTGGGTAAAACTGTGTTTAATTAAATAATTTCTTAATTTGAATTCCAACACACTCCTTCAAAATCCTCCAAATATTTGCATACTTTAACGGTATCCACACTGCCGTCAATACTACCATAGGCTCGGACCAATGTTTTGGTTCTTTCATCCTACGACACAGGACCCTTCTTGATTATTTTTCGGTCTTATATGAGTCCATGTTAACTTATTTTAACATTTTTCAAATGTCCAAATTATTTCACCTTTATCGACTGAATTCAAAGCTCTAGGATTTCAGCCACCTTATGTTACACTCTGAAAAACACTGTTTCTTGTCCTTTACACACTTGTATTGATTTTACCCCCAAAATCACCTCCATTTAGGATCATTTGTGTAAAACCTTTAAAAATAATTATTTCATAAAAATGTTCCACTTTACATAAAATTATCATTTCACATATTTGTTTCCAAACTTGTCTTCTCCTCCATTTTCTCAGAGTATTATTCCCTAAAAAACAACGTCAAGTTATGCATCCCAATTTCTATAATGTTTTTATACTTTATACTACTTTGGAGTGACACAATTCTCAAGTTGAAAATCTCTTTATTTCATTTCATTCTTTATCTGGGAAATCATGTCACATTTTAAAGACTAATTTTCAAGAAAACACCATATTTCCTTTATTTTCACATGTAGTCTTGAAAACCCAATGATCATATTTTCTACACTTATTCCAAACTTTAAGTAGAGAAATTTATATTTTCTTTTATTCATGTTAAAAAAATTTTAACCTTTTATTAAACTTGTGTATATTCCCATTCTCAAATTGTAACAAGTTCATGTACACGGGAATAGGAATTTCCAAGTCCAAAAATCCCATTAAATGGATTTAAGACAAGGTTCATAAAAGAAATTTCATAATATTTGGAAAAAGAAGCTTCTCAAGAGAAAATAAATTTGTGTTTCTTCAAAAATTGAATAAATGCCTATCATTAGAAAAACTTCAATTTTTACAAAACAACTTTGAGACATTTGTTCATAGATTATATTCAATAAGACAAATATTATATCAAATCCATAAGAAATAACCCTTTTTAATCATATATGCATTATAATCTGACGAACTCTAACTATGAGACCAAGTTTATGGAAAATAAAGTTTTTAAGCTAAAGAGTAGAGTTTCCCACCTCAAAAAAGATCCAACAATTGTAGGATGATTGTAGAAGAAGATGGCACCCTCCCACCTCATACTGTGGATTTAAATAGGTTTCCTAGCTCCAGTAAGTGTGCTTGGTTGGAGGGATGGTGTCCTAGGAAGGTGTATGGTGGTTGGTAGACGAGGGTTCCAAGATCCATAGAGAGGCAAAATTTGATTAGGTTGCTTAAATGAGACAAAACCCACTTTAAATACCCTTTATACCCTAAGGGTTTAATCCTACAATGGACCTAAACCCAACCCTTTAATCCATTCGTGCATCAAGCCTTTAACCACATTTTGATCTAAGACGCTGAGATCTCGACAACTTATGTAATCCGACGATCCACATCATGACAACATAATAAAATGTGAAATTTTTTTTTATTTCATTTGTTCGTTCAAACGACTTTGGACCTAATTCAAATGAGATTCCCTCTCATTATAATAAGAGCTCTAACGAGAGTTAAACATAGGCTATAAATGGGTCAAACACCATCTTGTTCGAACAGGAAGATACTCCTCGTTCAAACAACAATGTACCTCATACAAATGAGGGAATTCCAATGAGATTCTAGAGAATGATAGACATGTTCAGTTCCTCGTAGTTATATGGTCATTTGAATGATAGTCCTTTCCTCGTTTGAACGATTTCGTCACTCATAAGAAAGACAACAATAATTTTCAAAAATATCTTTGAGCCATACCAATCAAGTTTAAGTGAACCAAGGCCACTACATGACCCTAATTTCACCTAAGATCCATCTTACCAATTCCAAAGTCCAAATGGGTCATACTAAGTGACTAAATCACATTGGTATGATAAAAATTACGGGGGCGGGTGTTACAATACGACTCCTACTATCACTCTTGACGTTGATCTTACCAATGCTTCTATTGTTATCCCAGATGTCGTGGATATTAAAATGGTAAAGGTTGGGACTTATAACGCTCCCTCTCCTAAGACATCTTCTATTTATTTTTATAATGATGTTTTGGTGTCTAGTCTTCTAACTTCTTTATAAATCGTATATAATTTGTGATGAAATTTTTTAAGCTTCTTCTTTTTGTTGCGATAATACAATGCTCTCTTATATTTAGTTAAAGTTAGTCTTATACGATCTTTGTAGCATATTGCTTTTGTTTGCAATGTAACATATCATTTTTATTTACGATGTCAACTTACTAACTGCTTTAATGTTTTGAATAGGCCTGCCAATAGTTTAGTCTTACGATCATATGGTTTGTTTTTATCCAACTTTCTCTGCCTTATTAGCTAACTTATTTTGGGGGAACCTCAGGTATCTTGACCAAGGTTCTACCAGTGTTTGTTCAATCTTACTAATCTTATGAATTTAGCCCTTCGTTCTGACTATGTGTCAACACTGATTACCTCAGTCAATAAAAAATTATTGGGAGTTATCTTTGCATTGGGTTATGGTAAGATCTGATCATCCATAAAGCATGTATTCCCTTTACATGGTAAGACTTCTTATTTGAGATATGTCCTAAGCCGAGACCATACATGAAGTAGAACTTTTTATTCGTGACTTTTTGGTAAATAAAGGCATGCATGAAGTTTGTTTTTTATGTAATATTGATTACTTTTGTTCATAATCTATCTTACGTCAAGACTATAGGAAGTTAGTGTGCAATGATGATTGTTGTTGGGGATATGTACATATTCTATTTTCATAAAATAAAGGAGCGATGGTATCATAAAAGTGGAATGTAACATTTATTCATAGTAAATAGACATTACATATTGTAGAATAAACTTTGATTACTTCAAAGATAGTACTTTTGTAAGCTCTTGACATTCTATGGAATTTTCAACTCCTCTCCTTCAAAGGTTTCAATCTGGTCGGTTCCTGGCCTGACGATGTTGAATATATTATAAGTATCGTTCCAATTGGTTTCCTTTTTGGATAAACCATTTTCAGGACAAAATTGCCTCTTAAACTACTCGATTTCACCTTTCAATTGTAAAATCGACCAGTTCTTTGCTAGTGAAAAGGATGATAGCTTTTCTGAATCAATGCTCTGATACCAATTTGAGAAGGCTATAGGACCCCAATTTTTAAATTCTTATACTTCAAAAAGTAATAATTTCCGTTTTAGATGCGGAAGCGTGAGATGGTGGTTCAAATTCAAACAAATTAACAAATTTTAATTTCTTTTCAAATTAAAATTAAACCAAGTGAAATAAGATGAAATACACACACAATTTGATTTCACTTAAACACAATTAATTAACTCAATTCCTACAAATTTGCCTAAGTCATATTTCTCAATTTTACCAAATTAGGCCAAACAAATTTTAACAAATTAAATTAATGACTTGAATTAACTACACATTACCCAATATTTAATTAGAACCAAAATAAACAAGTAGTGATTAAACCAAATCTTATCTTTTTTACCAAAGCATTCATTATAGGTGATTTTGCAAGATAAAACAAACAATGAATCACTACGCCGCAGTGTACGAGGAAAAACCCACAACGGGAAAAGACCTCAGACGACCCTAGCCGTAAGTACACTAAGTATGGATTTACGAATTACAAGACAGATGACTTACTTCCTCGAATCGACCCCTTGACGCGTCTTCCTATATGCACCTCCACCTAGTAGACAACCCCGGAGCTCCACCGGAATCTTAGAATCACTAATGAGACAATAGGTACACCGTCAACCACACATGGTGACTTTCACCATGTGAGAATGCTGAAGAAAAACAAACTTCTTCTTCTTTGAGGGATTTAGAAGTAAACCCACACTTCTCTTCTTCAAGGTGTAGAGATAAACTGATGCCAAACACTCCAAGAAATGATATATATATCTTGAAAAATTAGATACTCAAAACATGAACATTTTCTTTGAAGAATTTGCTCTCAAAACTCTATCTAGGAGATGGAGGATAGTGAAAAGGTTAAGTTAAAAAACTTGGTTCCAGTACTTAGATACTCAGGTAAAAAATTAGTGGAAAAATAAGTGGGAAAGTGGATAAAACTGCTCAAAACTACTAAAATAACTATTCCCGCCAAAACTCGTTTGAACGACATTTTCGTTCGAATGAAGTCTCATTCGAACGAGCCTTCTAACGAAGTTCTAGTGTATTAAAAGTTGAACTCATTATAAATCTCGTTGGAATTCTCGTTTGAACAGCCATCTTATTCGAACAAAAATTCGAACGATGTTCCAGTGGACAATATGGGAACTCGTTGGCAAACTGGTTCGAATGACATTCTCGTTTGAACGACAAACTCGTTCGAATGACAATTTCCAACTAACATCTAGAAAGTTGAAAATTTTGTTTTTAGCCTAGAAACTCTATATACTATATTTTAATGTTTTAATAAAATCTTTCTGAAATTAAACAACAGTTTAAAAATAAAGTACACCCATATAAATATTGTTCCAAGCTCCTATTTATATATTAAAATGCATTCATACCTTAGGAGCAATGGAACCATGTTGATGACTTAGAAATGAGGCACAATAAACATGGCTTGTTGATGAAGCTTTAAACTTGGCCTCTATGTATTCAACAAACACGTCATAGGCTTGAATGGATAAACTTGAACTATATCCTATGACTCAAATGTTTTTGTCCAGAATTGAGCCAAAACTACAAAGGACTCAATTGGAAATGTGTGTCCTTACATCTAGTAATATCTTACTCTAAGTGATGCATTTTATCTCACTTATTCCACAAGGTCAATATCTAATGTCCTCGTCAAGTCACATCGTGGTTAGTTAAAGTTGAGGAAATAGTGACTAGGTAGGCTAATTTCAATTGGTATCACTGCCTCTATACTAAAGGCTGACATGTAAGGAGTTTCACATGTTGTTATCCAAGGAGTCATCGTAAAATTAGTGAGGACACTCTGACACTCATTGATCCACTCCCCTTTCACATCATACAGTCTCTTATTCATTCCATCTTGTAAACTTTTATTAGTTACCTCAGTTCGACCATTGCACTACAGATAGTATGGCATATAATGGATCTTCTGTATCTTGGAGTGCGTAACACAATCCTCGAATTCTTGATTCTAAAACTCAATGCCATGATCAGTAATGAAAGTGTATGGAATTCCATATCGCTAGATAATATTATTATAGATAAATTGGAAGACCCTCTCAAATGGCATCTCTACAAGGGGCTCAACTTCCACCCATTTAGTGAAATAATCCATTACAACTACAATATACTTAAAACTTCCTTGGGTTTCTAGTAATTGGCCGACGTGATTTATCCTCCAAATTGTAAAAGGATAGGGTGAAGTGATCGATAAGAGTGAGTCTCCTAGAGTTCGATGGATTTTGGCATATTTTTGGCACTTAAGTCACTTCCTGACATAATCAATACAGTTCCCCTTCATGGTGGGCCAGTAGTAGCTCTGTGTAGCCACCTGTTTCGGTGTGATATTCCTACTGAATGTGCTCCAAAACATCGCTCATATACTTCCTTAATCAGATCATTCACTTTGGTTGGATGAACACATCACAACAATAAGAATATAAAAGATCCTTTGAACATAATGTCCCCTTCAAAGACATAACTTGTTTCCTTATAACGAAGATTTCATCCTTATTTGTGGTCAGATGGTATGATTCTAGTTTTGATATAAGCTCGTATAGAACCCATCCACTACAGTCTGAGGTTTATATCCATAATATTTTTCACTTATTCATCATTGTTGTAATGCGTGAGAATATCCACAGGGATAGTTTTTCATAATTTCGTTCTTTTAACTGACACTAATGAAAGAAGGTCATCTACTTGAGCATATTCAATTCCGGTGATTCTGAGCATCCTGACCTCTAGAAATTTTACTATCCACCTTTTGGTCTCGGCTAGTTACTTTATATTAGACTCCTCTCTTGTCTCCTATTAATAACCAATTATGAATAATTGTGAGCTAAAATCTTCTCGTCCCCTAGTGATGAAGATAGCCTAAATCCTGCTATGAGAACCTCATATTCTAAGTTATTGTTAAAGGCTTCAAATTATAATTGAAGAGCATAAACATTTATCTCATCTAGTGTCATGATTATCATAATTGTTCCACTCATAATGGTGTAACAGGAGCCATGCACAAAGAGTTTTCATATAGGAAGCTCATGTTCGAACTCCCCCTCAATTATTTCTCCATGTATGAATAGTTTATTTGCTCGATATAGGTCACGATCAAGTTATTCTTTCCTAGACCAAGATTATGGGAAGTTTTTACTCTCTTCAGATAATCGAGTGGTCAAGCTTTCTCCCGTATGAGTCTATTCACTGAGCTAAATTAGTTATCTCTCTTCTCAAAAGGTTTGTTCGATTCATTAGTGGTTAATATATCTTCCGTAAAATATATTTTTCCATGATGACTGAACTATTTTGTAAAGAAATGTGCTCGACGGGTTATTCCTCATAGGTGAATTCAGTAATAAAATCTGCATAGCTTAGCCTATCATCTATGTCCTTGGTTCATATTGAATATCATGTTTTATAAGCTCCACTGCCCAAGCCATCAATCTACCTTATTTCTCAAGATTATGAAGGGGTTGAAATAGATAAAGGTATATGTAGATGCCGATTGTGTGGGCTTGAAAACAAGTCTTCATTCTCCTAGATGCTTCAATTATCACGAGAGGTAATTTCCCCAATCTGGGATGTGGGATTTTTTCTCCTCAGTATTCTTTTCTAGTGTAGTAAATAGGTCTTTGTACTCCTTCTTACTATTTTATCCAATCCAAGTTTCTCGTAGATTATGATACGTCTAAATAGAGATAGAGCTTCTCTAAAAAAATTGTCCTTCATAGTATGGGTGCAGATCTAAAATATTCCTTGAACTCCAGGAATACGATTCATATTCATCATTCCATTGGAAATTTTTTCTTAACACTTTAAATAAAGGAATATATTTATCACTGTCTTTAGAAATGAACCTATTAAGTGTTGCCACATGTCCCATCAGTCTCAGAACTTCCTTCATGGTTATTGGGGATTTCATATTGATCAATGCTTGGAACTTCTAATGATTGTCCTCGATTCCTCTATAGTTGATGATGAAGCCTAGGAACATACCTTCATTTACCATGAAGACACACTTCGTCGCATGCTTCTCCAACTAATCGAAGGTTTACTGCAAGTCTATGATGTGGTCAGCTGCCTTTTTACTCCTCCTGAGCATGTCATCAACATAAACCTCCATATTCTTTCATAAACCTCCATATTCTTTCTGATCTACTATTCATGCCCTTTGTTCACCATCATATGATAGGTTGCCCCGATATTTTTGAGTCTAGAAGGCATGATGTTATTGTAATAAGTAACCCTAATGCTGATGAATAATGTTTTCTCCTAGTCCTCTGGCTTTAATTTGATCTCATTATAATCAATATAAGGATCCATGAATCGAGGTGGAATCGACTAATTGGTTAAACCAGTGTAGTGGGTAATTATTTTTTGGACCAGCTTTGTTCAAGTAAGTGAAATTAACACACATTTCCAACTTGTTATTCTTTTTTCAAGCCACTATCACTTTAAAGAGACACTTTCGATATTTGACATCTTTAATGGAATTTTCCTTTTATAATTTCTACACGTACTCGTGCAAAAACATATTATTTTCCTCATTGAAAACTCATCAATTATGTTTGATGAGTTTTGCTCCTTTCCATAACTCAAATCATGACATTTAAAACCTGGATCAATTTTAAGCAAGTGTTTGTGACTCCAAACAAACACGCTTTTTCATTATCTGAGAAATTTACCAAATTTTTCTTAAGTTTGAGTCCCAGAGATGAGACGATCTGAACAATCTTGTCCGGTTACCAATCATCAAGAACAATGAAATTGATATCTTCAACTACCTACCCTTGAATTAATGTAACGCTCTCCCTCGTGATTTTGATCATACCTATGTAATTCGATGACTTTATATAATCCAATTAAGGTGACTTTGTAAGATGATTTTTGGGTCAAGTTTTGATGATATAGTGGCCTTCGTACACTTGGTTGTATTTTGAACGATGTTAAATTAGATTTTGGAAAATTAGGGTCGTTCGAACGGCATACAGAGTCATTCAAATGAGATTCACATCTCGTTTGAATGGTCTCAAATGACCGTCTAATAGCCAACCTCTATTTGAAACCCACTTCATTAGAACCTCGCTCGAAGTACGTTCGAATGAGATATGGCTCCCATTAGAACAAGATAGTTTCGTCTGACTAAAATGGTTGTTCTGGTTCGATCGAGTTGGTAAAAATCAGTCTCTCCAGATTTGGAAAGTGCGGTTAAATTCCTGACTATTGGATTAAGACATGTGTTAAGTTACCATAATAGAAGATCAACTAAGGGCATGTGTTCTTTGACATTTTAGATATTTAACACCAAGGGTTTTAGGGTATGTAAGTGATGTTTGGTTCATTTTAACCCATTTCAAATTAGATTTTATCTCTCTAGCTCTTGACAGCTCTTCCAATATAAACCACCTTCTGTCACCCTTAAATCACAACCCCTAAACCCTAAACCACCATACTTTAAAAAAATTTCCACGATATTTAAGCCCATAAAACCAATCTACAATAATTGTTATGGAAGATACAAATTCATGGAGATATTATTGGGGGGTTAAGAACAAAAGTATAAGAAATTATCGAGTTTAAAGGGGGTTAACATGGAGCTTTCAAGGAGAAAGCATAATGTATCTATACAACCTCTTTAAGGACACCTTATGAGGTGGGATGTTGCCATATTATTCTACATTCATTCAACCATTTTTGGAGCATTATTAAAGTGGTAAACTCTACTCTTTTGTGCTATTTCTTCTATGCTCCCACTGCCAATGATGGTGCTTCCAATTTTTGTATGGGTAAGGATACACCCTTGGAATTACCTGCACGTATCTTGGTGATTCTTTCCTTTTTTTTACTATGAATCCCAACGATCAGCCCCATAGGTATTTAATCAACATTTCCATATACTTGGCCACGAGGTTCAAGCTTCCTCTAGCTGTCATGGCTTTAAAGTTCCTCTGCACCTAGTTAGACATGACTGATCTTAACATGGTATGCTCTCTGGCCCATTATAAACCAATTCATTTTTCTGATCTCGATATTCTTGGGGATTTCTTTACACCCGTTATCCAGAAGTAGTTGGGGCCGAAGTGGTGCTTCCACATCATCCCACTCGTAAGCCCCATCGCCTACTACATTATAATCGGAAACATGGTTTTAAAGAGATTATGCCTATCTTTGACAAACCTAGTTGCTTCATCATGAGTCCCTATAATGAGGACATTTTTGTTCACACTTGGCCTTTTTTCTTGCATGAATCTAGGAGAGTTAAAGAACTTACTGAGGAGGTTGTTGCTGAGAATCCTTCCTTTACCGTGGAACATTTCTTGACTCCTGGTTTCTTGCCTTCCCACGCGAAGTAGGGTTATTCCTCTCAACCATATAATCTTGATCGTTGCTCTCAGCAGTTTGGTTATGGCCAAATAGACCCCTCCTCAGTTTTTTAAGCATCTCTCCCCACGACCACTAAACCTTGAAGCATGTTCCTATTACACCATCTCTGCCATTTTATCCATGTGCTCCCAACTCAGTAGTTAAGTAACTATTCCAATCCTTACGATGAAGGGCGATGTATCTTCTCAGTTCGCAGTGAAATATTAGCCAACTCAGTTAGCTAAAATTAAAGAATTTATTTTGAGTTCCCCCATCTATCCAGCAGTTCTTGTAACTACACAAGTCTCTGATTGAGTCTTAATGTAGTGGTGGCTCAATTCCGGGCAAAAACATTTTAGTCATAGTATAGTGTTCAAGTGTATCCATCCAAGCCTATGACGTGTTAGTTGAATACATAACGACCAAGATTATAAAGTTTCACCATATGTCGGGTTTAGTGTGCCTCATTTCTACGTCAACATCATTGGTTCCAATTCTTCTAAGGTATGAATGCATTATATATATATATATATATATATATATATATATATATAATAAAGGAGGAGGGCTTTTTTTGTCTAGGGCAACTGATGGCTGAGATTAAATCTTGGAAAATTTGGTCTTTATCAACTACCGGTTATGATTTAACCAACTAATAAGGGGCGAGTTTTGGTCTGGCGTAAAGAGCACATGGCTCAAAAAAATGTTTAGGTACTCAACTGAGAACAAGGCTCGAGAAAAATCTCTCTCTATCCATCACTCATTTCATGTCATTTTCATGTGAATATCGCAGATATCACAATAGAAGTGTTGAGGTACTCCAAGAAAAATCTCACAGATTCCACCGCTCAAAACCATAGACAGCAGTTTTTGCAAATTTTTGGGCTACATCAGTTTTCTGCTTATTGGGATTCATCTCCGTTCTGGGGTTTTCTGCTTTTTTGGGCTACATAATTTTTTGCAAAACTCGTTCTATCCACCACTCATTCTAATGTTCTTTACAAACCCAATTTTGAAAAGAAATGGTTCAAGAGACAAAAACCGTTTTGAAAAAAAGTTTTCCTCATTAAGGTCCCATCGCGGAAGCCTACGAAGAGCTCTATGGCCCGGCGTACAGTTGCGTGAGCATTCTGGGTACAAACGCGTTGTAAGGGTTTTTTAGCCTCTTTCATTTGTCTTATTTCTCTCAGACAGGGAAAGGTTCTTTACCCTCTCTCATTTGTGATATTTTTTTTTGCTTTTGCTTTTTAGATCCATCCGATTTAATATTTTTTTTTTAGATCTAACATCATGTATAATGTTTTATTCAGTTCATGAAGATCGACATCAGATAAGAGACTCCATTTATGAGCTCCTAAATTTTTTAGACTCCATTTATGCGCTCCTAAATTCCGACATCAGGTAGTAGGTTCCATCAGGTAGTAGACTCCATTTATGAGCTCCTAAATCTAAACTGGTGGGTATCATTCTCTGTACTAATGTTTAGTGAGCTTTGACTTTATTAGTTGCTATATCACTCTCTCTCCTCAAATCTCAAGTCTTTTCCTTTAGTTCACCTTCATATCTCAAGTCTTTATATACTGTTTTAAAATCACGAAGAACACCATCTGCTGGAAGGTCCGGTGGTGTCTCAGGTACTGTTTTAAAATCACACAACGCAGATGTATTGTTTTAAAATTTCCTTTCTCTTAACTATTTTTTGTAGGTCCGATGGTGATAAATCATGGAAAATCCAATTTCTCGATCTATTTTGATTTGGTGCTGTGAGGTTTCTTCCTCCGGTTCTTCTTCGATCTCTTTTAAACCGGGTCAAATCCATTAACTTCTCAACCCAGACTCATTACAGACGGACACCACCAACTTCTGAAACCGTTATCTATGGTGAGGTAACTCTGGATCTCCGGTTTTTGTACCAGGCGTACCTGCTTTTTTACAAATTTTTTGGTGCCAGTCAGGCACACACAGTTTATATGCTGATCGCAGTTCTACTGCCTTATGTCTACGAGTGTGAGGTTTGGCTAAAGAATAAAGAAGGTGAGTTTTTTTTTTATAGTTCTGTGTTATCTTTTTTTGGCGCTTGGGGAGTTTTTTTGGGTTTTCACTGATGCAGTTGCTAGATTTGGTCTTCGTAGTTGTTTGAAAATGTCATTTCTTGATATTTAAGTTTATTACTCAGTAGTATAATTTGTCAATCATACAACCTCTTCTTTTAAAATTGATTCTACAATATTTTCGATTGGCTTCTATTCAGTTGATATTCAAGCTTTATTTGGAAATGGTTCCACACATAAATTTTAGAATCTGTTTGATGATGTTCTAGATTTTAGATTTTGGATTTCTACTTTTTACATTTTTTACATTTCATTTTCTTTAGTTATATTTTAAGACCCAAACACAACAAAAAACTGTGATTAACATCCATAAACAGATTTAAGACCCAAAGATGTATGTATGATATTAAAGTAAATGGAAGGCACCCTATGCGTATCCTTTTTGTCATGTGTTCTTGCCTTCAAATGTATTATAGATTTGACACAGATTAAACTTTTTTTTCCTAACAGTGAACTTGCAACTCATTCCAAAATCACTGATATGGAGTCATTGAAAATTTGTACCTACTAAGTTTTTTCTACATGATTGTTTTTTATTGACAGTTCATATTCAATTGAATTTGAATCAATAGCCATCTTGAAATTTGTTATCATATTTATGCAATAAATGATATCTTTTAATACTTTTCAAAATAATACTTTTTCTTAAAACTCTTTACTAAAATATATTCTCAAAAGCTCCTCTCCCATTTTAATTACCAATTTTCAGAAATTTGAAATTTTTGCTAGACTATTTTATTTTTATTTTTTTCAACATATTTTTTTATGGCAGATTTGCTTACATGTACATATTATTTTGAAGTTACACATATAAGAGGTTTTTAAAGTTTTTGAGTAAAATCATATTTTCTTTGATTTCCATTTGGGGATGGGTATTAGAATTGCATTGACCATTATTGGTGTGCAACTACCCCACCTTGAGCAATTTCGATATGTTAATTTAAAAAAATGTTTGGACTGTAGTGACATCTATTAGACTTAAAAAGTCTACTTTATCCTAACGTCTAGACATCAGAAATGTTTTTAAACATACTTTTAAGCACGAAAAATCCCATGGCTTGAAATGCTGCTGTGATGCTATTAATTCATACAATCAATAGGTGGCTAAAAGTGAAGTCTAAAATGTCATAGCCTCCAATCAATCAATTCGGACACATCAAGATAGCTAGGTACAAGCTATTAAATGTCTAATGGTTTAAGGAAGTAAACCTATAACAATATTAAGCTACTATTTCTAACAAAAGTAAACAGGTAAGTTATGGTGGAAAGCTAAGTGGTTAACTTAAGTCACACTAAGTGCCAAAACCAACATAGAATACTAACGAAAGCCAACAGTTAATAGATTCATAAAGATCCTATTCAGTCAAATAATAAACATGTAAGGTATACCTGGTAACTAATCAAACTAAGGTACCCACACTGATATACCGGATCTAACAGGTACAGTAGGTAATAGATGGATGGAGCTTATAGATGTAACTTCGGTCAACATCAAAGAATGCCTAAATTTCAGAGAACTAAGGCATAAGGATGAAAACAAACATAAAATAAAAATTGAACCTAAACCAAGTTAATAATAGGTAAATGAATTTAAAATAATCAATAGGAAATTGTGTTTTAAAAAAATTCATTTAAAAAATATGAATATATTTTCAAACAAAAATTATATCAATTTTATTTTAAAAATTATTTTTAACAAAAATAATCTAATTTTACTTTTAGAAATTATTTAGGCAAAAAATAAATATATATAAATGACGAAATGCATGAGTGCCTAATGTGTTAACTGCACATGTGTAATATGCATCCACTTCATGTTATACCTTTACTCGGATATGAGCTTTAAGCGAGTTGAGCCATCTTGGGAAGTTAAGTAGCATTTTTACCGTGCAATCGGCACGGGCAATCGTGACATGTAACGTCGTTACTAAATATGATGAAATTCAATCAGTGCGGGTACCCTCTAATTGGGAGAAAATTTATCATCGTTCCATCGGCACGGGTACACCCTAATGATTGGTCGCTAATAGAAACGCACCGGGATAAAATTATGAGTGTGCCATTGGCACCGGCAAAAATTTATCACGGGAAAAACTTATTGCCGTGCCATCGGCACGGGTACACCCTAGTATATATACATATGAGCTTTGGAGATTTATTGGGTGTATTTTGTAAAGTTTTCAAAAATAGTCTTAAAAACTTTGTTTTACTCAAAAAATATTTTTTAGAACTTTTCATAAAAAGTTTTGGACTTAAAATGAATATTGTTTTTTTTGACACGTCATTCGAACGAATAGGAATATCGTTCAAACGAGATTTCCATGTCGTTTGAAAGAACTGGAATCTCGTTCGAACGAGATTTCCAGGTCTTTCGAACGAGACTTCTAACGAGATTCTCTTTTTTCGCACTGGAACATCGTTAGTAAAGTCATTCCAACGAGTTTGGCGGTAACAATTTTTTTGACGTTTCTAGTGGTTTTCACCATGTTCCCACTACCTTTTCCCCACTACTTTTTGACAGGATTATCAAGTGCGGAAACTAACTTTTTCAACTTAACCTTTTCACATTCTAAGAGGCTTTAGAGAGCAAATTCTTTCAAGAAAAATTTCCATGTTTTTTGTTTGATTTTTATGGATTAAATGCACCAAAAAAACATACACACCCATTTGTTTTGTTTATTCCAAGTTCTTTAATCTATTTCCTTGCTTGGAGTGTTTGGAACCGGGTTTATCTCTACACCTCAAAGAAGAGAAGTTTGGGTATACTTCTACATCCCACAAAGAACAAGTTTGTTTGCCGTGATATACCCACTTGGAGAAAGGCTCCTTGTTCGGGTGGCAGTGACCAGAAAAAGTTTGATCGATTGATTCCGAGACCGCGGTGGACCTCCGTGGTTATTCATTAGGCAGAGGTGTGTACAAGAAGAAGCGTCGGGGCTTGGACGGAGTCAATTCGGGTGTTGTAAGTCTTTTTGTCTTGTACTTGTAAAATCTTACTTAGTGGATTTGAAGTTAAGGTTGTCTGGGTTTTTTTCCCGTTGTGGGTTTTTCCTCGTACATCACAGCGTAGTGTGACTGATTTAGTTTCATCTTGTAAATAAACTAAGAATGCATGCTTAGGCTAATTCAAGATAAAAGTTGGTTTAATTGTCACACTTATTTAAATTGGCGCTTAATTAAATTTGGGTACAAATTCATTTAATTCAAGTCATTAATTTTATTGAATAAAATTTGGTTTGGCCTAATTTGCAAAAATGGATTAATTATTTGTGTCGGGAAAATTTCTAGGGCTTGGGTTGAATTCATTTGTTTTAAGTGAAAAATGTATTTCTTGTTTAATTTGATTTCACTTTGAGTTTAGTTTGTTTTTAATTTAAAAGAAATTAAAATTTGGTTTATGTAGTTGTTTAGTTGAACCATCTTTATTCCGCATCTTAAAAGGAAATTGAATTTTTATTTGAAAGATTTTAAAAAATGGGGGGCTCTACATTCCCAACAAGCGGTATTAGAGTCGAAGCGCTAATTTATTGCGATAAGGTCCTTTTATATATTTTTGGTTAAAAATGGAATTTTTCCCATTTTATAAATTTCCTATTTTTGATGGTTCTAATTACGTGTATTGGAAAGCGCATATAAATCGGCACTAAAATCTATCGACGAGAGGGTTTGGATGTTAGTTGTTAACGGGTGGTCTCCACCTAAATATTTTTGTTTGCATACTTTAGCTTTTGTACTTCAAGCTAAATTATCATGCTATTTGTATGCTTCTTTATCATTTTATAGTCATTGCTTTATCACATATCACATGCTAGAATTATGATGTTTGTTTATCTTTTGTATTATAGTTCTTTCATTTTAGTTTGCATTAAATGAAAAATACAAAAAGATTTTTGTTTATCATTTTTGTTTCATTTTTTTGTAATTTAGGCTTAATGAAAAATACAAATGATTTTTGTTTGCCTTTTGGAGTAAATGTTTTTGTTTGTTTTGTTGAAAAATGTCAAAAACTCAAAAAGATTTTTGTTTTCTGTGTTTTTTAGTTTGACACACTATATGTGGCATATACTTGTGTTTTGAATCCCTTCTTTTCGCTTCCATGTGCCTAGAACTTTTGGTTTAGATTGGCAATCCATAAAATGTTATTTACCATGCTTACATGGAGTAGTTGGCTTTTGTGTTGTTATAATGGATTTTATTTTTACATGCCTCAATCCATACATGCACGAGCTCACTTTAAATTTTAATTTCATATGTATATTTGAGCTTTGTGAGGTCTTCTCCTACCAATCTAGTCATCTACATATTATATGATCTAGGAGGACTAGTGCATCTTAAAATCCGTTGCACGTGAGATTTGTGTGATATGTAAAAATGATGTACATAAATGTTCACAGGGAAGGGCTCCGAAAGGAAAAATCTTCCTTTGCGAGTAAGCCACTGTTTGCTTGGACCTAAAAGAAATACGTGGTCCAAAGGCCTAAAAGAATAATTGCATTAAAAGAAAATATTTGTCAAGGCCTATTTTGTTTAGTTGAATTATTCATTCAAAGGATGAAAATATATATGCTTATTTTGAGGGAGTTTGGATGGTATATCAACGGTTTGCACAATTTCCATTTATCCTAGTTGTACTTTCAATGTCATGACTCTATTGGTTTGTAGAATCATCAAAATTCTAGGGTTGTATGCATTGTGTATGTTTGGTCATTGAGTTCAATTTATACTGTCACATGAGGTTATATTCAAATGTGATAAAGTTTGCAATCAAATGAGAACTCCGTGAACATGTTTTAAGTGATTGGGTCTGAATTTAATTGTTACTAGTTCACACTCCTATACTTTCGTTTCCATATGACACATTGTTTCCATACGAGTGTGAAAATCTTATTGTACTTTATGTCATGTGTGGTGTCTATACATATATATATGTGCATGTTCATTAGTGATAGTCATTATATCTTGATATATATGGTATTTTTTCTTTCTTTGCCTCGCTTTCTAGTCCATCTATGCATCTCATTCATAATTGAAATCTATCGTCTTGCATATTGTTGTTGATAACACAAGCTTAGTATCTTATGTATCACATTGGTATCATTTTGTTGCCCATATGCTTTCATTCTCTTATCACTCTAAGCTTCATGTTTAAATTAGTTTTTATCCTTTGTTTATTCCTGAACAAAAAGGGGGAGAATGATAGGGGGAGAAATGGTATCTAATCCTATTGTAATCGTATCTTTGTTTAGGAGATATATCATAGGGGGAGACGTCTTTCTAAATAGGTCATTCGTTTGATAAAAGGGAGAATTAATTTAAAGGGATTATTTATTTTACATGCATTTAATATTCTTGATATTCTCGATATTTTTACATGTATTTAATATTGTTGATATTCCCTTTGTGTTTGATAGTTTGCTTAAGTGTGTAGGAATCCTTATAAATGGCAACTTACATCGGCAAAGATATTGAGGCAAAGATATTGATCCTTGGGTTTTTGAGTCAAGATATGTAATTTTTATTTTGGGTGGTATATTTTTTAAGTCTAGTAGAGCTTGACGTCCCTTTTAAGATTTTTGTTTGGTTTTTTGTCCCAGAATAGCCAAAGGGGGAGATTTGTAAGGACACAAGTCTCCGATTGAGTCTGAATGTAGTGTTAGCTCAATTCCGGACAAAAACATTTGAGTCATAGGATAGTGTTCAAGTGTATCCATCCAAGCCTATGACATTTTAGTTGAAGACATAACGACCAAAACTATAAAGCTTCATCATATGCCAGCTTTAGTGTGCCTCGTTTCTACGTCAACAACATTGGTTCCAATACTCCTAAGGTATGAATGCATTTTATATGTATATATATATAGGAGCTTTGGAAATTTATTGGGTGTATTTTACAAAGTTTTTATAAAATAGTTTTAACGACATTGTTTTACTCAGAAAATATTTTTTTAGAACTTTTCATAAAAAGTTTTGGACTTAAAATGAATATTGTTTTTATACACATAGTTCGAACGAATAGGAATATCGTTCAAATGAGATTCCCATGTCGTTTGAACGAGCTGGAAACTCGTTCAAACGAGATTTCTAGGTTTTTCGAATGAGACTTATAATGAGATTCTCTTTTTTCGCAGTGGAACATCGTTAGTAAAGTCATTCCAATGAGTTTGGTGGTAACAGTTTTTTTGACGTTTTTAGTAGTTTTCCCCATTTTCCCACTACCTTTTCCCCACTACTTTTTGACAGGATTATCAAGTGCGGAAACCAACTTTTTCAACTTAAACTTTTCAAATTCTAAGAGACTTTAGAGAGCAAATTCTTTCAAGAAAAAATTCCATGTTTTGTGTTTGATTTTTATGGATTAAATGCACCAAAAACACATATACACCCATTTATTTTGTTTATTCCAAGTTCCTTAATATATATCCTTGCTTGGAGTGTTCGGCACTGGGTTTATCTCTACACCTCAAATAAGATAAGTTTGGTTTTACTTCTACATCCCACAAAGAAGAAGTTTGTTTTTGTGATATACCAACTTGGAGAAAGGCTCCTTGTTCGGGTGGCGGTGACCAAAAAAAGTCCAATCGATGGATTTTGAGACCACGGTGGACCTCCATGGTTATTCTCTAGGCAGAGGTGTGTACAAGAAGAAGTGTCGCGGCTTGGACGGAGCCAATTCGGGTGTTGTAAGTCTTTTTGTCTCGTACTTGAATAAAATTTGGTTTGGCCTAATTTGCAAAAATGGATTAATTATTTGTGAAAGGAAAATTTCTAGGACGGGTTGAATTAATTAGTTTTAAGTGAAAAATGTATTTCTTGTTTAATTTAATTTCACTTTAAGTTTAGTTTGTTTTTAATTTGAAAGAAATTAAAAGTTGGTTTATGTTGTTATTTTGTTGAACCATCCTTATTTCTCATCTTAAAAGGAAATTGAATTTTTATCTGAAAGATTTTAAAAAATTGGGGGGGGGGGGGGGGGGGGGGGTCTACATTCCCAACAGTTCTTACTTTCCCAGTCTTAGAGTTGGGCCTTAAAGGCAATTCCATGCTAGTTATTGACTTTCCTCATACCGACACCCCCAAAGGTCCCCCCAGCGAGCGACCTCCATATTTCCCCTCCATCGTTACTATTTCCCAATGGGACAAGAAAGATCCTATGCCAAAACATCCTGGACGAGGGTCCTTCTCAACCCCCCTTAAAAAATAAAGCCATTAAAGATTAGGAATTTATCAAAGTCCAAGTCTAAATCCCAAACATTCATTTATGCTTTCCCTATTGCCCCCGTTCCACTTAAAGATTTTGTGAAAATTCAGGAGGAAAGTCGAGCAAATAGTCCAACAACTTCAAGCACTGTTTTAATAAAAAAAAATAGTTTTCCCCCTTCATCAATTTTTCCATCAATCCTCGTGGTTCCCACAAAGGAGGTCACCGTTCGGTGCAAGAGATCTCAGATAATTGTTGGCGCTAGTGCTCCTTTTGGGAGGAAGAAAACATTGGGCACCAAGACATAGATTACTCGAGTTAATTTTATTGAACCCATAGCTCGTCCTTCGAGCCCTAGGACCTCTCCACTTTCATCAAGTGTTGGGCCCATTGAGATTGAGGACATCCCTGAAGATGGCCGTGAACCAGTTGGAGCTTCTTCTAAAATACCATAATCTATTTCTTTCCATTCGTTCGATCTGCCCAGTCGTCTCCAGAGCAAGAGGTAACTTACTTATTTATAGTTTCTATGCAAGTATTTCAAAACTTAGCAAAAAAAAGTAAAAGTCATTATCTTTGCAAGAATGTCAGTTGGGTGGCATTTCTCATCCTTCTTCTCCTCTTGTAATTTTCTTCATGGGGTGACTGTTTAGTTTTTTAAGACCTTTTCACCTCCTCCTTGTTCTCACATTATGGAGCTTACACACTCAGGCGTTCTCAATCTTAGTGTGTGAACGAGTCTACTAGGAGAACTGTTGCATTTGCTAAGATCGATGAACTTGCATTTGCTGAAACCGTTGGAGCCTTCCCTTAGTTAAAGGAGACTCCCTTGGTTTCTTTTGAGGTATCCCCTTTCCCTATGCTTCCTTTAGACGAGGTTCCAGCCACTACAATCCCTCCAAAGGTAATGTTTTTTTTCTCTTTTAACTATGTTTTTTTCTGATTTGACTTGAATTCTAAGTGTTTTGTTGTATTCCGGGTCGTTGTTTCTTCCTTAGCTAAAGCCCTTTCTATATCATTATTTCACTTCCCTATGGCGAGGTCTATCTCTGGATTTTCAACTTTTTTTGCAATTATTGACGCAAGATCATTCTTCTTCATTTTCCCCTCTTTTATTAAGTGATTTTGTTATTTAACACTTTGGTGTTATATGCAACTTTCTCTGCGGGTTTTTTCCCCTCCCGTCCTGAGGTTCCACGGGGTCCCGAAGCTAAATTTGGTTTATCTTCTCATCCATAGGTTCCTTTGGCCTCTATGGTGGTTGATATCACTAAGGCTTAAGTGACTTCTTTGGAGCCCTCCCCTATTCTGGCAACTGTGGTTGAGGCTTAAGGTTCATCTAGAGATCTTAGGGGTTGATATCACCATGGTTGATATCACTGAGGCTTAAGGTTCATCTAGAGCTCTTAGGGGTACTAAGGTTATCGCTACTCCATCAGCTCTCCATATTATTGAGGTAACTTCTTCCTTCTCATTCTTATGCATAAGTCTTATGATTATGCCTCTTAAAACGAAGACTAAGAAGGAAAAATATAACTCCTTAACAATGAAAAGCCCTTGTTAAGGTTTTTAAGAAACTCACACCTATGAGGTGACTTAATAGTGAAAACGCACTTTTTAAGATTTTTTCCACAAACTCACACATATGAGGTGACTTAACAATAAAAACACACGTGTTATGGGCTCTTTCGCAAACACACACCTAAGAGGTATCTTAACAATTAAAACGCACTTGTTAAGGATTTTTTCAAACTCACACCTATGAGGTGACTTAACAATGAAAACACACTTGTTAAGATTTTTCACAAACTCACACATATTTAGTGACTTGATAATAGAAACACACTCGTTAACGTTTTTTGTATACTCACATTTATGAGCCGACTTAACATTGAAAACACACTTGTTAAGTTTTTTCATGAACACATTCTTCAGAATCACCTTTCAAGTCACGAGGGAGCCCACACCTGCTAAAGGGAGAAACGAGCGTTGTCTTTTATCAGTTATCTCGCAACATCGAGACCAGCTTCATTGGAAGAGTCAAGTCACAATGATTGTTCAAGATGACAGTGAATCCGATTACGACGTTCCTCTACCTGACATGGACCCTCATGAATTATACCTTCAGGTGCTTCTATATTCAACTCAATTCTCTGCCTACCACTGATCTGTCATCAAAGAACTAGCCACTCATCACCCTGATACTTTTACTCCTGATTGCTTGCAATCAAACACGATAATGATGGGTTATAGGCTCCACAGTATGGAAAAAGTTATTACTAAGGTTGTCACTACTAAAACTTCAAGTCTCTTTAAGACCCTTAGTAATCAATACATAGGCAACTTGAGGGAGTCAGGAAAAGATGGCTTCTAATTTAGTTGTCCGATGAATCACCTGATGTTTTTAAAAACCACTCAGTTGGAGAGCCATAGATAGCTCCATTAAAAGCACGTGGAGGCCTAATAGGCTGAGGAAGACATATTAGTGGAGTTGGTGCCTCTGTTGGAAGTATCTAGACAAAAGGTTAAAGCAGCTAAAGAAACTTTGCTCAAGGTTATTGATGAACATGATGATCTAGTTATTCAATGCTCATAAGTCTAGACCAGGCTTGAAGTCTCTATCGCTGCTAAGCGGACATTCCTGGAAGTTACTTCGGGCTTGCCTATGGACTTCTTTTCCTTACCTGACCTTTGGTTTCTCTTAGGTTCAAATGTTTTTTATTGTAATTTTGTTTTTACTTTTCATATGTAATTACTGGGTGATAGTTCCCATACTTGTATCTTTTTTAGTACATGAATGAAAAAGAAATCTCTATTGCCATATCGTGCCTTTTCATTTGTTACAATTTTCTTATGTTCATTGCAAAGAACAAAATCTTACAATATTTTAATCAAATTCATTATCCTTTAACTCAAGAGGAGAAACACAATAAAATAAATATTCCATAATGGATTATAACAGGACTTTAATAGTTTAAAACAACTAAGTTTCTAAATGAGGTTACTTTCTTAAAAATGATAGACCATTACCAACTTATTGTTAATTTGAAAGGTCTCTCCTCTTCGATCATTAATATTGATTTGTAACCAGAATCGTGAGCCTCCTTATTAATGGAAGGTCCCTCCCAATTCACAGTAAATTTAATCAATAGGATCTATCAAATGTGCTTAAAAGATGCCTTCATAACTACCTCTCCTTCCACGAACTTCTTTTGTCCCACTAGGTTGTCATATGGCCTAGAGAGATGTTTCATCTACATTGGAAGTTCTGCATTGTGTTATCCCTATGCTTTTCTAGTGCTTCCAATTTTACTCTGAGGAATCATGCTAGTTTGCAAGTCTTATTGCGCTGATAGGACTTCCATCTCTACGGGTAAAATAGCTTTAGCTCCAAAGACTAGTGATAATGGTGTATACCCCGTTAGCTTTCTATTTGTTGTTCGATAGGCCCATAGGACTACTGGAATCATATCATCCCACATTATTGGGAAGTGTTCCATCATTTTGGTCAAAATGTTAACGAAGGTCTTGTTAGTTTCCTCTTATTAACCATTTTCCTTAGGGTATGCCATTGTTGAGGTGTGGGGATGATGGAGTATTTTTTTGTTAGCATCGTTACTTCTTTTATAAAAAATGGGGTTCCATTATTAGAGATAATGACCTTTGGAATCCTAAATCGGAAAATTATATACTCTCCATTGAAGTTTGCCACCACACCTCTTATTTCCCTCTTTGAAGGTATTGCCTCAGCCCACCTGGGTAGGTTTTGATGATGAGTATATAAACTTGTAGTATTTTGATGATGAGTATATAAACATATTTAGGTTAGGTTTTAATTAGTTTAAATATGAAATATAGAAAATATAAATTTCATCCTTTAAAGTGTGTTCATAACTGTGGAAAATGTGATAAGTGCATGCTTTCAAGACTATATGTGATGATAAGGGAAAATGGTGTTTTCCTTATAAAGTAGTGTTAAAAATTCCAAATGAGATCTTTAGTAAAGAAATTAATGAAATAAAGATATTTCAAACTTGATAAATATGCTACTCTAAAGTGATACATAAATATTAATGAGTTAAAAACATTTAAGAAGTTAGTGTGTGTAGCTTAAATAATATTATTGGAAAATAACACTTGTGAAAAGGGAAGAAAACACAAGTTTGGAACCAAATGAGTAAAATAGTAATTTTATGTAAAGTGGAACATTTTTATTAAATAAAAATGTCGTAAAAGGTGTTATACAAAATGGTCCTAAATGAATGTAATTTTTGGGATAAAAGCTATGCAAGTGTGTAAAAATACGAGAAATGGTGATTTTCAAAGGTAACGTAAGGTGGGGTGAAATCCCCGGGTTCTAGCTTTGCCGATAAAAGTGGAATAATGTGGACATTGTATAAATGTTAAAAATTTATTATAGACTCGGATGAGACCGGGAAACAATTAAGAAGGTCCAAGAGTCCTAGGGTCGAAGACCCAAAAACACAAGCTAGAGAATATGGTAGTATAGTTAGTGGTTTGGAGCCCATAAAAGTACACAGTTGTTTGGAGGATTTCAAGAATAGATAATGAGAAAAGTGGAATATGTGAAGAAATAGGTCGTGTGATGAATGTAAGAAAATACAACCTATCTTGAATGAAACTAATACATATTTCGATTGAAAGATAACGTGGACAAAAAATGTAAGAAATTGGCTAATGTCCATGAAATAGAAGGAATGGTAGAGTGAAGTGATAAAATTGGCAATTAAGCGACCTAACGAGGTTTAACCCATAATTAAAACAGGGGTCTGTTTATGAAAGGTTTTCAATGAAAAATAAGTATTTTCTAACACAGTGCGTATGTTGAAAGGTTATTTTCAAGGAAAACATTAAGGTGAATTTGATGCTAGTAAATGGGTAGTTTTAGTAAAAGAAGTGCTTTTAACCAAAAAAAGGGTATTTTGTTTAACGTATTTAGCCGAGTTCATTAAATCGATAAATAAATGTCTACTCAAGTAAAAAGGGGTTCTTTATAAGATTAAGGTTAATTAATCGGAACAAGTAATATTTTTGGAATAAAATGGTTTAATGCATTCATGTTTATCTCTCTCTCTCTCTCTCTCTCTATATATATATATATATATATATATATATATATATACGAATTAATTACGTGTGCACGTTGGTAAATGTGTTAGAGTCTCTTTTCTGTCGTTCGATTCTATATTGCGTTGTTGAATTTTTCCCACTGTGCATTCGACTAATTTCCTCTTCTTTATTACGAAAAGTTGTGTGCAATTTCGTATTTTGAAGGCATTACATAGGTAAGTATTCTTTTTATTTTACTTTATTATCTCTCTATTCTTTGATAACGAGGACGCTTTCCATGGGTCCCATACATAACTTGGTACGAATTGGAATCGCATGCTAAAAAAAGTGAAATGTAATTAAATAAAATTGAACTAGCAACATTATTTAGGTTGTATTATTGCACTTCACACCAAATGTCCTGGACAGGCCGAGTTAACTCATGGGTAAACAATAAATATGGGCCAGGGCGTTACAAATTGTATCAGAGCTCTAGGTTCAAGGTTCCTTTCGGGAGTGACGTTGTGAGGTCGCTAGTGGATCTTTGATATTGGTGTTGATTTCGGGTTGGTCAGCTAGGCTGGTGATGGCTTCAGTTCGTGTTCTTGACGGTGGAGTAAAGAAAATTCACACGACGAGCAATTCATTATCAAATAGCAAGTGGCTTAGTCAGTTGCCATTAATAGTTTTCATCGCTTTTGATATCGATGTGCTACTAATTTGTGAGTGTCTATGCAAGTCATTAGTAGCGACACCGCGATTTTTAGTGTGAGGTGCACTTGTGTCAACTTTTGGTGATGTGGGAAGCCTTTTAAGATTCCAATAAATAAAAATGCCATCCATTGTTTTAATGTGGAGGTTAGGTGATCATAGTGTCATGTCTAACCAATATTGATTTTGCAATAAGGACGCATTAGGTTCCTTAGTTAGGTACTTATGGGTAGTTAGTAATGAGGCTTTGATTAGGGGATATTAATCCTTGGGATAATGTCATGAAGTAAGCATTTAGCACATCGGTAGGCACGTAAACATGTGTTAGTCATTAATTGAGGATGTGTGCTTAGGCCTTATTTGATAGGATTCTCACATTATAGGTAAATCCCTCAGTAATAGTCGATTGAAAGTTGTATATTGTAATATATGATGAGATTTATGAGCCATTGGTTGTAACTATGTTATGTGTGCAACATTGATGAGTTGAAGTGTCATAGGAGGGAACCCTAGGTAGTCTTCTATATTGTGGTTTTAGAGAATATGCGCGACGTCGATAACGTGGATTTTAAGACTTATAGGATGTATACGACGTCATATATCCTTCCATAATCCAAGTAGTGTCAATATCTAGTTTGATCCATAGCATATGGTATCATCCATTTGGAAGGAAGTTTACGAACCTTTATTAGGTATCGATGAGAGAGTAATAGGTTAGAGCTATGCTCAAGTTTAAAAAAAAAAGGAAATAAGATTTTTATCTAAATATCGTAGCCCATTTCTAACAGCCTAAGTAATGGAAAAACGTGAGGCGATTTCGATATGGGTGTGATTTAATGAAATCCTTACAGTATCCCTAGGGCTATTGTGTGTGGCATCCTTGGGAATAGAAATTAACTTGTTTAGACGCCTTCGATGTTTAATAATTACAGTTCGCCAAGCATTGCGTCTTGCAAGACATCCTTGTGTATATTTAATAGTCGTAGGATGAATATTGGGAAATTGGTAAGGCATACCTACCATGAAAACATCGTAGGTGATGAAATCTTGTCATGTTTTTTATGACTTTTACATCGAGGTGTTATTAGTATCCTTAGGGAACCAGTCAAATACAGTGGTATGGAGTACTGATGTTCTAGTGATGGTTGTATTAAGGATTATGTGATGATCTCAGGTTATTCGTCAAATTTTAAGGAGTAAAATCATGTGGACCTTGGTGAGGTCATCCATCTTGATATAAATAAGTGGTGCAACCTCCTAAAGGAAATTGAACAGTTGTGTTATGATTGGGCATGATACTCGTTTGCCGTAAGATGACTAGCCTAGGAAGTGTACTATTTGATTCTGCTAGACAGTAGGAAATGCATTGGAGGCTTAGATTGATGATGTCATGTTGGGCACTTGAAAATTTTACACCAAAAGGGATATCGAAGCATGAGTACGATATCGACATGTATTAATAGTGTAAGTTAGAATAGCCCTAGAAGGGAAATGATTAGTTCTTGGAATTTCTTTATAGACTGGTACAGATTAGAGGAGTAAACTTATGTAGTACTTGTTATCCTTATAGAGCTAATGGTGACCAGTGTGGTCGTCACATAAATTCCGTTTAGGTAGAATCTAGAGATAGGTGCAGTGATGACCTTTTGTCATTGGAGTTTATAATTAGATGAATCTTTCTTCTAGTTTGTCATTGACTAACGAGACATTTGGGATATGATCATGGTATGATAAAGCAGACAGTAACCTACATCTATTAGTTTGGTCATGATGTCACTTTAAGTAAAGAGATGGATAAGATTAGTGTTGACAAAGGCGTTTAGCATTTGTCGACCACAATGGCTTACATTTTTCAAGGATGAAAAATTGGTTCATAAAAAAACTAGGTCCCAAAGGACAATTGGTTTGTATGTTACTTTTTTCTCGAGGAGATGAATGGTTTTTTATCCGAATCATCTCAATTGGTGACTCAAGCCACAGTGTATGCCTATACTAGGATCTGATGAGAATTCCTGGGAAGAGTCATATGTGACACACCGCCTAATTAAATACCGGGTGATCAGTCCTTTATTAAATTAAATCAGAATACCCAGTTTGTTCCTTCTTAGCAACACTGTCAAAAAATAATAATTAATCAGCTAATAATTAATTAACCTAGTGTCAAAAAACTTTTAAACATTTAAATATTATTCAACCATTTGAACAATTTATCACATTCACCATACTAACGAACACAAAATTAATAAATGAGAAATAATCTGATTGACTAAACAATATTGGAATAAATGCCCCAGTTCAAATGTCTCAATACAACTAATGGAATAACAAATCTAAATCGCATCAACGGAAATTAAAGAGTACAATGTTTCATAAATGAATAATAACTAAGAATTGGCAATGTGCCTTAACTGTGAATGACTACATCGGAAACCGAAAGGATAGAAGTGGAGCCATCTAATATTAAGGACCTGCGACTTCCACAATAGCTGCAACACGTCAAATCATCAAATAGCCTATGCATGGCATGCCTGGGGCTACACACCTAAAACGGAATATATAAGACAAAATTGATTTACAAGAAACGAGCCACAACCCGAGTGAAAATATTTTAAAACATTTTAGCAAGTTTTTAAAATTCATAATTAGTATATATTATTTGCATGTTAGATCCTCGTACTCTCACTTGAGACTCTCACCTCTCAACTAATGTGCGCGCCAAATGCATATTTCTAACCCGTCCTAGTTATACTATCCCTCCTAACTAGTCTGACTCAAATATTTTACTACACATACTAACTCATCATGCCCACCCCTATTACCTAAATAATACGTTACCAAATTATCAATATCGATTAACCACTTATGAATATTTCATTAGTCATTTAAGTTCCCATGTGCCTAAATTATCTTAGATGTTCATATCTTTCTCATCTAGCAGGACATCAATGTAGAATAACCATAAGTATATATATATAGTTATCACACTCATAGTATATATACTGACACGGGATCCAAAGGCTAAGTTGCGGTGCTTGCATACTACACATAGTAGAATAAATCATAAGCATATGCATATTTATCACTCTATTGTATATGCACACTACTAAGGCACCCCTAGGATGAGACCTGTGGTGCATGCATACTTTGCTATCAGGTCCTGGTACATAATGCACTATATAAAGGACAATTGGTTATATATCTCTCTCGAGCCATAAATACAAATCACATATATTGAAGGCGAGTACTGTTACAAGCCTATGGGCTAGGCACATACCTAAGCACCCATATGACCGGCAGCTTATCGTTCTCACAGATAGGCCTTTCCTAGGTTCAATATTTCGAGGTACAACTCAAAATCACCCCAAAGGCTCATCACGATATGAGTGTCCTAACGCGAAAACCTCCCATGATAGCAAGTAGCATAGGTATGTCACACACATAAGAAATCATGCAATAGGTATACTCACAGCCTATATATATATATAGGTATACACATGTCCCATATCACAAGTCTTCTACGTAGTATATTTATCTCTTGAATATCCTACATATTATTAAATTTCAGTTATACCTCTCACCGTATTTATATGAATTTTCACATAACTCTAAGGGACCTAATTATCAGTTCATTATTTTTTTTTAGAAGTTAAACCCGTCATCACTACTGGACATAAACATAGTTTCACTCAACACTACATCACCCTTCTCGAATGTTCCTTCATTTATCTGTTATGAATAGTTTAATATTTATCACAAAATTTATTGGTCTCACTTTATGTAAACCTAATATCCACTTTAGGCCTAATATCCTTATTATCGAACAACAATCTAGGGAACCTGTAACGGAATAACACCTAAAAATAATATTTCTTAAAATTTACCCCATGAATTTGCCCAAATCTTTAAAATGCAGTTTTGAGGCATTTCGGAGTCGTTCCGAAAAATGTACCAAAGAACAAAATGCAGAAAACGGGATTTTCTATGAAGCGGCATGAACAGAATAGCCATTTTTTACACCAAAATGGCTTAAAATAGTCTCTAATGTGACAGTTTAATTTACCCAGTTTCATAGACTTCTTCGAATTCAAGAAAATGTTCTACAATTCAATTATAGCCATCAAAACCCAGATTTCTTCATCAAGACTCAACATAATTTCGTGGGGTTCGTACTTCCTACACGGAGGATCCTATTCTATATCAATTTCACCCAAGATAATGATATATGTCTTCCAAAGTTCATTCAAATCACATGAATTTCATAATTAATTCAACCTATTCTAGAATGGATATTATATATGCTATAAATTTGCAAGATTAAACACTTTCCTCTTGTGTGTAGGTTTGATTCGTTGAAGAAGATGATCCCAATGGTGTTTCTCCCTTTTTTATCTAAAATCCGGTGGTGGTGGTGGGGCAAGAAAGTGGTTCTTGCCCTGGAATTTCTCTCATCTTTCTCCTATCGCCTCTCTTTGGCTTCTCTTAATTTTTCATGTAACCAGCCTTAATTCCTTTCTCCTATCCAAGTCTGTACGCCACTGGCCCAATCCGCTCGATAATAGGGAATTTCCCAACGTACCTTGGAGCTAATTTTCCTTTTTTCTCAAATCTCATTATTCCCTTTATATGAGACACACACATCAGTACTTGATCCCCCACGTCAAACTCTCGAAAGAACAACTTAACATCAACTTAGATTTTCTGTCTATGCTTGGATACCCGTATACCACCACGAATCATCTTAATCCTAGCCATAGTGTCCTGAATCAACTCTGGCCCAAGTAGCTTGTTGTCCCCCACCTCTTGCCACTAAACAGGAGAACAATAATTCCTACCGTATAACGCCTCGAATGGATCCATGCATATAGTAAACTTATAGGAGTTATTGTACACAAATTACACCAGTGGAAGGTACTACTCCCAACCTCCCCTAAAATAAGGACAGACATATGTAACATATCCCCTAACATCTGATTCATCCTCTCAATATGCCAATCAGTCTGCGAGTGATAAGCCGCACGTAATCGCAACTCCGTACCCATGGCCTCCTAGACACTCTCTCAAAATTGAGGCACAAAAGTTTTTTCCCCATCGAACACGACCTCAAGTGGAACCCCATGTAATCCTACTATCTCAGTCATTTTGTTTCATCGTTCTCGTTATCTCTACTCATGGTATCCTTCAGTCCAACAGTTTTACCTTACCGTCCCATCTAGTGACTAATTCTCTTTAGTCATCACATATCAAAAAATTTCATCATTAAATTTACCAGTTCAGCTTTGTATCAATGTAACAGTTTGCGACTTTGTCCCCTTTTGTCACTATTGTGAGCCTTTCTACTCACGATTCTACTCGAGAAAACCCTAATACCCCCACATGTCAGTTCCATTATTCATTTGCTATTAATACACATACATTTCCACAAGTTTCAAAAGTTTGAAACATTACATTGTGCCCAGTACCTTTTCACTAATGGTACTCTTTAGTCCAGTTGCCTATACTCAACCATTCAAACTAGTGATTATTCCGTTCATGGAAGATGTTTGCAATTATACACGACTATTCACATCAAACTTTTACGCCTCCAGCTGGTTCTGACATAAATCCCAGCCTATTACCCTCTGTATAGAGTATCTCCTGATTGTTCTCAAAAATGTAATATGACATTTTGTGTACTTTTTAGTACTATAATCACTCATTTACGGCTATTCTTTGATTTCTAGTGACTCCCCTCGCTCTCAATGCTACTACAGTCTATTTGTCTCATTTTATCTCAGTTTCTAATTTTCTCATGTGACTACGTTTATTTGATAAATTTCCATGTTTACTCCTTGTGAGTGATACTGTAAATCTCAACTAAATAGGTCGCCCATACACCCTATGTCTCGAGCATTGCTGCACAATATCACTAAATGCAATACACTTGTGTTAAATTAATTTTTGCTTACTTAGCATGACAATACAAAAAGGTTATCATCGATCAACCTACTAATCGCAACTTAATTATTCTTTACTTTGCCTCACCGATATACTCGTGGTGTAAATATTTCACAATGTTTCTCGCATCCACATTGTACAGCCTTATCGGCCTCAAATAATAATATAACTATTAAGTCTCGGTTATAATTCCATATACGTAAAATAACTAGGGTACTTAACTCATATACTAAATACCAAATGTCCCTCAACTACCAACATTCTCTAGTGTCATGCGTGGGATGTCTCACAAAGCAAAATCCAAATAAGATACCCCCCGATACACTACTCTCCAACATTGTCGGTCGTTGAGGTCCGTTAAGTCCTCAGTCTATAGCACGTACCCGCAAATCCTTGACTCTTGACATAATACTACACTCGTCTACTTTTATTTTACAAAATTCCACATATATCATGGCTCTCTTACTATCACTAGTTTCATAGTGCAAATAAATCATGAACTAAATATCTTTGCTCGATAAGAGCAAATATACCCTAAATCACTTTAGTAAACGTCCCTACTCACCAAGGTCAAATATAACTAGATAACATTCACACTGAAGTCTACTACACACTATTTTTATCATATACACATATATAGGTTCAACCCTCTTTCAGGTGATACCTCGCAAAGACAATAATATTTCCCCTGAAATAACGATTACGCAAAAATAATATATGTTCTATTATAACACTCAAAGGAGCAAAAATCGTAAAATAATATAAAATTTTCTCTTAGAGTCCACACCTACTCCTCCCCGCAAGTGATATAAAATGTCCTACTACCCAACGGTAATTGCATACATGATAAGGCAAATACTTCTAGCTCACCCACTAATTCGAGTTTTAGTGTTAACAATCATTTATTATGACGCACCCATGTCAGTCCATCCTAATCCCATTCTCATAAGGATAAAATAAAGATTTTATCTCCATTTTGTAATTTACCTTACCTCGTCAATAGGTCCTTCAGCATCATTATCGCACCGAAATTTCCCTGGACTCATTTCAATGGTTGTATATTCAGGATCTCATCTTGTAGTTTTCCCCCTGCCTCGCTTACGGAAATCCTTATTGATGTGGTCCTTGTATCCACAACTGTAATAACTCCTGGAGATACTCTCCCACCTCGAGCCCGGCCCTGTTGGTCTCCCCCATTATTTCCTTTGTTCAAACGACCCTGAGGAAGAAAATACTACTACTCCTGAGTACTCCGCTGGTCTTGCTAAACCCATCATACTTGGTGTGGTAACTATGGGTCTAAATCTCTTACCCCGATTCGCCTGCTAAAAATCTCACTTCACCTATTTTTGTTCACCACTAACATCATTTTCATCTATTTTTCCAATCTGATCGGTCTCACTTTCTCAATGTGGAGACATTTCGTATAGGTGACAATACTCTCCATAGATAGGACACTTTTCATGTGCCATTCCCCTATCTTTGGCCCCACGTCCATTTTGGGGTGTCCTTCTCCCGGACCTTGTAGTGTTCTCCTTGATCGCTACCCCCTGTTATCCCTTTGGCTCTGCTGGCCTGATGGAACTGGTTGCTAACCTTGATGACCCTCACTAAATCTACCTTCATTTGGTAAGAATTTAAATTATTTACAACATTTAAATGGGTCCCCTACCGGATATATCCTCTTATAGTGCCTCATTGGTACCGTTAAATTCAATGTTGCTCTTTGTTTAGATTTTCCAATCCTATTGGATACCTTCTCCTTGTACACGTATGACTTTGAAAACATCGGCACTAGTCACCTTAGTCGTATCTCCCATTAATGCTTATGTATTGTACCCAAGAGTCCATTTTCAACTTAAGGACCCTTTTTATTCTCGATATCCCTTTCTTTGGTTACGAAGTTTTCTAAACAAATTAACTTATCTTTCACGGTCGGTCTTTACCTGACCTACTTGTGATAAGTTCGCAATTCCATTCGTATCTCTGTCTGAATAGTAGATGGAGCATCTTACGATCAAATCGCACACAATCTCTCATTTAATTCTATATATATTGCCTTGTACGTGGTGATTGCCTATCACCTCTCTATGCTACTCCTATTAGATAAAAAATTTGCCCAAAATTTAATTCTGAATGTCACCGTACTCCACCCTACACCATTTCCTTTTGATTATCTCCTTCCATTGGCCTAGCTACTTAATCTTTTACTCAAATCCTTATAAGTGATTCATAAAAATATTTCCCCCGACTCTCTTCTTTTTCGACTATGCTAGGTGAGTATGAATTTGCACTACTATTATCTACAATAGTTTTTGGGAATTCATTTCTCCCGAGTTCTTATCCCTTTTATCATCTTCCTAAACAATAATTTTGGTGACACCCATTGCGATCACCATTCCCCAAATACTCCATAGCTTCTACTGTGCCTCTTTTCCTGTAGTCCTTCTAACGACCCTCACTGGTCGTCCCATGTTACTCGGTGTACCAGGCCTAATCGAACTTGGATATGAATTGGGTTAACTATAGTAAATCTTAGGAGAGCATAAATCTCATATGTAGATGAAAACAACAATCTTAAAGTAAGGCTCTATACCAAAGAACCCTAAGTTGAAACGTAATAATCTGCATAGATCCTATAGACTTTAGAACCCAATGCTCGAATACCACCTGTGACACCCCGCCTAATTAAATATCGAGTGATCAGTCCTTTTTTAAATTAAATTAGAATATTTAGTTGGTTCATTCTTAACATCAATGTCAAAAAACACTTATTACCACCTAATAAATATTTAAGCTAGTGACAAAAAACTTTTAAACATTTAAATATTATTTAGCCATTTAAACCATTGATCACATTCACCATACTAATTAATACAACAATAATAAATGAGAACCAATTAACAAAATAAACAATACTGGAATAAACTTCCCAGTTCAAATGTCTCAATAGAACTAATCGAATATTAAATCTATATCCCATCAACTGAAATAAAAGAGTACAATGCCTCATAAATAAATAATAACAAAGAATGGTCAATGTGCCCTAATAGTGAATGACTACATCGAAAACTAAAAGGATAGATGTAGAGGAGTCTGATATTGAGGACCCGCAACTTCCACAATCGTTGCAGCACGTCAAATCATCAAATTCCCAATTCAAGGCATCCTTGTGGCTGGACACCTAAAATGGATTATTCAAGAGAAAATAGATTTACAAGAAATGGGCTAGAGCCTAAGTCAAAATATTTTAAAACTATTTAGCAAGTATTTGAAATTCATAATTAGCAGATATTATATGCGTATTAGATCCTCGTACTCTCACTTGAGATTATCACATCTCTACTAATGTGCACGACTAACGCATATTTCTAACTCGTCCTAGTTATCATATCCCACCTAACTAGTTTGACTCAAATATCTAACTACACATACTAACTCGTCATGCCCACCCGTATTACCTAAATAATGTGTTACCAAATTCTCAATATCGATTAACTACTTATGAATATTTTGTTAGTCATTTAAGTTCCCACATACATAAATTATCTTGGATGTTCTTATCTTTCTCATCTACTAGGCCAATAAAATAGAATAACCACAAGTATATATATAGTTATCACACTCATGGTATATATACTGACACGGCACCCAAAGGTTAAGCTGTGGTGCTTGCATACTACACACGGTAGAATAAATCATAAATATATACATATTTATCACTCTATTATATATATATAATACTACGGAACCCCTAGGATGAAACTTGCGGTTCATGCATACTCTGATATCACGTCCTAAAACATCACGCACTATATAATGGACAATTGGTTCTATATCTCTCTCGAACCATAAATACCAATCAAATATATTGGACACGGATATAGTTCCAAGACTATGGGCTATGCACATACCTACGCACGTATATGACCGCCAGCTTATCGTTCTCATCGATTGGAATTTCCTAGGTTCTATACTCTGAGGAACAAGTCAAAATCCCCCCCAAAGGCTCATCAGGATATGACTGTCCCGATGCGAAAACCTCCCGTGATAGCAAGAAACATAGGTATATTATTACAGATAATAAACCAT
Organism: Sambucus nigra; assembly: GCA_949130495.1. NCBI lineage: Eukaryota > Viridiplantae > Streptophyta > Magnoliopsida > Dipsacales > Adoxaceae > Sambucus > Sambucus nigra. Next base: position 447,630,911 of record OX422212.1, on the reverse strand, counting down.
GCAATAGGTATACACACAACCAATATATGTTCTATCGATATGGGTATACACACGTCCAATATCACGAGTCTTATGCATAGTATATTTATTTCCCGAATATCCTACGGATTATTAAATTTCAATTATACCTCTCATCGTATTTATATGAATTTTTACACAACTCTAAGGGGGCCCTAGTTACCCCTTCAATATTATTTTTTCAGAAGTTATTCTCGTCGTCACTACTGGTCATAAACATAGTTTCACTCATCACTACATTACCCTTAATTTATTAGTTACAAATATTTAATCAATTATCTCAATATTTATTCGTCTCACTTTATGTAAACCTAGTCTCCACTTTTGTCCTAATATCCTTATTATATAACAACAATCATAATCAATCGATATAGGCAACCTCCATAGGAATAACAACTAAAAATAACATTTCTTAAAATCCACCCCACGAATCTGCCTAGATTTTTAAAAAGAAATTTTGAGGCATTTCAGAGTTGTTTTAGAAAAAATGTATCAAAGAACAAAATGAAGAAAACGAGATTTTCTATAGGGTAACATGAACATAATAGCCATTTTCAACACCAAAACGGCTTATAACAGTCTCTAAAATGGCAGTTTAATTTACCCAGTTTAATAGACTTCTTCGAATTCAATAAATTGTTGTACAATATAATTTTAGCCATCAAACCCCGGATTTCTTCATTAAGATTCAACATAATTTAGTGGGTTTTATACTACCTACACGAAGGATCCTATTCTATATCAATTTCACTCAAGATAATGATATATATCTTCCAAAGTTCATTCAACTCACATGAATTTTATAATTAATTCAACACATTCTAACATGGATATTATATATGCTATCAATTTGCAAGATTAAACACTTGACTCTTGTGTGTAGGTCTGACCCGTTGAAGAATATGATCCCAATGGTGTTTCTTCCTTTCCGATCTAAAATCCAGTGGTGGAGGTGGTGCAAGAAGGTTGCTTCAGCCTTTGAATTTCTCTCCTCTTCGTCCTATGGCCTCTCTTTAGCTTATCTTAATTTTTTTATGTAACTATCCTTAATTCCCTTCTCTTATCAGACCTTTAACACGGAGAAATCCTTGGGTTTAGTTAATCTAAAATTACAAATGACCAAAATAATCCTTTGGCAGTTGGTATGGCCTAAAAGAGCCCCGGAGCCCAAACTAAAACCTCGGGTTGACTTTTCTAACTATCCCGACCTTGCCACACACTTTGTCACACTCGAAATGAACATTTGGATGGCTTAAAAATAAATTGTTTCTATCTCATAAATTGAGTCCTGACACGACTAACACACGTGTCCGGACTTAATTATTGTAACTGTCATATTTTTCACTCGTGATAATTTTAATAAATTAGTAATCATATATTATATTACTCAGTAAGTAATATTCAGTATAATTCATATCAATAACTACTAACCCTTGTCTCGGTAGTTAATATTTATTTTAATCCAGATTAATTATTAATTTATTTCTCATATCTAATTTAATTACTCTGTTATTTAAAAATCATTAAAAATATTGGGTGTTACATCGTAGACTTCGAGCATATGGCATAGGTTCGCCTTTCATAAACCATAGTTTTTGCATGCAGATGGGATTCCCTCATAATGGTTATTTCTTCATCCTGATTCATTGTGTTCTTTTAGTTTCGGTAGTCAAGGAATGTGTTACGATAGATGAGGATGGTGTCCTTTTAATTTCGGTGGTCTGGTATTGTTCCATGTTGATGGCTTGGTCATAGTGCGGCTTGGCTCAGTATGAGTGGGGGGGGGGGGACCTGGTTTGGCCATTGCAGCTCAACAACTGGGCACGGTCTTGTTTGAAATATCCATTTGTTTGCATAAATTTGGTGTGTGTGTGGTTACGCGTTCTGTCACACGATTTTCTTGTAGTATTCACTTTTCTTAAGATTACTGATCTTATGGATTTGTTGGTATGGAAATTAGCGTCTCCAGTTATAACGAGAGGAATTGTGCTTTGAGGATATCCTAAAGTGTTAAAAATCAAGGAAACATACCACATAGTGTTATTGTAATGACCCCACTTTTATATGTTCATATATAGTCTTAAATGTTGTATTATTTCATATGTGATATGAATAATGTTAATTTATTATTCTACTCTAATCCTTCCTTTATAAATCATGAAATATCGAATTAGTTACAAACATAAAATTATAAAGTTTTAGAAGGAATATTCATATTAAAAACTTGTTTTGACTGTTATAATATAACAATTGACTTGAGGTAAAAACAATAAAGTTGTAGATATATGAATTAGGTTTGTAACACAACAAACGGTGTGTTAAATGGAGGTTCGAGCAATAAGTTATACCGAAATTATGAAATAAGGGCAAATATGTCCATCCTTTAAGTCGTATTTTGTCTTATTACCACACCATGTGTTATATTTTGATTGGTTGGAAGGGGAGGCTAGTTAGGACGACTTACACACTTTGAAATAACCTCCTTATTCATCAAAATGGATTAAATCAAAGTCTTATAGCATATCCTAAGCTAAATGATAAGTTTGGGGTAGAAAATTAAATTTATCAAACTTTGGGGACTAGATTTTGAAATAATGAAAGTTATAGGGACTAAAAAGAAAATATATAAAGGACCATTTTTTAAATAAAATATTTTCAAGGACCTCTAAGAAATATTGAAAATGTATGGTGTAAAATTACTAAAATACCCTTCATGTGTAAAATGACCCTAATACCCTTAATAACTTTACACCTCATGATTGACACCTCGTGCTATACTTTTTCCACGACACCATACACGTGTCGCCTTTAAAGGAAGGGGCAAAACACATGTCATGCAATTAGATAAAGTTAAAACACGTGTCGCCATCTGGTGAATTAAGGCTGCAAGATAGCCTCGTTACGCGACACGCGACATCCTGACTCGCCAAAATGAATGCTTAGTCATGGGGACACATGTCCACACCCTAATAACTTTGGAAACTATAATTTGAAGCCTTAGGATCAGTTCTGACACGAAATCCATTCCAAATATTGAAGATAAATAGTGAGAGAAAGTGTGAGGAAGTTTAAGAAGAAGTTTCGTCTTAAGATTAACGAGCGATCCAAGACTCTGACTCCGTATCTGTAACTTCGAATTTCTATTCTAGGTTCGTACTGGATGACATTCCTGGTGTATTTTGATTATATGATATTATGCAAACTATATATATTTTGTGAAATGATTTTATTCTATAAATACATCTGATACCGATGATTTCGTCATTTGTTATATATGTATATCTCTCGATATATACATCTGATTTGAATTCTGAAATTATTGATTTGACCTATAGAAACTCTCTTACTATGTTGGCCTTGACTACCGGGTGGAAATATTTTGGTGGTACCTTCCCAGCTAGTTTATCGTTGGTGTGCCCTAAATAAGGCGTTGTCTCGGATATCATGATTTTCTGTCTGTGTTGTTGTCGGGTGGAAACATTTGGTAACACTATCTGTTTATCTCGGTATTAGAGAGTACATGGACATCAAAATAAAATTGAATAATTGACATATGGCCTAAATTATTTTATCTGTTATATTCAGTTTATTCTGAAAATATATACTGTCAATTTGCTTTATATATTTTACTGCAAATTCCTGTCCATATATGTATATGCCTTCCGTTGTAAATTGAATATGTATCAATTTTCTAAAAAAACATGGAATTTCTAGAGATTAATTCTCACTCAACTTTTAGCTGATGTTGTATAAATAACCATTTTTCAGGAAATAAGTAGGTTTGCGGAGGGAACGAAAAAGGACTGTGTTGAAGATTCAGCTTTTAGAGATCTTTTTGTTATTATGTTTGTTTTATCATTAAGAGTATGTTTGGCTCTCTTGTAATAAGTTTTAAATTTTATATTAAGTTGTAACACGTTGTCACTTTTAAAATAAATGAAGTTTCCTTTTGGAAAGCTCTGATGATGTAATTCCTTTACTTTCAGTAATTTATGATTTATAACCATGTGATTATATTTGCTTTGAACTTATTTAAGCAAACAATTTAAGTCAGAATATATGTTGCCTTGGTGGTATATCAAGACACTCGTTCCGTACTACTAATTTTAGGACGGGGTCATGACAGTTATTTTACCACAGTGAGTGAATTGGTGTAATACTTGCGTGAGTGTTTCATTGTTGGACGCCTAGCGTGATTCTAGTTTTATAGAAAAATATTATGGAAGGTGTTTGTCAGGCGCGCATTTTTGACTTCGTAAGTGTGTCTCTCTTCGGAGTGAGTAACTAGCTATGCGAGGTTACTGTAAAGTTTAAGAAAATTTGCATGGTCAGGAAGACCCGATAATTTGAGGAGACTCAAAATCTGTAGTCTAAAGAATTGAAACTATTTATGATGATGTATTTGGTGTTAATTGTATGTTGTTGTGATCTTAGGTGAGTGTTGATCACTATGGAGTGTTGCCCAAGTAAACATGTTAGATATCGAGTTCTTAGGTGAGTGTCGATCACTAGGGAGCGTCAGAAAATGTTGTATATCTAGTTCTTTGGTGAGAGCCCCTTATGCAAGAGCATATCATGACTTATTAGTGATTGAGTACTTCGATGACCTAGCCTTAAAAGATTACTATGAATTATATTAAGAGTGTATAACCTCCATGAACTTGAGGAATTGATGGATTGATCATTTTGAGGACGAGATTTTGTAAGGAGGGATCAGTTTAATGCTCACCCTCGTGATTTTAATCCTACTCGTGTAATTCGGTGACTTTATATGGTCCAATTGAGCCTTAGATTTTGTAATATGAATTATGGGTCAAATTTGGATAATATAGTAGCCTTGGTGCACTCTGTTGGATTTTGAATGAACTTAAATTAAATTTGGGAAAATTTAGGTCATTCGAATGGCATCCGAAGTCGCTCAAATAAGATTTAAATCTGGTTCGAATGGTCTTCAAATGACCTTCTAACTAACCAACTCTATTTGGATACCTACTTTGTTAGAACCTCGTTCCATGTATGTTTGAACGAGATATGGTTCTCGTCGGAAAGAGACAGTTTTATTCGAACGATATAGTGGTTCTCATTCAAACGAGATCATTTACCGTTTGAACTACATCCATTATCGTTCAAATGATATTGTAAAAATCAGTTTCTACAGATTTAGAAAGTGATATCAAATTCGATTAAGACACGTGTTAAGCATGCACAACATCAGATCAACTCGGGGCATGTGTTCTTGGGGATTTTAGCAATTTAACACACAAGCGTTTTAGGTTATTTAAGTGATGTTTGGGTCATTTTAACTTAGATTTTCTCTCCCTCTAGATCTTGAGAGGTCTTCCACTACAAACCACCTTCTACCTCCCTAGCACCACCACCCCTCAACCCTAAACCACTATACTTTAACCGATTTCCACCATATTTAATCCCATAAAACCCATCTACACCATTTATTAAGCAATATATAAATTCTTGAAGATATTGTTGGGGGGGTTTTGAAGAGGAAGACTATGAGCAATATAGAGTTTTAAAGGAGATTTCATGGAGCTTTCGAGGAGCAAGGTTACTGTAGCAAGACAACCTCTTCAAGGCCACCTTTTGAGTTGAGAGGTTGCCATCTTCTTCTACATTCATCCAACCATTTTTTGATCTTTAATAAGGCAGAAAAATATACTCTTATCTCAAGAACTCTATTTTCCATAGTATTAGTCTTGTAGTTAGAGTTTCTAAGAGTAGATGGTTTTGTGTAAAATGGTTTACAAAGGATTTAAAATGTGGTAAGTAAAAAGGTATACTTGAAGAAAACTTCTTGTTAAACATTTTATGGAATAAAATCAATTGAAAGTAAATTTGACCTGTTGAGATACACTACACCAAAATGGGAAAATTGTCACCCTTTCAGCGGCCAGCCTTGTCACGCTCATTGACCGTAACAATTATATAAAGTTTTCACGGTCAATAACCGTGACAAATCTGTCAGCAAAAACCCTTTCCCCTCCTTTTCTCCTCACCTATTTCTTTCCCTCCACGTTCTCTCTCTCTCTCACTACTTTCAGGTTGGTTTATCACTCTCTCTCTCTTCCATTTATATATATATATATATATATATATGTGTGTGTGTGTGTGTGTGTGTGTGTATATATATGTGCATGTGTGTGTGTATGTGTGTGCATGTGTGTGTGTGGTGGGGGAAGGGGGTAGGGGAAGGGGGAGGGGGTGGGGCAGGGTGTGTAGGGGGTAGGGAGGGGGTGGGGCTGTTTATATGTGTATTTGGTGGGGGGGGGGTGCGTGTGTGTGTGTATGTGCGCATGTATGTATATGTGATATGTGTGTGTAGTGTGCGTGTGTAACAACCCATACTCTTGGAGACAATTAAATTCCATAATTGGGTATAAATTGGAAAATTGAGGAATTTCTCGGAATCGTGATTTTTGGGATTTTCAAGGATTGGATGATGTTCGATGGGTGTTGTATTTACTTTTGGGATTCATTAAATGAATTGGAGTATTCTAATTGTACGCCGCCGTTGAGTAAAGCGACAAAAGGTAAGATTTTAATTGGCAAACACCCATTAAGTTATTTTGGGTTGAAATAGTGATTTGCGGTAAAGTACCTCGGATGGAAATTTCGACTACAGCGTGAGTCTCGGAATGGTCGAGATATTCGAGAAAGAGTGTCCGATTGTCGAAATTGAGTTTTGGGGAATTTTAGAGTTAAACGGGCTCGTAATTGAGTAAATGAGTCATTTTTGGGTTTTAAGGGGTATAAGCCCTTTTCTCCTTATATAAGGAGGGAGAGGGGGAGAAAAGAGAAGGAAAAGAGAGAAGAGAGAGAAAGAGTAAGAAAAAGAGGAGAAAATGGGAGATTCCGGCCAAACTCCGTGGGATTCGGCTCGATGTCGTTGGATATTATCCACGAGGGAAGTGTTTACTTGCTTTATTTATTTTGAGAATAGATATCTCATATCATTGTTCGTATTAACAAACCCTAAATATTTTGGGTTGGGTTTTCGTGGATAAAACGGGTTTTCGGAAGTTAAAACGAACAAACCCCAATAATATTTCAATTCGAGGAACTTAGGATTTAATCGAAATTAATGGTTGGTTTTGGGTTCTAGGATGTTTAGAACCCATTTTATATACGTGTATGTAGTTGGTTGAGGTTGTAGGACGTTGGATGCGGATATAGAAGCTTGGGAGAAGCTTTCATGGCTGAAACAGCTTCTCGGAGAAGAAGCTGCCCATCATGATCGATCGATCGATCATGGGGGATCGATCGATCTAACCATCGATCGATCGAGGGCCAGGGGTCGATCGATCGACCCCTGATGAAAGTTAGGCAATTTTCCTAGGGTGAATTGGATGGGATGAAGTCCAATTCTAATTGATTCGAGGTTAATCATGGTTGTTTTCAAAATGGAAAAGAAATGAGTTTCGTAAATGATAATTTATGTATACACACCTCTCTAAATCACTATCATAAGGGAAGTTGCACACGTAAGGTGAGGCCCCCTGGCTAATGACTGCAGGGTGGATATAATCCTAGGCCATATGAGAGATTATTGTATGTTTTTGCGCTGGTGAGGTAATTCTGGGTGTGGTTATGACTCTCCCGCAGACATATGGACGGTTCCCGACGTTACGTTAGGATCCCAGGTTGTCTTAGTGATAGGCCCTAGAAGATGATAACCATTTAGGGGCGCGCACAGTGCGGAAACCCGGACAGGCGGTCTTAGAACTAGTTATATGATATGAAATATAACTATTTTCAATAATGTGGGACATTATTGATGTTAAAGCATTTAATGATAATAAAATGGCTTTAAACTACATTTCCTAGATGGAATAAGGGAAATGGAATGTTATGAAACGTAAAAGCATTTTTATGATAATAAAACTTGCTTTAAATACACTTCCTGGATGGAAAAAAGGAAATGGGAACATATAAGATGAAAAAGAATTTTTATAATAATAAAATTGTCTTTTAAATCCATTTCCTGGATATAAGAAAGGAAATGGAATGTTTTGAGATAAAAAGAAAAATGAAAATGGAATTGGTAAATATTTTGTAAATGACTTCTCATTCCGGGAGATATATCCGAAAATGTAATATGATATGTATATAAAAGATGAATATACTGTAAACCTCAGTCCGAGAGATAGATCCAGATGTATATTATAAGATTTATATTAGATTAAGTATGTTATGTATATCATTATATAGTATGTATATACATTGTGTACTGAGGGTCTAATAGATCTCGACGATCGACCTTGCCGCGTAGTAGTGTATCGGGGGGTTCCTTGTTGGGATTTTGCTTTGCGAGATACCCCAAGCACAAACATGGCAGAGTGTTGAGACTAGGGAAAGTCTAGCCCTTAGTACTTAGGATAACTTAGGTTGTTAGAAGATGGATAAATAGACTAGTTAGGCAGGTGTAGCTTGACTAGGGTAATTTTGTTAGGATGCGCTAGGTGTGCACTATTAGAAGAGATGTGAGGGGTATCTCATCGGAGTGCGATACCAATTTAAATATGAGATAAAATCTATTTTTTTCTAAAAATAAAGCATTTATGCACTTGCTAAACAATTTCAAAACTCGGGCTGTGACCCGTTTATCTACTTTTCCTCTATTACTATATATATATATATATATATATATATATATATAGGTGTCCAGACATAGGGATGCCTGGATGACACTTCCTTCGAGTCAGACGTCTGCTGCAGCAGCTGTGGATGCATGCAGGTTCTCGATAGACTCTTCTATCCTTGTAATCGAGATAGGAGGTAATGTATAAACAATAGGGCCAATGGCCCAATTGCATTTATTTATTCTTTTCTGCCTTTTAGTGCGACATTCGATATGGTTGTAACATATTTGAATAGAGTGTTAGGTTATTTTATTTCATTTCAGTTTCATCTACATAAACCGTGTGAATGTTTTAATTGTAGTTGTTTAAAAAGAGTAGTTAAGTAAAATTTTGACGCCACCCTAATCAGTTATAAGTAATTAAAATGGATTTTCGACAGTGATGCTAAGAATGATCCGTATGAGACTCCTGTTTTAATTTGATATACGAGTGATCGCTCGGTATTTTATTAGGTGGGGTGTCACAGATGGTATCAGAACATTAGGTTCTAGTGTCCTTAGGAATCTGTGCGGGCGTACTACGCTTTCAGCGTTGCTCTCGATTTGATATAGAGCCTCAGGATTAGGATTGTTGATTTCTCTTGTGCGATTTCGTTCTCCTGCCATATTATAAGATTATGGAAATCCTTTGCGCGCTCATTCTAGGTTCATATGCCGATCGAGGAAGGGTGACTAAGGAGGGCCGTGATGTGGACAGCAGGAGGCGGGGCTTAGTTGGAGCCATGAGTTAAAGCTAGAGACTAGGATCGTAGTAGAAGTCGTTTTCCTTCTGGAAAATTGTTAAGTATTTGGTTGTGACTACTATAAAATAATAGTCACGAGTACCGCAGTACCGCCGTAGTAGGGACTGGTACTAAAGTTGAATTTCCTAGTGACGATAAGGCTTCGAAAGGGATCTTACAAATAGTTTTAACCGTGAGTCCCCATGAGTTAGCATGAATGAAAATAATGCAGTTTTGAATTATTCACATAAGGATCGGCCAGAGACCGACAGTGGATAAAGAGTTATATGGAGAAGAGAATGTACCGAGGTGAGGTAGGTACAACGAAGAGATAGTCCTTCAAAGGAATGTTGGGCTCATTAGAAAAGTGTTGCTAACACTTACGGAGAATGTGGGTGTGTTCATGTGCCCCATGGATGGACATCTGCATGGGGAGAATTATTGAAATAGGGTTGTTGAAACCGGTAGTGGAGTTTCCTTTTAATGAAGAAGTTAAGAGGACTAGTAAGATGATTGTAAGGAGCGAGGCTATAGAGTCAGATGGTGCTGATAACTTTATCATGGTCAGGAAGGTCAGTGATGAAAATAGTGATGTGGAGTGCGAAGCTGCACGGGTGTTCTTTCTCGGTAGGAATAAAGGACATGATTCGGGTGCCTAAATGGGGCATAGAGTTATGAAATTTTGGTAAGCAGAGTGGCTAAATAAGTTCCGGTGTTTGTTAGCCCTAGAATCGTGTGTGTAATTTGAATTTTGTGGCGGTCTCGATAACATTATATAATGTAGGCCTATGTGTTTTTCGCGGTAGTGGAGTTTTATTTTCTGCATTCTCTATATAGGCGAGTGTTTATATTCTGTATATATATTGGCTTGTGATACTCGTTTTATATGTATCGTACGAGTATGGTGATATTGTAAGTATATAATATGTTATGGTATTATCGGAGCGATAGCAGGCTAAGGATTGTAAGACTATCATGTTCGGGGTCCTAGGGTGGAACGGGTTATTGTTGCGATATATTACCCGGATACAGGTTGAGTTCGCCATTATTATGTGCATAGATGGAACTTCAATGAGCAGAGGTTTCATTATCCTGATTGAGGATGTGGCCACCTTATAGATATGATTTAAGGCCCGCAGGAATTATTGCTGAGATGTGAGTTTAAGCTCCTTTTTGATTGCGCAAGGACTCAGAGTTAGTACGAGCGCTTGGTGGTATGGCTCCTAGATAGAGATGGGATTTCAGACCACATTAGGTTAAAAGAGGGGATAGGATTATCCCGGTTGCATATTCAAATATAACGGACCTCTATGATCGACATAGTTAAGTAGTAGTGTGTGGAGGGGTTCCTTGTTTGGATTTCTCTTTGCGAGACGCTCCACGCATGAAACATAACGATGTCGGGAGTGGAGAGATGTTATAGGATGCAAGGATGTGGGTTTTGGTGATAAGTGATATAGTGTCGATGAAACACTATAGACCATGATCCATGTGATGATGGTATGCTTATGGAAATATTGTGCTATGAAAAAGCACTAAAGTGGTCCTCTCACCACAAGTGGGTGGGTGGAGTTGGACTTAGAGAAATTGATTCGAGGATTATGATTAGGCGTTAATGATAAGGCAGATTTTGAGGAAGTAATGTTTTGGGTAAGAAAATCGTAACATCTCGATAGAGAATAAGCTCCCAATTGATAAGATAGAGTAGTAAAAGTATGTTAGCAGATCTGCGAGGTAGGATTTAGGATGTCCCGTTGGTGTGCCTTAGGTCGCTATATCTCGATGACCGACAACGCGAGGTAGTAGTGTAATGGGAGGGTTCCTTGTTTGGATTTCACTTTGCGAGACGTCCCACACATGAAACCAAGCAAATTTCTGGTGTTGAGAAGGACCTTGGGCACTAGGGACATACTTAGGATTATACTCGTTTCGCGTAGGTAGGATAACGCATAGATCATAGGAGTGTTAGGAAGTAAGTTCAATAGTGTTGGTAGCACCGATATAGAAAGATTTTGGGAAGTTAGCCACGAGAGGATTGGTTGCTTAACCCTAAGAAGAATTAAATTTCACGGGTTGGGAGGACCCGTGTGAGTATTACACCGAAGAAAGGAGACCCTTATTTAAAGAGAGTGTTATGTGTCGAGTGTTTACAATGGTTATGTAGATGTGCACGTGTTAGAAAGGTGTATGGGCACCTTAGTAAGTTTATTTATATACCGCCTAAAATAGAAGGGGAATAGTATATAAAGTTGAAGTTTATGCCGTGAGGCACTAGAAATGTTGGGTGCAAAGTGATGCTATTGGAGTCACTTTACGACCATGGTAGCCATATAGTGTATGGTTGGGAACCATTAGGTTAGTATCGTTACCCTTGAGGTATTAGGATTTGGAGCGATTATAGCATATGCGTTGTAGGTTGTATCTCAATTTTGAGGATGAAATTCCATTATAAGGGAGGAGTATGTTAAAACCCGTACTCTTGGAGATAATTAAATTCCATAATTTTGTATAAATTGGAAAATTGAGGAATTTTTCGAAATAGTTATTTTTGGGATTTTCAAGGATTGGATGATGTTCGATGGGTGTTGTATTTACTTTTGGGATTCATTAAATGAATTGGAGTATTTTAATTATATGTCGTCGTTGAGTAAAGCGACAAAAGGTAAAATTTTAATTGGAAAATGCACATTAAGTTATTTTGGGTTGAAATAGTGATTTACGATCAATTACCTCGGATGGAAATTTCAACTGCGCGCGTGAGTCTCGGAATGGTCGAGATAGTCGAAAAAGAGTGTCCGATTGTCGAAATTGAGTTTCGGGGAATTTTTGAGTTAAACGGGCTCGTAATTGAGTAAACGAGTCATTTTTGGGTTTTAAGGGGTATAAGCCCCTTTTCTCCCTATATAAGGAGGTATGGGGGGAGATAAGAGAAGGAAAATAGAGAAGAGAGAGAGAGAGAGAGGAAGAAAAAGGGGAGATTTCGGCAAAACTCCGGGGGATTTGGATCGAGGTCGTCAGATTTTATCCACGAGGCAAGTGCTTACTTGCTTTATTTATTTTGAGCATAACTATCTCATGTCATTGTTGGTATTAACAAACCCTAAAGATTTTGGGTTGGCTTTTCGTGGATAAAATGAGTTTTCGGAAGTTAAAACGAATAAACCCCAATAATATTTCAATTCGAGGAACTTAGGATTTAATCAAAATTAATGGTTGGTTTTGGGTTCTAGGATGTTTAGAACCCATTTAATATACGTGTATGTAGTTGGTTGAGGTTGTAGGATGTTGGATGAGGAGATAGAAGCTTAGGAGAAGCTTTCATGTATGAAACAACCTCTCGGAGAAGAAGCTGCCCATCATGATCGATCGATCGATCATGGGGGATCAATCGATCCACCCCTACTGAAAGTTAGGCAAATTTCCTAGGGTGAATTCGATGGGATGAATTCCAATTCTAAATGATTCGAGGTTAATCATGGGATAATATGAGGGATCTTTTAGGAGTATATGGTCCTCCAATTGAGGAAATTTAATAGGGCAAGGTGAGGATTTTAATGTGTAACCCTTAAATTATATTTTCGAGGAAAATAGATAAGTTGAGGATTTAGAATGTTGGGGTTCCTTAAATAGGGTGGGGACCTCTAAATAATTAATTGGATGAGATGTAGTACTTAGGTTTGTGGGAAGGAAATCCACAACCCATTTAATTTTAAGGTATTCGGGGACGAATATCAGTTGGGATAGTTTTAGTGGCCATTTTAGGCCTATGTTATTTATGCGTATAGGAAAGCATAATTATATTGATATTGGTTGAGTAAATCCTATGAGGTTATTTGGATGGAAATTTGGAGATTTCCACTAAATCCTTAGAGGGGAATAAGGTATTTATTATTTATTAAGTAAAGAAATAATTTGGGTATAGTATCATGCGTATATGAATGCATGATTATGATTCTTTGAGAGTATCTTTTGGATTTTTGGTCATCGCTAAATGTGACTCGCAATTATGGCCATTCATATATATATTCGAGGATGAATATATAGTACGTATACTATGTGATTAAAGTATATATAAATATGATACGTATGTGTATTATATGGTATATTCCTTATGCATGAGAACAAGGTAATATATATCTCTATAAGAATAAGACATGCATGGTTTAAAACTTGGTACTTAATAAATAAGTATAAATGGTTTTATAAATGTAAAAATGAATGTTTTCCAAATGGAAAAGAAATGATTTTCATAAATGATAATTTATGTATACACGCCTCTCTAAATCGCTATCATAAGGGATGTTGCGCACGCGAGATGAAGCCCCCTGGCTAAAGAATGCAGGGTGGATATAGTCGTAGGCCATGTGAGCGATTATTCTATGTTTCTGCCCTCGTGATGTAATTCTGGGTGTGGTTTTGACTCTCTCGCGGGCATATGGCCGCTTCCCGACGTTTCGATAGGATTCCAGGTTGTCTTGGTGGTAGGCCTTGGAAGATGATAGCCATTTAGGGACGCAGACATTGGGGAAACCCGGACGGGCGATCTTAGAACGAGTTATATGATATGAAATATAACTATTTTCAATAATGTGGGACATTATTGAGGTTAAAGCATTTTATGATAATAAAATGGCTTTAAACTACATTTCCTGGATAAAAGTAGGGAAATGGGATGTTATGAAACGGAAAAGCATTTTTATGATAATAAAACTAGCTTTAAATACATTTCCTTGATGGAAGAAGGGAAATGGGAAAATATAGGATGAAAAAGCATTTTTATGATAATAAAATTAGCTTTTAAATGCATTTCCTGGATATAAGAAAGGAGATGGAAAGTTTTGAGATAAAAAGAAAAATGAAAATGGAATTGGTAAATATTTAATAAATGACTTCTCATTCTGGGAGGTATATCCGAAAGTGTAATATTATATGTATATAAAAGATGAATATACAGTAAACCTCAGTCCGGTAGATAGATCCGAATGTATATTGTAAGATGTATATTATAGTAAGTATGTTATGTATATCATTATATACTATGTATATATGTTGTGTACTGAGGGTCTAATGGATCTCGACGATCGACCTTGTCGCGTTGTAGTGTATCAGGGGGTTCCTTTTTTGGATTTCACTTTGCGAGACACCCCACGCACGAACATGACAGAGAGTTGAGACTGGGGAGAAGTCTAGCCCTTAGTACTTGGGATAGCTAGGGTTGTTAGAAGATGGATAAACAAACTAGTTAGGAAGTGGTAGCTTGACTAGGGTAATTTTGGTAGGATGCGCTAGGTGTGCACTATTAGAAGAGTGTTGAGGGGTATCTCATGGGAGTGCGATACCAATTTAAATATGAGATAAAATCTATTTTTTTTCTAAAATTAAAGAATTTATGCACTTGCTAAATATTTTCAAAACTCGGGCTCTGACCCGTTTATCTTCTTTTCATCTCTTGATATATATAAATATATATATATATATATATATATATATATATATAGGTGTCCAGACACAGGGACGCCCGGATAACACTTCCTTCGAGTCTGATGTCTGTTGCAGCAGTTGTGGATGCATGCAGGTTCTCGATAGATGCTTCTATCCTTGTAATGTAGATAGGAGGTAATGTATAAACATTCGGGCCAATGGCCCAAATACATTTATTTATTATTTTTCTCCTTTTAGTGCGACATTCGATATGGTTGTATCATATTTGAGCCGAGTGTTCGGTTATTTTATTTCATTTTAGTTTCATTTACATAAACTGTGTGAATGTCTTAATTGTAGTTGTTTAAAAAGAGTAGTTAAGTAAAATTTTGACTCCAACCTAATAGGTTATTAGTAATTAAAATGGATTTTCGAGAGTGATGCTAAGAATGATCCATATGAGACTCCTGTTTTAATTTGATATAGGGGTGAACGCCCCGTATTTCAGTAGGAGGGGTGTCACACCGTGTTTGTGCGTATGTGCGAGAGAGGGAAATGATGCGGGTGGTGTGACGGGGGGTGTGACGGCGTGCGTGTATACGTGTGTGTGGGTTAATTTTAGTAAGTAGTGTCCCTTGTAAACGAATTGATTGATTATTAATTTTTTTAGTAAATTAATATATGAAAGTAGGATTGCCCCGCATTGTAAATTAGTAAATTAATAATTATATACTTTAATTGTTAGTTTAATTGATGAAAATAATTAATTGAGTAGATGAATTAGAAGGCGTACGGGATACATATTTTTTTTTGACATTGCGGTTGGATTATAGTGGATTTATGTTGGGTTGGTTAATTTTAAAGTGGCATCTTCACTAGATTATTGTCCATATGGGGATGGGATTTTTCTAACTTTTTTTAAAAAATTACTTTGTATAAGGAACAGTATATATATAGTATGATAATTAAATGAAGCATACTTGAAACTACATATAGTGAGCATAGATACTAGCCTTCTAGTTCTTATGCGTACGCATTCAATATCCCTTAGACCCATTCGAGAGTCATTACCCCCGTAATGAGATCTCTCAAATTGTCCCGTTTGGACAGTTTGGGACTGCATAATTTCTATATAATAATATTCTTAGTGGCTTAAAGTTGTTACTTCTGGAGGAAGTTCTGCAGTCGTATCCTAATGTTCTCTGGGTACATACTAGATTGACAAGTGTGACTATTATTTCAATTGATCAATTGAAATAACACTCACACTTTCCAATCTATGTCATGTACCCAGAGAACTACGGGGATATGCTGCTGAATTTTTCTCAAATCGTAACAATGTGCATGAGCTTTTAAGTATATTACAGAAAAATGCGGTCTTGAATGGGATAGGACCACTCAACCTTTAGAGGAGATGGAGGAAATAGAAATTTCTATTATAAATTGAATTTGAATTTGAAATTTAAAAATCATATATAAATAAGACATAATTAAATGAAACATACTATAAATCTAAGTTTTGTTTATACTAATCCATGAATATACGCTTCTTACCTTTAATAGGTGATTATTTGTGGTAACTGTAATGGGATATCTGAAATACAAAGAGTGGACGGGTGAGACAAATAGAATAGGGGATGTGTTTTGCAAAGGTGCTAATGAATTTGTGAAATACACAAAGAGATGTCATAATGATGAAGAGTTTTTGTGTCCGTGTGCTTGGTGTAAGAATGGTAAGGTGTTTGAGTGGAAAATAGTTGAACTACATTTGTTAAGATCGGGTATGCAAGATAGTTATCAATTTTGGAGTTTTCACGCTGAATTGAAAGTTCCTCTTGTCCCCGACAAACTTCCACCACAACTTTCAACAAGTAGAATAGATGTAGAAGGGGACGACGTAGATCATAATGTGTTAGAGGATTTAGTTGATGATGTGTACGGGGTTTATGAAGCAGAGGAGAATGAGGTCACTGATGATGTACACGGTTCAAGTGCTCGTGAAGATATCGTGATGAACCTTGATGATGACTACCAAAGTTTAAAATTTTAGGCGACCCAACCGTTATACTCTGGATGTGATAAAGATCAAAAAACTTTACAAGCCATGGTTAGTTTTCACAGTTTGAAGACGCAGTACAGTTTGTCTAGCAATCGCGTGATAAGAATTCTGAAATGGGTGAAGGGCTTACTACCCAAGGAGAATACGCTTCCAAATAGCTATCCTGTTATAAATAACAGTTTGAAAGTTTTGGGAATGATGTATAAATCGATTCATATATATATTTGATGAATAAAGTCTAGGAGCTTTCTTGTAAAAATTGCATTTTTGTGAAAGTGGGCATCTATGCTAGTTTGAAAGACAAAAAATGTTTTAGTCTTGAAAAGAATGTTATCGAAAATATTATGAAATTTCTTGAATAAATCATGTGTTAAACTAATTTTCTTGGATTTTTGGACGTAAAATCCTTCTTCAATTGTATATGAACTTGTTGTATTTTGATAATGAGTATATAAACAATTTTAGTGGAGGTTTTAATGAGTTCTAACATGAAATAAATAAAATAAATTTTTCATTTTTTAAAAGTGTGTTTATAAGTGTCAAAAATATGATAAGTGCATGCTTTCAAGGTTGTATGTGATGATAAGGAAAAATGGTGCTTTCCTTATAAACTAGTCTTAAAAATGCAAATGATTTCTTTAATAAAGAAAGTAATGAAATAAAGAGATTTCCAACTTGAGAAGTATGTTTCTCAAAAGTTCTAAATAAGTGCTAATGAGTTAAAAATATTTAATAAGTTTGTGTGTGTAACTTAATTAATGTTTTCGAGAAATAACACTTGCGAAAACGAAGTAATAGACAAGTTCGAAAATAAATGGGTAAAATGGTAATTTTACGTAAAGCGAAATATTTTTATGAAATAAAGATGTTGAAAAAGGTGTTACACAAAATGGTCTTAAATGAAACTGATTTTGGGGATAAAATCAATGCAAGTGCGTAAAGTATAAAAAATGATGATCTTCAAAGTGTCACACAAGGTGGGGTAAAATCCCAAGGTTGTGACTTCGTCCGGTAAAAGTGAACTAATGTGAACACTGGATAAATGTTGAAATACATTAATATAGAATTAGATGAGATTGGGAAAAAAAAGGACCTGGAGCCCTAGGGTGAAAGACCCAAAAACACAGGCCAAAGAATATGATAGCGTAGTCGGCGGTATGGAGCCCATTAAATTACACAATTATTTGGAGGATTATAAAAAAGGTAATGAGAAAAATGGACCAGTGTGAAGAAATGGATTTTGTGGTGAATATAAGAAAAGACAACCTAACTTAAATGAAATTAATACATGTTCTATAAGAAATTGGCTAATGTCCATGAAATAAAAGGAATACTAGACTGAAGTGATTAAATGGGTAATTAATCAACCTAACGAGGTTTAATCCATAATTAACACAAGGGTTTGTATATGAAAGGTTTTCATTGCAAAACAAATATTTTCTAATACGGTGCATGCATGTGTTGAAAGGCGATTTTCAAGGAAAATACTATGGTGAATTTGGTAGTAAATGGGTAATTTTGGTGAAAGAAGTTCTTTCTCCATACAAAGGCTATTTTTTTGAAGTATTTAACTTGGTGTGTCAAATTGAAAAATAGATATCGAACCAAGTAAAAAAGGATTCTTTTATAAGATTAAGGTGAATTAATTAGAACAGGTAACATTTTTTGAATAAAACACTTGCATGTATTAATGTGTGTGTGTGTGTGTGTGTGTGTGTGTGTATATATATATATATATATATATATATATATAGTGATGACCATGTGATGCACAACCAAATTTAACGTGTTTTCATCATGTGCAATATTTGAAATAGTGATTTTTGACATAGGCCCATGCCTATATGTAAGCTTCCTCTCTCCCTGTGTGTTTTTTCTCTCTTTCTCATTCTCCATTCATTTTTAACTTTTTTTCTAATTGAACCTTAACACCAATTTCAGATTACGAAACATCGCGTAAAATTGAATTTGAACTCGTTTCAAACCCACTAATTTGTAATTAATTAATTGACTTACATTACATAATTAAACAATTTGTGCAACAAAACATGGCCAAACTTAATTGAAAATAATCACATTACGAAGTGTATGTCATCTACAATACCATGATATTGGGAGCAATATTTCCAAGCCAATGCATGTTCTGTGATACCCATAGATTTTTTAACGTAAGCATCTAAAATTCAATTTCCTTGATGTAGAAATTTCTATTGAGATGATGTCAAAAGTTCTATTGAAATTTCTATTGAGATGATGTACAACTACTCCATATCAACAAAAAGAAACTCAATGTGTGGACTTGATAAAAACTGAGTATATTGACTTAATATTAATGAAGTTGAACAGAGACCAGCGGTAAAGGAAAAATAACTAAAAGATAATTAAATTAAATTAAACCAAACTATAGAAAAATAGATAGAGGTCAATCTGACACATTTTATTTACATTATAAATAAGGTATACATTGAAAAATAGATAAATGGTAGGGATACCAATTTAAGAATGTTCTTGTCAAAACTATAACTCGGGGTTGTCATGATATTATGTTCTTCCATGTAGTTCTTGTTTTTGCACATGTTTCGTAGATTGACACACACTACAACAAATCTGTCAAATTGTCACGGTCATTGACCTCGACAAGTTGAACTTATTAAGGTTAATTATCGTGACAATTCTGGGCAAGACAACTTTTTTTGTCACAAACTTGTCACGGTCATTGACCGTGATAAGTTCTTTAGAATTGTTACGGTCGTGTCACAGGAATTGATCGTGAAAGTTTTGTCACGGTCAAGGACCGTGACAAGCCCATGACAATGTTAAAAAAAATTCACGGTCATTGACCGTGACAAGTCTGTGAAAAGGATTGTTGTCAAGGACTTGCCACGGTCAATGGCAGTGATAATTCTGGGAAAAAAATATGTTGGGCAGTTTGGCCACTGCCACTGCCCAGCAATATATTTGTACCTGTTATAGCAACGTTGTACCTGTTCAAGAATTATATATCCAAATAAAATATAGATAATGCAAATATACATTCAAAATAGAGACAATATACATCACGATATAATCAAAATATAATTCAAATGTACCAACTTAAAAACAATTGAATTCAAATATTGTCACTACATATCTTGGGTATGGTCAAATTTGAGGAGGTGAGTAGGCCACACGATATACGAATTGACACACCCACTGATATACATCGTGCCGCATTGTTCTTTCAACCAAAACGGGGAGTTCTCCTTCCCGGGTATCACATTCGTGACGAGAACTTTGGACTCGATGTCTTGAAGCTCACGTCCATGAACTATTCCACCCTGGACGATATTCTGGTCCCTCAACCCCCGCCCTATCCTCTATCCATCAAATATGTACACTATAAACACGCTCGGCCAACCAAGTGTCAACATCAGTCGGTCGAAGGGAGCCAAATAGGGAAGTGGATCATCAATGTCCACACGTGTCGGCGATTAAGCAGCGAGGTGCACATCCTCGTCATCCTTCACCTCATCCTCCTACACCACCTTCTACTTACTTTTCCTCTTTCATTTTATGCCCAATAAAATCTTCATAAATGAGAACATATCATGGACCGTCTGCTCCAAACAGGACAGCTTCGTGTCATGCGAGTCCACCGTTCAAGCCAACCCGGTGTCGCTCATCTTAAATCCGATGATCCTAGATTTGGACACCCGTGAGCTCACCCCCTTGTCCTCCCCTTGCGATCAGAGCCAAGAACTTGGCTGAGTGTGTCTGTGGACAATGATGCCTTGTTGGCATCAGACTGCGACTCATGCACTTCCTTAAGCTTTGCCCGAAACGATAAAAAGCACATGATTAGTAAAATAAGTAAATTAAAAAATTATAACATAATTAACAAAAAGTAAACTATCGAATTACTTAAAATCGTGGCCGCGACGCTCGGGGAAACCTCCTTGTCCTTCCCCTTCTTCGTCCAAAGAGACACATAAGTATTGAGCGTATGTGGCCTACCCCCGGGGCCACTTCCTATCCCCTGAAATAAAATAACGTAAAAGTGGGTGTAAAATTTACCCATTTTGGTGTAGTGACATTTAATTGAGTGTAAAATTATTAATCATATTAGCCATCATATTTCGTTTTTGAATTGGCAACTACATTGCTTCTTTGCTAAACTATGAAAAAGAAAACTCTAAAATATGTCCCCATTACCAACTTATTAGATCACCAAAAAAATTATCAACTTATCAATATCTCAAATAACCCTCTCTAAGCTAAAGAAAATATGTACCTATATTTACTCACCACGGGAAAAAAACTCTTGTATTTAAATCGGCCAAATGCTTCACTGATAAGACCTTGTTATATGCCAAAATAAAGAAACGTCGTTCGGTACAATTAACACAGCCTTATGCGCACTCATTTTTCACGTCACACTCACCGCATCCACATGTTAAAAGATTTTTTTTAGAATTAATCATTATTTATATTGTGTAATTTTCTTCATATTGTTGTCCTGTTTGTGAGATAATACCACTAACAACATATTTGCAAGTTCAGCTTAGATAAAAAGTGACAATAGTCAAAATCTATGAAATTGGTTATATTATATCTCTCTCTAGCTAAAGCATAAAAGAAAAAATTCTTCAACTGGCCATGTAAGAATACATTAATTGTACTTCATAGGTATAGTAAACCGAAGGACCACAAAGCCCCCCCAAAAAAATGATTTAAAAGAAATAAATTTATGTGTTCAAATTTCGGTGTTTTATACATATTATTATGCAACACGAAACACATTAATCTTTTGAATGAAATAAACAACATGATTATTTTGATCTTTAGTTTAGAGTTTTTTATCCATTTGAACATAAATCCATATGCATAGTAAGAACTTAAACAATGCCAAATTGGGGTAGACCAATATAAGGAGGCATATAATAATAAGGGAAGAAAAGAGAGATTCTACAAATACCTTTGCTAATCTTCCCAACCAAAAGTAATCACGATCTTATACTGAAACTAATTATTAAAATTCCTTCCCTTTACACCCACTATTAATACCTAAGATCACATAATTTCCACATCATGTAGATGAGATTGGAATCAATGAGGCGCTCTGATGTGTGCATTGAAAATAGTGAGGTCCCTCTTCCAAAACACACTATACCAGTTGTGGGGAGAAAATCCACTCTCTCACACACACAGAAACACATTATACGAATATCATTGCTGAAAAACTAGTAAGTTTCTTTTGTTTAGAATTTTGAACAAAATTCCATGATGAAACATCCCTCACTATCCAAAGTCACATATAGAAGAAAAAACGGGTTGGTTTTGTTTAAATTTACTATTTTTGGATCTTTCTTAACTAAATAAAGTCATATATAGAAGAAACGTTAAAAATCTAATGAGATATTGAGATAGAGCATAGATGATAAAGAGGGGTGAATATAGGTCCTTGTAAAAGACTTGAGAGGAGTGGAGTGTTGACAAAGAGAAATATAGAATAGAAGAAGTCTTTATAAAAGAGGGATTTGGAAGAAATAGAAAAGGTAAAGTGGTTTAGTAATAGAAAATGAGATCTCATATAGCTTTAAGTGGCTTGTAGGATAGAAGATGCGGTTAGAAAATTTAGGGAGTAGTTCTCACACGTTTGCATCCCCCTTTCACCACTCTAGGTGGAGTGTATGATAATTGAAACGATCCTAATAACTTTTTGTGAGGTTAATTCTAAATCGTTAAAATATAAAAATCTACTTACAATCTAAACTACCAGTTAAGTTAGATAAAAATTCCCCTCCTCCTTATATATATACACACACACACACAAAGTAATTGTGTGTGCACGTAGGTAAACGTTTTAGAGTCCCTTTTACGTGGTTCGATTCTATATTTCATTATTTGATTTTTCCAACTAGGTATTCGTCTCATGCCCTCCTATTTGTCGTTTTAGGTTGTGTGCGGTTTCATATTTTGAGGGCGTTATGCAAGTCAGTATTATTTTTATTTTATGTTAGTATCTTTGTATGGTTGGATTCCGGGGACGCTACCCACAGATCCAACACATATCTTGATATGTATTGTAATCCCATGATAAATTAGTGAAATGTTAATTAAATAAAATAGGACTAGTAACATTATTATGGTTGTCTCATTGAACTTCACACCTAGCTTTCGGAATGGAATGGGTTGACCCACGGGTAACCCATAATTTTTTTCACGGCATTACATCTAACTTATCCTTGTCTCATGGGTATATTGTATCGATTTGGAAGGTCATAATCAACTTCTTCTGATATTTATGTTCGATCGAAGTATAATAGCATTCGTTGGCCTTCATTTGGTTCCCCTTGACTACACCAACTCCAAAATGGGTAGGGAACTTAAAGAACTGGTGAACCGTAGAAGGAATGGCCTCAAACTTCTTCGGCCCTACTCTGTCGAGAATGATGCCATACGTTGAGAGAACATTTTCGTCCGTATAAAGAAACGTCAAAGTACCATTTGTAAAAATAAGAACCCCTTTCGTTACATGATTGCTTCTTCGTATAGATAGATATAGGATCTATGGGGAAATTACTTAGAAGTACATTTTGTGCTACAAAATTTCTATATGATATAAAAGGATCCCACGATTCTAAACCGATATTACCTAGGATAAAAAATACTAAGTTTTTATACATATTTTTAGTTCAGGATGTGGGCCAAGCAGCTACTATAACATCCAATTCCATCGTACCTAAGGGGTACACCCTATCATTCAACAAACTGATCAGTGGCCGATGGTAAGGTGTTACCTTGATGTCTCTAAGTCTCAAGATTTTGAAGGAATTATTGAACATCACTTTGGCTAAGTTGCTTTTGTCGACAAGGTTCCTATCCACCCTGCCTTAGTGCACTATCATGGTAGCGACAAGAGGGTCATCGTGCGGGTAAATGATATCAATTTAATCATATTAGGGAAATCCCACAATAAGGAGATCTTTATTTACCTTGGACGAGTATCCATGTGGCGCGTCAGGTTGATCTTTCTAATGAGAGCACAATCCTTTGATTCATTAAGGTAGGAATTCCTTTTAGCAAGTTCTTCTCCTCCTCTATCATCCCCACCAATAATAAAATGAAATAAGAAGAAGACTGTCTTGACCTCGTGAACAGGATCTTTGGGCTTCTTTAGAAGATCAGAGTCATCTGTCGAATCATCACCGGGTTCCTTTTTTACATGTACGTCTTCCTACAAGGGGAATCTGATCGTCTTCTGACATTTAGCTCATCACCTAGATCAGTTCATCCATCTTTATCCATGTACCTAGATAGTTTTCCTCTTCTGATTAAGATCTCAATTTTTTTCTTGAGAGCTATTGAGTTATCTCACTTATGGTCTTGGTCCTTTTAAAACCCACAAGACCTGATTTTGTCTCAACAATTTGTTGGTGCTTTCAGCTTATTGGTTGTGTGAGACCCCGCCTATGAAAATATAGGTGGCCAAACCGTGATCAAAATAACACGTTGGTCTCATATGACTCATTCTTAGCATCACTGTCGAATATTTTTTAAAGTTACTAAGCACCTAGTACTTTAATTAGACAAGTGCCAAATATTATCTTTCATTAATTAAAAACATACAGAGGTAAATAATAATTAATCCATCAATCACAAAATGATAAATAAATCCAAAAGAAATGAATCATATAAATAGAAGTAACTAAATCAACTATCGGTTCAATAATACAATACAACAGTAAATTATAACACCACGTAATTTTGTGGATTTAGTATTTAATTATTTTTGGGAGATATAAAAATATTTAAATTGGAGAAACTTAAATTTATGAGTTGGAGAATTTATTTGAGTGGGAATAATTATTTATATTTTGCGACTTTAAGTTTAATTGTTCCAATTATTGTGTCACATTTTTGGGGTCGAAATTTGGAAATGTTATAAAGTACTTCGGATAACAATTCTCAGTGCGCGGTTGAGTTTGGATGGGTCGAGATAGTTATAAAAGAGTACCCGGGTTAGTAATTGGGTCTTGGGGCATTTTTGGGCATAGTCGGCCCACACGGGGGGAATTGGGCCATTTCCATTAGACCCATGTGCCTAAAAACGTGATTTAGGAATTTAAACCTAATGGAGAGAGTGTTGGGCAGCAGTTAAAAAAATTCTAAACTTAGGGATTGAGAAAGGGATAGAGAAAACAAACCAAGAGTAAATTAGGGATCTTTTAGAGACAAATCTAAGGGACAAAGTGGGTGTTCATCATCAAAAAATTATCTACACCAATGGATCAGACTCTACGAACAATTCCAGGCAAGCGGTTAACTGTTGTGATTATTAAATTGATGATAATCAATTCATATTATGGTGGGCATAAACTGAAACCCGTTTTTGGGTAAATTATTGCAAGAAATTGGGTTTTTTATGAAATTGAGTATGTTATGTGATTTAATATAGTTCAATTGACATTATAGAAGCATTTAGTGTTAATTAGAATTAGAATTATAATAGAATGCTAGTATTTGAGACGAATTGATTGGGATGGTGGAATCAGATTTTTGAATAACAATTGGGATTATACCATAAGAATTCATTTTTTTTGAGTTGGTAATATTTGAAAAAACCAATTATGCTAAAGTGTTTGGGTGATGATTATAGTTCATAATCGATGTAAAAAGATGATAAATATGTTGGATTGAGATTGGTATTTGATAAAATAAATCTTGGATTTTCGTTAATGGCTGAACAAAAAATCGGGGAAGAAAGGGAACCAGTCGATCGATCGATCCATGGTCCCAGATTTTTGACAGGTTGAACAGTTTTATAAATAAGGGGAAATTAATTTAAGATTTAATTCCCATATTATATTTAGTTATAAATGTAGGTGGAGCTCATACTCCTAACATTAGCAAGAAAATATACGATTAGGCTTAGGAGGACGATAATGGTATGTCACAAACGGACGAGTTGTGGGAAAATAAATTGGAGTAGTAATTCTGGGCCTAGGGAAAACTGTTCAGGTATTGTAGTTTGAATAATACTACCTTATTAAATGAATTGAGGTGTAATTAAGTAAGTAGGGGGAAGAATATAGACTCGGGTATTAACAATGGTACGGGCCAAGCGAGCAAGTCCGAGTATAATGGTTAAGCGACACCAAGTATTAAATTAATTAATGTGTAAATTAATTAAATTAGAGTCGGACCATAGACTCGGGAAGAACACTATATTAATTAATGTGTGAATTAATTTAATTAGAGGCGCATAATAGACTCGGGAAGGTAATAAATTAATTAATGAGAAAATTAATTAATTTGAGTCGACCATAGGCTTGGCAATATACATGCTAGTATTACGAGTTTTAGTATACGGTAAAGCCAGGATCTATATTATATATATGGTGTGGTGATAGTATATATTTATGTACATTATGTGTGGTATTAAATATTAGTCACTAGATATTTATTTAATTTATATACTTTAGTGTAATCAATGGAGGTTGAGCGAAGTGGGTGAATCCCCTAGCTTGAGGAGTAGGGCGAGTATATCCCCAGGTCATAGGGTCTGGTATATTGGTGAGGGGCTTATGTCACTTTCAGGGAAAGAATATGACTGCCTCCACTACGTTTATATTTTGGGCCAGGTTGGTAGCGATACCGACTTGGGTAATTAGGTTATGTGAGCACACCTTGTGAGATAGCACTTTAGTGGAAATTATCCGGTGAGGGTATACTCGGAGGGATGAGTATACATGTGGAATATGTGTGGATGTTGTAGTAAAGATACGTATATAATGGTATTAAATATTAGATGCGGGAAATAATACATTATGTGATGTATTAACTTTATATAACTTGTGCCATAGTTATATGATATTAATTAAAAGGAATTAATTAAATTAATTTGATAGATAATTTATAACCCATGAATAATAATACTCAGTTTAGAGTAGAAAGGCAAGGTAGGATTATAATAGGACTAGTTGGACAGGGTAGTACAACTAGGTGGGGTTAAGTTAACCGTTAGGTGTGCACATTAGTGGAGGGGTGAGTATGTCCTCAAGAGAGTGTGACACTAACTTAAAGATTAAACACATTCATACATTTTTTAATTACTATAGTTAATTCACTTGCTAAATATTTTCAAAATGTTTTGGGTTATAACCCTTGCTATAAAACTATTTTCCAAACCTTTTAGGTTTCCAGCCACAGGGACGCCAGACTTGATCTTCAATTCTAGGGACACGTAGTTACGGCACACGTGGATGCTAGCAGGAGCTTGGATTGGACACATCGTTAATTCTTTTCTAGAGTAGGAATAATCTATCAGTTTCCGTTTTACTTAGGGCTTGTCCCCCAGACTTTTTAGTACAGTTTTTAGATTTATTTATTCAGTTGTTGGATGATTGCTGTTAAACTATTTACTTTGGTGGCCCACGGTATATTCGGCAAGTAATTTAATTATTTATGTAGTTAATTTGATTCAGTTGTTGTGAATGGTTTATTTGTATTTTTGCATGCTTTGTCTCGTTTAAATAAAAAGTTAAAATTTGGCACCGGATTTTTGGAATACTAGGTGGTTAGTAACTTTTAAAAATGTTTTCGACAGTGATGCTAAGAATGAATGAACTGGGATTCCTATTTTAATTTGATATAGGACTGATCAGCCAGTATTTTAATAGGCGGGGTGTCACATATGGTATCACAGCATCATGTTCTCGTGTCCTTAAGATCCGTTCGGCTTTCCATGTTTCAGCTTAGCGTTCTTTGATATATAGCCCTACCATAGGATTGTTGTATTCTTATGCGTATGCGCATTTACGTTCTTATGCCAATTACTTTATATTTTATGGTGAACTCATATGATTCGATTCTCATTTCAGATGTCTCCCAGGAGAGAGAGAGAGATATCAACTGGGGAAGCAAGGGCAGATGAGACTAGAGAGGCTCATTAGGAGCCAGTGTTACTACAACAACTGCCAGAGATGATTTCGACTGCACAGGTAACTTAATTAGTGGCACAGGCAGTTCAAGAGACTATGATGATAATGGAAAGTTACTTTCCACAAGATCATCCACAGGCATTAGTGGTACCAGATGTTCAAGCCCAACCGGGGTCGTTAGAGTGGAAGAAAGTACGAGAGGTCTTTTAAAAAGGCCATCCACCAAAGATTTGAGGGGGTTCAGATGTGGTGCTAGCGTGTTAGTGGAAAAGAGATATTCAGCCTCACCTACACATGGTAGATTGCAGTGAGGTGCAGAGGCTTATGCTAGTCACTTTTAGGTTAGTGGGAGAAGCACTACAGTGGTGGGAGTCGATCACCACAATTTATAAAAGGGATACGTTAACTATTGCAGAGTTTTGGGTTCAGTTGGACCGACAGTATTTCCTTCCAGCAGTTGAGGTTGAAATGGGGAAACAATTCAGTGAGGTGACTTAGGAAGACCATACAATGGACGATTACGAGGAAGACTTCACTCGTTGGCAAATTTTGTACTGGATGAGGTAAGCAACGAAGAAAGAAAGAAGTCGAGGTTCATGAATGGGTTAGTCTGGAGGATCAGGCAACATTTGATTGGTAATCCGGCATTAGTAGCTTATACAGACGCCATTAATGCAGCACTCCTGCACTGCCAAAAATATCGCTTACACATGAAAGGAAGCAGGAGGGGAGTGGAACCCAACCAGTCGAATATAGCAGGAGGGAACAGTACCAGTGGGGTATCCCAGCAGCAGACAAGGGGACATCAGGGGCAGGAGTTCTAGTAGGGGAATCAGGTTAAGCGATTTAGATTGAGAGATTATCGAACGGATGGCCAGGACTTACGACATGGAAGGGATCAGTGATAGGGTGAATTTATTAGGAGGTGTTTCGTTTGTGGGGAAACAGGACACGTGATGAGAGATTGTCTTAAGAGAGGAAGGGGTTAACTACAGGACGAGGTTCTGGATGTACAACCACTACAACAAGTCATGGGTACGTTCGGGCAGGGGGAAGCCGCTCAGGAACCCAAGGATCATCCATCGCAGCTAGAGTATAGGAGTAATTATCTTCTTATCCTATGAGCATGGGGTATGTTTTGAGTGATAGTGAGGGTGTTACAATATAAAAATTATTTTCACTAGAGTTCATGGGTAAGTCAAATTTAGTGGGTGCGCTGGCTATAGCATCCATATTACAAATATATATTTATGTGGGGTAGTGGATTTCTTTGGTTTTAACCACGAGAGAGTGAGGGTATACATAGAGAGAAGGTTTGAATTATGCGAGGGGTTACTATTTTCGAGATTATGGGAGTAGGTTGATGATTTTCCCAAATATCGGTTCGATAGAGATGGATTTGAACTATTGTGGTTAGTGAGGGTAAGTTTTGGTGTTCGTGACACCAGGGTACAAATGACTTTTACTAGGTGTCACTTGAGAGGGTGTCTAACCTATATATATGTTGTATTGTGTGGTGCGATAGACACATAATGAGGTCTTATGTTCTCATATTTTATCTCGGTTAGTAGGGGTGTCTACTGAAATGAATCAGGGTGGTTAGATTTATTTTCGAGTAGGGAGAGATAGCTCAAGGTTTATTTTACGCAAGAGCTAGTGATATTAAGGGCGCGGTATTTTATATTATCTTTTGTAGCATAAGAGTAGGCATGTATGCTTTTGTGTTAAGAGATAAGTATTTGGGGGTACATGCTATGGGATGAGGGTCTAACAGATCTCAATGACCGACAATGCTAGGTCGTAGTGTATCGGGGGGTTCCTTGTTTGGATTTCGCTTTGTGAGACACCCCACGCATGAAACTTAGCACAACATTGGACGTGGGGATATATTTGGTCATTAGTACATGGTTTGGGTACCCCGGCTATTATTCATATATGTGATATGACTACGGGTTGGAAGTTATATTACGGGTTACGACTAGCATAGTCGGGTAACTTTCGTGCGGTTAAGCACGGGGACAGGGTGTATGGGAACCCAGTTTAATTAGGGTAACTTTCGTGCGGTTAAGCACAGTTACAAGGTGTTTGGTAGCCCTGGTTAATTAAAATGCATAATTGTTTAACTCTCAGTTAGAAGCGTTAGAGATAGATGTATCCATCTTAGAGGCAGAGGGCTAGAGAGTGATATTCGAAGCTTGGAACACTAGGCTTATCTTAAATTTCGAGGACGAAATTACTTTTTAAGAGGGAGTATGTAACACCCCGTAATTTTGAGGATTTAGTATTTAATTATTTTTGGGAGATATAAAAATATTTAAACTGGAGAAACTTGATTTGGAAATTTAATTAGGCCCATGTGACTAAAAACGTGATTTGGAAATTTAAACTTAATGGAGAGAGTGTTGGCCGGAAGTTAAAACAATTCTAAACCTACGATTTGAGAGAGGGATAGATTAAACAAATCAAGAGTGAATTGGGGATCTTGTGGAGAAAAATCGAGGGGACAAAGTGGGTGTTAATAATCAAAACATTCTCTACACCAACAAATCAGACTTTACGGACGATTCTAGGAAAGTGGTTAACTGTTATGATTCAAAAATTGATGATAATCAATTGATATATGGGGGGTGTAAACTGAAACTCGTTTTTGAGTGGGTTATGGCATGAAATTGTTTTTTTATGAAATTGAGCATGTTGTGTAATTTAATAGTTCAATTGATATTCTAGAAGAATTTAGTGTTAATTGGAATTAGAACTATAATAGAATGCCAGTAATAGAGACGAATTGATTGGGATGGTAGAATCTGATTTTTGAATTACAATTGGGATTATACCGTAAGAATACATTTTTCTGAGTTGGTGATATTTGTAAAAACCAATGATGCTAAAGTGCTTGGATGATGATTATAGTTCATAATCAATGTAAAAAGAAGGTAAGTATGATGGATTGATATTGGGATTTATGAAAATAAAGCTTGAACTTTCGTTAATGATTGAACAGAAAATGTAAGAAGAAAGGGAACTACTCGATCGATCGATCGACCCCGGGCATCGATCAATGGATGGTCCCAGATTTTTGGCAGGTTCGCCAGTTTTATACATGAGGGCAAACTAATTTAAGATTTAATTCCCATATTTTATTTAGTGATAAATGCACGTGGAACTCATAATCCTAACATTATAAGGAAAATATACGATTAGGTTTAGGAGGACGATAATGGTATGTCACAAATGGATGAGTTGTGGGGAAATAAATTACAGTAGTAATTCCGGGCGAAGGGAAAAATGTTCGGGTATTGTAGTTGGAATAATACTTCCATATTAATTGAATTGAGGTGTAATTAAGTAAGTAGGGGGCAGAATATAGACTCGGGTATTAACAATGGTAGGGGTCAAGCGAGCGAGTCCGAGTATAATGGTTGAGCAGCACCAATTATTAAATTAATTTATGTGTAAATTAATTAAATTAGAGTCAGACATTAGACTCGGGAAGAACACTATATTAATTAATGTGTGAATTAATTTAATTAGAGCCGGATCATAAACTCGGGAAGGTAATAAATTAATTAATGAGAAAATTAATTAATGTGAGTCGGCCATAGGCTTGGGAATATACAGGCCTGTGTCACGGGTTTTAGTACGCGGTAAAGTCGGGATCTATATTATATATACGGTGTGGTGATAGTATATATGTATGTACATTATGTGTGATATTATATATCAGTGACTAAATATTTATTTAATTTATATACTTTAGTGCTATCAAGGGAGGCTGCGCGAAGTGGGTGAATCCCCTAGCTTGAGGAGTAGGGAAAATATATCCCCAGGTCATAGCATGCAGTATATGGGTGAGGGTCTTATCTCACTTTAAGGGAACGAATATGACCGCCTCCACTACGTTTTGAAGCACCTTATACCTTTGACTTACTTAAGTCTACATTGTATAAGTGCTCAACTAATTTGAAAATATTGACAAAATTGGTTGTTTATCCTAGAATCCAAAGAGCCTCAGAACCTATCTCTCTAATCCTCTTCAATGATCCATGAAGGTATAAAATGAATCACACTACACACAATTAGAAGTGCATACATGTGTTCATATTACTTAAAATTGAGGGTGTGTTTAATTCCCCTTGAATTGGAGCTTTAATAAATTTTTTTGGGAAATTTTAAAGAATTTTTAAACCTTTTTAAACATTTTTTAATAATTGTTTTTATTAATAAAATGGGATAATATAATTTGTGGGGTTAATATTCTATTTTTGGAAACTTCTGTTTTCATTAAAATGTTTGGTTGGGTAGGATCTCAAAGCGCTAGAGACTTCAGGGTGATGTTCTGTAATTAATTTGACGCGCGTGTGAGAGCCACTCATAAGCCAACACTTGTCATCCTCCGGGTGTACCTATTTGTTAGAGGGTTGGATGAATGATTGCTGATCGTTGGATCATTCCCAATCGAGGGTCTTCATGTGTTCTTAGTTAATCCTGGTGCAAACCATATGAACCAATCACAATCCTTTTAATCACTGCTGTTTTGTTACCCTTGGATCAAGTCAAACCTTGCAAGACTTCATCTCAGCCCTTGATTTCCCTCGAACATCCAGAACCTTCCCTCAGCCCTATAAATACCCTCCACTTCTCAGCCTTAGAAGACTTTTGGGCATTCGTCTTTCTGAGAGAAAAAAAATAAGAGAGAAGAGAGAACTGAGAGAGAAGAGAGAAAAGAAAAGAGAGAAGAGAGAGAAAGGAAACTCTGTTAGCCCAAAACCAAACCCTAACCCTAAACACTTCATTTTTTCCTGAAACAAACCTTCGTATATTTAACCCCAAACACATCCTGAGTGTTTGAGAGAGAGAGTGGTTTGTTCTTGAGTTGCTGTAACCTCTTGATCTTTTGATCTTGTTCACAACTTAAACATTAAGAGTGAAGATCTTGTTTCTATTTTCATAGAAACGTTAGATCTATACTCGGCATGTTACATTTTCACTAGATCTCCATATTTTCTACTTGGTTTAAGAAAATCTTTATTCATTTGGTTTTGAAAATGATTTATGGTTTCTGTTTTAACAAAACTTAACCTAGACCTAGTTGGATTCACACTTGGAGATTTTCAATCTCACAAATGTTTTCAAAAAGAGATTGATTAGGATCTTGACCGATTTTAAAAGCGAGATATCCGTGGAATCTGGGTTATATTAAAGGTCAAAAAGGTTTATAGTTTTGTAAGAAAGAAATAAACTCAAATCACTGCATATAGAATTTATATGTAATTTACTAGGACTGTCTGTAAATCTAAGTGTGTGTGAGTTCATGCATGTTGTTAGGAATCACTTCAAAAACACTTAACCCACTACTACACTGGAAGTGTTGTGTATAAGATCTGAGATCATTGAGTCGACATAAGGAAGCTAAAAGCAAAGGAAGTTAGCAAATCAGATCTATGAGAAGTTAGAAGGACACCAAGTGGGGTATATACCTAAACTTAGAATAGGTTGATTTGTTTGCTTGCATGTTGTATTGTTTGTAACTATTTTTGTTATTAGTGGATTTTTACTTTTGTGACTTAGAAGTCACCGTGGATGTTTCCTCTGTTGGGAGAGGTTTTACCACGTTAAAAACCGTGTGTTGATTATCTTCATCTACTCATCTCATTCTATAAGTGTGCTGAATTTTTGAAACTGCCTTAGTTTTAAAAACTGATTACACAGCCTTAATTACTCTCGTACATAAGTTTCTTTGTAAACACATCTTGTTTATAATTTTTATTTTTCAAAAGAAAAGGGTTTCTTCAACAAACTTTTCGGAGTTGCTTATACAGTTTAATCTTGTATTAAACGGCATTAGCGACGTTTTTCAATTGGTATCAGAGCCCTGTTAACTTTTATTTCAAAAGATCTTGTGTTTCTGAAATCGTTTTCTGAAAAACCTAACTATGGACGAGAAGAATGAAAGGTTTGGTAATCTGTCCAGACCTCCACTCTTTGATGGAAACAACTTTGCTTACTGGAAAGTAAGAATGGTTGCCTTCATCCAAGGGACTTTAGGAGATGATGTCTGGGACATTATTGAAAACGGATACACTTATCCTACTAAACCAGACACTGAAGGAAGTGATGAGAGGGTAAAGAAAATCTTAAGTGAATTTACCCAAGAAGAGAAAACCATTTCTCGAAATAACAACAAAGGCAAGAATGCCATCTTTATGTCTATTAATGAATATGAGTTCAAGAGAATCTCATCTTGTGCCACTTCTAAGGAAGCTTGGGACACATTAATCATTGCACATGAAGGAGACTCAAGAGTTAAAGCTGCTAAAACTCAAATGCTTATCCAGCAGTACAACTCTTTGATCATGTCTGATTCTGAGTCTTTTGATGATTTCTACATGAACTTAACTGATATAGTCACTAAGCTGCATGCTAATGGTATTACTTATGATAGAAATGAAATTGTTTCTAAAATCCTAAGGTCATTACCACAAAAGTTTGACAGTAAGAGGTATGCTATTGAGGAAATGAATGATCAAAACCTTACCCCTGAGTTACTCAGTAGCAAACTTAGAACTGTGGAAATGGAATTAGACTTGAAGAAATAATTGAATCATTCTCAAAGAAAACAACCCAACTCTAACTTGAGTTTTACCTCTAAGATACCCAAACTTGAGACTAATTTTACCAACTCTGACTCTGATGAGGAGTGTGATATAGACAAACTAGATAATCAGATTGCCTTGATGTCTAAACAATTTAAGAAAATTGTCAAATTTCGAAACAAATAGGCAACTAAACAAGGCAAGCTTAATTATCCTACTCTGTCTAATCCCAAACCTCACGAGAGAGGCTTTGACAAACATCCTAAGGACAAAAACTCCAGACCCACTAGAGACCTTAAAAAGATTGAATGTTTTAGATGTGGGAAACTAGGTCACATTGCTCACGATTGCAGAGTTAATCTGAATAAAGCCAACACACACAATAGAGCCAATGTCTGTAAAACTTGGAATGATTCAAGTGACTCTGATGAAGAGGAACTTGAGTCATCTAATGTACTTGACCCTTGCATGTCTTTTTATGCTAAGATCATTTACAATAACGATATGCCTGTGTGTGATAATGATGCTCCTACTCCTGCATGTGTGAATACTGTTTTGACTTGCCTAGATTCTTTATTGTCTGAAAATGTTGCTAGTTCTAGTTCCGTGTGTGTGAGTAAAAGTGATCTCGATAATGACGATGCAAATGGGTGCGTGAGTACTAAAACTGAATCGTTAGGGGTCACTACACGCACTTCACTTAGCGACTCAGACACAGATGACCTCCCTGATATCCATACCTTGTATGCTAAAACTCTTAAAAAAGGCACTAGACTGGAGAAGACTGTTAGAGACCTGACTAAGAAATTAGATGATCTAAGTCTTATTGTGAAGTTGAATGGTGAAGAGTACACTAATCAATGTCTGACTCATCAATCTGAAATCGAAACTTTTGATCAAAAATTAAAAGAGTTGACTAAAACTGTTTTATTGACTTTGTTGTTGACTCCAAGACCAATTCTGATGATAGAACCGGTATTGGATTTTGCCCTAAGAACAAACCACAAACTACAAATCTTGAACCTATTAAGTTTGTGTCTGGGGGGAAAAGACCAATTGAAACATGTCCAGAATTTCATTTTATTAAAAATGAATTTGATCAAAAGCAACAACAGAAAGACATTGGAGATTCTAGTAATTCTAAGGCTGAGACTGCACTTAAGACTAAATACGTCTGTCCTTTGATCAGAAAGGCTGATTCTACCTATAAGACCATACCTTCTAGGAATAGGACTTCTGAACAGAATACTGTTAAACCCATCTTTAGAAGTTTTCCTAAGGAAATTCATCCCTCAAGCAATCAATATTGCTCGTACTGTTACATTTATTGTCATTCCTTTGAAGGTTGTTATGCTAGGCGTCTAAACACCCCTGTGTACAACACTTCTGTCTACAAGAACTTTAACTATTCTAGGCAAAATCGTAACCATTATGTCCTTCCAAGACAACCTGATAAGAACTCTAACTACAGAAATAGAAAGACCAAAACTAAGAGTTCATTTAAGAGAAAGGCTCCTAGAAACTTTCCTAAACCAAAAGCTCAAATTTTTCACAATAATCAGTTTGCTGCTCCAAATGTCTTTCGACAAAAAGATGCTTCTCGAAAATTTTATCAAATAAGGGCAAACTTGCGCAAAATTAAAACTAGAGCTATTTGGGTTAGAAAAGATGATCTTATACCCCAAATGAAGTGTAACATAGTCATCACTGCTTTAAAACCTGAACACACTTCATCTGGTTGGTATTTAGATTCAAGATGTTCCAAATATATGACTGGAGATGAAACCAAACTTTTAAACAAAACCAGATTTGCTGGTGGGAAAGTAGTTTTTGGTGATGGAGTTTCATCTCAGATCATAGGTAAAGGAACCCTAAAAGAAGAAGGAATGCCTGTTCTTGAAAATGTCCTATTAGTTAAAGGCCTTAAAGCCAACCTCCTAAGCATATCACAATTTTGTGACTCTGACCATACAGTCACCTTTTCAAAGAACAATTGTAAAATTCTAAATGATAAAGGTGAATGCATTATTACAGGATTTAGAACACCTGACAATTGCTATACTGTCAAGACTAGTTCTGAAACCTGTAACATTGTCAGAATGGATGACAATGAAATCTGGCATAATCGTATGGGTCACTTAAGTTATGATATCCTTGGTAGATTGTCTAGTCAAGAGATAGTTAGAGGAATTCCTAAAATTAAACCTATTTCAAGTGTTTTCTGTGGTCATTGCCAGGAAGGAAAAATAGTTAAGACTTCGCATAAAAAGGTTAAAGACATCCTCACCTCTAGACCTCTAGATCTCATCCATATGGACCCTATTGGTCCATCTAGAACTGTTAGTCTTTGTGGACACAGTTATATCCTTGTCATGGTTGATGACTTTACACGATTCACTTGGGTTGCCTTCTTGAAACATAAATCTGACACGTTTCAGAATTTTTTGAAAATTCTTCTAAGAATTGAAAATGAGAAGGACACACAAGTCAATCGCATTCGTAGTGATAGAGGGGAAGAGTTCATAGACACAGGAATTATTGAATATTATGACTACAACGGTTACAAACATGAATTTAGTGCCCCTAAAACTCCTCAGCAGAATGGTATTGCTGAAAGGAAAAACCGAACTCTTCAAGAGATGGCACGTGTCATGTTGCATGCCAAATCTCTACCTAAATACTTTTGGGTAGAATCTATTAGAACTGCATGGCATATCATTAATAGGGTTTACCTTAGGAAAAACTCTAAACAAACTCCTTATGAGTTGTGGTACGGTAAGAAGCCTAACCTGAAATATCTAAGAACCTTCGGAAGTCAGTGTTATGTCTGTAAAGACAGAGAACATCTGTCTAAATTCGAAACTCGTGGTGATAAAGCCATCTTCTTAGGATACTCCCCAAACAGTCGTGCTTATCGTATATACAATCTACGTACTAAGGCCCTTATGGAATCGATAAATGTAATTGTAAGCGACACTATTGTCGAAAATAAGATATCTGAATCACCTATTGTGGTTGAATCTGAAAATGATTTCAAAACTGATTCACCAGAAATAGATGACTCATTACCTATTGAGAGTCCAGAAGTAACTGGATGGGTATCTAAATATCATCCCATTGATAACGTGGTCGGTAATCCTAATGAGCCAGTTCGTACTATATCCCAGTTAAGAAATTATGCTAATTATGCATGTTTCGTCTCCCTTGTGGAACCGAAAAATGTTAATGAAGCATTGAATGACACACACTGGATTTCTGCTATGCAGGAAGAACTTTTACAATTTGTCATTCACGATGTCTGGTATCTTGTACCTCGGCCTCAAAACAAAAATGTTATTGGAACACGTTGGATCTTTAAGAACAAATCTGATAAAAATGGGGTAATCCTTAGAAACAAAGCTAGACTAGTTGCTCAAGGCTACTCTCAAATAGAAGGGATTGATTTCAGTGAGACATTTGCCCCTGTCACTCGTCTTGAATCTGTTCGACTTCTTTTCGCCATAGCGTGTCACTTAAAATTAATACTTTATCAAATGGACGTCAAATCTGCTTTCCTAAATGGAATTCTGTCCGAAGAAACATATGTAGAACAACCCAAAGGGTTCATTGACCCTAAATACCCTAACCATGTCTTTCGTCTAAAAAAGGCTTTGTATGTCTTAAAACAAGCTCCTCGAGCTTGGTATGAATGCCTTTCCAACTTTTTGTTGGATAAGGGTTTTAAGAGAGGAGGACATGACCAGACTCTCTTTGTCAAACATTTTGACAAAAACATTATTATAGCCCAAGTCTATGTAGACGACATCATATTCGGGTCAACTTCAAACTCTGAAGTTAAATCCTTTTCTGCTAGTATGCACAAGGAGTTTCACATGTCCCTTATGGGGGAGCTACAACTTTTCTTAGGTTTTCAAGTAAAACAGAATTCTGATGGTCTATTTGTCTTTCAAACTAAGTATGCCTTAGACCTTGTTAAGAAATTTGTCTTAGAGAATGCTAAAGTTGCCAAAACGCCTATGAGTACTACCGTTAAATTAAGCAAAGATGAAAATGCTAAGTCAGTTGATTCCACACTTTACCGTAGTATGATTGGTAGCCTACTCTATCTAATAGCCTCACGACCAGACATAATGTATACTGTATGTCTGTGTGCTCGTTACCAGAATAACCCTAAAGAGAGCCATTTATCGAGTGTAAAACGTATAATAAAGTACATAAAAGGCACTCTTAATCTTGGACTTAGGTACACTAAGGATACCTGTAGCACCATCATAGGGTATACTGATGCTGATTGGGCCGGTTGTACTGATGATAGTAAAAGTACATCAGGTGCCTATTATTAAGTCGGCAATAATTTAGTTGGTTGGAGTAGTAAAAAACAGAATTGCACATCTTTATCCACGGCTGAGTCCGAATATATAGCAGCAGGAAGTTGATGTGCTCAATTATTATGGATAAAATAGATGTTAAGTGATTATGGGATTAAAGAAGATCAATTACAATTGTATT
Source organism: Sambucus nigra (assembly GCA_949130495.1). Taxonomy (NCBI): domain Eukaryota; kingdom Viridiplantae; phylum Streptophyta; class Magnoliopsida; order Dipsacales; family Adoxaceae; genus Sambucus; species Sambucus nigra. Next base: position 447,592,014 of record OX422212.1, on the reverse strand, counting down.
GTGACAATCAAAGCGCCATTAATATATCTAAAAACCCGGTTCAACACTCGCGAACTAAGCATATTAAAATAAGGCATCATTTTATACGCGAACTTGTTGAAACTAAGGAATTAGAAATTCATTACCTGCCTACTGATCTGCAACTTGCAGACATGTTCACTAAACCTTTAGACTATAACAAATTTCTCTATTTGCGAAATTCTATAGGCATGGTATGCGCTGATTAAACTCTTAAGACCTTAAGTTTTACCCTTTGTCCATTTGAGACAAAATGGAGGAGAAATTTGAGTTTTATGAGTTCTATATTTTGTTCACATTTCATCTAAACTGCTTGATCTTAGTGTGTATATTTGCAGGAATCTCTTCTACTGATTGTCTACCTTTTCTAGTGTAAAAATTTGTAAATAGTTGAGTTATGTAATTTTTGACTTTCTAGGAAATGGGTAGATAGAATCTTTTGTATAGGACTAGGTTTTATTTTTTTGGTTCCCTACGAGTTTGAAGCTAACTCAAAGGAGGTTTTGTCTCGTATTTCCAAAGGGGGAGATTGAAGCACCTTATACCTTTGACTTACTTAAGTCTACATTGTATAAGTGCTCAACTAATTTGGAATTATTGACAAAATTGGTTGTCTATCCTAGAATCCAAAGAGCCTCAGAACCTATCTCTCTAATCCTCTTCAATGATCCACGAAGGTATAAAATGAATCACACTACACACAATTAGAAGTGCATACATGTGTTCATATTACTTAAAATTGAGGGTGTGTTTAATTCCCCTTGAATTGGAGCTTTAATAATTTTTTTTGGGAATTTTTAAATAATTTTTAAACCTTTTTAAACATTTTTAATAATTGTTTTTATTAATAAAATGGGATAATATAATTTGTGGGGTTAATATTCTATTTTTGGAAACTTCTGTTTGCATTAAAATGTTTGGTTGGGTAGGATCTCAAAGCGCTAGAGACTTCAGGGTGATGTTCTGTAATTAATTTGACGCGCGTGTGAGAGCCACTCACAATCCAACACTTGTCATCCTCCGGGTGTACCTATTTGTGTTTCTTTTGTGAGAGGGTTGGATGAGTTATTGCTGATCGTTGGATCATTCCCAATCGAGGGTCTTCATGTGTTCTTAGTTAATCTCGGTGCAAACCATATGAACCAATCACAATCCTTTTAATCACCGATGTTTTGTTACCCTTGGATCAAGTCAAACCTTGCAAGACTTCATCTCAGCCCTTGATTTCCCTCGAACATCCAGAACCTTCCCTCAGCCCTATAAATACACTCCACTTCTCAGCCTTAGAAGACTTTTGGGCATTCGTCTTTCTGAGAGAAAAAAAATAAGAGAGAAGAGAGAAGTGAGAGAGAAGAGAGAAAAGAAAAGAGAGAAGGGAGAGAAAGGAAACTTTGTTAGCCCAAAACCAAACCCTAACCCTAAACACTTCATTTTTTCCTAAAACAAACCTTCATATATTTAACCCCAAACACATCCTGAGTGTTTGAGAGAGAGAGTGGTTTGTTCTTGAGTTACTGTAACCTCTTGATCTTTTGATCTTGTTCACAACATAAACATTAAGATTGGAGATCTTGTTTCTTTTTTCATAGAAACGTTAGATCTATACTCGGCATGTTACATTTTCACTAGATCTGCATATTTTCTACTTGGTTTAAGAAAACTTTATTCATTTGGTTTTGAAAATGTTTTATGGTTTCTGTTTTTACAAAACATAACCTAGACCTAGTTGGATTCACACTTGGAGATTTTCAATCTCACAAATGTTTTCAAAAAGAGATTGATTAGGATCTTGACCGATTTTAAAAGCGAGATATCCGTGGAATCTGTGTTATATTAAAGGTAAAAAAGGTTTATAGTTTTGTAAGAAATAAATAAACTCAAATCACTACATATAGACTTTATATGTAATTTACTAGGACTGTTTGTAAATCTAAGTGTGTGTGCGTTCATGCATGTTGTTAGGAATCACTTCACAAACAATTAACACACTACTACACTGGAAGTTTTGTGTATAAGATCTGAGATCATTGAGTCGACATAAGGAAGCTAAAAGCAAAGGAAGTTAGCAAACTGGAGAAACATCATCAACAAATCAGATCTATGAGAAGTTAGAAGGACACCAAGTGGGGTATATTCCTAAACTTAGAATAGGTTGATTTGTGTGCTTGCATGTTGTATTGTTTGTAACTATTTTTGTTATTAGTGGACTTTTACTTTTGTGACTTAGAAGTCACCGTGGATGTTTCCTCTGTTGGGAGAGGTTTTACCACGTTAAAAACTGTGTGTTGATTATCTTCATCTACTCATCTCATTCTATAAGTGGGCTGAATTTTTGAAACTGCCTTAGTTTTAAAAACTGATTACACAGTCTTAATTACTCTCGTACATAAGTTTCTTTGTAAACACATCTTGTTTATTATTTTTAGTTTTCAAAAGAAAAGGGTTTCTTCAACAAACTTTTTGGAGTTGCTTATACAGTTTAATCTTGTATTAAACGGCATTAGCGACGTTTTTCACGTTTATATTTTAGGCCAGGTTGGTGAGCGATTCTGACTTGGGTAACTAGGTTATGTGAGCACACCTAGTGAGATCGCACTTTAGCGGAAATTATCCGGTGAGGGTATCCTCGGAGGGATGAATATACATGTGAAATATGTGTGAATGTTGTAGTAAAGATATGTATATAATGGTATTAAATATTATTTGAGGGTAATAATACAATGTGTGATGTATTTACTTTATATAACTTGTGCCATGGTTATATGATATTAATTAAAAGGAATTAATTAAGTTAATTTGAGATATAATTTATAACCCATGAATAATAATACTCAATTTAGAGTAGAAAGGCAAGGGAGGATTATACTAGGACTAGTTGGACAGGGTAGTACAACTAGGTGGGGTTAAGGTAACCGTTAGGTGTGCACATTAGTGGCGGGGTGAGTATGTCCTCAAGAGAGAGTGAAACTAACTTAAATATTATGGGCATTCATACATTTTTTAATTACTATAATTAATTCACTTGCTAAATATTTTCAAAATGTTTTGGGTTCTAACCCTTGCTATAAAACTTTCTTCCAAACCTTTTAGGTGTCCAGCCATAGGGACGCTAGACTTGATATTCTATTCCAGGGGCACGTGGTTGCAGCACATGTGGATGCTAGCAGGAGCTTGGATTCGACGCATTGCTCATTCTTTCCTAGAGTCGGAATCATATATCAGTTTCAGTTTTACTTAGGGCTTGTTGCCCAGACTTTTCAGTACAGTTTTCATATTTATTTATTCAGTTGTTGGATGATTGTTGTTGGACTATTTACTTTGGTGGCCGCTGGTTTATTCGGCAAGTAGTTTAATTAATTTTTCAGTTAATTTGATTCAGTTGTTGTGAATGGTTTATATGTATTTCCGCATGTTTTGTCTCGTTTAAATAAAAAGTTAAAATTTGGCACCGGCTTTTTGGAATACTAGGTGGTTATTAACTTATGAAAAGGTTTTCGACAATGATTCTAAGAATGAACCAATTGGGATTCATGTTTTAATTTGATATAGGACTGATCACCCAGTATTTTACTAGGCGGGGTGTCACATAAACTGAAATAGTTACCTAGATACACAAAGTCAAATAAATAACTGAATTCTAAAACTGAGGGCGACATGTCCAACTGAGTACTAAAGGAAAGATACTACACTAGTAATGAATGAATGAAGTGTCTATAAAAAAGCCTTACAATTTCCACATGAGCTGCAGCTGTGCATCCATGGATTGAATTGTCAAACTGGGCCTCTTTGTGGCTGGACACCTAAAAGGTTTGGAAAAATATTTTGACACGGGTAAAACCCCAAGTAAAACATTTTGAAAATATTTAGCACACAGTTAAATTGCAATCATTAAATATGCATGCACACTCTTCATATTTAAGTTAGTGTCGCTCTCACTTAAGGTATAACTCACCCCTCTTCTAATGTGCACTCCTAATGATTTCTTTCTAACCTTCCTAGTAATGCTACCCCACCTAACTAGCTGTATCAAGTCTCTTTCTACATACAAACTCGTTGTGACCACCTGTATTGCCTATACAATACATTACTGGATTCTTTATATCGATTAGCCAACTATGCATTTTTCATTATATGATTAATCCTCCACCCACTAGAGTTATTTTAGACGTCATTATCTTTCTCATCTACTAATTATGCACCATAGAATAAGTCATAATCATATATTTCTCACTTCGTTACATATATACTAATACGATACCCCTAGGCTGAGTTGCGGTGGATGAATACTATATTATCTTGCCTCGATGCATCATCTACCAAGCACACATAGTAGAATAAAACATAAGTGTATATATCTATATAATAAAATAGCAAACATATGTATGTCATAAGTTTGCTTGATGATGTCATCAGGTAAAGTAAATCCTATATTCCCTCTTTTATCCCTTAAAATTTTAGTTCCCCCTCTTTTTATTCTTACTAATTAATTTTTCTTTTTCACTTTAATTCAAACACAAGGGTATTTTGGTAAACTCATCAAAATACATCATTTCACTACACTCTCCCATTTAATCCTCCCGCCCAAAGTATTCCACATCCCCCTAAAAAAACTCTACTTTAATTCAAAACCCCCGACTCTTATCCAACAACTCAACTTTCACTCACCCAAAAGCTCCCTCACAGCCCCTCTGTCAATTTCTATCTCCCTTTCTATACTCTCTCTCCATCTCTCGCAGATCTACGGTCTCTCTCCCTATGTTTATTGGGTTTTGAAATTTTGATAAGATTTTACAAGACTAACTATATTTTTTTCTCTTTTGTTATAATGGCTTCCTATTTTGCAGATTTTAATGGATCTCTGCAACTTCAATATGTGGTATACTCTCCGTTTATCTCTCTGACCACACTTAGACCCATTCTCTCACTCATCCTTCTTAGATTATGATTTTATAGGACAAACTATGTTTTTTGTTTCTTATTTACATTACAGTCTCCATTTATCTCTCCATCTTCTATTTCTAATTTTACAGGACGCATTCTCTCACTCATTTTATTGTTTGTTTTGGGTTTTATATTTGATTCTTAAATCACCCCTCTCTCTCAAGCGATTTTGTTGCTATAGACAGATTTTTGTGGTCACCCTTATTTTCGCCACCATCTTCATCATCTGCAAGGGCAAAAAAGAAAGAACCAGGACGCGAATCTGATCATCCTCAAATCCGGGTCAAACGTTAATTGTTTTAAATCGGGTCTCCATATCGGATCTCGAAAAAGCTACCAGGAATATATCAAAGGACCTCATAATTGGGGACGGTAGTTTTGGCATAGTCTATAAGGCCACCGTTTCTAACAGCGTAAGCGTCGCCACGAGTTTTGGGCTGAGATGATAGTTTTTTCTGGGTATATATTTTCTGATACACAGTTTAATTTGTCCCCAGTTCGATTTTATATTGTGTTCTATTGCTAACTGTTTTGATTTTTAAATATACAATACTCATACAAATTAGTAGCACATTTTGATCATACAAAGATCACCCAAGCCTAATAAAAAGAACACTCTCAACCCCCACCAACAATATCATCTCTTCCCTACCGGTGCCATCAACACCTCCATTCTGTACGACTATAACAACTTAATAACGTGAAGTACATCTAATTGGTGCGAGCGACTTCGGCTATATGACCAACTTCCTCACCGTGGTGACCCATCCACTATGTACTTTCTCTTCTCTGAACTTTGAACTATGTATCCGGTGAAATTATTCTAAAAACTGGGTATGAAATAACCCCTTTTTGCTGGGGTTTGTTAAATGATAATGAACCCAGTTATGTCGGTCTATATAAACCGGGGGCTATAAAACAGAAAACAGGGTTCAAGTAAAAGGACTCTTGCTGAAATAACAGTATAACTTAATTTTTTATTAAAACGACGAGTTGAGTGAATTTTTTGATGAACAAAAAAATTTTACATTGTCTTTTAATTACCCGATTGTGTACTATACGGTGGGATTTCAATTTTATATATTTTGAAGATCAAGTATAAAATTCATTTTGCTTAGATTTTTAACGGTTATTTTAAAGCTTGGATTAATATTTTTCTATAATTTTTAAATTTGCATATGAAATTTCAGGATTGGGAAGGGTGGCAATTCGGGCCAATGGGTCGTGTTTGGGTCTGGCCCGACACGATCCGACACAATTTTATCTGGCACGAACACGACACGACACGCTAGCGTGTTTTTTTTGCTAGCCTGAACACGACCCATTAGTAGCACGACCCGACACGAGTAACACGAAAAAAAAATTGTGCCAAATTGGCACGATTGACACGACTCGACACGATAACCCGTTGGGCTAATTGAAGATGTGTTCTCTTTTTTCACGAGATGGAGTTTCTTATTTGGGCTAATTGGGACACAATTGGGTTGTAATTGGGACACAATTGGGTTGTACTTGGGACATAATTGGGTTATTTTTTTATCGTGTTGCAATTGGGCTCTAACGGGCCAATTTCGGGCCAATATCGGGTCAATTTCCTGGCACGAACACGACACGTCCCGATAGTGGGCCAAAAAAGTCTAGCCCGAACACGACAAGCTATTTTAATTTCGTGTCAATTTCGTGTTGGATCGTGTCGTGTTGTCGTGTTCGTGCCCAAATTGCCACCCCTAATTGGGATGAGAAAGAAATTGGTGCTCGTTCTAAGTGGTTGGTTCATATGGTAAAAGTATCATTATCTACAAAAAGAAAGGTGAGCAGTTAGATTGAAGTTATAGGAGGTTTTGAGTGGTAATGAGACTTTTTACAATTTTTAAAATACATGGGAGTGGATTCTAAATACATCTTTACGGATGTGACTAAATTAAAAAAAAAACTATGTATGCATTTGTGCATGATTATTCTTGGTGTTTAGAGTATATGTTATTTTTGGATTGATATCATGCTACTCGCTCTCATACATTTTTTTTTCATATGTAGGGTGTTCATTTAGTGATAATAATGTTTTTTGTGTGTAGGGTTTTCATTTAACATAATAGAGTGGTTAATTTTAAGCCACCCAAATACTATAGGTCGACAAATATATGAAAAAGGATGCTCACAATGGTAAAGAAAAGCGATAAAAGATCATGGTACCCTACTTTCTGCATTTTACAAAACATATGAAGTTATTTTGGTTAAAAATAACTTAATAGTAAATATGTGATTTATTAATTAAGAATCTATTTCTAATTACTAGATGTATAGTATTTTTTTGTTTTATAATTTTAATCTGAAATTATTTAAAAACATGTATTTTATTATATTAATTATGTAGTTTTAAATCTAACTTTTAGTATAGTTGTTACTTTATATGTATACATCTGTTTATTTGTTATATTCTTTGTTTACACTCTAAAGCTCATACCAGGTATAGAATTTTACCTTCTATTCCTTTTAAAGCTCATGTCATGTCCTTTTAGTATAGTTGATTATACAAGATTCAACACTACTGAAATTTACAAGATTCAATACTTTGAAAAATTACACTTATAATACATAAAACATTTGTTATTTACATTATACACGATTTTATACGTTTTTAAATTATCAGCGTGCCTTCAGGCACGGGTATACCCTAGTATATATATATATATATATATATATATATATATATATATATATATATATATATATATATATATATATAACCCCAAGCCTGAGACCTTCAGTGCATGCATACTCTGCTATCAAGTATCGGTACATCATGCACTGTATAAAGGACTATTGGTTCAATATCTCACTCGGACCATCATCACAAATAATACATATTAGAGGCGACCATAATCCCCAGCCAAATGGGTCACGCACATACGTACGCTCTCATTCAACCATCTAAACTATCATACTCTCAAATATCACGTGTACAAGGTCCTATGTTCTGGGTACAAGTCTAAAATCCCCCCAATGGGCTTTTCAGGATAAGACTATCCACGATGCGAAACCTCCCGCGATAGCAAGTAGCATAAGTATGTCATACATAAAATAAATCATACAATGCAATATAGGTATACACAAAACCTATATCATATATCCCATACATAGAATATATATCTCCCGAATATCCTATGTAATATTTAATTCCAATTACACTTTTTATCATGTATTCTCGAGTATCCCTCGCTACTCGAAGTGTGCCCATTATCGTTTAAAATATTTTAGTAGGTAATTCACTCATATCCTGCTAGTCTAAGTCATTTTTTTTCTCATTCCCCGAATTTATTACATTTTAAATACATCGATTAATCTAATCAATTTGTCATTAATTAATTTATTAAAGTAGTGTCCCCTAACTACAATACTCTGACTCACCCATTCGGTCCATAACTTCATCACTTAGCATTTATTCCTCAAAATTCCACTATTTAGCTTAATACCTCATGTCAAATTTAATATTCGATAATTTATCATATGTCCCTATAATAAATTAAACCGGCTATTGCGAGCCTAACCTCCGTAGCACTTCGCCTAAATATATCCTAGTCATAACCCCGACTCTTTATTCCATAAGTATTAACTTATATTCATATTTTTATTTAAGATAATAAGAATATCTCAATCCAGTCTGTATCCTCACTTCATCCGAAATTTCCATTCGAATCTGTTCATATATTTTCGACTGTTGTTCATCCTAAACACAATAAATTCATATTCTAAATCCATTCCCATCTAATTACAAGGTAAAAGTAATATTCCTTAATATTTTCCAAAGTTCTACACTCATCTAAGGACATCCCTAAATAATCTTGATTTGATTTCTATGAACGAATTCCGATTTCAGACACCCTTCCATAATAAATTAACAACTAATTCAAAAAATTCAAAAAAATACAAAACTGGCGGCCACGCATTCTTAACGAAAATATCTATCTCCATGTCCAAACCTAGGGTCATTTCAATGAGATATTAATCTCGTTCCAGGGAGATACTCATCTCATTCGAACAACTTGCAACGTCACTCGAACTTCTTGGCAAGTCGTTTGACCCAGCGTACAACCACTTCTTCCTCACAGCCTTACAATTTATTCCATCAATGACCCTTACGAGCTTCGTTCCTCAACACATAATTCACTATTGAAATTCCTTACGATTAAACCAACTTTTCCCAAGTTTATATCCCAACTTCCTCAACCATAAGAGACATGATTTCTTGGATTCTAATGCATTAACCACCAACGACACTGACTTTCTAAATTCCAATAAATTTCAGCACATAAATTTATCTCCACAATACCTTTGATAAATCTAACAGTCTAAAAGCCCAAATAATCCATATTATTTAACAAAGATTGAAACCACAGATCTATATGTGCCAACCCAACCCAAAAATAATAAATTTCATCACACCCACCATGATATGAATTGCAATACCGCAATTTAAATAAAATCAAGTTTAATTACTTGCATGGATAATTCGTAGGGTGTGATTTCCTTTTGTTGTAGATAAGATTTGACGAAGGAATCATTAATCTCTTCTTAGTTTGGCTCCCTAAAAGTTCTCCCACTTTATCCCTCTTTTCCTTTGCAGCTAAGGTTTTCTTAAATAAGTTATGGCTCCCACAACGTCTCACACTTAGATTTTATTATGCCAATCCCGTTTTTAGTCTTGTGGGTTTTTTAAAATGGCCCAAACACTCCTGTGTGGCCCTGATTATGCCTAAAATTTCCCCAACACCCATTTATTACCCCCGAGTACTCTTTTCGAACTATCTCGACCTATTCAAAACCGGCCGTGCACTCGAAATCATCATCCGAGTTACTTAACTAAAATCTTAAATTTCAACCTCAAATTATAATACACGTATTCTTAAAAGAAATAACCCGAATTAATTTAAATCTTAATTTTCCAAATAAATTGAATCTTTCATATTAAATAAATTCTCCAAATTAAATAGTTTATCCAAATAATCAAGTTTGTTTAAATTCAAATTCACCAAATTAAATATATTATTTATCCTTAAAAATACGAGGTGTTACATGTTGTTGGCCCTTTTTCTTATGTGTGCTTTAGGTCAAAATAATTTTTCCAAAAAAATAAACTTTTTCAAATTTTAATTCACACCAATTTTGTGAACTACTTTTACTTTAACCCAATTTTATCTTGATAATCCTAAAGATTAATCTAGGTGATTAAGCAAGTAATATAAATCAAGTCCACAAAACACACAACATCGATGTATGAGGAAACAACTGAGGAAAAAATCCTAGGATGACCCAAGCTAGACAATCATTATGGTATGGTATTACAAAGACAGACAATAGACTTACTCAGCGACTTGATATCCCACAAGTCTTGATACTCTTTTATGCCTTAACCGCACCTCAAAAGTGAAATGCAAAAATCCTTCCACATCAGGTCCACAAAACACTAGTCCACGTGCGCCTCGGTATCCACCTAACAACTTTGGAAATCATCTATGATTCGAAACACAAAATAATCTTCTTCTTCACTACAAAACTCGATGAAATAAATGTTCAAAGTATGAACAAACTCTAGATGGTTCCAAACACAACATCTCTATAGCATATGTGTATGGAAGATTAAATCTTGAAACAAAAATTATATTTTTAGACTTAAAAAACTTTTGTAAAAAGGTGCAGAAAAATGAAACTATTTGTTTTGTGATTTTGGTTCCGCACACTTCGAAATTCTGAGTCAATCATAACTTAAAAAAAACTTTAAGTCAACGCATTGTTAGAACGATATTGGCGTGTTATTCGAACCATATGGCAATCTCGTTAGAACGAGAACTGCATATCGTTTGAACGACTTCGACATGTCATTAGACAAAAACTATAGATGTCGTTTGATCTTCCAAAACATTTTTTGAGTCCCATAAACATTATGCATTCATGACTGAGAGTATATCGGAAGGCAATATCATGGCATGATATATTCTCAGTCATGAATATATCTTTGAAGCTTGGATGCTACATCTTCAAAATTTATGTATCTTTGAATATCAAACATGATATATTGGATGCTACATCCAATATATTGTTATATCACGTAGCGTCCAAAGATATATCATGCCACGTTTGATCTTCACCAATAAACATGGCATGATATATCTTTGAAGCTTGGATGATACATCTTCAAAACAACACATCATAGACTATGTGGGAATCATGACAAGTAAAAATTTATGTATGACAGAATTAAATTTTGACTCTACTTAAAAATTTGTCCTTACAAATATCCACCTTTGTTTATTCCGTGACAAAACCAAAAGGTGAAATGCTTAGGCTAAGCCGTCAAGCTGAATGACCTAAATCCCATCCCATAAAACCTAAAAAAATACTGCACACAATCTAGTAAATAAATGTTGGATCGACAACATAAACTTATCTCCATATGATGTAGTCATAAATTCTCCAATCTCTCAATAATCATAACACACACAAAATAACAAATACCATGTGAAGTATAGAGGTACAAATGATATAAAATTCTATGAAACACCAACTTGTAAAACAAACCATTTGTTGAACAAGTGAGAAAAACATATGATACCAAAGCGTATAGACAAACAATATAGCTCAAATCAATGATAGCGATATGTAAACATGCTAAGAAAATGTGCATATTAAAAACTCCCTCTACATCACATACCATCTCTCCCCCCTTTGTCTCGAATAGACAACTAGAGAAAAAGATAAACAAATGAATATCTAGTATGAGAAAAATCTTATGAAGCATATATATATAAACATGGAAAGTTATCTAATTATAAACAGAGGACGTGAAATTGTAGCTAGCAAACAGTCACACAAATTAATCATCAATATCAAGCATGACGAGACTAAACGAAGTAATGTAGTGTATGAATTAAGCATGAATAAATACTATCAACGATATGTAAAATGACCAAATGTACCAAAATAGTGTAGTATCATCATATATATGAAGCAGGTACACAAAGAGAATGAAAAGGTCAAAAAGTCAACTAGGGTCAACACAGTTCGTTTGAACGATAATGAATATGTCATTTAAATGACATCTAGAAGTCGTTTTAATGACTATACAAAACATGTATTCCAACTTTAAAAATGTTTAGAATTTTCCCAGGACAAAAAATTCATGAAAATAAGAACTTGAAATACAAAACAGTAGCAAAACAGACTCAAAACAAAAAAAATAAAGCAAGTATGATTTTCATGCTAACATAATATAAATGTGCTCAAACATGTATATGGAATGAATGGGCATGAACTACAACAAATGAATAACAATTTGGACACATAGAAATGATCAAGAAGTCTTAGCCATATGTGCCAATTAATTTATTGAGCTTAATGAACTAAACAAACAACATTCACACAAATATGGAATTTTGATGATTCTATAAATAACAGCGTCATGATATTTCAACATTACGATTCGTGGTGAAAACCCGTTGTTTTTCCATTGAAAAACCCACATATATTCATATTTTCTTTTCTAAGTTCTTTTGTGGTTTCTACTTTTCTCGCCTTGGAGAAATACTATTAGCCCCATTTTGGAATATGTTTCTTTTTATTGACATAATTTTTTTCTCGAACTCTTTTAAATGATGGCTCTCACGACGAGTTAATTATACTCTCGCGGCCCTTTTTTCGTAAACACACATCATTTTTTTCAATTTAAGAAATATGTATCCTCACGACAAACGGTTATAACATGCACACCTCCTCCTTAGTCTAATTATGCATAGATGTCCAAATTGAGAGGAGAATGGCTCACCAAAATCAAATAGGCATGAGAATTCACACATTCATAAAATCTCGTGCATGTGTGCGCGATGGTATATATACACAGTCAAATACAAATGCAAATCAATTTTGAAACAAAAATGGTTAAGGTCATTCTAAGAATCTATAATTATGACCAAATTTCTTAGCCACATGGATAATGAAATGATGGGGGTCCAAGCACACCTATATTCCACATCAAACATGTTAACTCATGACACAAAAATAAATGAAAAATCTTTTTGTATGTTTTCAAAAATATTTTTGACTCAAAAATAAAATATTTTTTGTATTTTCTCAAAAATATATGAAACCAACAATCTTTTTATATTTTTCAAATAAGACTCAAATAAATGAAAAATATAATCCAAAGAGATACACATGTCATAACACTAGAAAGATATATATGATGAAACAAAGACTAGCGTATAACAAACATGGCTAACATAATCATCCTTTAGATTTAGCATGGAAAAAACCAAGTGCAGCCAAACAAGAGTCATGACGTTTAATTCCTATAGCCACTAAGTCCGATTTCCTAACCTAGGTAGGTGTCTAACGACAGATGGAGGTTTTGGGAATCGAAACGATTTTATTCCTAAGCTTTCTAAGAACATTTTTAAGGTCATAGGAATAATGTCTAAGGTGACCCTTCCTACCGCAATGAATGCAAGTGAAAACACAGAGATGAATGTGACCTACATGTGGAACTATCCTACATGTGTCCATTATCATAGATTCATCTCTCCCTTCTCTCCCTATGGGGGGGGGGGGGAGGAGGGGAAAAAAAGGTACTCACGCCCTTTTTCTCTAAGAGCGTTATGTGGGGTATATGTAAGGAGATGGATTCGCCAGCCTATCTTACACAAAACAGGAAATGGAATTGAAAGAGAGGCATCAAAGACAAACTGATGCTTACGAAACCAATGCAAATCACGCTCTTTCGGTCTCTCATGGACTTTTGTTACTGTTTTCTTTTATTTCTTAGTGAAGTGTGTGTGCGTGTATATATAAATGGAGATCGAAATTGCACAACTCAAATCATGGAAAATATGGAATGAGGTCATCGATTGGAATGTTCCTAAAATAATATTTAAAAAATACGATGTGTGCGTTTATTGAGATATTTATCGTTATGATGAAACGATAATATAAGTGGAATAAAATTCTAATAAGGATCACAAATATAATATATATTAAAATAATGTTTAGATGAAAAGGTGACAAATGTAATAATGGGAAAATTAGACTCGAGTCTCGGGTTTTAGCCCAAAACACCTACATAGCCTATAAAGGCATCAAAGTCCACGTAGTTCACATGAGGCATAAGGGTAGGGTTTATCCCATAGATTCAAACTGAAATTTATTATATGTGTGTGTAGAAAATGTATTTTAGTTTGAGAAATTGTGATGGATAATCCCATTGGAATTTATATGTGTAACCCTCTTTTTGTTTTGTTTTTGTTTTTTTATAGAAAATAAAGTATGTGCAATATATAACTAATAAAAATATGAGATATTAATGTGTATGGATGAAAGAAAAAGCTAGATCAAGAATTTATGTAACTAATGCAGAATTAAAGAAATTAAAGGGAGAGAAGGATTTTGGACTTTCTTTGGAGAATTGAGGCTTGATCTTGATCCTTGATGAGCTACCTTAAGTGTTGAGATGAATGTTGGATGAGAGAGAATGATATTTTGATAAATTTGGTATGAAAATGATGGGAATGAATGATTGAAAGGAATTTCACATAAGGAAAGTTCGCAGATTGCAAGAGAATGTTGTTGAGATCACTGATATTGATGGATCTGAGGTGTGCCTTGGGAGTGAGGCCACGACCTCTATTTATAGGGTAATGCGGATACCGATCGGCATCACCCTAGCCCTACTAATCGATAAGTAACCCTAAGCACACTACCGATAGGCAGGGAAATGGACTTGCCAATCGCCAATCTCGGGCAGATTTTTGTAGAAAAATGGTCGTAAAATGCAATCCGTTGATCTAAATCTCACATGGGGCATACCATTATAAAGGTAATTCAAATACCTTCAAAAGTCCTTTGCAATACTCCCAGGTTCGGCAGTTGACTTTGGGTCAAAGGGGGCTCAGAAGCGTTATTTGGATGAGAGATCGCCTGACGAAAATGGGTCCTTCATCCGAACGATAACTCAAAATCATGCATGGGGTCTACCATTGCAAAGGTTATGTGAAGTACTTTGACATTCCAAATATCATCGCTCAGTTGGAAGAGCTAACTTTTGTTATTTGGGTCTCAAAAGCGCCTGGTGACCTTCTGGCGTAAAATGGGTCATTCATCCATACTGAAATGCTGATTCGTGGATGAGGTGGACCATTGGAAAATTTATCCAGTTCCCTTCAAAGATTCATTCAGTATCATTTGAGCTGAAGAGTTGACCTTGGTCAAACAGAGCTCGGGAGCGCCCCGTGGCCTCTTAATCAATATTTGGGGGAAAATAGATCGTTCGTCCGAACGATTATGTCATTTTACTCATGGGGCAGACCGTTGTAAATGGTTTTTAACGCCCTTAAAAGATTCAATTAACTTCCACTCTGTTGATGAAGTTTATTGGGGTCAATTCTGGGCCCGAGAGTGCTCGGTGGCCTCCAGATCGATTTTTAGTAGTAAAATGGTTCGTTCGTTGGAACTATTATGCTGATTCACACATAGGGTAGACTGCTGGAAAGGTTATTCAGATACCTTTTAAGATTTAAAGGGATTTTTCTCTAATGATAGAGTTGACCGGAGTCAAATGGGTCCCGGGAGCACCCGATGCCCTCTAGATCGCTACTCGAAGTATGACTTAGGATTTTTAGTGAAATAGGGAGGTGATAGGGACCTAAGTAGAAACTTAGGATGTCCTAGAATGTCATCTATACACTAACATTCTTGGTTGGCTCTCTCACACGATTGGTATTGTCTTTGGGAATGGGAGCAATACGATCATCAAATTCTATACCACATCTACGATCCTTGATTTGGACGCTACCAAAAATACTATCCAACTTTTCTGACCTAGCCTCCAAATTAAAGTTAGCCTTCCTTGAGTCTCTCAATATCTCCAAAATTTCACTAATCCTAGACTTAAGAAAACTCCTAGACTCCTCAAACTCTAGAATATCTTTCTTTAAAGCCTCCATCAAACCACGAAGACTGTCTCCCATACCCTCAATGTATTCTCATTTATCTCGAACAGTCCCATGCCCTAACATTTTCGATTAATGCATCATTATTTTCTATGGCACGCTCTTTCAACTTAGCTTCCAACTTCAAGTTTTCCTTTTTCACCTTTACCCATTCCTCATAAAAATTATTAAATGCAACTTTCAACTCTCTTACATTTATCTCCTCTCCTCACTAGCTTCACTCTCACTCTTTTGTTATTCACACAAAATGTCCATAAAAGTGTCATTCACATGAGTATCTTCATGAGAAGATTTATCTTCATCACTCACATGACATGCCATAAATGCTATAAAGTTGCACTCAATGGCGGTACTCTCTCCCTATTCTAGTTCACTATCACTTAAGGTGGAATTATATGCTATCAGTTTCTTGCCCTCATTGTTAAGTATAGTAGGACACACCACTACCTTGTGGACATAACCCTCACAATCAAAACACCTATCCAACTAATCCATCTTATCATTTTCACTTTAATTCTTTAGGACATGATCCACCTTGTTTTTCTTGAATTTCTCAAGACTTTTGGCATCTTTCGATTGCTTTTAATACTCAAGAAACTTTTTGAACTTATTTTCCAATAAGGCTAGATACTCAAAATTGGTGTCAATATCATTATCCAAAACATTAGTCTCCTCTTTTCGGGCTTTCAAAGAAATTCCCTTTTCTTTCTTTGTCACTTTCTTGGAGGTAAACATATCAAGTTAATAGGTTGGTAAGTCACCTATAATCTCTTATAGTTTTGTTGAGTCCAGCATACCCAAGGAGTTTAAAACGATCACCTTTCGATCAAATATACTAGGAAACGTCCTTAAGATTTTTGTCATGACTCGGTTGTCGGGTATTTTTCTCTCCCAAGTTAAACGATGAGTTGACAATATGGGACAATCTAGTGTAAAACTCACCAAACGTCTCACTCTCTAACATTTTAATCGTCTCAAATTGGGTAGTGAGGTTTTAAAGTTTAGATTCCCTAACCCTGTTAGTTCCCTCGGGTGTGAGTTAAAGAACATCCCAATACTCTTTCAACGTCTAACACATCATAATTCGATTATAGTCTTTCGGGGTGATAGACGAGAAAATAACATTTTAACCTTTAAAATTATAAATTGCAAGTCTATGCTCGGCTTCGGTCCATAACTCAACAATCTTTAAACTAAGGGCCTCTCCTTCTCTCGTGACTGATGGTGACCACCCTTTTTTACAACTAACCAAACACATCAATAGCCTTAAGTGCACTTTTCATTCACATTTTCCAATAAGCATAATTAATGCCATAAAAAAGGGAGTTCGAAAAACATCAAAATTTCTGATATTCATACCTACAAGCACACTAGATCACATACATAAAAAATGTTTATAGCTCTGATAACAATTTGTAGGACCCTTTTTCTTATGTGTACTTTAGGTGAAAACAGATTTTTCAAAAAAATAAACTTTTTCAAATATTAATTCACAACAATTTCTGATCATGCCATGTTTATTGGTTAATGTTTAACCCAATTTTATCTTGCTAATCCTAAACATGCATCTAGGTGATTAAGAATGTAAAATAAATCAAGCCCACAAAACACACAATGCTGATGTATAAGGAAACCACTAAGGGAAAAAGCCTTTGACCACCCAAGCCAGACACTCACTATGATACGGTATTACAAAGACAGATAGTAGACTTACTCAACGACACGATACCCCACGAGTATTGACATTTTTCTACGCTTCATCTTATCCTCCACAGTGCAACGTAGAAATACTTCCACGGCAAGTCCACAACACATGAGTCCGTGTGCTCCTCGATATCCACCGAATAACTTTAGCAACCGTCGACAATTCGGAACACAGAAGCATCCTCTTCGTCATCGAAGAACTAGATGAAAAAAATGTTTAAAGTATGAACAAACTCCAAATGGTGATAAACACATAATCTCTATACCATACGTGTATGGAAGATCGGATCTTGACGCACGAAGGATGTTTTAAGACTTAAAAAACCTTTGTAGACGAGTGCAGAAAAACACAATTATTAGTTCTGTTATTTTGGTTCTTCACACTTCAAAATTCTAAGTCAAACAATAATTAAATAAAACCTTTAAGTCGATGCATCGTTAGAACGGTCTTGGTATGTTGTTTGAACGATATGGCAATCTTGTTAGAAGGAGAACTGCATGTCGTTTGAACGACTGTAGATGTCATTTGATCTTCCAAAACATAAGGGAAAGATCCACACGACTCTAAAACATATTTATCTCAGAAAAATAAAGTTATCTTCACAAAAATTAAGTAAAAACATTTTTAAATCATTTTTAAATAATATAACATCGTTAAAACATTTTTCGACTACCATAAACATTATGCTTTCATACCTGAGATTATCTTGCAATGAAATATGATATGAAGATATGAAACATGAACTAATAAACATGCCATGATATATCTTTGAATATTGGCCTCTACATCTCAAAATCAGATGTCATAGACTATATGGGAATTGTGACAAGTAAAAATCTATATATGACTCAAATTGGATTTTGTCCAGAATAATGCCAATACATACAAATTGAATATATTTGGAGATTTTTCCTTACATCCACCTCATGTCTTTATTTCCTCTAATCTCCTCAAGGATTTTACGAATGCCAATGGTCAATGGGGTGTACTTGTTGTACTTTTTTGGCTTTTGACCATCTTATCCTTGTGATCGCTCTTTTCGTTGCTCTTACTAAAGGAAGCATTTGGTTGATCCAATTCCTTGGTCGTCGTGGGCCTCCTCGGCATTCAAAATTTTTCTTTTCTTGTCCAAGAGTTTGATTAATTTTTTTGCTGGCTATTTAGATAGTGCCCAAATAGCTCTCTCGGCTATTAACCCCCTCATTAGCGCGATTATGGTAGTTTCCTCATTATTATCCACCACCTCCAGTTTTTCATTTTTGAAGTGAGTAATAAATTTGAGCGTGGTCTAGTCAACCTTTTATCGTATATCGACTAAGTGGGAAACTCTCTTTCCTATCTTGTCTTCAAAATAAAAATTACTAATAAAGAGATCTGTCAGTTGTTGGAATTTAGAGATTTTCTCGCATGGCAGACTGTTATACTTGATTTTGTTGGATCTAATGATCGTGCTAGAGAATTCTCGACAAAAAATTTCATCCGAAATTGAGTAGATATCAGTAGAAAGTTGATATTTCTCTACATGCAGTAACGAATTTGTTAGGCGTAATGACCGACGGTTAGAATTTTGCAAGTATTATATAACCCATAATACATATGGTAAAGGGATATACCTTCACTAAATCTCAGTGAGATGGGCTCTTGGATCTCTTCATTTATCCTAAACAGTCTTCCTATTACTGGATGCATCCCTTCCAGAGTTATTTATCCTACTCGGCCTTAACTGTGATTGTCTTTATTGTTTGACCTCGTCTTTCAGATGAGCTCCCTTCCTGAGAAGTCTGCTCATCTTAGATTGATATCCTTATTCTTATTTAGGACCTAACCAAGCGTTGTGTTCGCCTAGTATCATGTCGATATGATTCATATCGACGCTTGTTGTGCTTTTTGAGATCTATTAGCTATAGGCCCCTCGTCTTACGTGGACCTAGACGAACAATTGTTGACCCTCTACTCAACCTGTCCAGTACACTGGGCCTTTCTTGAAAAAAGTATTATTCATCATGATACCTAGTTGATCTCCTTTCATGACCTAAAATGCCTAGATGAATTCAGGCCATCACGTGACCAGAGGTTCAACGTCCTTGGGTTTTTTAGAGAACGTGTTCTTTAAGCATGCCTTTTATCTATATATGGTACTATAGGTAGAATTTCACCTTTCCTTACTGAGCTTTCTCTTTTGACTGAGGTGATGGGATCTGCTCCAGACCGACTTTGTCTAGCTTTGAGCATTTGTGTCAGCTACTTAATACTTTCCTGCATTGCCTCCTGACCTTTTGTCAAGATCATCAAAAATCCCTATATGTCACACATCCCCACATATGTGGAGGGTGTATGTACCTGTGCTATGCAGATATTATCTGAGTTATCTACCATGTCCTCGAATTTGCAAGGGAATAATTGGAAAGAGAAAAAAGTGTTTTAGGACTAATAGGGGTAGGAAACAATAATGGTTGGTCAGTTTCCCACAGATGGCACCAATATATTATCGATCAAATTTTTTTATGGATTAATTGTCTTAGCTGGGAAATTACAATAATAAACTATAACAAATAAGGAAATTATGTGTACATACTTGCTGAATTGGAAGGAAGAAATAAATATGAGAGACAATGCAAAAAATAGTGATTTACGTGGTTCGGCCCAATATGGTGGCTGTATCCACAAGTGAATTGTTGGTTCTCTGTGTATTACTTGGTAATAACAATGGAAGTTGGTAATACAAACTCCGTGATTTCTCTCCATAGGGTTTGCTTATAGTCATCTAATAGAATAAGTTCAGATCCCATATCTTATGGGATTAAGGGTTATTTATTAGTAGTTATTCGGGAGAGAATATTAAAGAACATATGGAGTTCCTTTATTAGTTAGGAAGTTAAACCTTTTACAATCACGGATACTGATAATGATGGGGTTGTTATAGTATGATATAGGTGGGATATTGTGTAACTTCCCATGTGCATCAGTAGGATAAACATGATTGTTGATATTCCTCCATGCGCGCAAGCTGGCATTAGGTTGGTGCTGATGAGGTTAATTAACATTCTTATCTAACACCATATCAACAGTAGTGGGACTATCAATGAAATGGGAGGGCCGATCATTTATACCTGAGCCGACCTCATTTTATCTGGATGAGAATATTATGGAGTTGACCTCTCTCTTCGTATTTATTGAGGAGACATGTCACATTCTGAGAGACCCACCTGGTGTTCCATATTTATGGTATAACAATTATAATTAGGAGGAATCTATATCCAGGAGATATCTTGGATTGTGATGCCCCTTGATAGACTTATAGTTTTTGTTTCCACCGCAAAACTTGGTTGGTGAATTATTTAGTAATCCTTATAGAGTGGTAAATAGGTTATGTTCGAGAATCAAGGAACTGATTAGAGGTTTATTAAAACCAATTAGCAGTAAATTGATTTTACAACTGGTATCAAAAATTTAACGTGGGGAATCGTATATTATACCAAAATAACTTTGCAAATAAGACCACTTTATAGCCAAGTGATTTTATAGAAATTAAATTTTACTATAGTCGAGATTATTTAGGGGAGGTAATCAGGATTAAATGAAGAAATAAAATAGTTGCAGTAATTATAATTGTGGTTTTTGAGTCTTTATTTGGAAGCCAATTTAATTATTCGTCTTGGGTCCTTAGTATAGCCCAATACCTTAATAGTAGGCCCGAAACATTCTAGAAGCCTAGTTTGCCTAACGTTCATGAATTATACATATTTATTTAAATATAACCTTGGGTTTTAGGTTAATGGTCAATTATAAAGGATTAGACAAGGAGAAGGAAAAATATGATTCAAATTTTCGAAAGGGGTAAGGAGAGAGAAGGTCACGTCTCTCAAATTTCACCATGGTTTCATCTCCAAAAGTGCTTACACATAAGGCTTACTTTGGGTAGATTACATGCTAGAAAAATGGAGATGTTGAGAGATCTATATCAAGTTTTTTGGGAGACCTTCAATAACAGCAATGTCAACACCATCATCAACATATTTCTCCTCACACAAATCACAACATGATTCGTGATGGTATTATCCTCTTAAAACCCTAGTCTTATTCTTTAGACCTAATTCTTGCTTTTATTTCCATTTTGTAATTAATAAAATATCTTAAGGTTAAAATATTTTTGTGTTTTATATGTCAATCTCGATTTTCCAACAGCATTATGACCATTACTAAGTTCTAGGCCAAGTTTGATGACAATTACTTTCCTCCAAACTTTATAGGTAATGAGAAGAGATATTTATTAGGTCTAACTCAAGTGAGTCACAATTTTAAGGAATATGAGCAAGATTTTAGCATCCTTTCCTTGTTTTCTCCGAATGAGGTAAACACAAAGGAGGAGAAGACAAAGAGGTTCGTCTATAGATGGACATGGAGAATCAAATAGAAACTTTTGAGAAACCCGACCTTTACAAGTTATACACAGGTGGTAAATACCAAATAGGGACTCTACCAATACCACGGGGATTTTCAAAAGGGAATGGGATATAAGAGGCTTAATGGAGACTATTCAAGAAAATAGGGGAAGGTGGGTGAAGGAAGCACACAGGGATTCCAATAGCCTAAGGAGCCTCAAACTAGAGATTAACCTGATAAGAGGCACATGCATGATGATTACCGTAACTGTAAGGGTCAATAAGGCTAGGGGAAACCATCTTACAAGGCCTAATTAGGAGAGGGATAGTAGGGCAAAATCCAGCATGGCTAGTAAGGACAATAATAGGGTACGCATTAATTTCATGGCACTTATTTTACATGTGATTAGGTTGGACATGTAGCCCAGAATTATCCTAAGGTAAATCAATACATAATGGAAGGAGGACTGATGGGGCTCGATATATGCAGAATAAAAAAATTCATCCCTTGAATCATCTATTAATCATATAATAGAAACCTTAAAAATAAAAACTATTTTTGAAAAGCATAGGTTTTCTAATACAATACATGTGTGAATCTAGTTACAATTTGATATCGATAAAGTTATTTGATGAAGCTGAGGGGTGCCTTTTTTGGATCTCAAAAGGCTTTCTTAAATGCTCTGAAACTCTTATATCATCTAGTATATGATCCTCCCAAAGCTAAGTAGGTGTGTGGGAACTTTTTAAGAAGTAAATTCTTTATTATGAGGGAGATATGATTCTTACTCTAGGCCTTTTCATAAAAATATAAATAGTGTTTTCTATACCCACTCTCAAACCTTAATAATGAAGCCTGCATCTTAAAACACTATCTTAAACCAATATATAATAGTTTAAGTTGTGGGCTTAGGCCAAACGAGGTTTCTTCATAATCAGGTCCTAACTACTTGGGTATGTGGACCATACTAGGGGCCTTAGAGAAATAATAGACTCGCTTCCGAATAGATACTCAAAAACCCCAAATTTCAAATGTCGTAATTTATTTCGTTTACTCATTTAATAATAATTAATTCCACCAAATAATTATGAATAAACTCCAATTTTACCATCTAAAAAATCGATTGCATATAACGACATCTTATTTTCAAAGTTGATTATGGTACATAATGTGAATCCCCTATCACACCACGCTTAATTCTATCGTCTCCAGCCACCAAAACTATGTCGGGTGCGAGTAAATTAAATACCTTTCTTAAAATGTGACAGCTATGAGACATATAAATTCAATCCACAAGATAAATAATTTAATCAATCCCAAATGATAATAACCAACTATGTGATAAAAGATCCATCACCATGCTAAACTCTAACAATAATCCAATCTCCAATAATATTAAAACTAAATAAACTCCAACTAAATCCGTAATGAAATATCTGAATAAAATCCATAACAACTTTGGAACCGAATGGCCCACCAAAACCATAAAACGAGTCTCAATGTAAATAGGAAGGAATGGAAACTAAACTAAAATACTATGCATAAAGCAATTAACTCAAGATGCACCTCCAAGCAAATTTCCAAATTGTCCTATGCAGCTTCTCCAAAACTTATCCTGAAAATTTAGTCAACGCACGAAGTCAGAGCCCCGAGCATGAATACATATTACTCCCCTCAAATAGGATCCTTTAATCAATACAGTAGCATTATACATGATAAATATCATAATCGTATATTTTAATTAAACGAGATATCATTTAACGCAATCGAAATAAGCACTAACTACCCTCAGTAATTCTTATTCAAAATGCACACCAATATAATTTTAAATACCAAGTTCCATATTGTTAATTTAATTTAATTAACCCATTTTATCATTCTCCATAATTTATTATTATTTTAATTAAATCGTTCCTCCCACCAAAGTTTTAAACTTCCCCTTATCAATAACTAGATGATCCATTTAAATGGTTTACCCCGCAACATGACAAGGTTCCACACATGACACGATATAAACGCAAGCTGACCCGTTTAAATTGTCGATCCCCACACATTACGCCACCACCCATTTTAATACCCGTTATTATCTTAGGAATTAATTTTCATCTTCTCAATTTCTCATTTATCAAATTACCCCACCCTTATTATCGATGTGATATCCTCAAATTATCTCGTAGTCCCATATGTAAGGGTCCCCAGTTTACACATACATCCTACCCTATTTATAGGGTGGATTTCTAACAATACTAACATCATCGTTTCATGCCTAGGCTAACACAATGATAATAAAACATAAAAATCAACCCACCCCCGAATCACCCATCTGTAAAATCTACACTCACTGGTCCCATACCAAGCAAGCATAAATCATAGCCAAGGCCTACCACTAGTCCCATACCTAGTAAACATCCTACAATTAAGGTGAGCAATATACTACCGTAAGGCCCCTCGTCCCCGCGATGGCAAAAGTGACTCAAACGAATCACACAAAACACGATTCAATATGCACAACATAACAATTGTATCATAAAGATCCCACTTTTAATTTAATTCCATGAATAACACATTCGTTGATTTTAATATAATTAATTCCGCTCAATACTGTTAATTTAATTAACATGCGATAATATCCCATATTTCATAATCGTTCCCTTTCTTAATTCATATTATTTATATAGGTGTTTTCACGTCCCATAAAATGTATAAATAACCCAATAAAATTCTGCATGTAAACCTACACCCAAAAATAATAAAAACCCAATAATCTAACCTATGCACCTAAGGGTTTCAAAGATTAATTCATATTTCAAATTTCATAAAACCAGTCCCAAAAATTTCAGTGTGCACTTTCTCTAATTAAGTTACTAATTCATTTTTTCAGAAACACATGATTAAGGGTTTGGGTGACCCTTATGACGCATAATACAATAGGAAAAGAATAGAGTATTCATATCTATGAATAATATGAAGAAAATTTGATAACACAGTTGGATTTCTCTCAAAAAATTAGTGAAGAGTTGTCCTTGGACAAACTTGACAAAACCCCAATTAAGCCTTCAAAAACTTGTGACAAAACTTTGATTATGTTGAAGTTTGATGATTATGGTTGAGAGGAAAAATATTTTGGAGAGCTTTCAGGTGAAAAACTTATGAAAATGTTATGAGAAGTCCCTCCATGAATTAGAAGCATTAAATAGTGATTAGGAATCCTAATCCCACTCTAACTCTAAAAAAACCAAGCCACATATCTACTCTCCCCCAACCGAATCGATTCGGCTATAGGCCAAATCGATTCTCCCCTATAGTCGTTGTCCCTAGTTTAATTCTATTTAACTCAAAACAGTTTTTCCCATTAGTCACGGCCCAAATCCGTAACAAACGTTTATTTTCATTTTGACTTCGATATTAATTTCGATTAAAATCCCACTTTCCATTATAAAAACTCAACATATTAAATTACTCAAAATTAATAAATTCCAAAATTTTATTTCTCCCAAAATATCCAAATTAATGTATATAAATCCATTTAAATTTACGGGGTGCTACATACTTCCCCTTACCAAAAGAATTTGGTCCTCAAAATTAGACGAAGCATAAATGTCATACGAAAATCACACAAAATAAAATATGCTCACATATGCCTACCAGTATAATGCCAAAATTGAGCCCCCATACACCCAATCCTTCACGCGTCCACCCGGAGATCATAAATAATATATATCCTACTATATGTATGAATAACTATAAAAATAACGGCGTACCACGCGCCCTCGCGAATCCCTACTCGATCGTATCTTCAAAAGTCATTAAAATGATACAGTCCTCAAATCAATTTTCATCACCAAAATTGATATGTGTGATACCTAACATCTGCACTAACAATCTCTAAGATAAATCTCGTCTCCAATGAAAATTCTAAGTTCCTTACATTACATTAATATTTTCTAACCTCAATGCCTACATTCTCCTTACATAAACCTCCTATCTCCAAGGAACACATCTAATACGTATGTTAAACCTTCTACCTTAAGGAATTACAAATCTATAAATGAATCAAATATCAATAACTCAAAATATAAATGGACTCATGACCTACGAGACCTAAGACCATGCTCTGATACCATCTATCACACCCCGCATAATTCTAGTGTCGGGCGCCACCAACACTAAGTCGGGTGCAAGTAAATAAAATACCATTCTTAGCATGTGACAGATATGAGACATATAAGTTCAATACACAAGATAAATACTTTAATTAATCGCAAATGATAATAACCAACTATTGGATAAAAGATCCATCACCATACTAAACTCCAATAATAATCCAATCTCCAATGATATTAAAACTGAATAAACTCCATTTGAATTGATAATGAAATATCTGAATAAAACCCATAACAACTTTGGAACCGAATGGCCCAAAAAAACCATAAAGCGAGTCTTAATGAAAATACGAAGTAATGGAAACTAAACTAAAATACTAAGCATAAAACAAATAACTCTTGTTGCACCTCCAAGAAAATCTCCAAATTATCTTATGCAGCTTCTCCAAAACTTATCCTAAAAAGTTAGTCAACGCACGATATCAGATCCCCGGGCATGAATAAACATTACTCCCCTCAAATAGGATCCTTGAATCCAGACAGTAGAATTATACATGATAAATATCACAATCAGATATTTTAATTAAATGAGATATGATTTAACGCAATCGAAATAAGCACTAACTACCCTCAGTGATTGTTATTCAAAATGCACACCAATATAATTTTAAATACCAAGTCCCATGTTGATAATTTAATTAAATTAACCCATTTTATCATTCTCCTCAATTTATTATTATTTTAATTAAAGCGGTCCTCCCACCACATGTGGTACTCCCACCAATGTTTTACAGTTCCCCTTGTCAATAGTCAGTTGATCGAGTTAAACTGTCGACCCCTCAATATGACAAGATTCCACACACGACACGACATAAATGCAAGCTGACCCGTTTAAACTGTCGGTCCCCACACATTATGTCACCGCCAATTTTAATACCCACTATTATCTTAGTCATTAATTCTCATGTTCTCAATTTATCATTTATCAAATTACCCCACCCTTATTATTGATATGAGATAATCAAAATATCCCTTAGTCCCATACCAAAGGGTCCCCGGTTTACCCTATGAATATGATGAATTTCTAATAATAATAACGCCCTAATCTCATGCCTAAGCTAGCGCAATGATAATAAAACATAAAAATCATCCCACCCCCGAATCACCCAACCGTAAAATCAACACTCACTATTCCCATACCTAGAAAGCATAAATCATAACCAAGGCCTACCCACTTTTCCCATACTTAGTAAGCATCCTATAATTAAGGTGAGAAATATACTACCCAAAGGACCCTTGTCCCCGCGATGGCAAAAAAGACTCAAACGAATCATACAAAACACGATTCAATATGCACAACATAGCAATTTAATCATAAAGATCCCACTTTTAGTTTAATTCTGTGAATAACATTGTCGTTGAATTCAACATAATTAATTTCATTCAATAATGTTAGTTTAATTAACACGCGATAATATTCCATATGTCATAATGTTAATTTTATAGGTCATATTAATTATATAGGTGTGTCGCATCCCATATAATGTATAAATAACCCCATAAAATTCTACATGTGAACCAACATCCAAAAACCATAAAAGCCCAATAATCTAACCTTCGCACCCAAGGGTTTCAAAGATTAATTCATATTTAAACGTTTCATAAAAACAGTCCCCAAATTTAAGTGTCCACTTTATCTAA
The DNA here is from genome assembly GCA_949130495.1 of Sambucus nigra. NCBI lineage: Eukaryota > Viridiplantae > Streptophyta > Magnoliopsida > Dipsacales > Adoxaceae > Sambucus > Sambucus nigra. The sequence goes on along the minus strand of OX422212.1, from coordinate 447,564,169 downwards.
TAAAGTTACTAATTAATTTTATCAAAAACACATGATTAAGGGTTTGGCAACACATAACACGCATAATACCGAAGGAAAAGAATAGAGTATTTATGCATGTGATTAAGATGAAGAAGATATGATAGCACAGTTGGATTCGTCTAAAAAAATTAGCAAAAAGTTATTCGTGGAAAAACTTGAGTAAATCCTAATTAAGCCATCAAAACCTATGACAAAACTTTGATTATGTTGGTGGTTGATGATTATGGAGAAGAGGAAAAATATTTTGTACATCTTTCTGTTTAAAAACTTGTGAAGAAGTGATTATGAGAAGTCCCCCCCCCCCCCCCCCATGAATTAGAAGCATTAAATAGTGATTAGGAATTCTAATCCCACTCAAAACTCTACAAATACCAAACCACTTGTCGCCTCTGCCCCGACAGAATCGATTCGGCTATAGACCGAATCGATTCACCCCTGTAGCCTCCTCCCCTAGTTTAATTCTATTTAACTAAAAAAGGGTTTTCCCACTAGTCACGGCCCAGATCCATGACACAAGTTCTTTTTCAGTTTGACTCCGATTTTACTTTCGATTAAAATCACACTTTCCATTATAAAAACTCAACATATTAAATTACTCAAAATTAATAAATTCCAAAATTTTATTTATCCTAAAATATCCAAATTAGTTTAAATAAATCCATTTAAATTTACAGGGTGTTACATCCCCGTGTTAAGCTTTTGATTGCCACTTGGTTAAATTAATTTTCGATTAATTGACTTTTTCTCGCATCTACTCACTTTCGTGATTCTCACACTTAACATGTCTTTGCTACTCCACCGGATTATAAAATAATCAACTGATTATGTTTAACTAATTGAAACAACACTTATAAGTCTATCAGGGGGTATCACAATGAAAGGTATCCTCCGAACGTGGATTCCTTTGAATTATGATCTCAAACCTAATCCCACGATTGTTACCTAATATGTGGATTCTATTGACCTGATATAAAATCAAGTCGTGCCTATAGCAAACAAAGCAATATTTATGCATGTATTACAATCCTCATAATTGTTGACATTAAGAATCTATGCACCATTCACAAATGGTTTGAGATTACCTACGTCTAATACAGAAATCGCTTAAACTTAAATTTCATCGGTTTCCATGTTTAATATATTCCTAGATGTACCAATCACAATCCTCTTTCAAACTAATGTAGAAGTTCTTGAACCATAAAAAGGTTCCTATAGTTTGAGATAAATCACTAGGGTTGTATTGCAACCTTTCTAACAAGATATCAATCTCCTTGTCTATGATGTGAACTGTGTAATTGTTCTTCAACTGTAATTCTGATATCCTATGATCAAGCCGAACTAGACTCACTGTAATTCCTACTAAGCACAATTGAGAAATATATCAAACAATATTTTTAATGAACATAAATATAAAGAATTTTAATGCCCCTTATATTTCCTATATAATAAATAGAATATTACTTCTGCTCGAGTGACATGTAATGTCACAATATACTATATCATATATAAATAAAGTTAAGAATTTATAGTCAGTAAAAAAAATTAACAAATATCATAAATTTGGAATTAAGAAAAATGTGACTAATGGGGATAATAATTGGATAGGTGTTATTTTTTACTAGTTGTTAAGTGGAGGATACATTATGAGGGTTAAGACTAAGTAAAATAAGGAATTTTTAGATTAGCTACTTAAGACCCTAAATTAGGCCCTATCCTAAGTTGGCTTTTAATAGTTAGTACTGAACCATTAGGAGTCTCATTTTAACACAAAACCAAATGGGGATCTAAGATCTTCGAGAGAAGAAGGCTAAATGGTAGGGAGAAGATCTTGGAGATTCGATCCCTTGTTCTATACAATTAGAGGAAAGCTTAATTTCATTTCTTTTACAATTGAAATTATTGTAAATTATGCCAATTAATTTGAATTAAAACTCAAACTAAGTAATTAAAATAATTTAGATAATAAAAATCGAGTAGTTTCATGATTATCACAATTAGGAAGTTATTAAGATTAATTTGGCATCATTTCGATTGAATATTCCCAGTAATTATTATGTTTTAATTATATTCTATTTTTTACATATAATTCATTCAAAACCTTTAGATTTATGGTACTATATGTATAGAATTGAAATAAAATTATTGAAAATTAAAATGTTAGGCTTGTTGAGAGAGAAAGTGGGTTTAACCGTGTTCTTTGACTTTGATTAGGATTTTGATGACATAATTTTTCCCAATCATGGTTTAGATGAATATACATTGTGTACATGTTATATGAATCACATATGAGAGTTTGATGATCTTTAATGAAGGGTTGGATTGATTTGGTTGGATTGAAGAAGACAAATCTCGTAGGGGGAACATTCAAACACTAAAGAATGCGGTCAACCAGCTCAGCACCCGCGATAGACCTGTCCCTTCAGATATTTAACAATTCCTCTTATTTTCTATTATTGAATAATTTATAATTAGGATTTTATTTTGGTATAACTCTTGACCTAAATTTATGCATATTATCTTATTATTAATATGAATCTGATGGCTTAAAAATAATTTAATGGATGGATGTCTAAATCTCTTTTAATTGGAATAAAAGTGGATGAATGTAGTTTAGTACTCAAATTTCATGGTTAAATTGGTTATACATTGTTTTGTTATTTATGTGATGCATACCATGTGTGATTACTCATGGAGAACGCATTAAGGGGGGAATTCCATTAAAAAGGGGCACGTACGACTCGGACTGCTATGGTACCTTACTGAATTGACGAGATTCCTTAGTCAATTTTACACATGTGCCACATGTATAGCTACCAATACCTAGAGGGATTACGGGGAGATATCTTTCATAAAATCTTGGGTATGGTAGTTTATATGATTGACGGGTAGACCTGGTGATTTATTCTTGCCTTGATGAGGTGTTAGGTTTTCGATGACCAAAGACTATACTTAGTACATGCGAGTGATCACCGAAGGCATTAAATCTAGACCTTTGTTACTTGATTTAATTATATGATGATTATAATCTAAGAATATCTTAATTTTTTCATAATTTTTGAATTTATCAGAGTAATGTTACCTTCAATTTCAATTTTTTGTTTTCGTAGATGTAGAATAAAATTTAACCATGGGGTTACATGGGATATGGGATCTTAGATGTGCATGGTATTAGTATTGTGGGGTGGGGTAATTCTAAAAGATATTAATAATCTAGATGTAGATGCATACTTATAACTTATTACGACTTTCGTTATACTTTTATTCTCGTAAAACTTGTTGTTAACATTGTGGATTTAACATTTCAGGACCGAGGTTGCCCACTACGTAGCCTTGATCGTTAGTGTTATTGTCATTCATCCTTTACTTGCATATCTACATTAGGGTATAGGTGTTAGTGGCCTTCATGATTGATCTATCATTTCTTTTTATTTTCGTTAGTGGAGAAAGATATACATTAGTATTCATATATTTTGTATAGCATATAGTAATTTTGTTGGCATGTAAATTTTGACTCATTAGGATGGTATCAAAGTAATGGATATCTTTCTTAAGGGATATTCAGTTTTTTTTCTAATTTATTTATCTATTTTCTTGGATTCTTAGAATGGTACACATTTTTTTTGACTCCGGTACTTTTTCAATATAAAACTAATCAATCTATGTTTACATATTACGATGTGCACAAGCATTCACATAAATATGATTCTCATTTAAAAATAAATAATACAATCTTTTTATTAACTAAAATAAAATGTCATAACATGGTTTTAAGAATGAAACCCCAACAATCTCCCACTTGGTCTTAATTTGATATGGTAAAGCACTTAACATTGATTCCTTTTACGTGCCTGTAAAAAGTCTTACATGGTAAGCACTTTGTAAAATGAGCCATTAGGTTGTCCAGTGATGAAATCATAGTTACGATGACATCGTCTATCTACATGATCTCTCGAATCAGGTGATACTTTCACTCAATGTTCTTTACCGTCTTATGATTTCTTCTCTCTTTAGAATTTTCACTCACACTTTTATAATCACAATAAAGTGTAGTAGCTCACTGCACTAAAGGAACTACACCCAGTTAATTAGGAAGTTTTGAAGACAAACAACCTCTTTTGTTTCCTACAAAGCTATAAAATATTAGTCTTCAATGATGAAATATTAAAAACATGATTTATTGATACTCCTCCAAATTACTGCTCCACCTCCTAGGGTAAACACATATCGCAAGGTTCTATCTCCTAGAATCCTTATCTGACTGAAAATGTGAGTATTTATATTTGAAGTGTAATAGATTGTCTGCTAAGTAAAACAACATATAATTTATAGCTCTTTTTAGATACTTTATAACGTGATTAGCATAATTCTAGAGCTCCTCGCATACGTTAGGCTGGAATCTGAAGATCATGTGAATGATGATATCTGGTCTTGTACACACCATAACATATATAAGGTTGACCATTGGCAAAGCATAAGGTTATTACTCACCTTTAATATCTGATTAGATGTATTTGGACACAAATCCTTGCAAAAAGATATTCCATTCCTAAAAGGAAGCAATCCTTTCTTGGAATCTTGCATGATAAAACTTTTGATGACATTATCAATATAAGTATCTTAGGATAATCCTAACATCTAGTTTTTTGATCATGTAAAAGCTTGACCCCGCGGATATGGTTGGCTTCTTTTAAGTCTTTCATATCAAACTAACTTGATCACCACACTTCTATACTAGATAGTACACCCACATCATTCTTGATTAGGAGAACATAATCCACTTAAATCACTAGAAATACCACCACACTTCCATCATATTTCTTATACAAATAAGTTTCATCAAAGCATTGATCAAAACTAAAATATTTGATTGCCTTGTCAAATAAGATGCTCCAAGACCTTGATTCTTGCTTAACTTGGTAAATATATCTTTTAAGTTGGCACACCTTGCTTTTATAACACTTAGCTATCAATCCCATGTGTTGCATCTTATAGATGCACCAGCCAAGATTAACATTCAAGAATGTCTTCTTAACATCCATTTTCAAAATCCTGAAATTGATATGTTCCCCAATGGATAAGAGAATTCGAAAAAACTTTATCATGGCTGCCAGTGACAATATTTCCTCATATTCGATTCCCTCTTTCTGAATAGACCCATTCACAACAAGCCTTGTTTTGAAGGTTTCCGCATTTCCATTTACCCTTCAATTGTTCATTTAGATTCACTTTCAACCAATGGGTTTTATCCCATAAACCCAGTCTATAAGTTTCCAAACTTTATTCGAATACATCGAATCAATCTTGGTATTCATATCCTTTAACCAAAGATTACAATCCTTGTCTTGGAGTGCCTCATCATAGTCATTAAAATATGATTCGTGTTTCGCAGGGATATCATTGAAGTGTTCACCCATGTACACTAATGACATTTGATTATCCCCCTACAATGTGGCTCCCATTGTGCTCTAGTATAAGTGACACATGTATCCTGATGATCGATAAGAATTACTTAGTATTTCCCTCTTGGCTCTTATAATAAAATCTTACTCTTGGGATTGTGATTTACTATATATTCTTTCTTCAATTATTGAGCATTGGGTCTCAACCAATACCCTCTTATCCTTAGGATTATAAAATAAACCACCTTTTGTTCTTTTAAGCTAACCTAAAAAGAGACACAATTGGATATGTAATTCCAACTCACCAAGCGCTTTCCTCATCATATGTCCCGGACCACCCCAAATACAAATATGTTCAAGACTAGGTTTGCGCTGAGTCCACAGTCCTATGGAATGTATTGATTCCGAATTAAAAGGAACTCAGTAAATATGTGGTTGCCTCTAATGCACAACTCCAAAAGGAATTAAGTAGGCTCAAATAACTTATCATGGATCTAACCATGTCCAAAAAAGTTATGCTCGTTATTTTCGCTACACCATTTTTATGGAGTTCCCAGTTATGAAATTTAGGATGTAAATCAAATCGCCGATAAGTGATACCTAAACTCTACCAAAAGGAATAAACTTCCATGACCAGGTTGTAGAATTTGGATTAGTTCATTGTGCATACACTCCATCTTAGCCTTATACACTTTCAACTTATCAAATTCTTCAAAATTGTAACAACATATTTTCTGAAAAGGCATAAGACCACCAAAATCGTAATGAATCAGTTCCAACACTTACTTTGGAACTCTATCCCTTGGCAAAAAATGACATGTTGGTTATCTTACCTTAACACCAGGATTTGCAAACTATGAGTGACTATACTTCTAATGAAGTTAATTTTCCATTTCAAAGAATTATTTCAATTCATTTTAGATTGATATGAAATAAGAGTATGCCAAAGATACGTTTAGTTCAACGTAAAAGGTTTTCTTCTATTTAGGCTATTCCCATTTATGTTATTCAATTCAATATTAAGCAGAAGTAGTGAAATAGGTCTTATAATATGAAGATTATTTTCTAATACACCATAACATATATGATATTTCACTTTTTAATAACATCACCATCTTTAAAATAAATTAAATATCCAATCAAAACCTGTTTAGAAATAGAAATCAAATTTCTTCTAATTTTGGGAACAAATAAATAATCAACCAATATTAACTTATTTTCTTCACCAAAATTTAGAACTAAATTTCATACTTCAACTACTCCTGCCTTGCTCTGATCGGACACGATTAGAAACATTTCCCCACCACTTATCTCCCTCCTTAGCTTGAACCCCTACAAATAAATATAAACATGATTACTGGCTCCCGAATCTACACACCAGGTAATAGATTGCCCCACAAAACTTGTATCAATGCCTAACGAGAAATTATTATTTCCATTCTACCTTGCTAAGATAATCGAGTATTTATTCTTCGAATGTCCTAATCATTTGAAGGTATAACATTTTCCTTTCATATTTTTCTTCGCTCCCTAAGGCATTAAGTTATTCTTGACAACCACGGGTTGTTCGTGGGTCTTTCCTTATTCTTTTTCTTACTTTTGGGGGCAACAAAAGATGGGCCTTTCTTAGCAACTTGAACCACACCCTTATGCTTAGTGATATTCCCCACCACTTGGAGTTATTTAAGAAGTTGCGCCAGAAAGTAATCAAACTTGTTCATAAAATAGTTCATGAGAAACTTTTTAAAGGACTTTGATGATAATTGGAGTAAAAAACTCGACATGGATTTCCCCATTTATTTCAGATCCAAACACTTTCAATTCTCCCAAGATGGAAATCATCTTAAAAAATTTCTCACAAAAGTGAGTTCCCTTTAGGATCTTGGTGTTCACTAGCCTTTCCATAGCATCCAGCCTCATGACATGATGTTTACGCTCAAACATCTCCCTGAGGTTTGGAATCAATCGTAAGCGCTTGACATCTTTTGATGATGGTGTTGTAATATATTGTTCATAGAGGCCAATATGTATAAATGAGCCATTCCGTTAGCCTTTTGGCACCTATAATAGGCATGGACATCCCTTTTGCTACCCTTTTGTCAAACTTGGTAGGGCAGGTGTCAGTTAAGCCAAACTTATTGTAAGTGAAAGAATTATCACAATAAAAGATCCAGATGGTTCGAAAACTTACCTATAACCATAGAGAGGTTACTATTCTTATTAGTGTCTCTCAATAATCAAGTTTACATCCCTTTGCCCCAAGTCAGGGTTTATAATTTATAGTTGTAGAAATAAGTTATTACATTGTACAAGTAACTCAATCAACTTGTAGATAACTCATAGGTGTCCTGGAATATCTCGTCTAAGATGTTTGGTAACAGATTTGAGTATAGCACCATGCATTTAAGCACATGTTAATAAATATCTGATTTTGGGCTAAGCAGTCCACAATGTATGCTGGGCTTGTCGGCTACACTTTTAGGCTTGAATAAATAAACGCCCATAATTTCCAATAAATTCTTTGGGCCAACAGATTTTAAGTAAGTTCAAGACACATGACCTAAAATTATATTTAAAATTGGTGTGTCATGTTAGCAATACTCGTGAACTTATGAGGGTACGCTTGTCTAAGGGTAAACACCATGGAAAACTTATAATACTTGTTGAAGAGGTGGGGGTACATTGGTTCGAACTGGTAAGTGGAGCGCCATAATCCTCATTGAGAACTGCACTTCATCACTAGCGTGATATTCAAACCATGCTCATCACCATCAATCATAATTAATATTCTCTATGTTTTCACCATTTCGGTTAGTTTTCTTCTGTTAGAAGAGGTCTTTTTTGTCCATGACTCTTCTCGATAGCAAAACTATTGAAGAGTTTAGGAAATCTTATAATATTCCCATATGGTTGGAAATCGAATGTTCCCCCATACCCAGAGACGTTCGGGATATATAGGACGAGCACTGGATTCACACCCTTTTGATTATACAATGGGGTTTAACTTTTCCACCAAACCCTTTTTTCTAGAGATTTTTTAAGTACTTTGAAGTTGTTCCTACTCAATGTTCCCCAAATATCTAAAAAAATTATGAATGGGGTTCAACAATATATATGGGACCACTTTAAGGCTCACTGAGATTTGTTATTATTATGTTTGGTCGTGTACCAATGATGGTGTTCTGAACTTCAAAAGTAGGAAAGATGATAGGGTGTTGGTTGTGAACCTACTGACTCCTACAAGGGTTATTGAAAGCAAGGTTTAATAGACATAAATTGGAAAAATACTCCCCTACCTAAGGGCGAGAACTACTGAGGTCCATGGATCCCTGACTAGGGGGATCAAATATGTTGTTGTCTTTTTACTTATGTTTTCTTTTGATTTTTTTACTTTTTTTTCTTTCTTTCTACTTCTATTTCCTGTCTCCTGATTTATGTTTTCTTTCACTATTTTGCGGCTCGTGATAAGAATCAATAAATTACCCTTTGTGATCTAAGAGTTTCTGATCTCCTTAACATTTAGACATTCTGAGAAAGGTTTCCAGACGATGATCACCCCCATGATGTAGCTTACGTCATTCAGTACAAAAACATTACTAGTAACTTCATTGCTCGGTGAGTTGAAAAAGTCCCTATCTTGGAACTTCGTGGAAAAGGCCCCTCTGAACCAATTGAGGTAGAGGAAGAAGAAGAATAAGATATGGATCCCCCGTGAAGAGATGAATATTGAATATTGATGATGAGAAATAGGTTGTGGAGTCTGATCGGGTGAAGTCTATAAAAAAAGTTGAGGGAGATTCCCTTAAGGTTGTGGATTCCATCTTGGGGCCTAAAGAGAACGAGAAGTAATCAAAGAAGAAGAAGAAGAAGAAGAAGAAGAAGAAGAAGAAGACGAAGAAGAAGAAGAAGAAGAAGAAGAAGAAGAAGAAGAAGAGAAAATAGGAGGAGAAGAAAAGAGAGAGAAAAATAAAGAAGAGGAGAGAAAGATAGATGAAGAAAAAAAAGATATCCTCGAAGGACCCTACTGAGACCTTCATTTCTCTTCCTGTTGAGGGCTCCAGTGTGGCTAACACTCCAGTACTTGCTCCTGATTTGCTAAAGGGGTCCATTCTTGGGGCCGATGAATAGTGCTCCTCGGGGTTAGGGTCATCTCAGCTAGCGCTCATGTTTATATAATGACTTTTTTTGGTATATATCTTCTTCTTTTCATAATATCTCTCTGATTGTCTTCTGCACATTAATTCTTCCTTTTCTGTCCTTATAGTTTTTATCAGATTTTACTACGCTTCTAGATGGTCTTGTCGACCAGTCCAAGAAGAACCAGGAGCTAAAAGAAGTCCAAATATGACTTATATCATTCTTGTGATGAATTTGATCAAGAGAAAGAGAGTTTGACAAAGGCCTATGCCGACCTTTAGGGAGCCAACAGCCGTGTGGTCGTAGAGAAGGAAAACCTTATTGAGGAAAACCTGGGTCTAGTTATAAAGGTCAAAAGTTGTAGGATGAGATTCCATCCATAAAGGATAGCATCTACACAAAAGGCTGGGATGCAACCTATGATGACACTTAGATCCATATCGATTATGACAAGAAGTATTCCTTTATGAAAGTATGGGACCAAGCTTTAGGGGTAGTAGGAGTTCTCCAAGAATTCGACGTGTTCTAGCTCCATTCTCCAGGTCCTTCTCCACTTGTTGATGGGGAGACTTCATCTGGTCAGTCATCCGATTATACTAAGAAAGAATAGGTTGAGGTTGGGACGATTATCGACTAAAAGAAGAGGGCTACTGAGAAAAGGAATGAGCCAGAAAGCTCTGAGTAGGTGAAGGAGTAAAGTGCCATAGTCTTAGGGCTTTTTTTCTTGTGCTTTGTAATTTTCCATCTCTAGTTGTACTATCTTTGGCCTCCTTCTTAACAATCAATGAAAAAGGCTTCTTCTTTTATTAGTGTTCTTATTCTTCCCTTTATACTGATGTTCTTTACATTTGTTATTTATTATGTTATTTGTAGCCTATTGTCATTGTGTATTATATTCCTCCTACCTCAAATTTAGGGAGGATTTTGGGTTCAGGTATAAGTGGCCAGGTTCATAAGGCCTTCTTGAAGATTTGCAGCAACTAAAAATTAGGACAGACCAATAGAAAGACCCATTCAATCTAGTGGCCAAACTAAATGATAATCTCCAAGTTATGGAGTAAATTAGCTCCTCAGTGCATGAGGAAATAAATGGTTTGAGGGAACAACTTTTAGTTAGCAAGAATGTGGTCCAAGTAGGTGAGCTAATTCAGGCTGAAAATGATGCCTTGAAGAAAGAGGTCACTGATCTGAAAAAGGATGTCCAAAGAGGGTATGCCATTATAGTCGATCTATAGATATACATTATAATATTGAGGAATCTTTTCAGAATGGTACCTTAAGAAGAGTGGGTAGCAGGATATATTGAAGGTTGGACTAATGCACCAACAAGTCTAAAAGAAGCCAAGGAGGTGGATTCGGGCGTGGGTGGCTGACTGCCCTTAGGGAGCTTAAAACCCCAAAGAAATAATTTATGTGGTACAAGTACTAGGTGGATTGCCCATATTACCACCAGCCTCCTTTCTCAGAGGATTATAAGTTATTCCCAATTGAAGCCATTCCTGCCCGGCCTTTAAACCATTATCTTGAAGATGATGAGGAGGTGTTTTCTTCCAATCTGGATGATGGTGGACGAGCATCCATAGCGGACTATCATGCTCACTGTTTGTAGTTGGTCTGAGTCTTTGCATTGAATTTTTTTGGTATATCTTTGTATTTGTACTCTCCAGTTTTTTTGTCAAAAATGTAAAAAATTTAATTATCAACTATTCCAATTTTGAGCATGTGCTGACTAAATATTAGTTAATGATTACCTTTGTATTTTGATTGCTAATAAGGAAGAGTTGATATTTACCCATCACTTAGGACTTTCGTTGATCATATAATATTGTTAATCATTTTAGGGTTTCACCGATTAAATGAATTAGTATCTAAGATTAATCATTTTGGGATTTTAGTCGACTAAATGAATCTGTGACAAGTGTTAATCATTTTTGGCCTTTGCTGACTTAATAGGTTGATAACTTGTGTCGAACATTCTCCCAGTCCAATATGCCATATCAATATCAGTCCACCTTCCTTACCTTTTAGTTATGTCATCACACTCCCTTAGGCGAAGGTGAGATGATGGAGAGAATGCACCTGGTTAATGGGTCATCCACCTGATCAGGTTTTAAGCGATGAACACTACTAGAGACCAACCTAGGTTGGTTTTTATGCCTACGGATTCCCTTTAGGGCTTTTGTTGTTGTCGAGGCGAGTCTTGAGGTCTACTATGTTTGTGTCTGACTAAGACTTGAGGATCGAAGTAATTGAAAGAAACTTAGCAAATTATTGTAATTACTGTGAATCCTGCTTGGCATAATGAGATCCCTTGATTGAAATAAGTTGAAGGACTTATTGCGATGCAAAGGATTTATGTTTTGTGCGAGGAAGTTTCTTGGTGGATATAAGTTGAGAAGCTTATGGTAACCAATGTAATTTTTCCTTATGTTGAGGGAGTTATCGTTTGGAAATGGTACATAATATTGAGATACATAGCATAACATTGAGGCAACCAATATACGAAAGAGAAATATGAGAGACAATGGGACTTTATTCATTGAATAATAACTTACGAGCAATATAAATTTGAAATGAAAAATAGGATAAACTAAATGTTCTAAAAAAGATTAAGAAGACAAAAAATAGAACTTCTTAAGATTTGGTGCATTTAATTCTCTTGGAATATCCCTACCTCCAACATTTCCAACTGATATGCTCATTGAAGGTCATCCCTGATCACCTTGAAAGGTCCTTCCCAATTTTGTCCAAGCCTGTCATCAGACGGTTTTATGGCACTGTCGAGGACGTGCCTTAGGAAATAGTCCCCTACCTGGAATTTCCTCAAATTGACTTTCTTGTTATATTGTATTGCCATCTACTACTGGTATGATGGCATCTTGATCATGTCCTCCTCTCTTCATTCGTCTACTAAGTCAAGTTCAGTGCGTATGCAATACCCTGCCTAATTAAAAATCGGGTGATCAGGCATTTATTAAATTAAGTCAGAATATCCAGATTGGTTCATTCTTAGCATCATTGTCGTAAAACCTGTTTAATATTTACTAACAGCCTAGTATTTGAAAATCTCGTGTCAAAATTTTATCTTTTTATTAACATGCAAAGATTTTAAATTACAAACAATTAACCATTACGTTCACCATACTAAATTAATCAACACCACAATTAATCAAATAAAACATGACGGGAGAAAACACCCCAGTCTGAAACTCTAATACAATAATCCATAATCAAAAGTCTAAATCTAAGAACTGAAATAAATGAGTAAAATATCTCAAAGATACGGAATAACTAGAAATGGACGACTTTCCCTGACTGAAAAATATGTGCATCATAATCCGAATATATAAGAGTGGAGGTGTCTAAAAATGAGGACCTGCAACTCCCACAATAGCTGCAGCACATCAAATCCTCCAATAGCCTACATCTGGCATCCTTGTGGATGTACATCAAAATTAGATTGCACAAGAGAAAATAGATTCACAAGAAATGGGTCAGAGCCCGAGTGAAAATAGTTTAAAATAGTTTAGCAAGTATTTAAAATGCTTAAAAGAAGATAGTATATACATGTTAGTTATGTGGGATCTCTCTTGAGAAATCTCACCTCTCAACTAGTGTGCACGCCTAACTTATACTCCTAATCCATTCTAGTTATGGTACCCCTCCTAACTAGTTCGAATTAAATATTTTACTTTATATATTAACTTTTTATGCTCACCTGTATTACCCATACAATAATTTACATTCTATGTATATTAGGCATTTATAATTTCTCATATAATTTTAATTTCTCACAAACTTATCTTCATTTAAATATCACTATCTTTCTCTTCTACTAAGCACAAACAGCAGAATTAAATCTCTCTCTCTCTCTCTCTCTCTCTCTCTCTCTCTCTTTATATATATATGTATATATATATATATATATATATATATATATGTGTGTGTGTGTGTGTGTGTGTGTGTGTGTGTCTGTGTGTGTGTGTGTGTGTGTGACACTAATTATATATATACTATTATAGCACCCCTAGGCTAGGCCCCGCGGTGAATGCATACTCTACAATCAAATCCTGGTACATCACCCACTGTATAAAGGACTGTTGGTTCGGTTTCTGTCTCAAACCATAAATAAAAATAAGATACATTAAAGGCAAATATAGTTCCAAGTCTACGGACTACGCACATACCTACGCACCTATATAACTGCCAACTTATTGTTCTCACAAATAGGAATTTCCTAGGTTTTATATTCTAAGGTACAAGTCTGAATCTCCCCAAAGGCTCATCATGAAATGACTGCCCCGACGCGGAAACCTCATGTGATAGTAACCAACGTAGGTATGTCACACACATAGGAAATCATGCAATAGGTATACACATGACCTATATATTTATAGCATCAGTATAGGTATACTCCCGACCTATATTATACATCCCTTACACAATATATTTGTATCTCCTGTGTATCTCACGTATGAATAATTATTCATAATACTAATTGTCGCATAATCCCAAGAATGCCTCACCACTAGAAATATGCCCATATTTCTATACATAATATCAGTAGGTAACTCACTCTTATCCGACCAGTCCTAGTCATCGCCCCCCTCGAATTCTTGTTACTCGAATCATCCATCAATTTAGATTTTTCCTCTTGATTGATCCTAATTAACCTAACCCTTTAAATTTCACTCATAGGGCCAAGCCTAAAACCCAACCTAGTCCTGCAGGTATTTCAATATATTCCCCTCATTTTAAAATTTTAATCCAACAAATGAATCCCAATTGATTTTCAAATAGCAAAACAAAAGGGGAAAAAGTGAGCAAAACTGGGCACCCCGAATCGAGTTGGTCTTCGCCAAATCCATTTGAAATGATTCAGGGGTCTTCTTCTCCAACATGCAAATTCATTTTTTTTTCCTCAATCAAACTTTTGAATTTCTTTACGAAATTCATATTTAAGTTTCCCAATCATTATATATACACATATGGACTATTTCTAACGTAACATCATCATGATAACATCATAAAATTTACTCATGAATTGATATTTCTCATAATTTGTCAATAACGCCTAAGGTTGTTTTCTTCCGTGTTCATGCACCAAAAATCTCAGATTAAATTCATTTTTCCATTTCTTTATGATTTGAACTTGTTTTCTAAACATGTTCTAATTTTTTCTACATGCAAGAACCTACCTAGATTATATCTTTCATTCTCCAAAACAAAACAAATCATGGAATAATCATATGAAATTTATCCTACACTAACATGGATATATTATGTACTCAAAATTTAGCAAATTTAAACACTTGCCTTTATATGTAGGTCTGATTCGTTGAAGAAGGTGGGTATATTGGTGTTCTTTCCTTTCCGATCTATAATCCGGTGGTGGTGCAAGATGTAGGATTGGTGGTTCTAGCCTTTGGAACTCCTCTCCTCTTCCTCCTATATCCTCGTTGTGTCTTCTCTTTGTTTCTGACATAACTAACCCTAACCTCCTTCTCTAATCAGATACATTACACTTAGAAAATTCGTAGGTATTATTTCCCCCAAAATACAAATGACAAAAATGCCCTCCCGGGATGTCGGTTTGGCCTAAAACTGTTATGGGACCCAAACTAAACCCCCGAGTAGAGTTTTCTAATTATCTCAACCCTTTCAGACACTTTGGTGCACTCGAAATGACCATTTGGATTACTAAAAAATAAATTAATTACTATCTCGTTAAATTGAGTCCCGACACGACTGACACGTGTGTCTCGACTTAATTTTTGTAACTATCCTATTTTTCATTCGCAACAATTTTAATAAATTCATAATCACATATTACTTTAATCACTAAGTAATATTCAATATAATTCACGTCAATAAATACAAACCCTTATCTCGCTAGTTAATATTTATTTTAATTCGGATTAATTATCAATTAATTTCCCATATCTAATTTAATTAATCCATTATTTAACAATCATTAAAAATACGGGGTGTTACATACTTCCCCGCGATAACGGAATTTCTTCCTAAAATTCGAAAAATAAAATTAGACCTGGTAAGGAACAATCTTGGATATTTCTCGCGCAACTCATCATCACGCTCCCAAGTAGACTCCTCGACACTATGATGTTCCCACTGGACGTGAACAAGTGGAACTACTTTCGACCTCAATCTCCTCTTTCTATGGTCTAAGATATCAACTGATCTCTCCTCATATGAATTAATAGGCTATAAGTAAATCTCCTCTTGCATAAAGTAAGTGTGAGCCAACTCATCCTAAAGATATCGTCTCAGTGAAGAAATATGGAACACATCATGAATACAATGCAAGTGCTCCGAAAACCCAAGTCCATGCGCTACCGATAGAATCCTTCGGATGATAGGAAATGGCCCCACCAACCTTGGTGCCAAATTTTCTTTATTCCCAAATCGCATTATCCCCTTCATAGGAGATACTTGTAGCAACACCTTGTCCCCCGTATTAAACTCTCTGAAGAACCTCATGGCATCAGCGTAGCTTTTTTGTCGATCCTAAGAAATCCGTATACGGCTCTGAATCACCTCAATCCTCGCCGAAGTATCCTAGATCACCTATTGTCTTATTCAATTATTGTCCCCCACCACTATCGAATAAGAGAGATAATATAAAGGTTTATCATATAATGCCTCAAATGTATCCTTGATAATAGTGAAATGATAAGAGTTATTGTACACAAACTCCACCAGTGGAAGGTACTGCTTCCAACCTCCTCAAAAATTAAGGTCACACATACGTAACACATCCCCTAACATCCGATTCATCCTCTCAGTCTTCCCATCAGTCTGTGGGTGATAGGTCATACGTAATCACAACTCCATACCCATGATCTCCTAGGAACTCTATCAAAAGTCAGACACGAAGATTTCATCCCTATCAGACACGACATCCAGTGGCACCCCATGAAATCTTGCTATCTTAGTTATTTCATTATGTTGTTCCCATTATATTTCTACTAACGATATCCTTCAGTCCGACGGTCTTCCCCTACCATCCCATGTTGTGACTAATTCTCTTTAGTCATCGCATATCAAAATACTTCATCATTAAATCTACCAATTCACCTTGGTCTCTAGATAACACATTGTAATTTAATTCCCTTTTTGTTACTATTATGAGCCTATTTACTCATGGTTAACATATTCCTTCTACTGGGGAAGACCCTAACACCCCCATGTGTTAACTCCCTTATTCATTTTCTCTTATTACACATATATTTCCACATCTTTCTAAAGTTTGGATCATTACGTTGTACCCAGTACCCTTTTACTAATGGTAATCTTTAGTCCGATTGTTTATACTCCACTAGTCAAACTAGTGATCATTCCGTTCATTGAAGATATCTACAATCATGCCCGAATATTGACGTACAACCTTCTCTTCTTCAGTTGGTACTGATGTAACGCCCTTCATATTACCCTTCTATATAGAGTCGCTTTTGATTATTCCTGAAAATCTAAAATGCACATTATGTGTACTTTTCAACACTATAATCACTCATTTACATCTTCTCTTCGGTTCCTGGTCACTCAACTCGCTCTCATTTCCACTATATTCTCTTTGTCT
Source organism: Sambucus nigra (assembly GCA_949130495.1). Classification (NCBI taxonomy): domain Eukaryota; kingdom Viridiplantae; phylum Streptophyta; class Magnoliopsida; order Dipsacales; family Adoxaceae; genus Sambucus; species Sambucus nigra. Next base: position 447,547,012 of record OX422212.1, on the reverse strand, counting down.
CAATTTACTTCAGCTTCTAATTTTCTCATGCACCTACATTTCTTTGATAATTTTCCAGGTTTACTCCTCGTGAAAGATATAGCAAATCTCAACTAATTAAGGTGCCCATTCACCCTATGTCCCGTGAATTTCTATAAATTCCTCTTAACGCAATAGACTTGTGTTAAATTAATTTTCGCGTACTTAGCATGACTATACCTAAAGGTTATACTCGTTCAACCTACTAGTCACAAATTAATTATTCTTTAGGTTGCCTCACTGATATACTCGTGGTGTACACATTTCGTAATGTTTCTTGCATCCATGTTGTATAGACTTACCGGCCTCAAACCATAATATAGCTATTAGCTCTCATTTATAATCACACATATGTATATTAGATAAGGTAGTAAACTCATTTCCTAAAGAACAAACTTCCCCCAACTTCTGACGTTTGCTAGTTTCATGATTGGGATGTCTCCCAAAGAGAAATCCAAATAAGGAACCCCCCCGATGCACTACTTTCTAACATTGTCGGTCGTCGAGATTCGTTAAGACCTCATATCATAGCACGTACCCTCAAATCCATTACTTTGAATTCCATCAGTAAACATCCCTACTCACCGGGATCAAATATCACTAGACAACATACACACAAGTCTGATACACACATTTTATAACATATATACAAATATATATAGACTCAACCCTATTTCATGTGATACCTCGCAAAAATAATATAATTTTCCCCTAAATAACGATTACGCAAAAACAATATATGTCCTCCACTTCATAACACTCAAAGGAGCAAAAATCGTTACATAATATAAAATTTTCTCTTAGTGTCCACACCTTCTCCTCCCCGCAAGTGATACAAAAAGTCATGCTACCCAACGGTAGTTATGAACATGATAAGGCTAATATCTCCAATGCACCCACTAAACCCGACTCACAATCGAGTTTCATTGTTAGCAATCATATATTGTGGCGCACCCATGTCACCCAATCCTAATCCCATTCTCATAGGGATAAAATGAATATTTTATCTCCATTTGTAATCTACCTTACCTGGTCAACGAGTCTCTGAGCATCAGTCTCATACCAGAACTGACCCATAACTTACTTCAATGGTTGTATATTAGGGATCTTATCATGTAGTTGCCCCTTTTCTCACTTCAGAAATCCTTCTTGATGTGGTCCCTCTTTCCACAGTTATAATAATTTCTAGAGAAATTCTATTAACTCTAGTCCCGACCCTGCGGGCCTTTCGCACCATCTCCTCAGCCCTAACGGCTATGAGGAATGGGAATAGTGTTGTTATCGAGGACCTTGTTGGTCCTTCTTGAACCCACCTTTCTAAGGTTGGCAACCTCTGAAATATAAATCTCTTAGTTTAATTTCCTCGCAGGAAATCTTGCTCCCGTTATTGGTGTTCCTCACTGACACCGTTCCCATTTACTTTTCCAGTCTGATTGGTCTCACTCTTCCACTATGAACAAGTCCAATATAGGTGGTCCTAACCTCCATATAGAGGACACCTTTCAGTGCCACTCCTTTGTCTTTGGCCTACTTGGCCAAGTTGGGGTATCTTTCCCTCAGACCAGGTAGTTTTAGCCTGGATTACCACCCTAGTTATTCCTTAAGCCCCACTAAAACTATGGAACTTATTGTTGGTATATGTGTCCCTAACTGAATCCACCATCATTTGGTAGGAGTTTGATTGATCCAAATCATTTAAATGGGTTCCCTACTGGGTTCACCCTCCCGTGGTGCTTTAATATCACCATCAAATCCAGTCTTGTTCTTCAACTAGATTTTCCAACCCTCTTGGCTCCCTTCTAATGGAAGTTTTTATATAAACTTGTAAACGTACGACCTTGATGACATCGACACTAGTAATACTAATCATATTTCTCATATATGATGATAAAATATCATCACGGGTCCATTACCAACTTACGAACCCTTTAATATTTTCTGTACCTGCCCCCTTCGGCTGGTACTAAATTTGTTAAACATGGTAACTCCATCACGATTGGTCTCTATTTTGTCCACTTGTGAATTTTTTCAAAACTCCATTCACATCTTTGTCCGATCAGTAAATGGAAGATCATAGGATCAAATCGTACTCAAATTTCTCGTCATTAATTTATCCCTAGATAGTTCTGGTCGCTGAATCTCGTCATTACTATACTCCTCCTCTGAGCACAAACATTTTAGCTTGAAATTTCATCATGGGCATCGCTGCACTCCACCCTACACAATTTCCTTAGGATTATCCTTCCATTGGCCCATCAAACTTATTCTTTTCTCAAAATTCTTCCATGTAACTCTTCAAAAGAGTCCCTCTGCCTCTCCCCCTACCTATTATGCGGGGTGAGTCTAAGTTTATTCCACCGTTATCTTATGACAATGTTTGGGAAAACTACTTCCCCAAGTGACTATCCCATTGTAATATGCCAAAATAATAATTATGATGACTTCCATCGTGATCACCATTCCCAGAATATCCCATCGCTTCTGTTGAGCCTTTCCTCCTTCTATCCTTCTAACATCCCTTGTTGGTCATTCTATATTGTTCGGTGTACAAATCCCAACCGAACTCGCATATGAATCATATCACAAATTTAATAATAGAAGAACGTAGGTCGCATACGTAGAGGAATAAAATAATTTTATAATAAGGCTCTGTATCAAAAAGCACTAAACTAAAACATGAAAAGTCATACAGATCCTAAAGACTCTAGAACATGATGCTCTGATACCATAGGTGACACCCCGCCTAATTATATACCGGGTAATCAGGCCTTTATTAAATTAAGTCATAACCCATCCTATTTATTAAATTAAATTAAATTAAATTAAATCTCACCTCTCAACTAGTGTGCATGCCCAATGTATACTCCTAACCCATCCTATTTATGCTACCCCTCCTAACTAGATCGTATTGAATATTTTACATCATATAATAACGTTTAGTGCTCACATGTATTACTCGTACATGTACATTCTATGTCTATTAGACATTTATATTTTCGCATATAATGTTAATTTCTCACAAACTTATCTTCATTTAAACATCACTATCTTTCTTTTCTACTAACCACAAATATATATATATATATATATATATATATATATATATATATATATATGTGTGTGTGTGTGTGTGTGTGTGTGTGTGTGTGTGTGTGTGCGTGTGTGTGTGTGTGTCACACTAATAATATATATACTACTATAGCAATGCATGCATACTCTGCTATTAGGTCCTGGTACATCACGCACTGTATAGAGGACTGTAGGTTCGGTATCTCTCTCAAACAACAAATACAAATCACATACATTGAAGGCGAATATAGTTCCAATCCTATGGGCTACGCACATACCTACATACCCATATGACCGCCAACTTATCGTTCTCATAGATAGGCCTTTCCTAGGTTCTGTATTTTGAGGTACAAGTCAAAATCCCCCCGAAGGCTCATCAAGATATGACTGTCCCGATGCGAAAACCTCCCATGATATGATCCAATGTAGGTATGACATACACATAAGAAATCATGCAATAGGTATACACATAGCGTGTATATTTGTATCATCAGTATAGGTATACTCCCGACCTAAATTATACATCCCATACGTAATATGTTTTTATCTCCCAAATATTTCACGTATGACTAATTATTCATAATACTAATTGTTGCAAAATTCGGAGAACACCTCACAACTCGAAGTATGACCATATTTTTATACATAATATCAGTAGGTAACTCACTCTTACCCCACTAGTACTAGCCATTGTTCCTCTCGAATTCTAGTTACTCGAATCATCCTTAAATTTATATTTTCCTCTTAATTAAACCTCATTAATCTAACCCTTTAAATTTCACTCATAGGGCCTAGCCTAAAACCCAACCTAGGCCTAATAAATCCCAAACGATTTCCATAGATCCTAAATAAATGGGGAAAAGTGTCCAAAACTGGGCAGCCGAATTGATTCGCCCTGAATCGATTTGGTTTAGTCCGAATCTGTTGAAATGATTCAGGGGTCTTCTTATCCAACATGCAAATTCATTTTCCATATTTTCCTCAATCAAACTTTTATATTTATTTTCCAAATTCATACCTAAGTTTCACAATCATTATATATACATACATGGACTATTTTGAACGTAATATCATGATCATAACATCATAAAATTTCTCAAGAATTGAATTTTCTCATTATGTGTCAATAAACCCTAGGTTTGTTCTCTTCCATGTTCATACACCAAAAATCTCAAATTAAATCCATTTTTCCATTTCTTTATGATTCCAACTTGTATTCTAAACATGTTATAATTTTGTCTACATGCAAGAACCTACCGAGATTATATCTTTCATTCTCCAAAACAAATCAAATCATGGAATAATCATATGAAATTTATCCTACAGTAACATGGATATATTATGTACTCAAAATTTAGCAAATTTAAACTCTATCCTTTATATGTAGGTCTGATCCATTAAAGAAGATGGGTCTATTGGTGTTCCTTCCTTTCCTATCTACAATCCGGTGGTGGTGGTGGTGCAAGAAAGTGTAGGATTGGTGGTTCTAGCCTTTGGAACTCCTCTCCTCTTCCTCCTATGGCCTCTATATGGCTTCTCTTTGTTTCTCACATAACTAATCCTAACCCCCTTCTCTAATCAGATATATTACACTTAGAAAATTCGTATGTATTATTTCCCCAAAAATACAAATCATAAAAATTCCCTCACGGGATGTCGGTTTGGCCTAAAACTGCCATGGGACCCAAACTAAACCCCCGAGTAGACTCTTCTGACTATCTCAACCCTTCTGGACAATTAGGCACACTAGAAATGGCCATTTGGATGACTAAAAAATAAATTACCTTTTATGTCATTAAATAGAGTCCCGATACGACTGACATGCGCGTCCTGACTCGATTATTATAACTATCATATTTTTCACCTGCGAAAATTTTAATAGATTCATAATCAATATTCAATGTAATTCATATCAATAAATAATAATCCTTGTCTCACTAGTTATATTTTATTTAATTTCTGATTAATCATCAATTAATTTCCCATATCTAATTTAATTAATCCATTATTTAAAAATCATCTTTTGGCCCTTGGTTGACCAGAATGGTTCTCATTGTAGGGAGACCTGCTTCAAGCGGGATAGTAGACTCCATTCCATAGGTTAGTGTGAAGGGTGATTTCCTAGTTGGTCTCCTAGGAGTACAATGGTAGGCCCATAGGACGTGTGGGAGGTCTTCCACCAAGACACCCTTTGCTCTATCCAACCTCTAACGGGGGTACGCCACAGAATTGAAATGATGCTTAATACCATCCTCATCACAGAATCCTTAAAAGAATCTTCTTTTAGACTGTGTGCCTCTTTTGGTGATGATATCTCTTAGTACCCCAAAGCATGTCATAACACTCTTCTAGATGAACCTAGTCATGTCAGCATCATGGATGTTCGCTAGTGGTTTTGCCTCTACTCACTTGGTGAAGTAGTCTATGCCAACCAATAGATATTCACGATTATCATATTCGATATGTAATAGTCCAATAATATCCAATACCTATTGTGAAAATGGACAAGGAGTGGTCAAGGACTCTAGGTCGCAAGTCGGTTGGTAAACCATGAGGGAGAATGTTTGTCTTTTTTCACATCTCTGAACATGAATACTTGCATCCTTTTTCATATGAGGACACCAGTAGCCTTCTTTGATCGCTCGAAAACCCAATGAACTCCCTCTTATGTGACTCCCACAAATACCATCATGAAGCTTTTTATGTACTTGCTTAGTGTCCAGTGGGTGGACGCACTAGAGGTAGACGCTTGCAAAGGATGTTTTATTGAGCTTCCCTTCCGGGGCAAGGTAGAAATAGGTTGCTTTTACTCTTATTAATGAGCCAATTTCTTTCCATTTGGTAGCTTGTCACTCCATAAAGAGGTAATAATGGGGTCCATCCAACTAGGGGCACTTTTTATGGGGAGGACCTAATCGGTGACTATTGTTTATTCAATGCTAAGTTGGGAGAGTAACTCTACCTGAATAGTTATCTTGAGGTTCAGAGTCCACTACTGAGCTTAGGGCTGCTAAGGCATCAACATGACTATTTTGTCTCTGAGGGAACTGCTGAATATCAACCTTCTTAAATCATATCATAAGACCTCTCACAATGGAAATGTAGGCTTCCATCCTATCGTCTTTTGTATTAAAGTCTCCATTAACTTCTTGGAGATCAGTTCAGAATTATCGAACACGTTAAAGCCATTTACCCCCAACAGTTGGACTTTAAACAAAACATTAATCAGTGCTTCGTATTTAGCTTCTTTGTTGGAGGTTTTAAATCTTAATCTCATTCCTTGCTCTAAAATAGTGTCTTCAAGTGTAATGAGGACAATCCTTACTCTTGCCCCCTTGGAATTGGAGGTTTCATCAACGTATCTAGTCTTGTCCTTGGACTATGCTTACTTAATTGTTTACTGCTCCATTACCTATTGGTCAGTGCACTAGTCCCCCATGAATTCAGTGATGAAATCAACCAAGGCGTGTCCCTTAATTGTTATTCTTGGCTGAAAGTGAATATCAAACCTTCCCAGCCCAACCAACAACTTTTAGAGACATTCATAGAGGTAGATATTCCGAAGAACAACCTTCAGGGGGAATGAAGTGATCACTATTATTGACTGAGCTTCGAGTAATGTTTCAGCGTCCTAAAGGCAACCACAAATGAGTACATTATCGTTTCCATGGGCAATTAGTGTTATGATGTATCCAAAATCATCTTATTGGCGTAATAGACATATTACTATCCACCTTCCTTCTCACATACCAGAACCGATCTAACAACGTGGTCTTTTACTATGAGATAGAGATACAGAGGATCTTTATTGTCGGGAATCACTAGCGGGGTGGTTTATTGCATTAGGACTTGATCTCCTCTAAAGATCTTGAGTATCCGTCATTCTATATGAGGAACTTATCTCTGTTATTGATCTTGACCAACATGTCATCGACGTAGACTTCCATAGTGCCTCTTATCTACAACTTGAACACCTTCCGGACCAGCCTCAAATAAGTTTCCCCTATATTTTTCGATACAAACGGCATTACCTTGTAATAATATAGATCAACCAGGGTTATAAAGGATGTTTTGTCCTGGTCAGGTCCAAACAATTGAATTTGATGGTACCCTAATTAAGTGTCCAGAAAACTCATCCTCTCATGGGCTTCCATGGCATCAAGCATCTGGTCAATCTTAAGTAGTGGGAAATAATATTTAGGCCAGGCTCTATTGAGCTCCGTGAAATCAATTCAGAGCATCCAAATGTTTTTGTTCTTTCGTACTACCACTAAGTTGGATAACCATTAGGAGAAATGATCCTCCAAAATTGATCACGCATTCAGTAGCTTCCAAACATTGTTCTCCACCGCTTTAGCCTTCTCAAGGGCAGTTCAATGCCTTTTTAAGTGATCACCATGAAGGTTGGGTTACATGTAGACGATCGCTTGATAGGCTTGATAAATCGGTATCAAACCCAAGAAAATAATATGGCTCCTAGGAAAATACATCCAAGTTGCTTCTCAAAAGGGCAATCAACTCTTTTTTTCATGATCGGTAACTGTAGTTCCGATCAAAAACTTTTTATCTGAAAAGTTGTCATCAACACTAATTTCCTCCAGGTTTTCAACAACCATATCGGTGGGATGGATCCTGGTCCCCTTCACCCTTTATCGACCGTTTCGTAATTTCTATTTAAAGGCAGTAGCCCCATTTTGGGCTTCCTATAGAGCTTCTTTTAGTTCTTTTTTCTTCTCCTTTCAGGGGTGAAAGGCTACGATGAAGCACTTCCTTGCAATGACTTGGTCTCCATGAATTGTGGCCATGCCTTGGTCGATGATAGTCTTGATATTTTGGTGGTAGGTTGATGGTATGGATTTCTTGGTGTGCAACCATCCTCTGCCTAGAATGTCATGATATGGGAACTCTATGTCCACCATAGAGAACTCAATCAGCTTTGAGATGTTTCCTAACCTAGCTTGCCAAACTATGTTTCTTAGCAACTTTGTAATTTCTGTGTGAAGCTCACCAATGAAACTATGGCCTCCTTGAGGTTGGCTAATTTGAGCTTCAACATGTGAAATATATCAAGGTACATTACTTCAGATGGGCTTCCATTGTCTATTACAAACTTTTAAGTGTTCCAAATTATAATTCTGAGAGTTATCACGAGTGCATCGTGTTAGCAAGTCCTCACTTTGATCAGATCTTCTTTTGTAAGATGATTTGTTTGGTTTAGTCGACATCCTCTGATCGTTGACACTTTCCAGCCTGGATTTTTGCAGGGTCAATCTAAAATGCCTCCATTATAGTAGTGACCTTTTTTATCTCTATTCGAACAGCGTTCTCTTGTATTTACTTTAGGTCGGACGCTCCATAAATCACTGCAAACTCCTATCCCATGTCATCATTAAGGAAATTATCCGATTTTTGTGTACATTGACTGCGACCTTATCGCCTTTTTTCTCTATGTATCCATTGAGGTGTCCATCCTAGACTAGATCTTCTAGATGTGACTTCAGTGCTTTACAATTTTGTGTCCTTTGGATGCCCTCTTTACGCAATGCATATTTCAGTGCATTATTCTTATTCATTGGGTCACTACCCATCTTCTTGGGCCACTTAATGAATGACTGATCCTTGATATTGCTCAAGATCTTATAAATTGGTTCTTTGAATACTGTGTTAATAACCTGGAATGTGTTTGTAGGATAGACATTTCTTCAATTCTTAAAGTCGTTCTTTACCCCGTTCTTGTTCCCCTTTTTTAGAATGTCGCTCTTGTCTCAACCTTTACTTTCTTTTGTTGGATTTTTATCCCCTGTAGTAGAGTGAACAACATCCTCAACCTTGGTGTATTTATCTATACGGTCCATGAGGTCTTTGATGGTGCTAGCCTATTTCTTTATCAAGTACTGGTTATCAACGATGTGGTTAGTAGATCAATCTTGAAGCATGTAATGGCAACTTGCTCCGAGAAGTCCTCCACTTCATTAAAAACCTCCTAGTACCTCTTGGCATAATTAAGAAATATCTTTAATGTCTTTTTCTTAATTATGAGCAGTGCATCCATCCTCTTAGAGTAGGAACTTTCGATTATGATGGGAGCGGTGAAAGCCTCTGTTAGGGATTTGAAACTCTTGACCAACCTGTATGGAAGCTTTTTAAAGCACTTTAGTGTTATGTCATGTAGGCTAGCAGCGAATATTTGGCACATCAAAGAATCATTGTGGCTCCACGGGGTCATTTCCTGCTTATATTACCAAACATGGTCAATTTAATCCGTTTTTCCATGATAGACCATGAATCTAGAAATGAAGAATTTCTTTAGGTATTTGTAATACCCCGTAATTTTATTGATTTTTATTTAAGGGATTAATTAAATTAAATGAGAATTAATTGGGAATTAATCCGGATATAAATACTAGCGAGATGTGAGTTAGTATTTGATTAGGATATTAAAATTTAATATTTCATGAGTATTGAATTTATTTAAATTGTCACGAGGCAGAAATGCAACAATTTCGGAAACTTAGTTGGGACGCACGTGTCAGTCGCGTCAGGAATGAAATGATTTAAATTAAAAAGTGAATTATACTTTTATCAATTGAATGATTATTTTGAGTGCGACAACGTGTCCGTAAGGGTCGAAATAGTCAGAAAACACTAGCCGGGGGTTTAGTTTGGGTCCCGGGGAATTTTTTGGCCAGATCGGCAACTTAGAAGGGTATTTTGGTAATTTTAAAAAATATGGGAATTAAAACCCACGAATTTTAAGATTAAATAATATATTACTAATGAACCCATTAAGTCCATTATCAACATTATGTAAGTTAGTGGGCAACGGGAGTTAAAGGGAGAGTTTGAAGAGGTTCCAAAACAAACCTCCAACCACCATCACCATCCTTGAGAGAATTCTGTAGAGAAAGGGGAGAAATCAGCCTTCATTCACCAACATCAATTCATAAGAAACAAATCTAAGGCAAGTGTTTTGATGTCGTTATTTGCAATGAATATTTCCTCCATGTGTACTGTAGAAAACTGTTTATGTCTTGGAAATTTTGATGAAGAACGCCCAATGAAATTATTGTGAAACTTGGGGTTTTGGGTAGGAATTTGCATGTAGATGATTATGGACGAATTTATTATACAAAACATAACTTTTGATGACCTGAAAACAGATTAATAATGAGTCCTTTTTATGAAAGTAAATTCTGGGTTAAAGTTCATAGGCTTTGGAACAAGAATTGGGGATTTATGATTTTGGCATGTTAATTTGTAAGATTTGACCCCAAAAGCATGTTTAGGAATGATCTAGGGTGACTAAAAATGGTCAACCAGCATTAAAACGTAGTTTGATAGTCTTAGGGTGGATTTAGAGAAGAGGAGAATAAAGAAAAAAACGAGTGTGGGATTTTCTGGGCGTATTCTGCCATCTCGTTACAAGACCTACCCAGGTCGTTCGAACGAGCTTCTAACGAGATGACAATATCCCTTCTAAAGAGTTGGTAGTTCGTTCGAAGCCTTTCATTCGAATGACACTCGTTCGAATGACCTCGTTCGAACGAGATTTCTAACGAGTTGACAGAATGGCCTTTTAGGCCTGATTTTTATTTCAAATGTCCCGTAGACTTATTTAATAGATTAATCACCTTCCCTTATTGACTAGTGGGTATAATTGTGAGATTGGAGTACGTTGAGGAGTAAAACTTAGATTCTTGTAGTAAATCGGAGGAGATTTGTGGAATAGGAAACGAGTACCTAAATACGACGTGAGAAGATATGAGAACCTTAAGGTACATAAACCGGGGACTTGTAAACGTATAACACTAAATGATGGTATAAGAATGAGAAGTATACATCTATTAATATTTTGAGATATCTAAGATCTGCGAATGCTTAGTATATGTAGTTAACTGTGTATAACATACCTACTATACTTGCTATCATGGGAGGTCGACGTTCGATCAGGGCCATCTAATCTTTATGTGCCTACGGGGGGATTTAGATTGGTACCTCGAGGACATAGGTCAGAGAAAGACTTATTGAGAAGTTAATTAGTCTGCTGATCATGGGAGGGTAGGTATGTGCGTGACCCATGTGATGTGAACTATGTTCGCCTCCATTATATGTGATTGCTGTTATTTGAGAACAATTCCTGAGAGATTCGAAATGCGTGGTCTTTATGTACGTGATGTACCGGGATTGGATAACAGAGTATGTGTGCACCGCAGCTTAGTCTCGGGGTGCTAGTATTGTATATTAATGATGAGAATAATATACTATTAATTGAAATGAACTGTCATGTATAGATTTGAGTATAAATAATAGTAACGTTTTGTAAAGATAAAATGGAAGATCTCTAGTAATTAGTATTACTAATATGGGAAAATGGAAGATCTCTAGTAATTAGTATTACTAATATGGGAAACTGTGCATAAAAGTAAAACTCTCTGTTTAAATGAAGATGTCGGAATTAAATTGTGAATCGTATAGTAATGTTAGATTTTGTATTGGACTAGTAAGATATGGGAATAACTAGAATGGGTACGGGTACGATAGGAGTGCACAATTAGTTGAGAGGTGAGGAACTCATGTGAGTGCACACACTATCATGTACTTTATATTCACTGTTTAATGGTATTAAACACTTGTTATTTTTAAATTGTTTTCACAATCGGGCTCTGACCCGTTTGCTTTCAAATCTATTTTTGTAAAACTTTTTAGATGCCCAGCCACAAGGACACCAAGCATAGGAGTTCCATTCCGGTGACGTACTATAGCTGCTGTGGAAGTTACAGGACCTTGATAGTAGGCGCCTCCACTTTCGACCTTGACTCTATATTATCAGATTTTCTCATATGTTGGGCATGTCGCCCCATTTATTTTAGAGACACTTTATCTATTCAGTTATTTCAAATTTTGGGTTGTAATTAAATTAATGATTCAGGTTTGTATTTGTTCATTTGAGCATTGAGATTGTTGTGAGGTGTATTCCTCCAGATTTAGTTTATTACATCGTTATTTATTTCCAACTGTAGTGTGATTGTGGTATCAGTATTTGATAATTTAAATGGATGTCATGTTAATCGGATTTAATTAAAATTGACAACTTGCTTTTTAAATATTAGGTGGCTAGTAATTATTGAAATGTTTTCGACGGTGATGCTATGAACTGAACCAACTCGGAATTTTGTATTAAATTGAATAAAGGAGTAGCTACCCGGTATTTAATTAGTCGGGGTGTCACAGTATTCCTCTTCTTCAATAGCCCTCGATAAATGGGATTTTATCTGGGTGTTCAAAGCCCTTATAGATATCTCCCTAGTAGACGTACCTCCTAGATGGGCTGGATGATGGTCCATCTCTTTACGGACCAAAATTTTGATGTCCTCATCCTAACTATCATTACTATTATGGTGCCTCTCTAATCGTCCATGCTCTCATTAATCACGCTCTGACCTTCTAGGTTCAGATCTATTTTGGTCATCCTGGAGCTCCTTCCTTGACCGTGAGTATTGCTTGCATGTGAACTAGAGGTCCTATCACGATTCTTCCTGGTATCTTTACGAAGATCTCTCTCCATTATCTCATGTTGCCTTTGCAAGCGAGCATTCTCTTCCACCAGGAGGTGTGTTGCCTCCTCCTGATCTATAAGCCTAGCTTCGTAAGTGTCGAAAAGCCTAGAAATCTGAGTAGACCTAGGCGGTCCCCGACTGTCTTCATAAGGTTACCTTTCCTAGAGAAACATGGGATTTGGTTGTTAGAGAATCTCCAACCCAATCATTGGTGGGGCTGGATCATCCCGCACATCGTCAACTTGAGGAAGATTGTTGTTGTGGTTATACATCATGGGATTTCCTTTGATAACTACTTTCTTAGGAAAAAGAATCGATTCCCATAGATGATGCCATATGTGAGTGTAAGAATTATCATAATAAAAGATCCAGAAAGCAATATCGGGATGAAAACAAATAATCACAAACACAATAACAAACGTATGTGGTTCAAAACCTTACCTACGTCTATGAAGAGGTTACTATTCGTATTAGTGTCTCTCAATAATCAAATTTACATCCCTTAGCCCCGGGTCAGGGTCACGATTTATAGTTGTAGAAATAAGTGATTGAATACTACAAGTAACTCACTCGGATTATAGATAACTCGTAGGTGTCCCTGAATATCTCGTTTGAGATAGTGGGTAACCGATTTGAGTATACATCCATGCATTTAAGCGAATGTTAAATACACGGGTCTAAATAAATATCTAATTTGGGGTCGGGTAGTCCACTATGTATGTTGGGTTGGTCGGCTGCACTTTTGGGCTTCAATAAATAAGCCCTCACACTTATAGTCCCCAGAAAAAAGGACAATGTTTATGTCTCTTTTCAAGTCAGTGTAGTTTACACTAGTAAATTTTTTGTTCTTTAAGATGGAATCAAATGGACTGAAGGAAAAGCCCATTTTGAAATCTGAGAATCATAAATTTTGAAAACAAAATTACTTTCATAGTAGTATATGAGAATAAACTTATGATTTAATTTTAATTTGACATACCTCGCCGCAGGATAAAATAAAATGCCATCATATATGATAGTTCCCTTATCAAGTGAGATATCTCTATTGGAGCTTAAATCACGTCATCCTAAACTAGAAAAAAAATCGTCTTTCAATTATGCATTTTGAATAGTTCAGGAACTTTTGTCCAAAATAATTGAATACTCCACGTTGTTTGGGCCCACACCTAATTACAATGACTCTGATGAGGATGATATCAATAGTTGTGTCTATGTGTATACCATCGAGTTGTCTAATGAAATTAAACATGCTCATTCAGAACTTCCTCGATGTAAGGACCAAGCACACTCATATTTAATTTCAATAAACTACCACTTAAGAATTTTAAATTCCTTCATTCCACTATTAAACCCATCTAATGTGGGATAGATTAAGTTAACACGGGGACTTAATCACACCATAATTTTAAAATATTGATGAATACCGTGGGATTTATGTTCAAACCTCTCTCCCACTTAGTCTTTTAAAACTTGAGGGTTAGAGAAAAAAATAATTATTTGATTCCAAAAGATTGGATATAAACCACGATAATTTACCATTTTTCTTGAAAAAATATAATTTTGGACCTCATAATTTTCTTTTCCCAAAAAATTATTTTTAATTAAAAAGGAAAATGAGAGATCTCAATTTAATTTGACCTTTAAATTAATTAGCTTGATTAAATTTAATTTATAAAGAAATAAATAAAATAAATTTTTGAGAAAAGTCGTCGATCTAGATCGACAACAAATATATCCATGTTTTCCAGAAAATCGGGTGCTCCTGATTAACAAATTAATAGGAACACTAAAATAACCACATGCTAGATGCTAGAATTACAATAAAACGAAATAATCAAATAATCATAAATCATTAAGGAAACAAATTTTCTTTCCATCACGGCCTAGAACTCTTCTTGAAGTAAAAAATTTCAAGACCAAGAATCCTTATTGGAGAATATTTATTTTTGATGTAGAGTGAAACTTGAAGTAGACTTAAACAAAACGGGATTTCTTGATGATCTTTTTTTCCGGAAATTATCCATCTTGGTAAGGGTTGAATGATGAAGAAAAACTTCCATGAAAATCAGGCAAAAAAACCATGAAAGAAACGAACCACAATAATTTTCCCCCGCCCAATCGGTCTAACCTCGAACTGGTTTAATCCGACACCTTGGTGGATTGATTTGACGAGCCTTCGAATTGATCCAGCCTTATATCCTGACAACTTCATCTTCCTTACGGGAATAATACATAAAAATGGTCAAAAGACATCTGGATCTTCACGAAATTTTATCCAACACCCATAACCTCATAAATACATGATTATAAATGTAAATAAATATTACAAACCCTAACAATCACCTCCAAATACATCAATAATGAATAATTATTAAAACATAATTATTACAACCCTATTGAATCCGGGGGTAGAAAAAATTATAGATAAACAACTATAAGATCCATTCGAATAGAAAAAGAATATGTAACCATAATGGAAAGGATTCAAACAAATAATGTCTATAAAACCATGTTATGTGGAATCATGCACACAGATGTACAATCCCACAGCATGCAAAAATAAGGTTTTGAAGGTTAGACAATATAAATCTCTCCAAATCATAATTAATCTAAACTAATGGCTTTGATACCAATTGTTGGGAACCGATATATATGATATAAAAAAAATCATCCCCTGAATCTTCGATTAATCATAAAATAGAAAAATGTAAATGCAAAAACTATGTTTAAAATCAAAACATAGGGTTTTGAATACAATACACTTGCGGATCCGGTTGCAATCCGATATGGAGAAAGGTATTTGATTAAGAAGAGGGGCAACATTATTTTAGATGTCCAAAAGCTTTCTCGAATGCTCCAAACTCTTGAATCATATATTATATGATTCTCCCAAAGGTAGGCAGGTTTGTTGGGACCTTTTTAGAACAAAACACTTTGTTTTGAGTGAAATATTGTCCTCTCTCTTGTGGCCTCCTCGAAAAAATAAGAAAAGTGTTTTTTCTGCCCACTCTCAAACCTTAATAATTAATCTTGAAGATTATAATATTAACATAAACCAATACATACTTGTATAAGTGGTGGTCTTGGGACAAACTAGGCTTCTTAAGAATTTGGGCCTAACTACTTGGGTTTATATACTATACTAGGGACCTATGACAAAACATTTAAATGGCATCCAAGTAAATACTCATAAATACAAAATCACAAATACTGTACTTTATTTTCTTTCTTCATTTAATCATAATTAATCACACTAAATTTTTTTAGAAAAGAGGGACAGTACCCCCACATGTAATATTATAAATCATATAGAAATAGCCTCTCTAGTTACATTTTCAAGCTTTGGGGATAGACTTATAGACTTTAAAGTTATGACAACACTACATTTTAATTATCGAAAAACTTATTAAGATATAATAAGGTCTTATTTCTAATGAAGATTATAATACATAATGTGTTTCCCCGCGTTAAGATTATGATTCATTATTGGTCAAATAAATATATCCCTAATTGACATTAACTAACATATAATCAATTCCTTTATTCTCAAACTTAACTTGTTTTCCTACTCCACTAGAATATAAATAATCCAGTAATCGGGTTTAATTGGTGGAAACAAATTACAATTCTATTAAGGGTGTATCAAAATCCAACCCGAGATGCAGATTCTTATGAATTATTATCTCAGACCTACTCACACAATGGTTACTTAATATGTGGGATTTTATTGACTCCATATAAAATAAAATTCCGCCCATAGCAATCAAAGCAACATTTATGCATGTATTACAATCCTCATAATTCTCACGATTAGGAATCTAAGAATCCTCTCCAAATGGTATGATATTACATATGTCAAAAGAAGAAAAACCCTTTAACTTAAATCTCACGGGTGTCTATGTTTAATACATTCCTTGATGTACCGGTCAAAATATTTTTTTGATCTATCATACAAGTTCTCAAACCATCACACGTTTCCCTACTTTAAGATAAACTACTAGGATTGTA
The DNA here is from genome assembly GCA_949130495.1 of Sambucus nigra. Taxonomy (NCBI): domain Eukaryota; kingdom Viridiplantae; phylum Streptophyta; class Magnoliopsida; order Dipsacales; family Adoxaceae; genus Sambucus; species Sambucus nigra. Next base: position 447,530,360 of record OX422212.1, on the reverse strand, counting down.
CCTCAACCATTCTAACAGGATGTCAATCTCCTATTTAGGTTGTGAATTGTTGAATAATTCTATAACTACAATTTCAATCTCCTCTCATTAAGACAAACCCGACTCATCAGGATTTTTACTAAGTATCATTGATCGACATATCAAACAATATATTTAATGAACATATATATAAGCCTTCCCACAAATATGATTATCATTATAAAATGAATAAGACAATGCTTTAATTAACTAAAATAAAATTTCATAATATGGTTTTAATAATAAAACCCCAACAATGATAATGTGGGTACCTGGCACCACAAGGGCAACAATAGCAGTTACTTGCCCCCATCAGTTGTAGTTGTGCTAGCAAATAACCTTCTTTTTGCTGGTACGTCATTGTCTTCAAAAGTCGAGTCTCAAAATTTCCCTCAACCTAGAATCATAATGCAAACTTGCATAGCAGTAAAGAAGTCAACCCAACTTTCAAGTGATGGTTTTGAACACATGCAATTCCAATTTTTATTAACTTTTTTATATATATATTTTTAAAACACTTTAATTGGGGAATGAATTAGAAATGCTAAAATCGTATGCAATTAAATAACTACTAAATTTGAAATGTAACCGAGTTTAGAATTGTGAGAAAATACAAGATGTGAGATTACACCTTGTGATCAATTTCATTTAATTACTTAATTTATTTATTTGAAATATTTTGAGATAATATTAAATTTTCAATTTAACTCTCGTTACAACCATAATTTCAATAATATCGTTTTCAGAAAATTAATTTAGAAATTCCCCTTTCTAGACAAAAAATACGATACATACTTTTCAAACACAATATCCACTAAGATTAATTTATTTAAAATTATACGAATCTTCGAATTTCAACATCGAAATTAATATTAAATTTTAGGAAAAATCTATATCTAGTTCGATTCCACAATAAAATATTAACTTCTAAAATTAATTTACAAACTCTCATTACATAAATTAATTAGTGACAATTTCGAATTAATTTGCCTAGAAATCTAAGAATTAAATAAATTATTTAATTAAATTCTCATCCTACGCATTTCATCTCATCCCTTGAATGGGGTGATTAGTTGAACATATTGAATTAAAAAAGCATAATAACAATAAAGGATTTAAGAGAAAAGAAAGAATTAAGATAGAAAGAGTCTCCTTTTGAATTGCGTAGTTGAAGTGCATCTCTTTGTTCACAATGAAAGTCACTTGATTACACCACAAATCAATAAAAATAGTACCTACTAATAATTCTAGAATAAACTTATTTTTTCCAATTTTTTTATGCTCCTAACTGTAAAATAATTTCACACTGGTTTTCTCTCTTATTATGTCTCTCTATGCGACTCAGTCCCTCTAATGAGATGCCCTTCTTTTTGTTTTATAATCCACGAATAGGTTTGTTTGGTAGAGATATTTTAGGATTTTTGAATATTTTATTTGGTTGAGTCAAAGGTTTAGGAGTGATTTGAAATTTTGCACGTGGGTTTTCAAAGCTCGGCACGTAAGTGTTTTTCTCCTATTTTGGTGGAGATAAGGGTAAGGTTGAATGGGTTGGGTAAAGGTCAAATGGATATGGGTTTGAACCTATCAATGGATCGGATTTTATCCAAATTCGAATATGAATCCGATCCATTTAAGCAAATATGGATCATGCCTAAAATTCGATTACCTGATTACCTGTTTATTAAATGGAGAGAATTTGGATTCCTATACTCTGATTCGTTAATAATCTGATTAGATTAATATTTTTAATACACACACACACACACACACACACACACACACATATATATATATATATATATATATATATATATAAAATATTTTTAATTAATATATATTGTATTTAATAATATTTTAAATATATATTATAATAGTTCTTTATTTCATTATCTGTTTTTTTAAAACATTTGCAAAATAAATTTATGAAATAAGAGTTGAAAATAAAAATGTTGCAAATAAAGTTTAACATAAATAGATAATCGGATCGAATCCGAATCTGTTTAACATAAATGGATATGGACTTGGATTTGCCTGATCAGATCCGAATCCATCTAACATAAACGGATATAGATTTGGATTTTCCTGAACCGGTTCGAATCCAATCCGTTAACATCCCTATTGGTTTGTGTGTTAGCTAGTTCGAATTGGTTTGAAATCGGGTCGATCTTTAAAATCCAGGTCATAGCCACGGGTTGGATAGCAGGTCGTGGCTGAAAAAGGTTGTACAGGTAAGGCTCGAAGTTGTTTATGTGGTCGAATATGGGAGTTGGAAAGTTGAAAGTTGGGTCTAGTCACTGGTAGGTTTTAGTTTTGGGTTTGGCCAAATATGGTGCTGGCCAGGATTGGGTGGTGGTCGGTAGGCTAATGGTATTAAGGTGTTGCCAAATTTTTGCAGGTGGTTAATGTGAAAGGGATGAAGGTTGGGCAGATCGGATTGGTCGCCTGATTTGAAGTTGCCATTGAAGTAGCTGCGGTTTGGTTAGGCCTAAAATGGGATAGTAGGCAACTCTGTGATGAGGTTGTCAGGTACGGGAGATGGGGTTATGGCAGGTGGGTGAGAGAGGGGAGAGAGAAAGGGGTAGATGTAGAAGAGAGAGATATTTGTGTGTGTGTGGGAGGGGGGGGGGGCGTTTATGGGTGGTAGGGGGTTTGTATTTAAGTTATACAAAAAAGAATAATGAATAAAATAAAATAAAATCCAAACTAAACATGAAATTTACTAAAACAAAAGAAATTGAATCCCCAACCTAAAAATAAAAGACTCAAATTATTACAAATAAAATAAAACTGAACAATTATAATAACACTAAACTATCTAAAAATAACTAAAGACTAAAAATAGATAAATAAATGAAACCCTACTAAAATAAATATACCAATTGTTTTTACATAAGAATATTTAAAACAACAACGTGAAAAATAAATAAATAAATACATGGACCTTAATATTTACAATAATATGCACTCAAATAAAATATAAAAATCCTAAAAATTATATATTACTAAAATAAAGACTATAAAATAATTAAATTATAAACTAAACACACACGAGGCTTGGTTGATGGCATAGTCTTTGTTTAGGCTTAGGTTTGGTACAACATCGAGTTCCGAACATCGGTAATGATATGGGCAAGCTCAAAAAGGGAATTTTCCATTACGGTACTTCGATTTTCTTTATTAAATGCTTTTGACTGCTACTTTGTCTCAATTACGTCGATATGACAAAATTTGATACTGCGATTGCCTATTGACCTGAAATATAGACAAATACGAACATCGACCATTTTTATTGAGATCGAGTGACTAAAATGCACATATTTAGGGTATAAAATAGACATTTTTTGGTGCTTATCACCAGCAGTACCAACACCAGCAACTCATACATAGGTGCAACAATAATAGTATGGGTGTGTGTATCAAGTCCCACCTAGGTATGTATAGGCACCCACCTAGATGGTTGAAAGTATGTTTCCTATCTATGGACATGTAGGCGCATGCTATTTTGATATCGGTGCATCACATTATTTTGTTAGTACAACCTTTGCTCAATCTTAGGGGATGATATATTTAGCATCAGACACATTATTGCACATTGATTTACCTTTGGATATAGGTATGCCTATTTGTTTTTTGTGTATAAGGAATAGTCTGGATATTGGGAGACTACAATTCGCGGATGATTTTATTATATTTGATTCGTCTGAGTATGATCTTCTCATAGGGATGGATTGCTTAGCTGTAATGACCCTATTTTTATATGCTCATATATACTTTGTTTTTACAATCGCGTCTCACTTATTATCTGATAAATGTTGACAAAGCCCAATTTTAACTTTGAAGAATCAACTATAAAATGGGTTAAATTGAAGTTTATGGCACATCCCAAGCTAAGTGATGAGTTTTAGGGTAGAAAATGTAAATTTAAGAAACTTTAAAACTTAGTTTTAATCATGAAAGTTTGGGGGACCAAAATAAAAAATTAAAAAGAATCTTTTTGCAAATAAAATTTTTTCAAGGACCTCTAAGAAATATAAAAAATATGTAGTGTGAAATTATCAAAATACCTTCTATGTGTAAAATGACCCTTATGCCATTAATAACTTTCCACCTCATGCATGACACCTCTTGCTTGGTATTGACACCTCCACCGTACACGTGTCGTCTTTATAGGAAAAAGCTAAAACACATGTCATGCATTTAGAAAAATCTAAATTACGTGTCGTCGTTTGGTGATATAAGACTGCAAGACCGCTCTGTTACGCGACACTTCAACGCTGACTCGTCATTATGAGAACTTAGTCACCCATACAGGTGTCAACACCCAAATATTTTTGAAAAACTATAAATAGAGTACTTGGGATAATTTATTACACGAAATTACTTCAAAATTTTATGAACAAATACTGAGAAAAAGTGCGAGGAAGTTTAAGAAGAAGTTTCATCTTAGTGATCTAAGACTCAATATTTGTAACTTCGAACTTGTATTTTAAGTGAGTATTCTATGAAATTCCTTTAGTGTTTTGATTATATGATATTATGCAAACTATATATATTTTGTGAAATAATTTTATTTCCAAAATACATCTAATACCAATGTTTCCGTCGTTTGTTATATGTGTAGATCTATCGATATAAACATCTGATTTGGATTCTAAAATTATTGATTCGGCGTATCGAAACTCTTTTGCTATGTTGGCCTTGACTTTCGGGTGGAAATAATTGGGGGGTACCTTCCCAACTGGTTTATCATTGGTGTGCCTTAAACAAGGCGTTGTTACTGAAATAATGATTTCTCTGTCTGTTATGTTATCGGGTGGAAACATTTGGTAACACTATATGTCTGCATATTAGAGCGTACGTAGCCATTAAAATAAAATTGAATAATTAAAATATTTCTCAATTATTTTATCTGTTCTGTTCTGAACTATTTATTCTGAAAATATATATTGTCAGATACTTTATATATATATATATATATATATATATATATATATATATATATATATATATATATATATATTACTGCAAATTCCTATCTCTGTATAGATGCATTATGTTCTAAGTTGAATAGGTATTAATTTTTTGAAAAACCCTGGAATGTCTAGAGATTGAACCTCATTCGTCTTTTAGCTGATGTTGTATTAATAACCATTTTTTAGGAAATAAGTAGGCTCACGGGGGAATTTAAAAGGACTATGTTGAAGATTCAGCTTTTAGAGATCTTTTTGTTACTTTAAGTAAAATGTTTGTTTGATAATGTAGAGCATGTGTGTCTCTCTTGTAATAAGTTTTATATTTTATCTTAAGTTGTAAATTGTCGATACTTTTAATGTAAATGAAGTTTCCTTTAGAAAGCTCTTATGATGTAATACCTTCACTTTTAGTATTTTATGATTCGTAACCGTGTGATTGTGTTTTCGTTTCATTCATTATAAGAAATATTATAAACCAAGAATATTTGTTGCCTTGGTGGCATGTCAAGACACTCATTCCCTACTAATTTTGGGTCTGGGTCGTGACAGAGGTTGTATCAGAGCATAGGTTATGAACCCGTATATTACTGAACATAAGTTTCGAATGTTATAGATTTTAAGTTCCCATACATAGGATATAGGATTAAATATCCGTTTTATGTGATAATTATCCATATGTATTACATTCTATATAATTGTTTATATATAATTGTTCTTCTAATTTGGAATCTTTAGATGGTATAATGCATCTTATGTTTATCCATGTTTGTAGAAAATGACCAAGACAAGATCAACTACGATAACTAGTGATTCAAGTATGGAAGGATTGGAAGGTGCATATAAGGTTATTAAAAGTCTAGCAACGATTGTGGAGCATCAAGTGAATAAGGGAGCACCAAACAAATTCTGAACTAAGTAGTTGTAGTATTGAACAACTTAAGGGGTTGAATCTGTCATCTTTTAAAGGTACTCCTAATCCCACTGAAGCAGAAAGTTGGGTGATGCAGATGAAAAAGATGCTCGATGTTCTTAAGTGTACGGATGAACAAAAGTTTTCATTCACAACGTTTATGTTAGAATGTGAAGCCGAGGATTAGTGGATAATGACTAAGAGAATACATGAGAAAAAGAATACTTACATAGGTTAGAATGACATCATAGTGATCTTTTATAATAAATATTTTCTTGAAACAGTGAAAGATGAAATGGCAGTTGAGTTTATGAGTCTAGTGAAATAGAATATGACGGTTAGTCAATATGAGGTAATGTTTATTGAGGTATGCCATTTTGCACAACATATTGTGGTAACTGACGTTTCAAAAGCCAAGAAGTTTGAACATGGGTTAAGGTTGAATATTCGTAGTCGAATTTCCATTCTTAAGTTGAAATCATATAATGACATCGTGACTAGGTCTACGATACCCAAGAGGGATGGTGAGGAGTACAATCGAATTGGATAAGGTAAGAGGAAGTTTGGAAAACAAATAGGGAAGAACCAAAATAGTAAATATAATTTTAATAGTACACCCAATGTTGGGGGAGCTAGTGATAATAAGTAATATAATAATAAGAGATGTCAACGATGTGGAAATATGCATGGAGGATGACCTTGTTACAGGGATTCAGGAGCTTATTTTAGATGTGTACAGAAAAAACATTAGATAAAAGACTACTCAACCCCAACAAGGGTTTTGATACAGTCTTTAGGTAAACAGAAGGACGAAGGAAGACAAGGTAGAGTTTTTGCACTTTCTGATACCCAAGCTTCGAATGCAGTAGTGTTAGATACACTTTTATATATGAACGACCTTTTCAAGTTTTAATAGACCCTATTTCTATCCATTTGTTTATGTATATACGTTTTGTTAATCGCTTTCCTAATATGCATGAACCCTTGAACCATAGCACACACATTTTTACTCATTCGGATGAGTTATTAACGGGAACCTTGGTATATAAGTCTTTCCCTATAGATGTTAGTAGTCATAAACTATTCGTTGATTTAGTAGTTTTAGTCATAAGATATTTTGAAGTCATTTGTGGGATGGATTGGCTACTATTGTATCGTGCTAAGGTATATTATTTTAAGAAGAGAGTTACTTTTAAAATTCCTAACCAACTTGAATTCAGTTTGAAGGAACTGGAATCCTATCTCGCATGTGTATTATCTTTGCAATGCAAGCTTGCACTTTTCTTATTAAGGGATGTCAAGGATTCCTTTCCAGTGTTAATGATTTGCAAACAAAAGAGCCTAGTTTCGACGATATTCCCACATCTAAACATTTTCCAAATATTTTTCAGATGATTTACCCAGTCTACCTCCTAGAAGAGAAAAAGAGTTCACGGTAGACCTTATACCTAGAACTATAGCATTATCAAAACCACCTTATCGCATGCAACCTTTAAAATTAAGGGAATTAAAAGTTCAATTACAAGATCTCTTAGACAAGGGTTTTATTAGACCAAGTGTATCCCCTTGGGGTGCACCAGTGTTATTTTTTTTAAAAGAAGGATGGGACGGTGAGGTTATGTATAGATTATCGTGAACTAAATAAGGTGAGCATTAAGAATAAATAACCCTTACCTCATATAGATGATTTTTTTACCAAATTCAAGGTACGCAAGTATTTTCAAATATTGACCTAAGGTCAGGCTATCACCAATTGAATTTTAAGGAAGATTATATTTCGCAATCAGCTTTTCGTACTAGATATGGTCACTGTGAAATTCTTGTGATGCCATTTAGACTAACTAATGCACCCGCCACTTTTATGGATATGATGAAAAAAGTGTTTAGGAAATATTTGGATCAGTGTGTGGTTGTTTTCATTGATGACATCCCTATTTATTTTAAAAGTTTTGAAGAACGCGAAAAGCATTTAGAGATAGTATTATAATTCCTTAGGAGGGAGAAATTACATGAGAAATTAAAGAAGTGTTAGTGTTGGTTTCCCATCATCTCTTTTTTAGGACATGTCATTTCCAAAGAGGGAGTGTCGGTTGACCCTCAAAAGATCGAGGATATACTAGATTGGCCTAGACCAACTAATGTGAGGGGGATTCCTAATTTTTTTGGATTAGCCGGTTATTATCAAAGATTTGTTAAAGGATTTTCTTGTATTTCCAAACCTCTATTTAGATTAACACAAAAGAATGTTAAATATGAATGGTCTGAGGAAGTTGAGAATAGTTTTTGAGAACTTAAGAATCCATTAGTAATTGCCCGAATTTTGACTATTCCTTTCGGGATAGGGGGATTTGTCATTTATAGTGATGCTTCTAAAAATGGCTTGGGATGTGAGTGAATGAAAAATGGAAAAGTAGTAGCTTATGCTTCGAGATAGCTAAAACAACATGAGCAGAATTATCCAACCCCTGACCTACAATTAGTATATGTAATTTTTGCTCTTAATATTTGGAGACATTATTTGTATGGTGAGACATTTGAGATTTATACCGATCATTAGAGTTTGAAATATATCTTTACTCACAAAGAATTGAAAATGAGACAAAGGAGGTGGTTAAAATTGATGAATGATTATGAATTAAATATTCATTATCACCCAGGGAAAGCTACTATAGTAGCTGATGCTTAAAGTAGAAAGTCTACACCAAATTTAGCATGTCTTATTCAAATCCATGAAGTACTATTGAAGAATTTCAAAAGTGTGGAAATAGATCTTCGTATTTATTATAAAGGTGTAATAATTTCAAAATTACATGTCCAACCCATGTTGATGGAGAGGATCAAAATTGCACAAGTAAATGACCCACAACTGAAAAAGATTAGAGAATAAGTTATTGAAGGTAAGAGAATCAAATTTAAGATATGAGAGGATATATTGAGGTTTAGAAATAGAGTATGTGTTCCATGTGATGACTAACTAAAGAGGAAAATTTTTGAGGGAAGTTATTACTCAAGATTCACATTCAATTATGGATGCACAAACATGTATAGGGATCTTCTTAAAGTATTTTGATGGAATAACATGAAGAAGGAGATAGAGGAATTTGTATCTCGGTGTTTGATTTATCAACAAGTAAAAATTGAACATCAGAAACCATCAGGATTACTACAACCCCTACCTATCCCTTAGTGGAAATAGGAACATATTACTATGGATTTTGTGACAGGTTTACAAAGGAGTTTAAATAGTAATGATTCTATTTGGGTAATTATTGATATGCTAACTAAATCTTTCCATTTTCTTGCCATTAAAATTATCCATTCTTTAGAAAAATTCGCTAAGTTATATGTAAGAGAAATTATTAGGATTAATGGAACCCTAATTTCAATTATTTCTGATCGTGATCCTATATCTGTGTCTCAATTAGTGGCAAAGCCCACAAGAATCCATGGGAACAAATTTGAATTTCATCATCGCTTTTCATCCTCAAATGGATGGAAAATTAGACATAACCATTCAAACCTTAAAGGATATACTTAGGGCATGTGTTCTTGATTTGAAAGGGAATTGGGATGATCATTTACTGTTAGTGTAATTTGCATATAATAATAGTTATCAAGCGAGTATTCAAATGGTTCCATATAAGTCACTCTAGGATAGAAAGTGTTGTTCCCATGCATATTAGGTAGAAGTTGGAGAAATAAAATTATTGGGACCGAAATAGATTCAGATCACAACAGAGAAAGTGAAATTGATACAAGACTAACTTCAAATCGCTCAAAGACATCAAAAAATGTATGTTGGCAATCCACAACGCAAATAGAATTCCAAAAAGGAGATTATGTATTATTTTGAGTATCACCACAAAAGGGAGTAATCCGATTTAGGAATAATGGGACTCTAATCCCAATATATATAGGACCTTTTGAAATCTTGGAAAATATAGGAGTTGTTTCATATGGAATAGCCTTACCACCTGAACTCTCTAGTGTGCATAATGTGTTTCATGTTTCAATGATGAAGAAATATATTCTAGATCCAACACATATCTTAAGTAATGAACCTCTTCAAGTTAGAGAAAATCTAACCCATATTGAGCATCCAGTAGAAATTTTGGACTATAAAGATAAAATATTACGAACCAAGGTAATTCCACTGGTCAACGTATTATGGCATAATCATTCCGTTCAAGAAGAAACATGGGAGCAAGAAGATGAAATAAAGGAGCCATATCCATACCTATTTGAAAATTAATGTAAGTCAAGTTTGGGGACCGAATTTTTTATAAGGAGGGTAGGATGCTCATATATTGTTTGTTTTTACAATTGTGTCTCACTTATTATCTGATAAATTTTGACAAAGCTCATTTTTAAATTTGAAGAATGAACTGTAAAATGCGTCAAATTGAAGTTTTATGGCACATCCTAAGCTAAGTGATAAGTTTCGGGGAAGAAAATGTAAATTTATGAAAGTTTAGGGACTTAGTATTAATTAAGAAAGTTTTTGGGGCCAAAATGAAAATAAAAAAGGACCTTTTTATAAATAAAATATTTTGAGGAACCTCTAACAAATATTAAAAATATGAACTTTGAAATTACCAAAATACCCTTTTATGTGTAAAATGACCCTTATACCCTTAATAACTTTCCACCTCGTGTTTGATACCTCATGCTTGGTTTCGACACCTCCACCATACACGTGTCGTCTTTAGAGAAAAAGCTAAAACACATGTCATGCATTTAGAAAAAGATAAAACATGTGTCGTCGTTTGGTGAAGTAAGACTATAAGACCTCTCAATTATGCGACACTTCAACGCGGACTCGTCATTGTGAGAGCTTAGTCACCCAGACACATGTCAACACCCAAATATTTTTGAAAAACTATAAATAGAGTATTTGGTATCATTTATTACACAAAATTACTTCAAATGTTTAGAGAGAAATAATGAGGCAAATTATGTGAAATTTTAAGAAGAAGTTTCCTCTTAGGGATCCAAGACTCAATATCTGTAACTTCGAACTTCTGTTTTCAGTGAGTACTCTTTGACATTCCTTGCGTATCTTGATTATATGATATTATCCAAACTATATATATTTTGTGAAATACTTTTATTCTCATAACACATCTGATACCGATGATTTCGTCATTTGTTATATGTGTATATATCTCGATATAAACATTTGTTTTGAATCCTGAAATTATCGATTCGGCCTTTGAAAACTCTTTCTATGTTAGCCTTGACAACCGGGTGGAAATACTTGGGTGGTACATTCCCAGCTAGTTTATCATTGGTGTGCCTTAAACAAGGCATTATTCCAAGAATGATGATTTTATGTCTGTGATTTTATCGGGTGGAAACATTTGGTAACACTATTTGTCTCGGTTTTAAAGTGTACATGGACATTAATATAAAATTGAATAATTGATATATTGCTCAGTTATTTTATCTGTTATGTTCTAAACTGTTTATTATGAAAATATCTCTACATATATGCCTTCTGTTCTAACTTGAATAGGTATCAATTTTCTGAAAAACCTTGGAATGTCTGGAGATTGAACCTCGTTCGTCTTTTAGATGATGTTATATAAATAACCATTTTTTAGGAAATAAGTAGGCTAACGAAGGGAACATAAAAGGACTATGTTAAAGCTTTAGCTTTTGGATATCTTTTTGTTACTTTAAGTAAAATGTTTGTTTTATCATGTAGAGCATGGTTGGCCCTCTTGTAATATGTTTTAAATTTTGTCTTAAGTTGTAACTAGTTGATACTTTTAATGTGAATGAAGTTTTCTTTAGAAACATATGATGATTTAATTCTTTCACTTTCAGTATTTTAGGATTCATAACCTTGTGATTGTATTTTCGTTGCATTCATTCTAAGAAATATTATGAAACAAGAATATTCGTTGCCTTGGTGGCACATTAAGACACTCTTTCCTTTCTAATTTTTGGTCGGGGTCATGGAATTAGCTATTTAGCATGCATATGTAGATTACTTCAAGAAGTTCATCATCTTTTACATTTCGAGTCAAGATATGTACCTGGTTGTGATGTCGCATCCTCAGGTAAGGCCGAGCATGCATTTGTATTATATTGAGGAGGACACTTCTGAGAGAGTCAATGTATGTTCAGACTCTATTGTGGTTGCTGAAGAGTTTTATGACGGGTTCCATAATATTCTAGTGTTATAATCGAGTGAAGAGATTTAATTTTTGACTAACTTGGCTCCGAGCAGGAGACCAATAGCCTGAGCACCATACACTGTGTGTGGCGAACCCGATATTCCTGAGTCGGTGTGCACGAACCCGCGATTAGTCGGTGGTGGGGTTAGCACCCTTCCTCATGGCGTTTTGGATATCGTAAATGTGAAGTGATGTATAAAAATAGAGTCTTCGACGTATTTTGCACAAAGTAGGAAAAAGAAATGTTGCCGCCACGAGAGACTAGCATCAAAGACATATTGATTCTTGCGAAACGAATTAGTTCAAATATTTAGGGGCTAAGTTACTGAATGGGAAGGTGCTAGGCATCCAACCCGCCCTTTTGGTCTCTCATGGTCATGTTTTCTTCTCCTCCTTAATAACTCTGTGAAGTGTATGTGTGCGTGTATATGTAAATAAATAATGGAATTACACGACTTGCGTCATGAAAGAAGGCGGAGTAAGGTCATCACTAGGAGTGTTCCAAAATAGTAATTAAAAATATAATGTGTGCGTTTGTTGGGTTACCAATCGTTTATAGAAAAATGATGGTATAAATTGGACACAATGCGAGCATGAATCACAACTATAATATATGAAAATAATATATGAACGAAGAGAGGAAAGAAGGACTTGAATCTTAGATTTTACCTGAGATGCCTACTTAGCCTAAAAAGGCATCAAAGTCAACATAGTTCGCATGCAACACAGGGGTGCGATTTATCCAATAAATACAACATGGGACTTTATTTTATGTTTGTGTGTGTAGAAAATGGTTGTTTTAGTGTGAGAAAATGTAATGAGAAATCCCCGTTTGGAACTTATAAGAAACATTTTTTTCTTGTTTTTGGGATTTTTTTATAGAAAATATAGTGTGTGCAATACTACTAATAAAGAGTTGGGTATTAATATGCCTGACTAATAAAAATGAAATGCAATTGTATGAATGAAATAACTTATGCAAAAATAAGGAAATTCAAAGAGAGAGTGAAAGATTCGGACCTTCTTCGGAAGTTGTACGATTGATATTAATTTTTGAAGGGTTGCCCTTGCAAGTGGATGAAGATGGTAGGACGATGGTAATTGAATTTGCTAAAGTGGGTGAGGAAAGGATGGAAATAAAATGTGGGGGAGAGGTTTCAATATGGAAACCATGCTGACTTTGAGAGAATGCTGTTGAGATCACTGCGAGGGATATTTCTAAGGTGCCTTTCGAAGTGAGCTCATGATCCCTTTATATAGCATGAAGGGTGTGCCGATTGGCATTGTTCTTGACAATTCTATTGACAGGCAACCCCACACACATTGTTGATAGGAAGGGAAATGGGTTTGCCATTAGGCAGTCTCATACATATTTTTTGAAAATGGGTGGTAAAAGGAAATCCCTAAGTCCAAATCGAGCATAGGATGTACGATTTGAAAGGGTATTCAGAGCCCTTCAAGAATACACTAGGCCTCTCCCAAGTTTAGGCGTTAACTATGGTAAAAGTGGGATGGAAAGTGACTGATGGTCTTTTGGACAAGAGATTTTCAGAGGACATCAAGGACTGGGTTAGCAGCATGTTGGAGTGCCAATCACCTGGATGAAGGACATCAAGGAATGTGTGGCCTCTACGACTACTTATATCAAGGCATATGTTCCTTCTTTCTTGGTTCCATCTACCACCTCATATGACAAATTGGGTTCTGGGAGTGGAGATTCTATTGCTCGTCATCGGGGGAAGCGTGTTCGCCGTGGTGGTGAGGGTCTAAGAGAAAGAGATCTTGTGGGTTCTAGTTGAGTCTCGTTATTTTAGTTTTTATGTTTTTATTCTTTCCTACAAAGATGTAATCGTGCAATGACAACATATATTTCAAGCAGATTTCTTATTTTCAATTCTTGCTTTAATGACTTATTCTACATGCACTTTTACTTTGTTGTTGAGAGTGTAAAAATGACATGATGGTTATTTGGAAATGGAAAGCTTAGTTAACTTGAGAAAAAAGGTTTATTTTGGAAAATGATATGTAAAAATGGATAATTAGGAAGAAAGAACTAGGGGGTTTAAAAATAAGGATTTCATTTTTCAGAATTTTAATTTTGATAAAGAAGGAAATATATAATCTTCTGAAATAGGTGGGTTACCGATTGGCATACCCCTTGTCCTTTCTATCTACATATGGGTCAAGTAAAATTACTCTAAGGTTTTGATTTCACTTTATTGCAGAGCAGAGTACTTTGTAGGGAAGGAATTCATTCGGACTCCTCAAATCCCTGTCTTTTGCCAATACATTTGCGTAGAAAAGGGGAGGTAAGGAGTGTATTTTTTCTCATCAATAACCATTTTATTTCTCTTTCTTCTTATTTCTTGTTTTCTAATCCATTTTTACCCAAATGTCCCTTTCAATTCATGTAGAGTTTTCTTCTTACATCGAACGTCTTGAGGCGATGTGTTTGTATAATATGGACTGTGAGGCTTTCAACTTGTTGCGAGTCTCCTTTTGGTGTAACAGAGCTATTGATTGGAACATACTAGCGATGGTGGTGCAGTTCTAGTATCCCAAATACCATGTTTTCTTCTTCGATCTGGATGAGGCATGTACGGCCTACGAAGATTTCTCAGGCATGTTGGTAATCAATCCCATCTTAGCAACGGCAATGCCAAAATTTTCTCAATCTCCTCAAGCATTGTTTGTAGAGTTGCTCTATATTCCCCCTTCAATAGCCCGACCGTTGGTTATTACAGGGATGATTTCTATTTTGGCTGTCATACATTCTGTGCGCCTAAGGTACTTTTATGATGCGAGCTCCATCGAAGTTATTTCCTTGGACTTTACATCGAGGCTCTTGCTGGTGATGGGGGATTTATTGGTAGACCTTTAGTTTGCGGCAATCATAGAATGGATGTAATACAGTCATAGTCTTGTGGTAGTGATACTATCAAAGACCCTGAATGGACTTAATGCTTGGAGGGAAGGTTGCTCTAATTTTTTTAGAAAGAGCCGGGTGATGTTAATTTGGTTATCTAGGAGGCTCCATCTGGTAATTCCTCATAAGTATCCCTTGGTAGGCGTGCCAAATTTCTTTGCTCGGTACTTTATTAGTTTTCACCCATTTATGGAGAACTGGGTCAATTAGTTCGTGGATCATGAATCACGGTGCCTTCGTTGGTCAATACCATGGTAGGGAGAACTGTAGCCTATTTTGGCAACTTCTATGTTAAGTTGGATGGGAACAAATACTGCCTCCTCGCACATTAGACTTTTTTCCTCTGGAAGACTTGACGGAATCTTGAAGCATGATGTTGGGTTCTCTGTAATAGAATCATCGACCTTTGACCTATCCATATTAATCTATAGGAAGGGTCTAGAATGTGTCCAGAGATTATCTGAAATTTCTATGTAAGCGAGTAGTGGCGAATATCCTGGTGGAAGAGAGCAACCAGAGATGGTTTGTCCTTTTTGACACCATAGAGGTAGGGGTAGGGGTATTTTCCAGGCTGGCTAGGGCATACTACTTTATGGAGCGTATTCGAAATATAAACTAGGTAGGAGAAGTTTATGGACCTTAAGGAGAGGATGATAATGGGGATGGGTCTTTCGACAGCTGCGAATAGGGTTTTTATGAAGTTGGGTTTATTTTGTGTGCAGCTTTTGTTGACTTTTTATCACGTTATAGGCATATGCTTATATTTGGGGTTTAGGGAATAATTTTTGTGAAGTTTGGTTTAGTCTTGTTTATAACAAGTTTAGTCAGCGCAGATCGGTGGTTGTCTTGACTCCTTTCCCCTATACTTGTTGTAATGGTAACGAAATTCTTTGTTTAAAATAAAAAAGATTTTTATCATATTGTTGTTCATATTTATGAGTTTTACATTTTAATTATTAATACCAATTGCTAAGGAATACATAATCCTTTTTTTCATGTAAATAATAAATTGAACTGTCGTTCTCGAAGGTTAAAAACAATAGCATTTGTGAAAAAGAATGGAACTATGACCATGTAGAGTGTATGAGATGCCTACATACCTCTAGTGTTTTCAAAAAAAATGAGTTACATTTTGACAGAAAAATTATTTTTAGAGGATCAGGCCCTACGAAGTTCTGGGTAGAGAGAAATAAAGCGTTTTTTTTAGAATAGAAGGGGGATAAGAAGAGTCCTAGAGCGTTGAGATTTCAGACTAAGGGTACAACGTCTTGAGACGCTTCGGGTTGACTGGACATGACATTTCTTCTCCGTCGCGATCTGTGAACATAATGGCGCCTCTTGATAGGATCTTCTTTACGATGTAGGGGCTACTCCAATTTGTCTTGAGCTTCCCTCTGGCATCCCAGACAAGTTCTATGATCTTTTTGAGGGCTAAGTCTCCTTTCTAGACACCACAGTCCTTAAGTTTTTAGTTGAATCATCACGATATCTGGCGAGTGACAGTTTATCAAAGTAGCTCTGATGCTAGTTTTCTTCGCTAACTTTGTTCCTGAGCATAATGCATAGTGAAGGTATGTTTAGTTCAACGGGTAGGACTGCTCCATGTCGTATACCAAAGAGTAAGGGGTAAAACTAGTAGATGTTCTGATTGAAGTGAGGTAGCCCCGGTGGGCATAAGTGATTCGATCGGCCCAATCTGAATAACTCTTAATCATTTTACTGACGATGGCTTCGAGTATTTTATTAGCGGCTTTGACTGCACCATTGGTTTGGGTTCAGTAGGGAGAATATTTGTGTCTATGAATCTCGTACTCGTCGACCAATTTTGTGATTTTAGCTTCGAAGTGCAATCCACTATATGATACCATCTTATGGGTAGCCTATTCTCTTTTATAAACTTTTCCACTTTCTTCACATTCAGTATTGCATATGACTCAACATCAACCCACATGGTGAAGTAGTCAATGGAGATCAAGATGAACTCATGCTCATTTGAAGGTTTGGGTGTGACTTTCCTTATGATGGTAATGCTCCAGGTGGAAAACAATCAAGGAAAAGTCATGTTGGACAATTATCGAGGAGGCAAGAGCTAGAGGTTGGTAAACTATTAGCATTTGAGGCATCTTCGGACGTAGGAGGGGAAATCATAAACCATGGTTATCAAATAGTAACCTTGACGGATGATTTTCTTAACAAGCATATGACAATTCATGTGGGGTTCGCATTCCCCACTGTGGATTTTTTGCATCATTTCTTCAATGCCAGCCCCAACAATGCTATGCAAACTGGTTCCATCGAAGTTTTTCTTGAACAATACTTTATTACAGAAGATGTGTTGGGCAACTAGTTTACAGAGGGTTGCATGGTCTTTCTTATTACCATCTTGTGGATACCTAATGTGCTTTAGGAGGCTCTAAATTTTATTGTACCGACACTCGGCCATATCGGGATCTTCCTATTTTTAGAGTAAGAAGGGAACCATTGTTATTCCCTCGTGCATGTCGACCGTGGAGGCCAGAGTAGCAAGGGAATCAAAAAAGATGTTCTTTACATGGGCCAAGTAATGGAAGGTTATTTGTCAGAACTAGGAGGCCAACGCTTCTTGGTGGGCATGGAAGGGTAAGAGCTTTTCATCTTTGACTTTCTATCTTCCAATAACTTAGACGATGATAAGAGAAGAATCCCCATAGATATCAAGTTTTATTATACCTTTCTTGAGGGAAACTTCGATGCCTACAATACATGCCTCGTATTCGATCATATTATTGGTGTAGGGAAAATCTAACTCGATGTCAAAGGGAGAGTGCAAGTCATTAGGGACGATTAGGAGTATCCTCCTGAGAGGTGAAAAGAATATCTTCATTCGGGAATTTAGATGCCCAAACATCATCCTCTTTCATGGGCTAGTCATCAATGTAATCGTAGATGTCCCTCCCTTTCATGGATTTCTACGTGACATATATAATATCAAATTGAGATAGCAGCATTAACCATTAGGCCATTCAGCTAGACAGGGCAATTTTCTCAAGAAGGTATTTGATGGGATCCATTCGAGACACAAATTTGATGGGGAAAGAAAGCATGTTATGTCGTATCTTTTGAGTGACCTAAACTAGGGCGACACATGCCCTTTGCAAGGAAGTGTAGTTGACTTCGCACCCGGTTAATTTTCGACTGGCATATTAGATGGCAATCTCTTTACGAGATTCTTCAATGTGTAGGGGGAGTCCTCACTAAAGGTTGATTAGCTGAGTTGATCCTGTATCTAGCAAATAAAAAAGGAAGACAAAGACGTCTCGAAGGACCTCCCACGAACACCCTCCATAAACACTACTTGAAGGACTCCTTTTAAAAACCAAAATTATTTAAATGATAACATTTTGTAATAAGATGTAGAACGTATTTGATCATGTACTTTATCTAGTGAAAAATCTTACTTTGTAATATGGGTGAGGTTGTTTGGTGCCCTCGAGGGACCATGCCTGGAAGGTCATGGGATAGCTCACATATTCTATCGAATGACCTCCTCTTGGTAACCTCGCATGGATATGGTTGGTAGGATTGGGTTCATAGAAACATTGAGAAAGAAATAACCAACCCTCTTAGCACACTTAGGAAAAATTTGACTTAGCATAAATGGTTGCTCGAGCTACTTCCACCCGAGCTACCATGACTTCAACATATTCGGACGAACCTCCTCAAGGAACCCCAATCTTATCTTTTACCTATAGATATTCCTAGCCAACAAATAGCATACCTAATGCTTGAGCTACTTCCATGCGAGCAACCTCAAAACCATATACCATCTATTTGGTTGATGTGACCACACGTCTAGCAAGGGTTACTGTTCACCTACTTTATGATGTCATAATGTCTGTCATATAGGGACTCGAACTTACAGCACTCAAGTGAGTTTTATCCTTGGGATGGAAGGCCTAGTTAACTAGATCGGATTTCATAGTCATTCCAAGGTAAGTCTTTGAGCCGCCATGTCAGATCATCATTAATGACACCACAGTTCTAACTGGTTGAGCAGTTTCCTGCCAAAACACAATATCCTATGCATTTAATGCAATATCATTGACATTAATGCTATGGTACTTTTGCATTTAATGTTGGCTAATCACATTTATTGCTAGCAAGGTTACTCAAGTAACTTTGCCTCCATATAAGTAAACCAACAAAATAGTTTGCACACGTGACAATCTTGATCTATAATGGCTGTTGGATCTCCCTCATACATGAGAGATTATGTGAGAACATTGATTGTGCAAACATTCTCCCTGTACCCATTAACGTCGTCTTTATTGAGCACCAACTCAACTTGAAATTCCTTCCTTGCCTTCATTGTGACAACAGTGCTTCCTCTTTCTCCCTCCGACCAAGTCACTTGCTGGTCCCACTTATTATTGTATGGATAATGCATTTATGGTGTAAAGATATCATTTAATACTATCTTTAATGTTGAATGTTATTATCTTTCTTGCCCTCATTTATTTTCATTATTAGACACATTCTTGAGCATTAATTCCGATCTTGTAAGGGGTTACCCCTCACTTCATACTAATTGTATTCCAAGAACCCACATCTTATATTTGGTGAATCTTTTGTGGAGGAATTCTCTTTTTAAAAGATACCCAAGGATAATACTTCCAGGACCATTGATTTTGACACCATATAGTGTGAAGAGGAGGCAGATCTCACTGTATTGCGTGAAGGAGTAAGAGTACCACGAGTGAAACCTAACAATGCTTCTACTGGTGTGACGGACATGGTAGGTATGTAATCAGGGATAAGCCCGGTGCAAATTATGGGGATTATGGGTTTATTCGCAGAGTTTATCAAAACCCCAGGCGCTCGAACAATGTCGGGAAACACTGAAAGAGAAAACTCTTTCATGACATCACCGGAGGGAATACTAGCTCCCTCTATTATGGGGGATTTCCGTGCCTACTTTCAATATTATTCCTCCAACCACTCCACCTCCTACTATTCCACCTGTAAAATTAGGGTCAGGGGGACAAGTCCAGGAAATGGCTTTGATGACACACGCAACAGCTGGTGGCATGTAGAAGAGTGTACCGACAGTGCCGACGATGCCTTCTGGGGTGATAACTGTAACACCCCGCCTAATTAAATATCGGGTGATCATTACTTTATTAAATTATAATCAAGGTGAATGGTTGGTTCATTCTTAGCATCACTCTCGCAAAATAAACTTTTCGATTTAAACACCCTAAATAATTGAGCTAAGTGTCAAAACCATTTAAACCATTATTTCAATTTTATTAAATCCAATTATGAAAACATTTAATACGTAATAGTTTAAGAATCACACAATTATTATGACTGGAAATAAGCTACCATGAATTTAACCATTCAGATAAACCAATACCAACTTTAAAACTTCAAAGGAAAACCATCATGACAGTAATAAAATCCCAACGAGTAAAAAGACTAAAGATAAATGAACACAATCTCTGACAAATTCAACGGAATAAGGAAATGGGCGACACATGCCCAACAAATTAGAACTAAAATAAGAGTGGAATCAACAATGAGGTTGTCTAAGCAAATGTCCTGCAACTCACACATAAGTTGCAGCACGTCCAGTCCAAAGAACCTAAGCATGACGCCCCTGTGGCTGGGCACCTGTGATATATACATATATATACAAGAGAGAAGAGATAATAGGAAACGTGTCAGAGCCCGATTGTAAAACAATTTAAATTTAGTTTAGCAATTATTTAAAATGCTTACCGGCAAATGTAACAACCATGTTAGTATGCGACACTCTCTTAAGAAATTCTCACCTCTCATCTAGAGTGCACGCCTACCCCACTATTACCCCAAAAGTTTATTTTAACATAACTTTCCCAAAAGGTTTTATGCAGACAATTACTATGGCTAGTGACGCGACTCAGAATGTGTCTCTAATGTGCGTTCACTCTAGGCTCAAGTGCAAGCCTATCGCGTTAGTAATAAACCTGGCAAGTTGGGATCGTATCCACAGGGAAAAAGGACAATGAAGTTGTAACGACAGGAAAAGATGAATGAATCCTACCTATGACTCTAAAAAGAAAGGAAAAATTATTTGGTTTTGAGAAGTGATTATAACTAAATGCAATTATGAAATTACGAATAGATACGATTACACTAAACTACCTAAAAACTGAATGAAAGATGATTTGAAACTTTCGACTAAGTGATGAGAAAAACAGGACATGAATACAATCCCCCAACCCTAGTGTATTGAAGTTATAATATTAATCATAAATTTAACTGATTAATTTGACCCAGAATTTAGCACTCCCAAGCATTACGTATACGAGGTTCAAGCCCGCGTTATACTTAATCTGAGAATGAGTAAATCGGTATCACGATAGTGACACTCGAATTGCATTCTAAATCATCCCAATTACCCAGAGGCAAACGAGATATAAAGATTTACAATTGTTGTGTTCCTACGCAATACGGTCGTAATCAATCATTAAATTCAGAGGATAAAGGTTACACACAATCAATAAACACATCAAGTTGGGTTCATGCATCCTGACCTTTTAAACCTAGCCGGACATATTAAACTGAAGGATGCATGAAATAGTAACTTTCATGCGAAAGAAATCATGATGAAACTATATTGAAATATATAACTAAGTGTTATGAACACATAAATTGATTCAAATCACGCAATAAAAATTACCATGCAAGAACAATAATCAAAAGAATGAAACATGGATTACAACTTTAAAACAAACCCAAAATTTTATCAATCTTGCAGTAATTAATTCAACTTATGTTCCAAGATGTTCTTCTCCTTTTCTCTCTACCAAAACTAAAAAAAAAACTACTCAGAACTGTTGTTCCTTCCCACTAAGTACGTCCAAATCTGTTTTTGAAGGAGTTTTAACTTCCTGTGATTCTTTGGACCAATCAGAATAAAGGAATAAATTCGTGCTTCAGGACCACCGAACCGATTCTCCCCGCAAACTGGTTCAATATTGGGTTCAGGAAATTTCGCTGGCTTGGCTTGCCAACGAAGATTAGTAGCATAAATGTGTGTTAAATTCATATCAGTTGCATCACTCAGGTTCATAAATGTACCAAAATTAGGGGAATAAATATACAATATTTATGCCCAATCAAACCTCCCTAACTTAGAACTTTGCGCATCCCGAGCAATGTAAAAGAGAAAGAATAAAGTCACGACTCCTCTAAACAAATTATGGGGATATAATACCTTTTTCGTGGGCAAGCGATTGCATTTAGCGCATGCAACAAGCCTTTAAACCACTAGGTTACCCTAGTAGGACGAGTGGTGTCTCGTGAGGGTTTGCAATGAATATACCCATAAAATTCGACTCAAGGAAAAATATCATAATACTTAAAAATTGTACAATTCAAACTTTCCCAGAAAATAGTCATCATCAAGTCATAGTTACAACTCTCAAATCATAGCACGTGTGTGCGAAGCCGTAAATATAACCGCCAATTTCCACAGATTGATCGTTACGTTACTTATTCGAAAATTCGTTTTGATTTCAAATTCTCACGGAATGCTCTCTCAAACGAATCACTCGGAATGTGGCTATTATCTAGGTATGCGTGATATAAAGAGTAAATGTAATGGATACAAGGTCACGTGCACAAGTAGAATGACGTACTTTGATAGTAATAGGATCTCATCAATGGATTACAGTTTTAAAAATGGGAAGATTGCCTCTTTTTCGCGCATTTGATCTCTTTTATTATCCTTTGGTGTATTAGCTCCCCACGCGGTAACCAATTTCGTAATTTAGACTCATTTAGGACTTTTTCGGGTTTTAAAGTATACAGGGTAAAATGACAATTGTAGGGAGGTTGGAATTGGAAAAATTATTAGTGATGCCCATTTGTGCTTTTCCCGGACTATTGCTCATTTTTTTCTTATTTTTCTAGTTTCTCTCTTTTTCACTTCTTCTTTTTTTCATGTTATTTTTGTTGAGCATATCTATATTTCTTGCCCCTTCTTATACACTTTTTTGGACTAAAATAGTGAATTTTTCCATTCTTCACAATTCCGGGCTATTTGGATTTTTCGGGTTATTAAACGAAAGGGACAATTTGTTTGGCTCAAATTGGCTTACAAAAGAGGTAATTTTTTGATACCTCATTGTCCAAAGTACTTCATTGTCCAAAGTACTTCATTGTCCAAACTACTAATTGCTTTACCATATGTGTTTTGAGATGAATTAAGTTCAGAGATCAATTATGGCACATTTTTCAATGCAATATTACACACGTATTTCATAACCGATATCCTTGATGAATTTTTTTAATATGCTAAAAAGAACTTTGAGTTAACAATTAACTCAGATTGATTTAAAAACTCGCAAAAAGTGATATGCTCGAATCTCACCGGGTTTGTTAATCTCTACACTTATTCGATAAGTCGTCAATTTTCGCTCAATTTCCATCTTTGGTCAATATCGGCTTTGTGTACGTTGAATGTTTACAACTTGAGACTTCAATCCGACTTTTAATGATATTTTTGAAAATTTTGAATTCCAACTTTTATTTATTTTGAACAAATTTTTTTTGGGGGTTTTCAAAATTTTATGATTTTTTTTTTTTAAATTTCTGGGCATTTTTGAAAATTTGTGAAGTTTTAGAAATACGCACTTGTGACCCCCCCCCCCTAACTTAGACTTTTGCATTGTCCTCAAGCAAAAAGGACGAAAATCTATCTCAAAGCGAATTAAAAGTTCCAAAAAATAAAACAAACAAATATTGAAAATGCAAGATTTGATAATAACAATGGGGAATCATGTGTTACATAAGAGATGGGAGAGAAACTATTAGCAATTTTAAGCCACTTGCACCAACTAAGATCCAAACAAATACATCAAAACAGTCATGGGTTCATTGTGGAGGCAGATGTGAGGACCCGGGTGAATTGGGATCATACGGGTCATAAAAGAAGGGTGGTGGTGGTCCGCCGAAGTTGAGTTGGTGAAGGTGGGCTTGGAGTAGGTACATCATACTTGCGTCCCTCCGATAAGCCGCTTGATCTGGATTGTATTGGTTGATGAACCCGGCAAGGAGGGATTTAACCACCGAAAGGCTTTGCTCAAAATTTGCCTCCGGGGGATCGAAATTAGAATCCTGCTCTTCGTCCTCATACTCCTCTTCTTCCTCTTCCATGTCCATCATCGGGGCATCATGTGCTTCGTCCCCTGCACCCTCGTCGAGAATGGGACGGTCGGGGTTCACCACGTGCATTTGGAGTTCGCTTCGAGTGGTGGAGGTGCCTCCAATGGGGCGGGGGAGTCGAATTTGCTGCCCCGGGTCATCCACCCCGACTTCCATCAAGAGTTCCGTAATGAAACAGGCGTAAGGGAGTGTGACTTTTCCCCATTCGTCGTAGGAGGCATTAATGATATCCGCGTAGTATAGTGGTAAGTATTCCCGCCTGTCACGCGGTTGACCCGGGTTCGTTTCCCAACAACGGCGCCAAAAACTTGACGTGGCTCAGAACGTGTCTCTAATGTGCGTTCACTCTAGGCTCAAGTGCAAGCCTGTCGCGTTAGTAATAAATCGGGTAAGTCGGGATCGTATCCACAGGGAAAAAGGACAACGAAGTTGTAACGACGGGAAAAGACGAATAAATCCTAACTCAGACTCTAAAAAGAAAGGAAAAAAATTATTTTGTTTTGATAATTGATTATAACTAAATGAAATTATGAAATTATGAAAAGATACGATTACACTAAACTACCTAAAATCTAAATGAAAGATGATTTGAAACTTTTGACTAAGTGATGAGAAAAACAGGACATGAATACAATCCCTCAACCCTAGTGTATTGCAGTTATAATATTAATCGTAAATTTAACTGATTAATTTGACCAAGAATTTAGTACTCCCAAGCATTACGTATACGAGGTTCAAGCCAGCGTCATACTTAATCTGAAGACGAGTAAATCGGTATCACGATAGTGACACTCGAATTGCATTCTAAATCATCCCGGTTACCCAGAGGCAAATGAGATATAAAGTTTTACATTTGTTG
This sequence comes from Sambucus nigra, assembly GCA_949130495.1. Taxonomy (NCBI): domain Eukaryota; kingdom Viridiplantae; phylum Streptophyta; class Magnoliopsida; order Dipsacales; family Adoxaceae; genus Sambucus; species Sambucus nigra. Next base: position 447,505,300 of record OX422212.1, on the reverse strand, counting down.
TGTTCCTACGCAATACAGTCGTAATCAATCACTAAATTCAGAGGATAAATGTTACACACACACTATTAACACATCAAGTTGGGGTCATGCATCCCGACCTTTTAAACCTAGCCGGACATATTAAACTGAAGGATGCATGAAATAGTAACGTTGCATGCGAAAGAACTCATGATGAAACTTGATTGAAATATGTAAGTAAGTGTTATGAACACATAAATTGATTCAAATCACGCAAGAAAAATTACCATGCAAGAACAATAATAATAAGAATGAAACTTGGATTACAACTTGAAAACAAACCCGGAATTTTATCAATCTTGTAGCAATTCAACTTATGTTCCTAGATGTTCTTCTCATTTTCTCTCTACGAAAACTAAAAAAAACTTCTCAGTTTTGTTGTTCCTTCCCACTAAGTACGTCCAAATCTGTTTTTGAAGGAGTATTAACTTACTGGGATTCTTTGGAGCAATCATAATAAAGGAATGAATTCGCGCTTCAGGACCCCCGAACCGGTTCGCATGTTCCCAGAACCGTTTCTCCCCCCAAACCGGTTCGACATTGTGTTCCGGAAATTTCTCTGGCTTGGTGCCTTTTTCTTTCATTCTAACACTTAGAATTTTTTCTAGTTTTCTTCCATTCTTCCTTAGATTTTTCTTCAAGTTCAATTGGTCATAACTCAGCAATCGTAACTTAGATTTGGGTGCCGTTTCTTTCAGTGTTCTCGTTGTTCCAAGATTTTAAACTTTGCAGTTGACTCCTCCTCTGGGATCTGGCTATATAATATCAAAAATTCCCTTGAACTTGCCTTCCTAGCCTTTCTTTCATCGTTTCCCTTTCTCTTTTGCACCGCTTGCATAATTAACATGTAAAACAAATAGGAGAAACACGGAACACGAAAAATGAAATACTTGTCAACGAAGGTTAGTAGCATAAATCTGTGTTAAATCCATATCGGTTGCATCACTCGGGTTCTCAAATGTTTCGAAATTAGGGGAACAAATATACAATTTTTATGCCCAATCAAACCCCCTAACTTAGAACTTTGCGCGTCCCGAGCAATGTAAAAGAGAAAGAATAAAGTCACGACTCCTCTAAATAAATTGTGGGGATAGAATACCTTTTTCGCGGGCAAGTGATTGCATTTAGCGCATGCAACAAGTCTTTAAACCCCTATGTCACCCTAGTAGGACGAGTGGTGTCTCGTGAGGGTTTGCAAAGAATATACCCACAAAAATCGACTCAAGGAAAATATCAAAATACTTAAAAATTGTACAATTCAAACTTTCCCATAAAATAGTCATCATCAAGTCATAGTTACAAGTCTCAAATCATAGTGCGTGTGTGCGAAGCCAGAAATATAACCGCCAATTTCCACAGATTGATCATTACGTTACTTATCCGAAAATTCGGTTTAATTTCAAATTCTCACGGAATGCTCTCTCAAATGAATCACTCAGAATGTGGCTATTCTCTCGGTATGCGTGATATAAAGAGTAAATGTAATGGACACAAGGCCACGCACACAAGTAGAAAGACGTACTTTTATAGTGATAGGATCTCATCAATGTATTACAGTTTTAAAAAAGGGAACATTGCCTCTTTTTCGCGCATTTGATCTCTTTTATTATCCTTTGGTGTATTAGCTGCCCACGCAATAACCAATTTCGCAATTTAGACTCGGTTAGGACTTTTTCGAGTTTTAAGGTATATGGGGTAAAATGACAATTATAGGGAGGTTGGAACTGGAAAAATTATTAGTGATGCCCATTTGTGCTTTTATCGGGCTATTGTTCATTTTTTTTCTTCTTTTTCTATTTTTTTGTTTTTCACTTCTTTTCTTCTTGTTATTTTTGTTGAGCATATCTATATTTCTTGCCCCTTCTTAAACACTTTTTTGGACTTAAATTCTGAATTTTTCCATTCTTCGCAATTCCGGGCTATTTGGGTTTTTCGGGTTATCAAATGAAAGGGACAATTTGTTTGGCTCAAATTGGGTTACAAAAGAGGTAATTTTTCGCTACTTTTTTTGGCCAATATTTTTGGGTGACAAACGAGGGCCTACTTCATTGTCCAGACTAATAATTGCATTACCCTATGCGTTTCGAGATGAATTGAGTTTCGAGATCAATTATGGCATGTTTTTCAAAACAATATCACACATATTTTTCATAACCGATATCCTTGATGACTTTTTTTAATATGCTGAAAAGAAGTTTGATTTAACAATTAACTCGGATTGATTTAAAAACTCGCAAAAAGTGATAGGCTCGAATCTCACCGGGTTTGTTAATCTCTACACTTATTCGTTAAGTCATCAATTTTCGGTCAATTTCCATCTTTGGTCAATTTCGACTTTGTGTATGTTCAATGTTTACAACTTGAGACTTCAATCCAACTTTTAATGATATTTTTTAAAAATTTGAATTCCGACTTTTATTTATTTTGAACAAAAATATTTGTGGGTTTTTCAAAATTTTATGATTTTTTTTAAATTTCTGGGTATTTTTGAAAATTTGTGAAGTTTTAGAAATACGCACTTGTATCCCCCCTTAACTTAAACTTTTTCATTGTCCTCAAGCAAAAAGGACGAAAATCTAACTCAAAGCGAATTAAAAGTGCGAAAAAATAAAACAAACAAATATTGAAAATTCAAGATGTGATAATAACAATGGGGAAGCATGTGTTACATAATAGATTGGAGAGCAACTATTAGCAATTTTATGCCACTTGCAACAACTAACATCCAAACAAATACATCAAAACAATCATGGGTTCATTGCGGAGGCGGATGTGAGGACTCGGGTGCATTGGGATCATATGGGTCATAAAAGAAAGGGCTGGTGGTCTACCAAACTTGAGTTGGTTAAGGTGGGCTTGGAGTTGGTACATCATACTTGTGTCCCTCTGATAAGCCGCTTGATCTTGATTGTATTGGTTGATGAACCCGTCAAGGCGGGATTAAACCACCGAAAGGCGTTGATCAAAATTTGCCCCCGGGGGCTCGAAATCAGAATCCTCCTCTTCTTCCTCATACTCCTCTTCTTCCTCTTCCACGTCCATCATCGGGGCGTCATGTTCTTCGTCCCCCACACCCTCTTCGAGAATGGGACGGTTGGGGTGATCCACGCGCATTTGTCATTCGCTTCGAGTGGTGGAGGTGCCTCCAATGGGGAGGGGGAGTCGAATTTTCTACCCCGGGTCATCCACCCCGGCATCCATCAAGAGTTCCGTAATGAAATGAGAGTAAAAGAGTGCGACTTTGCCCCATTCACCGTAGGAGGCATTGATGATATCCACGTAGTATAGTGGTAAGTATTCCCGCCTGTCACGCGGGTGACCCGGGTTCGTTCCCCGGCAACGACGCCAAAAACTTGACGTGACTCAGAATGTGTCTCTAATGTGCGTTGACTGTAGGCTCTAGTGCAAGCCCGTCGCGTTAGTAATAAACCCGGTAAGTCGGGTTCGTATCCAGAGGGAAAAAGGACAACGAAGTTGTAACGACGAGAAAAGACGAATGAATCCTAACTCTGACTCTGAAAAGAAAGGAAAAATTGATTTGGTTTTTAGAATTGATTATAACTAAATGCAATTATGAAATTATGAAAAGATGCGATTACACTAAACTACCTAAAATCTTAATGAAAGATGCTTTGAAACTTTTGACTAAGTGATGAGAAAAATAGGACAAGAATACAATCCCCCAACCCTAGTGTATTGCAGTTATAATATTAATCGTAAATTTAACTCATTAATTTGACCCAGAATTTAGTACTCCCAAGCATTACGTATACGAGGTTCAAGCCCGCGTTGTACTTAATCTGAGGTGGAGTAAATCGGTATCACAATAGTGACACTCAAATTTCATTCTAAATCATCCCGGTTACCCAGAGGCAAACGAGATATAAAGATTTACAGTTGTTTTGTTCCTACGTAATACGGTCATAATCAATCACTAAATTTAGAGGATAAATGTTACACACACGCAATTAACACATCAAGTTGGGTTCATGCATCCCGGCCTTTTAAACCTAGCTGGACATATTAAACTGAAGGATGCATGAAATAGTAACGTTGCATGAGAAAGAACTCATGATGAAACATGATTGAAATATGTAAGTAAGTGTTATGAACATAGAAATTGATTAAAATCACGCAAGAAAAATTACCATGCAAGAACAATAATCATAAGAATGAAACTTGGATTACAACTTGAAAACAAACCCGGAATTTTATCAATCTTGTAGAAATTAATTCAACTTATGTTCTTAGATGTTCTTCTTTTTTTCTCTCTACCAAAACTAAAAAAAAAACTACTCAGAACTGCTGTTCCTTCCCACTAAGTACGTCCAAATCTGTTTTTGAAGGAGTTTTAACTTCCTGGGATTGTTTGGACCAATCAGAACAAAGTAATAAATTCGCGCTTCAGGACCCCCGAATCGGTTCGCTTGTTCCTAGAATCGGTTCCTTTTGACATTGGGTTTGGGAAATTTCGCTGGCTTGGGTGCCTTTTGCTTTCATTTTAACACTTATAATTTTTCTTCCTTTCTTCCTTATATTTTTCTTCAACTTCAATTGGTCATAACTCAGCAATCATAACTCGGATTTGGGTTTCGTTTCTTTCAGTGTTCTCGTTGTTCTAAGCTTTTCAACTTTCCAGTTGACTCCTCCTCTGGGATCTGGCTGCAGAATTACCAAAATGCAATTGAACTTGCCTTCCTAGACTTTCTTTCATCGTTTCGCTTTCTCTTTTGCACCGCTTGCATAATTAACCTGTAAAATAAATAGGAGAAACACGAAACACAAAATACTTGCCAACGAAGGTTAGTATCATAAATGTGTGTTAAATCCATATCGGTTGCATCACTCAGGTTTCCAAATGTACCTAAATTAGGGGAATAAATATACAATATTTATGCCCAATCAAACCCCCCTAACTTAGATCTTTGCGTGTCCCGAGCAATGTAAAAGAGAAAGAATAAAGTCACGACTCCTCTAAATAAATTTTGGGGATAGAATACCTTTTTTGTGGGCAAGCGATTAGATTTAGCGCATGCAACAAGTCTTTAAACCCCTAGGTTACCCAAGTAGGATGAGTGGTGTCTCGTGAGGGTTTGCAAAGAAAATACCCACAAACTTCGACTCAAGGAAAATATCAAAATAATTAAAAATTGTACAATTCAAACTTTCCCAGAAAATAGTCATCATCAAGTCATAGTTACAAGTCTCAAATCATTGTACGTGTGTGCAAAGCCAGAAATATTACCGCCAATTTCCACAGATTGATCGTTACGTTACTTATCGGAAAATTCATTTTGATTTCAAATTCTCACGGAATGCTCTCTCAAACGAATCACTCGGAATGTGGCTATTCTATCGGTATGCGTGATATAAAGAGTAAATGTAATGGACACAAGGTCACGCACACAAGTAGAAAGACGTACTTTTATAGTGATAGGATCTCATCAATGGATTACAGTTTTAAAAACGGGAACATTGCCTCTTTTTTGCGCATTCGATCTCTTTTATTATCCTTTGGTGTATTACCTCCCCACGCGGTAACCAATTTTGCAATTTAGAATCGGTTAGGACTTTTTCGGGTTTTAAGGTATATGGGGTAAAATGACAATTGTAGGGAGGTTGGAATTGGAAAAATTATTAGTGATGCCCATTTGTGCTTTTCCCGGGTTATTGCTCATTTTTTTCTTCTCTTTCTATTTTTTCTGTTTTTCACTTCTTTTCTTTTCATGTTATTTTTTTTAGCATATCTATATTTCTTGCCCCTTCTTATACACTTTTTTGGACTAAAATTGTGAATTTTTCCATTCTTCACAATTCCGGGCTATTTGGGTTTTTCGGAATATCAAACGAAAGGGACAATTTGTTTGGCTCAAATTGGGTTACAAAAGAGGTAATTTTTCGCTACTTTTTCTGGCCAATATTTTTGGGTGACAAACGAGGGCCTACTTCATTGTCCAAACTAATAATTGCGTTACCATATGCGTTTAGAGATGAATTAAGTTTAGAGATCAATTATAGCACGTTTATCAAAGCAATATCACACACATTTTTCATAACCGATCAAAATGAAAGGATTGAAATCCTTGATGACTTTTTTTAATATGCTGAAAAGAACTTTGAGTTAACAATTAACTCGGATTGATTTAAAAATTCAGAAAAAGTGATAGGCTCGAATCTCACCGGGTTTGTTAATCTCTACACTTATTCGTTAAGTCTTCAATTTTCGCTGAATTTCGGCTTTGCGTATGTTGAATGTTTACAACTTGAGACTTCAATCCGACTTTTAATGATACTTTTGAAAATTTTAAATTCCAACTTTTATTTATTTTGAACAAAAATATTTTTGGGGTTTTCAAAATTTTATGATTATTTTTTTTGAAATTTCTGGGCATTTTTTAAAATTTGTAAAGTTTTAGAAATACGCACTTATGCCCCCCCCCCCCTAACTTAGACTTTTTCATTGTCCTCAAGCAAAAAGGACGAAAATCTAACTCAAAACAAATTAAAAGTGCGGAAAAATAAAACAAACAAATATTGAAAATGCAGGATGTGATAATAACCATGGGGAAGCATGTGTTACATAAGAGATGGGAGAGCAACTATTAGAAATTTTAAGTCACTTGCAACACTAACATCCAAAAAAATACATCATAACAGTCATGGGTTCATTGTAGAGGCGGATGTGAGGACTCGGGTGCATTGGGATCATACAGGTCATAAAAGAAGGGGGGGAGAGGGCCGTCGAAGTTGAGTTGGTGAAGGTGGGATTGGAGTTGGTACATCATACTTGTGTCCCTCCATTAAGGCGCTTGATCTTGATTGTATTGGTTGATGAAATCGTCAAGGAGGGATTCAACCATCGAAAGTCGTTGCTCAAAATTTTCCCCCGGGGGCCCGAAATCGTAATCCTCCTCTTCATCCTCATACTACTCTTCTTCCTCTTCCATGTCCATCATTGGGGCATCATGTGCTTCGTCCCCCGAACTCTCGTTGAGAATGGGACGGTCAGGGTGAGCCTCGCACATTTGGCATTCGCTTTGAGTGGTGGCGGTGCCACTAACGGGGCGGGGGAGTCGAATTTGCTGCCACAGGTCATCTACCCCGGCATCCATCAAGAGTTCCGTAATGAAATGGGTGTAAGGGAGTGCAACTTTTCCCATTCTTCGTAGGAGGAATTGATGATATCTTCGTAGTATAGTGGTAAGTATTCCCGCATGTCAGGCGGGTGACCCGGGTTCGTTCCCCGACAAAGGCGCCAAAAACTTGACACGACTCAAAATGTGTCTGTAATGTGCGTTCACTCTAGGCTCAAGTGCAAGCCTGTCGCGTTAGTAATAAACTTGGTAAGTCGGGATCGTATCCACAGCGTAAAAGGACAACGAAGTTGTAACGACAGGAAAAGACGAATGAATCCTAACTATGACTCTAAAAAGAAAGGAAAAAATGATTTGGTTTTGAGAATTGATTATAACTAAATGAAATTACGTAAAGATGCGATTACACTAAACTACCTAAAATCTGAATGAAAGGTGATTTGAAACTTTTGACTAAGTGATGAGAAAAACAGGACAGGAATAGAATCCCCCAACCCTAGTGTATTGCAGTTATAATATTAATCGTAAATTTAACTGATTAATTTGACCCAGAATTTAGTACTCCCAAGCATTACGTATACGAGGTTCAAACTTGTGTCGTACTTAATCTGAGGACGAGTAAATCGGTGTCACGATTGTGACACTCGAATTGCATTTTAAATCATCCCGGTTATCCAGAGACAAACGAGATATAAAGATTTACAATTGTTGTGTTCCTACGCAATACGGTCGTTATCAATCAATAAATTCAGAGGATAAATGTTACACACACGCAATTAACACATCAAGTTGGGTTCATGCATCTAGATCTTTTAAACCTAGCCGGACATATTAAACTGAAGGATGCATGAAATAGTAACGTTGCATTCGAAGGAACTCATGATGAAACTTGGTTGAAATATGTCACTAAGTGTTATGAGCATAGAAATTGATTCAAATCATGCAAGAAAAATTACCATGCAAGAACCATAATCATAAAAATGAAACATGGATTACAACCTGAAAACAAACCCGGAATTTTATCAATCTTGCAACAATTAATTCAAATTATATTACTAGATGTTCTTTTCCTTTTCTCTCTACCAAGACTAAAAAAAAACTACTCAGAACTGCTGTTCCTTCCCACTAAGTACGTCGAAATCTTTTTTTGAAGGAATTTTAACATCCTGGGATTCTTTGGACCAATCAGAATAATGGAATAAATTCGCGCTTCAGGACCCCCGAACTGGTTCGCTTGTTCCCAGAACCAGTTCGCCCCCGAAACCGGTTCGACGTTAGGTTTAGGAAATTTCTCTTGCTTGGGTGCCTTTTTCTTTCATTCTAACTTAGAATTTTTTCTTGTTTTCTTACTTTCTTCCTTGGATTTTTCTTCAACGTCAATTGGTCATAACTTATCAACCGTAACTCAGATTTGGGTTCCGTTTCTCTCACCGTTCTCGTTGTTCCAAGATTTTCAACTTTCCAGTTGACTCCTCCTCCAGGATCTCGCTGCAAAATTACCAAAATGCCCTTGAACTTTCCTTCCAAGCCTTTCTTTCATCATTTCGCTTTCTCTTTTGCACCGCTTGCATAATTAACCTGTAAAACAAATGGGAGAAACACGAAACATAAAATACTTGCCAAGGAATGTTAGTAGCATAAATGTGTGTCAAATCCTTATCGTTTGCATCACTCGGGTTCACAAATGTACCTAAATTAGGGGAATAAATATAGAATATTTATGCCCAATCAAACCCCCCTAACTTAGAACTTTGCACGTCCCGAGCAATGTAAAAGAGAAAGAATAAGGTCACGACTCCTCTAAACAAATTTTGGGGATAGAATACCATTTTGTGGGCAAGAGATTGGATTTAGTGCAAGAAACAAGCCTTTAAACCCATAGGTTACCTTAGTAGGACGAGTGGTGTCTTGTGAGGGTTTGCAAAGAATATACCCACAAAATTCGACTCAAGGAAAATATCAAAATACTTAAAAATTGTACAATTCAAACTTTCCCAGAAAAATAGTCATCATCAAGTCATAGTAACAAGTCTCAAATCATAGTACGTGTGTGCGAAGCTAGAAATATAACAGCCAATTTCCACAGATTGATCGTTACGTTACTTATCCGAAAATTCGTTTTGATTTCAAATTCTCACGGAATACTCTCTCAAACGAATCACTCGGAATGTGGCTATTATCTTGGTATGCGTGATATAAAGAGTAAATGTAATGGACACAAGGTCACGCACACAAGTAGAAATACGTACTTTTATTGTGATAGGATATCATCAATGGATTACAGTTTTAAAAACGAGAACATTGCCTCTTTTTCGCGCATTCGATCTCTTTTATTATCCTTTGGTGTATTAGCTTCCCACGCGATAACCAGTTTCACAATTTAGACTCGGTTAGGACTTTTTCGGGTTTTAAGGTATATGGGGTAAAATGACAATTTTAGGCAGGTTGGAATTGGAAAAATTATTAGTGATGCCCATTTGGTCTTTTCTCGGGCTATTACTCATTTTTTTCTTCTCTTTCTATTTTTTCTATTTTTCACTTCTTTTCTTTTCTTGTTATTTTTGTTGAGCATATCTATATTTCTTGCCCCTTCTCATACACTTTTTTGGACTAAAATTCTGAATTTTTCCATTCTTCACAATTCTGGGCTATTTTGGTTTTTCGGAATATCAAACGAAAGGGACAATTTGTTTGGCTCAAATTGGGTTACAAAAGAGGTAATTTTTTGCTACTTTTTCTAGCCAATATTTTTGCGTGACAAACGAGGGCCTACTTCATTGTCCGAACTAATAATTGCGTTACCATATGGGTTTAGAGATGAATTTAGTTTAGAGATCAATTATAGCACGTTTATCAAAGCAATATCACACACATTTTTCATAACCGATCAAAATGAAAGGATTGAGATCCTTGATGACTTTTTTTAATACGCTGAAAAGAACTTTGAGTTAACAATTAACTCCGATTGATTTAAAAACACGCAAAAAGTGATAGGCTCGAATCTCACCGGGTTTGTTAATCTCTACACTTATTCGTTAATTCGTCAATTTTTGCTCAATTTACATCTTTGGCCAATTTTGGCTTTGTGTATGTTGAATGTTTTCAACTTGAGACTTCAATCCCACTTTTAATGATACTTTTGAAAAATTTGAATTCCAACTTTCATTTATTTTGAACAAAAATATTTTTGCGTTTTTCAAAATGTTATGATTTTTTTTTAATTTGTAGGCATCTTTGAAAATTTGTGACGTTTTAGAAATACGCACTTGTGCCCCCCCCCCCCCCCCCCCTTAACTTAGACTTTTGCATTGTCCTCAAGCAAAATGGACGAAAATCTTACTCAAAGAAAATTAAAAGTGCGGAAAAATAAAACAAACAAATATTGAAAATGCAAGATGTGATAATAACAATGGGGAAGCATGTGTTACATAAGAGATGGGAGAGAAACTGTTAGAAATTTTAAGCCACTTGCAACAACTAACATCCAAACAAATACATCAAAACAGTCATGGGTTCATTGTGGAGGCGGATGTGAGGACTCGGGTGCATTGGGATCATACAGGTCATAAAAGAAGGGGGGAGAGGGCCATCGAAGTTGAGTTGGTGAAGGTGGGATTGGAGTTGGTACATCATACTTGTGTCCCTCCGTTAAGCCACTTGATCTTGATTGTATCGGTTGATGAAATCGTCAAGGCGGGATTCAACCATCGAAAGCCGTTGCTCAAAATTTGCCCCCGGGGGCCCGAAATCAGAATCCTCCTCTTCGTCCTCATAATCCTCTTCTTCCTCTTCCACGTCCATCATCGGGGCATCATGTGCTTCGTCCCCCGCACCCTCGTCGAGAATGGGACGGTCGGGGTGAGCCATGCGCATTTGGCGTTCGCTTTGAGTGGTGGAGGTTCCACCAACGGGGCGGGGGATTCGAATTTTCTACCCCAGGTCATCCACCCCGGCATCCATCAAGAGTTCCGTAATGAAATGGGTGTAAGGGAGTGCGACTTTGCCCCATTTATCGTAGGCTGCATTGATGATATCCGCGTAGTATAGTGGTAAGTATTCCCACATGTCACGCGGGTGACCCGGGTTCGTTCCCCGGCAATGGAGCCAAAAACATGACGTGACTCAGAACGTGTCTCTAATGTGCATTCACTCTAGGCTCAAGTGCAAGCCTGTCGCGTTAGTAATAAACCCGATAAGTCGGGATCATATCCACAGCGAAAAAGGACAACGAAGTTGTAACGACGGGAAAAGACGAATGAATCCTAACTCCGACTCTAAAAAGAAGGAAAAAAATGATTTGGTTTTGAGAATTGATTATAGCTAAATGCAATTATGAAAAAATGTGATTACACTAAACTACCAAAATTCTGAATGAAATATGATTTGAAACTTTTGACTAAGTGATGACAAAAACAGGACAGGAATACAATCCCTCAACCCTAGTGTATTGCGGTTATAATATTAATCGTAAATTTAACTGATTAATTTGACCCATAATTTAGTACTCCTAAGCATTATGTATACGAGGTTAAATCCCACGTCATACTTAATCTGAGGACGAGTAAATCGGTGTCACGATTGTGACATTCCAATTGCAGTCTAAATCATCCCGGTTACCCAGAGGAAAATGAGATATAAAGATTTACAATTATTGTGTTCCTACGCAATACGGTCGTAATCAATCACTAAATTTAGAGGATAAATGTTACACACATGCAATTAACACATCATGTTGGGTTCATGCATCACGATCTTGTAAACCTAGCCTGACATATTAAACTGAAGGATGCATGAAATAGTAACGTTGCATGCAAAAGAACTCATGATGAAACTAGATTGAAATATGTAACCAAGTGTTATGAACACAAAAAATGTTTCAAATCACGCAATAAAAATTATGATGCAAGAATAATAATCATAAGAATGAAACATGGATTACAACCTGAAAACAAACCCGCAATTTTATCAATCTTGCAGCAATTAATTCAACATATGTTACTACATGTTCTTCTCCTTTTCTCTCTACCAAGACTAAAAAAAATACTCAGAACTGCTGTTCCTTCCCACTAAGTACGTCCAAATCAATTTTTGAAGGAGTATTAACTTCCTGGGATTGTTTGGACCAATCAGAATAAAGGAATAAATTCGAGCTTCAGGACCCCCGAACCGGTTCGCCCCCAAATCGGTTCGACATTGGGTTCGAGAAATTTCGTTGTCTTGGGTGCCTTTTTCTTTCATTCTAACACTTAGAATTTTTTCTTGTTTTCTTCCTTTCTTCCTTCGATTTTTCTTCAAATTCAATTAGTCATAAGTCAGCGATCGTAACTCGTATTTGGGTGCCATTTCTTTCAGTGCTCTTGTTGTTCCAAGCTTTTCAACTTTCCAGTTGACTCCTCCTTTGGGATGTAGCTGTAAAATTACCAAAATTCCCTTGAACTTGCCATCTTAGCCTTTCTTTCATCGTTTTGCTTTCTCTTTTGCACCGCTTTCATTTTAGAATATTCCAGTGTTGTCACAAAATTCTCAAAGTCTTAATAATAAAATCGAAGTATTCATTCATAACTTAATTACCTTTATGCACAGTAGAACGTTCACATACTTATGTATACATATCTAAATTAGCCACTCATATAACATATATATACTATCGGCACCTCCACATAAACTTTACGGTGTTGGTTTACTCCTTTATCAAGTCCCTGTATCACTCGTACTAAGGGAAATACTAATTCAGAATCACTCTCGAACTGTATTAACACAAAACATAAACAAATGTAGGCGAAGCATAGTTCCAAGACACTAAGAGGTCAACACATACCCTCGCGTCTCTTAGGACCTCCTGACTATTATCAGATAGGTTGTACCAAGGAATCGTATGTTCTAGGTTACAAGTCGTTATCCCCCGTAAAGGCCCAATCTAGATAAGACTGTCCCGGTGCAGAAATCCACCGTGATAGCAAGTATCTCGGGTACGATGTTTACACATATATATATAATATATGCACAATCACACAATCATATATATACATCACTATTCACATTTCACAATTAGGTGCACCCACAACCCATAATTATAATTATCCGTTCTTAATACATTCTACTCGTTTATCTCGTATAACGGACTCGTCTCTTTTATATTCATTTATAGGTTATTCCATACTTACTTCATATCTCTCGAAGTATTCTATCTACCAAAGTATAATTTCATTGGGTACTCTCACTTACTTTCTAGTCCAACTTCCTAACAAGTCCAAATCATTTATTTAAATGTTCGCATAATTACATATGTGTAAATCACTCCTCGTTAACCCTTAATTTCATCTTACATTAAATTTTCACTTATTGGGGTTTACTAAAACACTACTCGTCCTAGTTATATCCAAAAATGTTCTATTAAAAATACTGAAGGGTTACTACGCATAATTACATAAGAGGAATATGCAGTTTTCCAAAAGGGGTCGATCGATCGATGGAAGGGGGTCGATCAATCGATCAAGTTGTTATGGAGAAAACTGTTTGAACCCAGTTACTAAAATCCATCTGAAACCTCAACCAAATCTCCATATATGATTCCCAAACTCCCAACAAATGATACTGCAAGCACTATATACCCAAATAAACGATTTTATACGTAAAATATGTGAGTTATCATCCAGTATAACAATTTAAAGGGGTAAAACCTACATAGACTTCGAGAAACCTAATGTTTTCTTTAAATTTCAATTCTTCCAATTCTTTTCCAGATTTTCTACTTCTAAATTCATGAAATTTAGTGGTGTGTCCTCTACATACGAATTTGATGTCGAGAATATGATTACTTCTTCTACGACATATGAATTCTAGTCTCCAAACCACAGTTTGTTTCATGTAATAAGTTCTAAACAACCCTAGACTAACATAATTGAGACATTAACTAAAAATAAAGTAAGATAGATACTTTCCTGGAAATTTAGTTTCTGATTTATGGAAGAAAGTGGTGTGGTTGTGTTCCCCGTCGCGCGATCTACAATTTGGCGGTGGTGGAGGTGTAAACGGTGGAGTTTTTGGCTTCGAACTCCTTGGAAATCTTTCCCACTTCTTCTTCAATGGACGTTCTTGGGTTTTGCTTTTGTTAACCCTAGATGACAACTCCTAGAAGCTAATATAACCTTGGGAAATTCGTGGGTTTAATTTTCCAAAAATACGAAATGTCCAAAACGCCCTCCCGAGATGTTAATTAGGCATAAAAACGCCCCGAGACAAAAAATAAACCCCCGGGTAAATTATTTTGACTATCTCGACCCTTCTGAACCCATTGGCGCACTCGAAATAACCATACGTATGACTTATAATTTATTCACTTTTAATAATACTAATTTAATCCCAACACGACATAGGCACGTCCCGATTAAATTTTCACAATTATCAAATTATATACTCATGATAATTTTAATAAATTCGATTATACATATTACTTTATCCAGTGCGTAATATTCAGTAAAATCCCAATAATTACTAACTCTTATCACGCTAGTAAATATTTCAAATAATTTTCGGATTAATATTAAATTAATATCTCAAAATAAATTTAATAAATTCCCAAATTCAAAAGAAAAAAAAATACGGGGTATTACATACTTCTCCCCTAATAACGGAATTTTGTCCTGAAATTCAGAAAATAAGGCATACCTTGTAAGAATAACTGTGGGTATATATCGCGCATGTCTGACTCACGCTCCCAAGTGGATTCTTCCACATTATGGTGCTCCCACTGGACCCGTACAAGTGGAACTACCTTCGATCTCAATCTCCTTTCTCTATGGTCTAGGATATCTACTGGTCTCTCCTCATAAGAGTTGTCGGGATGTAAGCCAATCTCCTCTATCGTGATGTGGGTGTGGGACATATCATCCCGAAGGTATCGTTTCAACGACAAAATGTGTAATACATCATGAATGTGGTGCAAGTGCACTAGTAACCCTAATCTGTATGCTACCGGCCCAATCCTTTCGATAATGGGAAATAGTCCCACGTACCTTAGGGTCAACTTCCCCTTCTTCCCAAACCTCATCACTCCTATCATATGAGACACGCGCAGTAATACTTGGTCCCCCATATTAAATTCTCGAAAAGACCTGTTTGCATCGGCGTAGCTTTTCTTCATGTCCTGGGCTACCCGAATGCGACTCCTAATAAGCTCAATTTTAGATGAGATTTCCTGAATTACCTCTGGTCCGAGCAACTTATTATCCCCCACCTCTAGCCAAGAAGTTGGGGAACGACAAGGCTTGCCATATAATGCCTCAAATGGAGCCATTTCAATCCTGAACTGATAGGAGGTATTGTAACCAAACTCCACCAGTGGAAGATGCGGCTCCCATCCTCCTCCAAAATTAAGGACACACATGCATATCCTATCTTCCAACATCTGATTGGTACACTCTGTTTATCCATCCGTCTGTGGGTGATAAGCTGAACTCAATCTCAACTCAGTACCCATGGCCTCCTGAAAGCTCTCCAAGAAATGCGACACAAAAATCTTATCTCTATTCGACCAATATCCAAGGGCACCCCCTGTATCCTAACAATCTCGGAAATGATCAACTGAGCATACTGGCCCATGGTATAATTTGTCGGTACTGGAAGAAAATGATCCACCTTGGTCAAACGGTCCACGATCACACAGATTGAGTCATGACCCCACTGTAATGTAGGCAGCCCAGTTATGAAGTCCATGAAAATACTCTCCCACTTCCATGTAGTTATCTCCAATGGCTGAAGCAACCTCGACGATCTCTGGTAACCTTTACCATTTGGCAAGTAGAACACTTGGACACAAACTCAGCAATGTCCTTCTTTATCCCACTCCACCAGTATTGCCGCCTTATATCTTGGTACATCTTATCTCCTTCGAGATGTACTACAAATCTGGACCCGTGAGAGTGTGTTATCACTGCAGGACGTAAGTCTTCTCATTCTGGAACCACCAATCTCACATTAAACCTCAAACCTCCTTCGGAACTTACTAAATAGGACTCATCTCCCTCATCTAAGAGCCTTACAATCTGCTCCTAACAAAATAAGTCTGCTGACTGTGCATGTATCACCCTCGTAACAATCTCGGGTGTGACTATCACGACAAATATAAAGGAACGAAATACTGCATCCTGGTGACCCAAATCTTTCCACTTTGCTTTCCAAACATCTTCTATGTCGCCTATCGGTCCACGTCTTTCATAAACTCTAACCATCTGCGCTGACATATATTCAGCTCTCGCTGAGTCAACAGGTACTGCAGTGACTTGTGATCTGTGAACAAGCAAAACTTCTCCACCAATAGATAATGTCTCCATATCCTCGATGCAAAAATGACTGATGCTAGCTCTAGATCATGGGTGGGTTAATTTCTTTCAGGCGGCTTAAGCTTGAGGGAGGCAAAATCTATAGCCTTCTCCTCCTGCTAAAGTACTCCCCGGAGTCCCTACAAAGAGGCGTCGGTGTAAACTAGATACTCCACTCTCGGCTTGGGTAAAGCAAGAACTGGTGCCGAAGTCATCTTATCTTTCAGCTCATCGAAAGCCAATTGACAAGCATCGTCCCAAACATACGGTACCCCTTTGCGAGTGAGATTCGTTAATGGACCCGCTATCTTTGAGAAACATCAAATGAATCTCCTATAGTACCCGATTAACCCCAAGAAACTACACACTTCTATCGGTGTCGTGGGCTGTCTTAACTCCCTCACCGTCGACACTTTCCTCGGGTGAACATGTCACACCCCACCCAATTAAATATAGGGTGATCAGTCCTCTACCAATTTAAGACAGGATATTCAGTTGGTTCATTCTCAGCATCACTATCAAAAAACTTTTTAACATATTAATCACCTAATATAAAATTAAGCTAGGTGTCAAAACATTTCCAATTTTAATAAAACCATAAATTCATTTTTGTCCATCTTAAAATATAAACCATTCACCACACATAGGAATGTAAATAAATACTGAACATGAATTAAGTACTGAAATAAATAAGACTGGATAAAACCTCCCAGTTCAAAACTCCAAACCATACAATAAATTGAATACAATATCTCTGATGAAAGAACTAGAAGTGGGCGACATATGCCCTCAACAAGAAGTCTAGATAAAACTAAATGGAAAGGATAGATGCGTCTACTGCGAGGACCTATAGCTTCCACAACAGCTGCAGCACGTCAAGCAATCCAAATCTCTAAATCTGATACTCCTGTGGCTGAGCATCTGATATAATACATATATCTAGCAAAAGAGAGAAGACATAGAAGAAACAGGTCAGAGCCCGATGTGTAAAAATGATTTCGCAAGTATTTAAAACTAGTTCTTAAAATAAGTCTTATACGCATGTTAGTTATCGACCTCTCACATGAGTTTCTCACCTCTCGTCTATTGAGCATGCCTAACGCACATCTAATCTCCCCCTAGTTATACCTCCCAGTCTAACTACTCAAAAACCATACTAATACTAACTATGCTCACAAGTAGTATTCCATCATCGCCCATACAATACGCTATTCATATAGTTTATCTCACATACTAAATTTCATTATTCACCGTTTGGATGGTTAATCTTTTATTCACTAAGATCATTTTACTTCTCATTTTCATTTTTTTCTACAAGTCTCACAAAGTAGAAAGTTACCGAAGTACACTCATACATATATATAGTCTCATCATCCCTATATATATACACTAATCCTGCACCCTTAGGTTAAGACCGCTTGGTGCAATGTAATAATTATTATTATTACCAAGTCTACTAATTTCACACAGTAGCAATATTCACAAGTCCATATATATATATATATATATATATACTAATCCTGCACCCCCGACTAAGACCCATTAGTGCACATATTCTGGAAATCATGCATCCCCGGGTTAGCACCCATTAATGCACCTATCAATAATAATTCAGCACCCTCGGGTTATCACCCATTAGTGCGCCTAACAATAGAATCTTGCATCCCCGGGTTAGCACCCATTAATGCACCTATCAATATTAATCCAGCACCCCCGGGTTATCACCCATTAGTGCACCTAACAATAATCATCATTGTACCCCCAGGTTATCACCCATTAGTACACTTAACAATAGCGTTTCTGCACCCCCGAATTATCACTCATTAGTGCCCTTAACTATAAGGTTCTTACACCCCTGGGTTATCACCCATTAGTGCTCTTAATAATAATATCACATAATAGGCATACGCACATCCTATTATAAGTTATAGGTATTACTCCAACTTACATATATATTCTTCATACGTATTTTAACCTCATTACTACGTATATTATAAATAATTAGATTACTATCTCTCTCGTAATCTCCAAGGTACATTCTCTCTATATCGAAATAATTAAAGTATTAATTCCCACATACTTTTCCCAAAATTCTTTCTTATTTGAATTTACTATTTGGTACTTTCTCTCACTCCAATAAACCAATAAACTCCAAACTGGGCTCTAAGCAAATTTCCAGAAATTCACCCTGTGGTTTGAACAAGAATGACATGTGGTTTGAAACACAATGCCATGTCGTTCGAACCAGAATGACATGTCGTTCGAATGACTTCCAATGTCGTTCGAACCACTTCGCGCGAAATCCAATCTCGTTTGAACCACTTCGCGCGAGAGCGCGCGAGATTGCACTGTTCGTCTTCTTCACCAAATTTCAGCGTTTTTCCTCCATTTTTGAACCTAAAAACCTCTAAGATTCGTCACCCAATAGCTCATCATCAATACCCATCAACACCTAACAGGTTATAAATTATTCCTAACCTCCTAGGATCATTAATTCGTCAGTTCATATGAACCCTAGTTTCCAAATTTTCAATTGAAGAACCTAATCAACCCAGATTCGTTCATCAATACAATATCAAATTCCATGATTTATCCTCTACATACATGAAGGAATTTCAACCACTAATTAAACCGATCCTTAATCATAATTTAAATCTCCAATTTTCACCCAATTAACATTTAAATCATGATTAAATCCACCTATACTAACATGAGCATGATTATTGCGAAAAGAAAACAAGTAATAAACACTTGCCTCGGATATGACGGTCTGATCTGTTGGTGATGTTGGTATATACGCGTTGGTGATGTTGGAATATGACGGTCTCATCTCGATCTACGCGTTGGTGGTCATGGTTGTGCAAGGTGATGCCAAATGAGTCTTCTCTCTTGGAATTTGGTTCTCCCTCACACCCTCCATGGCCGTTCTAACTTTCTGTCACTTCTTCACCCTAATGGAATTTCTTGGATGATATAACAAATCCCAATTTTCATCCATTAATTTAGCCTAAAAATACAATTTACCATAATGCCCTCTCGAGGTGCCGGTTAGGCCTAAAATCGCCCCGGGACCCAAACTAAACACCTGGGTATACTATTTTGACTATCTCGACCCTCCTAGACTCAATGGCGCACTCGAAATGACCATACCAGTTAATAAAAATAAATTCTATTTTTATTCAATTCAATTAGTCCCGACACGAGTCACACGCGTAACAGACTTAAATTACCAAACTGCCGTATTTCTCACTTCCGACAATTTATCAAATATCATAATTCCATATTACATATCACACAGTAATATTTAATAGTTTAGAACAATAAGTATTAACCCTTGGCACGCTAGTTAATAATTATTTTAATCCGGATTAATAACAAATTAATTTCTCACATTTTAATTTAATTAATCCAAGAACAATAATTAATCGCATATTTATTCCCATAATAATAATTAATCACATAATTATTTAAATCATAAAAAATACGGGGCGTTACATACTGCCCCCTTAAGACGGAATTTCATCCCGAAATTCGGAAAAAGTATACCATGTACACACAACGCTGTAAAAATATTACGCATCGCATCCCGACGCTCACAAGTAAGCTACTCCGCACCACCCATATAGTACGCTATCAAATACCCTTAATAACGAAAACTTCACATGTGTTTGCTTTAAACTCCAGGTTACCCTGTTATATAGGCTCTTGCCCAAGCCTTTCTGCTTAAGTTTCACCACTTCAACTTTATTTTAGATATTCACTATCTAGCCTTATACTATTTGCACCTTAGTAGATTTATCCTCTTTTCAGATTCATATGACTTCATCTTGTGTCGTTTATACAAGTAAATTCGTTGTGCAATATATATTTCACACACAATATATACGATAATATCGATTCTTCTCCGACATTTGTAATCATAACTGGTCCCTCACCTTTAACTATTAAGTAGGATAACAACCAAGTTTCCCGTGACATAGTTCTACTGGCACTCTGCCCAAACATGAATTTATAGGAGTTATTTGGACACAAACTCCAATAGTGGAAGATACTACTCTCTTCCTCCCCTAAGATCTCGGGGTTCACATAAAATTTTCTCTCCCGCATCCGATTAGACCGCTTGTCCTGACCATCCCTCTGTGGGTATTAGGCCGTACTCAATCGCATTTTAGTTCCTATAATCTTACCAACTCAGCTACATGAGGAGATCCTTGGGAATACTCTTCCACTCTCTAGTGGAAGAATCCCCTACTGGTTTCAACTTGTTCACCATTTTTCAATCCGTCAGGTGACCCACTGCAAGACCATCCTTGCAATATTAACCTACATCGTAAGCCATCACCACTGTTGTTTGTATTCTGATACATTTTATACTCTGTTGAATAAGTTTCAATTTTTCTTGAAACGTAAGTCTCTGACAAAACTTCATGAATAAGCTTCGGCTTACCCGACTACAAGTTATCAAATTCACTTGCTAATCATAATTCACTACCTGATTCAATCACCCAGGGCGCCCGTACAACCTATGCCTCGCACATCATTATACAAAAGACATAAAATTTTCTTACTTCAATTCTTGCACACTCGGTATGCTGATGTGGTAGGGGTACACTCAACCACTCCACTAGTCAAAACATAATCAATCCTTCAATGGTATCATTTCTCCATTCCGAATAATACTAAGGCTAGGCGACTCTATTGGCCTTAAGTTATAAAAGAATTATTAACTCCCAATTATATTCCTTTATAGGTACAATAACCAACATACAAAACTCATGTACCATTGACCAAACTTCTCTCCAACTCTTGACATTCGCTAGTTTCATGCGTGGGATGTCTCGCAAAGCGAAATCCAAATAAGGAATCCCCCCGATACACTACTATCTAACCTAGCCGGTTGTCGAGGTCCGTAAGGCCTTCAGTACATACTATGTACTTTCTCAAAATCTACGTATTATGATATAAAATTTTACTCGTTCACTCTCATGTCCCTAAAAATGTAACATGAAGCATGGCGCCCACATTATCCCAAGTACTTGGCGCTATAGATATATAACGAGTTATATTTCGCCGCTCGATAAGAACACAATGTATTCTAAGTCTTAACAGACAAATAAATCCCTATGCTCGGGAATCATATATAATTAGACACTATACTCGCTGAGGTCTATAATACCATAAAAGTTTCATATATATACTCATATCTGGGCCCAACCCTATTTCACGTGGCGCCGCACAAAACTAAGATCACTCCTCCCGGAGTATCCGACACGATAGTCATATCACTATATTTTTACTATCCTTTAACCATACGATAATTAATCACTACACATTACCATAATAAACTCTATTAAATCAGACTCAATACAATAGTAAATTATAACAACAAAACACATTCTTATGGCCCTCCCGGTTCCCTCACGAGCAATCATCAAAATGCCCTGCTAACAACGAGAAATACATTGGTAACAAGATTGTTAAAAATAACGTTCCCACTAAACTCGACCCGCACGCGAAGTTCAGGGTTTCCAATTTACATAAAAGTTGTGGCACACCCATGTCTCTAGAATCTATCCTTTACTCATAAGGAAGAAATAAAACCTCACCAGTCTCGCCAAAATCACTGGGTCTCAGCACGTGGCTGTCGTCACGACCCATGAACATCTGCAATAGTTATACATCCTAGGATTTCATCCTATAGTTGTCCTCTCTCATCACGGACAATTTATTCCATCATGTGGATTTCACGCCCATTATTAAAATGTTAGCCCAAGCTCTCAAAGCCTCAGTTATAGCTTTATTAAACTCCCGCTTACATCCCGGGTCCCGTAGACTCTGACATACTGCATGCAATTATTAACGAGGACTCTACTGGTCCAGACTGAACCCATCATTATCGGGTTATAAATTTCCTGGGCCTAATTCCCTTGACCCCAAATTCTTTTGCTGGAAGTCTCGCTCCTCCAGTCGTTATGCCTAACTGGCACGGTTTACCATTTCTAATCTCTTCGGTTTCACTTCTCAATTGTGGACACATTCAACACTTGTAGTTCTATTTCCTTTACATAAGTAAAAATTCACGAACTATTTCCCGTCACTGGTCCCACTGACCATTTTGGGAATGTCCTTCTATCGGACCGACAGTCTCAATTCACAATTATTCTTCCACTGTCCCTTTAGTTACGCTAGCTATCCGGAACTATGGTTGGCCTCTACAACTTGATTGACTTCATCATCCTCTTGAAGTTAATAACTTAACATCATCTAACTAAGTTCCCTATTGGGTATGTGGGGTTTCACTAACACCGTTAAATTTAGTTTCTGCTCTTGAGCAGGTTCGTTAACCCTCTCTACTCCCTTCTCTTAAAAGGACTGCAATCACTAGTAACCGTATAACTTGACAACATCAGCATTAGTCATCCTAGCTATATTTCTCATCCATACTGGTATTCTAGTCACGGGTCCTTTATCAACTATAAACCCTTTGGATAATTTATACCCCTCTGCCAGGTACGATGTTCATTATGCAATTCAACCTTTCTCTCACGATTGGTTTCTATCTTACCCATCATTTTGAACATCAAAATTTCACTCGCATTTTGTTACCATATCGAATGCAAGACCTCACTGTCAAATCGTATCAAAATTTCTCTCTAAATTTCAAACACACATCTTCATACGTGGTGATTGCCTCTAATTACTACATGATGCTCCTAAGAGCTATAGCTTTTAACTCCAAATTTAATTATGATGGTCGTCACACCCCACTCTACATCACTGCCTTCGGATTGTCCTACTTCCGCTGGTCTGTTACACTTTCTCATTTTCTTTTCCGCATCTTCATCGATGGGTTTTCAAAAGAGCTCCTCCGATCTTCCCCCTATTGACTATGCTAAGTGGTCCTTAGATTCACTCCACCGTTATCTATGACTGTGTCCTGGGAACCCACATTTCTCGAGTTACGATTTTACTATCTCTAGTTTAAGAAATTCTCTTGGTGATTTTTGTCCCGATCACTCTTCCCCTAATTACTCAATGTCTTCTGTTGAGCCTCTTCTCCCGCGGTTCTTCTTACGGCCCTCGATGTTCGTGGTAAAATGTTCGGTGTTTGAATCACACTGAATTTCATATAATGAGCACCATACATTAGAATTCATAGCAGGAGAACGTAAGTCGCATACGTAAGGGAACACAACAATCCTATCATAAGGCTCTATATGAAAGAAAGATACGCTGAAACGTAATAAGCCGCACAGATCCTAAGGACACTAGAAATTGATACTCTGATACCACCTGTCACACCCCGCCCAATTAAATATAGGGTGATCAGTCCTCTACCAATTTAAAACAGGATATTCAGTCAGTTCATTCTCAGCATCACTGTCGAAAAACTTTTTAACATATTAATAACCTAATATAAAATTAAGCTAGGTGTCAAAACATTTCGAATTTTAATAAAACCAAGTAAATCCATTTCTTTCCATCTTAAAATATAAACCATTACCTGTGACACCCCGCCCAATTAAATATAGGGTGATCAGTCCTCTACCAATTTAAAATAGGATATTCAGTTGGTTCATTCTCAGCATCACTGTCGAAAAACTTTTTAACATATTAATCACCTAATATAAAATTAAGCTAGGTTTCAAAACATTTCCGATTTTAATAAAACCAAGTAAATCCATTTCTAACCTCCTATGATCGTTAATTCGTCATAAATCACCATAATTATATAAAATTCCCAAATCAATTCATATGAACCCTAGTTTCCAAATTTTCAATTAAAGAACCTGGTCAACCCAAATTCGTTCATCAATATATAATCAAATTCCCTGATTAATCTCCACATACATGAAGGAATTTCAGCCACTAATTAAACCAATCCTTAATCATAATTTAAATCTACAATTTTCACCCAATTAACATATAAATCATGATTAAATCCACCTATAATAACATGAGCATGATTATTTCTAAAAGAAAGCAAGTAATAAGCACTTGCCTCGAATATGACGGTCTGCTCCGTTGGTGATGTTGGTATATACGAGCTCCTCTCTTCTCGATCTACGCGTTGGTGATCACGGTTTTGTAAGGTGAAGCCAAATGAGTCTTCTCTCTTGGAATTTGGTTCTCCCTCACACCCTCCATGGCCGTTCTAACTTCCTGTCACTTCTTAACCCTAATGGACTTTCTTGGCTGATATAATAAATCCCAATTTTCGTCCATTAATTTAGCCTAAAAATACAATTTACCATAATGCCTTCTCGGGGTCCCGGTTAGGCCTAAAATCTCCCCGGAACCAAAACTAAACAACTGGGTATACTATTTTGACTATCTCGACCCTCCCGGACTCAATGGTGCGCTCGAAATAACCATACGAGTTAATAAAAATAAATTATCTTTCTACTCCATTCAATTAGTCCCGACACAACTCACACACATGACAGACTTAAATTACAAAAATGACGTATTTCTCACTTCCGACAATTTATCAAATATCATAATTCCATATTACATATCACATAGTAATATTTAATAGTTCACAACATTAAGTATTAACCCTTGTCACGCTAGTTAACAATTATTTTAATCCGGATTAATAACGAATTAATTTCTCACATTTTAATTTAATTAATCCAATAAAAATAATTAATCGCATATTTATTCCCATAATAATAATTAATAACATAATTATTTAAATCACCAAAAATACGGGGTGTTACATACTCCCCCCCCCCCTCCCCCTTACAACCGAATTTCATCCCGAAATTTGGAAAAACTATACCAGGTACAGACAATGCTATAAAAATACTGCGCATCGCATCCCGACGCTCACAAGTAAGCTACCCCGTACAACCCATATAGTAGGCTATCAAATACCCTTAATAATGAACACTTCACATGTGTTTGCTTTAAATTCCAGGTTACCCTGTCATATAGGCTCTTGCCCAAGCCTTTCTGCTTAAGTTTCACTATGTCAACTTTATTTTAGATATTCTCTATCTAGCCTTCTACTATTTGCGCCTTAGTAGTTTTATCCTCTTTTCATATACATATGAATTTGTCTCGTGTCGTTCATACAAGTAAATTCGCTATGCAATATATATTTCACACACAATATATACGATAATATCGATTATTCTCCGACATTTCTAATCATAACTGTTCCCTCACCTTTAACTATTAAGTAGGACAACAACCATGTTTACCATTCCCAACTTCCACTGGAACTCTGACCGAACGTGAAATTATAGGAGTTAGTTGGACAGGAACTCCACTAGTGTAAGGTACTACTCCCGTCCTCCAAATATCTCAGGGTTCACATAAAATTTTCTCTCCCGCATCCGGTTAGACCGCTTGTCCTTACCCATCCCTCTGTGTGTATTAGGTTGTACTCAATCGCATCTTAGTACCTATAATCTCTCCATCTCAGCTACATGAGAAGATCCTTGGGGTAGTCTTCCATTCTCGAGTGGAAGAAGCCCAAATTGGTTTCAAATTGTCCAACCTTTTCAACCTGTCAGGTGACCCACTGCAATACTATCCTTGCAATATTAACCTACATCATAAGCCATCACCACTATTGTTTGTATTCTGATACATTTTATACTCTCTTGAATAAGTTTCAATTTGTCTTGAAATGTAAGTCCCTGACAAAACTTCGTGAATAAGCTTCAGCTTACCTGACTACATGTTATCGAATTCACATGCTAATCATAATCCACTACCTGATTCAATCACCCATGGCGCCCATACACCTTATGCCTTGCGCATCATTATACAAAAGACATAAAATTTTCTTACTTCAATTCCTCCACAATCGGTATGCTGATGTGGGAGGGGTACACTCAAACACCCCACTAGTCAAAACTTAATCAATCCTTTAATGGTATCATTGCTCTATTCAGAATGATACTGAGACTAGGCGACTCTATTGGCCTTAAATCATAAACAATTTATCAACTCTCAAATATATTCCTTTATAGGCATAATAATCCAAATAAAAAACTTATGTACTATCGACCAAACTTCTCTCCAACTCCCGACGTTCGCTAGTTTCATGCGTGGGATGTCTCGTAAAGCGAAATCCAAACAAAGGAACCCCCCTGATACACTACTATCTAACCTAGTCGGTTGTCGAGGTTCGTAAGGCCTCCAATACCTAATATGTACTTTCCCACAATCTATGTATTGTGATATAAAATTTTGCTCGTCCACTCTCATGTCCCTAAAAATGTAACATGAAGCATGGAGCCCACACTATCCCAAGTACTTGGCGCTATAGATATATAACGAGCTATATTTCGTCGCTCGATAAGAACACAATGTACTCTAAGTCTTCACAGACAAATAAATCCCTATGCTTGGGAATTGCATATAATTAGACACTATACTCGCTGAGGTCTATAATACCATAAAAGTTTCATATATACTTATATCTAGGCCCAACCCTATTTCAGGTGGCGCCGGACAAAACTAAGATCACTCCTCCCGGAGTATTCGGCACGATAGTCATATCACTACATTTTTACTATCGTTTAACCATACGGTAATTAATCACTACACATTACCATAATAAACTCTACTAAAGCAGACTAAATGTTTTAGTAAATTATAACAACAAAACCCATTCTTAGGGCCCTCCCGGTTCCCTCACGAGCAATCATCAAAATGCCCTGCTAACAACGAGAAATACATTTGTAACAAGACTGTTAAAACTAACGTTCCCACTAAACTCGACTCGCACGCGAAGTTTAGGGTTTCCAATTTACATAAAAGTTGTGGCACACCCATGTGACTAGAATCTATCCTTTACTCACAAGGAAGAAGTAAAACCTCACCAGTCTCGCCAAATCACAGGGTCTCAGCACGTGGTTGTCGTCACGACCCATAAACATCTAAAATCGTCATACATCCTAGGATTTCATCCTATAGTTATCCTCTCTCATCATGGACAATTTATTCCATCATGTGGATTTCGCGCCCATTATTAAAACGTTAGCCCAAGCTCTCCAGGCCTCAATTATAGCTTTATTAAACTCCCGTTTACATCCCGGGTCCCGTAGACTCTGACATACTGCATGCTATTATTAACGAGGACTCTACTAGTACAGAATGAACCCATCATTATCGGGTTATAAATTTCCTGGGCCTCATTCCCTTGACCCCAAATTCTTTCGCTGGAAGTCTCGCTCCTCCAGTCGTTATGCCTAACTGGCACGGTTTACCATTTCTGATCTCTTCGGTCTCACTTCTCAATTGTGGACACATTCAACACTTGTAGTTCTGTTTCCTTTACATAAGGAAAACTTCATGAACTATTTCCCATCACTGGTCCCACTAACCATTTTGGGAATGTCCTTCTCTCGGATCGACAGTCTCAACTCATAATTATTCTTCCCATGTCCCTTTAGTTACGCTAGCTATCCGGAACTATGGTTGGCCTCTACAACCTGATCGACTTCATCATCCTCTTGAAGTTAATAACTTAACATCATCTAACTGAGTTCCCTATTGGGTATGTGGGGTTTCACTAACACGGTTAAATTCAGTTTCTGCTCTTGAGCAGGTTCGTTAACCCTCTTTACTCCCTTCTCTTGGAAGGACTGCAATCACTAGCTACCGTATAACTTGACGACATCAACATTAGTCATCCCAGCTGGATTTTTCATCCATACTGGTATTCTAGTCACGGGTCCTTTATCAACTATAAACCCTTTGGTTAATTTATACCCCTCTGCCAGGTACGAAGTTCATTATTCAATTCAACCTTTCTCTCACGATTGGTTTCTATCTTACCCATCGTTTTAAACATCAAAATTTCACTCGCATTTTGTTACCATATCGAATGGAAGACCTCATTGTCAAATCGTACCCACATTTCTCTCTAAATTTTGAACACACATCTTCATATGTGGTGATTGCCTCTAATTAATACATGATGCTCCTAAGAGCTATAGCTTTTATCTCCAAATTTAATTATGATGGTCATCACACCCCACTCTACATCACTCCCTTCGGAGTTTCCTACTTTCGTTGGTCTGTTACACTTTCTCATTTTCTTTTCCGCATATTCACCGATGGGTTTTCAAAAGAGCTCCTCCGATTTCCCCCTTATCGACTATGCTAGGTGGTCCTTAAATTCACTCCACCGTTATCTATGACTCTGTCCTAGGAACCCATAGTTACCGAGTGATGATTTTACTATCTCTAGCTTAAGTAATTCTCGTGGTGATTTTTGTCCCGATCACTCTTCCCCTGATTACTCTATGTCTTTTGTTAAGCCTCTTCTCCCGCGGTTCTTCTTACGGCCCTCGATGTTCATGCTAAAATATTCAGTGTTCGAATCACACTGAATTTCATATAATGAGTCACATCCATTGTAATTCATAGCAGGAGAATGTAAGTCGCATACGTAAGGGAACACGACAATCCTATCATAAGGCTCTACATCAAAGAACGATACGCTGAAACGTAATAAGCCGCACAGATCCTAAGGACAGTAGAAACTGATGCTCTGATACCACCTGTCACACCCCGCCCAATTAAATATAGGGTGATCAGTCATCTACCAATTTAAAACAGGATATTCAGTTGGTTCACTCTCAGCATTACTGTTGAAAAACTTTTTAACATATTAATCATCGAATATAAAATTAAGCTAGGTGTCAAAACATTTCCAACTTTAATAAAACCAAGTAAATCCATTTCTTTCCATCTTAAAAAATAAACCATTACCTGTGACACCCCGCCCAATTAAATATAGGGTGATCAGTCCTTTGCCAATTTAAAACAGGATATTCAGTTGGTTCATTCTCAGCATCACTGTCAAAAAACTTTTTAACATATTAATCACCTAATATAAAATTAAGCTAGGTGTCAAAACATTTCCAATTTTAATAAAACCAAGTAAATCCATTTCTAACCTCCTAGGATCATTAATTCGTCATAAATCACCATAATTATATAAAATCCCCAAATCAATTCATATGAACCCTAGTTTCCAAATTTTCAATTAAAGAAGCTACTCAACCCAAATTCGTTCATCAATATATAATCAAATTCCATGATTCATCCTCTACATACATGAAGGAATTTCATCCACTAATTTAACCAATCCTTAATCATAATTTAAATCTACAATTTTCACCCAATTAACATATAAATCATGATTAAATCCACCTATAGTAATATGAGCATGATTATTGCTAAAATAAAGCAAGTAATAAACACTTGCCTCGAATATGACGATCTGATCCGTTGGTGATGTTGGTATATACGCGTTCCTCTCTTCTCGATCTACGCGTTGGTGGTCACGGTTGTGTAAGGTGATGCCAAATGAGTCTTCTCTCTTGGAGTTTGGTTCTCCCTCACACCCTCCATGGCCGTTCTAACTTCCTGTCACTTCTTAACCCTAATGGACTTTCTTGGCTGATATAATAAATCCCAATTTTCGTCCATTAATTTAGCCTAAAAATACAATTTACCATAATGCCCTCTCGGGGTGCCGGTTAGGCCTAAAATCACCCCGGGACCCAATCTAAACACCCGGGTATACTATTTTGACTATCTCGACCCTCCCGGACTCAATGTCGCACTCAAAATGACCATACGAGTTAATAAAAATAAATTCTCTTTTTATTCCATTCAATTAGTCCCGACACGACTCACACACGTGACAGACTTAAATTACCAAACTGTCGTATTTCTCACTTCCGACAATTTATCAAATATCATAATTCCATATTACATATCACACAGTAATATTTAATAGTTCACAACATTAAGTATTAACCCTTGTCACGCTAGTTAACAATTATTTTAATCCTGATTAATAACAAATTAATTTCTCACATTTTAATTTAATTAATCAAACAAAAATAATTAATCGCATATTTATTCCCATAATAATAATTAATAACATAATTATTTAAATTGCCAAAAATACGGGGTGTTACATACTCCCCCACTTACAATGGAATTTCATCCCGAAATTCGGAAAAAGTATACCAGGTACAGACAATGCTGTAAAAATATTGCGCATCGCATCCCGACGCTCACAAGTAAGCTACCTTGTACCACCCATACAGTACGCTATCAATACCCTTAATAATGAACACTTCACATGTGTTTTCTTTAAACTCCTGGTTACCCTGTCATATAGGCTCTTGCCCAAGCCTTTCTGCTTAAGTTTCACTACTTCAACTTTATTTTAGATATTCTCTATCTAGCCTTCTACTATTTGCACCTTAATAGATTTATCCTCTTTTCATACTCATACGACTTCGTCTCGTGTCCTTCATACATGTAAATTCGCTATGCAATATATATTTCTCACACAATATATACGATAATATCGATTCTTCTCCGATATTTGTAATCATAACTCGTCCCTTACCTTTAACTATTAAGTAGGACAACAACCAAGTTTACCATGCCCTACTTCCACTGGAACTCTTCCCGAACGTGAACTTATATGAGTTAGTTGGACACAAACTCCACTAGTGTAAGGTACTGCTCCCGTCCTCCAAATATCTCAGGGTTCACATAAAATTTTCTCTCCCGAATCCAGTTAGACCGCTTGTCCTTACCCATCCCTCTGTGGGTATTAGGTTGTACTCAATCACATCTTAGTACCTATAATCTCTCTATCTCAGCTACATGAAAATATCCTGGGGTTAGTCTTCCATTCTCGAGTGGAAGAAGCCCCTGCTGGTTTCAAATTGTCCACCCTTTTCATCCTGTCAGGTGACCCACTGCAAGACTATCCTTGCAATATTAACCTACATCGTAAGCCATCACCACTGTTGTTTGTATTCTGATACATTTTATACTCTTGAATAAGTTTCAATTTTTCTTGAAACGTATGTCTCTGACAAAACTTCATGAATAAGCTTCAGCTTACCTAACTACATGTTATCGAATTCACATGCTAATCATAATCCACTACCTGATTCAATTACCCAGGGCGCCCATACACCCTATGCCTCGCGCATCATTATACAAAAGACATAAAATTTTCTTACTTGAATTCTTTCACACTCGGTATGCTGATGTGGGAGGGGTACACTCAAACACCCCACTAGTCAAAATTTAATCAATCCTTTAATGGTATAATTGCTCTATTCAGAATGATACTGAGACTAGGCGACTCTATTGGCCTTAAATCATAAACAATTTATCAACTCTCAAATATATTCCTTTATAGGCATAATAATACAAATACAAAACTTAGGTACTATCAACCAAACTTCTCTCCAACTCCCGACGTTCGCTAGTTTCATTCGTGGGATATCTTGCAAAGCGAAATCCAAACAAGGAACCCCCCGATACACTACTATCTAACCTAGTTGGTTGTCAAGGTCCGTAAGGCCTTCAGTACCTACTATGTACTTTCCCACAATCTACGTATTGTGATATAAAATTTTACTCATCCAATCTCATGTCCCTAAAAATGTAACATAAAGCATGGCGCCCACACTATCCCAAGTACTTGGCGTTATAGATATATAACGAGCTATATTTCACCGCTCGATAAGAACACAATGTATTCTAAGTCTTAACAGACAAATAAATCCCTATGCTCGGGAATCGCATATAATTAGACACTATACTCGCTGAGGTCTATAATACCATAAAAGTTTCATATATATGCATATCTAGGCCCAACCCTATTTCAGGTGGCGCCGCCCAAAACTAAGATCACTCCTCCCGGAGTATCCGACACGATAGTCATATCACTACATTTTTACTATCGTTTAACCATACGATAATTAATCACTACACATTACCATAGTAAACTCTACTAAAGCTGACTCAATGAAGTAGTAAATTCTAACAACAAAACTTATTCTGTGGGCCCACCCAATTCACTCACGGCAATCATCAAAATGTCATGCTAACAACGAGAAATACGTTTGTTACAAGACTCTTAAAAATAATGTTCCCATTAAACTTGACCACCACGCGAAGTTTAGGGTTTCCAATTTACATAAAAGTTGTGGCACACCCATGTCACTAGAATATATCCTTTACTCACAAGGAAGAAGCAAAACCTCACCAGTCTCGCCAAATCACAGGGTCTCAGCACGTGGCTGTCGTCACAACCCATGAACATCTGCAATCGTCATACATCCTAGGATTTCATCCTATAGTTTTACTCTCTCATCATGGACAATTTATTCCATCATGTGGATTTTGCGCCCATTATTAAAACGTTGGCCCTAGCTCTTCAGGCCTCAATTATAGATTTATTAAACTCCCGTTCACATCCCGGGTCCCGTTTACTCTGACATACTATATACTACTATTAATGAGAACTCTACTGGTCTAGCCTGAACCCATCATTCTCGGGTTTTAAATTTCATGGCCCTAATTCTCTTGACCCCAAATTCTTTTGCTGGAATTCTTGCTCCTCCAGTCGTTATGCCTAACTGGCACGGTTTACCATTTCTAATCTCTTTGATCTAACTTCTCAATTATGGACACATTCAACACCTGTAGTTTTGTTTCCTTTACATAAGGAAAACTTCAAAAACTATTTCTCGTCACTAGTCCCACTGACCATTTTGGGAATGTCCTTTTCTTGGACCGACAATCTCAACTCACAATTATTCTTCCAATGTCCCTTTGGCTACGCTAGCTATCCGGAACTACGGTTGGAATCTACGGCCTGATTGAATTCATCGTCCTCTTGAAGTTAATCACTTAACATCATCTAACTGAGTTCCCTATTAGGTATACTCTCATGTGGGGTTTCACTAACACCATTAAATTCAGTTTCTGCTCTTCAGTAGGTTCGTTAACCCTCTTTACTCCCTTCTCTTGGAAGGACTGCAATCACTAGCAATCGTATAACTTTGATGACATCAACATTAGTCATCCTAGATGGATTTCTCATCCATACTGGTATTCTACTCATGGGTCCTTTATCAACTAAAAACCCTTTGGATAATTTATACCCCTCTGCCAGGTACAAAGTTCATTATGCAGTTCAACTTTTCTCTCACGATCGTTTTCTATCTTACCCATTGTGCTAAACATCAAAATTTCACTCACATTTTGTTATCACATCGAATGGAAGACCTCACGGTCAAATCGTACCCAAATTTATCCCTAAATTTGAAACACGCATCTTCATATATGGTATAGGTGGATTTAATCATGATCTAATTTTTAATTGGATGAAAATTGGAGATTTAAATTATGATTAAGGATTGGTTTAATTAGCTGTTGAAATTACTTCATGTATGTAGAGGATTAATCACGAAATTCGATATTGTATTGATGAATGAATCTGGGTTTATTAGGTTCTTTAATTGAAAATTTGGAAACTAGGGTTCATATGAATAGATTTGGGGATTTTATATAATTATGGTGATTTATGAAGAATTAATGATCCTAGGAGGTTAGGAATGATTTATAACCTGTTAGGTGTTGTTGGGTATTGATGATGAGCTGTTGGGTATTGAATCTTAGAGGTTTTTAGGTTCAAAAATGGAGGAAAAACACTGAAATTTGGTGAAGAAGACGAACAGTGCAATCTCGCGCAATCTCGCGCGAAGTGGTTCGAACGACATTGGAAGTCGTTCGAACGACATGTCATTCTGGTTTGAACGACATGTCATTCTATTTCAAACAACATGTTATTCTTGTTCAAACCACATGATGAATTTCAGGAAATTTTCTTAGAGCCCAGTTTGGAGTTTATTGGTTTATTGGAGTGAGAGAAAGTAACAAATAGTAAATTCAAATAAGAAAGAATTTTGGGAAAAGTATGTGGGAATTAATACTTTAATTATTTTGATATAGAGATAATGTACCTTGGAGATTACGAGAGAGAAAATAATCTAATTATATATACTATACGTAGTAATGAGGTTAAAATACGTATGAGAATATATATGTAGGTTGGAGTAATACCTATAACTTATAATAGGATGTGTGTATGCCTATTATGTGATATTATTATTAAGAGCACTAATGGGTGATAATCCAGGGGTGAAAGAACCTTATAGTTAAGGGAACTAATGAGTGATAACTCGGGGTGCAGAAACTCTATTGTTAAGTGTACTAATGGGTGATAACTCGGGGGTACAAGGATGATTATTGTTAGGTGCACTAATTGGTGATAACCTGTGGGTGTTGGATTAATATTGATAGGTGCATTAATGGGTGCTAACCCGGGGATGCAAGATTCTATTGTTAGGCACACTAATGGGTGATAACCCGGGGGTGCTGAATTATTATTGATAGGTGCATTAATGGGTGCTAACCCGGGGATGCATGATTTCCAGACTATGTGCATTAATGGGTCTTAGACGGTGGTGCAGGATTAGTATATATATATATATATATATATATATATTTGTGTAGGGATGATGTGACTATATATATATATGGACTTGTGAATATTGCTACTGTGTGAAATTAGTAGACTTGGTAATAATAATAATTATTACATTGCACCAAGCGGTCTTAACCTAAGGGTGTAGGATTACTGTATGTATATATGGATGATGAGACTATATATATATATATTACTTGGGTAACTTTCTACTTTGTGAGACTAGTAGAAAAAAATGAAAATGAGAAGTAAAATGATCTTAATGAATAAAAGATTAACTATTCAAACGGTGAATAATGAAATTTAGTATGTGAGATAAACTATCTGAATAGCGTATTGTATGGGCTATACGGGAATACTACTTGTGAGCATAGTTAGTATTAGTATGGTTTCTGAATAGTTAGACTGGGTGGTATAACTAGGGGGAGATTAGATGTACATTAGGCATGCACAATAGACGAGAGGTGAGAAACTCATGCGTATAAGACTTGTTTTAAGAACCAGTTTTAAATACTTGCTAAATCACTTTTACACATCAGGCTCTGACCCGTTTCTTCTATCTCTTCTCTCTTTTTCTATATATATGTATTATATCAGATGCTCAGCCACAGGAGTATCAGATTTAGAGATTTGGATTTCTTGACGTGCTGCAGCTGTTGTGGAAGTTATAGGTCCTCGCAGTAGACGCATCTATCCTTTCCATTCAGTTTCATCTAGACTTCTTGTTTAGGGCATATGTCGCCCACTTCTAGTTTTTCATCAGAGATATTGTATTCAGTTTATTGTATGGTTTGGAGTTTTGAACTGGGAGGTTTTATCCAGTCTTATTTATTTCAGTATTTTATTCATGTTCAGTATTTATTTACATTCCTATGTGTGGTGAATGGTTTATATTTTAAGATGGAACGAAATGGATTTACTTGGTTTTATTAAAATTGGAAATGTTTTGACACCTAACTTAATTTTATATTAGGTGATTAATATGTTAAAAAAAATTTCGACAGTGATGCTGAGAATGAACCAACTAAATATCCTGTTTTGAATTGGTAGAGGACTGATCACCCTATATTTAATTAGTCGGGGTGTGACACAACCGATATCCCCAATTCTGACATAATATGACCCAAAAACTCCCCCTCCCGTAACTAGAATCTGCACTTCTCGTACTTAGTATACAGTTAATGCTCTCGTAGAGTCTGAAGAACCTGCCTCAAGTGCTCAGCATGCTCATCCTCAGTGTGTGAATATATCAGGATGTCATCTATGAAGATAACGACAAACTAATCCAAGAACTCTCTAGACACTCGGTTCATCAAGTCCATGAATACGGTTGAAGCACTTGTCATCCCAAACGGTATGACTCGCAACTCATAGGAACTATAACTCGTTAAGAAAGCAGTCTTCGACACATCCTGCTCCCTAATCCGTAGATGATGGTATCCTGATCATAAATCTATCTTCAAAAAGAAGTTTGCTCCTGTCAGCTGGTCGAACAGGTCATCGATTCGAGGGAATGGATATTTTTTCCATATCATGACCTTATTCCTCTCCCGGTAATCCATGTATAACCTTAGTGAACCATCTCCCTTGTTTACAAACAAAACTGGAGCGCCCTAAGGTGAGGTGCTCCTACGAATGAAGACTTGACCTAACAGTTTCTCTATCTAATCCTGCATCTCCCTCATTTCTGTTGGAGCCATACGGTACAGAGCACGTGCTATTGGTCGAGTATCCGGCATCAAGTCTATGACAAAATCTATCTCTCGAATGGGGGTAGGCCCGGTATCTCTTAAATTACATCGAAATACTCACGAACGACTGGGATCAAATCTAAGGGAATCACGACCTCCTTAGAGGTATCCTCCTCTATGTAATACAAATGAATGAAAGAGCCTCCCTCTAGGCGAGGCATCGCCACCAAAAACATCTCCTGCCCCGGAATGGCAAAGATAATACTCCCACCGAGACAATATATCATGGCTCTATATGCAGCGACCCAATCCATGCCAATAATAACATCGTGCTCATGCATCTCTAAGACTAACAAGTCTGTTGGTATAATCAAGCTACCAATCTCTACTCCCACACCCCGGCATATAAAGAAAATTAATGACCCATTCCCCAGTGGTGAGTCTACGCATGTCACAGTGATCTCTGTTGTGGCTAATAATCTAAAGGCCTTTGAAAAATGAGTAGCTATAAAACAGTATGTCTCCCCAGTATCAAATAAAACCCAACCCATAGTGCCATGGATAGGAAACGTACCCTCAATCGCGAGTGGTGTCTGAGGGGATGCCACCTAATGGACGTTGTAGACACGTCTGTACTGCAATTACCCCTGTTGTACTAGAGCTGCTAGGATGGAAGGTAGGTTTGGTACCTGATTTGGCACTGGGAGGGCGGCTGGAAAGAGTGGCCTTTGTGGCTCATTACGGGCATCCATCTACTGTGGGGCCCTATCTCCCTCTGGACAATCCTGGCGCCTATGGCCATTCTTGCCACATTCAAAACATAGGCCCCTAAAGTTACCTCCCCTATGTCCCTGCTGACCATGACCCTATTGGTCGTTACCACCCCGCCATTGGCCCTGATGGCCCTGCTGTTATCCCTACTGCTGACGGTGTTGGCCCTGCTGGCCCTGCTGATTAGACTGGCCCTGCAAGCCCTGCCTAAATCCCCCAAATCCCTGTCTAGATTCACCTGATCGGAACCTCTTGGCAGGGTCCCCTGATGGGAACTCTGCTCACTATGACCAGTCTGCCCCTGGGCTACTGGTTCCCCATCAGTACTACTGTCCCCTGTCCTGCCCTGCTGGCTAGACTCTCCTGCTCGTTTATTTCCCTAAAGATGGAAGCGGTGATCCTAACAGTGCAACAACGCAGCGTTGAGTACATCTGTGTAGGTACTCAGTGATAGATTTCCTATGAGATGCTGGCGGATCCTCTAGGACAATCCATCCACAAACAACAGTATTTACTTCCCCTCTCTGGGTGCCTCATCTTGCACTATAGTGAGAAGTCTAGTAAACTCCTCCTCGTACTCATTAACAGTCATATTCTCCTGTTTTAGATTCTGTAACTTCCATTCATCTTAGTCTGCACGGAGGATGGGAAGTATTTGCGGTCAAACCGCGCCAAAAATGACTGAATCTTGATGATGTCCCTCTCCTCCAAGGTGGTGGTGGACTCCCACCACTGCAAAGTGGCCCCCACTATCTTAAAGGAAGATAACATTTGTCTCTGTACGTCTGTGCACTCATACATGCGCAGATGCCTATGGATATCTTTCTTCCATTGGCTAGAGACTATGATATCTGAACTACCCGAGAACTCCGGGGGATGCGCCTTCTGAAAGGCATCCCTAACCCGCTCCCATGCAGATGGAAGCTGTGCTGGTACTGGCCCCACTACCTGAATATGGGCTGGAGCCTGCTGCACTACCATCAATGCGGCATTCACCGCCTGAGCAACAATAGAGGCTACCTCGGTTGCGTTCATCATCCCCTGAGCCGGAGCTGCTGGCTGCTCAATCTGGGCATTTCTATCTCGGAGTGCACATCTCGGAGGTATCTGAAACGAGAAGGAAGTTTATTAGTCTACAGTTACTATCAAATCTCGAATAGCTAAAGACGTAAGTGTAAATAAAAAATACAACAATCCTAAAATAGGGCTCTATATCAAGAACACTAAGATGGAAGCGAAATAAGCCGTATAGATCCTAAAGGACACTAGAACCTAATTCTCTGATACCACCTGTAACACCCCGCCTAATTAAATATCGGGTTATCAGTCCTTTATTAAATTATAATCAAGGTGGACGGTTGGTTCATTCTTATCATCACTGTCTCAAAATAAACTTTTCGATTTAAACACCCTAAATAATTAAGCTAAGTGCCAAAACCATTTAAAATATTATTTCCATTTTATTAAATCCAATTATGAAAACCTTTAATAAGTAACATCTTAAAAATCACACAATTATTACAATTGGAAATAAACACCCATGAATTTACCCATTCAGATAAACCAATACCAACTTTAAAACTACAAAGGAAAACCATCTTGACAATAATCAAATCCCAACGAGTAAAAATACTAAAGATAAATGAACATAATCTCTAACAAATCCAACGGAATAAGGAAAGGGGTGACGCATGCCCAACTACTTAGAACTGAAATAAGAGTGGAATCAACAATGACGTCGTCTAAGCAAATGGCCTGCAACTCCCACATAAGCTGCAGCACGTCCAGTCCAAAGAACCTAAGCATGACGCCCCTCTGGCTGGGCAGCTGTGATATATACATATATATATACAAGAGAGAAGAGATAACAGGAAATGGGTTAGAGCCCGATTGCAAAACAGTTTAAATTTAGTTTAGCAAGAATTTAAATTGCTTACCGGCTAATGTAACAACCATGTTAGCATGCGACACTCTCTTGAAAAATTCTCACCTCTCATCTAGTGTGCACGCCTACCGCACTATTACCCCAAAAGCTTATTTTAACTTAACTTTACCATAAGGTTTCATGCCAATAATTACTATGGCTAGGATAATTAATTTCTGAAATTAAAGTTCTCACATCTATCTCATTTCATTTTAAAATATTCCAGTGTTGTCACAAAATTCACAAACACTTAATAATAAAATGATTCATTACTTAACTACCTTTATGCCCAGTAGAATGTTCCCATACTTAAGTATACATATCTATATTAGCCACTCATAATTAATATATATATATATATATATATATATACACTATCGGCACCCCACATAAGCTTTATGGTGGTGGCATACTCTGCTATCAAGTCCCCGTATCACTTGTACTAAGGGAAATACTAGTTTGGAATCACTCTCGAACTGTATTAACACATAACATAAACAAATGGAGGCGAAGCATAGTTCCAAGTCACTAAGAGGTCAGCACATACCCTAACGTCTCTTAGGACTGTCTGACTATCAATGAGATAGCCTGTACCAAGGAATCTTATGTTTTAGGGTACAAGTCGTTATCCTAAGTAAAGGCCCAATCGAGAAAAGACTGTCCCGGCACGAAAACCCCCCGTGATAGCAAGTAGCTCGGGTACGATTTTTACACATATATATAATATATGCACAATCACACAGTCATATATATATATACATCACTATTCACATTTCTCAATTAGGTGCACCCACGACCCATAATTATAATTATCCATTCTTAATACATCCTACTCGTTTATCCCGTATAACGGACTCGTTTCTTTTACTTTCATTTGTAGGTTATTCCATAGTTACTTCATATCTCTCAAAGTATTCTATCTACCTAAGTATAATTTCAGTAGATACTCTCACTTACTTTCTAGTCTAACTTCCTAACGAGTCCAAATTTTTTATTTAAACATTTGCATAATTACACATGTGTAAATCACTCCCCGTTAGCCATTAATTTCATCTTACATTAAATTCTCACTTATTGGGGTTTACTAAAACCCTACTTGTCCTGGTTATATCCCAAAATGTACTATTAATAACACTCAAGGGTTACTACACATTTTAATCGGAATAAACCATAATAAGAGGAATATGCAGTTTTCTAGAAGGGGTCGATCGATCGATATCGATCGAAGTTCTTGGGTCGATCGATCGATGTTCTTGGGTCGATCGATCGATCAAGCAGTTATGGAGAAAACTGCATTAACCCAATTACGGAAATCCATCTCCAACCTCAACCAAATCCCCATATATGATTCCCACACTCCCAACAAATGATACTAGAATCACTTTATACCCAAATAAACGATTTTCTATGTAAAATATGTGAGTTATCATCCAGTATAACAATTTAAAGGGGTAAAACCTACTTAGACTTCAAGAACCCTAATCTTTTCTTTAAATTTCAATTCCTTCAATTCTTTTCCAGATTTTCTACTTCTATATTCATGAATTTCCTGGTGTATCCTCTACTATGAATTTGATGTCTAGAATATGACTACTTCTTTAACGACATATGAATTCTAGTCTCCTAACTACACTTTCTTTCATGAAACAAGTTCTAAACAACCCTAGACTAAAATAATTGATACATTAACTAAAAATAAAGCAAGATAGATACTTTTCTAGAAATTTAGTATCTGATTTGTGGAAGAAAGTTGTGTGGTTGTGTTCTCCGTCGCGCGATCTACGATTTGGCGGTGGTGGCGGTGTAAACAGTGGAGTTTTTGGGTTTGAACTCCTTGGAAAGCTTTCCCACTTCTTCTCCAATGGTCGTTCTTTGGTTTTTATTTTGTTAACCCTAGATGACAACTCCTAGAAGCGGATATAACCTTGGGAAATTCGTGGGTTTAATTGCCAAAAAAATGAAATGTCCAAAACGCCCTCTCGGGATGTTAATTTGGCCTAAAAATGCCCCGAGACCAAAAGTAAACCCTCGGGTACATTATTTTGACTATATCGACCCTTCCAGACCCATTGACACACTCGAAATAACCATACGAGCAACTTATAATTTATTCACTTTTAATAATACTAATTTAATTCCGACACGACACAGGCGCGTCCCGATTAAATTTCCACAATTATCAAATTATATACTCGTGATAATTTTAATAAATTCGATTATACATATTACTTTATCCATTAAGTAATATTCAACAAAATCCTAATAGTTATTTACTCTTATGACGCTAGTAAATATTTTAAATAATTTATGGATTAATATTAAATTAATATCTCAAATTAAATTTAATAAATCCCCAAATTTAAAAGTCATAAAAATACGGGGTATTACAATAACACCACCAAATAATTCCCCACCACCCAATTTGGATGAAATGAAAAATGAGCTTTTAAATTCATAGTAGTGTCCAAAGATGGGGTAGATAGTTCTTAGATGTACGATGACTTTCGCACTCTGTACCCGAAGGAATATAATAATGAAGCCTACCCAATAGGATTTATTCCAATCATATTTAAAAAGTACACATGAAAGGGTGAAAACCCTAAGGAATACATGAAAAGATTCATTGAGAGCCTTGGAGCCTATTGTAATGACAAAAATTTGAGACTGAGTGAGTTTTCAAAATCCCTTATAGAAAAGGCCTACACATGGTAATCCCACTTGGCTCCAAGTAGCATGGCCTCCTGGGAGGAATTGCATGTTTTATTTGTACAAAAGTTCTTTTTGACTGAAGACGAGTTTACACTCACGCAACTAGCACGTGAGAAACAAAAGCTGGGAGAAAATGTTGACCCCTACATCAAGAGGTTTCACGATTGCTCTCTAGATATGAGAGAGGAAACGCGATAAAATAATATTTTCGAAGTCTTTACAGAGGGTTTGTTGCCCAAATATATTTTCCACTTAATCAACGAGACACGAGAAGGCACGTTCGCAACATTCCCAAAAGCAGGTAGGAATATTTCCCTAGTGGTAAAACCCCCATCGGCCTCGAAAATTTTATTGCTAATATCATTAGCTACCTCTGGAAGGGGAACACCCTTAGAGATAAATTATGCAGACGATGGAGGAAGGGGAAAAGGTGGTGGTGATCGATGAAGAAGAGCTAGAGGCAATAAGAGGAGATTTGAAGGCTAAGAGGATCCCCCCGAGCTTCCATCAACGGTAGAGAAATCTCTAAACTTATATGATCTCATGGTTCGAGATAAAGCGTGCAGGCTGGTCAACACCAGTACAGCGCAACTCTCTCGAGAAGATAGGGAGAATCCAAATTATTGTGCACTTCACAACAGAGTGAACCGCCCAATAAAGGTATGTTTTTCACTGAGGCGATTGATCGAACATCATGTGAAGAAAGGAGATATTGAAGTGCCCCAAGGTAATGTTAATGACAATCCTCTACCAGCTCACGGGGCCCACTTGGCAAGTTCTTTTAATGTAGAAGTTAAACAAAAATTGAGGGAGAAGTGTCTCCTCGAGAAAGACTTTGAGGATTCTCTATAGGAATGCACCTTCAATATGGATAACTGCAATTCAAGGATGAAACAGATGAACGAGAAGATGAAGATGACCCCAGCGAGAGTTTGAGCAGACAGATGGGAGCCTGTTCTCTAGAAGAAGTAAATGCAGTGATAGCCTACGAAGAGGATGCTTACAAAGGTGTGGAAGAAATTTATGAACTCGAAGATTAACAAATAGACCCTTGGGTTGAATGCGTAGCAGTTGCATGCTCACAGAAGTTTGGTTATTTTTTCAACCAGGTTGGGCTCCCCGTGAACTCACGATTAGAAGTCACGCAAGCTATCTTGGAGATTGCTAAGAAGAAAATGTATTCAAACCTGAAATGGAAAGGTCCCATGGCCAATCTTGTGAGGAAGTACCTATCCAAAGTTATGTTTTCATAAGTTTATAGATCGGTTAGGTATCCCCACAACAGGCCCCTTTATGTTACAGCCTCCGTGAATGATTGTGTTTTCTCCCATGTGCTATTGAATGGTAAGGCATCCGTTAATATAATGTCCATCAGATATTTTTATGCTAAATGCCTATCTGAAACAAGGATAGTACCGCACTCATTAGCAATTTCGGGGTACGACAATCAGTTGTTTAAATCCATGGGGTATGTTAGTGTGGGTATCACAATGGGGACTATCACTTCGTATATTAAATTCCAATTTATGGACATCGAGCCATCATATCAACTATTAGTAGGCAGGGTGTGGAAGCACAACCATGGGTTGGTGCCCTTTACTTACCATCAATGTGCCAAGGCAAACATAAAGGGTAAAGAGGTGGTGATTTGCGCATCTAAGAAGACTTTAACAAAAGAAGAAGCACACTTAATGAATGATGCCTTTTACACCGAGTTGTCCAAGGAGGCCATGGTGGTAACAAAGTATACTAGAAGAATATGGATTTCAAGCACTCGATAGAGAGTCCTCGCACCTGCTTAACCAGTGGTGACCTATGAAGAAGAACGTGATCAGGAGGCAGTGAGCCCCCCAGTTTGTCAAGGAAGTTACGTGATTGAATGACACCACGCATTGATTCGATTGAACACAAGGCCCAGAGCTAGAGCATTATCAACAGAAATTCCATGAGAGAGTTAGAAAAAAATTGTCGAAAGAGGTCTCATAGGGAAGAAAGTTCCCGATAGTGAAAAAGAGTAGTTTTTCCTAATGGCTAATTATTTACAAATCATGAAAGTGTGAGAGGGTAGCTGAATGTCTAGACGATGAGGCTGACCTGATTTATGAATTCTTCTTGGTAGACAACCAAGGACATTGCTTAGTAATTAAAACATCGATTCGTAAAAGAAGTAGAGGAGGAGCCTGAGTGCATGAAACACGGTCCCAGGCCGTAAATTCAAGAGTAAAAGAAAATAGACTTGGCAAAGGAGGGTGATGAACCTAACCCTATCTTTATCTTGAAGGACCTGGAAGAGGAATATAGAGAGGGTCTGATAAATTTTCTAGAGGAATTCAAAGACGTCTTCACGTGGAAGTATACCGAGATGCCTGGGGTTAATAAGGAGTTGAGCTGCCACAAGTTGAACATATTTCCATCGTCTATCCCACTGAAGTAAGCCACCCAAATTTACAAGGAAAAGATAGATTTAAAAATCAAAGAAGAAGTTTAAAGGCTATTCATAGTTGGTTTCATTGTCCCCAT
Organism: Sambucus nigra; assembly: GCA_949130495.1. Lineage (NCBI taxonomy): Eukaryota > Viridiplantae > Streptophyta > Magnoliopsida > Dipsacales > Adoxaceae > Sambucus > Sambucus nigra. The sequence continues at coordinate 447,460,907 of OX422212.1, read as the reverse complement.
CCATCATACGATCTGGAAGTCTAGTATTGTGCCCGTAGGAAAGAAAGACAAGAGCGAGATCCAAATCTGCGTAGATTTTAAGGACCTAAACTAGGCGTGCACGAAAGATGACTTCCCGTTGCATTCCATAAACATCCTTGTTAATGCAACTGTGGTGCACGATATGTACAACTTCATGGATGGTTATGTATGGTATAACTAGCTCAAGATGGACCTAGCTGAGGCTAAGAAGACTATTTTTTAAATGCCTTTAGGCAACTTCATGTACATAGTTATTCCTTTTGGTTTAAAAAATGTAGGAGCCACCTACCAAAAGACCATGATAGCTACCTTTCACGCCCTCTTTCATAAAATCATGAAATTTTATGCTGATGACCTGCTAATCAAGTCCAAAAGGGAGGCTTCTCACTTAGATCATTTGAGGAAGGTGTTCAATCGATGCAGAAAATACAAATTAAAAAATAAACCCTCTCAAATGTGCATTCGGGGTATTAAGTGGGAAGTTCCTTAGGTTTGTGGTGAACAGGAAAGTCGTCCAGATGGACTTGGTCAAGGAACAGGAAATTCTTGATATTCCAAGGAAAAAATGAATGAGGGAGTTCAAGAGCTTCTTGGGTAAAGTCTCCTACTTAAGGAGGTTTGTGCCAGGACTAGCCGAGGTTACTCACCCATTGATAGAGCTGCTGAGAAAAGGCTCCAAGTTTGCATGGGAATAGATGCACCAAGATGCCATGGATAAGCTAAAAATGCTCCTTACATCTCCTCAAATGATGATCCCTCCGAAGGTAGGTATCCCGTTACGTCTATATCTCACATCTACTGAATGATCTATTGGAGAATTATTAGGACAATAGATGGATGGTATAGAGAATACTATTTATTAATTGAGTAGGAATATACATGGGCCACAGGCCAAATACACTAGCACCGAGAGGCACTGTTTATCCCTTGTATTTCTAGCACAAAAACATAGGCATTACTTATTGTCATTCACAGTCCATAATGTAACTATATGTGATCCTATAAAGTTTTTTCTTGCTTGAACTATACTAATAGGAAGGGAATCTCGATGGATGTTAATCCTTGCAGAATATGATCTTAAATGCGTAGTTCCTCGAGTTATCAAGAGTCAAGCTTATGCAAACCACTTAGCCATCTTTCCTTCTAGGACGTTCGAGCAACCTTTGGAGGAGATTCTAGGCGATGATCTCCAAGTTAATTTTTTTAGCAGTCAGGTTAGATGAATGGATCTTGGAATTTGATGGATCTTTAGTCAAAATAAGGGTGGATCAAGCATCATTTTGAGAATAAAATGGGGAATAAATTTGATTGTCCTTCAACAATGTAGCTGACTACGAGGCACTGGTGCTGGGACTACTCGAATCCCTTCGAAGGGGCATTCAGGTGCTCACCATAAAGGGGGACTCCAACTTCATAGTTAAACAAGTGAAGAGTGACTTTTCTTTGAAGAAGAAGAGCTTAGTACCCGATTGAACGATCAGAAAACGGTTGCTTGGGCAATTCTAGGTGGTAAAGATCAAGAGACACCTATGAACGATGAATCGGCATGTTGGCGCTTATGACACCATTACCTAAATGATTACCTTTGATGGAGGGTCAAAAATAGTTCGAATTACCAAGAGGACAGTTCCTTCAACCATAATGGAGATTCTACCCACATATGATAACAATGATTGGAGGGGAGAAATAAGGAAACAACAGGAGACAAGTGAAGGCTCATTGAGTTTGGTTGACTTCGCGCGGTATTTTATAGGGCAACTTGTACTATAAAAAAAGGAGGTTGGTTATCCAGATGCTTAGACCTTGAGGAAGCTAAGAGAAAATTGATTGAAGTCCATGAAGACAGTTGTGAAATCATTAAGGTTCCCTTGTACAGATGGGCCCAACGAACAAGTTACTTCTGGCCTACGATGAGGCAAGACATCACGATGGTATAGAGGGACTATGGGAAATGTCGGTTGTTTTGCCAGGAAAAATGAAACTTCATCATTAACCTCAAGATTGGAGGCAATCGTACATGGACATACTGGTGGATGGAGTGATGTCAGTAGACAAGGATGGTGATACGAGGCTAAAGAGGAAAATACTGAGATATTATGTCGAAAAAGGGCAGTTGTACCAAAGAGGCTATCATGATAGGCCTTTGAGGTGTATCAGGGGGAAGAAGACAAGGAAGTGCTGAAGTAGGCCCACGATCCAAGACATATCAGGGAATTCGAACTTTATGATCAACTTGTGACCTTGGGGTATTACTGATCTATGATGGAAAAAGACTTGACGTAGTTTATTCCTAAATGCAAGGCTTGTCAGGTGCACGGGAATATAATTTATGCTCATTTGATGGACCTGTATTCTCTCCTTATGCCTTTCCCCTTCCACACATGGGCGTTTGATCTAGCATGGGAAATACACTAAATGTTTTATCAAGTGGGCATAAGTTATACCACTAAAGAGGGCCATAGCGAGAGTAGTTTCTTGTTTCATGAAGGAGTGCATCACTTGCCATTTTGTTATCATGAATGTATTCCTCTCAGATAATGACACTTATTTCATGAACAATGAAGTAAGTATTCTCATAAATAAATACACCATCACCCACCATAAGTCAGCTGTAGCGTACCCAAAGTGCAACGGGCAGGCGGAAGCTACCAACAAGACTTTGGTAAACATCTTATTCAAATAATTGAAGATTTCCTGAGAACATGGGATGACAAGATAAGTAAGATTCTATGGGCCTATCGAATAACAAAGAGAAAACTCAAAGGGTATACCCAATTTTACTTCGTTTTTTGTGAAGAAGTTGTTTTGCTAGTATAACTTGAGGTACCTTCTGCTCGATATAATTTACGAAGTGACATGCTTCCCCATAGTCGACATCTACAACTTAAAGCACTAGAGGAGCATAGAGATAACGCTGCAAGGCATTTCGAAATGTACGAAAAAAGTTTTCCAGATCCAATGATTAAATGGTGAAGCCAGGGAAGTTCAAGGAAGGAGACCTATGTAATACACCGTATTTTCATGGCTTTTAAATTTAAGGATTTATTAAATTTAATTGAGATAAATTAATTTAATTTTAATCCGAAATGTTGTTTTAAATATTTACTAGCATGACAAGAGTTAATAATTATTGGGAATATATTATTTGTTGCATATTACTGGATGAGTATAGTAATATATGAGATTTATTTTTATAATATTGTCACGTGTGAATAAAATGACAATTGTGGAAATTTAAGTCGGGACGCGCCTGTGTCGTGTCAGGACTAAATGTGGATTAATAAAAGTGAATATGTTATAAGTTATTCGTATGGTCGTTTTGAGTGCGGCAACGCGTCCGAAAGGGTCGAGATAGTCAGAAAAGTGTACCCGGGGGCTTAGTTTGGGTCTCATGGCGTTTTTAGGCCTAATTAGTACCCCGGGAGGGCATTTTAGTCATTTTTTATTTTTGGATAATTAAACCCACGAAAATTAAAGGGGTTATATCAGATGTTTAGGTTATCTCCTAGGGTTAAATAATTCAAAACACTAGAATGGCCATTGGAGAGGAGAGGAGAGAGCTCTCAAGGCATTCCAAGGCTCAAAACTCAACCGTTTGCACCGCCGCCACCGCCAACGCGTAGATCGCGAGACGGGGAACACAACCACACCAAATTCAACACCAAACTAGATTTCTAAAAATCCCAGGAAAGTGTTTATCTTGCTTATTTCGTTGATGCATCTTTCATATTGGTTTAGGAATGATTAGGATTAAGAGTTTGATTAAGAAAAGAGTTCTAATCAGATACAAACACTAAAAGTTTTATTCCGGACAATCGGACCGTTGGAATTGGATGAAATTTTAGAGAGAATTATCTGAAGACGAGAGGAAGCTACAAAAAAAAATTTAGCTCGATCGGACCGTTCAATATTTTTTAATATTTTTTTTGATATTCTGGAAACCCTTTGTCATGTAAAGGATTAAGAGTTTGATTAAGAAAAGAGTTCTAATCAGATACAAACACTAAAAATTTTATTTCGGACGATCGGACCGATGGAATTGGATGAAATTTTAGAGAGAATTATCTTTAGACGAGAGGAAGCTACAGAAAAAAAATTCAGCTCGATTGGACCGTTCAATATTTTTTAATATTTTTTCTGCTAGACAGTTTTATGTTTTGAGGACTCTTAGAGAAAAAAAAAATTCAATTAAGTATATATTAAAGGGGAGACACGTAAGAGAGAGTTACGTTGGAACATAAATGGATATCTACTGAATTGTACATTTGAAAGAATAGAGTCTATGAGGGTAACGTAGTAAGTTGGAAAAACCCTTCGAATTAAAGTTAGAAACGAACCATTATACTTGATAAATAATAATGGGAAAATAAGGATAAATGTTGTAATAATGGGTAAGGAGAGGAACCTATATTAATATGATAAAAGTGGTATATTTATATGATTGTGTATGCATATATTATATACATGTGAAAATCATGCCCACGCTTGGGACAGTCTTATCTTGATGGGACCTTTATGGGGGATATTGACTTGTACCTTAGAAGATAGATATCCTTGGTAGAGGCTATCGGAATGATAGTTCAGATGGTCCTAAGAGACGCATTCATGTCCCATCCTCTTAGAGACTTGGAATCTATGCTTCGCCTCACTTTGTTTGTGTATAGATATCCTTGGTACAGGTTATCGCAGTGATAGTTCAGACGGTCCTAAGAGGCGCGGACATATGCCATCCTCTTAGAGACTTGGAATCTATGCTTTGCCTCAATATTGTTTGAGTATGTGTTAATACAATTCGAGAGTGATTCCGAATGTATTCCCCTTAATACGAGTGATACGGGGTTTTGGATAGTAGAGTATGCCCGCACCATAGTTTTTATTTGGGGTGTTGTTATGATATATATATTTTACGAGTAGATAATATATATATATGAAATTCTGAAATCTGGAACTGCCTACTGTGATTTGATAAGTAGGACATGGTTGATGACTCAAATTGTAAATACTTGTTTTGTGAAAGTATAATATGACACTGGAAAACTTTATTGATTAATAAAGTTAAAAATGAGAACTTTGGTTACTAATTGAAATATTCTTGTCAAATAATTGAGTCGTTAAATTTTGAATCCTGCGAATAACCTAATATAAGTTAAACCATTGGGAAAGGATAGTGTGGTATATGACGAGATAGACTATTGGGAAGGTTAGTGCGATAGGTGTGCACATTAGAAGAGAGGTGAGAATTTCTCAAGAGAGTGTCGCACTAATATGTTGTTGCATTGGCCTGTATCAATTTAAATACTTGCTAAACGAATTTTAAATCAAACACACTATCGGGCTCTGACCCGTTTCTTTTTCTCTCTCTCTTGTATATATATGTATGTACTACAGGTGCCCAACCACAGGGGCGTCTTGCTTAGGATCCCTTGAAAGGAACGTGCGGCAGCTTAGGTGGGAGTTGCAGGCCACTTGCATAGACGACTTCGTTTACTTGATTCCACATCTATCATTCTCATTTATTGGGCATGTGTCGCCCTTTCCACTATTTGTCTGTTTTATTGGGACATTTGTATTTCAGTTATTTCTAGTAGTGTTACTATGGGATTTATTTCAGTATGGATGTTTTACTTTAAGTTTTAAATGTTGGGACTTTGTATGTTGAATGATTTTAATTAATTGGATTATGTCCCCGGACTATTGTGATGTGATTCTTACTTATTGAAATGTTGTTAATAAATAACTATTTTTTTATAAAATCTTGAAAGAAACGTTAAAAATGGTTTTGACACTTAGCTTAATTAATTAGGGTGTTAATTTGGAAAATTTATTTTCACGAAAGTGATGCTAAGAATGAACCAACTGTTCACCTTGATTTTAATTTAATAAAGGAGTGATCGCCCGGTATTTAATTAGGCGGGGTGTCACAACCTAGTCTTGAAAGCTTGCACGATGCATATTAGGGGACTGTCATTGATCAAGTTTGAAGCCAATTGGGAAGTTCCCTACAAAGTTCAAGAAGCTCATGATTTTGGTTCCTATGAGATATCTAAAGTGGAGGATGATGTCACTTTCAAACTGAACAACATGTGGATCAAAACTTACTATGTTTGAATGTATTTAATTTACACTCAACACTTTCATTTATTTAATTATGTTCTGTTAGTACTTGTTGATGTAAAAAACTAGATTTAATCTAATTATTTAATCACAGATAAAAATGAATATATAAATATATAACAAAACATTTTTAAAGTGGTTCAGCCTTTTAAGAATGGCCTACGTCCACTGTATTTGTTATTGCTGACTGTTTGCAGAATTCTCGAGAATGGGTTTACCAAGAAATTCTGAGTCCCCCACTAATGAGGAGGTTACAATGTATTTATATCCTTGAGGATGTACAAAAGAAAGGACAATGCGCTGTTATCTAGTGGGCATATACATCTGTACAACAATAAAGGGCATTTAATGCGTAGTCATCTCTCTTGATTCTCTTGATTTTGGTGCGCTGTACGCTAAGTAGCTCGGACTTCTTAAGTTACTTGCACCTCTTAAGCTGCTCGGGCTCCTCAGTTGCTCGATCTTTCTAAGTTACTCAGACCGCCTAAGTAGCTTGACACGCTTAAGCTGCTCGGGGCCCCTGAGCTCCTCGTGGCTTCTTAGTTTCTCGGTGGTCTTGATATGCTCGTATGGAGTATTCGTATTTACCATGTAAATTAACACGTGTCTTCATGTGATTCGTCCATGTCAGCAGACTAAATTTTATATCAACAGAAGCCCCCAATGTTCCGTAGTTTGATGTTGAATAAAGGTATGGAACATTCTGCTGCTTAGATTTTCGATTTGTATGGTTTTTAGGAAAGCATTCGTTGTATGTAACTCCTTTTTAAATACACAGTATCAGACCTCATAAATATTTTTAATTTCCATAACCACTTCGTTTTTTATGCCTGTTTTCTTCTCTTTAGCCGCCGGATATGCAAGCGTTCGTCTTAGTAATAATTTCTTTTTCTATTCCCAAGGTAAGGTATTTAAACGCTGCAGAAAATCCTACCGTCTTTTACTTTTTCAAATCTGTATCTTTGAATTTCTTCATTTCTTCTTGTGCGTTCGTTCGTTGTCAACTGATTCACTCTTTTTCTATAAGATCTTCTTCCTTCTTTTTTATTTACTTTGTTCATCATGGTTTACCTTGTTCAATCGCTTGAAAAATTTTGTTCTGAATTTTCAATTCCTTCATGGGTCATATTGGAAGAACATTTCGAACCTTTTGACTATTTTTCTTTGGCTAAGGGACATTGGTTCCCCAGTCTCTTTGTGGCCGAATGTGTCTTCTCTTTTCCTCTCAATCCTTTATGTTTGGAATTCTGTCAGTATTTTAACGTTGTTTCTCCAAAAATAGCGCCAAATACTTGGAGAATAATCAATGGAGTTCATAGGTTAAATCAACTTCATGGAACCCGTTTAGGGATTCTAGAGATAATGTACTATTACAGATGGGTCGTTAGTGATAGTACTTTTTACTTAAAAACTAGGTTTTTGAATAGGGCATTAGCTATCAATCTTCCTGATGCCAACAGGGATTATTTTGAACATGGAGTTGTAATGAAAAGTTGGCAACATCCTCCATTAAATGGAGATGATGTATACCAAGGTCCTAGATGTCCTCCTTATGGTAATGGTATAGGTTGTTTATATTTTTATTCTAATTTTGAAATTATGTTTTCTTCATGTTTGATAAAATGCTTCACTGATGTTTGATTTTTAATTATTTGCAGTCGGCAGCAAAAGAAAGTCTCCAAAAGAAACTGATGTTAATTTAAGGCACTTGAAACTTATCTGGAGTTTACACTAATCCGTTGCTGACGAACATATTAGATCAGCTTCCTATTTATTGAAGTACAAGAGCTATACTTCATACTTTACTGCTCGTCCAGTGGTGGTTGACATCGATCAAGTATCATCCATTGATACTAGCGTAGAAGTCTCTTCTTCAGAGTCAAATATTCTAATTAGTAACATAATGAAGAGAAGGGGAGATCCTGCTTTCTTTGACAAATCAGACTCTGCCAATGTGGAGGCGAAGAAAAATAAGCAGGATGTTCCAGTGGAAGGAACGAGAAACATTAATGCACCCCCTCCAGTTACTGCCAAGAAAGTTACTGAGAAGCCCCTAATGGCTCCGAGCAAGGCTGTGGTTATTTCTCCTCCTAATGAGGTTATTGTAATATCACCAACCAAGACTTCTTCTTTGGCTGAAGATATTCCTTCTCCTCCAAAGAAATCGAAGAAAAGTTCGTCTGAGAGACCTGCTGGACCTGTCTTTCAGGCTTTAAATGCTGAAAGTGGTATTCCCACTTTTGTTCCTTCGACTTCTACCATGGGATCTGTGAAGTCTTGGATTATCCCAGAAATCCAAGGTATTGAAGACACTCTTTCTCGGGACAAGGTCACTACCTTGGCAGCCCAACATATTGCCTCAGTAAGTATTACTAGTCTATGTTTTCATTTTTCATTGACATGTCCCTGTATTGACTCAAAATTATTTCATTCTTCAGCTGGTAACCAGTTTGAACAGTATTCTAAAGAAGGATGAGGCTATTAAAGCTTAGAAATCCTCAGGAGGTGTAGAGGAAGCTTTTGTAGGTCTGACTCAATCCTTAAAGGACTCTCGTCAGAAAAATAAAGAAGATAAAGTGGCTTGGGAGAAGCAACTCAAGTCCATCGAGCAAGAGAGAGACCGAGCTGTGGAAGCCTCTACGGGATTAGAGAAAAAGATGAAAGTGTTTGAGAAGAATAATAAAGAGCTTGAGGAGAAGCTCAAGAATGCTGGAGAGCTTGAGAACAAGCTAAAAATTGCTGAAGAGGAAGTTGGTAGACTTCATGAGGTTGATCGCCAGAAGGAGGAGGTGGAAGGGAAGTTAAAAGCTGTCGAGGAGCTCCTTAGGGAAAGGACCTCCTCGAAGAAAGAAAAGAGGAAAAAGGATGTCAAGAAATCATTCAGCTGGGATAAAGGATGGAATAAGGGTCTGGCTTCCATGACCTCGCAAATGGATTATGCTAGCGTCAAGTACTTTAGGGATGTATGGGTTGCTACTCTGTAAGAGTTAAAGATCGCTGAGAATTTTGAACTGTTCCAGCCACATGTTCATGGTCCTCCTCCCTCTCCTGGAGAAGAAGAATAGGACGAAGCTGCCTCAGAGGAATCCTCCTTGATGATTGGAGATCAGGATCCTCTTGTTCTAATTGTTTAAACTTTCTAAGAGAAACTTCAGCCCATCAGTACTTCAGTCGAGCAACCACCACTATCTTTCGAACAACCAACCTCCTCGTTCCATCTCTCCGAGGAAGGTGTAAAACACAAAGAGAAGGTGTAAAGTTGCTCGAGTTTTAATTTTGTTATTTCTTTTGAATGTAACCTGGAGCTTTGTATTTACTTTTTTTATGAATAAAAATTTGAGCTTTTTTGTTGTTCATGTTGACTTTCTTCTTCCTTCTTTGTCTTTATCATTATTGATCTTGTTTATGGCTTCTCTTTGCTAGTTTATGGCCAGGATGGAACTATTATCAACTCATGACACATAATTGATGAAAAAATGTAATGAATACTTCAAAGTAGGTCATGCAGATCTGAATGAAGCTCAAATCATCGACATCCTTGGTCTAGATACTTCTGAACGAGCAATCGAGGCCTACCAATATCTGAAGTGTTTGCTCGACCGTGCAGTTGCCAATAATGTGGAATATTACGAGATGATTGAATATCTTCAGGGTATTATCGAGGAACTCCAACAACAATATAAGGAGTCTTCTACTCTTTTGCATCAGGGGTATGAGAAAAAATATCAGCAACTAAAAGCTGACAAAGGATATGATAAAATCATCGCTGCTTACGAGAAGAAAGAGAGCATTCTAAAGCTCGAGGTTGAGGAGCATAGGAAAATCGCTAAATTATTGGAGGAGGAAAAAAATGTTTTGCAAGAGGAGATATCCCGACTAAAATCTGCAGCATCTTCCTCGGGAGCTTTGGTCCCTGTCAATGACAAAGGTTTCTCTTTTTTGGAAGTAGAGAACGCCAACTTGCGAGATGAATTGGAAACTTTGAAAAGAGTTGGACCTTCTACCTCTACTCGCGTATGAGAAAGATCTTCTTCTAGGGTATGAGCAAGGGCTGGTCGGATCTCTATTGAAGATGCAAGAACTCAAGCAACTTTGGAAAATCAGGCGGTTCAGTTGATGGCGAAGAATCAGGCTTTGTCAGAGATGTCCAAGAAGATTCTGAACCTCAACGAGAAACTTTCCACATACAACTCTGCCTTGGAGAATAAATAACTTCTAGTGAAGAACCTCCATGAGCAACTGTAGAGGTTAACTTACTAGTTTCACAAACATCCCAGGGAGTTTTGGATGGCTGGATACAATGAAGCTCTTTATCATCTCGATGATCGGATCCAGCAGTCAAATAACGAGGGTTATAAGCAAGGATGGCTGAATGCATTGGGGGTGTTACAGTTGGAGCAGGGCAACTATCTTTGGGATTATTATGACCCTGGATTGCTCGAGTTTCTCGTGCCACCTTTTAAATTTGATATAAGCTGGATTCCTGCTCAGGCAATTCCCCAGTGCTTAATTTCCAAGTATGTCGGCGACTACAGTCTTCATTCTAATTTCAGGATATCTCACCCGGAGCACTTGCTTGATCGGCCATCTGTGATGAATGTCAGGATGCTTCGAGATCTGAACTTCATAAATTCCCCTTACGCCTTAGATGATCCTCCTGCAGGAGTAGAACCTGTTTCAAAGGCTGAGGGAAAGAAACCCATAGAGTAGGATTTTTAAATAATAACTTGTACTTTTCACAGCATATGTAATCCTTCTCAATTTGAATGAAAAGTTTTAGTCTTTCGCTATTATATTTTCTTCTGAGCATTTTATAGAATGTCTTTGTTTGTGAATACATGTATATATACCATTCTGTTTAACCAACCGGAGTTGGTGGATTTTATATTATCGACCAACTGTAGTTGGTGGGTTTTCAGTTACGGACCAACCGTAGTTGGTGGATTTTCATTTACTGACCAACCGTAGTTGGTGGATTTTTATTTACCGACCAACCTTAATTGGTGGATTTTTATTTACCGACCAACTGCAGTTGGTGGATTTTTATTTACCGACCAACCGTCGTTGGTGGATTTTGATGCGTAGTGTGTAGCACTGATACTCCGAAAAATTTCATCAAAAAGAGAGAATTGGGTAAAAATTTCAACACTTTATTTATACTGAATAAAACTGCATTTCCATAGGAATCCCAACTATTGATAATACTTGCGTAGATGCTCTGCATTCCATGCATTCTTAAATTCTTCTCCCTCCAAGGTTTCAATTCTGTATGTCCCTAGTTAAACAACTTCTGTTACTCTGTAGGGTCCATGCCAGTTAGCTTCTAGTTTGTTGTGCTTGTGAATTACTTTCTTCAGCACATAGTCTCCTTCCTTAAAATCACACTTCTTTACCCTCTTGTTGTAAAACAGAGTTGTTCGCTGTTGGTATGCAGCATTCCTGATTGTTGCGTCTTCTCTAACTTCTTCGAGCATATCTAGGTCTAATCGCCTCATTAAATCACTAATAGGAGAACTGAAATTCAGCACTCTGTGTGTGGGTAGGCCCAACTCAGTAGGTATAACTGCTTCACTTCCAAATGCCAGCATGTATGGAGATTCTCCTGTCGCTGTTCGTGGCGTAGTACGATAAGCCCACAGCACAGATTTTCCTTTGCATCGTCCAGTTATTTTTTCAAACCATTCAGCAACGTTCTGTTCATCACCTCAGTTTGTCCATTGCTCTGGGGATAGCCTGGTGCAGAATGGGTTTTCAATATGTTTGACTGATGACAATATGCGACAAACTCCTCGTTGTCAAACTGGGTTCCATGATCTGTGATGAATTCATGGGGAAGACCATATCTACAAATGATATTCTTCCAAATAAACTAGTACACCTTGTCATATGTCATATCAATAAGAGGCTTAGCCTCTACTCATTTAGTAAAATAATCCACAGCGACCACAAGGTATTTAAATCTTCCCCTGGTTGTTGGAAGTGGCCCAACCAAGTCTATTCCCCACATGGAAAATGGCCAAGTGGAAGTAATGGCCATTAACAATGCTTGGGGAGTTCTTCGGATAGAAGAGAAATGTTGACATTTGTCACATTTCTTGGCATAAGCTATAGAATCATCTCTCATCGTTGGCCAGTAATACCCTTGGGTTGTCATTCTTTGCAAGAGTGTCCGTCCTGCTACATGGGCTCCACAAGACCCTTCATGGACCTCTTCAATCAAATTTCTCACCTCGGAGGGGTGGACACATCTTTGCAAACCTGCTACAATTCCTCGTCTATATAAAATGCCATTAGTCAATACATAACGAGCAACTTTAAACTTTAGTTTCTTGGCTGCGAGTTTTTCAATTGGTAAAGCCCCCTCTTCAATATAGGCCCTGAATGGATCCATCCAAGATGGTCCTAAATCAAGGGCAATGAAGTTCATCGCTAAATCTTTGTCAATGCTCCGATTAGCCAAGATTTCTATTGGGATTATTCTTCGCAGCTTAGTGCGTGTAGTTGATGCAAATCGGGCTAGGGCGTCTGCTCTTGCATTCTCCAATCTTGGTGTTCTGATCAGCTGAACAACAACAAAACTCGATACCAACTCCATTGCTTTTGCATGGTACTTAATCATTAACTCTCCCTTTATCGCGTATACCCCAAGCATTTGATTTACGATCAACTGTAAGCCACTAAATACAATGACCTGCTCTGCCCCCATGGTTTTTGCTTAACTAAGACCTGCAATCATAGCTTCATATTCAGCCTTATTATTAGAAGCCTTAAATTGAAAGCACAGAGCATACTCCACATCGATCTGATCTGGGCTGTTTAAAACAATCCTGCCCCACAGCCTGTAGTGCAAGATGATCCATCTACATATAGATTCCATATAGGTACTTCATCCTCAAATTTTTGATCGGATAAAGATCCTCGTTGGAATATTTATTGCTTCTCAATATCCCCTTCTAGCACTTTTTGCTGCTCGTTGACCATCTTCTCTTGCTCGTCAGCCGACTTAAGTTGGTCGGGTTTTAAATTTGATGATTCTGTAACATCCATAGGTTGGTCGGTATTCAACTTTTCCTCTTCGGAGGTGTCAGGATAGGTGAACTCTGTAATAAAATCTACCACCGCCTGCCCTTTAAGCGACGATCTGGGTTCATAAACTATGTCATATTCACCAAGTTCTACTGCCCAGTACATTAATCTCCCTGATTTTTTAGGTTTATGAAGAGCTTGCCTCAATGGCATATCGGTATACACGACTATGGTATGAGCTTGGAAGTACAGCCTCATTCTTCTACTCGCTTCGATCAACGCTAGTGCCAACTTTTCCAGTCTTGGATATTTGATCTCTGCTCCTCAAAAGGCCTTTCTAGTGTAATAAATTGGTTTTTGCACTCCATCCTCCATTCTTATCAATGCCGAGCTAACTGTATTCTCCAAAACTTCCAAATACAAGTACAATCTTTCTCCCATCACTGATCTGGACAACATTGGAGGTGTTCCCAGGTACTTCTTCAACTCTTGAAAGGCCTTCTCGTATTCATAATTCAATTCAAACATTTTTTGGAGTGTTTTGAAGAATGGGAGACATCTATCAGTTGCTCGTGATACAAATATATTAAGTGTTGTAACTCTCCATGTGAGACTTTGTACTTCCTTCTTCGTGGTTGGAGATCGTATCACTAATAGGGCCTTGATCTTTTCAGGGTTTGCTTCAATACCTCATTGATTGACAATATACCCGAGAAACATGCCTTCTGGTACTCCGAATATGCATTTAGTAGGGTTTAACTTGATTTGATATTTATCTAATTGATAAAAGGTCTGGCCTAGGTCAATTAGATGATCAGTAGCTTTCTTGCTCTTCGTCAGCATATCATCGACATAAACCTCCATGTTGTGATTGATTTGCTCTGCAAACACCTTGTTCATCAATCGCTGATATGTTGCACCTGCATTTTTCAAACCAAAAGGCATAACATTATAACAATAAGTTCCCCTTAGGGTAATAAAAGAGGTACTCTTCCTATTTTCAGGCTTCATTTTAATCTGGTTATAACCAGAATAAGCATCCATGAAACTTAATAATTCGTGCCCCGAGGTAGCATCCACTAGTTGATCAATTCGGGGCAAAGGAAAATGATCCTTTAGGCATGCCTTATTGAGGTTGGTGAAGTCTACACACATCCTCTGCTTGTTTTTCTTCTTCTTCACCATCACCACATTTGCTAACCAGTTTGGATATTTGACATCTTCAATAAAGCAGGATTTCTGAAGCTTCTCGACCTCTTCTTGTATAACTTGGTTCTTTTTATCGTCGCTACTTCACTGGCTTGATTTCCTTGTTCACATTGAGCTCGTGACATAAGAACTTTGGGTCTATCCCTGGCATATCTTCGTGACTCCATGCAAAAGTCTATTTTCTGCTTCTTAGAAATGCTATCAGCTCTAGCTTTACTGACACATCTAGTGACGTACCGATTTGAGTTGTTCGTTCTGGATGTTCTTCATCCAGAATGATATTTTCAGTAGCCTCCATGACCTGACCCTTAACGAGCTGAGACTCGTCTCTAGGATCTAGTGTTTCAATCTCTGCACCTTCATCCACTTGAAAGGTAGTAGTCTTTCTCCTAGATTCCTCCAGTTCTTCCTGCTCGGCAGACGAATAGTAGCATTCTCGAGCTACTTTTTGGTCACCTTTCACCACTCCCACTCCAAAATTGGTTGGGAATTTCAAATATTGATGGATAGTAGATGGTACTACTTCGAATTTCTTTAGTCATACCCTTCCCATGATGATGTTGTAAGATGATTGGACATTTTTATCCATTACGAAGAAGCAGACTCTTTCTTTTCGATAAGCAGGCCATGTACCAATAAGCATATCCAACTTGATTGTCCAAAGTGGAAAAACATTTTTGCCAGTGAAACCAAGGAGGGGCCTATGATATGGTTCCAACTGTGAGAGCTTCAAATTCAAACTGTCAAAGCATGGATAGAACATGATATCTGTCGAGCTACCATTATCCACTAGTACTCGTGAAATCACCACTTCCTTCATTCTCATCTTGATCACCAACGGGTCATCATGGGGATATAGTACTCCTGCTAGGTCGTTCTTAGAAAAACTAATGACCAGTTTGTCCTTATTCACCTTCCTCGGGTGATCATCTTCAACCAGATTTATTCGTTGAATGTACGAGCAAGCTTGAGCCTCATTGAGGTAAGCTTTTCTCTCGGCAATCATATCTTCACCTCCTGCATCTCCACCTGTAATAACATTACATTCAAATGATCCAAAATGGATTGAAAATACCTCACGTTCTGGTTGTTTTGGTCTTTTGGGGAGATCGGGGTCATCTTGGTCATTATCCGGGTCTTCTTCATGACTTCTTTTCTTATCTTCTTTTGGTCGACGAGGAGATCTAGACCTCTGCCTTGCTCGGTCATTTCTCTTTCCACCATTTTGGCGATCCAGATACTTGTTAAATTTTCCTCGCCTGATGAGCTGCTCAATTTCATTTTGGAGAGTTATTCAGTTTTTGGTTGTATGACCATGATCCTTATGGAACTCGCAATTTTTGGATTTATTCCTCTTGTCACGATCTGTCTTCATTTTTTCAGGCTAGTTTAGCTCCTCGTTGTTCTTGATTTCTTCCAGAACATGGTTTATGTATAATTTCAAAGGAGTATAGTTTCCAAATTTCTTCAACTGTTCTAATGCTTTCTTTGTTTTTGACTGCCTGTTACCACCATTGTTCTTCTGCTCCTTCTTCTCAGCCTTATCACCCTCAACCTTGGTCTCTTTAGTGTCCATATTCTTCTTCGCAACCATAGATTCCTCGGAGTTCATAGTTTTGGTTGCCTTTGTCATTAGCTCTGCAATGGTTGTAGGCGGATCTTTGGCTAGAGTGTAGTATAATTTATTTGGCAACAGTCAACTCATCAGAGCAGTGATTGCTGTCTTTTCTTCGTAATCAATAACTTCGAGCTTCTCATTATTGAAACGAGTTATATAATCCCTGGTGCTCTCACCTACCTTTTGTCTAACACTTAACAAGTGTGTTACTCATTTAACTGGTTTTGCTCTAAAACAAAAGTTCCCCATAAAGAGCTCGGCCAGTTGAAAGAAAGTTTCAATCTTCCCATGAGGAAGATTGTTATACCATATTTGAGCAGGTCCAGTGAGAGTTCCTGAAAATGCCCTACCTCGCATCTCGTCCGGAACAGCATAGATATCGGCAGCTGCGTGGTATTATTTTATATTAAGGACAAGGTCAGTTTTTCCATCATATTTAGGCGTCACCACGGGAGCTTTAAATTTTGATGGTGTGGGAAAATCCACAATCGCCTGTACAAAGGGGGTCCCTTGAACAAAAGTTCTTTGTAAAGGATTCTTGGCCTTAGCCATTTCTCCTAACCTGTCTTCCAACCTCTGAATAGAACCTTTTCATGCGTCATTTCCTTCTTTGATCCTATTGGTTCGAGAAACAGACCGTGTTGAATTAACTTCTTGGGATCTTTCACGACGAGCAGTTGGTCGTGATTGGGCAGAGCCTTCCTTTAAATCACAGGGTCATTGAGAGTTCCTCGACACAATCCTAAGGGGAATTTTATTCCTCCTAGGACCTAAATGATCAAAAGGATAGATTCTACTTAATCTTTCAAGAGCACTTGTCCTTTCTAGAGATAACGTGATGTTTTATTGAGTGACTGTAGCTCATACCGAGGAAGTCCGTCCAGGTAGATAAGAATGATCATCAGATCTCTCAGATATGAATCGGTGCGTCTAGACTGAGAATCCTCTGGGAATAATGTTTGCCTAATTCGCGAAGAAGGTAATCGAGTATTTCTTTGAATGCTTCGTTGTCCCAACTGGGCTGGCGTTCCACCGTGGATAGTTTGCATGAGTTGTCGCATGGTTTCTTGCATGGTCGTCTGGCCCTGAGCCAAATTAGCCATTATGCCAGCCAATTCTTGGACATTTGGAGGAGTAGATGGATTTGGAGAGATTACAGTGTTTCGATTGTTGGATTCAAGATCATCAACCATTGGTGATGAGTTATTTTGGTGAAAAACGATAATTACAGTTGTTTTCCCACAGACGGTGTCAATCTGTTGATGTAAAAAAACTAGATTTAATCTAATTATTTAATCACAGATAAAAATGAATATATAAATATAAGACAAAAGATTTTTAAAGTGGTTCAGCCTTGTAAGAATGGCCTACGTCCACTGTATTTGTTATTGCTGACTGTTTGCAGAATTCTAGATAATGGGTTTACTAAGAAATTGCGAGTCCCCCGCTAATGAGGAGGTTACAATGTATTTATAGCCTTGAGGATGTACAAAAGAAAGGACAATGCGCTTTTATCTAGTGGGCATATACATCTGTACGATAATAAAGTGCATTTAATGTGTAGTCATCTCTCTTGATTCTCTTGATTTTGGTGCGCTGTACGCTAAGTAGCTCGGACCGCTTAAGTTGCTCGCACCGCTTAAGCTGATTAGGCTCCTCAGTTGCTCGATCTTTCTAAGCTGCTCAAACCGCCTAAGTAGCTTGACACTCTTAAGCTGCTCGGGGCCCCTGAGTTCCTCGTGGCTTCTTAGTTTCTCGGTGGTCTTGATTTGCTCGTATGGAGTATTCGTATTTACCATGTAAATTGACACGTGTCTTCATGTGATTGGTCCATCTCAGTAGACTAAATTTTATATCAACAATACTTGTTTGGGATAATGTTCCCTGCAACACTAGGTTATCTATTTAACATAGTATAACGTCATCTTTATTTTAAAAGCTTTGGTCCATTTTCCTTCTTTTTTATACATAATGTAAACTGCATGGATGTACTAGATCATTCGACATTTAGGCAAGACAAAAAAGGAAGAGAACCAAATGCAAATTAGTTCATTCAAATAAAGAAATAAATATCGTGTTACATGCTACAAAAGTCCAAAGGTAGTAAAAACACAAAAAAGGGGGGAACTTAAATAAAAAATTGCTAATAACAGGGGCATCCATTATGAATTGCAAGTTACCCTAAACAAGAAGACGATGGTGATGCTGAGGAATTACCTGCTAAAGGTTATTCTGGTCAAAAACTATATCAGCCAAGTCTTTCTGATGGTGCTCATTTCTCTGATGAACATCATCTATTTTTGCTCAGACCTAAGTAATATAGCTTCTACTTAGGCAATACCATTGAAAGCATCCTCAACCTTTTTCTCAGACATAACCAGTTCAACTTCCAAACATACTATCTCCTTCGAGATAGCGACCTATAAAAGATGAGAGATTTGCAGTCGCGCATAAAGAGTAGGTAAGTTAGCTTTCTTAAAGTCACACAGAAGCTTCACCAACTAAGACAATGAAAACCCATCGCTAATAAGAAGATTGACTTTCCCCAATAAAACATTGATCGTGTCAGAACTTAAAGACTCCATGGGAGTGCTGAGGATTTCGTCTAAAATAGTGGCTAAGCTGAGCCATCTACATGCCATAAGCACTAGAATGGGCTGAATGTTGTAAGGGGAAAAGGTTAAAGGAAAATGGTCTAAATCTTCTCAATCAATGCGTGAGGATTATTAATCAGAATATGAGGGAAATATAGCAAAGTTGCCTCACAACGGCTTTGATAGAAGCCTCATAAGGATGCACACTGAAAACACTATCGCTAGTAGAAGGGCGTCGAGTGTGAGACACACTGTCATTTTCTTGAAGTCTAGAAGCAACTATTTTAGGCACCTCACTAACGATTGGATCCACTGCCTGAACCTACAAACGAGGGTCCTGGCCCATTACCACCAACCCATCCACTGTCCTTGATTGTGCAATCTCATGTGCAACACCTTTAACTTCGGGATCACGCCCAGCTGACTACTCAACTTCAACCTTAAAAGTAAGAAATTATTGGGTCAGATAAATATCCAAATTTTCTTACAATCAAAATTAAAGTCCTACATTACTAGGCCCGTCTGACCCTCGGTTATGGGAGATTTCAAGTCCAACATTACTTTGCCCACCTGGCCCTCGGTTATGGGATATTTAAATTTCAACATTACTTAGCCCGCCTGACCCTCGATTATGGGTGATTAAAATCAAAAATTACTTAGCCCTCTTAACCCTTGGTTATGGGATATTTAAAGTCCTACATTACTAGGCCCGCTTGACCCTCGGTAATGGGAGATTTAAAGTTCTACATTACTAGGCGCGCCTCACCCTCGCTCATGGGCAATTCAAAGTAATTTTTACTAATAAATTCTAATAATATTTAAATGAATGATCTACATAAAAGAAGAGGTGACACCATACCTCTAGCTGTAAAACATCGACGAATTTCCTGGTGGCCATTTGTAATAAATCTTCCTCCTCATGAAAACCTCCTGGAGCTACTATAGAATGATGATCTGAGGGATCAAGAGTAGTACCTCCAACTTCAGTAACTTCTTCTTGCCCAACTCTTTCCTGACTGGTAGCAACAATCCCTACTCCCTCAGGATTAAGGATTGAAGGCCCAAAAAGAGTAGTCAAGAACTGGTCATTCGAGGGAGGAGGGTCCAGTAGGGAAATTTTCTCGAGGAGTGAAACCTATAAAGAACAATAGAGAAAAAGATGATAACAATAAGAATATGTCATAACGAGTTAATAAAGAAAAGGAAAAGATTTTACCACAATAGATAGTACAAAAATTGTGTGGGACATTCCAACACTGGAATTAACAACACCTTTATTAGGAACACCCACTTCAAGACCATCCTGGTTATGCAAGAAGGCAGAGTCAGGCGAATAGCAACTACTGGACTAAATAGAACAAATATCTTTATCTTCCCCCAAGGGGAAATCTGTAGTTACCTGTGAATTTATAGGGCTAACTACCTCCTTTGGCTGATCTTCCTTCGAGATAGGGAAAACTCCAGTTGTCTCCACTAATGGACCCTCATTAACACTACTAACTTCAGAATCCTCATAAAGTAATCTTGGACATCATTCTGAAGAAAAGTAACATGGGTCAATATTATAAGGAAAAAGAGGAAAAGTTAGAAGTAAAAAGGGAAAACAGCATACAAACCTCTTCCTCAACAACATCTTCTAAAACTTCATATTCGCGAGGAGGAAAACCCATCTTGGAGGAAGAAACCACCATTTGCAACCTATGAATTTGAATAAGGGGAGAGTATTCTTCCTCCTACTCATATTTCTCTTCCTACACTTCCTTCTATTCTTCCTCTTCCTCCTCCTCTTGATCATCATCATCTTCCACCTCTCCATCAACAACTACCTCCTCTTCAAAGTGTTCCTCATCACTTATCTCACCTACCTCCTCCAAAATAATTTTAATAGGACTAGTAAACCTTCATTTTCTGCTACCTTCAGTAGTCGAGGGAGCATAAGAAAAACCTCGGGAGGCCATCTCAACCGACATAAAATCCCTATCCTACTCAGAAAAATTATCCCAAATATGTTGAAGTTGTGAGAACATCTGATTAACTTCATGGATGACCTTGGAGTCAGGAGTCAATGTAGGAGAGACTTCTTGGCTAACCTTGAGATTTTTTTGGTAGATTTTCTAGCGGACCTTATAGCTTCCCAGTCGAAGCAGCATGAGGAGTGTCACCCCCTTCGGTTTATTTTGAGGGACTATAACTGCTTCGACTAGAACTAATGATTAAGCCCCTTTTTTCTCACTATAGCTTGCTCCACAAGGTCCAATGGAAGAAGTTCATAAGGAATGTAACTTTTAGTGGTACTGAGAGAGAACACGGAACTAAAAGTCGTGAAGCTCCTCAATCCTAGATCCATTAGAGGAAATCTCTCAACTTCGGGGTCGCGAGCTTCTTTGAGAAGATTGCTCTGAAAGCGTCCCAACTGATTTTACAAGAACAAGGTCAAATACATACCAGATCTCCCCCGTCGAGCTTTCATGCTCGGGATAACAGGGTTAGAAGCATAGTTGGAACAAAGGTTAACCACGGTTGAGGTTAGAAAATTTCTACAGGCGAAAGATAAATTGGTATACTTCTCGGGAGTAAAGTGACTCTGCATGGGGTTACCTTAATCCAAACCAAACTGCATGGCCACGTGATTCGGGCAATAGATTGAATAAAAGGATGACCACTCAGTATATGAAATTACATAGGAAGGATCCAAGAACAGAGGAATGTTGTTCACAGGAAAATTCCTAGCCAATGATTCCTTGATGGAGGTAACAGGACGTTCCTCGTCCGTAACAAAGTGGTTTGTAAAAAACTGATCCACCCCAACATAGGGGTGAGTGAAAACTTCTTAACTTTATCAAGTAAAGAGATAAAGGGATTCTTGGAACTTTTGGGGTTCCAACAACATATTCGGCGGAACTTAATAGTATGAGAACTGGGGAAATTACTAACTGGATCATACTCGCGAAAATGGGCATAGAGAAAGCTCGTCAACAACACATGATTAGTGTAGTTCAAGACATCAAACATGTCGATGATTCAGTTAGAATCAACTTGAACGCAATCCAATCATGTGTACAATGAACCAAAACTGATTATAGCTGAGGGAAGTTTGATGCCACTCGCTATACGAACGGCCATGTTGATCAAATATTTTCTGGGGAAGTTATGGGGCTTACAAGGAAGAATATCTTCGACGAGACAGCCCAAATGTAGCCTACCAATTCAAGCTTTGATACGTATCCTTTCCCAGTTTGGGGAGTCTTGAACATATACTTCCTCCTTGGATTCTTCTTGGTCACCTCACGCGCCTTGATCACAGCTTTGTCCTCAATAAAATAGAAATAGCGGATTACCTACGAATAGGTGCACATGTTATAAGTCACCATCAAGTCCTTTATTACTGCCTCTAACTCTGCCTGAGTAGATTTATTTGCGCTCAAGACTGCCTCCTCGAAGAAGATATCAAAATCGTCCGCTTCCAAACCCAGAAGCTCACAAACGTCCCCAATGGTGATGGTAAACTCACCCAAAGAAGCAACAAACATGTGGGTCCGATGGCTCCACCAAGGAACAAGCAGTTAAAGGGTGTGGTTGTTCTTTTCAAGGGTGAGGTCACCCATCGAGTAGGTGGAAGATAATCCAATTCAGACCAACTACACAGGGTATTTGGTGTGAATATGGTCAGCCTAGGGGCTTATACCTTCACAGGAGCCTGAGGTGGACTCAAACTCCACATTTAAAAAGGGATAATCACTTTGCTCGATCCTAAAGTGAGTTACAGTGGTTGTGGGGGATGTAGGTAAAGTATTTTGCACTGTCACTTTCCTCCATCAGTAAATTTACTGGCTCTACCGTCATAAGATCGCCCAAAAAATGCTCAGCTAGTGCCCAAAAATTGTCAGACCCACTGAAATAAGGCACACGAAAGTAGCGTGCCCACTGATTTTGCCGTTCTTGAGTACAGGGGGAATGTCCCTTGTGGAAGGAGTTCTCTTGACTATGGGATCCATGTGTAAAGAAAGAAGAAAAGGAAAGAAAAGTGAACATCTAGGGTTTATAATGAAGACAAAAGGCAAACACTGAAATATCTCTCTCTCAAAGTAGACGATTGCAAATGATAATGAACCTAAAGGTGAAGGTTTGGAAAATGCCAAGTATGCCTTTTTATAGGGACAACACAAGATGCAACAGGCGAAAGAATAGCAGTATTTTGGGAAATGTGGTAACGATCGAGTTGCCCGCGTAACCTGTACGCACGCATAGGGGCATAAATTCAAAAGACACAGTGATAATGATTCAATAAGAGACGTGTGAATACCCCTTGCATGAGAAAATGCACTAACCCCAAAGCCTCCACATGTAAATCTTAGAAGAACATGCATCAATCTCATTAAATATGATACGGCCAGAGTAATAATGAGGCATGCCTAGAGGCTTTTCAACTTGGGATGAAGCGTTTTGGGGGAAATTTGAAAAAATATCTTCACTTCCCCCGAGGAAACTATCACATGCAATCATAACATTCCGTCAAGAAATGGCGCTACTAGAAACACCACAAGGCATTTAAAGATGAAGTAGTTCGATAGGAAGACTAAATTAACCCCTCACACACACTTCTCTTTACTGAATAACCTGATGCTTATTATGATATGATTATTTTCCTCTAGATATTGCCTATCTTTTTGGAATGGATGATTTGAAGATCAACCAGGAATTTCGTACGGATATTTCTTCATGCAATAAACAAATATCTCTAAGAAAGGGAAAATGTAGGGGGGTCATCATTAAAGGTTGATTATCTTAGTTTATCTTGTACTTAGCAACTAAAAAAGGAATACTGATACCTCTCTAAGGACCTCCCACAAAGATCTCTCGAAGGACCTCCCACGAAGACCCTCCTTCCACAAACACCCCTTGAAGGACTCCTTTCGAAGACCAAAGTTATTCGAATGACAATATTTTGTTATAAGAAGCAAAACATATTTAATCTTTCACTTTATATATTGAACAAGCCTACTTTATAATATGGGCGAGGTTGTTCGGTACCCTTCAAGGACCATGCCTAGCAGGGCATGGGAGAGCACACATGCTCTATCGAATGACCTCCTCTTGGGAACCTCATAAGGACATAGTTTGGAAGACTGGGAGCAAGGAAATAATGGGAAAGTAATATCCAACAATCTTGGTACACTTAGGAAAAACTTCACTTAGCACAAAAGGTTGCTCGAGCTACTTCTAGGCGAGCTACCATGACTTCATCATATTCAGACGAACCTCCTTGAGGAACCCTAATCTTGTATATTTTTCCTAGCGATGGTTCCTAGTCAATAAACAACATAACTAATGCTTGAGCTACTTCCATTAGAGCAACCTCAAAACCATACGCCATCTCTTTGGTTGATATGACCACACATCTAGTAGGGGTTACTGTTCACATACTTTTTGATGTAATAACATCTGGCATTTAGAAACTCAAAGTTACAACACTCAAGTGAGTTTTATCCTTAAGATGGAATGCCTAGTTAACCATATTAGATTTCATATCCATTCTAAGGTAAGACTTTGAGCCACCACATCACATAATCATTAATGCCACCACACTTCTAACCGGTTGAGCAGTTTCCCAACAAAATATAATATCCCGAGCATTTAATGTAATATCTTTGACATTAATGCTATGGTACTTTATAATTTAATTTCGGTAAATAACATTTAATGCTAGTAAGGTTACTCGAGTAACCTTGCCTCCATATAAATAGACCAACCAAATAGTTTACACGGACGATAATCTTGATCTAGAATGGATGTTGGATTTCCCTCATACACGAGAGATTCTGTGAGAACAGTGATTGTCCAAACATTCTCCCTGTACCCATTAACCTCCTCATTATCTAGCACCAACTGAACTTGAAGTTCTTGCCTTACCTTCATTGTGATAAGAGTGCTTGATCTTTCTCCTAAGTCACTTGGTTGTCCAACTTATTTATTGTAATTACAGTGAATTTATAGTGTAAAGATCTCATTTAATACTAGCTTGAGTGTTGAATGTTATTGTCTCTCTTGCCCTCATTTATCGTCATTTAATAACAGGTTACGCCCCACTTGACGGTAATTGTATTCTAAGAACCCATATCTTACAAATATATTGGGCTAACAAAGACCCTGGTGCAGTATCTATTATAGTCAAGTAAAAGAGTAGAGGGAGACCAGGTTGCGAAGGCATAAGTAACGGAGTTTGAGTAAGGTATTTATTTATTATGTTGAAGGCTTCCTAACAGACCTCATTCCATATTTTGGTAGAATCCTTTCGGAGGAATTTAAAGATGGGCTCACAAATAGAACCCAGTTAGCGGATGAATCGATTGATGTACTGAAGTTTTCCCAAGAATCCATGGACTTCCTTCCCCATTCGGGGTGGTGGAAACTTTCAGTTTGGCGAGGTCTTCTTTAATTCCATTTTCACTGACCATTTATCCTAAAAAAATTCTTTTTGTTACATCAAAAAACACATTTCTCTGGGTTTAACTGCATTTGGTATTGACATAGTCATTCGTAGAACTTCCATAGGGCAGGAACGTGACCTTCTCGAGTCCTAGACTTAATAATTATGTCATCTACATAGACTTTGACCCCTTTGTGTATCAACTCATGCAAGATTGTTGTGGCATCCCTTTTGAAGGTAGCCCCAGGGTTCTTGAGCCCGAATGTCATAACTGTATAACAAAAGGTTCCCCAGGGGTTGATGAATGTAGTTTTATTCTTATGGTCAGGGTGCGTCTTGATCTGATTGTATCCGCGAATCCATCTATGAATGAATTGAGGGCGTGATTGGCCATGTTTTCCATAATCATGTCGATGTTGGGGAATGGGTATTCATCCTTCGAAGATGCTTTCTTTAAATTCCAATAGTATACGCACATGCGGAATTTCCCCCTGATTTCAGCACATGTATAATGTTGGCTATTCATGTGAGATATTCATTACCCGAATGAATCCTATGTTCAAGTGTTTGATTACCTCTTCCTTGACTCTGAGTGACCATTCAGCGCGGATCTTTTGCATCTTCATTTTAGTTGGCTTGCATTTTAGGAGAGTTGGGATCTCGTACTGGACTATTTTAGGATCCATTTCGAGCATGTCGTCGTATGACCATGTGAAGATGTCCAAAAATTCCTTCAGTAGATCTTCGAATTTTATGCGCTCATGCTCGTTAAGGGGGGACCTATCCTAATGTCACGCTGTTGGCTACACTACACCAAAATGAGCCTTTAGTAACAGAATTTTACTGTTATTAAAAATATTAATAACGGAATTTTTCTGTTAGTAAAAAGACATGGGGCACAAAATTAGTAACATAATTTTACCGTTACTAATATTAACGGTAAAATTTTGTTTCTAATTTTGAATTTACCAATGGTGTTTTCCCGTTACAACTTCTAATTTAGTAACGGATTTTTGTGTTACTATTTTAACCTTATTACACCCTTTTTATAACACTTTTGTTTTATATTGTAACGGCAAAGGTCCGTTAGAAATATTAATACATGTCTAAAAAATATATATAATTTTTGAAATCCAATATCCTTGATTTTACAAATTCAATTATTCTTACCACACTATTCAAATCCTAAGAACATATGAAAAAAAAAGTCCACATAAAAAGGGCATTATATTCCACATTTATATTTTATGTAAGCCTCCGTTCATTATTTACAAATGAAACTTAAACCAAACAAATGAAACATCATAATACAATCATCACGAAAGTTACATTATTTTCATAAACGCATCTAATATAACATCCCAATACAATCATCCCGAAAAGAGATGTTTTTATATTATAACCAAGCAAATGAAATATAAAAAAGAAGTTCGTTTTTATTGACTATCAACTTCCGTTATGTTATCATCGCCATCAACATCGCAATCCTCAACATTGAAAACATGATGAGGATCGAAAAATGACATTTTGTCGAACAAAATAAAACTATCAAAAGATCATAACTGACATCTCAAATTACTCCACTTGCTTAAATCAATTTCTCATCTAGGAAAAAGATCCACATTTTGAACTATACAATACAAATGGGTCTCTCTCTATCTCTCTATCTCTCTCTCTCTCTCTCTCACACACACACACACACACACATACATACATACATACATACATACATATATATATATATATATATATATACACACACACACACAGTTGTAAACACATACAGAGAAATAGAGATGAACCTCAAATGTGATTTGGAGAGGCTCATCAGCAGCAACAAAAAAATGTAACGAACAAAACAAATGAAATGCTAAATTATTTAGATCCAAGTAAAGAAAATTACCAAATCAAAGAATCTCAGACACATTAGACCATCCACATTTTACGAAACTGTTGCCTTTTTGAAAAATGCAATCTCTGGATATATTATTGAAAGGACCTAACAAAAAGTAATGAATTGAAGAAATAATAAATATATACCTAACCGGGTTTTATTAATCTTATTGCAGTAATTTTGTTTCAAATACATTGTCAATAGTAAGTAGCCTGCTTTCGACAAACTCTACCTCTCATATAATAATAAGAAAGATGAAGAATCTAAGTAAGAGACAAATACAACTGGGCCTAAATTTGTTCTTAGGCTCTAACATTTTGGAAAATAAGAAAAAACTAAGTGTATTTAGGAAGTAATCAAAGAAAAATTGCCATACCCATTAAGATTTGATTTTCTCCATCTCCATGCAACCTGCAAACTATGTTGAAGATTGGTGTACTGTACCGTTCAGTTGAGGTCACGCAATATCTTACTCAGGTCACTAAACACTTCAGTTTAGTCATCGGCCCTACACGGAAGATAATCCACTATGATAGCCACTCCTGTTGCCTTTTTGCATGCGTCCACGAACTCTCTTACCAAACTACTTGATATATAGAGAACCCAAAAAACAATTTAGAATTTTTTTAAGTATGTAGTATATTCTCCCCCCACCACCACCCTCCCTAAAAAACTAGATAGAATTGATTACCTCTTCCAATTCCAACATTGTAGATTCCAACTTTCGCATGTTCTGCCTTGGAAAAATCTTTCACGTGAGCATCATAACACGAGATAAAAAAATAGAAGTCAACGGTTCTATCATATGGTGAATAGCAATTACAACCACTTTTTTTTTTCCAAAACCATCATAACACCTGTAGAAATGGGACAAAACAAAGTTTAAATTTTATAATTAATGGCACCTATTCTATCAATAAAAATAACAAAGTGAACAGGTTGCTTAGGAGAAAAATTGGTGTTGCATCAACAACTATATATCAAAATCAATAACTCAAGTAATAATACAATAACTTGTCTTGATGATGTGCTCAAGAATAAACATAGGGTAAGTGACATCGATTAAGAGTGTTAAAAACTGATTCACACTATTCCAAACATAGCCAAACATAACCAAACATAAGAAGTCTTAGAAACTAAAAAAAAGTAAAATAAACATTGACAATAATAACCAAAAATAACAATTTAACTAAGTTTAATCTAAGAAGGGAACATATCAAAAATATTTCCATAAATCATGAGATGTCACAAACTTTAAACGTTAAATAAAAAGAAAGCACTAAACCTGATAATTGGTATCTTTATGAAAATAGGGCACCACAACTTTTTCATCCAGCACTATACCTGAAAAACAACTTTCAAACAGGTCATGAACAGTGGACGTATGGGCATTACCCTACTACTTCAATTACAATGTCAGTATGCGTGTGCTTAAAAGATCTAAATAAATATAATACAAAAGGGTCCAACATATCTATGTTTCCTCCAAAAAAGGATTTAAATTAATAGAATATGAAAACCTAGAGGTGGTTGATTTTAAAGTGGTGTTCTAATATTTGTCAAGATCAAACCCAATATATAGATTCAAATGAAGAACGACATTTCTCTTATTTCAAAAACACTTTACAAGATCCACTTGGGGTGTGTAGGAAACATAACTAAAAGGTTATTAAGGGAATGGTGGACAAACAAAAATTTTAACCTAAGCACAACCATAATTTTAGATCAAAGAAATATGAATTGAAAGTTCATGACAATCGAATATAATTAACTATGACTCTCATTTGAGTCATATTAATCAATTATATAGTAAAATAAAGAACACTAAGCCCATTGAGCTAACTAAATACTGAAAATACCTTCCGGACTTTATGCTAGCGATCTATCGGATGGACTAGTATGAACAGAATGGGAGGTACTCTCCTAGCCAGTCTAGAAGGTAATATGGAGTCTCGGTCTACCGATGTCTCATCGGGTCTGCTCAACAGATGAGTATTTTTCTTGGCATTTGTCTTTTCCCTTGGCAAACTGAACAAGATAAAAAAACTAACAGCAAACATTAGATTAAAGGAACAAATCTCATAAAAAACTGTGAACCTAAGAGAAAGTTATAACACAACATCACAGAAAAATCCCAAAACAAAGTCTCAAAACCATTAAAACCTCATATCAATAGTTTTAAATTCTTAAAGATATAAGGAATCGACCTAAAATATCTCATGATAGCACAAATAGGTAAAACTCATAATAAATAAAGTACTTATAATAGTGATTGTAGCAAAAAAATCTAAATAAATGAAAATTAGGGCACAATA
Source organism: Sambucus nigra (assembly GCA_949130495.1). Classification (NCBI taxonomy): domain Eukaryota; kingdom Viridiplantae; phylum Streptophyta; class Magnoliopsida; order Dipsacales; family Adoxaceae; genus Sambucus; species Sambucus nigra. Next base: position 447,431,689 of record OX422212.1, on the reverse strand, counting down.
TCAACGATGAGAAAAATGACCCTCAAATTTTGGTTTGGGATTAGAAATTTCCTAGGGTTTTTGTCTCAAAATGATGATTTTTTAATATGAGACAACCAAATGAACAACTAAACTTTTAAAAAATATTTGCACCATTCGGATGAACAGACAACCATTCTCACATGGACTTGGTCAGAGAGGAAAGTGATCGGGTCGTAGTTTATGCCTTGTCTAGAGAGAGAGTGAGATCTCAACAGAGATAGTCAGATATGAGAGAGAGAGAGAGAGAGTAAGGGAGAAATTTTGGAAGGTTAGTAGCTAAGGGAGTTTCATGTGTGTGTGTGTGTGTTTGAGCGGGGCTTTTGAGTTTTGGGCGTAAATTGTTTCTAAAAATATCACTCATAGACAATTGAATCAATATTATTAACACTTAAATTCGATTACTAACGGTATTTTATTGTGATAAATATTAATGGTATAATACTGATAGTAATTAAAAAAATAATCTGTTACTAATAGAATATTTTGGTATAATGCTACTGGAACCGAGATTGATAACAATCGATTCCATCCCCATTAATTTAAACGCAATTACGTTATTTGTTATTAGCCTTATTGAGATCAGTTAAGACTTATTCAATTGAAAAAACATCATTACCAAGAGTTTGATTAGAATCAAGGGATTTAATGTAAGACACAATTAGATACTTAAAATCCTCATTTATTTCACTTGTAAGAAAATATCATTGAGAACCTCGTCAAAAGAGGTCTCGATTACATTGTTATCAGAAAAAAGAGGAACCACAATAAGTGAAGAGATAGGGTCAACAACAAGGTTGGGTTGTATCTCATAAGGTGGGACTAGTATAGCATTCCAGTTGAGAAGAGGCTCATCACAGGCCTTGATGAGCATGGACAGATACGATGATGTAGTGCCTGAATGGATCATAAAAAGTGTTATCCCTAGTGTCTGCAGGTTGGATGAGTCTTAGAAATCACTTTCCTTAGAGACCTCGACAATGGCTACGGCTTTCTCAATGAGAGGTTGCATATTATGCTGGCAATCTTTGGCCCAGAAGTAGTTATCTTGAAAGAATATTTCCATCACTGGCTTCATCTTATTATCCACATGGTCGTACTACAGTTTAGGAAAATCATAGAAGGATAAGTCTTCACCCACTTTGATGAATCTTCCATTCAAAGAGTTCCTCAAAAAAATCTTTGCATATTCTAAACTCCTTTTTAGTTATGGTTGGCAGAGCATTCTAAGTTCTTTTGGTGAAGGTTGATAACCTGAACACATGGGGGAAAGGGGGAATAGCCTTTTTTAGAACTATGGGATCTAGTATCCCTTATTGGTATCATCCCATCCCCAGTCCGAGAATGAAATTCATAATCTTGAACATTTGTATCACTCTAAAATTATCATGAAGGTTTTTCTCTAGAAAGACTTGGTCTTTGAAATTATCCCCCGCCGAAAGGGGAAGTGGAACAACCCTAAAGCCGGATAGAAAATATGCCATTCATCCTAGGATGTATTTCTAGTATCGGATTACTGGTAGTCGACATTTTATATACCATCATCGTCTCCTAAAATGGTATAACTTTCCCTTTTGTGAAGAATTTTAACTTTTGATGAAGGGAAGATGATACCCCACGGATGATATGAAGCTACAATCAACCAAGAAGCAGGTTGAAGTATGCGGGTATGTCAATGACTTGAAACTTAGTAATGGAATTGATAGGGTCGACCCCTATTATGAGTGTTATGGTTACCATCACCTTTCGGTGATTATTTTCATAGTCACGGACTATGGCGAAAGTAGGAGTCAGGTCTCTTACTTTCAATCCTAACCAATCGAAGGTTCTTAGGGGGCAAACATTGAGGGCATATCCATTCTTGACGAGTGATATTAGGAATGTCTTTCCCATTACTTCAACAGAGATGTTGAAGGTGTAGTTATGGTTGGGGCCGACCTTCAAAAAATTTTCTTTGGAGAAGGAAATGAGTTTACTGGTAGTCAAGGATCCAACTAAGTTTACACCTTTTTTTGAAGTGGTGGAAGGAAGGGATGTGGGCCTAGTGAGAAACTTTATCAGAGTATTTCGTTGTAACTAGGAAGACATGAATATCCCCCACAAGGTGATGTTGGATTAAGTCTTCTTGAGTTGGTATATGATATTCCTTTCTTTAACGCTCAATTATGGGATGGTAAGTTCACCGGTAACTCCCTTTACCTTATCTATTCTTAATAACTGAGGATTTGGATCTTTGTAGTGTCTTCCCGATTTGGTCATGTGGTTTAAGAAGGTGGAGAAGAATAAGAATCTGATGTCTTCATCTATTTCTGGTTGAATGGATACTTTTATTGATTTTTCCCTAATAGGTTCTCAAAAGATATCACCCCTCACATGCTGATTACTTGATTGAATTTTTTCTTACTTATTTCATTATCAGAGCTGTAAAATTCATCCCCCCATCCGGTGGAAATAATATCTTCCTAACAAGAGAAATTGATGCATTCCATGACCTCAACGCCTTCCTCATATAAATCTTCCCACTCAATAAGTACGGGAGCGAAGGGACTAACCACCCTTGTAGGTTTAAAGCAGTAAGTAGTTCGAAGATGCTACAGATCTTGTTGGTCTGTCAAAACATGTACTACATCATCTAAGCTGACTTCCACACAATTATCTCATTCATGAGCCCATTTCTGGGCTTTTAGGAACAAGCCACTAAATTTTTGACAATCGATGGTCATTTTGGTGGACAATTTCAGCCCAAACTCATAGAGTTGGTTCATAACAGTTGATAAATCCATATTTATTCCTTCAGATCTAGTAAGAACGGTAATATGGGTCCTTGCGAGGAGTGATCGAGCTTGGTCGGTGAAATAGGTAGGGTATAGGAGAAAATACGGGTAAACTTTGAGTGATTTAGGTGAGATTATGAGTATGATGGGTGGTTTACTTGTACAATTTAGGTAGATGGATCAAATTTTGGGTCATTATCTAGAAAGATAGGATTTGTGAGGGTGAAAAATTAGTTATGAGTGGTGTTGGGTTTAGTATTAGCTGGTGGGGCGATGATAGCCTGATCGATTAAACCTTTGACTACATTTTGAAGAAGAAAGCAATCGTCAGTAATATGGCCGACAGACTGGTGGAAGTCATAGTGGGCATCAATTTTGAAGTACTTGGGTTTGGTAATGGATGGAAGTCCAAGGGTTTGATGAGGTTTGGGCTTAGTAAGGCTTGATAGACTTTGGATAAGGGAGCATAGAGTTCGGTGTATTCTTTTTTATGAGATTAGGGAGGCTTTTTAGTGCCCAAGAGGTAGCATGCTGGGAGATAATATTGATGATTGAGACTGTAGTATTGGAAGGCTTCTCATACTTTTTGAGAATGAACTTTCCAGTCACATTTTTTGGGTCGGCTTCTATTATGGCAACACTTTCTTTTATTTCTACACTAGTTTCTCAGAGAGCTTGAAAGTGTGGATAATACTGACTCCCATAGTCACTCGGATATGGGGTAGGGAATTATTTTTCGTTATGCTGACTTGTTCTTCTTTGGAGGGTTGGTTGGTAAAGGTGGTAGCTTTCTCTCTCCACCTTGCTATGAAGTTGCTGACATTTTTTTCAAGATCTGCTTGAGAAGCTCTAGATCATGGCTTGTAACATCTACTTCTTTTTTGTACTTGTATTATGACATGAATTCCCGAGTGACATCATCCTAATTGTGGAATCTAGATTCTTCAAGGGATAGGATCCTTCAAAGGGAACATTCCTTCAAAGTCTGTTGAAAAATCTGGGTCATTATTTATTCATAGGTGTCGACAAAGATCATGGCTTAGTGATAGATAAGAAGGTGAATAATTGGGGTCCCGCTTCACCTGAACTTCTCGATGACTGGCATCTTGCACTTCTCTACCAATATTTCTTTAGGGTAGGGAGACATGTGGGTGTATTCCATGCAATTATCGGATATCTTAACTTGGTTTAAATTCTTTGACAATATCTTGAGGTCTTCCTTGACCTTATTCAGTTCTTACTCCTTATGATCAACAGGTATTGATAAGTTAGCCCCTGACTGGGCAAGGTTTGGCATAGGGAGCTGAGCTCGCGACACCCCTCAACTAGCGAGGGACGAGGAGCATTCTAATATTCTTTTAGGACCCAAATAGGCTCTGGAGAGGGATGACCCATTGCATAAGGAAGGAAGACCTCAAGTTCTTCGAGAATCTGGACCTGATTTCGCTGCATCTCATGAACATCGATTTGAAGGTTGTTAATCTTGGCACTGAGTTGGACTAGGACTGCCAATAAATCAGGCTTCACATTCAATGCTTGATCAACATTTTCTATGAAGGACTAATGAAGGTAGATTCCGGACTCATATGATGTAGCAGGGAAACTGGTGAAGCTTCGGGGTTGTTTGACGAAAGACCGGAGCCAATAGGGAGTAAAGACAAGATTCAGTCATGTGATTGACCTGAGAAGGAAAATGATTCGAATTTATTTTTGAAAACGGGAAAAAAGGATTGTTTTTTTTGTTTTTGAACAAGCGAAAAATTATTTTTGACACCTTGGTAAAAAGGAGGAAAAATATTTTCGATATTTTTAATGAAAATGAGGGAAAATGTTTTTAGTATTTTCGATGAAAAAGGAGAAAAATGGTTTTTTGGGTATTTCGTTTTTTAGTAGGAATGGGAAAAACAATATAACAATATCAGCATGATTATTATTATTATCATTATTATTATTATTATTATTATTATTATTATTATTATTATTATTATTATTATTATTATTATTATTATGTTTTCACTTGTATCAGATTTACCTAAATGTAAAATAAATGCCAAACAGGACCCGAGCTCGGAAAAACTCGGTTTGAAAAATAGGTAAGATAGGGTTTGACTTGTTTTTAGGTTTTGGGATAGGGTACTGTTTTGAAAAATGACGAAAATAACACAAAATTTTGGGCGACATGCCGACTCGGCATTTCGGCAGCGTTTCGTATGGTAACCTACATACTAAATATGAGTGCCCTAGGTCTGACGCCTATATGAGGTTTATGCATTTGTTGGGTTAGTGGAAGGTTCCCCCCCTTTGGCATGACTTCCACGATATACTTCTTGCTTTTGAGCGAGATCAGTGCGTGTGGACAAGCCATTTGATATACCTAAGTGTACATGAATTGTCTCACTATATACCTCATATGGATAGTACGTGTGAGAGTGAATTTGAGATACTCGACGTACGTCAAAGGTATATAGTTCCCTAAAATATACCTCCCATCATGAGTTCGTCCAAGCGGTAGGATGCGGGGGTAACCATTCGATATACGTCAAAGGTACTAGGCCAATGCAAGTTGAGAGTCATATTGCTCAAGCTAACTGTGACCTGCTGGACCAGTGCCCATCACAATGTGACCCCAAGTACGGGATAATTTTTTTGTCAATAGTCATGATCTTAGTGATGTAGTGTGCATGATGCATGATTCTTAATTAGTATATTATGGAGAGAGACTTTTATTTGGCATGATGAGTAAAAGAATCAATACACTAAGGGGGAATAATGTACAAGTATCATGAAAAGTAGATCTAGCATGGATCATGAAGACTACGCTGAGCATGGATACATGTGAGTGAGTGATATGTGAATACTTATAAGTGAGTGTGTGGTAGTCATCCTAAACATGGATAAACTACAAGTGGAGTGTGATATGTGCAAGTGAGCATGGATATATAAAAGTGTGATAAGTGGAGGTGTGTGATAGTGAAGCCTAGGCATGGATGTTCTAAGTGGTGTGTGAAACATGTTGATATAAGTGATCCAATGTAGATGTGTAAGTAGTGTGAGGTGTACATGGAGGGTATGTACAAGTGTGTGAAGTGAAAGTGAGACATAAGTGATATAAACATGAGGTAGATTCATACAAAATAGAGGAAATTGGGAACATACAGGTAGGTGCATACGCACACATGCCAAAAATGATAACACCCATGTTATCATTTTGTCTAACCCTCTTATGACAAACAAAGTCCCCAACGGATTCGCCCCTCTAGCCATTGACACGACTAAGAATGTGTCTTTAAAGTGCGTACTCTCTAGGATCAAGTGCAAGCCTATCACGTTAGAAATAAACCTGGTAAGTCGGTATCGTCTCCACAAGGAAATAGGACGAGAAAATCGTGACGACAGAAGGATAGACTGTTAACCTAACTTTGACTCTAAAAAGAGGGAAAAAGTGATTTGAATGGTGAAACAGCTACACCTAGATGCAATTTTGAAAATGATTAATTAATGAAATCAGGAATGAATGGAATGCAATTACTCTAAATTTCCTAAAATACTGATGATGATTGAACTAAAACTTAAACTGTATGATGATCCAAACAGGCCGGGAATACAATCCCTCAACCCGAGTGTATTGCTGGTATAAAACTAATCGTAAATTTAAGTGATTAATCAGACCGAGACTTAAGTGCTCCCAAGCATTACGTATATGAGGTTCAAGCCCGCACCATACGAAATCAGAGGACGAGTAAAGAGGTAACATGATAGATACACTTTCTTTGTAGTCTAAAGCATCTCGATTACCCTGGAGCAACCGAGATCCAAAGATATACAATGGTTGTGTTCTCTACGCAATATGGTTATAATAAATCCTTAAGTTTAGAGGATTAATTTTATACGCATCTCACATCGGTTTGAGTTCATGCATCTCAACCTTAAAAAATCTAGCAGAACATGTTGAACCTAACTGTGCATGAATTAACTACATTGCATGTGAATGAAATCATGATGAAAATGTATTGAAACATGCAAGTAATTATTATGAACATAGAAACGAACTGAATCGTGCAAGAAGAATAACATGCAAAACAATAATAGAGAAAATGAAACTTGAATTAAAACTTGACATCAAACCCGAAAATAATCAATCTGGAATAACCAAATCAAAGCTATGCTCCTAGGTTATTCTCCTACTTGTCTCTCTATAAAAAACTATTCAAAACTATGTTTTCTAAGTCAATACAGTGATAAATGTACATTTTAGAAGAGTTTTCACATTCTAGGACTCTTTGGACCAATCACCTTTCAAGTGGCACCTCGAACCGGTTTGTAGGTACCCCAATCGGTTCGCCCCCCAAACCAGTTCACACTGTGGTTCGGGAAATCTTGTTGGTTTGGATATTTCTTTTCTTCGTTTCCACACTTAGAAAATTTTCAAGCTTTCTTCTTTTCTTTCTAGGATTTTTCTTCAACTTTAAGGGATCATAAATCTTTCACCATATCTCGGATTTAGGTGCCATCTTTTCCAATGTTATCGTTGTTCCGAGCTATTCAACTTTACAGTTGGATCCTTCTCCAGGATCAGGCTGCACAATTATGAAAATGCTCTTGAACTTGCCTTCCTAGCCTTTCTTTCATTGTTTCGATTTCTCTTTCGCAACGTTTGCATAATCTACCTATAAAACACATAAGAAAACACAAAACACAAAATACTTGCCAACGAAGGTTAGTATCCTAATTATTAGTTAAATCGATATCAATTTCACCGCTCGGGTTCACAAAGGTTCCAAAATTAAAGGGATAAATATACAATATTTATGCCCGATCAAACCCCCTAACTTGGAACCTTGCGCGTCCCGAGCAATGTAAAAGAAAAAGAATAATTTCACAACTCTTCTAAACAATTTATTAGGATATAATACCTTCTTTCCCAGGCAAGCAATTGGATTTAGCGTATTCAACTAGCCGTTAAACCCCTAGGTTACCCTAGTAGGACAAGTGGGGTATCGTGAGGGGTTGCAATGAATATACCCACAAAATTCGTTATTGACTCAAGGAAAAATCAAAATACTAAAAAATTATACAATTTAAACCTTCCAAAAAATAGTCACCATAAATTCATATTCAAAAGAGTCTCAAGTTGTCGTGTGTGTGAGTTAAGCGAAAAATCGAACCGCTAATCTCCACCGATTGATCATTACGTTACTTTTCGAAAATTCGCTTTCATTGCAAAATCTCACTGATACACTCACAAACGAATCAATCGGAAGTGCGGCTATTCTCTCGGTATGCGTGATTTATAAGAGTAAATGTAATGGAACGCAAGTTCACGCACACAATTATGAAAAACGGAATTATTTAGCGAAATGATATCTTCTTCGAATTACGGTAGATGGAAAACGAGAAACATCTCCTCAATTCACATCATTTAATCTTTCATATTATCTTTTTGCATCTTAGCTCTCCTCGCGGTAATCAATTTTGCCATTCGAACTCGGTAGGACTTTTCAGGTTAAAGGTATATTGGGTAACATGGGAATGGTTGAGAACTTCGGAATTGGAATTTTTTTCTTATGATGTCCCTTAGTGCTTTTTCGGGCAATTACTCAATTTTTCTTCTTTTTCTCTACTTGCTATTTCTGTTGAGCATTTTTCTACTATTTTTTTTTCTTACCCCTTTTTATGCACTTTTCGGACTTTACTTGATGACATTACCAATTTTCACAATTTCGGGCTACTTGGTTTTTTTCGGGTTGCCAAACGAAAAGGAAAAAATTTATTCGGCTCAATTGGGTTAACAAAAGGATAATTTTTAGCATCTTTTTGTGGCTAATGTTTTTGAGTAACAAACGATGGCCTACTTCATTGTCCGAATTACTTACTAATTTACCATATGCATGTCGAGATTAATTTAATTTAGAGATTTGTAGCTTGCTTTTCGAGACAACATTCCATTTCCCATAACCGATCAAAATAAAGAATTGCTATCATCAATGACTTATTTAGAACGCTGAATTATAACCATGATTTAACCATTAACTTGAATTGATTTAAAAACTCAAAAAAGATCGATAGGCTCAAAATCTCAACGGGTTTTGTTAATCTCCACACTTATTCGTTAAGTCGTCAATTTTCGCACAATTTCCATCTTTGGTCAATTTCGGCTTAGTGCAATAGAGATTTAACAATTTGAGAATTCAAATAGAAGAAAGGTTTTTTTTTAAAAAAAATTAAATTCTAATTTTTATTTATTTGAACCAAAATATTTTTTGATTTTTCAAAATTTTTTGATTTTTATTTGGAAATTTTTGGGCATTTTTGAAAATTTATGAAGTTTTAGAAAGACGCACTTGTGAGCCCCCTAACTTAGACTTTTGCATAAGCTGGAATCTGCTTGATGGCATTGAGGAAAGGTAAATTTAACTTTACTTGCTTTAGCATGTCTAGCACCTCATCACGGGGGTATCCTTTGGGGGAAGGAACTAGTCTTTAAGGAAACGGTGCCATGGAAGGTGGTTTCACTACTACCTCGGGCTCACTAGTGTCTTTTTTATCACTCTCTTTCTAGGGGACATCTTCGGCCTCTTTCGTGCCGGGTGAAATCTCCTTGTATTTGGTTGTGTCGTGTGGAGGAGGTGATAAATCAATGACTCTCCCACTACGAAGAGTGGTCACGGCTTGACATTTCTCCTGATGTTCTGTAGAGGTGGAGCTAACACTAGTTTGACCTTGGGGAGGTCTTTGTCCCTAGGCAGGAAACTTGCCCTTCTCTTAGTTACTCAACGATGATTGCATCTTTAAAATAATCGCATTTATATCGTTGATCTTGCACTCATGTCTAGCAGTGGTTGCATTTTGGGCATTGATAAATTGGTTTACTGTATCCTCGATACTTATCCACGATGGAGTGATATATGGCTTTAGAGGTGGTGGGACTTTCACATGTCCCTGCATGTGAGGTGCTTATTGAAAGTGTGATGGTGGGGGAGGGCAACATGTGAATTAGGATTCATCATAGAATTTTGTTTCCCATAGCTAAAACCAGGGTGGTTATTCCATGAAGGGTTGAATAATTCCCGTGAGGCACACCGAAATTACCCTTAAATCCTCCTACAGCACTCATGTCTAGGCGGGTATCGTCGGGCATTCCTCTGTTGAATGTCCTGCCTCACAAATAGCACCCACCCTCTTACTATGGTTTGGGATGGAGCTAGTTGGTCCTCCTGTACATATCTCATGTACTTCTCGCATTCCTTTCTCAAGTTGATCGAGTCGAGTGACCATCATGGTATCCTTTTCTACATGAAATAGGCCAGCCACCGAAGGAGTGGTGTTCATTTGGAACATTCAAGTATGTTCATTAGGGTCAGATGTATACCATGCTTGGGTAGTTTTAGCGACATATCTCAGGTCAAGCTCAACATCGTTGGCATCTAGGCCGACAAAGGGACCATCACACATGGTTTCAACGAGTTGTTTGGAATTTATTTTCAGCCCAATGTGGAGGAATGAATTGATTTGTAATTTATCAAATCCATGATGAGGGCATGAAGTGATTAACTCGTTAAAATGCTCATAACATCGATCAAATAACCTATTTTCTAATTGTCGGAAGGTTTGAATTTGAGCCTTGACGTTCGATGTGGAGAAAAGAATTTCTTAAGGAATTTAGATTGAAAGTCGTTCCATAATGCAATCGAGTTTGGAGGTAAAGACCATAGCCAGGTCTTAGCCTTATCCTTTAGCGAGAATGGGAAGAGTTTGAGGCGTATCACATCTTTTGTGTAAGTTTGATCACTGAGGGTCTCGCACGCCTCCTCAAATTCCTGGATGTGGAGATATGGATTTTCTGATTCCATTCCATGGTAGTTGGGATGTATCTGAATCATCCCATTCCTAAAGAGAAATTACCCTACATTATACGGGAGTAAAATGCATCTCGGAGTGACTGTTTGCTCGGGATATAAAATTTCTCTAAAAGGGCATTACGGGACCTTTTCCTCACCTGCTGCTACACTACTTTGTTGTGACATGGCTCTCACTTGAGGACTCTATATCCTGACTTGGTATGCTCAGAGCGTGCTCTGTGGTGTGTCCTAAGAGGGATGTTGGAGTGTTACTTGCAATCGAGTGTTGAGGTGTGGGAGGTGGAACCCGGAATTGTGGAACGTTTGGAATGTGAGGGCTATCGGGGTCGTACTCAACTATCGAGTTTTTATTAATGCTGGTTGGAGTATTTTGGGGAGTTAGAGTGAGTTCGGGATTTTTCACTAACAGTCTTTTGAGAGATGAAGTATCTTTTTGTGATCTTTTTATTTATTTTTTTGGCCGAAGTTTTAGATTAACAGAATCTAACCTACGTCTACCTAAATCCCCGGTAACGGTGCCAAAAACTTAATGCGATAAAGAATGTGTCTCTAAAGTGCGTACTCTCTACGCTCAAGTGCAAGACTGTTGCGTTAGTAATAAACCCGATAAGTCGAGATCGTCTCCACAAGGAAATAGGACAAGAAAATCGTGATGACAGAAGGAGAGACGGTTAACCTAACTTTGACTCTAAAAAGAGGGAAAAAGTTATTTGAATGGTGAAACAGTACAACTAGATGCAATTTTGAAAATTATTAATTAATGAAATCAGGAATGAATGGAATGCAATTGCTCTTAATTACCTAAAAGAATGATGATGATTGAACTAAAACTTGAACTGTATGATGAGACAAAATAGTCCGGGAATACAATCCCTCAACCCTAGTGTATTATTGGTATAAAACTAATCGTAAATTTAAGTGATTAATCATACCCAAACATTAGTACTCCCAAGCATTACGTATATGAGGTTCAAGCCAGCACCATACGAAATTAGAGGATAAGTAAAGCGGTAACACAATATCTACACTCTATTTGCAGTCTAAAGCATCATGATTACCCTCGAGAAACCAAGATCCAAAGATCTACAGTGGTTGTGTTCGCTACGCAATACGGTCATAATAAATCCTTAACTTTAGAGGATTAATTGTATACACATGCAACTATCACAACGGGTTGCGTTCATGCATCCCAAACCTAAAAAATATAGTCGGACATGTTAAACCTAACTGTGCATGAATTAACAACGTTTCATGTGAAAGAAATCATGATAGAAGTGTATTGAAACATGCAAGGAATTATTATGAACTCAGAAATGAACTGAATCATGCAAGAAGAATAAAATGCAAAACAATAATGGAGAAAATGAAAATTGAATCAAAACTTGAGATCAAACTCAGAAATAATCAATCTTGAATTACCAAATCAAAACTATGCTCCTAGGCTATTCTCCTACTTGTATCTCTATCAAAAACTATTCAAAACTATGTTTTCTAAGTCAATACAATGATGCATGTACGTTTTAGAAGATTTTTAACATTCTACGACTCTTTGGACCAATTAACTTTCAAGTGGAATTTCGCGCATCAGGCACCTCGAACTGGTTCGTAGGTTCCACGAACCGGTTTGCCCCCCGAACCAGTTCACACTGTGGTTCGGAAAATCTTGTTGGTTTGGAGACTAATTTTCTTCATTTCCACACTTAGAAAATTTTAAAGCTTTCTTCTTTTCTTTCTAGGATTTTTCTTCAACTTCAGGGGATCATAACTCTTTCACCATAGCTCGGGTTTAGGTGACGTCTTTTCCAGTGTTATCGTTGTTCCGAGATCTTTAACTTTCTAGTTGGCTCCTTCTCCGAGATCAGGATGCATAATTATGAAAATGCCCTTTAACTTGCCTTCCTAACCTTTCTTTCATTGTTTCGATTTCTCTTTCGGACCGTTTGCATAATTTACCTGTAAAACACATAAGCGAAACACAAAATATGAAATACTTGCCAACAAAGGTTAGTATAATAATTAAGAGTTAAATCCATATCAATTGCACCGCTTGGGTTCAAAAAGGTTTCGAAATTAAGGGGATAAATATACCATACTTATGCCCGATCAGCCATCCCGATCTGCCCAAGCTGGTGCTCGATTAGTCGGTGATGGGGTTTGTTTGAAATAGCGTTGCCAAAGCCGTTTATGAAAATAAACTATTTAAGCAACTACGAAAGTTTGTTGAAGAAACTCTTTACTTAAATCAAAATGATTAGAACACAAGATGTGTTAACAAAAAATATGTACGAGATATGGACAAGATTTGATAACAAGTTTTAGTAAACAGTTTAAAATGTTTTAAACTCAGCACACAATCAGAATGAGATGAGAAGATGTAGAAATATTGATACTCAGGATTTTTACGTGGTAAAACCTCAACCTTGAGGAAACATCCACGACTCCCTCTACGGAGTAAAACAAAAACAATCACTAAAACAAATATATGAGTTACAACCTATTTAACTAACATGCACACAAAAACAAATCTATACAAGTTCAGGATTGTACCCTCTGGCGTCCTTAACTTTTCTGCAGATCTTGTTTGTTGATGTAGTTGTCTCCGTTTGTCAACTCTTCTTTGTTTCAGCACTTTACGTCGACTTATGTTCACCAAATCTTATAGCCAACACTTTGAGTGTTTGTAGTGTGAAGATTTTTGTGAATGGTGTTCTAAAACACATGCATACACACACACACACTTATTAGTTACAGAGGATCCTAACAAATCACATATAAAGTCTATATGCAGTGTATTTGTTATTTTTCTTTCTTACAAAACCAAGAACCTTTTTGACCTTTCAAAGTAACCCAGACTCCACGGAGATCTTGCTTAAGAAATCGGTCAAGACCTTTCTCAATCACTTTTGAAAATATTATGGGGATTGAGAACCCTCCAAGTGCGAATCCCACTAGGTCAGGTTAGGTTTTGTAAAAACAGAAATAGAAAAACATCTATTGTTGATTCTGAAGTAAGAAAATGTTTTATCAGAAAACAATCAACAACGAAATTCTCAAGATGAGAAATAAATGCAACTAAGTGTGTTGTGACATGAAAAACTTCAGATCTATGATTTCTATTGAAAGAGAAACAAGATCTGAGTCTATGTCTAAGTTGGAAATAAGATTTATGAACACAAGGATTTCGGCAAACCAGAAATCACTCAACTCGAACTCTCATAACTCAAGAAACACTAAGGATGGTGTTTATTTGGTTATGGTGTTTATGGAGAGGTTAGTGGTTTGGGCTTGAGAAGAATTTGGACGAAGTTAGGGTTTCTAACTAGGGTTTGGTTTCTCTCTCTAACTTCTCTCTTCTCTCTTCTCTCTTCTCTCTTCTCTCTCCTCTCTCTATTCTCTGAGACTTTTCAAAATGGCAAAAGCTTTCGAAGGCTGAGATGAGAAGCCTTTAAATAGGAAGGGAAGAAGATTCCAGAGCTTCGTTCAAAATCAAGGGCTCTGATTGAGTCAAGCTCCTTTGACTACAATCTAAGGGCTCATAACAGGCGGTGGATTAAACAGGTTGTGATTGGTTAAAGAGTTTACACTGGGATTCACTCAAAAGACATGCAGGCCATCGATAAGGGTTGATCTAAGGGCTGAAAGCACGCGATGGTTTGTCTCAGTAAAGAAACACAATTCAGGTCAATCAGAGGACAGCAGGTGTAGGCCTGAGGATGAATGTAAACGCGCATCCCAAAATAATTACAAAGCCAACCCTAAAGTCTTTAGCGCTTTAGGTTCCTACCCAGAGTAACTTTAGGCCAATAAACACAACAATCCATATTTATACATTAACCCCAAGACCTTTTAAATCAAGTTTTAATTAAATAAAACCTTGTTTAAAATATGTTTTAAATTCCCAAAAAATTATTAAAAATCAAATTGAGGGATTTAAACACACTCACAACATTAATACACATAGAGGTGCAATATGAAATGCAAGAATGAAATTCTAAGTGTGTGAGTGATGGCTATAGTCTCAGGATCATCACAAGATGGATAGAAGAAGAAGCAACCCAATCTCTGAAGCTCTTTGGTTTCTAGGATGGACACTATTTTGTCACAATTTCCAAACTAGATGACCTCTTATACAGTCTAGACTCAAATGAGTCAAAAGCATAAGGGCTTCATTGTTCCCTTCCTCAAGGCATTTTATTCGTCATCAAATGTGGGGTAATGTATAGAAATAAAGTAGCCAGCCTATTTTGCACAAAATAGGCAAAATAAATGTTTCCTCCTCGACAGAATGGCATCAAAGACATATTGATGATTGCAAAATGAATTAGTTCAAGGATTTGGGGGCTATGTTACGGAATGGAAGGGTGTTAAGAACTCATCCCTCATTTTTGGTCTCTCATGGGCATGTGTTATTCTTACCCTTAATAACTTTGTGAAGTGTGTGCGCGTGTATATATAGATGGAGAATGGAATTACTCCACCTGCGTCATGGAAAAAGGAGGAGTGAAATCACCCATAGGAGTATTCCCAAAATAATGACTAATGTGTGCATTTGTCGGGTTACCAATCGTTTATAGAAACACAGTTGTATAAATTGGGCACAACGCGAGCGTGAATCACAAATATAACATATGGAAATAATATATGAACAAATATAGGAAAGAAGGACTCGAATATCAGATTTTAAACAAGATGCCTATGTAGCCTAAAAAGGCATCAAAGTCCATGTAGTTCGCATGCAACATGGGGGTGGGGTTTATCCAATAAATCCAATCGGGGACTTTATTATATGTGTGTGTGTAGAAAATGGATGTTTTAATGCGGGAAAATATAGTGAGAAATCCCCATTTCGAATTTATGCACAAACCCTCCATTTCTTGTTTTTGTTATAGAAAATATAGTGTGTGCAATACTAGTAATAAAGAGTTTGATAATAATGTGTGACTAAAAAAGACGAAATGCTGAAGTAAGAATTAAATAACTAATGCGAAAATAAGGAAATTCAAAGAGAGAGTGGAAGATTTGAGCCTTCTTCGAAAACTTTAATATTTATGTTGATTGTTGAAGGTCTTCCCTGGAAAGTGGATGAAGGTGGTAGGAGGAGGGGGAATGGAATGTAATTTTCGAAATTAGGTAAGGAAAGGATGGAAATGGAATGAGTGGGAGAGGTTTCAATATTAAAACTAGGCTCATTTTGAGAGAATGTTGTTGAGATCAATAAGAGGAATGTTTCTAAGGTGCCTTTTGAAATGAGCTCATAATTCCTTTATATAGTGTCAAGGGGTGCCGATCAGTAATATCCTTGTCATGCCTACCAACAGGAAACCCCAGACACACTGTCGATAGGCAGGGAAATGGGTTTGCTATTCGATAGTCTCATGCAGATGTTTTGAAAAAATAATCATCAAATTCAATCCATAAGTCAAAATCACACACGGTATGTACCATTGGAAAGGGTATTCATATCCTTTTAAGAATTCATTAGGCTGCTCCCAAGTTTGGGAGTTGAGTGTCGTCAAACGAGGCTCGAAAGCGCTTGACGATATTTTGGACAAGAGATTCTTGGAGGAAAACAGATTGATTGTCTGAACTGTAAGGCCAATTTATGCATAGGATTGACCATTTTAAAGGGGATTCATATCGCTTCAGTTATTAATTCACATTCATTTGAGCTGAAGAGTTTAGTGTAGTCAAATGGATCCTAGGAGTGCCCGGTGGCCTCCGTATCCATTTTTAGGGGAAAATGGATCGATCATCCAAATCGGAAGATAGATTAGTGCATGGTGCAAACAATTGGAAAGGTGATTCATAGTCCTTCAAAGATTTATTAAGATTATGCCCAGTCAAGGAAGTAGATTAGAGTCAAACAGGGGTCGGGAGGGCCCAATGGGATCTAGATACGTTTTCATTAATAAAACATATCGTTCATCCGAACCATAAGTTTGAATCATGCAGGGGGTGAACTTTTGGAAAGTAGATTCGGGGAACTTCGAATATTCATTAAGGTTTTGCTCAGATAAGAAAGTTTACTAGAGTCGAATGAGACTCGAGACTGCTTGGTGGCTTTTAGATCGGTACTCGGAGTATGACCTAGGGTTTATGGTAAAGGAAGAAGTTCTATGGTCCTAAGGAGATGCTTAGGAGGGTACTATAATTTGGTGTCTACAGTATGGATCCATTGCATATGAGAGAGTTGAGAGAGAAATTCAGTAGTTACTTGAATATGGGTTCATTCATAGGAGTACTTCACCTCTTTGAGCTCCGATTCTATTTATCAAGAATAATGATAAATCATTGAGGCTTTGCATTTATTATCAAAGGTTGAACAAGGTCACCATACAAAACAAGTATCCACTACCCATATTAATGACTTGTTAAAGCAAATGAGAGGGTGCTTCGTATCCTCAAATATTAATATAAGGTTGGGGCACCATCAGTTAAGGAACGGGAGAAGGGTGTCCCAAAGATGACAATTATAATATGTTGTGGATATCATGAGTTTATTTTTATGACATTCTAGCTAACCAATGCATCGGGTGTATTCATGGACTTGATTAACTGTGTTTAGGGAGTTTTTGAATGAGTTTATCATCACGTTAATAGATTATATCCCAATTTATTCTCGAACTACAGACGAAAATTCTCAACACTTACAAATATTCTTATAGATTTTATGAGACCATCAACTCTATGTTATGCTCGAGAAATGTGGATTCTGATTGTGATAGGTGCAATTTTTGCATCACATTGTAATAGGGCCAAGGATCTCAGTGAACCTAAGTAAAGTGTCCATAGTGGTGGAGTGGGGATAACCTATGATACCTATTGATGTGGATAATTTTTGGGGATTGAAAGTTATTATATCTAGTTCCTCTAAGGCTATTCAAAAATAGCCTAGCGTTTGAGAAAATAGCGGAAAAGCGGGGTTCCATTGTTAGGGATTAGTTTGGCAAGTAGGTCTTTGACGAGTTGAATGTTAAGTTGACCTCAGCTTTGGTGATATTATTATCTCTTAATATAGTGGAGTACATGGTTTATATTAATGCCCTTCTATCATTGCTTGGGAGAATACTGATGTACGAGGAGAGGCCTATAGCTTATGCTTCACAAAATCTTAAGTCTTATAAAGGGAATTATCCCACCGATGATCTAGAGTTCGCAACAATTATCTTTTCCCTTCGAGTGTGAAGACATTACCTATTGGGGGATAGATTTTAACTTTTCATGAACCATAAGATCTTACTATATATGCTCACATAGAAGGAATTAAATATGAGATAATGTTGATATCTAGAGTTCATGAAAGACTAATAATTTGATATAAGTATCACCCTCGCAAGGAGAACATAGTCGAATATGGCTCGACCCACAGATTTATAGTTACACTTTCATCCATTTAAAAGGCGAAGTGATTTTCTCTTTTCACAATAAACTAGTTGGACCATGCATTTATAGCGGTTCTTAGCATCACACATAAGATCATCATTCTGTTATGAAGGCACATATAGGGAATCCTCCTTGGAAGGATAAGTTTAGACAGTTATTAACTGATAAATCACAATCATACTCAATCAGATCACATGGAGGTTTGTAGTTCCATGGTAGATTAATGGTTTACAAGGATGAGGAGTTATTGTGTAATGTATTAATTGAGGCGCATGGGTTGCAATTTGTGGTACATCCCAGTGGGGATATGATATACTAGGATATGTGGTGACAATACTGGTGGGCATACATGAGAAGGAAATTATGATATTTGTGTCCAAGTATACTACTTGCCATAAGATGAAGAGGGATTATCAAAGACCAACAGGTGTCTAAAGTCTCTTAAGATTCTGGTGTGGAAATGAGAGGGCATTTCCATGGACTTTGTGGCTCTATTACCTATGTAACAACATGTACATTATTCCATCTGGGTGATCATGAACCTTTTAATAAAACTAGCTCAATTTCTATTGGTTTAGACATATTTCACTTCAGAGAAGTATGTAAGGATTTTCATATCTAAGATTGTGAATATAGTATAACCCTTGATATCGTATATGATAGGGATAAGATGTTTGTGTCCATTTTTGGAGGAGTTTTTAGCAAGAATTGGAGACTAATTTCCAGCTGAGTACCTCGTACCACCCATAGATAAATGGATATATTAAGCAGGTGAACCAAGAAGTGGAAGACATGATACAAGCTTACACTTTACCCTTCAAGGGTAGTTGGGATAAATACTTACTATTGTTGGAGTTTTCTTACAACAAAATTTATTAGCACACGATGTGAATAACACCGTTTGAGGCATTGTATGGGAGTACTTTCCGTTCTCCCATTTATTGGATGGGATTGGAGAAGAACGAGCTTCTAGGACCCAATTTCTTTCAGGACACCTCGAAGAAGGTGGCTCTTATCATAGAGAGGATGATCATTTCCAAGAGTAGGTAGAATAATCACACTAATTTGGGGTGGAGGCACCTAGATTTTTTATTAGGGATGAGGTGTTACTTAAGGTTTCTCCCACGAAGGGAATTATGTGATTCGGGAAGAAGGGGAAGTTGGCTCCTCGATATATTGGTCCATTAGTTATCATTTACTGTATCAGACAAGTCATGTACCATTTATCTTTATGGATCATTTTTCAGTTGGTAAATGATGTATTCCATGTCTTTATGTTGCATAGATTCCTTATGAACGCCTTGGCATACCAACACATCAATCTCGATGAGATAAAACTTCAGCCATACATTATTTACAAAGAGAATTCAATTTCTATCTTGGATCATAGGGAAAAACCTCTTCACTCTAAGGCTATTCCTTTAGTGCATGTCCAGTGTGAGCATCACAATGAGGTAGAGTTCACGTGGCAAGGGGAGTACGATATGCGAGAAAAATATCAAGAACTCTTTTAGTCAGGTGCATATCGAATTCAAAGTATGGAATTATTTTATAAGTGGGGAAGACTATAATACCTGGGAGATGTATTCTTATTTATTTAGATTGGACCCAGGGGGTAGGTATACCTTCAGTTAATGTTTTGGACTAGTTTCGGTAGTGTTTTGTATATATTTGGAGGTCTAAAATTAGGCCTTTCGATGACCTATAAGTTCAAGTATATTAAAAGCGTGTTAACCCTCATTAATTAAACACTTTACACAAAAAAAATAAACCTTATAAGATTTAAAGATTTGGAAAATCTTAAGGAGAACTTTGGGGAGGAAAAACAAGAATCAAAGATTAGAGAAAAATCAATTCAACCTTACTGTCCAGGCAAAAAATCTCTTAATTTATTTTCACGCAATATGTAACACATTTATGAATCTATCGTTATTAAATTGATTTTGGATTTGATGTATGTTTAGGAATTAAATATGGCATTTATATCATGTTAAGACTAGCTTTATATAAGTTAATGTTTTATACTGATAATGAATTTATATGATGATTTCAAAATTGGAGATTTTCTTGAGAACCTTTAATTAATTCAGTTTTGGCTTATAACTTTGATGTTAGAACTAATGTTTAGGAAAAAATTACTTGTTTCAGTCAAAGCCCTATGTTAATTTGATAAGTGGAATTTAAATCGCATGTTAATTTGAGTTACTTGAATGAGGAAGATGAAGTTAGGTTTAACTTGAGATTCTCCATATTTTAATTTCTATATGTATTAGAATCACTTTAGTTTTTGTAGTTATGAGTTAGTGATGTTAAAATATAGTTTATAAGGTTGGAATTTGGGTTTTTAATGTTATATAAAGTCTTTAGGATCAACTTATAAGGTCTCAAGCCTTTATGGATAATTTTGGGGACGAAGCTTTGCACCAGGCCCAGTCGAATCGATTCAGCCCCGTGTTTTTTTTTATTTTTGTTCTCTCTCTATATATCTCTCTCTATATGTCTATCTCTCTATCTCCATATATATATATATATATATATATATATATATATATATATATATATATATATATATATATATATAATTGTATAGTTTGTGAAATAATAAACTAATAAGTCATAAAAGTGGGGTTTAAAAAGGGTTTAAGATTAATTACCCTTTAATTAAGTTGGGCAATCCAGAGTTTGGGGATTCGCATGATTCGGCTATGCTTGAGAATATGTGACATCTTATTTTTATATATACTATATTGTGTATATATCTAATTCCTCATTGATCGGGTATCGCACTCCTGGATGTTGATGCAGGACTTTGTGAAGGTAAATATAATTTGATCATACTTTCAGTCGGTGACCGCCTTGGACATGACACATGGATGACTTGATCGATCACATGGGTTTATGTATGGGACTAGTTGTTAGTGTGATCGTGTAGTGATCCCCCATTCTTATGTGTGTTATTGTATTTAAATCCATTAGGTGAGGTACTCTTATGGATTTACCAATAAAAGAATGAGAAGGGACCCGAAGGTAGAAGCCTTCGTGTAGTTATTTTGAAACTTATCAAAGACATCTTGTAGCCCAGTGATGGACATTTGCATAAGGAATACTATGTCACATTCTTTTATTATACTATATATTATGGTGCATCCCACTTTACGTGTGACATGTGTGCGGGTTGGTATTGGGTTGTAATCTTTGTAAGTGTAGTTATCTATAACAGATGTAGTATTTAATTATGTGATGTTCACTTATCAGTTTAGAGATAGAGACTTATTAGTATTAATTATACATTGGGTTGGTATACTTGTTTATTATTTCACTTATGATGAAGGGTGATGTATCTTTTGTATGTGAGTGCCGAAGGGATGACATGTTTATATTAAACGAATCACATAATTATTATTGCATCGATACTGTTAGATATTTCTTTCAAACTTAGGTCACTAACCCGAATTATATAAAATATTTTTCCACGAATTGAAATAAAGGTGAACTAGAGCGAAGGAGATTATTACTTATTGCTTCTTCAGCATCTATCCATTCTTTTCATTAATTGATTGGGCTGTTGTTTCTATATTAGTCATTTATGTTCATAAAATTTATTCAAATTCGTATGGACCATGTTCACATTGTTCATTATTTAGTTGAATTAATTCATAATAGTTGAGATTATTTCATTTATTGATGTTGGATGTTAAAATATTGAGATATTTCATTATTCATTATGTTACCATTATCGTGTGTAGTGGCTTTTTAAAATAAATTCAGTTATAATTTATTTTTGTTGATGTTGAGCATGATATAAATCGATACGCTATATCTTTGACATATTAGAATTGTCAACCGTCATGCTAGAAAAAAGGGGTTACATAAGTATTCATAAATATTCACCAATTAAGTAATTTATTCAACTAGAAAATTGAAAACCCCCAAAATTAAACCATACCAACATTAATTCAATATTCAACTTATTAGTTAGAAATAATTTATTTGAAATTATATTTTCAGAAACTACTATCACATAACCTTTATAAAATTAGTAAAATGATCATTCATAATATTAATAAATTAAAAATATCAATAGAAATAGTAAAATTGTTTATATTATTTATTTTTTTAACAACCATAAAAGAAATAAACAAAAATAAACAAAAAAGGGGATGTGATTTAATAATAAAATTATATTAATTAATCATCCACACTATGAGAATAAGATAGCCAAGTGTAAAGGAAAGAAAATAGGTGCATTCATAGGGAAATAAAATAATTCAAAGAATGAGAGAAGTAGGGTTGTGGAGTATGTGGGTAACTACTATGGTAAGAATATAATATTAGGGAATAGATTTTTCATTGGGGGTTTGGTCTTAGTTACCTTAGTTAATTGGATAATGGACCGAGTTAAAGGATTTTTTTTATTTGTTTTTATTCAGGATTAAGTATACCTACTGTTGGAGCCCATTTTTTACAAGTCCATGAGAGTAGCCGACCAAGATAGTTTAAGCACTTGGCCTAACATAAATGATGACTTATTTTCCACAAGAGTAGTTTAGTTAATAATACCCAAGGATATGGTCAAATCAGGTACCAATAATCTCGAATGAGATATTCAAGTACCTCATGGAAAATCTACACGCTACCATAGAGTTCCTTAAACAACTCGATCTCTGTAAAAACACATATATAAACTGTACACCCTGACCCGGGACAAAGGGATGAAAACTTGAGACTTTTAGAGCCACTTAATAATAACAAATAACCTCTATGTGGACGTAGGCAAGTTGCCAAACCACGTACATCGTTGTTGTGTGTGTGATTCTATTTATTTCCTTCCATTTATGATTATTTCTGTAGAATCTTTTTATTGTAATATTTTATTCACTCACAATTGGCATCATCTGTGGGAAGCGAATTATATTCCTGCGAAAGAATTCATTACCGAAAAGCCCGAAATGTCTCACCATAGAAGCAACATTTCTCAAGACGATGACGTTAAAGAAGACATATATCCCCATAAGATTAGGTCTGAAATTCGTCAACATAGAAACCCAAGGTTTCTCCAAGTAAGGAAACCTTCTGAAGAAAGACATGGGCCACCTAGGTCCACCCAAATTTCTAGGTTGGTCAATGCCTATGAAGCCAGACTTCGAGAACAAGAAGAGGCAACATACCTCCACGAAGAAGAAAATGTTCACTTTAAGAGGCAACTTGAATGAATGGAGAGAGATCTTCCTAGATAAAAAAGGCAGAACCGAGATAGGACTCGTAGCCCTCAAGGGGTGACTCCCCTAGCTGAGGAAGGAGAACCAGGCGTGGCCAGGGCAGAACTAAACGTGATAGGTTAGAGAGAGCGCAATCAAAGCATGGCCAGTAGGAGAGGCACCCCAGAAATAATGATCGACTGAATAAAGATTTAAGGATTATGGTCTGTAGGGAGATGGACGAACACCCATCGCACTGAGGTGCTCGATCAACCATAGAGCTAGTAAAAAGATCTCTCAACTATCAAATGAAGTCCCCCTTTTCAAGGGTGATCGAATAGTAGGAGCCCTCGAAGAAATACGTTATCCCCAGGTTCAAGGTCTATAATGACAAAACATACCCTATTGACTAAGTCAGGCAATATCGGTAAGAAATGACCTTATGGAGCCAAAATGATGCACTTATGTGCATAATTATCACTTCTATCCAACATGATGTAGCACAAAAGTGGTTTTAGAGGCTTCCCCATAGGTGGATCAAGAATTTTCTAGCACTATAATAGGCTTTCACGACGCGACTCATAACGAGTAGCTCCCATTGTAAGCAGATGGGTACACAGCTCACTATGAAGAAGAAGCCACAGGAAAACCTCTGAGATTATACCACACGATATTGTGAAGTTTTTAATGAGGCCAAGGATTACTCGGAGCAAGTTGTCATAGCATCCTTTAAAATCGGCATACTGACCACCTCTCTACTACACCAATCCCTCAACAAAAAGGAAGCCATCAACATCGATGATCTTATGTATCGTATTTAGAAGTACGCCAAGGTGGAATACGTGGTTCATCCTAGTAGGTGAGACAATGGTCGAGCAAAATCAAATATGGGGATGGAGAAGAAAGATACCCATAAAAAGGGATGCAAAAATGGGGGAAAGAATGGCTCCAATAGTGGAAATAAGAATGACCCCTCCAAAGTGTTCTAGGTTTTTAGTACAATCTTCAGAGAACCTATTTACAAAATTATTAGCCAGATCAAGGATGAGACTTTTATCAAATAGCCCAAGAAGATGGGCGGCGATCGAACTAAAAGTAATAACACGTTGATATACGCATTCCCTAAAAAGGCGATCATTGAACCGAGAATTGCAAATCCCTGAAGTCACATGTGGAAGAGCTAGTTTAGGCAGGACACCTCAACGAGTATGTTAGAAAAAAAATAGAGAAGGTCACATCCAATGGCGATCAAAAGTTACACAACGTCCTCGATGATGATACAAGAAACGAGTTTGGAGTAATTCATGGTGCGTCGGACCTCAACTGTATCCAGGGCAATGCCGTTGGAATGGATCTCAAAAAGGTGATTGCCGTGATGGAAGATTTTTAAATTGACCAAATCCCTGGCCAGAAAGCATCGGCGGCCAGGAGATGTTGATTATAGTAAGCACATCATGTTCACCAAAAAAGATTTGGTTGGGTTAAGGACCCCACATCACGATGCATTGGTGATCACACTCAGAATTCCTAACTAAGATGTTGACAAGTGATTAGGCATAAATATTTTATATTAATCCCCGTAATTTAGGTCTTTTTATGATCTTGTGCAATGTAATTAACTTGGAATTGTCTCACATTTATTGTACTAACCCTTTTCGACAAGTATTTTGTGTTTTGTGTATTTGTTATGTGTTTTATATGTATTTAATGCAAGTTAGTATGAAAGAGAACTCGAAACAGTGAAAAGGAAGTTCAAGTGAATTTTCATAATTCTACAACCATTGTTTGGAGGTGGGGCCAACTAGAAACTTGAAGACAACAAAGTAATAAGAATATTAAAAAACAGCACCCAAATTCGAGCTACAGTGAAAGAGTTATGAAAATTTGAAGCTTTAGAATAAAACAAGAGGAAAATTCTAAGTGTAAAAGAAGAAAAGAGGAACCAGACCAGAGAAATTACATGAACCCCAGGCCGAACTGATTTGGGGGCGAACTGGTTCACATGTACCCCTGAACCGGTTTGGGGGGTCTGATGCGCGAAAATTTGTTTTCTTTCTGATTGGTCCAAAGAGTTTGAGGTAAATGGGACTCTCACAAAAATGTGAATGTAACATTTTAGTTGATTTTTAGAGAGAGTTTTAATAAGTTTTTGATAGAGAAGAATATAGGAGAAGACTCAAGAACCCTAGTTTCATTTATGCATAGAAGATTTAAACTTTCAAAGTTTAAATTCATGGTTTTCTTCAATCAAGTTTGTTTCCTTCTTCTTTTTTCTTCAAGTTGATTTTAATTGCATGTTCTTTTATTTTTCTGGGATTCTAAATCTCCCATGAAAGTTTAACACTAGTGTTGTTATGATTTTCAACACATGCAGTGTTAAAATTTGTTTTAATATTTATGAAATCATGTTCGGCTAGATTTCTAAGGGTTGGAATGCATGAACCCAACCCGATGTGGTTTCCATGAATATAAAAGTAATTCCTTTAAATAAAGAAATGATTAAATCGTGTCCATTAGTTGTCACAACCATTGTAGTATTTTTAACCTCATTTGCCCTAGGTAATCGGGGTGTTTAAGAGTGCAACGCATGTGTCAAATATTCTGACACCTCTTTATTTCTATTCTTGATTATGTATGATGCCGGCTTGTACCCTCATACATGTAATTCTTGAAATTAATAAAGTGTGTGGTTTAATTAATTATCTATTTCGGAACTAATTTTATATGTGGTAAACGTACTAGGGTTCGGGGGCTATAGTCCAACCTAATTTTCTCACTCATATTCAATAATTCATAGTTAGTTTACTTCTGCATACGTAGTTTAATTACTAGTTCAAATTAATTTGTATATAGTTCGTAGATAAACTTAAAATCAATCCTCTTTTGTTTCTTCTTCAAGAGTCGATAAACTTAAAATCAATCATCTTTTGTTTCTTCGTCAAGAGTCAATCTTATGATTCATCATCTTACCTATCATTGCTACATTTTACGTCCTATTACCTGAGGATTCTGCCCCGTATTACTAGGTTTATCACTTACTCGACTGGTTTGCACTTGAATCATAATTAGTATGCACTAGAGACACAATTTGAGTCACGTCAACAAGCTACTTGTGGACCAGGGGAGTTCATCCGAAGTGATGTACCTAAAACTGTTTCATAAACTGAAGTTGAATGTAGATGACCTTAAAAAATCCACTGTTCCACTGGTTGGCTTCACAGGAAGGATCACCATGCCATTAGGAAAGATAATCTTATCGCCCATGGTAGGAAACTTCTCAAAGCTAATTGAGTTTTTATTGGATGACATTGAGTCCCCATAATGTGCTATTTAGGGCAGAGGTTGTCTCCACACCATGAAGTACTTGTCATCCACCTATCATCAAAAGCTGAAGTGCATTACAGATCGAGGAGTGGTTAAGATTCTAGGAGACCAAGATACGGCCAGAAAGTGCTTTATTACAGTTATACCCCCAAATAAAGAGAAGGAGAAGGAGAAGGAGTCAGAAAAATCCCAGGAGGGGTCTATTCTCTTCTCTCCAAATAACAACTACGACATGGTCGACCAGGGATGGAAGAGACCAAGGTCCACCCCACTGACAAGGTCGTGGAAAGCATGGAGGAAGTTATGGTAGATGATAACTTTACATAAAGGAAATTTTTTATCGAATTTTCTCTCATTTATCAAGAGAAAAGGGAGTTGGTTTCACTTCTCAAAAGCAACATATAGGTTTTTACATGGGAGCCTTACGAGCTACCAAGGATTGACACTAGCGTGGTCTGCCATCGCTTCCACATCAATCCCACTTTTAAGCCCATCGCTCAAAAGGCTCTTCGAACATCTCCTGAGAAAGCTAAGGAAGTGGAGAAAGAAGTAAGGAAGATACTGGATGCATGATCCATCAGGGAAGTCCAGTTCCCCGCATGTTTATCTAAACCAGTGGTGGTTCCCAGGAACAATGGTATCTAGAGGGTGGGCATCAATTTCACCGACCTCAACCAAGCATGTCTCAAGAATAGCTTCTCCCAAAGATAGATCAATTGGTTGACGTTATAACGACGCATGAGAGGGTGAGCTTCCTGGACGCTTCCTGGATTCCCGGCCTGGATAAGACCTCCTTTTATAACCTCAATTATTTTGTATTGTTACAAGTTCATCTCATTTGGCCTCAAAAACGTTTGGGAAACTTACCAAAGATTGGTATGCAAGATTTTCAGCAAACAAATTGGAGAAATAATGGAAGTATACATCGACGACATGCTTGTTAAAAGAAAGGAAAAGGACGATCACCTCTTAGATCTAGTAGCCACCTTTAAAATCCTCAGGAAGTATCGAATGAAGCTTAATGAAAGTAAGTGTTCATTCGGTGTCGAGTCGGGAAAATTCTTAGGGTACCTAGTAAGCGAAAGGGGAATCGAGGCTAACCCATACCAAATTAAGGCTTTCTCCAGGATCCAGACTGTTCAGACACTGAGAGATGTTTGGAAGCTTACTGGGATGCTCGCGATCTAAATCGCTTCATCTCTAAGTCTTCAGAATGCTGCCAACCATTCTTATAACTCTTAAAAAAGGGCAAAGGCCTCATATGGGATGATGATTGTTCATGAGCTCTAAGACGGATCAAATCATACTTTAGCAATCCGCCACTACTGGTAATTCAAAATGATGGAGACCAACTATATCTTTACCTAGCAGTATCAGACCATGATGTGAGCTCTGCCTTAGTATGTAAAATGCAGGGAGAACAACAACCAATTTACTATGCCAATAAAACACTCCTAAATTCTAAACAACGGTACTTGCCTCTAGAAAATCTAGCCTATGCACTGGTGGTTTCTTCAAGGAAGTTAAATCATTACTTCAAAGACAACTCCATAGCTCACCTCTTACCCATTCATGGTCGTTCTACGAAGGGCCAACCTCTCTGGACAACTTTCAAACTGGTATGTCGAACTTGGGAGATTTGATATCCATTTCTAGTCGAGAACAACAATCACTACACCAAATTTGCCGAATTGTCACGGTCATTGACCTTGACAAGTTGGACTAGTCAAGGTCAATGACCGTGATAATTCTGGGGGTGACAACTTTTGTTTTCACGGACTTGTCACGGTCAATGACTGAAAACGATAGGACCCCAATTTTTTAAATTTTACCAAAAGTAATTTCAATTTCCTTTAAAGATGACGGAATAGAGATGGTTCAATTAAACAATTGCATAAACGAAATTTTAATTTCTTTCAAATTAAAATTGAAAAAACTCAAAGTGACATTAAATTAAACAACAAATTAATTTTCACTTTAACATATTTAATTCAATCCAAGTCCTAGAAATTTGCCTAACAAATAATTAATTCATTTTTGCAAATTAGGCCAAACCAAAGTATATCCAATAAAATTAATGACTTGAACTAAATTAATTAAACATTACCCAAATTAATTTTAGCACCAACTTAAGCATGAGTAGTGATTTAAACCAATTTTATTTTTTTACCTAAGCATACATCTAATGTGAATATGCAAAAGATAAAATAAAAAAATAAGCACTACGTCGCGATGTATGAGAAAAGACCCACAATGGGAAACAACCTCGGACGGCCCTAGCCTCAAATCCACTAAGTAAGGTTTTTACAAGTACAAGACAGAAAAGATTTACAACACTCGACTTGACTCCGTCCAAGCCTCGACACTCCTTCTTGTACACACCTCTGCCTAGGAAATAACCACGAAGGTCCATCGCGGTCTTGGGATCCACCGATCGGACTTTTAGGAACCCATCAACCACACACGGTGGCTTTCATCGTATCAGAAATATTACAGCAACAAAGAATGAACTTCTTCTTTGTGGGATGTATAAGTAAACCGAAACTTCTCTTCTTCAAGTTGTAGAGATAAACTGGTGCCAAAAACTCCAAGAAAGTATATATATTAAGGAATTTGGATAATTTAAACAATTGGGTGTAAACAAAAGTGTTTAAGGATTTTTCTGGAAAAACAAAACACTCAAATCTTGAACCTTTTCATGGAAAAATTAAACTCTCAAAACTCTCTCTAGGAGATAGAAGAATTTGAAAAAGTTGGTTCAAAAGAGTTGTTCCCGCACTAAGTAATTCTGTCAAAAATTAGTGGGGAAAAGGTAGTGGGAACATGGTGAAAATTGCCAAAAAGGACAAAAAAACTATTCCTGCCAACTTCGTTCGAACGACTTTTTCGTTCGAACGACTTTACTAACGAGCTTCCAGAAGGCAAAAAGGAAATTCGTTAGAATTCTCGTTCGAACGACCTGGCAATCTCGTTCAAATGAGATGCCAGTTCATTCGAACGACATGGCAATATCGTTTGAACGAGATTCCAGGTGTTTCGAACGACGTGTCAGAAAAAATAAAATATTATTATTAAGCCGAAAACATTTTATGAAAAGTTCTAAAAAAATATTTTATGAGTAAAACAGACTCGTTAAAACTATTTTATAAAAACTTTATAAAATACACCCAATAAATGTTCAAGCTCCTATATATATAAATTGCATTCATAACTTAGGAGCATTGGAACAATGTTGTTGATGATGTAGAAAAGAGGCACACTAAACTCTGTATATGATGAAGTTGTATAAACTTGGTCGCTACATCTTCAACTAACACGTCATAGACTTGGATGGATACATTTGAACACTATCCTATGACTCAAATATTTTTGTCCGAAATTGAGCTAACTCTACATTAAGACTCAATCGGAGACTTGCGTCCTTACAAATCTCCCCCTTTGGCTATTCCGGGACAAAAACCAAACAAAAATCCTAAAGGATCGTCAAGCTCTACTAGACTTAAAAAATATCCCACCCAAAATAAAAATTACATAGTTTGACTCAAAACCCAAGGATCAATATCTTTGCCGACGATGAAATTTTCCATTTTGAAGAATTCCTGCACATTTAAGCAAACTATCAAACGCATATAGAATAAGAATATTACATGCATATAAAATAAATATCAAACGCATAGGGAATAAGAATATTACTTGCAAATAAAATAAATACTCCCCCTAAATTAATTCTCCCCTTTATCAACTGTGATCAACCTAAGAAGATAGAGCTCTCCTCCTAAGTTAAATCTCCTGAACTTAGATAAAATTATAATAGGATTAGATACCATTTCTCCCCCTATCATTCTCCCCCTTTTTGTTCAGGAATAGACAAAGGTGATAGAATTAAAAAAAATAAAAGTTCATACAAAGCTTAGAACATGAAAGCATATAGGCAAGAAAAGCATAACTAATCCATACAAAGAACAAAGGATACCAACTAAGATGCAAGAAAATGATACCAACATGATACATAAAGTATTACGCATGTGATATCAACAAAGAATGCATCAAGATAGATATCAATCATGAAGTAGAAGCATAGATGGACTGGAAAGCAAGGAAAAGACAAATAGAATACCTCGAATATGAGAACATAATAAATATCATTAACGCACACGCACATATACTAGGTATAAATATCACACATGACACAAAATAAAATAAGATTTTCACACTCATATGGCAAGAATGTGTCATATGGAAACGGAAGTGTTGGGGTGTGAACTAGCAACAATTAAATTTAAACATATGTTCATGGAGTTCTCATTTGATTGCAAACGTCATCACATTTGAATATAACCTCATGTGACAATATAGATTGAACTCAATGAACAAACATGCACAATGCATACAAGCCTAGAATTTTGATGATTCTACAAAACAATAGAGTCATGGCATTTAAAGTACAACTAGGATAAACGGACATTGTGCAAACCGTTGATATACCATCCAAACTCCCTCAATTTAAGCATATTATTTTAAC
Organism: Sambucus nigra; assembly: GCA_949130495.1. Classification (NCBI taxonomy): domain Eukaryota; kingdom Viridiplantae; phylum Streptophyta; class Magnoliopsida; order Dipsacales; family Adoxaceae; genus Sambucus; species Sambucus nigra. Next base: position 447,400,611 of record OX422212.1, on the reverse strand, counting down.
CTTTTGAATGAATAAAACAACTAAACAAAATAGGCCTTGGAAAATATTTTCTTTTTATTCCATTATTCTTTTAGGCCTTTGGGCTACATATTTCTTTTAGGTCCAAGAAAATGGTGGCTTACCCGCAAAGGATGATTTTTCCTTTTAGAGCCCTTCCCCATGCACATTTATATATATATCATTTTTATATCTCACACAAATCTCACATGCAACAGATTTTAACATGCACTAGTCCTCCGAGGTCACATAACATGTAGATGACAAGATTGGTAGGAGAACACCTCATAAAGCTCAAATATACATATGGAGTTATAGTTTCATGTGAGATCTTGCATGTGTGAATTGAGGCATATAAAAATAGAATCCATTATATCAACACAAAATCCAACTACTCCATGTAAGCATTGTAAAGAACACTTTAAGGATTGATAATCTAAACCAAAAGTTATAGCCACATGGAATCAAAAAAGAAGGGATTCTAACACAAGTATATGCCACATAGAGTGTGTCAAACTAAAATACACACAAAAAAATCTTTTTGAGTTTTTTTTTATTTTTAACCAAAAATAAAAATATTTACTCACAGGACACACAAAAAATCATTTGAATTTTTCATTAAGCCTAAATTACTAAAAGGTGAAACACAAATGATAAACAAAATCTTTTTGTATTTTTCATTTAATGCAAACTAAAATGAAAGAAATTAATACAAAAGATAAACAAAAATCATTATTCTAGCATGTGATTAAGCATGGAGCATAGACTAAAAAATGATTAAAACAAGCATACAATTAGCATGATGATATAGCATGAGGCACAAAAGCTAAAGTATGCAAACAACTAACACATTCAACCTGTAGATTTAGCAAGTGAGGAAGCATGTGAAAGTAAATGAGAATAAAAAATCCTATCTTGTAAAGCTACCAAGTCGGATCTCCTAACCCAAACTAATAACAAATGACGATCTCGGGGTGTAGGAATCCTGGCTACCTCGGTTGCCTTTCGTTGGGATTTTCTAGGACCTCGTTTAAGATCAAAAAAAAAATTTCTAAAATGACCTTTTCGACCACAATGTGAGCACCTAAAGAGTCGGCGAAAAGACTTACCTAAGGAATGATCTATAACATTGTTCCTAGATGATTCTCCTAAAATATTGGTTATGGCTTTATGAATTGATTCATTACAAGTATCGAAGCCTAAACCACAAGTGTCATTTTTAATTTCAATCGTTTTTAATATTTTATCTAATTTCTCCGAACGACACTCCAAATCAAATTTGACTTTACTGTAGTCTTTTAATTTATTTTCTAATTCTAGAATGTTAGACTCTACTAAAACATTTTTTTCTTCAAACTTGAGAAGCTCCTTTTTCATTGACTCCATTAAACCCCTAAGGCTATTTATCTCGCCTTCTACATACTCAAGCTTCTCTCGAAGATAACTCTCTCGTGTCCTAAGGTCATCAACTAATGCACTCTTATCTACAACCTTGGCACACTCCTTTAAACTCGCTTCTAACTTCAAATTTTCCCTTTTTTAATTTAATAAATTCTTCATATAGTTCTTGAAATGCAAATTAAAGTTCACTCACATCAACCTCTTCTTCATTTTCATTCTCTCTTTCTTCTCCACTCTCACTACCATCATCTTTTATAGCTTCACAAACAAAGGCCTCGTAACTGTTATGTATTAAGATGTTATCATTGGATGACTCCTAACTATCACTTACATAACTAGAAATGAATGCGGTAAAGTTGCGCTCAATGGGGGAATTGGATCCCTCTTCCTTATCACTATCACTAAGGGTTGCATTAAAAGAAATTGGGTGATTACCCTCCTTAGTTTAGTGGGGTACCCAAAAGCCCTATGGCCATACCTTTCACAACCAAAACACCTATTTGACTTGTCCCTATTTAAATTTGCATTAAAAGTTTTAGGAATCTTCTCGGCTTTGTCATGCTTAGATTTTTCAAATTTCTTAAAATCATTTTTAAATTTATCTTTGTTAAATTTAAGAAATTTTCGAAACTTCCTAGCAAATATAGCCATATCTTCCGAGTCACTCACACTTTCACTCTCTACTACTTATTTTTCCTCCTTTCGGGCTTTCAAAGCAACAACCTTTTCTATTTTCTTTTCAATTTTGGAGGGAAACATGCCTAGTTCATAGGTTTGTAAATCACCTACAAGCTTTTCTAATTTCTTAGAGGCTAAAGTGGGTAAAGAATTTAACATGGTCACCTTAGGAATAAATCTATCGGGTAGGGACCTTAAAATTTTCTTTACTACTCGGTTTTTGGGTATTTTCTCTCCCAAATTGAAAGTAGAATTAACTATATCGGAAAGTCTAGCATAAAATTCATCAAATGTTTCTTTTTCATTCATTTTGATGGTTTCAAATTGAGTGATGAGGTTTTGGAGTTTCGAAGCCTTAACGACATTATTTCCTTCATGAGTGAGTTGTAAAATATCCCAAGCTTCTTTAGCGATTTCACACGTCATAATGTGATGGAATTCATCCGACGTGACCACGCGAAACAAGGCATTTAAACCATGAGAATTAAAATTTGCAAGTTTAAATTCACTCTCACTCCATCTATCGGTAGGTTTGGTAACACGTTCATGTTCAACTAAATGTGTAGGTGGAGACCACCCATTAACGACAGACAACCAAACCCTCTCATCTAGAGACCTAAGTATCGAACGCATACGTGCTTTCTAGTATGCGTAATTAGAACCATCGAAAATAGGAAATTTTAAAAATGGGAAAAATTCCATTTTTTGTCAAAAATATTTAAAGATCTTAAACGCAATAATTTAGCGATCCCGCTCTGATACCAATTTGAAAAGGAAAGGACCCCCAATTTTGTAAATTTTACCAAAAGTAATTTCAATTTCCTTTAAAGATGCATAATAGAGACGGTTCAATTAAACAATTACATAAACCAAATTTTAATTTCTTTCAAATTAAAATTAAACAAACTCAAAGTGTCATTAAATTAAACAATAGATTAATTTTCACTTTAACATATTTAATTCAATACACGTCCTAGAAATTTGCCTAGCAAATAATTAATTCACTTTTTCAAATTAGGCCAAACTAAATTTTATCGAATAAAATTAATGACTTGAACTAAATTAATTAAACATTACCCAAATTAATTTTAGCACCAACTTAAGCATGAGTAGTGATTTAAACCAATTTTATCTTTTTATCTAAGCATCTATCTAATGTGAATATGCAAAAGATAAAATAAAAAAATAACCACTACGCCGCGATGTATGAGAAAAAACCCACAACGGGAAACAACCTCGGACGACCCTAGCCTCAAATCCACTAAGTATAGTTTTTACAACTACAATACACAAAAGACTTACAACACTCGACTTGACTCCGTCCAAGCCCCAATGCTCCTTCTTGTACACACCTATGCCAAGTGAATAACCACAGAGCTCCACCGCAGTCTCAAAATTCATCGATCGGAATTTTAGGAACCCATCAACCACACACGATGCCTTTCACCGTATGAGAAATATTGCAGCAACAAACAATGAACTTCTTCTTTATGGGATGTAGAAGTAAATCCAAACTTCTCTTCTTCAAGGTGTAGAGATAAACCGGTGCCAAAAACTCCAAGAAAAGTATACATATTAAAGAACTTGGATAAACTAAATAATTGGGTGTAAACAAAAGTGTTTAATGATTCTTCTGGAAAAACAAAACACTCAAAACTTGAACCATTTCATAGTAAAATTAAACTCTCTCTAGGAGATGGAAGAATTTTAAAAAGTTGGTTCAAAAGAGTTGGTTCCCGCACTAAGTAATTCTGTCAAAAAGTAGTGGGGAAAAGGTAGTGGTAACAAGGTGAAAACTGGCAAAAATACCAAAAAAACTGTTCTCGCCAAATTCATTCCAATGACTTTTCATTCGAATGACTTTACTAATGAGGTTCCAGAAGGGAAAAAGGAAATTTGTTAGAATTCCCATTCAAATGACCTGGCAATGTCGTTCGAATCAGATGCCAGTTCGTTCGAACGACATGGCAATCTCATTTGAATAAGATTCCAGGTGGTTCGAATGACGTGTCAGAAAAAATAAAATATTATTAAACCCAAAACTTTTTATGGAAATTTCTAAAAAAATATTTTCTAAGTAAAACAAAGTCGTTAAAAATATTTTATAAAAACTTTATAAAATACAACCAATAAATGTCCAAGCTCCTATATATATAAATTGCATTCATACCTTAGGAGCATTGGAACAATGTTGTTAATGACGTAGAAAAGAGGCACACTTAACTCGGCATATGATGAAGTTGTATAAACTTGGTCGCTACGTCTTCAACTAACACGTCATAGGCTTGGATGGATACATTTGAACACTATCATGTAACTCAAATATTTTTGTCTGAAATTGAGCCAACACTACATTAAGACTTAATCGAAGACTTGTGTCCTTACAATGACCGTGACAAGTTCATTAGACTTGTCACGGTCATGTCACGGTCCTTGACCTTGACAAGTTTTGTCACGATTAAGGACCGAGACAAACACATGACATTTAATAAAAAATTGTCACGGTCAATGACCGTGACAATTCTGGGCAGAATTGAAAAAAAATGTTGGGCAATATGGCCACTGCCACTACCACTGCCCAACAGTATATTTGTACTTGTTATAGCAACGTTGTACCTATTCAAACATCATATATCCAAATAAAATAGAGATAACGCAAATATAAATTCAAAACAATATGCATCGCGATATAATCTAAATATAATTCAAATGTAACAACTTAAAACAATTCAATTCAAATAATGTCACTACATGTATGGGGTAAGGTTAGCTCTGAGGAGGTGAGTAGGCCACACGATATACGAATTGACACACCCAACAATATACATTGTGCCGCATTGTTCGCACAACCACAAGGGGGAGTTCTCCTTCCCGGGTATCACATGCATGACGAGCACCTTAGACTCGATGTCTTGAAGAAAACGTCCATGAACTGGCATACCCTGGACGGTATTCGGGTCCCTCAATCCCCGTCCTATCCGTTGTCCATCAAATATGTCCACTAAAAACACCCCCACGCCGTACCTCCTCCCCCCCTCCCCACTGTCCCTACCCACCACACGCGCACACACCCATATATACAAACGCACACACACACACACACACGCATATATACATAAACACACACACACGCACATTCACCCCCCTCCCCTCCACCTAGCCCTCCTGTCTCCCTCACAAACACACGCATATATACACCACACACATGTGTAATACCCCGTATTTTTATGGCTTTTAAAATTGGGGATTTATTAAATTTAATTTGAGGTATTAATTTAATATTAATCTGGAAATTATTTTTTTAATATTTACTAGCATGATGTGAGTTAGTAACTATTGAAAATTTGTTGAATATTACTAGATGAGTAAAGTAATATATGAGATTGATATTATTAAAATTATCTCGAGTGAATAAAATGGCAATTATGGAAATTTAATTCGGAACGCACCTGTGTCGTGTCAGGACTAAATTATTATTATTAAAGTGAATATATTATAAGTCGTACGTATAGTCGTTTTAAGTGTGCCAAAGTGTCCGTAAGGGTAGAAATAGTCATAAAAGTGTACTCGGGGGTTTAGTTTGGGTCCCGGGGCATTTTTATGCCTAATTGACACCCTGGGAGGGTATTTTAGACATTTTGTATTTTTGGGTAATTAAACCCACGAATTTTCTTAGTATTTATTAGACATTTAGAGTTGTCTATTGGGGTTAACAAACACAAAGACTAAGCCAACCATTAGAGAAGAAGGTGAAGTGATTAGAGAAGAAGGTGAAGAGTCTTCAAAATTACGTTAAAGCAATCCAAAATTACGTTAGAACTTTTTGATTGATTCGTTGAGGATTTATTGATGTCGTTACGTTAGAACTTGTTTATGTACATTTCTTATACACTTGGATTACTTTGATGGGAGCTTGGGATGAAATTATAGAGGTTTGGAGGGGTTAAAATGGTTGAACCCGTAGGTTGAATATTGCAGAAAACTGGGCAAGAACTGCTTGATCGATCGATCGACCCCTCCTGGAAAACTGCATATTTTTTCCCTTTTTGTTTAGTCCAGTTAAAATGCTTAGGAACCCTTGATTATCATTAATAGAGTATAATGGGTTATTAATATGACCAATAGGATCTAAGTAGACTCCGTTGAGTGAAATTAATATGAGATGAAATTTTGGGTTAACGGGGAGTTATTTATACATAGGGAATTGTGCGTATGTGTAATAGAAGATTGAGAGTCGTGAAATATTCAGACTAAAAGGTAAGTGAGGGTATACCTACTGATATTTATACTTAGTGAGAGAGAATACTTTGAGAGATAAGAAGTAAGTATGAAGTAAATAATAAATGAGAATAAAAGAGACTAATCCGTTATGAGAAATAGTTGGGTAAAATTTGTATTGAGAATGGATAATAACAATTACGGGTCGTGGGCGAACCTAATTTGAAAAATATGAATATTTATATGTATGACTTTGTGAATGTGCATATATTATGTATCTGTGTATGACATACCTAGCTTACTTGCTATCGACGGGAGGTTTGCGCATGAGGGCAGTCATATCCTGATGAATTCATGGGATTTTTTATTTGTCGCTTGAGAACATAGGACTATGAAAGACTTATCAGTAAGTTGATAAGTCCGCTGACTATGGAAACATAGGTATGTGCGTGACCCATGGGTATGAGAACTATGTTCGCCTCCAATTTTTGTGTTGATATTTGTGGTTCGAGGAATCTTTACCGAACCTATAGTCCCCTATACAACGAGTGATGTATTGGGACAAGATAGCAGAGTAATGCAGCACCGCAGCTGTGTCTCGGGGTGCAGTATAGTATATATATATATATAATATAGTGTATATATATATACATGTGATGATATCTACTATGTGGCTAAAGTAGAAATGTAAGATAGTTATGTAAGAAAACACTTAGTTGAATTGAATTAATAAGGGACTTATCCATGTTGAATCTAAATGGATATATATATGTTTATAACATCATTATATGTATTATAAGGTTAATACGTGGGAATAATTTAGGCTATAAATAATGGATAGATGTTGTTAATCTAGTTACCGTGGGAACTATAACTAAGATGTCCTAGAGGTACGTTTGGGGTGCACACTAGATGAGAGGTGAAGATTCTCAAGAGAGTGTCGCATACTAACATGGTTGTGATATTAGCCGGTAAGCATTTTAAATACTTGCTAAACTATTTTTAAAACTGTTTTACACTCGGTCTCGGACCCGTTTTCTGTCATTTCTTTCTCTATTGCATATATATGTATGTATTACAGGTGCCCAGCCACAGGGGCGCCATGCTTAGGTTCTTTGGATTGGACGTGCTGCAGCTTATGTGGAGGTTGCAAGCCCTTGCTTTAGACGACTTCGGCATTGAATCAGTTTCTACTTTAGATCTTCATAGTTAGGGCATGTGTCGCCCGATTTCCTATTCCATTAAGATCTTGTCAAGGATTTATGTTCATTTATATTTTCGGTATTCAATGCTCCTTGGGAGTTAACTCTTGTCAGAATGATTTCATTTATGGTTCTTATACTTGGTTTGGTTTATCTAGATGGTTTAAATGGTAGTGTAGTTATTATTATCCTTTTATTTATGTAACTCTCAACTGTTATTATTAAAAAGGTTTTCATATTGGTATTTAATAAAGGAAAAATGAGGTTTTAAATGGTTTTGACACTTAGCTTAATTATTTAGGGTGTTCAAATTGGAAATATTATTTTGCGACAGTGATGCTGAGAATGAACCAACCATTCACCTGGTTTTTAATTTAATAAAGGACTGATCACCCGGTATTTAATTAAGCGATGTGTTACAACATGCACATTTACACACGCATATATAGACACACGCACATATACATACACATATACATAAATGGAGGAGAAATAGAGAGAGAAAACATACCAAAGTTGTAGAGAGAGAGAACTATAAATGGAGGGAACAAAATCGGTGGGAAAAAAAGAAGAAGGAGGGTTTTTTACTGACCAAATTGTCACGGACATGTCACGGTCATTGACCGTGACAACTTTACAGGCTTGTTACGATTAATGACCATGACAAGTCCATGACAACTGTACTTATTATGGACTTATCACATTCATTGACCATGACAAAAAATGCTTATTTTTTTGTCACAGTCAATGACCGTGACAAGGCTAAGCGCTTAAAGGGTGTCAATTTGACCATTTTGGTTTAGTGAATTAAGTAACATATCCTAGTAGATTGTGTTCCTGATATCAACCAGCAGATCAACTGAATAATGAGCAATCGATGATAGGTGAAGTGCCATCCAAAGATTACAAATTGTATGTTAATATAGCCTCAAATTCCAACGGGGAAGGAGTATGGATTGTTCTCATCACCCCCAAAGACGCCATAATTAAGAAAGGAATTAGATTAGGGTTTCAAGCCTCTAACAACAAAGGTGAGTATGAAGCACTAATCAATGGTTTCCAAAATCCAAACTACTGGGGATAAAATCCCTCCACCTATTCGGTGATTTCAAATTAGTCTCCAAGCAGGTGAGTGGAGACTTCAACGCCCATGATGATCGAGTGGAAGCATACCTCAACGTAGTAAGAGGACTCATGGGAGAATTTTAAGAGGTGGAAATTCAACAGTTCCCATGAGAACAGAACAGTCACGTTTACGCTTTAGCAGCACTAAGCTCGATAATTAACTCTGACCTAAGGAGAAAAATTCAGATAGAGTTCCTCGTGCAGCCTTGTATCGACCAGGCAGTCATAGATGAGTAAGTCCTCCTCACAAATAAGGCCCCAAGTTAGATTGACCATATCATCAATTATCTATGGAGTTACATACTACTAGATGATAGGAGGTCGGCACATCAAATCAGGGTCAAGGCTGCTCGGTTCTACCTTAACCCTGAAGGGAAGCTTTACAAGAAATCATTTACGGGCCCTTACCTCTAGTGCATTCACCCATAAGATGTCGAGAAAGTAATTAATGAACTCAATGAGGTCATCTATGGGAGTCACGTAGGTGGAAGATCATTAGTCTTTCATGCGATCAAAGAAGGATATTGGTGGCCTCGCACGCAAAAATACATTAGGGCCTACGTTCGCAAATGCAAAAAGGGACAGAAGCACTCACTTATGGTTCACTAGCCCATTAATGACCTAAAATCACTCATTATCCCATGACCTTTTGCTAAAGGGGGAGTGGACATAGTGGAATCACTGCCCACTACACCTGGCAATCGTAAGTATCTGTTGGTCGCCACAAATTACTTCACTAAAAGGATGGAGGCAAAACTGCTAGAAAATATTTAAGATTCTAACATGACAAGTTTCACATAGAGGAACATCATAACTCGCTTTGGGATACTAAGGACAATCATCACAGATAATGGTACACAATTTGAAAGTGGTTTCTTTCAAGCTTTTTATGACGAACACTGCATCAAGCACCACTTCAATCTATGTGGTGTATCCCCAAATTAACGGGCAAGCAGAAGCTTCCAATAAAACCATGATCAATGGACTTAAAAAATCGGTAGGAAAGAGATAACGATGATTGGGTGTATGAACTCCCTTATATTCTATGGCCTTATCGCATAACACCTAGGAGACCAACTGGGGAAACATCCTTTTTCACTCACTTATGGAATGGAGGATGTCATCCCTATGGAAGTAAGTCTCCTTACTATAAGAACCACTCTGGTCGACCAAGGCCTTAACAATGTAGCACTACGCACAGAGCTTAACCTAGAAGATGAATGGTGAGAGCTAGACTTGATCAAATTGGCTTCCTACCAGCAGTAACTAGTTAAGAAGTACAACGGGAGGATCAATCCGAGGAAGTTTCTTATAGGGGACTATGTATTGAGGAAAGTACTCAGTAGTGCTATAAAACCATCAAATGGAAAATTGGGACCAAACTGGGAAGGACCATTCAGAATAATCAGACACGATCTACAAGGACCATATCACTTGGAAATAATGTTAGGTGGGCAGATACTAAGATCATGGAACGTATCCAATCTTAATAGGTTCTACTTTTAGATCCTCTTCTTTATCTTTTTGTTAAAAAAAATTAGTTTTAAACTTGTGTTGCTTGATAGGCAATACTCAATGAATAACGGTCGGTTGGCCCCTCTATTCTCATATTTTGCATTTGTTTCTTAACGTATCTTGATCATATCATGTCATTTTGCACCTTTTGATAACTCCTTTGAGCATATCTAAATGCCTAACAAACAGGGTTAACAAGTCAACTATAAGTACTTTAAATCACCCTCAGGTCTTTGTTACAAACACTTGTAAGGATATTTTTGTCCATGAGCATTTTATATGTTGTATGCCGTTACACTGTTGAGAAAATTCAAGAATCATACGCTCATCAACGGAATCCGAATATCAAAGGAAGAAAAAGAATCAGGGAACAGACCGGACCGATCCGGATCAGATAAAAGAACCGATCCGGTTCCTCCGGACCGATCCGCCTAAAGATACCGGACCCATCTGCCTGCTGAGGTGAGGCCAGTGTACCCCGTATCCATAGCGAACCGATGAAGCTAAAAAGATGAACCAATCCGATGCCAACCGGATTGATCCGCCTTCAAAAAGGGAACCGATCCGATGTCACCAGACCGATCCGCCTAAAGATACCGGACCGATCCGACGAGGATAATTTCAAACAGATCGTGTTCAGATCATGTTCCGAATTTTAGGGCTCAAGTTCTCCTATTTAATCCCACTACGGGAAGTGGTTTTTCTAAGACTTCTACACACGATTTTCAGAGCAGAGAAAGCCCTAAGTCTTCACCTATTGAGTACCAATACTCTAGGTAGTTTGATTCACACAAATTCCATGCATTTGTGAATCCTTTTGGTAACCCAGGAACACAGTTTTGCAGTTCAACCCCTTGTGGAGGAGACCGTTCTTCTTCTCCATTGCAGCCCTACTGGAAAGGGATAATTCCATCCGCGACTATAGAATCCGATACCCGAAGTTAATTCTTAGTCAACTTGTATTTTCATTGTAATCCGATTGTAAGCCGTTTTCTTACAAATTACAGTGAAAATAAATGGTTTTGCCCCTGTGGAGGATTTTTCCTTAATTATGTGTGTTTGAATAACTCTTGCATGATTTCATATTGTTTCAACCACACCTAGTTGCATGTTTAGGGTTTGTTTGGGTTAAAAGGTGTTTAATATATAACTTGATCATTTGAACGCGAGCACATACGTTCTCAAATTTGTATCAGAGCAGGTTACGCTAATCTATCGCGTATTCCTTTTTCCGCAAAATTTTTCTAATATATCAATTTTCTGAAAAAAAAAATGATTTTTGAAAAAGTGCGTGTTCAAATGGAGAAGTCATATTATAAAATGCCTGTTTTTGACGGGACAAATTATGCTTATTGGAAAGCCCGTATGAGATCGGCTTTAAAAGCCATTCATGAACGTGTCTGGATTTTGGTTGAACAAGGGTGGACTCCTCCCACCGTGACTATTGATAATGTGACCAACTTGAAACCTGACATTTCTTGGTCTGATGAAGAAATTAAATGGTCATCTTTTAATTCTAAGGGTCGAAGTGCTATTTCTGGGTCTGTCACACCTGATGAGTTCAAACGCATAATGACGTGTACCATGTCAAAAGAGGCATGGGATGTTTTACAACTCACCCATGAAGGAACTAATGCTGTGAAAAAGTCTAAGTTGTAAAACTTGACAACTCAATTTGAAACAATCACCATGCATGATTCTGAATGCTTTGATGAATTTTATGCTAGACTTTATGACATTGTGAATACTAGTTTTAATCTTGGTGAACATATTCCGAATGCTAGAGTTGTTAAAAAGATTCTTCGTTCTTTTCCTAAGCGTTTTATCCCTAAAGGCACTGTGCTAAATTCTATGGGTAATTTAAATACGCTAAAATTGGAAGAACTTATAGGAGATTTGCAAACTTATGAAATTGATATGTTCCCTAAAAATGCTAAATCTAAAGATAAGGGAATTGCAGTTAAAGCCCAAGAGAGAAGGAGTGAGGGGTCAGCTAGAGAGAGGGTAGAGTCATCTAGAAAGAGAGAGACTGACACGTCAGATTCTGAGTGCGATTTTGACTTAGATGATTTGTCTCTTTTCGCAAAAAATTTCAAGAGGATTCTCAAATTTAAGAAAAATGGCAATTTTAAAGATAAAAAGAAATTTGAGAAAAATAAGTTTGAAAAGAAAAATGAAAAGGTTTCCAGAAATTCTCCTCTGAAAGAAAGTGAGAGATGTTTTGAGTGCGATGGTAGGGGTCATAGAGCTTTTGAATGTGCCAATCGTCTGAATAGAGAGAAGGGGAAAGCTGTCCTTAATGCTACCCTTAGTGACGACAGTGAGGTCGAGATGGTGGATTCTGGAGATGAGTCACCGCATGAGTGTAACTTCACTGCATTCATGGCCAGCCAAGTAAGCACTCCTAGTTCTCCTCACGACGTTGAGGATGATGCTTCACAGGGACACCTCGACAGTGAGATCGATGTGAGTGAGGGGGAGGATGACACAAGTGAGAGCGAGAGTGATATACAACGCGCCTACGCTGAGTTATATTCTGAGTCTTTTAGCGTAACAAAGCGTTAGTTCTAAAGATCACCTGCTTAGAGGAAGATTTAAAGAAAGCGAGAGAAAGAGAGTTCTCCACCTGCACCGCCCTGAGAGAGAGAGATTCTACTTGTGTCGAGAATGAGAATTTGTTTAGAGAGGGAGAGAGTGTTTTAGAGAAAGCGAAAGGGGACTTGATTAAGAAAGTGGCTAGTCTTACGAGTCAGCTCCATTCCTCCATGGAGACTCGGAAGAAACTTGAAGCCCTTGTTCCCAGCTGACTCATGATCTTGAGAAAGCACCGGAAGTCAAGGTACAAATCGAGGACAGATCTGGGAAGATGGGAAAGATGCTCCTCGGCCCCGCTTTAGGTTTTGGTGATCGTCAAGGAATTGGATATGATGGTGCCTCCACGTCCCAAATTGCACCTGGACCAGTTCTTGAGTTTACTACAACTCCTTATGGTCACCGTAAAAAACCTCGTAGGAGAGTTCGACCAAGAAAAGCAAACCAAGGTCCGCCTTTGACTGTACTCTTTTGTACTTATTGCAAAAGAAAAGGCCACCTTAGGGAAACTCGCTATAGCATGGGTCGGACACGACGTACTACTGCTCCACCACGTCATACTGATGAGTTTTTTAGTCTGAAAGAGTGAGTTGAGTTCTTAGCTCCCACGACTCAGAGTTTAATGAAAGAATTCCGACGGATCTCTTTGCCGTTAGTGAATACTTCTCACATTCCAGCTAAAATCAACAACAAAAAAGGCAAACAAAAAGTCATCTCGACTTGGGTTCCTAAGAAAGATAAAAAGGCTTTTGTTGCTCATGTTGCTCTCAAAGCACATAATACCTCTCAGTGGTATTTTGATAGTGGGTGCTCCAGACACATGACAGGTGATGCCTCATTTTTTACTACTCTTGAGGACTATCAAGATGGCAGAGTCACCTTTGGAGATGGGAGTAAGTCTAGCATTATAGGACGAGGTACTATCGAGTTACCTGGTTTCCCTAAGCTAGAAAATGTTTTGTACGTCAAAGGTTTGAAAGCAAACCTTCTCAGCATTAGCCAGCTGTGCGACACTGACTTTGCAGTAAAGTTTGACCGGGACGCGTGTAAAGTCTACAATAAAGCCGGTAAACTTTTGATGCAAGGGGAAAGGACCGAGGATAATTGTTATGGGGCTGAGCCCACATCCTCACTTGTCTGCAACAGCGCCACGATCACTCCTATGGATTTGTGGCACCAACGTCTAGGTCACATGAACGTTAGAGATCTTAATCGTTTAGCTAAAAAGGACCTAGTACGTGGCTTACCATCTCTTGGAAAGTCAACTTCGACCGTTTGTGGACCATGTCAGTTGGGAAAACAAATTCGTAGTCCTCATAGGAAGTTGCATTCCATTACCACCTCTCGTGTTCTAGAGTTGATTCACATGGATCTTATGGGTCCCACTCATACTGAGAGTCTAGGTGGTAAGAGGTACATCCTCGTGATGGTAGATGATTTCTCCAGGTACTCCATTGTAGGTTTTCTGAGAGAGAAATCCGATGCTGTAGAATTTTTAACGACCAAGTGCCGTGTCCTGCAAAATCAACATGGTGTCACTATTAACAGAATACGTAGTGACAACGGCACTGAATTCACAGAAGCAAAGGTAGACCTTTACTGTGATAGCCTCGGGATCAAACATGAGTTTTCTGCTGTGAAGACTCCTCAACAAAATGGGATTGTTGAGAGAAAGAATAGAACGATCCAAGAGATGGCTAAATCTATGCTTCTAGGTCGTAAAGTTTCTAGGAGATTTTGGGCAGAGGCGGTGTCTACTGCATGCCACACGGTGAATAGGGTGTATCTGCGTCCACACACACTTCGCACTCCTTATGAGTTGTGGACTGGTAAGAAGCCCAACCTGGCATATTTCCGTGTTTTTGGGAGTAAATGCTACATCCTATGGGATAGAGAGAAATTAGGAAAGTTAGACTCCCGGAGCGATGAGGGAATATTTCTAGGATATTCATCTAATAGTAGAGCATACCGGGTTTTTAACCTGAAGAGCTCTAAGATTATGGAATCAATAAACGTCACCGTCCAAGATGACGAACCTTCGACGGTTATTGATCCTAATCTTCAGTGTGAGGATGAGGATTGTTCTGACAGTGATTTACCTGTTCCTCTCTCACGCTCTGTGGACCCTACTCCTGTGATAGGAGACACACCTTCTTGGGTTCGCAAGAGTCATGACCCTTCTGCCATTGTTGGTGATCCCACTCTAGGGGTCAAGACTCGTGCTCAGCTAGAGAACGTTGTTAGCCACCTTTGATACACGTCCAAAGTCGAGCCCAAGAACCATAAAGAAGCACTCAACGATGAACATTGGATATCTCCTATGCATGATGAGTTGCTTCAGTTTAAAAAGAATAATGTGTGGGAATTAGTCCCCCGACCTAGTGAGACTAATGTGATAGGTACCCGGTGGATTTTCAAGAACAAAATGGATGAATATGGTACCATAATCAGAAATAAGGCTAGGTTGATCGCTCAAGGCTACACACAGATAGAGGGTGTAGACTTTGGGGAGACATTTGCTCCTGTTGCGAGGCTTGAGTCCGTCCATCTTCTGCTCGCCATCGCATGTCATCTGCGCTTCAAGGTGTATCAGATGGATGTCAAGAGTGCCTTTTTGAATGGCATTCTACAGGAGGAGGTTTATGTGGAACAACCAAAAGGGTTTGAAGACCCTCAGCACCCTGAGCACGTCTACTATCTGAGGAAAGCCTTGTATGGTTTGAAGCAAGCACCCCGTGCTTGGTACGAGAGGCTTACTTCCTATCTCTTAGCTCGTGGCTTCAAGAGAGGGGGAGTAGATATGACGTTGTTCGTCAGGAGAGATGACGGTGCTATTTTGGTTGCCCAGGTCTATGTGGACGACGTAGTCTTTGGATCCACTTGCTCCCAGCATGCTCATCACTTTGAGGAGGAGATGAAAAGTGAGTTTGAGATGAGCATGGTTGGTGAGCTTACATTCTTCCTTGGTCTCCAGGTTCGTCAGCTAGAGGATGGGATGTTCATCTCCCAATCCAAGTATGCTAGAGACCTAGTGAAGAAATTTGGTTTAGACTCCGCTAAGCATGCACGTACACCTATGAGTACCACTACCAAGCTTAGTAAGGACACTTCAGGCAAGGAAGTAGAGCAAACCTTATATCGGAGTATGATAGGTAGTCTTCTCTACTTGACTTCCAGTCGTCCCGACATCGCCTTTAGTGTTGGAGTTTGTGCGCGATATCAGGCATCCCCAAAAGAGTCACATTTACTTGCTCTAAAACGTATTATTAAATACGTGAGTGGGACTCTCTCATATGGGATTTGGTATTCCTTTGATACCGATGACCGTCTGTCCGCCTATTCGGATACCGATTGGGCTGGGGATGTAGATGGATGTAGAAGCACTTCTGGTGGATGTTTCTATTTTGGTTCTGCTCTTGTCTCCTGGTTGAGCAAGAAGCAAAATTCCATCTCTTTGTCCACTACGGAGGCTGAGTACATAGCCGCCGGGAGTTGTTGCACACAACTCTTGTGGATGAAGCAAATGCTGGAGGATTATGGGATATCACAGGACACCATGACCATTTCCTGTGATAACACGAGCGCGATACACATATCCCGCAATCCAGTCCAGCTTTCGCGCACAAAACACATCAGGATACGTGAGCACTTTATACGTCAGTTAGTTGAAGAGAACGTCGTATCCCTGAGTTTTGTTCCTACCGACCGTCAGTTAGCCGATATTTTCACGAAACCTTTAGATGCCCTTAGATTTGAGAGTCTTAGGAAATCTTTAGGGATTTGCACAGTTGACTGAGGGGTTGGTCTATGTCTAGAATAGGATGCTTCTTCATGTTCATATCATATGCTTCCTATTGCTAGTCTGTTTTATATGTACCATTGCTTTGTTGTACAGCTTTGTTTTATTCTTGTTGCTTTTTTATATTTCTTTTGAAAAATACAAAAAGATTTTCCTTTAAGAAAAATTTTGAGAAAAAGCACAAAAAGATTTTATTTTGATAATATTTTTTGAAAAAGGCAAAAAAGATTTTTCTATTTTTGCACCTTTTATGGATGAGCATTTAAGTTAGCCAAGTCACAACTTCATTCCATATATCCATGTGACTGTTTGATAGAGATTTGAGAGGCTACATCATTTCATCCATGTACTTTACATTGATTGAGTCTTTGAGATGTAATTAGTGATATCTTCCTACATGTTTGACTCCTACATCCTTTATTGCACACATGCACGGCTATATTTGATTATTGCACTTGTCTATCTCATGTTGGCTTGCGTGTTTTCATCTCAATCATGTCTATACAATGTACAATATGCGATAAAACTTGACAAGATTGGAATGCATGTAAAAACCGTTTTGGTGAGAATGTGTGTTTTTGTACAACGGGGAGGGGCTGCGAAAGGTCATTATCTATCCTTTGCGCAAAAGCCACCGTTAAAAAGGACCTAAAAATGGAGGAATTTTAATATCCGAGGTCTAAAGAGGTTAAAAGAGCCCAGAAAAATTTATAGGCAATAAAAAGCAATTCATGCCAAATATGGGCCACTTAGGTTTCACCATCAATTCTCCAAAGTTTGAGAATTTAGAATGCCTCTATTCAATATAATATCTGAGGGAGTTTGGTTGGAGAATATAAACGGGTTTGCACTTCCTTGAAAGTCCTGAAAAAGCATAAAATCATTTTGGACGTTATTGGTGTGAAAATCATTTTGAGCTTTGATTTGTTGATTTGATTGAGTCAATATCTAATATTGTCATTCTTTTACACCAAAGGAAGCATTTGAGTTCATTGGCTAGGAATATCCAATATTCATCGTGCACATATGTCATGTTTGTATGCATTGATTTTCCTATCGAATTTGATCACACCTCTTCATTTACGCTATCATCGACTTGGTTGCTGTGTGTTCATTCATGGTGTGATATTATCCTTGTGACATCCCGCACTTGCTTATTTGAAGTATTTCTCTCATTTGTCTATTTGGGGAAATCATAAAAAAGGGGAGAAAGAATTATCTTACTATGGGGGAGATTTGAAATTTTGAGCTTTGTTCATAAATTGGTATATATGTTTATCTCATTTCAAACTCGATATGTCACTTGGTATTTTTCTTTGTCTCATGTGTGTAGGTACTACTTTGATAACTGAATTGCACACCCTGATGAGAAAAGCGTTGAGATTCCTGAAGGTTTGAAGATCAAACGATGCAGTCTTATTCACTTGTACTCTTTCAGTTTTGGGTTCATGGAAGGGTAGATTTGTATAGGCAATTTTTTATGATTGATAATTCGGATGTTTGTTTTTATGTATGTATCGGCATACACATAGGGGGATATTTGTAAGGACATTTTTGTCCATGAGCATTTTATATGTCGTACGCCGTTACACCGTTGACAAAATTCAAGAATCATATGCTCATCAACGGAATCCGAATATCAAAGGAAGAAAAAGAATCAGGGAACAGACCGGACCGATCCGGCTCAGATAAAAGAACCGATTCGGTTCCTCCGGACCGATCCGCCTAAAGATACCGGACCCATCCGCCTGCTGAGGGCAGGCCAGTGTACCCCGGATCCATAGCGAACCGATGAAGCTAAAAAGACGAACCAATCTGATGCCAACCGGATTGATCCGCCTTCAAAAAGGGAACCGATCCGATGTCACCGGACCGATCCGACGAGGATAATTTCAAACAGATCGTGTTCAGATCATTTTCTGAATTTTAGGGCTCAAGTTCTCCTATTTAATCCCACTACGGGAAGTGGTTTTTCTAAGACTTCTACACACGATTTTCAGAGCAGAGAAAGCCCTAAGTCTTCACCTATTGAGTTCCAATTCACACAAATTCCATACATTTGTGAATCCTTTTGGTAACCCAGGAACGCAGTTTTGCAATTCAACCCCTTGTGGAGGAGACCGTTCTTCTTCTCCATTGCAGCCCTACTGGAAAAGGATAATTCCAGCCGCGACTACAGAATCCGATACCCGAGGGTAATTCTTAGTCAACTTGTATTTTCATTGATATCCGATTGTAAGCCATTTTCTTACAAGTTATAGTGAAAATAAATGGTTTTGCCCCTGTGGGGGATTTTCCCTTAATTATGTGTGTTTGAATAACTCTTGCATGATTTCATATTGTTTCAACCACACCTAGTTGCATGTTTAGGGTTTGTTTGGGTTAAAAGGTGTTTAATATATAACTTGATCATTTGAACGCGAGCACATACGTTCTCACACAAGAGACCTCACGAGTTACCCCAACAATAATAAAATCCCTACAAGGAATCTTTAAGAAACAACACCAACTCAGGTTGGTCGCCAACTTCTGTTGGTTGAAAAAATCCTGCTCAGGCAGATTGCCCACTAGCCAGGTGCATTCTCTCCATCAACTCACTTAGACCTAAGGGAGTGTGATGACACGACCTAAAAGGAAAAGTGGATGGAATGATATTGATAAGTCATATTGGATTGGGAGAAAGATTAAACACATATAAGGCAGCGTGCTAATGCTTAAATATCATTTAATAAGCTAAAAAATCCCAAAAATAGTTCAAACTTAGTGTGAGCCTACCTAAAGCCTAAGATTGGTCAATCATTATCGCTTTGGTCAATAAAAAACTACGTAACCATCGAGAAGGCAAGATCAACATATGTTTAGTCAATATACGCTTAAAATATAAGAAAATTCTTTATTAAGATATAAGGTTACAATTACAGACCAAAAGGAAATACATAAAGACCTAAGGTGGGCCATGGCGGTGATCAAGATATTCTGCTACAATCGCTCTCTGACCATCATCAGACTTTGGGGAAAACTCTTCTACATCTTCATTGTGATCGTGATCTAAGATTTGGGAGGAAATGGTACTAATCGGGATCCACTCATCATCTTTCGAGAAGGGGTTATAGTAGTAAGCAGGACACTCAATCTGGTATTTATACCACAATTTGGAGTCTTCACCTCCTTAAGAACACTTAGCCATCCTCGAGCAAAAGCAACGTCTTTTGCCTCCTTGAGCTTCATTGGGGCATATGCCCAACCAACGTTGTAACCCTCTCCGTAAACTTCTAGGGGTACTACCTTGAATAAATATCTTAGATTCTTAATGTTGTCTATAAGTGTAGCCACAAAATAGTTCAAGCTAACAACCTCCTTTTGCAAAGAATCATTCTCGAACTGGAGGACTTCACCCAACTGGTCAATCTTAGTCCTCTCTAAAGGTTGGGCCCTCAAGGAATTTACATCTTCTTGAATGGAGGCACATGTGTACTCCATTTCCTAGAGATCATCTTTCAATTTGGCATATACCTTAGTCTAATTCTTGTACTGCTCATTCATTTCTCTTAAAGGATTGCAAATTTTTACAAAGGCTTTGCGAGCTTTTAAGATGATATCAGGTCTAAGAAATCTCCCTAGTTGAGAGTTAGGAAAAATATAGCGATTTAAATTAATAGACTACAAACGATAGACACCAGACCAGAAGCAAGAATATTAGCACATGGAAATTCAGGTAAACACATGCAAAAAAATAGAAAAAAATTCAGTCCCATATAGCATAAAAAGCTGGTCATGGGCCAATATATTAAGTTCTCAAAAGAAAGATAGCTACAAACTGACAAGGAAAAGATTGTACAAGGTAAATGTAAACCCTAGTTTACAAAGCCCTCGTCCTTCACCTGATCTCCATCTACTATGACCTTCCCTTTATCAACCCTCTTCTACTCCTGGTCAGCACCAGTACTTCCGTCGACATTGACATCAATAACTTCCACATTGCCAACATCATGGTAGCCATCTTCTTCCTCTTTAACATAAGGGTCGAGACTAGGAGCATGAAGATTGAAAATCTCAGAGTCTGTAGGAGTTCCAATAGCCTTCAAACATTGGTCCTATCCCTTGTTAAATGAGACCTTGCACCCATAGGCCATTTAAAACTCTACATCCTCATAGGCTTTGTAAAATTCCTCACAATAACTATTATCCTTCACTTCGGGAAGCTCACTTTCTAGTTGGGAAACTTTATCAGATAAAATCTTATTGGCCTCCGCAGTCTGGACTTCTCAATAATTATCATCTTTTGAGTTTCCCCAAAACCATCATAAGCCTTAGACATTTCTTTCTTTTCATGCTCCCATTCTTGGTGAGCATTGACAAAGACCTATTTCTCAGCTTCCAGGGCATCCTTTAGTTCTTTGTCCCTCCTGAAGCTAATAGCTCGGATATCCAATAGAGTAGTAAAATCATATATCATCTACATACATAAAGGAACAAAGAATTGAAACAGAAATATAAAGAGCAAAAGGAAAAGGAACGATATGAAAGACTTACAAGAGTCATCCCTTGTGCAGTCTTAAGGGCGAGTTGGGATGATCCCAACCTACAAGAACGCTCATGATCAACAGCGAGCACATACCTTTTTAAAAGGTCAAGAGCCAAAAAGGGTGAGTTTCCCATGCTAGCCCCCTCAAGACTAGGGAAAGGAGGCACCCCAGAGGATTGCAGAACCAACCTCTTAGCCTCCACTCTCTCATCTTCTTTCCTCCTTCCCTATTTTCTCTCTCTCTCTCTCTCTCTCTCTCTCTATATATATATATATATATATATATATATATATATATATATATATATATATATATATATGTAATACCCCGTATTTTTATGCTTTCTAAATTTGGGGATTTATTAAATTTAATGTGAGTTATTAATTTAATATAAATCCGAAAATTAAATATTTTTAATTACTAACGTGACGGGAGTTAGTAATCATTGGAAACTTGTCGAATATTTCTAATGAGTAAAGAAATATAATATTGGTACTATTAAATGTCACGAGTGAATAAAATGACAATTTTGGAAATTTAAGTCGGGACGCGCCCGTGTCGCGTCGGGACTAAATATTGATTAATAAAAGTGAATAAATTATAAGTCGCTCATATGGTCGTTTTGAGTGCGCCAAAGTGTCCAGAAGGGTCGAGATAGTCAGAAAAGTGTACCCGGGGGTTTAGTTTGGGTCTCGGGGCATTTTTAGGCCTATTTAGCACCCCGGGAGAGCATTTTGGACATTTTGCATTTTTGGGTAATTAAACCCACGAAATTTATAAGGTTATATCATCCATTTGGAATGGTCTTTTATGGTTAGCAGACTCAAAACCATAGAACGACCATTAGAGAGGAAGGTAGAAAGCTTTCCAAGCAATCCAAGGCCAAAAATTCATCCGGTTGCACCGCCACCACCACCAACGCGTAGATCGCGCGAAGGGGAACGCAACCACATCAAATTTGTCCACAAATTAGAACCTTGAAATCTACAAGCAAGTATTTATCTTGCTGAATTCTAGTTAATGTTCCTCTCATGTTAGTCTAGGAATAAAAATTTCGTATTTTGATTGAAAAATTATATGTTTTGGAAGAAGAAATCGAATGTGTAGTAAGGAGAATCTGTGTAGCTTGAACCTTGATCATATGTAGAGGTTGCATTACGAAATTTGAAAATTAATATGGATGAACAAATTGATGTTGATTAGGTTCTTTAATATAAAATTTGGGAATTAGGGTTCTTACGAATTAATTTGGGGATTTCATGTAATCTAAATGATTTTTGATGAATTAATGATTCTAGGAAGTTATTAATGTTATATAATCATGATACTATTGATTGGGATTGAAGAGTAGACGTTTGGGATTAAACTATAGAGGTTTTTAGGCTTTAAAATGGTGAAAAACTAATCTGCCAAAGGTTGAAGACGAAACAGTACAGTTCGCGCTATGTCGCGCGAAGTAGTTCGAGCGAGATGTCAATGTCGCGCGAAGTCGTTCGAACGAGATGGATAAGTCGCTCGAAGTAGTTCAAGTGACACGTGGAAGTCGTTCGAGTGAGAACCATTCTGGTTCAAGCGAGATTTTCAATTTTTAGGGAAATTCCTATTTTTACCCCTATTTTAGAAATCGGTTAATTTGAGTAAGGAAAACCAGTATTCAAGGGATTCAGATTAGTACAAAATTTTTGGGGTTGTGCAGGAATGACGATTTAAGTATTTGGGACGGCGAGGTTTCTTTAAAGATCACGAGAGGGAGATAACCGTAATAAACGATATGAGTCCGTTATACGGGATAAATGAGTAAAATGTCTTCAGAACAAGAAGTTATAATTATAGGTTCTGGGTACACCAAATTGAGAAATGTGAATAAGTGTTTTATATATATGACTATGTGATTGTGCATATATTAAAAATTTGTAAAAACCATGTCCGCGCTACTTGTTATCCCTAAGGTTACCGCGCTGGGACAGTCTTATCTCGATGGTTCCATTATGGGGGATATTGACTTGTACCCTAGGAGATAGACATTCTTTGGTACAGGCTAATCAGATCGATAGTCAGACGTCCTAAGAGACGTGGGGGCATGTGATGACCTCTTAGAGACCGGGACTCTATGCTTCGCCTCAATGTTGTTTGTGTTTATGTTAATACAGTTCGAGAGTACTTCCGAACTTGTATTCCCTTAGTACGAGTGATACAGGGACTGGATAGCAGAGTATGCCCGCACCATAATATTTATGTGGGGTGCTGTTAGAATATATATATTATATGAGTATTTAATATATATATATTTAAATTCTGAAATTTGAGAACTACCTCCTGTGTTTATAGTAAGTAAGAGATGATAAATGATTTCAATTTGGAAATACTTGTTTGAAAAATATAATGTGATATTGGAAAACTTTATTAGAAAATAATGTTAAATTGAGAGCTTTGTTATTAAATGAAATTTACTTCTTAAACAGTTGAATTGCCATTTTAAATCTTACGAGTAACCTAAGATAAGACAAGTTTAACCGTTGGCAAGGTTAGCGCGATAGGTGTGCACATTAGAAGAGAGGTGAGAATTTCTCAAGGGAGTGTCGCACTAATATGTTGTTGCATTGTCCAGTAAACATTTTAAATACTTGCTAAACAAATTTTAAATTGTTTTTATAACCGGGCTCTGACCCGTTTCAATTTTATTTTCCCTCTTGTATATATATGTATATATTGCAGTTTCCCTGCCACAGGGGTGTCTTGCATAGTATCCTTTGGAAGGAATGCGCTGCAGCTTAGGTGGGAGTTGCAGGCCTCTTGCTTAGACGACCTCACTTCTTGATTCCTCTTCTAGCACTATTATTTCAGTTGGGCATGTGTCTCCCTTTCCATTATTCAGTTGTTTTATTGGATATTGTAATCCATTTATTTCCAATATTTGCACTTTGGGATTAGTATTATCAGGATGTTTTTCATTTAAGTATTAAATGTTGGATTCAATTAATTGAATGTTTGGTTATTTGGATTTATATATTCGAGGATAGTTGTTGTGTGATTCTTTATCTATGAATGATGTCCAGTTTAAATGTTGGTTTATATAAACAAAATTTGGAAAGTAATGTCTAAAATGGTTTTGGCACTTAGCTTAATTATTTAGGGTGTTAAATTGGTAAAGTTATTTTTACGACAGTGATGCTAAGAATGAACCAACCGTCACCTTGATTTTAATTTAATAAAGGAATGATCACCCGGTATTTAATTAGGCGTGGTGTCACAGGTGGTATCAAAGCATCAGGTTCTAATGTCCTTAGGATCTGTACGGCTTATTTTGCTTTCAGCTTAGCATTTTTGTTATAGAACCCTATTTTAGGATTTTTGTATTCTTG
The DNA here is from genome assembly GCA_949130495.1 of Sambucus nigra. Classification (NCBI taxonomy): domain Eukaryota; kingdom Viridiplantae; phylum Streptophyta; class Magnoliopsida; order Dipsacales; family Adoxaceae; genus Sambucus; species Sambucus nigra. Next base: position 447,376,196 of record OX422212.1, on the reverse strand, counting down.
CTTTTACGATTACGTCTTCAGCTATTTAAGATTTGATAATAACTATAGACTAATAAATTTCTTCACGTTTCATATGCCTCCGAGACGTGCACCAAAGGATAGGCGTGCCCAAGCCGAGAAGCCAGCCGCTCCGGCTGAGGGAACGATGAATGCTAATGGGGTAGCCGCTATTGTTGCTCAGGCGGTGAATGCCGCGTTAGCGGTAGTACAGCAGGCTCCACCCTAGATTCAGGCAGTGGCGCCAATACCTGCACAGTTTCCATCAGCATGGGAGCGGGTTAGGGATGCCTTTCAAAAGGCGCATCCCCCTGAGTTCTGGGGTAGTTCAGATATCACTATCGTCACCCAATGGAAGAAAGATATCCAGAGGCATCTGCGTATGTATGAGTGCAAGGACGTGCAGACACAGTTGTTGGCTTCCTTTAAGATAGTGGGGGCCGCTTTTCAGTGGTGGGAGTCCACCACCACCTTGGAGGAGAGGGATACTATTCCGATTTAGTCATTCTGGGAGAGGTTTGACCGCAAGTATTTTCCACCCGTCGTGCAAACTGAGATGAGGTGGAAGTTACTGAACTTGAAGCAGGAAATTTTTGCTGTTGCTGAGTATGAGGAGGAGTTCATGAGACTTCTCACTATAGTGATAGATGAGGCACCCACTGAGGGTAAGAAGATACTGTTGTTTGTGGACGGGTTAGCTTGGAGGATCCGTTAGCACCTTATAGGGAATTTGTCTCTGAGTACTTTCACTGATGTACTCAATGCTGCTTTGCTACACTGCCAGGATCACTGCTTCTATCTGCAGGGAAGTAAACGGGCAGGAGAGTCCAGCCAGCAGGGCAGGACAGGGGGTAGTGGCGCTAGTGGAGCACCAACATCTTAGGGACAGACTCGTCAGCATGAGAAGAGTTCCCATCAGGGGGACCTTGCCAAGCATTTCCGATCAGGTGATTCCCGGCATGGATTTGGGAGATATAAGCAGGGTCAGCAAGGCCAGCCTAATCAGCAGGGCCAACAGCATTTTCATCGAGGCCAATAGGGCTAGTGGCGGGGCGGTAACGGCCAACAGAGCCGTTGTCAGCAGGGTCAAAGGGGAGGAAATTTCAGAGGTCGATATTTTGTGTGCGGTAAGAATGGCCATAAGCGACAGGATTGTCCAAAGGGTGATAGGGCCCCAAAGCAGCAGGGTGCCCGTAATGAACCACATAGGCCAATTTTTCTAGTTGCCCTTCCAGCATCAGCTCAGGTACCAGCCCTACCGGCCATTCCATCCGCTCCAGTGCAGCAGGGGCAGTTACAGTACGGATTAGTCTATAACGTCCACCAGGCAGCAGCTCCGCAAGCACCACCCGCGATTAAGGGTATGTTTCCTATCCATGGTACCATGGGTCGGGTTTTATTTGATACTGGGGTGACACACTATTTTATAGCTACCCATTTTGCGAAGGCCTTAGGGTTATTAACCACAGTAAAGAGCATTATGACGTGTGTAGACTCACCACTGGGAAATAGTTCGCTTATTTTCTTTATATGTCGACGTGTGGGGGTAGAGATTGGTAGTTTGGTATTACCAGCAGACATGTTAGTCTTAGATATGCATGAGCATGACGTTATTATCGGTATGGATTGGCTCGCAGCTTATAGAGCCATGATAGATTGTTTCGATGGGAGTATTGTCTTTGCCATCGGCAGGAGATGTTTGTAGTGGCGATGCCTCGCCCACAGGGAGGCTCGACCACTCATTTGTATTACATAGAGGAGGATACCTCTAAGGAGGTTGTGATTCCCTTAGACTCGATCCCAGTTGTTCGTGAGTATTCTGATGTATTTCAGGAGATACCAGGCCTACCCCCCAGTCGTGAGATAGACTTTGTCATAGATTTATTATCGTATACTCGACCTATAGCGCGCGCTCCATACCGTATGGCTCCGACGGTGATGCGAGAGTTACGAGATCCGATAGAGCAGCTGTTAGGTCAGGGCTTCATTCGTAAGAGTACCTCACCTTGGGGCGCTCTAGTTTTGTTTGTGAAAAAGAGAGATGGTTCACTGAGGCTATGTGTGGACTACCGGGAGCTGAACAAGGTCATGATACGGAACAAGTATCCGTTGCCTCGAATCGATGATTTTTTCGACCAGCTTAGGGGAGCAACTTTATTTTTGAAGATAGATCTGAGGTCAGGGTACCATCAGCTACGTATTAGGGAGTAGGATGTTTCAAAGACTGCTTTCTTGACGAGGTATGGGTCTTATGAGTTCACAGTGATGCCATTTGGACTCACAAATGCTCCAGCCGTATTCATGGACTTAATGAACCGAGTGTTAAGAGAGTTCTTGGATCAGTTTGTCATCGTCTTCATAGATGACATTTTGATATATTCACACTCCGAGGAGGAGCATGTCGAGCACTTGTGGCATGTTCTTCAGACTCTACGAGAGCATCAGCTATATGCTAAGTATGAGAAATGCGGGTTCTGGTTACGGGAAGTATAATTCTTGGGGCATGTTGTTTCTGAACAAGGGAAAGCAGTTGACCCGAGTAAAGTGTCAGCGGTGAGGGAGTGGGGACAGCCCACGACACCGACGGAAGTGCGTAGTTTCTTGGGATTAGCGAGATACTACAGGAGATTCATTCGGGGGTTCTCCAAATTAGCGGGTCCATTGATGAACCTGACTCACAAAGGGGTTCCATATGTTTGGGATGATGCTTGCCAATTGGATTTTGACGATCTGAAAGAAAATCTTACTTCAGCACCGGTCCTTGCTTTACCTAAGACAGGTGTGGAGTACCTGGTTTACACCGATGCTTCCTTACGAGGACTTGGGGGAGTACTTCAGCAAGAGGAGAAGGATATAGATTTTTCCTCCCGCAAGCTTAAGCCGCACGAGAAGAACTACCCCACTCACGACCTAGAGTTGGCAGCGATCGTTTTTGCATTGAGGATTTGGAGGCACTATTTATTGGGAGAGAAATTCTGCTTGTTCACAGACCACAAATCACTGCAGTACCAGTTCACTCAGCGAAAACTGAATATGCGTCAGCGCAAGTGGTTAGAGTTTGTGAAGGACTATCAGTTCGACATACAGTACCATTCAGGGAAGGCCAACGTAGTTACTGATGCGTTGAGTCGTAGACCGGTAGACGATGTGGCGGACATTTGGAAAGCAAAGTGGAAAGAGTTGGGTCACCAGGACGCAGTAGCCCGTTCCTTCATATCTATCATGATAGTGACACCCGAGATTATTACGAGGGTAATATAGGCACAGACCGCAAACCCATTTTTCCAGGAGCAGATTGTATGACTTTTAGCCGAGGGTGCTGAGTCCTATTCTGTTAGTTCTGATGGGAGTTTAAGGTTTAATGGGAGATTAGTGGTTCCAGAAGGAGCAGACTTACGTCATGCAGTGATGACCCAGGCCCACGGGTCCCGATTCGCAGTACATCCTGGGGGAGATAAGAGATACCAGGATATGAGGCGGCAATACTGGTGGAGTGGGATAAAAAAAGGATATTGATGAGTTCGTATCCAAGTGTTCTACCTGCCAGCTAGTAAAGGTGGACCATCAGAAACCGTCAGGGTTGCTTCAGCCATTGGAAATACCCGCGTGAAAGTGGGAGAGTATTTCCAAGGATTTTATTACTGGGTTGCCTACATCACAGCGGGGCCACGACTCCATCTGGGTGATTGTGGACCGTTTGACCAAGGTGGCTCACTTTTTACCGGTGCGAACAAACTATACCACGGGTCAGTATGCTCAGATGTTCATTGCTGAGATTGTCAGATTTCATGGGGTGCCCCTGAATATTGTGTCAGATAGAGACAACATTTTTGTGTCGCGTTTCTGGGAGAGTTTTCAGGAGGCTATGGGTACAGAGTTGAGGTTAAGTTCAGGTTATCACCCACAGACAGATGGACAAACAGAGCGTACTAATCAGATGTTGGAGGATATGCTACGCATGTGTGTTCTTGATTTTGGAGGAGGTTGGGAGCCACATCTTCCACTGGTAGAGTTAGCTTATAATAACTCTTATCAGTTCACGATTGGCATGGCTCCATTCGAGGCTATGTATGGCAGGCCTTGTCGTTCCCTAACTTGTTGGCTAGAGGTGGGGGATAACAAGTTGCAAGGACCAGAGGTGATTCAGGAAACCTCCGCGAGGATTGAGATTATCAGGAGTAGCATTCGAGTAGCACGGGACAGGAAGAAAAGCTACGCCGATGCAAAATGATTCTTCCGAGAGTTTAACGTGGGGGACCAAGTGTTACTACGTGTATCTCCTTTAAAAGGAGTGATGAGGTTTGGGAACAAAGGGAAATTGGCCCGAGGTACGTGGGACCATTTCCCATTATCGAGAGGATTGGACCGGTGGCATACAGATTAGGACTGCCAGAGCATTTACATCGCATTCACGATTTATTCCACATCTCGTCGTTAAGACGATACCATCGGGATGAGATGGCTCACACCCACATCGCAATAGATGAGATAGACTTACAGCCTAACAGCTCTTACGAGGAGAGACCAGTGGCTATCCTAGACCACAGTGAGAGGAGATTGAGGTCGAAGGTAGTTCCACTTTACGGGTCCAGTGGGAGCCTCATAATGTGGAGGAATCCACCTGGGAGCGCGAGGCAGATATGCGCGAGAAATACCCAGATTTATTCTTACCAGGTATGCCTTATTTTTTGAATTTCGGAAATAAATTCCGTTATTAGGGGGGAAGTATGTAATACCCCGTATTTTTATGCTTTCTAAATTTGGGGATTTATTAAATTTAATGTGAGTTATTAATTTAATATAAATTCGGAAATTAAATATTTTTAATTACTAACGTGACGAGAGTTAGTAATCATTGGAAACTTGTTGAATATTACTAATGAGTAAAGTAATATAGTATTAGTACTATTAAATGCCAAGAGTGAATAAAATGACAATTTTGAAAATTTAAGTCGGGACGCGCCCATGTCGCGTCGAGACTAAATATTGATTAATAAAAGTGAATAAATTATAATTCGCTCGTATGGTCGTTTTGAGTGCGCTAAAGTGTCCGGAAGGGTCGAGATAGTCAGAAAAGTATACCCGGGGGGTTTTTGGGTCTCGGAGCGTTTTTAGGCCTATTTAGCACCCCGGGAGGGCATTTTGGACATTTTGCATTTTTGGGTAATTAAACCCATGAAATTTATTAGGTTATATCAGCCATTTGGAATGGTCTTTTATGGTTATCAGACTCACAACCTTAGAATGGCCCTTAGAGAGGAAGGTAGAAAGCTTTCCAAGCAATCGAAGGCCAAAAATTCATCCGGTTGCACCGCCACCACCACCAACGCGTAGATTGCGCGAAGGGGAACGCAACCACATCAAATTCGTCCACAAATTAGAACCCTGAAATCTACAGGCAAGTATTTATCTTGCTGAATTCTAGTTAATGTTCCTCTCATGTTTGTCTAGGAATAAAAATTTCGTATTTTGATTGAAAAATTATACGTTTTGGAAGAAGAAATCGCATGTGTAGTAAGGAGAATCTGTGTAGCTTGAACCTTGATCATATGTTGAGGTTGTATTACGAAATTTGAAAATTAATATGGATGAACGAATTGATGTTGATTAGGTTCTTTAATTGAAAATTTTGGGAATTAGGGTTCTTACGAATTAATTTGGGGATTTCATGTAATTTAAATGATTTTTGATGAATTAATGATTTTAGGAAGTTATTAATGTTATATAATCATGATACGATTGATTTGGATTGAAGAGGAGATGTTTAGTATTAACCTATAGAGGTTTTTAGGCTTAAAAATGATGAAAAACGAATCTCCCAAAGGTTGAAGATGAAACAGTGCAGTTCGCGCGATGTCACGCGAAGTAGTTCGAGCGAGATGTCAATGTCGTGCGAAGTCGTTCGAGCGAGATGGACAAGTCGCTCGAAGTAGTTCGAGCGACACGTGGAAGTCGTTCAAGCGAGAACCATTCTGGTTCGAGCGAGATTTTCAATTTTTAGGGAAATTCCTATTTTTACTCCTATTTTAGAAATCGGTTAATTTGAGTGAGGAAAACCAGTATTCGAGGAATTCAGATTAGTACAAAAATTTTGGGGTTGTGTAGGAAAGACGATTTAAGTATTTGGGACGCGAGGTTACTTTAAAGAGCACGAGAGGGAGATAATCGTAATAAACAATATGAGTCCGTTATACGGGATAAGTGAGTAAAATGTGTTCAGAACAAGAAGTTATAATTATAGGTTGTGGGTACACCAAATTGAGAAATGTGAATAAGTGTTGTATATATATGACTATGTGATTGTGCATATATTATAAATGTGAAAAAACCATGCCCGTGCTACTTTCTATCCCTGAGGTTACCGCACTGGGACAGTCTTATCTCGATGGGACCTTTATGGGGGATATTGACTTGTACCCTAGAAGATAGATATGCTTTGGTACAGGCTAATCGGATCGATAGTCAGACGGCCTAAGAGACGTGGGGGCATGTGCTGACCTCTTAGAGATCGGGACTCTATGCTTCGCCTCAATGTTGTTTGTGTTTATGTTAATACAGTTCGAGAGTACTTTCGAACTTGTATTTCCCTTAGTACGAGTGATACGGGGACTGGATAGCAGAGTATGTCCGCACCATAATTTTTATGTGGGGTGCTGTTAGAATATATATATATATATATATATATATATATATATTACATGAGTATTTAATATATATATTTAAATTCTGAAATTTGAGAACTATCTCCTGTGTTTATAGTAAGTAAGAGATGATAAATGATTTCAATTTAGAAATACTTGTTTGAAAAATATAATGTGATATTGGAAAACTTTATTAGAAAATAACGTTAAATTGAGAGCTTTATTATTAAATGAAATTTACTTCTTAAACATTTGAATTACCAACTTAAATCTTACGAGTAACCTAAGATAAGACAAGTTTAACCGTTGGGAAGGTTAGTGCGGTAGGTGTGCACATTAGAAGAGAGGTGAGAATTTCTCAAGGGAGTGTCGCACTAATATGTTGTTGCATTGGCCAGTAAACATTTTAAATACTTGCTAAACAAATTTTAAATCATTTTTATAATCGGACTCTGACCCGTTTCCATTTTATTTTCCCTCTTGTATATATATGTATATATTACAGGTGCCCAGCCACAGGGGCGTCTTGCATAGGATCCTTTGGAGGGAATGCGCTGCAACTTAGGTGGGAGTTGCAGGCCTCTTGCTTAGACGACCTCACTTCTTGATTCCTCTTCTATCACTATTATTTCAGTTAGGCATGTGTCGCCCTTTCCATTATTCAGTTGTTTTATTGAATATTGTAATCCATTTATTTCTAGTATTTGGACTTTGGGATTAGTATTGTCAGGATGTTTTTCATTTAAGTATTAAATGTTGGATTCAATTAATTGAATGTTTGGTTATTTGGATTTATATATTCGAGGATAGTTGTTGTGTGATTCTTTATCTATGAATGATGTCCAGTTTAAATGTTGGTTTATATAAATAAAATTTGGAAAGTGATGTCTAAAATGGTTTTGGCACTTAGCTTAATTATTTAGGGTGTTAAATTGGTAAAGTTATTTTTATGACAGTGATGCTAAGAATGAACCAACCGTCACCTTGATTTTAATTTAATAAAGGACTGATCACCTGGTATTTAATTAGGCGGGGTGTCACAATATATATATATATATATTTCTCCCATTTTCCTCCCTATTCTTATCTTTCTCTTTCTCTTTCTCTTGCTCTTTCCCTTTGTCCGATGGGTCAGATCCACTACCCTTGGAAGAATCAGTTATAGGCATCTTCAGAGACGAGATCCTATCATATAAGACCGTATGGTCATCTTCATAATTAAGGAGCCTTAACTTTATCCTCTTAACCAAAGGGTCCATGTCCTTTTCATCCTCTTCTTTTTCTTCTTCTTCTTCTTCATCCTTTTATATTTCTTCTTCTTCTTCTATTCCTACCTCTTCTCTTCCCCCTCTTAACTTTCTTCTCCTTCAGAGCTTTCCTCTTCGATAACAATTGGCTCATAAGAACCTACCTCTGGATCTTTCAAATATGGAACCCTATCAACCGAGCGAGCAATAAAGCTAGTACATGTGTTTTTATATTCTAAAAGAAAGGTTTCCAACCTTAGATGTTCCCCGTCTGCCAATCTTTCTCTAATGCTCTAGGTCGTCACAAGCTCATCAACATCAATCTCACCAATATTAAGTTCCTTATTTTTGGCACGAGTTATAATAACAAAGAAGAAAACTATCAGCCGGAGGAATGGGGAAAAGAACAAGAAGTTAGCAGGAAGGAAACAACAGCGACCTATTTCGGTCTCTCTATACCAAAAAATTATAGGTCCTCATTGTCTTTCCCCCTCCACCACTGTAGGATGCTACCAGTTTCAATCAGTGAACCCATGTTCTAAGTAATCATTATGGGAGTCCAAAAGATTTACCACCAGAACTCGCTCAGCCTTTCTAGTTTTTAAATACAAAAAACTGTCTTTAGTTCACAACCACACATAGCAGTAGCATATCTCAGCAAGACGTAGTTTTGTTCCATAGAGGGTATTTATTTTTTGGTCTCCATTTACTATCTTCCACACATTGGTGGCACATTGGGCAGGCACTATGGAAAAAACCTAAAAAATCTAAGAAACAAATGGTTTTGGGGTGATGTCAACCCCTTTTGTTACCAATAGGGTATAAATCCAATGCCCCCCGTCAACATCATGAACATTCTGAGGAAGGGGGGAACATTCGATGATCACCCAATCAGGGATATTATACTGGCTCCTAAATTAATCTAGTGATTATTACCTAGCATCGCCATAATTGCACAAGCAAGAAGAAACCCTAGATATGGTAACGAGCCAATGTAAAGAAAAAGAACTGAAAAGGAAAAGACTATAACTTAAAGGTAGTAACAAAGCTTCCGGAAATTACAAAAGAAGAAGTACCTCAACTTTTGAAGAAGAAGAGAAACTTAGGGGCGAAGTATGCACAGGAACGACCAGAGTCAGTGAACAAACGGTTAAGTGTATACACCAATTGATCACCAGAACTTCTAATGATGAGTTTCGTCTTCCCAGGAGTATTTTGGAGCTTCAATCTCTTTTTAGGACAAGCAAACCCATCTTGCAAATCTTACAATTACAAACATGCTATGCCGGTCGTGGGTAATATTTAAGGCCTCGGTCCTTCGATTTGGTTGAAATCTATTGACCCATAACTTTTAGCCCAAAGATTTCAGGGGCAATTGTAGGAGCCCATTTTTTACAAGTCCGTGAGAGTAGCCGACCAAGATAGTTTAAGCACTTAGTTTGGCCCAAATCTTGACTTAATTTCCACACGAGTAGTTTAGTTGAAGAATAACACTCACGGATATGGTCAAATAAGGTACCAAGAATCTCGGATGAGATATTTAAGTACCTCGTGGAAAATATGCATGCTACTATGGAGTTCCTTAAATAACTCGATCTCTGTAACAACACATGTATAAATTATACACCCTGACCCGGGGCAAAGGGATAAAAACTTGAGACTTTGAAGGAAACTTAATAAGAACAAGTAATATCTTTGTGGACGTAGGCAAGTTACCGAACCACGTACATCATCGTTGTGTGTGTGATTCCATTTATTTCCTTCCATTTGTGATTGTTTTCATAGAATCTTTTTATTGTGATACTTTCCGCACTCGCACCTACTTATCAACATTTTTTTGGCCCATAACCCAAGTTGCGTTCTCCTTAAATCCATGATTGATTCAAGCACAAATTAGTGGTAAATAATAATGAACTAACATTAAAACTTAAAGTAACATAAACTGAATTAATTCTTAACCATAGTGAGGCCTAATTAAACACATTCAAGCGCCAACTTAAATATATATATTAAAATGGGCTTACCAAAGAGGAAGGAAAATATTTCAACTAAAATTTTTAAATCCTTTTCTCTTCTGTTTCTCTTTAATAGTATTGCCCTCAAATATAAATTTTTTACTAGGTTTTAGCCCCGCGCAATGCGCGGGCGCCTTCTAATACTTTTATAAAAAAAAACTGTACTTTTGTTTAAAAAATTATTAATGGAAAAAGTTATTTTTTAAAAGTAAAATTTTATAAAAACATAATTTTATTTATAAAAAAACTTATTTTTAACAAATAATGTATTTTTAAAAATGTGTTACAAAATTACTTATTTGTGACACCACACGTTGTCATAAAAAATGTGTTATAAAATTACTCTATCTGCTAATTTTATGAGACAGTATAGAACACACAATTTCTCGTATTAAGAGCAAAAGTATACTAACAAATTAAACTTGCAAACAAACACACAATTTGTCATGTTAGTCAAATTTCACGTACGGAGCTAACAAACTATATATACATGTTCAAATTAAAAATACAATAACTTAACAAACTCAATTTTTGTATATATTTGAGTATTAAAACAATAACTTGACAAATTAAAATTAACTTTAAAAAATAATAAATATATAACAAGAAATTCAACCAACAAACCTAACCTCTATAACCCCTGCACGGACTTCCTAACCTCCATCACCCAAGCCTGGAACTTGTGAAGCCACGCGAACCCAACCATGGAAGCTCATGCCATAACCAAAATCGACCCCTAGACCTGCTCTAACCCGAAACCCACCACCATTCCTCGACCTTACATAAACCCGGTACAACTCCACCTAGAGCTAAATCCGACCCAGCCAATTCCTTCAAACCCGGACCGAGCCTACCAACCTCAACCCAAATTCACCTTCAACCCATGACCCATTCAAGTCAACCCATACCACCTACCTGTCACAAAAATTGAACCTGCAATCCCAAGCCACTGGCCAAAATAAAAAATCCCACGTGCATAATCAAATTAAAATATTTTGACTTGGTTTATTCAAATCTCACAAAAATCTCTCCAAGTCCACGGAGAGGTAGGAAACAAAGGCCTACAATAAGACAATCAAAACCTTTTATACATTTTAATAAACACCTTTAATACATACACATAAATAAAGAAAAGCAATATAGTGGGGAGAATATCAATTCACATGTGCACAATAAGACTCTCTGCAAATCATCTTTGGCAAATACAAAGGGTATAGAAAACTTGAAATACAATATCTTCACTGATGATAAAACATGTATTTTCGGAGTACAAATGAAGTTTGAGAAAGAGAGAGAGGGAGATAGAAGTTATACATGAAATGAGAATCAATTGACATAGAAGTAGATGAAATCTAATATGGTTTGGGAAGGTAAGTTAATCTGATCTCTTGCATGGAGAGGGAATGATAGAGAAACTTTTTGGTAGAAACCGATGGTTTCTTGGGAACCAAAAAGTTAAGTATATTAAAGTTAAGAGAATTGGAAAAGTTTTGAATCAGGGGAGTGAATAAGACGTTGGAGGAAGTAAAATGGATTTTAACATTAAGCAGTACACGTGGTAACCCTTCTTTAGACGCTAAAATTCAATATGTTAGCATTTATTAGATAAGTCACTTGTTAATTTTATGAGAGCAGACACCAAAAGTATATTTAGATATTAGATTTGAAAAAGACTGTTGCCATTTGATATTTTCCACGTGTCTTTAATTAGTATCTACCTTAAAGTCTAACCCTCCTTGTAACCAATTTTTTTTTACTTCTCTTACTAAGATGAGTTGTTCATTTACACCAAATGTTCATTTCCATATTAAATATATCTACGTTTCAATGACCAATCCTCTTCACATTAAATTAAAACTCTAGCTCTTCCTCGCCTTTAAGTTGGCACCCTCTCTTCTTATAGGTATAAAACAAAGTTGCCTTTGCGATATAAACCTCTCTTCCATAATTGTTGATAATGCCTGAACACTTTTATAATCTCCACTTTTTTTATATTTTTTTATATCTATACAATTCTTTATATCATATTTTCTACTTGATATTTTAATTTGCATTCCAATGATTTTGCAGGTCATACAGTCCAACTTTGATCTTCCATAAGGATCGCCATTTGTACATCTTATTTGTTTTTTACTTGTGAGATACTAATATGATATATATTATTTCATGTGTAAAAGCTTTATAAATAGTAAAAATCCAAGGGACACTATATGAGGAAACAAATAATGTATCTTAATGATTTGAGCCATAAGGTAATTTACTTTCCTTCTACTCAAAGTGAGTTTATAGTTCTCTTTTTTATTGTTGTATATATGTTTTTTTTGTTATGATGATGGAAAAGAATGGTGTTTACATAGCAGATCTTTGTGTTATTACCTCAATAAGTCATTTACCTTCAACATCAATTATAACATACATATTATGTATTGTGTTTAGATTACATCAACATATTCTCTGAGAAAATCTAAAGGGTATTTATGTCATTATTATTTTCTTGCACATGCCCTTATGTTACTAATGCCACATAACATATCGTATTGAAATTAAATGTTTTTAACTTTTTAAATTATGTTTCTTTTATTTAACAATAATCTACTGATCAAAATAAAATTCTCATTGAACTAGGTTTTCATGTTTTATATTAATTACATATCCTTTTATTATGAGAAAGAACACATTTTTCATGAAAATCGCAGCTAAAAGAAGGACCTCATAATGCCTATTTATATAATGAAACTGGATATTGTTTATGAATATCGTAATGAACTCCACTTAGCTAGGTGGGTGAAATTTAAATTGTACTAGACATAGTTACTATTTGTACTGAGGGTCCGTTTGGCACCACAATTCCAAGCCATGGAAATGGAATTCGAAGGTCAATTTTAATTCTATGGAATTGAAATTGGCATTCATTTTCCAATTCCAAACCTTGGAATTGGGGTGCCAAACGGACCCTGAATATAGTTATTAAAAAATTAACTGAGCTCTATTTGGTTAGGTGGAGAAACATAAATTATAGGGAACTTATGGTTTCATAAACAAATAAAAGGTATAATTTTATTTTATTGCAGTTTCATTAGGCAATGTTAGGCCCAAGTATACCTGAAGTTTTAAATCTAATTAATTAATTAATTTAGTATTCATTTGAGTTCTCATGGATTAACATTACTTGAATTTCTTGATTAATTAAATATTTTATTGATACTGTAAACTGGACTAAAAATTATTTTCTGTAAATGATTTAACTATTTTACTTTCATTATTAAAATATCTTATTTTTAATGCCTTTTTGGTAATTTCAAAGTAATCATGCAATGATTGTGTAAATGCAATAAAATTCATAAAAATAATTTATAGCAATATTTTCTTAACCTATATTACACTTATAAAACTACATAGTAGTAATTAGAGACAATTATATTTAAGTCACATTTGTCAGGTCAACATACATATAAGTCCTATTGACTTTTCAACAATCATATAGGTCTTATTCCAACTTTTTAAGAATTTTTTTTACCGTTTTACCCTTTTTAAAACTAGTCATCCGTAACTTCCTTTAGGAAGTTACATAAGTGGTTGGACTTTTTTTTAATCTTAAAATGATCATAACTAGTGATTCTCAAATCCGTTTTTTGCAGAATTACTATTTTTGAAAACTCCTCGATGAGATCTATCAAACAAGGTCCATGAAGCGTATAAATTTCAAAGAAAAAAAATTACACAAACTGTAAACTTTACTATATGCACTAGAATATGAAATAGTTTTATATATGTGACATTTTCACAAACAGGCAGTAACATTTACTGTTGTAATATTACGCAGTATATATATATATATATATATATATATATATATATCCAGTGGATCCAAACCCTCTTTTTTTTTAATTACCTTATATTTAAATGTCCGCGCTAGCGGTATCCAATCCTTACCCCCATTGTTGGAGATTCAACGAAAGCTCCGATTTGGGGTGGGTAGGAGTGGCATGTGGTGCCGCTGGTTCGGACCTTTGAAATAAGAGACTTTTGAATAAATGAGTTTTGGATCTACCGGAGTGGCATGGGGTGCTGCTCGCGCGGACCTTTGAAAATAAGAGACTATTGGATAAATGGGATTTGGATCCTCCAGAGCGCCGGTTTGGGGTGAGTAGGAGTGTCATTAGGTGCCGGTGGCGCAGACCTTTAAAAAAAGGAGAATTTTGGATATATATATATATATATATATATATATATATATATATATATATATATATATATATATACTGTGTAATGTGATAACACAGTAAATGTTATTGTTTGTGAAAATGTCACAGATATTACACTTTACTGTATACAGCAGAAAATGAAATAGTTTTATATCTGTGACATTTTCAAAAACAATAACACTTTACTGTATATACCAGAAAATGAAATAGTTTTATATCTGTGACATTTTCACAAACAATAATACTTACTGTGTTAATATATTTATGAAATAGTTATATATATATATATAACATTTTCACAAACAGTAACATTTACTAAGTTAATATTACACAATATATATATATATATATATATATATATATATATATATATATATATATATATATATATATATATATATATATATATATATATATATATATATATACATATATACACGGTAGATCCAAACCTCTTTTTTTTTAAATTACCCTATTTTTAAAGGTTTGCGATAGCGAAATTCAATCCCCACCACTACCCATCCCCATTGTTGGAGCTTCAACGACCTTCATCAGAGCTACGATTTAGAGTATGTAGTAATGGCATGGGGTACCGCTGGCGCGGACCTCTGAAATTAACAGAAAATTAGCTAAATGGGATTTGGATCCACCGGAGCTCCGGTTTGGGGTGAGTAGGGGTGGCATTGGGTTAGGTTTATATCTATAACATTTTCACAAACATTAACATTTACAGTGCTCATATAATACGGTATATATATATACATATGGTTGATCCAAACCTCTTTTTATGATATTATCTTATTTTTAACGGTCCGCGCTAGCAGCATCCAATCCCCACCACCACTCACCCCCATTGTCGGAGCTCCGACAACCTTCATCAGAGCTCTAATTTGAGGTGGCATGGGATGTCGATGTAACATTTTCACAAAAAGTAACATTTATTATTTGTGGAAATATTACAGATATAAACCTTATCCAATGTTACCCCTACTCACCCCAAGTCAGAGCTCTGTGGATCCAAACCCCATTTATCGAATATTCTCTTATTTCATAAGGTCCGCGCCAGCGGCACCCCATGTCACCCTAAATCAAAGCTCTGATGAAGGTTGTTGGAGCTCCGACAATGGGGGTGGGTGGTGGTGGGGATTAGATGCCGCTAGCGCTAACCGTTAAAAATAAGACAATATCAGAAAAAAGAGGTTTGGATCTACCTTATATATATATATATATATATATATATATATATATATATATATATATATATATATATATATATATTACAACACAGTAAATGTTACTATTTGTGAAAATGTTACAGATATAAACTTAACCCAATGCCAACCCTACTCACCCCAAACCGGAGCTCTGGCGGATCCAAACACCATTTATCCAATATTCTCTTATTTCATAAGGTCCGCGCCAGCGGTACCCCATGTCACCCCAAATCAGAGCTCTGATGAAGGTTGTTGTAGCTCCGACAATGGGGGTGGGTGGTGGTGGGATTGGATGCTGCTAGTGCGGACCGTTAAAAATAATACAATACAGAAAAAAGTGGTTTGGATCAACTAGGGTGTTAATTATTTCGAACTTCTGAATTTTTCGATTTCGATCCGAAATTATTTTATTTTTGCATCATTTTTCCGAATTTTCTAAAATAAATTGAAACGGAATTGGAAATCATATATAAAGTTCCGAATTTCCGAATTTTCGATCTGAAAATTTCGATATCACGCCAATCCAATTTATCCAAAATATTTTTCAAAATTATAATATTTTTATTTATTTTAATAATTTTTAACTTATCATTTTTACTACCTTTTTTATATAAAAAGTTCATTTTTTTAGTTTAATCAGGGCCGTCTAATATACCCATATATACACACGGCCAGGCCGAGGACACCCTCTACCTGGATGGGGTCAGGGTGACCTCATCATCAAGCTCCAGACGACCCCTTAGGGCCGACCCGTCATCAGGATCGGACGACCCTTCAAGGGGCCGACCCTTCATCAGGCTCCAGACGACCCTTCGAGGGGCCAACCCTTCATCAGGCCCGAACGACCCTCCAAGGGGCCGACCCTTCATCAGGCTCCAGACGACCCTCCGAGGGGCCGACCCTTCATCAGGCTCCAGAAAACCCTCCGAGGGCCGACAGTTGAGGCCTAAATTGGGCCTGGCTCACTATCAGAATGAACTTTGCCCTCGGCCTCGTGTTACAGGCCGTGGGTGACGTCATCACAGCGCGTGGTTTGGGAGACACGTGGAACAGTGCGCGTGAGGCTCACAGGACACGTGGATGACCGTTACAACCGAATCACCCCCCCCCCCCCCCAGTATGCATGGTGAAAGTGAATGATGATTTAGCCAATCTCCTGTTGACACCTGTAGATGCCAAATGATGACATAATATTCCCTCACGTGGGGGGTGATTCGGTTGTAACGGTCTTCCACATGTCCTGTGAGCATCACGCGCACTGTTCCATGCGTCTCCCAAACCACGCGCTGTGATGACATCACCCTCGGCCTGTAACACGAGGCCGAGGGAAAAGTTCCTTCTGATAGTGAGTCAGGCCCAATTTAGGCCTCGTACTGTCGGCCCCTCGGAGGGTCGTCTGGATCCTGATGAAGGGTCGGCCCCTCGGAGGATCGTCTGGAGCCTGATGAAGGGTCGGCCCCTCGGAGGATCGTCTGGAGCCTGATGAAGGGTCGGCCCCTTGGAGAGTCGTTCGGGCCTGATGAAGGGTTGGCCCCTCGAAGGGTCGTCTGGAGCCTGATGAAGGGTCGACCCCTCGAAGGGTTGTCTGGAGCCTGATGAAGGGTCGTCCCCTTGAAGAATCATTCGGGCCTGATGAAGGGTCGGCCCCTCGAAGGGTCGGTCCCTTGAAGGGTCGTCCGGGCCTGATGAAGGGTCGGCCCCTGAGGGATCGTCTGGAGCCTGGTGATGAGGTCACCCTGACCCCATCCAGGTACAGGGTGTCCTCGGACTGGCCGTGTGTATATATGGGTATATCAATCACCCCCCAGCCCTTAGTCATAGATGTTGTTGAGATGGCTGAGGGATAGTGTCGTAATTGAGATAGGTGTATAATTAGTTAGGTGAGTGACACCTATTAAGCTGATATAACACCTAGGCAGGTACTCATTGTCGTTCTAGTTTCCAAGGCGTGGTGGCTGCACACTGCCCAGGGCGTTGTGCCCTAATGATGCCCTCCTCGTGGGTTGTGCTCTGCATTGGTGAGTGGGCCCACTCATTGGCAAGGTACTTAAAGAATTTTTTGAAGTTTATCTTTCTTCTTCTTCGCACCTGAACTCTCTCTCTCTCTAGCTTCCATCCTTCTTGCCATTTTTGCAGTTTCGAACCTTTAAGCTTGGCAGCTTTGCTATTTTTCCTCAGGTAACACCTCGACCCTAGTGCCCTACTTATCTTCATTTCTGTTTGTTTTCCTGTTTTAAGTTTGTAGGGTTAGATTTTCTTAGGCTGTCCCATAGCTTTTCCGGTGTCAGCTCTATTAAGATGTTCTTGAATTTTTCTTGATAGAAAACCCTTCAATTCCTTGGTTTTGATCGAAAAGTCCACCCTGGTCAATTGTGAGATTTGTTTGTAG
This sequence comes from Sambucus nigra, assembly GCA_949130495.1. NCBI lineage: Eukaryota > Viridiplantae > Streptophyta > Magnoliopsida > Dipsacales > Adoxaceae > Sambucus > Sambucus nigra. Next base: position 447,358,488 of record OX422212.1, on the reverse strand, counting down.
TTAGGTTACCCAAATTCTTCTAAGTGTAGGGTCTCCCCCTTAATTCTTAGGAGGCTTTACAACATAGCTGAGGAATTCCCTTCCCTGAGAGAGAAGTTATTTGTTGAGATCAGACCAATAGAGGAAGAGGAGGAGAGAGGACGAGGGGCCGACCCTAATTGGGTACGACCTATCTTCCCCATTCCTCTTGCCACAATAAAACCCTCTGAGTCTTGCTGGTCGTCCTGTCGTCCAGCCGAGAGTTATTCGAGTGAGATGGATGAGAGGGAGTCGTCACCAACAGGAGCTGGACCTTCTGGGAGAGTAGAGACGTCTGATCTGAGCCAAGGTCGACAGGCCGAGGGTATGGTTGCTTCCAAGGTTGTCCCTGTGACAACCCTATCCCCACACGCTTTCCCGATGGATTTTCCAAAAGGGCCTCTGACAAGTGATGAGGCCGAGGCCGAGGGTGAGGGGACTGAGGATGATGAGGACTAAAATGGGTAAATTATTACCCTTACATGACTTAACCTTGTCACGATCAATGACCGTGACAACAAACACGCATTTTGTGTCACGGTCAATGACCGTGACAAGGCCGTGACAAATAATTGTCACGGTCAATGACCGTGATAAGTCCTGGCAATTCTATTTATCATGGACTTGTCATGGTCAATGATCGTGACAATACTTATAATGTTGTCACGATCAATGACCGTGACAAATGTCGCAGTAAAAAAACCCTTTCCCTTCTTTTTTCCCTCGTCGTTCTTCCCTCCTTTTTATCTCTCTCTCTACTTTCAGGTTACTCTCTCTTCCATTTATATATATACATATGTGTGTGTGTGTATATATATGTGTGTGTGTGTGTATATATATGCATGTGTGTGTGTGTGTGTGTCTGTATGTGTGTGTGGTGGGTGGGGGTGGGGAGGGGGTGGGGTAAGGTGGGGGTTGTGCATGTGTGTGTGTGTGTGTGTGTGTGTACGTGTGTGGTGGGTGGGAGTGGGGTGGGGGTGGGTAGGGGTTGGGGCAGGGTGGGGGTAGGGGGTGGAGCAGGGTGGGGGGTGGGCGGTGGCAAGTGTGTACTAATGGAGATCATGGGGGAGAGATAGAAAAATTATCTTAATTAATTTAAGAATTTTATCTTAATTAATTTATTATTAATGCAATAAATTATATATATATATATATATATATATATATATATATATATATATATATTATTTCAATTTTAAATGGTACTATAATTTTAAATATGGCAACTTAAATGGTAATATAATTTTAATATAATGGTACTTTGTGTTATTGTTTAAGATATAATTATGGCTATTTTGGATTTTTGAAAAAAAGCCCATTTGGATTTATGAAAATATGGTTATTTTGGTGTTAATTATTCAAATTACTTACGCTGGTATAATTATTGTGGTACTTGTAGTTATGATTTTGAGTTTTTTGCAAAGTGGTGGTAATAGAGTTGATGGCAAGCTGTGGTGCAGACGAGTGACACTGGTATAAGTGGTGGTGGAGATGGTGGCATGTGATAAGGTGGAGCTGGTGGTAAGTGGAGGTGGATATAGTATGTGTTGAAAGTAGTTATGTGGTGGGGTATTAGAGTCGAAGAAAGAGTTATATAAAAATTTATTATAATGTAATTATTATATATCTGCGTGTGTGGGGGGGGGGGTGGGGAGGCGGTGGGGCAGGGAGGGGGTAGGGGGTGGGGCGGGGGAGAGGAGGCAGGTATGGGTGGGTGGGTGGTGGGGTAGGGGTGGGGGGTTGCGTGTGAGTGTGTGTATGTGCACGTGTGTGTATATGTGTGTGTAGTGTGCGTGTTTGTGCGTAAAGTCCCTTGTAAAAGAATTGATTGATTGTCCCTCATTGTAAATTAGTAAATTAATATATGATTAATTATGAAAGTAGTATTACCCCTCATTGTAAATTAGTAAATTAATAATTGTATACTTTAATTGATCAAAATAATTAACTGAGTATTATAGTGGATCGATGTTGGGTTGGTTAATTTGAAAAGTGGCATTACCACTGGATTATTGTCCATGTGGGGGTGGGATTTTTCAACTTATTTTAAAAATTGCTTTGAGTATACGCTTCGTACCTTTAATATACGCTCCGTACCTTTAAAAGTGGTTTGGCCACTGGATTATTGTCCATTGAGGTGTTTAACAATAACAACTCATTTTTATTTGTAGTAATTGTACATATTTGCATGTCTTCTTTTAATTCATTTTGATATGTACTAATAACATTTTTTTCCAGCAAATGTCTCCTTCACGTATTAAGGCGAGGATGATGATGCTAGTTATGATGATTTCGTCTGGGCTCGGTGGTAGCGGAGGCGACGAGGGCTCCTCGCCCCTAGTCTCCCCAAATATGGAAAATTAGGGATGCCCATTAAGAACAAGTTGGGGCTATTAGCGAGATCCCTCGAGCTGGTAAAGTCGATCATCGGCCCGGGGTACATTAGCTGGAAGGAGGTGCCATATGAGCTCAAGTTAGTTGTTTAGGTGGCACTACAGGTAATATATTTATATTTATATTTATATGAATATGAATATGAATATTTCGATTTCAATTTCATTTTATATTTATATGTATATTTATTTGCAACTAATATTGTATTTGTTGGACAAGAACAATTCAACCTGGATCCAAAGCTACGTGATTCTGTATTGGAGCAGTTGAGGGAGCAACACAAGACGTGGAAGAAAAATATGCGAACCCGGTACTTTGGAAAGACACGCAAGTCTATTATCCAATGGCGTGAATCCGTCCCAACCGATCTCATTGGCACAATGGCAAAGGTTCATTGACAATGAGATCGGGGAGAGACAATTAGCATCTAGCCAACCGGGAAGGGAAAATCGGGCAAAAAAGACAGACGTGCACTACTCTGGCCGGACGTCTTATGCCGAGGTGGAGCATAGGATGATGGTAAGATTTAATTTTTCTATAACTACATAAAATATATTATTCTGCATTATTTTACTTTGCGGAGCCGATACTAATTTTACTTTATTTTATTTCAGGGGACAGTGAGTGGCCCTGGAGGTAGGTCACATAGGCTCGATACTTATGTGGATCTTCGGAGGAAGAAGCGGAAGGACAAGGAGGTGTCCCCAAGCGTCGCGGCCACGATTGTAGCTAATCCAACAGTTTACTTTTTGTTAATTACGTTATAATTTTTTAATTTACTTATTTTACTAATCATGTGCTTTTTGTCGTCTTAGGCAAAGCTTAAGGAAGTGCATGAGTCACAGTCTGATGTCGACAAGGCATCTTTGTCGACAGATGCACTCAACCAAGTGCTTGGCTCTGATTGCAAGGGGAGGACAAGGGTTTGAGCTCGCGAGTGGCCAAATCTATGATCATCAGATTGGAGATGAGCGACATTGGGTTGGCTCGAATGGTGGATTCACATGACGCGAAGCTATCCCATTTGGAGGCGACAGTCCAAGATATGTACTCATTCGTAAAGCGTTCATTGGGCGAAAACCGTAAGGGTAAAGGGAAGGAGAAGGTGGTGCGGAAGGAGGTACGGGAGGACGAGGTGTGGGAGGATGAGGACAAGGATGTGGACCTCGTTGCTTCATCGTCGACACATGCGGACTTTGATGATCCACTTCCCTATTTGGCTCCCTTCAATAGACCGATGTTGACACTTGGTTGGCCGAGCGTGTTTATAATGGACATATTTAATGGCCAGCGGATAGGGCGGGGGTTGAGGGACCCAAATATCGTCCAGGGTACACTAGTTCATAGACATGAGCCTCAAGACATCGAGTCCAGGGTGCTCGTCATGCATGTGATGCCCGGGAAGGAGAACTCCTAATTATGGTTGCGCGAACAATGCGACACGGCGTATATTAGTTGATGTGTTAATTCGTATATCGTGTGGCCTACTCACCTCCTCAGCGTTAACCATACCCCAGACATTTAGTGACATTGATTTAAGTTTGAATTGAATTATTTAAGATTATTACATTTGAATTATATTTGGATTATATGGTGATGCATATTCTTTGTATTTTGAATGTATATTTGCACTATCTCTATTTTATTTAGATATATAATGTTTGAACAGGTGCAACATTGCGATAATAGGTATATATATACTGTTGGGCAGTGACAATAGCCATACTGCCCAGCAGATTTTTTTTCAATTCTGCCCAGAATTATCACGGTCATTGATCGTGACAAGTCCTTGACAAAGGAAGTTGTCACGAACTTGTCACGGGTTTATCACGGTCCTTAACCGTGACAAAGCTTGTCACGTTCAAGCCCCGTGACATGACCATGACAATTCTATTGAACTTGTCACGGTCATTGACCGTGATAAGTCCATGACAAAAAAATTTGTCACCCTAGAATTGTCACGGTCATTGACCTTGACAAGTCCAACTTGTCAAGGTCAATGACCATGACAATTCGGCAGATTTGGTGTAGTGCCAACCATTAATTTATACCCATATATATCCTAAGTTACTAACTTTATACACACTCTAAACCTAAATCACACGATGGTTGCTGCTCTCTCTCACTCTAACCCTCTTGTCTTCAAATCACCCTCCCTTCGGACACCTCAGCAGATCCGTTGGAAACCTCTCTCACTCATGCTGGAAACCACTCTCACTCATGCAGGAAACCTCTCTCATTCACGTCAAAAACCTCAGGCGCACGCACTCACGTCCCTCACACACACCTGAGGTAGCACACTCACGGCCATCTCACACAGCTCACGCCAGAAACCTCATGTATGGATCTATAATGGATCTCCTCATAAACACACATATATTAATACATACATCTCTAGCTGTTAATTTCTCACTATACCACGATTGCTAGACATTTAAGGTTGGTATGAGTGTTTTTATGTTGATGTGTGTACCAAATTACAAAGCTTGGTGAAAAAAAAAATTATATATATATATATATATATGGATCTTTTGTTTAGAAAAGTTTGGTGTGTTAACATATCTCTTTGTTTACATAAGATCTCTTTTTTTGTGTGTGTTAACTTATGGTTACCTCTATGTTAACTTATGGTGTGAATTTCAGTGTTGAATGTGTTGAAATGTGTTAAATTAAATGTATTGAGACTGATATTTCCGAAATAGATAAAACTGATCTTTCCGATTTTTCCTAATTGTTTCCGAATAAAAAAATATCAAAAAATTCTGAAGTTTCCGACATGGAAAAGAAATTGATTTTCCGAAATTTATTTTTCTAATTTTGGAAAGGATTTTAAAATTCCAAAAATTTTGGAAAATTTTTCGAACACCCCTATTTCGATCCGATCCGGCCGAAACACACCCCTAGGATCAACCATATATATATATACTGTGTTATAATATAGTAAATGTTACTGTTTGTGAAAATGTTATAGATATAAACCTAACTTAATGCCAACCCTACTCACCCCAACCCGGAGCTCCGGTGAATCCAAACCCCATTTATCCAATATTCTATTATTTCCTAAGGTCCGCGCTAGCGGCACCCCATGTCACCCAAAATCAGAGCTCTGATGAACGTTGTTGTAGCTCCGATAATGGGGGTGGGTGGTGGTGCGGATTTGATGCTACTAGCGCGGACCGTTGAGAATAAAATAATATCAAAAAAAGAGATTTGGATCCACTGTATACACACACACACACACACACACTATGTTAACACAATAAATGTTACTGTTTGTGAAAATGTTACAGATATAAACCTAACCCAATGATAGGCCTACCCACCCCAAATCGAAGCTCTGATGAAGGTTGTTGGATAGCGCATACCTTTAAAAATAAGATAATTTCGGAAAAAAGGTGTTTGGATCCACTATGTCTCTGTGTGTGTGTGTGTGTGTTTGTGTGTATATATATATACTGTGTAATATTAACACAGTAAATGTTACTGTTTGTGAAAAGGGAATAGATATAAACTTATTTCTCTTTCTGGTGCATACAGTAAAGTTTACTATGTGTGTCATTTTTTTCTTTGAAATTATATAGGTTTTGGATCTTGTTTGATGAATCTCGTCGCGCAGATTTCAAAAATAGTAATTTTGCGAAAAACGAATATGTTAATTAAAAGTTATAATCGTTTGAAGATTAAAAAAAAAAGTTCAACCACTTATGTAACTTCCTCAAGGAAGTTACGGATGGTTGGTTTTAAAAGAGTAAAATTGTGAAAAAAAAAATCCAAAAAATTAGGAATAGGACTTATATGTAAGAGAAAAACATGGTGGAAATAGAATGCCTAAAAAAAGATTTAACTGGATCTAAATGAGAATGCCCAGTAATTAATAGACACAAGTTAATAAGAGAAGGAATCAGCTTAATGTTATTTCGTAATAACGTGGCACTCTTCTCACTTCCTTATGGAATATAATTAATAGTTTTTTACGGTGTAGTCCTTGGACTAACAATTTTGGACAAAAAATCGGTGAACCAAATTTTAAACGATTACGTCCAACATATAAATACTGTCAATTTTAAAAAACCATAAACCTAATCTGCTATTGGATTTTTCTCTGCAACTAACAACTATTCTCTGAAATCGAAAATAACATCAATTTTATGCTTTTTCATTTGTCCTATAATCGATTATAGTGTTCTTAATCGATTCTATCTGTATCACTTGGCTCTATCATTTGTAAGTTTATCTTTATCAGCAGTTGGTTTGTCTATTTTCGATCGATTACAATAAGTGTATGTCCTTTGTTTTGATTCAAGAGACTCATTGTAATATTCATTCATCTGATTGAATATCTTTTTATATGTTATATATGTATATGTTTTGATTTTGTGTTTTTTATGCATTTATGTTTGGATTCTTCATATATAAGTTATATTTATCAATATTTGTAATTGTTAGTTGAATGTGCTGAATGAATATTATTGATGTTTCATTCTAATTTTAAGAGTCCTTGATTTTGATTTGGTATTGAATCACTTATTGATATAGGTCCGTGCCAGCGAAAATAACCAGTTCGATATCAGTTTTCGAAGTACACGCAGTGTTTATAAAGTAGACATGATTGTTTTCTTAAAAATATGTGTCTGCTTTATTGTTTCATGTCATGTATAGGTTTTTAAATAGTGCCTGTAATTTTATATTAATTATGAATAAATATTTTGATATTTAATGCATTAAATTATTGCACACATTTTTAGAATTGTTGACCTTGAAGTAAATGTTTTTCGTCTCTGTTTTACTGCAGGACATTATGGTAAGTAGTGTAATAGCAAGGTATTATTATTTGGATAATGTGGCTTGTATTGAAATATTTGAAGATAGCTCATTAGATTTCATATGCAATGAGTTGTGTATTAGGTTTACTAATTTGAGAAATGGGAGTTTTTCATGGAGGTATTCATTTGGTGATGAATGTCGGTTCATGTTGGTTTGTGACAACGATGTTTGTTGTATGTTTCGGTACCAATTGATTATGAAAGATAATTTCATTTGGATATATGTCATTGATTCATTACCATTGCTAAGTAATACATTTCGTGAACGGGTGGAATGCTCTAAACGATTTTTTGAAGGGGTTAACTGCAGTAATACATGTTCTGAGAGGGTTGACAGTGGTGATACAAATACACAGAGGTTAGAGTCTTTATCATCAGGCACTGCAAATGATTTTAATAATTTCATTGAAAATGACTTTTATCTTGGAGGTGTGGAGACAAGTAAGTCGAAAGTCTATCTTTCGAATGATTGGAAGACTTATATAAGTCATGAGCAGCAATGTTTTGAAGGAGATGTAGTGGAATTTTGGGATAAATTGCGAAAGTATGCCATTGAGGTTGGGTTCAGGTATGTGTATTTGAAGAATGATAAAACTCGAGTGATGGTTGAATGCTCTAAAAAGACTACTGAGAATTTCATGTGAACAATTCATGCTTCATTATCTACAATAAATGGATACTTTTACATACGTGCAATGAATAATGAGCATACATGTAGAGGTGTCTTTCGTAGTCCGTCAGCCAAAATGATAGCCTCCAAGTTGGTTTCAACATTGGTAGCTGATGATCTTAGAGATAACCCGCTATTGAGACCAATTGATGTAGTTAGAGATATGAAGAAGAATTATGGTCTTGATATAGCTTATCAACATGCATGGCGTGCGAAAGAGATGGTTGTTGTTGATATACATGGTGATGAAAAGGTTTCTTATGCATTAATGAATAATTATCGTGACCTTATATTGCAGTATAATCCTGGGTAGCATTGCATCCTTGACGTGGAACATGAGAGTAAAAAATTCAAGAGAATATTTGTAATGTTTAGAGGACGTATTTATGGATTTCAATACTACATACTTGTTTTATTTCTTGATGGTGCCTTTTTGAAGAGCCGTTACCGTGGAACAATATTATCAACTACTGCAAGGAATGGGAACAATGGTAAATTAATTCTAAATATTTTATATTGTGTATTTCATTGACATTTTGTTTGTTCCATTCCATATCATCAAAATACAAGCATAAAAATATAAAATACCTTTCAATGTCTTTGTTTTAGTTCACGTGTACTTTTTATTTTTCTGCGTATATTTTTATGATATGTCTTATTATGTGTAATACTAAGTAAAGTACACGCATAGTACATGTCAAGTACACGTGAATGTTTTTCTTAACTTCACGTGTACTTTTTATTTTTAAGCGTGTACTTTGATGATGATGATGTTATGTGTAATACTAAGTAAAGTACACGCATAATACATGTCAAGTACACGTGAATGTTTTTGTTAATTTCACATGTACTTTTCATTTTTATGTGTGTACTTTGATGATGATGTTGCTATGTTGAATACAAACTAAAGTACACGCATAGTACATGTCAAGTACATGTGAATGTTTTTTTAATTTCACGTGTACTTTTCATTTTTATGCGTGTACTTTGATGATAGGTGTTGTTATTTAGAAATAATAAATCCAAGTACACGTTAAAAATGTAAAGTACCTTTGAATGTTTTTGTTTAGTTCACCTGTACTATACATTTTTATGCGTGTATGTTGATGTTAGTGTTGTTAATAATAAAGCTAAGCAAAAGATTGGAAAGTAAGCGTGCATGTATTTTTATCTTTATCATGTGTACGGTACATTTTTATGTTTTGTCTTGTTATTTAAAAAAAAAATTAAATTAAACACATAATATATTTCCCATGTGTTTTAGGGTCTGCACCAGCAGCATCAATTTATAAAGTGTTGTACATGGATATGTTATTTATTTTAATTTTGATATATTTTTATATTTCGGGCCGTTTTCCTGTTGCATATGCTGTTGTTGATTCCGAAACCGAAGATAACTGGATGTAATTTATTGTCAATTTGCATAGTGCAGTAGTTGAGCAATATCGAAACATAACATTTATATCAGATCAAAACAATGGATTACTTGAAGCTGTTTTGAGGGTCTTCCCATTGTCTGCACATTCCTACTGTATACATCATTTATAAGGGGATATAAAAAAATCGTGGGAATTGTACTTGATTTAGAAAGAAAATTGTTAAAGATTTTTTGTCTTGTGCATATGTTGTCTCAGTAGATGTATTTCACAAGAATATTGAAGAAGGAAGGAGGAGCTGCTATTGCTGATTTCATTAATAGTTTGTCTCCTGAGAATTAATCATGTGCATATTTCCCTGGTAAACGGTATGGTGACATGGAATCTAGTGTTGCGGAGTCATTCAATTCATGGATATTGGAGGAAAGGCATTTACCAGTAATGAATATGCTTGATAAATTGAGAGTGAAGATTATGAATTTCAATGCAAATAAACTTGTTGAGACTAACACTTGAACAAATGAGCTATGTCCTTTTTTTCAAAAGTTACTAAATGAAAATTGGAATAAAAGACGATGTTGGGATATTAGTCTCTCAAATCAAAATGTATTTGAAGTTCATTCAGAAGTGCGAGCAACAGTTGGCTTAGGAGAAAGGACTTGTTCTTGTAAGAGTTGGCAAATTAGATGTTTTCCATGTTCTCATGTTGTCTGTGTTGTGCGGAGGAAAGGGACCAGTATTTATGATTATATGGAGGAGGACTATAAGGTATCTTTCTATAGAAAATCATACTCGATACCCATAGTTCCTCTTCCTGATTTGATTTCCTTAAATATTCCTATTCCTGAAAATTCATCTGTCCTTCCACCAATGACTAAGAGACCGACAGGCGGGATAAGAAATAAGAGAATAAAGTCTTCTAGTGAGATCACAGTAAGGGAAGTTACTTGCTCGAGGTGTAGTAAAACGGGTCATTATAGGTCTACTTGTAAGGAACCCATTTGAGTATTTTTAAAATTGTTGAATTCATTCATTTTAACCATTTGATTGAATAAATTAATTAATAAACCATTTGTTTCACATAAATTAATGTAATTTATTTTTAAGTCTCATTTTTTTAGTTTGTTTTTTGTGTAGTTGTACACATATTTTTCATAAAATATACGTGATCATTTTTCCTGATGTTCACGTGTACTTTATATTTGTATACGCATGTTATGTACAGTACACACGCATTTTCATGTCCAAAGAAATTTTATCAATGCGTGTACTTGATGAAATATGTGTGTACTTTATGAAGTACACATAGAATACATAAAGTACACGCATTTAAAAATGGATTTGGTCAGTTCAATATGTGTGTACTTTACGAAAGCATGCGTGTACTTTATTAATGACATTTAATTTAGATTTACTTGATGAAATATGCGTGTACTTTATGATGTACATGCATGAAGTACACGCATAATATAAATATAATATGTGTGTACTTAATGAAATGTTTGTGTACTTTATGAAGTACACGCATTGATAATTAAAGTACACACATTTAAATATAAGTGTACACGCATGTTTTAGTAAAGTACACGGATATTAATATGACAAAAATCTAATTAATATACGTGTACATTATGTATTCTGCATGTAATTTTATCAAGTAGACATATATAAATGCATCTACTATTTGGAAAATGGTTTTGGACATTACAATGTGCTTGTACTTTATAAATGACACTTGGGTCACTCATATTCTTAAATTCCTATGTGTATTATGGTCCGCGTCAGCGGCATTATTATACAAGTATTTCAATAGGCGTATACTTTATAGACTATGCGTGTACTTTATAAAGTACACGTGTAATATATAAAGTACACGCATTTATATAATTGTTTGGGACAATATCTTTTTTGTGCTTTATAAAAATTTGCGTGTATTATATTTTATAATAGATAGAATCATATTTTGACATACCAATTTTTTTACATTAAATGATATTAATGTTTACATTTTTTACAATACACATGATCATTTTTAAAAGGGTTCACGTGTACTTTACTATATTTGGTGTATGACATAAGTGAGAATACATGCATGAAAGAAATAAAATTTTTATTAAAAACAAAAAAATAAAGTACAATATTTTAACATAACAAAAGATAAAAAAACTAAAGAAGACTTCTATTAGGGAAGTTTGTCAAAGGCATCTAGGGTGTCAGGAAGAGAGTCAATTAAATTCGACCAGTGTCGAATTTCTTCTTCTATGACAGCTACAAGGCCATCATGGAGAGCCTTCTTCTCCTTCAGTTTGGCGATTTTCATGGAAACTTATTGTGTATAGAACGACATGAGGTCTTCATGTGTTTGAGGAGGGTCCTCATCCACATCAAATAAATCTACGGGATTGGGTGAAAGTCCAGAATAGCCTGTGATACCCCGACTAATTAAATATCGGGTAACTACTCCTTTATTCAAATTAATACAAAATGTCAAGTTGGTTCAGTTCATAGCATCACTGTCGAAAATATTTTTAAACAGTTACTAGCCACCTAATATTTAAAAAGTGAGTTGTCAATTTTAATTAAATTAGATTAACATGCAAACAATTAAATTATGAAATAATGATACCATGGTCACATCACAGTCACAGTAGAATAATAATGAAATAAAATGAATCTGGAGGAACACCCCTCCGAATAATCCGAATACTTAATAAAACCAAATACAAAGTCTGAGTAACTAATTAATTAAATCCAAAACTAAAATAGAACTGAGTAAAAAGCTGTCTCTAAAAGAAAAGGGCGACATGCCCTACAGATGAATAAATCTGAAATGGAGTCAATATAGAAAGTGGAGGCGTCTACTATCGAGGACCAGTAACTTCCACAGCCGCTACAGCACGTCACTGGAATGGAACGCCTAAGCTTGGCGTCCCTATGGCTGGGCACCTAAAAGGTTTTTACAAGAAAAATAGATTTGAAAGAAAATGAGTCAGAGCCCGATGTGAAAATAGTTTAAAATATTGCAAGTGTTTAATAACATTAAACAGTGAATATAAAATACAAGTTAGTTACGTGCACTCACATGAGTTCCTCACCTCTCAACTAATTGTGCACTCCTAACGTATCAGTAACCCATCCTAGTTATGCCACTAACTAACTTGTCTAATTCACCACCTGACTTTACTATATAATATAAGGGTCGATACCAGACATTTAAATATAAACTGTGAGTCTTCCTTATTATGTGAACTTCCCATTTTTAACCCTACCAAAAATGTCCCAAGTATTCACATTTACACTTTAATAAAAAGTCTATTTCAATTACCAGTATATTAATCTCATTATAAATATACAATAAGGGCACCCTTAGGCTAAGCTGCGGTGCACACGTACTCTGCCATCGAATCCCAATACATCACGTACATAAGGACTACGTATTCCGAATCTCTCAGGAACCGTTTCAATAAGCAACAATCACACATAATGGAGGCGAACATAGTTCACAAACCCATGGGTCACGCACATACCTCCGCTCTCATGGTCAGCTGACTTAGTAACTCACAAATAAGTCATTCACATCCCTATGTCCTTAAGATACCAATCTAAATCCCCCCATAGGCACACAAAGATTAGATGGCCCTGTTCGAAAGCCGACCTCCCGTGATAGCAAGTATGGTAGGTATGTTATACACATATAAGTCCATATACTAAGCATTCACACATCTTTGATATTTTATAATATTAATAGAGGTATATTCTACATCCCTATACCGTTATTCCAATTTGTACATTTTTAAGTCTCCGAATAATATACAATATAGTCCGCCGACGCATCTCACGTCGAAATTCCAAGTAATTAAAACCTAACCCATAAAGGTTACCAATTCTCTTATTATTCCCACATTTAAATCCACTATTCTTAAGGTCCTCATTTCTGCCACTAACCTTATATTATCCACTATACAAAATTTAATCATTTAATCTCAACTATAATAGTATCTCACTCGACGAGCCTTATTAGGTTTTATATAACTTCCAAAATTGAATTCTAATTATACTCCGGTCTCACAAACTTACCTACAGGTCTTCCTCAAGTCTAAGAGTGTTCACAAAGTTCCCAAAAATAAATCTCTAGGGTAGAAATTATTAAAATTCAACAAAGGGAAAAATATAACCAATTCTGGGAATGTCGATCCACTACACCAAATCTGCCCATTTGTCAAGGTCATTGACCTTGACAAATTCACCTTGTCAAGGTCAATGACCGTGACATTTCGAGGCGAGACAACTTTTTTTGTCACGGTCGTGTCACGGTCATTGACCTTGACACAAAACTCGCGTTTTGTGTCACGGTCGTGTCAAGGTCAATGACCGTGACACATTTGTCACGGTTTAAAACCGTGACAAAGCCGTGGCCCTTTTTTAAAAAAATTGTCATGGTCAATGACCGTGACAATTCTGGGCAGAATTTAAAAAAAAATCTGTTGGGCAGTATGGCCACTGCCAGTGCCCAGCAGTATATTTGTACCTATTATAGCAACGTTGTACATGTTCCAAACATCATATATCCAACACAAACTAAAGATAATGCAAATATATATTCATGACAGTATAATCCAAATCTTCAAAGTAAAAATAATATACATGACGATATAATCCTAATATAATTAAACTGGACAAACTAGAAAATAATGTTACTACATGTTTTGGATAAAACTGAGGAGGTGAGTAGGCCACACGACATACGAATTGACGCACCCACTAATATACATCGTGCCGCATTGTTCGCGCAACCATAATAGAGAGTTCTCCTTCCCGGTTATGACATGCGTGACGAGCACCCTGGACTCCATCTGTTGAAGCACATGTCCATGGACTATTCCACCCTCGACGATATTCGGGTCCCTCAACCCCCGCCCTATCCGCTGGCCATCAAATATGTCCAATATGAACACGCTCGGCCAACCAATTGTCGATAATGGTCTATTGGAGGGCGTCAAATAGGGAAGTGGATCGTCGAAGTACGAACGTGTCGGTGATGAAGCAGCGAGGTCCACATCCTCGTCATCCTGCGCCTCGTCATCCCGCACCTCCTCGTCCTCCCGCACCTCCTCCTCCACCGCCTTCTCCTTCCCTTTCCCTTTACCTTTCTCTTTACGATCTCCACCCAACGTACGCTTCATGAATGCGTACATATCTTGGACCGTCGCCTCCAAACGGGACAGCTTCGCGTCATGTGAATCCACCATTCGAGCCAACCCGGTGTCGCTCGTCTCCAATCCGATGATCCTAGATTTGGCCACCCGCGAGCTCACTTCCCTTGTCCTCCCCTTGCGATCAAAGCCAAGCACTTGGCTGAGTGCGTCTGTGGACAAAGATGCCTTGTCGGCATCAGACTGCGACTCATGCACTTCCTTAAGCTTTGCCTGAAACGACAAAAAGCACATGATTAGTAAAATAAGTAAACTAAAAAATTATAACGTAATTAACAATAATTAAACTGTCGGATTACTTACAATCGTGGCCGCGATGCTCGGGGACACCTCCTTGTCCTTCCCCTTCTTCGTCCGAAGAGCCACATAAGTATCGAGCCTATGTGGCTTACCCCCTGGCCCACTCCCTACCCCCTGAAATAAAATAAAGTAAAGTAAAATTAGTATCGGCCCCGCAAAGTAAAATAATATCCAATAATATATTTCTGTAGTTATAGATAAATTAAATATTACCTTCATCCTATGCTCCACCTCAGCGTAAGAGGTCCGGCCGGAGTAGTGCACGTCCGTCTTTTTAGCCCGATTTTCCCTCCCCGATTGGCGAGATGCCAATTGTCGATCCTCAATCTCATTGTCAATGAACTTTTGCCATTGTGCCAATGAGATCGTCTCCTTGGGCGGGACGGATCCGCGCCATTGTAAAATGGTCTCTCGTGTTTTTCCAAAGTACCGTGTCCGCATATTTTTTTTCCACGTCTTGTGTTGCTCCCTCAACTGCTCCAAGACGGAATCGCGTAGCTTTGGATCCAAGTTGAATTGTTCATGTCCAACAAATACAATGTTAGTTGCGAATAAATATAAATATAAATATAAATCTAAATATAAATATAAATATAAATATAAATATAAATATAAATTGAAATTGAAATTGAAATATTCATATAAATATTACCTGTAGTGCCGCCCAAACAGCAAACTTGAGCTCATACGGCACCTCCTTCCAACTCATAAACCCTGGGCCGATGACCGTCTTTAGCAGTTCGAGGGATCTCGCTAAAAGCTCCGACTTATTTTCGACGGTAATCCCAAATTTTCCATATTTGGGGAGCCTAGGGGCGGAGGAGCCCTCGTCGCCTCCGCTACCACCGAACCCAGACGACGACATCATCATAAACAGCATCATCATCTTCGCCCTAACATCTGAAGGAGACATTTTTGCTGTAAAAAAAATGTTATTAGTACAGATAAAAAAATGTTCCGTCTATATTATAACGTATGTGTAAGTTCCGTCAATACCATTTCGTTTCAATTTTGTAATATTATGTTTTTTCCAAATATTTAAAGAGTTATTAAATGGGTGCCCCACCCATACCCCCTCCCCCCGCCACACACACACGCACACCTACGCACACACACACACACACACACACACACACACACACACACACACCACCCCTACCCACCCCACCCCCTCCCCCCACCACGACCGTGACAACTACATATATTGTTTATCAATAAAATTATGACATGAGATAATTATAATTGTAGCATAAATTTCATTATCATGGGTTTTACCTAATTGAATTAAATGAACAATACTTTTAGCCCTTGTTATTCATCAAATTTGAGGCAAGTTAATTAGAATATTTGTATCGAGCCTATGTGATTTATATGGATTAATTATATTACATTTATAATTTAACTAATAGAGTTGAATTTTAATATTAATCCTTTGGTTTATTTAACTAACTTTGGTTTGTTTTATTTCTAGTTGAATCTGAGTTATAATTTTTAGATTATGTATAGGAATTGAATTTTAATATTAATCCTTCATAAATCCCTTGAATACATGCATAAATATGTAGAGATTGAAATTAAATTGCTTGAGATTGAATTTCTATGTTTCGGGGTCATTATTTGAAAATACTTAATTACCCTTTGAAAACCTTTCATAACACACCTATGTATTAAATATGGGTTAGACCTCTTAGCTTGCTCAACCACCCATTTACACACTTACTTTACCTTTTATTTACATTATGGATATTAATCAATTCACACGTTTTTTGTCCACTTCAACCTTTACTGAAACATTTATTAATTCATTCAAGTTAGGTAAAACCAAGTAAGTATCTAATACCAAGTTTTGACGACACGGATCTCTAGAAAGAAAAACAAGCATTTCCAAATTAATATGCCCTCTTTCTTGTTTAGTGTCTCGTGAATTGATAGTATGATTTTAAAAATAGTATACAAAACTAGGTGAGATTTTAGAATTACACGTCGAAATAATACATGTTTTATAATAATAATAATACAAGTGCATGCTTTGCAATCAAAGGTATTTATCTTTATAAGGAAAAAATTATCTTAAAATGATTGGTAGGGAATGTCTATGAGGTGGATGATAATTTATTTGATATTTTATTTTATTTCTTTTGGTTAGGTTATTAAGACTTTATTTGAATTGATATCTTAGTAATTATTATTTAATATTTATTTTGAGCAATTATCTTATAGTAGGATTATTATCCTAGAAACAATTCTAACATTCCATGAAGGAAAACTTTTATTGGATGGTTGAAAAGACAATAGTTCCAAATTTATTATATTCCATAACAATTTCATAGTTTCAATTCATTTTCATTTATTCTCTTAGTGCTACAACAATAATTTCAATTCATTTCATATGATTTCCCACCCCACCCCACCCCTCCACCACCCCCTCCACCACCACACACCACCACACACACACACACACCCCACCCCACCCCACCCCCTGTCGCCCTCCACCACCCCCTCCCCCACCACACACCACCACACACACACACACACACCCCACCCCACCCCCTGCCCCACCCCTCATCCACCCCCTCCCCCACCACACACCACCACACACACACACACACACCACCCCACCCCACCCCACCCCCTCCCCCACCACACCCCACCCCACCCTCCACCACCCCCTCCCTCACCCTGCCCCACCCCGCCCCACCCCGCCCCACCCCCTGCCCCACCCCGCCCCACCCCCCACCCCCTGCCCCCCTCTACGCACACACATACACACATATATATATACACATGCACACATAAATATACATACAAATATATATATATATATGGAAGAGAGAGAGAGAGAAAAAAAATGGACCTGAAAGTAGAGAGAGAGAGAGAGAGAGAGAGAGAGAGAGAGCAGCGTCGAGAGAGAGAGAGAGAGATGGAGGGAACGGCGCGGGAGGGAAAAAATAAGGGGGATAGGGTTTTTGCTGCGAACATTGTCACGGTCGTGTCAAGGTCTTTGACCGTGATACGAATTGTCACGGTCAATGACCGTGACAAGTCGTTGTCACGGTCGTGTCAAGGTCAATGACCGTGACATAAAACGCGTGTTTTTTTGTCACGGTCAATGACCTTGACAAGGCTGGCCGGCTGAAAGGTGACAATTTGCCCATTTTGGTGAAGTGATCGATCCACCTTGAATGTCGATCGATCGATGGTGTTATTATAAACAACATGCTGGGGAACGACAAGGTCTACCATATAACGCCTCGAATGGAGCCATGCCAATAGTGAACTGGTAGGAGTTATTATAAGAAAACTCCAGCAGTGGAAGGTACTTCTCCCAACCACCTCCAAAGTTTAGTATGCACATACGCAACATGTCCTCTAACATCTGATTCGTCTGCTCAGTTTGCCCATCTGTTTGCGGGTGATATGCCATACTCAGCCGCAACTCCGTACCCATGGCTTCCTGGAAAATCTCCCAAAATCATCAAACAAATATCTTATTTAGTTCAGACACGATATTGAGGGGCACCCCGTGAAGTCTCACTATCTCCGCTATGAAAATATGGTCATACTATCCCGTAGTGTAGTCTGTCCGGCCTGGAAAAAAATGAGAAACTTTGGCAACATATCCATGATTACCCATATGGAGTCGTGACCCCTCTGTGATGTAGGTAACCCCATGATGAAGTCCATGGAAATGCTCTCCCATTTCCACTTAGGAACCTCTAATGGCTGCAGAAGTCTTACCTGTCTCTGATGGTCCACCTTTACCAGCTGACAAGTGGCGCATTTAAAAACGAACTCGGCAATATCTCTCTTCATCCCGCTCCACCAGTACTGTCGCCTCATGTCCTCGTACATCTTATCCCCGCCAGTATGTACTACGAACCGTGAACCGTGCGATCTCGTGTCGCAAGTCTTCCCCTTCCGGAACGACCAGTCTCCCATTGAAGCGTAAGCCCCCGTCTGAACTAACGGTATAGAACTTATCTCCCTTTTTTAGTAATTGAACTATCTTCTCTTGACAGAACGAGTCTTTTTCCTAGGCCTGAATCACTCTCGTAACGATCTGGGGCGTAACAGTCATCACAGACATGAATGATCGGGCCACTCCATCCTTGTGTCCCAACTCCTTCCACTTTGCACTCCACACTTCGTCCACCTCACCTACTGGCCTACGGCTCAATGCATCTACTACCACGTTAGCCTTCCCTGGGTGATATTAGATATCGAACTGATAATCCTTCACGAACTCGAGCCACCTACGTTGATGCATATTTAGTTTCTTCTTGCATAAAGAGGTACTGTAGGGAATTGTGGTCTGTGAACAAACGGAATTTCTCCCCCATGAGGTAATATCTCCAAATCCGAAGAGCAAATACGACTGCTGCTAACTCCAAGTCATGGGTGGGATAATTATTCTTGTGAGGCTTAAGCTTATGGGAAGCATAAGCTATAGCCTGACTCTCCTGTTGCAGTACACCTCCAAGTCCTTGTAAGGACGCATCGGTGTAGACTAGATACTCAACTCTCGATCTGGGAAATGCTAACAGTGGCGCTGAGGTCAACTTTTCCTTCAACTCTTCGAATGATAATTGACAGGAATCTCTCCAGATAAATGGCACACCTTTATGAGTCAGATGTGTCAAAGGACCCGCTATCTTAGAGAAACCCCGAATAAACCTCATGTAGTATCTTGCTAAGCCCAAGAAACAATGTATTTCAGTTGGTTTTGTGGGTTGTCCCCACTCTCTCACCGCTAATACTTTCCTCGAATCAACTGATATCCCCTTGTATAAAATGCTATACCCCAAAAATTGTACCTCCTTCAGCCAAAACCCACACTTCTCATATTTTGCATATAACTCGTTCTGATGCAGCGTCTGTAAAACCTGTCTCAAGTGCTCGGCATGTTCCTCCTCTGTCTGGGAGTAAACCAGAATGTCATCAATGAAGACGATGACGAACTGGTCTAGTAACTCTCTGAACACCCTATTCATCAAGTCCATAAACATGACTGGGGCGTTGGTTAGGCCGAAAGGCATAACTCGAAACTCGTAGGACCCATATCTCGTCAAGAAAGCAGTCTTCAAGACGTCCTGTTCCCTGATACACAACTAATGGTATCCCGATCGTAAGTCAATCTTTGAGAAGAAGGCCACTCCTCTCAACTGGTCAAATAAGTCATCGATTCGGGGCAACGGATAGTTGTTCTGTATCGTGACTTTATTCAACTCTCGGTAATCTACACACAACCTCAAAGATCCATCCCTCTTCTTCACGAACAACACTGGGGCACCCCACGGTGAAGTACTCCTACCGATAAACCCCTGACCCAACAGCTTCTCTATCTGATCCCGTAACTCCCTCATCTCCACTGGAGCCATACGGTAAGGCGCGCAGGCTATTGGTCGAGTGCCCAGCGTCAAATCTATAACAAAGTCTATCTCTCTACTAGGAGGTAATCTCGGAATATCCTGGAATACATCAGCGAACTCTCTAACAACTGGAATCGAATCGAGTGGTATTACCACTTCCTTAGAGGTCTCTTCCTCTATGTAATACAAGTGACTGGGCGATCTTCCCTCAGGAAGAGGCATCGTTACTAGGAACATCTCTTGCCCGGGTATGGAAAAAATAATACTCCTGCTGAAACAATCAATTATCGCTCGATACGCAACTAGCCAATCCATACCAACTATCGCATCGTACTCAGTCATATTTAATACTAGCATATCAGCAGGTAAAGTAAAACTCCCGATCTCTATACCCACACCTCTATATATAAGGGAAATCACAGAACCCCTACTCAACGATGAATCTACGCAAGTAACTGTGCTCTTTGCAGTGTCTAACAACCCTATAGTGCGTGCAAATCTCGTGACAATGAAATAGTGTGTGGCTCCCCATTAAATAAAATACGCCCCGTAGTCCCCTGAATAGAGAATATTCCCTCAATAGCGGGTGGATCCTGTGGGACTACGGCCTGCTGGAGCTGATAAACTCGCCCGTACTGAAGCTGTCCCTACTGGACTGGGAATGCTGGGATGGGTGGTAAAGCTGGCATCTGCGGTGGTGCTGGGAGGGCGGCGGGAAACATAGTCCTCTGGGGCTCGTGTCGAGCACCCTGTTGTTGTTGCTGTGGATCCCTTCCCCTTTCAGGACACTCCTGGCATTTGTGCCCAATCTTTCCACAAATAAAACATTTCCCCATAAGGTTTCCCCCTCTCTAACCCTGCTTCCCATGGCCCTAAGACTGTTTCCATTCCTCCCTTGACCATGCTGGCCCTGCTGAAACTGTTGTTGTTGGCCATGCTGTCCCTGATGGCCGTACTGACCCTGTTGTCCATGACGAAAACCTCCCTAACCATTTGTGAAACCTCCAGATCAAAATCTCTTAGAATCCCCCTACTGAGAACTCTGATCACTCTGCCTGTGCTGACCCTGAGCTGATTGTGCCCCGCTGGCACCATTTCCCCCTGTCTTGCCCAATGGCTGGACTCTCCTAATCTCTTAATTTCACCCCGAACCCCATTAGGATATAATTAACTAAATAGTTTACAACCCACAATTACAGTTTAGTTATTATTTTAGTAATACATATTGAAACAACATCAAGGTTAAAATGCGGAATACTAAAAATCCAATCATTTTAAGGAGACATAATTTCAACAGAACTCACATATCGTTTAACTTAATTATAACTAGTACAGTGTATAAAACAAACTAACAAGACCCTACTTCTATTTACTCAAACTCCTAGACCTAGCAGTGGCTGCTAGAAAACCTGAAAATGTAAACATATAAAACCATGAGTTTAAAAACTCGGTGAATGTATTACAGCTATCTATAGTAAAAGTACTATATTAACATCTCAACATATCAATATATACATCTCCATGCCAAATTAGGCCATATACATATCCGGAGTTAATGAACCCCACATCTCCTGCCCGTAGGCAATAATCATATCCATAGGTTTTAATAACCTAACATCTCCTGAATTGCATAGCAACTCAACATATCTTGCCTTTTAATAATCCATAACATCTCAAAATCTCTTGGCTTTTATTAAGCCATAACATCTTAACATATCATGACTTTTAATAATCCATATCATCTCAATATATAATACATACACATCATATCCCAAATCAACTCAGTAAGTACACTCACTTTGTGTTGTCAACTATGTATTCACGTTTCCCTCGAGTGGAGATGAACTTGGTTGATTTGACCTTACACCTGTTAATCCAACTAAATCAGTATTGAAACTCAATCATAAGTATTATCTTAATATAATTATGTAACTTTAAATGAGTACACAAACACAATATGATTCTACTCAAGTCATATTCTATGAAACATATGTAAAGACGAAACGATGGTATATATGTTGATAAGGTCATGACCATTCTACCCTAGAAACTACCTCATAAGGAATTTATAACTAAACTCAAGTAAAAATAAAAGTATACTTCTGAATATATATATACATGAAACATGTACTCAAAATACCCTTGGGAAGGAGCAGATAAAAATATTCTTTCATGGGATATCCAGTATGGCCTGAAATTATTGTCCTCCATACTTAACCTTCCCATATTCATTACTTGCACACATACAGGTGTCCAACCTTATCAATATGAAAACATATATGAATATACTTTCCATCACAAGTAACGGTGTAACTTTTCAATCTCCCTAATGCAAGTCATGACTATTTCTTTACAACACAAGAAATCTTCCCTACAAGCTCCTCTATTATTTCTTTAACTTCCAAGAATTTTCACAATTTTTCTCTAGAATGACATTACTTGATTTTCAACACACTTTCAGTACACGTATGTAATAGTACAGAATTAAAGTTTCATAATATTTGGACTTCATTTGCTATCTCAAAAGCTTGACCAAACTCAGGGCATAACGAAATGAAATATACAAATAGGAACTATATACCAACTTGTAACCATCACTAAGGCCTAACCATAAGGAGTTAAATTCAAATTTTCTGATATAATATGAATATATGAGTCTATTTTCATATACAATTTGAATTTCTGAATTCCAGTAAGCACACAAAGAGATATACAAGTTTCAATACAAAGCAATATGACCTATAACACCACTTATCTCACATATGAACCACTACATATTATCACAAAGGAAGATGGAATTTTAATCAATACTTAATGATTTATATACTTTGAAATAAGTATAATAGAATATTAAAACAATATTAACACATAATTTACCTTGGAAACACCTTAAGAATTTTCTTGGAATTCTTTTCCTAGCTTTTAATGAAACCCTTTCTTCCTTAACTTCTACTTTCTCTTTCCTCAAGCCAAAAACCCTTAAAACTGAACCTAGGCTTAAATTGGCTGAAGAAATATGTTAGAAGAAGAGTTTTAAGTCTGCCAAGGCTGCCTTCCAATCCATCCAATCAAATTAAAATAGTTTGTTTAATAAAAGACAATTTACCACTTAAGGGAATTGACAGATTTTCCCCTTGTTCGTAATTTTTGCCTAACTTCTTACTCAAACATCTGTTTGATGCAACATTTGTTGTGTTACCACCCTAACTCACATGTATACAACTATGTAGTTTTCACCTCAAGTCAATTGTAATGTTATAAGGGTCAAAACTAGTCTTAAACAGGAACATTTCTATCGAAAATAACCAAATCTTGTGTTCTTAAATAATTCGACATTTCATGATTTATGAAAGTAGAATTATACTACCCGTAATCACTTAACATTTGATATACTAATAACACATTATTCATATCACATAATATAAGTATGATTTAAATATAATTCATCATAATTATATACGGGTTGTCACAACCTCTCCCCTAGAAAATTTCGTCCCTGAAATTTAATACGAATGTCACTTACCAAACAAATGGGGATACTGTTTCTTCATGCTATCTTCCGTTTCCCAAGTTGATTCTTTAATTCCATGGCTCTTACACATAACTTTAACTAAGGGTATAACTTTATTCCTCAATACTTGCTCCTTACGATCAAGAATTTCCACCGGTTCCTCGATGTACGACATGTCTTCTTTCAGTTCAATAGTTTGGGTTTTCAGTTGATGAGATGGATCTGCCAAATACTTACGAAGCATCGATACATGGAAAACGTCATGCAAACGAGATAAATCTGGAGGTAATACTAATCTATATGTCAGGGTTCCAATTCTTTCCAACACTTCATATGGTCCAATGTATCTTGGACTTAGTTTCCCCTTCTTTTCAAATCTCATAACGCCTTTCCACGGTGAAATACGTAGGAATACAAAATACCCCTTATGAAATTCTAATGGATACTTCCTCTTATCTGCATAAAATTTATGACAGCTTTGCGCTATCTTTATCCATTCCTGAATCATTTTGATCTTTTCAGTTGTCATATCTATCAATTCAGGACCCAAAAGTTTCCTTTCACCTACTTCATCCCAACACAAAGGCGTTCTACATCTCCTCCCATATAAACCTTCATATGGAGCCATACCAATGGTGGACTGATAACTATTATTATAAGAGAATTCCATCAATGGCAAAAGATCATCCCAACTACACTTGAAGTCAAATACACAAGCTCATAACATGTCTTCTAATTTTAAATCGTCCTTTCAGATTACCCATCGGTTTGTGGACGAAATGCAGTGCTGAACTTCAAACATGTGCCCATGGAATTCTGTAAACGAGGCCAAAACTTAGAAGTGAACGTTGGATCTCTATCTGATACAATTGACATTGGTTCCCCATGTAAATGGATAATCTCATCAACGTACATACGTGCATATTTATCAACAGTGTAGGTTGTCTTAACTAGAAGAAAATGAGTTGACTTTGTCAATCGATCTACAATCACCCAAATAGAATCATGCCCCTTTGGAGATTGTGGTAATCCTACAATAAAATCCATCGTTTTATGTTCCCACTTCCATTCTGGAATAGGCAATGACTGCAATAATCCTGTCGGCTTTTGATGCTCCGCCTTCACTTGCTGGCATACTAAACATTTAGCTACAAATTTTGCAATCTCACATTTCATATTATTCCACCATTAATACTCTTTCAAATCTCTGTACATTTTGGTACCCCCAGGATTCATAGAGTAAATAGAACTATGTGCCTCGTCTAATATATCCTTATTTAAGGACGGATCATTCAGTACACAAATTCTATTTTTATAACACAAGGATTCATCCTTCTTAATTTCAAAGTCACTCTCTTTACCATCCAGGATTTCCCGTTTCGTCTTTTCGAGGAATGGATCACTAACTTGCAAATTCCGTATGTGTTCTGCTACTAAAGGTCTCACTGTAACCTGTGAAAATAATGCCCCCATTTTAGATAAGTTCAACTCGACCCCCATCAGTCTTAATTCCATAATATTGCCAACCCATGCACATTGAATACAAGATAACCTCCCCAATGACTTTCGACTCAGAGCATCTGCAACAACATTGGCCCTCCCGGGATGATGGTGAAGGTACAATCACAATCTTTAATTAACTCCATCCAACGTCTTTGTCTTAAATTCAAGTCTCTATGTGTAAATAAATACTTCGAATTTTGATGGTCAGTGAAAATTTCACACGTCTCTCTATACAAATGATGTCTCCATAATTTCTAGGCAAAAACAATAGCCGTAAGTTCTAAATCGTGCGTAGGATATTTATGTTCATGCGTCTTTAACTTTCTAGATGCATAAGAAATTACCTTTCCATGTTGCATGAAAACACAACCCAGCCCCTGATGTGAAGCGTCAGTATAAATCATAAAACCTTCTCCACTGGATAGAATAGTGAGAACTGGAGCTGATACTAGCCTATTTTTCAACTTTTCAAAGCTGTGCTGACATTCATCACTCCACACAAATTTCACTTCCTTTAGGGTCAATTTAGTCAACGGTAAGGCTATAGATGAAAGCCCCTTTATGAATCTTCTATAATATCAAGCCAATCCTAGGAAACTCCTTATCTCCGTTACATTCCTCGGTCTTTCCCATTGCACAATTACCTCTACCTTCTTAGGGTCAACATAAATTCCATCTCCCGAAACAACATGCCCCAGAAATACTACCTGATTTAACCAAAACTCACATTTGCCAAACTTCGCAAACAATTGACTATCTCGTAAAACTTGCAATACAACTCTTAAATGCTTCTCATGTTCCTCTTGGCAAGGTGAGTATATCAAAACATCATTGATAAAGACAATCACAAATGAATCTATGAAATGATAAAATACTCGATTCATTAAATCCATAAACACCACAGGAGCATTTGTTAACCCAAATGGCATTACCAAAAATTCATAATGACCATAGCGAGAACGAAAATGTGTCTTAGAAATGTCACAATCTCTTACCCTTAATTGATGATAACCAGATCTCAAATCAATTTTTGAAAACACTTTAGCCCCCTGTAATTGTACAAACAAATCATCAATATGAGGCAATGGATATTTATTTCGAATAGTCACCTTGTTCAACTGTCGATAATCAATGCAGAGTCGCATGGTCCCATCTTTCTTCTTCACAAATAATAATGGAGTGCCCCATGGTGATACACTGGGTCGAATAAAATCTCTATCTAGCAAATCTTGCAGTTGAACCTTTAATTTCTTTAGTTCCATAGGTGCCATTCTATATGGAGAAATAGAAAATGGAGATGTACCAGGCACTAAATCGATAGTAAACTCTACCTCTCTGCCAGGTGGCAATCCTGGTAATTCATCTAGGAACACATATGCAAAATCCTTAACGACGGGGATATCTTTTAATTTTTTCAATTCCTTATTTGTATCCACAATATATGCTAAAAATCCTTGACAACCCTTATTTAACAATTTCCTCACCCGAAGGGGTGAAATAATACAGTTCGGAACAACATTTCTTTCCCGAGTAAATTTGAATTCTCCCTCCCCCGGCATATTAAATGTAACCTCCTTACGAAAATAGTCAATGGATTCATGGTTGGAAGATAACCAGTCCATCCCCAAGATAATATCAAAATCTCGAATATCTAGTGGAATTAAATTAATGGTCCACTCCATCTCCCCCATATACAATACACAATTTTTATACACAAGCTCCACTAACATCACATCCCCCATAGGTGTAGAAATATATAAACCACAATCTAGATAAGAACATGGTCTACCCAAATGCATGGTAAATGATAGTGCTACAAATGAATGAGTAGAACCTAGATCAATAAGCACGTAAGCATGTTTGTTCATGACAGAAAATGTACATGTCACCACCTCTGGAGTAGCCTGAGCATCCTATAAAGTCATAGCAAATATCTTTCCCGGAGCCCTGGATCCACTAGCCTGTCCTCTACCTCCTCCTCTCCCTGTGCCTCCAGGTGATGATCCTCGACTAGTAGTAGCTGATTGAATCCCTCCCAGTAGCATAGAACAGTTCTTTTTGGTAAGACCAATTTGATGGCAATGATAACACTCTACCCCCTTAAACTTGGGATAATCTGGACTGATATGGCCCTCAGCTTTGCAAAAATAGCATGTAACAGGCTTAGACTTCTCATTGTCATTCTCCTGCAGTCTATTATGTTGGCCCATCGATCCTGCACCCCTAAAACTACTTGGTGTCCTATTCTGAACATAATTTCCAGTCCCTCTACCGTGCTGAAATCTTTGACTCCCTTATTTTGAGTATTCTACATTGTCTTCCTTTTGCTAAGATGGATCAAATATACTCCTCTTTCCCCTTTGTTCCCTATTCTTTATTGCATCGTTAACATATCCTTCAACCATCATAGCTTTGTTAACTAAAGAAGTATAATCTACCATTTCAGGTGCAGTGAGTCTAGACTTGATAACCAAATTCAACCCATCCTAAAATCTGGTGCATTTGTCCTCCTCATTGTGTAAGAAACGTAATGAAAATCGAGACAAAGATATAAATTTAGTTTCATACTCCCTGACCGACATATTCCCCTGAGTCAATGATAAAAATTCTCTCTCTTTTTGCTTTTGATACATGCAAGGAAAATACTTTTCATATAAGGCTTAAATAAAGGAATCCCAAGTAATTACCTCACCTCCCTCTGGAGTAAGAAATAAATGTTTGGAAGACTCCCACCAATATTTAGCTTCGCCCTTTAACATAAAAGTAGCAAAAATTACCTTCTGCGCGCCAGGTACATTCATCACCCCGAAGATAGTTTCTATGTCTCTAACCAAAGCCTCAACTTCTAAAGGATCTATAGAACCTGAGAATGCTGGGGGGTTCAATTTGATAAACTTCTCGTACAGAGTATTCTTATCCTCCCGTTGTATTTCCCTTTCTCTTCTGGCCAAAGTCTGCTTCTCCAAGTACTTGGCTTGTTGTTCTGCTATTTGCGTCATAAACATGTTTTGTTGTTCTGCCATTAAAGTCATGGCACGAGCCATTTTCTGCATATCTATAAGTTCTTCAGGAGCCCCCTCCACATTATTTGGATTTTGCTAATTTACTGTATTTGAAGACTCCTCATCCACCCTCTCATGAAGATTTGCTCCTTCCATAGCTTACTATATGTCATAAACCACAATTATAGAAACAAGAATACAACATTTATTTCTAACATAATGGTTAGTATTTCTCACAAATTAATATAAATGACCCACACAACGCTATTTCTGCCACTTCCATATCTAGACTCTCTAACCCCAGAATATAAAAACCTAAATCTCTGATACCAATTTGTCACCCCCTAACCCCATTAGGATATAATTAACTAAATAGTTTACAAACCACAATTACAGTTTAGTTATTATTTTAGTAATACATATTGAAACAACTTCAAGGTTAAAATGCGGAATACGAAAAATTCAATTGTTTTAAGGAGACATAATTTCAACATAACTCACATATCATTTAAATTAATTACAACTAGTACAGTGTATAAAACAAACTAACAAGACCCTACTTCTATTTACTCAAC
This sequence comes from Sambucus nigra, assembly GCA_949130495.1. Lineage (NCBI taxonomy): Eukaryota > Viridiplantae > Streptophyta > Magnoliopsida > Dipsacales > Adoxaceae > Sambucus > Sambucus nigra. Next base: position 447,329,734 of record OX422212.1, on the reverse strand, counting down.
CTCCTAGACCTGGCAGTGGCAGCGGGAAAACCTCAAAATGTAAACATATAAAATCATGAGTTTAAAAACTCAGTGAATGTACTACAGTTATCTATAGTAAAAGTAATATATTAACATCTCAACATATCAATATATACATCTCTGTGCCAAATTAGTCCATATAGATATCCGGAGTTAATGAACCCCACATCTCCTGCCCATAGGCAATAATCATATCCATAGGTTTTAATAACCTAACATCTCCTGAATTGCATAGCATCTCAACATATATTGGATTTTAATAAGCCATAACATCTTAACATCTCATGACTTTTAATAATCCATATCATCTCAATATATAATACATACACATCATATCCCAAATCAACTCAGTAAGTACACTCACCTTGTGTTGTCAACTATGTATTCACGTTTCCCTCGGGTGGAGCTGAACTTGGTTGATTTCACCTTACACCAGTTAATCCAACTAAATCAGTACTGAATCTCAATCATAAGTATTATCTTAAAATAATTATGTTACTTTAAATGAGTACACAACCACAATGTGATTCTACTCAAGTCATATTCCATGAAACATATGTAAAGACGAAATGATGGTATATATGTTGATAAGGTCATAAGCATTCAACCCTAGAAACTACCTCGTAAGGAATTTATAACTAACCTCAATTAAAAATAAAACTATACTTCTGAATATATATATATATACATGAAACATGTACTCAAAATACCCTTGGGAAGGAGCAGATAAAAATATTCTTTCATGGGATATCCAGTATGGCCTGAAATTATTGTCATCCATACTTAACCTTACCATATTCATTAATTGCACACATACAGGTGTCCAACCTTATCAATATGAAAACATATATGAATATAATTTCCATGAAAAGTAACGGTGTAACTTTTCAAGCTCCCTAGGGCAAGTTATGACTATTTCTTTACAACACAAGAAATTTGCCCTACAAGCTCCTCTATTGTTTCTTTAATTCCAAGAATTTTCAAAATTTTTCTTCAACATAACTTTACATGATTTTCAACACACTTTTAGTACACATACTGAATAGTACAGAATTAAAGTTTAATAATATTTGGACTTCATTTTCTATCTCAAAAGCTTGACCAAACTCAGGGCATACCGAAATGAAATATACAAACAACAACTATATACCAACTTGAAACCATCACTAAGGCCTAACCATAAGGAGTTAAATTCTAATTTTTGGATATGATATGAATATATGAGTCTATTTTCATATCCAATTGGAATTTATGAATTCCAGTAAGCACACAAAGAGATATACAAGTCTGAATACAAAGAGTTTCAATACAAAGCAATATGACCTATAACACCACTTATCTCACATATGAACCACTACATATTATCACAAAAAAGGATGGAATTTTAATCAATACTTAACGATTTATATACTTTGAAATAAGTATAATAGAAGATTAAAACAATATTAACACATAATTTACCTTGGAAACACCTTAAGAATTTTCTTGGAATTCTTTTCCTAGCTTTTAATGAAACCCTTTCTTCCTTAACTTCTACTTTCTCTTTCCTCAAGCCAAAAACACTTAAAACTGAACTTAGGCTTAAATTGGCTGAAGAAATATGTTATAAGAAGAGTTTTAAGTCTGCCAAGGCTGCCTCCCAATCCATCCAATCAAATTAAAACAGTTGGTTTAATAAAAGACAATTTACCACTTAAGGAAATTGACAGATTTGCCCCTTGTTCGTAATTTTAGCCTAACTTCTTACTCAAACATCTGTTTGATGCAACTTTTGTTGTGTTACCACCCTAACTCATATGTCTACAACTATGTAGTTTTCACCTCAATTCAATTGTAATGTTATAAGTGTCAAAACTTGTCTTAAACAGGAACATTTCTATTGAAAATAGCCAAATCTTGTGTTCGTAAATAATTTGACATTTCATGATTTATGAAAGTAGAATTATACTACCCATAATCACTTAACATTAGATATACTAATAACACATTATTCATATCACATAATATAAGTATGATTTATGTATAATTTATCATAATTATTTACGGGTTGTCACACTTACCCTCTGACAAATGGAAGCGGTGGTCCTGGCAGTGATGCAGTGCTGCATTAACGACATCAGAATAAGTTGCCAACGAGAGATTTCCTAGCAAGTGCTGATGAATCCTCCAAGTCAACCCATCCATGAATTTCTGTATCTTCTTCTCTTCAGTCAGAATCTCATCGGGAATGATGTTCAGAAGATTGGTGAACTCGGCCTCATACTCTGCCACTGTCTTCTTCTCCTGCTTGAGGTCCATTAACATCCTCTTCATATCGGTATGAACTACGGAGGGAAAGTACTTGCGGTCAAACCGCACCCAGAACTCCTGAATGGTAAGAACATCTCTCTCCTTCGCGGTGGTAATGGACTCCCACCACTGCAACGCTGACCCTACCAACTTAAAAGTGTCCAGTATCTGTCTCTGTACATCCATACACTCGTACATCCTCAAGTGTCTTTGGATGTCCTTCTTCCACTGACTGGACACAACGACGTCGTAGCTACCTACAAATTCCAGATGGTGTGCCTTCTGAAAGGCATCACGAACACGTTCCCAAGCAAACGGGAATGCATGAGCCAGGGCTGGGGCTACCACCGGCGCCTGAGGTGGTGCCTGCTGCACAACTGCTAAAGCGGCATTTATCGCTTGGGCTACAATGGCGGCAACCTCTGCGGCGTTCGTGGAACCCTGAACTGGTGCAGGCTATGGCTCGGGCTGAGCATCCCTAGGAACTCTCTGTGTATGTTATGGAGGCTTCTGAAATGAGAGAGAAGTCTTGTAAGTTCACAGTTATTATCTCAAAATAGCTGAAGAACGAAAGATACACAAAAGAGTACAACAATCCTAAAATATAGGGCTCTATATCAAAGAACACTACGCAGAAACATAACAAGCCGTACAGATCATAAGGACACTAGAACCTGACGCTGATACCACCTGTGACACCCCGACTAATTAAATATCGGGTAGCTACTCCTTTATTTAAATTAATACAAAATGTCAAGTTGGTTCAGTTCATAGCATCACTGTCGAAAATATTTTTAAACAATTACTAGCCACCTAATATTTAAAAAGTGAGTTGTCAATTTTAATTAAATTAGATAACATGCAACCAATTAAATTATGAAATAATGATACCACGGTCAAATCATAGTCACAGTAGAATAATAATGAAATAAAATGAATCTGGAGGAACACCCCTCCGAATAATCCGAATACTTAATAAAACCAAATACAAAGTCTGAATAACTAATTAATTAAATCCAAGACTAAAATAGAATTGAGTAAAAAGCTGTCTCTAAAAGAAAAGGGCGACATGCCCTACAGATGAATAAATCTGAAATGGAGTCAATGTAGAAAGTTGAGGCGTCTAATATCGAGGTCCTGTAACTTCCACAGCCGCTACAGCGCGTCACTATAATGGAACTCCTAAGCTTGGTGTCCCTGTAGCTGGGCACCTAAAAGGTTTTTACAAGAAAAATAGATTTGAAAGTAAACAGGTCAGAGCCCGATGTGAAAATAGTTTAATATATGGCAAGTGTTTAATAACATTAAACAGTGAATGTAAAATACATGTTAGTTACGTGCACTCACATGAGTTCCTCACCTCTCAACTAATTGTGCACTCCTAACGTATCAGTAACCCGTCCTAGTTATACCACTACCTAACTAGTCTAATTCACCACCTAACTTTAGTATATAATATAAGGGTCGATACCAGACATTTAAATATAAACTTTGAGTCTTCCTTTTTATTTCTCAGATTTACCTAATATAATTATTATGTGAATTTCCCAATTTTAACCCTACCAAAAATGTCCCAAGTATTCGCATTTACACTTTAATAAAAAGTCTATTTCAATTACCAGTATATTAATCTCATCATAAATATACAATAAGGGTACCCTTAGGCTAAGCTGCGGTGTACACATACTCTCCTATCGAATCCCAGTACATCATGTACATAAGGACTACGTATTCCGAATCTCTCAGGAACTGTTTCAATAAGCAGCAATCACACATAATGGAGGTGAACATAGTTCATGTACCAATGGGTCACGCACATACCTCCGCTCCCATGATCAGCTGACTTATTAACTCACAAATAAGTCATTCACAACCCTATGTCCTTAAGGTACCAATATAAATCAACCCGTAGGCACACAAAGATTAGATGGCCCTGTTCGAAAGCCGACCTCCCGTAATAGCAAGTATGGTAGGTATGTTATACACATATAAGTCCATATACTAAGCATTCACACATCTTAGATATTTTATAATATTAATAGAAGTATATTCTACATCCCTATACCGTTATTCCAATTTGCACATTTTTAAATCTCCGAATAATATACAATATAGACCGCCGACACATCTCACGTCAAAATTCCAAGTACTTAAAACCTAACCCATAAAGGTTACCAAGTCTCTTATTATTCCCACATTTAAATCCACTATTCTTAAGGTCCTCATTTTTTCCACTAACCTTATATTATCCACTATACAAAATTTAATCAATTAATCTCAACTCTAATAGTATCTCACTCGACGAGCCTTATTAGGTTTTATATAATTTCCAAAATTGAATTCTAATTATACTCCGGTCTCACAAACATACCTACTAGTCTTCCTCAAGTTTAAGAGTGTTCACAAAGTTCCCAACAATAATTCTCTAGGGTCGAAATTATTAAAATTCAAAAAGGGAAAAATATAACCAATTCTGGGAAGGTCGATCGATCCACCTTGAATGTCGATAGATCGATGGTGGTCGATCGATCGACCTATGAATGTAGATCGATCAATCACACCAGATGGACTATGGGCTGCTTCATTTTTTTTAGTCCAAAATTCATCCCAAAACTTCACTACAAAGTATGAAATTATAATCTAATGTTATAGGATCATCATACAACCAAAATATATCATTGTTAAAGTGCCAAAACCTTTTAGTCATCAATCATTGGCCTTATATGGATCAAAACTTCAATAAAAACCCTAGTTTTCTATTTTCTTCAAGAACAATGATAATTCTCCTCTTTAATACTTTTTTAAATCATCAAAACTTATGTTTTGGGTACTGAATTCGTCCATAACAATTCTACATATAATTCCTAACCAAGGTTTAGAGTTGTACATCAAATTCATTAGGTTTTAATCAAATCTTTTCACACAATTATTAATTTCTACACTAAACATGGAGAAAATATTCATTGAAACTAATCAAACCAAATCACTTGCCTTAAGTTTGATGTTCTGATTCGTTGTTCGTGTTCAAGGGCTGATTCTCTCTTCTTTTCGTTCACAATTTCTGTCCAAAATGGTGGTGGTGGGTGGTGGTTTTGGTTTGGAAACCCTTTTGCAACTTCCCTCTAACTCACGTAGCCTACTCTCTTATTTTTTGTTGATCATGGCCCTAATGGATTTTCTAATAATATATAAATCAACTCTAAAATTCGTGGGTTTTAATTCCTTAATTTTTAAAATTACCAAAATACCCTTCCGGGTTGCCGGTTTGGCCTAAAAATGCCCCGGGACCCAAACTAAACCCCCGATAGTGTTTTCTGACTATCTCGACCCTTTCGAACACGTTGGCGCACTCAAAATGACCATACGGTTGATAAAATTATAATTTAGTTTTTTTTAAGTCTAATAAAATTGATTTCTGACGCAACTAACACGCGCGTCCCAACTTAATTTTCCAAATTATCGTATTTATAACTCTTGACAATTTTGATACTTTCAATACTCATATATTACCATATATACTCAGTAATATATAATATCATTACCATAATCAAATACCAACTCACGTCTCGCTAGTATTTAAATCCGGATTAATTTCCAATTAATTCTCATATAATTCAATTAATCCATTAAATAAAAATCAATAAAATTACGGGATATTGCATAGCCTTCCCTCACATATGTTTGAAACTGCTCAAAGGCAGTCTCATATGAGGAAATATTTTCCTCAATTTGCCATATTTTTGTTTTATTTCTTTCATCTCTCTCAAGAGTATCTCGCAAGTTTTCTGCTGGATTAGCCATTATGTTATCTTTACCCTTGATGTAATGATTAAGAAAGGAACATATATTACTCTTTTATAGGAAAAGTTAAAGCTATTTATTTCTTGATTACAAGTAGTTGGGAAGTGAGTAGTTGAGCTTAATAAATTGATTTTGGTTATTGTGTCCTGAATAAATATTTAAAGTAGTTTTCAATTAATATAATAAAAAATTATTATATTAACTAGTGTGTACTTTAGTCAAAGTCCGTGTACTTTGAAGAATTCATTGGTGTACTTAGTAATTATCACTTGTAGTTTTCGTGAAAAATGCGTGTACATTGTTTCATAACACTCAGGTGCATTGTTTGTCTAAACCTTACATAGATCGTGGTCCGCGCCAGTGGAAATAAACCATTTTTGTCTAATAAATATTGTAAACAATAACCAATATAACACAAAACAAATTACAAATATGGTTTGTATTTGAATCACAATTTATAGAAGTTTTTTCTCCTTTCGAGGGAAGAAATATTTTGATAGAAGAATTTCCCCGAGTACATATGCTCTTTGTTTTAGCATGTCAGAGTCTTGAAACAATTTTTAGATTTCCTTGTTTCTGCTAATTTGTTCAATCTATTACATGCAGAACACCCCACAGTCAACCCTGAAATTAAAATAAAATAAATATACAAATTAGTATGATGTGAATGAAATTTTTTAAAAAGATACAAATTAGTAATTTTTAGAAATGAAGTTTTTCTTACCCATTGTATTGTTTAGGGCATTCATGATCTCTTATTAAGTCAAATTTGAGATCACTTTCCAGCAAAAAATCTACTGTCCTTTTTTCTTTCTCTGTCAATGGATCATCATCCAATGTAAACTCATTTGGTGTACCTTCATCAAACTTCCTCTGAATTTTGAAACCATTATTTTTCATTGTTTTTGCTTCAGCCTTCAATAGGCACAGTGATTTTTAGAAGACAGAAGACTGTTAAGAAGACAAATATTTAGTGTATACAAATAAAAGAGTATATGAAGATTAAAGAGTGAAAAGTACACGTATTATATTAACGTACACGCATATTTTATTTTTTTCATATCACGTGTATTTTAAAATATGATGAGTGTACTTTGCCTAAAGAGTTAAAAGTACACGCATAATATTCAAGTACACGCATATTTTATTTTTTCATATCACGTGTATTTTAAAATATGATGCGTGTATTTTTCCTAAAGAGTTAAAAGTACAAGCATAATATTAAAGTATACGTAATTTGTATTAGTTCATTTCATGTGTATTTTAAAATATGATGCGTGTATTTTGATAATATGGGTAATTATGTGCAACTAATACAAAGTACACGCATTATATTATACATGTATGCACGTGTATAATATAATTACAGGTAACATTACTAATTAAGTTTAGGCACTAACCAATTTTTTTGCATAATCGAAGAATATTGTGTTTTTTTCCTTATTGTTCGGTCGAAGAGAATCCATGTGGACCACTTTATTTTCTTTTTTGTATATCACAAGTAATGTGAAATGTCCTACACTATGTCTTAGTATAGTGAACAAATTATTATAAATGCCTAAGTATTCAAATAAATCTCTGTATAACTCCCCCTTCTTATTGACTTCATTTGTGCTACAAGCTTCTATCTGAATAAAAATTATAGACATTGTGTTAATAAAAAAAACTAAAATTTTGTTTCTCAAAACTTTAGGTTTAATTTTACTTACCCAACAATAATCAGAAAAAGTGTGTGAGTAGGAGAGCCCTTCCTCTGACAATTTTAACCTCAGTACTTCACTAAAGGCAAGTATTATCTGTTTCACACAATATAAAATGGTGAGGAAATAATAATGTTGAAATTTAATGGATGTCTAATATTTGGACTACATACTTGGCTTGAAATTTCTTGATTGTTGAGGACTTCAACAAAATCTTCCCATGGGACATACGGAACCAGCCCTTGAAAAATAAATTCCCTGCATTTTATATAATCAATAAGAATTGTATAATAACAATAACCTTATTCTTTTGCACCAAAAAAAAATATAAATTAGCGAAGTGATAAATCATAAAACAATACACTTTACCCTGGCTCAGCCTTTTGAATAAACTCTTCATTATTTTTCTTCGAAGCTTCATCGAGATATTTGTATACTTTGATTGCTTCAAACTTGAAGTGTGTTTCTTTCATTTGTTGAGCTATTGTTAGACGGCCTTTTCTCAACTTTGACTCTTTTTGTTTCTTAATTGGTTCATGCATTTCGGTTTCGTTGTTAGCTTTTCTTTTCTTATGTCCTCTAGTAAGAGGCCCTTTTATTTTGGATATTTTGGGGGTGCCCTGAACTATCTTTGAGGCTAGTTCAATCTTCAAACTCGAAATTTCGTCCATGAGTTGTTTATTAATGTTTGCCTGATATATTTAACAAGGAATGTTGGATTGTAAGCATTTTTTGAAACAATGATTCATTTTCTCCTACGTGTATTTTATGAAGTACACGCATGTGTTTTAATACATGCGTGTATTTTATAATATGTACGCATGTATTATAAAATACGCGTACTTTATAAAATTTATAATATACACGTGTACTTTCAACATAATTTGCGTTTACTTTAGAAAGTAAAGCGTGTATTATATATCTATTGTACTTTATAGATACCTGATCAGTTTTTTTCAATGCTGATTCATCAAGCATTTTCTTGAACTTCGAAATTTCGTCATTAACGATTTTATTATTGTTTTCCTGTTATACAAAAAGAATGTTACATTATAATTAATACTTGAATAAAACTGCATTATTTTTAATCAAATAATGCATGTACTCTGCATTATTTCTAATATAAAAAAAACTGCATTAAAAATACTATGAAATAAAACTGCGCGTACTTTAGGAAAATTATGTGTACTTTATGGAAACTGCATGTACTTTAGGAAAACTGCGTGTACTTTAGGAAAACTGCGTGTACTCTGCATTCAAAAGTACCTATTGAGTTCTTTTCAATTCTGACTCCTCAAGATTCTGCCTCAATGTCATCTTTTCTATGTCAGCAGCTTTTCATTTTTGCAATGTATCATCATACTTTTTTGTTTAGATCTTCATTACTGAAAGACAGATATCTATTTTTTGTTCCAAAATTCGTGTTGATTCTTCCTGTTTTTTCAATGATTCATCCAATTCTTTAATTCTATCTGAGTCACTCATTATGACTTGATCAAGCTTTTCTTTTAAAGAATTCTTTAACTCAACTAGTTGGGCATTTTCTACCTCCAACTTATTTAGTAACTATTTTTCCTTCAAAAGGTTGGAATTCTCCACCTTTAACTTCTTCATTTCCTCATGGGCTTCAAAAAGTGAATCACGATCTACCTGCAACTGTACATTCAAAATGGCACTCTCCACCTCCAAAGAGGTCACATTCTCAAGTGCACCATTAAAGTCTTCAGCTGCTTTAGATAGTGTTGGTTATTTTTTTTCAACAATTCCCTTTTCAAAACAGCAATTTGTTCCTCCAAATTAACCTTTGGTTGAACTTTTCCCTTCTTTTCTTTGGATTCACAATGTTTTTAAGGGGAATATTCCAACCATGTGAAAACTCATTGTCATTAATATGTTCAGCAACTTTTTCTGATGATGAATTAGCATGTATAGGACTTTCTGTAGAAATGTTCAAAGACTAGCTTAGCCCTTCAAACTGAGATTCCTTTTGTACAAAACTGTCTTTACAAGCTGATTTATTCGTAGCCTGCTTCAAAGTTGTTGTTGCGATATCATTCTTCACAAACCATTGTCTCGAAAAAGACAATTTCCACTTCAGGAATTTTGGAGTCTTATCTTTAAATTCTTCAACAGGAGAAATAATTTCAAATTTCTCACATGCCCAATATTGTGATCATACAAAAAACAAAATGAATTTAATACTTGTATTACCTAGGGATTCATAATGGAAAGTACAAGTGATTTGTTCAAAATACACGCAAAATTAAACGTGTACTTTACAAATTTTACAATTGTATATTGAAAGTACATGTGATTTTTATAAATTTAACTTGTACTTTGTCAATATAAGTTCACGTGTACTTTCTAAAGTACATTTATAATATTGACAAAAAATATAAGAGTATTTTGAAAGTACACTGGTTATATTTACAAAACATAGTAAACATGTATTTTGTAAAATACAAGTGTACTTTCATGTGATATAAGACGTGTATTTTCAAAATACACGTGATATAAGACGTGTATTTTCAAAATACACGTTAAATTATCACGTGTATTTTGAAAATATCAAGTGTATTTTGAAAGAACAAGAGAAAATATCACGTGTATTTTGAAAATACAATTCTACTTTATAAAGTACACTTGTATTTTACAAAGTACACGTATACTATGTTTTCTAAATATAACAAGTGTACTTTCAAAATACACTTGTTATATCATGTGTATTTTGAAAATACACGTGAAAATATCAGGTGCATTTTCAAAATACAATTGAAAATACACATGTATTTTCAAAATACAAGTGAAAATATCACGTGTATTTTGAAAATACATGTGATATTTTCAAAGTACAGGTAAGTATTGGTATGTAAATTTTGAAATATCAGGAATATCATGTGTATTTTGAAAATACAAGTGAAAATATCACGTGTATTTTCAAAGTACACGTGAGTATTGGTATGTAAATTTTGAAATATCAAGATGTTTTTTTGCTCACCAGTAGGAAAATGACACATCCAGTAACTGTGCTAGGTTTTGAACTTGCTGATTTGTCAAGTGAATGTATGAGAAACTCATGCACAGCAGATGCCCAATCATACTTATTCATTTCCTCAATATTGTCGAAGTATTTCAACCAAAATTCTCCAAGGGTGAAGTTTGAGTTGGAGAAAATCAACGTGTTCAAGAACTCGAGATACACAATTTTAACAAAATCAGCAATTCCTTCATCTATCTCCAATTCAACTGATTTCTTCAAACTATTCAATATTTCTAGCTTTCCTATTCCTTTTGCGAAGTATCGTGCTTATAATCCAGATTTTTTAGCAGTAATCGGTCGCTTTTTTAGTTCTATTGATTTTAAACCCTCAACCAGGGGTATGCCAAATATTTCACTTATATCTATTGGCATTATTGGAATCCTACTCTTTATACGGAAACTTTTGGTTTCCGTATTATACATCTTGATAATTGATAAAATATTTTTATCCGTCTTCTTGTAATCCACTTCTACTACTGTCTCACTTTAGTAGGCATTGAAAAGCTCCCAAAATGGAGTCTTCTTAAGAAGTTCAATATGGCTATTGTTTATTTTATCTTTAATCTGATGCAAATCATGGAGAAAGCTAACAATATTTTTCCGATATTGGTCATTCTTCTTTGCAGGACGTTTAGATTTGAATGCCACACTAGAACTAGAACTGGAACTAGATGAAGAACTATCATCAGAGCTGCTCTTTTTTGTTTCTTTCATCTTCTTGCCTTCATCTTCATCCCCATTATATTGATCTATAAACAAAATTTAAATTACTAACCTATAATGATATGTACAAAAAATAAAATACATGCAAATTAGAATAAAACATAGACTAAAACAATAAAATACAAGCGTATTTAACAAAAGTACATGCAATATTCTCACAAATAATTTATACAAGTCTCAACAAAATACATGCTAAAGGCGACAATATATATCATCAGTTTCATGGTAATACCTAACAGAGGTTGTTCGACAAGTCAAAAATCAAGATTCTCTATTCCTAACATATTCAGTAAAGAAGTGATACAATAGATGAATGCTAAAAGTTCCAACATTATCAAAACCCCTTAAACAATACTGCTCAATTCGTTTAGTTTAATCATTCGCTTTCGATTCAGTTACTTAAAGTTATTGCACATCAAAAGTGCAGTTAATGTCTTCATAGTAGTAATAGAAACCAAGTAACCTTTTAGCTCTATCATTGATGCGAAGGAGAAAATGAATTTCGTCATCATTAGTACTATTGACTATCAATGTGAAAGGTTTTGTATTGTTAAGATCTTCGAACGTGCAAGCAGCAGTTTTGTAGTTGAACATGCTTGATCGTATGATTCCTAAACAATAACACAAAAATACACAATAGTACACTCATAATACACATTAGTACATGGATATTGGATTGAACAAATTGTATGAAAAAGCACACTCAATAATAATGATTACAAGCTAATAACATATCATTCAAATGCAGCTGGCGTGGACCAAAAAGACTCATAAATATTAACAAAATAATAATACTTCTTACAAACTCATGGAATATCATTCAAATGCCGCTGGCGCGGAACAAAATAACATAGGATTGATCAAATATGGATTTGAAATATATATTTTATAGAGTACATGTATAAAATATAAAAGTACACGCATAATGAATTGAGAAATTCAATTTCAATGTGCGTGTACTCTGTGTATTTTGCGTGTACTTTGTTATAGTACACGCAATATACACATAGTACACGCAAAACAGGGCTTGTACATGTACATATTCCAATCATGTATATATTCTTAGTCCTTGATAAATCCTCGATAAATGATGTATACAGGAGGAAAAGTACAATGATGAAATACATATATCTAACATGCAAAAAGTGTGTTTTGCAATTAAAATGTGGTAAACAAATATATTTTTTCATATCATGAAGAAGAAGAATGTGATTTCATCAGTCCATGTGTCTACAAATTTATACATATGAGAGCACAAAATACACAAGGACAAAAAGGTGATAAGAGAATGTATCTTGTTAGTGATGTTTGGAAGAATTTGATTTAGAATGTAAAATGTAGAACTTCAATGATTAGGGTTTCATCGAAGAGAGTTAGGGTTTTGATCGAAGAGAGTTTTTGGCGCTTCGATTAGGAGTATTTATATGTTATTGTTGACCAAAATTTGATTGAGAAATAGATTCATTTTGGGATTTTGATCGAACAGATGGTACGATTAAGGTTTTGATTCAAGAGAGAATACAGTGTTTTGGTGCTTCGATTTCTGAATAGTGCGTGTTTGTTTTAATTTCGGGTTATTTATATGTTGGACCTAATTGTTTAAAATTTGTTGGGCCTCATTTTTTTGTCCAAAATTGTTAGTCCAAGGCCTAGATCATAAAAGTCCCTATAATTAACCACGCAGCCTGCATGTGTCTATTCCTCTTCTGTAAGTCCTTCTCCCTCCCTCCCTTAACTATTGCATGAGATCAAGTTCTTTATTTATAAATATACACCTCTTATGTTAAAGTTAGATCTACAAAATAAAACCCATTTGTTATCACTATATCTCTACATAAATCGAAGCCTCCGTCCCATTAACTGTTTTCTTTCCTTCCCATGCTTTGTTGCCTCGGTTTCCATGGTGCCATGGAAGAATATATTTCCTTTCAGCAACAAAAATCCAACTAGGTTTATAGTGTGTAACTGGGAAAGGCCAAACTCCCCCAAAAAATATTAAATAATGTCTATAGAACAACTCACAAATTTCAAATCTCTCTTCCATGGATTTGGTTAAACCCAGCAGAGATAGAGATAGAGAGTTGGGTCTCGGATTGTGGGTGTTGGTAGGTTTTTGGGTTAGAGAGAATAGGAGGCTTGAATATTAGTCCCAAGATAGAGTGTTTAACTAAAAGGTACACTTTCTTTGATTTATGTAAATTTTGAAATTTGATTTATATTTACCCTTTTCCATTTATCCACGCGTGCTCATTTCTACACTTTTTCTCTTTAACAAGCTTTTGCTGATATTGACAGCATCAAAGAGAAATCTGAATTATAGGTGCCATATAACAGTTTTCCCTTCATCAAGGAGGTGTTCATCATGTAATAGTGCATCTTCATGTTTAAATGAGTTTTGTCAGGAGTCTGAATGTTTTTTTTACTTCATTTTATGCCATCTAAGACGTTGAGGAGAATGAAAAAGGAATTTCAGAGTGTTAGCATTTTTCTTGCATGGAAAAAGCTGAATTCAATTAGTTTGTCAATTGAATTCAATTAGGTTACATTTTTGTGTAATAAATTTTGGAGTTATGTCACTGAATTCAATTAGTTTGTCAATTGCTAGAAAATTCATATTTTGGTTCAAACTGCACACATTTCAATTTTCTTTGGTTTATATGAAATGATGCAGCCAAGGTTGTCATCATGATTTCCCCCTTTGTTGTACCGTTAAGATTTGAACTACTGTTATCTTATTTGGTCGTATCTCCTCTCTTGATTCATAGGTTTTAAACAATTTTTTTTTGTATTGTTCCCAAGTAAGCATTACCATGTCATGGACATTTTTCGTTGAATTTTCGATGTTCTTGGTTTGGATTTTGTGAAAACTGTGTGTAAAGTATGTAGCTTGAATGGTGTTTAGCCATTTCTATTGTTTATTTGGTCGCTGTATAGTAGTGATGTTCATATTTTTTATGATATAATTCAAACTTCACTTTTAGCCATTCATAAATTAAAAAATAACTATTAAAATCTTTAAAAATAATTTTTACCTCAATTACATTATACTTGGATCTGAAATTAAATCACTACACGAAAAAAGCCTTTTTATGAAAAATTTTAAGTGTTATAAAACCCAATTTATAACGCTTTATTTTTTAATGAAAAACGTCATAAGTTTGGGTCATAATTGATACCCATAAAAAGTGTCATCTTAGATAACGATTATTTATTACTTTTTTTTCAAAGGTGTCATATATGCTAAAAAAAGGTCATAATATAATATATAAGGTGTCATATTTGATTTAAAAAGCGTCATGATAAACAGTTTTTAAAATTTTAAAAAGGTCATATAAAAAATTTCATCACATGAGGGTTTAATAGAAGTGATCATAAATTAAACACATAATAAATAAAATAATAACCAATATTAGTGGCATAGTTGATAAATAAACCTAAACACATCAAAATTTACAATAACACAAAAACAGTCTTGAATTTTTTTTGTATTTGAAGTAAGTACACCTAAAATACACCAAATCAAGCCATTTGTCCATATAAAAAAAAATAGTTGGACACGAATAAATATACTCACCATCTACATTAATTATCCACAAAAAAATAATGACCTACTTCATGTATCATAGCTAGATATATCCACTATGTACATCATTCAATAAAATCTCCAAAAAAAATTACATCAAAAAATCACTCATAAATGCTTCAGTCTTCCTTTGGCTTTTGCGAAATTGTGTCGACACCTCAAAAGCTCCAAATCATATAATATAAGCCTGAATAAACTTCCATCATAGACTTGCTTCTTCAAAGCGTCCTACAATAAAGCAAATTATCAAATGTGTTGTTAAATATATTCTTTTAAATCCTCTTATGTAGTATAAGTCCAAATTTATAAAGATTGTATTTAACTTTTGAAAAAAACTCACAATTTTTTCACCAACTTCCTTGGTTGCATTGTATTGATATTCTCTATTTCTCGATTATCGAGCTATTATCTACATTAAAGACCTATCATGCCCATCAAATGCATCTCCATGTATCTTTTTTTGGACCAATTAAATAAAATATAAGAAATTAAGCACACAACAGAAAATTCCCACAATAAATTGATTATGGTTGTATACAAATAATACAAAAAAACAATCACATGCCTCTAATCTAGCAATGATACGCCTTTCACATGCCTCTAATTAAATGCGCTTGCAGAAGTTCAAAATAACATATATAAATCTCTAGTGCAACACAAAGCACAACATATAAATAATAGTTTTTCCAAAGTATTATGGTGTGCATAATGTAAGTCAAAAAGATTTTTTTATATAATACAAATAATTATAAACAATTTTAAAAATTGGGCAGAGTTTCCTTTGTTTATAAGACTATCCGCCTATTCAAGAAATAAATAAAAAACTTCAACAACATTCAAAGAGACCCAATTTGTCAAACATGAACTAAGAATGAAAACAAGAGTGAGATTGTCAAATTTTTATGAAAATTAAACTTACAAAGATAAGATTTTTTGAACAAGAAGGATGAGCCTTATGCCTATAATATGAATCCTCAATTCTTTCATATCAATCTCGTTCCGACAATACAGAACAAAAACATAGCTGAAGTGCAAGAAAATTTGACAATGCTTGAAGCTTTTTTAAAGAAGATAAAGTTGAAGGTAATTTCACTTAAGGGAAAATATAAACAACTCCCATAAGAAAATAGAATTTTTTTATAAATCTTTACTCATGTCTGTATTAGTCGCAACTCGAGTTTTTTACGTAGACAAGCTTCCAAGGTTAAAAGGCAGTTCAGTGCTTCTACGATGAGAGGGACTTGCTAAAGACCAACCGCTAGGCTTACTTTCTTCACTGCTTGATTGCCTATTAAAGTTTGCACCTGTTGGAGGCATTCTAGAACTTGTTCCAACACTGACGCCAAGAGCACGAGATGGAGGATTGGCAAGCTGCGATTGATGATATTTTAATGTAGTCCAGTCGAAAAGTAATCAAACTGAAATACTTCACGAATAAAAAGATCACAAAAGAATCTCTTTAGATAAGCATAATCTGGTTTATAATCGAACTTTAATGAACCTTAATGAGCGATGCAACTTTTTATGGGATAACCCCGACATAGAACCTCAATAGAGGTCGAAACTTTCTTTTCACTGATCTTTTCATACTTTTGCTTCTTGTTTCATGCTTTCAGTCCCTACTAAGGGAGGCTTCGTCTTAAAAAATACATGAGAACTAATCCAAGTGATTTGGAGCCTCACTACATAGATCAATGTAGAAGGCTTAGTTTTATAATTATAATTAGCTTCGTATTGGTATCCTCTATTTTTGTATTCTATTCAATTTGTTTCATTTTTGTGTTTGTCATCTGCATAGTATTATGCAAATGACATAATATTACTCTGCTTAAGAGGTCCATATAGAAGATTATAGGAGATTATAAGAAAATAGAATTTTTTTGATAAATCTTTACTCATGTCTGTATTAGTCGCAACTCGAGTTTTTTACGTAGACAAGCTTCCAAGGTTAAAAGGCAGTTCAGTGCTTCTACTATGAGAGGGACTTGCTAAAGACCAACCGCTAGGCTTACTTTCTTCACTGCTTGATTGCCTATTAAAGTTTGCACCTGTTGGAGGCATTCTAGAACTTGTTCCAACACTGACACCAAGAGCACGAGATGGAGGATTGGCAAGCTGCGATTGATGATATTTTAATGTAGTCCAGTCGAACAGTAATCAAACTGAAATACTTCACGAATAAAAAGATCACAAAAGAATCTCTTTAGATAAGCATAATCTGGTTTATAATCGAACTTTAATGAACCTTAATGAGCGATGCAACTTTTTATGGGATATCCCCGACATAGAACCTCAATAGAGGTCGAAACTTTCTTTTCACTGATCTCTTCATACTTTTGCTTCTTGTTTCATGCTTTCATTCCCTACTAAGGGAGGCTTCGTCTTAAAAAATACATGAGAACAAATCCAAGTGATTTGGAGCCTCACTACATAGATCAATGTAGAAGGCTTAGTTTTATAATTATAATTAGCTTCGTATCGGTATCCTCTATTTTTGTATTCTATTCAATTTGTTTCATTTTTGTGTTTGTCATCTGCATAGTATTATGCAAATGACATAATATTACTCTGCTTAAGAGGTCCATATAGAAGATTATAGGAGTGTTACAAAAATATGCGGAGATTTTTGGGTAGAAAGTTTACAAGTCTAAGAGGAAAAATGTTACTGTATGATTAAGAATAATGTTCGGGGATGGATGGCTAGAAGTTTGTGTACAGGAGGGAAAATGTTGTTAATTAAAAGTGTTCTCTATACTATTCCTATATGTACTTGTTCTGATTTAAATCCTCTAAAAATTATAATTGTTATATAAGGACTGCTTGCCAAGAGCCTTACACTTGCATCATATATAAACAACCTTAGTTAAATGAAAGAAAAGAAACCTGAGTGGTGTTGGGATACAAAATGTATTATTAAATAGGTTTCCCCAATTCTAGAAATCAAATCTTACCTCGAGATTCAAATAATTTATGTAAACAAACTTAATAGATCATATTCGTGGCAACAATGTGATTTATGTGTTGATAGAGAATGATTGACGAAATAGAAGGAAAAATATTGCAACTATAAAACCAAGATTTATATATTAAGATTAGGTTACAATCAAGTCCTTCATCTTTCATTGCAGTGGTGATCTTCTTAGTGCCCGCCACCAGCTCATTGTAGGATTACTGGATGGTTTCAACACCAACACTTCAACATAGCAACTTTATCATCATTTTTTAGATCAGTTCATCATTTAAATTACTCATTCCCCCACTTGAACCCTACTTACAAATCAACAATGTCGATCCGTCAATTACAATTATGATTGTTTGGAGAGGCATAAACTGAGAAAGCACAAGAGAAATTGTTGACTTTGGTTAATAGTTTCACTGGTTGAGAGAAGGAAGTGAATAAACGGAGTTTTATAAGAAGGCTTTGAGATTTCATTGACGATTCGATAACTCGACGATTCAAGAGAGTCATAACATGGAAGATTAATCGAATTATAACTTATAATGACCCTTTAATTCTTATTATATTGAACTGAAAGAGAGAATTCAAATGAAAGATTGGATTCCACGTGGCACAATATAATGAAAATACATTAAAACTTTGTTTAGAGAATTTTATAATATACTAGCATATAACCCGTGCGATGCGCGGGCCTCGCATATCGAGTGTATTTATTAACCAATAATTATAAAATCACTTCCGCCAACTATTTTTTGTCTCTGATAATGTTTATATGAGTTTATCAAATGTCATATTTTGGCCTTTTGATAATATGGTTTTACGACTCCTAAAAATTTGAGAATTACGATTTATAGGCTTTAATCCCACTTTCAATGTTTTAGAATGTGTGTAAACCCCCTCTTCATTTACTTAGAGAATTCACTTGGTTCATATATATTCCTACAGAGACGAATAACTACAATACTTGTGAATACATCGAATGCCATTGTCAAGCCATTTCTGCAGTCACACCCGAATGTATGAAAGAACACCCAAATAAGACAGAGCACGTGCCTTATCCTAGCCTTTTACAACCTTTACCAATACCATATCAATTCCGGACACATGTAGCTATAAGGGGTTACCAGATTTAGAAGATTTGAATTCATCCTGGTAGTTGAGGATCGTTTCACTAAGTATGCACATTTCTTACCTGGAAAAAATCCTTGTACTAGAACTACTATAGCTCAAATGTTTTCTGATCAAAGATACAAGTTACATGGAGTTCCTAACTCAATCATTTTTTATAGAGAGAAAATGTTTACTATCCATTTTTGGTAAGAATTATTTAAATCGATTGGAACTAAATTACATTGGAGCATAGCCTATCATCCTCAATCTAATGGCCAACCTAAGAGGATGAATCATTGCTTAGAAACCTACTTGAGGTTCATGACCAATTATAGACCTAAGAGGTAGCTTAAATATCCCCCTCTGAAACACGAGAAAAATTTTAATTGATGGAAAGAAGCAGAAGAACGCCACAATCACAAAAACACAAAAATTAATGAAGAAATTCTCTCACTAGCTCTCATTCGTATTTTTCAAAAATGTAATAATGAAGTATAAGTTTAGTAACCCCTTTATATACCGAGGTGTGGAAGCATATAAATACAACCTAAGAGGATGAATCATTGCTTGAAAACCTACCTGAGGTGCATGACCAATTATAGACCTAAGAGGTAGAGTAGGCGGTTAAGTTCAGTAGAGTGGTGGTATAATTCTTCATTCCTTACTAGCTTAAATTTCACCCCATCCACAATCATTTATTCCAACTCACATAAACACTTATTGTGGAAGATTGGGGGAAAAGAAAGATAATTAATTATAGCCCGGCTATGAGAACAACTATTGCTATCTCAGAATAGGATGACGCAGTATGCAGACCAAGGAAGAATAGAAATATAATTTCAAGTGGGGGGGTTATGTCTACTTGAGGTTACAGCCATATATAGTATCCCTAGTGACATTAATTTGTTCCAAGCGACCAAACAACCATATATAGTATCCCTACTGGAGGTTTCTTGTAATTTACTCTACAAAATACAATATAAAGGCCCATTTTATGCCACTTTTTAGTAGCTGTAGAAATATAAAAAATAATGGGTCAAATCATATAAAAGTTATCTTTGCAATATGGTAAGCAATAGGATAGCAGATGATCATCAGAATCCTCACTAGCCACACGAAATTTGAACCTACAGTAAGCCCATATCTGGTGCATATGGCTTGGGGAATTACCTGATACAGTAAGGGAAGTTAGTCCCAATCTAATAAATTATCTATCACTACTACGGTAACTAGTGAAATTTTAGGTACTTCGTCGAAAACAAGTAAAAAAGTTACAGATAACACAACTGAACCTGGTTTCGAGTGATACGTACTCTGTCTCAGGAGGGCCTTCTTTATACGCCGCCTTTTCTGTCACTGAACCTGGTTTCGAGTGTTTCTCAATCTCTTCAAGATACCGATTATGTGAAAAGGATGATCTTATTTCCCGTGATAACAACTCTAGTTCAAATCTTCCAAATGATACTGAAATAGAGTGTTAAGAACCTACCTGTCCATTTTGACAGTTGATGTTAATAAGGTAGTAGGAGAGACACTAAAAAATTCAGATGAAATATAAAATATAAAATAAAATAATTCATTAGTCGTTAAGCTTCAAAATAATTTTATTTATAAAAAAATATGCTTCACAATAATGCTGAATGCGATAAAAATCAGCGATGTCAAATCCTATGGATGTTCATAACATACACACCATCACATAGAGGGAATAAAACACAACTGATGTGCAAAATTTACTCAGGCTATCCCGAGTTGTACGCAATCGTACTTTAAGTTTGGACTCTTAGATAAGCAGGTCGTCTACAGTATACACAAAGACAACTTACAGTAAATGGCCCTTCATTCTTCAAATTCCCAACTGTCATGTCACTGATTTTAGGTGTTTCTTACTTTCCCTTCTCAATATCTACATCCACAATGCATGGGATATAAGCCTCTGCATTTTCCATCTGTAGCTGATGTGGTTTTGACTATTCATTTGGGTGTCCAAGCAAAACTGACTTTTTAATGGCTCGAAAAATTCTAAGAGGCTTAAGATATCTAGACGCGATTCACATTGAAGTTTCGTAGAGCCTTCTTCAAGCAAACATGAAACACCATAGGAATCTTCTCCCTACACAAATGGAAAACACAGTTGCTTCTCAAAATATGTTATAACTTCAAAACCTTATTATTTTCAAATGGCTATTTCTTCATAAACAAAATGAGGAATATAACTGTTTGCAGTTAAGAGAAAGAGCGTGGATTAATTTTAATGATGGAGGGGCATAAATTCACAAATCACAATATCAAGATACTATAAACTCTCTATCCACCTAGGAAGTATCTGTTTTAAAAAATGTATAAAGAAACAAAGGACTCTAGATTAGCCTCAACTATTTATAAAGATATCTCCCACAAAGGTACATGTGCCAACAATTCAACAAAAACTCAAAAGATTTTGGCAATACCCAAGACATCCCAATGAGAGACAAAAATTCAATTGCTCTGTTGCAACCATGTCACAACAAATGATTTACAGTTTACACTCCAACTTTGCACATAAACATGATTTTCTTTAGTTATCTCCTGTTAGAATCAACTCCGAGAAAACTTACCATAAAAACAAGCATTTGAAGTGTTTAAGTGGCATAAAAATGCCCGAATTTCTATCCAGGTAATTATAAACCACTGAACATGCTACTCTAAGCACAGTTACTTAAAGAACTGAAAGCATAAACATAATGATGTAGCAGGTATATTTAAAGTTTGATTTGTAAAGCATTGAAGGTATGTATTACTATATTTACAAAAAGAAAGGGTATGTATTCCCTCCCTTGCTACTAATTTTCTTATGGGACTCGTTCATGAAAAAAAACTTTGGTTCGTAAAATAGTGTTACATCATTCAAAAATTTGCATATACATCAATAAGCTATATAACGCTATTTACAGGGGACTACAATTAGATTCATACTCCATTTTTACCCAAGGACATTTTGAATTGTAAACATGATAATTCCAATGTGTAGAGGACATAGACAGAAGAACAAGAACACTATTTTTTTCTCAGTCCAAAATGGAGTTTTATAACTCCTTTTATAGCCATTTTGGTAATTGATCATGAATAGTTACCATTGAATAGGCGTGATTCATTAGTCGTATCCGTTGGATCATGTTTGTTTAAATCCAATTTAATCACACAGTCCCGATTTAGATTCTCATTATAAGTGATTCAATGCATGTGTCGAGCTGATCCAATATATTTTAAAAATATAATTTAAAAAACATTATTCACATCCAAATAGTCAAAATTCAGGTCAAATTCATAGTATGAGGAATGCAATGGTCGAGCTAAAAAAGGAAAAGAAAAAAAATGGTTCAATAATTAGTGTTGGATCATCTCATTTAGTTCGCAATTCCATATATGCATCGAGCCATTACCAACTGCAAAGATAGGAACTTGGGTACATACTATTCGGTTAGCGAAACAAATATGGCATGCTTTATCCATTAGACCACATTCGTTGTCCTTGACTAAGATGAGACTCCACCGACCTGTATAGAGAATAACCTAATTTTACTAAAACCATTACCAAACAAATAGTATCACATTTAAATGAAGATACAAACATAACACTTTTGAGTAAAAACTAATAGTATCTCAAAGTGCATATTTTATACATCAGACATTCCATCAATAGCGTAAATTTGTTTCTTTCCAACGAAGTCGATCTTATCACATGAATACTTGGAATAACACCCCCATCCCCAATTTGAAATAAATAAATAAAAATAAAATACCTAGCAATACTGACTCCTCCCCTGCTTGATGATTGGTTAACGAGACAAGAGAAAGACTGTTTGTTTCATCAGAACACATAAATTGGTTTTATAGATATAACAGATATGAAGGAACCACTAGAAGAATACCTCCTCCACCTAGAAACTACTCACCATGTGTCAACAATTCCACTTTATTAAGCATAAGTGTCATCTTTTGAATTACATTCCATATGAGAGGATTATTGGGTGACCAGTACTCATCCAGATCATATAACTTTTGATCAAATAGGTATTATTGGATGACACAATAAAGAAAAATTTAATTAATGGCTAAGTTTGGCTCAGTTAATTAGTGATAGCTCAGGTAGGTTCAATTATAAAATGTGGGTTATTTATATTATCAGATATGCCTTTAATCATGATTTCTTGCATAGAAATATAAAGATAATCACTTAAGCATGCAAGCACTTATGAAAATGAGCAGGAAGGAAGGAAGAAGTGGTGGTTTACCTCTTTAAGTATATATATGCAACACTCGCAATTTAATCTAACATTAGACACCACTATCTGTCTCCATGAATTCCATATCTGCCAGTAATCGCTCAGCATCTTTATCATATTCAATTTCAAACTCTTGCCTCTTATAATTATAGCCACTCAACTCTGTCATTAAAGGCCCTTCATCCCCTGAAGTCCAAGGTTTTTTTCTCTCCAACACTTCTGTCTGCACGAGAGTCTAAGAATATCACACATAAAATAAACAAGTATTTGTCTTCAAATAATATAATTTGCAATTTATATACAGATAAAACAAATAACTCCTACTTCTATGGATGCATTAACATTACTAGAATTCACGCCAAACCCTACCTCTGGTGTAGAAGAGTGATATGTCAATCCATGAACTATGATCTGTCTCTCTCTCTCTCTCACACACACACAAACGCATAAATGAACCGGACACCACTATTGAAAACCAAAAACAACACTTTTGTTATCTCTTATATTGCAGAATTGGAAACAAATCTTTTCAAAGTGCCTGCTATTTGGCTAAGCATACTAAAACACCAGCTATAAATTTCAATCATATGATTTCAACATATTTACAGTAATCTAAGACCAAAATTACTCGTGGTTTCGAAGCAGGAACTTCGTTGCCACAATCTCATTTATATTAACACGACTACTATGCAGTTGGTCTTCCAATCCAACGAGCTTAAACACTAATTTATATGAACACGAGCAAGTCATTTTAGGCACCTCACATATTAGGTGTCGTCGGACATTACAACATCATGACTTTCAATGAACCTAATCCATGAGAACTAAATACACTACACTAGCCAAAGGAAGGAGGCGCAACTCTCCTGAATTCTAGGAATTGTTCATGAACTCATGGTATAATATGGCTTATGTCAATGCGAACAATCCTCACATCTACAATTAAATTACACATGGTATGATGTAGTATGTTATGTGTAGAATCTCACCACTCTAACATCGCAGATAATCACACAACACCCCCCAACACACATCAAACACAACAAAGATACACCTAGAAATAAAACTAAATCTAGATATGAATGATAAACAAAACAAAGATAATTATTAAAGTAGTAATACACATCTTAGTCAACGGGAAATGATAATGTCATCAAACTATGATGCATAATTATAGTCGACCATCTTAGCCCATTTTGTATCTTTATTATTTATGCATAAGATAAACTCAAATACATGTATTATGTAATTCTACAATTAACACGAGTTACTATCACAAAGCAATGATCTCTTGTCTATGTGAATAAGATTGTATGTTTCCCAATCTCCTAAGAAATCCACGACCCACTTGCTAGTGCCTCTCTCCTAGCGCTCCATGGTCACCTTTCAAATAATGTAGCATTTGTTGTTAGTTTCTACGATTTTGACTAGTGATATATTCTAAATGGTGAACATATATCAATAAATGATGTAATGAACCCCAATTAGATTGTAAAATCATACAAACCATCATGTTATCACTGTTATCCACTATCTTACTAGGAAAAACAAATATAAATATAGGCTCATAGCCAAAAGGGGTGTTGAAAAACTAAATCCAGGCGGGAAAAAGTTTATTAAATATGTGAAAATTGCTTATAGAGGTCAGTCTCTTCTAAAATGAGTACATCACAACTCATAAAAAATAGTAGATTTATTCTGACCCGTGTGTGATAAATAAAAAACATAAGGATGACAATCAATTAAGCCCTTTTGCTTATTCGTTCTAAAATAGCCACTGCTCTGACTTTTCATTATTTATTAATTGAATTTTGTAATGACTTCGCTAAATTGTCTGGACTTTTGGAATGAAAATCATCTTCCTCGTCCATATCCACTACAATGACAAATAAATAGATTGAAGTAAGTGTACATGTTGATGAATAACAAAGAATAACAAATGATATGTTGAAATTAATTTGCAGGAAGCAAGAGCATTATTAATAAAAATAAAACATATGTTATTCATAATTTTACCTGTAGAGACACTCCCCTGTTGTCTTTGAATTTTACATGAAAATACCGGTCACTCCCCTGTTTTCAAAACAAGGGAAAACATGTATTTCTTTCCACTCGTCTCATATTTTCCCCTATTTGAATGAGCATATGTCGAGCACCCGAATATTATCAAATTAGTATATGAGGCAGGGGATCTAGTACACAATTCTTTTGGTGTCTTCAGCTCAATAGCTGAGGATAGATACTTATTCACTAAATAACATGTTGTCTTAATAACTTCGTCCCAAAACTCCTTGGGCAAAACTGCATTAGACTTCATGTACCTTGCTATCTCAATAAATGTCATGTTCATCTGCTTATATACTCCATTTTGCTAAGGTGTCTTTCAAACTTTATGGTGTCTCAGAATTCCCTCATTTTTTCCAAACTCATCAAATAGGCCCGAGTAAAATTGCATGAAATTATCAGTTCTCAAGCGCTTTATTTTCTTACCAGTCTACTACTCAATCAAAGCCTTCGGCTGTTTAAACTTGATAAATACCTTATCCTTTCTTTTCAGAATGAATAACTAAACTTTCCTAGAGAAATCATCAATGAAAGAATATGAATTTTTAAAAACATGAAGAAATTTTTTGTTATTAGTCATGCCGGTCTTATTAGAAATGTACTTTTCATATTTGTATCCACATCTACCTCAATTATGAGAAAAACGTGACAGCAAGGTCAAGTTTTCCCAATCCTAGGGATTGGGAAGTATGAAAATCCTGGGAAGTATGAAAATCAATAACGTTACCCCAAATTTGATAACGAGTCAATTCATCTCATATGTACACCAAAAGAAATTCACCATAAACGATAATCGCCATCAACCATTAAAATATAAATTATAAAATGTAAATTAAACATAGATAACTCTTTAAAAATCATAGATAACTCTAAGAATAAGTAAAACACAACTAACACTCTATTTATTTTTTATTATCAATCCAAATTCCCTCGCAATCTACATGTGCACACGAATCTTCACTTTCATTAATCAACTCAACGTTTGGCAATCCATTGGTGGTGACATGATTTTCGACACATCCAGTAGAGTAGTCACCATCATCACAACCGTAGTTATAAACTCTTTGTGGAGTCACAAGAACGATTGACCATTTATGATCGAGTTGGTCTTGAACATAAAAAACCTATTTCGCTTGAGAAGCTAATATGAAGGGCTCACTCTTGTGGACAACTCTACAAATATCAACAGATTTAAAGCCACGCTCATCTACTTTAATACCATTACCGTTGTCGACCCAATCACACTTGAAAACTGAAATAATCAAGCATCCATATTTCACTGATGACACCATAGAAACTCAAATTTGAAACCACGGGATGCTTATCCTTTGCACTAGCAACTTACATTTTTGTGGCTGTAATGCTAATTCCACTGTTTTGACTAACTAGTTCAGCATCACGTTCTTTCATATGGTAACGACGACCATTAATGATATAATTCTGATATTTTATCACGTCTCGACGAGGTCCCCGAGCTATCCAGTTTAAGATGTCTGAAACATTATTGTTGGGGAGATTTAGCTCCTTTTCAACCTGATTTGTCTTAAATGTTAGTTACAATTTTAATAGTATATTAAATCATCACATACTGATATTAATCATACCCTTTCACGAAGCCAGCCAATAATGGTCTTGTTATATTCATCTTGTAACCATTTTTCATCTTTGCACTTTTGAGGATACTTTTGCCTCAAGCTCTCCATATGCTCCCTATAAGGGTGTTAATAGAGAACAATCTTTTAACCATTAAAACAAAATACAATATAGTACATGATTTGTTACAAAAGCAAAGAAAATAGAAATTACTCGATATATTGTTGAACATCATGTGTGTTTTGTAACACATAACGATGTGCTTGCTCCTCCCATGACAATTCGTCCACCTCAATTACTTTACCACCCCCTATTGGTTTGCCATCGCATATTATATCATCTTCATCATCTATTTTGTTTCTACCTAATGGAACCCCAACGGAATCAAGCCCATGTAAAAATTCCGTACAAAATTCAATTGCTTCTTCGGCAATATAGCGTTGGTCGATGCAACCTTCCGGATGACTTCGATTGTTTACTTGGCCCTTTAAGAATTTCATGTTCCTACAAACATTTTTAATAAAAAATATTAATAATGTTTACTTATAACCTTATAAAGTAATGACATCTTTTTTTAAGCATGTGCAAACCTTTCTGAAGAGTGAAACTGTGTGATAATGATTTAAATTAAATTCATAAGTTTCCAAGAACCCTTATTTAATTAGCGTCTACTTTTAAACGAAATAAAATCAACCCTTAAACATGCATCTAAATCAACCCATCAAATATAAAGCATGCGACACAAAGTTAAAGAAAAATCCCCGAAGGTCAAAACCTTTTATTTCTAGAACTTTAAAGAATTTACAAGACCATTGACTTACATACAACCTGATAATCACCCACAAGTGTAACGCACGGTGTCTTCGGTAAACCTTCAAAGCAACGCCTAGAAACAGTGTGACACAGAAATACCCGCAGGTGTCGGTTCCTATGTCGGCGGCTGGAAGTTTCCCTTTCCAGGAGGGCAGCAATGAAGAAGAGAACAGCTTCTCCACAAGGGTTGAACAAACTCAAAGTTGTGTTCTTGGGTTACCAAAAAGATTCACAAAGGATTGGAAGAATTGTGTGAATCAAAACATGAGTCTTGGGACTCAAAAATATGAAGACTAGAGGTATTTGGACTCTCAAATTTGTCTTTCAAAGTCTTGCAAAACAGCTCCCTCGAAGTTGGTATTTATAGGAAAACAGATGAAGAGATCCACATTCTTAAAACTCTAAAATTTTATCCAGCGTACAGGTACCCCGAACCGGTTTAGGGTACCTCATGCGGTTTGGGGTACATCTCTGGTTTGGGGTACCTTTTTAGTTTGGGGATAAAAAAAATCAGCATTCTTCAAGGAATTTTCTCCAACTTCAAAAGGTCATAACTCGTTCACCGTATCTCGGATTGAGGTTCCGTTTCTTCTAGTATCTTCTTTGCGGCGATCTCTTCAACTTTACAATTGACCAGACCTTCGGACTAAGGCTTTAAAATTACGAAAATTCCCTTGAAGTCTCCAATCGTGCCTTTTTTCACTGTTTTGACTTCTCTTGCGTACCACTTGCATTAAGTCCCTAAAATTATGGAACGTGAAGTCGTTGAGGCAGATGTGGGACACATTAATGGAGATGTTGAATGCTTGATTCCCAAAATTTGGATAGAGGCCGTCATGTGAGATCGTGAGGTGACGTACCAAATGTAGCGGCGTACGACATACATAAATGTAACATATTGGACATGAGAAAAATGTCCTTACACTTTTAAATGCATACATCTAACGAGCAAAAACTGAACCACATAGTTCAACCTCCCTAACGAGATGTACCATTAGATGCACCATTATATCAAAGAATTCTGGAGGGAAGTACTTTTTCAACAAACACAATGTTATCACAATGTCTTCTTGAATATTGTTCAACTTCTTCACATCCACTTCTTTTGCACAGAGAACATTAAAGAAAAACCACACCCTTATGATTAAAAATCTAACATGCTTTGATAACACGGATCGAATGGCCACCGGAAGTATCTGTTGCATGAGTATGTGACAATCATGGGACTTGAGACCAAACAATTTTAACTCTGCCATTGAAACAAGGTTACTAAAATTTGATGAGTATCCATCGAGAACTTTGAGTTGAAGAAACATCTCTCATACCCTTTTCTTCTCCTCTCTAGACAATGTATAACATGCAGGTGGTAAATACGTCCATTTTCCCTTATCTTGTGGTGCCAACTCCCCTCTTAAACCCAATTTTACAAGATCAAGATGACTCTTGACTCCATCTTTTGTCTTATCGAGAATGTTGAGTAGCGTCCCTATTATGGTGTCACAAACATTCTTCTCAATATGCATGACATCCAAATTGTGTCGAAGAAGCAAATGTTTCCAATACCCCAACCTAAAGAATATTGATTTTCTCTTCCAACATTTGGACTTATTAGGCCCATCCGTATTCTCCTTAGTGCATTTCCTCTTTTGTTTCAATTTATCATTTCCCTTTGTTATTTGAGCTTCAAAAGGACCCATCTTTTTTCCCCAACATGCATTAATATTTTCAACCTGCTTTAGTATTTTCTCTCCGTTCAACGAATTAGGTTGTTCACGAAACTCTTGCTTACCATTAAAAGATTTCTTTTGCTTTCAAAACGAATGATTTTGTGGAAGAAATCTTCTATGTGATGTATATACATTCTTTTTAGAATGTTTTAATCTAATAGAATCTGTTTATTCGCCACAAATTTGACAAGCATAGTACCCCTTTACAGCACAACCACACAAATTACCGTATGCAGGGAAATCATTAATGGTCCAAAGTAATACCGCCTTCAAAATTAAGGATTCTTGGAGGTAAGCATCATAAGCTTGTACACCTTCATCCTATAAGGTTTTCAAGTCCTCAATTAATGGTGCCAAATAAAGATCGATATCATTTCCAGGCTGTCACGGACCTGATATCAACATTGCTAACATAAAAAAATTTCTCTTTGTGCTTAGTGACGGCTCAAAGTTATAAGTTACCAACATGACCGGCCAACATCTATGCTTACTACTAAGAGTACTATGTGGGTTAATTCCATCTGATGAAAGTGTTAACCGAAGGTTTGTAGCTTCGTTTCCAAACTCCGACCACTTGTCATCCACCAACTTCCATGCAGGAGAATCCGCGGGGTGACGTAACTTACCATCAACTTGTCTTTCGTTTGCATGCCAAGTCAAGGTCTTTGCAGTTTGTACAGATTGAAACCACCTTTTGAACCTAGGAATGGGTGAAAAATATCATAATACTTTTGCGGGTACTCCCACGTTCACCTCGGTTGTATTTTTTTTCAACTTATACCTCGGTGTTCTACAAGTAAGCCATTCAGTTGAATCTTTATACTCTTTTCTATAGAGTATGCAATCATTAGGACATGCATGTATTTTTTTCATACCCCATCCCAAACACAGACAACGTCTGTATGGCCTTTTTCGTAGATAAAGGAAATTCATTATCTTCTAGGAGCAATTGGTCAAATAATTGAAGCATGTTTGAAAAGCTCGTATCAGTCCACCCACTATTTGCTTTCAAATTGAGTAGACTCACCAGTGCAGACATCTTCGTAAACTTTTTACACCCTTTGTAAAAGGGCTTTTTGGCATCCTCAAGCAGCTTCTCAAATGATTTAGGATCCCCCATAAAGTCTTCATTTATCGTCTCATACATCTCCGCCATATCATCAGCATCTTCTGGATTTTCGACCAAATTATCGTGATGGATGGGGTCACCCATGTTGACATGTGAGAAAGTTGAATTAGGAGAAACGTCCCTGTGCCTTATCCATATACAATAACTTTGATCAATACCGTTCGCATATAAATGACCTTTAATTTCTTTCAAAGTCCATTTAAAACAATTTCCATATGATGTACATGGACACCGTACAACTTCACTATTTACAGCATTCCTCTCTGCAACTTTAAGAAAATATTCAACCCCTTGCAAGTACTCATTTGATAATCTATCCATAGACATCCACGAGTTGTTTGTTCCCATTTCTCAAATTGTACCTATATTAAGATTGTAAATATTAGTTGTACAAATGTGATTTTCATATAAAATAACACAATCCTCAAATCATATTAATTTTTCATTTTCTAATTTGTAAAGTATGCATGTTTTTTATACGATTCATCGTAGTTTAAGTCACAAATAATATTATTAATGATATAATACTAACACCCCCGACACACATTAACTTTATTACTAACGATAATTGATAGAACGAATGCATTTTAACTCAAGCTCCGGATAAAGTATTTATATGTATAATATGTATCTGGTAATTTCTTTTGTGTATATAATATGTATTTGTTACTCTGTTGAAAAAAAACAAAATTAATCTACCAGGGTCACATTTACCATTCACACACATGTTATCATTCATTAATGATAAATACTCGAAGTGTATAAGTACACTAATCTTGCTTATTGAGAACAAAATTCACTTCTTTGATTTCTTTGGTTCTGTAGTCTAATTGCTTTCACCTTTTAATACAATTCACACCAGTACTCTTCCAATTAATATTGAAAACATGCAATTATGCTCAACATGGTATCATCAATGCTCTTCCCCAAATTCAATGCTAATTTTATCATTGAAATTCTACTATACGAACAATGGGCCTATTTACCAGCATTAAAATATCCCATCACATTAAATTCAAACTCATCTAACCTTAATTGGATTTCATTAAAATCGCACTTTATAAATCTTATTTATTTCTAGATCCATACAAAGTTTTGGGGAAAAAGCGAAAAGAAAGAAAAAAATTAAAAATTAAGCTTTCTTGGCTACTGCCCCGGGGCCTATGGTTGCCACCAGTGGGCTTCGACTCTACGGGCTGAGGAAATTTCTCCCAGGAACGGCAGAATTAAACAAAAATACTTCGTTTTCTGATTTTTTTTCCCCTCTTCAACCAACACCCAACCACTTCACCAATGCATACATATAAAATTCAGCATATATAAGTCCATATGCAATCTCAAGATTACTTTGGAAATCAAAATTTGTATAAAACTCATCACTACCAAATATTTTTTTTATGATAATAAGTTTTAATATGTATTACCGAGTTGGTTGTCAAGTATACATATCATATGCGATTTCAAAGGAACAAGATATATCAGACTTCTTGACTATATTACATACATATACATATACATATACATATACATATACATATACATATACATATACATATACATATACAAGTGGCGACTGAGAGTAACTTACCAGATAATGGAAACCGTCCAACTTTGAGAGAGAATGGAGAGCAGCCGTGATGAGGAAAGGAGATTAGAGGAGCCGTAAGGAGAGGAATCGTGAGCCATGAGGAGAGGAATCATGAGACATGAGGATAGGAACGCGCGTGTGTCAAAATTTCGAGCCATGAGACGCAGCGCGTGGCTTAAAATTTTCGAAAAAAAATTAAAGGGTCATGTTATGTATTTAGGTCAAAAACTTTTCAAAAAAATGTCATAATATGTAAAATTAAATATGATTTTTATATTTAGAGTGTCATAATAATATGTATAAAATGACATTTTATATTTAAAATTTCATTTTAATAATAGCATTAACCTTTAAATGATATTTTTGTAATAAATGTCATTAAACTATTTTTTCGAGCATCATAAAAATGTGTTTTTCTTGTAGTGAATTGTAAAGAAAAAATTTTGAGAATTAAAATTAGCCATGCACTGTGCCTGTTTGTAGTATGGAGAGGTAGTGGGTTATACCATTTAGAGATGGAAATAAGGAAATTTTCATCTTGATTTTATAATAGGTGTTTTATATGTTTCACTGGATTGATATTACGTGATATATTTTTAGGATATTTTTATTATCATTCCATTTCATTGTGAAAGTTTTGTATTATATTTAAAGCACAGCTTACTTTAGCATTGTGGCACCCTATGTATAATTATATTATGGGAAAAAAAATTCAAATACACTTATGATTGAATTATTGTATCAGTTTTTAAGTTAAATGGTATAATTGTAACACCCCGCCCGCCCGGGGAGAGCGAACGGAGTGCTAATGCGATAAAATAAATCCAAATCCACAAGTGACAAGGTATAGAGCATCTAAGTCCCACAACAACAAAAGAAACCACTAATCTCAATCTCTTCAATTACAACAAGTCTCTCGAATTAAAATTATAACTATCTAACTCGAAAATAAAATACAAATCTCCAAAACTTTATACATCAAAATAATACAAATCTTTCCCAAACAATCCTCGCTAAAATCAATCTCCATAGCGCCCCAAAATCCGCGCTAACCTGCCACTAAAAGAAAATATGGGGAAGTACACAATACGACAAGAAAGATGCTCAACAAATATATATTAGCGATGAATAAAACGTAACAACACGAGTACGAATATTCAAATCAAAATGCGAATCTCAAAGCATTTATCAATATAATTTCTCAACAACACTTTAACCGGGTCACCAGGCCTCACCACATCCGTATATGCTTTATCAAGCCATAGCCCGGGAAACAGGAATTTTGGCGGGTGCCCAACATCCTTGCCATATTAAAATCTCATGACAACGTACTCATCAACAATATAATGATACCACATGAATCAAAATAATTTCAACAATTACTTTCCAGATTTCAATGAATTTAACAATTCAAATATGAGTTCAATTAAATAAGAATTCAAAGAGAATGACACTCGCGAGATTTAAGGAGCATATTGTGTAAAACCCCATACCTCAAACCATGATGAGAAACCAACTATAGATCTGCCGAGAAATCATAATCACATCCTCAAGATCAACTCAAAAGATCTACAAAAGCTCCTCCAAGAACCTCCAATAAAATAGCCCCAAGAACACCTCTAATCTAAGGTTGGAACTCACAAATCTCAAGGGCCAATGTGTATATAAAAAGAAGAGGAATATAAAATATATTTGCTGCCAAAATTTGTGCCAAAAGTAGCTTAAAAAGTGTTGCCCACGACTTCCTTTTATAATGCAAAGAAATGAAGAGTTGGAATCCAAAAGACTCCTTTAAATAAGGCAAAGAAATGAAGAGTTGGAATTCAAAACAACTCTTGAAAATTACTTAATGTTCGCCTACTTAGAATTCCAAGAGTTAAAAACATTTTAAAATCATTTTAAAATCCGTTTTAACTCCGATTTTAAACCGTTTGAAATTCTCGCCTTTAAAAATAATAACCAACATATTTGAGCAATAAAAATAATTTTATAAAATACATTATTTTCCTCCATTTTCCAGAAATTAATTAAAATAGCCCAAAATTACGCGGGTTGTTACACTTCCCCACTAACAATGGAATTTCGCCCTCGAAATTCGTCGAATGTCTAACTCTCAAAATCAGGCCACTACACTAACTCCAAAAATAATTTCGTCTCCAAAAATAAATTCCTCACATCTAATCTCGAAACCTATCACGAATATCACCTAAATTTTGCTATCTCCAAAAATTTCTAACCACGCAATGAACTCAAAACCCAAGCCCCGAGGGTTTCCGTATACCTAAGCTCTGATACCATTTGTAACACCCCGCCCGCCCGGGGAGAGCGAACGGAGCGCTAATGCGATAAAATAAATCCAAATCCACAAGTGACAAGGTATTGAGCATCTAAATAAACCCACAATAATATAAATCCACTAATCTCAATTTCTTCAATTACAACAAGTCTCTCGAATTAAAATTACAGCAATCTAACTCGAATAAAAATACAAATCTCCAATGCTCTATACAACAAAATAGATACCATCTTCTCAAATATATTCTCGAATATTCTTCCCAAAATATCCAAGATAAAATCAATCTCCAATAATCCAAAGCACTCAAATCCACACTAACCTGCCACTAAAAGAAAATATGGGGAAGTACACAATACGACAGGAAAGATGCTCAATAAATATATATTAGCGATGGATAAAGCGTAACAACATGAGTACGAATATTCAAATCAAAATGCAAATCTCAATAGAATTTCATCATTATAATTTTTCAACAACACATCAATGGGTCACCAGGCCTCACCACATCTGTATATGCTTTATCAAGCCATAGCCCGGGAAACGGGAATTTTGGCGGGTGCCCAACATCCATGCCATATTAAAATCTCATGACAACGTGCTCATCAACAATATAATGATACCACATGAATAAAAATAATTTCAACAATTATTTTCCAGATTTCAATGAATTTAACAATTCAAATATGAGTTCAATTAAACAAGAATTCAAAGAGAATGACACTCGTGAGATTTAAGGAGCATATTTTGTAAAACCCCATACCTCAAACCATGATGAGAAACCAACTATAGATCTGCCCAGAAATCATAATCACATCCTCAAGATCAACTCAAAAGACCTACAAAAGCTCCTCCAAGAACCTCCAATAAAATAGCCCCCAGAACACCTCTAATCTAAAGTTGGAACTCATAAATCTCAAGGGCCAATGTGTATATAAAAAGAAGAGGAATATAAAATATATTTGCTGCAAAAATTTGTGCCAAAAGTAACTTAAAAAGTGTTGCCCACGACTTCCTTTTATAATGAAAAGAAATGAAGCGTTGGAATCCGAAAGACTCCTTTAAATAAGGCAAAGAAATGAAGAGTTGGAATTCAAAACAACTCTTGAAAATTACTTAATGTTCGCCTACTTAGAATTCCAAGAGTTAAAAATATTTTAAAATCATTTTAAAATCCGTTTTAACTCCGATTTCGAAACCGTTTGAAATTCTCGCCTTTAAAAATAATAACCAACATATTTGAGCAATAAAAATAATTTTATAAAATACATTATTTTCCTCCATTTTCCAGAAATTAATTAAAATAGCCCAAAATTACGCGAGTTGTTACAATAATATATTTTCGATACGAAGAATATAAAACGTCCGCGCATCGTACGTGTTATATGCTAGTTTAATAGAATAACAACACAAAATACTCCTTTGAAAATCAAGTTGATGCCTTTATTTTTAGTAGAATATGAATTTAATTAATTTATAGAAATAAACAAACATATTGTCACCAAAGTCCCAAATACACTCGGCAACATACACACTGCCTAACAACGTACAGTAAGCAACAAAGTGTCCAGTTACGGTTGAATGTCAAATTAATGAATTTATATGTTTTTGCAAGTTTGTTCATTGACACAATTGGAGTTTCGACACCTTATAATGGTTATAACAACTATATTACAATTTCACGAGTTTGAAATTTTTTAATGAATGTTTTCATTAAACATCGTGTTTTTATTCCTTCGCTCACAATGTAAAAGTTTTACCGAATTTGATTTCATGTCATTGAAATAATTCAGAGCATTTTATGTAATTTTCACATGCTACAATTTAATGACATTATCCTTAAAATAAATGTTTCTCCTACAGAATACATGTGATTTACACACAATTCATAAATGCATGCACTGTGCCATAAGTAGACATTTTGACCATTTCGATAATTACTATGATGGTTGTCATCTGGCATTTTTCCCGCCATAGAAAAATATTGATTTATCTAATCATACTAATTATGCATCAGGACCTACAAAAAACTTGTATTCTTAGAATTTTTAGTTATAAGCGTTAACTTGAACTCCATGACATCATAGAGGCATTAATTTGTAACAATCTTGACTAAATAGTCTATTTGAATGTTTATTAATTTGTTGATA
This sequence comes from Sambucus nigra, assembly GCA_949130495.1. Taxonomy (NCBI): domain Eukaryota; kingdom Viridiplantae; phylum Streptophyta; class Magnoliopsida; order Dipsacales; family Adoxaceae; genus Sambucus; species Sambucus nigra. The sequence goes on along the minus strand of OX422212.1, from coordinate 447,292,886 downwards.
AGTGATATAATTTAACTCTTATTATTTGATCTGCCACCTACTACGAGGGATAAGCAAAATTTTGTTTTTCTCATTAATCTTTTCTATTATATTCCAAGGTCAGCAAACCTTTTGAACCGATCAAAACTCCCTCAAATATGATTTATCCATTGATTTGATAATTTCCAACAACATAAATGATATTCTTATCTCCATTTCATATCTCATTGTGTGTCTGATTGCATTAAATGCTTATACGTTTGATAGATTAGTCAAAACTACAAACATGTTTAAACAATAAGGCCATAATGGTGGTAAGAAATTCTCGTAAGTGTAGCATTACTCAATTCTTAGTCATTCAATTATTTGGTGATTGGACACGGTGCTAACAAGTAAGAGAGGAGATTTATCTCTCTTTAAATCAATTAGCGCGATCCAATCAATTGTTGGTAATTTAATTACTATTTTTTGACACTTTCTAGACACTATTCATAGCGACATTGGATCAATGTTTTACCCCCAAATCGATAAAATCTCAATTTCATTCAAACTATGAAGTTGTAGATTTTTGAAAGACTTTTTTAGAAATCTATGACACAACCTCAACGGTGTCAAAATAGTGTCGACCCTACTTTCTCACAGAAGTTCCCAATAAAAATTATGTACCGGGTCATTTATCATCCAAAGTCCCGAGGAATGTACGAAATATATAAAAAAAACATCAATTTTATCGACTCACAATTTCATCCATTTTAGTATCCAAATTTGATTTTAATCCTTTTTTAATGTCAAATTCTTAAATAGCACATAATTTACTAAACGATTGTAATTAAATTATTTGAATTACAAAAAAAATTATCATAAATTTGGGGGTTAAAATGTATAAAATATGCACTCATTAATAACAACAATATATAAAATACTATAAAACTCTAATCTTACTCTTGATTCAATACATGTGTGTGAACATTGGCATAAATCGAGTGTCAGTTAAAGATAAATATAGAATTTACTTACGAAGCATCGATTGAAGATAATATAAAATGTCAAATAAGAAAAATGATATTTTTTAGATTTCATCAATTTTAAAAATAATAATGTGAGTCTTAAATATAACACTCAAATCATGAATCAATTAATACCCCATCCACCCCAAATTAAGAGTCTACTATTCTTTTTTGAAATGTCCTAAATTAAGTGTCCACTTTCCTTTTTTGAATATGATCAACAAATCAAATTGTATGACAATAAAAAAATATTAATATTGATCGTTGATTGAATGTATCTTTAATCTACATAAAAAGAAAGTATAGACATTTAATTTGGGACGAAAGGAATATGCCATATTTATAAAATATTATATTTTGTATAATATATCAAAATTAGTATTATATCTCACCATTTACATCATTTGGAAGATGATTTGAAAAGTTGATGACTCCCGATCATTTTTTTAAATTTCAAATATAAATTCAAACTTAGGGAAAGATTAAAGAGAATGTCTATGTTGATAATCTGCACACGTATACACTTCAACTACATTGTGTAAAATATTTTAATGCATTTCTGAAAATAACATAGTAAAAAAATATGTACACATATTTTTCAAAAAATCATTAGCTGCAATAAACTGAAACATGCATACTTTTTAAGAAGTGAGAGTTAATTAATTTGTAATTTGTAGTAATACATTTCTTTCTAGCTTACATGAGAAAAACACACGCTTATAAACTTCATTATTAAGTGTTTGTAATACATAAATTACCAATCCCTTTTCCAAAATAATGAATTGTCGTACAAATAATAGACACTAGATATGCTCATTTCCAGAATAATATAAAATCACGAGGGGTGGTTACATGCATTGATTTTGTAAATTAATTTTGTGCAGTAGGTACACAAAAATATACATACAATTTTTTTAAGCATCTATACAAATATTTTGTATACAAAATCAATACAACTATCATTTTTCATGCTATCATTATGAGATGACTAAGTTTGTATTTCACCTATGTTGGATAATATGAATGCAAATACATAAATGAACTCTTTATATATCACAGTAATGTCAACTTCAATACAATAATGTAACTTCTGAATAGATATTAGAAAGCTTCAAGGCGTGATGTCACTTTTCTAAATACAATATTTGCCCCACGCGAATAACTTCGGTATAAAAACGGGAATCCGCTAATCCGTATTCAAGATACAATGAAGCAACTTGCACTGCCTGCAACTTGTATATTTGAAGACAGCGTTTGGATGCAGCAGCAAAGAACAGTCAATCAAGTTCTTATTCGATTTATGTGCACTAAACAGAATAAGATAATCTATATCTCCTAAAAATTGTAAGAGAGTAATAGCAGGGTTTGGAAATATGAAACTGGGTTTTGTTATATATGAAATTTCATTTTAGGCAGCCTTTATTTATAGATAATGAAAAGCTTTTTCTTCAAGAGTCATGACTGTTGGATTAACAGTCTTAATCAATTTCGAAATGGTATGACTGTTAATTACCAACAGTCTTAAGTCATTTTCGAACATGTTCAATTAATACCGAATTGGTTTTGCACGGGTCAACCAAAAAGTGACCGCGCCCGAGCTACTACGATCCGACCCGGACGAATCCCGACAACCCGCTACCACTGCGGACACGCGAAGTACAAAGTGCGCCACTAGCGCCTCTACAGCACATTGCCCTGCACCCGCACGCGCGCGCGTGTGCGTACGGTGCTTCGCACCGTATTGATGTCTCTTGAATAGCCTCTTAAATGCTAGATGAATGAACTCTTCATCTTCCATTTGTACTTATTAAGTGCACAAATTCTTAATATTTTTCCAATGTGGGACTCAAAGGTTGCCCACTCCTTTTATTGCTTAGTGGTGACACTTAGCTTTGTACATTTTCCAATGTGGAACATTATCCCTTTTTATATTTGGGTTAGCTTCCCACCACTTCCACACACTTCCAATGTGGGACAAGCTCTTTAAGCTCTTACACCCAAAACTCTTACTCACTTATTTTATAAAATCTTCAACATTCCTCCGCCATTTTCAAAATAAGTTTTGTAAATCTTTGATTGTTTATAAGACTGTGTATAAATACTTGTGTCTCACGACTTGAACCAATACCCTGTGAAGATCTGTCAAGGCTAACCATGAAAGTATAGTAGACTTGTCTTTGAACTATCAATCCATATTGATCATCCGGATTTGTCTACACACAAATCTTTTAGTCACTGATTATCCATATAAGTTGACACATGTATTAGGCCTTGTGTTTGTACCTTGATTTCATGAGTGCTTTAGAGTCAAGCCCAGCTCTCATAGGAAGTGGCACCACTTCCACACTCATATAGGTAGATTATCATAGGTGTCCATGTAACTTAAAACACCATAAATCTATTAAGGTTAAACTCATCCTCTTTCATTATTCATTACATGTTCTAAGCACTTATCCTTGGGATGTTAAATTTATAGTGCTTACAATCACGTCGTATGATGTACTTTAATCATTGAACTTGAGACTTGAATATATCAAGTTTCAAGTTGAGTTTCCATCAAGAGTGATTATCTTTAACATATGAAAATACACTTTGCTTCCTAATTTCTTCCTCTTAGTTTCAGGTAGTCTTACAATAGCTCTACAACCTCAAACTTTAAGATAACCTAAATTAGGTTTTCTATTCTTCCATAATTCGTAAGGAGTTTTCTTATTATCTTTAACAGGTATCCTATTCAGAATATGACACGCAGTTAAAAGTCCTTCTCCCCAAAATCCATTACTTAAACCAGAATAAGAAAGCATAGCGTTAACCATTTCAGTTAGTGTCCTATTTTTTCTTTCTGCTACTCCATTTTGTTATGGTGTATAAGGTGCATTGACTTCATGTATAATTCCCATATCTTCACAAAATTGAGGAAAGTGATATTCACCACCTCTATCAGATCTAAGACATTTTATTTTAGTATCACATTGATTTTCAACTTCATTTTTATATGTCTTAAATCTATTAAGCACACCATCCTTAGATTTTAAAAGATATACGTAACAATATTTTGAAAAGTCATCGATAAATGTAGCAAAATATTTACTACCACCTCTAGTAGGTGTTCCATGTAAGTCACAAACATCACTATGTATTAATTGCAACAAAGATGTAGTTTTTTCTATTTTTGGAAAAGGCAATCTTGTTATTTTGTTTGCATGCATATTTTACACTTTTCATTCATATCATTCTCATATTTAGGAATTAAATTTGAATTAACCGTGAAATGCATTTTCTTTGTATTAACATGTCCTAAACGACTATGCCACAATGAAATACAATCAACGCTATAAGCAGAAGAATCTTTTTCATTGATATTGAAATTAAACATGCCCTCATACAAATATCATTTGCCTACAAAGGTACCATTCTTAGTCAGAATAAATTTGTCTGGCTCAAATACAAGCTTAAAGCCAAATTTGTTAAGAAGACTTCCAGAAACTAAATTTTTCCTAACATCAGGAACATGAAAAACATTGGTGAGACTAAGGATTTTTTCGAAAGTGAATTCGAGATCCACTGTCCCTTTGCCTTTAACCGCAGCAGTTGAAGAATTTCCCATATAAAGAACATATCCTTCCACTATTTCATAGTCAGAGAACAAGTTCTTGTCCTTGCAAACATGCCTTGTGGCACCAGAATCAACCCACCAAGAGTTGTCTTCTCCAAGCATATTAGCCTCGGATATCATAGCAGCAAATTTTTTCTTTGTGTCTGATGTCCCTCCTTTTTCCTTTAGTTTCTTGAACTCACGACAATCCTTCTTGAAGTGACCTGTTTTGTTGCAATGAAAAAAATTTCCTTTCTTCTTTTTGTTTTCTTTATAATTATTTGAAAAATTCTTTCGCTTGTTATTTTTTCCATGATTGCCATATTTTTGCTCATTTCCTTCCTCCACCACATGGACCTTAGAAACAAAATTTTCTTGTTCCTCTTTACCATCTAGAATTCGAGACTCTTGTTTAATTCTTAAATGAGTCTCTAATTCTTCAAATGAAAGATCCTCCTTTTTGTGTTTGAGTTCTTTCTTATAATCTTTCCAAGAAGGAGGAAGTTTTTCAATTATGGCAGCAACAATTACATTATCATCCATATTTAATTTTTTTAATTTGCAATGATTTATGATGCGTTGGATGTCATGAAATTGTTCTAGCAAAGGACCTATTATCATACATTTTAAAGATTAAAAACTGACCGATAAGGAACTTCTTACTTGTAGCGTCTTCCGTAAGATATTTGGTCTCCAATGTTTCCCACAAAGTTTTTGCAGTCCCAACATTTTGGTACAAGTCGAACAAATTGTCAGCAAGTGCATTGAGAATGTGACCACGACACAAGTAATCATCGGTCTCCCATTTTGTGCGTTGCCTAGTCTGTTCCACGGTTTCATCTTCATCATCATTTGGTTTCGGTTGTGACAAGACATATACAATCTTCAATGTTGTTAGAAGAAAATGAACCTTTTTCTGCCAACGCAGAAAATTACCACCATCAAAACGGTCCAACTTGACAAAGTTTTCTGTTATTTGTCGAAGTGATTTGGAAGAGTCGGCCATTTCTAATATTACTGTATTTAGATTGTTGGATAATATGAATGCAAATACAGAAATGAACTCTTTATATATCACAGTAATGTCAACTTCAATACAATAATGTAACTTCTGAATAGATACTAGAAAGCTTCAAGGCGTGATGTCACTTTCCTAAATAAAGTATTTACCCCACACGAATAACTTCGGTATACAAACGGGAATCCACAAATTCGTACTAAAGATACAATGAAGCAACTTGCACTGCCTGCAACTTGTATATTTGAAGACAACCTTTGGATGCAGCAGCAAAGAACAGTCAATCAAGTTCTTATTCGGTTTATGTGCACTAAACAGAATAAGATAATTTATATCTCCTGAAAATTGTAAGAGAGTAATAGCAGGGTTTGGAAATCTGAAACTGGGTTTTTGCTATATATGCAATTTCGTTTTAGACAGCCTTTATTTATAGATAATGAAAAGCTTTGTCTTCAAGAGTCATGACTGTTGGATTAACAGTCTTAATCAATTCCGAAATGGTATGACTGTTAATTACCAACAGTCTTAAGTCATTTCCGAACAGGAACAATTAATACCGAATCGATTTTGCACGGGTCAACCAAAAAGTGACCGGGGGTGAGCTACCGTGATCCGATCTGGACGAATCCCGGCAACCCACTACCACTGCAAAGTGAAAAGTGCAAAGTGTGCCACTAGCGCCTCTACAGCCCACTGCCCCCCGCGCGAGCGCGCGTACGGTGCTTCGCACCGTATTGAGGTCTCTTGAATAGCCTCTTAAATGCTAGATGAATTAACTCTTCATCTTCCATTTGTACTTATTAAGTGCACAAATTCTTAATATTTTTCCAATGTGGGACTCAAAGGTTGCCCACTCATTTTATAGCTTAGTGGTGACACTTAACTTTGTACATTTTTCAATATGGGACACTATCCTTTTTTATATTTAGGTTAGTTTTCCACTTCTTCCACACACTTTCAATATAAAACAAGCTCTTTAACCTCTTACACCCAAAACTCTTACTCACTTATTTTATAATATTTTCAACAACCTATTCATTAAAACTACATAGGTATATGAGTGATTCTAGATGGCCCGCCCAGGAACCGCCTGGGAGGAACCGCATTCACCTTTTTTTTTTCTTTTTTTTTTGTGTTTAAGAATTGATATAAAAATAGTTTTTTATATAAAAAAATTGTTTTTCATATAGAAAAACAGTTTTTTTCTATTAATATATAAAAACAAATTGTTTTATTGAAAGTAAATTTTTTATTAAGTTAATATTTTTTTATAAATAAAAAAAATTATATTTTTGACATGATATCGCGATAGATTAGTGTCGCTGGCGCGTACCCATAAAATATCGCGATTAATTAGTGCCGATGGCTCGTACCCATATTCAACAAATGATTTGAATTCGGGAATGTGGGTTCGCTCCAGCGGCACTAATTAATCGCAATATTTTTTAATAAAATATCGCGATTAATTAGTGCCGCTGGCGCGGACCCACATTCAACAAATGATTTGATCCGGGAATGTGGGTCCACGCCAGCGACACTGGGCAACTAACTAGTGTCGCTGGCGCGGACCTACATTTCCCGACCCAAATTATTTGCTGAATGTGGGTCCGCGCCAGCGGCACTTATTAATCGCGATATTTTTTCATAAAAAAATATTGCGATTAATAAGTGCCGCTGGCGCGGACCCACATTCAACAAATGATTTGGGTCCGGAAATGATACACTAATTAATCACGATATTTTTATTGAAAAAAAATCATTTTATTGTTTTTTATTAATAAACATAATTTTCTTTATTTATGAAAAAAAAAAAATTTAATTTTAATTAAAAGTTGTTTAACTTTAATAAAAAATTAAATTTTTTTATATTAATAGGAAAACTGTTTTTTTTAAATATAAAAACTGTTTTTTTTTTAATTATAAAAACAGTTTTTTTTTTTTTCATATAAAAAACTGTTTTTATAGGAACAAAAGAATAAAAAGCTTTAAAAAAAAAAGATATTTTTTCAATAAAATATCGTGATTAATTAGTGACGTTGGCGCGAACCCACATTCAACAAATGATGTAGCGCCAGGAATGTGTGTTCGTGTCAACGACACTAATTAATCGCGATATTTTTAATTAATCACGATATTTTATTGAAAAAATATCGCGATTAATTAGTTTCGCTGGCGCGGACCCACATTAAACAAATGATGTTTATTTGGGAATGTGGGTCCGCGCCAGCTGCACTAATTAATCGCGATATTTTATGAAAAAAATATCGCGATTAATTAGTGCCGCTGGCGCGGACCCACATTCAACAAATGATGCGGGTCCGGGAATGTGCGTCTACACCATCGACACTAATTAATCGCAATATTTTATTGAAAAAATATCGCGATTAATAAGTGTCGCTGGCGCGGACCCACATTCAACAAATGATGTGAGTCCGAGAATGTGCGTCCGCACCATCGACACTAATTAATCGCAACATTTTATTAAAAAAATATCGCGATTAATTAGTGTCGCTGGCGCGGACTCACATTCAACAAATGATGTGGGTCCGAGAATGTGGGTCCGCACCATCGAGACTAATTAATCGAGATATTTTTACAAACAACACTAATTAATCACAATATTACGAAAATGTATTTTTTATTTTTAATTTTAATAAAAAACTGTTTGATTTTAATTAAAAATATGTTTTTTTATAGTAATTGTAAAAACTGTTTTTTTTATATATATAAAAAACTGTTTTTCTAATATAAAAACTGTTTTTTTTTAATATAAAAAACTATTTTTATATTAAAAGTTAAAAACAAAAAAGTAAAACAATATATATAAAAAAAAAAAAGAAAAAAAGAAGGCGATCGCTGGACGGGATAACAGGCGGGACATATAGATTTACTCTAAGTATATTAAACGTAATCGGGTAATTGTTAGTTTTTCAGTGCCTTTTGTGCTCCCTTAACCACGTCATTTTATTAGTAATAATCAATCTAAGACTCATAGAATTTCCCATTGACCTCTCTACTAAAGGTGATTTGGACGCATAAAATAAAGGAAAATGATAATGGGATTGAATTTTTTATCGAAAGTGAAATTACCGAATGAGGTGGAGGGTTTCTATTGGTTCTTTTGTGGAGTCCACGTCAGTGACATCAGAGAATAAATTAATAACACACCATCAGGTGTATTTTTGATTAAAAATTATATCAAAAATTCAATTATAATAAAAGGACTCTAAAATAAAACAGATCCTTCATAGGTTATCTTTCTTAGGTCATGTAGGCTGCATAAATTGGGTACGGTTGGTGAGAAACAAATGTCTAATCTTCATAATTGATAATCTGCTCTCAAAGAACAATCAATCATTCATGTCGTCTTGTCCCTATCAATTTCTGTAGTACCACATATAACACCATTTTTAACGAGACAACGTTTTATACTTCATTTACTTTATTTTTTGAGTCTTGCTAGAGCGACTCTCAAAAGTAGGGGTGGACAAAAAAAAGATCGATCCGAATGGATCGATTGGATCGAATCGGACCGAACTAAAAATTAAAATTATTTTGAAATCGGTCCGAAAATCAGTTCACAAAAACTAAAAATCGATTAAATCGGTCCGTTCCGGGGTCCACTATATTAAAAGACCGATTTGGACCGGACCGGACCGATTCTCATATATATATAATAAAAATAATGTTATTGTGTTTCTTATGTATAGTTTTTGAATTAATGTATATAACTTATGAATTTAATTTGGAACATTTTATATATGTATAGACATTTTTTTATTTGGGTTAAAAAAACCTATGTAAATATCAATTGGAGTTTCGAGTATTATTTTTTTGTATATATATTTGTGAGAAAAATAGATAAAAACATTCATAAAATGTACATATATATAAAATAGGGTCAGGACCGAATTTTACCCCGGACCGGACCGAAAAAAGCCTGGACCGAATTAGTAGGTTAAGCGAATTAATCGGTCCGGTCTCGATCCAAAAAAATTGAGGACCGAATATTCGGTCCGGTCCAAAAAATAGGCAAAACCCGGACCGGACCGGACCGTGCCCACCCCTACTCAAAAGTCGACTCTCTTCCGACTCATTCTCATTTGTCCTACTAAAGGACAAAAAAAAATGAGTAAATCTATTTTTTTAAATAAAAACAAAAAAATTATATTTTCAATAAAAACAGATTTTTTTTTAATACAAATTTGAAAAAAAATTTAAAAGCTGGCGCGGACCAATATTATCGTTATTGGTTAATACCGCTGGCGCGGATTCACGTCATTTAATGAGTTTTTTTTTAAATGACTTTTTGTTAATTAGCGATTGGTTAGTGCCGTTGGCGCGGACCCACGTCATCATCGTGATTAGTTAGTGCTAGAAAAAAATGTTAACTAATTTTTTAAAACAGTTAAAAAATTATCGAAACCTTATTTTATTTTCAAAAAACTATTTTTTTTTTATTTCTTAAAAAGAGTTTCTTATTAATAAAATTGTATTTATTTTATTAAAAATATGAAAAAATTATTTTTAAAAATTGACTTGAACTCACATTATCGCGATTGGTTAGTGCCGCTGGCGCGGACCCATATCATCGTCGCAATTGGTTAGTGCTGCTGGCGAGGACCCACATCATCGTCGCGATTGGTTAGTGCCGCTGACGCGGACTCACATCATCATTGAGATGAGTGAGTGCCGCTGGCGCGGACCCATATCATCGTCGTGATTGGTTAGTGCCGTTGGCGCGGACCCTCATCATCGTCGCGATCGATTGGTTAGTGCCGCTGGTGCGGACCCACATAATCATCGAGATTACTGAGTACCGCTGGCGCGGACCCACATCATCATCGCGATTGATTAGTGCCGTTGACGCGGACCCGCATCCTTTAAACTGTTTTTTTTTAAAATGACTTTTCTTGAAAATACAAATTTTCAATAAAAGTCATTTAAAAAAAATAGTGAAATATTTTTTTTGTTTTTTAAAACAGTTATAAAAAGTTAAAAACACTTTAAAAAAGTCCTTTACCATATATTTTGGAGAGGGAGTGCCGTCAGCGCGGACCTCTAAAAATAAGAGAATATTGAATGCTCGAGGGACTAAATGGGTTAAACTAAAAATATATGTCCTTTTTAAAAAATATAATTTAAAAAAAATAATTTTTTTCATTTTCTAAAAACAATTTCTTTTTAAATTTTTTTTATTAAAAATATGAAAAACTATTTTTTTAAAAGCTAGCGCGGGCCCATATCATCGCCGGGATTGGTTAGTGCCGCTGGCGCGGACCCACATCATTTAATGATTTTTTTTAAATAGTTTTTATTTAAAATATAATTTTTGTGTTTTTATTAATAAAAAAAATTCAAGTGGGAAAATACAAAATTTTAGTTTTTATTGAAAAAATTATAAACATTTAGCTTGTTATAAATATCTTTTTAAAAATATTGAAATGTTTTTTTTTCTCTTTTTTAAAACAGTTGTAGAAAGTTAAAAATATATATTTTTTTAAAAACAGTTTCTCAAAAAAACTGTGTTTTGTTGTAAATGTAAATTTTTAGTTTTTATTAAAAAAAAATCCAAGTGGCCAAATGAATGTGTGCCATGTCAGTGAGTCGGAGTGAGAGTCACATTTTGAGAGTCGGTCTAGCATTTCTCTTATTTTTTTGAACGGTTCTAGATGAACAACATTTGGTACCGTCCAGAGATCGCGGTTGACCTTTTTTTATCTTTTTTCCTTGAAGTGTTTTAATCTTTTGAGTTTTTTACATAAAAAAAAATCAATTTTTCTATTAATATAAAAAAACAGTTTTTTTATTAAAATCAAAGTTTTAAAATGCGCGAGTGATCGAGGCGTAGAGGTCAAGTCTCAAACCTTAGGACCTAGATGTAAAATGACGTTTTTCTTATTTTTCTTATTTTATTTATTGTAAGGCTAATAATATAATAAAATAATACATACCTTGAATTTTAAAAATATATCCGTATATTTCGTAGTCATCTTTCTCATATTCATGTTCCATAATCAATTTATAAAATGTATTTTGATTGCTTTGAAAGAGATATTGATCCGAATTGTAAAAAAAACCTTTAAATGGTGATATCATTTCACTAAGGCATATTTGTTTTTAAAAAAAGTGCGCCTTAATCCTTTTACCAAGAATAAAGCGTAATAAGGTGTAGGTGATGCGTTTCTCTCAAGTCTCAAGCCTAGGTTTTTTCTTGTGGGTTTTCATTTTTTAGATTATTATGGTTTTTGAATTTTCTAAATTAAAATACATTTTTTCTGTTATTTTTTATTCTTAGTTTTTATAGGATTTTTTAATTCTTTTATTGAAAAAATTCAACGGCAAACTCTAATATTTAATTAAAATTGTATGAAAATGTAAAATCAAAAATTAGTAATATATTAAAGTAAGAAAAAAAGAAAAAAATATGATATCTACTAGTTTTGGTAACACTTGTTGATCAAGTTTTGGTTCCAACTCCAAACCATTATCTAGAATGTTTTTGTTATCAGTAATCTCTTTCCTGTCAAATCGTTTTTTTTAATATTTTCATTCATCTTAATTTTTTTAAGGGGCTTTTGGGAAAGCTCCTACTCAATTTAAAAGTGTATAAAAATAGAACACATCACGTAATTTTATAAATTTAGTCCCTATGCTAAAAAGACAATGAAAAATGAGCAATATATATACCATTTGACAACTCATACAAAAAAAATAATCAAATTTTTAAAAGTTCATAACTTCAAATCTACAAATCTAAAATTTACAAAATTTATATATTTGAAATTTATTCGTCTAGATCTATCCAACAACAACCATATTCGATATTTTTTGACAAAAAAAAAAAATTCACAACAGATAAATTTACTATTACACTGTAACTTTAATTTTTTCCTGTGAAAACTCCATTTTTTCGATGAAATTTCATTTTTTCCAGTGAAAACTTCATTTTTTCGGTGCTGGCAATGGTGTTTGAGAATGCAAAATAATTGTAAAGGGTGATTTCAACAAAAACTGCAACACCAATTTGTAAATATGCAGAAGCGACTTTTAAAAAGATTTTATCCTGTTTATTCTAAGTATGCAACTATGTGATAAAACAGAAAAATCAAACAACGTAAATACGATAAGGCCAAGTTTCAGGAAAAAAACCTCAAAGGAAAAACCTTTTATTCACTTAGAAATTTACAAGAGAGTCGACTTACAGACTACTTGATATCCCCCCATGATAACACAGATATTGTACCCCTGCCGCGGAAGCAATACTACAGAGTACCATCGTCTAATAGCTATGACCCTATTTTCTATAGAGGAGACATGTACCTTACAACCCTGCCGGAGCCTTATGCATATAGGCTGCGGCCCCTTATATGATGCATGCCGCGGACCAAGCCTGTACATTCAGCCAGCCGCAGCATCTTCTCATCACAGCAACAGTAAAGTGCATACACCTCCTATATATAGAGGTCCATACCTCGATATAGGAGGTTCCGGGTTCATTTCTTACATTGACACCTAGCTCAAAGCCATCTATTCTCTCGACATCGCTCAGCATAGCTTGAGGGCTTCACTCCGGCATCACAGCCATCTTTTCGGCAAACCGGAATCCTCATAGACATGCATTTTCTTCTCTTACCTACATTGTACGCCTATTAAGGCATTATAAACAAGTACTACAAACGTATATAATGAGAGTGTGGCACCAAAGTGGACGTAGGCTGATTGTTATAGCCGAACCACTCTATATCTTGTCTTTTATCTCTCTTTACTTGCTCTATTTGCTTATTATGAACTTTATACTTGATTTGTTGGTACGAGAACGACAAGTGGATGATTTCTCGTATCATCAATTTGGCATCGTCTATTAATTTTGTCTCAGATTATATTTTTTTTAAAGACTAACAAAGTAGAAATGGAAGGAAACTTTGCCTCAAGTGCATAACAGAATGGAGAGGTAGCTCAGCTGTGTGACTACATCAACCATCTCTATGACCACCAGGCCTCACTAGAGTACCAAATCAGTTTCCTAGCGCAAAGGGTCCTCATGCTGGAGTCTACAACCTCCCTCTCTATGCCAAAGGGCGAAACATAAAAAATCGAGGAAATATCCCAGCTACAAGCAGTTGCCACAAAAGGCAAAGCCCTAAAGAGGAAGAAGAAAGGGAGCTGCGTGACAACTACACATCACTGAACTCTAACCTGGAGGATATCCTTGGAAGCATCGAGGAGAAATTGCTCAGGTGGCCAGAAAAGCAGAGAGCTCCAGCTCATAAAAAGGACAAAGCCAAGTGGTGAAAATTCCACCATGACCACGGCCACCTCACCGAATAGTGTCACACTTTGAAGAATGAAATTGAGAGGCTTATAAGGCAGGGAATGCTGCAACGTTTTCTCAAGGATGCCTAAGGGATGCAGTCTAGTCTTATAGGTCTCCTCCCCCCTTTTTTATGACCATATGTTTTTCTCTTTTGTTTATGTTTTTAGTAAACACTATGTTTTAAAACAATTTCATTACGACTTTTTATGTCCATGCTTACATGAATGAATGAATATACCATATTTTGATTTCTTGATTCCATTAAATGATATCTTATGAAAGACTTTTTGTCTTAAACAGATTCTAAACGGAGACAACGTATTATATCGAGAAAAATTATATCTAAATGGGCCCACAACACCCACCTTGATGCCTGACTATATGAAGGAAAATGATAATTAAAAATGGCGAAAACAACTATTGAGAGCGACAGGAAAAACTGGCTTATAATGCCACATATGGAGACTATCTCACCGTATGATGATTACATTCTTGAAAGCATCTATTGGGATGTGGCATTAGCTACAAGGGCTTACAATGCCCATTCTTAGCTTTCGGGATGCGTCATTAGCTTTCGGGATGTGTCATTAGCTTTCGGGATGTGTCATTAGCTGCAAGGGCTCCCGGTGCCCGTTCTGAGCTTTCGGGATGCGTCATTAGCTGCAAGGGCTTCCGATGCTCGTTCTTAGCTTTCAGGATGCGTCATTAGCCTAGGGAGGTTACTCCCTCGGAAAACATCATTAACTTAGTGGATAGAGACTAAACATCATTCATTTGGTGATCTCAGCCCCAAAACATCATTAATTTGGTGAATTATGAGACAAAACATCATTCATTTGGTGATCTCAGCCCCAAAAACATCATTATTTGGTGGATAGAGACAAGACATCATTAACTTGGTGATCTCATATTAGCTGTAGGTGGCTTAATAACATAACACAACCCGGGAAGGCTTGATGGTATCCCGTATGCCTATAAAAATATATTCAGAAGTCAAGGGCTAGAAAGGTGTCGCAGCCTTATCAGTATGGTTGTAGCCGCTAAGTTCATTCATTCAAAAGACGCGAGAGAGAAAGACGGACATAATTGTTAACATGCTGCAGATGGATGGCAACCTGTCGTAGCCTCTGAAAAGAATATCTTGTCGAAGCCCTATTCAAGAAACCAAATTAAAGCGACTAAGAGTTGCTGTGGTGTTGACTTGGATTTGGATCCAATTCAAGCTACAACAAAGGGAATTCAAACATTCAAAATGGCTTCAGCCCATCAATATGGCTTCAGACATCAAGGATATCATTCATTCACTTAAAAGATGAAGCAGAGTGAAATGGACATTATAAGTGCTAATGTTATAAAGTGTCGCGGCACCTCAGCCTCTGAATTATAATGAAGGCTTGAAAAGTGTTGAAAAAATTAGAGAAGTTGAGCCACAGCTCCAAAGTCATCTTTCTTTGATGCCGCGGCTAGGGGGCTGATATCCATCTATAGAGTACAAAATACAAGTGAAAAGTCCATGGCAAAGCACAACAGGCCACAACCTGTTTGGATAAATAATTTATATAAGACTGTCGCGGCCTCATATCCATTGTATTTCCTAACGAAGTTCTGCAAGCTCATTTAAATATCAAAGCAGAGAATAAAGGAGAAATTATAAAATATTGATACACTTTCAAGCAGTATAAAAACATCAATGCGAGTGTTGAAGTATCGGGGAAATAAAACATGCATATAGTGTGGAAAATATTGAATTCCAGAAGAGGCCCCAACCCGGATAATAAGGTTCATAGAAGTTTAAAAGGGCAGTAACCCCATATGTTAATCAGATCAGAGGCTAAAACTTTAGAAAAAGATTAAAGTTTTTTATACAGACCAAAGTCTCTAGCCTTGAATATCAGCAAAAAGTTAAAATTAAGTAGGGACACAACCCAATGAGGCAAAATTTTTGGTTTTAAATACTAAGAGACTACATCATCTTCCTCATTACCCTCTTTATTATCGGCAGTAGTCTCCGTCTCTCACTCAGTTGCCACAACCTCTGCCTCAGCCCTTAGTCTGGCTTTCTCTCCAGCTACAGCCTTCATCTCAGCCACGCATTACAGATGGTTCAGCATCACCACGGCCCCAAGCAAGAACTGTTTCTTTACTTTTAGGAAAAAAATTTACAACTCTGTGCCTGAGATCTTGGTAGCTGCAGAAGCATGCTTTGTTGTTGATAATAAATAAATCCTTGGAGCCTTTGAATTAATCCACGACATTTTCTATGGCCAATTGAAGTGCCTCAACAGGGTCTTCATCCTTTTTCTTGATGGTCGTGGCGTGGATTTCCTCCAATTTCTTAATGGCCGCGGTATGGGCCTCAACATAATTTTCGGTCTTGCTCTCCAGTTCATCAAACTTCTTTTGGAGGAGTTCAAGTTTTCTATTTGGCGAGGCCGTTGCCTGGGCAAATTCAATGGCTTGAGCTTGAGAAATTTTTAAAGAGTCTTCAGAGTGTTTAAAGCTATCCTCATCCTCCTTCTTATCTTCTTCCGCGTCCTTAATCTTCTTGTTCGGATCCATCTTATACGCCACAAGTGTCGCGAAAGAGGACTGCTTTCCAGCCTGAAAGGAAGCATGCCTGGAATTCTCCAGGTCAGCGAAGCGCACTCACTTCATGGCTTCCTGTGACACCCCGCCTAATTAATTACCGGGTGATCAGTCCTTAATTAATTAATTTCAAAATATCAAGTTGGTTCAGATAATGTTTCACTGTCGAAAAACTCAAATTTTAATTTAATAAAACTAACCACCTAATATTTAAAAAGGTTGGTTTCAAAATTATATCTTGTTATTAACCATCAACATCAAAGTGAATATATAAAGCCGTCATCATACATCACAATAGCATAAAGAAAACTAACTTAATATAAATAAGGAATTGGTGCAAACACATCCAGTCGAATCCCATACAATAATCCAATGACATGAAATTAAAGTCTAATGATGAAATAAAACAACTCAAAATCTCTGAATGTAAATAGGATGGATGTCATGTCCAATTGAAATAGAAGAATGATAGATAAGAAGCAATAGACTCAGAAACATCTACTAGCAATATCCTATAGCTTCCACAGCAGCTACAACTCGGTAAATGAATGGAAACTTCTAAGTCTAGTGTACCTGTGGCTGAGCACCTAAAACAATAAAACAAGAGAAGATATTGGAAGAAAAACGGGCAGAGCCCGAGTAGAAAATAGTTTGAATATAGCAAGTGCTTAAATTGATTTAATTAGCACATATCTTGTCCATGTTAACTTAGTGTACTCTCTTAAGATGCTCACCTCTCATCTAATGTGCACACCTAGTGAGTCTAACTACCCATTCTAGTCTCGTCACTCTACCTGACTTTATGTAGGATAATCGCTATGCCTGATACAATAACTAATAACCCGAAACCAATATATTATTATTATTTAGGAATATGTTTAAGGATGTTATAACTCATTCTTATAGCATTCTATTCCCAAATGGTGACCCTGTAAGTATATACTTTAATAAAGTATCCAATAAGAAACAAAGAATGGAACTTAGTATACATATATAAAATCTCACTATGTATACATACAAACTTATCTATACAGTACCCATGGTTAAACCTCCGGTGCTAGGCATACTCGGGTATCCAGTCCCATTGCAACGCTCACGCAAAAAGGACAACAGGTCCGATCTCTCAAGAACCAGTGAAACATATACACATATTGGAGGCGAACATAGTCCCAAGACGATGGGCTACACACATACCTACACACCCATAAAACCGTCATCACTATCATTCTCACAGATAGCCCATACCTAGGTTCCATGCTCTAGTGGTACGACTCAAAATCCCCTGAAGGCACACAAGATATGGTCGTACACAACGCTTTAATCCCCGTTCGATAGCCAGTAGCTAGGTATGTCATTCACATGATATTCTAAGTAATAAGAATGCACACAACTTATATACATTAATAGGTAATCACATAACCCAAATACTATAATCCGTAAAAACTATTAACGCCATTACTCTCCTCGATACCCGTATATATATAGCCTCTCTAGGACTTACATACCCTCCTAGGTTTCCACATAAATTCAATACCCCAAGTAATATTACCCCTTAATTCCATAACACTTTGGAAATTTAAGCCACCCATTACTCACGAAGCTTAATACACTTATATAGATAACCCTAGGAAGATTTTCAACCCAAACAAACCCTAAAAACCCATTCTGGAATTTCGTTAGAAGTTTTAGGATTCTCGTTCGAACGAGGCCGTTCGAACGAAGTTCCCACTTCGAACGAACTCAGCAACTCGTTAGAAAGGTCATTAGAAATCTCGTTAGAAGTATCATTCGAACGAGGTTGTTTGAACGACCTGGGAAGGTCTTTTAAAAAAAATTTAGGATTGACCCAGTTCTTCCCCAACTTCAATTTTTCTCAGTTTTTAATCCGCAAAAACATATGAATACTCAACCCAATCTAAATCAAATGTTCCTACACTATTCCAAATCACTTTAAGACACTTTTTAACACGAATTAAAGGTCAAATCCTTACAAAATCAATCGAAATTAAACAATCTCTTAAACTTCCAATAATTCTCTTGAATATGGACCCAAAATTTTAATTGTCCAAAACTCTTATTGTAATTCATGAATAAGACATAAAATTTCCAGATTTTATTAGTCTAATCAAGGGCAAGACCTTTACATGCATACCCATCTCCAATTCATAAGTTTTCTTCATCATTTAGTCCAATTAAACCTAAGATTTCATTGCATCAATTTATATCATCAAACCTAAATTAACAAGAATAATATATGCTAAAAAAGGGAGCAAGATAAACACTTGCCTCAAAATAAAATTTTGATTCTCAGACTAAAATTGGTATGGGAACGATCCTCTTGACACGATCTACGTGCCAGTGTAATTTTTGGAGTGTAAGCTTGAGTTATTAGCTTAGGGCTCTAATAGAGTCTTCTTCTTCCTTGGGTCTCTCTCTCTCTTTTCTCTCCTCCTCACGTAAGTTGAAACTGACAGACCACTAACCCTCAATGCTTTTAATTAAACTCAATTTTCGTCCATTTAGTTACCCAAAAATCCCCAAAGACCAAAATACCCCTTCGGGGTGTTGTTTTGGGCTAAAATGTTCCGGACTCCAAATAAAATACCGGAGTAGTGTTTTCTAACTATTTCGACCCTTTCGAACACTCTGGCGCACTCAAAATAGTCATCCGAGTTATATAAAAATAATTTACCTTTCAGTTCTTCCTCAACTTCGATTTTTCACAGTTTTTAATCCTAAAAAACATATGAATACTCAACCCAATCCAAATCAAATGTTCCTACACTATTCCAAATAACTTTAAGACACTTCTTAACACGAATTAAAGGTCAAATCCTTATAAAATCAATCGTAATTAAACAATCTCTTAAACTTCCAATAATTCTCTTGAAGATGGACCCAAAATTTTAATTATCCAAAACTCTTATTGTAATTCATGAATAAGACATAAAATTCCCAGATTTTATTAGTCTAATCAAGGACAAGATCTCTACATGCATACCTATCTCCAATTCACAAGTTTTCTTCATCATTTAGTCCAATTAAACTTAAGTTTTCATTGCATCAATTTATATCATCAAACCAAAATTAACAAGAACAATATATGCTAAAAAGGGGAGCAAGATAAACACTTGCCTCGAAATGAAATTTTGAGTCTCGAACTAAAATTGGTATGGTAACAATCCTCTTGACACGATCTACGCGCCAGTGTAATTTTTGGAGTGTAATCTTGAATTCTTGGCTTAGGGCTCCAATGGAGTCTTCTTTGTGACACTCCGACTAATTAAATACCGGGTAGCTTCTCCTTTATTAAATTAATACAAAATGCCAAGTTGATTCAGTTCATAGCATCACTGTCGAATAACGTTTTAACAATTTCTAGCCACCTAATATTTAAAAAGTGAGTTGTCGATTTTAATTAAATCCAATTAACATGCAATAAGTAAATTATGAAGTGCTAACATAACCACCACAACATAATGACAATGGAAAAACCATAGAATAGTAATAAATCTGGAGGAATACTCCTCACAACAATCCAAATACAGGAATAAACAGATACCAAGTCTACATTACTAAATTAATTACAACCCAAAAATCTGAAATAACTGAATAGATAATGTCTCTAAAAGAAATAGGGCGACATGCCCAACAAATAAGGAAATATGATAATATAGAGGCAAGAATGGAAGTGGAGGCGTCTACTGTCAAGGTCCTTTAACTTCCACCGGCTACAGTACATCATCGGATTGGAACTCCTATGCATGGTGTCCTTGTGGCTGGGCACCTAAAAGTTTTTACAAAAATAGATTTGGAAGCAAACGGGTCAGAGCCCGAGTGTGAAAATAATTTAAAATATAACAAGTGTTTTGACGACATAAAACAATGAATGGAAAATACATGTTAGGACGTGCTCTCACATGAAATACTCACCTCTCGACTATCTGTGCACTCCTAACGTATCCGTAATCGAATCCAGTTATGCCCGTATCTAACTGGTCCAATATAAAATCTAACGTTACTATAAGATACACGATTTAATTCCCGACATCTTATTTTAAACAGAGTGTTTTACTCTTCTACACAGTTTCTCATTTTAGTACTACTAATCACTAGAGATCTTCCATTTTATCTTTTACAAAACGTTGATATTATAGATACTCACATTTATACATTACAGTTCATTTCAATTAATAGTATATTATTCTCATCATAAATATACTAACTAGCACCCCGAGACTAAGCTGCGGTGCACACATACTCTGCTATCCAATCCCGGTACATCACGTACATAAGGACTACGCATTCCGAGTCTCTCAGGAATCGTTCTCAAATAACAACAATCACACAAAATGGAGGCGAACATAGTTCACATCACATGGGTCATGCACATACCTACGCTCCCATGATCAGAAGACTTATTAACTTCTCAATAAGTCCTTCTCTGACCTATGTCCTCGAGGTACCAATCTAAATCCTCCCGTAGGCACACAAAGATTAGATAGCCCTAATCGAACGCAGACCTCCCGTGATAGCAAGTTTGGTAGGTATGTTTTACACATAAAACCACATATACTAAGCATTCGCACATCTTAGATATCTCGAATTATTAATATAGGTATGCTTCTCGTTCTTATACCGTCATTTAATGTTATAAGTTTACAAGTCCCCAATTTGTATATTAATGTTGTCAACCCTTCTCACGTCGTGATTAGGTATTCGTCTCCTATTCCACAAATGTCATCCGGATTACTATAAGGTTCTAAGTTCTACTCCTCAACGTACCCCAATTCTCACAATTATACCCACTAGTCAATAAGGGAAGGTTAATTCTCAATTACTTAAGTCTACGGGACATTTGAAATAAAAATCAGGCCAAAAAGGCCATTCTGTCAACTCGTTAGAAGTCTCGTTCGAACGAGGTCGTTCGAACGAGTGTCGTTCGAACGAAAGTCTTCGAACGAACTACCAACTCGCTAGAAGGGATACTGTCATCTCGTTAGAAGCTCGTTCGAACGAGGTCGTTCGAACGACCTGGGCAGGTCTTCTAACGAGATGGCAGACTGCGCCCAGAAAAATCTCCCCAATTCATTTTTCTTCAATTTCTCTTCCCTAAATCCATACTAAGATCATCCCAATTTAGTTTTAACGTTAATAAACTACTCTAAGTCTTCCTAGGTCACTCTTTAACATATATATGGGGTCAATACCTCCTAAATTAACATGTAATCATCATAATTTCCAAACCTTGTCCCAAACCCTATAATATAAAGCCAGAATTTTAACGTCTACAATTTCTCCTTATAAATCCGTTTTTAAATCATCAAAAGATACATTTTGGATATGGAATTCATTCATTACCATTGTACATGCAATCCTTATATAAGATTATGAGTTTTATCTCCAATTTCATAGGTTTTTCATCAAACTTTCACTACAAGGCATATATTCAATCCTAAGCATGGAGGAAACATTCGCTTGAAATTATGTAATTAAACCACTTGCCTTAGATGTTCTGATTTGATGTTGAAGGGTGAAAGTTGATTCTACTCTTTCTCTCTTCAGATTTCTGCCAGAGATGGTGATGGTGGCTAGGGGTTTCTTTTGAAACCTCTTAAGACTCTCCCTATAACTCCCGTAGCCCACTACTTGTTAAATGATGATATTGGATTTAGTGGGTTTATTTCTAGTATAAAATTAACCTCTAAAATTCGTGGGTTTTAATTCCCCTATTTTTAAAATTACCAAACTACCCTTTTGGGTTGCCGTAAGGCCTAAAAATGCCCCGGGACCCAAACTAAACCCCCGGCTAGTGTTTTCTGACTATTTCGACCCTTACAAACATGTTGGCGCACTCAAAATGACCATTTGGTTGATAAAAATATAATTTACTTTTTAATTCAAATAATTTCATTCCTGACGCGACTGACACGCGCATCCCAACTAAATTTCCAAATTGTCGTATTTCTGCCTCGCGACAATTTTAACATTTTTAATACTCATGAAATTTTCAATTTTGTCATCATAATCAAATAACAACTCACATCTCATTAGTATTTATACCCGAATTAATTTCCAATTAATTCTCATTTAATTTAATTAATCCCTTAAATAAAAATCAATAAAATTACGGGGTATTACATTCTTCTTCTTCCTTGGGTCTCTCTCTCTTTTCTCTCCTTCTCACGTAAGTTGAAACTGACATACCACTAACCCTCAATGCTTTTAATTAAACTCAATTTTTGTCCATTTAATTACCCAAAAATCCCAAAAGACCAAAATACCCCTCTGGGTGTCGTTTTGGGCTAAAATGTCCCGAACTCTAAATAAAATACCCGAATAGTATTTTCTGACTATTTTGACCCTTCCAAACACTCTGGCGCACTGAAAATAGTCATTCGAGTTATATAAAAATAATTTACCTTTTTAATCCCCAAATACACATTAGTGATGCGACTTATACGTGTCCCAAATATTTATAGCATAATTGTCGTGTATCTCATCCCCGACCATAATATTGTTTTAATAACTACCAACTCTCGTCACGCTAGTAATTATCTATCTATTTTAATCCCGATTAATTAAAAATTAAATCTCACATTTTAATTCAATTAATCCAACAATAATTATAAATCACATAATTATTTAATGCTAAAAAATACTGGGTGTTACATACTTCCCCCCTAATAACGGAATTTCGTCCCGAAAATCGGGAAGAAAGGCATTTCTGGTAAGGACAACTCCGGGTATTTACCTCACATCTCATGTAATCTATGATGTACCGCCCATACAGTACATTACCGAATACCCATAATAGTAAACACCTCACCGATGTTATAATTTACTCTCCAAGCCTTACCATTTATGTTTGACTTTTTAAATTTTAGATAATTATTATCTAACCCCTGCTACTCGAACTTGTAGATTAATAAGTATTTAAAAATATACGAATTCATCTTACTACCATATTGCATCATTAGTTTATCCGTGTTTATACGGTATATACTTTACACACAATATATACTATCCATGTTAACACATTTCCGCCATACTGCCTCAGCAACGGATTACGGAACCCAAGCCTGTAAGCTACCGATTCCAACTTAACAATAATAGAAAAAGATCCCACATCACTTGGTACTAATTTCCTCATTCCATCATGCAACAATGAGACTCTAAATCATTTCAATCCTAGCTAACGGTCCCTAAATTCCTCTGGCCCTAGTAGCTCATTGTCCTCCACCTCTATCCAATAAGCACAAGGATGACAATATTTTACATATGACGCCTCAATTGGAGTCGTATCGATATTGAGCTAAGGGGAATCGTCGTACACTAACTCCACCGGTGGAAGATAGTACTCTAAACCTTCCCATACTTGAAAATACAACACATTTCGTAGTACACAACTAGAACTCTCAGTTTACTCGTTCGCCTACGGGTGTGTTAGGCCGTATACATTCGCATCTCGATACTCCTGGCCTCCTGGAAACTCTTCCCGATAATTGAGTCATAATTATCTCAACTCTATTAGAAAAAATGTCTACTTGTACCCCTTATAACCTTACTATCTTAAGAATAATGGTTGGGGTTTACCATCACACGTTATGATTAGTCCTTACTTGGTATAACATGAGTTACTCCAATCACCCGACCCATTTGCACCCGAATAGAGTTGTGATCCCGTTACGAATTAATTTACTCTGTTATGGTCTAGGGATATATTATCCCATCACTAATAAGGAATTTTTAATGCTGAAGGAAACTATATTATTTCTTGATGGTCCACTTCAAATTGATCTTAGTAAAGTCTTGTCTCGTTTATGCCATTACTATTACGCTTTTATATGATGATGCTTTTTACCTTTCTCACAAACGCATCCACATCCATGACTCATGTGATAATTGTCATCTCCACGTATCGTAAGTCCTTCCCCCCCTCTTTAAAGTTTCATATTCTCATGAAACATGGTCTCTACACGTCTTACCAAGTAAGTTTTAACTTTTTCGAGTTAAACTCTATCGATTTTTTTTCCTATACCATCCTCATGGAAAATTAGGGAAGTATCAGGCCTAACTGACCCAAAACCATAAAGTGTTTAAGTCCCGAAGTCACCAATTCTACATTCATTTGCCTTAAAAATACGCACTTTGTCCTAATTTTCACTTATGGAAACTACCATAGTCCAACTACCTAGGGCACCCATACACCCTATGTTTTGTGCATTACAACACCACTATACAACACCACTATACAACACGTGTTATATATATCTCAAAGTATGCCCCATATGCTTGGCATGACTAAATGGTAGGGTCCTACTTAGCTATCCTACCTTTTCCACTTAATTATATCTTAGATTGTCCCACCAGTCTGCTCGTGGTGTCAACAATTGGTAACACTTTCACATATTAACCTTATACGGCTTTATCGACCTTATTTTGTAATATAACCAATTTTTCACAGTTATAACTACGTATATGTGTAACCAGTACGATACTAAATCCGTGTACTAAAGGAAAACATCTACCAACTTCCAACGGTTGTTAAGTTTCATGTGTGG
Source organism: Sambucus nigra (assembly GCA_949130495.1). Lineage (NCBI taxonomy): Eukaryota > Viridiplantae > Streptophyta > Magnoliopsida > Dipsacales > Adoxaceae > Sambucus > Sambucus nigra. Next base: position 447,267,820 of record OX422212.1, on the reverse strand, counting down.
GATGTCTTACAGAACGAAATCCAAATAAGGAATCCCCCTGATACACTACTACCTAACACTGATGGTGGTCGAGATCTGTCAAGTCCTTAATCCATAACATATATCACTGAATTCCCGTCTATGAACATAAAAAATCTACTCATCCACTCTCATGTAACTAAAGATGGCATACAACACGATGCTGTCACTATCACAAGTTATTAGCGCTATATAATTAATGAGCTATCTCTCTCCGCTCTACAACAAGTCAATATACCCTGAATCACATTAGTAAAACATCCCTACTCCCCGGGATTAAAATATTAAGACAATTTACTCACTGAAGTCTATGAAATAATGCAACATATATGCAGGCTCAATCATCTTTCAGGTGATGCCTCGCCAAAATAATATTTTTAAACTGGATATATTAAGTACGATAGTCTTATCACACAATTTACTACTATTCGAGCCCTCTGCATCTATTAACCATACAATATAATAATGATTTGTTCTACTATCATAACAATCAAAGGATCACGAATCATTATGCAATACTATATACAAATTCTTCTTATTGCCCACACCTTCTCCTCCCCGCAGGTCGCACAAAAGTCTTGCTACCAAACGGTATCCATTTACACAATAAGGCTGTTATCGCCAGCGCATCCACTACCAGAAGTACACTTGAATCCCTAGGGTTAACCATTCACACAAGTTATGACACGCTCATGTCACTGAATCCATCATTTTATCATAAGGATGGCACAAATCTTCATCAGACTATCTTGATCATAGGATCCCCACATGTACGTTTCACGACCCATAATTATCTATCATCATTATACCTTTCGGATTCCATTAATTACTTTTCCCATTTCTCGTTATGGGTAAATTATTCTATTGTGCAACTTACACGCCTCACATTGATATGTTGGCCCCATATCTCTAAGACTCAATTATGTCCTTACTGGCCTTCCTTTTATTGCCTCGGCCCTGTCGTCCCTGAAATGCGGTATACTATAATCATTGAGGACTACACTAGTCCTACCCTCACCCACTACTCTTGGGTCATTAGTTCCTGGGCCCAATTCTTTTGACCCGAATTCTACACAAGATATCTTACTTCCCCAATTGTTACGCCTTACCGATATGGTTTAACATTCCCGTTCTTATCAATTCGACTTCTTATCTGGATGCATTCAATACCCCCCTCTGTATACAAATATGGATATTTCCCTTTCCCTGGTCCTACTGGCCTTTTTGGGATCTCCTTTTTCTCGAACCTAGCAGTCTTAGCTTCCAGTTGTCATTTTCGTTGTTCCTTTGGCTCTACTGGACATATGGAACACGTGGTCGACCTCGCTGGTCTTGGCTAAATCCATCACCACTATGTTGAAATGGAATCATATCCTTTTAAATAGTTTTACACACTGGGTATACCTTCTAGTGGTGTTTCACTAACACTGTTGAATTTAATCTTGCCCTTCGGCTAGGTATCGCAACTCTACTAGCTACCTTTCTTCTGGGGCATTGACGTATTCTCATAAACGTATAATTTTGATGACATTAATCGCACCTCCCATTTAGACTTGGGAATTCCACTCACGAGTCCATTTTCAACTTGTGGACTATTTTTATCTTCCGTAGCCCCTACTTCGGTTATGAATTTACATTGTCAAGTAAGCTTATGGGTATACTTTCAATTGTTTCCCCCCTCCTGCAGTCCCACTAACGGCCTTCGCTAGTCGTCCCATATTGTTCGGTGTACGAAATCCAATTAAACTCGCATATGAGTTGGATTCACTAAACTTAATCACAGGAGATCATAAATCGTAAACACAACGGAATACAACAATCTTATAATAAGGCTCTATATCAAAGAATGCTAAGCTGAAACACAATAAGCCATATAGATCCTAAAGGACTCTAGAACCTGGCTCTGATACCACCCTGACATCCCGCCTAATTAATTATCGAGTGATTAATCCTTAATTAATTAATTTCAGAATATCAATTTGGTTCAGATAATGCATCACAGTAGAAAAACTCAAATTTTAATTTAATAAAACTAACCACCTAATATTTAAAAAGGTTGGTGTAAAATTTTATCTTGTTAATAACCATCAACATTAAAGTGAATATATAAAGCCGTCATCATACATCACAATAGCACAAAGAAAAATAACTTAATATAAATAAGGAACTGGAGCAAACATATCCAGTCAAATCCCATACAATAATCCAATGACATGAAATAAAAGTTTAATGATGAAATAAAGTAACTCAAAATCTCTGAATGTAAATAGGATGGATGACATGTCCAACTAGAATAGAAGAATGATAGATAAGAAGCAATAGACTCATAAATGTCTACTAGCAATATCCTATAGCTTCCACAACAGCTACAGCTCGACAAATGAATGTAAACTTCTAAGTCTGGTGTCCTTGTGGCTGAGCACATAAAACAATAAAACAAGAGAAGAGATTTGCAGAAAAACGGGTTAGAGCCCGAGTAGTAAATAGTTTAAATATACCAAGTGCTTAAATTTATTTAATTAGCACATATATTATCCATGTTAACTTAGCGTACTCTCTTGAGATGCTCACCTCTCATCTAATGTACACACCCAGCGAGTCTAACTACCCATTCTAGTCACGTCACTCTACCTAACGTTTTGTAGGATAATCGCTATGCCTGATACAATAACTAATAACCCGAAACTAATATATTATTATTATTTAGGAATATGTTTAAGGATGTTATAACTCATTCTTATAGCATTATATTCCCAACTGGTGACCTAATAAGTATATACTTTAATAAAGTATCCAACAAGAAACAAAGAATGGAACTTAGTATACATATATAAAATCTCACTATGTATACATACAAACATATCTATATAACACCCATGGTTAAAACCCTGGTGCTAGGCATGCTCAACTATCTAGTCCCATTGCAACGCTCATGCATAAAGGACAACAGGTTCGATCTCTCAAGAACCAATGAAACATATTCACATATTAGAGGCGAACATAGTCCCAAGTCGATGGGCTACGCACATACCTACACACCCATACGACCGTCATCACTATCATTCTCACAGATAGCCCGTACCAAGGTTCCATGCTCTAGTGGTACGACTCAAAATCCCCTGAAGTCACACAAGATATGGTCGTCCACAACGTGTTAACCCCCGTTCGATAGCCAGTAGCTAGGTATGTCATACACAAGATATTCCAAGTAATAAGCATGCACACAAATTATATACATTAATAGGTAATCACATAACCCAAATACTATAATCCGTAAGTACTATTAATGCCATTATTCTCCTCGATACCCGTATAAATATAGCCTCTCCAGGACTTACATCCCCTCCTAGGTTTCCACACAAATTCAATACCCTAAGTAGTATTACCCCTTAATTCCTTAACACTTTGGAAATTTAAGCCACCCATTACTCACGAAGCTTAATACACTTATATTGATAAACCTGGAAAAAATTCCAACTGAAACAAACCCTAAAAAAACATTATGGAATTTTGGTAGAAGTTCCAGGATTCTCGTTCGAACGAGGTCGTTTGAACGAGTTCGTTCGAACGAAGTTCCCACTTCGAATGAACTCAGCAACTCGTTAGAAAGGTCGTTAAAATACTCAACCCATCCAAATAAAATATTCTTTCACTATTCCAAATCACTTTAAGACACTTTTAACACGAATTAAAGGTCAAATCCTTATAAAATCAATCGAAATTAAACAATCTCTTAAACTTCCAATAATTCTCTTGAATATGGACCAGGAGTTTTAATTGTCCAAAACTCTAATTGTAATTCGTGAATATGACATAAAATTCCCAGATTTTATTAGCCTAATCAAGGGCAAGACCTCTACATGCATACCCATCTCCAATTCATAAGTTTTCTTCATCATTTTGTCCAATTAAACCTAAGTTCTCATTGCATCAATTTATATCATCAAACCTAAATTAACAAGAACAATATATGCTAAAAAGGGGAGCAAGATAAACACTTGCCTCGAAATGAAATTCTGATTCTCGGACTAAAATTGGTATGGGAACGATCCTCTTGACACGATCTACGTGCCGGTGTAATTTTTGGAGTGTAAGCTTGAGTGCTTAGCTTAGGGCTCGAATGGAGTCTTCTTCTTCCTTGGGTCTCTCTCTCTTTTCTCTCCTTCTCACGTAAGTTAAAATTGACAGACCACTAACCCTCAGTGCTTTTAATTAAACTCAATTATCGTCCATTTAATTACCCAAAAATCCCAAAAGACCAAAATACCCCTCCGGGGTGACGTTTTGGGTTAAAATATCCCGGACTCCAAATAAAATACCTGCGTAGTGTTTTCTGACTATTTCGACCCTTCCGAACACTCTGGTGCACTCGAAATAGTCATCCGAGTTATATAAAAATAATTTACCTTTTTAGCCCCCAAATACACATAGTGACGCGACTCATACGCGCCCCAAATATTTATAACATAACTGCCGTGTATCTCATCCCCGTCCATAATATTTTTTCAATAACTACCAACTCTCATCACGCTAGTAATTATCTATCTATTTTAATCTGAATTAATTAACAATTAAATCTCACATTTTAATTCAATTAATTCAACAATAATTATAAATCACATAATTATTTAAATGCTAAAAAATATGGGTTGTTACACTTCCTTCAGCTTATAGAGGACTTCGCACTTCCGCCTCTGGGACATCACAACGTCCGTGGCCTGCAAAGAGATTTAATGTTAGAAGGAAAATATGAAGTGTAAACATGATGCTGAAAAGGTAAACTTGCACTTACCCTCCGCAGGTTGTGGAGGGCGTAATCCTCCAAGTCATCGTGGTCTTCATCCACGAGACGATCAAGGTCCACGGCATCTAAAACCCTCTTCATTCTGCGGACAACCCTCATAGTTGTGTCTCAAAAATATTCAGGGTTGGGCTGCCTATGCTAAAGCCGCAGATGCCATCAAGACCAGCATTGACACGACATTAAGCAGGTGTCAGGTTAGCAGTAATAGTAACTATTATTGGAGATGGTGAATTTGAAGCAAGGATTGCAGAGGTGTCGCGACCTTAGAGTTGTTCAAAAGTTAACATTAACCCTGCCGCAACCAAATTAGCTCTAATATCAGCATCAAAATTACCCTCAGGCCTCTCGTGAGGGGCTAACTCCTCAACCTAGAGTGGGGGCGCTACATTATTGATTTGATCCGCAACCTAATTTTGGGGAGTAATATGACCAACTTGGTCACCAGAAGGGACTGCGGTAGGAGCTTTGGACTTTATCCTCTTCCCTTTCCTTTGCCTGACTGTGTTATTGAGGATAGCTGCATCCTCATCCATATCAGCAAGTTAAGTAGCTAATAAAGATCTATCAATCTCCTCACTTGAGAATAAATAAAGCAGGATCAATATCCAAGACTGAAGCAATTATCGCAGAATCAAAAATTAAAGAGAATAATACTACCTCCAGCACCCATAAGTTTGGGAACAGACTTGTTGGGAAAGAAGCCTCCCTTGTAGATTGAAGAAGAGGTTACAAGAGTGCTGAACTTCTTCTTGTCAGTAGGATTTTCTGCGGCCTCCCTAACTCTCTTCTCTTACTGCTCACTCAGCTGCAAATTGTCAAGAACTGCAGAAAAATGCAAAGGTTAGTACAAAAGAAAAACAAGGAGAATAATATGCAACTGTAAAAAGGGGACACAACCATAATTTAAAAAGTTATTTACTAAGCTTAGAGGACATCCACACTACTACGACATCCTAAAGGTTCTCTCTCTCTTAGTCTCTTGGGAGTGGATCTCCCACCCTTCTCCAGAAATGAAAAAATATTTTCCCTTCTAGTTCTTTACATTGGTAGGCCTCCCAGAATAAAGGGTTTCATCTTTCTCACGGATAGAAAAGTAATAATACCCTGCAAATTTTATGGAGTTTTCCTTTGGGCGGTAGAAGTAGAAAAACTCCGCAGGAGTAATGTCTCTCTTGAATTTCTTCTTCCACTGCACAATAGCTACAAGAATTGCCCTCCAGCCATTGGGATCTAATTGGGATGGGGATAACTTCATCATTTGGAATATTCTTCTAACTACAACTGGCACAGGTAGCTACAGCCCATATATAAATGCGTGAAGGGGGAAGCAGATCCCCTTATCAGCAATCACAGAGAACGACCTTTGATCTATGAATGGTGCTGTGCAAACCACATTATCAAGAATTTAAAGGCCTCAGACACCTGATCAACCCACTCTTAGTTTATAATGTTGCGAACACTAAGTGCATCAAGAGGTCTCTTAGTCCTCCTAGATGTGACAGTAGGTGCGTCCCTAACCTCATATGTACCCACTATCGAGGCATCTATATCCATTGGTTGGTTGGTTGAATTATCCCCTTCCTCCTTGATCGCAGAGTCTGATTCTGAATCTAGCACTATACAACTTGGGCAATTTTTCAACCAGCACGACCCTCTTATCCTCAAAGGATGCACTGAAGGAAGCTCAGTAGGAGAAACTCCAAAGTGTTTGTTCCAAATTTTTTTGAGAAATTCGTTAGGATCAAAACTCATATGGATGTTGTAACACCTGAAAGTAGAAAGGGTCCGCAGTTAGGGGCCACAACCAATATGGTTATATAGGCCTTTTAGAGGTCGCGACAGGAATAATGATATCGAGAATGAAAGATAAAGTAGAAATGTTAGCAAATTTTGGCTAATTACACCGTGTTGCGATCTAGAATCCTAAAAATCAACTTCTGTCGCGGAATATTATTTCGGGGAATGAGATGTGTATTCTTACATGCTCTAGCCATTTTTTATTAGCAAAGCACTCTAGACACTAACCCAAGGCCAAGGTATTTTTATGAGGCTGCAGCCAGACATGCCATAGGTCACGGCCAAATTCTTTAACAGGAGAGTATTTAGGGTTGCTTAATTTAAAGATCGAAGCCTAGAATGTGAAAGATTTGCTCAAGAACACCAAGACATAGTAAAGCCCTAAGATTCCAATCTAAGACAACAAAATGTTCATCCATTCGGTTATTTTAACAAGTATTTAGGGTGTTAGCAGCTTATTTTAGCAAGTGGAGATTGATTCAGATATAAGAGCAGTTAACTACTACGATCCCAACAATCAAAAGAATTCAAATGGGTTCAGTGCATTATGGAATTCACATACATGGGTTTAAGTGTCAATCAGTTCGTTACAACGAGTCCAAATGGATCATTTACAATTAAAAGATCCTTTATTCATATGCACATCCCTAAAATACCTAGAAACAACAAGTTCAGATCAACAGAGGGTGGTATTATCGATTAATTAAGGAATCTCTTAGAGAATTGCGCGTATTACACAAAGTATCAAGCATAAACCACAAGTTTTTACTCAAATTAGAAAAAAAGGAGTCATCTACAGTAGCAGACATGAATTGAAACCATGATTTGCAGAAATACGATAGAAAATGAGAAAACTAGTTGGAAGGTTACCTGGGAATCAAGAATTAAGGTTTCTCAGCTTCAAACCACGTAGCGCCGCCACAGAACCACCACACGTTGCCTTGGAAGAATCCCAAAAAAGTTAAGATAAGGAATTAACAGAGTTTTATTTTGATATACGCTCAGAGATTTGCTAAACGTAACGAAGGCCACAGATGATTCCATTTATACAAGAGGGCGTCGGAAGACGAAGTGTCATTTTGGAAATAGTTACCGCGAAGTCAACCTGTCACGGCACTAATAGTATCAACACGCAATGCGAATTCATTAGCACTATGCCTTGGGAACTTATTGATGGAACATATATCGTACCCCTGCCGCGGAAGCAATACTACAAAGTACCATCATCTAACAGTCGCAACCCTATTTTCTATAGAGGAGACATGTACCTTATAGCCCTGCCGCCGCCCTATGCATATAGGCTGCTGCCCCTTATAAGCTGCATGCCACGGACCAAGCCTGTAGATTTAGCTAGCCGCAACATCTTCTCATCACATCAACAGTACAGTGCATACTCCTCCTATATATAGAGGTCCACACCTTGAGATAAGAGGTTTTAGGTTCATTTCTTACACTGACACCTAGCTCAGAGCCAACTATTCTCTCGACATCGATCAACATATCTTAGAGGCTTCACTCCAGCATCGTAGCTATCTTTTCGGCACACTGAAATCCTCATAGACAATTATTTTCTTCTCTCATCTACATTGTATGCCTATTAAGGCATCGTAAACAAGTACTACAAACGTATATAATGAGAGTATGGCACCAAAGTGGACGTAGGCTGATTATTATAGTTGAACCACTATATATCTTGTCTTTTATCTCTATTTACTTGGTCTATTTGCTTATTATGCCCTTTATACTTGATTAGCTGGTATGAGAATGACAAGTGAACAATTTCTCATATCATCACCCCACAAGTATAACGTGTTATTCTTTGAAAAACTCTAAAGAACAATAACTATGATGCTCGCAAGAATCACATGACCGCACTCCTCCAAATCAGCCTCAGCCTTAGTCTTCAGTACTGAATCCCCATAGGTATCACAAGTCACCAATGGAGTGCCTCTCTCTACCAAGGTGTATTTAATAGATACAAAAATTTCTAGGGTTCTAAGAAAATTCACAAGAAAAATATTCAAGGATGGTTTTTGTGAATTAAAATAGTGTTTTGGGAACACAAAACATGAAGAATTTTTTTTACTGATATGCAGAAACGTGTTGGCAAAAATCTTAAACAATATGATCATGAAACATGTATTTATAAAAACCTTAAGTTGGCGGGTCGTTCAAACGACTTCTTGATGTCGTTTGAACAACAAGCACATGTCGTTAGAAGTGACATGAGATGTCGTTAGATGAGACATTAGATGTCAATGGAACGACATTGTGATGTCATTTGAACTACATAAACGAAACTTTCCCATTTAGAACACTCCGCCTACAGGCATCTTAGAAAACATATTTTCAAAACCAAAACAGTCATATTCGCCTTTTAATAAAAATTAAATATCCCAAACATTATTTCATGAATTAATTCAAATTCTAAATCATTTTATACCTTTAGGGATGTCGGGAAGTCTTCAAACTTGGAGATACCTGAGTTTGGTTCATCTTGACGATGCGTGACGATTTGTAACGGGATACGCCAAACTAGCCTAAATCTATGCTGTGAACAATCCTACAATAATTATTTTTACAGATCTCTCCCTTTGTCTATTTCAGTACATGACAAACAAAATGAACGAACACCAAATTAAAATTAAAATCTCATATTACAAAGATACTAACACCCTTCCCAGCCCTAGAACGGAACGACATAAATTTCTTTGCCTTCAAACTTCAACTTCTTCCCTTTCAAACTTTGTTTCATTCGTGTGTTCTCGAATTACTCTTTAAGTACCTACACGCATGAGATAATAAACATATACTCTCGTGACACATCAAGTTTAAAACAAAATATAATTCATAAATAAATACTCCCCCATAATTCAAACTCATGAAAACTACATTTTAATTTTCTCTCCCCGTTTATTGTTATCGAAATGGATAATTATACAAAGAAGTGGAAACATAGGCATGAAATACGGAGCATCACGTCCAAGATAAGATATCGTCACAAATGATCTAAATCAAGAATATGTAATGAACATCTCAAAGGCAAACACAACCTACTATTTTTTTTAAAATTTTCAATTTTTCCAAACAAAAATAATTTCAGAAATACAACACCATACACTATATAATATATGCATAATATATCAACGAAAATTCGGAACACAAAAGAATTATAACCGAAATACTCTAATATGTTCAAGAAGTTCTAATCGATCGTAAAACTTTATCAAACTAAGCTTTAGCCTCAAGTGAAAAATAAATTTGAACTTAATGAACAAAACAAGCACAATGCACACAAACCTAGAATATTAGTGATTCTACAAATCAAATAGCATCATGACAAAATAAGTTTAACTAGGATACATTGTCATTGTGCAAACTCATTGATATTTCCATCCAAACTCCCTCAAAATAATTCTTTTCTTTTCTTTTGAATGAATATATCAAACTAAACAAATTTGGCCCCTATTTGGTATATTATTCTTTTTATTGCCTTAATTTTTTCTTAGGCTCTTTTCAAATGGTGGCTTTCACGACGAGTTTATTATACTCTTGCTGTCCTTTCCCGTGCACACTTATATTTTTTTCCATATTAAACAATCGTCACGGACAATGGTTCTTACTTGCACAAATCCTCCATAGTCAAATGAATTTTTAGATGAAAAAATTGATAGGAAAATATCTCACCAATCTCAAATGTACATCATGAAGTCAAGATCCAATAAGCTCATGCATGTGTGTATGGAAGCATAATTAAAGTCAAATCCATAAAGCAAGTCAAGTTCGAAACAATTCCATAAACATGGTTAAGAATAACCTAAGCATCTAAAGTCATAACTGAATGTCCTAGCCACATGGAAATTGCGTAGTGAATTGGATTCAAACACACCAATATTCCACACCAAATGTGTGGAACTAAAACACACAAAGAACCGAAAATATTTTTGAATTTTCAAAAAATAAAATCTTATGTATTTTTCAAAAAATATTTAAAACCAAAAATATTTTTATATTTTTCAAATATGACTCGATAATGAAAAATATAATACAAAAAGTAGACATGTCATAACACTAGCAGGAATATATCATGAAGCACTACTAGAGTATGACAAACAAACCATGCAAGCAATCAATGATATGAAATAGCATGTTATGCATCATGTAGATTTCCTAACCCAAACAGATTTATACCTAACTCTAGGGGTTATGGGAATCGACGGGGCACTATCCTTAAACTTCTTAGGACCTCTTCCAAGATCGAAACAAAAATGCCTAAGGTGACCTTTCCTACCACAATGTGAACATGTATAAATGAGAAGAATGTTACCTATGGGTTGACCTTTTATAGCGTCCTTGATTTTTGTTGACCCTATAAAACAAACAATGGTTTTGGCTTTAACATTCGAAGCACTAGAACAAGAAAAGTCATTACCATCACTATTCAAACTACTCGAGTTTTTAAATCAAATTTTCACTTCAAAATTTTAGACTCAAGAAAATAATTAGACTCTTCCAATTTTAGGGACACATTTTTCAAAATTTCAAAAATTCCTAAAAGGTTATCACGCTCACCCTCAGAAAAAGAAAACGTTTACGTAAGGGTCTTCTCACGTGCCACAAAATCATTAATTAAAATATTTTTATCCTTTTTGTCACAAACACAAACCCTAGAATTTTTCAAGTCCTCTAATACTTTTTTTTTAAAGAAGGACTCTATTATCACTCTCCTTTTTGGACAATTTTAAATCAATAAAGTCATGGTCTAAGGCAACAAACTTCTCACGAAAAAATCTCTTTGATTTTGAAACCTTTGCAAAAGATCGATAGCGGATTTCAAACGAGAATTTTCTTTTTCTAAACATTTAATTCTTTTAGAAAACGTCAAATTGAAACGATTTAAGCCGTCAATACTAAGAGACTCCATCAAGAGAAAAACAAACAAACAAGAGAGATGTATAAAATAACCAAACGCCTAAAAATAGCGAGTAGACAAGATCGAACACAATAACTTAATGTAACCCGCTCTAATACCAATTTGAGAATACAAAATAATTACAAAGGGAGACTTCAACAAAAATTGCAAAACCAAGTTGTAATTATGCGAAAACGACTTTTAAACAGATTTTATCTTGTGTTTCCTAAGTATGCAACTATGTGATAAAACAAATAAATCAAATCACGCAAATACAACAAGACCTAGTTTCGAAAAAAAAAACATAGGAAAAAACCTTTAATTCACTTAGAAATTTACAAAAGAGTCGAGTTACAGACTACTTGAAATCCTCCATAAGTATAATGCGCTATTCTTCAAAAATCTCTAAGGAAAAATAATTATGATCCTCGCAAATCACAGGATCGCAATCCTCCGAATCAGCCTCAGCCTTCATCTTCAGTAGTGAATCCCCGCAGGTATCACAAGTCAGCAATGGAGTGCCTTTCCACCAAGGTGTATGCAAGAGATACAAAAATTTCTAAGGTTCTAAACAAATTCACAAGAACAATATTCAAGGATGCTTTTTGTGAATTAAAACAGTATTTGGGGAACATAAAATATGAAGAAATTTTGTTGCTGATATGCAGAAACGTGTTGGCAAAATTCTTAAATAATTTGATTACGAAACAGGTACTTATAAAAACCTTAAGTCGACGAATCATTCGAATGACTTCTTGATGTCATTTGAATGATAGGAACATGTCATTAGAAGCGACACAAGATGCTTTTAGAACGAAATTGTGATGTCTTTTGAACAACAGAAACGGGAATTTCGCATTGAAAAAACTCTGCCTATAGGTGCCTTAGAAATCATATTTTCAAAATCAAAATAGTCATATTCGTCTTTTATAATGATTAAACATCCTAATCATTATTTCATGAATTAATTCAAACTCTAAATCATTTTATAAATTTTGGTATGTCGGGAAGTCTTCAAGCTTAGAGATGCTTGAGTTCGGGTTGTCTTGACGATGCGTGATGATTTGTCACGAATTCTGCCAAACTCGCCTAAAGCTATGCTGTGAACAATCCTAGAAAAAATGTTCTTACAGTGCCGCTGGAACGGCTAAAAAAATGAAAGAATAGACAAAGAGAGAGATAAACAACCCGATGAGGATTCTGGCGTTCTGACGAGGATTCCAGTGGGTGGGTGGGGGTGGAGGTGGGGTCATGTGTTTATTTTTAGAATGATTTTTATTGAATATGAGTAAGGGTATAAAATTAAATATATGTTTAACTAAAATAAATAAACTTACCTTTTTTATGTACTTCTAACTCTGAAGGGGTCAAGTAAATAAATGTTATTGTACCACATGGACTATATTTATAAACATGGAAAGCAGTGTCCTATAAATCCTATAAATCCAAATATAGGATGGAGCATGACCTTGAGCTTAATTCTCTATTTTTTTTTCAACAATATGTTTTGTAATGTTTTTTTACATATTTGTTATTGAGAACCCTCTGTTTTTTTACATGTTTGAATAATCTGATTTGTTTATTTACGAAGTTGTTAAGTTATAGTATTATTTAATTTTTTATCACAGTTTGTAGATACACTGAATATTTTTGAAGTCATTAATGACATGGACAATTCGTTTTTGTGTTATTCGTCTTTTGTTTTAGACTCTTCTTAGTATCAGTTCCACAATTTGTTTTTAATTTATTTTACTTTGTGAAATACAGATTACTGATTCATTTATAGTTAGGATGACATTTTGTAAATCCTTTTCAGTCTTCACTCATCAGTTTTACAACTTTATTTTATAAAACATATTAGAGTTTTGTGGCAAACCCTTAGTTAAAATATATAGTTTTTATTTGTTTTAGTCTTATTTCCAAATATTTGTTAGGATTTCATTCTATGTATTTTTTAAATTATTGTAAGTCTCATAACCGCCAAAAACTGTCCATAACCTCTCTGTAACCACCCCTCTTCATTTTCGCAGAGAATGACACATGTGCACTAGTTGTTATAATAGGACCAACTACTAGAAAATAAAAAACATAGGAGTGGACCCAAATAAATCCTCAAAAATGGGATTAAATACTTAAGATCCCTAAAATATATATCTCAGCTGCAATCTTCATTTTGCTATCACTTTAGATCTAAGATAGAATCTAATAAATATATAATCTAATAAATATATACAAGGAAGGGAAAATAAATAACACTACAACTGAATATTATTTATGTTTAGTAAATTGGTATATTAGATTGTGATATTAATTTGTGGCACTAATATGATGTATAAGTAAGGCTGGTTATTGGCCGGTTTGGTCGTTAAAATGAATTTACCAAAACCAAAACAATTTTTATTTATAAAAACCAGAATTACCAATTATACCGGTCAGTACAATGATTCTTAAATTATAAGCGAACCACTCTATACCACAGTAAAGCCAGTATTTTCGGTAATTACGAAATTAAAAAAACTAGGTTCAACATCATTTTATATTTAGTCAAATTTTCTTTGACAAAATAAATAATACAAACCAAATTGAATGAAATCTTTTGAACTCTTTTTTTGTTAAGAACTTAATTAACTAAATATATTTAACTATCTTTTAATCCATGATAGAAAATCTTCCACTGCTTTAATAGGGAGGTTAAAACTCTTTTGTTGGGTAATAGCTTTATAGTCAGCAAGTAGCTGAAGAAGGCACACTCCTTTCCGATGTGGGAGGGACTTCAGAGTTTGAATATAGTTATGAAGTAAATTTTGATTTTTATATCACCAATTTAGAGGGAACGTCTTGGCATGGAAATGATGTGGGACTTAACTACTTGGTATTATGGATGGATACTCTTATCAACTCTCATCAACATTGGATATTATGACTGGATACACTCATCAACACTCATTAACTACTTGGTATTAGATTGTTTGCAAAGACATTAGTTTATAATTTAGGTTTATTATCACGGTGTTTTTGATATTTCATCTTTTATTATTTTAAAAGTGGTAATTTCGGTAAATCGGATTTTTAGATGTATAAACCAAAAACAACCATAAAAAATTCGATAATTTCGATTTCGATAGTTTCGGTTTTCGCTAAGTAAAAAAGGTAAATCATTACCATTTTTTATCGGTACAAAACGGTACGATACGGGTTTTTACCGTACCCCAAACACCCCTAGGTATAAGAGTCATTTTTAAGCATTTGAGAATATATGAGAAACAATGCATAGGAAAATGTGTGGGCAAGTTGTAACTCTAGTGACGACCCTTGAAAGTGACGATCCTGTAATGTGGCCTGTCATCATGGTTTTATAAGATTTTATCAACAACCCTGGCACATTTATAAGTCACATTGAGGTTTCTATAATGCACAATCACTTACCACCGTTCCAAGTAATGTATATAAATCTAACTATGCACGGTGGTGAGTCACCATGGTAATGAAGAACACGTGGAAAGCCTCTACATCAATTTGACTAGACACGATAACTTATCATCGTTGTTGTAAATTACACACGGTGACTTATCATTGTTAGAACCCATTTACCACGTTGACTTAATATCATCTAAGTGATATTTTGATTGTTGTTAAATAATTGATAATTTCACTTGTAATTTGAAGAGAACTTATTTAATGGCACAAAAGTATTGATGAACAATGAAAAATTGTGTGTTCCTAGTGAAAGAACAAGTGGTTGTGAAGGGGATATTGATAGCGAGAGTACTCAATCTTGTTAGGAGGTTCATAATTAAGAATCATGAATCCATAGGAGGAAGTCGTAATTTCTGGGATGAGTTTCCAGACTTGAATATTGTAGGAAGTTTTAACTACACTTGCCATAATTAATTGTTCTTAATTAGTATGTTAGAGTCAAATCATATATATGGGCTTTTATATGAAATAAATATGAATTATAGGCTATCAAATAAAGAAGGCCATTTAAAGTGATTGATTTAAGTTTTGGGGCCTTAATAATGTATTATTAAAGTGTGAGTTTTAATGTGTAGAGACAAGCGTAATTTTTATTTTTATGTTGGGTTAAAATAAAAATATACGAAATATGAAAAGAAACGATTATCCTATAAATAGGGGTCATGGTCCCTAGATCACACAACTCTCTTCTTTTAATTCTCATTGTCAGAAAGAAATTCAGGCATAAAATTAACGTGTTGATCTGGAAGGTCATAAGACCTCAAACTCGGATATTTTACTTTTCTCATTATGGACTCAGGTACGCTTCCACAAATTCATTATATTTATTTCTTGATAATTCAATATGAATGTTCACATTTGTGTGATGTGATAAGCACCCACTAGTGTTTAAATAAAACCCCAAATAAATGATTTTTAATTGCTAGTTCTCGATAAAATCCAACTTATGTTGGTATTTGTTTATTTTGTAGGTCAATAAGCATTTGCGGTGTCAAACAAGCTTAATTCGAGGCAAATGCTAGAAATAAGTGGTCAAATACATCAAGTGTGGGAGTGATGCAGTTAAATGAGCCTAAACCCAATTCCATAGCCTAAACATATCCCGAACCAAGCTTAGCCCCCTAGCCTGTCCAAATATAGCCCTGTGTGTGTGTTATTTTATTTTATATGTTTGGAGTCATTTTTATTATTTATTTTATTTTATTTCTCTCATATTTTACCATTTTATGTAAATATAATAGTGGTGTGTGAGTATGTGTGTCATTTTATATTCTATTATGTCTGTAAATAATATTGGAGTGTGTTTTATTTTTATTTTCATTTGATTTTTTATTATTAATTTAGTTTTATTAATATATTATTCTTTTTTTATTTTTATTAGATTAGGTTTGTTAATATTATTTTATTTTATATCTTTTAATAGGAATTTAATTTTCTATGTTTAATAGATTTAATATTTAGTTTTAATAGATTTGTAAATATTAATATTTATTACGTTAGGATTTTAATTTTTTGTTAGATTTAATTTTTTAGTTTTATTAATTTTATATTTTTAGTTGAGTGTAAATATTTAGATAGTTTAATTTTTGATTTGAGTTGTGTACATTAAATACACACACATTAACTACTCTACACATTCACACGCACCATTCTACACACACTACCATACCCCACCATTTTTTCTTCATCATCTTCTCCACCCAACACCTTCTCTTTCCCCCCCAACCTCCATAGCCATAATCCTAATCCACCATAACCAAAACTCAAATCATCAACACTCATCTCCCATCCAAACCCCGAAACCCATTAACTCGATTTTTCCTAGAGCCACCTTATACTAACCATCTCACCTCCAACTCGTGACCAAACCCGGGCATACCAATCTACCTGGAATCACACTTCTACCGAACTGAACCCGTCGGAACTAAAACCCTTTAAACCAACCACACCATACTTGAACCCATCTCAACCCCTTACCCAGCGACCCTAAACTCGGAGCTAATCCTTTGCTGTTGTCAATTTTATAAAATACCTTAAGTGCACGGGCTATTATAGAATAGTGAGTGTAAGTAGGGGTCGAACCCACAGAGATTTGTCAATTTTAACGTTTAAAAGAATCGTAACTGTCAACTAGATAAAATGGGGTAAAGAAGATATGTAATATTAAACTAAGAAAACACAAATAAAAAGGTGTGACTAGGAGAGATATAATCAAGTGGGCATGAAAACTAGGAAATTCTCTCCATTTATCACATTAAACCAATATTATGTAAAAAAATTAAACTCGTCATTCCTGATTTTATAACTCAAATTAAACCAACTCTCGTCGGATTTAATTTGAAAAATAACACGGTTAAGTTTATAATAAAATTTAACGTCTCTAAATTTAGATGGAAAAAATTTCTATTCCCTTAAAAAGTTCACTTTTAAATTTTGATGTATAGTCTTTAAGCATGGACTATCAAAACAATCGAGTGCAAGCATAATCCATTAAAAAGTACTCACACTTAAAAATAAAAAATATGAATTTTTTTAAACGAAGCCGAAAGTTTAAAACACGCTCTCATGTTTTTTTAAATGAATACCGAATTTTTAAAAACTTTAGCACATATCGGTAAATAAAGCTGAATTTAAATCACGCACAATATTAATTAAACATGATAAATTTCAAATAGTCCTAGTAAATAAATTAAGCTAGCATCATTGAAGACAAAATATAAATGCAATAATGAATATTAATTCTCATTAATGAAACAATCTTACAATATTAATGGTGTCTTACAATTGATATTGACAACATTCCTCCCACAAATATACGATTCTAGGGTCTCAAATATAAATAAAACTCTCAAAATAAAATTATCAAAAATTGTTCTAAAGGGGTTCTCTAATTTTCTCTACAAAATAATGACCCCAAATGGTCTTATTTATGAGCTTAGGAATAATGTATTAGGGTTGTGGTGGAAATCTCTTTGATTGATTGTATTTGAGCTGATAATTATCTCATGGAGTCTTGGGAAGAGTTGGAGATAATTGATAAGTCTTTTTTTTAAATAATTATTCCCAATTTTGGCACTATTCACTATTCACAACACCAGTTTTAATCGGATCTTTGACATGCAAAACTTGAAAATTTCATTTTCGTTCGAACTTCAAAGTTGCGAGTCTTGTTAAGACCTTTCCGAAAAGCTATAGCACGACCTCAACGGACATTCTAGAGATTTGATAAAAAAATATTTAGTGCATATGTGTCAACCGTGTTATGTCATGTCTCTTGATAATTTTTGCACATTGACTCCTTTATGGTCCAGATTTATGGGGTTCATGTAAAAATAAAAAATAAAAATACTTAATTCAAATTTATTGTCATAAATATTAAAAATTACAGAATTACCCCTCTTTGCGTTTTAGCCCTCGAAATTCATAAATTGCTCGTTTTAATTCGAAATTCAACCAAATTCGAAAGAGAAATTTATTTTGTCTAGATAAACATTAAAAATTATTTTCAGGCCCATAAAATTTGGGAAATTATGATTTCACCCACTTGGAGTAACTAAAATTGCATTTTAAATCAAATTTTATTCAAACTTGCATTTTTCTTTAATTTTACGGAAACGACTCTAAAAGCTCATTAATAAAGATAAAATGGGCCTAACAATGCTTAGATTTGGGCATAATTCATATAAAATAATGCACTCATCAAATACCCCGAAACCTAAACTTTGCTAGTCCTCGAGCAGAACTAAAATTTTAAAATCTAGCTCACTTTCATAGGAATCACGATTGTACTTAGCATGTGCAACAAGCCGTTAGACCCATAGGTTACCCTAATGGACGCGTTTTGTCACGTGAGGGTTTGAAGTGAATATACACACAAAATTTAAAAATTTGACTCAATACAAAAGATATAAAAGTAATATAACCAAGTTTGAATGTGAATTTCATAATATAATAGAACTTCATTTTTCTATCTTAACTTATCATGTGTGTGTGCATAGCCAGTATAACCGTCCATTTCAAAAGATTTGATCATTACATTTCTTATCCTAAAGTTCATCTTGATTTCAAAATCTCAAGGGATGCTCTCACAATCGAACACTCGGAGATGAGTTATTTTCTCTCGGTATCTGTGAATAAAAGAGTAAATTTAGATGAACAAATTTCACATTTACATGATCAAAAATAGAATTTTATATAATGGATGAATATGATCTCATGAATGGAAAATAGATTACTTTTTTGAAAACATTGAATCACACCATAGATCATATTCATCTTCTCTCCACACTATAATTAACTTCACTTGAGATCGATCAGGACTTTCTTTGGTTTTATTGTAGTCTCGAATTTCGGCAAGAAATAAAAGCTTTTCGAGTTCAAAACTTCTGAGAATATAGAGTTTTTTTTTTGCATTTTGACTTTTAGGCATTTTTCTTCTAACCTCCATTTTTCTTTTCTTCTTCTTTTTCTTTTGAACTCACATTTTTCCATATTTTTTTCTTTTTTTTTGACACATCATTCTTACAACCTCTTTTTCTTTTGGCCTTTTTCCTACTATAATTCCACCCTAGAAATCTCAGAAATTGGGTATGGATTTTTACTTTTCGGGGCTTTTAACTCCCAATTGGAGTTTGGTAGGATAATGAGTTTTCAACAAAAGGCTTATTTTATTTTTGTCTTAAATGGGTTTGTAATGGAATAATGTAAATAGATCGGTTTAGGCCTAATTTTTTAGCTTTCAAATGATGACCTAATCTCATTTCTCAAGTTTCATTAAGTTTAATTATTTCTTAAGACGACTTACTAAGACTTCTAGTGCTTTGAGATTCATATTTTGAATTTTTATTTTCAGTAATCGAACAAAACAATGAATTTGAGATCACCAACGAATTTATTACTGAAGAAAAGTTTGAGTTATTTTAACTCAGATTGATTTAAACCAATCGAAAACGATAAATGGCACAATATCTCACCGGGTTAAAATCTCCACATTTATTCGTTAAGAATATTAACTTTTGCCTCAATATCTATTTTCTTTCATATTGTATGGCTAATGTGTAAAAAAATTCATAAGTTTAAAGATCTATGAATTAATTCTATATTAAGAAATCATTTCAAAACTCAATTATATTGAAATTATTTTTGAGTTTATAATTTTTTTTTCTTTCAAAAAATATCATCCTTACCCCCAAACCTAAATTTTACATTGTCCTCAATGTATACTCAAAATAAAAATATGGACAAAACAAATAGAGTATAAAAGTAAAATGATGATATTACCCGTGAATTTTCACTTTGTAACCAATTTCCAACCAATATGATATTCCATTCATCATAAATCAAAAGTCTAAACAATTGAGAGTCAACCCAATCGACAAAGTATACACATGAAGGCACATAATGAATGTGGTGAGTGAAATTATCGAGATGTGCAATCACATTATAACAGAGATGGTCAGTCTCGCAAAGACTATCATAATGAAATTTCGAATGACACTTTAGTCCCAGGTTTCCCTCAAACTCGAGAATGAATAAACCGGGCTCTAAATCGGACGATCCTCTACTCATATCCTCGATCTCATCTAAAGACACAGGTGGACGTGGTAGAACATGACAATGCAGTATGACAAAACATGCATCACCAAGTAGAAACGTTTGAATGACTTTTTCAATCTCATCACTAATAGATAAAACCTCACGTGTCAATACACTCTCAAACGACCCGGGTTTTTGTTTACAGAGAAGGAATTTATATATCCTATCATTCCAGTCTCTCTCTTATAAATGACAAAAAATTTCTAATAAATTTTAGACTTCAACAGTAATATCCTCTTCAACCGAACCGAATTATTTCTTAATATGTTAAAGACTCATATCAGGTGGCCAAGCACGTAGATTGGTTATGTAACTTTGCCGTGGGGTAGTGACATCGTTAACTTCTTGAACGTACTTGACCTCAGTCTCTCCATCATCAGGCAATGGCCTCTCTAAATTAAACATATTCAAACCCGTGGTCATGTTTCCAAATGACAGATTCAATTGCCCACTACGACATCAAATGATAGTATCAGAAGTGGCCAAAAAGGGTCGACCGAGGATGATCAGGATTTGTGTGGATGAGTTTAGTACGTGTTGCCTGTCTAAGACCACAAAGTCTACTAGAAATACAAACTCACCTACTTTAATCAATACATCCTCTACAACACCTCTAGGCACCTTAATGGATCGGTCGGCTAAGGACAAGGTCATCTTAGTGAGATATAACTCCTCTAAACCTAGTTTCTCATGCACGGTATACGGTAGAAGGTTCACGCTTGCTCCTATGTCTAGAAGAGCTTTCTCAAAGTGATGATCCCCTATCTTAATAGAGATTGTCGGCGTCCCAGGATCCTTATACTTGACAGGAGTTCTATAGGAAATGATCGATCTAGCTTGCTCGACGAGAAAAGCTTTCTTGGGCATGTTGGTGTTTCTCTTGAAGGTACAAAGGTCCTTTAGAAATTTGGCATAGTATGGGACTTGTTGTATAGAGTTAAGCAGTGGGATATTAATTTATACTTGCTTAACACTTCCAACATCTTATCAACTTGCGCCTTCTTCTTTAAGGCACCAAACATTGGGGAAATGGAGATTTTGGGACATTGGTCTCTATAGATGGTTTGGAAGAGGATGGAGGAGATGAAGTTGGATCCAAGGTTGGATTTTACATTTCTTTATTTTTCTCAGATTCTCTCTTGGTGGGTGGTGATACATTTTTTTCGACCTTCTTACCGAACCTAAGCGTGATGATGACTTTGAAAGCATCTTGGGTTTGTGATCAACCGACGTTATCTTGCATACAGTATTGACCTTTAGGTATGTTACCTCTAGGATTAGGATAGGGTTGACTTGAGAATGTTCCCTTGTTT
This sequence comes from Sambucus nigra, assembly GCA_949130495.1. Lineage (NCBI taxonomy): Eukaryota > Viridiplantae > Streptophyta > Magnoliopsida > Dipsacales > Adoxaceae > Sambucus > Sambucus nigra. The sequence goes on along the minus strand of OX422212.1, from coordinate 447,245,904 downwards.
CTCTCACACAACGCGTTCGCTAATTGACTCACTTGAAGCTCGAGTTTGGCAATGAATCGAGTGTTTCCATGCAAGCTCTGTTGGGTGGATTCATGTGACAGCCCACTTATTAAAATAATAGGTGGCCAGCCCGATACTCCAATAAATACAAGAATCATAGATGGTCCATTCTTAGCATCACTGTCATGATAATAACAATACGTGATAACCACCAATTGTTTTAGAAAATGGATGCCTGTAGGAGGGTAGTGAGACTGGGGTCTATGAATAACTGGAAAGGGTGAGGCGTGACCCACTCCAATGGACGCTGTCTGCAAGTCTTCAAGGTCTCCTGGTGCAACTTCTGAAGAAAACTTCTCCTTCTGGTAACAATGGAACTCAAGCTTCAACTCACTCCCTGCAAGAAGATGAACTTTCACTAAAAAATAGAAATTTTCTCAAGGGAAACACCTGAGAGTGATGGCTGTCAGTGGGGAGTGAAGGAACAAAGCACTCAGCACTAAGAAAATGAGCAGGGAGAGAATACTAGGTAGGTCTGGTGATATTTTAGCAGAGTAACAGTGCAATTTTCTATCCTCTCCCTATGACCTTGCCCAGGGGTCCTATTTATACTTGGGCACTAAGGCTGGGTTGGCACTTTTGGCGCCAAAACTTAGAGGGTTGGTGAGGGACAAAGTCTGCAATGTACTATTTGTCCCTGCCTGCAGGCAGGTCTGCCTGTCCCTTCTGGCAGATGCCCCCCTAGCGCCGACCAAAGTTCAAAAGCAAATATGTCTTCTAATGGAGACAAAATATCTGATTTGCTAAATATCTTTTGAAATGGTAACTTTGATAAAAACTTTGTAAACTTGAGGGGGGGTCTCGAGGACCACCTCCTCTAAAATATTTTCAAGCTTGAGGGGGGTCTCGAGGACCCCCTTCTAAAATCATTTTTCTTGAGAGGGGTTTAGAGGACCCTCTCCTCTAAAATCATTTTATAAATAGTTCTTTTCTTGTGAGCAGCCAGCCCTTTGGATGCTCACTTCACTTGTGACTAAGTGTGAGGTGTGTGAGTATTGGGTGACTCTAGGGTCTCCTACTAGTATTCTCTCAATCCTATAGTGCTAAGTGGTTGAGCTTGCTTAACATACCTTATCCTCAGCCGTTAAGCCAAAACTCCCAGGAGGTCCCAACGCGCCTGTTCGAGCCCTACTTGCTCGACTAGGCAACCTGTACAAGAAAGTAAAGTGTTAGTGCTGTTGTTCATTTAGAGACTGCCGTTTCATGATGGAAACCCCTGTAGCAGCACTTTTCGAATAAAATTTCTGCAGTGACCCTTGAAGTGGCGCTGACTCTTGAGGTGACGCCGACTCTCTCAACTGTCATTATTGCAGTGGCCCTTGAAGAGACACTTGCACTTGAAACGGCGCCGACCTTTGTGTTGGAGCCGACGCTCGAAGTGGCGCTGATGTTTGAATCTGCGCTGACATGTGAGGCGGCGCCGACCCTCGTCCTGGTGCCGACGCTCGAAGTGGCGCCGACGCTCGACGTGGCGCCGACGCTCGAAGTAGCGCTGATACTTGCGTCGGTGCTGGCATGTGAGGCGGCGCTGACCTTTGTCGTGGTGCCGACGCTGGAAGTGGCGCTGAACTTTGAATTGGCGCTGACATGGGAGGAGGCACCGACCTTTGTCGTGGCGCTGACGCTCGAAGTGGCGCCGAAGCTCGAAGTAGCGCTGATACTTGCGTCGGTGCTGGCATGTGAGGCGGCGCCGACCTTTGTCGTGGTGCCGATGCTCGAAGTGGCGCTGAACTTTGAATTGGCGCTGACATATGAGGCAGCACCGACCTTTGTCGTGGCGCCGACGCTCGAAGTGGCGCTGGTGCTTGAATCGGCGCTGACATGTGAGACGACGCCGACCCTTATCGCGGCGCCGGTGCTCGAAGTGGCGCTGGTGCTTGAATCGGCGCTGACATGTGAGGCGGCGCCGACCTTTATCGTGGCGCCGACGCTCAAAGTGGCGCTGAACCTTGAATTGGCGCTGACACGTGAGGCGACACCGACCTTTGTCATGGCGCCGACGCTCGAAGTGGCGTTGATGCTTGAATCGGCGCTGACATGTGAGATGGCGCCGACCCTTGTCGCGGTGTCGACGCTCGAAGTGGCGCTGATACTTGAGGTAGCGCTGACGCCTGAAGTGGCGCTGACACTTGAAGCGGTCGTTGATACCTAAGACGATGCCGACCCTTATCGCAGCACCGATACTTGAAGCGGCGCTGACCCTTGTGTCGGCGCTGGTACTTGAAGCGGCGCCGACACTTGCAGCGGCGCTGGACCTTGCAACAGCGTTGGCACTTGCAGCGGCGCTGACACTTGCTGCGTCGTTGACACTTGCAGCGGCGCTGATACTTGCAGTGGCACTGGGGGTTCCTGCTGAATATGAGTTTCAGCCGGGACCCTGGGGTGGTTCCTTCTTAATACAAGTTTCTGCCGGGACCCTGGGGGGTTCCCGCCTAATATGAGTTTCTGCCGGGACCCCGGGGGGTTACTGCCCAATATCAGTTTCTGCCGGGACCCTGGGGGGTTCCTGCCCAATATCAGTTTCTGCCGGGACCCCGGGGGTTCCTGCTCAATATGAGTTTCTATCGGGTCCCCGGGGGGGTTCCTGCTCAATATGAGTTTCTGTCGGGACCCTGGGTTTCTTCTCAGTATTTTTAATAAAATAATATTTTTACTTTTTTTATAGGTAGACACCCTTCTACATTAGCCCGTCGTGCAAAGTCTTTTGTGTTGGGTAGACCAAAAGGCTTTGTACGCCATAAATTCATTTATTTTCTGGGACCCTAGGATTTCTTCATCATTCCCCTTAGGGTCATTAAATGTTATGTCACTTCATCCCAATTTTTGTAAATGAGGACACTTATAGTGGACCTCCTTATCTCAGTATAAACTTGGGCGGAGGGGTTAACTGAGGTGAGCCCCTCACGCTTGGCCTTCTTCTGTTGGCCTTTCCTCTTAGGCGCAGAGGTTACTCGCGATGGGGGCCCCCCTCCCTTGATCTTCCTCTGTGGCCTTCTGTCTTGGGCGGAGGGGTTACTCGCGGTGTGCCCCTCGCCCTTTGCCTTCTTCTGTGGCCTTCTAGGGCGGAGGGGTTACTCACGGTGATCCCCTCGCCATTGGCCTTCTTCTGTGGCCTTCTATCTTGGGCGGAGGGGTTACTCACGGTGAGCCCCTCGCCATTGGCCTTCTTTTGTGGCCTTCTATCTTGGGCGGAGGGGTTACTCGCGGTGAGACCCTCGCCCTTGGTCTTCTTCTGGGGCCTTTCATCTTGGGCGGAGGGGTTGCTCGCGACGGGCCCCTCGCCCTTGGCCTTCTTCTGGGGCCTTTCATCTTGGGCGGAGGGGTTGCTCGCGGTGTGCCCCTCGCCCTTTGCCTTCTTCTGTGGCCTTCTATCTGAGGCAGAGGGGTTACTCTCGATGAGCCCCTCGCTCTTGGCCTTCTTCTGTGGCCTTCTATCTTGGGCGGAGGGGTTACTCACGGTGAGCCCCTCGCCATTGGAATTTTTCTGTGGCCTTCTAGGGCGGAGGGGTTACTCACGGTGAGCCCCTCGCCATTGGCCTTCTTCTGTGGCCTTCTATCTTGGGCGGAGGGGTTACTCGCGGTGAGCCTCTCGCCCTTGGCCTTCTTCTGTGGCCTTCTATCTTGGGCGGAGTGGTTACTCACGGTGAGCCCCTCGCCCTTGGCCTTCTTCTGTGGCCTTCTATCTTGGGCGGAGGGGATACTCGCGATGAGCCCCTCGCCCTTGGCCTTCTTCTGTGGCCTTCTATCTTGGGCGGAGGGGTTTCTCTCATTGAGCCCCTCACCCCTGGCCTTTCATTTTGGGCGGAGGGGTTATTCCTGGTGAGCCCCTCTCCCTAGGCCTTATTCTGTGGCCTTCTATCTTGGGCGTAGGGGTTACTCACGGTGAGCCCCTCGCCCTTGGCCTTCTTCTGGGGCCTTTCATCTTGGGCGGAGGAGTTGCTCGCGGTGAGTCCCTCGCCCTTGGCTATTTTCTGCCAAACTTGCAATCTTGGGCAGGTGGAGTCACTCTAAGTGGGTCCCCCCACTCCAAGCTTATTTTATTATTTGTTCACTTGCTTGAGGACTTCTCAATATTAGCCCCCTCGTGCAGAAGTGTCTTGTAATGTCGAGAGACTTGTGCACGAAATTATCGTACCCTTTATTTATACTTGGCAGTTGCTCAAGATTATGAGTGCTCTGATGCCCTTGGAGCCTTAGGTACTAAATAGTTGTACCTTATGTTTGTACTTGGCCTTTGCTCAAGACTGTGAGCGCTCCGGCGCTCTTAGAGCCTTAGGTGCTAAACAGTCGCACCTTATATTTATACTTGTCACTTGCTCAAGACTGTGAGCGTTCCGGTGCCCTAGGAGCACCTTACGTTTATACTTGGCACTTGCTCAAGACTGTGAGCGCTCCGATGCCCTTGGAGCCACAGGTGGTCAACTGGCGCACCTTATATTTATACTTGTATTTGGCACTTGCTCAAGATTATGAGCGCTCCGGTGCCCTTGGAGCCTTAGGTGCTCATCTGGAGCGCCTTTTATTTATACTTGGCACTTGCTCAAGACTGTGAGCTCTCCAGTGCCCTTGGAGCTTTAGGTTCTCGAATGGCGCACCTTATATTTATATTTGTATTTGGCACTTGCTCAAGATTATGAGCGCTCCGGTGCCCTTGGAGCCTTAGGTGCTCATTTGGAGCTCCTTATATTTATACTTGGCACTTGCTCAAGACTGTGAGCGCTCCGGTGTCCTTGGAGCCTTAGGTGCTCGACTGGCGCACCTTATATTTATATTTGGCATTTGGCACTTGCTCAAGATTATGAGCGCTCCGGTGCCCTTGGAGCCTTAAGTGCTCATTTGGAGCGCCTTATATTTATATTTGGCACTTGCTCAAGACTGTGAGCGCTCCGGTGCCCTTGGAGCCTTACGTTTATACTTGGCATTTGCTCAATATTGTGAGCGCTCCGATGCCCTTGGAGCCTTAGGTGCTCGACTGGCGCACCTTATATTTATATTTGGCACTTGCTCAAGACTGTGAGCGCTCCGGTGCCCTTGGAGCCTTACGTTTATACTTGGCATTTGCTCAATATTGTGATCGCTCCGATGCCCTTGGAGCCTTAGGTCCTCAACTGGTGCACCTTATATTTATACTTGGCACTTGCTCAAGACTGTGAGCGCTCCGGTGCCCTTGGAGCCTTAGGTACTAAATAGTTGTACCTTACTTATACTTTATACTTTTGTTACTTGATTTTACCTTTGAATCTGAGTAAGAATGCTCATGTTGGAGTCGAGCATACTTCAATTACTTCAATATGTAATTTTAACTTTTTCTTTATCAAAGACTCGTGTATATTGTTTCTAGCGCCATTGCTTGCATCCAAGCATGCGAGATAATGGAGTTTTCATTGAAGCAACTATAAATTTTTTTATCTGCACAATAAAACTTTAGAAATGCATAGCAATTAATATGGCTAAAAAATATTGCCCATGGTGTAGTAATATATAACTTTCAAAGTCATTTATATTTTGAACAAATGAGACAAATATGCTTGAGTGAAGGATTAAGAGATCTTATCTTTCTGCACATAATAAATTATTCTTATTCAAACTATTTATCATTAATGAAATGTGAAATTACTCAAATGAACTATTCTGAATAAATAAATCTGAGGACTATTTAGGATTATCGATCAAAACTTGAATATTCCTAAAACAAACTTTGTTAAAACACGCAAATATGAGAGCTATGAGTTTGGGCAACACTATTCTTGTGAACTCAAGTGTACAAACTTGGTTTGTAAATTCGAGCAACCCCTAGCCACATAAACGCTCGGGTCATAAATTCAAGCAACCTCTATTTTTTATGTGAACTTAAAAGCATAAAAATATGGATTGTAAATTCGAACAATCCTTATTTGTGACACTTTCTTATAAATAAACACTTATATTTTCTAGAAAGTTTATACCGAGAAAATTACGAGTATATACTTGGGCTTATTTCCATTTTACCCTACATTTGAAATCAAATATTATGTGAGATTAATCACATACACTATTTCGATAATACAACTTTGAAAAATTCCAAAGTATCTTAATTATTGAATAATAATAATAATAATTTTATTATTATATCAATTATTTTGCTGGGCACGAGATTGTATGGGTGTCTCGCTTGTATTGTGAGAAATGGATAAGAAAATACCAATCTGATCTTACTATCGAGGAAGGCAGGCACTTGCCAAAACACTTGTCATATCATGTGTCCCTCGTTAAAATATAAAATTTATGAGACGAGGGGTCCTTAAAAAAAACTTTAAAAAACGTCTAACTTTTGTCGAAACAGGAGAGGACCCATATTTCTATTTATTTGGGACATGAAATCTTTTTTTTTATTAGCCGAGAACCCTCTCACTCCACTCTGTTGAGCATTTTTTTTATGCCACGCGTGTGGTTGAAAACGGTCATTTAGACTCTCTCTTGTCTATTACCTATTTTGCGAGGAGCCGGGTGCTTTACCAGCCCCACATCTGCTTAAAAGGTAATATTGACCCTCCTTTCAAACAACAGAGAGTATGCGAGGAGTCTGGTGGAAGTAGAACAACCCACTTCTAGAAATCAGCCCCCCTTATCCATTCCTTTTTTTTAACCACTTTTTTATTGGGTTCTTTCCAAATCACTCTCTCGCCCATTCTTTTGGAGAATTTTCTTCTGGTATTTAAAGCTAAACAAAAAAAAATACTCATCTCATCTCATCTCATCCTTTGTTCGACAAGACCTGCTCATCTCAAATCGGAGGCACGAGATCTACTGATCTCATCCTTTGTTCAAGTGTATTGCAAACCAAGATCAAGAAAGTCAATATAAGCCTCAATTCGAGGAAGTCACAAAGTGCCATCGTGAATGCTTCTAGCAAGCTTGAACATGTTTTCTAGATATGTGTTGAGAACTCTAACTTTAGTGAAAACAGAGATTGTATTTCTTTGGGAACATGCCCTCATTTTCGTTTTTTTTTATCACGCAATTCTCCCTCTTGACTCCATTATATGTTTCTAAACTTCTCAAGCCCCAAGGCGTGTGAGAGAGAAGGAGATCTGCTGCGATTGATCAAATCCTTTGATTTTGGTTTTGAGAAATCTAACGACCCAAACCAGTTTAGAGGTATTTTTCATCATGGTTCATGAAATCGAGCGATCAAAGCTAAAGTAACACTGATCCGAAGCATCTTTAGTTTTGTTAAAGATTCCAGGTTTGAGAGGCCATATACGAGCTGAGATCTGAGGTGCGGTGTTGCCGGTCGTTTCTCGTCTATATATATATATATATATATATATATATATATATATATATATATATATATTTTTTTTTTTAATTTTCTCTGAGATGTGTTGCGATTACTACTCGACGAGTATAGACTCAAGGGCGAGCAACGCTTTTTAATCCTGGGTCGAGGAACCTGTCTAGTATTAGTGTACTTCTTGGGGTCCTCGTGTATATTTTTTTTTGTGTCGTGTGAAAATGACGAGCATATGGATGCCTGCTTTATCAGGCTCATGGACAAAGAATTGTGAGCATTGACTTTTTTTTTATCTCGGGTCGAGGAACCCGTCTGATATTAGTGTACCTCTCGTTTGAGGGTTCTCGTGTATATGATTTTTTTTGCTGTGTTTGAGGGGTTTGCGCTCCTTTAGTCTTTAAAACCTTTTGTCTCGTGCAAGGGTTCCTCGTGTTTGTCATTCACTCTGTCATCAAGTACGGACATCAAAGATGTATACCGGGCATGAATTAATTTTTTTAGAATTTGTCCATATACCCTACGTTATTTAGTCGCCGTAATAATTGCCATGATTATACCATTGCATGCAAGCGCATATACTTTTAAGCCATAATCAATAAATGACTCTAAGTGAATTGATATTTATCCTTTTATTTTATTTATCATAATATAAATAAAATAATAAATAACACAATTCGTTCCCTCTAAGACTTTTTAATATTTTACAAGAGAATATGATGTGGCTTTGAAAATTACCAACATTCATGTGGATAAAATCCATAAAATTAATTATGGATATTATGATTATATATATATATATATATATATATATATATATATATTTTTTTTTTTTGAGTGAGCTGTACCAAAAGAAAAAACTATTATGAATGTTTTTAAAATTTTTTCTTTGGGCATCTCAAGAATTATAGCATGTGTCTCATTTTTTTTTTACCAACTAAATCATGTGGCATAAAAATGAAATGCCTAGTAAAACATAAATCAAGACTTGTGAAATGAGCATATTCAACAAGTAATAAAGCAAGGGAGTTACTTAGCTGATCGAGAATAAGATATGTTTACATATGGACCTTGTGCATTGGTTCTCCGGTCATGGATTCCTCGCGCGTCGGCTTCCCATCCGTGGGTATCTCGACCTCATGTTTCGTCGAGACTGCTGTCACAACTTCTTTGTTGGTGGCGAGGGACACCCAGGGTTCCTCGCCCATGAGTTCCTCGCGCATCAACTTCCCATCCGGGGTTGTCTTGACATTATTCTTCGTCAAGACTGCTTCCACGACTTCTTTTCTTAAGGGTTCCTCATCGCTATCATTGAGCGAGAGGAGTTCCTCGACCATACCGAATTCCTCGCCAAACACTTAGGGTTCTGGGGGTTCTGCCAGTGAACTTGACGATTGTCACAACTTGCTCCAGCGCCGTCCTTTGTGGCTGAGCTACTTCTGCCGGAATCACTACCGGAACGACTGCCCCTTCGGAGGGGTTGTTGCTGGTGTTACGCAATCTTAGACCAAACTTGCCAAGTCTAAAAAAAACATACTCATAAGCCTCTACCACCGGAGCTGCTGCCGGTGAGCTGGTCTGCCCTCCCGGAGGAGCAGGTGCCTTTGCTCCGATCACCACCAGATCCACCTGAGTGGCTTTGTCTCTTTGAGCTCCATTTCCAGATGGAAAGTCTTCGAACACTAGCTGCCTAGAAACATGAAAACCTTCTTTGTCCATGGAAGTGAGGATACCTCCCCAGCAGAGTCACCAAATGTAGGAGGGTAGTGAGACTAGGGTCTATGAATAACTGGAAAGGGTGAGGCGTGACCCACTCCAATGGACGCTGTCTGCAAGTCTTCAAGGTCTCCTAGTACAACTTCTGAAGAAAACTTCTCCTTCTGGTAACAATGGAACTCAAGCTTCAACTCACTCCCTGCAAGAAGATGAACTTTCACAGCAAAAATAGCAATTTTCTCAAGGGAAACACCTGAGAGTGATGGCTGTCAGTGGGGAGTGAAGGAACAAAGCACTCAGCACTAAGAGAATGAGCAGGGAGAGAATACTAGGTAGGTCTGGTGATATTTTAGCAGAGTAACAGTGCAATTTTCTATCCTCTCCCTATGACCTTGCCCAGGGGTCCTATTTATACTTGGGCACTAAGGCTGGGTTGGAACTTTTGGCGCCAAAACTTAGAGGGTTGGTGAGGGACAAAGTCTGCAATGTACTATTTGTCCCTCCCTGCAGGCAGGTCTGCCTGTCCCTTCTGGCAGATGCCCCCTGGCGCCGACCAAAGTTCAAAAGCAAATATGTCTTCTAATGGAGACAAAATATCTGATTGGCTAAATATCTTTTGAAACGGTAACTTTGATAAAAACTTTGTAAACTTGAGGGGGGGTCTCGAGGACCACCTCCTCTAAAATATTTGCAAGCTTGAGGGGGGTCTCGAGGACCCCCTTCTAAAATCATTTTTCTTGAGAGGGGTTTAGAGGACCCTCTCCTCTAAAATCATTTTATAAATAGTTCTTTTCTTGTGAGCAGCCAGCCCTTTGGCTGCTCACTTCACTTGTGATTAAGTGTGAGGTGTGTGAGTATTGGGTGACTCTAGGGTCTCCTACTAGTATTCTCTCAATCCTATAGTGCTAAGTGGTTGAGCTTGCTCAACATACCTTGTCCCTCAGCCGCCAAGCCAAAACTCCCAGGAGGTCCCAACGCGCCTGTTCGAGCCCTTCTTGCTCGACTAGGCAACCTGTACAAGAAAGTAAAGTTTTAGTGCTGTTGTTCATTTAGAGACTGCCGTTTCATGATGGAAACCCCTGTAGCAGCACTTTTCGAATAACATTTCTGGAGTGACCCTTGCAGTGGCGCTGACTCTTGCGGTGACGCCGACTCTCTCAACTGTCATTATTGCAGTGGCCCTTGAAGCGACACTGGCACTTGAAATGGCACCGACCTTTGTCCTGGTGCCGACGCTCGAAGTGGCGCTGATGTTTGAATCTGCGCTGACATGTGAGGCGGCGCCGACCCTCGTCGTGGCGCCGATGCTCGAAGTGGCGCCGACGCTCGAAGTAGCGCTGATACTTGCGTCGGTGCTGTCATGTGAGGCGGCGCTGACCTTTGTCGTGGCGTCGACGCTCGAAGTGGCGCTGAACTTTGAATTGGCGCTGACATGGGAGGCGGCGCCGACCTTTGTCGTGGCGCCGACGCTCGAAGTGGCGCCGACGCTCGACGTGGCGCCGACGCTCGAAGTAGCGCTGATACTTGCGTCGGTGCTGGCATGTGAGGCAGCGCCGACCTTTGTCGTGGCTCCGACGCTCGAAGTGGCACTAAACTTTGAATTGGCGCTGACATGTGAGGCGGCGCCGACCTTTATCGTGGTGCCGACGCTCGAAGTGGCGCCGACGCTCGAAGTGGCGCTGGTGCTTGAATCGGCACTGACATGTGAGACGGCGCCGACCCTTATCGCGGCGCCGATGCTCGAAGTGGCGCTGGTGATTGAATCGGCGCTGACATGTGAGGCGGCGCCGACCTTTATCGTGGCGCCGACGCTAGAAGTGGCGCTGAACCTTGAATTGGCACTGGCACGTGAGGCTGCGCCGACCTTTGTCGTGGCGCCGGCGCTCGAAGTGGCGCCGACGCTCGAAGTGGCGTTGATGCTTGAATCGATGCTGACATATGAGACGACGCCGACCCTTGTCGCGGTGCCGACGCTCGAAGTGGCGCTGATACTTGAGGTAGCGCTGACGCCTGAAGTGGCGCTGACACTTGAAGCGGTCGCTGATACCTGAGACGACGCCGACCCTTATCGCGGTGACGATACTTGAAGCGGCGCTGACCCTTGTGTCGGCGCTGGTACTTGAAGCGGCGCCGACACTTGCAGCGGCACTGGACCTTGCAACAGCATTGGCACTTGAAGCGGCGCTGACACTTGCAGCGTCATTGACACTTGCAGCGGCGCTGATACTTGCAGTGGCGCTGGGGGTTCCTGCTGAATATGAGTTTCTGCCGGGACCCTGGGGTGGTTTCTTCTTAATACAAGTTTCTGCCGGGACCCTGGGGGGTTCCCGCCCAATATGAGTTTCTGCCGGGACCCCGGGGGGTTACTGCTCAATATGAGTTTCTACCGGGACCCTGGGGGGTTCCCGCCCAATATGAGTTTCTTCCGGGACCCCGGGGGGTTCCTGCTCAATATGAGTTTCTACCGGGACCCCGGGGGGGTTCCTGCTCAATATGAGTTTCAGTCTAGACCCTGGGTTTCTTCTCAGTATTTTTAATAAAATAGTATTTTTACTTTTTTTTATAGGTAGACACCCTTCTACATCAAATAATTTTTGTGAGTTTAATAAAAATAATTTCAACAATCCAATTTGAAAAGAAGGTGGATATAAATAAAGACAGAAAAAAGTTTAATAATCATTCACAAAATAATAACCGAATAAGTTGTCGGTTAACAGACTGGTACAAACAGCTTACACAGAGTATTATAGTTAAATACAAATAATATATACAATTTCAAAACTTAGGCAATACGCTTGCATGTACAGACTGATCATAACTAGATGATACGAAAGAGTGATGCGTCTATCACAAAAGTCCTATAACATACGCAAAAATGCTATAGCTCCTAGACACTAGGAAGGAAGGATCAACACTGGCGTCCTTGCGGCGGAGCACCTGGGTGTAAATGAGAACCACACAAGACAAATAAATGTAGACGGGCCAGGGCCCAGTTTGATATGAAAAATGTGTGAATAAAATGCATAATAATTATGAATGCTAAACTTCATAAGCAGTTTCGGTTCACTCTTACATACAAGAATTATCCTCACGTCTCATCTAAATGCACATCCTAATGACATATAAGATTCATTATAAGTTAAACTACTCATCGAGTTAATGGAAATAGTTTAATTCCCTTAATGTGCAAAATTTACCAAATTCGTAAAGGACAGTTTCATAAGTCCATTTAGCATTTAGTAAACTTATGCCAAACAGTAGATTTATAAATGCATTACTCATTTATGGAGTGCCACATTCATGAGAATAGTTACAATAGACACATAACAATAATAAGACAATCCTTCCGGGAGTCACCCCACTGGATGCACCCCTAAATGGCTATCATCTTCCAGGGACTATAACCAAGACCACCTAGGCATCCTAAATCGCTTCGCGTGGGAAGCGGACATATACCTTCGATAGTGAATCATAACCATACCCAGAATTACCTCACTTTGAATAAAACAATAACATAATGTAACCACCGGTCCTATGGCCAAGGACTATATTCACCCTGTATGCATTAGCCAGGGGACTTCACCTCATATGCGTAACTTCCCTTATGATAGCATTTACATAGGTATGCATATGCAAGTCGTAATTCACAAGATATGCCAATTAAAAGTACATTTTATTACATCCGAAACATGTGTGTCTAACGACGTAAGTTACCAAGTTTAATTTGCCCCCATACTACCCTTCGAGAATACACAACAACACTAAAGGCTACATCATGTAATTTTCCTCATTTTAGTTTCTAGGAGTCCCAAAACAATACCACCTAACTTTTCTTTAGTCCTAGGCCAGATTACAAGATGAAAAACTACACTCCTCTTATTAAATGACCCTTAAAATAAGCCCAATTACTCCCCTTTCTATTCTAAGGTATTCATCTCCCTAATTTCAGACTCTAGTACTCTATTTTACTTCATAGGAGAAGGTTCCTAGGTCTTAAACCTAAAAGAAAAGGGCTAAAAACTAAGTTAGAAAAATATCCCAAAGCAATAGGATTCCAAATCGATTCGCTTAGGGCCGAATCGATTCACCCCTGATAGCGAATCGATTCGCCCAAAAAGCGAGCCGATTCGACTGAGGAAACCAACATTCTGTCTCATTCCAAATCGATTCGGCCTTAACCCGAATCGATTCGGCTCCCCAGACCTGTAGCCACTCTGTTTAGCGAATCGATTCGCTAGGGTGGGCGAATCGATTCGCCCTGGTCGATTTGCCCAGTTGGGGGCTACGGGCTACATTAACCCTAATTACCCAAATCCTATTTCTCTTCCATCTAGGAAACACCATCAATCAGTAATCCCACCAAATCAATCCTACACAACCACTAACTAATATAACCAACACAATACATATCTAAATCAATGTTTAAGGGTTTAAACACCAAAAATCATCAAAACCCATAAATGGTAAATCTCAAGAACACAACTAAAATACAAATTATCCACACTAAATCATACATAATTGCAAGTTAGAAATTTGCCTTAAGTTCGTAGTCTTGGATTATCTTCCGGTAACAACAACTTTAAGCTCAAATCTTCAATTTTTTCACTTTTCTCTTCTTTTTCTCCCAAATTCTCTATCTCTCTCTAACTCTCTTTTAGCTTTAGGAATAAATGAGAAATAGTGTTCTAACAAGACTAAAATACCCAACTTACATGAAATCCTACTTGAAATACTACTACACAGTTAAAATGACTCATAGCCACATAATTAAGTCATTATCGGTCAAAAGTTCCCGAAACCCAAAAATATAACTTAGTACATATTTTGACCATTTCAACCATTTTCGGACTAACCGCGCCTTCCAAAAATTTATCCGGGATATCATAAATGATTTCATGCTCCTACGCCATCTTAAATCATAACCATCGCTTAAAGCACAACGACGCAATAAAATATAATACGTTGCTATTTACATTCACATAATAGTAAATATGTAAAACTCAGTAAATATTATCTCATAAATCACTTAAAGTAATATATACTTATACTTCCTTTATTTTATATAATTAAACCGCATGGAAAAATAATATAAAGATAATTACTCGTAAATAAGGGGTATTACATACTCCCCCCCTTACAAGGGAATTTTTCCCTCAAAATTCAGGCATACCTTGTAAAAAGAGATATGGATACTTGTCCCGAATATCGTCCTCATGCTCCCAAGTCAATTTCTCAGCATTGTGCTATCCCCATTGGACTCGGACCAAGGGGTACCACTTTTGATTTTAGCCTACGCTCTCCGTGATCTAAGATAGCAACCGGTTGTTCCTTATACGAAATATCCTATTCAATATCATCCAACAGAATGTTCTAATGAGCTCCTTTGCACCTCTTATACTTCTTCAAGGATGAAACATGAAACACATCGTGAATCTGTTGTAGGCATTCCGGCAAAGAAAGTTGATGAGCTACAGGGCCTACGTTCGCAATAATGGGAAAAGGGCTAACATAGCGATGCGTAAGCTTGCCTTTCTTCCTGAATTGCATTATACCCTTCATTGGGGATACTCGCACTAAAACTTGGTCTTCAACCTCCAATTCCACATGCCTTCTGTTCACATCATCATAACTTTTCTGACGGTCTTGCATAATTTTGATGTGGTTTCGAATAAGCTCAATCTTTGAAGAGGTATCTTGGATCATTTAAGGTCCAAAGATCTTATTATCTCCTACTTCCAACCAACAAGTAGGTGATCTACACGGCCTGCCATACAATGCCTCGAACGATTCCATACCTATTGTGAATTGATACGAATTATTATAAGGAAATTCGACCAATGGTAGGTATTGCTTCCATCCTCGTCTGAAGTCAAGTACGCACATCCTAAGCATATCCTCCAACATTTGATTAACTCTCTCCATTTGTTCGTCCGTTTGCAGGTGGTAGGAGGTAATCAATTTCAATTCGGTCCCCATTGCTTCTTGGAAACTCCACCAGAAATGGGACACAAAAATCTTGTCTCGATCGGAGACTATATTAATGGGCACCCCATGGAATTTCACAATCCCTACCATAAAGAGCTGGGCATATCGTGTCGTATTATAATCTGTTCGCACCAGTAAGAAATGTTCCAATTTGGTCAGACGATCGATAATAACCCAAATGGAATTATGACCGCTTTGTGACATCGACAATACGGTGATGAAATCCATCAAGATACTCTCCTACTTCCATACCGATATTTCTAACGGTTGTAACAATCCCGTTGGTCACTGGTGGTCTACTTTCACCAATTGACATGTGGTGCATTGGGAAACAAATTCAGAGATGTCCCTTTTTATACCCGTCAACTAATATTGACGGCGCATGTCTTGGTATATTTTATCTCTACCTGGATGTACTGCAAATGTAGACTAATGAGATTCTGTTATAACGGCATGTCTCAAATCTCCCTCGTCGGAGACTACAAGCCTCCCGTGGAAACCTAACCCACCCTCAGAACTTTTATAGTAGGACTATGCTCCCTCGGTTAACAGTTGGCACACCCAGTCTTGGCAGTCTTTGTCCCTTCCTTGCACTTCCAGGACTCTCGTCACAATAGTAGGCGTAACAGTCAGAACTGACATAAATTCCCTTGCTGCAACATCCTCCTGGCTAAGCTTTTTCCATTTAGCCTTCCATACCTTTTCTATCTCCCCCGCGAGTTTTTGACTTAACGCATCCACTACCACATTGGCCTTGCCTGGGTGATAATTAATATCTAATTGATAGTGTTTCATAAACTCCAACCATTGACGTTGTCGCATATTCTGATCTTTCCTATGAGAACAAATATTGCAACGATTTGTGGTATGTAAAAAGATTAAACTTCTACCCTAGGAGGTAATGTCTCCATTTCTTCAGGGTGAACACTACTATAGCAAGATCCAAATTATGCACATAATAATTCTTCTCATGGGGATTTAGCTCGTGATACGCATAAGCAATGCCCCTATGCTCCTATTATAACACACCTCCTAATCCTTTTAGAGACGCGTCAGTAAAGATTAAGTAGTCCACCCCCGATCTTGGCAACGTGAGTACAGGAGCAGTAGTCAACTTGTCCTTCAACTCGTCTAAAGCTAGCCGACAGTAATCATCCCAAAAAAACTTCACTCCCTTCTGGGTCAGATTGATTAAAGGGCCAGCAATCTTGTAAAAACCTTTAATGAAACGACGATAATAATCGGCCAAACCCAAAAAACTACGAATCTTCGTGGGCGTCTTGGGTTGAACCCATTCCCTTACTACTGCAACCTTGCTAAGATCTATGGAAATTCCTTCATCCGTAATAATGTGTCCCAAAAACTACACTTCCTTCAACCAGAAGCCATATTTCTCGAACTTGGCATACAGTTGATGATCCCGTAGTGTCTGCAGGACCAATCGCAAATGTTTGGTATGTTTAGCTTCAGTCCGAGAATAGACTAAAATATCTTTGATGAACACTATGACAAACTGGTCTAGGAACTCTCAAAATACTCTATTCATAAGGTCTATAAAGACGTTGGGAGCATTGGTTAGCCCAACGGGCATGACCAAAAACTCATTGGACCCATATCTGGTCAAGAAAGCAGTCTTCCACACATCCTGCTCTCTAATTCCCAGCTGATGATACCCAGTCCTTAAATCTATATTAGATAAGTACGACGCTCACCTTAGTTGATCAAATAAATCATCGATCTGAGGCAACGGGTATTTGTTCCTGATGGTAACCTTATTCAATTCCTGATAATCAACACATAACCATAGGGAACCATCTCTCTTCCTTATAAATAATACCGGAGCACCCCATGGCGACGTCATATGCCTAATAAACCCTTTCCCCAATAGTTGTTGGATTTGATCCCTTAACTCCCTCATTTCTAAAGGAGCCATACGGTATGGAGCTCTCACAATTGGTCGAGTTCCCGGTGCTAAATCAATTACAAACTCAATCTCACGACTTGGTGGTAAGCCCAAAATCTCCTGAAATACATCCTCAAATTCTCTAGCAATGGGATTCGAGTTTAGGGAAACAACTATTTCTCGTGAAGTCTCCTCCTTAATACAATATAAATACGTGCTCGAACCTCCCTCCGAAAGAGGCATAGCCACTAAAACATTTCTTGCTCCGAAATGGGAAAGACTATACTCCTCCCATAACAGTTTACCATGTCTCGGTATTTCACTAACCAGTCCATACCCAAAATAACATCATACCCGACCATATCCAGAACGAGTAAGTCGGCCTCAAAACGTAAATTACCAAGGTCTATTCCTACCCTTTTACACACAAAGAATATAAGCGAACCATCACCCATGGAAGATTCCACACTAGTAAAAGTACTCTCAGCAGACTTAATCAACCTCGTCGAATGAGAAAAATGCCTAGAAATAAATGAGTGCGTTGCACTCATATTAAATAACACTCGACCCATATACCCGTGAATAGGAAACTTACCCTTAATAGCTGGTGGTGCCTACGGGGCTGGAGGAAGTAAAGCATCTTGAATATGATACACGTGCCCGTACTGAAGTTTCCCCTATTGTAGAGGGACGACTGGGATAGGTGCTGGAGGCTGTAGATATGACTATTGATGCTGAGGACCCCTGGGCAACTGTCCCCTGATCAACTGTGGACAAGATTTCTTAAAGTGGCCTACATTGAAAACAACGACCCACAAAATTTTTTAAAACTTAACCCCGACTATTGTTTCGAAACTGCCCCATGCCTTGGCCCTGATAGCCTCAACCCCATTATTACCTCGGCCTTCTTGGCTCTGTTGGCCCTCCTGCTGCTGCTGTTGGGCACCCTGATCATGCCTAAAACCACCTCCTCTAAAATTAAAACCTCCCAAATGTTGTCTCTTGGATGAATCCCCCAGTTGGGTGTCCCTCTCTTTCTATTTACTTCTCGACTATTGTGGTGGGGGTAGTTCTCCACCGGCACCATTACCTCCTTACTTACTGGCTTAACCCGAATTTGTTCTCCTCTTGTTTCGTTTCACATGAAGACAGTGATCTTGATAATGAAGCATGGCCGCATTCATCACGTCACCAAACGTTTGCAAAGATGGATTTCCCAACAAGTGTTGTCTTATTCTCCAATTCAAACCATCGATAAATTTCAAAATTCTTTTCTCCTCTAGAATGACTTCATCCGGCATAAAGTTCGCTAGACGTATAAATTCCTCTTCATATTCCGCAACTGACCGTTCTCCTTGAACAACATCCTAGAATTTCCTCCTCATCTGCTTTTAGACTGCTAGAGGAAAATACTTTCGGTCAAACAAAACCCAAAATTCTGAAATGGTCATGGTATCTCTTTGCTCAGGAGTTGTTACCGACTCTCACCTGTGTAAAGCTGCTCCTACTAGTTTGAAAGTGGCAAGAATATGTTTCCATTCCCCGCTACACTCTACCATTCAGAGATGATGTTGCATATCTTTCTTCCACTGGTTTGCAACAATTACGTCAGCACCACCCTGAAATTCTTGTGGATGACCTTTTAAGAAAGATTCTCTGACTCTCTCCCAAGAGGAGGGTTCCATATGGGCTTGAACCTCCAGTGCTACCGGTTGTTCATTTTGGGGAAACTGTTAGTCTATAGAAGTCATTGCAGCGTTGACTTCATGGGTAAGAATATTAGCCACCTTCGCTGAATTAATCATTCCTTGCGGTGGTGGGGGTTCTACATTATCTTCTACAACTCGATTTCTCTTTGTTGGGCGACCTCTTCTAGGCTGCATCTGAGATGGAGAGTAACTGAATTAGAATACAATATAAAACAATTTATCTTTGCAGAAGATTGCAAGAATACATAAACAGAATAGTCCTAATAGTAGGGCTCTATATCAACGAACACTACGGTAGAATGAGATAAGTTCGCATCGATCTTAATGACTCTAGAACCTGATGCTCTGATACCATCTGTGACACCCCACTTATTAAAATAAGAGGTGGCCAGCCCGATACTAAAATAAATATAGGAATCATAGATGGTCCATTCTTAGATCACTGTCGTGATAATATCAATACGAGATAACCACCAATTATTTTAGAAAACGGATGTCAAATAATTTTTGCGAGTTTAATAAAAAAAATTTCAACAATCCAATTTGAAAAGAAGGTGGATTTAAATAAAGATAAAAGTTTAATAATCATTCACAAAATAATAACCGAATAAGTTGTCGGTTAATAGACTCGTACAAGCAGTTTACACAGAGCATTATAGTTAAATACAAAGAATATATACAATTTCAAAACATAGGCAACACACCCGAATGTACAGACTGATCAAGACTAGATTATACAAATGAGTGATGCGTCTATCACAAAAGTCCTACAACATCCGTAAAAATGCTATAGCTCCTGACACTAGGAAGTAAGGATCAACACTGGCGTCGTTGTGGCGGAGCACGTGGGCATAAATGAGAACCACACAAGACAGAGAAATATAGACGGGCCAGGGCCCGATTTGATATGATAAACATGTGAATAAAATGCATAATAATTATGAATGCTAATCTTCATAAGGAGTTTCGGTTCGCTCTTACATACAAGAATTATCCTCACGTCTCATCTAAATGCACATCCTAACGACATACAAGATTCATTATGAGTAAAACTACTCATTGAATTAAGGGAAATAGTTTAATTCCATTAACGTGCTAAATTTACCAAATTCGTAAAGTAGAGTTTCACAAGTCCATTTACCATGTAGGAAACTTATACTAAACAATAGATTTATAAATGCATTGCTCATTTATGGAGTGCCACATTCGTGAGAATAGTTACAATCAGCACATAATAATTCTACGACCATCTTTCCGGGAGTCACCCCATATGATGCGCCCTTAAATGACTATCATCTTCCAGGGCCTATAACTGAGACCACCTGGGCATCCTAAATCTCATCATGTGGGAAGAGGACATATACCTTCGACAGTGAGTCATAATCATACCCGAAATTACCTCACTTCGAATAAAATAACAACATAATGTAACCATCGGCCCTATGGCCGAGGACTATATTCACCCTGCATGCACTAGCCAGGGGACTTCACCTGATTTGTGCAACTTTCCTTATGATAGAATTTAGAGAGGTATGTATATGCAAGTCGTAATTCACAAGATATGCCAATTAAAAGTACATTTTATTACATCTGGAACCATGCGTGTCTAATGACATAAGTTACCAAGTTTAATTTGTCCCCATACTAACCTCCGAGAATTCACAACAACTCTAAATGCTACAATGTGTAATTTTCCTCATTTTAGTCTCTAGGAGTCCCAAAACAATACCACCTAACTTTCCTTTAGTCCTAGGCTAGCTTGTTAGACGAAAAACTACACTCCTCTTATTAAATGACCCCTAAAATAATCTCAATTACTCCCCTTTCTATTCTAAGGTATTCATCTCCCTAATGTCAAACTCTAGTACTCTATTTTACTTCATAAGATAAGGTTCCTAGGTCTTAAACCTAAAATAAAAGGGCTAAAAACTAAGTTAGAAAAATATCCCAAAATAGCAGGATTCTGAATTGATTCGCCTAGGGGCGAATCGATTCGCCCAAAAAGAGAATCGATTTGGCTGAGGAAACCATCATTATAACTCATGCCGAATCGATTCGGCCTTAAACCGAATCAATTCGGCTCCCCAGACCTGTAGCCACCCTTTTTAGCGAATCGATTCACTAGGGAGGGCGAATTGATTCGCCCTTGTCGATTTGTCGAGTTAGGGGCTACGGGTTATATGAACCCTAATTACCCAAATCCTATTTCTCTTCCATCTAGCCAACACCATCAATCAATAATCCCACCAAATCAATCCTACACAATCACTAACTAATATAACCAACACAATTCATATCTAAATCAATGTTTAAGGGTTTAACACCAAAAATCATCAAAACCCATAAATGGTAAATCTCAAGAACACAACTAAAATACAAATTATCCACACTAAATCATACATAATTGCAAGTTTGAAACTTGCCTTAAGTTCGTAGTCTCAGATTATCTTCTGGTAACAACAACTCCAAGCTCAAATCTTCAATTTTCTCTCTTTTGTCTTCTTTTTCTCCCAAATTCTGTATCTCTCTCTAACTCTCTTTTAGGTTTAGGAATAAATGAGAAATAGTGTTCTAACAAGACTAAAATACCCAACTTACATAAAGTCCAACTTTAAATACTACTACATAATTAAAATGACTCGTAACCACATAATTAAGTCGTTACCGGTCAAAAGTACCCGGAACCCAAAAATACAACTTGGTACATATTTTGACCATTTCAATCATTTTCGGACAAACCGCGCCTTCTAAATCGGTATCCGTGATATCATAAATTATTTCATGCTCCAACGTCATCTTAAATGATAACCGTCGCTTAAAGAACAACAACGGAATAAAATATAATACGATGCTATTTACATTCGCATAATAGTAAATATGTAAAACTCAGTAAATATTATCTCATAAATCACATAAAGTAATATTTACTTCAACTTCCTTTATTTTATATAATTAACCCGGATGGAAAATTAATATAAAGATAATTACTCGTAAATAAAGGGTATTACAATTGGAGGACACTTTGAGTCAACTGTTCGAATTGGAAGGTAAATTGAGGAAGCAAATTCCTCGTATCCTTTAAACTTGGATTTTTTGGGATGAAGGTTACGTTGGTTCGAGGGCATTTAGTGCAACTGTGTCAACCACGTTGTGTCATGTCCTATCCTGATAATTTTTTCACATCGACTCCTTTGTTGTCCAAATTTTTGGGGTCCCTATAAAAATGAAAAATAAAAACAATTAATTCAAATTTATGGTTATAAATATTAAAAAATTACAGAATTATCCCTCTTTGCGTTTTAGCCTTCGAAGTTCATAAATTGCTCATTTAAATTCGGAATTCAACCAAATTTCAGGGAGAAATTTATTTTATTTTGATAAACATTGAAAAATTATTTGCAGGCCCATAAAATTTGTGTAATTATGATTTCACCCCCTTGGAGTTATAAAAATTGCACTTTAACTCGCATTTTATTCAAACTTGCATTTTTCTTTTCTTTTACGAAAATGACTCTAAAAACTCATTATTAAAGATACAATGGACCTAACAAGGCTTACATTTGGGTATAATTCATCCAAAATAATGCGTACATCACCTGCGACCGGAGCCAACTCGCAACCAAAACTCCATCCATAATCCGGATGCAGCCCAACCTTGACCCATTTCAACCCTTAATTGTATCTGCCAATTCACAACTAAAACAAATAAAAAGAATAAAACCCCCACATGATTAATTACTTTCATCCCATTTACTTTAGATACCCGCACCCCCTTCTTCCATATGCTCTTTTATCCCTATTTCCTATAATACCCCTAAAACCTCGCCTCCCATATGCCTTCTACCCAATTCCCATATTACCCCCTAGCGACATGCATCTCCTATAAGATCTATTGAAGACCTATTTCAATGGGATAGAGGAAGAAGTGAGATATAAAGTAGAGAGATTTTAGGTTGAAATAATTTTTTGTTTTAGGTAGTTATTTTTTTTTTGAATTTTAGATTTAAGTTGAGGGAATTAAATTATGGTGAGCTTCAAATTGAGTGTGAATTTTCATTTATATTGTTTTTATCACTCGATTGGAGGGGGTATGCTTCAAATTGAAGTATTAGAGTTCAATTTCACTCAAAGAGATTTGGTTTTATTGTTCTTTCTCTAATCTTATTTTATGACATTTGTTCATTTGATTATCATGTTTTATATTATGTTAGTCTAAAAACCCCTTTCAAGGGTGGGATGGACCCTTATTTAATGTTATTTTTATCAATTAGTTTGTTTATCTGAAATTCCCTTCGAATGTTAATTTTGATCCTTCACATTTTAATTTACACCTTGAGAGAGGGTAAATGATTTTCGAGAGAAAATTGAAATTCATGATATAATACCTGTAGACACAGCATTCTGTTACCCCCAAATCTCCTTAGGTCCCTAGTACCTCCCTTCGTCACTACAAACCCAGGTCATGTCCCGAGTACTGACCTAGAAGCCATCGAGCACTCCCCGGCTTAGTTTGACCAAAAAGTCAAACTCTTCATCTCGACTGAGACTGAATGAATCCTCGAAGGGCATTGAATACCCTTTCCAATGGTCCTTCCCTTGCACGATTCTGACTTACCGTGCGGACGAACGGTCCGTTTGCGTCCGAAACTTGACCCAGAAGACATCGGGCACTCCCCGGCTCAGTTTGACCAAAAAGTCAAACTCTTCATCTCGATTGAGACTGAATGAATCTTGTAAGGGCACTGAATACCCATTCCAACGGTCCATCCCATGTGCGATTCTGACTTACCCTGCGGACGAACGATTCGTTTAACTCCAAGAGGTCACCGAATGCTTCCAGGGCCCGATTGACCAAAGTCAACTC
Source organism: Sambucus nigra (assembly GCA_949130495.1). NCBI lineage: Eukaryota > Viridiplantae > Streptophyta > Magnoliopsida > Dipsacales > Adoxaceae > Sambucus > Sambucus nigra. The sequence continues at coordinate 447,222,397 of OX422212.1, read as the reverse complement.
ACCAAATTGGGTCAAACTCTTTGGAATGTCGAAGTACATCTCCTAAAATTTCCAACGGTATGCCCCGTGCGCGATTTGGACTTACCATGCGGACGAACGATCCGTTTGCATCCGAACGATTCCTCGTCCAATGGATCGACAAACGCTTCCGAGCCATATTTGACCCAAAGTCAACTCCCGAACCCGGGTAAGGTCCAAAGAACTTTCGAAGGTCTCTGAATTACCTTTCTAACGGTCTACCCCATGCACAATTCTGAGGAACGGTTTGCCCTCGGCAGCCGATTTCCCGAAAAGGCCTGAAACACACTACCAAATGGCAGGTTCCAGACCCTGCCTATCGGCAGGTGACGATAGGCAGGATCAGGTCTATGCCGATCGGCAGTGACCTGAGCCTATAAAAGGAGGCCTTCACCTCATTTGAAAGGGGAGCCCATATTTGATAAAATTCAGTCTCAACGAATCCCATAAACTTCTCTCGAAGGCAACGTGATTTCAACCTCCAAATCCCTTTTTACTTCCATTTTTCATCATCCTTTTTATCAAACTTGGTGAATTAGCCACTCTCCATCATCATCCAAGTGCAAGGGCTACTCTCCAACATTCAAGATCAAGCTCAAGATCTTCAAGAAAGTCCAACTTTCTCAAAGTCTCTCTTAAATCCTCTTAAATTCTGGATAACTTGTTTTCTTACTTAGCACTTTTATTATCTCATCTCGCACATCCTAATATACTTTTTATTTAGTATCATTGCACATCTCTTATTTTCATATAAATAAAAACCCAAAAAAAAATAAGAAAAGAGGGTTTGCTCATAAATTCCAAATAGGGATTCTCACACTTTTCTCACACTTTTCTCACCACTAAAACACTTTTTCTACACGCACACGCACTCAAACATAAGAGATCCCCCATTTGGATTTATGGGATAAACCCCACCCCTCGTTTTTTATGCGAACTATATGGACTTTGATGCCTTTATAGGCTACGTAGGCATCTCGGAGTAAAACCCAAGACTCAAGTCCTTTTCTCACTTTTTCTCTTATTTTCCAATTTTCTCTAAATCTAATCTTCTTATATTGTATATACTTGCCCTTAGTGACGTATTACTCCATATGTGTTGTCGTTCCGTTATAACGATCAACGTAGGGGTAATCGCATAAATCTTATTTTTCTAATATTATTCTTATATCTTCCTACGGATGACTCGCTTTATCTTTTCCATGATACAAGTGAAGGATTGCTATCTCCATTATATATATACACATGCACACATATCACGGGGGGAAATATAAAGGAAAATAGCAAATATCCATAAGAGACCGAAAGGGCGTAATGGGTTCCTAACACCTTCCCATTTCGTAACTTAGCCTCCGAAGCCTCCTTGAATCATTTTGGTTTCGCATACAGCAGTATATCTTTGGATGCCATCCTTCGGGATGGATTCCCCTTCTTCTTTTGCTTGTTTTGAGTAAAATGGCTTGGCGACTCTGAATCTCTCTACATTTTTTACACCTCATCTCAAATGACGCCGGTCGAATTTCTGCTGAGAGGGATGTACGTGACCCGAGGATCCTTTCCCTTCGCGCGCCCGCCCGCGCGACGAGGATCGGGGATGGCCACAGTGGCGACTCTGCTGGGGATATGTGTATTTTGAGGGCTTGACTCTATTTACATGGATGATATATTTTTTTATGTTTCCCCCCATATCTACATGTTCCCCCTTTTCCATGTGTATCCCATGCTTATGCTTATATTCACACACTTGTAGAAAATTCTCCATGCACACTTCTCACCTCGTTCACCTAGGATCACATATATCCCCATGTTTCACGCATCACCCATCCATACTTGGTGTAAATTTGGTAATTGTACTTTGCTCCCTGTTTGGAATAATCAATAAAGGCATTCTCATCATAAGATACGAATAAGAGAATCATGCATGATTCACACGACATCACCAAAGAGCATTGTTATTGACCAAATCTTACCCAGTAACTGGAGGGTCACTTCGTGATGGGCGCTGGTCCGGCAGGTCGCAGTTAGCCTAAGAGATATGACTCTCACCTTCCATTGGCCAAGTACCTTCGACATATATCGAACGGTTCGCCCGCATCGTACCGCTTGACCGAAGTCATGACGGGAGGTATATCGCAGGGAATTCGTTCACGTACGCCGAGTATATCGAATTTTCTCTCACACATACCGCCCCCATGAGGTATATTGTAAGGTAATTCACATACACTCAGGTTGAAATAGCGTTGCTAAAGCCGTTTATTGAAAATAAACTATTTAAGCAACTCCAAAAAGTTTGTTGAAGAAACTCTTTACTTAAATCAAACTGATTTTGAACACAAGACGTGTTAACAAAATTATGTACGAGATATGGACAAGATTTGATAACAAGTTTTTAGAAAATAGTTTAAAATATTTTAAACTCAGCACACATCAGAATGGGATGAGAAGATGTAGAAATATTAATACTCAGGCTTTTTAACGTGGTAAAACCTCACCCTTGAGGAAACATCCACGACTCCCTCTACGGAGTAACACAAAAAAATTCACTAAAACAAATATGTGAGTTACAATATATTTAACTAACATGCACTCAATAACAAATCTATACAAGTTCAGGATTGTACCCTCTGGCGTCCTTAAACTTTTCTGCAGATCTTGATTGTTGATGTAGTCTTCTCAGTTTGTCAACTCTTCCTTTGTTTCAGAACGTTACGTCGACTTATGTTCACCAAATCTTATAGCCAACACTTTCAGTGTATGTAGTGTGAAGATGTTTGTGAAAAGTGTTCTATAACACATGCATGAACTCACACACACTTAATTTTACAAACAGTCCTATACAAATTACATATAAAGTCTATATGCAGTGAGTTTGTTATTTTTCTTTCTTACAAAACCAAAAACCTTTTGACCTTTCAATATAACCCAGATTCCACGGAGATCTTGCTTAAGAAATCGGTCAAGACCTTTCTCAATCTCTTTTGAAAATATTTAGGAGATTGAAAACCCTCCAAGTGCGAATCCAACTAGGTCAGGTTAAGTTTTGTAAGAACAGAAACTATAAAACATTTATTATTGATTCTGAAGTAATAAAATGTTTTAATAGAAAGCAATCAACAATGTACTTCTCAAGATGAGAAATAAAATGCAACTAAGTGTATTGTGACATGAAAAACTTCAGATCTATGATTTATATTGAATCAGAAACAAGATCTGAGTAGGTGTCTAAGTTGGAAATAAGATTTTATGAACACAAGGTTACAACAACCCAAGATCACTCAACTCGAACTCTCATAAACTCAAGAAACACTAAAGATGGTGTTTATTTGGTTATGGTGTTTTTTTTGGAGAGGTAAGTGGTTTAGGTTGGAGAAGTTTTAGACGAAGTTAGGGTTGCTAACTTGACTCTCTGGTTTCTCTCTCTCTCTTTTCTCTCTCTCTCTTCTTTCTCTAAGAATTTTCAAAATGACAAAAGCTCTCGAAGGCTGAGATGAGGGTCCTTTAAATAGCAAGAGGAGAAGGTTCCAGACTATCGTTCAAAAACAACGGCTGAGATTGAGTCAAGCTTCTTTGACTTCAATCCAAGGGCTCACAACAGGCGGTGGATTAAACAGGCTGTGATTGGCTTAAAGGTTAACACGGGGATTCACTCAGGCGACATGCAGGCCATTAATAAGGGTTGATCCAAGGGCTGTAAACATGCGAAGTTTTGTGTCTGTAAAGAAACACAACTCTGGCCAATTAGAGACCAGCAAGTGTTGGCCATAGAATGAATACAAACGCGCGTCCAAAACTAATTACAAAGCCAACCATGGAGTCTCTGGCGCTTTCGGTTTCTACCCAGAGTAACTTAAGGCCAAAAACCACAACAAAACATATTTAGATATTAACCCCAAAACTTTTTAAATCAAGTTTTAGTTTAATAAAACCTTAATTAAAAGATGTTTAAAATTCCCAAAAAATTAATAAAAATCAAATTGAGGGATTTAAACACACTCACCACATTAATACACATAAAGGTGCAATATGATATGCAAAGATTAAGTTCTAAGTGTGTGAGTGATGGCTATAGTCTCAGGATCATTACAAGATGAATAGGAGAAGAAGCAAAACAATCTCTGAGGCTCTTTGGTTTCTAGGATGGACACAATTTTGTCACAATTTCCAAACTAGATGAGCTCTTATACAGTCTAGACTCAAATGAGTCAAAAGTATAAGGGCTTCACAGGTATGTCAAATGGCTTGTCCACATGTACCGATTGCTCGCAAGAGTAATACGTATATCGTGGAAGTCACGCCAAAGGGGGGAACCCATGTCGATTCACCCAAACAACTACATACCGGCATATAGGTGTCAAACCTAGGATACGCACTTTAGATTGGTGGTTTAAACCCGAAACTCTACCGAAATTCTGGGTCGATCTGCAGCCCAATTTTTTCTCATTTTTAAAATGGGACCCTGTCCGTGAGCCTGGTTACAAGTCCAAACTGTAGCTTTGCATATATTAAAAAAAAAACACTTTTCCAGGCTCGGGTATCGTTCGACATTGCATTTAGAAGAATTAAATACAAGTGAGAACATAATAATCATAATAATCATGCTGAGTTCCGTCTCCAAAAACATTTCTCCCTTCTTTATCAAAAATCCAAAAACATTTCTCCCTTCTTTATCAAAAATCTAAAAACATTTCTCCCTTCTTTATCAAAAAATAAAAAAAAAGAGAAAAGAAAAAGAAAAATAGTTTTTGCCCTTTTTCTCAAAAATAAATCTCATTCTACCCCTTTTCAGGTCGATTGCAAGCCCTTAGCCTGGCTCCCTATTGGCTTCGGTCTTCAATCAAATCACCCCAAAGTTTCATCCGTTCCTCTACTACTTCTTCTGAGTTCAGAATCCATCCACTTTTCATGGAGAATACAGATAAAGCACCAGTCATACAATCGAATCCGACGACAGTCCTAGCTCAACTTGTGTCCAAGATTGACAACCTCCAAACCAAGGTTCGAGAGATGAAACGAAACTAGGTTCCAATTCCTCAAGAGCCCGAGGACCTATTCCCTCGTGCTATGGGTCCACCTGAGCCTATCTGGGTTCCCGAAGAATATCAGTACGCTCCACATACCCCTCCTGTTAATGGTCCATCGCCTACCCAGCTTCCTATTCTAAACATTGCCCAACCTATAGCTAACCTGCCCGTGGTCGTTGATCCGAAGGAGGAGGAGTTGAATAAAGTCAAAGAGGATCTTAAGATGCTCACTAAGAAGTTTGACCAAGTCAGGATCTATGGGAATTACATGTACTACACCCACATGTCTCCTTATCCTAAATCGAGGTTGCCCAAGAAGTTCAAGATGCCAAATATCGAGAAGTTCAGAGGGAGTGGACCCCCAATTATTCATCTTCGCAGTTATCATCGTTCCATGACTCTACTAGGGTCTTCTAAAGAAGTGATGGCCCAATTATTTCAGCAAACTTTGAATGATAGTGCCCGCCGATGGTTTTTATCCCCTGAGGAATCCAGAATCCGTAGCTGGGAGGATGGAGCCTGAGAATTCATGTCGTAATATAAATACAACGAAGAGCTTGAGGTTAACCGTCGTGATTTAGAGCTACTCAAATAGAATCCAAGAGAATCAGTCAGTAACTTCATAACCTAGTGGAGGGAGCAGGAAGCTATCATGACCAATCGGCCATCCGAGGCAGAACAGGTCAACATAGTGAATAAGAACTTCTTTCTCCATGTTCGAGCGACGATGGGAGGACAATACTATCCCTACTTTCGAGCTCTCAGATAGGCTGGAGTAGAAATCGAGGAAAACCTCGTTAAAACAGAGGTTGAACCAAATATGGTGTCCGAATAGTTCACCCCTAGAAAGTATAACAAGCCTTCTAGTATTACAGTCTCAACCATCAATAAAATCTCTCAACCAACCACATCGTGGGCACCAAAAAGCCGCCCTGCCCCCATCCTAAGCGAATACACTGATCTCCATGCTCCCCTCTCCAAATTTTACCAAGCCCTGTTAAGCCGAAACCTCATCAAACCCTTGGATCCACGTCCATTGACAAATCCACTCCCAAGAAACTTCAAGGCCGATGCTCATTGCGCCTTTCACCAAACTGCCGGCCATACCACCGACCAATGCTTTCACCTTCGAAACATAATCCAATATCTCATTGACCGGGGTACCATCGCCCCACCAGCCAATCCTAAGACAAACACTACTCACAATCCATTTCCAAATCATGGCAATGCCCTCTTCTTAGAAGAAAACCAAGATTTTAATCCATCAACTCAAATCACACCCATATACTCTCCTAAACCTCTTCAAATTTGCCCATATTTCCTCCTACACCCTACCAGCCTCGCTGATTAGGCACTGTCACTCCTTAACAGAGCATGCATCGCTGTCCATACCCATTCTAAAAATGGAAGTATGGAATTGTCATAAATGTTGAACCAAATCCTAGAGTTCGGGCTAAAATTTCCCTCACAAATGGTCATCGATTGCCAAAGGTTCAGTACACTATTCTTGGAAGCACGAAAATGGTCCTGAGATTCAGACAGGTGGGTGGTACCAATCGACGAAGTCAGCCTAAATGATGTTATCCAGATTATGGCAGAATTATTCGGGCAAACTAACAACATTTATAGTTTCATCGGGTTACTTGACACTTTGAAGCTACAAGGGCGCTTGGTCCCTTCGATCACACATATCCCCACAAAATGGGAGGACCTGTATGAATAAGCCGTTGAACTTGTGGAATGCATTGAATTTACGTGGAAAAATGAAATTGTTACCACCGGATGGGGGGAAGAATTCAAAGATTCGAGCGAAGAACATGCTTCAGGAAGAGCTGGCCCAGTAGCCGATATATGTGGGATTATATCATTTGAAGAACTCCTCGAAGAAATAAACAGGGTGGCAAAACAACCTGAGATTGACGAGAAAATAGGATTCATGTTCTTTCCTTCTTCAGTAAATGACATGACCAGATTAGGGAGACATTACCAGGTTCCAAGCTCACTACCAACAAATGACATTGGGAAGGGCGTTGAAAACCTTCCTATGCCAGAGATGACCATTGAGGAGAGAAAGATCCTCGATCAACTGAAGAAAAATCAAGCTAACATCACTCTATGGGGACTTTCCATGTCTTCCTAGCTACACAGAAATGCTTTAATCAAATTGCTCACTGGACCCAAAGTTCCTCCCTCTACCTCACCAGAAGAAGCGGTAAATCTGGTCGAATCCTTAACCTTTACCCGAATGCTATCATTTTCTGAAAAAGAAATCCCCAGAATTGGTCCAAATCACAATCACGCACTTAACATCTCCGCCGAAGTTATGGGGAAGGTCGTGCCATTCTCCCTTGTCGATAACGGATCCGCCTTGAATGTTTGGCCTCTGAGAACCTTCAAGTGTTTAGGCCTGAAAGAAAACGACCTCACTCCAACCTCCGCCGCTGTTCGTGCCTACGATAATACCCGTCGTGAGGTGATGGGATCCATAAAACTTGTAATAAGGGTTGGCCCTATAAACCCTGTCATTGAATTCCAAGTCATAGACATCCCAGTTTATTTCAACCTGTTGCTCGGACGACCCTGGCTCCACAATATCAAGGGTGTGATTTACTCACTCCATCAGAAATTAAAGTTCTTCATCGATGGGAGAGTCATCACCATTTTGGGCGATGACAAAAATGTCGAGGGTGTAAGCACCAGCAGTCCAATTCTTGAGATACAGCACGGGTCAAATGATATGCTCCTATCAGGATTCTGAGTTGAGCCACTCCTACTCCCGACAGATTATGGTTTCAAAGAAAGGATTTGTCTAGAATATGACCCTCATGGAAATGTCAATGTGATTTAGATGTTCAGAAACATGCACTTCATACCCGGACTGGGGCTAGGGAAAAGGCAGCAAGGGATACTTGAGCCCATGGAACTGAAGAAAGCTTTCCCTCCTTGTGGCTTGGGGTATCAACCATCAGAACGAGAGATCAGAATGATCCACCAGTCTCGACCAATGAGAACATTATACTACATCCCAACGATCTCAGGAGACTCCTTCAATGGACGATTCATCAAAGAAGGCGAAGATTTCCCCTTTTACGATTTTCCCGAACCATGGTACGACCACAAAGATAAGACGATGAAGCCTGGAATGAAGATCTTCTTCTAAGACAGCTACCCATGGGTTGAAAGTTTACAACACCGCATACAAACGCTCATCGAAGATAGCAAAGAGACTGAGGAAAGTGATTCCGAAGATTCCTTCAACTTATAGACATTGGGGCTGAAACTCTGCATGGTTCATTCAGGCACTACATCAATGGATCCATCCCGTCTGATTAAAGATGCTGATACACCCCTCCTTAATTGGAATGCTGCGCCAGCTCCACCTCTTGAGATCTCCCCTAACCCCAATGTTTACCCTATTTCTTCTTTTGTTGTCTATCCTTGTTCAAATGTAATCGAGACCTCTTTTGATAAGGTTCTCAATGCTGTTTTTCCTATCAATGAAATAAACGAAGATTTTGAGTATCTTGCTATGCCTTACATTTACTGCTTGGATTCTAATCAAACTTTTAATGATGATGATTTTGCAAATGAACAATTCTTAACTGATCTAAATAAGGTTAATAATAAATAACATAACCGCGTTCAAGTTAATGAAGAAGAGACTGTTGTTATTAATCTCGGTTCTAATAGCCAACTGCGCGAGATTAGGATAGGGGCCACCCTTGACTAGCATGAGCGTGCAGAACTCGAAGAATTACTGAAGGAGTTTGTGGATGTCTTCGCATGGTCCTATGATGATATGCCCGACATTGATCCTAAAATATCTCAGCACGAGATTCCCACTCTCCCGGATTACAAGTCGGTTAAACAAAAATTGAGAAAGCTCCGCACCAAATGGTCGCTCAAGGTCAAAGAAGAGGTGGTCAAACAGTTAAATGTGGGCTTCATTCGGGTGATCGAATATCGCACATGGCTAGCCAACATGGTACCTATGCTGAAATCTGGAGGGAAGGTTTGAATGTGTGTAAAATACCAAGATTTAAACAAAGCTTATCCAAAGCATGCTTATCCGCTACCCAATATCGACATGATCGTGGATAACACAACCAATCATGCTCTCAAGTCATTCGTCGACGGGTTTGCCGGATACAACCTAATCAAGTTGAACCCCGACCACCAAGAAAAAACCGCATTCACCACCCCATGGGGAACTTTTTGCTACACCGTTATGCCATTTGGTCTCAAGAATGCTGGGGCTACCTACCAAAGGGCTGTCACAACCATCCTACACGATCTGATTCATAAAGAAGTCGAGGTTTATGTGGATGATATGATTATCAAGTCCAAATCTAGAGAAGGCCATGTTCCCTCTCTCCGAAAGTTCTTCGAACGACTACGACGGTATCATATGCGACTTAATCCACTAAAGTGTGTCTTCATCATTACAAAGGGAAAACTCTTGGGATTCATGGTAAAAAAAGTGGATAAAAGCATATCCTGCAAAGCTGAAGGCCATACTTGAGACGCCACTACCCCGAACAGAGAAAGAAGTCCGAGGTTTTCTTGGGAAATCGCAATATATCAACCGGTTCTTTAACCAACTAACCTCCATCTGTGAACCGATCTTCAAGATCCTCCAAAAGGATTCAACCAAGGTTTGGAACGAGGCCTGCAAAGAAGCTTTGACTGAATCAAACAATATATGACCTAACCTCCAGTGCTCATGCCACCACAGCCTGGTCTCCCTTTGCTCCTATACCTAACCATAACTGCCACTGCCACTGGGGCTTTGCTAGCCCAATACCTTGAGGACTCCCGTAAAGAAAGAGCTATCTATTACGCTAGTCTCAAATTGGTCGGGTACAAGGTCAACTTCACTGCTTTAGAAAAGGCGTGTGTCGCACTTGTCTGGGTCACCCAAAAGTTACGACACTACATGCTCGCCTTACCCATCAAACTTGTATCTCGAATGGACCCCATCAAATACCTACTTGAGAAACCCACCTTATCCAGTCGAATGGCCCGATGGTTGATGCTCCTAACCGAGTTCGATATCATGTACGTCATAAAGAAAGCTGTTAAAGGAAGAGCTATCTATGACTACCTCGCCGCTTACCCTGTAGAAGAAGCAGATGTTCGGATCTCCGAATTCCCAGATGAAAATATCCTCTGCACCGCTCAAGACTGCCTTCAATGGAAAATGTTCTTTGACGGTGCTTCTAACAAAAAAGGATATGGCATTGGGATAATTCTGATCGCCCTAGATGACTCCCACACTCCCATCGCCATTAAATTGGATTTCCCTTGCACCAATAACATGACGGAATACGAGGCATGCACTGTAGGCCTCAAAGTTTTTCTCAAGAAAGGTATTCAATACCTTGATGTCTACGGGGATTCTGCCCTTATCATCGGTCAAGTGCTCAGAAAGTGGAAAGTCAAGGATGAAAAGATCCAACCCTTCCATGCCCACTTAGAAGATTTAGCCTCCCGATTCTGAGATATCACCTTCCATTACCTACCCCGAGCAAATAATAACCTACTCGATGCTCTTGCCACCTTGGCCTCTATGGTCGAAATGCCCGAGGGAATAATAATGACCCCCTTCCTAGTTCAAAAGTAAGACAAATCGACCCATTGCTACCATATTGAGCTTATCTCCACCGAAGATCCCGAACTAGCCGATTACTGGTACTATGATATCTGGCACCTTCTCAAACATGGTAGGTATCACGAGGGTTCCAACAAGAAAGATTGAACGACCCTCCGAAGACTGGCTGCCGAGTACATCATCTTTCATAAAGCTCTACTCAAGAGGAACTTCGATGGAACTCATCTACACTGTATCGCAGGGGCTGAGATTGAGAAGATAATACAGAAAATCCATAGCGGGGAATGCGAACCCCACATGAATGGTCACATGCTTTCCAAGAAGATCTTCCGACAGGGCTACTATTGGACCACCATGACCCCGAACTGCACCGCCTATGTCCGGAAATGCCTCAAATGCCAATAATTCTCTAATCTCCAACACCTACCTCCGCGATAATTATACAACATGAGCTCTCCCTGGATGTTCTCCACTTGGGGTGTCGACATCATAGGGAAGGTTACACCAAAGGCTTCAAACGGACATGAATTCATCCTAGTCGCCATTGATTGCTTCACCAAATGGGTCGAAGATGAGTCATACGCAGTGTAGAATGCCAAGAAAGTGGCCAAATTCCTCAAGAAGAATATTATCTGCCGATATGGGGTCCCATACGAGCTAGTGTCAGATAAAGGGTTGCATTTCGAAGCAGAAGTCACAGAAGTAGTCAACGAGTACAGGATTCAGAGACATAAATCTTCTCCTTACCAACCTCTGACCAATGGTGCAGTTGAAGCCGCCAACAAGAACCTCAAAGCTATCATCAGCAAGATGACCGAAATTTATAGGGATCTGGCCGACCGGATCCTGTTCGCCCTCTGGGGCTATCGAACCTCAATCTGAACCTCTACTGGGGCTACCCCTTACTCCCTGGTCTACGGCATGGAAGCAGTCATACCTGTGGAGCTGGAAATACCTTCTCTACGCATCATGCTAAAAAAAAGTTTGCGAAGAAGACTGGTGCCAAAGCCGTCTTGATGAGCTAGCCCTCCTAGATGAAAGAAGATTAAAAGCTCTTTACCACATAAAGGGGTACCATCTTCGAATAGCGCGATCATTCAACAAGAGAGTCAAGGACCGCGGTGTTCGGGAAGGGGACTTAACCCTCAAAGCGATAATAGAACCCATCTGGGACCCCAGAGGGAAATTCAAGCCCAATTAGAGCGGCCCCTACATTGTGAAAAAAATCTTATCCGGCGGTCCCGCCATGCTCACTGACCTAGATAGGGAAGAGATGGCGCGCTACGACTCTTCTCATCCCCCTTCTATTCTAAAAAAAAACTCTTCATTTCCCTCTACCCAGAACTACGTGGGCCTGATCCTATGCAAAAAACTATTTTCAAACAGATAAAAAAACTTTTTCAAAAAACCCCATAGGTACGTAGGCAGCTCATACACCTCACATGAGTGCGACCCTTTCTTTTTCACAAAATAGCATTCTTTTCTTACCTCCGAGAATGACGGTTCATTCCAAAGAATACTTGAACAAAAGGATTATGTATGGCTTAGCGATCAGTATAGATAATTCAAAATTCAAAACTCATCGAAAGGCAGAGCTGGATGATCAGAAACTTGTTTATTTCATTAATAAGAATTTATAGCACGGAATACATAAAAAAAGGAATGAATAACTCCCTTCCCCTTACTACTATAAAAATCCAAATAAAATCCCCGCATCTATTACACAAATAGACACTCCAAGAGTCCTACCCACATCTACCAGAGAAGCCTACACCGTCATCATCTACATCCTGAGATCCCCAAGTTTCCCCTTCCTGAATAGAGTGCCGTAGACACTCCATGGACCGATAATCCCGAACCATCTTCTAAAAGACCACAACACCCCCTTCCATGGTGTTAGATAAAACAAACCATCTTTGTCCAGTATCCCTGCCAACATCTTGCTGACTACTTTCCTCCACAACCACTTCATATAATCTTTGGGGACATGCCAAACTTTCCCGACAGACTGGGAGGGACGGGTCGACGGATGCCAATTTTCCCACAGAGATCCAAGCAACAGACGCAGGTGCTAAGTCAAATCTTCTACCGGAAAGAAATTTGAGATCCGAGGTGGCATGACCTGGGCCCAGCCAAATTAGCTCAGAAGCCGCCAAGGGAAATAAAAGGAGGTCTGCCTGAGACCAACCAACATCACATATGAATACTCTCCTAGATTAAGAACAGGCTGCAACTGCCCCCACCAAGGTACTGACCAATACAGACCACGAGCCCCATGCTCCACAAGACAATGCTCCCAGTTCACAACATACAGACCAACACTGATGAAGTAGCATGAAAAGAAATTGGGTACAATCGACAAGGAATATTCTGGAGGAGTCGCCAAGCAGAATCTTTCAGACAACCACATGAACAGCATCACGGGGCTACCCCTCAAAAAGTCAGAACGACCATCTCTCCAGGCGTCCAGGCCATTCAAGGTCTCTGCTAGTATCACCGCCGTCGGATTACGACAGTAAGACATCCATGAAGTAATGGTTGCAAGTTGCGGGTCCAATTGTAGTTCTCCAGTCACCAGCAACAATTTTGAAACCAGAACCAGAACAACGGCTCCACCATAGCCAACATCACCTACTTCCGGCAAATGCACAGACTGCAGCACCGCCAAGAGGGAGGTCATTCCTCCAACAACCAATGATCTGGCCACCGAAGGTGAAACACGAAGAAGCCCGACCAACAAATCCCTGGGAGAGCGGAAAAATTCAGGCAAAGTCGCAGAAACACTAGGATGTACACCCTGTATGGCAGAAAATTCCTCGTAGGTAGGACAAACTTCATCTAACCTAAAGCTTAATACTTGGTCTTCGGGGTACCAAAATTGTACCGCCGCCATCAGCATGTTCCACGCAGGAGGCCGACTGCACCACAGGGAGACTCGACGCATGTTGAAAGCATTATAGTCGACATTATAAGAGCATATTGCTTCCAAGGCTTTAAGGTAATTAGCAAACTCAATGCTACCAGGGAGAGCCATCTTGCAAGGCTAAGAAATAATGGGTAAGTAGGTGAAAAGGCAAAGGTGTGATGAAAACACTCCACCCTTACCCCTTTTTATACTTGAAAACCCTCACAAGAGACATAATCCCTGCAAAAATCGGAGGGAATCCTACCCCACAAGGTACCAAAGGATGAAGAGGGTACCAATCAAAGCTTTGAATTGATGGTACTGGACTGAATTGCCGATAGGCAGGTCAGGGTGCTTGCCGATCGACAACCCCCCCCCCCCCCCCATTTTAGAAATTTCCTCTTTTCCTCTTTTGTCAAATCAGAAAACTCAATAAAAATAAATTGATATTCTCATGAGAATTTCAAAATCCCTTTAATTTCCCCTTTTTAATAAAAAACTTTCCTTAAAAAAAATTTCAAAAATATTCCTTTTTACGGTCTCAGTAGCAAAGTAAAAAGTGCACATTCATAATTAATAAAAGATAATAAAAAACTACATTGCATTGCATATATCTGTTTTTCTGTGTTACATCATTTTTGCAGGAAATAATAAGAAAAAGCAAAAACAACAGGACTCAGCCCAAACCCTCATTCTTTCTCCCTCTCTCTCAAGAGCTTCCACCCCTGCGACGTGCGCTCTTCCCCCTACGGTGGGACAACGCACCACCACTACTACCGGAGCCCGAGTCCTTTTCGAATGAGGCAGACGGCACCAAGCAAGAAGGAATAGGAATCGTGTCCCAAATATGGGCGTTCACCGAAGATATCTAGTTTCTGATGTCCCTTTGCCAAGTGGTCGACACCCGGACTTGCTGCGAGAAAAGGCGAAATCAGTATCAAAACAGAGATGACCAAAACAAAAAAGAAGGAATGAGAGGAATAGAAAGGTATACCGCAGGTCGAAGGACCTCCTTTGTCAAACCCAACTCCTACGGATCCATCGGATGAGGACGGTGCAACATAGGCACCATCCCTCCATCAGCCCGTCGAATGTTGTACGAGGGGGTATGCAACTGCACAAAAGGAACCTCTGAAGTCGCCGCCACCGCAGATGCCAACGGACCACCGTCACCGTGGGAAGATCCCACCACCTGACTCGAACCCGCAGGAGGTAAATGCAGGGCATCATATATGCTGGGCTCCATCAACCAGCTCGTCATAAAGTCTATATAGTCATATGGCGCAGCTGTATCGGTGTACAACAAGTAGGACTCCTCGATCATCGCCACGATCCTCTCATCCTTCGACAGCACTCTCTCCCTCCTCATAGACGTAGGAGGCTGCGTAGGTGGCACCACCACCTCCTCCTCAGCAATCTGACGAACCACCCACTCCCCGAGGCACCAGGAATGGCCAAACTCATGCGCCAGCAAATGCCTTATCCGCGCATTCACCCTAGTTGCCCCCGCATCCTGAATGGCTGTCCCCCAAGGATAAAAGGTCACCTAAAAATCTCCAAGCAGGCATAAATCAATACAAGATCAGAAGGTACGAAAAACCAAGATTGAAATGGAAAGAGCCTTACCCTACCACTGGTCAGGTCATTCAAGACCTGACGCACCACCACCAGAGAGAGAGATGCCTTCGACCGTGGATTGTCATTACGCCATCGATACAATCGACAGAGGTCCCCAACAGTGTCGTCCTTCAAAGCGATCAGCGGGGTATTGCACCCAATCACCTGGTAGAACAACGTCTGAACTCATAAAGCAAAAAGAGACGCATAAGGATAATGAAAATGCATGAAAGGAAAATGCGAATGCATGAAAGGAAAACGCGGATGCATGAAAGGAAATGCGCAAACCAAAGAATACCTCAAGAAGGTACGTGGCCCCAGTAAAGGTCTACCGGCAGCACCGACTGAATGCATCCAGAGAAGAGTAAAGGGTCGCCAAAGTCAGACTCCCCCAATCATAGAAAGGGATGGTCGAAAACATCCTCAGGTACGGAAATATCAACAAATGGATGACGTCGCCGCTCGACGCCACCATGAAACCTCCCAACACTAGAAAAATGAATAACCGAGACATCTGCCTCACTTGCAGCCCATCCTCCACATCAAGCACCCTGCTCAGCACAACATCCTTCAGCAGGGACAACCGGATAGAATCCCCAGAAACTATCCTCCCTAAATCACCAAGTGCCGCACGTACTGCCTCTGATCTCACCCGTAAAGAACGATCCACCTCTATTTGCTCTCCATCACAATCCAGCCCTAATAGCTGCTGCACTTATATGGGAGTCACAGTCATCTCCCTGAAGTTGAAATGGAAGCTGTGGCTAGTATCCCACCACCTCTCTCCCAAAGCTCACAGGACCGCTGTCGAACGAGGCGTCTCATCCAGCACCGATGCCAATCGCCCAAAACCCTTTGATGATACCACTTAACACACCACAGGTGGGAGATGCTCCCAAACATCCCTGAGCCTCGTCGTCCCATGGGCGCACATGTTCTTCAAAGAAATATCAGACTGGAAAAAAGGAAAAGTCTCATCAAAAGTCAAGAAAGAAAGAATAATCACCAAAAAGATAAGAATGCCAAAGGTTAGGTTACTTACATAACCGTTGGGACTCACTCTCGAAGAGAGATGACGCGATGTCTCCTGCAGCAAGTTCCGCTCATCTGCAATCGGCTCGAACGCATCAAAGGAGTTCGCACTCCCCAAAGCAAGAGGCGCCCTGGACCTCCACTCCACATTCGCCAAGTCATCAATGGTCAACCACTCCTGGTGGACTGCAGTGCTCACAAAAGCGTCCATTTCTTGAAGATCGGAATGCTAGAACGATTTGCAGAGGAATCACAGAAAGAGAGAAAGCAAAGAAGCTGTGAAAAAAATTAAGGGATTCGCCCCCTTTATATAGGATGCCAAGCGCCATGCCGATCGACACTTCCCCCCACAATACCGATCGGCACTGACTCCTTACCTTCCCGAGGTAGCCCAAAAGTCTGTGCCATTGCCGAATGGCACCCCTCATACCATGCTGACCGACACCCTCCCTTAAATTTCATACAGAAATTCGCAGAAAATACCAGAAAGCCTCGAAAAATTCCTATAAATCCCAGGAACGATTTAGAACATCTTCACCAAGAAAATTTCGCATTCCCTCGAGCGAAACCCCTCTTTCCCAGTGTAATCCTCAAAAAACCAAGTTAATCTCCTCCCGAAAAAGCACCAGAGGATCTCTAAGGATCACATGATCACTTCCCCAACAGAGTTTTTACAGCACCAAAATAGGTCCCCCCCCCCCCCCCCCCCCCCCCGCGAGGTCTCCTTAAGAAATAAAAGCTTCCCCATCTATCAACTCCCCAACTCAAATCAAAAGGCACTTTCTCTAGCGAAATCAAAATCCAATCTTTATCCACTATTATGTCAGAATTGACCTCAGTCTTGGATCGTCACCTGAGTTGGGTCAGAATTGACCCCGGTCCTCAGTCGTCACCACTCTTAGGTCAGAATTGACCTCGGTCTTGGATCGTCACCTAAGTTGGGTCAAAATTGACCCCGATCCTCGGTCGTCACTACTCTTAGATCAGAATTGAACTCAGTCTTCGATCGTCACCTGAGTTGGTCAGAATTGATCCCGGTCCTCGGTTGTCACCACTCTTAAGTCAAAATTGACCTCGGTCTTGGATCATCACCTAAGTTGGGTCAAAATTGACCCCGGTCCTCGGTCGTCACCACTCTTAGTATATATATGAATTTGGATCTATTTGGTTTTCAATATAAACAGTAGGCTCCGGGCTATGACTGATATTTCAAATTTTTGTTTATACACAAAACAAAAATACCCAAAATGTGAAACCCATGAATGTTATATTTTTGGGATCCTAAAAACTTATGAAAAAAATGATCTTGATAGAAAATGTCATATTTAAATAAACATTATGTTCAGTGAACATGACATTACAATTGCAAACTGAAATTTATTGGTGTAACAAGAAACATTTAAGTTCCCATCATAAATTGATTTAAGAGTTCATATAAGTACATAACAAATACCATATGTGTTTATTATGTGTGCGTGTGTATGTGTTATATGCCAGGGACACAACTCGATATATTGGAGACGTTCAATATATTTGTAAGATACAATAAGGGATAAATTGCAATTTTTATTTTAAAAGACAACATTCCGGTTGTAATGATAGAAAAATAATGTTCAACTATATAATGAAACATATATACAATAAGTTCCATGTGAATGTTTCCTAATTTTCAAATTTCTTGGTTTCTAATTAAGTAACATATGAATTATCAATAAATTTTGTGTGGTAATGCTATAATCGTATATATTTATTCATAGAGAATATACATATATATAGTAAAATAGATATTGTTTGTTGTTGTATCCTTGTCGTACACCATGTCTTATCCTTTTTAGATAGTTGTATTAGCGTATTGTATCATATTGTATTGCATATAGCATGCAACATAGGCCAAATTGTCACGCAACAGAGTAGCATAATGCCTACATCCAGTGTTCTAAAATTTATACCTAAGCGCTAGGTGGTGTTCTGTCGGCCCACCTATGCACTAAGTGATGCTCCATCGTCTCTCCTAGATGCTCATATAAATACATCACTACTATTTTGATGATCGTTATTGTAACATTGATTTATTTACTTAGACTATCTTAAAATTGTTGAACGTTAAGGTTGTCCTAATATTTTCCTTTTGCAATATTATTTTTAAAAATTAAAATAAAAGCACCTACCGCTTCCTACCTAGAGCTGATTAGAATGTTGCCAATAAGTGGCCTTGACGCTTATCTGTTATGTGAATCCATCAGCGTCCCTCTCTGTTAGAGGAGCAACATATGACTTGAGAAAAAAAATACTTTTGTCCATAGCCCTAACCCCTGCTAACTTGGAAGTTCTTTTTGTGCGATTTCAAGCATTTACTATTGATTATGTTAGTTACATGGTGATGTAAATGTTGAGTTCAATTTTTTTCTATTTACAGTTCCTGAAATAATATACGTTGTAGGGTGGTGGATGGAAAGTTGCCTCCAGCTTTGAGGGAAATTTTTCTAAAAGGATTAAGTAGCTACCCTTAGACAGACAATTTGACATAAACAATGTCAAAAGAGTATGCATTCTCCAGCAATTATGATCCATGATTTCGCATATTTTCTAAAGTTTGTTTGTTCTATTGCTATACACTTATAAGGTGAGGCTTTTAATTTGTATCAGGTTGTGATACAAGAAGATGTTTATTTATCCACAAAAAGTGTTAAGCACTAACAAAGGACATTTTACAGATTTCAAAAGAATAGTAACGTCTTTGTGTTGAGGAGGTAAACCTTTTTTAGTAAATTTGTTTCAGTGTTTAATGGTCATCCCCGATCCTCATCCGTGTGGGCGGGCGCATGGAGGAAAGGATCCTTCGGGTCCCGCACGTCCCTCTTAGGAGTGCTTCAGCCGACGTCGTTTGCGGTGTAAAAATGTACAGAGATTCAGAGTCGCTAGTCTATTTTACTCAAAACAGAGAAAAGAAAAAGGGGAAGCCACCCCGAAGGATGTCATCCAAAGACATACTAGTGCGTGCGAAACCAAAATGATTCGAGAAGGGTTTGGAGGCTTACTTACGAAATGGGAAGTTGTTAGGCACCCATTCCGCCCTTTCGATCTCTCATGAATATTTGCTATTTTCCTTTTGTTTCCCCCCTGTGATATGTGTGCATGTATATATATAGAATGGAGGTAGGAATCCTCGACTTGTATCATGGAAAAGATAAAGCGAGTCATCCGTAGGAAGATATAAGAATAATATTAAGAAAATAAGATTTACGCGATTACCCCTACGTTGACCGTTATAATAAAACGATAACACATATGGAGCAATACGTCATTAAGGGCAAGTATATAGAATATAAGAGGATTAGGTTTAGAGAAGATAGGAAAATAAGATAAAAAAAGTGAGAAAAGGACTCGAGTCTCGGGTTTTACCCCGAGACGCCTACGTAGCCTATAAAGGCATCAAAGTCCACATAGTTCACATACAAAACGAGAGGTGGGGTTTATGCCATAAATCCAAACGGGGGATCTCTTATTTGTAAGTGTGTGTGTGAGTGTAGAAAAAGTGTTTTAGTTGTGAGTAAAGTGTGCGAAAAGTATGAGAATCCCTATTTTGAATTTATGGGCAAACCCTCTTTTTTTTTTTTTTTTTTTTGGGTTTTATGAAAATAAAAGATGTACAATAATACTAAATAAAAAGTATATTAGGATGTGTGAGACGAGATAATAAAAGTGCTAAATAAGAAAACAAGTTATTGGAATTTAAGAGAATTTAAGAGAGTTTGAGAAAGTTGGACCTTCTTGAAGATCTTGAGCTTGATCTTGAATGTTGGAGACCAGCCCTTGAACTTGGATGATGATGGAGGGTGGATAATTCACCAAGTTTGATGAAAAGGATGATGAAAAGTGGAAGTAAAAAAGGGATTTGGAAGTTGAAATCACGCTGCCTTCGAGAGAGGTTTTTGGGATTCGTTTAGACAGATTTTTATCAGATCTGGGATCTCTTTGAAAATGAGGTGAAGGCCTCCTTTTATAGTCCCAGGTGAGTGGCGGTCAGCATTGACATGTTCCTACCTATCGGCAGGTGCCGATAGGCAGGGTCTGGAACCTGCCATTTGGCAGTGTGCTTGAGGCTTTTTTGGAAAATCGGTCGCCGAGGGCAAACCCTTGGTCAGAATCATGCATGAGGCATATCGTTTTCAATTTAATTCAGAGACCTTAGAAAGTATTTTGGACCACTTTTGGGTTCGATAGTTGACGTTGGGTCAAATATGGCTCGGAAGCGTTTGTCGGTTGGACGGAGAATCGCTCGAACGCAAACGGATCGTTCGTCCGCATGGTAAGTCCGAATCGCGCACGGGCTGGACCGTTGGAAAAGTTAGGATATTTACTTAGACATTACAAAGAGTTTGACCCAGTTTGGAGAGTTGACTTTGGTCAACCGGGCCCGGGAAGCATTCGGTGGCCTCCTGGAGTCAAACGGATCGTTCGTCCTCATGGAAAGTCAGAATCATGCACGGGATGGACTGTTGGAAAGGGCATTCAGTTACCTTCGAAGATTCATTCATCCTCCGTTGATATGAAGAGTTGACTTAGGTAAAATAGAGCCCGGGAGCGCCCGATGGCCTCTGGGGTTAGGTTTTGGACGTAAACGGATCGTTCATCTGCATGGTAAGTCAGAATCGCGCATGGGGCGGACCGTTGGAAAGGGTATTCAGTGACCTTCGAAGATTCATTGAGTCTTGGTCGAGATGAAGAGTTTATCTTTTTGGTCAAACTGAGACGAGGAGTGCCCGATGGCTTCCAGGTCAGTACTCGGGACGTGACCTTGGTTTATAGTGATGAAGGGAGGTACTAGGGACCTAAGGAGAGTTAGGGGGTAACAGAATGGGTTGTCTACAGAGCCCCTCGATGGGTGAGTTTGGAATAAATGATGACTATCGAATAGACACCACATGATGCTTTTGATGGAGTATGACCGATTCAGAGCTTCGAGGCCGATTCTGAGGACCTAAGAAGTGTGCTGGGGATGGTCAATTCCTTGGTTCAAAGCCAAATCTACGAGCTTAGGGTAAAGCTATAATAACCGAGGTTAATCCTAACCTAAAGAGTGGTGACGATCGAGGACCGAGGTCAATTCTGACCCAAAAGTGGTGATGACTGAGGGCCGAGGTCAATTCTGACCTAACTCAAGTGACGATCTAAGACATGGACTAATTCTGACCCAATAGTGTTGACGACCGAGGTCAATTCTCACCTAACTCAGGTGACGATCCAAGACCGGGGCCAATTCTGACCCAAGAGTGGTGATGATCATGGACCGAGGTCAATTTTGATCTAACTCAGGTGACGATCCAATACCGGGTCCAATTCTGACCAAAGAGTGGTGACGACCGAGGACCGAGGTCAATTATGACCTAACTCAGGTGACGATCCAAGATCCAGGCCAATTCTGAGCCAAGAGTGGTGACGACCGAGGACCGAGGTCAATTCTGACCTAACTCAGGTGACGATCCAAGACCGGGGCCAATTTTGATCCAATAGTGGAGACGGCCGAGGACCGAGGTCAAATCTGACCTAACTCAGGTGACGATCCAAGACCGTGGCCAATTCTGACCCAAGAGTGGTGACGACCGAGGACCGAGGTTAATTCTGACCTAACTGAGGTGACGATCTAAGACCGGGGCCAATTCTGATCCAAGAGTGATGACGACCAAGGACCGAGGTCAATTTTGACCTAATTTAGGTGACGATCCAAGACCGGGGCCAATTCTAACACAAGAGTGGTGACGACCGAGGACCGAGGTCAATTCTGACCTAACTCAGGTGACGATCCAAGATTGAGGCCAATTCTGACCCAAGAGTGGTGACGACCAAGGACTGAGGTCAATTTTCACCAAACTCAGGTGATGATCCAAGATCGGGGACAATTCTAACCCAAGAGTGGTGACGAACGAGGACCGAGGTCAATTCTAACCTAACTCAGGTGATGATCCAATACCGAGGCCAATTCTTACCCAAGAGTGGTGACGACCGAGGTCCGAGGTCAATTCTGACCTAACTCAGGTGACGATTGAAGACTGGGGCCAATTCTAACCCAAGAGTGGTGACGACCGAGGACTGAGGTCAATTCTCACCTAACTCAGGTGACGATCCAAGATCGGAGCCCATTTTGACCCAAGGGTGGTAACGACCAAGGACCGAGGTCAAATCTGACCTAACTCAGGTGACAATCTAATACCGGGGCCAATTCTGACCCAAGAGTGGTGACGACCGAGGACCGAGGTCAATTTTAACCTAACTTAGGTGACGATCCAAGACTAGGGCCAATTCTGACCCAAGAGTGGTGACGATCGAGGACCGAAGTCAATTCTGACCTAACTCAAGTGATGATCCAAGATCGGGGCCAATTCTGACCCAAGAGTGGTTACGATTGAGGACCGATGTCAATTCTCACCTAACTCAGGTGACGATCCAAGACCGGAGCCAATTTTGACCCAATAGTGGTGACGACCGAGGATCGAGGTCAAATCTGATCTAACTCAGGTGCTGATCTAAGACTGGGGCCAATTCTAACCCCAGAGTGGTGACGATCGAGGACTGAGGTCAATTCTGACCTAACTCAGGTGACGATCCAAGACCGGGGCCAATTCTGACCCAAGAGTGGTGACGACCAAGTACTGAGGTCAATTCTGACCTAACTCAGGTGATGATCCAAGATCGGGGCCAATTCTAACCCAAGAGTGGTGACGATCGAGGACCGAGGTCAATTCTGACCTAACTCAGGTGATGATCCAATACCGAGGCCAATTCTGACCCAAGAGTGGTGACGACCGAGGTCCGAGGTCAATTCTGACCTAACTCAGGTGACGATCCAAGACTGGGGCCAATTCTAACCCAAGAGTGGTGACGATCGAGGACTGAGGTCTATTCTCACCTAACTCAGGTGACGATCCATGATCGGGGCCAATTTTGACCCAAGAGTGGTGACGACCGAGGACCGAAGTTAAATCTGACCTAACTCAGGTGACGATCCAAGACCGGGGCCAATTCTGACCCAAGAGTGGTGACGACCGAGGACCGAGGTCAATTCTGACCTAACTTAGGTGACGATCCAAGACCAGGGCCAATTCTGACCCAAGAGTAGTGACGACCGAGGACCGAAGTCAATTCTGACCTAACTCAGGTGACGATCCAAGACCGGGGCCAATTCTGACCTAAGAGTGGTGACGACCGAGGATCGAGGTCAATTCTGACCTAACTCAGGTGATGATCCAAGACCGGGGCCAATTCTGACCCAAGAGTGGTGACGACTGAGGACTGAGGTCAATTATGACCTAACTTAGGTGACGATCCAAGACCGGGTCCAATTCTGACCCAAGAGTGGTGACGATCGAGGATCAAGGTCAATTCTGACCTAACGTAAGTGACAATTCAAGACCAGGGCCAATTCTGACCCAAGAGTGGTGAAGACCGAGGACTGAGGTTAATTTTGACCTAACTCAGGCGACAATCCAAAATCAGGGCCAGTTTCTACCCAAGAGTGGTGACAACGGAGCACCGAGGTCAATTCTGATCTAACTTAGGTGACGATCCAAGATTGGTGCCAATTCTGACCCAAGAGTGGTGACGACCGAGGACCGAGGTCAATTCTGACCTAAATATTGGTGACAATCGAGGACCGAGGTCAATTCTGACCCAAGAGTGATGACGACCGAGGACCGAGGTCAATTCTAACCTAACTCAGGTGACGATACAAGACCGGGGCAATTCTAACCCAAGAGTGGTGAAGAATGAGGACCGAGGTCAATTTTGACCTAACTGAGATGACGATCCAAGATCGGGGCCAATTCTGACCCAAGAGTGGTGACGATCGAGGATCGAGGTCAATTCTGACCTAACTCAGGTGACGATTTAAGACCGGGGTGAATGCGGAGATAAGGTGTTTGCTGGCGCATGAGTTCGGCCATTCCTGGTACCTTGGCGAGAGGGTGGTTCGTCAGATTGTCGAGGAGGAGGTGGTGGTGCCACCTTCGTAGCCTCATACATCTATGAGGCAGGAGCATTTGATGTTGGAGGATGAGAGGATCGTGGCGATGATTGGCGAGTCCTACTTGCTGTACACCGATACGGCTGTGCCATTTGACTATATGGATTTTGTGACGAGCTGGTTGATGGCGCCCAACATATATGATGCGTTGCCTTTCCCTCCGGCGGGTTCGAGTCGGGCGGCGGGATCTTCCCACAGCAGCGCTGGTCCGTCGGCATCTGCTGCGGCGATGACCTCCGAGGTCCCTTTTGTACGGCTGCATACCCCTTCATACAACATTCGACGGGATGATGGAGGGATGGTGCCTATGATGCACCATCCTCATGCGATGGATCCAGAGAAGTTAGGTTTGACAAAGGAGGTCCTCTGACATGCGGTATACCTTTTTGTTCCTTTCTTTTTCTGTTTTGGTTATCTCTGCTTTGATACTGATTTGGCCTTTCCTTGCAGCAACTCCAGGTGTCGACCACTTGGATCAGGGACATCATTGACCGGATATCTTCGGCGACTGCCCATCCCTTCTTGCTTGGTGTCGTCTTCCTCGTATGTAGAGGACTATGGCTCAGGAAGTGGTGGTGCGTCGTCTCGCCGTAGGGGGAAGAGAGCACGTCGCAGGGGTGGAAGCTCTTGAGAGACAGATAGAATGTGGGTTCGGGCTGAGTCCCGTTGTTTTTGCTTTTTCTTTTTATTTCTTGCAAAATTTATGTAACACAGAAAACATATGCAATACAATGGTTTTTTTTATGTAACACAGAAAACATATGCAAAATTTATGTAACACAAAAAACATATGCAATACAACGGCTGAGTCCCGTAAAAAGGCGTATTTTTGAATTTTTTTTTGAAAGAAAGTTTTTTATTAAAAAGGGGAAATTTAAAGGGATTTTGAAATTCTGTTGAGAATATCAATTTATTTTTATTGAGTTTTCTGATTTGACAAAAGAGGAAAAGAGGGAAATTTCCAAAAATGGGGGGAGGGGGGTGTCGATCGGCAAGCACCTTGACCTGCCTATCGGTAGTTCACTCTAGTCCCATAAATTCAAAGCTTTGAATGGTACCCTCTTCAGCCTTTGGTACCTTGTGGGGTTGGATTCCCGTCGATTTTTGCATGGATTATGTCCCTTGTGAGGATTTTCAAGTATAAAAAGGGGTAAGGGTGGAGTGTTTTCATCACACCTTTGCATTTTCACTTACTTGCCCACTATCTTTTAGCCTTGCAAGATGGCTCTCCATGGTAGCATTGAATTTGCCAATTACCTCGAGGCCTTGGAAGCTATGTTCTCTTATAATATCGACTACGATGGTTTCAACATGCATCGAGTCTCCTTATGGCGCAATCGGTCTTTTAAGTGGAACGTGCTGATGGCGGCGGTACAATTCTAGTACCCCGAAGACCATGTATTCCGCTTTGGGTTGGATGAAGTTTGTCGTACCTATGAGGAGTTTTTGGCCATACTGGGTATAAATCCCAATGTTGCTACGGCTTTGCCCGAATTTTCTCGTTCTCCTAGGGATTTATTAGCCGGGCTACTTCACATTTCTCCTTCGGTGTCTAGATCATTGGTTGCCGGAGGAATGATCTCCCTACCGGTGGTGCTGCGATCCGTGCATTTTCGGGAAGTAGGTGATGCTGGCTATGCTGGAGCCATGGTTCTGGGCCTGGTTTCCAAATTGCTGCTGGTGACTGGGGAGGTGCAAGTGGATCCACACCTTGCAGCCATTACCTCATGGATGTCATATCGTCGCAATCCTGCGGCAGTGATACTGGCAAAGACCCTGAATGGCCTGGATGCCTGGAGAGAAGGCAGTTCTAACTTTTTGAAGGGTAGCCCCGTGATGCTGTTCATGTGGTTGTTTGAAAGATTTCACTTATCGTCTCCTCCAGAATATCCCTTGTCGGTCGTACCCAACATCTTTTCACACTACTTCATCAATGTTGGCCTGTATGCTGAGAACTGGGAAAATTGGCTTGTGGAGCGTGGGGCTCGTGGGCTGTATTGGTCAGTGCCTTGGTGGGGGCAGTTGCAGCCTTTTTTGGAGCTAGGAAAGTATTCATATGTGCGGTTGGTTGGCCTCAAACAGACCTCTTTTTATTTCCCTTGGCGGCTTCTGCGCTAATTTGGGTGGGCACAAGTTGTGCCACCTTGGACACTAAATTTCTTTCCGGTAGAAGATTTAACTGAGCGCTTGCGTCTGTTGCTTGGGTCTCTATGGGAAAATAGGCATCCGTCGACCCGTCCCTCTTAGTCTGTTGGGAAGGTTTGGCATGTCCCCAAAGATTATATGAAGTGGTTGTGGAGGAAAGTAGTCAGCAAGATGTTGGCAGTAGAGATTGGGCAAAGATGGTTTGTTTTGTCTGACACCATGGAAGGGGGTGTTGTGGTCTTTTCGAAGATGGTTAAGGCTCATCGATCAATGGAGTGTTTACGACACTCTATTCAAGTAGGGGAAACTTGGGGACCTCAGGATGTAGATGAGGAGAATGCGAGATCCTCTGGTTGCTATGGGTAGGGCTCCTGGGGAGTTTATTTGTGCGATAGGTGTGGGGATTTTATTTGGCTTTTTATGGTAGTGGGGAAGGGAGTTATCTGCTCCTTTTTCTTATGTAATCCGTACTGTAATTTCTTATTAATGAAATAAACAAGTTTCTGATCATCTAGTTGTGCCTTTCGATGAGTTTTTTGTATTTTGAATTATCTATATTGATCATTAAGGCATACATAATCCTTTTGTTCAAATATTTTTAGAATGAACCGCCGTTCTTGGAGGTAAGAAAAGAATAGTATTTTATGAAAAAGAAAGGGGCCGCACTCATATGAGGTGCATGAGCTGCCTACGTACCTCTGTGGCTTTTTTGAAAATGTTTTAAGATAGTATTTATAGAGGATCAGGCCCACGTAGTTCTGGGTAGAGGGAAATGAAGATTTTTTTTAAAGAATAGAAGGGGGACGAGAAGAGTCATAGCACGCCGAGGTTTCGGATTAGGGGTAGAATTTCTTGAGACGATCCAGGTTGACTGGACGAGCCATCTCCTCTCCATCTAGGTCAGTGAGAATGGCGGCACCGCCGGATAAGACTTTCTTCACAATGTAGGGGTTGCTCCAATTGGGATAGAATTTCCCTCTGGGGTCCCAGATGGGTTCTATTATCTCCTTGAGAGATAAATCACCCTCTTGGACATCGCGGTCCTTGACTCTCTTGTTGAATGATCGCGCTATTCGGCGTTGGTACCCCTGTATGTGGTAAAGAGGTTTTAATATTCTTTCATCTCGGAGGGTTATCTCATCAAGACGACTTTGGCACCAGTCTTCTTCACTAACCTTGCTTTCGATCATGATGCGTAGCGAGGGTATTTCCATCTCCACAGGTAGGAATGCTTCCATGTCTTAGACCAGGGAGTAAGGGGTAGCCCCAGTAGAGGTTCGAATTGAGGTTCGATAGCCCCAGAGGGCGTATGGGCTCCGGTCGGCCCAATCCCTACAACTTTCCGTCATTTTGCTGATGATGGCTTTAAGGTTTTTGTTGGCGGCTTCAACTGCACCATTGGTCTGAGGTCGGTAGGGAGAAGATTTGTGTTTCTAAATCCCATACTCGTTCACTACTTCTATGACTTCTGCTTCGAAATAAAACCCGTTATCTGATACCATCTTGTGTGGGACCCCATATCGGTAGATGATATTCTCCTTGAGAAATTTGGACACCTTTTTGGCGTTCAACACCGCGTATGACTCAGCTTCTACCCATTTGGTGAAGTAATCAATGGCGACTAGTATGAACTCATGTCCGTTTAAAGCCTTTAGCGTAACCTTCCCTATGATGTCGATACCCCAGGTGGAGAACGTCCGGGGAGAGGGCATGTTGTATAATTCTCGTGGAGGAAGTGTTAAATATTGGAGAATTATTGGCATTTGAGGCACCTAGGGACATAGGCGGCGTAGTCCTAGATCATGGTGGTCCAGTAGTAGCCCTGTCGGATGATCTTCTTGGCAAGCATGTGACCATTCATGTGGGGTCCGCATTCCCCTCTGTGGATTTTCTGCATTATTTTCTTAATCTCAGCCCCTGCAATGCAGTGTAGATGAGTTCCATCGAAATTCCTCTTGAGTAGAGCTTTATGACAGATGATGTACTAGGCGGACAGTCTTCGGAGGGTTGTTCAATCTTTCTTGTTGGAACCCTCGGGATACCTACCGTGTTTGAGGAGGCACCAGATATCATAGTACCAGCAATTGACTAGTTCGGGATCTTTAATGGAGGCAAGCTTAATATGGTAGCAATGGGTCAGTTTGTCTTGCTTTTGAACTAGGCAGGGGGTCATTTTTATTCCCTCGGGCATGTCGACCATGGAGTCCAAGGTGGCGAGAGCATCGTCTAGGTTATTCTTTGCTCGGGGTAGGTAATAGAAGGTGATATCTCAGAATTGGGAGGCTAACTCTTCTAATTGGGCATGAAAGGGTTGAAGCTTTTCATCCTTGACTTTCCACTTTCTAAGCACTTGACTGATGATAAGGGTAGAATCCCCGTAGACATCAAGGTATTGAATACCTTTCTTGAGAGAAACCTTGAGGCCCACTGTGCATGCCTCATATTCCATCATGTTGTTAGTGCAAGAAAAATCCAATTTAATAGCGATGGGAGTGTGGGAGTCATCTGGAGAGATCAGAAGTATCCCAATGCCATATCCCTTTTTGTTGGCAGTGCCATCAGAGAACATTTTCCATCAAAGGCAGTCTTTGTAAGGACACAAATTTCCAATTGAGTCCATATATAGTTTTGGCTCAATTCCGGACAAAAACATTTATTCATATGATAGTATTTATTGTAATATTCTCAAGCCTATGAAGTGTATGTTGAAGACGTAGCGACAAAGAACTTAAAGCTTCATCAAAATGCCGGTTTGTGTGCCTCGTTTCTACGTCATCAACTAAGGTTCCATGCTCCCAAGGTATGAATGTAATTATATGTATATAGGAGCTTGGAACAATGTTTATTTGGGTGTTAGGTTTAATAAAAGCCATGTTTATTTCAGAAATAATTTAAAAAGAACTTTATATTAATATATATAAATGTTTCTGGGCCAAAATAGAATTTAACAAAAATTTCTGAAACTCGTTCGAAATTTCGTTCGAACGAGATTTTTCGTTCGAACCAAACTTCGTTCGAACGAGACTGCTTTCTAACCTAACTGGTCAGTCGTTAGATAAGTCGTTCGAACGACTTTCTCGTTCTAACGAGGTATCTAACGAGGTTCTAATGAGCCCAGGCTGGTCGCTCGTTAGAAACCTCGTTCAAACGACAGTCAAAGTCGTCTGAACGAGAATGCCAGGCGGGAACAGTTTTGAGTAGTTTTTTGGCAGTTTTCTCCCATGATCCCCACTTGTTTTTTAACCAACTTTTTCCAGCCTTATGAGGGACGGGAAACACTTTTTTCCTTCTAACTTTTCCAACTCATTTCCATCTCAAAAAGAGAGTTTGAGAGCATAATTGTTTAGGGAAAAGGTTCATGTTTTGAGTGTCATCTTTTAAAAGAAAAATTTCACACACTCTAGTTTACACCCAATAATTGTTTATCCAAGTTCTCCTACATAAATATCAATTACTTGGAGGTTGTTTTGGCACCGGTTTTTCTCTACACCGAATTGAAGAGAAGTTCGTTTCATTTCTACCCATTTGGAGAAAGGCTCCATGTTTGGGTGACGGTGTGCCTAATTGTCCCATCGGTGTATTCCTAGACCACGGTGGAGCTCCGTTGGTTATCCGCTAATTGGAGGTTGATACAAGAAGAAGCATCACGGCTTGAGAGGGTTCAAGTTTAGGAAGTAAGTCTTTTGTCTTGTATTTTGTAATACCATTTTTAGTGGATTTGAGGCTAGGGCCGTCCCGAGGTTTTTTCCCGTTAGTGGGTTTTTCCTCGTACATCGCCGTGTTGTGTGACTGTTGATTTTATCTTGCTCTATATCACTTAGAACGCATGCTAGATTTATTTCAAGATAAAATTTGGTTTTACAATCACACTCATTTAATTTGGGACTTAAATTAAATATTGGGTAAAATTGGTTTATTCAAGTCACTTGCTAAAATTGGTTTCGCCTAACTTTGAATAATTGTTAATTATAAATTAGGAAAATTCTAGGACTTGAATTTTGTTTTTAATTTGTTTCAGAAGATATTAAAACCTGGCCTTGTTTGTTTTGTTGTACCATCACTTGTATCTCAACGCTTCCGCATTTGTTTTTAAAAAGGAAATTAAATATTTTAATTTGAGATTATTATTTAATCACCGGGGATTCGACACCTTCAAATTGGTATCAGAGCCAAAAACGATAAATTATTTCGTTAAAGATCCTTTACTTTTTGGCTAAATATGGATTTTTCCCCATTTTCAAAATTTCCTATTTTTGATGGTTCTAACTACGCGTATTGGAAAGCGCGAATGAGATCGGCACTAAAATCTATCGACGAGAGAGTTTGGATGTCTGTTGTTACCGGATACTCCCCACCAACTTATTTGGTTGAAAATGAACGAGTTATCAAACCCGCCGATAGATGGACTGAAAATGAGTTTAAACTTGCTAACTTTAATTCCCGTGGTTTAAATGCATTATTTAGCGCTGTCGCACCGGATGAATTCCGACGTATTATGACGTGTGAAACCGCTAAAGAAGCTTGGGATATTTTACAATTAACTCATGAAGGAACTAGTGTCGTTAAAGCTTCAAAACTCCAAAACCTCACCACTCAATTTGAAACTATCAAAATGGATGAAAAAGAAACTTTTGATAAATTTTATGCTAGACTTTCTGATATTGTTAATTCATCCTTTAACTTGGGAGAGAAAATACCTGACGACCGTGTTGTAAAGAAAATTTTAAGGTCCCTACCCGATAGATTTATTCCAAAGGTGACCGTTTTAAATTCTTTACCCACTTTAGCCTCTACGAAATTAGAAGAGCTTGTAGGTGATTTACAAACCTATGAACTGGATATGTTTCCCTCTAAAACTGAAAAGAAAATTGAAAAGGGCGTTGCTTTAAAAGCCCGCAAAGAGGTTAAACAAGTAGTAGAGAGCGATAGTGATAGTGACTCGGAAGATATGGCTTTGTTTGCTCGTAAATTTAGAAAATTTCTTAAATTTAACAAAGATAAAGTTAAAAATGATTTTAAGAAATTTGAATCTTCTAAACATGATAAAAACGAGAAAATTTCTAAAGCCGATAAGATCCCTAAACCCAGTAATGAAAATATTGATAGGGACGAGTCTAATAAATGTTTTGGTTGTGAAGGTTATGGCCATAGGGCTTTTGAGTGCCCCACTAAACTAAGGAAAGAGGGTAAACGACCCATTTCATATAATGCGACCCTTAGTGATAGTGATAAGGAAGAGAAGCCCGAATCCCCCACTAAGAAAAATTTTGTGGCTTTTATGGCAAATGTGAGTGATAATGAGAACTCATCGGATGATGAAATTATAGCACATGCCACTTCCAAGGTCATTGTACATGATTCTCTTATTTTTGATGATAGTGAGAGTGAAAAAGAAGAAGAGAGTGAAAATGAAGATGAGGTTGATATGAGTGAACTTCAAAATGCTTTTCATGAATTATATAAAGAATCCATTAAATTGAAAAGAGCTAATTTGAAGTTAGAAGCGAGTTTAAGAGAGAGTGTCAAGGTCATTGATGAAAGTGCCTTAATAGAAGACCTTAGGACACATGTGAGGACTCTTCAAGAGAAGCTTGATTATGTAGAAGGCGAGAGAGATAGCCTTAGGGGTTTAATGGAATCCTTGAAAAAGGAGCTTCTTGCTTTTGAAGAGCGTAATTCTTTACTAGAATCTAACATTGTTGAATTGGAAAATAAATTAAAAGATTCTAGTAATGTCAAATTTGATTTGGAGTGTCGTTCGGAAAAACTAGATAAAATGTTAGGAACGGTCCAAATTAAAAATGACACTTTTGGTTTAGGCTTCAATTCTTGTAATGATTTTAACCCTAAAGTCAAAACCAATGTTTTAGGAGAATCTTCTAGGAATGCATTTAATGATCACTCCTCAGATAAATCTTTTCGACATGCTCTTACTTGTACACATTGTGGTCGACAAGGTCATCTTAGGAAATTTTGTTTATATCTTAAACGAATTCCTAGAAAATCCCATAGTAAAGTAACCACGATAGCTAACGTTCCTACACCCCAAGATAGTAATTCTTCATTAATTTGGGTTAGGAAATCCGACTTGGTTGCCTCACAAAATAGGGATTTTGATTCTCATTTACTTACACATGCCTCCTCCCTTGCTAAATCTAAAGGTTAATTGTGTTAGTGTTTGCATACTTTAGCGTTTGTACTTCATGCTATATTCATATGCTAAATGTATGCTTGTTTAGTCATTTTCTAGTCATTGCCTTACTTCATATCACATGCTAGAAACTATGACTTGTTTATCATTTGTGTTTTACTTATTTCATTTAAGCTTAATGAAAAATACAAATGATTTTTGTTTAGTCTTTTGAGTATATATCTTTATTTTTGATTAAAATGTTAAAAACTCAAAAAGATTTTGTTTTGTGTGTATTTTTGTTTGACACACTTTATGTGGCATATACTTGTGTTTGAATCCCATCATTTACGCTCCCACGTGGCTAGAACTTTTGGTTTAGATTTTCAATCCTTATTATGTTCTTTACCATATTTTATGGAGTAGTTGGATTTTGTTTTGTTTAAATGGATTCCATTTCTATATGCCTCTATTCACACATGCACGAGCTCTTTTGAAATCTTAATGTCACATGTTATATTTGAGCTTTTTGAGGTGTTCTCCTATCAATCTAGTCATCTACATATCTATGACCTAGGAGGACTAGTGCATGTCAAAATCCGTTGCATGTGAGATTTGTGAGAAAAATGAAAACATGATAAATTAATATATGCACGGGGAAGGGCTCCGAAAGGATGAATTAAATCCTTTGCGATAGTAAGCCACCGTTGTTTGGATCTAAAAGAAATACGTGATCCAAAAGGCCTAAAAACAGAATATTTGGCATTAAACAGAAAGCAATTGCCAAGGCCTATGTTTGTATGATATATTCATTCAAAACAAAAGAATATATATGCTCATTGAGGGAGAATTGGATGGTATATCAACGGTTTGCACAATGTCCATTTATCCTAGTTGTCTTTAATGTCATGACTCTATTTGGTTTGTAGAATCATCATCATGCTAGGCTTGTATGCATTGTGTATGTTTGTTCATTGAGTTCAATCTTTATATTGTCACATGAGGTTATATTTAACTGTGATGAAGTTTGCAATCAAATGAGAACTCCGTGAACGTTTCTTAAGTGTTTGGGTCTAAATTTAATTGTTGCTTGTTCACACGCCTACACTTCCGTTTCCATATGACACATTTTTGCCATACGAGTGTGCAAACTTATTGTATTTTGTGTCATGTGTGTGTTTATATCTATCTATATATGCACGTACTTATTGGTATATTTATAGTATATATATATATATATGACATTTGTTTGTCTTTGCCTTGCTTTTATTGCCCATATGTTTTAATATCTTAACACTTTAAGCTTCAACGTGTTTATTAGTTCTTTATCCTTTGCCAATTCCTGAACAAAAAGGGGGAGAATGATGATAGGGTGAGAAATGGTATCTTATCCTATTATAATCGTATCTTAGTTTGGGGGAGATTTATCTTAGGGGGAGACGTCTTTCTAAGTAGGTCATGTGTTTGATAAATGGGAGAATTAATTTAGGGGGAGTAATTAATTAATTGCATTTAATACTTTGATATTCCCTATACATTTGATGAGTTTGCTTAAGTGTGCAGGAATTATTCTAAAGCGGCATCTTTCTATGGCAAAGCTTTTGATCCTTGGGTTGAGTCAAGATTGGGCGGGTTATGTTTTGAGTCTAGTAGAGCTTGACGGCCCTTTAGGATTTTTGTTTGGTTTTTGTCCCGGAATAGCCAAAGGGGGAGATTTGTAAGGACACAAATTTCCAATTGAGTCCATATATAGTTTTGGCTCAATTCCGGACAAAAACATTTATTCATAGGATAGTATTTATTGTAATATTCTCAAGCCTATGAAGTGTATGTTGAAGACGTAGCGGCAAATTACTTAAAGCTTCATCAAAATGCCGGTTTGTGTGCCTCGTTTCTACGTCATCAACTAAGGTTCCATGCTCCCAAGGTATGAATGTAATTATATGTATATAGGAGCTTGGAACAATGTTTACTTGGGTGTTAAGTTTAATAAAAGCCATGTTTGTTTCAGAAATAATTTAAAAAGAACTTTATATTAATATATATAAATGTTTCTGGGCCAAAATAGAATTTAACAAAAATTTCTGAAACTCGTTCGAAATTTCGTTCGAACGAGATTTTTCGTTCGAACCAAACTTCGTTCGAACGAGACTGCTTTCTAACCTAACTGGTCAGTCGTTAGATAAGTCGTTCGAACGACTTTCTCGTTCTAACGAGGTATCTAACGAGGTTCTAACGAGCCCAGGCTGGTCGCTCGTTAGAAACCTCGTTCGAACGACAGTCAAAGTCGTTCGAACGAGAATGCCAGACGGGAACAGTTTTGAGCAGTTTTTTGGCAGTTTTCTCCCATGATCCCCACTTGTTTTTTAACCAACTTTTTCTAGCCGTATGAGGGACGAGAAACAATTTTTTCCTTCTAAATTTTCCAACTCATTTCCATCTCAAAAAGAGAGTTTGAGAGCATAATTGTTTAGGGAAAAGGTTCATGTTTTGAGTGTCATCTTTTAAAAGAAAAATTTCACACACTCTAGTTTACACCCAATAATTGTTTATCCAAGTTCTCCTACATAAATATCAATTACTTGGAGGTTGTTTTGGCACCAGTTTTTCTCTACACCGAATTGAAGAGAAGTTCGTTTCATTTCTACCCGTTTGGAGAAAGGCTCCATGTTTGGGTGACGGTGTGCCTAATTGTCCCATCGGTGTATTCCGAGACCACGGTGGAGCTCCGTTGGTTATCCGCTAATTGGAGGTTGATACAAGAAGAAGCATCACGGCTTGAGAGGGTTCGAGTTTAGGAAGTAAGTCTTTTGTCTTGTATTTTGTAATACCATTTTTAGTGGATTTGAGGCTAGGGCCGTCCCGAGGTTTTTTCCCGTTAGTGGGTTTTTCCTCGTACATCGCCGTGTTGTGTGACTGTTGATTTTATCTTGCTCTATATCACTTAGAACGCATGCTAGATTTATTTCAAGATAAAATTTGGTTTTACAATCACACTCATTTAATTTGGGACTTAAATTAAATATTGGGTAAAATTGGTTTATTCAAGTCACTTGCTAAAATTGGTTTCGCCTAACTTTGAGTAATTGTTAATTATAAATTAGGCAAATTCTAGGACTTGAATTTTGTTTTTAATTTGTTTCTGAAGATATTAAAACCCGGCCTTGTTTGTTTTGTTGTACCATCACTTGTATCTCAACGCTTCCGCATTTGTTTTTAAAAAGTAAATTAAATATTTTAATTTGAGATTATTATTTAATCACCGGGGATTCCACACCTTCAGTCTTGAGTGGTGCAGAGGATATTTTCATCTGGGAATTCAAATATCTGGACATCTGCTTCGTCTGTGGGGTAGTCAACGAGGTAGTCATAGATGGCTCTTCCTTTAATGGCTTTTTGTGTGATGTAGACGATATCGAACTCGGTTAGGATCATCAACCATCGGGCCATTCGACTGGATAAGGCAGTTTCTCAAGCAGGTACTTGATGGGATCCATTCAGGATATAAGTTTGATGGGGAAGGCGATCATGTAGTGTGTCAACTTTTGGGTGACCCAGACAAGTGCGACACATGCCTTTTCTAAAGCAGTGTAGTTGACCTCGTACCCGACCAGTTTACGACTGGCGTAATAGATGGCTCTTTCTTTGTGGGAGTCTTCAAGATATTGGGATAGCAAAGCCCCGGCTTCAGTGTCGGTTATGGTTAGGTATAGGAGCAAAGGGAGACCAGACTGTGGTGGCATGAGAACTAGAGGTTGGGTCAGATATTGTTTTATTCGGTCAAAAGATTCTTGGCAGGCCTCATTCCAAACCTTGGTTAAATCTTTTCGAAGGATCTTGAAGATCAGTTCACAGATGGACGTTAGCTGGCTGATTAACCGGCTGATATATTATAATTTCCCAAGAAACCCTCAGACTTCTTTCTCTGTTCGGGGTGGTGGCATCTCAAGTATGGCCTTCAGCTTTGCAGGATCTGCTTCTATTCCCTTTTCGCTGACCATAAATCCCAAGAATTTTACCTTTGTAATGCCGAAGACACACTTCTGTGGATTAAGTCGCATCTGATACCTTCGCAGTCGTTCGAGGAACTTCCGGAGAGGGGGAACATGACCTTCTCTAGTTTTGGACTTTATAATCATATCATCCACATAAACCTCGACCTCCTTGTGAATCAGATCGTGCAGGATGGTTGTGGAAGCCCTTTGGTAGGTAGCCCCAGCATTCTTAAGACCAAATGGCATAACGGTGTAGCAAAAGGTCCCCCATGGGGTGATGATTGCAGTTTTTTCTTGGTGGTCTGGGTGCATCTTGATTTGGTTGTATCCGACAAACCTGTCGACAAATGAATTGAGAGCATGACTGGTTGTGTTGTCCACAATCATGTCGATATTGGGTAGAGGATAATCATCATTTTGAGAAGCTTTGTTTAAATCTCGGTAGTCTACACATATTCAAACCTTCCCTCCCGATTTCGGCACAGGTACAATGTTGGCTAGCCATGTGGGATATTCGATCACACGAATGAAACCCACGTTCATCTGTTTGACCACCTCTTCTTTGACCTTGAGCGACCATTCGGTGCATAGCTTTCTCAATTTTTGTTTAACCGGCTTGTAGTCTGGGAGAGTGGGGATCTCATCCTGAGCTATTTCAGGATCAATGCCGGGCATATCATCATAGGACCATGCGAAGACATCTATGAACTCCTTCAGTAATTCTTTGAGTTGTGCGCGCTCATGCCTGTCAAGGATGGCCCCTATCCTAATCTTGCGCAGTCGGCTACTAGAACCGAGATTAATAACTACAGTCTCTTATTTATTAACTTGAACGCGGTTATGTTGTTTATTATTAACCTTATTTAGATTAGTTAATTATTATTCATTTGCAAAATCATCATCATCAAAAGTTTGATTAGAATTGAAGTAGTTAATGTAAGGAAATAAAAGATACTCAAAATCTTCATTTATTTCATTGATAGGAAAAACAGCATTGAGAACCTCATCAAAAGAGGTCTCGATTACATTTGAGCAAGGATAGACAACATAAGAAGAAATAGGGTAAACATTGGGGTTAGGGGAGATTTCAAGGGGTAGA
This sequence comes from Sambucus nigra, assembly GCA_949130495.1. Taxonomy (NCBI): domain Eukaryota; kingdom Viridiplantae; phylum Streptophyta; class Magnoliopsida; order Dipsacales; family Adoxaceae; genus Sambucus; species Sambucus nigra. The sequence goes on along the minus strand of OX422212.1, from coordinate 447,184,804 downwards.
ACTGGCGCTGCATCGCAGTTGAGGAGAGGTGTATCAGCAACTTTAATCAGACAGGATGGGTCTATTGATGTAGTGCCTGAATGAACCATGTAGAGTGCTAGCCCCAGTATCTGTAAGTTAAAGGAATCTTCGGAATCTCTTTCCTCAGTCTCTTCGGTATATTTGATGAGTGGTTGTACGCGGTGTTGGAAACTTTCGGCCCATGGGTAGCCATCTTGGAAAAAGATCTCCATTCCAGGCTTCATCTTCTTGTCTGTGTGGTCATACATGGTTCTACAAACTGCAAAAGGGGAAGTCCTCACCATCTTTGATGAATCGTCCATTTATGGACTCTCCTGAGATAGTTCGGATGCAGTCTGATCTTCTCTTTGGTCGAGACTAGCGGAACATCCTGAGCTCTCGTTCTGATGGTTAATACCCCAAGCCACAAGGAGGGAAAGCTTTCTTTAGTTCGAAGGGCTCAAGTATCCCTTGCTTCCTTTGCCCTAGCTCCAGTCCGGGCATGAAGTGTATGTTTCTAAACATCTGAATCACATTGACATTTCCATGAGGGTCATATTCTGGACAAACCCTTTCTTTGAAATCGTCCCCTGTCGGGAGTAGGAGTGGTTCAACTCGGAATCCTGATAAGAGCATATCATTTTACCCATACTGTATCTCAAGAATTGGACTACTGGTGCTTGCACCCTCGACATTTTTGTTGTCACCCAAAATAGTTATGAATCGCCCGTCGATGAAGAACTTAAATTTCTGATGGAGTGAGGAAGATACACCCTTGATACCGTAGAGCTAGGGGCGTCCGAGTAACAGGTTGAAACAAGTTGGGATGTCTATGACTTGGAATTCAACGACAGGATTTATAGGGCCAACCCCTATTACAAGTTTTATGGAGCCCATCACCTCTCGGCGGGTATTATCATTGGCACGCACAGCGGCGGAGGTTGGAGCGAGGTCGCTTTCTTTCAGGCCTAAACACTTGAAGGTTCTCAGAGGGAAAACATTCAAGGCAGATCCGTTATCGACAAGGGAGAGTGGCACAGCCTTTCCCATAACTTCGACAAAGATATTGAGTGCATGATTGTGATTTGGCCCAATTCTGGGGATTTCTTCTTCAGAAAATGATAGCATTCGGGTAGAGGTCAAGGATCCGACCAGATTTACTGCTTCTTCTGGTGAGGGAGAGGGAGGAACTATGGGTCCAGTGAGCAGTTTGATTAAAGCATTTCTGTGCAGCTGGGAAGACATGAAAGGCCCCCAAAGAGTGATGTTAGCTTGTGTTTTCTTCAGTTAATTAAGGATCTTGCTCTCCTAAATGGTCATCTCTAGCATAGGAAGGTTTTCAATGCCCTTCCCTTTGTCATTTGCTGGTAGTGAGCTGGGAACCTGGTAATGTCTCCCTGATCTGGCCATGTGATTTACTGAAGAAGGAAAGAACATGAATCCCATTTCCTCGTCAATCTCAGGTTGTGCTGCCACCCTATTTATTTCTCCGAGGAGTTCTTCAAATGATATCATCCCACATATGTCGGCTACTGGGACAGTTCTTCCTGAAGCTTGTTCTTCACTTGAATCTTCGAATTCTTCCCCCCATCCGGTGGAAATAATTCTGTCTTTCCATGTAAATTCAATGCATTCCACAACTAAAACGGCTTCTTCATACAAGCTCTCCCATGCTGTGGGGATATGTGTGATTGAAGGGACCAAGCGCCCTTGTAGCTTTAAAGCGTCAAGTAACCCGGTGATACTGCAAATGTTGTTGGTTTGCCCAAATAATTCTGCCATAGTCTAGAGAACATCATCTAGGCTGACTTTGTCAGTTGGTACCACCCAGTTGTCTCAATCTCAGGCCCATTTTCATGCTTCTAAGAATAGTGTGCTGAAATTTTAGCAATCGATGACCATCTGTGAGGGTAATTTCAGCCCGAACTCTAGGAGTTGGTTTAACACCTCTGACAATTCCATACTTCCATTTTCAGAACGGGTATGGACAGCGATGCATGCTCTGGTAAGGAGTGACAGTGCCTGATGAGCGAGGCTAGTAGGGTGTAGGAGGAAATATGGGCAAATTTAAAGAGGTTTAGGAGATTATATGGGTGTGATTTGAGTTGAGGGATAGAAATCTGGGTTTTCTTCTAAGAAGATGGCATTTATGTGATTTGGGAGTGGGTTGTGAGTAGTGTTTGGCTTAGGATTAACTGGTGGGGTGATGGTACCCCGGTCAATGAGATCTTGTATTACGTCTGGAGGTGAAAGCATTGGTTGGTGGTATGACCGGCAATTTGGTGGAAGGCGTAATGAGCATCGGTTTTGAAGTTTCTTGGGAGGGGGTTTGGTAATGGACGTGGATCCAAGGGTTTGATGAGGTTTCGACTTAACAGGGCATGGTAAACTTTGGACAGGGGAGCATGGAGCTCAGTGTATTCCCTTCGGATGGAGGTAGGGTGGGTTTTTGGTGCCCATGATGTGGTTGGTTGAGAGATGTTGTTGATGGTCGAGACTGTAGCACTGACAGGCTTGTCATAGTTTCTAGGGGTGAACTGTCCGGACAACTTCTTTGGTTAGACCTCTGTTTTAATGAGGCTTTCCTCAATTTCCACTCCAGCCTCTCTGAGAGCTCGGAAGTGGGGATAGTATTGTCCTCCCATAGTCGCTCAGACATGGGGCAAGAAATTCTTCTTCACTATGTTGACCTGTTCTTCTTCAGATGGCCGATTGGTCAAGGTAGATGCCCGCTCCCTCCATCGGGTTATGAAGTTACTGACTGATTCTTCAAGATTCTATTTGAGAAGCTCTAAATCACGATGGGTGACCTCAAGCTCTTCATTGTATTTGTACTATGAAGTGAATTCTCCGGCTACATCCTCCCAGCTACGAATTTTGGATTCCTTAAGAGATAAAAACCATCGGAGGGCACTATCCTTCAAAGTTTGCTGAAATAATTGGGCCATCACTTCTTCAGAAGCCCCTAATAGAGTCATGGAATGATGATAACTGCGAAAATGAACAATTGGGGGTCCACTCCCTCCGACCTTCTCGATATTTGACATCTTAAACTTCTCGGGTAACCTTACTTTAGGATAAGGAGACATGTGGGTATAGTCCATGTAATTTCCAGAGATCTTGACTTGGTCAAAATTCTTGGTGAGCATCTTGAGATCCTCTTTGACTTTATTCAACTCCTCCTCTGGATCAGCGGCCACTGGCAGGTTAGCCATAGGCTGGGCAATGTTTGGCATTAGAAGATGGGCAGGTGGCGGCCCATTAGCAGGAGGGGAACGTGGAGCGTGTTGGTATTCTTCTGGAACCCAAATAGGATCGGGTGGACCCATAGCACAAAGGAACAAATCCTCTGGCTCTTGAGGAATTGGAACCTGGTTTTATTGCATCTCTCGGACTCGGTTTGGAGGTTGTCAATCTTGGACACGAGCTGAGCTAGGATTGTCGTCAGATCCGACTGTATGACTGGTGCTTGGTTTGTATTCTCCATCGAAGATGGATGGATTCCGAACTCGAAAGAAGTAGTAGAGGAACAGATAAAACTCTGGGGTGACTTGACTGAAGACCGAAGCCAATAGGAAGCCATGCCAAGGGCTTGCGATCGACCTGAGAAGGCATAGGATGAGATTTATTTTTGAGAAAAAAGGAAGAACTATTTTTGGATTTTCGAAAAAGAAGGGAAAAATGTTTTTGGATTTTTGATAAAGAAGGAAGAAATGTTTTTGGATTTTTGATAAAGAAGGGATAAATGTTTTTGGAGATGGAACTCAGCATGATTATTATGATTATTATGTATTCACTTGTTTAATTCTCCTAAATGATATGCCAGACGGGACCCGAGCTTGGAAAATTGGGGTTCTTAGTATATGCAAAGCTACTATTTGGACTTGTAAACAGGCTCACTGATAGAACCCTATTTTAAAAATGTGCGAAAATTGGGCGGCAGGCCGACCCGGAATTCTGAAAGAGTTTCAGGTTCAAACCGGCAATCTAAAGTACGTGTACTAGGTTTGACACCTATATGAGGGTATGCAGTTGGTTGGGTGAATCGGCATGGGTAACCCCATTTGGCGTTTCTTCCACGATATACGTCTTGCTCTTGCAGTCAATCGGTATGTGTGGGCAAGCCATTTGATATACCTGACTGTATGTGAATTGTCTCACCATATACCTTGTGGGGACGGTACGTGTGAGAGCGAATTCGATATACTCAACGTACGTGAACGAATTCCCTGCGATATACCTCCCATCATGACTTCGGACAAGCGGTACTATGCGGGGGAACCTTTCGATATACGTCGAAGGTACTTGGCTAATGGAAGGTGAGAGTCATATCGCTTAGGCTAACTGCGAGCTGCCGGACCAGCACCCATCACGAAGTGACCCTCCATTTACTGGGTAAAATTTGGTCAATAGCAATGCTCTTTGGTGATGTTGTGTGAATCATGCATGATTCTCTTATTAGTATCTTATGATGAGAATGCCTTTCTTGATTATGCCAAACAGGGAGCAAAGTATAAGTACCGCAAAAGGTACACCAAGTATGGGTGGGTGATGCGTGCAACATGGGGATATACATGTGATCCTAGGTGCACGTTGGTGTGAAGTGTACGTGGAGAAATTTCTACAAGTGTGTAAATATAAGTATAAGCATGAGATACATATGAGAAAGGGGAACATGTAGATATAAGGGGAATCATAAGAAAATATAACATTCATGTAAATAGAGTCAAGCCCTCAAAACACATGTAAAATCCCTAGCGGAGTCGCCACTGTGTCCATCCTCGATCCTCGTCCGTGCGGGCGGGCGCGTGGAGGAAAGGATCCTTCGGGTCCCGCGCTTCCCTCTCCGGAGCGCTTCGGCCGACGTCGTTTGTGGTGTAAAAATGTAGAGAGATTCAGAGTCTCCAGTCTATTTTACTCAAAAGAGAGAAAAGAAAAAGGGTAAGCCACCCCGAATGATGGCATCCAAAGACATACTGGTGCGTGCAAAACCAAAATGATTCGAGAAGGGTTCGGAGGCTTAGTTACGAAATAGGAAGGTGTTAGGCACCCATTCTGCCCTTTTGATATCTCATGAATATTTGCTATTTTCCTTTTGTTTCCCCCCATGATATGTGTGCATGTGTATATATAGAATGGAGGTAGGAATCCTCGACTTGTATAATGGAAAAGATAAAGCGAGTCATCCGTAGGAAGATATAAGAATAATATTAGAAAAATAAGATTTACGCGATTAACCCTACATTGACCGTTATAATAAAACGATAATGCATATGGAGCAATACGTCACTAAGGGCAAGTATATATAATATAAGATGATTAGGTTTAGAGAAGATAGGAAAATAAGAGAAAAACAGTGAGAAAAGGACTCGAGTCTCGGGTTTTACCCCGAGATGCCTACGTAGCCTATAAAGGTATCAAAGTCCACGTAGTTCGCATACAAAACGAGGGGTGGGGTTTATCCCATAAATCCAAATGGGGAATCTCTTATTTGTAAGTGTGTGTGTGTGTGAGTGTAGAAAAAGTGTTTTAGTTGTGAGGAAAGTGTGCGAAAAGTATGAGAATCCCTATTTGGAATTTATGAGCAAACCCTATTTTTCTTGTTTTTTTGGGTTTGATGAAAATAAAAGATGCACAATAACACTAAATAAAAAGTATATTAGGATGTGTGAGACGAGATAATAAAAGTGCTAAATAAGAAAACAAATTATTAGGACTCTATGAGAATTTAAGAGAGAGTTTGAGAAAGTTGGAACTTCTTGAAGATCTTGAGCTTGATCTTGAATGTTGGAGAGAATCCCTTGAACTTGGATGATGATGGAGAGTGGCTAATTCAAAAAGTTTGATGAAAAGTGGAAGTAAAAAAGGGATTTGGAAGTTGAAATCACGCTGCCTTCGAGAGAGGTTTCTGGGATTCGTTCAGAGAGATTTTTATCAGATCGGGGATCTCTTTGAAAATGAGGTGAAGGTCTCCTTTTATAGGCCCAGGTGAGTGCCGATAGACATAGACGTGTTCCTGCCTATCGGCAGGGTCTGGAACCTGCCATTTTGTAGTGCGCTTCAGGCTTTTTTAGAAAATTGGCCGCCGAGGGCAAACCGTTGGTCAGAATCGCGCACGGGGCATACAGTTGGAAAGGTAATTCAGATACCTTCGAATGTCCTTTGGACCGCTCCCGGGTTTGGGAGTTGAGTTTGGGTAAAATATGGCTCGGAAGCGTTTGTCGATCCATTGGACGGGGAATCGCTCGGACGCAAACGGATCGTTCATCTGCATGGTAAGTCCGAATCGTGCACAGGGCGGACCGCTGGAAAGGTTAGGAGATTTACTTATACATTCCAAAGAGCTTGACCTAGTTTGGAGAGTTGACTTTGGTCAACCGAGGCCAGGAAGCATTTGGTGGCCTCCCGGAGTCAAACAGATCGTTCGTCCGCATGGAAAGACGGAATCGCACACGGGATGGACCGTTGGAAAGGGTATTCAGTGCCCTTAAAAGATTCATTCAGCCTCGGTTGAGATGAAGAGTTGACTTAGGTCAAATAGATCCCGGGAGCGCCCGGTGGCCTCTAGGTCAGGTTTCGGACGCAAACGGATCGTTCGTCCGAATGGTAAGTCAGAATCGTGCACGGGGCAGACCATTGGAAAGGGTATTCAGTGCCCTTCGAATATTCATTGAGTCTCGGTCGAGACGAAGATTTTGACTTTTGGGTCAAACTGAGCCAGGGAGTGCCCGATGGCTTCCAGGTCAGTACCCGGGGCGTGACCTTTGTTCATAGTGATGAAGGGAGGTACTAGGGACCTAAGGAGAGTTAGGGGGTAACAGAATGGGGTGTCTACATGTTCCTTTATAGACTTTGATGTTCTCGCTTATAATAAAGTATATAGTTATTCTAACACCAGAACCTTCCCCAAAATAATGAAAAGTTATAATTCCAATAAAAAGAATGGCTTTAGTCACATCAGCTCCTTTTATGTCCAACACTCACTTGACCATATTTTAGGCATACCTTCCTCTTAAATATATCAAAGACTATTTGAATCTAAACTACTATCTAATTTGGGGCAGAAACTCGTGAGGTTTGATAAGACCATAAGCTTCAAGGAAATAAACTTCAGTAGTATTTAGGTTTTTCAAAATTTTCATACTAAATTTTCAAATACTATAATTGTTCATGTGAGATAATTGTTCAAGACATTCCAAAGGCTGCATAATTGTTTAACAGCTAAGAACTAGTTGTATCCCAGGTATGAAGTTGCCTTATAGATTTAATCCATGGAGTCATCAGAATAGTATTGAAGGTAGGTTATCTCACTTATACGGATATAGGTAAGAAATAGTGTTGCTTCAAGAAAAGTTGAAGAGGAATTACGAAAAGAAAAATTGGATTTCGATGGGGTTATCTCAGCTCATGTGGTCTCACAACTAGTTATGAAATGAATTCGTAAATAATTTGGCAAGTATCTTAGTATGGTGGACCATACTTGGAAAACCAAAAGCCTAATAGAGAAAAGCAGAGACATCTGTAGCATCTTGAGTAATAAAAAAATTCATGATACTGCTGGATGATATAAATGTGGGATTCGATTTACAGAAAGTTGGGGTTCCAATTTCGCTGTCTAAGGGACAAAAAAGAACTCAAATATAGTTCTCATTACCCCATTTATAAATGTCTTTGATGATATGAACATCCTCGATGATGGGAAATTTATTTTAGAAGCTTTGCTTCCAGAGGAAGCATAGAAGTCACTATTAAAGATGAGAGGAGTGGCGACATTCAACTGTAAGAAATTAACTGCACTAGATTGAAATGTTGTTGTAGATTGTGATGGTGTGACTCTCTCTCTTATTATGATTTATGGGTCATGGTTGGCAAGAGTACTAGTAAATCACAATGGGAGGACAAGATGCATAGGTTGCGCGATAATCAGTCGAAGCCCGATTCCAAGTGTCATTTTCCCCTCTTCTAAATGATTGTGAAGGTTTAGAAAACATTGTTACTAGATCCCGTTTCAGATATTAATCCCTACTTTTTGAGGAAGATAGAGGTTAACTCATAGAAGAATAAGAATTTGATGGAAAAAATCGCAATGCTCGATGTTTTAGCTAATCAATTATTGATGTTCTAGAAAGGTCCTCTATCTTGAAGGTCGAACGGAATTCTATAATGATGCACGATTTAGTCTGTGAGTTAGTATTAGATATGGATAAGAGGAATGGAGAAATTTTTTTGGTCCCAATGGGATCCTTTTTTACCCAAACACCCAAGGCAGCTACCGAGTGGAAGGAGGAGCACAAGCTATCATTATCCTATAAGGGGAATGCGAAGTTATCTGCTGGAGAACTAGAGTTTACCTAATCTCACCGCTTTAATCCTCTTCAAAAGTTGCCTGCAAGCGATTCCCAATGTTTTTTTTTCTAAATCTATGCCAACTCTAAGAGTTTTGGATTTATCAGTGTGCAAGATGGGGGAGAAGCCTCCTTTGGAGTTCACTAATATTTGATCGGGTTGCAATATCTTATTCTCTCTCACACTAATGTGACAAAATTTACTGTTGAGATCAAGTGGCTTGTACATTTGAAAGTCTTGGATTTGAGGAAGATAGTTAAGCTTAATTCCATTCCATAAGGAATGATATCACTGGTTTCAAGTATGATGGTTCTGAATACCTAATGTTGTGGTTACTAGGATTGGATAGCAGAAGAAGGTGACATGTTGGTGGGTAGTATTAGTGTTTTAGATGAATTTAGGTTACAAATCACGTAGGGGGACTTGAGTCCTTCTGTTAAAAGTCCCTCTATTTATTTTTCTCTACAGAGTTAAAATTTCATATTGTTTAATCTAGTCAATATTTCATTCAAAAATACATCAAATATTTCACGTATATTTATTACATCCGTTTGAATGCATTTTATATAACCAATTTCGAAGTGTCTTTTCATTAACTGCAGTGGCGCCACAAATTTATCTAGTTGTGCGATGGATCATAAATCCATGTGAGTTAGGCCCCAATTATTTGGGATAAGTTTCAAGTCTTAAAAAGTGATTTTGAGATTTGTGAGTTTGCAGTTTGTAGACTCATAAAGAACATTTTTAGAGGAATACCTATTATTAATGTATTTGACTATATGACAAAATAAAAATATAGTGCAATTATAAAATTAGAGGTATAATTAATTCATAAAAATAGGGGTTCAACCCCCAATTTTTTTTTCAAGCATAGAATATTTGTCAGTTCTTTTTTTAAATATGAGAGAGTTGAATTTGAGAGATTACATGAACATGTGTGTGGACGGATGTCAACACAAATTCAATTACATTTAAGTCATTACTTGATGCCTAACTTCTAACGAATTTACTGAGTGTGTGTGCACGTGCGTGTAATTTCAAAGAAACACTTATTAATTATCACTTGAGTTCTAGGAGAGCTAGAATATAACCCAGTTTTATATCCTAAACTAAAACATAAACAAGTTGAATGCGTGTGACAACATGGTCATCACCGATAACCGAAACTCTCATAATAAGAAGAAGCTATAGAGGCTTTGTCCCTTTTGGTATCTTCCTCAACCGACAACCTCATACTGATAACAAAACCTAATAAAACGACATCAGATCCAATGCTTGTTCTTATGATAATGTTTCTCGATTTCAAGATCACTTGTTCCTGCAAGACGCATGCGCCTCTTTGATCTGACTAATAACCTTTACTTTCCATGTATGTTCTATTTCCTATTTTCTCTCTCAAATATGTGTTGCCTATTACATAATTTTGCATGAAATCTATTTAACCATAGGGAACAATCATCAACACACCCATACACTATATATAGACAATCACATGTGGGACTACAACAGGCACTATAATAATATTTTTCCAAACTACATGTATTTTTCTTACTGATTGAATGTTTGATCATGATTTGTTCAGAAAAATACTTATACATTCAATATAGAAAATATGCAAATTGAATGGAAACATACCATTTTTCGCCAATTTCAACGCAAGCACATAATTTCTATAATCTTTTTTGCTTGTGGAAATTTCGCATTTGTTAATCATATGTTTGTCATAATCTTGGATTGTTTAAAATTATCTCTAGCTTTTTTTTTGCAGGTGACATGTAAGGAACCATAGGTAGCTAAGAAGGCATGTGAGAATACTGCTCTAGTAATCAACGGTTGTCAAGCCAAATGTAACTGGGGTAATTCTTCATTCATGTCTGTTTAGGTAGGGAAGAAGTTATAATTCAAATATAATTGACTTTGATTTTATGTTTCATTTGTGTTGGTCTCTATTCATTTGTAAGTTTTATCATACTGCAGTCCCCTTTATTGTTTCTTCATGTTCTGCTCCTTTTTTTTCGTTTCATATTTTTAAATATTTCGTTTTTATTTTAGGTTTTATCAATTTCAGTTTTTATCCATTTTGAAAGGTAGATTGGAAAGACAACCATGTTGTATTTAAGAAATGGTTGTTCCCATGGAGTCTGGTAGACACGGGTTAGCATATATGTCAAATTTGATCTTGTTTTTATCTTTTTGTTATTTCTTATTTTGTTAGTAATATGTAGTGCATATATCTCTACTTTAATAACTTTGTACTTACAGAAACATATTTATAGTACTTCTTGCTAGTAAGGTCACAAAAGATGAAAAATTTACCGGTGCGTTATCTTATACTATGTACATGCCAATTTGTGCCACCTACATTTGTAATTCCACACTATATGTACACACTAACAAGATGTTTTTTTATTCCATCCCCATATCTTTGTTTTTTAGCCTTCAACTTTTTGTTGTTTCTTTGTTTTTTTGCCAAATCAAAAGCACTCCCTTCGAGTAGCCCTGTTACTTGGTGTAATTTTCTATAGTGGCATGTGTAGCTACAGTAAAAAAAATCATGTGTTCCATCCGTAAAAGTATATAGATCTATGGATGTTTGTTCATTATACAAATTATTCTCAAGGTTAATCAATAAGGTTTTCCCATTAAAAACCACACGACATTTTTCAAACTCATGTATTTCTTTCGTATGTACTAGCCTAAGTAAAATCTACATTTGAACATGAACTGAGGGATTTTAGCAATCACGGTTGTATGCTGTTGTATATTTATTACCATTTGGGGAATTTTTAGTATTAAGTTACATTCTTATACGGGGTATGCTTGCATGCTTAATCAATTCATTTTTTAAGTTTTTGTTAATGGTTTTGTTGTTCTATCTGTCAGGTATTGTAAGATGGATTCTGAATATGGTTATGTTCTCGCTCTCCTCTCACGACCACCAATAATTAAAACTGTGCTAAACACCATCTCCAATTACCACTTTATGTATTTCGTCTCTCATATGGTTTCAAAATAAGGTATCGTGGGTTCGACTTTCTAAAAAAAATTAGGGTTTTGATCTACTTAATCAGTTTTTTTCTTCTTTTCAAAACAGGTTTAGAAATGAATCCTTAAATTTTGTTCTCATTTTTTTTTTCTTTTTGATTATGCAGCTGATTCTATTTTTCCTTGTTCGCAGGTTGAAAACTTTTTAAGTCGTCTCACGTATATTCCTAGTATTACTAAATTTGATAGATTGAAGGTGACTGGTTATTTGTGATTTCGAGCTAGCATCATCCTTAAGGGTTGGAGCTTGGATGGAAATGGCCACATTCCAGTGTATTAATTTATTATGTAGCATGTGTTATATGTAGAATTATTTATTAGCCTTTATGTGTTGTGGAAACATCTACTTATGGAAACCAGAAAACACGCACAACGTTCAAGTTATTTTTTTTTTATGTATGAAAACTTCATTAATTATTTGAAAATTAAACAAGCATGCATTTTTATGAATTGTTTTTTGGTGTCCATTTTTTATTACTTATTTTGTCTCTCACAGAGTGATGGATTTGATTCTTGAATGGTGAGAAAAAGGTGAATTTGGTGGTACCCTAAGAAATATATATATATATATATATATATATATATATATATATATATATATATATATATATATATATATATATATATACATATATTGAAAATATGGTGTTTTGTAACGGAGTAAAACCATTAGAAATTCGCAAAATTCACAATTGTAACGATTGAGGTCCGTAAATAAATTAAAAAAACCATATACGGTAAACTAACTCCTCACATTAGTAACGGTTTCTAATTATTTGTAACAATTATTGTCCATTACAAATATCAAATTTCTAACAGTTGTAATCCGTTAGAATAAATGTTTCAATAAAGTTCTTTTTTAATAAAAAAAAACGTTAGAATTAATACATTTACTAACAGGTTTATGTCCATTAGAAAACCAATTTCCAACACATTATTCCTAATGGATATCTTTGTTAGAAAATTTAATTCTAACGCTCACTGTTGGTTAGAAAATTGTCATTTTGGTCGATTGTTACCAATGGCAAAGTGTTCAACGCACATCTCAAACTCATTAGAAAGGTAGCACATTCGACATGATAAGTAGGGGGTTGGATTTTAACTGTCTAAACCCAATAGGGGGAAGTTGATATGATATCCCCCACAATATTGGTGGCGCACGCACCATTAGTCACCCCAGCGAGGCTAGGCCGAGACGACAACAGGAAAGGGAGGAGCAAAGAGAATTTAATAATGGATAGAGGAATCTGAACAGTGGAAGGAATAGGTGACAATGCGATCCTAGCTGAGAAACCTTGTAACAAATCAATCCAGAGCATAAAATACAACATTGCCTCTCTTGTTAAAAGCTGATACCCCAGCCACCAGGGGTACATTGAGGGCTCTCCTTCTGTGTCGAGTAGAGCCAACTATCTAACTCCCGACAAGTTTTAGACTCCGACCCTGATTCTAGGTATGATGGTAGTACGAATATAATTCACCACGTAGAGATGTATCATTCAACTATCGACATTTATTCCAGCTCGAACGAAATGATAGGTCAGGCTTTCTCTAATACTCTCACTGGTACTACCCATGTGTGGTATATCGGCCTGCTGAGAGAATCAATAGAAAATTTCATAAAGTTATCTGTAGAATTCATTCATAACTTTTGTTTTGGGATAAAGACGACCAAACGTCTGTCTCATTTGCTGAATGTTAGCAAGGGGAAAATGAGCCGTTAAGGGACTTTATCTCTTGGTTCAACAAAGAAAAGTTCAAATTTCAATATTATAAAGAGAATATTTCCATGACAACTCTAATCAATGAATTTCAGTCAGGAAAACTTTATAAGAACCTCTTTAAGGATCCTCCAAAGTCTATGATTGAACTTATGGCTAATTCTCGGAGAATCATGAGCACATAGGAGACCATGGTGGACAAGAAAGGAAACCAAAAATAGGTCAGCGGTAGCAAGTCTAACCAAATTATGATATAAAAAAGAATACACGAGAAGGGAAGAAAATGTCTAATGATGATAAGTTTTCTAAGATCACTCCATTTACAGCGAGTCCATATTTGTCTAATGATGAAAAAGTTAAAGGACGACAAAGAACTTGAATGGCTAGAAAATTTGAGAGCCCCCCCCCCCCCCCCCCCAAATAAGAGAGAGAAGAGTAAATGGTGTGACTTCCATCAGGATTATGACCATACGACTGAACAATGCTTTGTTCTAAAATATACGATCCAGAAGATGTTAAAGAAGGGGAATCTATGGAAATACATAGATAAAAGGGGAAGTTGAGATGACAATAGAAAGAGATACCCCTCGTTAAAGGATAATAAGACAAAAAAGAATGAGGCATAAGCAAAAAGAATTAATCTGGAGCCAGATGGTTTTGACAAAGATGATCTAGACCTTCCTTCCAAACTTCCTACGATTAAATGTAACCTTCGTATGTTTTCTTTCGATGTAAAGATGATATATGAAGGTATAGTAGGTGGATGAACAAAGTTGGACAATAGGAAGTATTATGTGATTAAGGCTGACTAGAAATTAATTTGTCCTAGGCTGAGATTAAATTAAGAAAGTTGAAGAAAGGTAATATGGAGAATCTCATTATAGGATTTTTATGACATTTTTCCAAGGGGATTTTATCGTAACACGATGATCCTGTCATCAGTAGCACACGAGTATAATGATACAACATGTCTCGTATTCTTATGGACGGGGGAAGTTCGACCCACGTCATGTTATGGGACTATTTCAAAGGGCTTAAGCTAAGAAATAAGAGACTCATCCCATATCACCACCCATTAAGTGGATTTAATGGAAACATCTTTGAAATGGAAGTTTGTATGAGAACCTAACTGAGGTGCATGACGAGGAAAATTAGTTTCTTTGTGATGGACGAGCATGTCTTCTCATCCTACAACATCATTTTGTAGAAAATATTGCTAAAGGAGTTCAAAGTCGTTCCTCCAACCGTACACTAAATGATGGAATTCCCAATTCTTTATGGAGTAGAGGAAGTGAATGGTGATCAGGTGAAAGCATGCAAGTTCTACTTTACCTCGGTAGAAAAGAGGTAGGCCCATAAGAGAAATAAAATGTAATATGCCGTATTTTTATGGCTTTTAAAATCGGAGATTTATTAAATTTAATTGAGTTATTAATTTAATATTAGTCCAGAAGTTTATTTAAAAATATTTAGTAGCGTGATGAGAGTTAGTAATTATTGGTAAGAATAATGTAGAATATTACCAGATGAGTAAAGTAATATATGAGAAATTTTCGCGAGTGAATAATATGACAATTATGGAAATTAAGTCGGGACGCGCCTGTGTCGGGACTAAATTATTATTATAAATGTGAATAAATTATAAGTTACCTGTATGGTCGTTTCTAGTGAGCCAACATGTCTGAAAGGATCGAGATAGTCAGAAAAGTGTACACAAGGGTCTCGGGGAGTTTTTAGGCCTAACTGTCATCCCGGGAGGGGTCATTCGGTATTTTTGGGTAATTAAACCCAATAATTTTTCTAAGTTATATCAGCTATTAGAGTTTAGCTTTTAGGGTTAACAATCACATAAACATAGAATGGCTATTAGAGAAAAAAGGTAGAGAGTTTTTCAAGAATTGATCACAAACCATAACACCTCTTTCAAGATTAACACCATCGGGGCATATATCGTAAGATAAGGAATGCAACCATATACTTATCACCAACAAATCAGACCTTCGAATCCCAAGCAAGTATCTATTTTGCTACTTTTCTAGTTAATGTTTCACCCATGTTAGAATAGGATTGATAAAAAATATTTTTCATGAAAGAATTGGATGATTTAGGGAATTTAAATCACATGCCTTAGAGGAAATAAGTGTATTTTATAAATCTCAACATATGTAGAGGATTACCCACGAAATTGTATTGATATAGATGTGAGAAATCTAGAAAAAGAATTAGAAGATTGGAAATTTAATGTAAAACTAGGGTTCTTGATAATTATGATGAATTTTCCCTTTAATTCGACACCGTTAATGAATTTGTACATGCTTCACGTAGGAAATCATGTATATAGGTGTATTTAATCAGTAGTAAACTTCTTTAGGAGTTTGGGACTCAATTATGGAGTGTTGGTTGAGGTTGAAGAAGGAAACCCATAGTTAACAATGTCAGAATTCAGAATACCTTCTTGATCGACCGACCGACCCAAGAGTGTCGATCGATCGACTGATCGATCGATCAACCCCTTTACCCAATCTATCGATCCCTCCTCGAGACCATATGTTCTTCCTCTTTTTGTTCAATTTGAATATAATGTGTAGGAACTCTTGAATATTATTTAAAGATCATAATGGGTCATGAAGAGGACCGGTAGGGTCTAAGTAGAATACCGTTGAATGAGATTTTATATGGGATGAAAATGTGTGTTAGCGGGGGGTTTAACACGTATTGAAAATCGTTCACACATTAGCTACGGAATTGAGACGTCTATAAATGACTTAGAACAATAGGTTAGAGAGGGTGAACCTACTTAAATTATCTTTAGTGAGAGAGAATACTTCAAGAGATGAGAAGTAAGTATGAAGTGATTATAATTGAGAATAAAAGATATGAATCCTTTATGCTAGATAATTGGGTAAAATTGTACTAAGTATGGTTAATAATTATTAATATGGGTCGTGGGCGAACCTAATCGAAAAATGAGAATATTTATATATATGATCGAGTGCATGTGTATATATTTATATTATGCTTGTGTATAATCATACCCGCGCTACTTGCTATCATGTAGGTTGCCATGCCGAGACAGTCTTATCTCGATGGGACATTTATGGGGGATATTGACTTGTACCCTCGAACATAGGATTCCTTGGTAAACGCTATCTAGTAATGATATCCAGACGGTCCTAAGATATGTGAGGGGTATGTTCTGACCTCTTAGTGACTTGGAACTATGCTTCGCCTCCATTTTGTGTGTATTGTGTTAATACAATTCGAGAGTGATTTCGAACTAGTATTTCCCTTAGTACGAGAGATAAAGGGACTTGATAGCAGAGTATTTCACCACCATTAATTTTATGTGGGGGTGCCGATAGTATATATATTACATGAGTGATTAATATATATATATATATATATATATAAATCTTCTACTGTGCGTATAGGTAGTTAAGTATGAATAAATGCTCCAAATTGTATAGAAAGTATTCGGGAACTTCATAATGGTAATGAGATATAGTAAGTATCGTAAGTAATCATTCAAAGGTTGATCCCTAAACTAAATATCGGAGCCTTGTGACTTCTCAAAATAAGATCATTGGGAGATAAGTTAGATAGACTTATGAGGCATTTAGTCTTATGGTAGGCATGAACACTAGATGAGAGGTGAGAATTTTCAAGGGAGTGTCACGTACTAACATGATGGTTATATTAGCCGGTAATCATTTTAAATACTTGCTAAACTATTTTCAAAATCGTTTTACACTCGGGCTCTGACCCGTTTTTTGTCATTTTTTCTCTCTTGTATAGATATATATATATATATATATATATGTATATGTATATATTGTAGGTGCCCAGCCATAGGGTCGTCAGACTTAGATCTTTGGATTGTTTACGTGCTGCAGGTAGTGTGGGAGTTGCAGGTGTTTAAGTAGACAACTTCATCCTTGTATTCTCTATCTTCCATTTAGTTCTCCTTAGATAGGGCATGTGTTACTCATTTACAGTTTTATCTAGTTCAAAGAGATTTGTACTTTTGATTTATTTCAGTAGTTTGTTGTAGTGAATAATATTTGTGATTATCTCTTTGTCCTTCTATTTGGGATATTTTATTTGGATTGATTTATTTAGTATGTTATTTCATTTGGATGGTTTGGTTTTAATACTATCAATGGTATTCGTGAAAATGGTTTCGTAATTAATAATAACAATCGGACTTAACTTATAAGATTAAATGTTTTGACACTTAGCTTAATTATTTATTAGGTGATAAATAAAGAAAATTGTTTTTCCACAGTGATGATAAGAATGAAACAACCGGATACTTTGAGTTAATTTAATAAAGAACTAGTCACCCGGTATTTAATTAGGCAGGGTATCACAGGTGGTATCAGAGCATCGGGTTCTAGTGTCCTTTAGAATCTGCGCGACTTATTATGCTTCTAGCGTAGCTTTCTTTGATATAGAGCCCTATGTTTAGGATTGTTGATTTCTTTGGTGAGATTTTGTTCTCCTTCTATTACGTAAATATTAGTGAATCTTATTTGTGTTCGGGTGTGTTCATGTGCCGAATAATGGAGTATGACGGGTAAGGGACGTTGGGAGGACAACAGGAGGCAGAGTTAAGTTGAGGTTAGAGGGTATAATCAATAATGATGACCGTAGTCAAGTTCACCCCTATTATGGCACGAGAAGCCATGAGTGTAAAGACGGCTAGGGCGGAGCGAATGACTTCCAAGTGCTTCTATAGTCGAAAGTGATGAAAAAGTAGACTCACCCAGCGTGGTATGACTAGGAAAGAGTTAGACGAAGCATTTAGGAGAACCATCGGTGGAAATTCTAGAAACTCAGGGATTATGTGTGTCAGCCAAAGTAGGTAAAATATCCAAAGGCTTGGACGTACGATGGAGTGTGGATAATAAAGAGCGGAAATTTTGGGTAAAATTTTATTGACACGTCAAAGCAAGTTATAATGATAGGAGTCAACCACCACATTTAGAAGTGGAATGTTGAGTCAATGGAAGGATCTTAGGTACAGTTTAGGATTTGACCGCAAGTTCCTTCATTAGATATTCAGATTAAGATGTGAAGGTTTTTCTGAAATCTTCATAGGAGGGTCGAACAAAGGTCCATGTGAGAAAATCAATTTAATTATTTAGCGAATCTTGTGCCGGATGAAGTAGATACAATTGGAGAAAAGAATTTCAAGTGGGAAATCGACTCATAAGAAAAGTTGACAACGCTTAAAGGGAATTATGTTGGACAATCGATCCATATGGTGACAATGTCACGCATTATCCACAGTAATGTTAACGTTTTTTTATGAAGGGATTATTGGAATCGAACGATTTAGTTGAGAATAAGCCCGAATGAAACGGTCGAAGTAAAGCACCACAAGGGGGAGACCCATCAAGGGATCCATTTAAATGATTAGGATAGCTGAATTCTTACAAAGAAACGGTGAACTCAGTAAGGGCTATTGAAGTCAGTAGTATGTTCCTTTAAACCAACTAAGGGAACAAAGGGGGTAGCCATCCAGAATCGAGCCTACCAATGTCCGAGAGAAGAACAACCCTACAATGGTCAGTATGACTAGTGGTAAGTGGATTACGCATATAAGTAGTTTGTGGAGATTTAAACCACATGCGCTAAATTTTCTGGAAGCGAGTAAAGGGGACAAGAATATGGTGCTTAGGAAGGGCGGCGGTTAAAGTAGTTTTTGTTTTGGTTTGGACAGGGGTGTTATGTCCAAAGACCATTTGAGCAGCCAAGCTGATTGGCAAGGTAGAAGTATGAGTTTTATCCTCAGAGGATGAGGCATGTTTTATATGACACGAGTCACTACATTTTGTTTACTACTATATTCGCATGTCAGGCGAGTTTAGCGCATATATCTATATCGTTATTGTTATGTGAATATTTTCCCGAGTGTAGCGGAATTTTCTTTAGTGTGATCCGCGGAGGATGAATGGGTGTATTAATAATGTTATATACTTTATGGAGATTACTTATCTTAGTTATGCGTTATACGGGTATGATATTATCCTTCTTATGGTTTTATAAGTAATGGTTAAAACGATAGTGGGCAGCGATTGCAAGGCTATCGGGGTTGCTGCCCTAGTGCAACATGTTTTGTTCCCGCGAGACCTCACATGCGAGAGGTTCGGGCTCACACTTATATTATATATTATAAAGACTTCGGAGAGTATATTGGACTCGAGATATTCGATCCCACTATGTGTAGGGACTCGTTGTTATAATTCAATGTGTATTGGGTTTACGGTTGAGCATGAAGATTTCACTCATTATTATGTTTATCTATAAGAACTTGGTGATAAGAAGAGCACATTGTTATATCTATGTTTTAGAGGGGTGGAAATTTAAGATTTATATTCAAATCTTTGGGGACAGTATCTCGAGAGTCCTGATTGTATGTGTACGAGGTTGATGGAAGGTGATTGCCACCAATGTGAAATGGTAATGAAATTGGCAAAAAGTTCTTTATTTAAGTATAATTACAGGAATAGATGTAGTTTTTCTTTAAACAGATGGAATAAAGGGGTGCATGTTATGGACGGAGGGCCTAACAGATTTCGATAACTGACAAATCCAGGCAGTAGTGTATCGGGGGGTTCCTTGTATGGATTTCACTTTGCGAGACATCCCACACATGAAACTTAGCGTAAGGTTGGAAGTAGGGAGATGTTTGGTCATTAGTCCATCAGTCTGGTACTTCGGTCGTTATAGGAGAAGGTAATTGTAATTGTAATTGTAAGTTAGAGTTAAATGATGGTTTAAGGCCAATGGAGCCGATTGTGTGGTAAGGAAGCATTAAAAGTTTTGTTTTATCACCATGAGTTGAAGGGTGGAATTATGATAAGGAAGATTTAAAAATTTCAATTTCTAGGGTGATTGAGGGTAACCAAGTGTTGTAAACACATTGTGAGCATAAGGGAAATAAAGAATTGGGTGTTATGTGTGAAGCGTATGTGATGCTTACACTAGTATGAACAGTTTATAGTGTGTGCGGGAATTCTGGTTAGCTGATGTTAGAATTGTTCGATGTAATACACCATAATTTTAATGACTTTTAAAATGTGTTATATTTTAAATTAATGGATTAATTGGATTTTATTATAAATTAATTCATTTGGGTTTTATCCGAATTGTGGATATTAAAATGAACGATTCTATATATTACTTAAAGATATTTAGGTAATATATGAATGCGATGTTATTGATATGGCTGTGTGATATTAATTCAGTAATTTGAATTTTTAGTCGGACGCGGTATGGGACGTCGGGACAAATTTGTTAAATTAAAAAGGAAACTTATTTTTACATCAACCTTATAGTCATTTCGAGTGATTCGTTCCATCCGGAAGGGTTGAAATAGTCAGAAAAGTCTATTTGGATGTGGGTTTTGGGTCTTGGGTCATTTGGAAATGAAAAGACACCCAAAAGGGCATTTTGGTCATTTTTACAGGGGATGAATAGTGATTTTGGATTTTGTCTTATTATAAATATTTTGAGATTAGTTGTACGTAGGTTCATTAATCTCTTCTACACAAAATTGAGAGGTCACCTTTAGAGAGAGAATGAAAGGGTGCTTGGGAATAGAGAAGATTGCTTGAAAATGAGGAGAACTAAGGTGCAAAGGTCACCACCACCAACCACCATCGAAAGTGACCAGAGAAGGGGAGAACCACCTGTGTTATACAACTCCAAAGGATCAGATCTTCATTAGAGGCAAGTATTTGATAATTTCAATCTAGTTAGTATATTGTCCATGTTAGAATAGTTATTGAAAAGAGGAGATTTTACATGTTTGGAAGATAAAGATAGAGTTGTTGATTGATTTATGGGAAATGGAAATATATAGGAATCAAACTCATGTTGTAGGAAGATATTAATCCACGAAATAATCATTAAGTTGTTGAAGAAATTCTGAGAATCATTGGTGTGTTCTTGAAGATATCATGTATATAATTTTCAGGAAAAAGAGGATAAATATATGCTTTTAATTCAAACTCTTGATGATTCTAGGAGGTTTAGAGCATAAGATATCATTCACATACGTTTCTATATCATGTACTAAGGATTGTAAGGAATTTGGGTTGCTAATATGAAGGTTTGATTGATCAAAAGTTCTGAAACCCGTAGTAAAGGAATTGTAGAAAACTGGGTTGATATATGGGCGATCGATCGATCGACCCCCTACCTTCGATCGATTGACCTCCCCAGAATTCATGACGTTGTATCTTTTTAATGCGTGTTCTTATACCAAACCTTTTGTATATCTTTGGTGATTACTAATTGGATATAATGGGACTTAGGGAAGATCAGTAAGCCCTAGATAAGAATCGAATTAATGTGATTAGGATTTAATTGATTAGAATTATGATAATTAAATTGAAAGAAATTTCGGTTGCTAGATGCATGTGTTAAATTCTAATTTGTATGTATGAGGATCAAGGATAGGTCCAGCAGGGGAAGTTTAATAAATCACCTGGGCATTCTTAGGTTTACAAGAGGGTTCAATCCTAAGTGAAAGAAGATGTATTTATAAGAGATTAGAAATTATCGGTTGTAACCCTAATTAAAAGAGAGTTTAATTCATAGTAATTTGGGAGATAAGATGATGCGGAGCAGTAGGATATTAGTGATTTCTTACTGAATATATATTGAGGAAAAACCAATTTAAACCTTGAGTAACGAGAGAGACTCTGTAATAATGAAATTAAGGAAGTAAAGTCATAATATTTTATTGCGTAGGATTTAAGAGATGTAATGCAACGTATGGGAACTATCTTAGGCTAGTGTGATTACCTTGTTTATATTATATTATAGGTAGATGATAATGCCTATTTGATCGATTGATAATTTATGTGTATGACATACCTAGCTTACTTACTATTATAGGGAGGTTTGCGCGTGAGGGAAGTCATATCCTGATGAATCCATGGGATTTTTGATTTGTCACTCGAGAACATAGGTCTATGAAAGACTTATCAGGGAGTTGATAAGTCCGCTGACTATGGGAACGTAGATATGTGCGTGACCCATGGATACGAGAACTATGTTCGCCTCCAAATTGTTGTGTTTTTGTTTGTGCTTCGAGGAATCCTTACCGAACCTTTAGTCCCCTATTCGGCGACCAGCGATACTGGGACGTGATAGCAGAGTAATACATGCACCACAGCTATGTTTTGGGGTGCCGTATTATATATGTATATATATAATGAATTAAATGTATGTATATATAGTGGTTAGATTAACTTACTGTGTGATAATTGTTGATGACAGTGAATAGAGAAAAACAATTGAATTAAGTTAATGAATATTTATTCTTATAGATTTGAAAAGTTTAATTCATATTAATGAGAAACGTATCTGAATGATTATTTCATATGGTATGGGACATACGAGGTTATGATATGGAATTGAATTATATTATGGAAACTAGTGACGAGGAACCATTAACTAAGAGTTTAATAGGAAACGTTAAGCGTGCGCTCTAGATGAGAGGTGAGAATATCAAGTGAGTGTCTGGATACTAACATGTACATAATAAATGCTTTATTCCACTTGTTAAATACTTGCTGTTTTCAAAATCATTTTCACATCGGGCTCTGACCCGCATATTCTCTTTTCTATTGTACCTTCTATATCAGGTGTCCAGCAGCAGGGACGCCGACCTTAGAGTATTATTACGAGCTATGGAGCTATGGAGATATGGAGTGTTGTTTAGATGTCTGTCTTCATTTGATTCACATTATGTAGTGTTCTTTTATTTAGGGCATGTCGCCCAAAGGAATTCAGTCATCTCTTTTCTATCCGAGTCATATAGTCTTGTACTCATGTCATTTTAATACATTTATTATTGTTGGGGTTACTATATTGGATTATTATTTTGGAATGTTTATTCCAATTGCATTCAAATTATTTTGTGTTATCTGTTCAGTTATTAGTGTTGTAGAATAATATGTGTAGTCTTTTTCGTAAACTAAACATGAATTTTGTTAAAATTAAAATTTGGGAAAGTTTTTAACACCAGCTTAATTGGGTATTGGGTGATTTGTAAATATTTTTTACGGTGATGCTAAGAATGATCCAATTGTATATTCTGTTTTAATTTGGTATGTTACTGGCCACCCGGAATTTAATTAGACGGATTGTTACAAGTGGTATCAGAGCATCAGGTTCTAGTTTCCTTTAGGGTCTGTACGGCTTACTATGTTTTCAGCTTAGCGTTACCTTGTTTGATATAGAGCCCTATGTTTAGGATTGTTGATTTATTTGGTAAGATTCCGTTCTCCTGCTATAACGTATATATTAGTGAATCTTATTCGCGTTCAGAGGGGTTTGTACAAGAAGTATGGAAGATTAGGGCCATTGCACGGATAGCGGATGTCGTACTTAGGAGTTTATGAAGTATGTTTGAGTATGATGACCATAGTCGAGGTCACCCCTATTATGGCATGAGAGGCCAGGACTTTAAAGACGGTTAGGACGTAGCCTAAAAATTCCAAGTGTTGCTATAGTCAAAGGTGATGCCAAGTTAGACTCACCCAACGTAGTATGCTTGTGAGAGGGTCAAATGGAAAATTGAGGAGAGTCATCAGTAGAAGTTCTAAAAATACGGGAATTGGGTGTGTTACCCAATGAAGGAAATATATTCAAAGGCTTGGACATATAGTGGAGTTTGGTTAACTAGAACTGAAAATTTGGGGTAAAATTTTTCTTGACTCCTCGGAGCAAAGTTATAATAGTGGGAGTTAACAACCACCACCCGCGAATTAGGGTATGTTTTCTATTTAAGGAGTTATGAGGCACATACTGATTTTTATAGCAATTAATATTATATGGGCAAAAAGGGTTACTAAATATAGCCTATAGCACTAATATTTACGTAGACTCACCGAGGGCTTGTGGGACACCTCTATTTTTACAAGTCATCACGTGGGTCTAATTTTTTATCACGGAATTACTTACTTTAGGCATATCCGAACATGATGTGACGAGCAACGTGGATTGACTTGTGGTATATGAGAGCATATGTACTACTATAGCCGTCATGTTGACTTTAATAAGAGGGTATATGAGCAGACTTTTATTGAAATCGATAAAACCTGTGGAGAGTTTATATACTATTGACTAAGAACCTGAGGAGTTTCGATGACCGACTAATTTAGGTAGTAGTGTATCGGGGGGGGGGGGTTCCTTGTTTGAATTTCACATGAGAGACACCCCACGCATGAAACTAACAAACGTTGGGAGTCGAAAAAAGTTAGGTCTTTAGGATATGAGTTTATAACCTCTGCGATAAATCAGAGTATTATACGGGTAACCATATCCATTTTATAATGAAGGATACACGATAGGGTGTATGGGCACCCTAGATGGTTGGATTGTAATATTTTCCATAATTGTGTAACAGTAAGTAGTTGTGACTTCATGATTTATTTACTTAATGATTAAGGATCATTTTTTTCAAACTTTGTCACGAGGATGGTATAGGGAAGATTGCTTAAAGTTTACATTCGATTTAGTTGAAACTATATGGTGAGGCTTGGCATGTGACATCAATAAGAATTTTCGGTAATGTATTGTATGGGCGGTACGACATAAATTACTTGCGATGTGAGATTTATACTCAGAGTTGACCTTACCAGTATAATTTATCTTTCTGAATTTTGGGATGAAATTCTGTTATAAGGGGGGAAGTATGTAATACCCCGTAATTTTAATGAGTTTTAAAATGTGTTATATTTTAAATTAGTGGATTAATTCGATTTTATTATAAATTAATTCATTTGGGTTTTTTCTGAATTGTGGATATTAAAATGAATGATTATTTATATTACTTAAAGATATTTAGGTAATATATGAATGTGATGTTAATGATATGGCTGTGTGATATTAATTCAGTAATTTGAATTTTTAGTCGGACGCGGTATGGGACGTGTCGGGACAAATTTGTTAAATTAAAAAGGAAACTTATTTTTACATCAACCTTATAGTCATTTTGAGTGCGTCGTTGCATCTAGAAGGGTTGAAATAGTCAGAAAAGTCTATTTGGATGTGGGTTTTGGGTCTCGGGTCATTTGGAATGAAAAGACACCCAAAAGGACATTTTGGTCATTATTATGGGTGAATAGTGATTTTAGATTTTGTCTTATTATAAATATTTGGAGATTAGTTGTATGTGGGTTCATTCATCTCTTCTACACAAAATTGAGAGGTCACCTTTTGAGAGAGAGTGAAAGGGTGCTTGGGAATAGAGAAGATTGCTTGGAAAGGAGGAAAACCAAGGAGCAAAGGTCAACGCCACCAAACACCATCGAAAGTGACCGAAGAAGGGGAGAACCACTTGTGTTATACAACTCCAAAGGATCATATCATCATTAGAGTCAAGTATTTTATAATTGCAATTTAGTTAGTATATTGTCCATGTTAGAATAGTTATTGAAAATAGGAGATTTTACATCTTTAGAAGATAAAGATAGAGTTGTTGACTGATTTCTGGAAAGTGGAAATATATAGGAATCAAACTCATGTTGTAGGAAGATAGAAATCCACGAAATAATCATTAAGTTGTTGAAGAAATTCTGAGAATCATTGGTGTGTTCTTGAAGATATCATGTATATAATTTTCTGGAAAAAGAGGATCAATATATGTTTTTAATTCAAACTCTTGATGATTCTAGTAGGTTTAGAGCATTAGAAATCATTCACATATGTTGCTATATCACGTAGTAAGGATTATAAGAAATTTGGGTTACTAATATGAAGGTTTATTGATCAAAAGTTATGAAACTCGTAGTAAAGGAATTGCAGAAAACTGGGCTGATATCTAGGCGATCGATCGATTGACCCCCTACCTTCGATCGATCGACCTCCCCAGAATTCATGATGTTGTTTATTTTTAATGCTTGTTCTTATACCAAACGTTTTGTATATCTTTGGTGAATATTAATTGGATATAATGGGACGTAGGGAAGATCAGTAAGCCCCAGATAAGAATCGAATTAACGTGATTGGGATTTAATTGATTAGAATTATGATAATTAAATTGAAAGAAATTTCAGTTACTAGATGCATGTGTTGGATTCTAATTTTTATGTATGAGGATTAATGATAGGTACAACAGGGAAAGTTTAATAAATCACCTGGGCATCCTTAGGTTTACAAGAGGGTTAAATCCTAGGTGAAAGAAGATGTGTTTATAAGAGATTAGAAATTATCAGTTTTAACCCTAATTAAAGGAGAGTTTAATTCATAGTAATTTGGGAGATAAAATGATACGGACCAATAGGATATTAATGGTTTATTACTGAATATATATTGAGGAATAACCTATTTAAACCTTGAGTAATGAGTGAGACTCTGGAATAATGAAATTAAGGAAGTAAAGTCTTAATATTTTAATGTGTAGGACTTAAGAGATATAATGCTACGTATGGGAACTATCTTAGGGTAGTGTGATTACCTTGTTGATATTACGATATAGGTAGATGATAATTCTTATTTGATTGATTGATAATTTATGGTATGACATACCTAGCTTACTTGCTATCGTTGGGAGGTTTGCGCATGAGGGCAATCATATCGTGATGAATCCATGGGATTTTTGATTTGTCGCTCGAGAACATAGGTCTATGAAAGACTTATCGGGGAGTTGATAAGTCCGCTGACTATGGGAAAGTAGGTATGTGCGTGATGCATGGATATAAGAACTATGTTCGCCTCCAAATTGTTGTGTTGTTGTTTGTGGTTCGAGGAATCCCTACCGAACCTTTAGTCCCATATTCGGCGACAAACGATACTGGGACGTGATAGCAGAGTAATGCATGCACCACAGATATGGCTCGAGGTTCCGTATTATATAGGTATATATATAATGAATTAAATGTATGTATATATAGTTGTTAGATTAACCTACAGTGTGATAATTGTTGATGACGGTGAATAGAGAAAAAGAATTGAATTAAGTTAATGAATATTTATTCTTATAGATTTGAAAATTTTAATTCATATTAATTAGAAACGTATCTGAATGATTATACTTCATATGGTATGGGACATATGGGGTTATGATATGGGATGGAATTATATAATGGAAACTAGTGAGGATGAACCATTAACTAGGAGATTAATAGGAAACGTTCAGCGTGCACTCTAGATGAGAGGTGAGAATATCAAGTGAGAGTCTGGATACTAACATGTATATAATAAATTCTTTATTGCACTTTTTAAATACTTTCTTTTTTCAAAATCATTTTCACATCGGGCTCTGACCTGTTTCCTTGCATATTCTCTTTTCTATTGTACCTTCTATATCAGGTGTCCAATAGCAGGGACGCTAACCTTAGAGGATTATGATGATCTATGGATATATGGAGTATTTCTTAGACTCTTATCTTCATTTGATTCACATTATGTAGTGTTCTTTTATTTAGGGATAATCGCCTAAAGGAATTCAGTCATCTATTTTCTATCTGAGTCATATAGTCTTGTACTCGTGTCATTTTAATACATTTATTATTATTATTGGATTTACTGTATTGGATTATTAGTTGGGAATATTTATTCCAATTGGATTTAAATTCTTTTGTGTTATATGTTCAGTTATTAGTGTTATTCGTAAACTAAAATTGAATTTTGTTGAAATTAAAGTTTGGGAAAGTTTTTAACACCAGCTTAATTGGGTATTGGGTGATTTGTAAATGTTTTCGATAGTGATGCTAAGAATGAGCCAACTGTATATTTTGTTTTAATTTGGTATGGGACTGGCCACCCGGTATTTAATTAGGCGGGGTGTTACATTCGAGTTGAAGGATGTGGGAATAGACGTGTGGAATATATGTTTGTGGGACTAACATAACGAAGTGGAACTGGTAGAGTGAGTTAATTGTCGTGTGAAGGATGATAATCCATCTATATGTGTGCGATCAGAGTAGAACAACCGGATTTGGTTAGAAGGCTATAGGAAGCCATTTAAAAAGGAGTATTCCTTAAGAAGGGTAAAATTTAACTATTATGGAAAACACTCGGAGCGGAGATTTACCTAGTCAAAAGTTTGGAGAGACATATGCGTAGGTTGAATGATGATGTTAGTAAGGTATATAGGGTCCAGAAGTGCACATAAGAGAAAAGTGCACGGGTCGAAACTTTCGGTATACGTAGAGGAAAGAAGGGAAATATTCAGTGTCACTTAATATGAGACATTACAAGTGGAAGTCGACATTGGGTGGAACATAATGAGTAGTCTCCACGTTCACCACTCATAGATTGAATTCGGTTGGAGCAAGAGGTTCAGCCATAATACTTTGTGTTAAGCCGATGATTCCGGTAATGGAAGAGGACAGGTAAGTCGGTAAAAATTTCTTTGATTTGTTGCTAACCTAAAGGTAAGATCAAGGGTTCCTTAGAATGTGCGGAACAAGTTTCTCAATAAGTAGGTGATTGATTTTCCTTTGGGGTAATTTATAATATTAGCTAGTGTGCCATGTCTTCCTTTGAAAAGAAGAATCGCGCTGATACGTGATCCTTCTCCTTAAGATGAAATTTTTAAATCCCACATTCAATATGGAATTTCAGGAAGAAGCGGTGGATAACGCTTCGTTTTGAGCATGTTGCATCACACATAGCCCGAAGAGTAGGCGAACGATGATTAACAATTAGGTGAGCCATGTGAAAGTAATTTTGGATTCATTGTGATCATTTTATTTCCACAACGGATATAGCTAGCAAGTGAAGTATAGTACGATAATTGGAGGAGGATACTACCTAGTGGTTGGGTTTTGTGGAAGAAATAATTCCTGTTTATTATGAACATGGTGCTTATTGAGGTTTTGGTGTGAAAAAATCTTAACTTTTGTCACTCTTGATGTTAAGAGGAGGGCAGTTAATCAAATTTTTGTGATTGGTCGAGTTAGAGTCTGATGACTATGGTGGAATTACCACATCTTTTTTAGGTGAGTTTTGACTATCATAAGAGTTATGTCGCGAAAAACCGAGATTCAAAGAACTGACAAGAGTGGCCAGATGTTCGTATGGTTTCTCTCAGAATAGGAGTTTTGTGTTTATATAAATACGAGTAGTTGACACATAGAGAGGTGCGACCTCCTAATGATATTGAAATAATGGGAGTCAATGATGTATATGCCCGTCTTATGCGAATGTTATCGGATAGGAGCACAATGTGAAGTGTTGTTAATGAGACTGTTAAACAAGATTGCTGTGAGGCAGGGGCTATAGTGATTGAGCGCCATACTATGAAGATAGTTTGCGTACTGATAAGGTATCCAAAATTGTTGTACCAAGTAGACCTTATTTTACGAATTTCGGGACAAAGTCTGTTATTAAGGGGAATGTATGTAATACCCCATATTTTTATGGCTTTTAAAATTGGAGATTTATTAAATTTAATTGAGTTATTAATTTAATATTAATCCAAAATTTTATTTAAAAATATTTACTAGCGTGATGAGAGTTAGTAATTATTGGCAAGAATAATGTTGAATATAACTAGATGAGTAAAGTAATATATGAGAAATTATCGGGAGTGAATAATATGACAATTATGGAAATTAAGTCGGGACGCGCCTATGTCGTGTCTGGACTAAATTATTATTATAAAAGTGAATAAATTATAAGTTTCACGAATGGTCATTTCGAGTGTCCCAACGTGTTCGGAAGGGTCGAGATAGTTAGAAAACTGTACCTGGGGGTTTAGTTTGGGTCTCGGGGCATTTTTAGGCCTAACTGTCATCCCGAGAGGGTATTATAGTCATTCTTTATTTTTGGGTACTTAAAACCACGAATTTTCCTAATTTATATATTAGACTTTATATTTTAAGGTTAACAATCACATAAACATAGAATGACCATTAGAGAATAAAGGTTGAGAGTTTTTCAAGAATTGATCACAAACCGTAGCACCTCTTTCAAAATTTAAACCACCGGGTCATAGATCGTAAGACAATGAACGCATCCATATCCTTATTAGCAACAAATCATACCTTCGAATCCCAGACAAGTATCTATCTTTCTACTTTTCTAGTTAATGTTTCACCCATGTTAGAATATGATTAATAAAAAATATTTTTCATGGAAGAATTTGATGATTTAGGGAATTTAAATCACATGCCTTAGAGGAAATAAAAGTATTCTGGAAATCTCAACATATGTAAAGGATTACCCACGAAATTTTATTGATTTAGATGTGAGAAATCTGGAAAAAGAATTAGAAGATTGGAAATTTAATGTAAAACTAGGGCTCTTGATAATTATGATGAATTTGCCATTTAATTCGATACCGTTGATGAATTTGTACATGCTTCACGTAGGGAATCATGTATATAGGTGTATTTAATCAGTAGTAAACTTGTTTGGGATTTTGGGACTTTTATTATGGAGTTTTGTTTGAGGTTGAAGAAGGAAACCCGTAGTTAACAATGGCAGAATTCGAAATACCTGCTTGATCGATCGATCAACCATCGATCGATCCCTTTTGGAGACCACATGTTATTCCTTTTTTTGTTTACTTCGAAGAAAATGAGTAGGAACCCTTGAATATTATTTAATGATCATAATGGATCATGAAGAGGACCAATAGGGTCTAAGTAGAATACTGTTGAATGAGATTTTATATGGGATGAAACCGTGGGTTAGTGGGGGGTCTAACACATATTGAAAATCGTTCACACATTAGCAACATAATTGAGATGTTTATAAATGAATTAGACCAGTAAGTTAGAGAGGGTGAACCTACTGAAATTATCTCCAGTGAGATAGAATTCTTCGAGAAATGAGAAGTAAGTATGAAGTGATTATAATCAATAATAAAAGAGACGAATCCTTTATGCGAGATAATTGGGTAAAATTGTATTAAGTAAGGTTAATAATAATTATTATGGGTCGTGGGCGAACCTAATTGGAAAATGATAATATTTATATATATGACCGGGTGCATGTGTATATATTTATATTATGCTTGTGTATAATCATACCCGCGCTGCTTGTTATGAAGAGGTTGCCGAGCTGGGACAGTCTTATCTCGATGGGACCTTTATGAGGATATTGACTTGTACCCTAGAACATAGGATTCCTTGGTACAAGCTATTTGGGAATGATAGTCGGACCGTCCTAAGAGACGTGAGTGGTATGTGATGACCTCTTAGTGACTTGGAACTATGCTTCACCTCCATTTTGTGTATATTGTGTTAATATAGTTCGAGAGTGATTCCGAACTAGTATTTCCCTTAATACAAGCGATAAGGGTCCTTGATAGCAGAGTATGCCAGCACCATAGATTTAATTTGAGGTGCCGATAGTATATATATTATAAGAGTGATTAATATATATATATATATATATATATATATATATATATATATATATATATATATATATATATATATATATATATATATATATATATATATATATATATATATATATATCTGTGTGTGTGTGTGTGTGTGTGCGTGTGTGTATGTGTATATCGAAATCTTCTACTGTGCGTATAGGTAGTTAAGTATTGAATAAATTCTCCAAATTGTATAGAAAGTATTCGGGAACTTCATAACGGTAATGAGATATAATAAGTAACGTAAGTAATCATGAAGAGATTGATCCCTAAACTAAATATCATAGCCTTGTGACTTCTCGAAATAGATCATTTGGAGATAAGTTAGATAGACCTATGAGGCATTTAGTCTTACGGTAGGCGTGCACACTAGATGATAGGTGAGAATTCTTAAGGGAGTATCGCGTACTAACATGGTGGTTATATTAGCCGGTAAGCATTTTAAATACTTGATAAAATATTTTCAAAACTATTTTACACTCGAGCTCTGACCCGTTTTCTGTCATTTTCTCTCTCTTGAATATATATGTATATATTACAGGTGACCATCCACAGGGGCATCAAACTTTGATCTTTGTACTGTTTACGTGTTGCAGCTAGTGTGGGAGTTGCAGGTCTTAGCAATAGACAACTTCATCCTTATCTTTTCAGTCGTCCATTTAGTTCTCCTTAGATTGGGCATGTGTCGCCCATTTCCAGTTTTATCTCGTTCAGAGAGATTTGTACTTTTGATTTATTTCAGTAGTCTGTTGTAGTTGGGATTATTTGTGATACCACTTTATCCTGCGATTTGGGATATTTTATTTGGATTGATTTATCTAGAATGTTCTTTCGTTTGGATGGTTTCGTTTTAACACTATCAATGGTATTCGTGAAAATGGTTTCATAATTAATAATAACAATCGGACTTAACTTATTTGATTAAATGTTTTGATAGTTAGCTTAATCATTTATTAGGTGATAAATAAAGAAAATTATTTTTCGACAGTGATGCTAAGAATGAACCAACCGGATACTTTGAGTTAATTTAATAAAGGACTAATCACCCGGTATTTAATTAGGCGGGGTGCCACATAAAACCTCGTATAATATTAACACTCTTGATCCTAGAGATGAACAAAAACTCAAAAAGGGAGAGTCTTTCAAGTAAGTAGAATCCATCATCCTCAACAAGGATGATTCGAAAAACACTATCAAAATAGGCTCATCCGTGACAATCCTGATCGCAATGCGTGTCCCCTTCCCTCTCTCTTCTTCTTCCCAAAGGGGGGTGGGGGAAGAAATGTCTCACACCATTTATGATTTAGGAGTTCTTCGAACGTCGTTGGTGTGGGGTGAATGTAAAAAGATGGAGTCTCCATCCTATTTTTCATAAAACAGGAAAAAGAACATGTCGCTGCTTCGAGAGACAGGCATCAAAGACAAACTGATGCATAGGAACCAATAGTTCAAAGGTTTCGGGGGCTAAGTTATGGAATGGGAAGGTGTTAAGCACCCATACTTCCCTTTCGGTCTCTCATGGGATTGTGTTATTATTTTCTTTTATTTCTCCATGAAGTCTATGTTCATGTATATATATAGATGGAGATTAGAATCTCCCGACTCACACCGTGGAAAAGATAGAGTGAGGTCATCTATAAGAATGTTCCCAAAATAATATATATAAGATATGATTTATCCATTTATCATGATATGATGAAATAATAATATATATGTTAGATGAAACACTACTAAGGATCATAAATATAATATGTATGATAATGCATGAATACGATAAATGAGAAAATGGGGGATTTGGGAAAATTGGAAAATTGGTTATTTAGAAAATTGGAAAATTGAAAAATTAGACTTGAATCACGAGTTTTAATTCAAAACCCCTTCGTAGCCTATATAGGCATCAAAGCCCATGTAGTTTGCATGTGCCATAGGGGTGGGGTTTATTCCATAGATTGGAATGGTATTTTATGTGCGTTTGTATAAACTGTGTTTTTAGTTTTGAAAAAGTGTGATGGATAATCCCGTTTGGAATTTATCCACATAACCCTCTTTTTCTTTGTTACTGTTTTTTTTATTGAAAATAAAGTATGTGCAATATAATTAATAAAAACGTGAGATGTTAATGTGTATGAACTAAGGCAAAACTAGATTATTAATCTAATGTAATTAATGCAAAAACAAGAAATTTAAAGAGAGAGGGAAGGATTTCGACCTTCTTTGGAGAATGGAACCTTGTTCTTGATCTTGGATGAACTCCCTTGAATGTGAGATGAATGTTGGATGAGTGATAATGATATTTTGCCAAATTGAGTATGAAAAGGATGGGAATGTAAGATTGAATGGAATTTCACATGAAGAAACTTCGCTTATTGTAAGAGAATGTGTTTAATATCACCGGTGCTGATGGATCTGAGGTGTGCCTGAGGAATTAGGTTATTCCCTCTATTTATAGGTTCAAGGGTGGTGCCGATTGGCATGGTCCCATACCTTCCAATCGGCAGGTAACCTTAGACACACTACCGATTGGCAGGGTAATGGACCTGCCAATCGATAGTTTCGTTTAAATTTTTCCGAAAAATGATTGTAGAACGCAATCTGTTGATCCAAATCGCGCACGGGGGATACCATTTGGAAAGGTAATTCAGGTACCTTTAAGAGTCATTTGGACTTCTCCCGGGTCCGAGAGTTGATTTTGGGTCAAATGTGGCTCGGAAGCGCACGCCGATCCTTTGGATGGGAGATCGTGGGACGAAAACGGATTATTCATCCGATCGATAAGTCAGAATAGCGCACGGGGTGGACAGTTGTATAGTTTATGCGAGGTCCTTCGACATTCCAAAGTGATTCTCTCATTTTGGAAAGTTGACCTTGGTCAACCTAGGCTCGTAAGTGCCCAGTGACCTTTCGGAGTAAAACAAATCATTTGTCCGTACTGTAAGTTAGAATCGCGTATGGGGAAGACCATTGGAAATGATATTAAATTACCTTTGGATATTCATTCAGTCTTGTTCAAGATGAAGATTTGACCTTGGTCAAACAGAGATCGAGAGCACCTAGTGGCCTCTAGATCAACTTTCGGTGGAAAATAAATCGTTTGTCTATATTGTAAGTCAAAATTGAGCATAGGGCTAACCATTTGAAAGGGGTTTCAATGCCCTTAGAAGATTGGAAGAGATTTATCTATAACGATGAAGCTGATTGGGGGAAATCGGGGAACGAAAGCACCCAGTAGCCTTGAGATAGATTTTTAGTAGTAAAAAGGTTCGTTCGTCTGAACTGTTAGGTCGATTCGTGCATGGGTAGGAACGTTGGAAAGGGGATTCAGCGAACTTTGAAAATTCAAAGAGATTTTGCTCTAATTGATACTCAGTGTATGACCTAGAGCCGGTAGTGAAATGGAGAAGTTATAGGGACCTAATGAGAGAATTAGGGAGTTCGAGAATGTGATGTCTACAGAGCCCCTTGACGGGTGAGCTTGGAACAAGAGAAAGACTTGGAATAGACACCACATGATGTTTTGGAAATAGGTCAATTGTGCGGACCTAAGGGACGAGGATAACCGATTCAGAGGATCGAGTTTGATTCGAAGGACCTAAAACATATTGGGGATAGTCTATTCTATGGTCCTAGGTCATTTATAAGGACCTAAAGTAGGGAGCGATAGATTCTGAGGGCCGAAGTCAATTCATAGGACCTTATGTAGAGATGACCAATTCTGAGGGTTAAAGCCAATTCTGAGGGCTTAAGTAGAGATGACCAATTTTGAGGTCTTAGGAAAATTATGGGGACCTTAAGTAGATGTGAACAATTCTGAGGGTCAAAGCCAATTCTTCAGGCTTAAGTAGCGGTGACCAATTATATGGGTGAAAACCAATTCTATAGCCCAATGTAGGAGCGATCAATTCTAAGGGCCGAGGTCAATTATGAGGACCTTAAATAGGAGCGACCAATTCTGAGGGTCGAGGTCAATTCTGAAGCCCTTAAGTAGAGATTACCAATTCTGCGGGTCGAAGTCAATTCTGAGGGCTTTAGTAAAGATGGCCAATTCTGAGGGCAGAGGTCAATTATGTGGACCTTAAGTAGGAGCGACCAATTCTTAGGGTCGAGGTCAATTCCGAGGACCTTAAATATTGATGACCAATTATGAGGGTCAAAGCCAATTCTACGGTCTTAAGTAGAGGTGACTAATTGTGTGGGTCGAAGACAATTCTGAGGGCTTAAGTTGAGATGACCAATTACTAGGGCTCAAGTTGTAGTTTTCTTGGGGAAACTTGGAGAGTCCACTGGGGAAATTATCTTGTGGATCTGCTGGGTAAGCATTTGATTTTGAGTTTTTTGGTTCAACATGGGAAGAGGAGTTAATCCGAGAATTTTGTGGTGTCATTTAGAGACGGTTCTGGGAGGATATCCAATTAATTTTTGAAATTACGATATGGAGGTAAGAGTTTTGCTGGGGAAGTAAGTGTGGTAATAATGTTTTTCTTGGTGAAAAAGGGTCTAAAATTTATTTGGCAATTTTAGGAATTTTCTAAGGATTTTTTTGGGATTGTTTGGTATATTTTGGGAATTTTTGTATAAAATTTCAGGGAGGGTGCCGACCGGCATGGTGTGAGAGGTCCCAAATGGCAGTGGCATGGTCTTTTGGGGTACCTTAAGCAGGTGAAAGGACAATGCCGATCGGTATGTTGTTGGGAGCTACCGCTCGGCATTCATTAGCCAACTTTAAAAAGGGGAGGGTTCTTCGCATTTTTCACAACTTTCATACTTGCTTTCTTCTTTAATTACCTTCTGCAGATTGTTTTAGTGTTCCAAAACCAAGAAATGTATCATTTCTCAAGTAGTGTGGTACCCATGGCATGGTTAAATTTCAATGACTGGGAAAACATCGAATGACGGGCTAGGGTGCCCCTTGCACTGGAGAGTGGAAATTCCTTCTACTCATTCGAGACAATGGAAAATAAACAGACTCTCTTCCTCAAGCTAGTGTGTCATCATTCGTCTAGGGTGGTGAACCCTGGTAGCTATGTAAGTGTTGATGACTTTTGGGGTTCTTTTCTTCTTTTTTGGTGATATTTCCTTTTTTCTTGAATTTTGACAAGGTTTTTCCTTTTTGTCTTTGACAGTCTGATGTTGTAGAGTGGTGAAACTCTCGACAGGGTGATTTTAACTAAAAGTTAACACAAGTACAATTAAATTAATATTCCAATTTTATGGACATAACTTGTTATCTCACACACAAATATTGCAACAACAATTAATTATGCTAAAATGACTATTCAATTGATTTATTCTTGTTTAATCATAAACATACATCTATGATGAAAAAACATATAAATCAAACCACTCAATTAGATATGATTGATTTTGAGAAAAACCCCTTTGGATAAAACCTTTTATTTCACTATAAACTGCAAATTGCAACTTACAAGTATTACAATGAAATCTGCAATGGATTAACGCGCAGAAAACCCACAAGAATGCACAGTTCTGAATCAACAAGGAGAAACATCGAGTAGTCCCAATGACTGTAGTCATAATCTTCATCCCAGTACCTCTCTCAAGTGGCACCTATTCAGCAATGGAGTTCCTCTCCATAAGGTGTATGCAAACAGATAAAAAACTATGTAGGGTTCTAAAATAATTCACAAGAATAATATTCAAGGATGTGCTATTATGAATTAAAAGGGTGTTTTGACACCAAAAACTTGAAGAACTTTTGACCAAAATTTGGCATCGCTTTTTGGCCAAACGTCTTGAGAAAAAGTGATCCACAAATAGGTATTTATAAGAATAAAAATTCTTAAGGCGGTGGGGTCGTTCGAACGACATTGCATCTCGTTCGAATGAAATAATAATGTCATTTAAACGACTTGCTCCTGCCGCTCGAAGGACTTGCTTCGAAAAAAAATTATTTTTAAAACTTCGCTTATAGATATTAGAAAAGAATTATTTCCAAATAGTCAAAACCCTGTTCATCTTTTTGATAAAAAATAAACATCCCAAATATAATTCTATGAATTAATTCAAACTCTAAATCGTTTTATACCTTTTGGGATGCCGGGAACTCTTTAAACATGGAGATGATTGCATTTGGTTTGTCTTGACATTGCGTGACAACTTGTAACGGTATATGCCAAACTAGATTAATGTTATGCTACGAATAGTCCTAGAAAAAATGTTCTTACAAATTTCCCCCTTTGGCTATGCGAGTACAAAACAAACAAAAGGTTCGAACACCGAGTTAAAATCAAAATCCCTATTACAAATAAAAAGATACTAATACCCTTCTTAACCCTAGAAAAATGGAATGGCATAAGTTTCTTCATCTTCAAAAACTTTATCTTCCCTTTTCCAAACTTTTCTTCATCCGTGTGTCTGAGCATTCCGTAATTAGGTATCTAAACACACGAGACAAATCCATATACCTTCGTGAAGCATCGAGTTTTATATGAGATTAGCATAAATCAAAATATAATGAGTTAAGTATTAATGAGATAGATATAAATCATATCAAATCAAGTCTTCCCCATAATACAAACTCTAAACTCCGCCATAAATCAAACTCTTTTAAAACTCCATTTTAATTTGTTCTTCCCCTTTGTTTTTATTGAAATAGAAAAAGTGACAAAGAAGTAAAAAAAATAAGCATTAAGTGCAAGGCATCACGACTACAAACTATACCTACAATTTTTGAAATCTTCAATTCAAAAAAATGAAAATAAAAGTTACAAAAAGATCATACAACACCATAAAAAATATATGCAAAACATACCAAACCAAATCCGGCACACATATATAGGTATAAATAACCAGAACACATGACACAAAATACATAAGTTGTACACATTAGCATATTATCGATGTGTCCAAACGTGTGGAATGAAATGAATGGGTGTGAACTAAATACAACTGAGTTATAACCCAAACACTCAAATATGTTCAAGAAGTTCTAATTGATAGCAAAATTTCATCAAACTAAGATTTTGCCTCAAGTGACAAATAAAATTAACTTAATGAACAAAACAAGCACAATGCACACAAGCTTAGAATTTTAATGATTCTACAAATCAATCGCATCATGACGAATTTGTTTTATTTTATTTTCAAACGCCTCAAAATAATTCTTTTCTTTTATTTTAAATGAATATATCAAATTAAACAAATTTGTCCATTTTGGCATATTATTCTTTTTATTGCCTTAAATATTTCTCAGGCCCTTTTAAACGCAGGCTTTCACGATGAGTCAATTTTACACTCTCACATCCCTTTTCTGTGCACTCTCACGGGTAACGGTTCTTACATGCATAAATCCTCCACAGTCAAATAGACATGCAAATGATAAAATTTATATGAGAACATATCACCAAGCTCAAATATACATCATGAAGTCAAAATCCAATAAGCTCGTGCATGTGTGTGTAGGCATCAATAAAGTCGAATCCATAAAGCAAATCAATGTCGAAACAACTCCATAAATTGGTTAAGATCAATTCAAGCATTTAAAGTCATAACTAAATGTCAAAGACACATGGAAATTACCTAGTGAATTGTATCCAAACACACTAATTTGCCACACCAAGTATGTAAAACTAAAATACAAAAGAACCAAAACTCTTTTTAAATTTTCAAAATATTTATAAAAAAATAAAATATTTTTGTATTTTTCAAAAAATATATAAACCAAAAATCTTTTTGTATTTTTCCAAATTTTTTCAACCCTAAAAATTAAATAACAAAATTACATGTCAAAACACTTAAAAAAATACATCATAACTACAACTAGTGTATGACAAAAATTTAGCAAGAAATCAACGATATGAAATAGTAAGTGACGCATCATGTGCAAGCATGTGAGAATCAGCATGTCTAAAATCTTGCGTCTCTAAAAGAGATTTCCTAACCCAAATGTATGTGAAATCATGACACGGGGATTTGGGAACCACCAAAACACTAGACTTCGACATCCTAGAACCTTTTTGAAGATCAAAACAAAATATCCTAAGGTAACCTTTCCTACCACAGTGTGAACATGTGTAAACGGGAGGAATGTTACCTAAAGTGTGATATGTTCTAATGTCCTTGGAATTTTTCGACCCTCTAAAACAAATAATGGTCTTGGCTTTAACAACAAAAACATTTGGAACATGCCATTACCATTACTACTAACACTACTCGAGTTTGGCGAATCATTTTTTAACATCAAAATTTTAGACTCCAGCAAAGAATTTGACTCTTCCAAAATTAGGGATTCCTTATATAAATTTTCAATTACTCCTAGAAGGTTATCACGCTCACTCTTAAAATAAGCACACTTATCCCTAAGAGTCTCTTCACATGCCAAAAAAATAAAAAAAATATGTTTGTCCTCTTTGGCACAAACCCAAACCATAGAATTTTTAAAGTTTTCCAATTCTTTTTCCAAAAATAGGACTCCATCATCACTCTCTTTCTTGGACCCTTCCAAATTTTTAAAATTAGGATCCATGTCCATATGTGTCTCACGATAAAAATCTCTTTGATTTCAAACCGTTTGCAAAAGCTCCATAGCGGATGTAAAACGAGAATTTTCTTTTTCCAAAAATTTAATTCTTTTAGCAAATGTCAAATTCAATCTATTTAAATCGTCAAAGTTAGGAGAATCCATCACTAGATAAAATAAGCATAAAAATAATACCCAAAATGAACCAAAACAGGATTTAAGCAATAAAATAGTGTAACATGCTCTGTTACCAATTTGTAGAGTGGTGAAATTCTTGGCAGGTTGATTTCAAGTAAAAGTTAACACAAGTCCAATTAAATTAATATTCCAATTTTATTGACAAAACTTGTTATCTCACACACAAATATTGCAAGACCAATTAATTATGCTAAATTGAATTTTCAATTGATTTTATCTCGTTTAATCCTAAAGAAAATGACTATTCAGGAAAAAAACTTTTATTTCACTATAAACTGTAAATCGCAACTTATATGGATTCAATGAAATCTGCAAATGGATGAAAGTGCAGAAAACCCACAAGAACACGGATTTCTGAATGAGCAAGGGGAACCCTCGAGTCGTCCCAATGATCCTAGTCGCAGTCGTCAGCTCGTTACCTCCCTCAAGTGGCACCTAGTCAGCCATGGAGTGCCTCCCCACAAGGTGTATGCAAATAGATACAAAACTATTTAGGGTTCTAAACTAATTCATAAGAACAATATTCAAGGATGCATTGTTATGAATTTAAAGGGTGTTTTGACACACAAAACATGAAGAACTTTTGACTAGAATTTGGCACTGTGTTTTTGTCAAAAGTCTTGATAAAAAGTGATCCACGAATAGATATTTATAAGAATAAAAAATTATCAAGGCAGCGGGGTCGTTCGAACGACATTGTTTCTTGTTCGATCGAAACATCAATGTCGCTCAAAGACTTGCTGTTATCGCTTGAACGACTTGCTCTGAAAAAAAATATTTTTAAAACTCCGCCTGCAAGTCTTAGAAAAAAATATTTTCAAAAAGTCAAAACTCTGTTCATCTTTTTGATAAAAAATAAACATCCCAGATATAATTTTATGAATTAATTAAAACTCTAAATCATTTTTTACCTTTTGGGATGCCGGGATGTCTTCAAACTTGGAGATGATTGCATTCGGTTTGTCTTGATATTGCATGACGAATTGTAACGGTATATGCCAAACTAGCCAAATGCTATGCTATGAACAGTCCTAGAAAAATTAGTATTACAGATCTCTCTATGTTGAACCTACATGCTCGAGGGATGATGGGGCTTAAAGAAATCTCGGAGCACCATTCGCCAGTGGTGCATTGGGTGGTGTCATCAGCCGGTTTTGGTAGGTTGACATATGCACTGGACGAGACGCCTCATTCTACGTCTATTCTTTATGCTTTAGGAGAGAGTTGGTGGGACACCACCCACACCATTCATTTTGATTTTAGGAAGATGCCGATAACTTCCATATATGTGCAACAACTGCTGGGGCTGGACTGTGATGGGGTGCAAGTAGAGTCGACAGGACCTTGTGGGTGACACTAATGGTGACGTGGAAATGGTAGTTTCTAGGTACTCCATTCGTTTTCTCCTTTTGAAGGAGTTATTGTTGAGTCGTAGGATTGACAAGGAGGAGGGGGGTAGGTGAGATTGATGTCCCATTTGTTTATTCTTATTTTGTTGGGAGGTTTCTTAGTGGCGACGAGTGGCGAGGTAATCCACTTGTAGTTTTTGCCATTTTAAGGGTGTCTTTGAAGATCCCTCTTTATTACTGGGGGAGCCTGACTTTGGCTACCCTTTTATGTCTATTTGGATTAATTTAGCCGGTGTTGCTCGCAAACTTTTACTGGCACCACGTATCTTCTTGAGGTATTCTTTATCTTGCTCATTTTCCTTTATTTATTCTCACTTTCCTTTATACATCTTATTCTTGATTTCCTGGTTACTGACCCTTATCCCTTGTAGATATGGTTTTATGACGTGATTGGTATTAACAAATAATTGATAGTTTTGAAGGATGATTC
This sequence comes from Sambucus nigra, assembly GCA_949130495.1. Lineage (NCBI taxonomy): Eukaryota > Viridiplantae > Streptophyta > Magnoliopsida > Dipsacales > Adoxaceae > Sambucus > Sambucus nigra. The sequence goes on along the minus strand of OX422212.1, from coordinate 447,142,815 downwards.
TGTTGGGAGATACTGTCGGATGTACCGGTGGCAGAAGTCCAATCGGAAATCAAAGAATTCTCTCTCTTTGGTGGCGGTGTGTCAGGTATCTTTTTCGATATTGATCTTTCTCCTCTTAGGAATTTTCAGGTGAGTTTCTATCCCTAGGGGACGGTCATCCAACATATAGGGTTGATTAGGGGAATGCCCAGATGCAGCGTCTCTCGGAGCATGAGTTTGGATACTCTTGATATCTCGGGGAGAGAGTAGTCTGGCAGGTGGTAGAGGATGCGGTGATGGTTCCACCAGTGAGGCCCCCGATATACATTAGGCGAGAGAGGGAGATTTCAGATGATGCACGGGTAGCAACGATGATGGGCAAGCCTTACTCGTCATATACCGACATGGTGGCGACATATGATTACTTGAATTTTATGTCGAGATGGTTGATGCTACCCAGCATATATGACATGATGCCTCTTCCCCATGATGGCTCGAGTTGGCCAGTGGGGTCTTCCCACAATGCTAGTTGTTCATCGACCTCGGCAGCGACGATGACCTTAGAGGTTCCCTTTGTGGGGTTAACCCCTCCTTCTTATAACATCATGTGGGTTGACGGAGGGTCGATGCATATGCTGCACCATCCGAATGCAATTGACCCGGAGGAGATGGGGCTGATGGGGGAGGTTCTCCAACATGTAGTATACTTTTCATATTTTTGTCTCTTAATTTCATGATTTCTTTCTTTGCCTCTGACAGATTTGATTTTTTTTTTCTTGTTGCACATTCGGGTATCAACCACTTGGATGGAAGATATTCGGGATTGGATAGCTTTGGCGATCACTCACATTCAGGGAGTCAATCTCGGTTCCATCTTATTGGTGTTGTCTGGCTCATTTGAGGAGGGGTCTGGCTCGGGGAGTGAAGGTACGTTGTCTCATCACCAAGGGAAGTAAGCAAGTCATAGGGAAGGAGGCTCTTAGAGAGTGAGAGAGATAAAGAGAAGAGTGAGAAAGAGAAAGTGATACAGAGAGGTAGGTTGTATGTGATAGAGAGAGAGAGATGTTGTAGGTGAGAGAGAGAAAGAGAAAGAGAAAGAGAGAAAATATAGGTGGGTTCGGGCTGAGTCCCGTTGTATTTTCTTTTCTTCTTACAAAATCATTATAATATAGCAATATCTATGCAATACATTGTGGTTGAGATCGTAAAAATAATTAAAAATGATTTCAGAGAGAATTTATTTTAAAACAAGATAAGTAAAACCATAGAAAGAGGAAATTCAGAGTTCTTTTGAAAATAAAAAATATTTTTATTAAGTTTTTTAATTTTGACAAAAGAGGAAAAAAGGAAATTTCCAAAAATAGGGGGTTGCCAGCCTATCGGCATGTCAGTCCAGTCCAATCAATCCAAGGCTTTAATTACACTTTCTTTAATTTTTTGGTACTTGGTGGGGTAAGTTTTTCTCCATTTTCTGCAGTATTTTTTGTCTTTGGTTAGTGTTTTCCAAGTATAAATAGGGGGTATAGGTGGAGAATTTTCTTCACACCTCCACATTCCATCTCTTTTGTATTCTTCTTTCTTCTTATCTCATCACTTTGCGATATGGTTCTCCTCGAAAGTGTTGAATTTTCTACCTACCTCAAAACCCTAGAGGCAATGTGTTCATATAATGTTAACTACAATGCTTTCGAAATATCAAGTTTCCTAATGGCGCAACAAACCTATAGATTGGAATGTGTTAATGGTAGCAGTGGAATTCTGGTACCCTGAAGACCATGTCTTTCTCTTTGGCTTGGACGAAGTCTGTTTGACTTATGAAGAATTATCTACCATGTTGGGGATAAATCCCATTATTGAGGCAGCTATAACTGACTTTTCCCTATCCCCTAGGGAGATGTTAGTAGGACTTCTCTATATCTCTCCTTCAGAATCTAGGTCACTGGTAAGGGAGGAATGATTTTTATTCCTACTGTGTGGCATTCTATGTATTTGTAGGATTAAGGTGATGTTGGTTATGCTGGAGCCATCATTCCGGGCTTAATTTCAAAATTGTTGTTGGTGGCTGGGGATTTACTGGTGGACCCAAAACTCGCAAGCCATTGCTTCATTGACCATCGCAATCCTGTGGCGGTGATATTGATGGAGACTCTGAATGGTTTTGATACCATCCAGGAAGGATGCTTTGACTTCCTGAGGGGTAGCCCCGTAATGCTATTCATGTGGAAATCACAGATATTTCATATGGCGGTCCCTCCTGAGTATCATTTATCGGTCATGCTAAAAATAAATTCTCGCTACTTTTCAGCATAGGCTTTGAAATTGAGATCCGAGAGAATTGGTTTATGGAGAACGGGGCTCGAGGCTTACGTTGGTCCATGGATTGGTGAGGGGAGATGCTTCTCATTATGGAACTAGGGGAATACCAGTATGTTAGGTTGGTTGGACTCAGTATGACCTCTTTCTACTTTCCCTGTTGGCTCTTACCCTAATGTCTTTGGGAACAAATTATGCCACCTCAGACACTAGACTTCTTTCTGGTGGAGGACTTGACATAGTGTATGCTCATGTGATCGGGCTCTCTGTGGGAGGATCTTCAACCATGGAATCCTCCTTCCCAGTCTGTTAGTAGAGTCTGTTACATTTTTGAGATTACATGAAGTGGTTATGGAGGAAGATAGTTTCCAAGATGATTTATGTGACGACCGGTCAAAGGTGGTTTGCCATATCAGACACCATGGAAGGAGGTGTTGTTATTTTTTCCAAGATGGTTCGGGCTTATCATTCCATGGAGATTCTACGGCACTCCATTCAGGCAGGGGAAGTTTGGTGACCCCAAGATGTGGATGATGATGGGGTCGATTCCTCCGGCGACTGCGGGTAGAATCCCTGAGGAGTTTTATATGTGATGGTGTTTCTGGTTATGTAGGTCATTTGGGTAATGTGGGAATAATTTGTAAGGGTTATTTTAAGAGTAGTTTCTTTCTATTTCTGTTTTTATTTTTAGGAAAGTAGGACAGGGCTGGCAAGGGAAGTCGTTTGACTCCATATGCCAAAGTAATCATGATTGAAATTCATTAAAAGAATAAAGAAAATTTTAATTATATTATTGTGCCTCTTGATCAGTTTTTGCATTGGAATTATCTTTACCGAATCACTAAGTCATACATAATCCTTTTTCTCATATATATGTTAAAATTAATTATCATTCTCGGGGATAAGAAAAGAATAACATTTTGTGAAAAAGAATGGAGTCGTGCTCAGCGTATGAGCTGCCTACGTACCTGTGTGGGTTTTGAAATTTTATTGAGTTTTACTTTTAAAAATAAAAGTATTTTAGAAGATCAGGACCCACGTAGTTCTGAGTAGAGGGAAATGAAGATTTTTTTAATAATAGAAGGGAGATTAGAAGAGTCGTATCGCACCAAGATTTTATACTAGGGGTAAAATTTCTTGAGACATTCTAAGTTGATTGGATGGTCCATATCTTTTTCATCAAGGTCGATGAGCATAGCGGCTCCGCCTGATAAGATCTTCCTTACAATGTAGGGGCCACTCCAATTGGGCTTGAATTTCCCTTTGGGTCCTGGATGGGTTCTATTATCTCTTTAGGGATAAGTCCCCTTCTCAGGCACTAGGGTCATTGACTCTCTTTTTAAACGATCACGCTATTCGGCGATGGTATCCTTGTATGTGATAGAGAGCCTTTAGTCTCCTTTCGTCCAAGAGTGATAACTCGTCAAGAAGAATCTGATGTCACTCTTCCTCGCCGTCTTTTCTTTTGAGCATGACGCATAGTGAAGGAATTTCTAGCTCCAGAGGTAGGACTACTTCCATGCTGTATACTAGAGAGGAATATGTTGACCCAATAGATGTTTGAACTTAAGTGTGGTAGCCCTAGAGGGTGTAAGGGATCCGGTTAGCCCAATCTCCATAACTCTCGATCATCTTGATGATGATTGATTTGAGGTTTTTATCAGTGAGTTCAACTACTCCGTTGGTTTGAGGTCGGTAGGGAGAAGATTTATATCTCTAAATCCCATACTCGTCAACCACCTTTATGAATTCTGCCTCGAAATATAACCCGTTGTCAGACACTAGCTCACGCGGGACCCCATATAAGTAGATGATATTTTTCCTGATGAGCTGGGCCACTTTCTTGGCATTCATAACTGCTTATGACTCGGCTTCAACCCATTTAGTGAAGTATTCAATGACAACTAGGAATAAATCATTCCTATTGGAGGATTTGGGTGTAAGATTTCTTATGATATTAATTCCCCATGTGGAGAACAACTAGGGGGAAGTCATGTTGTACAATTCCTGTAGAGGCAAATGTTGGAGGTTGGAGAATTACTGGCATTTTAGACATCTTCGAACATAGGCGGTCCAATTCTAAACTATAGTAGTCTAGTAGTAACCCTGTTGGATGATTTTCTTAGCGAGCATATGGCCATTCATGTGGGGTTCACACTCCCCGCTGTTAATTTTCTGCATTATCTCTTCAATGTCACCCCCTTCGATGTAGTGTAAATGGGTTCCATCGAAGTTTCTTTTGAACAATGCTTTATCACAGATAATGTATTGGGAAACAAGTTTGCGAAGGGTTATTCGATCTTTCTTGTTAGAACCTTGGGGATAGCTACCATGCTTGAGGAGGCGCTAAATATAGTAGTACCGATAATCGGCTATAGCATGATCTTCTTCTGTGATGATCTCAATGGTAGCAGTGGGTTGGTTTATCATTCTTTTGAACTAGGAAGGGGCCTATTATTATTCCTTGACTTTACATCTTCTGATTACTTGACCGGGGATGAGGGTTAAATCCCCATAGATATCTAGGTATCGAATTCCTTTCCTGAGAGAAACATTGAGACTACATTTCATGCGTCATACTCAGTTATGTTGCAGTTCAAGGAAAGTCTAGTTTAATGGAAATGGGAGTGTGAGAGTCATTAGGGGAAATTAGAAGTATCCCAATCCCATACCCTTTCTTGTTGGAAGCATCGTCAAAGAATATTTTCCATCGAAGGTCCTCCTGGTAGGTATAAAGGATGTTCTCATATGGGAACTCAAAAATCTAGACGCCGATTTCCTCCATAGGGTAGTCAGTGAGGTAGTTAGAGATGGATCTTCCTTTCATGGCTCTGCATGACATATATAATATTAAATTTGGCAAGAAGCATCAACCATCAGGCCATTCGACTAGATAGGGAATGTTTCTTGAGTAGGTATTTGATGGGATCCAAATTTGACGAGAAAGTCGAGCATGTAGTACATAATTTTTGGGTGACCCAGACAAAGGTGACACATGCCTTCTCCAAGGTAGTATAGTTGACTTAGTACCCAGCCAACTTATGACACGAATAGTAGATGGCTCTCTCTTTGTGGTACTATTCAAGGTATTGAGATATCAAAGCCCCAGTTATAGTATCGGTTACATTCAGGTATAGGAGTAAGGGAAGACCAGGCCATGGTGGCTTGAGTACCCGAGGTCAGGTTAGGTATTTCTTGATTCAGTCAAAGGCCTTTTGGTAAGATTCGTTACAAACCATGGTGGAATGCTTTCAGATGAGTTTAAAGAGCGGTTCACAGATAGAAGTAAATTGGCTGATGAACTGGATGATATACTATAATTTTATAAGGAATCCTCAAACTTCCTTCTCTATTTCGGGTGGTGGGATTTTACGTATGGCTCTCAGCTTGGTAGGATCTGCTTCAATCCCTTTCTCACTAACCATGAATTCCAAAATCTTTCCTTTGGTAATGCTGAAGACACATTTATGTGGGTTAAGCCTCATATAATATTGCTGTAATTGCTCGCAGAACATTTGCAGAGCTGGAACGTGACCCTCCCTAGTCTATAACTTGATAATCATATCATCTAAGTAGACCTTAACTTCCTTGTGTGTCAGATCATGTAAGATGGTTGTAGAAGCCCTCTGGTAGGTAGCCCCTGCATTTTTTAGACCAAACAACATAATGGTGTAGCAGAAAGTTCCCTAAGGGGTGATGAATACGGTTTTCTCTCCATGATATCCGGAAAACCCATCAAGGAATGACTTGAGAGCGTGACTGAACGTGTTATCCACAATCATGTCGATATTGCATAGAGGTTACCATCCTTTGGGGAGGCCTTATTTAGATCGCGGTAGTCAACACACATGCGAACCTTTCCTCTAAATTTTGATACGGGTACAATATTGGCAGACACGTTGGATATTCGATGAGACGAATGAAACCCATGTTCAATTGTTTAACCACTTCTACTTTAACATTGAGTGACCATTTGGTGGAGAGCTTTCGTAGTTTCTATTTGATCAATTTACATTCTGGGAGAGTTGGGATCTCATGTTGAGCTATTTCGCGATCAATACCGAGCATGTTCTCATAGGACCATACAAAGATGTCCATATATTCCTTCAATAATTCTTTGATTTGCGCACGCTCATGATCGTTAAGGGTAGACCTTATCCTAATCTCACGCATTTGGCTACTAGAACTGAGACTAATAACAACAGTTTCATCTTCATTAACTTGAAAGATATTATGTTATTTGTTATTAACCTTATTAAGATTACTTAAGAAATTTTCATTGCAAAATTGTCATCATCAAGAGTTTAATTATAATCAAAATAATTAATGTAAGGGACACCAAGATACTCAATATCCTCGTCTATTTCATTGTTAGGAAAAATAACATTGAGAACCTCATGAAGGAGGTCTCAATTACATCAGAATAAGGATGACTAATAAGAGAATAAAAAATGGTATAAACATGTGGGTTCAGTTGAATTTTAGTAGGTGGAACATGCACAACACGCCAATTGATGAGAGGTGCATCATTAGCTTTGATCAGGAAGGATGGAACCAATGATGTGTCTCTTGAGTGGACCATACAGAGTGTCAGTGCCAGTGTCTGTAAGTTGAGGTAATCCTCGAAGTCACTTCCCTCAGAATCTCTAGTATCGACTATAGTCTTCTTAATGAATGGCTGCACATGATGTTTGGAACTTTCGGACCATGAGTAGTTGTCTTGGAAAAAGATCTCCATTCCTAGTCTCATCTTCTTATCCACATGATTATAATATCGTTCGAGAAAGCTGGAAAAGGGGAAATATTCACCTTCTTTGATGTATCATCCATTTAAGAAATCTCTTCAGACAGTTTGGCACTTTATAACCTTCTCCTTAGCTGAGGTTGGAGGATCATTCTCAGTTCTTCTCTTGGTGGTTGATAACCCAAATTACAAGTAGGAAAAGTTTTCTTCAACATAATGGGATCAAGTATCCCCTCTTGTCATCATCCCAGCCCCAGTTGGGGCATGAAGTTCATGGTTTTAAACATATGGATGACTTGTACGTTGTCACGGGTGTTATTTTATGGACAAACCTTATCCTTGAAATCATCCCCTAGCCTTAGTAAAAGTGGCTCAACTCGGAAGCCTGAGTGGAGTATATCATTTTCCCCGGTTGTATCTCAAGTACTGGATTACTGGTGCTTTCATTCTCAGCATTGTCATCGTCGCCCGAGATGGTGGTGACCTATCCATTGAGGAAGAACTTTAGTTTCTGATGTAGGGAGGACGACACACCCTTGATGCTATGGAGCCACGGTCATCGGAGAAACATATTGAAGGATATCGATTACTTGTAATTCAATAACAATATTTATAGGGCCTGCCACCATTGCAAGTTTTATGGATCCCAATATTTCTTGATGGGTATTATCATAAGGGTTTACTGTAGCAGAGGTTGGAGAAAGGTATCTTACTTTCAGTCCCAAACAATTACGGGTCATCAATGGGTAAACATTAAGAGTTGGTCCATTATCGACAAGAGAGAGCGGGATAGTCTTTCCCATGACTTCGATGGAGATATTGAGAGCATAGTTGTGGTTTGGCCTAATCTTAGGGATTTTTACTTTGGAAAGAGATAGTAGAGGTCAATAATTCAACTAGATTCACTACTTCTTCTAGCGTGGTAAAAGGAGAAACTGTGGGTCCACTAAGTAGTTTGGTCAAGGCATTTTAGTGTAGACGGGAAGACATAAAGATTCCCTACGGAGGGATGTTATCTTGAGTTTTGTTCAACTGATTGAGGAACTTTTTCTCCTCAAAGGTCATTTCAGGCATAAAAATATTCTCATCACCTTTTCCATTCTCGATTGCAAATGGTGGAATTTTTGGAACATGGTAATGCCTCCCTCACCTGGTCATATGGTTCATAGAACAGGGGAAAAATAGACACCCCGTCTCCTTATCGATCTCAAATTTGTTCATCCCCCTTATTGATTTCTCCTAGTAGATCCTTAAATGATATCATTCAACACATGCTGACAATCGGGTTAGTCTTTTCTGGACTTTGCTCTTCATCTGAATCACCAAATTTGTTTCCCATCTGGTGGGAATAACATCATCTTTCCATAAAAAGTCAATACATTTTACAACCTCAGTGGACTCTTCGTATAGATCCTCCAATTCAATGGGATATGTAAAAATGAAGAGACCAGGTTCCCCTATAGCTTCAAAGTATAAAGTATCTTGGACATACTACAAATATCACTTCTCTGTCGGAATAAGTCTACCATGATTTGGACGACATCATCCAAACTGACTTTAAAGTATCCCAACTGTCTTAGCAATAACTTCATCAATTTCAACTTTTGCTCCTCGAACAGGTCAAAAATAAGGGTAGTACTGTCCATCCATTATCTCTTGGACACGATGTAAGAAGTTTTTCTTCATGATACTAACTTGATCCTTTTTAGAAGGTCAATTGGTTATAGTGGTTACTTTCTCTCTCCACCTTGCTATGAAGTTACTGACTAATTCCCCATGATTCTATTTGAGCAACTCTAAATCACGATGGGTAACTTGTAACACTTCATTGTACTTGTACTATGATATGAACTCAGGGGCAACATCCTCCTAACTATGAATTCGGGACTCCTCGAGAGATAAAAACAAGTGAAGAGAGTTGTCCTTCAAAGTCTGTTGAAACATTTGGACTATTATTTCCTCGGAGGCACCTATGAGAGTCATGGCTTGGTGCTATTTTTGGAGATGAACAATTGGGGGTCCACTACCTACGAATTTATTGATGTTAGGCATCTTGAACTTTTTCGGCAGCCTTGATTTAGGGTATCGATACTTATGGGTGTAATCCATGTAGTTACTAGAGATTTTTGACTTGTTCGAATTTCTTGCCCAATATCTTGAGGTCCTCCTTGACCTTATTCAATTATTCCTATTTTGAATCAACGGTCACAAGTAGGTTAGCACTTGGCTGGGAAACATTTGGCATATGGACCTGGGCTGACGATGACCTGTAACTGGAGGAGCACAAGGAGCATGCTGATATTCCTTAGGAACCTAAATAGGCTAGGGTTTGCATGGACCCATAGTGCTAGGGAAGAGGACCTCGGGCTCTTCGGGAACATGCACCTAGTTTCATTGCATCCTATGGACCTTGATTGATGGTTGTCAAAATTGGCTGTGAGTTGGGTTGAAACCTTTATAAAATCCGACTGAACATTCGATACTTGGTACGTGTTATCCATGAAAGGATCATGAAGATGAAATCCAAACTCGGAGGAACTAGCGAGGGAAATAAAGGAGCCTCAGGGCGGTTCGATGGATGACTAAAGCCAATAGGGATTCAGGCCAAGGGTCGAGTGTACGATCTACCTGAGAAGGAGAAAAATCGAATTTACTTTTAAAAGAGAAAGGGGAAAACCTTTATTTTTTAAAAGGAAGGAAGATGGTTTTGATTTTTTTTTTGAAAAGATAAAGGCAAAATGTTTTTGGAAAAAGGGATTAAAAATATTTTAAGATATAAAGAAGGAAAAAGATTTATGATGAAAGGAAGGAAAAAATGTTTTTGACACTTTTGGTAAATAAAGAAAAAAAATGAGAAAAAGGGTCTCAGCTTGATTATTATTATGTTTATAAGTTTAACCTAAATGCAAAAAAAAAAATATCGAACGGGACCTGAGCCTAGGAAAATTGGGTTTGAAAAATATCTAAAAATACAGTTGGACTTCTTACTAGGATCATGGCCAGGGACCTATTTTATAAAAGATGAAATCGTACAAAAATTTGGGCGGCATGCCGACCTGTTATTTCGGCAGAGTTTCGGGTAAAAATTTACAAACTAAATATGAGTGCCCTAGGTTTGACGCCTATATGAGGGTATGACGTTGTTGGGTTAATTGGAAGGGTTCCCCCCTTTGTCATAACTTTCACGATATACGTCTTGTTTTTAAGGGCAATCGCTACATGTGGATAAGCCATTTGATATACCTGAGTGTATGTGAATTACCTCACTATAGACCTCGTGGGGATAGTACATGTGAGAGAGAATTCAATATACTCTATAAACGTGAACAAGTTCCCTCTCCTATCGTAACTTTGGTCAAGTGGTACGATGCGGGGGGAACCGTTCGATATACGTGAAAGAAACTTGTCCAATGGAAGATGAGAGTCATATCACTTAGGCTAACTACGACTTGACAGATCAGTGCCCATCACTAAGTGACACCCTATTTATGAGATAAAATTTGGTCAATATCCACTATCTTTGGTGATGTAGTGTGCAAAACTCTTGATTCTTGATTAGTATATTATGAAGAGAGTATCTTTATTGACATTATGCTAGGTAGGGGATAATGTACAAGTATAAATGGAAAATCTAACATGTAGCATTAGGATTATACTAAGCATGGATATGCAAGAGTGAGTGATGTGTAGCTATCTACAAGTGAGTATTTGGTAGTGAACCTATGCATGGATCAACTACAAGTTGTGTGTGATAAGTGTGATTGAGCATGGATTTATACAAGTATGATAAGTGGAGGTGTGTGTTAGTGACACTTAAGCATGGATATTATAAGTGGTGTGTGAAACATGTGTATATAAGTGATCCAAGGTGCATATAGTGTAAAGTATATATGGAGACTACCTACAAGTGTGTGAGTGAGTAATGATATAAGCATGAGGTATATATGTGAAAGAAATAATTTAGGAGAAAAAAAAGAAAGATACAGATCGGTGCATATGCATAAAAGCAGAAAACAAAAACACCCATGCAAATAGAGTATATCCCTCTTATAAAAATTATTCCCCAGCGGTGTCGCCGTTGTGTCCATCCCGATCGCGATGTGTGTCCTCTTTCCCCTCTCTCCGTCTTCCCAAAAGGGGGTGGGGAAAGAAAGGGGGATGAAAGGTCTCGCGCCCTTTATGATTTAGGAGCACTTAGTCCATAGTCGATGTGGGGTGAATATAAATAGATTGAGTCCCTAGCGTATTTTGCACAAGACAGGCAAAATAACATGTCGTTGCTTCGAGAGAGGCATTAAAGACAAACTGTTGCTTACGAAACCAATACTTCGAAGGGTTTGGGGGCTAAGCTACGAAATGGGAAGGTCTTAGGCACCCATCCCGCCCTTTCGGTCGGTCACAGGACTGTGTTATAAATTTCCTTTATTTCTCCATGAAGTGTATGTGCGTGTATATATGTAGATGGAAATCAGAATCGCCCAACTCATACCATGGAAAAGACAGAGTGAGGTAATCCATAGGAATGTTCCCAAAATAATATATATATATATATATATATATATATATATATATATATATATATATATATATATATATATATATATATATATATATATATATATATATATATATGGTACGATTTATGCATTTATCATGATATTGATCTCTATGATGAAACGATAATATTTGTTAGAAGAAACACTACTAACGATCACAAATATAATATGTATGATAATGCATGAATATGATAAATACAAAAATAGGGGATTTGGGAAAATTGAAAAATTAGAAAATTGGGAATTTAGAAAATTGGAAAACTGGACTCGACTCTCAAGTTTTAATCCGAAATGCATATGTAGCCTATAAATGCAACAAAGTCCATGTAGTTCGCATGTGGCATAGGGGTGGGGTTTATCCCATTGATTCAAACGGGATTTTATGTGCGTCTGTAGAAAATGTGTTTTTAGTTTTGAAAAAGTGTGATGAATAATCATGTTTGGAACTTATGGACGTAACCCTCTTTTATTTTATTTTTTATAAAAAACAAAGTATGTGCAATATAACTAATAAAATTATGAGATGTTAATGTGTATGAACTAAGGCAAATCTAGATTATGAATCTATTGTAATTAATGCTAAAATAAGAAATTTAATGACAGAGGGAAGATTTGGACCTTCTTCAGAGAATGGAAGATTGATCTTGATCTTGGAAGAAATACCTTGAATATGAGATGAATTTTGGATGCGGGAGAATGAGATTTTGCCAAATTGAGTATGAAAGGATGGGAAAGTAAGATTGAATGGAATTTCACAAGAAGAAATTTCGATGATTGCAATAGAATGTTACTAAGATCACTGATGCTGATGCATATGAGGTTTGCCTTAGGAATGAGGTCATTCCCTCTATTTATAATGTAATGGGTGGTGTCGATCAGCATGGTACCAGACCTGCCAATCGGCAGGTAACCCTAGACACACTGCCGAATGGCAGATGGCAGGGTAATGGACCTGCCAACTGATAGTCTTGTGAACATTTTTCTGGAAAAATGGTCATAAAACATAATCCGCTGATCCAAATCTCTCATGGGGAATACAATTAGAATGGAAATTCATAGACCTTCAAGAATCATTGGACCACTCCCGAGTTCAGGAGATGAATTCGGTTCAAATGTGTCTTCGAAGCTCACGTCGATCCTTTGGAAGGGAGATCGTCGGACTGAAACAAATCGTTCATCCGATCATTAAGTCAGAATTGTGCATGAGGTGGACCATTGGAAATTTTATGCGACGTACTTTGATATTCCAAAGATCTTCTATTGGTTCAATAAGTTTACCTTAGTTAATTGGGGCCCAAAGCTCCCAATGACATCTTAGAGTAAAACAAAACGTTCGTTCGTACTGTAAGTCAGAATCGTGCATGGGGTGGACTATTAGAAAGGCTATTCAATGACCTTTGGACATTCCTTTAGTCTTCTTCGAGATGAAGAGTTAAACTTCGTCAAACAAAGCTCGAGAGCACCCGAAGGCCTCCTGGTTAGTTTTTGGGAGAACACAAATCGTTCATCTGTACTGTAAGTCAAAATTAAGCAAGAGGTATACCATTGGAAAGTGGTTTTTGTGCCCTTTGAAGATTCAAATAGTTTTCGCTCTGACGTTGAAGTTGATTAGGGTAAAATCAGGGCCTGGAGCGCTCGGTGGCTTTTAGATCAATTTTCGGTAGTAAAATGGTTCATTTGTCCGAACCATTAGGCCGATTCATGCACAGGGTGAAACTTTGGAAAGGGGATTCAGTTCCTTTCAAAAACTCAAAGGGCTTTCACTCTAACGAAAGAGTTGAACAGAGTCGAATGGGGCTCGAGAGCGCCCTATGGCCTCCAAATTGGTACTCGGAGTATGACCTGGGGTCTGTAGTGAAATGGGGAGGTTCTAGGGACCTAAAGAGAGACTTATGGGGTCCTAGAAAGTGGTGTTTACACCATCCCTCAAGCCATACATAAAGTAGGAGTCGATTAAGTTGTTAAAACGAGGCACTGTGGTTACTTCTATAACATTGATGTGATAGGGATTAAATCCCACGTTATTTGTCCTTAGCTTAACTTGGGCGAGACAGTGAAATCGGTTAAACAAAAAACACGAGACTTTACCAAAGGCATATCTAAAGTTATAAAAGTGGAAGTAAATAAGATTTAGACTGCAAACTTCATAAGAGAAGTGAAATATCCAGAATGGTTATCCAATATCGTCATAGTGTCTAAGCATAACAAAAAATGGAGAATGTGTATAGACATCACTAACCTTAACAAAGTTTGTATAATGGATAGTTTTTCTTTGACGAGAATTAATCGAAAACTCTTATGCAATAGCCAGACATATACTCATGAGTTTCATGGATGCTTATTCTGGGCATAAACATATATTAGTATATGACGGGGATGCTGAGAAGACATACTTCATCACAGACAAAGGAATGTACTCCTAGAAAGTGATGTCATTCATCTTGAAAAATCCAGAGGCTACCTACTAGAGGTTAGTTGCTAAAATGTTTGAGGACCAAATTCTTAAGACCACGAAGGTTTATATAGATGATATACCAATAAAATTACGAAGGCCGAGAGACATGTAACTAACTTAGAAATAACATTTGATACCATGGATCAATATATAATTAAGTTAAACTTGATAAAGTGTGTGTTCGGCATTAGAGATTGAAAATATTGGGATTCTTCATCGGTCGGAGTGGAATCAAAGCAAATCTTGCCAACATAAAGGCATCAATTGACATGAAGACATCGAGAAAGATCGAAGATATTCAGAGACTAAAAGGATAAGTTACTGAGTTGAACAGGTTTGTGTTACAGGAACAGACAACTGTATTTTACTTTTCGACATCTATAGAAAAGAATTCATTTGGGATGAGGAGTATGAGAAAGAACTTTAATATTTGAAGGCCTATATTGTCTAACCAATGCTTCTCTCAATGCTTATCCGCTAGGAGAAATTGTATCTCTATATAGGTGTATTAGAGTCAGCCGGCGGTGCAACGATAATTCAAGATGATAAGGGGTTCAGAAACCCATCTATTTTTATAGTAGGGCACTGGAACGGGATGATGAGATACCCTGAGACGGAGAAGCTTTCATATGCTTTAATCCATGAATCAAGAAAAAGGAATCCCTACCTTAAGTTCATACGATGGTAGTGATCACTGACACACCTCTCCTATAACTCATTCATAAACCCAATAAATTGGGCAGGTTAATGCTTAGTCTGTGGAGCTTGGTGAGTTTAATATCGTCTATCAGCCAAGGAACACAATTAAAGGGCATTCATAGGTAGATTTTTAAGCCAAGTTCACGTAGGAGTCAGTTGATGACATGGTAAAAGAAGTACCAACTGAAATCTCGAAGGTCGTCCCGAATGGTAAGGAAAACATAGACGAGGGAGCATTTTTCAACACCACATTTTGCATATGAAAACTGAAAAATATTGCCTTAGATGAAGGACCTTTTACATCGAGATCACCAGTCTGGAGTTTCTTTATTAAATGTTTGCCTTGTGAAAATGGAAGTGGGGAATGATTGATATTATTGGCACCAGATGGAATCGATATTGAGTATGCCCTGAGGTTTAATTTTGAAGAATCACATAATAAGTCGGAGTATAAATCCTTGTTAGTAGGACTTGCATCGGCCAAAGAATTGAATGTCATTTAGATACTTGCCTATAGTGATTCCCAATTGGTTGTTATTCAAATTTTAGGTATTTAATAATCATTGGATGAGAAAATGGCTAATTACTTTGCCATGGTCAATAGGATTTTAAATATATTTTGGTAAATAAAGATGAACAAGATCCCCATGAAAGGAAATGGGAGGCCAGATGAACTAGTAAGGCATACATCAACCACCAGAACTGAGATTTATCGATCAGTTCTAATTTAGATCCTCCTGAAGTCGAATATAAAGAGGGAGGAGGTCAAATTTGTTGTATATATGAATTTGAATATGGGACTATCTTGGATGGACCCGATCATAGATTATTTGAGACATAGAAAGTTATCGAAAGATAAAGTTGAGAACAAAAATGTATAATAGTGAGCAATTAAATTTACTATTATTAAAGATATATTCTATAAAGGGGGTTTTCTTCTTCCTCACTCTAAATGTGTGCACCCTATCGAGGTTAATTACGTGCCCAGAGACATACATGAGGGTTCTTGTTTAAGCTATATTGGTGGATGATCCTAGTCTAAGAGGATCATCACTAACGTTTATTATTGGCCGAACCTTGCCAACGATGAAACTAAGTGTGTTCTCAAGTGTGAAAAGTTTTAACAATTTTCTAATGTACCCTATCAACCCCATCAACCTCTTTTTCCAATACTTTCCCTTTGTCCTTTTACAATTTCGAGATTTAATTTTGCCGGTCCCCTACCCAGAGGAAAGGGGAACTTTCATTTTATGATTATCGTGATAGTTTATTTTAACATGTGGTTAGGGGACGAGCCCATGATTACCATCCCTGAAGAGAAGTGTTTTATATTTATTTGGAGTAATATTATTTATCGATATAGACTCACCAAAACCTTAGTTTCTAACAATGGAAAAGAGTTCATGAACAAGTCCTCAGTGGCCTATTGTGGAACGGTCGACATCAAAAGGTTCTTTTCTGTATCTGGTTGATCTCGAGATAATGGTATGATGAAGATGATCAATAGAAAAATATTAGATGGAATAGAGAAGATCCTAGAGGATGAAAAAGTAAATGGGCCAATGAACTACATAGTGTCTTATGGGCTTACAAGATCATAGAAATAACTCCGACTTTGCCTCCGAAACAGACATCATCACCCCAATAGAAATTGGGTTTCCATTACACATAGTTCAGACTTACGAACCTGGAGTAAATTTAGAGGAAACGAGAGTAGACTTGGATCTTCTCGAAGAAAGAAGATAATATGCGATCGTAAGACAACCAACTTATCAATAGAGAGCCGCTAAGTTCTACAATAAGAGAATCAAGTCTTGTCCAATCACTGTGGGGGATCTTGTATTGAAACTGGTAATTCGAGAAACCAACAATCCTCATCCTAACTGGCACGGGCCCTAAAAACTCAAATTTGTTCGAAGCATAAATAGGATGTACAAACTGCAAATATTTAGGAATACAACAAATGTTTAGAAAATATATTTCCTTAAGTTCTCTTTTCACTTGCTTTGAAGGTTTACTCTCCTTAACGCATCTATAAATTGGTAATTAATGTTTAATATTTCATTAAGAACCTTCTAACTCCAAGCTCCTACAATTAAATCACAAATTTTTTAACATGCTCTGAAGCATACTATAACCCATTAAATTTCAATAGTGAGTATCTCAAGCGAAATCTTGTAAAAGACATACTATAACAGAGTTAAATTCCCAATGAGTATCTTCCCCAACTTATAGTTACAATCATGTACATAGAAAGTTGCAAAAAAAAAACTATAGAAAGTTAAAGAAAATGAATACAATTTCCCACTTTGGGGGTAGGTATTGTGTCACGAAATTGCACAAATTTTATATAATCACTTTATATTAGCTCAGTTAATTAGATCATTTAGTTTGCCTTTCTACATCATCAAAAGTAATGTTATAAATTTTAAGGGCAACCGTGTATCACAAATTGCAACAATTTAAACATTGATAGAATAAACTAAATTGCAAATATTGGACACAAATCCGAAATAAAATTGTTGAAACCAATAGTACATCCACTGATTCAAAATATCTCATAAATTAGTAATTGAATTAATATTGAAATTTAATGTGGATATCAAAATTGGTATGACACTAGTTGACTAAATTATGTAAAAGACCTTAAATGGTCTTCATTATACGGGGCATAACTGGTAATTATATTATTGTAGGATCTCCACCCCTCCCATACAATCTTCTAACCAATTCAATTAAGAACATAAACCCTTTAACATTCAACAATGGAATAAACGATGATAAAATAGTCAATAAAAAAAAGAAAGAGTAGGACCTACCCTGTGACAACCCGAATATAATTATGATAAATCATTCTTGGATAATATGTTATTAGTATATATATAATATTAAGTCATTATGTTTAGTTTAATCCTACCTTCATAAATCTTGAGGTATTGAATTAGTTACAACTGTGAAATTTTAAAGTTTTCGGTAGGAATGTTCCTGTTGGAGGCTAGTCTTGACCTTTATGACATAACAATGAACTTGAGGAGTAAACTAGATATTTGTAGATAAATGACTTAGGTTTATAAAAAAAACGGTTCATCGAATGGACATCCGAGTGGGAAGATATTGTCTTTTTACTAACAGGGGGTAAAGTAGTCATTTAGCCTTAAATGATATTTTGGTTTATATAATGCCACATGTTATATTTTGATTGGACAAAGGGGGTGACCTTATGACGACTTATAAACCTTGAATTAATCTCTTCCTTCAGCATAATTCAGCCATGGATGAGTTTTAACCAAAGGAAAGAGAGTTTTGAAGTTTAGGAAGAAAGTGTTTGGAGAAATTGAAAAAAAAAATCGTAGAAAAATTACGTAAAAGACCCTAAGGTATTTCCATCCATAAATCTTGTTTATTTTTTGTATTACTTATTTAATTTATTTAAATAATCATTTGTTTACTGAAATTCCATGTCTTTATGTGTACTTATGGATAGATGCAAATTTAAGAAACTTGAATGTGTAAACCCTTGAGATTGTTTTGTTTAGGAACCTTGTTTATTAAAACATCCATATGTTTCTGTATACTTACTGGAATTGATTGATTACAATTGGAGATTAGCCTGACTCATATATGTATGACATATCCGAAAATCATGTGAAAATACAAAGAAATGTGTCTTTGGTAAGAGTTTGAAGTTCGGGTATGAAATTTGCCCTAAGGGTGAAAGTATGGCCGTCATGTGTTCGGTGTTTTGCTTGACATAGCAAACGAACCTTAAAAATTATGAAATTTTAATATTGTATTTTTCAATATGTTTACTGATGTTGGGTGAAATATCATAGAAATTTCTGATGTGAAAAAATTATGAAAATTCCTGGAATTTGAATGAACGATAAAAGAGCCTATAGGGCAGATTTGTTATGTGGTAAAGAAATGGGCATATCTTGCCCTAGGAAAATTTAAATATCCCACCGTCTTTCATATTGGCATCCTAATATGATAAGTATTGAATTACCAAGAATAAATGAATGTCTATTTGGTCTATGATTTGGATATGTTAAATATATTAACATGGATTTCGTGTGATAAATGATTTGAATGGAATCATGTGATGCTTATGGATTGAATTATGTTTAAATCATTCTTTGGATTATTAATATTATTATGATGATACTAATAATTTAAAAATGATAAGAAGGGAAGAAGAGCTGATTGAACAAGTACCAGATAAAGGCAAGGGAAAAGCTAATTAAACTATCAAGGTGAGTGTACTTATGATTGTTCATATATAGATATGAAAATGATATGTTGGATTTGAATATAGCTCTAAGAGAGGATTTTTTTGAATACTTCGGTATTCAGGATTTGTTTGGATATTCAAATATCCAGGATTTGTTATTGCCAATGGGAAGAATTATCTGGATCTTATGATCCAGGATTTGTTCTTGCCAATGGGCTGAATTATTTGGATCTTATGATCCAAGATTGGAATTAGACAAAGATCCAATGATTTATTGGAACTTATGTTCCAGGATTTGTTATTGCCAATGGGAAAAATTATTTGGATCTTACGATCCAGGATTTGTTATTGCCAATGGGCAGAATTATTTGGATCTTATGATCCAGGATTTGTTACTGCCAATGGGCAGGATTGTTCGGATTTTATATCCACCGATTCGATATAGAATTGGTATTCCATTGCAGGTAAGGAGTACCTAACTAAGATAAATGCTTACGATTTATATTTTAACAATTTCAGGTTTGTACGCTGGCATCTAGGATACCATATTGTCGATAACTTTGAGAGTTGCACCGTTGGAGAGAGCTGGGGTTTAAACATGGGGATTTTATCATTGTCACACTGAGTGTTTTAATATACTCACACATTGTATATATTGAGTCAGCAGGGATTGAGTTGATGATTGTAATATTTAATCATAGTATTGTATGTCTACTTAATTATGACTCTGATATTGATTTCGTTATGGTACAAGAATAATATTATGTTGATTATGCACATTATGCAGTAAAATATGGATTGATGAAATATATTTCCAATGGGCTCAAGATTATGATTTAATTATTCTAATAATAAATGATTGTATGGATATTGGGTTTGGGGTGTGACAATTAGTGGTATCAGAGCCAGGTTATTAATTCTGGACGTGTCTGACGGTTAGGTGGCAGTATTGAATTGATTTGATATTTATGAATTATTTATGTACTAACCAATAGTTTAGTATTATAAACTATTATTATTGGTTTTTAGAACTTTGTTGTATTACAGATAATTCCAGATGGAACCTGGGAATGGACAACCTAGAGAAGAGGGAGCAGCTTCTCGTACAGACAATACTGAAGTAGAGCAAAGCATTGCTGGAAGGGCTAGAGTGCAGAAGCAACCTACAGAGATGCAAATAATTCCAAAGGCAATTTTGAGGATGGCAGAACAACATGAAAGAAATATGGCATTAATGGCAGAGCAACAAGCTAGATATCTAAAATCAACGACTATGGCCAGGATTGAGAAAGAGGCAAGGAAGGAAATGAAGGATTCCATGCATGAGAAGTTTTTGAATTTGAACCGTCCAGAATATTTAGGGTCAGTTGAACCTACAGAAGCTGAGATGTGGGTCAGGGATACAAAAACTATATTTGCAGTTATGAAGGTTCCATATAACCAGAAAGTGAATCTAGCTGTTTTTAAGCTGAAAGGAGAGGCGAAATATTGGTGGGAAGCCAACAACTATTTGGTTCCTCGGATGGAAGGTACTGATGTTATTACTTGGGCTGAATTTATTAAAGCCTTGTATGTTAAGTATTTCCCTAAAGTTTATAGGAGGGAGAAACTGAGGGAATTTATAAATTTGACCCAAAGTAAAATGTCTGTGAGGGAGTATGAGGTTAAATTTACTGCTTTGTCTAGATTTTCTACTAAATATGTGGATAATGAAGAAGACAAATGAAGTAAGTTTCAAGATGGACTGATTTGGCCTATTCAAAATAGAGTGGCCACTTATGAGTTAGAAGACTATGCTTCTCTGATAAACAAAACCACGATAGCAGAAAGGAAAATGAACCAAGGAGTGGCGAGTAGAGAGAGTTTTAGGAAAACTAGATTCGACGCATCTCACTCTAAGGGGGGTGAGTGTGGAAGTGTTAAGATGGAACCTCGTAAATTTCAGAGAGGTGTTGGAGATAGTGGTAGAGGTCAGGGGAGATTTGGTAGAGATTCCATGGGTGGAGGATCTTTTGGTTCAGCCAGAAAGTCATGGAGAGGTGAGGCCCCAATAGGAGGTGTTACATGTTTCTTTTGTAAAGAGGAAGGGCATTATAAATCTAAGTGTCCTAGGCTTAAAGAAGTGGAATGCTACCATTGTCATAAAGTGGGGCATGTTAAGAAGAATTGTCCGCAGTTGGAAGAGACTACAACAACACCTAGTGAAGCAGCAAGCAGAGTGTTACCTCCAGGCAGTGGAGCAAAAAGTGTGGGTAGAGGACAAGCTAGTGGTTCCAGGCCAGGTGGATGAGTCTTTATAATGAAAGAATCTCAGATTACTCCAGATGTGGTGACAAGTATACTTTTCGTTACTAATAGAAGTGCTTATGTTTTGATTGATCCTTGTTCCACACATTTTTTTGTGTCCTATGCTTTTTTTGTATACCTAAATAGACCATGTAATCTTTTAGATGTGGGGTTGGGTATTTATATGCCTACGGGGGATATGGTTGTAGCTGAATATGCTTTTCGTGATTGTATTTTGACTGTGGTGTCTAGAGATACAGTTATAGATCTACTTCCATTGGATATTTTTGATTTTGATATAATTCTGGGAATGGATAGGTTATCTAAATATCATGCATCTATGGATTGTTTCTATAAGGAAGTTATTTTTAATATGCCTGGTGAGCCTGAATTTAAATTTATGGGGGAAAGGAAAATTGTTCCCAGTTGCATCATTTCTGGTATTCAGACGAGGAAATTATTGAGTAAGGGTTGTGGGGGTTTTATTCCATATGTTCTTGACACTAGGAAGGGGGCTTTACAATTAGTCGATGTTCCTATTGTACGGGATTTTCCTGAAGTGTTTCCTAGCGAGTTACCAAGGTTACCTCCAGAAAGAGAAGTTTAATCTAGTATTGAATTAGCACCGAGGACAACCCCTATTTCTATGGCACCGTATAGAATGGCACTTGCTGAGTTGAAAGAACTTAAGATTCAGTTGCATAATTTACTTGATAGGGGTTTCATACAGCCTAGTGTATCTCCATGGGGTGCACCAGTTTTATTTGTGAAGAAGAAAGATGGTACCATGCGTTTGTGTATTGATTATAGGCAACTGAATAAAGATACAATTAAGAACAAATAACCTTTACCTCTTATAGATGATTTGTTTGATCAGTTACAAAGTGCTAAAGTTTTTTCAAAAATAGAATTACGATCGGGTTATCATCAGTTGAGGGTCAAGGTGAGTGATATTTCTAAAACTGCTTTTCGTACTCGGTATGGTCATTTTGAATTTCTGGTGATGACTTTGGGGCTGACTAATGCTCCAGCTGTATTTATGGATCTTATAAATCGGGTACTTCATCCTTTTGTTGATTCATTTGTGATTTTTATCGATGGTATTCTTATTTACTCACGTGATGTGGTTGAACGTGAAAAGAATCTCACAACTATTTTGAATCTGTTGAAAGATAAGATGTTGTATGCCAAGTTTAGCAAGTGTGAATTTTGGCTATCACAAGTTGTATTTTTAGGCCATGTTGTTTCTGAAGATGGTATATGTGTTGATCCTAAAAAGGTAGAAGTTATGGTAAAATGGGTGAGGCCTAGTAATGTGACTGAGGTGAGGAGTTTTCTTGGTTTAGCTGGGTATTATAGAAGGTTTATTAAGGGATTTTCTTCAATTGCCTTGCCGATGACTAAACTAACCCGGAAAGATGTTAAGTTTGAATGGAATTCTGATTGTCAAAATAGTTTTGATGAATTAAAAAAGAGGTTGGTAACTTCACATGTTCTTACTATTCCACACGGTGGAGATGGTTTTGTTATTTATACTGATGCTTCACACCAGGGGTTGGGCTGTGTTTTTATGCAGCATGGTAGAGTTATTGCTTATGCGTCTAGGCAGTTGTGTACGCATGAACGTAATTATCCTACACATGATTTGGAGCTTGCTGCTATTGTGTTTGCTTTGAAATTATGGCGTCGTTATCTATATGGTGAGGTATGTGAAATTTTTACTGACCATCAAAGCCTTAAGTATTTATTTACTCAGAAGGAGTTGAATTTGAGGCAGAGGCGGTGGATGGAGTTAATTAAAGATTATGATTGTACAATTCACTACCATCTGAGGAAGGTGAATGTAGTTGCAGATGCTTTGAGTAGAAAAGCTCCGGGCAGGTTATCTTGTATTCAGTGTGCTAGAGTTTCTCATATTATGGAGTTGAGAATGATGGGAGTGGAATTGCAACTAGCAGATGGGGACAGATTCTTTGCGCATGTAAGCGTGAGGCCTCTATTAGCTACTCGTATTCATGATTTGCAAAGTCAGGATCCTTTTCTTGAGAAAAATGGCAAGATGTCCGAGATGGTAAGTTTGATGATTTTTGTATTGTTAATGATGGTAATTTATTGCACAAGCAACTGTTATGTGTGCCTAATGTGGGTGAATTAAAAGAGGAAATTTTAGATGAGGCTCATAATTCCATTTATACTATGCATCCTAGTAGTACTAAAATGTAGAGGGATTTGAATGAGCATTATTGGTGGAATAATATGAAGAAGGAAATAGATGATTTCGTTTCTAGGTTCCTTATATGTCAGCAAGTGAAAGTGGAGCATCAGAAACCTGCTCGTTTGCTTCAACCGTTGCCAATACCGGAGTGGAAATGGGATCATGTAATGATGGATTTTGTGGTTGGGCTTCCTCGATCTCAAAAGGTTCCAGATTCAATTTGGGTACTGATAGACATGTTAACCATGTCAGATCAGTTTCTAGCAGTCAAGACTACATATACAGTTGATAGGTATGCTAGATTATATGTTAATGAAATTATTCGATTGCATGGAGCACCTTTTTCTATTGTTTCAGATAGGGACCCTACTTTTACATCAAAATTTTGGGATAGCTTACAGTATGATATGGGTACTAACTTGAAGTTTAGTACGTCTTTTCATACTCAGACAGATGGGCAGTCTGATAGGACAATACAAATTTTGGAAGATATGCTTAGAGCTTGTGTGATTGATTTCAAAGGTAATTGGGATGAATATTTTCCAATGATAGAATTTTCATATAACAATAGTTTTCAGTTTACTATTGGTATTTCTCCATATGAATCATTGTACAGTAGACGATTTCGTACACCGATATGTTGGCGTGAAGTTGGTGAAAGGAAGATAAAGGGTCCATAATTGATTGAAGTCACCACTAAAAAAGTGAAGATTATTCGAGATAGAATGAGAACGACTCAAAGCAGACATAAAAGTTATGCGGATAAGAGACGAAAAGATTTAGAATTTCAGAAGGGGGATTATGTGTTTCTTCGGATATCGCCATGGAAAGGAGTTATAAGGTTTGGAAAGAAAGGGAAATTAAGTCCACGCTACATTGGACCTTATGAAATCCTTGAGAAAGTCGGGATGGTTTACTACAAGTTAGCATTACCACCAGAGTTAGCTCGGTTACATGATGTTTTTCATGTTTCTATGTTAAGAAAGTATATAGCGGATCCTTCACATGTGTTGGTGGAACAGCCTATTGAGTTAAAGGAAGACTTGAGTTATGCGGAAGAACTACTTGCTATCGTGGATAGGAAGGAATAAATATTGAGATCAAAAGTGATCCCACTTGTGAAAGTTGTGTGGAGAATGAATTCCATGGAAGAGGCTACATGGGAGAGAGAGGATACCATGAAGATTAATTATCCATGTTTGTTTGATTCGGACAACCAAGGTATGTCAATTTCGGAGACGAAATTTCCTAACAGGGGGAGAATTGTGACAACCCGAATATAATTATGATAAATCATGTTTAAATCATGATTAGCTTATGTGATATGGATAATATGTTATTATTATTATATATAATGTTAATTCATTATGTTTAGTTTAATCCTACCTTCATAAACCTTAAGGTATCGAATTAGTTACAACTGTGAAATTTTAAAGTTTTCGGTAGGAATGTTCCTGTTGGAGGCTAGTTTTGACCTTTATGACATAACAATGAACTTTAGGTGTAAACTATATATTTGTAGACATATTATTTAGGTTTATAAAAAAACAAACGGTTCATCTAACGAACATCTGAGTGGGAAGATATTGTCTTTTTACGAACAGGAGTAAAGTAGTCATTTATCCTTAAATGATATTTTGTTTTATATAATGCCAAATGTTATATTTTGATTGGACCAAGGGGGGTGACCTTATGCCTACTTATAACCCTTGAATTAATCTCTTCCTTCATCATATTTCAGCCATGGATGAGTTTTAAACTAAGGAAAGAGAGTTTTGAAGTTTAGGAAGAAAGTGTTTGGAGAAATTGAAGAAAAATTCATAGAAAAATTACGTAAAAGACCCTAAGGTATTTCCATCCATAAATCTTGTTTATTTTTTTTATATTACTTATTTAAATTATTTAAATAATTATTTGTTTACTGAAATTCCATGTCTTGATGTGTAATTATGGATAGATGCAAGTTTAAGCAAGCTTGAATGTGTAAACCCTTGACATTGTTTTGTTTAGGAACCTTGTTTATTCAAATATCTATATATTTATGTATACTTACTGGAATTAATTCCAATTGGATATTAAACTGGACTCATATATGTATTACATATCCGAAAATCATTTGAAAAGACCAATAAATGCATCCTTGGTGACAGTTTTAAGTTAGGGTATGAAATCTGCCCTAAGGGTGAAAGTATGCCCGCCATGTGTTCGGTGTTTTGGTTGACATAGCAAACGAACCTCAAACATTATGAAATTTTAATATTGTATTGTTCAATATGCTTAATGATGTTGGGTGAAATATCATAGAAATTTATGATGTATAAAAATTATGAAAATTCCTGGAAGTTGAATGAACGATAAAAGAGCCTATAGGGAAGATTGTTTATGTGGTAAAGAAATGGGCATATCTTGCCCTAGGAAAATTGTAATATTGCATCGTCTTTTGTATTGGAATCCTAATATGATACGTATTGAATTACCAAGAATAAATGAATGTTTATTTGGTCTATGATTTGGATATGTTAAATATATTAACATGGATTTCGATGGAACTTCCCTTGTGATAAATGATTTGAATGGAATCATGTGATGCTTATGGATTGAATTATGTTTAAATCATTCTTTAGATTATTGATATTATTATGATGATACTAATATTTTAAGAATGATAGGAAGGGAATAAGAGATGATTGAACAAGTACCAGATAAATGCAAGGGAAAAGACAATTAAACTATCAAGGTGAGTGTACTTATGATTGTTCATATATAGATATGAAAATGATATGTTGGATTTGAATATAGCTCTAAGAGAAGATTTGTTTGAATACTTCGGTATTCAGGATTTGTTTGGATATTCAAATATCCAGGATTTGTGATTGCCAATGGGAAGAATTATTTGGATCTTATGATCCAGGATTGGAATTGGACAAAGATCCAATGATTTGTTGGAACTTATGTTCTAGGATTTGTTATTGCCAATGGGAAGAATTATTTGGATCTTATGATCCAGGATTTGTTACTTCCAATGGGCAGAATTATTTGGATCTTATGATCCAGGATTTGTTATTGTCAATGGGCAAGATTGTTCGAATTTTATATCCACCGATTCGATATAGAATTTGTATTCCATTGCAGGTAAGGAGTACCTCACCAAGCTAAGTGCTTACGGTTTATGTTTTAACAATTTCAGGTTTGTACGCTGCCATCTAGGATACCATATTATCGGTAACTTTGAGAGTTGCACCATTGGAGAGAGCTGGGGTTTAAACATGGGGATTTTATCATTGTCACACTGAATGTTTTAATATACTCACACATTGTATATATTGAGTCAGCGGGGATTGAGTTGATGATTGTAATATTTAATCATAGTATTGTATGTCTGCTTAATTACAACACTTATATTGATTTCATTATGGTACAAGAATAATATTATGTTGATTATGCACATTATGCAGTAAAATATGGATAGATGAATTATATTTCCAATGGGCTCAAGATTATGATTTAATTATTCCAATAATAAATGATTAGTATGGATATTGGGTTTGAGGTGTGACATGCCCACTCTTATCAACTTAATAAGCGGTGAGGGAGAAGGCGAGGGATAGGGCGAGTGAGGGCGAGGCTAGGAGGAGTGAGGGTTGAGGGAATGAAACTAGGGTGACGAGAGCAGGGTGGAAGGTTTTTTCACCGGGTGAAGAAAAAGTAATGACATGGGTGGGGGTTTTGGTTTTGATTTTTTTTTTAATATTCTTAGGTTAATAGAAGAAGCATGAGTGGAAATTAATAAAGGGGGAACCCAAATTGGTTTAGGTGTCACAAAAGGTATACTATTTGGGATGGATACTAATATCCACTATTAATAGTATGACATTTTGGGATGGGTAAAAAATGTGTTTTAAATATTAGTAGTTTTTAAGACCACTAATTTTACCTATATGAAAATGTGTGTTTTAGGGACTCAAATTTTAGCCGACTCAAAAGATCCAATCTCAAAAGGTAATTTTTTGTAGTGTCATTTTCAAGAATCCGTGCCTCCACCAGTGAGGTCGCATGTCTTGCCCATTCTTGAAAATGAAACGCTTGAAAACCGTTATCGAGAAGAAAATCATTATTGGGAACATGAGTTGGATGCATTATTTGAATCTAATGATGATTTTTATTCCAAGACTTTTGAAGGAGAATAATATTTTCGACCAAGTGAGGAATCCGAGTTTCTTGAGCTTAGGATACCTACTTTGAAAGAAACCATGTTACTTTCGCTCAAAGCATAATGGAAAACAACAATGGTGAGGGCATGTAAATTCAATAACTTTGCATTGAGATTATTTGTTATTTAAAAAAAGGGAGGTGGAGAGTTGTGTGTCACCACAAGAAATTTTAGGAGAAAATTTCATCGAAAGTGATTCATTGTCCTTTGAAATTCGATCTTTGAGTTATGATGAGTCATCTACCAGGATTAAATTTCTTTGAGCGATGATGAGTCATCTATGAAGATTGAATTTCTTTCTTCCGCATTTTCATTACCCATTATCGAACCATTATAAGTATCCCATGAATTAGTTCAATACTTTAAAATGTTTAACCCTTTCACTAATGAGAAATACTTGCCTTGGTTTAATTCAATGAAGGAGATAGTGCCTCAATGTGCGCCACCTCCCATTCCATTTCAAAAATATTTAGGAGGAAATTATATTTTTTTCCTCATTTGTAATTGTATCCAATCGAATTAACCCCACCCCATCATCTTCCTAAAACGTTTTTGTTGGTGTTGTTTCCTTTTCTCCACCCAAACCATGAATTCTATTACGTAAACGAAATTCTTATTTCCCCGAAGGCATGAAATAAAATGAGTTTACACTATTAATCCCTTAATGTCAAATCATTTTGTGGGTGGACACTCAGAAATTTCAACTTCTAGTGTAGAGTTGGTTAGAAGTTAAAATTATAGTGTACATAATAGCCTATTAATTTTTAATTTTTCATCCATTGCAATTAGTTAAGTTTTAGTTATTCTTTTTTGTTATGATTGGCTCTAACATGTTTTTTTAGAATCTTTATACATGTACTATCTATAGATCGCTCCATTTTGGGTAGTAATGCTCACTTTCTTTCTTTAACTTGGTGTTTTGATTACATTTGAGGATAGTGTAAGGTTTAAGTTAGGGTTGTGGTATTTATTCCCATTCATTGGTAGTTTCTTTGATTTGATTTCATTTTCTCCCCAAGCTTGTTTTGTTGTTAAAAAAAATCAAAAATAGTTTTTTTCTCCTTTATTGTACATTTTGCCTTATTTTTGATGATAAACTTAAATAAATGCGCAATGCAATAGAAAAGTCAATGATGCCTTTGTTCGATTTTAGAATTTTTAGACTTTAGTTCCTGAATCAATGATATTATGGAAAAAATTGTTAATAGAAATTTAAACCCATAAGTACATTCTCTTTCTTTTTTAAATGATTTGGTCAAAGGCCTCGTAACTCGATAATCATTTGTCTGATTGTATATACTTACAACAAGTGACCGTTGTGCTTTTATTCATTTTTTAGTGTTATATAATAGTCTTTCCTTTTTGAAAATGTTAAATTTGTTGCTAATATCACTATTATTTTATTTCTCATTCATTAATTGAGTTAATATTGAAATGTGTTACGTAAAAATGATTCTAAATGTTATTTTAGCTCAAGAATTGCGTAAAGTTTAGGAAATAATCATAGGCCCTTTTTGTTATTAGACCCATATTGACCTTGACTCACCTTATATATTTCCACTCATTAACCCATTTGAGTTTAAATATAGACTTTTGTTTCAAATTCTAAAATCCCCTATCTAACTCCACATTGGAATTTTCAGACCATATATACACGTTCCATGTTTTTATTCGGAATGACACTTGTGATTGGATGATGTTTTTGTTATGTGGTTACACTTAAGCATGTGAGATTGTGAAAAAAAGGTGAAAAGGGAAAAGAGAATAAAACAAAATAAAACAAAATCAAAGAAAGTTGAGAACAAGAAGAAAAGAGAGGGAAAGAGAAATTATTTCAGTGTTGCATATAGTGAACAATAATCTTCATCAATCCCCATTGATATATCCAATAACTTTTACATAAATCACATTCCATTTGAAATTTACCACAATTTTCATTATACAAGATTTTTCATCCCTAAACACATTGGAATCCATAAATATCCCCTTCATTTCATAACCATTATGCCAAACTACATTATAACCCTTTATAAGTTTTATCTAATTGTAAGATGAATTTGATATAAAAGTCGTAATAGTTATAATAATTCGTGAAAATACATTTTTCCTTCCTTAATTAATGATATCTTATGTTGACATTACATTTTTAGTTTAAACAAAGTGTTCTTATTTGATGATGTACAAGACCTTCTTTCCATTTATATTTAGTATGTATACCTGCATATCCTATATGGGTTACACCCCATTTCATAGTAATTCATTTGTTTAGTGTAAATATCATTGAGGACTGAATGTCATGCATGCTTTAATGCTTGCTCGATCTATAAAAGTTTTGCCAAATCGAAACTATTTCCATATGCTCTCTCTTCCTCCCACACTTAAGGTTTCAATTCTACGAATTTGATTCTATAATGTTAATGCTAAATAAGTAGTTGAAATGTTTTTCATTTTTATTGGGCCTGTCACATTAACTATTTATCATACTTTTTGAGGAAACATGATGTTTATGGGTTTCATCCCTGAAAACCCTCACGAGACAACACTCGTACACTAGAGTAACCAAGGGGATTAACAGTTTGTTGCATTCGCTAATTGCAATTGTGCGCCAATGAAAGTGGCATTCCAATCTTTGTGAGTATCTATTATTGTTATCACTCTCTTTTGGACTGTTTTTTTTTTGTTTCATTACTTAGGACAAGCAATGTATAAGTTAAAGGGAATGAGATGTCATGAATATTATATATTAACGCATGTTAATATTCTGCATTGTCGCAAAATTTGTCTGTTATTTCCTACTTTTACGCTAATATAAATATATATATATAGGGATTGGATCAGAAGTGGACCTAAAAACCGAAATTTTTAATGGACCTTAACAAAGAAATACCTAACAAGCCATTAATTTTAATTCCTATGGTGTAATTGGTCCATTCCAGCGGCAACGAACACGGATATCGATCGAATATTTTTTACACACCCCCACCCCCACTCCCACCATGGCACCTTGAGTAAACATTCCAATAACTTATTTTTTTTAATTAGTGGTCTGCCATGGTGGGGGTAAGGGTGTTGGGGTAGAGGGGGGGTAAAGGGGTCTCGAATCACACGCGTATCTGTTTCCGCTAGTGTGAACCAATTATAACATACGAATTAAAATTAATGGGTTGTTAGGTATTTTTTTTGTTAAGTTCCATTAAAAATTTCTATTTTTAGGTCCACTTGTGATCTTCTCCCTATATATATGTGTGTGTTATTCAAGGTTTTCTATGTTTTTTAAGGCATATGGTTGCGTTTCCGGAAAGCTCATCATTCGATGAAACATGAAGGGCATTTTTTCTTTTTCCATACTATACAACTGAATGGGAGCGTAGTTCGTTGAGTTAGATTTGTGTGGCCGTAAACGATGCATTATTTTGAGTCTGGATGATCAAGTTATTATCGTTTCTGTATCGTGTAAATCTTCCCTTTTGAAGAACAAATTTCCCCCGAAAAAAAGCACCGATCGATCACTTAAAAGTGATGATTGATCATCCAATCAATTTTTTCCTACGAAGGGAGGTAGTGGGAATTTTCCCGAATCATTGATCGATCGACACCATCAGCTTTTTTGCAATTATACTTATTGTTATGTTTTCTTTTTTCTTTTAATATAACTTACAATATATATATATATATATATATATATATATATATATATAAGTTAGATATTTGTTTAGATATCTTTCATTTTATTCTATAGATTTTATTCTATGTAAGTTGGATATTTGTTTATATATATATGTAAGTTGGATACAAGGCTTTTGTGATTCTTCCTTTTTTTTTTTTCCTTCTTGTGTTTGTGTGGGTGGGGTTCGGGTGGGAATGTTATATTTAAATATATTAGATTAAATTTCACTTTTAATTCCCAAATTATCTTTTCATATTTTAAATGGTTTTTACTTAGTTCTTAAATTATATTAATTAGGGTAATGCTATTCCCACTCCACCAAAATACTCTAACACTCCACTTTTATTCAAATAAAAGTTAAAGACCCTTATACCCTTATGATTAATCCCTTCCATTATTTATCTTTCACTCATAAAGAGAAATAAACTTATTCTTTACCCCAAAAATTATACACATAATTTTAAAAAATGAACTATTAAAAAAAATAAGGATTATACATATATATTCATTTTATATTAATAAATATTTAATACATATAAATACAAAAATGACTTAATAAACCATGACACAACATCACACAATACAAAATCTTAATTTTTGTTATCTAATACGAACGCCATCCAAATAAAAGAGACCCGATACGACACGACACACGATTTTATTATTTTTACTTAACACGAACACATCTTTATTAAGACATGACACAAAATCCTATTTTTTATATCTAACACGGACGAATGTTCCAAATAAAAGCGACACGATACGAAACCAATTTTTTTGACCAGAGACGATCACAACTCAATTAAAAAGAGACAAGGCACATGGGACAAGATACAATACGACATTACATAGAATATTTAAAAAAAATAAGATACGAACACAACCCAATTAAAATGTTATATCTCATGAAATCTCATTTTTTACCTAACACAAAAACGACTGAAATAAAATGTGATATGACACGATCCAATTAATTCACGACACGACACGACAAAAAATTAAATATATAGTTCTTGATGTTTAGAACAAAAAAGGCCAAAAATTAATTTACATATATTTAATAATTATAAATATATATATATATATATATATATATATATATATATATATATATATATATATATATATATATATGCCTAAAACATAAATAACTTTTTTTCCAAATTATGATGAAAAAAATAATTTATGTTAACATTTTATAGGTAATAAGGGAATGATTAAAAATAAAAATAAAATATTAAAAGTGGCAGTTTAATTGACAGTTCTAAGGGACTGATTAAAAATAAAAATAATTATTTGATTAAAAATAATTAAAATGTGCATGTATGACAATAATTCGAAAAAAGAGTAATGCAAAATAAAAATACAAACTTGTGTCGTGTTGTGTCGCGTTTGTATCCAAAAAACTCTTGTATTATCCGAGGTTCTAAAAAACGCAACATGACACGACACCATGTGAAATCTCATATTTTTTTTTACCTAACACTAACATGACCTAAAAAAATAAGCAACATGACATTAACTAGCACGCGAAACTTTACAAAACATTATTTCAAACACGTAACCGAATGTTAGTCATTTCATGTCGAGTTTTAAATGGTTCGTGTTCGTATCGGATAAAAAAATACAAACTCGTGCCGTGTTGCGTTGGTTTCCAAAATAATTTTTTTGGGCCGACACAATATGACAATACAAGAGTTTTTTGAACATAAATGCGGCATGACATGACATAAGTTTGTATTTTTTTGCATTACTCTTTTTTATAATTATTATCATACTTCCACTTTTTAATTACTGTTAATCAAATAATTATTTTTCTTTTAATCAGCCCTTAGTATTGCAATTAAACTGCTACTTTTAATATTTTATTTTTAATTTTAATCACTCCCTTATCATGTATATATAATTTTATTGCTTGAAAAGTTAAAATGTTTGTAAAGATGTTTAAGGGTTTTTTGGTCATGTTATAATATTTTGGAGTGGCTTAGTATAATGGTGGAGTGGGAATAGGAGTACCCTATATATATATATATATATATATATATATATATATATATATATATTTTTTATTTCTTTATTTTCTTTCTTTGTTAAATTAGTTTATTTCCTATTTCTTTCTCTCTTTACTTATTTGCATTCAATACATGTTCTTCGATGCTTTCTAGTTAATTTAATTAGGTTGAGATGATTGAAATCACCATTTATTAGTTGTCTAAATTTCTTTGGTGAGATTAGTTTTAATGGGTTAGGCTATTCTTGATTTTGTGCCTGGGAGATTTAACGGCGTATATCATTTCTACGTCATATTTACGACCTTGTGTGTGTAATATTGGGAGTATTTGTTGATGACAAAATAATAGTAGGGTTTATCACCATTTAAGGGGTGACATCTCTAAGTTTGATTAATTGATGAAGTTATATGTAGTCTTGAAATATTTTTCTTCTGATGTAACCATTTATACTAACTGACCCGAGCTGAGGGATATTATTCTCAATCTATAGTTTTAACAACTTTTATTATTAATCTTAGTTTTAATACATGCCTAGATTAATCATTTGTTAAAACATTATCCTTTACACTTGTTTATAAGTACTATATTAATTAATGCCCAAAATTCAATTCGTGCGGATTCAATACCCGAGCTAACCTCTATACTCCCATAAAAGTGTAGTTGAAGTTTAGGTTTTTTCATAACAGTGGGAGCTAAACATAATGACATGTGGGGTAACACGGCCACTCTATATTCCCATATTACCATAGAATTACAACTTCTTCATTGACCCAATCTTCACCATATCAATGATATTATTCTAGGAGTTCTCCTTCTAAGCATGCTTTGTCGGTGGCTAGATTTTTCCTAATGAATGAAGAGGTTGTGTGGGACTCAAGTAGAACTCTATATGTGACAAATCCAATCCATTTTCATCTCAGTCACCCTTCATCATTATTCCCCCTTCTCAATATGATGAGGTAAAATTCTACACTTATCTTATTATATGTATAGAAAATTGGAAGATCAACTTTAAGTCAAGAAAGAAAAGGGACAATCCCTTAAACTTATGATATCCACACTTCCTAACTGAGATAATTACTATTCATTATTACCTAACAATCCCATTATACCCTTTATGGAATTTTCTAATTTCAAAAATTCATATACAAATATAAAACTACTCTACCGAACTTATAACTTTACTTAATTACCCAAGCACCCCTCTAACAACATGTTTGCTTATTTAACTATATGGGTAAAAACTAAATATGATGGGATCAAGGAGTTGAAATTTTTAGTGACCTACTTTATTTTTCATATTGAGAATATAATGTAATTCTCCCCTATGGTGGTAGTAAAATAAGTAAGCGATAATATTTAATAAATAACATTCTGTTACCTTAACTTTATTTCATTCCTTATATACTTTGTAGTACATTCATACAAAAAAAAGGATGTGAATATTTGGTATTAGAGAAATGTTCTAAAACACAAATATGCCAGGTTAGATTCCTATAGGGTAAATTTTTTATAACATAATAGTTATATTACATTTTCGTAACTTCTTTATAGTTATGATATATTATATTTTATTTTTGCAGCATGAATACATGGGACTTTTTCTATTTAGCTAGGATGTCATATTTAATAACCATTGGGAGACCACTATTAGAAATGAAGCTTTCTTACGTCGTAGGGAAATAATCCTCACTATCAACAATGAATGGCTCGACTTGAGTAGTGATGTAAAATGACTAGTGTTAACAAATCAAATTTCAGGAGAAGCAGAGTTTTGAGGAGGATGCGTGATTACGGGGATGATCCATTCGTGCGATATGAAACTATTAATATTGAATTGTATAATAATTAACCACCTCCTGTACTTCACCTAGAAGCCAACTCAAATGGTATAATTATTGGAATTGCTTCAAATTTTAGTGACTCTACCGATGACAATCCATTGGAGCCAAATGACTTTTCAGTTGTTCCAAACACTGATCCCTCGAAGATAGCACCGTATTTCCCAATTAGAAAAATTCCAAAAAAGAAAAAAAATGTCCCTCTTTGATGTCAAATAAGTAAATAAAGTAGTGTATATAGTGTGCTCATCTACTAACTTAGGAGGTTGCATAACATAAAGTTATAAGGAATATGCTAATGTAGACTATAAATTACTACACTTTTGTATAATATTACTAGCCTTGTTGTATATCCTCTTTTCATATAAATGTTCTTACACATCTTGTGACTGTTGTATTATATTTAAGGATGGTTACCACTCGAATTCCCTCCAACGGAACTTAAAATGAATTGGCCCACACTTAAGGAATCATGCGATGCCTTCAAGGATTGACATCCCTAGATCAACAACAACAAGTTCCACATCCAACTCTGGAAGAACTCTCAAATGTGACCCGAATGATGAATGATCTCAAAGAATTTATTAGATAATGAACTATTTCCTTTCGGGAAAAGCCAGGCACTAGTGAAGTTGAAAAATGGATGCACCAAAATATCAAAATCTTTAATGGAGTGGGAATCGTTGCCATTCTCTGATTTACCTTATCTGCCTACATGTTTGAAGGTGAAACACTGATTATTGGTGGCAAGATGTGTCTTGTAGTCATAATGTAACTACATTAACCTAGTTACAATTTGGAGAAATCTTCTTCAAAAAGTATTTTTTCAGAAACCGAGCAAGATCAATTAACCATAGATTTCTTAAGATTGCTACAAGAAAGTCTATTTGTGGCTCAATATGAAGCAAGGTTTACCAAGCTATCCCGTTATGCCATTGAATATGTGGATACCGAGATAAAGAAATGCAAGGAGTTTGAAAGAGGGATACATTAGAGAATCAAAACTTATTCTACCCCTTTGCAAATTCTAGATTTTTCTCAACTTATCAAAGTTATAGCGATTGTTGAACGAAATTCCTCTTGTTTTCTGCATTCCCCTAACCCCGTTACTGATGATTTTAGAATTGGAATCACCACGTCAAATTGATGAATGAGCTCACATCGGTACAACAATAGCAAAAATATAGGAATATAATAATGGAGAAATGGATGAGGTAAATAGGAAGAACACTTGAATTTAAGTGGTTTGGTCAGAGCCTACATCCACTGTGCAGTGTGAATGGTGGTTTTCAGTATAATAATGGAACTAATGGCCTGTAAATACATCACTCAAGCTTTTCTCTCTCATTAAGCAATTTGACAGAGTTCTGTTAGGGTTGTGAATAATCGATATTTTACAATGTAGAACATGAAGTGTATTTATAGTGACTTGATGGTGTAATGTACCACCAAGCAAGTAATTAGCATGTGCATGAGGAGGCTCCCAATAGCTAGTTAACACCAGTCCCTCACACATGTAACTAATCATGATGCAATATTCCCTCACG
Organism: Sambucus nigra; assembly: GCA_949130495.1. NCBI lineage: Eukaryota > Viridiplantae > Streptophyta > Magnoliopsida > Dipsacales > Adoxaceae > Sambucus > Sambucus nigra. The sequence continues at coordinate 447,106,060 of OX422212.1, read as the reverse complement.
TGAGGGGATAATATTGTTGTAACAAACTTCTCCACATGGGATTTTCCATATTGGAAATTTGTACTGTTGGTAATATAGATGTCATCTGGAGGGGTCTGGGCTTGGCCGATTATGAGGTTATTGATGTAGTGCAGGATTTCATGATGGTAAGTGACAAATGTTGTCTTGATTGAAAGAATCAGGTCAATACGTGTTATATAATTCATTACCATGTGTCGAATGAATTTAAGTATGAGATAAGTATTCACTAATGAAATGCTATGTTAAGGTCTCGGCTCACAAGATGGTCGAGGTTGTGGATGACGAGATCGACCCTAATCTGGACGAGTCTTGGGTATGACCTAAGTGGGGTTTTTTGGGAACTCATATCTGGATGCTATGGTCTTTCGTCTTAGGACGAGGTCACATTTCATCATATCAATCACCCCTAGCCTTCATCACAGTCATCTGACTCAACGTCGTCTCGGCTGGCTTGAGCATCTTGCTTACACTTATCATTTTTCTTCTTCTTCTGGGTGTCATTCCGTCAAACCTTTGAACTGAGATTCACTAAAACTTTCTCAATTTCCTAGCTTTCAACATCTTCTCAATTTCATCCTTGAGAGAAAAACACTTTTCGGTCAGCTGCTCATGGTCTTGGTGGAACTCACACCATAGATTCTTATTTCTCTTATGTGAAGGAGCTTTTAATTTCTTAGGCCACCTCAGGAATCAATCATTTTTTATCTCATTTAGGATTTGCTGACAGATGATTGTCAGAGGAGTGTAGTTGACAAATTTATCATCAATCAACCTCTTCTTACCGTCCTTGTTCTTTTTCTGGAACATGCCTCTGTTGCTTGTTCCTTTCTCATCCTTATTTTTTACTACTATCCACTCTTCGATATATATGACCTTACCAGCCATTCATAATAGCTTAGCCATGAACTTTAGTGGGTCTTCAGCAACTTTCCAAAGTATTTTTCTTTTCTACAGACGTCCAATTAGAGCTGTCATTGCAATGCTCTCCTCATAATCTTCGACCTCTACTATTTTTATTAAGCCTCTTAATATACTCCCTGAGAGTCTCATTCTTCCCCTACCTGACAAACAACAGGTGTGTTTTCTTCTTTTGGGGTCTCACATAAAAGCAGGAGTTATGTATGAATCTCTACGTGAGTTGTTTGAAATTCTCAACTAAGTTCTTTGGGAGTGATGTAAACCAAACATGGGATGTTCCAGTCAATATCCTTGAGAAGGCACGGTATGTCATCTCATTTGTTACTGAGAAAATGTCAATAATCGACTGGTACATCTCCATGTGGTGGAATAGATTAGTGCTCCTAATACACATGGGAGTGACCACCGATAACATGAATTTGGCTGGGGTCAGATGACTGATGATCCTAGCTACGAAGGTGGAGCCTTTAGAGTAGCCTCTTTTAAAGGGGTCTCGGCTCTTTAAGATATCCCCTATTTTATCTTCCAACCTATGAATAGAATCGTTCCAAGGTCTCTCGAGTGACAATTCAACCTCTGCTTGGTTTACATTATCTCTCTATCCCTCTCTCATATTCGAACACACTGAGTGTTCCCTAGGAGATGTCCTTTATCGTTTATTAACTTCTCTCTGCTCATCTTTTCAACCTACTAAAGCCCGACAACCATAAAATCTATTATTTCTTCTAGAGCCTGTAGTAATACTAGACGTGGATAGGCAGTTCCTCAGAGCACTCGTTATTAGGTTGAGCCTATTAAAGGCTGACCCCCTACTCAAATGATCTAATGCTGATGCTTTAGGCTTGCACTCTCAGCTCGGCCTACCACTCTTGGCCCGACTGGGTTGGGTTGCTCATACAGGGCCTCTAGATATTTCATAAGGTTCCAACATTCCTTTTTGTCCTGTTCATCATACTGGTCCTCCTCTTCATTAGGGCATTTTTAACCCAGCCTCCCCAAGTGTAAATGCCTAGGGTTGGCCATGTACCTATGCCAGTGTTGAAGGAGGATATCTTTTTGTGGAGCCTGGGGTGGTCCCCTATCCATTTTATCTGCAACACCTCTCTAGCGATCGGAGTTATATGTTGATCTATAGCACCGACAGGCCTAACTGCCATATTTTGGCTGAAAGCAGCAATGGTTGCTTGCATCTATCATTAACTATCTACCAAGAAGCGTAGGGCCGCTGCGACCTCAACCATTTTCGATTGAGGAGGGGCCTATCTAACACTAGGATCACCCATAATTGGTGTATCTATTGCCATTTGGATAATTTTTGCGATCAAAAAAATGAATTTGAGGTACTGGCAGTAAAATGTAAGAGCAAAAATTGAGCTAGAAATAACCCAAAGCTCTTTCAATGGTGGTATAAGATCGCCAAAGGATGAGTCAGGACCACCACTAGAGGATCTGGTAGAGTATCTACGAAAAAGGGGAAGGGAATAGCTATCCCGTTCCCACAGACAGCGCCGGCTTGATGATACCAGAATTGGTACCACTAGGTTAAAGTGATGAATGAACTCAGACCAATATAATAATGGCTGAAATATAGCAATATAAAAATGGAAAGAGAGAGATGAGGCAAAGAGGAAGAACATATGAATTTAAGTTGTTCGATAGGAGCCTACGTCTACTGTGCAGTGTTAATGGTGGTTTTCACTACAACAATGGAACGAATGGCATGTAAATACAACACTCGATCCTACGTCTATTTGCTAGGGTTCTGAATAATCAATATTTTATAATGTAGAAGATGAAGTGTATTTATACTGCCTTGGGGTGTAATGTACCCCCGAGCATGTAATCATCATGTTCATGAGGGGGCTCCTAATAGTTAGTTGACACATGTCCCTCACACATGTAACTAATCATGATGTAATATTACCTCACGTGAGGGGATAATCTTATTGTAACAGACCTGTCCTCATGGGAATTTCCATCTTGGAACTTTGTAGTGCTCGTACTGTAGATGTCATCTGGAGGTGTCTCAGCCTGGACAAGTACGAGGTTGTTGATGTAGTGCAGGATTTCATGTTGGTTATGTAACACCCCATATTTTTTAGGATAAATAATTTAATAAATTTGGAGAATTAGAACTTAAAATAAATTAATGTTTTGGAGAAACTATTTGATTTGAAGAATTTATTTAAATTGGAAGATTCATTTTATTTGGAGATTTGAGATTTAAATTAATTCAGGTTATTTATTTTAAAAATACACGTGTCATAATTTGAGGTTGAAATTAGAGATTTTAGTTACGTAACTTGAATGATGATTTTGAATGTACGGTTGAGTCCGGAAGGGTCAAGATAGTCAAAATAGAGTACCCAAGAGTTGTAATTGGGCCTCAGGGCATTTCTAGGCATAATCGAACCGACATGGGAGTGTTTGGGCCATTTTAATTAAGCCCATTAGTCTAAAAACGGGATTAGCCCAATAAAATCCAATTACGGGAGTTAGAGGCAACCATAACTCAATGTGAGAAAACCTAAATATGCAGAGGAAGTTTGGGAGAGCATATTGAGCATATTTTGGTGGCCAAGTCAAGAAGAGGAAATTAATGTGTTCTTCGTCAAAATCTCCATGTACATCAAAGGATCAAAACCTACGAAATTATCCTGGAAAGTAGTTAAACTTTCTTTCATTTAAATTGCAGTATTGTGATTCATATCATGGTGGGTGTAAACCATATTCATTTTTGGGATGAGTTATTATAGTAAAATTTGTTTTTGGAGGGTATCACATGTTAAATATGGGTTTTGAGGACATTAAGGGTGAAATTAATATTTAATTGATCTGACAAAAATACCATATGATACAAGAATATAATTTAGAATCGAAAACCGATAGAAATTGTTATTGAATTCGGATTATTTAATCGAATTGAGAATTATGATTTAAGGGGCATTGAGAAAAACCCAATTTATGAACCCTAGAATTTTCATGTAAATCACTGAGCATTAATATCATATATTAGTGTTTGAACATGTTTATAGATTAAATAAATATGGTAGATAAAGTAATCGAGGTCTGGATCGAAGTTGGAAAGCTTCGGAGTCTAAAAATGGTGGAAATAGAATCGAGGAAGAAGATGGATATATGGTCGATCGATCGATCAACCTAAGGAGTCGATAGATCGACCCTTTTGGTTATTATAAAATAGTAGATTTTAGATCTTTTTGTCACTGTCGCGTGGGTGCCGACCTCGTATTTTTTTTTTGGATTTTATATGATTTTTCTATGATAGGGTGCGCGAGACCGACATCTTTAGGAGGAAATAAATTTGAGTTATTTTTAGATGTCCGTAGATGAGTGAAGGACTTTGGAAAATATTTAGGAACATTATTTTATCATAGGATTAAATAGGGATGAATCTGGTGTATGGATTTAGGAGTGTTTAATATTAACAATACTAAAAAATATGTGTCAAAAATATACGAGCTTATTCGAATGGGAATTTCGGATGAATTTAACATATGGGCTGGTATATTAAGGTGGATTTAATTTATATAAATTATATGGAAACAAATAGTTAGAGTCTTATTTTATGATTATGAAGGGATTTAAGAGTTAAAGAAGGGGGAACTTTAAGAAGTGAATTTTGAGTACTAAACTCATAAGTATGTAATTACGGGATAAGTGAATGTGTCCGGGCATTGTAGTTGAGAGACACTACTTTAATAAATTAATTTTATGTAATTGATTAGATTAAGAGGTGTAATTCGTAATGTAATGAATTCGGGGGTTAAGAATGAGTCACGGTGAAGGTGAGTGAACTTATAACTGAGACCAGTAAAATATGAGTGAATTACCTACTAAAATATTTAAAGATTGATTGGCATACTTCGAGTAGTGAGGGATACTCGATAATAAACGGTGAGATGTATAATTGAAATTTAATAATACGTGAGATGTTCGTGAGACATGTATATATATACTATGTATGAGACACATACTATAGGTCGCGTGAATACATATATGTCTTATAGTAATTTATATATTTGGTTTCTGTGAATACCTAATGATTATTATAGGTTGTGCGAATACCTATTGGTTTATTTATTAAGTGTATGACATACCGGGTGGAGGTTGCGCGTTGGGACGGTCTTATCTTAAGGAGCCTTCGGGGGGATTTTAAACTCGTGCCCTAGAACATAGAACCTTGGAAACGTGCTATACGAGATATGATAGTTCGACGATCAAATGGGAACGTAGTTATGTGCGTGACCCATGAGGCTAGGGACTATTTTCCCCTCCAATATATGTGATTTGTATTGATGGTTCGAGAGAGATTGAACCAATAGTCCTTTAAGCAGTGAGTGATGCACCAGGACATGATATCAGAGTATGCATTGCATCATGTGGTTCTAACCTAGGGGTGCTGGATTAATATGTGCATATATATAGTGATAAATATATGTATGCTTGTGATTAATTCTAATGTGTGTATTTAGTAGATACGGAAACACTGGTATTTGAAGTAATCTTAATGGGAAAAAGATTAAATATAAGAATGATGAATACATAGTTAACTTCCCTCTATAAATTATTTGACAATGAATTAGAATATATATTAGTGTCATGAAAATATATGTCGGGGATGTGTCCAACTGTGGGTACTTAGTTGAAAAGTAAGATAGTGACATCTAAAATAACTTTAATGTGGGAAGAATTAAATATAAAATGAGAAAGTCAGAAGTGGTTATTCAATATAAAATATTTAATAATGTATTGCGTGGGCGGTATGGGTCAACACATCGAGTTAGTGTGAAGAAGGAAACTTGATATGGTTAGTTAAGGGGTAGCTTCACTAGAGAGGGTTTGGAGGCAACGTTAGGTGTGCGCATTAGATGGGGGGTGAGATTTATCTCAAGAGAGTGCGACACTTACTTAAATATGAAAAGGTTGAATGAATATTTAATTATTACAATTTAACTACTGGCTAAATATTTTCAAAATATTTTACATGGGCTCTGACCCGTGTCAAAATCTTTTCCAAAACATTTTTGGTGTACAGCCACATCGATACCCAGTTTGAGGATTCTATCCAGGAAAGCGTAGCTGTAGCTCATGTGGAAGTTGCAGGACCTTGTTATAGACGCTTAGTTCATTTACTCCTAGTGTAGGAACTTTTCAGTACTCATTTGGGCATGTCGCCCTCAGATTTTGTATTTAGTTTACTTATCGAACTTTGAGTATCCAAGTTATTATTTTTGTTACTGTTGTATTTTACCATTGAACCGATAGTTTATTCGGTTATCTTGATTTTCATTATTCATCTATGTGGTATTTAGTTATTAGTTTTGCTGATGGTTTTATTATTATTTACTTTCCGCCTGTTGTTAATTAATGAAAGATAAAATATGGCACCAGTCTAATTAAATTACTAGGTAGTTAGTAACTCTAAAAAAAATTCGACAGTGATGCTAAGAATGAGCCATATGAGACTAATATTTTATTTTGATCACGGGCTAGACACCTGGTATTTTAGTAGGCGGGGTGTCACAGATGGTATCAGAGCATCAGGTTCTAGAGTCCTTAGGATCTGTGCGGCTTATTACATTTCAGCATAGTGTTCCTTAATATAGATCCTTATTATAGGATTGTTGTATTCCTTCACGTATGCGACTTACGTTCTCCTGCTATTAATTATATTTTATGTGATTCATTTATGATATCGGTTAGTCTTCATACACCAAACAATTTTGGGACGACCAACGAGGGCCATTAGACGGACGACAGGAGGGGAGGCTTAGCAGAAACCATTAAATATTCCACGAACGGTAACCGCGATAGGAGTCGCCATAGCAATGGGAGGATAAGATCCAAAGATAATTTTATAGGGTGGAGTGCAATGGCACCCATCATTAAATTTCGGGCGCAAAATCTTAACTCACGGGAGTGACGTTGTAGTAGTGGGAGTCAGTCACCATAACCATGGAGGGATACCATAAATAACAAGGAATTTGGGGGTGAAGTTTGACCACAAATCCTCTCATCAACTATTTAAATAAGAGATGCAAAGTAGATTTCAAGACTTATTTCAAAAGGGTCGTACAGTGGCCGGTCATGAAGTAAGTTTATAATTTTAGCGAACTTCATAACTAATGAGGTGGATATGTTCGTAAGTTGATATTGTACTCGTGGGATAAATGCACAAGCTAGGATGGGAAAATTCGACTAGGATGACCGTTGTTGTTGTCATCAAGGTCGTATGTTTATAAATTGATATCAATACTTCCTTGAGAAAGGAACCAAGAGTGTTGGAGAACCTAACAAAAAAAATCTATATTTAACGGTGCTAGTGAGGCATTATAGGAGGGTTTACTGGTAGAGAACCCATTTTAGTGATTAATACCAAAGGAATCCTTACCAGGTGACGGTGAATTCAGTCAGGATTGTCAAGGACAACAATGAGTTCCATAGGGTCAGCGGAGCTAAACGGGTAATGGGGGTAGCAATCAGGGTCAAGTCTATTAAGTCAGTGAAAAGGATAAGCCTAACATGGCTAGTGGGGCTAGGAAAAGGGGGATGACATAGAGAGGTGTTTTATATGTAAAGTGTAGGAACATATGTGTGTATCATGTCCGGATACAATTAGGGAACAAGGAAGTAATGTCCAGTAGGGGAAACAATTATAAGAAGTCTTGGTTGGGACGAGGGTGTTATGTCCAGGAACCATTTGAACCGTAAGTAGTATTGGCAATTTAAGGCATGAGTTTTATCCTGGGGTGAGTGGGATGTCTTTTGTGTGACACGAGCGAGTCACTCTAGGTTATTAGTACTAGATTCACATGTGAAATGGATTTAGTAGAGGTATCATTAATACTACCATAGTGAGTGTTTATTCACCGTTGAGTGGAGAGTTTCTAGCTCATTGTTGTTTACGTGCCGAGAACTTAGTGATAGTGAGAGCATCGTATCATGTGACTCCTTGAGAAACATAGGCATATATGATTTGATTTATTGTTGGGAGAAAAAAATTGTGATACCTTGGTTATGTGTTTGGGATGCATGAATTTCAATGACCGACAATGCTAGGGGATAGTGCATTAGGAAAGTTCTTTTGAACCTTGTTACGGGAGGTTACACACATGGATCGTAATAAACGTTGGGAATAGAGAGCTATTGTTGGATGCTAGTGCATCAATTTTAAATGTTAAATTATTAAAAGAGTAGAGGAAACACTTTAAGCTGAGAGTTAATATGATATATGTCCAGTGGAGCCAGGTAGTGCTACGAAGGATGCACTGAGAAAATTTTTGCACCACAAGTTAATGGGTGGGGCAGGGTCGAGAAGGACTTAATTTGCAAATTGGGGTAATCGAAAATACCCGTATGACATACCCACGCCGAGAGTGGGGCGATGAGCTTGATATAAATATATTACGTACCAGACGTTACTAATAATTATACTGAAATGTTTGGGCTATAGTGTATAGAATGGTGGGACCTTGTGTTTGTTGTTCGGAGATATGATCTATTTGTGGTAGTTATCACCTGAAAAAGGGTCTAGTCTATATATATTCATGTATATATGTTATCGTGTGTTGTATAATATACTTATGAGAAAGTTTTTGTGTTATTATGTTTTATCCCGGTGAGTAGGGATATTTACTGATGAGATTCAGAGTGGATATGTTTAGTGACGAACGACGATATATAGCTTGTGATTGACTCTCACTAAGGTAATAGTGATAGTAAGTAGAGATATATTGTAAGATATCTTTGGTAACAAGAAAATGGTCGAGTATACTTTTATGTCAGGAGACGGAATTTGGGGGTACGTGATAGGGACTGAAGGCCAAACGGATCTCATCGATCGGTAATACTAGGTAGTAGTGTATAGGGGGGGTTCCTTGTTTGGATTTCGGTTTGCGAGACATCCCACGCATGAAACTTAGTGCAACTTTGGAAGTGGGGAGATGTTTGGTTACTAGCACATAGTTTTGGAACCTTGGCTATTATGCATTCAGGTAGCTATGATTGTAACTTGAAAGTTATATTACAATTTAAGGCTAGTGGAGTGGGGTAACCTTTGTGCAATTATGCATGGGTATAGGGTGTATGGGCGCCCTGGACAATTAATTCAATTTTAATAAAATTAGCGATTAGAAGGTGTAGAAATATGTGTAGCGATCTTAGAGACATGTGAGTAAGGAAGTATCTGAGGCTTGGAGTACTTGACTCATCTTAATTTCGAGGACGAAATTCCTTTGTAAGGGGGGAAGTATATAACACTCCGTATTTTTGAGAATAAACAATTTAATTAATTTGGAGAATTAAAATTTAAAATAAATTAATGATTTTGAGAAACTATTTAATTTGAAGAATTTATTTAAATTGGAAGATTCAATTTATTTGGAGAATTGAGATTTATATTAATTCGTCTTATTTCTTTTAAAAATACACGTGTCATAATTTGAGGTTGAAATTAGAGATTTTAGTTAAGTAACTCGGATGATGATTTTGAGTATACGTTTGAGTCCGCAAGGGTTGAGATAGTCAAAATAGAGTACCCGGGGGTAGTAATTGACGGGGATGTGTGATGAAAATATTAGTACTTCCCTGTATAAATTATTTGATAATGAATTAGTATTTATATTAGTGTGATGAAAATATATGACGGGGGTGTGTCCAACTGTGGGTACTTAGTTGAAAAGTAAGATAGTGACATCTAAAGTAACTTTAACGTGTGAAGAATTAAATATAAAATGAGAAAGTCATAAGTGGTTATTCGATATTAAATATTTAGTAATGTATTGCGTGGGCGGTATGGGTGAACACATCGAGTTAGTGTGAAGAAGGAAACTTGATATGGTTAGTTAAGGGGGTAGCTTAACTAGAAAGGGTTTGGAGGCAACGTTAGGTGTGCACATTAGATGAGGGGTGAGATTTATCTCAAGAGAATGCAACACTAACTTAAATATGAAAAGGGTGCATGCATATTTAATTATTGCAATTTAACTACTTGCTAAATATTTTCAAAATGTTTTACTTGGGCTCTAACCCATGTCAAAATCTTTTACAAACCATTTAAGGTGTCCAGCCACTGGGATACCCAGTTTGAGGATTCTATCCAGTAATTTGCAGTTGCAGCTCATGTGGAAGTTGCAGGACCTTGTTATAGACGCTTCGTTCATCTACTCCTAGTGTAGTAACTTTTCAGTACTCATTTGGGCATGTCGCCATCAGGTTTTGTATTTAGTTTTCTTATCGAACTTTGTGTATGCAAGTTATTATTTCAAATACTATTGTATTTTATTGTTGAATCGATAGTTGATTCGATTATATTGATTTACATTATTCATCTCTGTGGAATTCAATTATTAGTTGTGTTGATGGTTTTATTATTATTTATTTTCTGCCTGTTGTTAATTAATGAAAGATAAAATTTGGCACAAGTCTAATTAAATTACTAGGTGGTTAGTAACTTTAAAAAGTTTTCGACAGTGATACTAAGAATGATCAATATGACACTAACGTTTTATTTTGATCACGGGTTGGCCACCTGGTATTTTAGTAGGCAGTGTGTCACAAATTAGTGACAAGTCTGGTCTTGGATGAAGGCATCAGGCCGAGATGTGCTATACAAGTCATTACTAGGTGTCGTCTGAATTAGAGGACTAGTCAAGTCTTCACTAATGAAATTATTTACTAGGGTTTTGGCACAGAAGATGGCCGAGGTTGTGGATGACGAGACCGATCCTAATCTAGACATGTTTTAGGTACGACCTAAGTGAGGTCCTTTGGGAACTAGGCTATGGATGCTAACATCTCTCGTCCTATGAGGAGGTTACACTTGGTCATATCAGTTACTAAAAAAAATCATGGTGTTAGGAATTTTTCTCATTCATGCCCCCAACCTTATCCTAACCTAATGGAAAAGTTTATTTCCAAACACTCCATAGCTCCACATATCCATTGCTTCGTTGTTATGAATTTTAGAAACTATTAAATATTTGCCCCGAGTGTCCTAAATTGAAACCTTCTACAATCCATCGTCAATTAGGTAACACCTTGAGAATTCAAAATTGTTGTCCTTTACAAAGTAAACTTAGGCTGAACCATATCAAGAAAATTAGACGAGTCCCTTGTCTTGGAAAGAATTGTGTTATATTACCTATAAAAAATTCACATAACGTGACAGAAGGTACAATACTCTTTCATAATTTTTCGACTCATATTTTATTTGATTTTGGTTCAACACATTCATTCATAAACCTTGAACTATTTAAAGTTATATAATTTTTTCCAACATTTTAACTACACCCTTGGAAATACAATTAACTACGGGTGAAATTAATTCACCTACCCAAGGGTATGAAAATTGTAAAATTCAACTAGGAATAGGGTTGCTCTTTGTAAAATTGATAATTTTGGATATTTGTGTATTCGATATTATTATCAGGATGGATGTAATGTTAATACATCATGCTTATATCGATTGTCATGCAAAGAGAATTTTTTTTAGACCAAAAAAATTGCCATTTATGTTTCAAGGAATTGGTCATTCTGAACCCTTGACGTCCCAAATAAAAAACTTCTCGCTTAGTATATATAGAACTCTTTGTCCCCTCACTTACAATCATTGGGAGACTTGAGAGTTCAGAGAAAAAAGAGAGAGAAGAAAGTTGAGAGAAAATTTTCAAACCCTAAACCAAACTCCATCCATTTTACTCAAGTATATAACCTTGTAAGTTTTTAGGGTTTCTGGTTTGTTCATATCCAAAACCTCTTAGGTTTTAATCTCTCTTTGAACACTGTCACTATATCAAAACTCGTTTCTACTAAATAGAAACTTATAGATCCGATCTATTAATTGATATAGTCACGTTGTAATTATTTTGATTTCGTTTTTAAGAAATCTACATCTCTCTTGTTAGAGTTTGGCTTAAAACGTTTGTATCAAAATCATCCAACAAATCTCTTATCTCTGTTTTTACAAAACTGATTTAAAGGTTTCAAAATTTTAGATCTTAGTTTTTCGTTTTGAAAAACTGGTAGATATATAAAGATTCGAAGAATATGATTTTTAATGGTTCTTTAAGAACTCAAGATTGGAAAAATATTTGTTTCAAAAGAAACCTTAATTCAGTGTTTTGATACATACCATACTTAGAAGAATTTGTAATTTGTGGGAAACTAATGGTATAAGTGTGTGTGTGTGTTTGTGTGTGTTTAGGCACCACAATAACTGACACCTTCACACTACTTCAGTCAAATTGTGTGTTGGTTGAGAGATTTAAACTATTGAGTCGTCGTAAAGACTAAAACGAGTAAGAGGTCCAAATAAAAGAACGACAAGGACAACATCAAGAGCCTAAGAGAAGTCAGAACTGCTGGAGTGTGATGGTATATTTCTTGACTTAGTACAGGTCTTATTGGGTGTAAAATTCGTTGAATGTTTGTAACCTAACACTTATTTTAGTGTATTTTTTGGTTTGAGGTGTAGATACCTCCGTGGATGTTTCCCTTACTTTAGGGTTTTACCACGTTAAAATTTTTGTGTGCTATGCCTGTTTGATAGTTCTCTCATCCCTACTGCTATACTGGTACTTTAATTAAATTAGTTTTGGTTTTCAAAACTTGTTCACTAATATATGATATAACTCATTCATAACTTTTTGTAAAAACATCTTGTGTTATTTTATTTGTTTACTAAAAAGAGTTTCTCCAAAAAGACAGATCGGACCCTTCTTAACAGCTTTCACTTTTGTTAAACAAACTCGTAAGGTATTTTCAATTGGTATCAGAGAAAGGCTTTTGGTTTTTACAAAATCTTTTTAGATCCTGTGTTTTTGAAACTGTTTTTCAAACCAAACATAGACGAGAGATATAAGAGATTATGGAATCTATCCAGGCCTCCCCTCTTTGATGGGACTAACTTCCCTTACTGGAAGTAAACACCTGCGTATTCCTGTCATTAGCCCCCACCAAGACTATGCGAGACATCACTAAATTAAATACCATTCTTATCATGTGACAAATATGAGACATATAAAATTCATTCCACAAGATAATCATGAAATAAATCCCAATAAATAATCATCAATGCGACAAAAAATCCATCACCGTGCTAATCTCCAATAATATCTAACTCGAAATAATATAATCTCCAATAAACTGAATCCATAATGATATATCTGAATAAAATCGTAACAACTGTGGAACCGAATGGCCCACCAAATCCATAAATTATGTCTTAATATAAATGCGAAGGAATGGAAACTAAACTAAACTATAAAGCATAAAATAAAGAAACTCCAACTAAACCTCTGAGATATATCTCCAAATACTCATGTGCAACTACTCCAGCACTAATACCCGAAAAATGTTAGTCAACGCACAAGGTCAAAGCCCTGAGAAGAATACACACTACTCTCCTTAAATAGGGTCCTTGAACCCAGACAGTAGCATTAATAACATGAATACACACTATTGTTGATAGATAGTGGTTTATTATGATTAGGTATAATCATACCTCGTCTAATTTAAAATAATATATTGTGATATTTATCATGTTACTGTTGATAGATAGTGATTTATTATGATTGTGCATAATCATAGGTCGTCTAATTTGAAATAATCTATTATGATATTTATCATGTATAATATTACTGCATGGGTTTAAGAACCCTATTTGAGGAGAGTAATGTGTATTTATGCTCGGGGCTCTGACCATGTGCATTGACTAACATTTTTAAGGAATTAGTTCTCGAGTAGTTGCACAGGAGTATTTGGAGATATATCTTAGATGTGCAGTTGGAGTTTATTGTGACACCCTGCCTAAAATACCGGGTGATCAGTCATTTATTAAATTAAAGTCAAAGTGTCTGATTGGTTCATTCTTAGCATCACTGTCGAAAACAATTTTCATTATTAATCACCTAATAATTAATTAAGCTAAGTGTCAAAATATTTTCCCAAAATAATTATACCCAATTAATCCATTAATAAATTCCATGCTTTAGTATATAAGACGATTCCATTCCACAAGAATAAATGCTGAACATGAATCAATACTGAAATAAATGAGACTGGATAAAACATTCAAGTTCAAAGTCTAAAACCAAAGTATCATAATACTCAAATCCAACATTAAGGAAATGGTAATAAAAATAAAATCCCTGAAATAGTTAATCTGGAAGAGGGTGACACATGCCCTAAATGAAAGATCTAAACTAGGAATAGAACAAACAGATAGGAATGTCTAATATCAATAACCTACAGCTTCCACAATAGCTGCAGCTTGTCGAATGATCCACATCTATGTCTGGCGGTGACCCTGTGGCTGGACACCAGGTATAATACATATATATATATATATATATATATATATATATATATATATATATATATATATATATATACAACAAAAGATAAGAGAAATACTTAAAACAGGTCAGAGCCCGAATTGTAAAAATATTTATTTTAGAAAGTATTTAAAACTGAAAAGATGCAATTATTATGTACTTGTTAGTTCCGAACTCTCACTTGAGATTGTCACTGCTCCACTAATGTGTACACCTAGCGTACGTCTAGACCAACATAGTCATCTATAATATTCCCAACTAGGTTACTGACATGAACTCCTAAATATATCTCAAGGGAGTAACTCGTATCGCCCATACAACACGCTAATAATATTCTTTTATGCCGGTTACCCGTTTTATTTTCACTATTTTTATAGGAATTCTTTTATCCTCTGGAATTACTTTACTTATCCACATTTATACATTTCTAATTTCGCAAATTTGAATCATTCATCCTCAAGTATATATATATATATATATATGTATGTATGTATGTATATATATAGTCACATCAACCCTATGTATTAAACCTGCGCCCCTTGGTTAGGACTACTTGGTGCAATGCATACGTTGCTATCGTGTCCCGGTGCATCACTCGTTGTATAAACGAAAATTGTTTCGGCGTCTCTCACGAACCGTAAATCTCATAACAAAAATATTGGAGGCGAGCATACTCAACTGCTAAATGGGCCACGAACATACCTATGCTCCCATTCAACCGTCGAAACTATCCTACGTAACAGATAGCATGTATCCAAGTTCATATACTTTGGGTATAAGTCAATATCCCCCCATCGGGTCACTCAGGATAAGACTGTCCACTGCGCGAAACCTCCGCCTGATAGCAAGCAGCGTAGGTATGCTATATACATAATAAATCAATTCATAGGTATACACACAACCTATTATAATCTCAAGGTATTCACACAACTAAGTATCATGTCCTATTTGTCGTATTACTTTCACTTAGTGGTCTCAACGTATTATTAAATTTGATTATGATTTCCCCTCATAATTTTCTATGGGTCATTGATCCCACTTATGCCCAACTCTTAAATCACACATGTCTTAATATATCCTCACTTCAAATCTCAGTGTACTACATTACAGTTCTTGCATTTCAAGTGACATAGGATGTCCTATAGGTCCACAATTCAATTCTGGGAAATATAGCAAGGCGGTCCGGACCCACTAGGAAAGCGATCCGGACCCTTTCTTTTAAAAATAAGTGATCCAGACCTTTTAAATAAAACAATCCAGACCTTTTTTCAAGAGACGGTCTGGACCTTTTATGAAAGGCTGTCCGCTACCCCTTTTTGAGCAGATTAACCCATCAATGTTTTCTTCACCAATTCAACACCTCTAACCTCTACGGATCATTCCCAATCACCAATCAACCATTTTAAATCATCTCCCTAACATGCATGTGTGATTTTTACTAAAATAACATCATTAATTCCTTTCTAATCATCAATGTAAATCTGGAATCCCCAATTAATTGAATAAAACCCTAGTTCTTCCAAGAACATAAATTTCTAGATTTGTTCATCACAGAAAATCATCTATACGTGATTTCTAATCTACATACATAAATGATTCAACCTAAATGAATCCCATTTTCAATTCATGTATATCGAATCCCCAATTTTCATCACTTTTATTAACAATACATACCTGTGTCATTCTTATACTAACATGAACATGAGTATTGCTAAAGGAAAGCAAGTAATAAACACTTTCCTGATTATGAAGGTTTGATTCGTCGCTTGAATTTGATATAGATGTGTTTTACTCTTTCTGATCTATACGTAGATGATGTTTTTGGTGAAAGACAACTGGATTTGGCCTTGCAACTCCTAGGAGCCTCTTCTTCCCTTTCCTCCGAGACTCTCTCTTTTCTTTTACAGATAAACCCTAACTTTAACTTCGTAAAGGACATTAAAGTACTCTAATTTTCGTCCATTTTAATTCTCCAAATATCCAAATGACAAAACTACCCCTCTGGGGTGCCGGTTAGGCTTAAAATTACTCCGGAGTCCAAATAAAATGTCCGGGTAGAGGTTTTCGACTACCTCTACCTTCCTGACTCAATGGTGCACTCAAAATCATCATACGACTTATACAAATATAATTTATCTTTTTATCCCACGCAATTAGTCCCGAAACGGCTCACACGCGCGTCATGACTTAAAATACCAAAATATCGTATTTCACACTCCAATAATTTAAAAAAATTATAATATTCCATATTACATATACCCACAGTAATAATCAATGATTTCCATTAATAAGTATTAACCCTTAGCATGCTAGTTAATAAGTATTTTAAATTCGGATTAGTTAACAATTAAATTTCTCGACCTTTTTTAATTTAATTAATCCAACAATAATAATTAATTTCATAATTATTTAATATCATTAAAATGTCGGCTATTACACACTTCCCCCCTAATAACGTAATTTCGCCCCGAAATTCGAAAAGCAAGCCATACCTGGTACGAATAAGTCTAGATATTTCTTGCGCAAATCCTCCTTTCTCTCCCTTGTAAACTCCTCTACGTTAAGATGCTCCCACTGAACCCTCACTAGTGGAACTACCTTTGATCTCAATTTTCTCTCTCTATAGTCTAGGATAGCCACAGGTTTCTCCTCATAAGAACTGTCGGGCTGCAAATCAATCTTCTCAATTGCAATTTGGGTGTGGGCCAATTCATCCCTAAGAAATTGCCTCAATGATGAGATGTGGAACACATCATGAATATGGTGTAAGTGCTTCGGAAACCCAAGTCTATATGTTAACGGTTCGATCCTCTCGATAATTGGAAATGGTCCTACGTATCTTGGAGCCAATTTTCACTTTTTCTCGAACCTCATCACCCCTTTCATAGAATTCTCCCGCAACAATACATGGTCCACCACGTTGAACTCTTTGAAGAACCTTTTTGTGTCTGCGTAGCTCTTCTGCCTGTCTTCGGCAACCTAATATGGTTCCTGATCATCTCCAACGAGGCTGACATTTCCTGAATTACCTCTGGCCCGAGTAACTCTTTGTCCCCCACCTCTAGCCAATAAGTAAGAGAATGACAAGGCCTACCGTACAACTCCTTGAATGGGGCCATGTCGATCATAAATTGATAGGAAATGTTATAAGATAACTCCACCAGTGGAAGATATGGCTCCCAACTCCCTCCAAAATCAAGAACACACATGCGCAACATATCCTCCAAAATCTGATTAGTACACTCGGTCTACCCATCTGTCTGTGGGTGATAAGCCATACTCAACCGCAGTTCATTACCCATAGCCTCCTAAAAGCTCTCCTAAAAGCATGATATAAAAGTCTTGTCTCGGTCAGACACGATGTTCAAGGGTACCTTGTGTAATCTCACTATCTCGGAAATTAAATATCTGGTCATACTGTCCGGTAGTGTAATCCGTACGTACCGACCAAAAATGAGATACCTTGGTCAACTGATCCACCACCACCCATATAGAATCGTGAGCACGTTGTGAAGTAGGGAAGCCAGTAATGAAATCCATGGAAATGCTCTCCCATTTCCACGTAGGTATCTCCAGCGACTGAAGTAACCCCTGTGGCCTCTGGTCATCTACCTTTACCGGCTGACAGGTGGCACACTTGGACACGAACTCTGCAATGTCCTTCTTCACCCACCCCACCAGTATTGTCACCTCATATCCTGGTATATTTTATCCCCTCAAGGATGTACCATAAATCTGGATCCATGAGACTGTGCCATCACTGCGTGACGTAAATCCTCTGTCTTTGGGACCACTAATCTCACATTAAATCACAGTCCCCCATCTGAGCTCACTGAGTAGGACTCTGTGCCCTCCGCTAGAAGCCATATAATCTGATCCTGGAAAAATGAATTAGCGTCTTGGGCATGGATCACTCTCGTAATAATCTCTAGAGTGACTTTCATAATAGACATAAATTATCGAGCCACTACTTCCTGATGTCCCAATTCTATCCACTTCACCTTCCACACTTCCTCCACCTCACTTACTGTCCTATGGCTCAACGCATCAGAAACTACGTTGGCCTTCCCTCGGTGGTAATGTATCTCAAACTGGTAATCTTTCACAAACTCTAGTGACCTGCGCTGATGCATGTTCAACTCCCACTGAATGAACAAGTATTACAATGACATGTGGTGTGTGAAGAGGAAAAATTTATCCCCCAACAAGTAGTGTCTCAAAATACGTAGGGAAGACACGATTGCTTCTCACTCCAAGTTGTGGGTGGGGTAATTTCTCTCGTGAGACTTAAGCTTGCGAGAGGCATAATCTATGGCATGTTCCTCTTGTTGAAGTACTCAACCAAGTACCTGTAGAGAGGTGTCAGTGTACACCAAGTACTCCACTCCTGGCCTTGGTAAAGCAAGTACTAGCACTGATGTCAACTTTTCCTTTAGCTCATCGAAAGCTAACTGGCAATCATCGTCCCAAATGAACTTCATCCCTTTTTGCAATAAACCTATTAATGGGTCCTCAATCTTTGAGAACCCTCTAATGAATCGCCTGTAATATCCTACTAACCCCAAGAAGCTACGCACCTCCGTTAGTGTCGTGGGTTGTACCTACTCCCTCACTGTCGACACTTTTCTTGGGTCCACTGATATCTTCAATTCTGACATAACGTGCCCTAGAAACTGTACCTCTCGTAACTAGAATCCACACTTTTCATACTTGGCATACAAATGATGCTCTTATAGCATCTTTAGAACCCATCTCAAGTGCTTGGCATGCTCCTCCTCAATCTATGAGTAAATCAGTATGTCATTTATGAAGACGATGACAAAATGATCTAAGAACTCTATGAACTCCCATTTCATTAATTCCATGAATACTACTAGAGCATTTGTCAGCCCCAACTACATGACTCTGAACTCATAGGACCCATATTTCATCAAGAAAGAAGTCTTTGACAAATCCTGCTCCCTAATCCGTATCTTGGAGAAGAAAGAAGCTCCTCTCAACTGGTCTATCAAATCATCGATTTGGGGCAACGAATACTTATTTCGTATCATGACTTTGTTCAACTCTCGGTAGTCCACACACAATCTTAACGAACCATCCCTCTTTTTTACAAACATAATGGGAGCACCCCAAGGTGAGGTACTCATATGGATAAATATCTATCCCAATAACTGCTCAATGTGATCTCGTAACTCCCTTATCTCAGCTGGAGCCATACGGTACGGTGCATGGGCTATTGGCTAGGTGTCTGGCATCAAATACATAACGAACTCTATCTCTCGGCTAGGCGATAGTCCCGGTATCTCCTAAAACACATTGGAAAACTCTCGACTAACATGAATCGAGTCAAGAGTAAGCACCACCTCCTTAGAGGTCTCCTCCTTTATGCAATACAAGTGGGTGGACGATCCTCCTTTAGGATGATGCATCTCCATTAGAAACATCTCCTGACCCGGTATTGAAAAAATAATAGTCATACTATAACAGTCTATCATGGCTCTATAAGAAGAAAGCCAATCTATGCCTATAATGGCATCATGCTTGTGCATATCAAGGACTAACATGTCGGCAGGAAAAAATAAACTCCCAATCTCTATCCCTACCCCCTCGGTATATAAAGAAAATCAAAGACCCACTACCCAGTGGTGAGTCTACACTAGTCACTGTACTCTCAGTTGTGGTTAACAACCTCGTGGCCCATGCAAAGCTAGGGGCTATAAAACAGTGTGATGCCCACCATCAAATGAAACATGCCCCATTGTGCCATTGATAGGAAATATACCCTCACTCATGGGTGGTTCTTACTGTAGTGCTACGTAATGGACATTATAAACACGTCTATAGTATAATTATCCCTGTTGAATTAGGGGTGCTGACAAAGATGGGGCCTGCGCTGGTACTGGTAGGGCAGTGGGAAAGATAGGTCTTTGGGGTTCTTGAAGGGCACCATTTTACCGAGGAAACTTGCCCTTATTTTGGCAATAATGCTTCCTATGGCCAGTCTTGCCACAAGAAAATCACATACCGCTAAAGTTACCTCCCCTCTACCCTTGTTGGACTAGACCCTACTAGCCATTGTCGCCCCTCCACTAGCCCTGCTGATGCCTCTATTGGGACTGATGGCCCAGCTGATAACGATGTTGGCCCTGCTGGCCGTGCTAACTAAACTGGCCTTGTTGGCCCTGTTTATAACCCCCATATCCTAACCTAGAATCTGCAAATCGAAATCGCTTAGCAGGGTCCCCCTGGTGGCAATTCTGCTCACCCCGACGGACCTGCCCCTGAGCTGATGGTGGCCCACTAGCACTAATACCTCCAGTTCGGCCCTACTAGCTGGACTCCCCTGCTCGTTTACTCCCCTACTGATGGAAGCGATGGTCCTGGCAGTGCAACAGAGCGTCGTTGAGTACGTCAGTGAAAGTACCCAACGATAGATTACCTATGGGTGATAACGAATCCTCCAGGTCAATCCATCCATAAATAACAGAATCCTCTTCTCTTTAGCAACAACCTCATCGGGTACCATAAAAAGCAGCCTCAGGAATTCCTCCTCATATTCTGCCACTTGTAATACCTCGTACTTCTGCATAGTTAATTTAAATTATGTGAGTAGAGTAATTTAATGTGAAATTACACTTTTATTTAAATTATGTGAGTAGAGTAATTTAATGTGTTACGTTTAAAATTAAATTACGTGAGTAGAGTAATTTAATGTGATGTAATAATAATGATTATTAAGTGATTAATTAATCATTATGGAGATAAGACATAAATTGAAAGTAAGACACTGATTAAAATGACGATTAAAAATTTACTAAATGTGAATAGTAAATATTGAAAGTCTCAACTGAGTATCGTGCATAGACGAAATTGAAGGTGAGATGAGAAACATATTTTAAGAGACTCAAAAGATAATTTAGAGTCCACAGATGATTCCGAAAGGGTCGAATTAGTCAAAATAGTGTACCCGGGGGTACTAGTTGAGTGTTGGGTCATTTTTGGGCTAAAACGGGACCATACGAGGGCATTTTGGTCTCTTTACATTTAAAGGTGAGGGGACCTACGAATTTTCGAACCCTAAGTCAGATTATAAGAGTTGGAGTCTAGGGTTAGAGAGGAAAATAATACACCATAGCCATTAGAGAGAAGAGAGAAACAATTTCCTAAGGCAAAAGAAGGAAGTAGGGAGAATTCAAAGGAAATTTCACTACCAACTTGTTGGAAAGGAGGATTGAAGGATAAGAATCATCAATCATCAACAACAACCATGAAATAAGACGCTACAAAACATAAGGCAAGTGGTTATTTGCAAAATAAATTGAGTTATAATACCCATATGTAAGTTTTAGGAAAAACATGATTTTTATGATATTTTTGGGAACAAACACTTGAATATGATCCATGAATTATAGGGATTTCATGTAGAACCTTTTTTGATCTCCAAATAAGCTGATATCACATAAGACTTGATGATTAAATCGAACTAAAAATCTGGACTTTTGATGAAAATATGGAAGAATTGTATTTTTAGGGTTCTTGAAAATAAAAAGATTTTTAGTTAATTTGGACGAAATTTGTAATGATTTTGCTATTTTAGATCGTTAGTAATCATCCCAGAATATGTAGGAATGATTCGCAATTTTTAGTTGCAAGTATGGTGAATTATCATGGGAGATGGATAAACAAAAATGGTGTAACCCGCATGAAGAAGACGATCTGGGTCTGTAACTACTCGATCGATCGATCGACCCTTGAATGTCGATCGATCGACCTCATCCCAACGATCGATCGACCCTAGCAGTACTTTAGAGAATTTTGTGAATAAATTTCTTTTCAATTATCGTTAATTAATGGGAACTTTAGTGATGACATTTTACCTATGAAGGAAATTAATAAATGCCAGTAGGTCTACCGTGAGATTTCTTCCTAAATGATTGAGTGTGAAATTTAGAGAAATGGACCAACGGGAAGGTAACCGATTAAGTCGTGCGTCAGGAATGTGAGAATTTAGTTATGGAAAGAGTGAGAGTCGATTCCTGAAAAATACCAGTAGGTTAGAGATAGCTTAACTACTGAATCAAGGGAGGGGTAACTAGGACACTTAGAGTTGCGTGAATACTCGAATAAATGCGATAGTGAAATAAATCATAAATTAATGAGTACGGTGAATATAAGTAAAATATATTACGTACGGGCATGATTTGATAGGTGGGGTGTGTATCTACTAAATTATATGAATTTTTGGGTTCAGAGAATTATACCTAAATTAATTATGTTAGGGTCGATGAGATATTCCGAACTAACTTAAAGTTACTATATGTTTGGGGTTGATGTAAAATGCCGAACCAAACCTTAAAACTGGTGTCGTGATGAAAGAGTCCCAAACCAGAATATGTGTATATATATATAAAAATAGTTGGGGTCGATGGATCATTCCGAATGTGTGTGTCAAAAGTATGTGTGTGTCAAAAACACTCACTTGGGGACGATGAATCATTCTGAACCAATAGTCCTTTATGTGTGTCAAAAGGATATGATAGTGATAACCAATATTTAATACATGTTGCGTGATAAAATACATTCCATATGTATAATCTGACTTAGGATAGTAGATAATGAGATGGACTGAAAATATCATAGTAATAATTAAGTAGTGTGATGTAATTATTATAAGATAAGGATAACAAGAAGTAAGTAAGTTATCTATGTTTATAACATATGAAATATGGATTATTAAAATACTGCGAGCATGTTATGGGGACTTAGCGAGGGGTACATGTAGTAGGGTATTCTGATCTAGTTAACTGGAGTAGTATAACTAGGTGAACTAAGTACCCTCGTTAGATATGCACTATCGAAGAGAGGTGAGGAAACTCAAGGGAGTGTGAGAAATCTTAATACGTGTAATCAATAACTCAATTGTGATAACTGGTTGTAAAATATTTTTAAATGTTTTTGAGTACTAACTCTTGCTATGTAAAATTTTTTAAAAACCTTTTAGGTGCCCAGCCACAGGGACACCCAGGATGATTTCATTCCATGAATTTGGGAGCTGCAGCACGTGTGGATGTTGCAGGGATTGTTTAGACGTTTCTCTTTTTTAGATCTAGTGCAGGATGTAAATTTTAGTACTCTCAGTTGGGACATTTTGTCCAATCTTTACTTTTATAGTTATTCTGATTTTGGATTTTGAGTTGGTTTTCTTGGCCGTGGTTTTCGGTAAGACTTTATTTATATTCAGTTATTTATGCGAATTGTTTTATTATTGTTGGAATTGTATTGTTTGGTATGGGCTGTTTATTCTGCTTAAGGAAGATAAAAATTTTCACTAGCTTAATTTCACTTAGGTGGTTAGTAATTTAAAAAGTTTTCGACAGTGATGCTAAGAATGAACCATTTAAGAAACCTATTTAAATTAAATTCAGGCTTGATCACCCAAGGTTTAATTAGGCAGGGGTGTCACAGATGGTATTAGAGCATCAGGTTCTAGTATCCATAGAATCTGTATAGCTTACTATGTTTCAGCGTAACGTTTGGTTGTATTAGAGCCCTACTATTAGGACTGTTGATTCACTATCCGCTTTTGGATTATCGTATATCTGCTCTTAAAGTTTTGTATAAACTGTGTACTTATACAATTTGATCTTATTTCAGATGCCACCAAGGAGGAAGTGAGCAGAGAGGGATGAAGATAGAGATGAGGTGAGGGAGGCTCATCAGGAGCCACAGGTGCCACTGCCACCAACCCCACCCGAGTTAACTTCCACTACTCAGGTTTCAGTGATAGTGGCTCAGGCAGTCGAGACAGTGATAAGGGCCATGGCAGCCCATTTTCCTCAGCCCCAAGTACCACCTCCCGTGGCACCGGTAGTTCAGGCCCCAGCAGGGCCATTTACTTGGCAGCGAGTCAGAGAGACATTTTAGAAAGGGAATCCACCCAAGTTCCAGGGTAGTACTAAGGTAGTGGAGGTGTGCAACTCGAAGAAAAATATCCAGCGCCACTTGCGCATGCTAGAGTGCACCGAGGTATAGAAACAAATGCTAGACACTTTTCGTTTGTCAGGAGCGGCCTTACAGTGGTGGGAGTCAGTTACCACCACCGAGGAAAGGGACACAGTGACAATTTCTGAGTTTTGGGTGTAGTTTGGCCACAAGTATTTCCATCCAGCAGTAGATATAGAGATGGGAAAGAAATTCAGCGAGGTGGTTCAGGTTGATCGCTCAGTTGCTGATTATGAGGAGGAGTTTACCCTCTTGGCTAACTTTGTGCCAAATGAGGTGAGCGATGAGGAGCGAAAGAAGTCAAAATTTATGGATGGCTTGACCTGGAGAATCAGATAGCATTTGATCAGTAATTCGGCATTGGTAACTTACACAGATGTCGTCAATGCCACTCTACAACACTATCCGGATCACCTCTTTCATGCGAAGGGAAACAAGAGAGGTGAGCCTAGCCAATCGAGCAAAGTGGATGGAAGTAGTGGCAGTAGCACACCACAGCAGCAAACAGTGGGCCAGCTAGGGAAGGATCCCCGACAGGGGAACTCTGCCAAGAAGTTTAAGCATGTGAGGCATCGCTTTGACAGACAGGGCCAGTAGGTTCCCCAGAATCCAGTTCCTCTGGGCCGACAGGGCCAAGGGAACCAAGGTGGAGGACAGCAAGGCCAAGGTCGATAGGGCCAAGAAGGCCAAGGTCAGAGGTAGTTTCAGGGTCGCGGGTATGTTTCCTATTCATGTACTTGGGGTTAGTATTTTGTTTGATACAGGGGAGATGCATTCGTTTATTGCCACTAGATTTGCACGGGCAGCCGTCCTCTTAGCAACAGTTGACACTCATTTTATGTGCGTGGAGTCACCGATGGGTAGTGGGTTCCTTATACATTCGATTTGTAAGGGTGTGGACATTATGGTCGAGAGTTTGTGTCTAGCGGCGGATCTCCTAGTGATGGATATGGAGGGTTATGATGTCATCCTAGGCATGGATTGGTTGGCGCATTATAGGGCAATGGTAGACTGCTACGAGAGGAATATCGTGTTTTCCATCCCGGGACAAGAGATGTTCCTTATGGAGATGCCTCTCCCCGAGGGAGGATCGCGCACTCATTTATATTATGTTGAGGAGGAGACCTCACATGGAGTTGTCGTTTCTCTGGACTCAATCCCAGTTGTGAGGGATTTCGAGGATGTCTTTCAGGAGATACTAGGGTTACCACCCAGCAGGGAGATAGAGTTTGTTATTGACCTAGCGCCGGGGATGAGACCGATTACCAGAGCACCGTATCGCATGGCTCCTTCGGAGATGCGAGAGCTGAGAGAACAGATTCAGCAGCTCTTAGGACAGGGTTTCATTCAACGGAGTACATCGGCATGGGGTGCACCGGTGTTATTTGTAAAGAAAAGGAATGGTTCACTTTGTTTGTGTTTAGATTAGAGGGAGCTGAACAAATTGATGATACGTAATAAGTATCCATTACCGCGGATTGATGACTTATTTGATCAGTTAAGAGGGGCTGCGT
Source organism: Sambucus nigra (assembly GCA_949130495.1). Classification (NCBI taxonomy): domain Eukaryota; kingdom Viridiplantae; phylum Streptophyta; class Magnoliopsida; order Dipsacales; family Adoxaceae; genus Sambucus; species Sambucus nigra. Next base: position 447,080,250 of record OX422212.1, on the reverse strand, counting down.
ACTTCTCAAAGATCGATTTGAAGTCGGGTTACCACCAATTGCGCATTCGTGAAGAGGATGTACCTAAGACCGCTTTCCTGTCGTTGTACAGGTCTTCGGGGTAATGCCGTTTGGGCTCACTAATACGCCTGCAGTATTCATGGATCTCATGAACAGGGTATTCGGGGAATTTTTGGACCAGTTTGAGATTTTATTCATAGACGACATTCTAATCTACTCTCGTACAGAGGAGGAACACACCGAACATTTACGAATGGTTCTACAAACATTGCGGGACCATCAGTTGTACGCTAAATTTGAGAAGTGTGGATTTTGGCTTCAGGAGGTTCAGTTCCTAGGCCACGTTGTATCGGACAGAGGCATTGCTGTTGACCCGAGTAAGGTATCGGCAGTGAGGGAGTGGAGACAGCCCATGACACCGACCCAAATTCATAGCTTTTTGGGGTTGGCCTGTTATTATCGTCGCTTCATAAAGGGGTTCTAAAAAATTGTCGGTCCTTTGATGAACCTGACTCAGAAGGGAGTGACCTTCGTATGGAGTGACTGTTGTTAGTTAGCGTTTGATGAGCTAAAGGACAAGTTGACATCAACACCCGTTCTTGCCTTGAGTAGGAGCGCAATGGTGTACCGAGTCTATCCTGACGCATCCTTACAGGGGCTTGGGGGTCTGTTACAGCAGGAAGAGAAAGCTATAGCTTATACATCCCAAAAGCTTAAGCCACTTGATAAGAATTACCCCACCCATGACCTCGAGTTAGCAGCGGTCATTTTTGCATTGAGGATATAGAGACACTATCTTCTGGGTGAGCAGTTCACTCTATTCACGGATCATAAGTCACTTCAGTATCTTTTCACACAGAAGGATCTAAACATGAGGCAAAGGAGGTGGCATGAATTCATGAAGGACTACCAGTTTGATATACAATATCATCCTGTTAAGGCTAACATGGTGGCGGATGCGTTAAGTAGAAGGCCTATCGGAGAGCTACCAGAAATTTGGAAGGCAAAGTGGAGTGAACTTCGACACGAGGATGAGATAGATAGAGCATACATGGCAGTTTTAGCTATCACTCCCAAGACTATTATGTGGGTAGTGAGGGCACAGGCCGAGGACCCATTTTGTCAAGACAATGTACGTCATTTACTGGACGAGGGGGCGGAGTCCTACTCTATCAGCTCAGAGGGCGGACTACGATTTAATGGTAGACTGATAGTACCCGAGGAGGATGATTTGAGGCATACCGTGATGACGGAGTCGCACGGGTCAAAGTTTTCGACACATCCAGGTGGGGACAAAATGTACCAGTACATGCGACGTATATGTTGGTGGTCAGGTATCAAACGAGACATTTTCGAGTTTGTCTCAAGGTGTGTTACATGTCAGCTTGTAAAAGTTGACCATCAGAGATGCTACAACCACTGGAGATTCCCGTGTGGAAGTGGGAGAGTATCTTGATGAATTTTATTACTGGGTTACCAACGTCACAGAAAGGTCACGATTCCATATGGGTGATAGTGGATCGGCTGACTAATGTAGCTCATTTCTTGCCGGTTCGTACGGATTATTATACAATGCGGTATGCGCAGCTATTCATTTAAGAGATCGTTAGGCTGCACGGAGTTCCTGTTAATATTGTGTCGGACAGAGACAAAATATTTGTGTCACATTTCTCGCAGAGCTTCCAGGAGGCCATGGGCACCGACTTACGGTTGAGTATGGCATATCACCCGTAGACAGACGGTCAGACCGAAAGGGTAAACCAGATGTTGGAGGATATGTTGAGGATGTGTGTCCTAGATTTTGGGGGAGGATGGGAGCCATATATTCCTTTGGTAGAGTTTGCATATAATAACTCTTATCAATTCACTATCGGCATGGATCCATTCGAGGCACTTTATGGGAGGCCTTTGTAATACCCCGTATTTTTATGACTTTTGAATTTTGTGATTTTTTAAAGACTTTTGAATTTTAGGATTTATTAAATTTAATTAGAGATATTAATTTAATATTAATCCGAAAAATCATTTAAATATTTACTAGCGTGATGAGAGTTAGTAATTATTGGAATTGAGTTGTAAGTTACTTTATGGGTAAAGTAAGTTATGTAATTAAATTAGTTAACAATTACTACAAGAATCTAAATTGATGACCTTAGAAATTTATCGGGATGCGCCAGTGTTGTGTCGGGATTAAATTCGTATTATTAAAAGTGAATAAATTATAAGTCACCCGTATGGTCGTTTTGACTGTGTCAATCCGTCCGAAAGGGTCGAGATAGCCAAAATAATGTACCCGGGGTTTAGTTTGGGTCTCGGAGCGTTTTTAGGCCTAATAAGCATCCTGGGAGGGTGTTTCGAACATTTCATATTTTTAGGTAATTAAACCCACAAATTTACAAAGGATAAATCAGATGTTAAGGTTTGTCATCTAGGGTTAACACTACCAAAAACAAAAGACGGCCATTGGAGAAGAAGTGGAGAAGCTCTTCAAGGAGTTCTAGGCCAAAAACTTTGTCGTTCGCACCGCCATCACCGCCAAACCGTAGATCACGCGACGACGAACATAACCACACCATCTTCTTCCATAAATTAGGAACTAAGTTTCTAGGCAAGTATCTAATCTTGCTAAATTCTAGTTAATGTTCCTCTCATGTTAGTCTATTAATAAAAATTTCGTATTTTGATTGAAAAATTATATGTTTTGGAAGAAGAAATCGGACGTGTTGTAAGGAGAATCTGTGTAGCCTGAACTTTGATCATATGTAGAGGTTGTATCAAGAAATTTTGAATTAATATGAATGAACAAATTGATGTTGATTAGGTTCTTTAATTGAAAATTTGGGAATTAGGCTTCTTAAGAATTAATTTGGGGAGTTCATGTATTCTAAATGATTTTTGATGAATTAATGATTCTAGGAAGCCATTAATGTTATATAATCATGATATTATTGATTAGGATTGAAGCGGAGACGTTTGGGATTAAACTATAGAGGTTTTTAGGATTAAAAATGGTGAAAAACGAATCTGTCAAAGGTTGAAGATGAAACAGTGCAGTTCGCGCGATGTCGCGCGAAGTCGTTAGAGCGAGATGTAAATGTTGTGCGAAGCCGTTCGAGCGAGATGTACCAGTCGCGCGAAGACGTTCGAGCGACACGTGGAAGTAGTTCGAGCGTGAACCATTCTGGTTCGTGCAAGATTTTTCAATTTTTAGGAAAATTCCCTTTTTACCCTTAATTTAGATATCGGTTATTTTTTTTTTGTGAGGAAAACCAGTATTCTAGAAATTTAGATTAGAACAAAATTATTGGGGTTGTTTAGATGTAATGATTTAAGTATTTGGGACGGTGAGGTTACTTTGAAGATTACGAGAGTGAGATAACCGTAATAAACGATATGAGTACGTTATACGGGATAAGCGAGTAAAATGTCTTCACAACAAGGAATTATAATTATGGGTTGTGGGTACACGAAATTGGGAAATGTGAATAATTGTTGTATATATATATGACTATGTGATTTTGCATATATTATAAATGTGTAAAAATCGTACCCGAGCTACTTGCTATAACGGGAGGGTTTTCGCGCCAGGACAGTCTTATCTCGATTGGACCTTTACGGGGGGATAATGACTTGTACCCTAGAACATAGGATTCTTTGGTACAAGCTATCAAATCGATAGTCAGACGGCCCTAAGAGACGTGAGGTTTTGTGCTGACCTCTTAGCGACTTGTACTATGCTTCGCCTCCATTTTTTCATGTTTTGTGTTAATAAAGTTCGAGAGTGATTACGAACTAGTATTTCCCTTAGTACGAGTGATACGGAGACTTAATAGCAGAGTATGCCAGCACCATAAATTTATGTGGGGTGCTAATAGTATATATTATATGAGTGATTAATATATCTTGACATGAGATTTTGGAATTTTTATTGTGTAGATAAGTAGTTAAATAACAATTTAATTACTCCGACTTTATTATAAGTGTTTGAGAATTTCGTAACAACATTAAAATGTATTAAGGATAAAATGATATAAATGTGAGAATTTTATCTTCAGTAATTTATTACCTTGGCCATAGAAATTGTTGGCATGAAACCTTATGAGAGATTGAGTTAAAATAAACTTTTGGAGTTAATAGTGCGGTAGGTGTGCACACTAGTTGAGAGGTGAGAATTTCTCAAGAGAGTGTCGCATACTTACATGATTGTTGCATTGGCCAGTATGCATTTTAAATACTTTCTAAATTAAATTTAAACTGTTTTACAATCGGGCTCTGACTTGTTTCTTGTTATCTCTCCTCTCTTGTATATATATGTATATATTACAGGTGCCCAGCCAGAGGGGCGTTTTACATAGGATTCTTCGAAAGGAACGCGCTGCAGCTTAGGTGGGAGTTGCAGGCCTCTTGCTTAGACGACTTCATTGTTGATTGCACTTCTACCATTATTTATTCAGTTGGGCATGTGTCGCCCTCTCCATTATTCAGTTGTTTTATCAGATATTGTGATTAGTTCATTTCCAGTATTTATACTTTGGAATTTATTCATGTCAGGATGTTTTCCTTTAAGTTTTCATGTTGGAATCATTTCGTTGGATGTTTAATTGTTTGGATTATATGTTCCAGAATAGTTGTTGTGTGATTCTTTAACTATGAATTATGTAAAGTTTTAAAATGTTGGTCTTTAAAATAAAATTTGGAAAGTAATGTCTAAAATGGTTTTGACACTTAGCTTAATTATTTAGGGTATTTAATTGGAAAGTTATTTTTACGACAGTGATGCTAAGAATGAACCAACCGTTCACCTTGATTATAATTTAATAAAGGACTGATCACCAGGTATTTAATTAGGCGGGGTGTCACAGGTGGTATCAGAGCATCAGGTCCTAGTGTCCTTAGGATCCGTACGGCTTACTTCGCTTTCAACTTAGCGTTCTTATTATAGATCCCTATTTTAGGATTGTTGTATTCTTTCTTTTACGATTATGTCTTCAGCTATTTGAGATTTGATAATAACTGTAGACTAATAAATTTCTTCATATTTCAGATGCCTACGAGACGTGCACCAAAGGATAGGCGTGCCCAAGCCGAGCAGCCAATAGCTCTGGCTCAGGGAACAATGGATGCTAATGAGGTAGCCGTTATAGTTGATGAGGCGATGAATGCCGCACTAGCGGTAGTACAACAGGCTCAACCAAAAGTTTAGGCAGTGGCGCCAGTACCTACCTAGCTTCCATCTGCATGGGAGCGGGTTAGGGATGCCTTTCAGAAGGCGCATCCCCCTGAGTTCTCAGGTAGTTCAGATATCATCATTGTCAGCCAGTGGGAGAAGGATATTCAGAGGCATTTGCGTATGTATGAGTGCACAGATGTGCAGAAATAGTTGTTGGCTTCCTTTAAGCTAGTAGGGGTCGTTTTGCAGTGGTGGGAGTCCACCACCACCTTGGAGGAGAGGGATATTATCCCGATTCAGTCATTCTGGGAGCGGTTTGACCGCAAATATTTTCCATCCGTCGTGCAAACTGAGATGAGGCAGAAGTTACTGAGTCTGAAGTAGGAGAATTCTACTGTTGCTGAGTATGAAGAGGAGTTCACAAGACTTCTCACTATAGTTACAGATGAGGCACCCACTAAGGGGAAGAAGATACTGCTATTTGTTGATGGATTAGCCTGGAGGATCCGTCAGCACCTCATAGGAAATTTATCCTTCATTACCTACTCTAACGTACTCAGCGCTGCCTTATTAAATTGCCAGGATCACCGCTTCTATCTGCAGGGAAGTAAGCGAGCAGGAGAGTCCGACCAGCAGGGCAAGACATGGGGTAATGGTGCTAATGGAGCACCGACATCTCAGGGGCAGACTCGTCAGAATGAGCAGAGTTCCCATCAGGGGGACCCTACCAAACGGTTCCAATCAGGTGATTCCAGGTTGGGATTTGGGGGATTTAGGCAGGGTCAGAAGGGCCAACCTAATCAGCAGGGCCAACATCGTCAGCCGCAGGGGCAGCAGTAGGGCCATCAGGGCCAACAGCATTTTCAGCAGGGCCAGTAGGGCCAATGGCGGGGTGGTAATGGCCAGCAGGGACGTAATCAGCAGGGACAAAGCGGAGGAAATTTCAGGGGCCGATGCTTCGGGTGTGGTAAAAATGGCCACAAGCGCCAGGATTATCCAGAGGGTGATAGGGCCCCACAGCAGTAGGGTGCCCGTAATGAGCCAGAGAGGCCACTTTTTCTAGCTTCCCTCCCAGCACCAGCTCAGGTACCATCCCTACCCGCAATTCCAGCCGCTCCAATGCAGCAGGGGCAGTTACAGTACGGACGTGTCTATAACGTCCATCAGGCAGTAGCTCCACAGGCACCACCCGCAATTGAGGGTATGTTTCCTATCCATGGTACTATGGGTCGGGTTTTATTTTATATTGGAGCGACACACTGTTTTATAGGTACCCATTTTACGAAGGCTTTAGGGTTATTAGCCACAGCAGAGAGCACTGTAACATGTGTAGACTCACCACTAGGAAATGGATCGTTAATTTTCTTTATATGCCGGGGTGTGGGAGTAGAGATTGGTAGTTTGGTATTACCAGCAGACATGTTAGTCTTAGATATGCATGAGCACGATGTTATTACTGGTATGGATTGGCTCGCGGCTTTGAGAGCCATGATAGATTGTTTCGGTGGGAGTATTGTCTTTGCCATTTCGGGGCAAGATATGTTTGTAGTGGCGATGCCTCGCCCAGAGGGAGGCTTAACCGCTCATTTATATTACATAGAGGAGGATACCTCTAAGGAGGTCGTGATTCCCTTAGACTCGATCCCAGTTGTTCGTAAGTATTCTGATGTATTTCAGGAGATACCAGGCCTACCCCCCAGTCGAGAGATAGATTTTTTCATAGATTTATTACCTAATAGTTGATCGATAGCACGTGCTCCATACCGTATGGCTCCGAAAGAAATGTGAGAGTTACGGGATCAGATAGAGAAAATGTTAGGTCAGGGCTTCATTCATAGGAGTACCTCACCTTGGGGCGCTCCAGTGTTATTTATGAAAAAGAGAGATGGTTCACTGAGGCTGTGTGTGGACTACCGGGAACTGAACAAAGTCAGGATACAGAATAAGTATCTGTTGCCTTAAATCGATGATCTGTTCGACCAGCTGAGGGGAGCAACTTTCTTTTCGAAGATACATCTGAGTTCAGGGTACCACCAGCTACGTATTAGGGAGAAGGATGTTTCAAAGACTTCTTTCTTGACGAGATATGGATCCTATGAGTTCAGAGTGATGTCATTTGGACTCACAAATGCTCCAATCGTATTCATGGACTTGATGAACTGAGTGTTCAGAGAGTTCTTGGATCAGTTTTACATCGTCTTCATAGATGACATCTTGATATATTCACACACCGAGGAAGAGCATGCCGAGCACTTGAGGCAGGTTCTACAGACTCTACGAGAGCATTAGTTGTATGTTAAGTACGAGAAGTGCGGGTTCTAGTTACGGGAAGTGCAGTTCTTGGGGCATGTTGTTTCTGAATAGGAGATAGCAGTTGACCCGAGTAAAGTGTCAGCGGTGAGGGAGTGGGGACAGCCCACGACACTGACAGAAGTACGTAGTTTCTTGGGATTAGACAAATACTACAGGAGATTTATTCGAGGGTTTTCCAAAATAGCGGGTCCATTGACGAACCTGACTCGCAAGGGGGTACCATATGTTTGGGACTATGCTTGTCAATTGGCTTTCGATGAACTAAAAGACAAGCTTACTTCAGCACCGGTCCTTCCTTTACTTAAGTCGGGCATGGAGTATCTAGTTTACACCGATGCCTATTTACGGGGATCGAGGGAGTACTTTAGCAAGAGGAGAAGGCTATAGCTTTTGCCTCCCGCAAGCTTAAGCCACACGAGAGAAATTACCCCACTCATGACCTAGAGTTAGCAGCAGTTGTCTTTGCGTTGAGGATATTGAGACATTATTTATTAAGGGAGAAGTTCTGCTTGTTCACAGACCATAAGTCACTGCAGTACCTGTTCACTCAGCGAGAGCTGAATATGCGTCAGCCCAGGTGGTTAGAGTTTGTGAAAGACTATTAGTTCGACATACAGTACCATCTGGGGAAGGCCAACGTAGTTGCTGATGCGTTGAGCCGTAGACCGGTAGATGACGTAGCGAACGTTTGGAGAGAAAAGTGGAAAGAGTTGGGTCACCAGGACGCGGTAGCCCGTTCCTTCATATTTGTCATGATAGTGACACCCGAGATTGTTATGAGGGAAATACAGGCACAAGCAGCGGACTCATTCTGCCAGGAGAAGATCGTACGAATTTTAGCTAAGGGTGCTGAGTCGTATTCTATTAGTTCCGATGGAGGTTTGAGGTTTAATGGGAGATTGGTGGTTCCCGAAGGAGCAGACTTACGTCATGCAGTGATGAACCAGTCTCACGAGTCCCGATTTGTAGTGCATCCTGGGGGAGACAAGATGTACCAGGATATGAGGCGGCAATACTGGTGGAGTGGGATGAAAAAGGACATTGCTGAGTTCATGTCCAAGTGTTCTACCTGCCAGCTGGTAAAGGTGGACCACCAGAAATCGTTAAGGTTGCTTCAGCCGTTGGAAATACCCGCGTGGAAGTGGGAGAGTATTTCCATGGATTTTATTACTAGGTTGCCTACATCACAGCGGGACCACGACTCCATCTAGGTGATTGCGGACCGTTTGACCAAGGTGGATCATTTTCTACCAGTGCGGACAGATTATACCACGGGCCAGTATGCTCAGTTATTTATTACTGAGATTGTCAGATTACATGGGGTGCCCCTGAATATTGTGGCAGACAGAGATAAGAACTTCGTGTCACGTTTCTGGGAGAGCTTTCAGGAAGCCATAGGTATAGAGTTGAGGTTGAGTTCAACTTACCAGCCATATATAGATGGACAGACAGTTCGTACCAATCAGATGATAGAAGATATGCTACGCATGTGCGTTCTTGATTTTAGGGGAGGTTGGGAGCCACATCTCCCACTGGTAGAGTTTGCTTATAATAACTCTTACCAGTTGACGATTGGAATGGCTCCATTTGAGGCATTGTATGGCAAACCTTGTCGTTCTCCAACTTGTTGGTTAGAGGTGGGAGACAACAAGTTGCTCGGTCCAGAGGTAATTCAGGAAACCTCCGCTAGGATTGAGCTTATCAGGATTCACATTCGGGTAGCCCAGGATAGGCAGAAAAGCTACGCCGTTGCAAAATGGTTATTTCGAGAATTTAATGTCGTGGAACAAGTATTACTACGTGTATCTCCTATGAAAGGAGTAATGAGGTTTGGTAAAAAAGGGAAACTGGCCCTGAGGTACGTGGGACCATTTCCCATTATCGAGAGGATTGGGTCAATAGCATACATATTGGGGCTTCCAGAGCACCTACACCGCATTCACGGTGTAATCCACATTTCGTCATTGAGACGATACCTTCGGGATGATATGGCCCACACCCACATCGCGATAGAGGAGATTGACTTACAGCCCTACAGCTCTTATGAGGAGAGGCCAGTGGCTATCCCAGACCATACAGAAAGGAGATTGAGGTCAAAAGTAGTCCCACTCATCCGGGTCTAGTGGGAGAATCATAATGTGGAGGAATACACTTGGGAGCGTGAGACCGACATGCGTGAAAAATACGCAGAGTTATTCTTACCAGGTATACTTTACTTTTCGAATTTCGGGACGAAATTCCGTTATTAGGGGGGAAAGTAGGTAATACCCCGTATTTTTATGACTTTTGAATTTTGGGATTTATTAAAGACTTTTGAATTTTGGGATTTATTTAATTTAATTAGAGATATTAATTTAATATTAATCCGGAAAATCATTTAAATATTTACTAGCATGATGAGAGTTAGTCATTATTGGAATTGAGTTGTAAGTTACTTTATGGGTAGAGTAAGTTGTGTAATTAAATTTAGTTAACAATTACCGCAAGAATCTAAATTGATGACCTTAGAAATTTATCGGGACACGCCTGTGTCGTGTCAGGATTAAATTCATATTATTAAAAGTGAATAAATTATAAGTCACCCGTATGGTCGTTTTGAGTGCGTCAATGGCTCCGTAAGGGTCGAGATAGTCAAAATAATGTACCCGGGGTTTAGTTTGGGTCTCGAAGTGTTTTTAGGCCTAATAAGCATCCCGGGAGGGCGTTTCGGACATTTCATATTTTTGGGTAATTAAACCCACGAATTTACAAAGGATAAATAAGATGCTAAGGGTTGTCATCTAGGGTTGACACTACCAAAACAAAAGACAGCCATTGGAGAAGAAGCGGAGAAGCTCTTCAAGGAGTTCTAGGCCAAAACCTTTGCCATTTGCACCGCCGTCGCCGCCAAACCGTAGATCACGCGACGAGGAATGAAACCACACCATCTTCTTCCACAAATCAGGAACTAAGTTTCCAGGAAAGTATCTATCTTGCTAAATTCTAGTTAATGTTCCTCTCATGTTACTCTAGGAATAAAAATTTCGTATTTTGATTGAAAAATTATATGTTTTGGAAGAAGAAATCGCATGTGTTGTAAGGAGAATACGTGTAGCCTGAACTTTGATCATATGTAGAGGTTGTATAACGAAATTTGGAATTAATATGGATGAACAAATTGATGTTGATTAGGTTCTTTAATTGAAAATTTGGGAATTAGGGTTCTTACGAATTAATTTGGGGAGTTCATGTATTCTAAATGATTTTTGATGAATTAATGATTCTAGGAAGACATTAATGTTATACAATCATGATATTATTGATTGGGATTGAAGAGGAGACGTTTGGAATTAAACTATAGAGGTTTTTTGGCTTAAAAATGGTGAAAAACGAATCTGTCAAAGGATGAAGATGAAACAGTGCAGTTCGCGCGATGTCGCGCGAAGTCGTTCGAGCCAGACGTAAATGTCGCGCGAAGTCGTTCGAGCCAGATGTCAATGTCGCGCGAAGTCATTCGAGCGACACGTGGAAGTCGTTCGTGAGAGAACCATTCTGGTTCGAGCGAGATTTTTAAATTTTTAGGAAAATTCCCTTTTTACCTCTAATTTAGATATCAGTTATTTTTCTTGTGAGGAAAACAAGTATTCTAGGAATTTAGATTAGAACAAAATTATTGGGGTTGTTTAGATGTAATGATTTAAGTATTTGGGACGGTGAGGTTACTTTGAAGATTACGAGAGTGAGATAACCGTAATAGACGATATGAGTCCGTTATATGGGATAAGCGAGTAAAATGTCTTCACAACAAGGAATTATAATTATGGGTTGTGGGTACATCAAAGTGAGAAATGTGAATAAGTGTTGTATATATATATGACTATGTGATTCTGAATATATTATAAATGTGTTAAAATCGTACCCGAGATACTTGCTATCATGGGGGGGTTTCCGCGTCGGGACAGTCTTATCTCGATTGGACCTTTACGAGGGGATAATGACTTGCACCCTAGAACATAGGATTTCTTGGTACAGGCTATCAAATCGATAGTCAGACTGTCCTAAGAGACGTGAGGGTGTGTGCTGACCTCTTAGTGACTTGGAACTATGCTTCGCCTCCATTTGTTTATGTTTCGTGTTAATACAGTTCGAGAGTGATTTGGAGCTAGTATTTCCCTTAGTTGGAGTGATACGGAGACTTGATAGCAGAGTATGCCAGCACCATAAATTTATGTGGGGTGCTAATGGTATATATTATATGAGTGATTAATATACATAGACATGAGATTTCAGAAATTTTTATTGCGTAGATAAGTAGTTAAATAACAATTTAATTACTTCGACTTTATTATAAGTGTTTGAGAATTTATAACAACACTAAAATGTCTTGAGGATAAAATGAGATAAATGTGAGAATTTTATCTTCAGTAATTTATTACCTTAGCCATAGAAATTGTCGGTATGAAACCTTATGAGAGATTGAGTTAAAATAAACTTTTGGAGTTAATAGTGCGGTAGGTGTGCACACTAGTTGAGAGGTGAGAATTTCTCAAGCGAGTGTCGCATACTAACATGATTGTTGCATTGGCCAGTATGGTTTTTAAATACTTTCTAAATTAAATTTAAACTGTTTTATAATCGGGCTCTGACCCGTTTCTTGTTATCTCTCCTCTCTTATATATATATGTATATATTACAGGTGCCCAGCCATAGGGGCGTCTTGCATAGGATTCTCTGGAAGGAATGCACTGCAGCTTAGGTGGGTGTTGCAGGCCTCTTGGTTAGACGACTTCATTGTTGATTACACTTCTAGCACTATTTATTCAGTTGGGCATGTGTCGCCCTCTCCATTATTCAGTTGTTTTATCAGATATTGCGATTAGTTCATTTCCAGTATTTATACTTTGGAATTTATTCATGTCAGGATGTTTTCCTTTAAGTTTTCATGTTGGAATCATTTAGTTGGATGTTTAATTGTTTGGATTATATGTTCTAGAATAGTTGTTGTGTGATTATTTAACTATGAATTATGTAAAGTTTTAAAATGTTGGTGTTTAAAATAAAATTTGGAAAGTAATGTCTAAAATGGTTTTGACACTTAGCTTAATTATTTAGGGTGTTTAATTGGAAAGTTATTTTTACGACAGTGATGCTAAGAATGAACCAACCGTTCACCTTGATTATAAATTAATAAAGGACTGATCACCCGGTATTTAATTAGGCGGGGTGTCACAGCCTTATCGTTCGCCCGCCTGTTGGTTAGAGGTGGGCGATAACAAGCTATTGGGACCAGAGATGATACAGGAGACTTCGTCCAAAATAGAGTTGATTTGAGGACGTAATCGAGTAGCTCAAGATAGACAGAAGAGTTATGCTGACGCCGGTAGGAGACACGTGGAACTAGGTGTGGGCGACCAGGTGTTAATTCGGGTATCTACTATGAAGGGGATTATGAGGTTCGGCAAGAAGGGGAATTAGCACCGAGATATGTGGGACCGGTAGCTTATAGATTGGGACTCCCAGAGATATTCCATGTGGCGTCGCTGAAGAAATACAAGAGGAGTGAGAGAGACTTCTGGCACATTCCACTTGAGGAGATCGACTTGCAGCCAGATGTCTCGTATGAGGAAAGACCCGTGGCTATTCGGGATTATAGTGAGCGCAAACTACGATCCAAGGTGGTACCCTTAATGCGAGTACAGTGGGGACATCATAATATGGATGAGTCTACTTGGGAGCGGGAGGAGGATATGCGAGAACAGTATCCATAATTATTCACCGCAGGTATTTTCTAAATTTCTAAGACGAAATTCCATTGTAAGGGGGGGAGTATGTAATACTTCATACTTCTGCATAGTTAATTTAAATTACGTGAGTAGAGTAATTTAATGTGAAAATACACTTTTATTTAAATTACGTGAGTAGAGTAATTTAATGTGTTACGTTTAAAATTAAATTATATGAGTAGAGTAATTTAATGTGATGTAATAATAATGATTATTAAGTGATTAATTAATCATTATGGCTATAAGACATAAATTGAAAGTAAGACACTGATTAAAATGGCGATTAAAAATTTACTAAATGTGAATAGTAAATATTAAAAGTCTCGACGGAGTATCGTGCGTAGACAAAATTGAAGGTGATATCAGAAACATATTTTAAGAGACTCAAAAGATAATTTAGAGTCCACAGATGATTCCGAAATGGTCTAATTAGTCAAAATAGTGTACCCGGGGGTACCAGTTGAGTGCCGGGTCATTTTGGGGCTAAACCGGGACCATATGAGGACATTTTGGTCTCTTTACATTTAAAGGTGAGGGGACCTACGAATTTTGGAACCCTAAGTCAGATTATAAGAGTTGGAGGCTAGGGTTAGAGGGGAAAAGAATACACCATAGCCATTAGAGAGAAGAGATAAACAATTTCCTAAGGCAAAAGAAGGAAGTAGGGAGAATTCAAAGGAAATGTCACTACCAACTTGTTGGGAAGAAGGATTGAAGGATAAGAATCATCAATCATCAACAACAACAACGAAATCAGACCCTACAAAACATAAGGCAAGTGGTTATTTGCAAAATAAATTGAGTTATAATACCCATATGTAAGTTTTACGAAGAACATGATTTTTATGATATTTTTGGGAACAAACACTTGAATATGATCCATGATTGATAGGGATTTCATGTAGAACATTTTTTTATCTCCAAATAATCTAATATCACAGAAGACTTAATGATTAAATTGAACTAAAAATATGGACTTTTGATGAAAAGATGGAAGAATTATATTTTTAGGGTTGTTGAAAATAAGATGATTTTTAGTTAATCTGGACGAAATTTGTAATGATTTTGCTGTTTTAGATTGTTAGTAATCATCACAAAATATGTAGGAATGATAAGAAATTGTTAGTTGCAAGTATGGTGTATTATCATGGGAGATGGATAAACAAAAATGGTGTAACCCGTATGAAGAAGACGATATGGGTATGTAACTGCTCGATCGATCGATCGACCCTTGAATGTCGATAGATTGAGCAGTCGATAGATCCACCTCATCCCATCGATCGATCGACCCTAGCTGTACTTTAGAGAATTTTGTGAATAAATTTCTTTTCAATTACCGTCACTTAATGGGAACTTTAGTGATGACATTTTACCTATGAAGGGACATAATAAATACCAGTAGGTGTACCGTGAGATTTCTTCCTAAATGATTGAGTGTGAAATTTTGAGAAATGGACCAATGGGAAGGTAACCGATTAAGATATGCATCAGGAATGTGAGAATTTAGTTACGGAAAGAGTGAGAGTGAATTATGGAAAAATACCAGTAGGTTAGAGATAGCTTAACTACTGAATCAAGGGAGGGGTAACTAGGACCCTTAGAGTTGAGTGAATACTCGAACAAATGCGATAGTGAAATAAATCGTAAATTAATGAGTACGGTGAATATAAGTAAAATATATTACGTACGGGCATGATTTGATAGGTCGGGTGTGTACCTACTAAATTATATGAATTTTTGGGTTAAGAGAATTATACCTAATTAATTATGTTAGGGTCGATGAGATATTCCGTACTAACATAAAGTTACTATTTGTTTGGGGTCGATGTAAAATGCCAAACCAAACCTTAAAACTGGTGTCGCGATGAAAGATTCCCGAACCAGAATATGTGTGTGTGTGTGTGTGTGTGTGTGTGTGTATATATATATATAGTTGGGGTCGATGGATCATTTCAAACCAATGCTCACTTAGGGTCGATGAATCATTCCGAACCAAGAGTCCTTCATGTGTGTCAAAAGGATATGATAGTGATAACCAATATTTAATACTTGTTGCGTGATAAAATGTATTCCATATGTATAATCTACTAACTTAGAATAGTAGATAATGAGATGGACGGAAAATATCATAGTAATAATTAAGTATTGTGATGTAATTATTATAAGATAAGGATAACAAGAAGTAAGTAAGTTATCTACGTTTATAGCATATGAAATATGGATTATTAAAATACTGCGAGTATGTTATGGGGACTTAGCGAGGGGGTACATGTAGTGGGGTATTCTGATCTAGTTAACTCGTATAACAAGGTGAACTAAGTACCCACGTTAGAGATGCACTATTTAAGAGAGATGAGGAAACTCAAGGGAGTGTGAGAAATCTTAATATGTGTAATCAATAACTCAATTGTGATAACTGCTTGCAAAATATTTTTAAATGTTTTTTAGTAGTAACTCTTGCTATGTAAAAATTTATAAAAACCTTTTAGGTGCCCAGCCACAGGGACACCCAGCATGATTTCATTCCAAGAATTTGGGAGCTGCAGCACGTGTGGACGTTGCAGGGATTGTTTAGACGTTTCTCTTTTTCAGATCTAGTGCAGGATCTCAGTTTTAGTACTCTCAGTTGGGACATGTTGTCCAATCTTTACTTTTACAGTTATTCTGATTTTGGATTTTGAGTTGGTTTTCTTGGCCGTGGTTTTCAGCAAGACTTTATTTGTATTCAGTTATTTATGCGAATTGTTTAAGTATTATTGGAATTGTATTGTTTCATATGGGCTGTTTATTCTGCTTAAGGAAGATAAAATTTGGCACTAGATTAATTTCACTTAAGTGGTTGGTAATTTAAAAAGTTTTCGACAGTGATGCTAAGAATGAACCATTTAAGAAGCATGTTTAAATTAAATTAAGTCTTGATCACCCAAGGTTTAATTAGGCAGGGTGTCACACCACTATCATACCTTCCTGCTTTAGATTCAATAGTCTCTGCCTCATCTCTGTCTTCACCGCGGAGGGAAAATATTTACTATCAAACTGCACACAAAAGCTCTAAATAGACATATTATCCCTCTCCTCCAATGTAGTAGTGGACTCCCAATACTACAAAGCGCCCCCCACTGGCTTGTAGGAAGCCAGTAACTTCCTCTTAATGCCGGTACACTCGTACATGTGAAGATTCCTCTGGATATCTTTCTTCCATTGGCTCGCTATGGTGATGTCCGAACCGCCCGAGAACTCTGGGGGATGTGCCCTCAAGAAAGCATACCTGACCCTCTCCCATGTAGTGGGAAATTGTGCTGGAATCGGCGCCACAACCTATACCTGTTGTGGGTGTAATACCCCGTATTTTTATGGCTTTTAAATTTGGGGATTTATTAAATTTAAATTGAGATATTAATTTAATATTAATTCAGAAATTTATTTTAAATATTTACTAGCAGGATGAGAGTTAGTAATTATTGAGAATTTGTTGAATATTACTTAATGGGTAAAGTAATATGTATAATCGAATTTGTTAAAATTGTCATAAATGAATAGTATGACAGTTATGGAATGTAAGTCGGGAGGACGCGCCTGTGTCTTATCGGGACTAAATTATTATTATAGTAATTGAATAAATTATAAGTCGCCTGTATAGTCATTTCGAGTGGGCCAAAGTGTCCGGAAGGGTCATGATAATTAGAAAAGTGTACCCGGGGGTTTAGTTTGAGTCTCGGAGCATTTTTAGACCTAATTGGCATCTCGGGAGGGTATTATAATCATTTTGCATTTTTGGGAAATTAAACCCAGGAATTTCCCTATGTTATATTAGTTATTAGATGTTATCTTTAGGGTTAACAATCACAGAAACATAAGAACGGACATTAGAGAAAAAGGTAGGAAGCTTTCCAAGAAATACAAGGCCAAGAACCCATACGATTGCACCACCACCCCCGCCAAAACATAGATTGTAAGATGAGGAACGCAGCCATATACTCATCATCATCAAATCAGACACTAGAATCCCATGCAAGTATCTATCTTGCTTCTCTTTTAGTTAATGTCTCACCCATGTTAGAATATTATTGTTAAACACATGTTTCATGGAGGAATTTAATGATTTAGAAAATTAAATCACATGTTTTAGAGGAAATAGATATATTCTAGAAATCTCATTCATATGTAGAGGATTACCCACGAAATTGTATGGGTTTAGAAGCAACAAATCAGGAAAAGAATCAGAAAAATGGAAGTTTATGAAAAATTAGGGTTCTTGATAATTATAATGATTTAGCCCATTAATTCAATACCTTTGATGAATTTGTACATGTTTCACATAGGAAATCATGTATATAGGTATATGTGATCAGTAGTAATGTTGTTCGGGAGTTTGGGGATCGTTAATAGAGTTTTGGTTGAGGTTGGAGAAGAAAACCCATAATTAACAATGGCAGAATTCAGAATAACTTCTTGATCGATCAATTGACCCAAGAGTATCGATCGATCAACTAGTCGATCGATCGACCCCTTTCATTGATCGATCGAGCCCTCCTGGAAAACTGCATATTTTCCCCTTTTTTGTTTAATCCGTATAAAATATGGAGGAGCCCTTGAATATCATTTATATAGTATAATGGGTCATGAAGAGGACTAATAGGGTCTAAGTAGACTCCGTTGAGTGAAATTTAATATGGGATGAAATTGTGGGTTAACAGGTCACGCGTTGGAAATTGTAGGTTGATCACTAAAGAATTTAGATACTCATGAAAGACTTACACAAGAAGGTTAGAGAGGGTGTAACTACTGAAATTCTAGTTTAGTAAGAAGGAATACTTTGAGAGATGAGAAGTAAGTGTGAAATAAATATAAGTGAGAATAAATAAACGAGTTCTTTAGGCGAGATAATTGGGTGAAATTATGCTAAGAAGGGAAAATAATAATTATGGGTCGTGGGCGAACCTAATTTGGAAAATGTGAATATCTATATATATGACCGTGTGAATGTGTACATATATTAAGTACTATATTTATTAATAATCATACCCGCGCTACTTGATATCACGGATGTTATCGTGTTGGGACAGTCTTATCTCGATGGGACCTTTATGGGGGATATTGACTTGTACCTTAGAACATAGGATTCCTTGGTACAGGCTATGTGAGAATGATATTCAGATGGTCTTAAGAGACGTGAGGGGTATGTGCTGACCTCTTGGTGACTTGGAACTATGCTTCGCCTCCATTTTGTGTGTATTGTGTTAATACAGTTCGAGAGTGATTCGAAACTATTATTTCCCTTAGTACGAGTGATACGGGGGCTTCATAGCAGAGTATGCCAGCACCATTGATTTTATGTGGGGTGCCGATAGTATATATACTATATGACTGACTAATATATATACTTATATATGGAAACTTTCTACTGTGCGTATAAGTAGTTAAGTATTTAATAAATGCTCCAAAATTTCTAGTAAGTGTTCGGGAACTTTGTAACTGTACTGAGATATCCTAAGGAACGTAAGTAATCATGAAGAGATTGATCTCTAAACTAAATATCCTAGCCTTGGTTAATTTTCGAAATAAAACTTCATGGTAATAAGTTAGGTAGACTTATGAGATTTATTAGTACGGTAGGTGTGCACATTAAATGAGAGGTGAGAATTCTCAAGAGAGTGTGGCATACTAACATGATTGCTACATTAGACGGTAAGCATTTTAAATACTTGGTAAACTATTTTAAACTGTTTTACACTCGGGATATGACCCATTTCCTACCTTTTTCTCTCTCTGGTATATATATGTTTTTATAATAGGTGCCCAGCCACAGGGACATCATGCATAAATTCTTTGGACTGGACGTGCTGAAGCTTATATGGGAGTTGCAGGCCCTTGCTTTAGACGACCTCTTCGTTGATTTTGTTCTTGTTTTAGTTCTGCTTAGTTAGGGATGTGTCGCCCATTTTCCTAGTCCGTTTGGATTTGTCAGGGATTTATGTTTATTTATATTTCCAGTATTTGGTACTCTTTGGGAGTTAACTCTTGTCATGATGATTTCATTTATAGTTCTTAAACTTGGTTTGGTTTATCTAGATAGTTTAATTCTTGTGTATTAATTGACATCCTTAGTATTTATGTGATTCTTAAACTGCTGTTTATTAATAAGGTTTTCGTATTGGAATTTAATAAAATAAAAATACGACTTTAAATTGTTTTGACACTTAGCTTAATTATTTAGGCTGTTTAAATTGGTAATTTTATTTTGCGACAGTTATGGTAAGAATGAACCAACCGTTCCCCTTGATTTTAATTTAATAAAGGACTGATCAGCCGGTATTTAATTAGGCGGGATGTCACAGTGGGGCCTGCTGCACCACCGCTAAAGCTGCATTTATCGCCTGAGCAACGATGGTGGCAATGTTAGTTGCATTAGTCATTCCCTGAGCTTGGGCTGCTGGTTGCTCTTGCTGGGCATTTCAGTTTCTTGGAGGCATATGAAACTAGAAGGGATTTATTTGTCCACGATTATTATTAAATCTCAAATAGCTGAAGACATAAACGTATAAATAAGTGTACAAAAATTCTAAAGATAGGGCTCTATATCACAGAACGCTAAGCGAAAAACATGTTAACCCGTACAGATCCTAAAGGACACTAGAACTTGATCCTCTGATACCACCTGTAACACCCCACCTAATTAAATACCGGGTGATCAATCCTTTATTAAATTAAAGTCAAAGTGTCTGATTGTTTAAATCTTAGCATCAATGTCGAAAACAATTTTCATTATTAATCACCTAATAATTAATTAAGCTAAGTGTCAAAACATTTTTCCAAATTAATTGTACCCAATTAATCCATTAATAAATTCCATGCTTTAGTGTATAAGACAATTCCATTCCACAAGAATAAATACTGAACATGAAACAATAGAGAAATAAATGAGACTGGATAAAACAGTCCAGTTCAAAGTCTAAAACCAAAGTATCATAATACTCAAATCCAACAGTAAGGAAATGCTAATAAAAATAAAATCCCTGAAATAGTTAATTTGGAAGCGGGAGACACATGCCCTAAATGAAAGATGTGAACTAAGAATAGAACGAAGAGATAACACCGTCTAATATCAATAACCTATAGCTTCCACAATAGTTGCATCTCGTCGAATGATCCACGTCTAAGTCTAGCGGTGACCCTGTGGCTTGACACCTGGTATGTATATATATATATATATATATATATATATATATATATATATATATATATATATATATATATATATATATAGCAAAAGATAAGATAAATATAGGAAACGGATAAGATCCCAATTTGTAAACATATTTATTTTAGCAAGTATTTAAAACTGTACAGATGTAATTATTATGTACATGTTAGTTCCGAACTCTCACTTGAGATTCTCACTGCTCCACTAATGTGCACACCTAGGGTGCGTCTACCCTAACCTAGTCCCCTATAATATTCCCAACTAGGTTACTGAGATGAAGTCCTAAATATATCTCAAGGGTGTAACCTGTATTGTCCATACAACATGCTAAAAATATTCTTTTATGCCAGTTACCCATTTTATTTTCACTATTTTGATAGTAAGTCTTTTATCCTCTAGAATTAATTTACTTATCCATATTTATACATTTCTAATTTCACACATTTGAATCATTCATCCTCAAGTATGTGTGTGTGTGTGTGTGTGTATATATATATATATATATACATACATATAGTCACATCATCCCTACATATATATGTATAAAACCTGCACCCTTTGGTTAGGACCACTTGGCGCAATGCATAATCAACTATCGTGTCCCGGTGCATCACTCGCTGCATAAAGGACAATTGGTTCGGTATACCTTACAATCCGTAAATCTCGTAACAAAAATATTGGAGGCGAGTATACTCACCAGCTAAGTAGGTCACGCACATACCTATGCTCCTATTCAACCATCGAAACTATCCTACATTACAGATTGCACGTATGAAAGTTCATATGCTCTCGGTACAAGTCAATATCCCCCCATTGGGTCACCCAGGATAAGACGGTCCACTGCCCGAAACCTCCGCCCGATAACAAGTAGCGTAGGTATGATATACACATAATAAATCAATACATAGGTATACACAAAACATATTATAATCTCAAGGTATTCATAAAACTAAGTATCATGTCCTATTCGTCGTATTACCTTCACTTAATACTCTCAACGTATTATTAAATTTGATTATGATTTATCCTCCTAATTTTCTAAGGGTCATTCATCCCACTTATGCCCAAGTCTTAATATATCCTGACTTTAAATCTCAGTGTACTACATTAGAGTTCTTGCATTTCAAGTGTCGAAGGATGTTCTATAGGTCCACAATTCAATTATGGAAATTATAGCAGGGTGATCCGGACCCAATAGGAAAGTGATCCGGACCCTTTATTTTAAAAATAAGTCATCCGAACCTTTTAAATAAAACAATGTGGACCTTTTTCTGAGAGATGATCTGGAACTTTTATGAAAGGCGGTCCGGACCGCTACCCCTTTTCGAGCAGATTAACCCATAAATGTTTTCTTCACCAATTCAACCCCTCTATCCTCTATGGATCATTGCCAATCACCAATAAACCATTTTAAATCATCTTCCTAACATGTATGTATGATTTCTACTAAAATAACATCATTAATTCCTTTCTAATCGTCAATGTAAATCTGGAATCCCCAATTAATTTAATAAAATCGTAGTTCTTCAAATTATCATCCAAGAACAAAAATTTCGAGATTTGTTCATCACAAAAAATCATCTATACGTGATTTATAATCTATGTACATAAATGGTTCAACCTAAATTAATCCCAGTTTCAATTCTCGTATATCAAATCCCTAATTTTCATCACTTTTATTAACAATACATAGGTGTTTCATTCCTATACTAACATGAACATGAGTATTGCTAAAGTAAAGGAAGTAATAAACACTTTCCTAGTTATGAAGGTTTGATTCGTCGCTTGAATTTGATATAGAAGTGTTCTACTCTTTCCGATCTACACGTAGATGATGTTTTTGGTGAAAGATAACTACATTTGGCCTTGCAACTCCTAGGAACCTCTTCTTCTCTTTCCTATGGGACTCTATCTTTTATTTTATAGATAAAACCCTAACTTCAACTTCATAAGGGACATTAAAGTACTCTAATTTTCTTCCATTTGAATTCCCCAGAAATCCAAATGACAAAACTACCCCTATGGGGTGCTGGTTAGGCCTAAAATTACTCCGGAGTCCAAATAAAATGCCCGGGTAGAGTTTTTCGACTATCTCGACCCTTCCAGACTCAATGGTGCCCTCAAAATTATCATGCGAGTTATAAAAAATAATTTATCTTTTTATTCCATGCAATTAGTCCTGACACAGCTCACACGTGCGTCCTGACTTAAAATACCAAACTGTCATATTTCGTACTCCAACAATTTAAAGAAATTACAATATTCCATGTTACATATACCCATAGTAATAATGAATGATTTACATCAATAATTATTAACCCTTATCACGCTAGTTAATAAATATTTTAAATTCGGATTAATTATTAATTAAATTTCTCGACCTTTTTTAATTTAATTAATCCAACAATTATAATTAATTTCATAATTATTTAATATCATAAAAATGCGGGGTATTACATTTATTCACTGTTCTAAAAAACCCGCCTAGGCTTAAGGCTTGGGAAAAGCGCCTCGCCTTACGCTTTATACGCCTTATTCTTGGTAAAACCCTTAAGGCACACTTTTTCTAAAAACAACAATGCTTTAGTGAAACGATGTCGCCTTTTAAAGAATTTCTTTACAAACTGGACCATTATCTCATCCAAAATAATCAAATAGTATTTTAATTTGCATATATTCAGACATATTTTTATGATATGTGCAATTTTTGTATTTTAATAGACTTGTTATGGTAAAAAAATATTAAAATATATTAAGAAGGCCTAAACGCCTTTTCACGCCTTTTTACGCCTACGCCCGCCTAGGCCCGCCTAGGCTTCTAAGGCTTAAGGCTTGGACTCCACACCTCAATCACGCCCCGCGTTTTTTAGAACCTTGCATTTATTTATTTAATTCTTAGTAGTTTAGTTTAGTTTCAATTCCTTCGCATTTATAGTGAGACACAATTTATGGATTTGGTTGTCCATTCGGTTCCCCAGTTGTTCCGGTTTTATACAGATATTTCATTATAGATTCAGTTTATTAGAGATTATATTATTTCGAGTTACATATCATTGGAGATTAACATGGTGATGGATATTATGTCACGTTGATGATTATTATTTATTGGGATTGATTTCATGATTATCTTGTGTAATGAATTTTATATGTCTCATATATGTCACATGCTAATAATGGTATTTAATTTAGGGACGTCCTGCGTAGTCTTGGTGGTGACCGATGTCAGGAATGCACGGGGTGTTGCACTAGAATGTAAGGATGATATCCTTCATCAAAGGGACCTTGGGAGATGAAACTTGGGATGTTATTGAAAACAAATATGTTCATCCTACTAAACCGATAGCAGAAGGTAGTAATGAAAGAGTTACGAAACTACTCAGTGAGTTCACAAAAGAAGGAAAAATGGCCTCTTATAATAACAATAAAGGAAATAATGCCATTTTTATGTCGATTAATGAACATGAATTTAAGATAATATCTTTTTTTTCAACCTCTAACGAAGCTGGGGACACACTGGTCACTGTCTATGAAGGTGACACGTGTTAAGGCTACCAATATCCCAATTCTTATACAATAGTATAACACACTCATCATGGCAGAAACTGAGTCCTTTGATAACTTTTATATTAAAATGACTGATGTCATTACCAAACTACATGCAAATGGTATCATCTATGACAGAAGAGAAATTGTGGCAAAAATACTACGATTCCTTCCACATAATTTTGACAGTAAAAGATATGATATTAAGGAAATGGAAGATCCAATCTCACTCCAAAACTCCTCAGCGGCAAATTAAGAACTGTGGAAACGGAATTGGAGTATAAGAAACAACTTCTCAGTAATCAAAAGAGACATAGAAGTCCAAATGTTGTCTTTCAATCTAAGATGACAAGTCCACAAGTTGTTATGCGTAATATTGACCTTGACTCACATGAGGACTGTGACTTAGATGATTTGGATAATCAAATAGCCTTAATGTCTAAACACTTTAATAAAATACTGACGTATAGAAACAATGTTGCATCTAAACAAGGAAAGTATCCCCATTTAAATCAGTCTAATAACAGACCTCATAAGAGAAAATCAAACAAACACCATAATTATAACAATGGTAGACCTGCCAAAAACCATAGTATGACTGAATGCTTTAGATATGGGAAAATAGGTCACATATCCATTAACTGTAGGTTCAATCTGAAAAATACATATAATAAGGACAATTTGTACAGAACCTGGGATGACTCAAGCGAATCAAATGATGATGAGTCTGGATTATCCAATCTTTTCGACCCTTGCATGTCATTTTTCGCAAAAACCGTATATACTGATGATATACCTACTAAGAACAATGATGTTGATATAAGACCGCCTAATAATGTCATGATTGGTGATACTTTTCCTATTCCTGGACTATCTACTTTACGCTCTGAAAATGATAATAACTCTGATATAGTTAATAGTATTTCAACTACGGTGTGTGTGTGAGTCAAAGGTATCGAATCAAATACGAAATGAACATGTGTGTGAGTAAACTAAATAAAACGATAGTGGACACTACACACACAACACTAGATGGGTCCGATAATGATGATCTTCCCGACATTCACACACTATACACCAAAACTCTTAAGAAAGGTACAAAACTTGAAAAAATCATCAAGGATCTCATATCATGAAATAAAGTGTAAAGGATTATACTAATCAATGTCTAAAGTTTGAAAATAAATCTAAATCCTTCGTTGATAAAATCAAAGACTTATCAGACTCAAATGAAATTATGGAAAGGAAATATACATCCGCTTTATTAAAATTGGAACAATCTAAAGAAAAAGATTTATCAATATTCAAAAAGTTTTCAAAATTTGAAGAAAATGCTAACTGTTTTAAAGGCTTTGTTGCGATGAGAAAAACCAATTCTGATGATAGAACTAGCATCTTTCAAACTATAAAGTTTGTGTCTGGTGGAAAAAGACCTGCTAAAACTTGTCCAAATTTTCAATCTTTGAAAAATGAGTTTGATAAAAAAACAAAAAGTCCCAGACATTGCTTCAAGTAGTAATCCAAGAAGCATTGTTGATCAAAAGTTTAAATATGTCTGTCCTATTATAAGACAAAGTGAATCCTTGTTTCAACCTATTGCCCCTAGACATAAGACTAAAGTCCAACATTTGGACAAACCCATTTTCAGTGGTCTTCATATTATCAAGAAATCGACAATCGATTTTTTTTATCGTACTGCGATATCTATGATCATTCTTTTGAAGAGTATTTTCAAAAGTGTCTTTGCAAGCCCGTCTTTCATTCACCTATATACTAGAATTTTAATTACTCTAGAAAGAGTAGAAACTACGTTCTCCCTAAGCAGCCCAATAGGAACTCTAACTATAGGAATAGAAAAAAAGATATAACTCTAAAAGGAAGTCCAAGAGAAAGAACCCAAATCTAAGTCTAAAAAAATGGCTCATAAACTTTTTAAAACTAGAGCTATTCGGGTTAAAAATTATGAGTTAATTCCCCCGATGAAGTGTAATATTGTTATTAGTTCTTTAAAAGATGAACACACTGCCTCTGGTTGGTATTTGTTCTAAATACATAACCAGAGAGGACACTAAACTTTCAGACAAAACTAACTTCTCTGGAGCAAAAGTTTTGTTTAAAGATGGTGTATCGGCTCAGATTGTTGGTAAATGGACAATTCATGAAAAAGAGTTACATGTTCTCGAAGGTGTTCTCTTAGTGAAGGGTCTTAAAGCCAATTTGCTCAGTATATGCAGTTCTGCGACTCCAACCATATTGTCACATTTTAAAAAATAAATTATAAAATTTTAAATAAAAATGGTGACTATATCATTACAGGCCTCCAAACTCTAGATACAATTAATTTGGGTAGTGAGGTGTGAAACATTGCTAGAATGGATGATAATGAAATATGGCACAATAGATTGGGTCATGTAAACTATGATAAGCTTGGTAGACTGTGCTCTCAAGATATAGTTAGAGGTCTTCCTAAAATAAAACCTATTTCTAACATTGTTTGTGGGCCTTGCTAAGAAGGGAAAATTGTTAAGTCATCTCATAAGAAGGTTAAATAAGTATTAACAACTAAACCTCTAGAACTAATTCATATAGACCTCATGGTTCCTTCTTCAACTGTCAGCCTATGTGGAAACAGTTACATATTAGTTATGGTCGATGATTTCACTCGTTATACTTGGGTAACCTTCCTAAAAAAATTCGACACTTTTCAAGAATTTTTGAAAATTCTCTAACGAATAGAAAATGAAAAGGATACTTAGGTGAATTGAATTCGTAGTGATCGTGGAGGTGAATTTACAGATTTAGTCATAACCAAGTATTGTACCTATAATGGTTACCAACATGAATGGTGTACCCCTAAGACCTCGCAACAAAACGGAATAGCTAAGTGTAAGAATCGAACCATTCAAGAAATGGCTAGGGTCATGATTCATGCCAAGGACTTGCCTAAATATTTTTGGGCAGAAGGTGTTATAACGACATGTCACATTATCAATAGGGTTTAGCTTAGGAAAAATACCAAACAAACTTCCTATGAACTTTGGTACGGTAAAAGGCCTAACATAAAAAATTTTGAACTTTTGGGAGTACATGTTATGTTTGCAAAGATAGAGAGCACTTATCTAAATTTGAAACCCGTGGAGATAAAGCTATCTTTTTGGGTTATTCTCCTAATATTCGGGCTTATCGTGTTTATAATATACGCACCACAGTGATAATGGAGTCTATAAATGTGATAGGTATTGAAACAAAGGTTAAGAGCAATAAAAAAGAAGCAACTATAGTGGATGAGTCTGAACATATTTTAAACTATGACTCTCTAGAGATAGGCGATTCTTTACCAGATGAGACCCCTGAAATGCCTAACTTAGTTTCCAAAGATCATCCTTTAGATGGTATTGGATCCTAATGAGCCTGTGCGTATAAGATCTCAGTTACGTAATGTTGCTCATTTTGGATGCTTTGTGTCTCTAGTAGAACCAAAAAATGTGAATGAAGCACTTAATGACTCATTTTGGATAGGTGATATGCAAGAAGAGCTCGTACAATTTAAGAGTCTTGACGTATGGTATCTTGTACCTCGGCCAGACAATAAAAGGGTTATTGGCACTCGATGGATATTTAAAAATAAATCAGATGAATCTGGGATGATCGTTAGAAATAAAGGTAGATTAGTTTCCCAGGGCTACTCTCAAGTTGAAGGAATAGACTTTGAGGATAGATTTTCCCCTGTCACTCTCTTCGAGTCGGTTTGACTACTCTTAGCCTATCACTTACGATTCACACTTTATCGAATGAGTGTAAAATCTTCTTTTCTTAATTTTATTTTGATTGAAGAAACTTATGTTGAACAACCCAAAGGATTTTCTAACCCACATTACCCAAACCATTTCTATAGACTAAAAAAGGCTCTATATGGCTTAAAATAAGCCCCCGCGTCGGGGATGAATGATTATCTACTATTCTTATTAAACACAGCTTTCATCGAGGTGGCAATGACCAGACTCTATCTGTTAAAAACTATAGCAAAGAAGTCTTAATATCCAAGTTTATGTAGAAGATATCATTTTTGGTTCTACCTCCCTAACTGAGGTTAAAGATTTTTATAAAATTATAAACGGGGAATTCTAAATGTCTTTAATGGGGGAGCTTCAATATTTGTTAGGACTTCAAGTCAAACAAAAGTCCGATGGATTATTTATCTCACAATCCAAATACTCTTTCGAGTTAGTAAAAATTTTTGTTCTATAGAATGCTAAAGATGCTAGAACTCCCATGAGCACTTCTGTTAAACAATCTAAAGATGAACATGGGAAACCTATAGATCCTACTCTTTATGGTAGTATGATAGGTAGCCTGCTATACCTTAAAGCCTCATGACATGACATAATGTATGATCTTTGTGTGTGTACCTACTATCAAAGCGTTCCTACGGAGAGTCACCTATTATGTGTTAGGAGAATGATTAAATATCTCAAAGGTACTTTAAATTTAGGAATATGGTACACAAATGACACTTATAGCACCATCACAGGGTATACTAACGTAGATTCTGATGACAACAAAAGCACATCAGGCGCTTGTTATTACATTGGTAATAATTTAGTAGGTTGGAATAGTAAAAAGCAAAATTGCACTTCTCTGTCCACAGTTGAATCTAAATATATAGCCTTAGGCAGTTGCTACGCTCAATTAATGCGGTTAAAACAGTTGTTAAGTGATTATGTCACTACAGAACATAAATTACATCTCTAGTGCGATAATCAAAGATCGATATGGTTCAACACTCGCGTACTAAACACATTAAAATCAGGCAACATTTTATACGTGAATTAGTAGAATCTAAGGAATTGGAAATTAATTACTTATCCACTGATCTTCAATTAGTCGAATTATTTACTAAGCCACTAAATAATTTAAGATTTGAATCCCTTAGGAAATCTATTGTGATGGATCTTCAAGAATAATTTCTACCTACTTTTGATATATCCTCTAATTATATTCATAAGGATAATTGGTTTCCGAGGATATAGGGAACAGACGTTTAAAAGATGACAAAAGATGCCTCCTATATCTATTTTATGTAGAGATCCATAATGTGACCCGTTGATTCTTCTAGGTTGATAGATTTTTTTTATACATCATATATGCCTATTTGTGATCTTTTCTCCTTTTTTCCATTTGAGAAAAAATGGGGGAGAAATATTTGAGTCCATCTTGGACAATTTGACTTTTTCTTGACTACAATCCTTTATCTTAGCTATTATTTTTTCAGGATTCCAGTTCCATGCTCTTTAGAATATTTTTAGGGTATTGGTTTATAATTAGTTGAGTGGTGTATTTTTTTCTTTTTCTAGGATATGGGGTAGTAGAAATTTGTATAGTAATAAGTTTTTCTTATTTTACTTGTTATCCCTACGAGTCTTAGATCACTCAAAGGACCTTTTGTGTCATATTTTCAAAGGGGAAGATTAAAGCACACTATATATATGACTTACTAGAGTCTAATATATTGGAGCTTATCTACTTTGGAAATTCAGAAAAAATCGAGGCATAATTATCTTCACCTTTATCCCTAACACCTCTTCAAGATATATCCTCATCAAAAGGAAAATGGTACATCAGGTAGAAACCAACATACAAGCACTCTAGGTTTACATTTTTTATTTTCATTCTGCATATTTGAGGTGTGTTTGTTACATTTGGTTCTAAAATAATTTTTTATGTTTTTTAAAATGATTTTAGGAATTTTCAAAACATTTAAAGTTTTTTCAAAAAAAGAAATTAGGATTTCAAAAAGGTTTTGGGGTTAATTAGTAAATATCAAACCTTCCTAAAACTATGTGTGGGTAGAATCCGAAAGCGCTAAATAATATTTTGGCTAAAACTGGAATTAATCAAAGATAAAAAAACACGCGTCTGAGATTTTATCCTGACCAAACACGTGTTGAGCATTTAACGAGTAGATTTGTGTTTCTTCGCCCTCACAAACCTAAGACTTAATCCGGAACGTTTATTCAAAATAATCAATGGTCTGCATGTATTTCTTAAAAAATCATTGTAACACGGATATTGACCAATCAAAACGATTATAGGAGTGGTGCCTTATAAGCCATTAGATTTAGTCTTTGAATGATCGATTTAATCAATATCGTTAATTTGCTCGTAGGTTCTAGATCCTGCCTTGCTTAGTATAAATAGAACTCTTCGTCCCCTCACTTACAATCTTTTGGAGACTTAAGAGTTGAGAGAAAAAAGAGAGAGAGGCAAGATAGAAGAAAAGTTGAGAGAAAATTTTCAAACCCTAAACAAAACTCCATCAATTTTACTCAAGTATATAACCTTGTGAATTTTGAGGGTTTATGCTTCGTTCATATCCAAAACCTCTTAGGTTTTAATATCTTTTCGAACACTATCACAATATCAAAACTTGTTTGTAAATAGAAACTTGTAGATTTGATCTACTAAGTGATACAGTCACGTTGTAATTAGTTTGATTTATTTATTAATAAATCTACATCTCTCTTGTTGGATTTTGGCTTGAAACGTTTTTTTATCAAAATCATCCAACAAATCTCCTACCTCTATTTTTACAAAGATGATTTAAAGGTTTTAAAATTTTATATCTTATTTTTTTGTTTTGAAAAACATGTAGATATATTAAAGATTCGAAGAATCTGATTTTTAATTATTCTTTAAGAACTCATGATCTGAAAAACATTTGTTTCAAAAGAAACCTAAACTCGGTGTTGTGATACATACCATACTTAAAAGAATTTATAATTTGTTGGAAATTATCTATATAAGTGTGTGTACATGTGTGTGTATGTGTGTGTGCATACACGTGTTTAGGCATATAACTCACTAACACCTTGACACTACATCACTGAAATTGTGTGTTGGTTTAGAGATTTAAATTGTTGAGTCATCGTAAAGACTAAAGAGAGTAAGAGGTCCAAACAGAAGAATGACAAGGTCAAAATCAAGAGCCTCAGAGAAGTCAGAACTGTTGGAGTGTGTTGGTATATTTCTTGACTTAGTATAGGTCTTATTGAGTGTAAAATTCGTTCACTGTTTATAACCTAAAACTTTTTTTTTTGTATTTTTTGGTTTGGGGTATAAAGACCTCCGTGGAGGTTTCCCTTACTTTAGGGTTTCACCACCTTAAAAAACTTGTGTATTGTGCATGTTTGATAATTTTCTCATCCCTACTTCAATGCAGGTACTTTAATTAAATTAGTTTTTATTTTCAAAACATGTTCACTAATATCTAATATAACTCATTCATAACGTTTTGTAAACACATCTTGTGTTATTTTGTTTGTTTTCTAAAAAAAGTTTCTAAAAAAAAGACAGATCAGACCCTTCTTAACAACTTTAACTTTTGTTAGAAAAACTAGTAAGGGATTTATATCTATCCCAACACTTCTTTATTTGGATGTCTACATATCGAATGGACTTGTTAGAACTTCGGGAACTTTATACCTAACTCGATGATCTTTTTCAATATGGTTTTATTCTCCTTAGTTCATCTGCTTTGGGAGAACATGTGTTATTTGTCAAGAAACACGATGGAAGCTTTAGGTTATGTATAGACTATTGTAAGTTGAACTCAGTAACTATTAAGAATAAATACCCTCTACCTAGAATTTGAGATTTATTCATTGAACATAAAGGAGTGAGAGTCTTATCTAAAATAGACTTATGATCTGGTTACCATCAATTACGGGGAAGAGAAGAAGATATTCGAAAAATTTCTTTTCGAACACGTTATGGACATTTTGAATTGACCATAATGTATTTTGGATTAACCAATGTCCCCGTAACTTTTATGGATCTTATGAACAAAATCTTTAGACCTTTTCTTGACCAATTTCTTATTGTGTTCATTGATGATATTATTGTCCATTCCCAAAGTCATCTAGAGAATGCCCAACAGTTAGAAACGGTATTGGGCACTTTAAGAAATCATATATTATATGCCAATAAGATCAAGTTCTCGATGAAAAGAAGTAAAGTTATTAGGGCACGTGATTTTTGAAAATGGAATCAAAGTTCATCCAGCCAAAATTTTAGCCATTTTAGAATAGAAAAACCACACCATTGTTACCAAAATAAATAGTTTTCTTGAATTAACAGGTTATTATCACTGCTTCCTTGAAGGATTTTCTCTAATTTCTCTTCCACTAGTAAAGCTAACTAGGAAGTAAGTACCATTTGTATGGACTGTTGAATGTAATCAAGCATTCAAGATTTTAAAGGAAAAATTAACCATTACTCATGTCTTAACTTTTCCTTCTAGTGATGTAAGATAATATGTGTATACATATGCTTTGTTGTAAGGATTAGGATTTGTTCTAATGCAAAGTGGAAGAATAGTAGAGTATGGATCATGAAAACTCAAAATCCATGAATGCAATTACCATGTTCATGATTTAAAGTTAGCTTCCATGGTTATTGCTTTGAAGATATGGTGTTGTTACCTTTATGGTGAAGAATTTTCAGCCTTTTCTGATAATAAAAGTTTATTACATATCTTCACTCCGATGTATTTGAATCTAAGACAATTTCATTCAATGGAATTTTTGGAAGATTATTTGTTTAAATTAGACTACCACCCAGGAAAAGTAAATGTGGTAACCAATGCTTTAACTCGTGATCCCATTGGGAGACTCCAAATGTTAATATCTAATGATATTGCTGCTACCATAGAGCAATATGACCTTAAAACAACCCCGACTTTCTCAAAATTCTCAAATATAATTGCATATCTAGATTTGATAAAGAAGGTTTTTGCAAAATAATCCCAAGATCCTTTTACACAACAAGTTCTGCATGAAACCGACGACTTCTAATACATTAAGGAAGTAGCCCTATGATTTAGAAATAGATTTTATATGTCGGATGAATCATCGCTTCAAGTATAATTATTACAAGCATCCCATCATTGTAAGTTTATGATTCACCCTCGAAACTCCAAAATGTGTCATGCGTTGAGGAAATAATATTGGTGGCCAAATATGAGGAATGATGTAAGGAATTTCATGAGAAGATGTCTTACCCATCAGCAAGTAAAGATAAAACAAAAGCATCCTGACAGATCATACCACCATGAATGTTTTTCAGTGGACTACCCATTATGTTCTAAGGATACAACTCCATTTGGGTGATAATAGATCGACTTAGTAAATCCAACCATTTTCTGAGAATAAAAACCACTAATTATTTTCAAAAGATTAGTAAACTGCACATTTGAGAAGGTGTCTGAATACATTGAATTCCCTAATCCATTGTGTCAAATAGAGATTCTCATTTTAGAGGAGGATTTTAGCAAGCAGTTCAAGTCATAATGGGTATTAAACTCCATTTGAGTACCACTTTTTGTCCTCATACAGATAGACATTCTGAACGTACAATTCAAAAATTAGAAGATATGTTACAAGCTTGTACATTAGATATGCCCAACAATTGGAATGAACATTTTCCACTTGTTAAATTCTACTATAACAACAGTTATCAGTCAATTATCAAAGCCTCCCCATTCTAATCTTTGTATTGAAGACCATGTCGCCCGCCTACATGTTTGAATGAATTAATAAATAGTAAACCTTTTGGTCCTGAAATAATCTAAGAACCATTAAAAACCTGTAAAAAATCAGAGATATTGAAGACAACCCAAGATCATTAGAAAAGTTATGCCGACCATCATGGACAACCCCTGGAATTTCAAACTTGTGACCAAGTGTTTCTAACATTTTCTCCTCGAAAGGGAATTTTACTTTTTTGGAAGAAAGGAAAATTCGCACGAAGATATAATGGAACTTTCACTATTAATAAATGCATTGTATTTATAACCTATCAATTAGAATTACTAGTGGAGATATCCAATATCCATAATGCATTCTATGTATCCCAGTTACGCCAATACATTCCCGACCCGTCCCATGTCATTACATGGAAGGAATTTTTTGTAGAACCTACCTAAGAGTTTCAAGAGTGTCCTGTCCAAATTTTAGACCACCAGGTGAAAATTCTCAGGAAATAAGAAATTCCCTTAGGCAAGATACTTAGAGAACATCAAAACTAGCAAGAAGCTACCTGGGACCTCAAACAAGCAATGAGAGAACAATATTGGGATCTCTTTGAAGGTAAAATACAAGGACTTTTTGTAGGTAGGTAGATTGTAATACCCACACTTCATATCCGAGCTCATTACTATTCATTATTACCTACAAATCCCATTATACCCCTTAATGAATATTCAAATTCAAAAGCATCCTAAATAAAGATGAAACTACTCTACCAAGTTTATAACTTTATTTAATTACCCAATTAACCCTCAAAATTTTAAAATTTTAGAAAACCCCTTGAACTTTCAAACAAGCATAAATTAACCTAAACTTAAACTCTAGACCCAAAAATTAAACCTCTAGACTTCAACTAACTAGAATTTACAATCCTAACCCCCAATTGTTTTTATAAATTTACAAAAATTCCCAACTTACAAAAATGCCATAATTAATGCCAAATAAATATAAAAATATCAAACCAAGGACTGAAACTTAAATACTCAATATTTACACACTACCCCTCACCACATGAGCCTCCACATGGGTAGCAGAAGTCCAAAACACATGGTTACACCATGTAACCATGTGAAGTTCCAGTTTCCACAATCTGATCATTATAAACAAAGGAAGAATTCACCTTCAAATTTCTCTAATAAATTTCCTTTACATCCAATTATAAGTTCCCTACAGTTAGAAGAAACAAAACTCACCCTTTAAGCTTGCTCAATAGTAAAAAATTTCCTCTAAACTAGTATTCTGTTATTTTATCTATAAAACTTCATTATTTCATATCCAATATGGATTTCTTTGTTGTTACTAGGTTCCTATCAATCAAAACATTTGGGTTTTTATGTCCAACATAGGCTCTGTTTAAAGAAATCATAAAAAATTTCATTCAAGCTTGACCTTTAATGGTGGAATTTGATTTCTTAACTTTCAACCAATTTTTAAGCTAGGAAATGGTTCCTTATGAATGTATCTCCAGTGCATTGATCGTTTTTGAAAAAAATCATAACTTTTGAGCCTCAATTGCTCAAAGGTATTTTTTGTTTTAGAAAAATAAAAACTTTAAATTCTCCCCAACGAAACCACTTCAATCCTTCAAACCAAATCCAAATGCTTCGTTAGGATTGCCAAATCACACATATATCCATAATACCCTCTTCCATATTTAGTAAAGCTTCAAATGTTTTATCAAATTTTCTAAAAAACACACAGTTTTGTACCTCGATAAATACTGAACCTCAATCCAAAAATCTTATATTTTTGTATTCCTTGTAAAAAATTAGGTTAGATTGGTTCAGGAATCATCTCAAAGAGTTTTGAAAATAAGGAGTTCTACAAGGTCAATTTTTTTCAATCCTTCGATCAATTGTTGAGAGATTGAGGATGAACTTTTCAACTAGAACCATTGACCAAGCATGTGAGGGTGCATGGCCAATCAAACAATTATTATTTTCTTTCAATATTTTAATTTTATGTTTTTGGTCAAAACGTTATAAGGTAAGGCTATATTTAGTCAAGCCTAGCTAAAGTTATAACAAATTAGGGTTTTAAGTTAGAAGTATTTTCCTTAAATTGCAAATTTTAATCCTAACAATTTTCTACAAGTACCTTGATAGATTTTGAGTAAAAAAGTCTTGCCCAAGTTTTGAATTTAACACTAAGCCATAGATTTTAAAGTTCTATGATATTTATAAATTAACCCATTAAACTTTAATAAACGTTGGTTTTGCTATAATCTTATCAAAGCCAACACTATTATCCACTATAATTACTCACATAAGTGTTTGTGTATAAGTAATCAAGTACTATCCCCTCCTAATCTCCTCTTTGAAACATATTTACGCCGTTCGATATACGTATAAGTCGTTTTTTTACCTTTTTAATAGTAAACTTTTATATACTTGTTTAACTGCTATTGATATCATTTTATGATTGCTCTATTTGATTCTAACTATCTATAGAAATTATAATACTCATATGTTATTATATTACTGTTTATTTTTAATTATGATAAATTGGATCAGTTTAACCCTTCGAACCAAATAACTAGTTTCATGAAAAGCATTGTAGTGATTGAATCAGTTCACCCTGCACTTATGTGCATATTATTTATTAAAAGAAGCATCAATATTAACTAAGTTGTAGACTGTTGCATTGTCCTATGGAATTTTTCTACTTGGCCTAAGGTCTTAGATGTTGAGTGATATGACCCAAGTGTACCCTCTTTTGGTCCCAGCTCATACTCATCCCAGCTGACCTAGCAAAGAAGATTATATGAGGAGAAAATATTTAACTGCCTCGGCCTCATGTCCTTATTTATGGAAAAGACATTCTACCAGTCAACCCAACCTTCTTAACGTCTTATTTTGTATAACAACCAACCGAGACCTCATCTCCTCCTGATGTCTACTAAGACGGGACAATATTCTCCAGATTGTGTTTGGAAAAGACCTTGTATGTCCTAAACTCGACCTTAGTCGATACCTACTTGGACGACCACTTTACCATGTGCAAGGCAGATCCTCAGCTTCAGAATCTCACGTGGACAAGAAGTTATAACCATATCATATGTGAGCATGGGGGGAATATCTTGTCATCATGATCTACTTGGATAGGTGATAGGTGGTCGTTACTCATTAGTCAATACAAATTTACAAGTGCGTGGTGAATGCATGGGGTGCACATTGTACCACCCCAATAATATAAATAGTACCCTTCTTCTATCTTTAGAAGGAGCTTAATTCGAAACCTAACTGAAACCCTGCTGAAATTGCATCATAAAGAGAGAAAGTTGAGTGATCTATATCAAAAGGCCATTAGAGCCATTTCTTAGTGTACTCACACACATAATGGAGTAGGACTAGATAGGCTGAACCACTTATATATTGTCTTATTGCCTCTTTGCCTTACCTCTTTATTTACTTTATATCTTATTTTCACCATTGTTGCACCATCAAGGTCCTACTGGATTGAGCTCATATCATATTTACTTGGAAATACCATAACTAGTATCATCAGTTGGCATCATTTGTGGGAAGAGAGATTATCATCGTCTTCGTCTCACTAGTAGCTACTCCTTACTGGATTCTCTGGTGGTGGTTTAACCACACACTTGGCTGGCCTTAAACCACTATTGAAAGAGCTCTGGTTTGAGTTCATGCTTTCATATAGTTTATCCAACTCTCTTCCAGTACATCTCTTGATCTTTTCGATCACCAGAATTCAATGGCATTAGATCCCCCACCAGGTGGAGGTCCCACCTTTAGTCAAGCACTGCTACAATCTGAGATGACGGATATCGTAGTTGGGTGGCACTCATTGGAAGCCCTTCAAGATAAGATAAAATAATAATTGGCTACCTTCAGACAGAATTTCATACCTAGGCCCACTGGCGCGATGATAGAGTTAATAACTCCGACAGCCAAGAAAGGTGTATGACAGGTGACAAGGGGACAACCCACAGATCGATAGAAGGAGGAGTAGACTCAGCAGAGGTGGAGAGACATTACTAAACTAGGCATTTACACCGGGGGAGGTAGGGTCAAGAATACGAAGAAAATGGGTGTGATGATGATGCAAAGTGTTAGGAACTATACGAGATTTCTGGAGATACTCTACGCCCTATTCAAGTAAGTAGGGGAAACATGGAAAGGATGTGCAGATAAAGGCTATCTCATACTTTAAAATTTGATAGGATCAGTAGGGGGACCTTCTTTTGACCACCTCATCCCTAGAGGTGATCT
The DNA here is from genome assembly GCA_949130495.1 of Sambucus nigra. Taxonomy (NCBI): domain Eukaryota; kingdom Viridiplantae; phylum Streptophyta; class Magnoliopsida; order Dipsacales; family Adoxaceae; genus Sambucus; species Sambucus nigra. Next base: position 447,042,442 of record OX422212.1, on the reverse strand, counting down.
CCGAGACTGATTATCAAGGTCCCATAGCAGGGTAGGATCTTGAATTAATGGAGGGTGTGCCATAGACGAGATGAGGAGAAGCGTGAAGTTAATAGAAATCAAAAAGTGGATGACTGAGAACCTATCCAGTGCCAGGCCGAGAGGGAAGGGACAAGTGAGAATGCTGCTCGGGTTGAAGGTGATAATGACATGGTTGGTATTGCTGATAGACCATGGAATAGCTCTATCCAATGATTAGAAGACCGGATTGGAGATTTTTGAAAGAGTCAAGACACTCTGCAGAGGGGTTATATGGAAGGGTCACCTTTTATTGCCCGAATTACAAGTTATCCTACCCCGGATAAGTTTAAGCCACCAATGATAACATCGAGATATGATGGGAGTACCTATCCAGTCCACCATATGGAAATGTATCAATCTGTTGCAGATATCTTCTCCGTCTCGGAGATGGTAAGATGTAGATCATTCTCAAGCACTCTGACTGGCACTGCGCATTTATGGTATACTTCTCTCCCAAGGAATTCGATTGAGAACTTAAAAAACTTACAGAGAGGTTCATACATAACTTCTATTTTGGAGTTAGGTCGAGAAATAAAATCACTCACTTGTTGTACGTAAAGCAATGAAATAATAAATCTCTGCATGACTATGTAACCCACTTCAATAAAGAGAAATTGGAGGTGTAAGACTATGATGAGAATATTACAATGACAGCTTTGATGGGAGGTCTACACAAAGGAAAGATTTTGTGAAAATTGGTCGAGGAGCCCCCATAATTCATGGCAGAACTCCTGGCCACGATCGAGAGAGTCATGAATGACAAGGAGGCTATGGTGTCCAAGGGTGAAGAAGAAAAAGGAATAAGCGAGAGCAAGTCCCAAAAATTCAAAGGCAAAGGAGATAAAAAGAGGTCGGCAGATGACAAGTTCGCAGACTACACCCCATTAACTGACACACTAGAAATTATTTTGAATTAAATCAATAATGATAGGTCCTTGAGATGGACAAAGAAGCTCAAAGACCCTCCTCACAAGAGGGATAAAAGTAAACAGTGTGAATTCCACCAAGACCATGGACATACCAATGACTGATGCTTCGCTTTGAAAGATGAGATTAAAAAGATGCTGAAGTAAGGAAAGTTGAGAAAGTATGTGGATAAGAATGATTGAAGGGGTGGTCCAGATGACACCTGAAAGATGAGAGACGACAGGTGTAAACCTAATAATTTAGTGAATAAGAATGATGATAAATTAGATGACGATGAGGAGACCGAGCCTGATGTCCCACCAAAGATAACTAATCCCAAGGGTTAACTGAATTGCATTTCTCATGATGTGAAAATGATATGTGTTGGTTTGGCAGGTGGAGGTAAAGAGATAGTCGATGATAAGGTTATGTTGAAGAAGGCAAAACTCTTCTTACCCCGAAGGTAGTCAATTCGTTCGTTGTTGATTCAAAGCCAAAGAAGAGAAATAAAGTATACATGAACACTCTGATAGTTGTCTGTTCAAAGTTGGACTTCAAGGGGATCTTAGCCCCACATTATGACCCTCTGGTGATCACCACTAGGGTACATGGGTATGAAGTCCCTAGGATATTGGTCGATGGTGGTAACTCGAACGATGTAATGTTTTAGGAGTGTTTTGAAGGATTTGGACTAAGAAAGAAGAGGCTCGTCCCGTATCATCAACCACCGATTGGTTTTAGTGGAGAGAAAGTCCACCCTTTCAGTATTTTTAAAATAGATGCCAGAATGGGGAACACTTAGTCGAAATGTCTCATAAGAACGATCAATTTCTTCATTATGGAGGAGAACGTATATTCAACTTACAAAATAATTATGGGATGAGTATCCCTCAAAGAGTTTGGTGATGTACCATCAATAGTTCACAAAATGATAAAATTCCCGAATCCTTGTGGAGTAGGGAAGTTCAAGGTAACCAAGTTGAGGCACGTGAATGCTACTTCAATTCGAATGAGGATATAAAGGATCATAAGATAGACACCACTACTTACAATATAGACACTCTCGACACCAGAGACGAGATAAAACTGAAAAGGTAGAACTATATGAGGAGGTAGAATCCATCGTCCTAATGAGGATGAGCTAAAAAAAACGTCCAAGTCGGTAAGTCCCTGAAGAAAGAGATCAAATAAGAGTTGATTGAATTGCCTAGGAAGAGGTAGAGCATTTTTTTTGGAGTCATAAAGATATGTCGATAATTAATCCGGAGGTCCTTTGCGATAGATTGAATGTGGCCGATTAAGCTAAACCAGTAAGGGAGAGAGGGAGGATCTACTCCTGGGAGAAGTAGAGGTGATAAGAGATGAGGTGAGGAAGTTGGAGAAAGGTAAGTTCATCAGGGAAGTTATCTCACCAGTGTTGATATCTAGTGTTGTCATTATTCCAAAGGCCAATGAAAAATGGAAAATATGTTTTAATTTCACAGACTTGAATAAGGCATGCCCCAAAGACAGCTTCCCTCTACTAAGAATAGACCAAATGGTTGATGCCACATCTAGTCATGAACAAATGAGTTTGATGAACGTCTATTCAGGATACAATCCGATATTAATGGACTCAACTGATGTTGATAAGAACTCATTCATAACGGAAAAAGGTACATACTGCTGCAAAGTAATGCCCTTCGGATTCAAGAACGTCGGGGCTAAATATCGGAGGCTAGTAAATAAAATGTTTTAGGATCTGATAGATGATACCATAGAGGTGTGCGTTGATGACATGCTTACCAAGAGAATCAAGGTCAAAACGCATGTGGCCGACTTGGAGTGCGCTTTTAACATGATGGATAAATATTATATGAAGTTGAATCCTTCAATGTGTGTCTTTGGAGTCAGAGTAGGCAAGTTTTTGAGTTTTATTGTCAATCAATGGGTGATAGAAGCAAACCTAGAGAAAATTAAATCTTTAATGGAGATGAATACTCCTAAGACCATAAAATAAGTCCAGAGGTTGATCGGATGAGTGACAGCGCCGAATAGGTCCGTATGCAGGGCTACAGATAAGTGTCTGCCCTTTTTCATGGTGCTGAGAAAAGCCTCCAAGTGGAACAAAGAGTGTGAAAGGGCCTTTCAAGAGTTGAAGGTCAACCTCGGTTCCCCACTCTTATTATCAAGACCTCTTTATGGAAAAATATTGTACTTATACCTGACTGTGTCAGAATCGACCATCAACGCAATAATTATGAAAGATGATGAGGGTGTCCAAAAGTCAGTATATTTCAACACCAAGGCTCTTCAAGGAGCCGAGCAGAGATATCCAAAAATGGAAAAGTTGTCCTATTCTCTCATCCATGCATCTAGAAAGATGAAACCTTACTTTCAATCCCATACCATAATCGTCCAAATAGACTCCCCTCTTAGGCAGGTCATCCATAACCTCGAGAAATCGGGTAGGTTGATGGCCTAGTCTATAGCGTTGGAAGAATTCAACACCGTCTATCTGTCGAGAACGGCCATAAAGGAGAAGGCTTTAGATGTTTTTACATGAGATGAGGTAAATGCAGAGGAGATTATTTATCCAGAAAATGAGCCAAAAATATCATGTCCCTCCTCGGCTGAGGCTGAGATGAGTACATCCAAAATGATGATGGTCGAGAATAAAGAAGAAACATGTGTGTTTAACAATGGATCCTTGGAAGAAGTCAATTTATCTAAAAAAAGGTACTATGTGGAATCTCTTTGTTGATAACTCCTCTTGTGAGGTAGGGACTGGAGCTAGTTTGATAGTGTTTACTCGAGATGGGACTCATATTGAGTATTCTTTGAGATTCAAGTTCAAGGAATCCAATAGTGAATCTGAGTATGAGTCCCTTCTTATTGATCTCCCCCTCTCTATATCACAGAATGTAAGTCAGTTGCTAGTTCACAGTGATTCCAAACTGGTTGTAAACTAAAATCCTTGGAGTGTACGAGGCTAAGGATGAAATGATGGCCAAGTATATATCTCAAGAAAAAGAAATTATAAAAAACTTCAATGATATAAAACTCAAGGGGATCACTCGGCTGAACAATGACCGAGTTGATGCCTTACCGAGATTAGCATCAACAACCAAATTCTAGATTACAAGGTCGGTACCTATCAAGATTCTACATCGACTGACCATCGAAGAGAAAGAAAACATGGTTGTGTTCTTCTTAAGCCTTGAGATAGGAGTATCTTGGATGGATCCTCTCATTTTATATAAAAAGATGGTGAACTACCAGACTCAAAGTTGGAAAGAAGAAGCTTAGATACAAAGTAGCTAAATTCTTAGTCATTGGGGATGTTTTATACAAGAAAGGATTTCTCCTCCCTATACTCTAATATCTCCATCAAATAGCGGTGGAATACATTTTGAATGATATACATGAAGAATCTATCTCAAGTTATATAAGAGGGAGATCCTTGGCAAAAAAGGTGGTCAACCAAGGGTATTGGTGGCAGACCTTGGCTAAGGACACGACCAATTATGTCAAGAGATGCGTAGGTTTGCCAATATCCCTCACCAACCTCATCAGCCTCTATCTTATATTACCTCTCACTAGTTTCTTTTTGTTTGGGGAATTGATTTGGTAGTACCCTTGCATAGGGAAACTAGAAACTAGAGATACCTCATATTGACGATTGACTACTTCTCAAAATGGGTTGAAGCAGAGGCGATGATCACCATCAGTGAGACGAAGACCTTTAAGTTTATTTGGAGGACCATCATTTGTAGATATGGTCTACCTCATACCCTCAGCTCAGATAATGGGAAACAGTTTAAAAACTCATCTTTGGAGGCCTACTATAAAAGGGTCGGTGTCAATAAGTTTCATTCAGCTTCAGGCCAACCCCAAGTAAATGGTCAAGTAGATGTGACTAATAGAACCATATTGGATGGGATCAAGAAGAAGTTAAAAGATGTTAAGGATGACAGAGATAACTCCGATAGAAGAGACCCCTTTCATGCTTGCCTACAGCTAAGAGGCAGTAATCCCTATAGAAATTGGTTTACCAAGCCATAGGTTTCAGACATATGACCCATAAACTAATTTTGACAAGAGGAGGTTGGATCTAGACCTCATTGAAGAGAAAAAAGAAGATGAAGAGGTTAGATAGGAATCCTATTAGCAAATAACTACTAGATTCTACTACAAAAGAGTGAAGACTAAGCCATTAGTAGTGGGAAACTTGGTTTTGAATAAGGCTTAACAAAATCCAAAAAAACTACACCCTAATTGGCATGGTCCCTACAGGATAATAGAAGAAGTAGTTCCTGGCACATATTGGCTCGAGAATTTGTGGGGAGAGACATTATCCAATCCTTGTAATGACGATCATCTAAAGATGTATTATCATTAGGACATTATATAAGTTTCTTCTATCATTGTATCATTGTACGAGAAGAAAAGTTATGAATGAAAACTTACAAGTTTCCTATCGTATTCTTATTGTATGAGTAGTTCAGATTGTGTATTTCAGTCCATACTAAGCTATGGAACATCACTTATTTGTGAAGTAGCATTACCTTGCTCTCGGTGACATAAAAATCCGAACGGGGCTAATCTCTTCCATAGATTGTCAATAACACCGAAAGGGGGAATACTATCTTAACATCATAAATTTGGTGAAGAGATCTCTCGATCGAGACGATAGTGTAGGATGAGGTAGCACCCTTCCATCCACTCTCAAGGCAACGAGAGGGGACTTGTGACATAACACCATAATTTTTTCAATTCAAATTTAATCATGGTTTATCTTAACATCATTAATTTAGTGAATATCTCTCTCGACCGAGACGACAGTGTAAGACAAGGTAGCACTCGTCCATACTCTCTTAAAATAATGACAGGTGACTTGTCACATAACACCATAATTTTATGAACTGAAATTTAATCATGGTTTATCTTAACATCATTAATTTGGTGAAGAGATCTCTCAGCCGAGATGACAGTGTAGGACAAGGTAGCACTCGTCCATACACTCTCAAAACGATGAGATGGGAATCATGACATAACACCATGATTTGGTGAATTTAAATTTAATCATGGTATATCTTAGCATATTTAATTTGGTGAAGATCTCTCTTTGTCGAGACGACAGTGTTGGATGATGTAGCACTCGTCCATACACTCTCAAAGCGGTGAGAGGGGACTCATGATATAACACCATAATTTGGTGAATTCAAATTTAACCATGGTTTATCTTAACATCATTAATTTGGTGAAGATCTATCTTGACCGAGATGATAGTGTAGGATGAGGTAGCACTCGTCCATACACTCTTAAAACTATGAGAGGGGACTCCTGACATGACACCATAATTTAGTGAATTCAAATTTAATCATGGTTTATGTTAACATCATTAATTTGGTGAAGATCTCTCTCAACCGAGACAGCAGTGTAGGACGAGGTAGCACTCGTCCATAAATTATCAAAATGATGAGAGGGGACTTGTTCAAATTTGAAAAATCATTTACTTGGTTATACTTATCTCGTATAAGGACAAGATGAGATGTGATCTCATATTAGAAACCATTTCATTGTGGTTACTTGCTAAAACATCAGTGGCTTTTGAAAAATAAAATAAAGTGCATAGATAAGATAAAAAAATATGACATATGAAGAAAAGATGAAAAAACTAAACAACAAAAGCATCTATCATTTATCATTCACCATTCAAAGGTGTAACCAAATTGCTCAAACATAAGAGTGTTAATAGGCCTAACCTCAGAATACAAAAACCAAAGATCATAATTATTTAAGTGTTATAACAAAAGGGGCATTAGGCTATAGTCAGCCACCCAGATAAATGAAAAGACCAAAGAACTATGAACTTGGGTTCGTCTCATTCGCAATTAGAGTCTGAGTCTCGGTAGGAGCCAACCCATCCCCAACGCATTGCTTTCAACCTTAGCATCATCAGTCAGTTCATTCTCTTCCACCTGGTTAGTCATTTGAGTGTTCGGCTCTGGTTATGCTGACCCCTCAATTTGGCTCAAAGCAATTACGCCCAAAGGGTCGTCTAGGATAAAGACTTCAAGTTATTCTGACTGGTGGGGAATGTTACGAAATTTTAGTGTCCCCCTTCGGCAAGAAGTATGGGCTCCCCTCTCAAGATATTGTAGATTGTATCCTAAGAACTCCTCTGAAGACTTAAAGTCTCCTACAACCTACCTCTGAGCCTCTCCAATATCCTTATCAATTGCCTTTTTCACCTTCCGAGCAACCTCGGTATCATTTTTACCGTTCAAAGTTTTATTGGCTCAGAATGGGTGGTGTTTAAATTGTTGATAGTTTCACTATATTGAATCTTAGGTTTTCAATCTTAGTCTCCAAATCCCTGATGCCTTTTTTTTAGTCTCATTATTTTTATGGCAAGACGAGCTTCACGAATTTTTGGGATTTTTGCTTCGACAAATTGATGGACTTTTTGTAGATTGAGGGTGGTCTATATAAGAAAAGATATATAAGTACGAGATGACATCACAGATAAGATAAAATAATAAAAAAAAGACACAAGAATTTACTTGGATGGTCTTATGAAAGATGAAGTCATTAATTAGAAAGATGTTGGTGGCTTCCAAAAATTGGATGTCAGATTCAGAGGTTATAGAAGCGCTATAATCAAAAGCTTTGGTCTTATACCCCAGGTGCGAATCAGTGCCGATTTTGAGGTTCTGCAGATGAGCATCTAGAGTGTCCTCAGAAGAGATGGGGATGGCCCGATTCGTCCCAGTCTTGGAGGATCTATCCTTTATCTTCTTGTTACACTGAGACGTGGGGAGACCTTATTGAACTTCCTTCCATTTCTCTGACCCCTTGGCCTGGCTGGGGTTGGTGGTCATTATTTTTTTTGGTCTGAGGGGTAGGAGCTTTGATCTTGCCCATTTGCTTCAACTAGTTAGTCAAACTTGGGGCTTCCATCTTCTAAACGGCTTCAGGAGTGTTAGAGGCTTGGTATGCAACGAAAAATATGAGATTAATAACTCAGATAGTGAGATTAATAACTCGTTGAGGAATCCAAGGCTCAGAGGCACTATAAGGACCGAATTCCAAGCTCCAGAAATGAGAAAATAGTGAGGTTTCCAATTATGATTGGAGGTCGGAGTAAAAATAAGATCTTTCTTTTTCATCTTCTGGATGCAAGATGGTAGTATCCAGGCTGAGTTTTAGGGGCCGAGACAATATAACATCCCCTAAAAATGATAACTAGAATGTCTTCGTGATGAACTAATTTCAAGAGAGCAACGAACCCAACAATAACCCTCTAGACATTCAGTGAAAGTTGAGTAGGGCCGAGGCCAAGCCTAGCCAAAATGGCTCATACCATTGGATGAACAGGTAGCCTAAATTTGACCTTAAACATCTGTTCATATACGTAAACCTCGCCCTCTCGGCCTTGAAATGCTCTCTCGTCCTCCGAGTTTACCTTCATAGTGAGAAAGGGCCCTATGCCATAAATGTATCTCCAAACTAAGAGATCAACTTTCATGACTGTGCTGACCTAGGATTCAGGACAAGAGGTGTCAAGCATACCCTCGGCTACCTCATCATCGTCGTTTGGATTACTATCCAAGACAAAACCTAGAGGGATGACACCTTGAACACTTTTTGCCAAGTGTGACCCTTGAATGGAAGATAGAGGGACATCCATTACAGGGGGTGGAATTGCAACAACTAATCTCGGCTCATTGTGAGATGAAAGAATTTGTACAAAAGAGTCTAACTCTGAAGAAAACTCGGCTTGATTTGAGGATGAGGCTCTTGAAGAATCCTCAGTTTCCTCGGACACATCAGTAGGGAGTCTTATAACCTCATCAAAAGTAGCCACACTCTCAGTGGTGTGAGAGACGGATGGATTATTGTCTGTAAAGGAAGATGACTCAGACATTGAGTCACTGATTGATACAAAAGGAGGATGAACAACGGTAAGGGGAATAGGGTATATGGGACAAAAAGGAAAAGCCTCGGCTTTATGCTTAGTAGCGTCCTCATCTTCCTACTTTCGTATCTCCCTAAAACACCTCTCCTTTAGTGTTGGGAACTCCTCGGATAACTTATTCAAGGGCCTTAATATCCACATAACTACTTGGATTGATCGGACTAACCACAAAATCAAACAAAGGAAACTGAATTGTTTTTGAAAGTAACATTCAAGAATAGTGGATGAATATCGCTGGAGAAGATGACCGATGTGATTCAGGCAATCTCGCAGCGATAAGGAAGCTAGGAAAAAAAAAGGAGTAAAACCTAAAACCACCTCCTACTACCTATAAATCACCCAAATACCTAAAGGTTTTGCTATAAAATTACTGGATATCTCATCAAAAAACACAGAAGAATGTCGAAAATAAATTAGCTACGAAATATACCCAAAATCCTAACTTAAATGAGAAAGAACTTGAAGGAAATGGAATACCTGGATGAAAAGAAACTCTTGGGAGGAAAAATAACTCGAACAATCTCTGGGACAGCAAGAATCGAAGGTTCTTATTAGAAGCATTAATGGAAGTTTATAGAAATAGTTGTGAAGGGAACGAATTTTGAAAGAAGGAAAAAGATGGAGAAAAATCTAAGTTTAAATACTATATAATGATTTTTCACATTTCCCAAACAGCATCATCATTTCAGACACAAAACCCCAAGAATTTATCTTTCATTTAGGTTAGATCGGATGCTACCTAATGCAAACAATGACAGGTTTCCCATGAAGCCTGCAGGTGTCCTATCGACTACCACGTGTCTCCTCAATGACAATTATCAACTTCTCGTCTTGAGACATTATTACCCCTCAGACTCCTCTTAATATTGGAGACTAAGGGACAGGGGTGATTGATATGCCAAAGTGTAGCCTCATCTAGTCCTAGCTCATATGTGCACACGGGGTGAATATCTTGTCAACATGATCAACTTGCAGAGGTGATAGGCGATTGTTACTCATTAGTCAATACAAATATACACACGCCTGGTGCATGCATGGGTTTCACGCTGTCCCACCGAAATAATATAAATACTCCTCTTTTTCTACCCTGATAAGGAGCTTTATTGGGGGCCTGAAGCCAATCCCTGGATTAGAGGGAGCTTCTTGAAATATCATAAGACACTCAAGGGAAGAAATCAACAATGTAACTCAATGAGTAAGCTCAGTTTATTTCCTTTCTTACTTAGACATGGTGTAATGTTTGTTTATATTGGCCATGAGCTGTAACGATTGTAATGATGTAATGATTATAACTATTTAGTGTGAGGTCAAATGGTACTCACAAGAGACCAGGCCTGGCTAGCCCAGGGAGAGATTTCATGCTCTATTGAATGACCTTTCTATGTGAACTTGAGAGGGACTTGGTTTGGAGGATTCAGAAGTGAGGCATAATTGGGGATTTCCCTGATCATCTTTGATACACCTGGTAAAACACCGAGAGACCTTTCACCATGGAAGCTTGTGCGGAGCAGCCTTGAGTTCCATCCTATGTTGAGTTTTGAACCAAACAACCCTCTACCTAATGTCATATATACTTTAGGTGATGTCACCATCTAGCTAAACACTGTCCAATCCATACTCGAGTAAACCACTATGGTATTGGGGCTATCAGACGGTTTGGTGAGCCATCTCTGTAGTGACAGTCCTCTGACGCACAGTGGGTAGGAAAAAGGCATGTCTTAGCATTTTATGTTAATGATGTAGAGATAACTAGACCATCAAACATTTAATGTTTGTGACATAAAGCATGGGGGGACGTCTGTTCACAGCTGTAAGGGACTAAGGCATCTCGGGAGTGGTGTGGGGGTTGTTTATTGGCCTCAACCACCTCTGAGAGAGGGGGTTCTTTTTCTAGAGATTTATTAGCGAGAGAGAGAATATATACCATAGAGAAGTTATTACACGCTAGAGATTTTACTCACCAACCATTGTCATTTATTGTGAAGCTTTTATAGCTAACTAGATATCTTTTATGGGTTTTTGGCATGTTTGGTTGTCTGCTAAGGTTTATCTAGGGTGATTACTCCTCTCTCCCTCTGACTGGGTCACTTATGAGTTTCCTTTATTATTGTTTGAGTTATACACGAGTGTATTGTGAGTCCAATCTGAGTGTTGATCAAATATAATATTGTGTGTTTACTTGTATTCATTAAAAGAGTACCCGGTTTATAATTTATCACCATACCTATTGGGGTTACGCCTCAACTAATATTACCACGTCCCCAGGATATAAGGGGACTACCCTCTTACATTTGGCGACTCCGCTGGGAAGGTATTCTCCTAAAAGTATGGCACAAGATAATGTTAATCGTATCATAGACTTTGACGCTATTCAACGTAATGAAGAACAAGCTGCGAGGGATCTTGAGGCATTCAGGGATGGGGTTCCTCGGAAGGACGTTCCCCAGTTCAAATGACAACAGGGTTCCCAGGGGTGACACAAGCTTCCACTAGTGGTGGGATGGGACAAGCACAAATGGCACTTTTTATGGGCAAGTTATTTAAGTTTTTGTAAACTCCTTTTGCTACAACGGTTTAGGTGGATTTGTCCCCAGTTCCATCATGACACCGATGGCGGCTTCGATATCCCCACTGAGCTCAGCTCTAATAGGGACTGGCCTTGCGAGCATAGTACCCATTCATAACCCGACGGTGGGAAACCCAGGTGTGATGTGCATTCCAATGGTGGTAGGTACACTAGGTGCAATAAGTATTCCACTAGTTGTCCCTCACCCTATTTCTCCAACGTTGAGAAAACACCAACATCCACCTTGGAAGAATAAAGAAAAAGATGCAGAAAGAGATGTTAAAAATGATACAAGCCTCCTCGCAATCATCCAGCGAGGTAGCATCGGTGTATGACAATTTTCGTACTCATTATCCTCAAGAATGCAACGATGAGGCTTACCCAAAGGACTACATTCCTCCCATCTTCGAAAACTACACAAGAAAAGGGGAACCCAAAGGAACATATCAAACACTTCATCGAACATCTGGGGGCTTACTACAACAACAAGAATCTTAGGTTGAGGGAGTTCTCCAAATCTCTAACCGATAAGGCTTACACCTGGTACTCCCACTTGGAACCTAAAAGTGTCTCAACGTGGGAGGAAATGCACATAATGTTTCTCCGTAAGTTATTTCTGGAAAAATATGAGTTCACGTTGACCCAACTAGGGAGGGAGAGGCAACGACCGGGGGAGGACGTGGTAGCACATGCTCGAAGGTTTAGGGAGAGGTCCTCGATGTAAGAGAAGATGCCAAGGAGTCCAAACTACTACTACTTTGTGATGAAGGTTTTCTCCCAGAGTACATATGACATCTTATCAATGAAACGCGCGAAGGAACTTTTGCGACTTTTCTAAAAGCAGCAAGAAATATATCACTGTTTGTTCGGCTAAATCCCGTTATATTTCCTGTGATGTTCAGGCAACCGATACAGACCGTCGAAGCATGGGGTCAGCCCCTACGGGTAGGGTATGTCGATGGTGGAGAAAGGCCTAAGCAACCAAATAAGGACAACAAAAGGAAGTTTAGTAAGCACAGAGAGGACCCACTACCACTACCTTGCACTATCAAAGAGGTTGTTAGTTGTTACAATGCCATGGTCTAAGGGAGAATGGTGTATGAACCCAAAGGCATTCCAGCCATGGAACCAGATGCCTCAACGAGAGTTGATCCCAAATACTTCCAAATCCATAGAAATGTGGGTCACCCAACGGAAACCTTCTTCACGCTAAGGAAAATCATCAAACAGCATAAGAAGATAGAGACTTTGAAGATCCCATAGGAGAATGTTAACGCTAATCCCTTGCCAACACATGGGGAAAACTTTTTAGTTATTTACGACGAGGATGATGAGTGGGAAGCAAGAGGACTGGAGATCCAACAAGAAAATTTGAGGATACATTGAAGGACTGTACTAGGGGGTGACCAACATGGTGATAGCTTATGATGAAGCTAGTGAAAGGGATATGGAAGATGTGTACAACTTGGAAGGATAAGAGATAGCCCAAGGGTTGGAGTACTAAGATGTTTCAAAGTCACCCATTTTCTCATGGTTCTTTGACAAAATGGGGATGCCAAAAAAGAGCCGATTAGAGATAACGCAAGAGATTTTAGACATTTCATGGAAGAACGTAGTACCATCGCTGAGGTGGAAGGGGCCCATGGTTAAGTTGATGAGGAAGTTTTTATCTGAGGTGACCTTTAGCGATGCTAACAGAGCTATTAGATTCCTACATAACAGACCCCTATACATAATGGATAGTATTAACGGGGTGAGTATGCAAGGGCCTTGATGGAAGGGGGATAATCAATAAACATCATGCCTATCAGTTCTTTCTAGATAGCCAACATTTCGGAGGAAAGATTGATACCAATGCCTTTGGTAATTTCTGGCTACGATAATCAATTATCCAAGTCATTTGGATATGTGTACATGGGGATTGTCATGGGGAACCTTACTTCACACATCAAATTCCACGTGATTGAAAGTGCTACTTTGTACCACTTTATGATAGGAAGGGTGTGGGTGCACAACCATGGTTTAGTCCCTTTGACATATCACCAATGTGCAAAGGCAAATGTGAAAGGGACTGTAATTATTATATGTGAGATAAAGAAGCCTTTTTCCATCGATGAAGCTCACTTGGTTGACATAACTTTCTACACGAATCTGGAGGAAGATTTTAGGGTATTAACAAAAATGCTGGAAGGAACCAGGGTTCCCACCAAGAGAGAACGGATGGGACCCATTAACGACTAAAGTGACGAAGGGGAAAGAGGGAAAGGAAGTGTCTGAGGAGGTTCACTTTATTAATCCCAAGAAGAAGAACATCTCGAAGCAGCTCAGGGATATAATGAGGCCCAAGATGGATCCGATGGAGCATGAGGCCTAAAGATAGCGTGTGATGAGTAGGTTTTTGGTAAGCAGACTGGTAGAAGCTTTGAGGAAAAAAAAGAGGAAGGCAGTTGTAATGGCAAGCATGTAATGCAAGAAGAAAATGGATAAAAGAGTGTTTTACCTCCTTTAAGGGTGTGAGTGAGCAGTCGAATGAGCTGATTTACCAGATGGTGAAGAGTCTGACTCAGTCTATGAATGTTTCTTGATAAACCAACATAGGCAATGTATAGTTATTGAAAACTCTAACATACAAGAGTTTGTAGAGGAAGTGGGAGAAGAGATAGAGTATATGACTAATCAACCGAAGCTAAAAGTACAAGAACCAGGGAAGCTAGGCTTACCCAGATGAAAGAGAAGACCCAAGGCCAATATTCGTTTCGAAAAATAGGAGCAAGAAGAAAAGAGGGGACTTAGTTGAGATTATTGAAGGATATAGGGACATTTTTTCAAGGAAATACACATAGATGGAGGAGCTAGATGAAGAAGTGAGTTTCCAAAAGATCAATGTTATACCTTCAGCCATACTGATGAAGAAAGCTATAAGAACATACAAATCGGAGCTTGATTTGATGATAAAAGAGGAGGTAGAATGATTTTTAACAACAGGGTTCATCAAATTGATATAACATCTACTTTAGCTATCAAGCATTGTCCTAATGGGGAAGAATGACAAGAATCAGATAAGGACATGTGTGGTTCCTCATTTTTTCAGAGTATGACTTCAAATGTGTAGTCCCTCGTGCGATCAACAACCAAATAAATGCGTATTTATTGATGATTTTATTACCTGGGTATTTGAGACACACCGAGAGAGCATTCCAGGAGAGGACTTGTAGGCAAATTTTCTGGATACAAACCTTGAAGAATGGACAATGCAATTTTATGGTTCTTCAGTGGAAAAGAAAGGAGGGGAAGGGGTTTTTTTTAAAGGGAAGGAATAATTTTTCCCTTCCTATAAATTGGATTTCCCTTTCTCTAACAACGAAGTAGAATATGAAGCATTTGTACCGGGGTTGTTAGAGGGACTTCGAAGGGGCCTCCTTTCACTATGCATCAAAGGCGATTCAAAATTGGTGGTCCAACAAGTGAACGGGGAATATGCATTGAAGAACCTCAGTCTAGCACCTTATAGAATGATCATCCAATAGCTAGTCAATCAGTTCCATCAAGTTAAGATAAGAAGGCATCCCAGAATGATAAATAGACATGTTGATTCCTATGCCACCATTGCTAAAAAATTGGCTATGAAAATTGATACAACTACTGTGGTGATCCAACGAAGAATAACCCCATCGGTTGTGTAATCAATCCTACCCATGGAAGGTGATTCGGATTGGAGGGGAGAGATCAGGAGGCAGTTAGAATATGGGGAAGGTAAGATGGAACTAAAGGAGCTAGCACAATACTTTACCAATAATGCAAACCTCTACTTCCGGAATATGGGAGGATGGTTGTCAAAATGTGTGTCAGTTTATAAGAACCAGAACATATATTAAAGAAGACACACGTCGAATACTGTGAAACAATGGAGACCCCCCTATACAGAAGAATTCAGTAGGAGGGATTCTTTTGGCCAATAATGAAGAAAGATCCAGCAGAGTTGTAACGAAGGTGTGATAAATGCAAACTTTTCTTTCAGGTAGCTAAATTCCAATTCGTTTAAACTTAAGAAGACTGGAGGCACCAATACATCAACTTCATCAAAGACGGAGTTGTTCCTTCGAAGAAAATAGATACGGTGGAACTCAAGCAAACGACCCAATGATTTTACGTCCAGGAGGATCAGATCTATCGAAGAGGTACTTCAACAGACCATTGATATGCATCACGAAGGAAGAGGTAGTGAAAGTTTTAAAATAAGCTCACGATTCGGCTCACATTGGAGGAGCAAAGCTGTATGACCAAGTAATAACCTTGTGTTATTATTGAGAAACTATGGAGAAGGATTATTCTAAGTTTAAGCGAAAATACAAGGTGTGCCAACTGTATGGAAACATGATCCATACCCCTTTGGTGGACCTACATTCTCTAGTCATCCCTTACCCATTCTATACTTGGGTGTTTGATCTAGTAGGGGCAATACACCCATCTTCAAGGGGGAAGATCTGGATAGTCATGGCAACATAATGCTTTACAAAGTGTTCTTGAACGATACCACTCAAGAGAGCAACGACAACTGTGGGGGATAACATTATCAGGGAGTACATTATTTACAGGTTTGGGATTCCAAAGGTTATCCCCTATGATAACGGGACCCCATATTTCAATAAAGAAGTAACGATGATTACAGAAAAATACTCCATCATCCATCATACCTCAACGGTGGCATATCCTAAGGGGAATGGTCAAGTAGAAGCAACTAACAGGAATTTGGTCAACATTTTTGCCAAAACAATGAAAGACTTTATAGGATCATGGGATGATAAGATTCCAGTAGTCCCGTGGGCCTATCGAATGACAAAGAGGAAACCTATAGGTTATACTCCGTTCTCACTTGTATTTGGGGCCAAATTAATTCTGTCGGTAGAACTTGAGGTCCCCTCTGCTCGATACGCTTTGTGAGGTAGCATGCTCCCTCATAGTAGAAATTTTTAGTTGGAAGCACTAGATGAGCACGTGGATAATTCGATGCAACATTTCCAAATGTACACGAAATAACTCTCAAGATCATATAATAATTTGGTGAGGCCCAGGAAATTTTTGGAAGGGGATTTAGACTTGAAGGTAGTGGTGAAGCACATTCAGGGACTCCCATTTACCAAATTCATTGTGAATTGGAAGGTACCTTTCATTGTAAAGGAGGCTCAGGATTTAGGTTACTGTTTAATCTCTAAAATTGAAGAGGATAAACCTTTCAAGATTAATAACAAATGGTTGAAAGTTTATCATGTCTAGGCTACCAACCTTAGTTAGAATTTCTTTATTTTTTGTTATGGTGCAATTCGTTGTATGAGTTATTCTCTTTTGTAATGAGATGAAGAGAAATAGTCGGTTCATAAATTGTAAAAGTTTGAACTTTGCGATAAACAGAGATATTGCAACGAAATAATACATAATGGAAAAATACTACATCCTTATCATTAATATGACTTGTAATGATTACAAAAAAATTAGGAACTAACGCCTAAGGTTTTACATATGAAGAAAAGGCAAGTAGGGTGTGAGCCCAAGAGGAACCATAGATCTGGGGCAGAAAATAAATCCCTAAGTAAGACCAAAGTAGCTGCAAGTAATGTGTGTTATACAGCGATGGAGCCCTCAAGCTTGACATGAGATTGAGCCCTTTGAATAACTAGGACCTCATGGGACTACATCTCCTTAACCAAAGATTCTTCGACAACCTTGACTCTAAGATCAACAGTCTCCATCAAAGGCACGAACTCTAGAAATTTAGCCTCCTTAGTCCATTGGACCTCCACTTACTTCTGAAACATCTCCCTCTGGTTGGTCAGTTGGGTGGACATCAGGACCTTTAACTATTTAATGAGCTAAGAAAACTGGATGCTATCTTTACCTTACTCCCTCAAATTGCCCAAATATTGATTTATAATAGAACTTGATAAAGCTAAAGCGGGAGTATTAATGACCTCGGCCACTATAGTCCCCATACCCTGAAGCCTATAACCCATCAAGTCAATGTTCGAATAAAGGTAGTCTGGGGTAAAGGTCTCCGGGTGATGGGCATCCAATCGCTCAATAATGGATCGATGGTGGGAAAAAATTAAGAGGATTGCCGAAGGAGCTGCAAGCAAAAGGTATGAGGGGCCACATTAGGAAGTGGCACTTTGCGGCCAGATTCACTGTCAGTCTGAAGAGTTGTAGTTGAACCTTAGTTATTATAGCTTGACTCTTCCGGGAAAGCTAGTTCCCGATGGGGCAAAGCGATAGGTGAAGGACTTCGTTGGGTTTGGTCTTTAGCAGGCGCAGTATCTCTTACAATCTGAAAAGAGAGAAAGAGATATGAGTTTAATGAAAAACATTTAACAAGTGGTTTTGATTGTTAAGTCCCCGTTAGTGGTGGAGTTTGATGAAAAATCTTAACAAGTGGTTTTCATTGTTATATAATCGTTACTGGTGGAGTTTGACGAAAAATCTTAACAAGTGGTTTGCATTGTTAAGGAACCGTTATTTGTAGAGTTTGATGATAAATTTTAGTAAGTAGTTGTCATTATTAAGTCATCATTACTGGTGGATTTTGACAAAAATCTTAATACGTGGTTTTCATTATTAAGTCACAGACTAGGCTACTTCTTATTTCTCGTAATAACAGGCATAATGATAACACTTATGCAAAGTATGGGAAGAAATCAATAGTTACCTCTTGCACAATTACCAAAGGAACAACGAAAGTAATGGCAGCTTCGTCGTCCCTCAATTTCTCGGAAAACCTTCCGACAGAGGAACCTCATCTCGAGCCGAAGCACCATCTCCTTACAAAGGTACAAGGGCTAAAACTGGAGTTGTCCCCACTAGAGTAGACCCCATTGAAGAAGCACCCACAGATTATATTAGAACTGGTGAGGGAACAAATCCTGTAGAAGAAGAAAGAACACTAGAGCTAGATGCACCAACAGTAGCTACAGAAACTCGTGCAATCACAGGTTGGAACGGGGGAGTCAAAGATGGAGAAAGCTACAGACATAAATTTAAGTGTTAAAATGCAAGAAATACTTCTTGAAAAAGGGGTAAGACAAAAATGTGGCTTACCCTACTGACATTGGCAAAGGGGGCAAATCCGAAGATGGGCCTCAATAGAGGATGCTGCAAAAGAGCGTCAATGAGGGAAGAGACTAATGAGGACCCAATTTTGACCTGAAATATAGCAGGTTACTTATAAACTATATAAACAAAAGAAAGAAATAGATGAGAAATATAAAAATCGTTACCTCAGGAATACTTAGCAAAGATGGAATGATGTCCAGAGGAACCACAAATAAAGAGGACGACTAAGGAGAAGCTAGGGGAGTCCCGTATGGTTGAGAGGAAACTCCCTCACATTCAAGGGAAGCGTTGGCCCTTCTGGAAGCCTCCTTTGCTTGACAGGAGGACGAACGATGAAATATTTGAGCCTAATCATGGGTTAATGGGGAGGAGAGGCAACGATCGCAATCTGATCGAAGCGTCCCCCAAGAAGGGACTCATTGGAGGCAAATCCCCTTTTTCAATAACCTCCTAACAAAGACAAATAAATGGGCACAATATTTAAAGTATTAAATAGCTAAGTGTTGGAAATTTTACCTCTTGCTCTGGGAGGAGTGTGATGAGATGACCACGGGTGAGGCGGGAGGAGAGTATTCGTCATTAGATCCATTAGATGGATCAGGCCTAAATAGTCTCAACCCTACTAAAACCCTGCTGAAATTGTAGCATAGAGATAGAAAGTTGAGTGATCGACATCAAAAGGCTATTAGAGCCATTTCTTAGTGGAATTCACTCACACGCACACACACAGTGGAGTAGGCCTAGATAGGCTCAACCATTTATATATTGTCTTCTCTCCTCTTTGTCCCACCACCTTCTTTAATTTATATCTAATTTTCACCATTTTTGCACCTTCAAGGTCCTACTCGATTGAGCTCATATCATATTTACTTAGTGATACCATAACTGACATCATCATTGAGAGCCTGAATTTTAGCCACATAGGTATGAATGTAATTTTAATTGTGTACTTATCTAGTTATTTTTTCCCAAAGGTTTTGGGTTAATTATATATTAGTTATATTGATGACGCTTCGTTTATCTCTATACGTCGTTGTAATCTTATAGGTATGGGATTATTAAATTAAATTCCTTGTCTTTCTTATTATTATTTTAAAACATGTCATTGTTTCCAAACACAAAATTCAATACATACTCCAAGATTCCATCTACATATACTTTGTTACAAAAAACGGTAAAATCTACCTAACATATCTGTGTTAATTACTTTTTCCTCCTGATGTTCCATGAGAAAGAGAATAGTCCCCCTCCCTCTTTGTGATATACACTGGTCGTATGTTTTCTTATTTATCTATATGGGTGGAGACTAAAGATGATGGGAGCAAGGAGTGGTGGATTTCAATAACCTACTTTATTTTTCTCATTTAGAATAAAATGTAATTCGCCCATGTGATGGTAGTACAATAAATGTGCGACACCATTTAATGAATAAAGTTATTTTTTTCTGCCTTAACTTTAATTCATTGCCTATATACTCTTTCGTATTGATACCAGAAACACAGGGTGTGACAAATCCCATCGCCACTTTGTTAGTTCTAATAAGGTTTCTTTTTGTATGAACGAGTTTTCCTATTTCTATACCCTTCTTCGATATAACTGGTGAAAACCCTCATGTACATGGTAATTTACTCTCTCTTATTGAATAATGTTCACAAAAGGTTAATTTTGTCACTTTCTTGGTGGTGTACCCTACTTGAGTATGGTTTCTCTAAACAATAGACCTTATTGATGACTTAGATTCATACTTGCAAAAGTTATATATTTTCACCGTTTTGGTAATTTTTTCAAAATTATAATTGAATCTCTACCTCTCGACTTTGTAGCCTTTGATAGACAATAACCCTCCCGAAGCACCACAAATGGCACAACATGTTGTTGATGTAGTTGTGCAAGCAATGGAATTTTATCACAATATAGGTGAATTCAATAAAGTTGAGTCGCCTAACAAACGTGATTAGGACTCAATGACCACTATAAAGTAGGAGGCAATCGAGTCTACCGGTGGTGCCCCTGTGCCAAATGTTGCACTAGTGGATTATTATCAATACATACTATAAAATAATGACTTTATTCTAGGCTCTTTTCATGCTGTACTAGATAGGCTACTTGGTTCACATCATGGGACATTTATCCCTAACTGTATGAAATCCCATGGTTTATTGATGGCATATCGTCTACAAGGTTTTATTGTTGTTGCAACTGAAGTTGTGAGCACTTCTTGTAATAACCGTACCTTTTGAATAATTAATTTGAGACATTTTTGCAATTTTATATTAAATTAATTTAATCGGATTTATGCCCGTGTGTGTGTAATAAGTTCAATTAAGTAAAACTAGGATTTATAAGTGAAACCCAATATAATTTGATGGACAAATAAGAATTCGAACATAAAAAAAATGAAATTTAAAATTTCTGACCGATCCAAAAAGAATAACAAATCGATCTAATTGAGCAGACAGAACATCAATCTTTCCTTTTGAGTTGTCGAATGAGGAACCATCAGGATATATGAGTTGTCGAGTTTTGAATTGTTTCAGATAAAAATGCTTTTTTTTTAACAACAAATAACATGAGAAGACTTTCCTCATTTATGTTGGAAGATTATTTT
This sequence comes from Sambucus nigra, assembly GCA_949130495.1. Taxonomy (NCBI): domain Eukaryota; kingdom Viridiplantae; phylum Streptophyta; class Magnoliopsida; order Dipsacales; family Adoxaceae; genus Sambucus; species Sambucus nigra. The sequence goes on along the minus strand of OX422212.1, from coordinate 447,021,238 downwards.
ATGGGATTTAGAGGTTGAGTTCTTCTACTTTAACCGAAATTTCTATTGAAACTTCATGGACAAAGTGATGTGGCAGTCTTTGATTGGTGGATTTTTTGGTCCCACTGGTGTCGACCTCACAAACTAACCCATAGAAACCCTACACATGTTTCGGTCCATGCACTTTCCATAAAAAAACGTATCTAATAGCATTTTTGTTAGAGGTTATAAGAGACAAAGCAAAAGAACCCATTTTCTCACTTTTTCTTTTGTAGAAAACTTCCACTTATTTCACCCACATGAAACCTTAATCTTATTGGTTCAATCCGTCATATTTTCCAACATATACTAACCCACTGATGTAAGAAGTCCTACCCTCCCATTACCCAAGCTTTGTTAATACCGTAGTGGATTTTAGTGGTGATAGAAGGTATTTTTTAAGTTGTATTTATAGAATACTAGTTGTAAGCCCGAGCGATGCGCGATCGAGGCGCAATGTGCAGAACATAAGAAACAATATATATCAAATTTTCTAACTAAACTCCCAAGAGAATGAGGACTATTGAAAACTGAAGATAGAAAAAAAGGGTTTTATAGAGGGAGTTTAAAAGATGAACCAATCAGGAAAATATTTGGTTAACAACGTCGTAAGTCGAAAGGATGAATTGAAATCCAATGTTGCTAGTTAACAACGCCTAGTTTCAGTAGAGAAATGAATGTTATAGCGTTTCTAAAGTTTTTAACTAAAAAATGCACTTAAAAATGTATTTATAAAAATAGTTAATTTTTTTAAAAAAGATTACTTTATTAAATAATTTTTATCTTTGCGAAAAACAATAAAAAAATTTATTATGTAAAATAGTTAAAACTATTATTTACTTTTTAAAAGAGTGTAATTTTTGTAATTTATTTTATTTTATTTACCTTTTTCAAATAATTTAAGAACTTTTTAATATTTTTAGAATATTTTTATTTATTTTGATAGTATTATTTTGATAAATATGTTTTAAGTGTATTTTTAATTAAAAACTTGCGTTTTTATACAAATGTAAATAAGAAGGATAAAGATTTAATTGAAAGGCCGGATGAAATTTTAAAAAAAAAAAGGAAAGGTGGAGAAATGGGGTGCCATGTGGACATGCTTTTCATACCTCTGTTGTGCATTTTAGAAATCAAATCGAGCCATACTATGTGAATACTATTCCTTAGAATCATATTACATATTTTTAGAAAATGTATAATATTATTCACCCCACTCTCAACTAAAAAAATATAATTATACCCTTTTCTTTAAAATTTATGAACTTGATTTATTAAACTCTACGTGGAAATATAAATTAGCATCCCCATTAGTAATTGAAAAAAAAATAAAGTTATTTGAAATGGTAGTCTATAATCTTATATAATAATGAATAGAAAAAAATATAAATAAGTAATCAATAGGGGTGGTAAACGGAAGGATACGGATCAGATACCATGTTTTACATATCCGTATCCGCTATACACTATCTGTATCCATATCCGTATCCGCCCAGATATTTAAAACAACTATCCATATCCATATCCTCTCTCGGATTCGGATAATCTTCGTATCCGTTTACATTGTTTAGCCATCGTAAAAAAACTATTAAAATATTCAATCCAATCCAAACAAATATATAACAAAATTACTACCTCCTAACATCAACAATTATGGCATTCATAATAATAGTATCATTCCTTAATGATAATATGGCTTAAAGTTATCCATACTTTATAATCATATAAGCTTAAAGCCATAAAAAAATAACAATAGCATTCCATAACAGTAGATATAAATATGCACCTAGATTAAATTAAATTTATTGAGAATGATAAACTCATGGACCTTTTAGTCTTCAAAACATACTGATATTTTTATTTTGTATATAATATAGCTATTGTTAACATCAGTTCTCATCACAATCAAAACCATCTCTTTACTTTTTTTTTTCCCCTACATTTATTTATAATTAAGGAAACTAATGAACAACCACATGAGCAATACATAAATATAGTTATATATTTGTATTTTTATTTTATATGTACATGTTGTTGCTAACTTTCTGTTGCAGGAGGAGGGGATGCGCAACGACGAAGTTGATGCGCAACGGAGGTGTGGCCATCCCCGATCCTCGTCGCCCGACGGAGGATCCTCAGGTCCTGCGCGTCACTCTCGGGAGCACTTTGGCCGGCGTCATTTGTGGTGAGGTGAAAGATGTAGGGAGATTAGAGTCTCCAGTCTATTTTACTCAAAATAGACAAAAGAAAAGAGGAGGCCATCCTGAAGGACAGCATCCAAAGACATACTTGTGCATACGAAACCAAAATGATTCGAGAAGGGTCCGGAGGCTAAGTTACGAAATGGGAAGGTGTTAGGCACCCATTCCTCCCTTTCGGTCTCTCATGGATTTTTGTTATTTTCCTTTTATCTTCCTCGTGATATGTGTGCATGTGTATATATAGTGGAGATAGGAATCACCGACTTGTACCATGGAAGAGGTAAAGCGAGTCATCCGTAGGAAGGTTTAAAAATGATATTAGAAAATAACATTTACGCGATCATCCTTACGTTAACCGTTATGAGGGAACGATAACGCACACGAAATGATACGCCCCTAAGATCAAAAATATATATATATATATATATATATATATATATATATATATATATATATATATATATATATATATATATATATATATATATATATATATATATATATATATAGTGTAAGAGAATGGAGGTTAGAGAAAATGGAAAATGAGAGAAAAAGTAAAGAATAGGACTCGAGGCTCGGGTTTTACCCCGAAATGCCTACGTAGTCTATAGAGGCATCAAAGTCCACGTAGTTCGCATACAAAATGAGGGGTGGGGTTTATCCCATAAATCCAAGCGGGGATTCACTTATTTTTGTGTGTGTGTGTGTGTGTGTATGTGTGTGTAGAAAAAGTGTTTTAGTTGTGAGAGAAGTGTAAGAAAAGTATGAGAATTCCCGTTTGGAATTTATAAGCAAACCCTATTTTTCTTATTCTTTAGGTTTCTATTTATATGAAAATAAGAGATGTGCAATACTACTAAATAAAAAGTATGTTAGGATGTGTGAGATGAGATAATAAAGGCACTAAGTAATAAAACAAGTTATTGCAAATTAATGAGAATTTAAGGAGAAAGAGTTGAGAAATTGGACCTTCTTGAAGATCTTGAGCTCGATCTTGAATGTTGGAGAGCAGCCCTTAGACTTGGATGATGATAGAGGGTAGTGAATTCATCAAGTTTGATGAAAATGATGATGAAAAGTGAAGGTTGGAAAGGGAGTTGGGTGTAGAAATCACACTGACTTCGAGAGAGGTTTTCAGGATTTGCTGAGAGTGATTTCTATTAGATCTGGGCTCCCTTGCAAGTGAGGTCAGGCCTCCTTTTTATAGGCCCGGGGCATTTTCGATCGACATAGACATGTTCCTGCCACTCTGCAGGTGCGTTTAGGTGCACTACCGATAGGCAGGGTCTGAGACCTGCCATTTGGCAGTATTTTTCAGGCTATTTTGGTAAATCGGCCACAAAACGCAAACTGTTGATCAGAATTATGCACGGGGTTGATCGCTGGAAAGGTAATTCAGAGATCTTCGAATGTCCTTGGACCACTACTGAGTTAGGGAGTTTACTTTGGGTCAAATATGGCTCAGAAGCATTCGTTAGTCCATTGGACGGGGAACTATCGGACTCAAACGGATCGTTCGTCCGCATGGTAAGTCTGAATCGTGCACGGGGTAGACCGTTGGAAAGGTTAGGAGATGTACTTATACATTCCAAAGAGTTTGATCCGGTTCGGGGAGTTGATTTGATCAACCGGGCCCTGAAAACATTCAGTGACCTCTCGGAGTAAAACGGATCGTACGTCCGTATCGTAAGTCAAAATCGTGCACGGGACAGACCATTGGAAAGGGGATTTAGTGCCCTTAGAAGATTCATTTAGTCTCAGTCGAGCTGAAGAGTTGACCTAGGTTAAATAGAGCCCGGGAGTGCCCAGTGGCCTCCTGATTGAGTCTCGTGGGAAATGGGTCATTCGTCCGCATGGTAAGTCGAAATTGTGCATGGGACAGACCATTGAAAAGGGGTTTCAGTGACCTTCAGAGATTCATTCAGTCTAGGTCAAGCTTTAGACTTTGACTTTTAGTCAAATGGAGCCTGGGAGTGCCCGATGGCTTCTAGGCCAGTACCCGGGGTATGACCTGGGTTTGTAGTGATGATGGGAGGTTCTAGGGACTTAAGGAGAGTTTTAGGGGTTAATAGAATAGGGTGTCTACAGATTCCCTCGACGGGTGAGTTTGGAACAAATGATAGTCGTCGAATAGAAACGGCATGATGCTTTAAAGGAGGATGATCAATTCATAGGGCCGAGGCCGATTCTGAGGATCTAAGGGAGCGAGGACAACCAATTCAGAGAGTCGAGGTCAATTCTGAGGACCTAAGGGAGCGAAGACGACCAATATAGAGGTTCGAGGCCGATTCTGAGGGCCTAAGGGAGCGATGACGACCAGTTCTATGGTATAATCCGATTCTGCGGGCTTGAAGATGAGGGTGACCGATTCTGTAGGTTGGAGCCAATTCTGAGGGCTTAAGTTGAGATGACCAATTCTGCGGGTCGGAGTCAATTCTGAGGGCATAAGTTGAGATGACCAATTCTACGGGTCGAAGCCAATTCTGCGGGCTTAAGTTCAGATGACCAATTCTGCGGGTCGAAGACAATTCTGAGGGCTTATGTAGAGGTGACCAATTCTGTGGGTCAAATCTAATTCTGTGGTGTTATGTAGAGGTGACCAATTCTGCGAGTCGAAGCCAATTCTGAGGGCTTATGTTGAGATGACCAATTCTGCGGGTTGAAGTCAATTCTGTGAGCTTAAGTTGAGGTGACCAATTCTGCGGGTCGAAGCCAATTTTGCTGGCTTATGTTGAGGTGACCAATTTTGCGGGTCGAAGCCAATTCTGAGGGCTTATGTAGAGGTGACAAATTCTGCGGGTCGAAGCCAATTCTGCGGGCTTATGTAGAGGTGACCAATTCTGCGAGTTGAAGCCAATTATGCGGTCTTATGTAGAAGTGACCAATTCTCCGGGTTAAAGACAATTCTGCGGGCTTATGTTGAGATGACCAATTCTGTGGGTCGAAATCAATTCTGAGGGCTTATGTAGAGGTGACCAATTCTGTGGGTCGAAGCCAATTCTGCGGGCTTATGTAGTGGTGACCAATTCTGCGGGTAGAAGCTAACTTTGCGGGCTTAAGTGGAGGTGAAGATCTAAGACGGAGGTAAATTTTGACCTAAGAGTCCTGGGGATCGAGGACCGAGGTCAATTCTCACCTAACTATGGTGACGATCCAAGACCGAGGTCAATTCTGACCTAAGAGAGGTGACGACCGAGAAGACGAAGATTGGATTTTGGGTTCCACTGGGGAAAGAGTTGGGGAAAATGTAGTGTGTCCTTTGGAGGCATTGAAAATGACTTTTTGGAGTTTCGCTGGGGAAATTACCTCGTGACATTGTTTTAATCTGCGGAGCTGATTGTCGGGGAAGTGTTTGTGATCTGCGGAGGAGAAGCGGGTTTGATGTCGTAAACTTCACTAGGGAAGTGATTCGGAGGTCCACGTATTGGATGTATTGCTCGAGGAGGTTTGAGACCTTTAGAGATCCTCCGGGGGCGTTGTCGGGAGGAGTTTTACTTGTTTTTTTAGAGTTTCGCTAGGGAAATGGGGGTTTCGTTTGAAGGAGTGCGAAATTTTCTTGGTGAAAATGTTCTAAATCCTTCCTGGGATTTTTAGGAATTTTTTGAGGATTTTTCAAGGCTTTCTGGTATTTTCTGGGGATTTTTGTACAAAATTTCAAGAGGATGCCGATCAGCATGGTGCAGGGAGTGCCATTCGGCAGTGGCATGGACTTTTGGACTACCTCGAGAAGGTAAGGAGACAATGACGATCGGTAAGTAAGGGGTCAATGCCGATCGGCATGACGCTTAGCATCTGATATAAAGGGGGCGAATTCCCTTCAATTTTCATAGCTTTTTGCTTTCTTTCTCTCTGCGATTTTCCACTCCAAATCATTCTAGTATTTTGATCTGCAAGAAATGGTCGCCTTTGTGAGCACTGCAGCGCATAGGGAATGGTTGATTATCGATGACTGGGAGAATGTGGAATGGAGGGCTAGGGCGCCTCTTGCTTTGGGGAGTGAGAACTCCTTTAATGCATTCAAGCCGGTTGTGGATGAGCGAACTTTGCTACGGGAGCCATCGCGTCATCAGTCTTCTAAGGTGGTGAGCTCTGGCGGTTATCTAAGTAACCTGACTTTTGGCATTCCTCTCTCTTTTTTTGATGATTTTTCCTTTCTTGAATTTTGAAAAGGTTTCTCCTTTTGACATTCTGATATCTCTTTGAAGAACATGTGTGCCTGTGGGAAGATGGGGCTTAAGGATGTCTGGGAGCATCTTCCACCCATGGTTCGTTAGGTGGTATCATCAACAGGTTTTGGGAGGTTAGCATCTGCGTTGGATGAGGCGCCTCGATCAACAACGGTCTTGTGCGCTTTGGGGGAGAGATAGTGGGATATTAACCACACCTTCCATTTCGGCTTTGGGGAGATGACAGTGACTCCCATAGACATGCAACAGCTGTTGGGGCTGGATTGTGATGGAGAGCAGATAGAGGTGGATCGTTCTCTAAGGGTGAGGCCGGAGGTAGTGCGTGCGGCACTTGGTGACGTAGGGAGGATAGTCTCTGGGGATTCCATCTAGCTGTCCTTACTGAAGGATGTTCTGCTGAGTAGGGTGGTTGATGTAGAGGATAGGCTACATGTGAGGCAGATGTCCCGATTATTCATCTTGTTGGTGTTGGGAGGCTTTATGGTGGCATCGAGTAGCGACGTCATCCACTTGTGTTCTGACCATATTTGAGGATGTTTTTGAATATCCCTCTCTATGATTGGGGGAGCCTGACTTTGGCGACCCTCTATTTTTCTTTGGATGCATTCAGTCGGTGCTACCGGTAAACTTTTACTGGAGCCACGTATCTCCTCGAGGTATCCTTTAATTTTGCGCATTTTTCTTTCATGCATTCGTAATTTCCTTATGCATCTTTTTTTTATTGTGAATTCTTGTCTTTGACATACGTGGTTCTATGAGGTAATTGGGTGCAATACTCAACTGATCGCTCTGAAGGAAGAGACTTTTGGGGACTTGTGCCGATTGAATCGATGGCGAAAGGCCAATCGGTAGTCGAAGGGATCTCTCTCTCTGGAGGCAGTGTGTCAGGTCTTGAATGGCCAGACCAGTGGTAGGTTAAGACTCTTTCCTTTTCAGTCTTGGTTTTGGCATGTTCTGATTTTGTATTGACTTATGCTTGCTCGGGGATTTTCAAGTGACCTTTTATCCTTGGGGGACAGCCATTCAGGATACGGGGGTGATCAGGGTGAACGCGTAGATGTGGCACTTACTGGTGCATGAGTTTGTCCATTCTTGGTATCTCAGGGAGTGGGTGGTTTGGCAGATTGCTAAGAGGAGGTGGTGGTGCCACCTGCGCAACCTCATATGTCTATGATGTGGGAGCGACTGATACCTGAGGATGCGAGGATCGCGGCGATGATCGGCGAGTGCTACTTGTTGTACACTGATACGACTGCACCGTCTGACTATATGGACTTTGTGACGAGCTGGTTGATGGTACCCAACATATATTATGCCTTGCCTTTCCCACCTGCGGGTTTGAGTTAGGCGTTGGGGTCCTCCCACAACGGCGGTGGTCCGACAACGACGGCGTCGACGGCTTTAGAGGTTCATTTCATGCGATTGCACACTCCTTCGTACAACATTCGGCGAGCTTACGAATGGATGGTGCCTATGTTGCACCGTCCTCATGCGATGGATCCAGAGGAGTTAGGTTTGACCGAGGAGGTTCTTCGTCCTGTGGTATACCTTCTTGCTCTTTTTTGGTTCCTTTTCTATTTTGATCCCTCTTTTGATACTGATTCTTCCTTTTACTTGAAGCAAGTCTGGGTGTTGACCACTTGGCTGAGGGATATCAAAGACTAGATATCTTCGACGACTGCCCGTATTTGGGATGAAGTCCCAGTTCCTTCTTACTTGGTGTCGTCTGCTTCGTTCGGGGAGGACTCAGGTTCGGTTAGCGGTGGTGTGTCATCTCGTCGTAGGGGAAAGAGAGAGCGTCGCACAGTGGAAGTTCTTGGAGAGAGGGGTGAAGGGGGAGAGAGAGGATGTGGGTTTGGGCTGAGTCCCGTTGTTTTTTTTTCTTTTATTTCCTGTAAAATTTGATGTAACCCAGAAGAACATATATATGCAATGCAATGGGATTTTTATTATCTTTTGTTAATGATGAATGAGTGAATGCATGCACATGCACCTTTTGTTTTGCTATTGAGACCGTTAAAAGAGATATTTTTGGGATTTTGAAGGAAAGTTAAAAATGGGAAATCATATAGGGATGGAGGAGGATTTTTGAAATTCTATTGAGAATATCAATTTATTTTTATCGGGTTTTTTTTATTTTTGACAAAAGAGGAAAAATGAAAATTTCCAAGAGTAGGGGGTTGCCGATCGGCAAGAACCTTGTCCTTCCTATCGACAGTTAAGTCCAGTCCCATCAATTCAAAGCTTTGATTAGTGCCCTCTTCAGCCTTTTGTACTATTGTGGGGTAGGATTCCCTCCGATTTCTGCAGGGATTATGTCTCTTGTGAGGGTTCTCATTTACAAAAAGGGTAGGGGTGGAGTGTTTCCCTCACACCTTCACATCCTTACTTACTTTCCTACTATCTCTTAGTCTTGCAAGATGGCTCTCCCTGGTAGCATTGAGTTTGCAAATTACCTCAAATCCTTGGAAGCGATGTGCTCTTACAATGTCGACTATGATGCTTTCAACATGCGTCGAGTTTCTTTATGGCGCAATTAGCCAATTGAGTGGAACATGTTGATGGCGGCGGTACAATTCTGGTACCCCGAAGACCATGTATTTCGCTTTGGGTAGGATGAAGTTTGTCCTACCTACGAGGAATTTTCTATCATAATGGGGGTAAATCCCAGTGTTGCTGCGACTTTAACGAAATTTTTCCGTTTTCCTAGGGATTTATTAGCTGGGCTTCTTCGCATTTCGCCTTCGGAGACTAGATCACTGGTTGCTGGAGGAATGATTTCCCTCCCGGCGGTGATACAGTCTGTACGTTTACAGGAAGATGGCGATGCTGAATACGCTGGAGCCGTTGCTCTGGGCTTGGTTTCAAAATTGATACTGGTGATGGGGGAACTTTTGTATGGATCCATAACTTGCAGCCATTATTTCATGGATGTCATACCGTCGCAATCCTACGGTGGTGATACTGGCGGAAACCTTGAATGGTCTGGATGCCTGGCGAGAAGGTTGTTCTGACTTCCTGCGGGGTAGCCCCGTGATGCTATTCATGTGGTTGTCTGAAAGACTCCGCCTGGTGACTCTTCCAGAATATCCTTTGTCGATTGTACCCAACTTCTTTTCGCATAACTTTTTCTATGTTTGACTGGATATTGCGAGCTGGGAGAATTGGTTTCTGGAGCATGGGGCTCAGAATTTGTACTTGTTAGTGCCTTGGTGGGGACAATTGTTGCATGTTCTGGAGCTAGGAGAATACTCATATGTGCGGCTGGTTGGTCTCAGACAGACCTCTTTTTATTTCCCTTTGCAGCTTCTGCGCCAATTTGGTTGGGTACAGGTCGTGCCATCTCGGACACTAAATTTATTTTTGGTAGAGGATTTGACTATGCATGCGGCTTGGCTCTCTGTGGGAGAATCGGCGTCCGTCGACCAGTCCCTCTCAGTCTGTTGGGAGAGTTTGGCATATACCTGGGGATTATATGAAGTGGTTGTGGAGGAAAGTAGTTAGCAAGACGTTGACAGTGGAGACTGGACAGATGTGGTTTGTTTCTTTTGACACCATGGAAGGAGGTGTTGTGGTCTTTTTGAAGCTAGTTTGAGCCTGTCGGTCCATGGAGTGTCTGCGAAACTCGATTCAGGGAGGGGAAACTTGGGGACCCTAGGATGAAGATGATGATGATGGAGTAGGCTCCTCTGGTAGCTGTGGGTAAGACGGTTTATTTTGTAATGGGGAATAAATGTGGGGATTTTATTATGGCTTTCTAGGAAGGTGGGGGAAGGGAGTTATCCGTTCCTTTTCTTATGTAATTTGTACCGTAATTTCTTATTAAGGAAATAAACAAGTTTCTGATCATCCAGCTGTGCCTTCGATGAGTTTGTGTTGTTTGAATTATCTATACCGATCGATAAGGCATACATTATCTTTTTGTTCAAATATATGTTGGAATTGACTGTCATTATCGGAGTTAAAAAAAGAATAGTATTTTATGAAAAAGAAGGGGTCGTGCTCATGTAAGGTGTATGAGCTGCCTACGTACCCCTCGGGTTTTTAAAAAGTTTTAATTTGTTTTAAAATAATTTTTACAAAGGATTAGGCCCACGTAGTTCTGGGTAAGGGGGAAATGAAGAGTTAATTTTTTTTTAGAATAGAAGGGGGATGAGAAGAGTCGTAGCGCGTTGAGATTTCGGGCTAAGGGTAAAACTTCTTCAGACGGTCCAGGTTGAATGGACGGGACATCTTTTCCCCATCCAAGTCTGTGAGCAGGGCGGCACCACCGGACAAGATCTTCTTGACAATATAGGGGCTCCTCTAATTGGGATTTAATTTCCCTCTGGGGTCCCAGATGGGTTCTATGATTTCTTTGAGGGATAGGTCCCCTTCTCGGACAATGTGATCCTTGACTCTCTTATTGAATGAACGCGCTATTTGGCGATGGTACCCTTGTATTATGTATAGTGCTTTTAGTCTCCTTTCATCTAGGAGGGTAATCTCGTCAAGACAGCTTTGATGCCAGTCTTCCTCAGTGGCCTAGCTTTCAAGAATGGCACGTAGAGAGGGTATTTCCAACTCCACGGGTAGGACTGCTTCCATGCCGTAAACTAGAGATTAAGGGGTAGCTCTAATAGAGGTTCGAATTAAGGTTCGATAGCCCTAGAGGGCATACGGGATTCAGTAAGCCCAATCCTGACAGCTTTTGATCATCTTACTGATGACGGCTTTGAGGTTCTTATTGGCGGCTTCAACTGCACCATTGGTCTGAGGTCAGTAAGGGGAAGATTTGTGTCTCTGAATCCCATACTCATTGACCACTTCTGTGACTTTTGCCTCGAAATGCAACCCGTTATCTGATACTAGCTCGTGCGGGACCCCATATCGGCAGATGATGTTTTTCTTGATAAATTTGGCCGCTTTCTTAGCATTCAGCACTGCGTATGACTCCTCTTTTACCCATTTGGTTAAGTAATCAATGGAAACTAGGATGAACTCATGCCCGTTGGAGGCCTTCGGTGTAACCTTCCCAATGATGTCGATGTCCCAGGTGGAGAATGGCCAGGGAGATGTCATGTTATATAATTAGTGTGGAGGCAGATGCTGAAGGTTGGAGAACTGTTGGCATTTGAGGCATCTCCGAACATAGGCGGTGCAATCCTAGGTCATTGTGGTCCAGTAGTAGCCCTGTCGGATGAACTTCTTGGCAAGCATGTGACCGTTCATGTGAGGCCCGCATTCCTCGCTGTGGATCTTCTGCATTATCTTTTCAATGTTAGCCCCTGCGATGCAGTGCAGATGAGTTCCATCGAAGTTTCTTTTCAGGAGTGCATTGTGACAGATGATGTACTGGGCAGTCAGTCTTCGAAGGGTTGCTCGATCTTTCTTATTGGCACCCTCGGGATACCTACCATGCTTGAGGAGGTGTAAGATATCATAGTACCAATAATTATCTAGTTCAAGATCTTTTGTAGTGACGAGCTCAATGTGGTGGCAGTAGGTTGGTTTGTCTTGCTTTCGAACTAGGAAGGGGTTCATAGTTATTCCTTTGGGCATGTCGATCATGGAGGCCAAGGTAGAAAGGTAATCGTCTATCTTATTCTTTGCTCGGGGTAAGTAATGGAAGATGATATCTTGGAATTGAGAGGCTAGTTCTTATAAGGGGGCATAGAAGTGTTGGAGTTTCTCGTCCTTGGCCTTTCACTTTCTAAGCACTTGATCGGTGATGACGGTGGAATCCCCATAGACATCTAGGCATTAAATACCTTTCTTGAGAGCAACTTTGAGGCCTATTGTGGATGCCTCGTATTCAGTCATGTTTTTAATGCAAGGGAAATCCAACTTGATGGCGATGGGAGTGTGGGAGTCATTTGGGGCAATCAGAAGTATCCCAATGTCATATCCCTTTTAATTAGCAGCGTCGTCGAAGAACATTTTCCATCGAAGGCAGTCTTGAGTAGTGAAAATGATGTTTTCATCTGTGAATTCGGAGATCCATACATCAATTTCTTCTACAGGGTAATCAGTGAGGTAATCAGAGATGGCTCTTCCTTTCATGGCTTTCTGCGTGACGTACACGATATCGAACTCTTCAAGAAGCATACCATCAAGCCATTTGGCTGGACAAGGAGGGATTCTTAAGCAGGTATTTGATGGGGTCCATTCGGGATACAAGTTTGATAGGGAAGGCAAGCATGTAGTGTTGCGGCTTTTGGGTGACCGAAACAAGTGAGACACATGCATTTTCTAAAGCGGTGTAGTTAATCTCATACCCGACCAATTTGCAACTGGCATAATAAATGGCTCTTTCTTTACAAGAATCTTCAAGGTATTGGGCTAGCAAAGCCCTAGCTACAGTGTCGATTATGGTTAGCTATAGGAGCAAGGGGAGACAAGGTTGTGGTGGCATGAGTACTGGGGGTTAGGTTAGATATTGTTTGATTCGGTCAAAACCTTCTTGACATGCTTTGTTCCAAACTTTGGTTGAATCCTTTTGGAGGAGTTTGAAAATTTGTTCGCAGATGGAAGTTAGCTGGATGATGAACCAACTGATGTATTGTAATTTCCCAAGGAAAACTCGTACTTCTTTATCTGTTCGGGGAGGTGGCATCTCAAGTATGGCTTTCAGCTTGGCATGATCTGCTTTTATCCCTTTCTCACCGACCATGAATCCTAAGAGTTTTCCCTTTGTAACGCCAAAGATGCATTTTTGTGGATTGAGTCTCATCTGATACTGTCATAGTCTCTTGAAGAACTTTCGGAGAGCAGGAACATGACCCTCTCTAAATTTGGACTTTATAATCATATCATCCACATAGACCTGAACCTCTTTGTGAAGAAGATCGTGTAGGATGGTTGTGGCAGTCCTCTGGTAGGTAGCCCCAGCGTTCTTGAGAACAAATGGCATAACGGTGTAGCAAAAGCTTCCCCATGGGGTGATGAATGCGATTTTTTCTTGGTGGTCAGGGTGCATTTTGATTTGGTTGTATCCGGCAAACCCATCGACAAATGACTTGAGAGCATGACTGGTTGTGTTATCCACGATCATGTCGATATTGGGTAACGAATAACCATCCTTTAGAGAGGCTTTGTTCAAATCCAGATAGTCTACGCACATCTGAACTTTTCCTCCTGATTTCGGCACGGGCACTATGTTGGCTAGCCACGTGGGATATTCGATCACATGAATGAAGCCTACGTTCAACTGTTTGACCACCTCTTCTTTGATCTTGAGGGACCATTCGGTGCGGAGTTTTCTTAACTTTTGTTTGACCTGCTTGTAATCTGAGAGAGTGGGGATCTCATGTTGAGCTATTTCAAGATCAAAGCCCGGTATATCATCATAGGACTATGCAAAGACATCCACAAATTCCCTCAACAATTCTTTGAGTTGTGCACGCTCATGCTCGTCGAGGGTAGCCCCTATCCTAATATCGCGTAGTTGGCTACTAGAACCTAGGTCAATAATAATAGTCTCTTCTTCAATAACTTGAACACGGTTATGTTATTTATTATTAATGTTATTTAGATCAGCTAAGAATTGTTCATTTTCAAAATCATCATCATCAAAAGTTTGATTAGAATCCAGGCAATTAATGTAAGGCACAGCAAGATACACAAAATCTTTATTTATTTCACTGATAGGAAAAACATCATTGAGAACCTCGTCAAAAGAGGACTCGATTACATTTGAACAAGGATAGAAAATAGAAGGAGAAATAGGATAAACATTAGGACTAGGGGAGATTTTAGCAGGTAGAACTAGCACAACATTCTAGTTGAGGAGAGGTGTATCAGTAGCTTTAATAAGGTGGGATGGATCCAGTGATGTAGTGCCTGAGTGAACCATATAGAGTGCCAGCCCCAGTGTCTGCAAGTTGAAGGAATCTTCGGGGTCACTTTCATCAGTCTCTTCGGTATCTTTGATGAGTGGTTATACATGGTGTTGGGAACTCTCGGCCCATGGGTAGCTATCTTGGAAGAAGATCTCCATTCCAGGCTTCATTTTCTTATCTGCATGGTCATAGCATAGTTCAGGAAAGCCGCAAAAGGGAAATTCCTCACCCTTTTGTGATGAATCGTCCATTCAAGGAATCACTTGGGATAGTCTGGACGTAGTTTAGTCTCCTCTTTGATCTATACTGGCAGATCATTCTAAGCTCTTGTTCTGATTGTTGATACCCCAAACCATAGGGAGGGAAAGCCTTTTTCAGTTCAATCGGCTCAAGTATCCCTTGTTGTCTTTGTCCTAGCCCCAGTCCGGGCATGAAGTGCATATTTCTGAACATCTTAATCACATTGACGTTCCCATGAGGGTCGTATTCTGGACAAACACTTTCTTTGAAGTTATCCCCTATCGGGAGTAGAAGTGGTTCAACTCGGAATCCTGATAGGAGCATATCATTTGACCCGTGCTGTATCTCAAGGATTGGACTACTGGTACTTGCACCATCGGCATTATCGTCATCGCCTAAGATGGTAATGACCCGTCTGCCGATGAAGAACTTTAATTTTGATGGAGTGAGGAAGATACGCCCTTGATGCTATGGAGCCAAGGTCGTCCTAGTAATATGTTGAAACAGGTTGGGATGTCAATAACTTGGAATTCAAAAACAGGGTTTCTAGGGCCAGCCCCTATTATAAGCTTTATGGATCCCATCACCTCCCAACGGGTATTATCGTAGGCACACACAATAGCGGATGTTGGAGCGAGGTCGTTTTCTTTCATTCCTAAACATTTGAAGGTTCTCACTGGACAGACATTTAGGACAGATCCATTATCGACAAGAGAGAGTGGTACAACCCTCCCCATACCTTCGACGGAGATGTTGAGTGCATGATTATGGTTTGGCCCAATCTTGGGGATTTCCTCCTCGAAAAAGGATATCATTCGGGTAGAGGTCAAGGATCCGACCAAATTTACTGCTTCTTTTGGTGTGGTAGAAGGATGAACTGTGGGTCTAATGAGCAACTTGAACAAAGCATTTATGTGTAGCTGAGAAGACATGAAAAGCCCCCATAGAGTGATGTTAGCTTGAGTTTTCTTCAATTGATCGAGGATCTTGCTCTCTTAGAGGGTTATATCTAGCATAGGAAGGTTTTCCACGCCCTTCCCCTTGTCATTGCCTGGTAGTGAGTTTGGGATCTAGTAATGCCTCCCTGATTTGGTCATGTGATTTACTAAAGAAGGTAAAAACATGAATCCTATTTCCTTAGTGATCTCAGGTTGTTCTGATACCTTGTTTATTTCTTCGAGGAGTTCTTTGAATCATATCATTCCACACATGTTAGCTACAGGGCCAGTTTTCTCTGAAGCTTGCTCTTCATTCGAATCTCTGAATTCTTCCCCCTATCTGGTGGCGAAATTTTTTTCTTTTCGTGTAAAGTTAATGCATTACACAATTTCAACGGCTTCTTTATATAGGTCTTCCCAATCTGTGGGGATGTATAAGGATAAAGGGACCACGCGCCTTTGTAGTTTCAAAGCATCGAATAACTTGGTGATACTGCAAATGTTAGTAGTTTTCCAGAATAATTCTGCCATAATCTGGACGACATCATCCAAGCTAACTTCATCGGTTGGTACTACCCATCTATCTGACTCTGGGGCCCATTTTTGTGCTTCTAAGAATAGCGTACTGAACCTTTGGCAATCAATGACCATCTGTGAGGGAAATTTCAGCCCGAACTCTAGGAGTTGGTTTAACACTTCTGATAATTCCATACTTCCATTTTCAGAATGGGTACGGACAGCGCTGCATGCTCTGGTAAGGAGTGATAGTGCCTGATCATGAGGCTAGTAGGGTGTATGAGGAAATATGGGCAAATTTGGAGAGGTTTAGGAGATTATATGGGTGTGATTTGGGTTGAGGGATCAAATTTTGGGTTCTCTTCTAAGAAGATGGCAATTTATATGATTTGGAAGTGGGTTATGAGTCGTGTTTGGCTTAGGATTGGCTGGCGGGGAGATGGTACCCTGATCAATTAGACCTTGGATTACATTTCTGAGGGGAAAGCATTGTTCGATGGTATGGCCAGCAGTTTGGTGAAAGGCGCAATGGGCATCTTCCTTGAAGTTGGATTTGACAATGGACGAGGATCCAAAGGTCTGATAATGTTTTGGCTTAATAAGGCTTGATAAACTTTGGAGAGGGGAGGATGGATCTCGGTGTACCCCTTTCGGATCGGGACAGGGGGGATTTTTGGTTCCCATGATGTGGTTGGTTGAGATATGTTGTTGATGGTTGATACTGTAGCACTAGCAAGAATGTTATATTTTATAGGGGTGAACTGTCCGGACACCTTCTTTGGGTCAACTTATATTTTGGCAAGACCTTCATCGATTTCTACTCCTACTTCTTTGAGAGCTCGGAAATGGGGATAGTATTCTCCTCCCATCGTTGCTCGAACATGGGGTAAGAAGTTCTTCTTCACTATGCTAGCTTATTCTTCCTTGGAACGCCAATTGGTCATGGTTGATGCTTTTTCCCTCCATCGGGCGATGAAGTTACTGACTGATTCAGAAGGGTTCTGTTTGAGCAGCTCCAAATCACGGCGGGTGACCTCAAGATCTTCATTGTATTTGTACTGCGATATGAATTCTCGAGCCACATCCTCCCAGCCATGGATTCTAGATTCTTCGAGAGACAAAACCATTGGAGGGAGCTATCCTTTAGAGTTTGCTGAAACAATTGGGCCATCACTTCTTCAGAAGCCCCTATTAGAGTCATGGAACGGTGATAACTTCAGAGATGAACAATCGAGGGTCCACTTCCTTCGAATTTCTCGATATTTGGCATCTTAAACTTCTCGGGTAACCTTGCTTTAGGATAAGGAGACATGTGGGTGTAGTCCATGTAATTTCCTGAGATTCTGACTTGGTCGAACTTCTTGGTGACCATCTTGAGGTCTTCTTTGAATCTGTTCAATTCTTCTTCTTTCGGATCAATGATCATAGGCAAGTTAACCCCATGCTGGGCAATATTTGGCATAGGAAGCTGGGCAGGAGTCGACCCAATGACAGGAGGGGCACATAGAGCATGTTGATACTCTTTGGGAACCCAGATGAGCTCGGGTGGATCCATAGCGCGAGGAAATAGGGTCTCAGGCTCTTGCGGAATGGGAACCTGATTTCTTTGCATCTCTCGAACCTTGGTTTGGAGGTTGTCACTCTTGGACACAAATTGAGCTAGAACTGCCGTCAGATCTGGCTGTGCAACAGGTACTTAATCTGTGTTCTCCATGGAAAGCGGATGGATTCTGAACTCAGAAGGAGCAATATGGGAATGGACGGAACTCTAGGGTAACTTGAATTAAGACCTAAGCCAATAAGGAGCCAGGCTAAGGGCTTTCTATCGACCTGAGAAGGTGTAAAATAGGATTTATTTTAAGAAAAAAAGATGAATTTTTTTTTTCGATATTGAAAGACAAAAATATTTTTGGATTTTTGATAAAGAGGGGAGAAATGTTTTTGGATTTTTGATAAGGAAAGAAATGTTTTTGGATTTTTGGTAACTAAAGAAATGTTTTTGGACTTTTGATAAAGAAAAGCTATGGCTGGACTTGTGACCAGGCTCACGGACAGGGTCCCGTTTTAAAAATAAGCAAAAAATTCGAGCAACAGAACAACCAAGAATTTCGACAGAGTTTCGGGTTGAAATTGGAAATCTAACATGTGTGTCTTAGGCTTGACACCTATATACGGGTATGCAGTTGGTTGGGTGAATTGGAATGGGTTTCCCCATTTGGCGTGACTTCCACGATATATGTCTTGCACTTGCGGGCAATCGGTATGTGTGGACAAGACATTTGATATACCTGAGTGTACGTGAATTGCCTCACCATATACCTCGTGGGTAAGGTACGTATGAGAGCGAATTCGATATACTCGGCGTACGTGAACGAATTCCCTGCGATATACCTCCCGTCATGACTTCGGTTAAGTGGTACGATGCGGGAGAAACGTTCGATATACGTCGAAAGTACTTGGCCAATAGAAGGTGAGAGTCATATCACTTAGGATAACTGCGACTTGCTGGGCCAGCGCCCATCACGAAGTGACCCTCTAGTTACTGGGTAAAATTTGGTCAATAGCAATTCTCTTTGGTGATGTCATGTGAATCATGCATGATCCACTTATTAGTATCTTATGAAAATGCCTTAATTGATTATGCCAAACAGGGATCAAAGTACAAATACCATTGGTACACCAAGCATGGATGGGTGATGCGTGCAACATGTGGATATATGTGACCCTAGGTGCACATGGTACGAAGTGTACATGGAGAATTTTTTATAAGTATGTGAATAGAAGCATAAGCATGGGGTACACATGAGTAATAAAGGGGGATCATGCAAAATGGGGGAGAATATAAGCAAACATAACATCCATGTAAATAGAGTCTAACCCTCAAAATAAACATATAGTCATATAAATCCCCAGCGGAGTAGCCACTATGGCCATCCTTGATCCTCGTCGCGCGACGGAGGATCCTCAGGTCCCGTGCATCCCTCTCGAGAGCGCTTCGGCTGGCGTTATTTGAAGTGAGGTGAAAGATGTAAAGATGTAAGGACACAAATTTCCAATTGAGTCCTTTATAGTTTTGGCTCAATTCCGGACAAAAATGATTGTGTCATAGGATAGAGTATATTGATCATCTTTCAAGCCTATGACGTGTTTGTTGAAGACGTAACGGCCAAGTGTATAAAGCTTCATCATAATTCGGAGTTTAAGTGCCTCATTTTTACGTCATCAACAGTGGTTCCATGCTCCCAACGTATGAATGCATTACATATATATGTAGGAGCTTGGAACGGTTTATATTGGGTGTTAGGTTTTTAAAACTATGTTTTGTTTTCAGAATGTTTTCTATTAAAACTTATATATAAAGTATATACAGTTTATGGGCTCAAAAAGAATTTTTTGAACATTTTGTGAGTTCGTTCGAAGTGTAGTTCGAACAAGATTATCGTTTTGAACCACAAGTCGTTCGAACGAGATTGCCAATGAGTTCCCAATACAGGCCTTTAAAATGTCGTTCGATATGTCATTCGAAAGAACCTTATCTTCGAACGAGATATCAAACGAGTTCAATCTGGAACATCGTTAGAAGTCTCGTTCGAACGAGAATGTCGTTCAAAACGAGATTTGGCGGGAACAGGTTTTTTGGCAGTTTTGAGCAGTTTTGCCCACTTTCCCACTTGTTTTTCCCCACTATCTTTTTGCTGAATATCTATGTGCGGGAATAAATTTTTCGAACTTAACTTTTCATATCCTACCAACCTCTAGAGAGTGCTTGAGAGAAAAATTGTTTTAGGGAAAAGTTCATTGTTTTAAAGTGTTAATTTTCAAGGAAAAATCATTATACACTTTAGTTTTACACCCATAGTTTTGTTTATCCAAGTTTATATATATACATCTTTCTCGTAGTTTGGCACCGGGTTTATCTCTACATTAGTTTAAAGTGAAGTTTGGGTTTACTTCTAAATCCCACAAAGAAGAAGAGGTTTTCGTGATTTACCCACTTGGAGAAAGTCTCCTAGTTCGGGTGACGGTGACCACATAAAGTCCGATCGGTGGATTCCGAGACCGCGGTGGAGCTCCGGGGTTATTCGCTAAGTGGAGGTGTTTACAAGAAGGAGTGTTGAGGCTTGAGAGGGATCGAGTCGTGTGATGCAAGTCTTTTGTCTTGTAATTGTAAATTCCATACTTACTGGATTTGAGGCTAGGGCCATCCAAGGTTGTTTCCCGTTTTTGGTTTTTCCTCGTACATCGCGGCGTAGTGTGACTGATTTATTTTTATCTTGCATAATAACTTAGAACTCATGCTTAGGATAATTCAAGATAAAAATGGTTTTAATTGTCACACTTAATTTAATTGGGTACTAATTAAATTTGGCTTAAAGTTTATTTAATTCTAGTCTATTGTTAAAAACTGGTTTGGCCTAATTTGGAAATAATGATAAATATGACTTAGGCAAATTCTAGGACTTGGATTAATTTCACTTTGTGTTTTAAATTTAATTTATGAAAAGAAAATTAAAATTTGGTAATTCGTTTTATTGAACCATTACCTTTACGCTTCCGCATATCTATTTCATAAAAAGGAAATCTAGGATTTAAAAGAAGATTTTAAAAATCGGGGGGCCCTCGGGCGACTACAAATTGGTATCAGAGCCAAAAACGATAATTTACTTCGTTAAAGATCTTTTAACTATTTTTGGCTAAAATGGAATTTTCCCCATTTTCAAAATTTCCTATTTTCGATGGTTCTAACTACGTGTATTGGAAAGCGCGAATGAAATCGGCACTAAAATCTATCGATGAGAGGGTTTGGATGTCTATTGTTAACGGGTGGTCTCCACCAACTCATTTAGTAGAAAATGAATGTGTTCCCAAACCGGCCGATAGATGGAGTGAAGGTGAATTTAAACTTTCAAATTTTAATTCCCGTGGTTTAAATGCCTTGTTTAGTGCAGTCACACCGGATGAATTATGACGTATTATGACGTATAAGACCGCTAAAGAATCATGGGATATTTTGCAACTCACTCATGAAGGTACAAGTTTCGTTAAATCTTTGAAACTCCAAAACCTCACCACTTAATTTGAAACCATCAAAATGAAAAATAGTGAAACTTTTGATGAATTTTATGCTAGACTTTTTGATATTGTTAATTCATCTTTTAATTTGGGAGAGAAAATTCCCGACAACCGAGTTGTAAAGAAAATTTTAAGGTCCCTACCCGATAGATTTATTCAAAAAGTGACCGTTTTAAATTCTTTACCAACTTTAGCCTTTACGAAATTAGAAGAGCTTGTAGGTGATTTACAAACCTATGAACTAGACATGTTTCCCTCTAAAACTGAAAAGAAAATAAAAAAGGGCGTTGCTTTAAAAGCCCGAAAAGAGGTTAAACAAGTAGTAGAGAGCGAGAGTGATAGTGACTCGGAAGACATGGCCTTGTTTGCTCGAAAATTTAGAAAATTTCTTAAATTTAACAAAGAAAAATTCAAAAATGATTTTAAGAAATTCGAAACTTCTAAGCATGACAAAGACGAGAGGATCCCTAAAACAATTAATGAAATTTTAAATAGGGACGAGTCTAATAGGTGCTTTGGTTGTGAGGGTTATGGCCCACTAAACTAAGGAAAGAAGGTAAACGACCCATTTCATATAATGCGACCCTCAGTGATAGTGATAAGGAAGAGGGACCCGATTCCCCCACTAAGCTTAATTTTGTGGCTTTTATGGCTCGTTATGTGAGCTTCGATAATGATATTCAAACACATGACACTTTCGAGGTCAAAGTTTATGAACCCCCTGTTTTTTATGGTAGTGAGAGTGAATAAGAAAGAGAAAGTGAAAATGAAGAAGAGGTTAATGTGAGTGAACTTCAAAATGCTTTTCAAGAATTATATGAAGAATCAATTAAATTGAAAAGAGCTAATTTGAAGTTAGAAGCTAGTTTAAAATAGCGTGTCAAGGTCATTGATGATAGTATGTTGGTAGAAGATCTTAGGACACATGAGAGGACTCTTCTAGAGAAGCTTGAATATGTAGAAGGCGAGAGAGATAGCCTTAGGGGTTTAATGGAATCCTTGAAAAAGGAGCTTCTTGCTTTTGAAGAGCGAAATGTTTTAATAGAGTCTAACATTTTAGAATTGCAAAATAAATTAAAAGACTCTAGTAATGTCAAATTTGATTTGGAGTGTCGTTCGGAAAATTAGATAAAATCTTAGGAAAGGTTCAAATTAAAAATGACATGTGTGGTTTAGGCATCAATTCTTGAAATGAATCTACTCATAAAGCCAAAACCAACGTTTTAGGATAATCAACTAGGAATGTCTTTAGAGATCATTTCTTAGGTACCAAATTTCGACGTAATTTTACTTGTACACATAGTGGTCGAAAAGATCATCTTAGGAAATTTTGTTTTGATCTTAAACGAATTCCTAAAAAATTCCATCGTAAATTAACCACGGTAGTTAAAGTTCCTACACCCCAAGATAGTCATTCTTAATTAATTTGGGTTAGGAAATCCGACTTGGTTGCCTTGCAAAATTGGGTTTTTGATTCTCATTTACTTTTACATGCTTCCTCCCTTTCTAAATCTAAAGGATTAATGTGTTAGTGTTTGCATACTTTAGCTTTTCTGCTTCATGCTATATTATCATGCTAAAAGTATGCTTATTTAATCATTTTCTAGCCCTTGCTTCGTCACATATCTCATGCTAGAATAATGATTTTTGTTTATCTTTTGTATTATGTTTCTTTCATTTTTATTTGCATTAAATGAAAATTATAAAAATATTTTTGTTTGTCATTTGGATTTTTATCTCTTGATAATTTAAGCTTAATGAAAAGTTCAAATGATTTTTGTTTGTCTTTTGAGTATATATTTTTATTTTTGGTTAAAAATGTCAAAAACTCAAAAGGATTTTTTTTGTGTGTATTTTAGTTTGACACACTTTAAGTGGCATATAGTTTTGTTTGAATCCCATCGTTTACGCTCCCATGTGGCTAGAACTTTTGGTTTAGATTTTCAATCCTTAAAATGTTCTTTACCATGTTTATATGGAATAGTTGGATTTTGTATTGATTAAATGGATTCTATTTTTATATGCCTCTATTCATACATGCACGAGCTCATTTGAAATTTTAATGTCACATGTTATGTTTAAGCTTTGTGAGGTGTTCTCCTACCAATCTAGTCATCTACATATTTGTAACCCAGGAGGACTAGTGCGTGTCAAAATCCATTGCACTTGAGATTTGTGAGACATAAAAAATGATATATAATTGTGCACGTGGAAGAGCTCCGGAAGGATTTATTATCCTTTGCGATTGTAAGCCACCGTTTGAAATGGACCTAAAAGAAATACGTGGTCCAAAGGCCTAAAAACAGAAAAATGGCACTAAAAGAAAAATAATTGCCAAGGCCTATGTTTGATTAATATATACATTCAAATTAATGTAAATGCTTATTGAGGGAGATTGGATGGTACATCAACGGTTCGCATAATGTCCGTTTATCCTAGTGGTCTTTATTGTCATGACTCTATTTGGTTCGTAACATCATCCAAAATCTAGGCTTGTATGCATTGTGTATGTTTGTTCATTGAGTTCAATCTATATTGTTACATGAGGTTATATTCAAATGTGATGAATATTGCAATCAATTAAGAACTCCTTGAACATGTTTTAACTGATTGGGTCAAAATTTAATTGTTACTATTTCACACCCCAACACTTCCGTTTCCATATGACACATTTTTGCCTTACTAGTGTGAAAGACTCCTATTATATTTTGTGTGTGTCATTTGTGTGTCTATATCTATATATGTGTACTTACGTCTATTAGTTATATCTTATGTATACATATATTTGATATTTTTGTTTAGTCTTTGCCTTGTCTTCTAGTCCATATATGCTATAATTCATAATTGGTATCTATCTTGTTTCATTCTTTGTTGATATCACATGTTTAATTCTTTATGTATCTTATTGGTATCATTTTCTTGCATCCTAATTGGTATCTGTTATTATTTTTTGGATTAGTTATGACTTTTGTTGTCCATATGCTTTAATGTTCTCATCACTTTATGCATCATGTTTAAATTAGTTTTAACCTTTGTCTATTCCTGAACAAAAAGGGGGAGAATGATGATAGGAGGAGAAATCCTATTATAGGAGGAGAAATCTTATATCGTATCTTAGTTTGGGGGAGATTTATCTTCGGGGAGACGTCTTTATAAGTTGATCACTGTTGATAAAGGGAGAGAATTAATTTAGGGGGAGTACTTACTTTACTTGCATTAAATATTTTGATATTCCCTATGCGTGTAATGTGTTTGCTTAAGTGTGCAGGAATCATATTATAAGTGTGGCAACTTTCACCGGCAAAGATTGTTATCCTTTGGCGTGTTTAAGTCAAGCATTGTAATTTTACTTTGGGTGGGACTTTCATTCGTTTTTATTAGAGCTTGACGGCCCTTTAGGATTTTTGTTTTGGTTTTTGTCTCAGAATAGCCAAAGGGGGAGATTTGTAAGGACATAAATTTCCAATTGAGTCCTTTGTAGTTTTGGCTCAATTCCGGACAAAAATGATTGTGTCATAGGATAGAGTATATTGATCATCTTTCAAGCCTATGACGTGTTTGTTGAAGACGTAGCAGCCAAGTGTATAAAGCTTCATCATAATGTCGAGTTTAAGTGCCTCGTTTCTACATCATCAATAGTGGTTCGATGATCCCAAGGTATGAATGCATTACATATATATATAGGAGCTTGGAACGGTCTATATTGGGTGTTAGGTTTTAAAAACTGTGTTTTGTTTTCAGAATGTTTTCTACTAAAACTTATATATAAAGATATAATGTTTCTGGGCTCAAAAGGAATTTTTTTAACATTCTATGAGTTCGTTTGAAGTGTCGTTCGAACGAGATTATCTTTCTAACCACAAGTCGTTCGAACGAGATTGCCAATGAGTTCCCAATACAGACCTTTAAAATGTCGTTCGAACGAACCTTATGTTCGAACAAGATATCAAACGAAATTTCTAACGAGTTCAATCTAGAACTTCGTTAGAAGTCTCGTTCGAATGAGAATGTCGTTCGAACGAAATGTCGTTCGAACGAGATTTGACGAGAACAGGTTTTTTGGCAGTTTTGAGCAGTTTTGCCAACTTTCCCACTTGTTTTACCCCACTATCTTTTTGCTAAATATCTCTGTGCAAGAATAACTTTTTCTAACTTAAATTTTCATATCCTACCAACCTCTAGAGAGTGTTTGAGAGAAAATTATTTTAGGGAAAAGTTCATTGTTTTAAAGTGTCAATTTTCAAGGAAAAATCATTATACACTTTAGTTTTGCACCCATAGTTTTGTTTATCCAAGTTTATATATATACATTTTGCTTGGAGTTTGGCACCGAGTTTATCTCTACATTACTTTGAAGAGAAGTTTGGGTTTACTTCTAAATCCCATAAAGAAGAAGAGGTTTTTGTGATTTACCCACTTGGAGAAAGGCTCCTAGTTCGGGTGACGGTGACCACATAAAATCCGATCAGTGGATTCCGAGACCGCGGTGGAGCTCCGGGGTTATTCGCTAAGTGGAGGTGTTTACAAGAAGGACCGTCGAGGATTGCGAGGGATCGAGTCGTGTGTTGTAAGTCTTTTGTCTTGTAATTGTAAATTCCATACTTAGTGGATTTGAGGCTAGGGCCGGCCGAGGTTGTTTCCCGTTTTGGCTTTTTCCTCGTACATCGCGGCGTAGTGTGACTGATTTATTTTTATCTTGCATAATAACTTAGAACTCATGCTTAGGATAATTCAAGATAAAAATGGTTTTAATTGTCACACTTAATTTAATTGGGTGCTAATTAAATTTGGCTTAAAGTTTATTTAATTCTAGTCTATTGTTAAAACTGGTTTGGCCTAATTTGGAAATAATGATAAATATGACTTAGGCAAATTCTAGGACTTGGATTAATTTCACTTTGTGTTTTAATTTTAATTTTGAAAAGGAAATTAAAATTTGGTAATTCGTGTTATTGAACCATCACCTTTACACTTCAGCATATCTATTTCATAAAAAGGAAAAATAGGATTTAAAAGAAGATTTTAAAAATCGGGGGGCCCTCGGGCGACTACCATAGAGATTAAAGTCTCCAATCTATTTTACTCAAAATAGACAAAAGAAAAGAGGAGGCCATCCTGAAGGACAGCATCCAAAGACATACTTGTGCATACGAAACCAAAATGATTCGAGAAGGGTCCGGAGGCTAAGTTACGAAATGGGAAGGTGTTAGGCACCCATTCCGACCTTTCGATCTCTCATAGATTTTTTATTTTCCTTTTATCTTCCTCGTGATATGTGTGCATGTTTATATATAGTGGAGATAGGAATTATCGACTTGTACCATGGAAGAGGTAAAGCGAGTCATTCGTAGGAATGTTTAAAAATAATATTAGAAAATGAGATTTACGCGATCATCCTTACGATAATCATTATGAGGGAACGATAATGCACACGAAATGATATGCCCCTAAGAACAAAAATATATGTATATATATAGTGTAAGATAATGGAGGTTAGATAAAATGGAAAATGAGAGAAAAAGTAAAGAATAGGACTCGAGTATTGGGTTTTACCCTGAAACGCCTACGTAGCCTATAGAGGCATCAAAGTCCACGTAGTTCACATACAAAACGAGGGGTGGGATTTATCCCATAAATCCAACCGGGGATTCTCTTATTTTTGTGTGTGTGTGTGTGTGTAGAAAAAGTGTTTTAGTTGTGAGAGAAGTGTAAAGAAAAGTATGAGAATTCTCGTTTGGAATTTATGAGCAAACCCTCTTTTTCTTGTTTTTTGAGTTTTTATTTATATGAAGATAAGAGATGTGTAATAATACTAAATAAAAAGTATATTATGATGTGTGAGATGAGATAATAAAGGCACTAAGTAATAAAACAAGTTATTGCAAATTTATGAAAATTTAAGGAGAGAGAGTTGAGAAAATTGGAGCTTCTTAAAGATCTTGAGCTTGATCTTGAATGTTGGAGAGCAGACCTTAGACTTGGATGATGATGGAGGGTAGTAAATTCATCAAGTTTGATGAAAAGGATGATGAAAAGGGAAGGTTAGAAAGGGATTTGGGTGTAGAAATCATGCTGACTTCGAGAGAGGTTTTCAGGATTTGCTGAGAGTGATTTCTATCAGATCTGGGCTCCCTTGCAAGTGAGGTCAGGCCTCCTTTTTATACGCCCAGGGCATTGTTGATCATCATAGCCCTGTTTCTTCCATTCGACAGGTGCGTTTAGGCACACTGCCGATAGGCAGGGTTTGAGACCTGCCGTTTGGCAGTATTTTTCAGGCCTTTTTGGTAAATCGGCCGCAGAACGTAAATCGTTGATCAGAATCGTGCACGGGATGGACCATTGGAAAGAAAAATTAAGAGACCTTCGAAATTCCTTTGGACCGACCCCGGGTTCGGGAGTTGACTTTGGGTCAAATATGGCTCGGAAGCATTCGTCAGTCCATTAGACGGGGAACTGTCGGACGAAAACGGATCGTTCGTCCACATGGTAAGTTCGAATCGCGCACGGGGCGGACCATTGGAAATTTTAGGAGATGTACTTCAACATTCCAAAGAGTTTTATCTGGTTCGGGGAGTTAAATTTGGTCAACCAGGCCCTGGAAGCATTCGGTGACCTCTTGGAGTAAAACGAATTATTCGTTCGTACCGTAAGTCAGAATCGCGCTCGAGATGGATCGTTGTAAATGCGATTCAGTGACCTTCGAATATTCATTCAGTCTCAATCGAGTTGAAGAGTTGACCTAGGTCAAACATAGCCCGGGAGCGCCCGATGGCCTCCTGATTGAGTTTCGGGGGAAATGGGTCGTTTGTCCGCATGGTAAGTCAGAATTGTGCACGGGATAGACCATTGGAATGGGGTTTCAGTGCCATTCGTAGATTCATTCAGTCTCAGTCGAGATGAAGACTTTGACTTTTGGTCAAACGGAGCCTAAGAGTGCCCGATGGCTTCTAAGTCAGTACCCGGGGTATGACCTGTGTTTGTAGTGATGAGGGGAGGTGCTAGGGACCTAAGGAGAGTTTTAGGGGGTAACAGAATTGGGTGTCTACAAGAGGTATTGATGAGAAGTGGTGACGGGTTTAATGAGCAGCGGTGCGCTGATGCTGTGGAGGGGAGGTGGAGGAATGAGGGTTTTTTATGGAGTGAAATGATGGTTTATTTTCTCTTGTTTTCTACGAAAGAGAAATGAAATGAAATTAGGTTTTTTAATTTTGAGTTGAGTATATGTACTTTAGTGGGTGTATGTTGTGTGTGATAAGGTGTATTGTAATTTTAGTGTACCTCCATGATAATGTACTCATTAAAATAATAATACATGTCATTTTATAATATACCCAATAAAATGATAACTTTAGGGTGTTTCTGTTTTGAGTGGAGCATGTGTTTGTTTTGTTTTGGGAATTAACGATTAAGGTTTTTTAATATTATTTTATTAGTAATACTAATACTAGTACTAATATTATTAGCAATATTTTAAACATATGTTTGACGAATACAGATATCCGGTAAAATGGATACGGATTATCCGCGTCGGATACTAGTATTATTCGTATCCGTATCCATTTTCTCGGATATTTTTGTAGAGTATCCATATTCGTATACGTTTTCTTTTTTCCGGATAAATATCCGCAAATTGCAATTCGAATATCAGACGGATGGGGATTTTTGAATATCCGTTTGCAACCCTACATTAACAAATGAGTTGTCAACCCTAAGGTCAACTCAGCTGCTTAAACCATGGGTTTTCTCCCCAATGGTCACCAATTCGATTCCTGCAATGGGATATAAGGTAGAGTGAAAAATCTCAAAAAGTGCCAACTCCGATCTCGAGGGATTAATCTCGAGGTGCGCGAAAGCTGACCCCCGGATTACCCACCATTAATAGAAAAAAACAGTTGGGTTACCGAAAGTTTCTGCACAATATCCCGTCAATTCAAAAAGAAATTTGATAAATAAATCAGTTTCCAAAGATTAGAGGGATTAAATTCTAAAATTATGCCATTGAATTTTGTTTCTTCCTCTTTGTTTCGAGTTTTGTTGTGAAAGGAATACTTAGTCCCTCTACTTTAGGATAAATATTATCATATGCGGAGGGCACTACATATCCATTCTCAACACAAATAAGGGCACGACACGAATATAATACGTGTCCTCCAAATAAGGATACATGTAAGACACGTATTGCATTCGTGACATGTTCTTATTTGTGTTGAACACGAACACATGGTTCCTTATAGACATAATACTATTTCTCCTACTTTATCGATATTTACTTGAGTGTTCAGGATACATTCGTAGAAATAAACATATACATGTGGTAGGAATTAGTTAAATCAAACTTGATAATATTACTGAATATATTGGATAACAATAGGTAAGGCAACATACATAGTTATAGTATGTCTTTTGATGTTCATAACAACAAACATGGTAGATAAAATAGGATAAAAGAAAATTTATAGATAAGTCAATAGATTATTAGAATAAGGCAATTGAGAGTGAACTCTTTTGATGATTATAACTCAAAAACTACGGACACATCTACTGGACACAAAATAAGCTAAAATAGTGTTGATCTTGTAAAAATTGATCACTCGATGTGTGGACATGTTTTATGGATAAAAGAAAATACAACTTAAATGGATTATAGTTAGTGCCCGTTTGACATCCCAATTTCAACACTTGAATTTGGAATTGAAAGACCAATTTCAATTGCGTAGAATTAAAATTGGTCTTCAAATTTCATTTTCATGACTTGAAATTGGATTGTCAAATCGACCCTTAAAAAATCAAGAATAGAGAGAAATGAATAACGCCCAATAGTGGAATAGTGTTAAAAATGAAATTATTTATTTAAGCTCACCTTCTGTCAGCATTTTGCTTAACATTATTTATTGCCAATAATAAATAAATAAATAACAAACATCTTACAAGAGAACCCGAAATGATCCCGATAATTCAAGTCGGTATCCTAATCAAAGCCTAAGCCCCCCTTAATCCTGCCATATTTTAATTGTTCACAAAAAATCAGACATACTCATCAAAGCATCAATTTTCACCAAAGTCTTCAAAGAAAGCAGACATTCAAACCTCTATCTGATATTTCAAGTATGTGTATGATATCGAAGGTAGAAACCGAAGCTCAAGATACCAGAACTTCACTATCACAGAGGTTTTCAAACCGAAGCCCAAATCTTTTGTTAGTGAGTTATGTTGTTAAAAAAAAGATCAAAAAATTCCTTTGAAGCCACAATCAATCTTTACGGGAGAATCAATTATAATCTTTTCCGAGTTGGACATCGAAAAGCCTGCAGATCCATTCAAACTTATGGTTGTAGGTAAATTTTCTCATGGTCATCCATCACTTGAGTTTACTCGTAAAAAATTCAAATCATTTGAAAGCTGCTATTATATTGGGCTACTTGGTAACAAGCATGTGTTAATACGACTGCATTGCAAGGAAGAATTTTTAATATTGTGGACGAGGGATTAGTGGTTTATTCTAAAGAGCCCCATGAAAACGTTCAAATGGACTCCAAAGTTTCGTGCTGACAAGAGAAGTTCAATCGTGCATGTGTGGATTTGATATCCTGGGCTACCAATCCATTTTTTGGCTAAAGAATCCTTATATTCTCTAGCACAAGTGGCGGGGAAGCCTTTAAAATTGTATTCACCAACATCGTTTGTGATTTGGAATGTGTATCTTGGGTCTATATTGAGTTCGATCTTTTCAAGATTACTCTTAAAAGATTTTTGGTAGGCTGCGTATACAATGGTAATTGGAATGAGATAAATTATGACAATATTCCAGAATACTACAGGAAATGTTCTAAACTAGGTCATCGTGAGGCTAAGTGTTTCATTAGCTCTCAAGACACACAAAAAGTCAGTGATAAAGATAAAGCAGTCATCACTGAAGATATGAATTAGTTTAATGAGATAGGCGATATCCAAAACATGTGCAAAAGGAGAACATATTTTCTCATAAAATAAAAATTAATATAGAAGAAAGGGGTTATGAGAAACAATGTAAGGCTCAAGAAGTAGTGGAGAATTTTTTTTAAAAATGAAGTGGTGGCAATTCATAAGCATGATAGGGTGAACCCTATGGTTATTCAAGAGCATATGGATAAAATAACATCGGCCAGTATTGAGGAACAAGACACACAGGTGATTGAGAACACAAATTTCTCTCCTAGGGACACAGGTCTTTGAGAGAAAGAAGTTTTTTCCCTCTTTGATAACATGGCTTTGTCCGTTTCAGACGATTGGGGAGGAAGAAGTATTCATGTTTTTAGAAGGTCTGTAACTTTTATTTTTCTAAATAATTGAGTATCATATTATAAAAGAGGAATAAGAATAAGGAGGTTGCCTTGAAGTAAACTAAAGAAGCTGGTTTTTAGATCAAAAGAAATTGGGGTAAAATCTATTGGGGTTCCTAATGGAATGAGAGTTCAAGAGCCAGTTTATAAAGGAGTAAGAAGATTAGGTTCAAAGAAAGACAATAAATCAACAACTTCTAGATATCCATGATTATTACAATAATATGGAACACTAGGGGAATGAGGAATAAAGATACGAGAAGAAGATTGAAGAAATTTTGTAGATTACACAAGTTACTATTTATAGCTTTGCTAGAGCCTATGTTGGATACAGAGAAGATTTATGACCTTAAAAGAGTGCTTAACTTTGAAGGTTCTGGTGCTAATAGTAATACATAATTTGGTGGTTTTGGAGATTTAGAGTGGAATGCAATATTCTTAAATACTGGAGCGGAATGTCCCTCACAACATTGAACACCCTTTGATTCGTTCTTCCGTTTGTGTAAATGTTGTATATGCCAAATGCACAAGGGGTGAAAGGTTAGCTTTATGGGAGGAAATTCATCTAAATGATGATCCGGTATACGCAATCTCTATGTTAGTTATTAGTGATTTCAATATAGTAATTGATACCTCAGAGAAAGTTGGAGGTGCTGATATAGATATTGAAGCAGTTAATGAGTTTTCTACTTATGTGTCTAACGATGATCTTATTGATGTTGGTTATGAGGGATCTAAATTTAGATGGTGTAATAATAGGGGTAAAATTATTATTTGGGAAAGGTAAGTCAGAGGTCTTATAAACAGTTATCTGAATTCCTTAGAACTGCTATCAAGAATTTGAATAAAAATGTTCAGATCACTCTCCTCTGTTAGTTTATATTCAAACTGGAAATGATCGTGGAATTATTCAAATTCCAAAACATGTGGAGTAGTCACGGATATTCTTTTGAGGTTGTTCAAAACTCTTGGGAGGAAGCTGCTAAAGGGACAAGTTTGAATAGGTTCTCATACATTCTTAAAAGATTAGAGAAAGTGCTATATAAGTGGAATAACGATTCTTTTGAAGACATCTTTTAAGTAGTCGATGATATTGAGGATGATCTGCCTAAATTTGAAGTTCAATTTGTAGAAGATCCTAGCCATCAGAATAGAGAGCTTATGTCTGCTGCTAAAGCTAATTTCAATAAGGCCTTATCTTGTGAAGAGCAATTTTGGAGCCAAAAAGCTAGAGTTAAATGGATTAAAGATGGTGACAAGAATTAAAAAAAAATTCATGATGCGGTTCACAATTCTAGGAGACACGTGGATTGACAAAATTAAAAAGAGGCAGGTGTTTGGTTTGATTCTCCTACAGGGATGCAAAATGAATTTCTCAATTACTACGAAAACCTTTTGGAAACAGAACCAATCGAGGATGCGGAGGAACTGTTTCATGATATTCCAAAGATGGTTACTAATACTCATGGAATGAATGATAATCTAATTCAAATCCAAGACGAAAAAAAACTTATTAAGATGTGAAGAATATTAACTCCAATAGTTCTGGTGGGGTTGATTGCTTCAATGGAGTTTTTTATGACAAGTGTTGGCAAATCATTAAAAGGGACCTTATGGATGTTGTTTAAGATTTTTTTTTGGGTAGGAAAATGCCCAAAAACTTGAGTTCTACTCACATTTGTTTGATTACTAAAATGAGTAACTCTCTACCTATAAATACTTCAGGCCAATAACGTCATTTCCCAAATTTTGGTCGCTAGACTTGCTTCTATTCTTCCTCAAATAATTTCCCCATTTCAAAAAGTTTGTATTCAAGACAAGAGTATAATGTATAATATCTTTTGGGTCAACAAATGGTTCACTTGTTGGATAGAAAAATAGTAGGTGCTAATGTGGTTATGAAACTGGATATGACAAAAGCCTATGATAGGGTGTCTTGGTGGTTTGTCATTAAGCCCCTTAGAGCTTTTGGTTTTGTAGAAACATTGATACATATGGCGTGGAGGTGTATATCTTCAACATAGTTTTAAATTCTTGTTAGTGGCCAACCAACATGATTTTCAAATTATCAAATGGGTTTGAGACAAGGGGATCCAATATCCCCTAGTATTTTTAAAATTATTGGTGAGGTTAAGTAGGGGTATTCACTCTCTTATGACCAAAGGTCAAATTGATTATTTCTCTCACTCTAGAGGTTGTCCTCAGGTCAGACACCTCAGTTTTGCCGATGGCATAATCATTTTTACTAATGGAGATAGAAGAAGTTTGAATATGGTTATAATTCTTTTTCCTAAATATGAAGGAGTCTCTGGCCAATCCATTAATTTAGCTAAAACCAACTTCTATATTGGGGATAAGGTAATTAGAAGAAGGAAAGTAATTATTGAGTCAGCTACTGGTTTGTTAAATGCTAATATTCCTTTCATATATGTGGGATGTCCTCTATTTAATGGCGAGAAGAAGGCTATTTTCATTGAAGGCTCGGTGTAGTCTATTAAAATTAAGGTGCAAGGATGGAAATCTAAATTCTTATCTTATGGGGGTAGAATTGTTCATATCAAGTCTGTGTTGAGATCAATGCCAATATATACTCCCCTCTATCTCCTCCCATGTCTATTTTGAATAGAACAGATACAATCTTTAGTTAATTTATTTGGGCCTGTAATAAAGACTCTGGAAAGAAACATCAATGTATTAAATGGAAAGATCTATGTTTTCGTATCGAAGAGGGTGGTCTTGAGCTTAAACGAGTGGAAGATATATCTAAAACTACTTGTTTAAGGTTTGCCTGGAAATTCAAAGTGGACCGAAGTCCTTGGTCCTAATTTACAAGGCAAAAATATAGGAAGTTCCCAGCAGTTAATGATAACATGGGTATATAAAAATCCATCTAGTTTGGGATCACGTGGAGAAGATTTCGATAGATTTAAGAGGGAAGACTGTATAGTTAAAATATGAAGATGATATTTTTATTTTTAGGTCATCTTTTGAGGATTTTAGAAGGTCCATACCTATTTAAGTGTTGTCTAAGTCAGCTTGGAGTCCTCATTGTCCAATCAAAATGTCCATATGTATGAGGAAATGCCTTGATAACGTGGTGCCATTAGAAAAAAATATTCAGAAGATGGGAGTGAGTCTTTCTTCAGTTTGTAGATGTTTCTACAAGGATTTGGGAGATCTAAACCAAATATTTATCAATGGTCCAGTTGTTTCTGCTATTTGGAAGAATTTTCGGGGATTATCAAGTATCGAGCTTTTCTTATCTTCTTTTAAATCTATACAAATGAGCTGGTAGCTTAGATTATACGATAATTATGCCATTAAGTTCCTTATAGTAGCGCTTCCAGTATGTATTATTTGAGAGTTATGGAGGAGCAGAAATATGGCAGCCTTTGATGGCATAAAAATGAGTGGCAATTATGTGATTAAACATGTAATTCACATTGTTAAAGAAGTAAGTTCTCAACGGTTCTTTAAAGTTAATGGTGATGAAGATCTTCTCAACTTTTTTTTGCCATGAAGAACTCAATTCTTGATATTTCTAGAGTGACGATTATCACTTGGAAAAAGCAAATAGGGTGAAGTTAAGCACAGATGGGGCATCAAAAGGAAATCCAAGGGATTGTGAATATGGTGGTATTCTTAGGAATGATAAAGGTTCTTTTTTATGGGGATGTTCAGGTTATGGTGGTTTGAATACAAATAATATGGCTATTAGAGAGGGCATTACTTTTTGCAAGGAGAGTAATCTTTTCAAAGTAAATATAGAATCAAATTCTCAACTTTTGGTGGACACCCTAAATAACAAAATCTTCAAAGTTCCATGGAGAATCAAGATATTGGTTAAAAAGATAAATAAATTTAGTGAGGATATGGGCATTATATTTATTCATTGTTTTGTAGAAGAAAATGCAGTAGTATATACATTAGCTAACTATGGTGTGAGTAGTCAAGAAAAGTCATTTTTAATGCTTTTGAAGTCCTTCCACAAAAAGCTAAAGGTTTTCCTATGCTAGATAAATGGAGCATGTCGGATCTGAGATTTAAGAAATGTCTAGGGGGATTATAGTAGAAATGTCTGAGATTTGACAAAAAGCTAAAGGTTATTTTTTAATTACTGTATTTTTTTTGTTTTACTTTTGATTCCTCAAGTTCTCATTATATTGTCGGTCATTTATAAAACCAACTATCTCCATGCATTTATTCTCTACTTGTAAGCTCCCTTGGGAGGACTATTCTCCCTTTTTATAATCTAATAAACTTGGGGGTAAAGTCCCTCTTCCCAGAAAAATGTCCATTTATATATATATATATATAATGGAAGAAATATAAGATTGTAAAGAAGCTATAATTTCAGAATATTAAATGGATTATTTCATGTTATGCATCAAGTTAATACGTTAGTATTTCTTATTGAAATATATGTTGAAACAAGTAAGAGCAATTTAAGTTGCCTACGTGGGTTTCATGGGCATGAAATCCTACATTTTATGGGTTAAAATATGAAGATTGATAAAAATGTTGAAAAAGAACATGTTGAATGTGCACTAAATTGGTCTTTGAGCGTGAAATTATAACTTTAATAATTTAAGAATATTTTTTCACATGAAATGACACTATTTTATATTAAGAAATACGGTTGATATGTTTCCGATTGAAAATTGGCAAAAAGAAAGTAGACTTTTATGTTCGAAAGCATAAGGTTTTTACACAAAAATGTGATTTTTATATATTTTGGAATTTCAGAATTAATACCCTTAAAAATGGACACTAGTTGGTAAAATTATCTTTAATGAGGAAAAGATAAAAAATTCACATTTTGGAAAGAAAATGATGTTGGGAAACATTTTGGTAAAAGTTAAAGAATATCAAGAATTTTTAGTGTTCATGAATAAAGAAAAAGGGTACAAAGTGGTATTTACCTCGGTATCGCCTCATTGGTCGGGTTAAAATGGAGTAATTCGTAGGAATATTTAAAGGATTTAAACAAATTAGGAAATTTAAGAAGGGACTGAAGCCCTGGGTTGAAGCTTTATGTTTAGACCCAAAACAACTAGGCAGTAAATCATGGGTCGCGATATTTTTGACTGACAGTGAAAGCCCGTAAACATAAATGGGAATGGTGATCTCTGAAATAATAAAATAATAATTAATGAACTTGACGCTCAAAACGTTTAAAGTAAAAAGGACAAACGAAAGTTTGAACAAAATTAGTCGGGAAGAGAAATAGTAAGAAAAAGAGTAATAAAGATGAAAAATGTGAAAAATAATGACGCAGGTACGAGTCTGGTTAAATTGATTAAGTATGAGTGTGAACATCGCCCGCGATATATTTTTGCATCCTAGATCGCATGAGGACACTCAACTAAAAAAATCATAATTTTCATAATTGATAAAATATCTTTTATATGTATAAATATTGCTTTGTACGTATTATGTTCTGCTAAAATTTCCCCCTACTAGGCATTATGTCATAACACGTTGTTTGTAAAAACCTCTTTGGTACGTAAGGAAAGGATAGTGGTAAAGACAATTATGGACAATCACGTCGTTAGATCTCTGTTTACTATTTACTTTAAGTGATGTAACTTAATTAGACTTTAATTGTGCTATTATTATTTGCGACATTGCAAATTTATGGTGATGTGGAATTTAATTTAGTTATTGTATTATACAAAAATTACATCTCACCTTTCATAAATAAATTGCTAAATGGACTTCAATTGCTTAATAATCGACAACCATTTTCTTAAAATAAAAATAGGCATGTTTCACTTTTAAAACTGAAAAATTGGAAGAAATGATAAGGTTCTTTAATAAAAGTAAGTCATCGACTTTTTACCTGACACTGCGATTTAGTTATGAGTGGTCTCCATTGAGAGGTTCAATTTCTGATTGGGGTGTTACATTTCTATTTGCTCTCTCGAAAGGTATATCCTTAATCGAAATTTGGGAACTCTCGAAGATATGCAAAAGGATGGGTTTGATTTTTCATGGACAATCATTAGTTTAAAATATCTAAAAGATCCCCACATGACAACTTATAAAGCTCAATATCTCAAGAATTTGGAAAGAATGAACATGTAAGGGAAAATTTTCGATCAAGTCAATTTGTATGTATGATGGCTTTATTCCATTTGGAAAAAACTTATTCCAGTCATAGGTTAAGATTTGAGTTGATTCTCCTGCAAGCCTATGATATTTGATTGAAGACCATAGATGCCTAGTACAATCAAAAATTTATTTCATGTCGAGTTTATCTTCAAAATACGAGGAATCCCAATGAGATATAAATGCATATTTATGTTTAATCCTTGGATTAGTTTGGGTGTTAGTTTTATAAAATCGTTGAGGCCATTTTTCCTAAAAATAATTTTCATTGAAAAATGATTTTTTGTTAGTCATTTGAACGAGTTTTTCAACCTATTCAAACGAGTTACATTAGTTGCTCAAATGGGTTTCACAGTATATTCAAATGAGATAAATGTTTTCATTCGAACGAGGTTCAAAGGATTTCCTTATACTTTACTGAACCTATCCGTTCCATGCTCGTTCAATCTATGTTAAAAACGAATTTAGCAGGTTTGCTCAAATGAGAATTATTTCATTCAAAAGAGAATTATATCTTTATTCAAACGAATTTAAGTATTTCATTCGAATGAGTTGTCTCAATTTTTGTGCTGCCTTGTTTTTTATGTTTACGTTAAATAGGAGTCCTAGCAACAGGTTTAATGAAGAGGTCTTTGTGAAATTATTTTTCAAGAACGAATATTATGCCTCCCATTCCCTAGCTTACACCCAAAGTTTGAGATCCAAGTTTCACATATATATATATGTTGATTTGAGATCTCTTATATATTGCATCGAGTTTGTTTGAGCTACATATAGATGAGAGTTTCGAGAGGTGGAGACTGTGTTAGTATTATGCGATGGCTGAACCAGAAACGAGATAAGTAATATCGATGGGATACCAAGACGTGAGAAGTGCCTGCATTGTGTAGTTATAAGACTGCGTCCAATAGTGGTTGCAAAAAATATAGCAATTATTAAAGATGTGTAAGTGTATATTTGTTGAGTAAATCTAAGTTTTTCTTATATATATAGACCTATATCATAGTGGACTTGTGTACATGGGTCATCTGAGGTTTTTTCCATTATGGATTTTTCTCAAACATCTTTGTGTTTTGGTTTGCTATTTTACTCTTTCCATACTGACATATGAGATGAACATGCGTCCTCCAAAGAAAAGGAATGAAACGAAAGGGAATGGTGTTTCTTTGAAATCCCAGCAGGATGTGTCGAGTTTCGATAGTGATTATGATTTAGATCCCAAAGAAATCATTGGGTTTGCTAGGATTTTCAATAAGTTTATTAAGATTGGTGAAGATAGGAATTTTAACAAAAAAAAACTAAGAACATTACGATTGACCATGATCGGAAGAAAAAGGATCGTCCTAGGATTGTGGATGAGTGAGACAAGTGTTTTGAATGCTAAGATTTTATACACTATTTGCGAGAGTGTTCCACTAAATTAAGGAAAGAGTGCAGGAAGACTAAGGCATATAATGTTAACCTTAGTGATACTGAGTTAGAAGAGGAACTTGACTCCTCATGGATTAAAAGTCTTCTGACATTAAAGATAGCCATTTGCATCATGATTCTGAGGTCTGATCTTGTGATTACCAAGTGAGAGAGGAAGAATAATAAGAAGAGGAAGATACTGAGCTTTAGGTTTCATTTCGTGAGTTATACAATGAGCCGTTGAAGTTGATAAAGTCTAACTTAATGTTATAAGTGAAGGTGAAAAAACGTGCCATAGGTAATGATGATAGTAAATTGATTATGAATTTGAGGACACATAAGAAGACTCTTAGGGAGAAGCTCACACTTATAGAGGGTAGCGATAGAACTTTCGTGATTGATGGAAAATATGAAGAAGGAGTCCATATTATTTTACGAGTCTAATTATTTGCTATAATATAGGATTGAGGAGTTATTAGAGAATTTGAGAGACTCGAGTGGTGTCAAATTTGATTTTGAATAGAGGTCGGAGAAGCTAGATAAGATTTTAGGCACTAGAAAAATAAAAAATTATAAGGTTGGAATTATCTTCAATTATCTATATGATTCCTCTCCTAATGCGAAGACCAATATTTTATAAGGAAAAATTATCTACAAGGATGTTATGAAAAGGCTTACCCGTAGGTAGCATTTCTCATATCTACACTTGCACTCATTGTGGGAGGAAAGTCCACCTTAGTCATTTTTGTTATGATATTTGAAAATGTCCTAGAAAGGATAAGTCTAGTGTCCCAAAGCTTTCCCAAACCAAATATCATCATCTTACACCAATGTGGGTTAGGAAATGGAATTTGGAGGCGCTCAAAGTTAGGCTTGTTGACTCTTGCATTCTTTCATATGATATTTTTCATGTTATATCTAATGGTTGATTATCTTTGCATGGTTTTAATAGTCTAGATTTTGTGCTCCTTATAATAGTAATTTCTAGTTATATGATGTTTGTGTATTTTGTATTTTTATTTTCAAGTTATTGGGTCATATTGAGAAAAATACAAAAATATTGTGTTTGTCTTTTGAGTCATTTTAAACTTTGTTTAAAAAATTAAATATTTTTGGGTTGTTTGTGTATTTTAGTTTCACACATTTTTTGTGGCATGTAGGTGTGTTTGAATATCATTCATTACACGTTTTCTATGTGGCTAGGACATTTGATTATGTTTTATAATGCTTTAGATGGTTCTTAATCATATTTGCAGGGAGTTTTTAAAACTTGATTTTATTAATTAATTCACTTTCCATAGGGCTCTGCACACATTTACAGGAGCTCTTCTTGATTATAACTAGCTATATTACATGATCTAAGTGAGGTGTTATCCTATCAATCTTGTCACATGCATATCTATTTGATTGGTGGATTTGTGCATAAATGAACCATTGCTCGGGAATTTATTTTTGTTTGAAAAATATGAGGGTGCAATAAAAAATGGCTACTGGGGGAGAAATGTCTTTTATGTAAAAGGACACAATTGGTAAGACTCTAAAAGAATATAAAGGCAAAAGAAAAGAAAAGAATTTCCAAGGCCATGTTTAAAAATTGATGCTTCAAAAGTAATATCATAAAAACAAGTGAGAAAAATGTGAATATGTTTATTTATGAGGGTGTTATAAGTTGAATATCAATGGGTTTGCACAATGATTAATGGTTAATATTTAGTTTTGATGCTATTGATTTGAGAATCATTAATATTTTCTAGGCTCGTGAGCATTGTGTATATTTCTCCATAGTGAGTTCATCATTTGTCACTTGAGGCTAAATTTAAGCAGTTAAATAAAACTCCTTGGAAATATTTTGAGTTGTTGGGACACATTTTGTTTCTAGTTCATTACCTTTTACTCTGTACCACATTTTTTTAACACATTGATGTCATACGAGTATGGAATGCTTAAGTTTTTTTGTGGCGTGTTTATTCATATATACAATTATATATATATATATATATATATATATATATATATATATATATATATATATATATATGCATTTTTTGTTTTGAGTCTTTGTGTTGAATTTAATCCATGTTTGTTATACAATTCATTATTATATCATATTGTAATTTTTTTAAGGGCAAATATATTACCCTAGGCTTTTTGTTTGTATTTATTTACACTTTGGTATATTTGGCATAGCCCATTACAAACCGTTGTGCACCGACACGTCGAATCAAACACAAACATATCCAAGTTCAGGACTCATCTATATCTCATAAAGTTATAAATTTTCAGGAGTTTTTAATTTTTCATATTAATACATTGGATGTATTTTTTTTATTAAAAACCAAGGCTGGACTTTTATGTTTTAAATTTTTTTTTTTTGGATCTCATTAAAATGAGAATGAATTCTCGTTCGAAAGAAATTTCCTTTTTATTTTAGCTCGTTAGATCTCTACTATAAATGAACTTTGAATGAGAATCCACCACATAGCATGTCTTACTTTGTTAGAAGCTCGTTAGAAGTTGGTTCAAACGAGATTTCAGTCTCGTTTGAATGAACTAATGTTTTCGTTCAAACGAGATGCTATTATCGTTCAAACGACATTAGTTTTTGTTCGAATGATCTACGACCTTGAGATTCGATCCAGACTATCATAAATACCTACTTTGAAACCATTTTTAATGAGACTTTTGAAAAAATGAAACTGGCATATTTGTAACAAAGTGCTCAAATTTTATGTTCACAAACATTTTTTGATTCAGAAATCATCGTCCCCAAATATAATTATGAATCCTTTTAAAACCCTAGAAGTATTATCTCTGGTATATACTTATAGAGAGGGATCTCTATTGTTGAACTTGTGAACCGAAGGATCACGACTGAAGGAAGAAGTATGATCAGTAGATACTGAGGGTGGACCGCCACTTGTGGACGACTCTGGACTGAGCCGTATTCTTTATGATTTTTGTGAGTCGACTGTCTTTTAAACTTTCTAAAGTGATAAAAAAGAGGTTTTGCCCTGAAAAGGTATTTTTCTTGATTTGATGTGTGTTATTGCATTCTTAGTTTAATTTTTGTGATTGGAGCATTTAGCTTATGTAAACATAATTTAATCAGGAATTAAAATTTTCTAAAACTAGAGTTGTGTTGAGGCATTTAATTAAATAAGCTAATCCATTAAGATCATGTGAACTCTTACTTTTGTCACTTGCTTTCATTAGTATCACTTGTTCATTTTTTGAATTATTTGTGCTTGCGTTATCAAGTTTATTTATAGTGTCTTTATTCATTTGACATAATCTTATGATATTGCTTGTTTCCTTTATGTTCACATGTGTTGTATTTCAGTAGAGATGTTGTTTATATTGTGCACTTTACCTTTGTCTATTCCTGAACAAAAATGGGGAAAAGTCTAACCTAAGGGGGATGCATACTCTAAGGGGGAGATGTTTATTAAATGGGAGTTTTGTTTTCATATGAGATTTATATATCTCTATATTCTCTTTGCATTTGTAGGGGTGTTAAGTTCAGATGTTTAGCAATTAAGCGACAAATTTTATAAAGAGCAAAGTTACTTCACTTTGTGTGGGCCAAACATCTATAGTTTCTCTTTTTGGGGTTAGAATTGAATATTTAGTGATCTTGATGGCTAGTAATTTATTGTTTTTGAGTTTCGTCTAAGAATGGCCAAAGGGGAAGATTTGTAATGAGAAATTTTTTATCAAGTCAAATTTAGGTATATTTGATTTATTCTGTCTGGGTAAAAACTTGTTTAAGCCATAGGTTAGAATACAAGTTATTTATACTTCAAGCATAGGATGTATGATTGAAGACCATAACGGTCATGTAAAAGCGACAACGAGTATGCATTGAGTTTTGTGTACAGTTTTTTATTCAACATCATAAGTATCTCAATGTGGTATGGGTTTATATTTATGTTTGATCCCTAG
This sequence comes from Sambucus nigra, assembly GCA_949130495.1. NCBI lineage: Eukaryota > Viridiplantae > Streptophyta > Magnoliopsida > Dipsacales > Adoxaceae > Sambucus > Sambucus nigra. The sequence goes on along the minus strand of OX422212.1, from coordinate 446,978,463 downwards.
ACTAATTTTGGTATTAGTTTCATAAAGTCTGAGGAGAATTTTGGTGAACCGAATGTGGATCGCTGCATGTGGATAGCTCTAAACTGAGTCGTATTCTTTAGAAGTTTTGTAAGTCAGCCCTCCTGTAAAAACATTTAAAGCACTAAAAAAGAGGTTTTTCCCTAAAAAAGGATTTTTTTTTTCCTTATTTTTTTTTTGTGTGATTGCATGCTTAGTTTAATTTATATGATTGGATCATTTAGCTTCCGCAAACATAATTTAATCGGGATTCAAAATTTGCTAAAAGTTGAGTTGTGTTAAGGCATTTAATTAAATATGTTAATCCACTAAGATCATGCACACTCTCAAATTGGTAATTGGGCCTAGTTACACAAAAATACTATCTGATCTTTTTTTATATCAGTTTTTTTTTTTTAAATTAATTTTGATCTTGGAAAGGTCGAATTTTAATGGATAATTTATATAATCGAATGTCCATTTTTAATTGTTTCAACTATGCATACTAGAAAGCTAGGATGTGGTGTGATTTTAAAGCCATTGATGATTTTATTTGCGTAGTTTGTGAAATAGGGTGGGCACCACCTATTATTACTGTTGAAAATGTCGTTGACCCAAAATCTGTGTCTCAATGGGTAAAGGATGACTTTAAGTGGAGTAATTTTAACTCTCGTTCTTCAAGTGCTATTTTTGGATCCATCACTCCAGATGAGTTTTATCGCATCATGACTTGCACCACGTTTAAAGAAGATTAGGATACCCTCCAGCTCATTCACGTGGGTACCAACGCTGTAATGGCATCCAAGCTTCAAAATTTGACTACCCAATTTGAGACCATTACCATGTTAGAGTGAGAGTATGTTGATGAATTTTATGCGTGTTTGTCGAACATAGTTAATTCTAGTTTTAGTTTGGGTGAGAAAATTTCTGAGACGAGAGTTTTTAAGAAGATTTTGAGCTCGCTCCCTACCCGCTTTATTCCTAAGGTCACCATACTTGATTCATTAAGGATCCTAGACTTTTAGGTTAAAATAACTTTAAGGAGATCTTCAAACATATAAGATTGATATGTCCCTTGCAACTATTAAACCTGAGTAAGTAACATTGCTTTGAAGACTCAAACTAAGAAAAAGAAGAAGGGAAAGTTTGTGAGTCCAAATCTGAAGTTGATTTTGATTTTGATGACTTGGTCTTGTTTGTAAAAAAATTCAAAAAGTTTTTCAAATTTTCTGAAGAAAATTCTTCCGAAGGAAAGATGTTTGAGAAAAATAAAAATAAGAAAGAGGTTATGAGCGGGGGAGAGAAATAAGAAGAAATAAGGTGTTATGAGTGTAAAGGTAAAAGGCACAAGGCACATGAGTGTCCCACTAGGCTTAAGAGTGTAAGGATAAATTTTTAATTGAGATAATTTGTATGTTTTGGCTTAATTTCGAACAAAACTTATTGACTTATAGGATAGAAGATGTATTTGTGACCTTTCTAGCCTATGGCATTTTTATTGAAGACATAACGACCAAGTCAAAGAGATCAAATCCTATGTCGTATTTTCGTGCCATGTTTCATCAACAACATTCCAAGGATCTCTCAGGTATGAATGTTTCTATTATGTTGGGCCTTGGAAATTTTGTATTGGGTGACTATTTAAAATTTTCATTATATTTTTTCAAGAAAAAATTATCTGATTTTCCTTGGTCGTTAGAGCTACTTGTCACACCCCGCCTAATTCTGGCGTCGGCCGCCACCAAAACTAAGCCGGGCGTGAGTAAATAAAATACCATTCTTAGCATGAGACATATATGAGACATAAATAAATCAGTCCATAAGATAAATAATTGAATCAATCACAAATGATCATCAACAACTAAGCGATAAAAGATCCATCACATGCTAACTCCAAAATAAATCCATACTCCAATAACGATTAAATAAAATCTGAATAATTCCAAAATAAATCCTCTAAACAACTTTGGAACCGAATGTCCCAATAAAACCCGAATGAAGTCTCATAATACGACTGAAAAAGAAAGTCTAACTAAACTATGCCATAAAGTAAATAACTCCAGTTGCACCTCCAATGATAACTCCGATAAACTTATACAGCTTCTCCAAATTCTAATCCTAAAAAAGATTAGTCAACGCATGGGTCAGAGCCAAAGCCCCGAGCAAGAATACACAATAATCCCCTCAAATAGGATCCTTGAATCCAGGCAGAAGCATTATACGAAATAAATATCATAATAGAATATTTTAAATTAAACGGGATAATTAAACGCGATAATTATAATCTACTAACTACCCGCAAAAATTCCCATTTACAAAGGCACACCAATATGATTTTAAATTAACCCACCTTCCCATAATGTTAAATTTAATTAATTTAACCAAGAAGATTATTACCAAAACCCGTCCCCTTGTCAAGTCCGCCGTCTGGTCCGTTTTTATCCCGCGACCCTCGCGATATGACAAGGTTCCACACACGCACCCGTCCCCTTGTCAAGTCCGCCGTCTGGCCCGTTTTTATCCTGCGACCCTCGCGATATGACAAGGTTCCACACACGACACGACATAAATCATCCTCTGACCCGTTTAAACTGTCGGCCCCGACACATTATGTCGCCACAAATTTTAATACCCGTTTTTATCTCAGGCATTAATTCTTAAGTTCACAAGTTATGAGTCTGTTTAGTTTCCGCGTTGCCGATCTTTGATTCCCTTTGTTGATTCGCACTTCTTAAGGTAGATGTTCTAGCATACGTGTTAGATGTGTTTCTTGGAGATGTGAAGTTTTGAGTTAAGGACGTTGTAGGCATTGAGTTTAGAATTAGTAAGCTTGATGCGGGGAACCTTAGAATGGATTTTGGAGACGACAATTTTTTTTTTTGGAGATTTTAGTACAGATGTTAGGTACCGTATGTATCGATTTTTGATGTTGAGATTTAATTGGAGGAAGTTAGAATTTTGATGACTTTCGGATATAGGATCGAGTGGGGGATTTGTGAGAGCATGTGGTATGCCGTTATATTCATAGTTATGTGTATGTATATAGGCAATATATATTATTTTGTTGTTCATGGGGTAGGTGCGCTTAGGATTGGGTGTATGGGCGCCCAATTATGGCATTCTACGGGTAGGCATATATGAGCCTTATTTTCTTTTGCGAGATTTACGTGTTGATGTGTATGCTTCGTCTAATTTCGAGGACGAAATTCTTTACTAGTGGGGAAGTATGTAACACCCTGTGTTTTTTTTTTATTTATTATTTTAATTAATTAATTGGAATTTTCGAGAAAAATAAATTTTTGAATTTTAAAATTTTTATTGGCAAAATATGTTGGTTATGATTTTAGAAGAACAAAACTTCAAGCGGAATTAAAATCGGAGTTAAAACAGATTTTATATTGATTTTACAATATTTTTGCCTTATGGCATTTTTTGGGCAAACTGTCAGTTTTTCGGGGTGATTGATCGATCGACGGGGGGGGGGGGGGGGGGGGGGGGCGGATCGATTGACCCTCCCAGAAAACGTGCGCTGTAAGCTGTTTTTTTCAAGAGTTGTGTAGGATTAGGACTCCTAATCACTATATAACCTTGTTAATCCGTGGGGGGACTTCTCATAATCACTTTTTCTTCAGTTTTACACCAGAGAACACTTCCAAATATTTTTCCTCTTACTCATAATCATCAACCTTCAACAAAATCCAGTTTTTGTCACAAGTTTTGGCACAAGTTTTTGAAGGCTTAATTGGGGTTTAATCAAGATCGTTCAATAACACTCTTTTGCTAATTTTTCGAGAGGAATCCAGATTTCTAATCAGATTTTCAACACGCTCTTTACAGGCATGAATACTCTATTCTTTTCCTTCAGTATTATGCGTTTTAAGTGTCGCCTAAACACTTAATTACATGTTTTCTTAAAAATAATTAGTAACTTAATTAGAAAAAGTGGATACTAATTATGGGGCTATTTTTATAAAATCTTTTAATCTGAATAATATTCATAACCCTTTGGGTATGTAGGATTGATGAGTGATTTTGGGTTTTATTGGTGTAGGTGGCATGTAGAAAAACCCTAGCTTTAAAATAAATGATTTTTGGGTGCGTACAACTCATGTAATACATGTAGAGATAATAAAATTTGGGTTTTGATATATATATATGATGAAAACTTGGTATATTTAATTTAAAATAATTAAATGAGATTATTTGGGTATTGTTGACGTTGTGATAATTAAATTAAAGATTTAATTGAATTGGATTATCATGCGCAGTTTTATATATTGATTAATTATGCTTGTTCTGTGTGACTTGTTGGTATTATGATGTTTCCTTTGCGACGACGGGTTGTTGGGTATTATTGATCTCCCTATATTTTAGGATGCCTTCTAGGTATGGGACTAGTGAGGGTAGATTATCGCGTTTTTATCATCTTGGGGGTGGGCTGATTTTTGATACTTTATCGTCGTTACGCTAGTCTAAGTACGAGAATAAGTTAAGATTTATGTTAGAAAATCCTCTTATACATAGGATAGGACGAATTGATAACTTGGGGACCCTTAGGTATGGGACTAAGGAGTATTTTGAGGATCTCACATCGATTAAAAGGGTGGGGTGATTATAAATTGTGAACTTAAGAATTAATGCCTGAGATAAAAACGGGTATTAAAATTTGTGGCGACATAATGTGTCAGGGCCGACAGTTTAAACGGGTCAGAGGACGATTTATGTCGTCGTGTGTGGAACCTTGTCATATCGCGAGGGTCGCATGATAAAAACGGGCCAGACGGCGTACTTGACAAGGGGACGGGTGCGTGTGTGGAACCTTGTCATATCGCGAGGGTCGCGGGATAAAAACGGACCAGGCGGCGGACTTGACAAGGGGACGGGTTTTGGTAATAATCTTCTTGGTTAAATTAATTAAATTTAACATTATGGGAAGGTGGGTTAATTTAAAATCATATTGGTGTGCCTTTATAAATGGGAATTTTTGCGGGTAGTTAGTAGATTATAATTATCGCGTTTAATTATCCCGTTTAATTTAAAATATTCTATTGTGATATTTATTTCGTATAATGCTTCTGTCTGGATTCAGGGATCCTATTTGAGGGGAGTAGTGTGTATTCTTGCTCGGGGCTTTGGCTCTGACCCATGCGTTGACTAATCTTTTTCAGGATTAGAATTTGGAGAAGCTGTATAAGTTTATCGGAGTTATCAATGGAGGTGCAACTGGAGTTATTTACTTTATGGCATAGTTTAGTTAGACTTTCTTTTTCCGTCGTATTATGAGACTTCATTTGGGTTTTATTGGGCCATTCGGTTCCAAAGTTGTTTAGAGGATTTATTTTGGGATTATTCAGATTTTATTTAATCGTTATTGGAGTATGGATTTATTTTGGAGTTAGCATGTGATGGATCTTTTATCGCTTAGTTGTTGATGATCATTTGTGATTGATTCAATTATTTATCTTATGGAATTATTTATTTATGTCTCATATCTGTCTCATGCTAAGAATGGTATTTTATTTACTCACGCCCGGCTTAGTTTTGGTGGCGGCCGACGCCAGAATTAGGCGGGGTGTGACACTACTTTCCCAGGTTGCTCGAAACAGAGTTTTCGATCGTTCGAACGAGACATCTAATAAGGTCTATTTTTGGTTGTGATGCTTTTTCATTTGAAATGTAGTTCGAACGACTGGAACCATTTTTTAAAAGTAGCAGTCTTTTCTTGGCACTTTTTTCTCCAAAGCTCCCACTACTTTTTCATTCACTTTTATGTGGGAGAACAATTTTTCTAAGAAAATTTTTTCAAGCCTTTAGAGAAAAAAACTTCTCTCTAAGAAGTTTATCCATGTTTGAGACTTTTTCGTCTCCCCAAAGAGAGAAACAAATAGTTTCATGAACTAAGATTTTACATAATATATATTTTGAGATTAGATTTTTGGCACCATGTTTATTCCATACATTCCTACGGTTTATTTCTTATGGAGGATTCCATGTTTGTTGGTGTACATACGGTGGACTTTGTATGTTTTATGGTAATAGTCCCCCATCGGTGGAATCCGAGACGTAGGTGGAATCATGCATTGTTACTATGAAGATGTGGAAGGAATAAAGAGCATCAAGGCTTGTGTGGGGGTCAAGTCATTCAGTAAGTGTGTAGTCTTGTCCTTGTATTAAATCCACACTGAGTGGAGTTATGGCTGGGTCATACAAGGTTTTGCCCATTGTGGGTTTTCCTCGCACATCATGGCATTTGTGGTTGTGTATTTTATCTTTCGAATTCTCACCTAGATGCATGCTTAGGTTTAACAAGATAAAGTTGGTCTAATTTCAAAAATGATGTAATTTGTGGTTAATTCACTTGGTTAATTTAGTTTAGTTTAAAAAAAATTAATTTGACAAAATTCATGTTTAGTTTGTTTTTTAGAAATTTGAACTTAAATTGAAGTCTTATTTAAGAAGAGTTAATTTAATTTGAAAAAAAAATAAAATTTGGAATATTCGGTGAACCATCCCTTACTAGTGGTACCAGAGAGGGTGCACTAAATTGCTGTGTTAGATACTTTTAGGTTAGACTATGGAAAATTTATCAATTTCTAGGTTTCCTATTTTCATGGTTCTAACTATGCGTATTGAAAAGTGCGTATGAGGTCAACACTTAAGTTATTTGATGGGTGGGTTTGGCAATATGTCGTTAGAAAGTGGTCCCCACAAACGTGTCTAAAAGGAGAAGTTCGTGTTCTTAAACTCGTAGAAATATGGAGTAAGGATGAGATTAAGTGAGCAAATTTCAATTCTCGAGGTTTAAATGCTCTTTTTAGTGCTGTCACACTGGAGGAGTTTAACGAGATTATGACTTGTGAAATGTCTAAGGAGGCATGGGACATCCTCCAACTTTCCCATTAAGGTACTAGTGCTATTAAGGCTTCCAACCTTCAAAACCTCGCCAATCAGTTTGAAACTATTGATATGCTAGAAAGTGAATCTTTTGACAAATTCTATGATGGATTGTCCAATGATGTTAATTCGTCTTTTTAACTTTGGAGAAAAGATACCTGACAACTGTGTCATAAAGAAAATTTTGAGGTCATTACCCAATAGGTTTAATCCTAAAGTGACTTTTTTGAATTGTGCAGGCACTTTAAACTCTACGAAATATGAAGAACTTTTAGGTGACTTAAAATATATGTATATGACATGTTTACCTCCAAGGATGTGAAGAAGAAAGATAAGGGCATAGATTTAAAAGCCCAAAAGGAGGAAAAACATTTCAATGATGAGTTTGACATCAAATCCGATGATATGGCTATGTTTGCTAAGAAATTTAGAAAATTTCTTAAGTTTAATAAAGAGAAATTTAAAAATCATATTCTAAAATTTTATAAGTCTAAGTATAAAAAAGCCGAGAATCTCCCTAAAAATTGTAAGGATAATCTTAAGAGGCATGAGTTGAATAGATGTTTTGGTTGTGAAGGTAATGGCCATAGTGCAGCCGACTGTCCCACTAAACTAAGGAAGGAGGAAAAGAAACCCATTTCTTACAATGCCACCCTTAGTGATAGTGAACCAAAAGAGGGATCCGATTCCCCCATTGAGCGCAACTTCACTGCGTTCATGGCTAGTCATGTGAGCATTGATGATGAATCTTCATACAAAGATATTTCTTTGCATGACACTTTCGAGGCCATTGATTGTGAATCCAAAGTTATTGCTGGTAAATTGAGTGGAGAAAATAGTGAGAATGAAGAAGAGGAAGATGAGGTGAGTGATCTCCAAGTTGCCTTCTGTGAGTTGTATTCGAAATACTTTAAATTAAAAAAGGTAAACTTGAAATTGGAAGCTAGAATGAGAAAACATGTCGTAGGAATGGATGAAAGTGTTTTAATTAAAGATCTTAGGGCATGCAAAAGTACTCTTCAAGAGAAGCTAATGTATATTAAAGTTGAGAGAGATAGTCTTTGAGGGTTAATGAAGGCTATGAAGAAAGAGATTCTTGAGTTTGACGAGACTACGAGTTTACTAGAGTTTAGGATAGTGGAACTTGAGGATAAGTGAGAGACTCACGTCAAGTTAAGTTTAACTAAAGTCTAGGTCCGAAAAATTGGATAAGATCTTAGGCACCGTCAAATAAAAAATGACAAGTTTGGTATTATCTTCGATACTAATAATGCTTCCGCTAATGAAGCCAAAACCATTTTTTTGGTAGAATCTTCTAAGAATGCTATAAAAGGTTAACCCTTAGGTAATAATTCTCATTGTGCTTTCACTTGCACATATTATGATAGGAAGGAAAACCTTAGGAGGTTTTGTTTGATCTTAGAAACGGTCCTAAGAAGTCAAAGGGTAGAGTCATCAAGGCCACCTAAACCCGATAGCGTCACATTACACCTATATGGGTTAGGAAATCCCATTTGGAGGCTTTGCATGATGGACTTTATGATTGTCATTTGCTTGCACATGATACTTCCCATGCTAGATCTAAATGTTGATTATATTAGCGTTCGTTATATACACTAGTTGTACTTCATGATATATTCCTGCTAGTTGTATGTTTGTTTGTCATATTCTAGTCTATGCTTCATCATTTATGTTTTTCTTGAATCATGACAAGTGTATCTTTTATATTTTATTTTTTCATTTATTAAGTCTTGTTGAGAAATACAAAAAGATTTTGTTTGTCCTTTGAGTTGTCTTTGCTTTTACTATTTGTCTGAGAATTTTGAAAACTCATTTTTTTTTGTATTTTAGTTTTAAACATTTTGTGTGGCTTATTCTTGTGTTTTAATACTCTAACACCCTGCTCCCATATGGCTAGAATAATTGGTTATGAATTTTAATTCTTAAATTGTTCTTTATCATCCTTGCATGGAGTAGTTTGACTTTGATTTGCTTAATGGATTCTCTTTGTATATGCCTCCTCACACACTTTTACGAGCTCTTTTGAACATTAACTTTACTTGTTATATTAGGCTAAGTGATAAGTTCACCCATCAATGTTTTTATCTACATGTTTTGTAAATATGGGGGATTTCTGCTTATAAGAACCATTGCCCGTGAGATTTATTTGAATAGAATAGAAAAGAAAAGGGGTGCACGGGAAAGGGCTACAGAAGGAGAAAATCCCCTTTGCATGAAAACCAACATTGGAAAGAGCCTAAAGAAAATATCAAAGGAAATAAAAATAGAAAAATTAAGGGGATGGTAGTTTAGTTTGATCACTCAAAATAAATAGCTTCAAAAAAATTGAGAAAAGAAAAGAAGAGAAAAAAAATATGAAATATGTTTATCTTTTGAGGATGTTTCGTCGAAGATCAATGGATTTTCACAACGAATCCTAGTTATGCTAATTATGCCATGACTCTATTGATTTGTTGAATCATCAAAATTCTAGGCTTGTATACATTGTGCTTATTTTATTATTTGAGTTCAATTTATTTTGTCACATAAGGCAAAATCTTAGTTTATAAAGTTTTGGAATCAAATAGAACTCCATGAACATGTTTAAGTGATGGGGTCATAACACTTTTTTCTCTATTTTACACCCATTCATTCCATTTACCACCTTGGTTTGGACACATTTATGCCATATGAGTGTCTAGCGTCTTGTGTGATTTTCATACATATATATATGTGTCATTATGCTTGATTGATATATTTCAGTGCTTATATATATGGTATCATTTTCTTTGAGTCTTTTTTTGGCATCTTGTCCTTGTATGCTATTGTTTCATATTGATATATATCTTTTGTGATTTTTCAATAATATCCCGTGATTATCTTAGTTCATTATATTTGATATCATTTTTTATGTCACATCATAGTTGGTATCTATTGTGCTTTATGTGGACTAGTTGTTCTTCTGTTACAAAATTGCTTTGATGTTTCTTGTATCACTATACATTATTGCATGATGTAGTTTTTTTTCCTTTATGCTTGTTCCTTGTTTCATTTAGGGGAGGACTTGTTTAAATTAGGGATAACTTAATTATTGTATGAAAATAATATTTGTCCTATACTAAACAAAAAGGGGAGAAAAGATATCTAACTTTTTTCATTTGGGGAGATCGAATTTAGGGGGAAACTTCTTTTCTTGGGTAGGCTTTGTTAAACAAAGATGGAGAATTTAATTATGAAATTTATTTTGTTATATTCCCTATGCATTTTATGATATGTTTAAGTGTGCAGATTTGCAACAACGCGGTAAAGTTCTAATGTAAGAAAAGCTACTAAGAGTATGTGTCAGTCAAACATCTAATTTTTTTGGCATTGGTATTGAGTATTTTATAAGAGCTTGATGCCCCATAGGGTTTTTATTTTTGGTTTTGTCCTAGAATTGGAAAAGGGGGGATATTTGTAAGGATAAATTTCTAATTGAGTCAATTTGTATGTATTAGCTTAATTCCATACAAACTATTTGAGTCATTGGATAGAAGTTGTATTTGTGACCTTTCAAGCCTATGACATTATTTTGAAGACATAGCGACCAAGTCAAAGAAATCACATCCTATGCCGTATTTTTGGGCCAGTTTTTATCATCAACATTCCAAGGATCTATCAAGGATGAATGACTATATTATGTTGGGCCTTGGAAATTTTGTATTGGGTGTTAAAATTTAATTTCATGTATTTGAAAATGTCTTTATATTTTTTTAAGAAAAAATTATCTGATTTTTCCTAGGACATTAGAATGACTTTCTAAGGTCATTTGACCGAGATTTTTGGGTCGTTCGAACAAGACGTCGAATGAGGTATCTTTTTGTTTGTGTTACTTTCTCGTTTGAAATGTTGTTAGAACGAGTTTGAATGTCGTTCGAGTGACCAAAAAAGTTTTTTTAAAATAGCATTTTTTTGGTAGTTCTTCTCCTAACCTATCACTACCTTTTCATTCACTTTTATAGTGTGGGAGAACAGTTTTTCCCAAAAAACATTTCAAGCCTTTAGGGAAAAAAATTCTCTCTAACAAGTTCATCCATGTTTAAGACTTTTCCATCATCCTAAAAAGAGAAAAATTTAGGAAAAGTCAAGAGTGTTTTTGTTTACACCCAAATAGTTTCAACATACAAGATTCTACATCATATATGTTTTGAGATCAGTGTTTTGGCACCATGTTTGTTCCGTACATTCCAACATATTATTTCTTGTAAAGGATTATGTGTTCGTTGGTGTACATACGGTGGACTCCGTATGTTTGATAGTAACAGTGCTCCATCTTTGGACTCCGAGATATAAGTGGACTCTTGCGTTGTCACTAGGCAAAGGTGGAAGGAATGAAGAGTGTCAAGGCTTACAAGGGCGTAGAGTCGTTGAGTAAGTATTTAGTCATGTCCTTGTATTAAATTCGTGCTTTGTGCACTTATGGCTGGGTCATCTGAGTTTTTTGTTATTAAGGGTTTTCCTCGTACGTCACAACGTTGTGGTTTTGTATTTTATCCTGTAAATTCGTACCTAGATGCATGCTTAGGTTTAACAAGTTAAGATTGGTCTAATCTCGAAAATGGTATAATTGATGTTTAATTCATTTGGATAATTTAGTTTACTATAATTCAAGTTTAAGAAAAAAATAATTTGAAGAAATTCATGTTTAGTTTGGTTTGTATAAATTTAAACTTGAATTGAAGTCTTGTTTAAGAAAAGCTAATTTAATTTGATTTTTTTTTTAAATTTGGAATATTAGGTGAACCATCCCTTACAAAGAGAATGTGTAAAAAAGTTGTGAATAAAACCACTCTTAGCGATAGTGACATCGATTCAGTTAATTCAGGATGAGAATCACCATATGAACCATGCGTTTCACTCATGGCTAGTCATGTTAGCACTTCTAGTTTGTCTTTTACCGATGAGGATATATCTATAGACACCACATTTTAGGACCCCCTAAGTCTCCCCTTAGGTCCCTAGCACCTCCCCAACTCACTGCAAACCTGAGGTCGCACTCTAAGTACTAATCTAGATGCCAATGGGCGCCCTCGGATCCCGTTAGACTCTGGTCAACTCAATTCTCAGAGAAAAAGATATTTGAATACTTGAAGGGATCTGAATACCCTTTCCAATGATCCACACCGTGCGCAAATCAGCACAACATTTCGGACGAACCAACCATTTTACTACCAAAAATCGATTCGGACGCCACCGGGAACTTTCGGGCCCCGAATGAACCCCAATCAACTTCACTGTCATAGAGAAAGATATTTGAATCTTCAAATGGAACCGAAATACCATTCCAAAGGTCCACCCCATGCACAAAATAACATAACAGTTCGGACGAAAGATCTTGTTTTTGCCCCTAATCGATCCGGAGGCCACCGGGTGCTCCCGAGCTCTGTTTGACCAAAGTCAACTCTTCAGCTCGAACGAGACTGAATGAATCTCCGAAGGCCACTGAATACCTTTTCAAACGGTCCACCCCATGTATGATTCTGACCTACGGTACAAATGAACGATCAGTTTTACTCCGAGAGGAACCCAGGTGATTTTGAGTCCCAGTCGACCAATGTTAACCTTCCAAACCATGCAAACTCTTTGTAATGTCGAAGTATGAAAGAGTTGGCACTTGCGTTCAATTAAGAAATAATATAATAAATACCATTTTTAACCCAAATTAACCCTAAGCATGTAACTAGGTGTGAATGAAACAATATGAGATCATGCACAAGATATTCAACACACAAAGTTTAAGGAAAAATCCCCCACAGGGGCAAAACCATTTGTATATCACTATAATTTGTAAGAGAAACGACTTACAATCGGATTACACTGAAATACAAGTTTTTGACTAAGAATTACCCTCAGGTATCGGATTCTGTAGTCGCGGCTGGAATATCCCTTTCCAGTAGGGTTGGCGGCTGGAACTATCCCTGTCCAGTAGGGAAGCAATGAAAAGGAAGAAGCGGTCCACTTCACAAAGGTTGAACAGCAGCAATGATGTTCTTGGGTTACCAAATTTGATTCACATAGATATGGAAGATGTGTGAATCTAAAAACCTAGAATCATAGGACTCAATAGGTGAAGACTTTAGGGTTGATATGTTCTGAAAATCGTGGGAAAGTCTTGTGAATAACAACCTCTGATCGTGGATTAAATAAGGAACTCTTTGCCCTGGAAAATCTGGCCATGATCTGTTTGAACTTATCCAGGCCAGATCGGTCCGGTATCTGAGGCGGATCGGTCCGCTATTCCGGATCGGTTCTTTTTAACAGAGGCGGATTGGTCCGGTAGCAGTCGGATCGGTTCGGCTAATTATTGCTCCATCGGTTTGCATTCGGTCCGGTGGCTACTGGAGTCTGACAAAGCGGATAGGTCCGGTAGTTGGTCGGATCGGTCCGATAAGCCGGATCGGTTCCTTTTTATTTGAGCCGGATCGGTCCGGTCAGGTTTGATTCCCAAAGTCCTTTTTCTTTTGATCTTCGGATTTCGGATTTTGTTGATGATGATGAGATATTTTCAACCATCAATCTTGTAACGGCTTATGACATAACATATACATAAAGATGGACAAATTTTCCTTACAAATCTCCCCCTATGTCTATGCCGGAACAAACATAAAAAATCTGAATTATCAAGTATGAACAATGCCTATACAAATCTACCCTTCCATGAACCTAAAACTGAAAGAGGTACATATGACTAAGGCTGCATCGTTTGTTCTTCAATTCTTCAGGAATCTTCACGCTTTTCTCATCAGGGTGTGTATCATGGGATTATCAACAGATGTACCTACACACATGATACAAAGCAAATACCAAGTGATGTATCGAGTTTGAAATGAGATAAACATAAGCATATATATCAATTTAAGATTCAAACCCCTCCCCCATAATCAGATAATTCACTCTCCCCCTTTTTATGATGTCCCCAAATAGACAAAATGAGAGAAATGAAATAAACAAGCAAAACCGGGATGTCACAAGGCAAATATCACACCATGAATGAACATAAAAACAACCAAGTCGGTGACGGCGTAAATGAATGGGTGTGATCAAAATTCGATAGGAAAATCAATGCATACAAACATGACATATGTGCACGATGAATATTGGATATTCCTAACGAATGAACTCAAATGCTTCCTTTGGTGTAAAAGAGGGAAAATATAAGATATTGACTAAATCACATCAACAAATCAAAGCTCAAAGTGATTTCTACATGAATAACGTCCAAAATGTTTTTCATGCTTTTTCAGGACTTTCAAGGAAGTACAAACCCGTTTTTCAATCTCCAACCAAACTCCCTCAGATTAATATTTTGAATAGAGGTATACTGAATTCTCAAACTTTGGAGAATTGATATTTGGCATGAATTGCTTTTTATTGCCTTTAAATTTTTTCGGGCTCTTTTAACCTCTTAGGACCTCGGATATTACAATACCTCCATTTTTTAGGTCCTTTTTAACGGTGGCTTTTGCGCAAAGTATAAAGAATCAACTTTCGCAGCCCCTCCCTGTTATGCAAATAATCACACAGCCTCACCAAATCGATTTTTACATGCAATCCAATCTTGTCAAGTTTTATCGCATATTGTACATTGTATAGACAGAATTGAGATAGAAACACTCAAGCCAATATGTGATAGACAAGTGCAATAATCAAATAAAGCCATGCATGTGTGCAGTAAAGGATATAGGAGTCAAACATGTAGGAAGATATCACTAATTACATCTCAAGGACTCCAATCAATGTTAAGTACATGGATGAAATGATGTAGCCTCTCAAATCTCTATCAAGAAGTCACATGGATATATGGAATGAAGTTGTGACTTGGCTAACTTAAATGCTCATCCATAAAAACAAAACTCTTTTTGATTTTTTTTTTTTTTAAATTTATCAAAATAAAATCTTTTTGTATTTTTCAAAATCAATATAAACAGCAAAAAGAGTAAAGAAAAGCTGTACAACAAAGAATCGTACATATAAACAGACTAGCAATAGGGAGCATATGATATGAACATGAAGAAGCATCCTATTCTAGACAAAGACCAACCCCTCAGTCAACTATGCAAATCCCCAAAGACTTCCCGAGACTCTCAAATCTAAGGGCATCTAAAGGTTTCGTGAAAATATCGGCTAACTGACGGTCGGTAGGAACAAAACTCAGGGTTACGACCTTCTCCTCAACTAACTGACGTATAAAGTGCTCGCGTAACCTGATGTGCTTTGTGCGCGAATGTTGAACAGGATTGTGGGATATGTGTATCGCGCTCGTGTTATCACAGGAAATGAACATGGTGTCCTGTGAAATCCCATAATCCTCCAACATTTGCTTCATCCACATGAGTTGCGTGCAACAACTCCCGGCGGTGATGTACTCAGCCTCCGCAGTGGACAAAGAGATGGAGTTTTGCTTCTTGCTCAACCAAGAGACAAGAGCAGAACCAAAGTAGAAACACCCACCCGAAGTGCTCTTACATCCATCTACGTCCCCGGCCCAATCGGCATCCGAATAGGCGGACAAACGGTCATCGGTATCAAAGGAATACCAAATACCGTATGAGAGAGTCCCACTCACGTATTTGATAATACGTTTTAGAGCGAGTAAGTGTGAGTCTTTACGAGACGCCTGATAACGCGCACAGACTCCAACACTAAAGGCAATGTCGGGACAACTAGCAGTCAAGTAGAGAAGACTGCCTATCATACTCCGATACAAGGTTTGCTCTACGTCCTTGCCTGAAGTGTCCTTACTAAGCTTGGTAGATATACTCATAGGTGTACTTGCATGCTTAGAGGAGTCTAAACCAAATTTCTTCACTAGGTCTCTAGCATACTTGGATTGGGAGATGAACATCCCATCCTCTAGCTGACGAACCTGGAGACCAAGGAAGAAAGTAAGCTCACCTACCATGCTCATCTCAAACTCACTTTTCATCTCCTCCTCAAAGTGGTGAGCATGCTGGGAGCATGTGGATCCAAAGACTATGTCGTCCACATAGACTTAGGCAACCAAGATAGCACCGTCATCTCTCCTGACGAATAACATCATATCAACTCCCCCTCTCTTGAAGCCACGGGCTAAGAGATAGGAAGTAAGCCTCTCGTACCAAGCACGGGGTGCTTGATTCAAACCATACAAGGATTTTCTAAGATAGTAGACGTGATCAGGGTGCTTAGGGTCTTCAAACCCTTTTGGTTGTTCCACATAAACCTCCTCTTGTAGAATGCCATTCAAAAAGGCACTCTTGACATCCATCTGATATAACTTGAAGTGCAGATGACATGCGATGGCGAGAAGTAAGCGGACGGACTCAAGCCTCGCAACAGGAGCAAATGTCTCCCCAAAGTCTACACCCTCTATCTGTGTGTAGCCTTGAGCGACCAACCTAGCCTTATTTCTGGTTATGGTACCATTTTCATCCATTTTATTCTTGAAAATCCACCGGGTACCAATAACATTAGTATCACTAGGTCGGGGGACAAGTTCCCAGACATTGTTCTTCTTAAACTAAAGCAACTCATCGTGCATAGCAGATATCCAGTGTTCATCATCTTGCATGGTGACGTTTATTGATTCCATAACCTTAGAGCTCTTCAGGTTAAAAACCCGGTACGCTCTACTGTTCGATGAATAGCCTAGAAATATTCCCTCATCGCTCCGGGAGTCAAACTTTATTAATTGCTCTCTATCCCGTAGGATGTAGCATTTACTCCCAAAGACACGGAAATATGCCAGGTTGGGTTTCTTGCCTGTCCACAATTCATAAGGCGTCTTAAGTGTGTGTGGACGCAGATAGACCCTATTCACCGTGTGGCATGCAGTAGACACTGCCTCTGCCCAAAATCTCCTAGAGACCTTACGACCTTGAAGCATTGATCTAGTCATTTCTTGGATCGTTCTATTCTTTCTCTCAACAATCCCATTTTGCTGAGGAGTTCTCACAGCAGAAAACTCATGTTTGATCCCAATGCTATCACAGTAAAGATCTACTTTTGCTTCAGTAAATTCAGTGCCATTATCACTACTCATCCTGTTAATAGTGACTCCGTGTTGATTTTGTAGGACACGGCACTTGGTCATTAAGAACTCTATCGTATCAGATTTCTCTCTTAGAAAACCTACAATAGAGTATCTAGAGAAATCGTCTACCATCACGAGAATGTATCTCTTACCACTGAGACTCTCCGTGTGAGTAGGACCCATAAGATCCATGTGAATCAACTCAAGCACACGGGAGGTGGTAATGGAATTCAACTTCCTATGAGGGCTACGAATTTGTTTTCCCAACTGACAGGGTCCACAAATCATGGAAGTTGACTTTCCAAGTGATGGTAAGCCACGTACTAGGTCCTTTTTGACTAAACGAGATAAGTCTCTAACGTTCACATGACCTAGACGTTGGTGCCACAGATCCATAGGAGTGATCGTGGCGCTGTTGCAAATAAGTGAGGATGTGGGCTCAGTCCCATAGCAGTTATCCTCTGTCCTCACCCCTTGCACTAAAAGTTTACCGGCTTGATTAGAGACCTTACAAGCTTTCCGATCAAACTTCACTGCAAAGTCATCGTCGCACAGCTGGCTGATTCTAAGAAGGTTTGCTTTCAAACCTTTGACGTACAGCACGTTCTCTAGCTTTGGAAATCCTGGTAACTCTACTGTACCTCGTCCTACTATGCTAGATTTGCTACCATCTCCAAAGGTGACTCTCCCATCATTATAATCCTCAAGATGGGTAAAATATGAGACATCACCTGTCATGTGTCTGGAGCATCCATTGTCAAAATACCACTGTGAGGTATTATGGGTTTTGAGAGCGACATGGACAACAAGGGCCTTTTTCTCTTTCTTAGGAACCCAAGAGTAGGTACCTTTTTGTATTCCCTTGTTGTTGTTGGTTTTAGCCGGAATGCGGGGAGCATTCATTGATGGTAAGGTTATTCGTCGGAATTCCTCTATCAAACTCTGTGATGTGGCGGCTAGAAACTCAACACGCTCTCTCAGACTGGCAAACTCATCAGTCTGATGTGGTGGAGCAAACGTACGTCGTGTCCGACCCAACTTATAGCAATCATCCCTAAGGTGTCCGTTTCTTTTGCAATGGGAGCAAAAGGGAACATTATTAGGAGGACCTTGGATTGCTTTTCTTGGTCGAAATCTCCTTCTTGGTTTTTGATGACGGCCATAAGGAGTCGTAATAAACTCAGGAATTGGTCCGGGTGCTATTTGGGATGTGGAGGCACCATCAAAACCTATTCCTTGCCTATCACCAAAACCTAAAGCGGGACCGAGGAGCATCTTTCCCATCTTCCCAGATCTGTCCTCGATTTGTACCTTGACTTTCCTAGCTCTCTCAAGGTCATGAGTAAGCTGGGCAACAAGGGCTTCAAGTTTCTTCCGAGTCTCCAGGGAGGAATGGAGCTCACTCGTAAGACTATCCACTTGTTTAGTCAAGTACGCTTTCTCTTTCTCAAAACTGCTCTCTCTCTCTCTAAGCAAATTCTCTTTACTAGCCCAGGCAGACTCTCTCTCTCTCATGGCGGTGCAGGTGGAGGACTCTCTCTCGTCTCTTCTAACTCTTCTTCTAACGCGGTGATCCTAAGAACTAACGCCTTGTTACGTTTTTTAGTTTTGAAAGACTCATTATATAACTCGGCGTAGGCGCGTTGAAGGTTACTCTCGTCCTCACTACCTTCCTCCTCCCCCTCACTTTCTTCGCTCTCATTGTGGAGGTGTCCCTATGAAGCATCATCCTCATCGTCGTGAGGAGAACTAGGAGTATTCACATGACTAGCCATGAACGCGGTGAAGTTACGCTCATGCGGTGACTCATCTCCCGAGTCCACCGACTCGACCTCACTGTCGTCACTAAGGGTAGCATTTAGGACAGCTTTACCCTTTTCCCTATTCAGACGAGTGGCACACTCAAACGCTCTGTGTCCCTTACCGTCGCACTCAAAACACCTCTCACTGTCTTTAGGGGGTTCTTTGAAATCTTTCTTTTCAAACTTATTTTTCTGAAAATTCTTTTTATCTTTGAAGTTTCCACTTTTTTTAAATTTCAGAATTTTCTTGAAGTTTTTAGCAAATAATGCCAAATCATCTAAGTCAAACTCACATTCAGAATCAGAATTTTCTATCTTTCTAGATGACTCGACTTTCTTTCTTGCTGACCCCTCACTTTTTCTCTCTTGGGCTTTAAGGGAAATTCCCTTATCTTTTGGCTTGGAAGATTTAGGAAACATGTCTATTTCATAGGTTTGTAAATCTCCTACCAGTTCTTCCAATTTTAGTGTATTTAAATTACCCAAGGAATTTAGCACATTGACTTTAGGTATAAAACGCTTAGGAAGGGAACGAAGAATCTTTTTAACAACTCTAGCATTTGGAATATGTTCACCAAGATTATAGCTAGTATTAACAATGTCAGAAAGCCTAGCATAAAATTCATCAAAACATTCATTTTCATGCATGGTGATGGTTTCAAATTGAGTTGTTAAATTTTGCAATTTTGACTCTTTAACAGCATTTGTTCCTTCATGGGTAAGTTGCAGTACATCCCATGCCTCTTTTGACGCGGTACACGTCATTATGCGTTTAAACTCATCAGGTGTGACAGACCCAGAAATAGCACTTAGACCCTTAGAATTAAAATATGACCATTTAAATTCTTCATCAGTCCAAGAAATGTCAGGTTTCAAGTTGGTCACATTATCAACAGTCACGGTGGGAGGAGTCCACCCTCGTTCAACCAAAATCCGGACACGTTCATCAATGGCTTTTAAAGCCGACCTCATACGGGCTTTCCAATAAGCATAATTTGTCCCGTCAAAAATAGGCATTTTATAATATGACTTCTCCATTTGAACACGCACTTTTTCAAAAATCAATTTTTTCAGAAAATTGATATCTTAGAAAAATTTTGCGGAAAAAGGAATACGCGATAGATTAGCGTAACCTGCTCTGATACCAATTTGAAAGAGTTGGCGCTTGCGTTCAATTAAGAAATAATATAATAAATACCATTTTTAACCCAAATTAACCCTAAGCATGCAACTAGGTGTGAATGAAACAATATGATATCATGCACAAGATATTCAACACACAAAGTTTAAGGAAAAATCCCCCACAGGGGAAAAACCATTTGTATATCACTATAATTTGTAAGAGAAACGGCTTACAATCGGATTACACTGAAATACAAGTTTTTGACTAAGAATTACCCTCAGGTATCGGATTCTGTAGTCGCGGTTGGAATATCCCTTTCCAGTAGGGTTGGCGGTTGGAATTATCCCTGTCCAGTAGGGCAGCAATGAAGAGGAAGAAGCGGTCCACTTCACAAAGGTTGAACAGCAGCAATGATGTTCTTGGGTTACCAAATTTGATTCACATATATATGGAAGATGTGTGAATCTAAAAACCTAGAATCATAGGACTCAATAGGTGAAGACTTTAGGGTTGATATGTTCTGAAAATCGTGGGAAAGTCTTGTGAATAACAACCTCTGATCGTGGATTAAATAAGGAACTCTTTGCCCTGGAAAATCTGGCCACGATCAGTTTGAACTTATCCAGGCCGGATCGGTCCGGTATCTGAGGCGGATCGGTCCGCTATTCCGGATCGGTTCTTTTTAACAGAGGCGGATCGGTCCGGTAGCAGTCAGATCGGTTCGACTAATTATTGCTCCATCGGTTTGCATTCGGTCTGGTGGCTACTGGAGTCTGACAAAGAGGATAGGTCCGGTAGTTGGTCGGATCGGACCGATAAGCCGGATCAGTTCCTTTTTATTTGAGCCGGATCGGTCCGGTCAGGTTTGATTCCCAAAGTCCTTCTTCTTTTGATCTTCGGATTTCGGATTTTGTTGATGATGATGAGATCTTTTCAACCATCAATCTTGTAACGGCTTATGACACAACATATACATAAAGATGGACAAATTGTCCCTATAAAGTACATCTCCCAAACTTTCCAACGGTCCACCTCATGCACGATTCTGACTTATCATGCGGACGGACGATTCGTTTCCATTCGACGATCTCCCATACAAAAGACCGATGTGCACTTTCGAGCCACATTTGACCCAACGTAAACTCCCGGACCCGGGACCCATCCAAGGAATCTGGAAGATCTCTGAAGTACATTTCTTACAGTATGCCCTGTGCATAATTCGGATAAATGGTTTGCATTCTATGACCATTTTTCTAGAAAAATGTACATGAGACTGCCAATTGGCATGTCCAGATCCCTACCTATCGGCACAGTGTCAAGGATCACCTGCCGATCGGTACCCCCTAGTGTAGGCCGATCGGCACACCCTTGTCCCTATAAATAGAGTCCATTACCTCACTCCCAGAAGATAGAGAAGAGATCCATCAACATCGGTGATCTCAACAACATTCCCTCAAAATCAGCGAAGTTCGTCATGTGAAGTTCCATTCAAGCTTACATTCCCATCCTCTCTATACCCAATTTGGGAAAATATCCTTCTCTTTCAGCAACGTTCATCAACACACAAGGGAGTTCATCCAAGGTCAAAGTGCAAACTTCAAAGAGGGTCCAATTCCATCCCTCTCTCTTTAAATTCCTTGTTTTTGTATAATATACATTAGATTCATAATCTAGTTCTTACTTTTGTTCATATAAATTAATATTTATACTTTTATTAGTATATTTCACATACTTTATTTTCTACAAAAATCCTAAAAATAAATAAAAGAGCGTTATACCCGTAAATTCTGAACAAAATTATCCATCACACCTTTTCAAAAAACAAAAAAAACACTTTTTCTACATAGACACATAGTAAAATTTCGTTCGAATCTATGGGATAAACCCCACCCTATGCTACATTCGAACTACATGGACTTTGATGACTTTATAGGATATGTAGGCATCTCGGATTAAAATTCGAGACTCGAGTCCAACTTTCTAATTTTCCATTTTTCCAATTTTCCAATCTTCTCAATTTCCCAATTTCCCAAATTTTCTAAAATCTCCCATTTTCATATTTACACACACACACACACACACACACACATATATATATAAATATGTGTTGGATGAAATGCAAATAAGTATGATATATATATATATATATATATATATATATATATATATATATATCATACTTATTTGCATTTCATCCAACACATATTGTCGTTTCCTAATGACAATCATTATCATGATAAACGCACAAATCATATTATCTATATATGTCATTTTGGGAATATTATTATGGATGACCTCACTTTATCTTGTCTATGGTATGAGTTGCATGATTCTGGTCTCCATTATATAAACACACACACACACACACTTCACGGGGATATAAAGAAAAATAATAGCACTAGCCCATAAGAGACCGAAAGGGCGGGATGGGTGCCTAACACCTTCCTATTTCGTAACTTAGCCCCTGAACCTTCGAACTATTGGTTTCGTATGCATCAGTTTGTCCTTGATGCCGCTCTCTCGAAGTGGCAACGTGTTTTTTTTCCTGTTTTGTGCAAAATAGGCTCGAGACTCCATCTCTTCACATTTACCCCCACATCGACGACGATCGAAGAACCTTTTAGAGAGGGGTGCGAGACCGCGGTACAGTCTCTTCGAGGGATCCTCTCCCTAAAGACGCCAGGGATGGCCAAAGTGGAGACTCTATTGGGGACTATTTTTAAGAGGGCTAGACTCTGTTTGCATGGGCATTTTATTTCTTGTATATCCCCCTATTTTCATATTCCTCTTATTATTTCCTATACATATGTATCTCATGCTTATGCCATTATTCACACATTTGTAGAAATTTTCCATGTACACTTCACACCAAGTGCACATAGGATCACGTGTATCCAAATGATGCACACACCAAATATAAATCCATGTTTAGGTGTCACTAACAAATAACTCTACTTAGGCTTATCACACACTTACTTGTAGATAATTACACATCACCCACTCTCACTTATTATCCATGCTTAGTATAACTCTACTATTTATACTTGTACCTTATTCTCGATTGGGAATAATCAAGAAAGATACTCTCTCCATAAGATACTAATAAAAGAATCATGCATGATACACACAACATCACTAAAGTGCATTTCTATTGACCAAATTTTGTCCTATAATTGGGGAGTCACTTCGTGACGGGAACTGCTCCGATATGTCGCAATTAGCCTAAGCGATATGACTCTCACCTTCCATTGGCCAAGTACCTTCGACGTATATCGAACAGTTCCCCCGTATTGTACCTCTTGACCGAAGTCATGACGGGAGGTATATCCTAGGGAACTCATTCACGTACGTCAAGTATATCAAATTCTCTCTTACATGTACCATCCCCTCACTCTGATCTAATCGATACCTCCTTTAATGAGGTCTAAATGTTATTTTTCCTATCAATGAAATAAACAGAGATTTTGAGTATCTTGTTGTGCCTTACATTAATTTTCTTGATTCTAATCAAACTGTTGATGATGATGATTTTGCAAATGAACAATTCTTAACTTATCTAAATAAGGTTAGTAACAAACAACATAACCGCATTCAAGTTAATGAAGATGAAACTATTGTTATTACTCTCAGTTTTAATAGCCAAATGCGCAAGATTAGGATAAGGTCCACCCTTAATGAGCATGAGCGTGGCCGCAACTCGAAGAACTACTAAAGGATTTCATGGATGACTTTGCATGGTCCTATGATGATATGCCCAGCATTGACCCTGAGATAGCACAACTTGAGATTCCAACTCTCCCGAAATGCAAACCGATCAAATAGAAACTACGAAAGATCCTCACTGAATGGTCACTCAAAGTTAAAGAAGTATTTAATTAATTGAACGTGGGTTTCATTCGTGTGATAGAATATCCCACATGTCTAGCCAATATTGTACCCATGTCGAAATCAGGAAGGAAGGTTCGCATGTGTGTCGACTACCGAGACTTAAACAAAGCCTCTCCGAAGGATGATTACCCACTACCCAACATTGACATGATTATGGACAATACATCCAGTCACGCTATCACCAAGAGAAAACCACATTCATTACCCCTTGGGTAACCTTTTGCTAGACTATCATGCCATTTGGTCTAAAAAAATGCAAGGGTTACCTACCAGAGAACTGCAACAACCATTCTGCATGATCTGATACATAAGGAAGATGAGATCTATGTAGATGACATGATTATTAAGTCCAAGACTAGGGAAAGCCATATTCCTGCTCTCCAAAAGTTCTTCGAATGACTGTGACAGTACCAGATGCCGCTTAACCCATAAAAATGTGTCTTCGGCGTTACTAAAGGAAAGCTCTTGGGAATCATGGTTAGTGAGAAAGGTATATAAGCAGATCCTGCCAAGCTAAAGGCCATACTTGAGATTCCACCCCTCGAACGGAGAAGGAAGTTCCGAGATTCCTTGGGAAATTATAATGAATCAACCGGTTCATCAGCCAATTGACTTCTATCTGTGAACCCATCTCCAAACTCCTCTGAAAAGATTCAACCAAAGTCTGGAGAGAATCTTTCTTAGAAGCCTTCGACAGAATCAAGCAATACCTAACCCAACCTCCGGTGCTCATTCCACCGTAGACTGATCTTCCCTTACTCCTGCACCTAACCATAACTGATATTGTTGTCGTGGCTTTGCTAGCCCAATACCTCGAAGAAACTCGCAAAGAGAGAGCCATTTACTATGCCAATCGAAAGTTGGCTGATTACTAAGTTAACTACACCACCTTAGAAAAAGTATATGTCGCTCTTATTTGGGTTACCCAAAGGTTACAACACTACATTCTTGCCTTCCCCATCAAGATGGTATCCTAAATGGATCCCATCAAGTACCTACACAATAATCCCGCCCTATCCAGCTAAATGGCCCATTGGTTGATGCTCTTAGCTGAATTTGATATTACATATGTCATACAGAAAGCCATTAAAGTAAGATCCATCTCTGACTACCTTGCTGACTACCTTATGGAAGAGGCCGATGTCTGGATTTTCGAGTTCCTTGATGAATATATCCTTTGTGCCTCCCAAGAAGACCTTCGATGACAAATGTTCTTTGACGGCGCTGTCAAGAAAAAAGGGTATGGCATATGGATCCTCCTAATTTCCCCTGATGACTCTCACACTCCCATTTCCATCAAATCGAATTTTCCCTGCACCAATAACATGATTGAATACAAGGCGTGCAAGTTAGGCCTAAAAGTTTACCTATAGAAAGGAATTCGATACCTCGATGCCTACGAGGATTCAGCCCTCATTAATGGTCAAGTACTGATAAAATGCAAAGTCAAGGATGAGAAACTCCTACCCTTCCATGAAAACCTAGAAGATCTAGCTTCCCAATTCCAAGAAATAACCTTCCACTACCTGCCTCGAGAAAAAAATAACCTAGTCGACGCCCTTGCTACCTTAGCCTGCATGATTGACATGCCCAAAGGAATAACCGTGGCCCCTTTCCTTATCCAAAAATAAGACCAACCAACCCACTGCTATGACATTGAGCTTAGCACGGAGGAAGATCCCGAGATAGCCGACTGCTGGTACTATAATATTTGGTACCTACTCAAACATGTTAGGTATCCCTAAGGATTTGATAAGAAAGATTGAGCAACTCTCCACAGACTGGCTGCCTAGTACATTATCTATGATAAAGCACTATTTAAGAGAAACTTCGATGGAACCCATTTATATTGCATCGCAGGGGCTGACATTAAAGAAATGATGCAAAAAATCCATAACGAGGAATGCGTACCCAACATGAACGGCCATATGCTCACTAAGAAGATTATCCGACAGTGTTACTACTGGACTACCATGGTTCAAGATTGCACATCCTACATTTGAAGAAGCCTCAAATGCCAATAATTTTCCAACCTACAACACTTGCCTCCGCAGGAATTGTACAACATTACTTCTCCCTAACTGTTCTCCACATAGGTCAATTATATCATAGGGAAAGTTACACCAAAAGCATCCAACGGGCATGAGTTCATCATAGTCACCATTAACTACTTCACCAAATGGGTCGAAGTCGAGTCATACATAGTTCTGAATGTCAAGAAAGTGGCCAAGTTCATCAAGAAAAAGATCATCTGTCGATATGGGGTCCCGCACGAGCTGGTATCAAACAATGGGTTACACTTTTAGGTAGAAGTTATAGAGGTGGTCGATGAGTATGGAATTCAAAGACACAAATCTTATCCATACCGACCTTAAACAAATGAAGCAATCGAAGTACCCAATAAGAACCTTAAATCCATTATCAGTAAGATGACCGAGAGTTATCGAGATTGGGTTAAGAGGATCCCTTACACCCTCAGGTGCTATCGCACTATAGTCCGAATCTCTACTGGGGCTATCCTTTACTCTGTAGTCTACGACATGGAAGCAGTCTCACCCATGGAGATAGAAATCCCTTCACTACGCCTCATACTTGAAAGCAAAGTCAGTGAGGAAGACTGACACCAAAGCTGTCTTCAAGAGATGTCCCTCTTGGACGAAAGAAGGTTGAGATCTCTATATCACATACAAGGGTACCATCACCGTATTGCGCGATCATTCAATAAGAGAGTCAAGGACCATGGTGTTCAATAAGGGGACTTATCCCTCAAAGATATAGTAGAGCTAATCTAGGACCCCAGAGGGAAACGGAAGCCCTATTAGAGCAGGCCGTACATCGTGAAGAAGATCCTATCAGGCGGTAATGCTATGCTCATCGACCTCGATGGAGAAGAAATGGAGGGTCCAATCAACCTGGACCGTCTCAAGAATTTATACCCCTACTCCGAAATCTCGGCGTGCTATGACTTTTTCACCTCTCTTCTATTCCAAATAAAAAAAACTCTTCATTTTCCCCTAATCAGAATTACGTGGGGCCTGATCCTCTAAAAATATTTTTTAAAAAAATTCAAAACCCTTAGAGGTATGTAGGCATCTCATCTACCTTACATAAGCACGACCCCCTTATTTTTCACAAAATGCTATTCTTTTATTATCGCCAAGAACGATAGTTCATTTTTACAGATATATGAATAAATAGATTATGTATGCTTTAGGGATTGGTATAGATAATTCAAAATGCAAAAGTCATCAAGAAGCACAACTAGATAATCAAAAACTTATTTATTTCATTATTTGAAAATTAAGTACAAATTACATTAGCATACGAAGTCAAGCAACTTTCCATGTCAGTTCACTCCTACCTTCCTAAAACCAAGATAAAACCAAGCCCCACCATTCCTAAAACAACACCTCCAAAATTGTTCCCACAAAATAACTAAACACCATACAAAAAGCTTGAGAAAATTCTACCTAGAGTTTCCAGAGGAACCATCCCCATTAACACCCACATCCTAGGGTCCCCAAACTTTCCCTGCCTGAATGGAGTGTGGCCGATAAGCCCGGACTAGCTTGGGAAAAACCACAATGCCTCCCTCCATGGTGTGAGATATGGCAAACCACCTTTGCCCAATCTCCACACCTAGCTTCTTGGCCACTACCTTCTTCCATAACCACTTCATGTAGTCCCACGATACATGCCAGACTCGCCCGTTGACTGAGAAGGACGGGTCGATGGATGAAGATTCTCCCATAAAAAACCAAGCTGCATGCGCATATGCTCCGTCAGGTCCTCCACAGGAAAGAATTTCAGTGACCGCGGTGGCAGGATTTTCTCCCAACCATATTGGCGCAGTAGAAAGAGGTCTTCCTGAGGCCAACTAACTGAGCATATTGGTACTCCCTAAGTTCGAGAATGGGCAACATCTCCCCCCACCAAGGCATTGACCAGGGCAGGCCTCCATCCCCATGATCTACGAATCGATTCTCCCAACTCTCAATGTACAGGCATACGCTAATAAAATAGCGTGAGAAGAAGTTTGGCACCGCCAAAAAAGGATACTCAGATGGGACCACCATGAAGAATCTCTCGAATAACCACATGAACAACATTACAGGGATACCCCTCAGAAAGTTCGAACGACCTTCCATCGAGGCATCCAAACCATTCAAAGTCTCCGCTAGTATCACCACCATAGGATTACGACGGTATGAAATCCAGGAAACAATAGTCGCAAGTTAGGGGTCCATTAGTATTTCCACACTCACCAACAACAATTTTAAAACCAGGCCCAGAACATTGGCCCCAGGATGGCCAACATCGCACATGCCCTGCAAAAGCACAGACCGCAGCACCATTGGAAGAGAAATCATTCCTCCCGTGCTTAACGGCTTGGATACCGAAGGCAAGATGTGGAGAATGTGACACCCCGCCTAATTAAATATCGGGTGATCAGTCCTTTATTAAATTATAACCAAGGTGAACGGTTGGTTCATTCTTAGCATCACAGTCGCAAAATGATTTTTCAAATTAAACACCCTAAATAATTAAGCTGAGTGACAAAAACCATTTTTTTATTTAAAACATTAACTCTATAATTAATTTAAACCCAATGAAAAAACCATACATAGTTCAATAGATTAAGAGTCACACAATAAATAGGCTGGAAAAGATAATCCAAGCAATTAAAGCATTCAAATAACTAATTCCAAACTTTAAATATTCAAAGGGAAAACATCCTGACAGTAACAAATCCCAAAGTAGAAATACTGAAAGTAAATGTGTCACAATCTCTGATAAAACCAACTAAATAAGGAAAAAGGTCATCACATGCCCAACTGGATAAAATAGAACTAGGAGTGGAATCAATAATGAGGTCTTCTAAGCAAAAGGCCTGCAACTCCCACCTAAGTTGCAGCACGTTCCTTCCAAAGAATCCGAAGCATGACTCCCCTGTGGCTGGGCACCTGTAATATATATATATATATATATATATATATATATATATATATATATACAAGAGAGAAGAGAAAATAGGAAACGGGTCAGAGACCGATTGTGAAACAGTTTAAAGTTTAGTTTAACAAGTATTTAATATGTTTACCGGCTAATGCAACAATCATATTAGTATGCGACACTCTCTGGAGAAATTCTCACCCCTCTTCTAATGTGCACACCTATCGCACTATTTATCCCCACATGTTCACTTATCTTAAATTCCTCATAAGGTTTCATGCCGACAATTTCTAGGGCTAAAATAATAAATTTCTGAGAGTAAATTTTTCATAAGGATTTCATTTCATTAAAAATATCTTACAGTATTGCCTCAAACTTTTCAACCACTTATACCAAAGTTGAAATATTTATTCATTACTTAACTACTTTTAGTCACAGTAGGAACTTCCAAATTTCAAGTCTATATATATATTAATCACTCACATAATATATATATATATATACACACACACACACACACACACACACACACACTATCGGCACCCCACATAAAATTTATGTTGCTGGCATACTCTGCTATCAAGTCCCCGTATTACTCGTACTAAGGGAAATAGTAGTTCTGAATCACTCTCGACCTGTATTAACACACAACACATAGAAATTAAAGCAAAGCGTAGTTCCAAGTCACTAAGAGGTCAGCACATACCCTCACGTCTCTTAGGACCATCTAACTATCGATCCGATAGCCTGTACCAAGGATTCCTATGTTATAGGGTACAAGTAAATATCCCCCATAAAGGTCCCATCGAGATAAGACTGTCCCAGCGCGGTAACCTCAGTGATAGAAAGTAGCGCGGGCATGATTTTTACACGTATATAATAGATGCACAAACACAGTCATATATATGTATATTACCATTTCCATTTCTAAATTAGGTACACTCACATACTTTATGATATTCATTCTTAGTACACATTACTAGATTATCCCGTATAACTATTCTTCTCTTTTATTCTTATTTATGGGATTATTCCAAGATTACTTCGTATCACTCGTAGTATAATATCTCCCTAAGTATAATTTCAATAGGTACTTCCTTATTTTACGACGTAATTTCCTTACGAGTCTCACTCCTTCAGACACACGTTCCCATTATTCCTTAAGTGCAATTCACTCCCCGTTAACCCTAATTTAGTCTTACATTAAATGTTCCATTTTTATAAAGTCGTACTGGTCCTTTTTATGTCCCAAAATGTATTAACAATAATGTGCAAAGATTACTACTCATTTAAATTGAAATAAATACTAAGAGGGAAAATATGAGTTTTCCAGGAGGGGTCGATCGATCGATGGTAGGAGCTCGATCGATCGATCATCGATTGATCGATGCTCTTTGATCGATCGATCGATCGATCAAGAAGTTATGACGAAACTGCAGAATTAACAGTTATGGGAATCCTATTCGAAAATCATCCAAATCATCCTTTTTCACTCCCAAACTCCCAACAATTGATACTACAAGAGTTATATACCCAAATAGATAATATTCTACGTAAAACATGCGAGTTTTCATCAAGTATAACGAATTAAAAGGGCCAAAATCCATATAAATATCAAGAACCCTAATATTATCTTTAACTTAGTTCTTCCCATTCTTTTCCCATATTTTGAACTCCTAACTCAATGCAAATTCGTGGTTAAACCTCTACATATGAATTTGATTTCTAGAATATGATTATCACCTCTACATCATGTAATTTCTAGTCTCCAATATATGCTTTCTTTCACGAAAACTAGTCCTAATCAACCCTAAACTAATATAATTGAAGCATTAACTAAAATAAAGCAAGATTGGGAAGTATGTAATACCCCGTAATTTTAAATGACTTTTAAAATGGGTTATATTTTAAATTAATGGATTAATTAGATTTTCTTATTAATTAATTCATTCGGGTTTTATCCAGACGGTGGATATTAAAATGGATGATTCTGAATATTACTTAAAGATATTTAGGTAATATATGAATGTGATGTCATTGATATGACTGTATGATATAAATTCGGTAATTTTTATTTTTAGTCAGATGCGGTATGGGACGTGTCGGGACTAGTTTATTAAATTAAAAAGGAAATTTATTTTCTATCGACCTTATAGTCATTTCGACTGCGTAGTTGTGTCCGGAAGGTTCGAAATAGTTAGAAAAGTCTTTTTGGATGTTAATTTTGAGTCTCGGGTCATTTGGGAATGAATAGACAACCCGAAAGGGCATTTTGGTGATTTTTCTAGGGAGGATGAATAGTGATTTCGGATTTGGAACTATTCTAAGTATTGGTAGATTAAGTGTATGGGGGTTATTCATCTCCTCTTCACAAATAAGAGCAGCCATCTTCCTAGAGAGAGTGTAAGAGTGCTTGGGAAGGGAAAAGCCACTTGGGAAGGAGAAGAACAAGAACCAAGGTTCACCACCACCAACCACCACCGGATTTTGACCGGAGAAGGGAAAACCAACTGAGATATACGACACCAAAGGATCAGACCTACAAAAAAGGCAAGTGTTTGATAATGGCAATTTAAGTTTGTATATTGTCCATGTTAGAAGAGTATGAAAAGAGAAGATTATTCATGTTTGGAAGAAATAATGGAGTATTAAATGGATTTCTGGAAAACTGAAATGATATAGGAATTAAACTCATGTTTTAGGTTGATAATAATCCACGAAATAGTCATCAATCTGTGGAAGAATCTATGAAAACCATTGATGTGTTCTTGAAGATGATATGTTGATAAATTTCTGGAAATAAGGAGATAAACATGCTTTTTAATCCAACCCTTGATGATTCTAGGATGTTTATAGTACTGGAAATCGTTCATATATGTTGGCATATCATGTAGTAATAATTATAACTCATTTTAGAGGTCAATATGAAGGTTTGAATGAGTAAAAATGGTGAAACCTGTAGTTGCTGAAATGCGGAAAAACCAGGCTTGGACCTGAGGGATCGATCGATCGACCCCTACCTTCGATCGATCGACCTCCCCAGATTAAGTAAAGTTGTTTCTTTTTAAATGTTGATTCTTATCTCAAACCTTTTGTGGATCTTTGGTGACTATTATTTGGAGATTATGGGACCTAGAAAATATCAGTAAACCCTTGATAAGATTTGAATTAATTTGATTTGGATTGGAGTGATTTAAATGATGAAAACTATATTGAATAGAATTTCGGTTACTAGATTCGTTTGTTAAATTCCAAATGGGATTTATGAGGATTTAAGATAGGACCATTAGGGGTGATTTAATATAACACCTGGGTAACCTTAAGTTTACAAGAGGGTTAAATCTTAAGTGAAAGAATATGTGTTTATAAGAGATTTGAAACTATCGATTTTAACCTTAATTAAAAAGGAGAACTAAACTCGTAGTAGTTCGGGAGAAATAATGTTATGGACCAGTAGGATAATAATGGCTTCTTACTGAATATAAATTGAGGGAAATTCTATTTGAATCTTGTGAGATGGGAGTTTAGAACAACATTTGGTTGAAAGAGGGTATGAGGTTATCCCAATCGCATAGTTAAAGTTTTCGGACCTCCTCGATCGACAAAGTTAGGTAGTAGTGTATTGGAGGGGTTCCTTGTTTGGATTTCGCTTTGCGAGACACTCCGCGCATGAACCTTAACGACGTCGGGAGTGGAGGGATGTTATAGGATGCGAGGATAATTAAATTATGAAGTAAAAGAAATATAATGATACGTATGGAAAATATCTTAGGGTAATGATAATTACCTTATTATATTATATTATAGGTATGATAATACCTATTTGATTGATTGATGATTTATGTGTATGACATACCTAGCTTACTTGCTATCGGTGGGAGGTTTGCGCGTGAGGGCAGTCATATCCTGATGAATCCATGGGATCTTTGATTTGTCGCTCGAGAACATAGTTCTATGAAAGACTATCGGGGAGTTGATAAGTCCGCTGACTGTGGGTGCGTAGGTATGTGCGTGACCCATGGATACGAGAACTATGTTCGCCTCCAATTTGTTTGTTGTTGTTTGTGGTTCGTGGAATCTTACCGAACCTTTAGTCCCCTATTCGGCGACCTGCGATGATGGGACATGATAGCAGAGTAATGCATTACACCGCAGTAGTGACTCGGGGTGCTATATTATATATGAATATATATATAATGGATTAAATGAATGAATGAATGAATATATTTTGGTTAAATCTATCTACGGTGATAATTGTAGATAACGGTGAATAGAAAAAGATAAATGGAATTAAGTTA
Organism: Sambucus nigra; assembly: GCA_949130495.1. NCBI lineage: Eukaryota > Viridiplantae > Streptophyta > Magnoliopsida > Dipsacales > Adoxaceae > Sambucus > Sambucus nigra. Next base: position 446,945,457 of record OX422212.1, on the reverse strand, counting down.
ATGAATGTTTATAGAATTGAAAAGCTTAACTCATGTTAATGAGAAATGATTCATATTAATGAGTAATGATTCATGTTAATGAGAAACTAATCATATAACGATGATAGGTGTAAATGAATAATAATGTGACGTATGGTATGGGACATACGGGGATTATGATATGGGAATGGAATTATAATATGGAGACTAGAAAGATGATCCATTAACTAGGAGGTTAATAGGAAACGTTAAGTGTGCACTCTAGTTGAGAGGTGAGAATAGCATGTGAGAGTTGGATCTAACATGTACATAATAAATGCTTTATTGAACTTGTTAAATACTTGCTGTTTTAAAAATAATCTACACATTCTGGCTCTGACCCGTTTCCTTGCATATTTTCTCTTCTATTGTATCTCTATATCAGGTGTCCAGCAATAGGGACGCCAACCATAGTGGATTGTGACGAGCTATAGAGCTATGGAAGTTTTGCTTAGACGGTTGTCATCTTTTTTATTCACAGTATTCTTACATAGGGCATGTGGCCCAAAGGATTCCAGTTATCATTTTCTGTCGGAGTTAAATACTATTGTATTTGTGTCTTTTTAATACATTTAGCATTGTTGGGATTATTGTAAAGGATTTATATTATTTGGGAATGTTCATTCCAGTTGCATTTAAATTGTTTTGAGTTATTTATTGTGTTATCCGTGTTGTAGAATAAAATGTGTTGAGTTATTCTTAAACTGGAAATGGATTTTGTTAAATTTAAATTTGGAAAGTTTTTAACACCAGCTTAATTGGGTATTGGGTGAGTTGTAAACGTTTTCGGCAGTGATGCTAAGAATGAGCCAACTGTATATTCTATTTTAATTTGGTATGGGACTGGCCACCCGATATTTAATTAGGCGGGGTGTTACAGGTGGTATCAGAGCATCAGGTTCTAGTGTCCTTTAGGATCTGTACGGCTTATTGTGTCTTCATCTTAGCGTTCTTTGATGTAGAGCCCTATGAGTAGGATTATTGATTTTCTATTTACGCTTACGATCTTCAACTATTTTGAGATATCAAATACTGATAGTGTTCTCTCGTTTCAGATGCCTCCTCGACGCGCACCTCAGCCCGCCCCAGCTCAGGGTACAATGACTACAGTCGAAGTTGCTGCAATTGTCGGTCAGGCAGTCAATGCCGCTGTAGCTGATGTTCATTAGGCTCCTGCACCGGCACCGGTTGTGCCACTCGCGCAAGGGCAAGTGTTTCCTACTGCATGGGAACGAGCGAGGGATTCCTTTCAGAAAGCGCACCCACATGAGTTTCAGGGAGGATCAGATGTTGTGACTGCTAGCCAATGGAAGAAAGATATCCAACGACACTTGAGGATGATCGAATGCACTGAGGTTCAACGTCAAATACTAGCCACATTCAAGCTAGTAGGGGCAACTTTGCAATGGTGGGATGCTACGACCACTATGGAGGAGAGGGACACAATGACTATCCAAGACTTTTGGATACGGTTTGATGGGAAGTATTTTCCTTCCGCCATCCAGACAGAGATGAGGCGGAAGCTACTTAATTTGAAACAGGGAGAGAAAACTGTGGCGGAATATGAGGAAGAGTTTACGAGATTAACTAATTTGGTACCAGCTGAAGTACCTACTGAGGAGAGGAGAGTTCTAATGTTCACTGATGGGTTGAACTATAAAATTCGCCAACATTTATTGGGGAATCTTTCACTACGTACGTATGCAGATGTTCTTAATGCTGCCATGCTCCCCTGCTAAGATAACCTCTTCCATAATCAGGGTATCAAGCGGGGGTTTGGGTCAGGCCTGCAAGGTAAGACTATTGGGGGCAGTTCTAGTGGGACTCAGCCAGGGCAGAGTCATCAGCGTCAGAGTGAGCAGGGTTCCCAGACAGGGGACTATGCTAAGCGTTTGCGATCTGGAGATTCTCGATTTGAGGATAGAGGTGTTGGGCAAGGACAACAGGGCCATCAGGGCCAGAGACAGGCTCATCAGGGCCAAGGGAAGGGAGGTAATGACCAGCAGGTTCGGGGTCAACAGGGGCAAGGGGGTGGAAAGTTTGCGGGAAAATGTTTCGTGTGTGGCAAGTATGGCCATAAACGTCAAGATTGTCCTGAGAAAGACAAATTCCCTCAGTAACAACATGCTCGACAAGAGACACAGGTACCAGTGTTTACACCAACTGCTCTTCCAGCCCCAGCTCCAGCTCCGGTGCTAGCACTACCTCCCATTCCAACAGCACCCGCGCACAAGGGTCAGTACGGGCGTGTATATAACGTCCATCAGGCAGTGAATCAACAACCACCACTCGCGAATGAGGGTATGTTTTCTATCTAAGGATTATGAAGCGTATATTGATTTTGTTACGATTAATGTTGTGTGGGCAAAAGGGTTGCTAAAATTAGCCTATAGCACTGTTATTTTTGTAGACTCACTGAGGGGTGTGGGACACCTTTATATTACATGTTATCACGTGGGTTTGATTTGTATCATGGGATTACTTACCTTGAGCATGTCCGCGTGTGATTTGACTATCGGTGTGCATTGACTTGTGGTATATGAGAGCATATGTCTGCATCTTGTCTTCTATAAAAGAGTAGATGCGTAGACCATATTTGAAATTGATAAAAACCAAATTTTTGTTTTAAAATCAATAAACCTGATATTATTTTTTAAATCAAAATTATTTTATATATATTATTGACTAAGGACCTTAGGAGTTTCGATGACCGACTACTTTAGGAAGTAGTGTATCGGGGTGGTTCCTTGTTTGGATTTCGCTTGCGAGACACCCCACGCATGAAACTAATAACCGTTGGGAGTCGAAATAAGTTAGGTCTTTGGGAAACGATTTTATAACCTTTGCGAAACTTTTAATATTGAAAGCGGTACGAGAGGGTGTATGGGCGCCCTAGATGGTTGGATTGTAGTATTTTTCATACTTGTGAAAAAGGTAAGTAAATTATGACTTCAGTATTTATTTGTTCACTATGAGAGGATCATTTTTCCCCAAAGTTTGTTACGAGGACGGTATAAGGAAGATTGGGTAAAGTTTAAATTTGATTTAGTTGAAACTATATGGTGAGGCTTGGCGTATAACATCGATAGGGATTTTGTTAATGTACTGTATGGGCGGTACATCTTGGATTTCTTGCGATGTGAGATTTATACTCGGAGTTGACCTTACCGTTATGACTTATATTCCTGAATTTCAGGACAAAATTCTGTTATAAGGGGGGAAGTATGTAATACCCCGTAATTTTAAATGAATTTTAAAATGGGTTATATTTCAAATTAATGGATTAATTGGATTTTTTTATTAATTAATTCATTCGGGTTTTATCCAGACGGTGGATATTAAAATGGATGATTCTGAATATTACTTAAAGATATTTAGGTAATATATGAATGTGATGTCATTGATATGACTGTATGATATAAATTCGGTAATTTATATTTTTAGTCAAACGCGGTATGGGACGTGTCGGGACTAGTTTATTAAATTAAAAAGGAAATTTATTTTCTATCGACCTTATAGTCATTTCGACTGCGTAGTTGCGTCCAGAAGGTTCGAAATAGTCAGAAAAGTCTTTTTGGATGTTAATTTTGAGTCTCGGGTCATTTGGGAATGAATTGACAACCCGAAAGGGCATTTTGGTCATTTTTCTAGGGGAGATCAATAGTGATTTCGGATTTGGAACTATTATAAGTATTGGTAGATTAAGTGTATGGGGGTTATTCATCTCCTCTTCACAAATAAGAGAAGCCATCTTCCTAGAGAGAGTGTAAGAGTGCTTGGGAAGGGAAAAGCCACTTGGGAAGGAGAAGAACAAGAACCAAGGTTCACCACCACCAACCACCACCCGAGTTTGACCGGAGAAGGGACAACCAACTGAGATATACTACACCAAAGGATCAGACCTACAAAAAAGGCAAGTGTTTGATAATGGCAATTTAAGTTTGTATATTGTCCATGTTAGAATAGTATGAAAAGAGAAGATTATTCATATTTGGAAGATATAATGGAGTATTAAATGGATTTCTGGAAAACTGAAATGATATAGGAATTAAACTCATGTTTTAGGTTGATAATAATCCACGAAATAGTCATGAATCTATGGAAGAATCTATGAAAACCATTTATGTGTTCTTGAAGATGATATGTTGATAAATTTCTGGAAATAAGGAGATAAACATGCTTTTTAATCCAACCCTTGATGATTCTAGGATGTTTAGAGTACTAGAAATCGTTCATATATGTTGGCATATCATGTAGTAATAATTATAACTCATTTTGGAGGTTAATATGAAGGTTTGAATGAGTAAAAATGGTGAAACCCGTAGTTGCGGAAATGCAAAAAAACCAGGCTTGGACCTGAGTGATCGATCGATCGACCTCCCCAGATTAAGTAAAGTTGTTTCTTTTTAAATGTTTATTCTTATCCCAAACCTTTTGTGGATCTTTGGTGACTATTATTTGGAGATTATGGGACCTAGAAAATATCAGTAAACCCTTGATAAGATTTGAATTAATTTGATTTGGATTCGAGTGATTTAAATGATGAAAATTATATTGAATGGAATTTCGGTTACTAGATTCGTTTGTTAAATTCCAAATGGGGATTTATGAGGATTTAAGATAGGACCAGTAGGGGTGATTTAATATAACACCTGGGTATCCTTAAGTTTACAAGAGGGTTAAATCTTAAGTGAAAGAATATGTGTTTTAAAGAGATTTGAAACTATCGGTTTTAACCTTAATTAAAAAGGAGAACTAAACTCGTAGTAGTTCGGGAGAAATAATGTTATGGACCAGTAGGATAATAGTGACTTCTTACTGAATATAAGATGAGGGAAATTCTATTTGAATCTTGTGAGATGGGAGTTTAGAACAACATTTGGTTGAAAGAGGGTATGAGGTTATCCCGGTCGCATAGTTAAAGTTTTCGGACCTCCTCGATCGACAAAGTTAAGTAGGAGTGTATTGGAGGGGTTCCTTGTTTGGATTTCGCTTTGCGAGACGCACCGCGCATGAACCTTAACGACGTCGGGAGTGGAGGGATGTTATAGGATGTGAGGATAATTAAATTATGAAGTAAAAGAGATATAATGCTACGTATGGAAAATATCTTAGGGTAGTGATAATTACCTTATTATATTATATTATAGGTATGATAATACCTATTTGATTGATTGATGATTTATGTGTATGACATACCTAGCTTACTTGCTATCGGTGGGAGGTTTGCGCGTGAGGGCAGTCATATCCTGATGAATCCATGGGATCTTTGATTTGTCGCTCGAGAACATAGGTCTATGAAAGACTTATCGGGGAGTTGATAAGTCCGTTGACTGTGGGTGCGTAGGTATGTGCGTGACCCATGGATACGAGAACTATGTTCGCCTCCAATTTGTTTGTTGTTGTTTTTGGTTCGTGGAATCTTACCGAACCTTTAGTCCCCTATTCGGCGACCTGCGATGATGGGACATGATAGCAGAGTAATGCATTGCACCGCAGCAGTGACTCGGGGTGCCGTATTATATATGAATATATATATAATGGATTAAATGAATGAATGAATATATTGTGGTTAAATCTATCTACGGTGATAATTGTAGATAACGGTGAATAGAAAAAGATAAATGAAATTAAGTTAATGAATGTTATAGAATTGAAAAGCTTAACTCATGTTAATGAGAAATGATTCATATTAATGAGTAATGATTCATGTTAATGAGAAACTAATCATATAACGATGAGAGATGTAAATGAATAATAATGTGACGTATGGTATGGGACATACGGGGATTATGATATGGGAATGGAATTATAATATGGACACTAGAAAGATGATCCATTAACTAGGAGGTTAATAGGAAACGTTAAGTGTGCACTCTAGTTGAGAGGTGAGAATAGCAAGTGAGAGTTGGATCTAACATGTACATAATAAATGCTTTATTGCACTTGTTAAATACTTGCTGTTTTAAAAATAATCTACACATTCGGGCTCTGACCCGTTTCCTTGCATATTTTCTCTTCTATTGTATCTCTATATCAGGTGTCCAGCAACAGGGACGCCAACCATAATGGATTGTGACGAGCTATGGAGCTATGGAAGTTTTGCTTAGACGCTTGTCATCTTTTTGATTCACAGTATTCTTACATAGGGCATGCCGCCCAAAGGATTCCAGTTATCATTTTCTGTCGGAGTTAAATACTATTGTATTTGTGTCTTTTTAATACATTTAACATTGTTGGGATTATTGTAAAGGATTTATAGTATTTGGGAATGTTTATTCCAATTCCATTTAAATTCTTTTGAGTTATTTATTGTGTTATCCGTGTTGTAGAATAAAATGTGTTGAGTTATTCTTAAACTGGAAATGGATTTTGTTAAATTTAAATTTGAAAAGTTTTTAACACCAGCTTAATTGGGTATTGGGTGAGTTGTAAACGTTTTCGACAGTGATGCGAAGAATGAACCAACTATATATTCTGTTTTAATTTGGTATGGGACTGGCCACCCGGTATTTAATTAGGCGGGGTGTTACACTTACCTGGAAATATTTGCCTCAGATTTGTGGGATAAAAATTGTATGGTTGTGATCCTCGTCGTGCGACCTACAATCTGGCGGTGTCGGCGGTGCAAACGGTGGAGTTCTTGGCCTTGAACTCCTTGGAAAGCTTCTCCTCTTCCTCTCCAATTTCCGTCTTTGGTTGTTGGTTATTATAACCCTAGAAGACAAATCCTACCATCTGATATAACCTTAGAAAATTCGTGGGTTTCCATGCCCAAAAATACAAAATATCTAAAACGCCCTCTCGGGATGTTAATTAGGCCTAAAAACGCCCTGAGACCCAAATTAAACCCCCGGGTATATTATTTTGACTATCTCGACCCTTCCGCACACATTGATGCACTCAAAATGACCATACGGATGACTTATAATTTATTCACTCATAATAATTCGAATTTAATCCTGACACGACACAGGCATATCCGGATAAATTTCTAAATTATCAAATTAGATCCTGGTACATCTTATCTCCCCCAGGATGCACCGCAAATTTTGACCTGTGAGACTGTGTCATCACTGCATGACATAAGTCTGATCCTTCTGGGACCACTAATCTCCTATTAAACCTCAAACCTCCATCGAAACCAACTGAATAGTACTCAGCGCCCTCGGTTAATAGCCGTACAATATGCTTGAGGAAAAAAAGAGTCTCCTGACTGTGCCTGTATTACCCTCGTAATAATCTCGGGTGTCACTATCATGACAGATATGAAGGAGCGAACTACCGCGTCCTGGTGACCCAAATACTTCCACTTTGCTCTCCAGACATCCGCTATGTCGTCTACCGGTCTACGACTCAATGCATCAGTAACCACGTTGGCCTTCCCCAGATGGTACTGTATGTCGAACTTATAGTCTTTCACAAACTCTAACCACCTGCGCTGACGCATATTCAGCCCTCGCTAAGTGAACGGGTACTACAGTGACTTGTGGTCTGTGAACAAGCGGAACTTCTCCCCCAATAAATAATGTCTCCATATCGTCAATGGAAAGACGCCCGCTGCTAACTCTAGGTCGTGAGTGGGGTAATTTCTCTCGTGTGGCTTAAGCTTGCAGGAGGCAAAAGCTATAGCCTTCTCCTCCTGCTGAATTACTCCCCCGAGTCACCGTAAGGAGGCGTCGGTGTAAACTAGATACTCCACGCCCGACTTGGGTAAAGCAAGAACTGGTGCCGAAGTTAGCTTGTCTTTCATCTCATCAAAATCCAATTGACAAGTATCATCGCAAACATATGGTACCCCCTTACGAGCCAGGTTCATCAATGGACCCGCTATCTTGGAGAACCCTCAGATGAATTTCTTGTAGTACCCGACTAACCCCAAGAAATTACGCACTTCCGTTGGTGTCGTGGGTTGTCCCCACTCCCTCACTACTGACACTTTACTCGGGTCAACCGCTATCCCAAATTCAGATACAACATGTCCCAAAAACTGCACCTCCCGTGAACAGAATCCGCACTTCTCGTACTTAGCATACAGCTGATGCTCTCGTAGAGTCTGAAGAACCTGCCTCAAGTGCTCAGCATGCTCTTCCTCAGTGTGTGAATATATCATTAGGTCATCTATGAAGACGATGATAAAATGATCCAAGAACTCTCTGAACACTTGCTTCATCAAGTTCATGAATACGGCTGGAGAATTTATGAGTCCAAATGGCATTACTCTGAACTCATAGGACCCACACCTCGTCAAGAAAGTTGTCTTCGAAACATCCTGCTCCCTAATTCGTAGCTGATGGTATCCTGACCTCAAATCTATCTTCAAAGAGAAAGTTTCTCCCCTCAGTTGGTCGAACAGATCATCAATTCGAGGCAACGAATGTTTGTTCCGTGTCGTGACCTTTTTCAGCTCTCGATAGTCCATGCATAACCTAACTGAACCATCTCTCTTCTTCACAAACAAAACTGGAGCGCCCCAAGGTGAGGTACTCCTACGAATAAATCCCTATCCCAACAGCTGCTCTATCTAATCTCGTAACTCCCTCATTTCCTCTATAGACATACGGTTTAGAGCGCGTGCTATCGGTCGAGTGTCCGGTATCAAATCTATGAAAAAATCTATCCCTCGACTGGGGTGTAGGCCTAGTATTTCCTGAAATATATCATAAAACTCACGAACAACTGGGATCGAGTTTAAGGAAATCATGACCTCCTTAGAGGTATCCTCCTCTATGTAATACAAATGAGTGGAAGAGGCTCCCTTTGGGCAAGGCATTACCACTAGAAACATCTCCTGCCCCGGAATGGCAAAGATAATACTCCCACTGAAATAATCTATCATGGCTTTTTATGCTGCGAGCCAATCCATGCCACTAATAACATCGTGCTGATCCATATCTAAGACTAACATGTCTTCTAGTAAGATTAAGCTACCAATCTCTACTCCCACACCCCGACATTTAAAGAAAATTAATGACCCATTTCCCAGTGGTGAGTCAATGCATGTCACAGTGCTCTCTATTATGGCTAATAATCCTAAGGCCTTTGAAAAGTGAGCAACTATAAAATTGTGTGTCGCCCTAGTATCAAATAAAACCTAACCCATAGTACCATGGATAGTAAACGTACTCTCAATCGTGGGTGGTGCCTGAGGAGCTACTGCCTGGTGGACATTATAGGCACGTATGTACTATAACTGCCCTTGCTGTTTTGGAGCTGCTTGGCTGGTAGGGATAGTTCCTGAACTGGTACTGGGAGGGCGGTTGGAAAAAGTGGCCTCTGTGGCTTATTACGGGCACCCTGCTGCTGTGGGGTCCTATCTCCCTCTGGAAAATCATGGCGCTTATGGCCATTTTCACCCCTGAATTTTCCTCCCCTTTGTCCCAGTTAATTACGGCCATGTTGGTCGTTACTACCCCTCCATTGTCCCTGCTGACCCTGTTGAAAACACTATTGACCCTAATGGCCCTGCTGTTGACCCTACAGCTGATGATATTGGCCCTGCTGGCCTTGTTGATTAGGCTTGCCCTGCCTAAATCCCCCAAATCCCTGTCTGGAGTCACCTGATCGGAACCGCTTAGCAGGGTCCCCCTAATGGTAACTCTTCTAATTATGACGATTCTTCTCTTGAGATGTTGGTACTCCACCAGTACTACTACCCCTGCCCTACCCTGCCCTACATGTTGGACTCTCTTGCTCTTTTTCTTCCCTGCAGATCGAAGTGGTGATCCTGGCAATATAACAAAGCAGCATTGATTACATCCGTGTAGGTACTCAGTGACAGACTTCTTATGAGGTGCTGACGGATCCTCCAGGCCAACCCGTCCACAAACAACATTATCTTCTTCCCCTCAGTGGGTGCCTCATCTGGCCCTATAATGGGAAGTATAGTGAACTGCTCCTCGTACTCAGAAACAGTCGCATTCTCCTATTTCAGATTCAGTAACTTCTGCCTCCTCTCAGTCTGCACGGAAGAGGGAAAGTATTTGCGATCAAACCACGCCGAAAATGTCTAAATAGTGATAACGTTCCCCTCCTCCAAGGTGGTGGTGGATTTCCACCACTGCAAAGTGTCCCCCACTAGCTTGAAGGAAGCCAATAGCTGTTTCTGCATGTCTGTGCACTCGTACATGCGCAAATGCCTTTGGATATCTTTCTTCCATTGGCTGGCTACAATGATATATCCGAACTACCCATGAACTCTAGGGGACGCGCCTTCTGGAAGGCATCCCTAACTCACTCCCATGCAGATGGAGGTTGTGCCGTTACTGGCGCCACTGCCTGAACCTGGGGTGGAGCCTTCTGTACTACTTCTAATGCTACATTCACTGCCTGAGAAACTATAGCAGTTACCTCGGTTGCGTTCATCATTCCCTGAACTGGAGTTGTTGGCTGCGGGGCTTGGGCACGTCTATCCTTGGGTGCGCATCTCGGAGGCATCTGAAATATAAAGGGAGTTTATTAGTCTACAGTTATTAGCAAATGTCAAATAGATGAAGACATGAGAAGAAATGCATGAATAAAATAATCCTAAAAATAAGGATCTATAGAAAGAACGCAATGCTGAAAGCAAAATAAGCTGTACAGATCCTAAAGGACACTAGAACCTGATGCTCTTATGCCACATGTGACACCCCGCCTAATTAAATATCGGGTGATCAGTTTTTTTTTAAATTATAATCAAGGTGAACGGTTGGTTCATTCTTAACATCACTGTCGCAAAATAAATTTTCAAATTAAACACCCTAAATAATTAAGCTAAGTGACAAAAACCATTTTTTATTTAAAACATTAATTCCATAATTAATTTAAACCCAATAATAAAACCATAAATAGTTCAATAGATTAAGAGTCACACAATAACTAGGCTGGAAAAGATAATCCAAGCAATTAAAGCATTCAAATAACTAATTCCAAACTTTAAATCTTCAAAGGGAAAACATCCTGACAGTAACAAATCCCAAAGTAGAAATACTGAAAGTAAATGAGTCACAATCTCTGATAAAACCAACTAAATAAGGAAAAAGGGCAACACATGCCCAACTGGATAAAATAGAACTAAGAGTGGAATCAATAATGAGGTCGCCTAAGAAAAAGGCCTACAACTCCCACCTAAGCTGCAGCACATTCCTTCCAAAGAATCCTAAGCATGCCGCCCCTGTGGCTGGGCACCTGTAATATAAACATATATATATATGTATATATATATACAAGAGAGAAGAGAAAATAGGAAACGGGTCAAATCCCGATTGTGAAACAGTTTAAAGTTTAGTTTAGCAAGTATTTAAAATGCTTACCGGCTAATGCAACAATCATATTAGTATGTGTCACTCTCTCGAGAAATTCTCACCCCTCTTCTAATGTGCACACCTACCGCACTATTTATCCACACATGTTCACTTATCTTAAATTCCTCATAAGGTTTCATGCCGACAATTTCTAGGGCTAAAATAATAAATTTATGAGAGTGAAGTTTTCATAAGGATTTCATTTCATTAAAAATATCTTACAGTATTGCCTCAAACTTTTCAACCACTTATATCAAAGTTGAAATATTTATTCATTACTTAACTACTTTTAGTCACAGTAGGAAGTTTCAAAATTTAAGTCTATATATATATTAATCACTCATATAATATATATATATATATATATATATATATATATATATATATATATATATATATATATATATATATATATATATATATATATACTATTAGCACCCCACATAAATTTATGGTGTTGCCATACTCTACTATCAAGTGCCCGTATCACTCGTACTAAGGGAAATACTAGTTCGGAATCACTCTTGAACTGTATTAACACACAACACATACAAATTGAGGCGAAGCGTAGTTCCAAGTCACTAAGAGGTCAGCACATACCCTCACATCTCTTAGGACCGTCTAACCATCGATCCGATAGCCTGTACCAAGGATTCCTATGTTCTAGGGTACAAGTCAATATCCCCCATAAAGGTCCCATCGAGATAAGACTATCCCAGCACGGTAACCTCAGTGATAGCAAGTAGCGCGGGCATGATTTTTACACGTATATAATAGATACACAAACACAGTCATATATATGTATATTACCATTTCCATTTATAAATTAGGTACACCCACGACCCATACTTTATGATATTCATTCTTAGTACACATTACTAGATTATCCCATATAACGATTCTTCTCTTTTATTCTTATTTATGGTATTATTCCAAGATCACTTCGTATCACTCGTAGTATCCTATATCCCTAAGTATAATTTCAATAGGTACTTCCTTATTTTACGACGTAATTTCCTTACGAGTCTCAATCCTTTAGACACACGTTCCCGTTATTCCTTAAGTGTAATTCACTCCCCGTTAACCCTAATTTAGTCTTACATTAAATGTTCCATTTTTATAAAGTCCTACTGGTCCTCTTTATGTCCCAAAATGTTTTAACAATAACGTGAAAAGATTACTACTCATTTAAATTGAAATAACTATTAAAAGGGAACATATGAGTTTTCTAGGAGGTGTCGATCGATCGATGGTAGGAGCTCGATCGATCGATCATCGATCGATCGATGCTCTTTGGTCGATCGATCGATCAAGCTGTTATAGCGAAACTGCGGAATTAACAGTTACAGGAATCCTATTCCAAAATCATCGAAATCATCCTTTTTCACTCCCAAACTCCCAACAATTGATACTATAAGAGTTATATACCCAAATAGATAATATTCTACGTAAAACATGCGAGTTTTCATCAAGTATAACGAATTAAAAGGGCCAAAATCCATATAAATATCAAGAACCCTAATATTATCTTTAACTTTGTTCTTCCCATTCTTTTCCCATATTTTGTACTCCTAACTCAATGCAAATTCGTGGTTCAACCTCTACATATGAATTTGATTTCCAGAATATGATTATCACCCCTACATCATGTAATTTCTAGTCTCTAATATATGCTTTCTTTCATGAAAACTAGTCCTAATCAACCCTAAACTAATATAATTGAAGCATTAAATAAAATAAAGAAAGATAGATACTTGCCTGGAAATATATGTCTCAGATTTGTGGGATAAATTGGTGTGGTTGTGATCCTCGTCGTGCGATCTACAATCTGGCGGTGACGGCGGTGCAAACGGTGGAGTTCTTGGCTTAGAACTCCTTGGAAACCTTCTCCCCTTCCTATCCAATGGTAGTATTTGGTTGTTGGTTATTATAACCCTAGAAGATAAATCCTACCATCTGATATAACCTTAGAAAATTCGTGGGTTTCCATGCCCAAAAATACAAAATATCAAAAACGCCCTCCTGGGATGTTAATTAGGCCTAAAAATGCCCTGAGACCCAAATTAAACCCCCGGGTACATTATTTTGACTATCTCGATCCTTCCGAACACATTGATGCACTCAAAATGACCATACGAATGACTTATAATTTATTCACTTTTAATAATTCGAATTTAATCCTGACACGACACAGGCATATCCCGATAAATTTCTAAATTATCAAATTAGATTCTCGTGATAATTTTACTAAAGTTAATTACACATCTTACTTTACCCATAAAGTAATTTACAACAAAATTCCACTAATTAGTAACTCCCATCACGCTGGTAAATGTTTAAATAATTTTTTGGATTAATATTAAATTAATATCTCTAATTAAATTTAATAAATCCCCAAAATTAAATGTCATAAAAATACGGGGTATTACAGAGAAGTCCAGCCAACAACTCCCTAGGGAAAAGGGAGAACTCAGGGAAATCCGCAGTAATGCAGGGATTTATCCCCAGCATGGCAGAAAATTACTCATAAGTAGGACGAATTTCATCCAACCTGAAGTGAAAGACATGATCCTTGGGATACCAGAACTTAACTGCCGCAATCAACATGTTCCACTCAATGGGTCGATTACACCACAAAGAGACTTGCCGCATGTGGAAAGCATCAGAATCAACATTTTAAGAACACATTGCTTCTAAGGTTTCGAGGTAGTCGGCGAACTCAATGCTACCACGGATTTCCATCTTGCAAAACAAAGAGATAATATGCAAGTAAGAATGTGAGAAGGAAAAAGAATATGGAGGTGTGAATAAAAGCTCCATCCATACCCCTATTTATACTTAAAGACTCTCAAGCAAAGATAAGAAACCCTGCAGAAATCGGAGAAAAACTTGACCCACTAAGTACCAAGAAATTGAAGAAAGTGCAATCAAAGCCTTGGGTTGATTGGACTGGACTGATATGTCAATAGGCAGGGCAAAGATCATGCCGATTGACAACCCGTATTTTGGGAAAATTCCTTTTTCCTTTTTTGTCAAAATAAAAAAACCCAATAAAAATAATTTTTATCTTAAGGGATTTCCGAATTTCCTTATGCTTTTACTTATCCCATTTTAAAATAAAGTCCTTCTCAAATCAATTTTCAAATTCTTTTTATGATCTCAGTAGCAAAGTAAAAAGAGCATATGAATTAATCACCAAAACAAAAATTAATAAAATAAATATTTTCATTTGCATATATTTTTGTATGTCACATTAATATCTTGGAGGAAAAATTGAAAAATAACGGGACAATGCCTGAACCCAATTTTCTTTCTCTCTCTCTCACCCACATTTTCCCTCTCTCTCCCTGTCTCTCTATCTCCCTCTATCTCTCTTCAACTATAAACTCTATGTTCTCTCTCTTCTTTCTTTCTCTTTTCTCTTTCCAATAGCCTCCATACCTACGATGCACCTTCTTCCCCCTATGGCGAGACGATGTGCCACCACACTGCAGAGATTGATCCTTCCTCGGATGAGGCAGATGGCACCAAGTAAGAAGGGACTAGAACCACCTCACAAATATAGGCAGTCATCAAAGATATACAATACCTAATATCCCTTAGCCAAGTGTTGGAGACCTGGGTGTGCTGTAAAATAAAACAAAAGGATCAAATCAGTTAAGTTTGAGAGAAAAGGAAAGGAATCATAAAATCAAAAGACAAAGAAACAAAAAGTATACCTCAAGTTGAAGCACCTCCTCTGTTTGGCCAAAATCCTTCGGGCCCATCGCATTGGGACGATGTTGTAAATGCACCGACCCTCCATCAGCTCACCGGATATTGTAACAGGGTGAGAATAGCCATACAAAGGGAGCCTCTGAAGACGTTACCGACACTAATGTCGTCGCATCACTTGCACTGTGGGAGGACCCTACCGATCGACTCGAGGTCGCACGAGGAAGAGGCATCACATCGTATATACTGGGAGGCATCATCCAGCTCGACACGAAATCTTTGAAGTCATACATCACTCCTATATCGGTATATAATTAATACGGCTCTCCCATCATCGACGTCACCCAGGCATCCTCTGACATCTCCTGCACTCACCTCGTAAACATAGGGGGCTCCGTTGGAGGTACCACAAACTCATCCTCCATGATCTATTGGAATACCCTCTCCCTGAGGTAACAAGAATAGCCAAACTCATGCCCCAGCAGACGCCATATGTGCGCATGTCCCCCAATTACCCTAGTGTGCTGAATGGCCACCCCTATGGATAAAAGGTCACCTACAAATCTCCAACAAGAGAAAAAGATAAATATCAATAAAAGATCATCAAAGGAAAGGACAGTCTCAAGATAAAAGATGTCTTACCCACTCGCTCGTCACACCATTCAAGACCCGACGCACCGTCTCTAGAGAGAGACTTCTTTGACTGTCGGTTAGACCTCTGCCACCTGCACATCTGACAGAAGTCCCCAATAGAGTCATCCTTCAAAGATATCAACTAGGTGTTTAGCCCAATCACCTCATAAGATGTCATCTACAAAGGAAAACATTTGAGAAATCAAGAATAAAACTCATGAAGGAAAATGCGAATGCGTAAAGGAAAATGCAAAAAATAAAGAATCCCTCCATAAGTTACATGAAACTAGTAAAAGACTGTCGGTAGCACCGACTGAATGCATCAAGAGAATAATTAAGGGTCGTGAAAGTCAGGCTCCCCCAATCATAAAGATTAATTTCCGAGAACACCCCAAAAAATGGCAAAAACCACCAGTGGACAAAGTCACCATTCCTCGCCACTAGAAAAGCTCCCAACACCAACAGAATGAACAAATGAGCCATCTGACACACCTACTTCCCATATCTATCATCAACCCTCCTCCCCAATAATATCTCCCTTAACAAAGATAAACGGAGAGAGTCCCCAATGACTACCCTCTTCACATCACCTAATGCCGTGTCACCGCCTGCGGCGTCACCCTCAGTGTCTTGTCCACCGCAATCTGCATACCCTCGCAATCCAATTACAAGAGAAACTTCACATCTATGGGAGTCACCATCGTCTCCCCAAGACCAAAATGAAAGGTGTGGGTGGTTTCCCACCACCTCTCCCCCAGAGCACAAAGAACAGACGTCTAATGGGGCATCTCGTCCAAAGCAGACGCCAACCTACTGTAGTCGACTGATGACACCATCTAGTGCACCATAGGTGGAAGGTTCTCCCAAACATCCCTAAGCCATGTCATCCCTCGGGCACATATACTCGACATGGAGACGTCAAATTGTTGAAGAAACAAAGAAAATCATTGTCAAATTCAAGTAAAGCAATCTCATCAAGAAAATGGGAAAACAAATACCCAAGTTCATTCAATACTTACATAGCCTCCAGGGTTCACCACCTTAGAATAATAATGACACGAAGGCTCACACAAAAGAGTCCGATCATCCACCCCCGGCACGAATGAGGGAATGAGTTCTTGCTGCCCAGTGCAAGCGGCACCCTAGCCCTCCACTCCAACCCTGCCCAATCGTCGGCATTGAGCCATGCCATGTGAGTAGCGCTGCTTGAGAAATTGGCCATTTCGGATGTTAGAAGTTAATTGTTGAAGAAGGGAAGTAAAAAGTTGTGAAAAATGAGGAGAACCCGCCCCCTTTTTATTGGAGGCTAGGGGGCATGCCGATCGACATCTCCCTACCACCCACCGATTGGAACTGACCCTCCACCTGCTCGAGGTACCGCAAAAGACCATTCCACTACCGTTTTTACAACCCTCCATCTATGCTGGTCAGAACCCCCTTTAAAATTTCGTACAAAAAATACCGAAAAATCTAAAAAAATCCCTGAAATTTCCTAAAATTACCAAATTAATTATAGAACCTTTGTCTCCAAGATTTTTTTTTACATCCCCAGAGGAATTCCAGAAAATAATTCTCCCTAGCAACGTCTCCAGAGGACACTCCAAAATTCCAAAAAATTCCCCAGCTAAGAACCCTCAAATCATTCCCTCTTTTCCAACGAAACCTAAAATCAAATGCTTCCCCAAACCCCAAGAGAAAGATCAAACATACCTAGTAGAGTCCCCAAACTTCCCAAAAGAATCATAAGCCATCAAAATTGTCTTTTACCCTCAGAATCGATCACTTCTACTTAAGCCCTCAAAATTGGCCGCTTCTACTTAAGCCTGTAGAATTGGCTTTGACCCTTAGAATTGCTCGCTTCTACTTAAGCCCACATAATTGGATTTGACCCTCAGAGTTGGTCATCTCTACCTTAAGCTCGCAGAATTGGTTTCGACCCTCCGAATTGGTCGCTTATATCTTAACCCTCAGAATTGGCTTTGACCCGTAGAATTGGTCACTCCTACTTAAGCCCACACAATTGGATTTGACCCGCAGAATTGGCCACCTCTAATTTAAGACCTCAGAATTGGCCTCGAACCATAGAATTGGTTATCTCTTGTTAAGCCCACAACATTATTTTTTACCCAAAGAATTGGTCATCTCTACCTTAAGCCCGCAGAATTGGCTTCATCCATCAGAATTTGTCGCTTCTACTTAAGCCCGCATAATTGTCTTTGACCTGCAGAATTGGTCATCTCTATCTTAATACCACAGAATTGGCTTTGGCCCTTAGAATTGGTCATTTCTACTAAAGCTGGAAGAATTGGCTTCGACCCTTAGAATTAGTCACTTCTACTTAAGCCCGCATAATTATTTTTGACCCGCATAATTGTTCATCTCCACCTTAAGCCCACATAATTTTCTTCAACCTTCGGAATCACGTGCTTCTACTTAAGCCCGTAAGATTGTCTTTGACCCACAAAATTGATCACCCCAAATAAGCCCTCAAAATTAACTTTGACCCTCAGAACTGTTCATTTCTACTTAAGCCCGCATTGTGGGAGTGCCACTATCAATAGGAAACATACTTCTTTCCTCCTTAGGATATCTCCTATTTTACATTATTAATCTAGCATTGGACTCTTACCTAGACTAAGAACACTTATAGTTCTAACAATACGTTTCATAACGAGCTAAACGTGTTATGATACCAAATGAAATAAATGGTCGAAGGTCTTTTTAGCATGCTGTCTCCTTTGACAATGGTGCAAATGGTCTCAAAGAAGTTAAGTGAGACCGATCTAGGAAGTAGGGTGGATTTGTGACAACTTTCGTCACCATCTTTCTAAGCGGTATGGAATGCTAGCTAGTTGACGGGCTTTTAACTGTGGTTTGGTTTCAAAGACTGGACACCTAGAACTACTGGATTGAAGGCCTTTTGATGCTGGGATGATGATAAGTCTCAATCTCATTTTTGATTTTTCTCGCGTGAGTACTTGTTGCCGCAGAGATTGCATTAGACATTTGATCAATAGAATTTGGTGGCAAACTGCCAACAGGGGTCTGTTGGGTTTCTACTAAGTTGATTTGGCTGTCTTATTAGTTGTTGTCTTGAATTGGTTGGGATACACAAAGGGGATGTTATAAAAAAAAAGGTTTTGACTCACATAATTGGTCATCTCTATTTTAAGCTCGTAGAATTGCCTTCAACCCGTAGATTTAGTCGTTATAATTTAGATCCTCTTAACTAACCCTGATGCCCATAGAATTGGTCGCCTACCTACCCATTACCTCCGTTAGTTCCTTAGAACTGACTGCCCCAACATAACCTTAGGTCCTCACCATTGACCTCGACCCTCTAAATAAGTCATTCTTATCCCTAAGGTCCACATAATCGACCTCTATCATGTGGTGTTTATTATATGACTATCACTTGTTCCAATCTCACCCGTTGAGGGGATCTGTAGTCATGACATTGTAGGAACCCCTAAGTCTCTCCTTTGGTCCCTCGCACCTCCCCATCTCACTAAAAAAACCTTATGTCGCACTTAGAGTACTGAACTAGAGGCCATCGAGTGCCCCCGGGCCCCGTTTGACTCTGGTCAACTCTATCGTCAGAGAAAAATCTCTTTGAATCTTTGAAAGGATCTGAATACCCTTTCCAATGGTCCACCTTGTGCGCGAATCGACAAAATGATTCAGACAAACGAACCATTTTACTATAAAAAATCGATTCGGAGGTGATCGGGCACTCCCAGGCCCGAATTGACCCTTAGCAGCTTCACCGTCAGATGGAGAGCTATTTCAATCTTCATAGATCACCAAAACCCCTTTACAACAATCCACCCCGTGCGCAAAAGAGCATAACCGTTCGGACAAATGATCTATTTTCCCCAAAAAATCGATCTGGAGGCCACGGTGCGCTCCGGGGATCCATTTGACAAAATTCATCTCTTCAGGTCAAACAATATTGAAATAATATCCAAAGGACACAGAATACCCTTTCCAACGGTATTCCCCATGTGCGATTCTCACTTACGGTACGCACGAACGACCCGTTTTACTTCGAGAGGTCCCCGAGTGATTCTGGGCGTTGTTTGACCGTGGTCAACCTTATGAACTGAGTGAATCTCTTTGGAATATCGAAGTAAATCACCCAACCTTTCCAACAGTCAACCCTTTAGCGATTATGACTTACCATGCGGACGAACGATTCGTTTCTCTCCGATGATCTCCCGTCCAAAAGATCGACGTGGGCTTCTGAGCCACATTTGACCCAAAGTAAAATCCCGGACCCAAGATCGGTCCAACAACCCTTGAAGGTCTCTGAAGTACCATTCTAATGGTATGCCTCATGCACGATTCGGATCAACGATTTCCATTATATGACCATTTTTCCATTACAATCTGCACGAGACGACCACTTGGCAGGTCCCGATCCATGCCTATCGGCACAGTGTCAAGGATCACCTGCCGATAGGAATCCCCTAGGTTAGGACGATCATCACCCCTGTTAACGCAAAAATTCTCCATCTACGAGGACCAATCAGAAAAGGACACATGTCATCCTACGTGGCAATATTCGACATCCGAGGAGAGTTCGTCGGCACCCGAGGAGTGTTAGTCGGCACCCGAGGAGAGTTAGTCGGCATATCAACCAGGAAGATCAAAGGATAACTATGCATTTAATGTTCATTAATGAAGATGGCAGCGCGTTTAATGAGCCTTAATGTACATTTATACCGTATTAATAGATGACAACACATAGCATACCAAGCAATTCAACAATCAGATTCGTTGAATGTAGACATAAATGTCTACATACAATGAATCTCTTTATCTCCCATCACTATAAATACATGTATCCCCTTATCCAAAAGAGATATCGAGAAGAGATCCAGAAGAGATCCGGGGAAACCTAGAAACCCCATACACAAGATACACATCCTTTCTCTCTCTACACCCTATGGTGCTATTGTAAACCCCTGGGAATAAAATAACAGTGGACGTAGGCTTTATTCATAGACGAACCACTTTAAAAATCTTTGTCTCTTATGTGATTGATTGAATTGCTTTCATCTATTTATTTGTGATCATAAAAATGGGATTCGGTCCAGTTTTTTGCATCAACAGATTGGCGCCGTCTGTGGGAACGTGTTACAAGCATCGTCCTCCATCAAAAGCTAAGTTTTTATTTTCTCTACATATAATCAATTATACATACATCTTTTTTATTCAATCATGATTTTTATGTTTATATACATAAATTAATTGTCCAATTTTTATCTGCAACATGTTGCATATCATAATTTTAAAATCATAACTGTTAGATTAATTCTTATTTAGAAATCTGAAAATTAATAGATTTCATAAATCATAACTTTTTACTTGATTCTCAAGTTTCAATTTTATATCATGGAATAAATATCTTAAATGATTACATATACCAATATATACGACGGTGGTAAGATTTGATAATTTTCATTGATAATTTTCATTATAAATTTTGTAAGATCTTTGATGTGTATTCAAATTCCCATAATATTTTTAATCAAAGAATAAGAAAAGGTTAAAGACAATAAAAAGTTTTCTCATGGAAATCATGACCCAGATCTATTTTCTCTCTTCAAGTTTGAGCCTCTTTGCATTCATTTTTATGAACTATATACTTAATTTGGTTCATCTTCCATCTATGTCAATAAAGTCTCATTGATTGATTTTTGATATAAATTTGGTAATAACTTCGATCATTCAGCATATTTTTATCTCTCCAAATAGGGAATATGAAGGGACCAATATAAAAAATAATTTTCTCTCACCTGAAAAACCATTACCCACCTCTTGTAAAAAAAAAAATAACAATCATGATTGTATCAAGACTCTGGGTACAAATTTGAGATGTTGGCTCCTCGTTCATCACATCACATGGTTTCTTTATCGGAATCACATGATATAGTGGATTAGATAATTATTCATTTAATTAACATTCTTAATGCTTAAATTTTACATCGAATGTTATTTTTCTGATCTAAGGATTCGAGATATTCTGGTCATCCATCCATATTGTTGGTCGGCATCATCTTGGGCCATCTTTTATTAAAGGGAAGGTTAACCATATCATTTTTTATTATCGAAGAAAAGATGTGAAGATCCATCAGCAACGTTGAAATAATTTATCCAACTACGAGGTATCTTATTATTGGTCGGAGCCCCATATTGTAGCTCGGTGGAACCAATTGCAGGTCGACGATCATCTACTTCTTGATCGGCGACATCTCAGTCTTGTTCGGAGGGTTCAATTTACTGGTCGACAACTATCCAACCATCCACTTTTTGGTCGGTAACATCTAATGTTGTTCGGTGCTGTCAATGCACCATTTTTGTTGATCGGAGAAATTGCCCAGCTGGTCGGGGACCATTTGCTTCTTGGTCGACACCATATATTCTATAACTTGAGATATCCTTAAATGTTGGTCGGCAACATCCATGCCTTTTCTCGGAAGCAGTAGAATCTTGGGGTGTTAAAAAATGCAGAGCACCCCAGATGTTTCTTTAAACACGAGTGCAACTTGGGGGTAAACTGGGGGCTTAAGTTTTTTTTAAAACTTGTGATCACCCCAAAAAATATTTTTAAAGCCAAGTGATAAATAATTTTCAAACATCAACTTATACCTGATTAGTTGTTGGAGATTAAATAAATTTACAAAAAACTTTATGTCTTATTTATGGCGCATATCTAATAAAAATTTCTCCATCTCACACACATTTGGCACAAAACATATTATTTCATATTTTGAATTTTTTATTGCCTTATTCTGATACACATCACATATTGTTTGGGTGAATAATTATTCTCATGATAATAATTATTTGATCTAGTCTCGACAGGTGCTCGGGCAGCTTATTAAAATTTCATAGGGACGAGATTCAATCCTGACGAAAGCTCAGCCACAATCTTAAACCTCTGGAAAAGTAGTATTGCTCGACATCAGGCAATTGTGCCTCGACATATCAGCCAACATATATTATTTCATTTTTTTAAATTAATATTTTTATATATCAAGCATATACATATCATATATTGATTGGATGAGTAAATTATTCTCATGACTAATCAATTCAGCCTACACAAATGGTAGAGTAAGATATTAGGTACAAGACTCAACGCCGACGAATGCTCGGAAATAATCTTAAACTTCTGGAGAATATTATCATTTCTTGGCATTGTGAAACTTTACCTCAATGAGGCACTATTGATTGTATTATTGCTCGGATATCTGCTCAGGGACGAATTATTCTATTTATCCATTCGGATTCATATTCTATATTCACCTCAGCATGGAGCTTGACGAGATATATATTCAGCTCCAAAGAGATCTGCAACATTTATTATATTTCACCCCCAATGGATAGTTGGTCGGGGTAATTCTTATTTATATTCAGGCCCAGATATTGGCTCAAGCACAAATTATTCTATATCCGTTCGGATTCATATTTTATATTTATCTCAGCATGGAGCTCGAAAAATTTCTTCTCTATATATATATTCAGCTCCGAGGAAAAGCTACAACAGTTATTATATTTCACCCCCAATGGATAGTTGGTCGGGAGAATTCTTATTTATATTCAGGCCCAGATATCGGCTCAAGCACAAATTATTCTATATATCCCTTGGGATTCATATTCTATATTCATCTCAACATGGAACTCGGCGAGATACTTATTATCATATTAAGCTCCGAGGAGAACTATAACATTTATTATATATCACCCCCAACGGATATATATATATATATATATATGTCATTTTGAAAATATTCCTATGGAAGACTTGTCCACGGTATGAGTTGAATGATTTTGATCTCCATTATATAAACACATACACACACTTGACAGAGATATAAAGGAAAATAATAGCACTAGCCCATGAGAGACTGAAAGGATAGTATGGGTGCCTAACACCTTCCCATTCCGTAACTTTTCCCCCGAACCTTCAAACTATTGGTTTCGTATGCATTAGTTTGTCCTTGACGCCGCTCTCTAGAAGTGGCAACATGTTCTTTGGTCTATTTTATGCAAAATATGTTGGTGACTCCATCTCTTCACATTTACCCCCACACCGACGATGACCGAATCACCTTTCAAAGAGGGGTGCGAGACCGTGGCACAGTCTCTTCGAGGGATCCTCCCCCGATGCCACCCGAGATCGCCATAATATCTAAACGTGAAAGCCCCGATGATGTTTCGAGCCATTCGGGTGAGAGTGGGGATGGAAATTTGAGTGAGGAATAAGGTGATCTCCAAAAGTTGTTTAGCGATCTTTATACCGAGACCTTGAAAACTAAAAACCTAAATAAAGATTTACCTCTTAGGGTGTTAGATTTGGAAAAGTAGGTGAATGTTTTGAGAGCGTGTATGCATCGGTGACTCAACTCGAGAAGGTGAAGATTTCTTTACGTGAGTAGTTGGTTATTTTAGGTAGGGAAATCTCTTTACTCTTCATTGGAGACTCATGAGAACCTTGATGACTATGTATCCCAACTCTAGATTGATCACGAACATGCTCGAGAGGTCAGAGTCACTTTAGAGGACACATATAAGAAGGCAGGAAAGATGCTCCTCAGTCATGAATTAGGTAATGTCGAGAAGCGAAGAATCGATTATGATGGTGTACCCACTTCTCATGCTGCATCTGAGTCGCTTCCTGAGTTTGTGTTGGATCCTTATGGCCCTCGACCTAACCCACCTAAGAGAGCTCATCCTAAACGTTTTGAGGAAGGTGGACCCAATCCCATTTATGTTTGTTCCCATTGCAAAAAAATATCACATTTGAGAGTGGTTTTTAAGTTAAGGAAAGTGTCTTATAAGTATCTTCACTGGTATTCTCGCGCACGAGTTCCCACATGAGTTCTCGCACATACTCCCACACATGTTAATATGCATGCTTTGTCACATCACTTCAGAGCAATTAGAGTATTTAGTCAATACTTCATAAATTTTGATAGAGGAACTTTTTAGGGTGTCATCTCCTTTTGAGAAATCCTCCCGGACTAATGATTGAGGTTGAGACTTGTTTCAAGCATAGGTCGCTTAACGTGTTCATATTTTTTTTTATTCCTATTGCTATATTGTATTTATCTTTCTTTTTTGATATTTTTGGAACACTTCAAATATATTTTTGCCTTTTTGAAATTTTTTGAAAAATATAAAAAAGATTTTCGCTTTTTAAGAAAAAGTTAAAAATATTTTATTTTGATAAAGTTTTGAAAAAGATAAAAAAAAAAAAAAAATCATCCTATATAGATTAATATATAAGATGTTTGAATCACCCATTCATTCCATACCCACGTAATTGTTTTATTGTGATTTAAGACGTGACATGATTTCATATATGGGCTTAATAATGTGTGGAGTCATTAAGTTGTGATTTAATGATTATTTGCTACATGTTTGACTCCTTATCTCCTTTAATTCATATGAGCACAAGATTATCGTAACATTGTACTTACCTGTCACTTATTGATCATAGTGTTTTCATCCCAATTTTTCTTTAAAACGAGATAAATGTAAAAAAAATGAGATACAATTTTTTGCATGTAAGAACCATTGCCCGAATTTAAATCATTTTTGGGGGAATTTGTTAAATTTTAGGCAATGGAAAGAGGCTATGAAAGATAAAAAGTGTTTATGTTAAAACCCACCATTTGCAATGAAAACAGATGAAAAATATTAGAGGCACATAAAAATAGAAGTGCTAGACCTATTGTTTGAACAATTATGTTTCTCAACACATGAACAATTATGATTCGCAACACATGAACAATTATGTTTCACTATGTATTTCTACTTCTAGGGTTTGGGAAGGGTATTAGAATTTTTTCATAGAGGGGTACTTATTGTAATTTATGTTTCGGTTAGTTTTGCAGCGGAATAGCCAAAGGGGTAGATTTGGAAAGGAAAATATTTTATCATAGGATTTTTATTTGTATTTATTTGCGGTTTGACATATTTTGTGCATCCTACTACAAATCGTCACCCACCAACACGTCGAACCGAACTCCAACATCTCCAAGTTCAAGACTCCTCTACATCTCATGAATGTATAAAACCTTTAGGAGTTCCTAATTTTTCATATTTATATTTGGGATGTATTTGTCATAAAAAAACGACATCGATTCGTTTTCCTGCTGTTTTTGAGTTAATTTTATAACTCAATTTTAATCCTTTTCTTTAAATATAGGGACTAGGAACCTTCTTGAATGAAGTAAACTTAGAGTCCTAGAGTGTGAGATGAGTTAGATGTCTACCCCACATTAGGAATGGGTTATGTGGGGATTTTTCCGGGGTTAGGCCTATTAATGATAAGGCATTCTTTTCTTCTAGTTAATTATTATAAAACTAGGAGATGTAGTGTTATGTTCGGGAGACCTTAGGAGCTTAATTAAGCTATACTAGTTTTGATGGTTTATATTACCACCCCAAAAGAATGTTGGGAGATTTTAAAAGTTCGATTGAACTATGTTAACCTTGGTGGTTCATAATAACGCCATAAAGGTGAGTTTGGAGAATAAATTGAAAGTCATTTCTTTCCTTCGAAAGATGATAACCTTGGGGTTCTAAAATAACCTCCTAGAATGCTTGGAGATAATGAAGAGTTTATTTACTCCTTTGAGGTTGTAGTGTTGATATAAGCTATCGTATGGCTCCGGATTATAAGTTCTATCTATTACTAGAAGTAAACAGTAATGGTTTCGAATAAAATGAAACATATAAATGGAAGTGGTATTGACAGTAGTAAATGATAATTTACTTAATCCTGAAACCGGTGAATAATGATTTACTTGATTTTGAAATGATAAATAAAATGGCTTAAACACACCTCTCTAAATGACATCATAAGGGAAGTCCGCACGTGAGGTGAAGTCCCCTGGCTAATGAATGCAGGGTGGATATAGTCCTAGGCCATGGGAGCGCTTATGGTTGTATATTTTTCTGTGCTGGTAGGAAGATTCCGGGTGTGGTCTTGGCTACCACGTAGGCTCATGGCCGCTTCCCGACGTCTTGCGATATAGGTGCCCAGGTTGTCTAATGATAGGCCCTGGAAGATGATGGTCATTTAGGGGCGCGCACAGTGGGGAAACCCGGACGGGCGGTCTTAGAATTCGTTATATGTATATAATATAACAGTTCATAATCAAGTGGGACTTGATGTATTTGATATGCCATATAGAGCATGATGGAGTGCCACAAAGAGCACATGTAAATGCCACAAAGAGCATTTGAAAATGATTATTTTCCTGATAAGGAAGTGATTTTTACAAAGGGTAAAATTGAGACATAATTTCCTTTAGGAGCAAAAAGATTGTGTTTATAAATATATTTCCTGCTAAGGAAAAGATATATAAAATAACTGGCACATTTGAAGAAGTTTTAGTTTAATGCTTCTTATTGTTATTCCTGCTTAGCTTACGTTTTAAATTGTATAGGTTGCTTCTTATTTCTCTTTCTTCATGATTTATCTTACTTATATGTCATACTCTTTATTCATCTGGTAATCATATAGAACCGGGCCCTGACCTGGTTACATTTCTTGTTGCATATGCATCTTGTCTCCGCTCAGGTACTCCGCCGCAGGATGCCTGATTTGAATTCCTATTACGGTATTTTCGACGAGCCGTTACGCATTGCGGGTATTACAGGATACATTTGGTATAGACGTTTTCATTTTCATTCTAGTTAAGATCAAGTATTTTATTCGGGCGAGAGGCCCAAGCTTTTGTAAATGTCTAATGAAATGTAATAAGTAACTTATTGTACTTGTGTATTATTGGTGTATCAGTTTAGTGACCGGTTACCTATTCGGTCTTCTTATTGTATTCTTGTTGTATTATTTACATGTGTCTTGGGGTTTCCCTTATCTTTCAAGAATTGGGTTGTTTGTTTTCGTTTATTTACTTTCAAATCAAAATTTTTGGCAACCCGTTTTCTGAAATATTGGGTGGTTATCCTAGATACTCTATATTTTTGTTATGATGCTGAGAATGATTCCATCCATGATTCCGTTATATTGGAGTATTGGGTTGGCCACCCCTTATTTTGGTGAGCGGGTTGTCACAATGAACCAATCAGGAGAGTTTTAATCACCGCATATCGTGAACCCTTGGATCAAAGTCAATCGACCTTGACTCAATTTGAGCCATTCATTTTGAACCTTATTATCGAATCTTCTCAGCCTCCTATAAAAGGACCCCTTCACTCAGCCATTTGAGACTTTTTTCCATTTCGTCCTTTTAAGACAAAAGAGAGAGTAAAGAGAGAAGAGAGAAAAGAGAGAGAAGAGAAAAACCAGAAAGATAGAGAAAGAGTTAGAAACCCTAACCCTAAATCGTCAAAACCTTTTTCAAACCTAAACCTCTTTTCAAGTCATGTTTATAACAAACAAAACCTTGAGTGTTTGAGTGTTTTGAGAGGTTGAGAGTTGGTTTGTTTAGTTGGTTTGTTAATGTAACCTCTTCGTTCTTAGATCTTGTGTCCAACTTAAACATCTATCTTCGATCTAAGTTTCTGCTTTATAGAAATGTCATATCTAAGAACTTTATGTTACATTTCACTTATATTTACATATTTTGTTTCTCATCTTGAGAAATATATTATTGATGCGTTTCTGTAAATGTTTTTAACTTTGAAATCAACAATAATGTTTATGTTTCTAGTTCTCTTGAAACAAGACCCTTGACCTAGTTTGGAATCGTACTTAGTGATTTTCAATCTCAAAAATATTTTCAAATCCTGAGATTGATTAAGATCTTGATACGTCTTCTGAGCAAGATAGCCGTGGATTCTGGATTATTGTAAAGGTCAAATAGGGTTAAGTTTTGTGAGAAGAGAGAAAAAGAAAAATCACAACATATAGTTCTTATATGTAATTTGTAAGGATTAGTTGTATAAAATAAGTGTATGTGTGTGTGCATGAATGTGTTAGAGAGCACCTCCACAAACACTATCACTCTACCACACCAAAAGTGTTGGTAATAAGATCTTGAGAACAAGAGTCGACCTAAAGAACCGGAACAAATTAGATGTTAGAAAACTGGGAGAACAACATCAACAATCAGAACTGCAAAGAAGTTATAAGGACACCAGAGGTTACATTCCTAAACTTATATAGGTCTGAGTTGTATGCATGTTTGTTATATAGTTTGTAACTGTTAAAATTTGTTTTAGTGAAATTTTTGGTTTACTCCGTAGAGGGAGTCGTGGATGTTTCCTTAGTTGGGTGAGGTTTTACCACGTAAAAATTCCTTGTTCTTAATCTTTCTACATCTCCTCATCTCATTCTTAGTTGTGCTGAGTTTAAAGTTTTAAACTGTTTTAATGAATATGTTGATAAAATCTTGAACAGATCTCTTACATACTTTTGTTAAACACATCTTGTGTTCAATTAGTTTTGATTTTAAAGAAAAGAGTTTATTCAAAAAACTGTTCGGAGTTATTTAAATAGTTTAATTTGATATTAAACGTCTTTAGTAATAGATTTTCAACTTGATCCCCACGGGTCTTGACGATCCTTCTGATCTTAAACCGCTCTTCATTAGTGCCCATACAGAAATTCCATCTTCTACGTTAATTGTCCACAAAACACGCTTCCACGTATGTCTCGTTGTCCACCAAATGGCTTTGATTCATCTACAATGTCGAACAAGAAGTCCTTCTCTTTTTCTTCACCGCAAATCCCTTAATGTTCAATGATAGAACAAACTTCTTTGGTGCCACAAGATCACTTAAACATATAAGAATGATATCTCGGATCTTTTCAAACTTCTAAGTATGTGTTTATGCTTTCTAAACCTTAGAAAACATGTGCAAACAAGTTTCTGGTTCGAATACTATTTTCCACAATGGACACTTACGAAACTCTGATAGAAATATGCTTTAAATAACAATTAAGTGCCGCCTCAAAATACGTGTCATTCAAACGACAATTGTAGGTCGTTTGCGCGACATAGGCATCTCGTTCGAAAGAGATCCTGATGACGTTTGAGCGAGCTGATGTGTCAGTTTGACTTTTTAACTTTTAGTTCAAAACGTCTCTTTTAAAAGAGATCCAAAATAGTCAAACTCAATTTCAAATATATCAGAATAAAACGTAGTGTAAACAATTAAAACACTTTTAAAAACATTTTAAAACATATTTCTTTATAAAAATACATCCTTATCTTTTATAAAAACAATTTTGAGCACCATTAATTATACGCATCCATAAGTGATCTCGGAATGCAATTAACTTTGAAGAAAATTAAACTTGCACGAATTAAACTTCGGCATGATTTAATTCTTTAAAGCTTTGCCGCAACATCTTCAATTTTCTTCGATACATCATAGACTAAGTGGGATCGTGACAAAATAAAAATCTCCCTATGACATATTACATATAAGTTTTGTTCACGAAATTAAGTCAAAACAATACAGGGACTCAATTGGAAATTTATGTCCTTACAAATCTCCCCCTTTGACTATTCCGGGACAAAACTAAACTAGTGAAATGCCTAAGCCGGTTCGTCAAGCCGTATGATGCCTAATCCCATCCCATAAACCCAAAATCAAACATACAAGACATAGACTAGAATATGTAGCTCCGACAAGCATGAATTGTCTGAATGTGATGTAGACTTGAAATCTTAGATCGCTAAAGCGTACATACACACATGAAATGGAAAAACAAATACCCAAGTGAAGTATAGAGGAACAAATAAAACCAATATATATATTTAAATGATACCAAACAACAATAGATACCAATATGAATAAACTCTGAAAAAAATCATTTGTTAAACAATTTAAGAACAAATTGATACCAATGTGTACTACCAATTTGAGATACCAATTTGTAAACATATGTAAACCAAAACATGCTCAAATCTCCCCCTACATCACATACATCTCTCCCCCTTTTTTATCTCGAATAGACAATCCGGTGAAAAGATATACCAATTTGAAATATCTAGCATGAGAATATAAGCCAAATTGAATCAATGTGAAATCGCTAGATAATAATGAAACAACCAACTAAATATGACAAATCAGTAGCTAGTAAACCAAGGAATAACACGAAAAATATGCCAATCTAATCAGGTGTGATAACTAGACTATATGCAAAAAAACAATTTAGAACCAATCAATCCTGCATATAAACCAGTCAGTCCAGAAATACTTCCAGTAGTATAAAAATATACCAATTTAAACTAGAGGTTTGAAAACCAATCAGAAGCAAGAATCTGTCTGTCGTTCGAACGAGCCAGGGACGTCGCTCGAACGAAGTACAGATGTCGTTCGCGCGACATGGATATGTCATTTGAACGACTTCTTGAGACCTGCCAAAATTTCCCATATTCCCAAAAATATAATATAATATTGCCCAATGAAAAAATTTCCATAAAAAAATTCCAGGAAGGTCCTGACAGAAGCAAAACGGTGTTAAAACAGTATGCTTCTAACACAAAATGCAAAAACACATAAAAACTAAAAATGTGAGTTACATGCAAACAGAGTACCAATGTGCTTAAACATAGATATGGAATGTATAGGTGAAAACTACAACAAATGAGTCACAATTCCAACACATCGAAACAATCAAGAAGCTCTAATTGATAGCGATAAATCATCAAACTTTATTATATCCATATGACAGTAAAAGCGTGAGCTTAATGAACTAAACATACTACATGCACACAAATCCATAATTTTGACGACTCTACAAACAATAGCGTCAATATGCAATGTTTCAACAATAGGATTAGTTGTGTAAACCCGTTTAAATTTTTTAATCCATCCAAACTCCCTCAATACTATCATATTTTCTTGCGAATGAACTAAACTAATTTGGCCCTTTTCTTAGCATATAACATTTTCTTTCGGGCTCTTTTAAACGGTGGCTTTCACGACAAGTTAATTTTGAACTCTCGCAGCCCTTTCTCGTGAAACACTGATCATTCTTTCAATTCAAATCCTCATGGTAAACGGTTCTTACATGCACACTTCTTCTTAAGTCTACTTACACATATATGACAAGATTGAGATAAGAACGCCTCACCCAATTCAAATATGCAAGAGAAGTCAAACATCTATATAAACTCATGCATGTGTGCAATGTTGGCATATATACAAAGTCGAATCAAAATGCATATCAACTTCGAAACAACCCCATATAAAAAATGGTTAAGATCATTCTAAGCATCGATAATAATGACCAAATGTCTTAGCCATATGGATAATGAAAAGATGGGGGGGGGGGGGGGGAGGGGGTCCTAGAACACCAATATGCCACATCAAACATGAAACTCAAAAATAAAAACTGGAAATCTTTTTTGCTTTTCTGATTTTGACTCAAATAAAAGTCAAAATCTTTTTTGTTTTTCAAAAAAATTTCTAAAAAACAAAATCTTTTTTTATTTTTCAATAGGACTCAACTAAATGAAAACTATAATACAAAATGATACACATGTCATAATACTAGCAATGAATATATCATGAAGCAAACTAGCATATGACAAATAAGGCAACACTATCATACTTTAGATTTAGCATGGGAAGAATCAAGTGCACCCAAACGAGAATCATGAAGTTTAATTCCTAAAGCTACTAAATCCTATTTCCTAACCCCAAGTAGGTGTAAAATGACGCATGGAGGTTTTGAGAACCGGGGTAACTTTATTCCTAAACTTCCTAGGAGCTTGTCTAAGGTCGTAACTATAACGCCTAAGGTGACCCTTCCTACCACAAAATGTGCAAGCATAGCGGTGGTGGGAATGATTACCTATATGTGGACCTTTTCTAACATTCCTAGTGTTTCTCACACGTGCGGGAGGAATGGAAACAACTCTCTTACCAAAACCTATACCTCACCTATATCGCTTAATTTGGACGATGCCTAGGATCTTATCTAACTTCTCTGACCTAGCCTCAAAATCAAACTTGACTCTAGACGAGTCTATCAATCTCTCATCCAACTCGTGAATCCTAGACTCGGGCAAACGCCTAGACTCCTCAAACTCTAAAATCTCCTTTTTCAAGGACTCCATCAAACCACGAAGATTATCTCTCTCTTTCTCCACAAACTCTAACTTCTCCCTAAACTTCTTCTCTCGTGCCCTAATATCCTCAATCAAACAATCATTATTTTCTACGGCATGCTCAGTTAACTTATCTTGCAATTTAGAGTTAGCCTTTTTCACTTTCATTGTTTCGGCCTACGACTCATTAAATGCATTTTGCAACTCTTTCACCTCTACCTCCTCCTCGTCACTCTCTTCACCCTCACTAACATGGGATTCACTCAAAACCTCCTCGGAAGTGTCATGCACATGAGAATCGTCGTCACTCGCATGACATGCCATGAACGCAACACAGTTATGATCAATGGTGGAACTCTCTCCCTCTTCCGGATCACTATCACTTAAGGTGGAATTATAGACAATGGGTTGCTTACCCTCTTTCTTAAGTCTAGTGGGACACTCCTTAACTTTGTGACCGTACCCCTCACACCAAAAACACTTATCCGACTCATCTCTCTTAGGCTTCTCAAACTTATACTTAGAGGTGGGATCTACTTTGTTGTTCTTGAATTTTTCAAATTTCTTGTCATCTTTCGATTGCTTTTGAAACTTAATAAATTTTTAAATTTCTTTGCCAAAAAATCAACATCCTCAAAATCGGAATCAAAATCGGAATTCGAAACTTTGATCTCCTCCTTTAGGGTTTTCAAAGAAATACCCTTTTCTTTCTTAGGCACTTTCTTGGAGGTAATCATATCGATTTCATAGGTTTGTAAGTCACCTATAATCTCTTCTAGTTTCGTCAACTCTAACCTACCCAAGGAGTTTAAAATGGTCACTTTCGCATCAAACCTACTAGGCAACGACCTAAGGATTTTCTTAATGACACAGTTATTGGGAATTTTCTCACCTAGGTTAAAGGAAGAGTTGACAATATTGGACAACCTAGCATAAAACTCTTCAAAAGTCTCACTCTCTAACATCCTAATGGTCTCAAATTGTGTAGTGAGATTTTAAAGCTTTCCCTAATCGTGCTAGTGCCCTCGTGAGTGAATGCCAAAATATCTCAAGCCTCTTTTGATGTTTCACAGGTCATAATTCTATTATATTCTTCCTGTGTGACATGTGATACAATAACGTGCAGACCCTTAGAATTATATTGTGCAAGTCTTTGTTCAGTTTTGGTCCATGACTCAACAGGCTTTAAACTAGTGGCCTCACCTTCAATAGTGATAGGGGGTGTCCAACATTTCTCAACTGCTAGCCAAACACGCTCATCAATAGATTTTAAAGTAAATCTCATTCTCATCTTCCAATAAGCGTAATTAGTGCCATAAAAAACAGTAGTTTGAGAAAATTCATTATATTCAGAATTCATCTTTGAAAACACATGGGATCACAAAATAAATAAAATATGCTTTCTATCTCTGATACCAATTTGAAAGTGCCCAATATGTGTGTTTTAAGAAAAACCACTTTTTCACCAAAAAAATTATCCAACTTTTAATTATGCACCAAACCAAGTTGTGAAAATCCAATTCTTACATTAAACATATTTTATCTTGATTAATCCTAAGCATGCATCTAGTGATTAAAGCAAGTAAAATAAAGTAAAGAATACTCACAACTCCGGATGTACAAGAAAAAAAACCCAAAATGGGAAAACAACCTCGGACGGCCCAAGTCATACAATCATTATGAACAGTGGTTTTACAAAGACAGATTAGCCTTACTCAATGACTCGATCCCCGTGGGTCTTGACGATCCATCTGATCTTAAACCACTCTTCATTAGTGCCCACGCAGAAATTATGTCTTCTACGATAACTTTCCACAAAACATGCATCCATGTATGTCTCGGTGTCCACCGAATGGCTTTGATTCGTCTACGATGTCGAATAAGAAGTCCTTCTCTTTTTCTTCACTGTAAAAGCCTTAATGTTAAATGATAGAACAAACTTCTTTGGTGCCGCAAGTTCACTTAAACATATAAGAATGATATCTCGGATCTTTGCAAACTTCTAAGGATGTGTTTATGCTTTGTAAACCTTAGAAAACATGTGCAAACAAGTTTTTGGTTCGAATACTATTTTCCAGAATGCACACTTACGAAACTCTGATAGAAACATGCTTTAAATAATAATTAAGCGCCGCCTCAAAATACGTGTCATTCTAACGATAATGCCAGGTCATTTGCTCGACATAGGCATCTCGTTCGAACGAGATCCTGATGTCATTTGAGCGAGCTGACGTGTCAGTTTGACTTTTTGACTTTTAGTTCAAAACGTCTCTTTTAAAAGAGATCCAAAATAGTCAAACTCTATTTCGAGTATATCAGAATAAAACATAGTGTATACAATTAAAACACTTTTAAAACATTTTCTTTATAAAAATACATCCGTATCTTTTATAAAAATAATTTCGAGAACCATTAATTATACGCATCCATACCTAAGTGATCTCAAAATGCAATTAACTTTGTAGACGATTAAACTTGCACCAATTAAACTTCAGCACGATTTAATTCTTTGAAGCTTTGCCGCAACGTCTTCAATTTTATTCAATACGTCATAGACCAAGTGGGATCGTGACAAAATAAAAATCTCCCTATGACATATTACAAACAAGTTTTGTTCACGGAATTAAGTCAAAACAACATAGGGACTCAATTGGAAATTTATATCCTTACAGAGTGAATTTTTTGCAACAAAGTAATTGGCGTTGACTTTATTGAAATGAAATGAGCAAGTGTCATAAAATATGCATAGATTTTTCCAATTTGGCTTCATATCTTCACGAATATTGAGCTGAATTAGTGAATAAGTCACAAGAAGACTATCAGCAGTGAAAGAGGGAAATTGTGGTGAGTCTAATAGACCAAGAAAACATGTTGTCCATGTGAGTAAATTATTTTAAACACACAAGATTGCATGATAAAAAATATGTTTTATGTAGAAATGTTTTATTTAGTAATGTATCCAACTATAGGGTTACATTTTATAATTTTTAAATTGAAGAAAGCATTTAACGAAAGGAAAACTAATTCATCTAAGTCTTTCACTTGAATCTTAAAATTACATATATTAAGGTTACGATATGATCAAGCCTTGGATACAGTTGATGAAGTCCAACCTTGAAATCTTAATCATGAAGCTTTACCTATCAACTAGTTTTACAACATAACATGTGTTTTGATGAACGAGATGAAGAAAATCTAATCAGGGAAAGACACATGTATAAACATACGCTAACAAGGATAGGAACTGACCTAAGACCCTCATCTGCTAGAGTTGGGAGTTGATCAGTGCTATGTTTATGAAACCTAAATGGGGTGAAAGTATCCAATGTGACCCTTACAGTATACAAATAGTTTCTATTGAACCCTCAAATAGTTTCCATTGAACCCTTAAAGTATTTTTTGTTCCTACTAAGCCCCTAAAGTGACTATATGGTGTATCCTTTTTTACAGTTAATTTAATGGAATTTGGGGTTAAAAATTATACCTTCGGCCATTATTAATTAAAAAAAAGTTTAAATAATTAAAAATAGTTGTCATATTTAGATAACTAAATGATTTTTATATTACAAACGATTTTTATAAAACAATTTCAGAACATTTTTTTATAGAAAACGAGTTTCAAAAACAATTTCCACATAAAAACTAATTTTGGTAAAATAATTTTTATTTACAATAACATTTTTCAAAAACATTTTACGTACAAAAAAGTTTCTTTATAAGAAAATACTTTTAAGCTAGTTACAACAAATAAAACCACCAAAAAAACCATTTTTAATTTAGAAAATATTTTATTTGTGGAAAATAGTTAGAATGTTAAAATATTTATTTTTATAATCAAAATTTTAAAAAAAAAAAAACTACTTTTTACAAGTTTTTAACATTTTTATTTATAGAAAATAATATTTTACATTTTTTCTTTATTGAAAACGTGTTTTAAAACCTTCTCTTATATAGAATAATCTTAATGCTTTTTTAACAATAGTTTAATTTATATATGAAAAAATCATTTTTATGTAATAATAATTTTTAATATTTTTATTGATATAAACATTTTTAAAAAATAGTTTATATATAAAAGAAGTTTTCAAGTGTTATTTAAAACAATATCAATTTATAAAACATTTTCTTTATAAAAAATACAATTCTTAACCTTTTTAAAAACAATATCCATATAAAAAACTTTTTTCCCTTTTGCATCCAAGTTTTCATTTACTAAGGAAGCAAACAAGCAGTTTTTTATCCTAGTTTCTATCTATTAAAAAAAAGACAAAATCCAATTATAATCTAACTATTTGTGCTTTTATCCTTGACATTTTTTATGGGAAAATATTTTTTCTATAATTATTTAACTATCGTACAAACAAAAAAACAAAAATATTATTTTCAACATCATTTTTTTTATATTGATGATTATTTAATTTATTGGCCACAAAATACCTTTTAAGGGTATTTGATTATCTTTTACCCAAAATACTATTTTTATACCAAATTTTGTTAAAATTAACGGTCAAAATGGATGGAATGGTCAAACTGGCATGATATAGTGACTTTAGGGGCTTAGCAGGAATAATAAATACTCCAAAGGCTCAATATAAACTATTTGTATAATTTAGGGGCCATATAGGTCGAGCTAATAAAAGCTATATATTTCTTTAATTCTCTTTAGGTAAAAAAATAGACAACTTGGGTCTATGTGATCAAAATTTTACCAATTATATAATACCAAATTTTATATTTAATTGTGTTAGTTTATCTAAATGGAAAAATGAAGTAAACAATCACACAACACCAAGTCCTACGAGGAAAAATGAACAGCAGGGAAAAAACTCATGTCGAACAGAACGAAAAATGCACTATAGGCTTACAAATAGAAGATAGTGATTTACAATCCTATAATGCACTAAATGACTATCAAATCTTTCCCACCATATCCTTCGAAGAGATCACCAAGAGTTGAAGAATGTTACACAATCACGACCGATTTTAGACTCATTAGATGTCCTTCGAAACTAAGCAATGAATCACAAATCCTTTTTAAAGTAGAAGACCAACTTTGTTAATAAGCCACCAATGTTTGGATATCACTTTATAGGATTTGATTTTTACTTACGATTTTCAAAAAGCTTAAAATGATTTTGGTGCTCTCAAATCTCATATTTTGTTGACATATTCACACTATAGTCTTTCAAAAATAAGAATATAAGTATTCTAGGTCAAGAATAAATGCAGAAGATTTCACGCTTCAATAAGACTTGTGATCAAAGTTTATTAAGAACACGAAGAGAAATATGAATAAGATAAACATTTGTTTAAATCTCTAAAGTAATCAAACTCAAAAACAATTATCTTAATTTTTTTCCTCTTCATTAAGCATCTTTCCTCTTAAAACATTTCTTAATATGTTTTCTTTAGATTTTTTCAAAAGAAGATAATTATGAATTTAATCTCACAATTTATCTTGATTTCTTCCAATTGTGTAAAACAAGATTAAGGCAAGTTTGAAGATGGAATCACAAAATAGATTAAAGCACATGATCCTAATGACGATTTAACTGCAACAAAAGTCTTCACATTCTCTAAAAACATAGTATAGCAAATATCTAGTTCACGGGTACGGGCGCGACTAATGAATAGATATATTCCATGATGATAAGGGATGGTTCTCTATAACTACTGACTAACAAATGAAGTCGCAAGGAACTAGGATAAGTCTAAGGGAAAAAACTCTAAACAGTGTCACGACTAGCAAAGATATACTAGCGTAGAGAGACGGAATAAGGAATTTAGGGGAAAAATAAGTCATGAAGGATTAAACCATTATAAAATTATTCATGTGACGTAATTATGCAAAACAAACTTTAAAAAGTATCCTATTATTTATAAGAACAATATACTTGCATAAGTGTATCACATAAACTTTAAGGACGTATTTTACAAGTCCTGATTTACATTAGAGCAAGTCCTATACCGCTACAACCGTCCGAGATTTATTCAAGACCTATCATGCATGAGACGGATCCGAATATCAACGTTCTTCAATAGAAAAGTCGTTGTGAGAATAATTTTGGTAAGGTTGTATTTTAGTCCCTTTACGGTTCATTTAAAAGTGTTGGGATATTTTTCTAAGTGTTGGAAAAATTTTCTAAACTGTTTTAAATTATTTGAGGCATTGTTTTTGTCAAATGAATTTTTTTCTAAGTGTTGAGGCGAAGATTTTGTCG
Organism: Sambucus nigra; assembly: GCA_949130495.1. Lineage (NCBI taxonomy): Eukaryota > Viridiplantae > Streptophyta > Magnoliopsida > Dipsacales > Adoxaceae > Sambucus > Sambucus nigra. The sequence continues at coordinate 446,906,535 of OX422212.1, read as the reverse complement.
CTCTGGTCATTCGAGCGAGCCTGCTAATGTCGTTCAAACGACATAGCAGTCTCGTGCGATGTCGTTTAAATGAAACGTGGCCTCATTCGAGCAACTCTGGGACTTTGTTTGAGTGATCTTCCGACTAATATTTTTTATTTCAAGTGTGTTAAATGAGTACTTTTTGGTTAAGAAGACCTGGCATTTTTTAAAACCCCAAAACTATAAACTACAGAATACTTTGTCTTCTTCAATTTAGGGTTTAGTCTTTTGTTTTTAAAATCACAAAAAAACCAAAATCTTTAGTGAATTGTTTTGGAACCTGAGATACATCTTTGATAGAGTTTCTCTTGTAAGGATGTTTTCCTATTGTTGATCTAGGTGTCGCTTGAGGGAGGTGCTAGGCTAACGACTGCGTCTCTTTGGGTGAACTCATGGGTGATCCTTGATGTCTTGTGGAGTTGCTGTGAAATTTCATTACTGACTTAAAGCTACATGTTCTTGTAGGTATCTGCGGATATTCATTGCAGATTTCACTTGTAATCATTGTGATAATTATTAAGTGAAATAAAAGCTTTTTCCTTTTTGGGTTTTTTCTTGAAATGTGTGTGCCAACAATTATTTATGTTGGTTTTATTTTATCTGCATAGTTGTTTGTGTTTTGGGACTGAATTAAATTAATTTAAAAATTGACTCTAATTAAATAAGTTTGAAATTTGAATTTACGAATTCGGTTTAATCAATTGGTATCAGAAAAGGTTACTCTAATTTATCGAGTGATCATGTTTTTCGCAAAATTTTGTGATATTGATTTTTTTTGAAAAAATCTGATTGTGAAAAATCGCAATGTTTCCTAATGAAAACTTATATTATCGGTTGTCAATTTTTTATGGGTTTGATTATTATTATTGGAAAGCCAGTATGAAATCACATTTAAAAGTAATCGATGAGCGTGTTTGGGTGGCTTGTGAAAGAGGTTGGACTCCTCCCACGGTCACAGCAAATAATGTTACTAATTTAAAACTCGTGGCAGACTGGACTGAGGATGAGTTTATATGGAGTACGTTTAATTCTCTTGGTCTAAGTGCAATTTTAAGTTCCATCACACCTGAAGAGTTCTGAAGAAACATGATGTGCAAAACATAGAAAGAAGCATGCAATGTTTTACAAATTAGATACAAAGGCATAAATGCAGTTAAAGAACCTAAAATTTAAAATTTAACTACTTAATTTGAAACAATAACCATGCTTGGATTTGAGTGTTTTGATGATTTTTACGCACATTTATCTGATATTGTCAACACTAGTTTCAGTCTTGGTGAGCACATTCCTGATGCACGAGTGGTTAAAAATATTTAGAGATCTCTTCCAAAACATTTTATTCTTAAAGTGACTGTTTGAATTTCTTAGGTAATTTGAGCAATTTATAATTAGAAGAGGAGACCTCCAGACATATTAGATTGACATGTTTCTTGACACTGTCAAGGATAAACATAGAGGGATAGCACTTAGAGTCCATTCTAGTAAGGGAGATGAAGTTTCCAAGAGAGATAGAAAAAGAAAAGGAAAGTTTTTGAGTCCGAGTCTGAGAGCGAATTTTTTTTTTATATGGCCTTGCTTTCGAATATTTTTAAAATGTTTCTCAAAATTTCCCAAGAATTTTCTTCCAATAAAAGATTTTTTGAGAAAAATAAAAATAAGGATGAGACCAAAGAGAGCGGTGAGAAAGAGGGTGAGAAAGAGAAAGAGCAGGAAGAGAGATGTTTTGAATGTGAGGGCAAGGGGCATAAGTCTTTTGAGTATCCTACTAGGCTAAAGAGAAAGGTCAAAAAGATTGCCATGCTAGACACTCTTAGCGATAGTGAGGAAAAGGTGAAGGATTCTGGGGATGAATATTCACTTGGAATGTGTGTATTCTTTTTATCTAGTCACGTGATCACATCGAGTTTATCCGATGACAATGAGGATACTAGCGTACGTGAGACCCTCAAGGATGATAATTTGAGTGTTTCTAGCGAGGGTGAGAGCGAGTGCCCTAGTGAGGGTGAGGGTGAGGGTGAGGGTGAGAGTGACCTCCAGATTGCATTTAGAGATTTGTACACAGAGACCTTAAAGTCTAAGAAGTTAAATAAGGAATTAGGTCTTAAGGTGATAGATTTGGAGAGAGAGATTGAGAGTTTGAGGGGATTTGAGGCGTCGGCGAGTCAACTCGAGAAGGTGAAGGTTTCTTTGAGTGAGAAGTTAATTGTCGTGAATCGGGAGAAGAGTGAACTTAGAGCCCTTGTGTTGCAATCAAAGAGAGATCTTTAAAGTTCTTAGAAGGTAAAGGTCACTTTAGAAGATACATCTAATAAGGTAGGAAAGATGATCCTCGGTCTCACTTTGGGTAATGTTGAGCGACTAGGAATAGGTCATGACGGTGAATCTACTTCTCAAGTTGAACACGAGTCGGTTCTCTAGTTTGTGATTGATCTATATGGATATCAACCTAACCCAGCTAGGCGTCCCGTTCAGGATAGGAAAGTGCATCGTTAACGTTTTGAGAAAGGTGTTCCTAGGCCCGTGTATGTTTCCACCCATTGCAAAAAGAAAGGACACATTAGGGAATTTTCCTTTAAGTTGGGTAATGTGTCACGTTTTGTTACTACACGTGTTTCTATAACACATTCACACACACATGATACTTTGGATTCTCTGGATGATTACGTGAGAGATTTTTCACATATTAGGGAACAGGTAAAGTCTTTGGTCAAGACTTCACATTATTTGATGGAGGTTTTTCATAGGATGATACCACCTTTGGAAAACTCCACCGTACCTAACGGTTGAGCTTTAGACTTATTTGCTAGCATAGGATGATTTTCATCACGATATTTTATGTCTATTACTAGTTTGTACCATTTTGTATTCATATTTTCCATTTTTAATGTATTTTTCAAAAAACCAAAAAGAGTTTTATTTTTAAAAAATTGTGGAAAAATAGAAAAAGATTTTCTATTTTTTGAGAAAATTTGAAAAAGAAAAAAACATTTTATTTTTGATAATTTTTTTGGAAAAACTCAAAAAGATTTTTGTATTTGGTTTACACCATTTATGGATAGACATTTAGGATGACCCAGTCAAAATTTCATTCCATATCCATGTGAGTGTTTGGTAGTGTTTTGATATGTGTCACCATTTCATTTTTGTGTTTTACAATATTTGGATTCATTAAGATGTAATTTGATAATACTACCTACATGTTTAACTCTTAGTATCCTTTAATGCACACTTGAACGAAGTTGTTTGATTATTGTACTTGTATATCACATGTTGATCGAATTGTTTCTATATCAATCTTATCTTTAACACAAACCAAATGTGATAAAACTTGACAATGCAAGAAGTGCATCTAAGAACCATTTAGCGTGAGGAATTGAATTGAAAAAAATGAAGAATGTTCACGGGAAAGCGCTGCGAGAGTACAAAATTAACTTGTCGTAAAATCTACCATTTAAAAGAACCCGAGAAAAAATTAAGACAATAAAAATAATCATATGCCAAAATGGGGCCAATAGGATTTCTCTTAGGAGAGAAAAATAGATCCTCTAAAAGAAAAAAAATGCATTATTATTTGTGAGGGAGTTTGGTCGGAATTATGTAACCAACGAGTTTGTACGTCTTGACAAAGTTTTAAAAAGGGATTACATAGTTTTAGACGTTATTGGTGTGGAAATCATTTTAAACATAGATATATCAATTAGATTGAGTCGATATCATATGAATTCACATTATTTGACACCTAAAGATGATTTTGAGATCATTTATGAGGATTATCCCTATTCATCGTGCACATATGTTATGTTTGATTGCATTGATTTTCCTATCGAATTTGTTCACACCCATTCATTCCCTTTGCTCGATTTGGTTATCTTAGTGTAAATTCACGGTGTGAGATTATTGTAAAATTATTTTTCCATTTTTGTTTGAAAAATTGAAATATAAAAAATAGTTGGTAGAAGCTTTCGAGTTTATCCTTGATGATCGTGGTTATTTTCTTTGCTTGTTGTGACACTCCATGTTTATTCTGCTCCTTGTCTATTTCGAACAAATAAAAAGGGGGAGAATGATTAATGATTTTATGGGAGATTTTTAATTATGGGAGAGAATTGATATTTCGATCATTGTTTTAATTTATCTTTATCTCATTTCAAACTCAATACGTTATGAAGGTATTTTCTTCGTCTCATGTGTATAGGTACAAAAATTGAAGATCATATTTTTCACACCATTTACATTTTAGCATGTCGTATAACACTACAACCGTCGAAGATTTATTCAATACCTATCATGCATCAAGACGAATCTGAATATCAACATTCTTCAACAAAAAAAGCCTCTGGGAGATTAATTTTAGTAAGGATGTATTTTAGTCCTTTTACGGTTCATTAAATGTGTTGGGATATTTTTCTACGTTTTGGAAAAAATTTCTAAACTGTTTTAAATCAGTTGAGTCACTTCTTTCATCAAATGAAATTTTGTCTACGTGTTGAGGTGAAGATTTTATTACTCCAATCATTCGAGCGACCTTCTAATGTCGTTCAAACGACATATCAGTCTCACGCGATGTCGTTCAAACGACACATGGCGTCGTTTGAGCGACTTTAGGACTTTGTTTGAGCGATCTTTCGACTCAAGTTTTTTTATATAAAGCGTGTTAAATGAGTCCTTTTTCGTTAAGAAGACCTGACATTTTTCAGAACCCAGAAACTACAAATTTCAGAATACTCTGTCTTCTTCAATTTAGGGCTCAATCTTTTATTTTTCACATCAGAAAAATCCCAAATACTTTAGTGAATTTTTTCCGAACCCGACATACATTTTTGCTAGAGTTTCTCTTGTAGGGAAGTTTTCCTACTGCTGATCTAGTTGTTGCTTGAGGAAGGTGCTGTGATGATGATTGTGTGACTTTGGGAGTACTCATGGGTGATCCTTGATGTCTTGTGGAGTTCTTGTGAAATTCCATTGCTGACTCAGAACCGCGTGTTCTTATGGGTATCTGCGAATACTAATTATATTTTTCACTTGTAATCATTGTGAGTATTTTTAAGTGAAATAAAAGGTTTTCCCTTTTTCGATTTTTCCTGAATTGTGTGTGCCAGCAATTATTTATGTTGGTTTTATTTTATCCACATAGTTGTTTGTGTTTTGGGGTTAAATTAAGTTGGTTTAAAAATTGACTCTAATTAAATAAGTTTACAATTGGAATTTGCGAATTCGGTTTAATCAATATCATATAGCTTTCTCATAAACTAAAAGGTCAAACAACCATGGGAACACATAATGATTTAACTTCAATGTGACAAAGTGTTCAAAAGTATTTTCGAAGTCAATATAAATCAACCAAGTGGATACATCAATATGATATCATGTAAATATCGGGTTGCGATGTCGAATCATGTTTGGAACAATTATATCATAGTTATGTTATGCCGAAATGATCTCAAGGACCAAGAGAAAAGACAAAAAATATATTTTTCACGCGAAATACGACAATCCAATTATGTGTAGGAAATTTGAGTATATAAATACTTTTATAAATAAAATGATAATAAGAAGAAAAATTAGGGTATCCACCAAGCTATAGCATTGGGTCGATGTCAAGTGGAACTATGGGGTGTTATTGAGATCTCATATATCTTTACAATTTTTTACACCCAAATTTCATCAGGTCAAAAGGAAGATGGCCAAAATTTACTGATTATCACATTTCTCAGTTTGTATATGATAGATATAGTTTTTAATAGAAAATGGAATTTTTTTTTGGGCGATTTCCGTGTTTTGAAGGTATATGACATATCATGTTTTTGCAAGGAAAATTTTTACAAGTTAAAAAATATATAACTATCTAAAACATAATGTTTCACTTTTCCTATTTATATTTTCCCACCTCCCCCATTGAAAAATATTTTCCAAGAATTGTGGTATAACTTTTTCTTATATATATATTACATCTTTACAATTAACCACATAGAAAAATAATTCACAAAAAACTTTCTAAATATCATGTTCCATATAAAATGATATAATTTTTTTACTCCCAATAAAGCACTCTTAATATTATAGCTTTAAAGGATTTAGATGTAGAAAACTCTCAAACTTGAAACCTTTATTGCTCCATTTTCTTCCTATTATATTGATTTTTACTTTTATGATTAAAATTTTACTTTATATATTGTCCCTCCGATAATAAATGCATTGTTCAAATGTTCAGACAAGCCAAAGTTCATATCAGGTACCACTTTGATAAGAAGCAACCAATCCTTACATACCACTTTTTAGGATATATGTTTTCCTTAAGGCTTTGGAAGTGCTTAAAACTATTTTGGCTTGATCAACCCTCATAATGTGTTTTGATATACTCACCCAAGTCTTTCAAGAACAAGAATATAGGAATTCTAGGTCAACAATAAATGTAGAAAATTTTAAGCACCAATATGACTTATGATTAATGTTTTCCAAGAACACAAACAAAAATGAGAAGAAGATAAATAATTGTTTACCACTGCAGAGTAGTCAAATTCAAACAAATTTGTTAATTTTATTTTGTCTTTATCTCTTCCAAGTTTGAAAACATTCTTAAGGCAAGTGTGAAGGTGGTATCATTAAAGAGATCAAAGCACTTGAGTCTAGAGAAGATTTGACTACCATAAAAGTCTTCATGTTTTCCAAAAAGTTATTTTGACAAATATCTTGTTCAAGGGTATGGGCGCGACCAATGAACACATATCTTCATTGATGAGAAGGGATGGTTCTCTATAGTGACTGGCCAATAAACGAAGTCACGAGGAACTAGGGCAAGTCTATGGGAAAAAATATGGACCTTCACTCGATAGTAGTAGTAGTAGTAGTAGTAGTAGTAGTAGTAGTAGTAGTAGTAATAATAATAATAATAATAATAATAATAATAATAATAATAATAATAATAATAATAATAATAATAATAATAATAATAATAATAATAATAATAATAATAATAATAATGATAATAATATACTTGCATAAGTGTATCACATAAACCGAAGAGGGGAAACCAACACATGCACACACAATTATTTAATTTAAATTTGACAACTTGTTAAAGTCTTTTGGAAGTCCAAATACATCAACCAAATGGATACATCAATATTTCATCTATTGAATGCCAGGCTGCGACATGGATTCAAGTTCGAATCAATTGTATAATAGTTTTTCTATTTCGAAACAACCTCAAGGACTATGAGAAAAGACACAAAATATATTTTATACACAGAATACGATAATCCAATTATGTATAGGACACATGAATATATAAATACTATTATAGATATAACAATCTCTAAGGACGCCAAGTTGAGGAGAATTAACAAGAAGGAGAAATTGGGCAATCGACTAACGTATAGCGTTGGGTCGATGTCAAGTAGAATTATGGGGCGTTTATGAGGTCTCATATATCATCACAATTTTTTACACCAAACGGTCATTAGGCCAAAAATAATAGTGGACAAATTATAGTACTTGATAATTGAATTTCTTAGGCTGGTATGGTCGACGTAGTTTTCAATAGAAAATATTAATTTTGGTGATTTTTATGTTTTCATGATATATGATAGATCTTTTTTTCAAGAATTTTTTTTTCAAGTTTAAAAAAATATAACTATATAAAAATTAATGTTTTATTTTTCCTATTTCTATTTTCCCACCTCCTGCATTGAAAATATTTTCCAAGTATTATTGCAGAACTTTTTGTAATAGAAATTACATCTTTACAATTAACACGTACAAAAAACAATTCAAGAATTCTTTTTTAAATAAAATGCTAAAATTTTCTTATTTCCAAACAAACACCCTTAAAAGTTTACCTTTAAAGGCTTTATATGTAGAAAACTATCAAACATGAAACCTTTATTGCTCCATTTTCTTCATATTATATTTATTTTTACTTTCGTGATTAAAATTTTACTTTTTATATTTTCCATGTGATGATAAATATGCAGTTCAAGTGTTCAAAATTACCGATACCTCCTGTGGTGACAGTTATGTTCAACACAAGTTAACAAGAAAAGACAATCACCAAAGCAAATAAAGAATGTCAATCACACAACACAGTATGTACGTGGTTCAGCAAGAATGCCTAGGTCCACGGTGGTGCTCTCAGTAATATTTCTCTATACTCCGGTGAGTGTTTTACAGGAAATACAATGCTTGCCTCTTGCCCCAGGCCTAGGGTTTGTTATTTACATCTTTATTTTCGAGGAGTGGGGAGATTGGACTTCCCCACGTCAAACCGTTATTCCTAGAATATCTCCTTACGAGATCTTAGGAATAGACTAAGTCATAACTAATTTTGGTTGAGACGCAAGGTTCCCAGACTTTGGCCCATTTCTATGGTCTACTCGTCTAGGCCCGTGGTGATAAATCGAGCTACCCACAATTGCCCCTAAATTTGTTGGGCCACCATTTGGGCTCAATAAATTTAAATGATTTGTTCTAATGGCTTCCTTGTAAATTATGCAACTCTCCCCAAGATTGAAAATTGATTTAGGCGGCAGCCTGCTTCGTGTCTCGTGCGCTATGATTGGAAACATTTAAAAGTCCTTTGGAGCAGCATTTCATTATTGTCATTTCAAAATTCTTCAAATTTTTTCATCTTCTCTAAGCTCCCACTGTTGTACTCTCGTTCCCAGGTCTTCATCTTTTAATCTCAATTTCCTCCATCGTCTTTGCTTGTGACTTCGCGTCGTCCCAAGACAAGTTTTCATTTCGTAAGTTTTTCTTGCTCTCTCTCTGTGTTTTTTCTGTTAGAACTTCTCCACATTTAAATTTTAGGGTTCGTAAATGGCAAAGATAGGCAATAGATGAGTAATTGAATTTAGGAAGTATTATAACATCTCAGATTGGGTGGATATTGAGTGAGCCACTGTTCCTAAAAATATTAGAGAAATAGAGGACGCTGACTGGATCCACGTCCTCTTACTGTCCCAAGGGGGTCTTACTTTCCCTCCAAGCAATTTGTTTTTGCACTTCTTTGGTTATTTCAATATTGTCCTTGCACAGTGTTCGCCAAACGTCTGGAAGATTGTTAATGGTGTCCATAGAATAAATCAGCTCTATGGCACTAATCTAGGGCTTGATAAGATATGCTTCTATTATTCTTTCTCGCGAACAAGTTCTGGTCTTCTTTACCTCAAGGCCAGGAGTCCTGACAGGGTATTGGTACTAAATCTACCTGATTCCCGTAAGGATTACTTACAAGAGGGTTTTCTTACTAGAAATTGGCAATTTCCTTCCCATACTTAGGGGTCGAGGTCGGACAGGTTAAGGGTACCCTTTTATGGGGAGGAGTTCATAGGTAGGCTTAATTTTTGCTCTGCTCTTCGATCTTATTGTTAATGTATGATCTCTCTGATATTCTTCTCTTTTTCTTTTCAGCGAGGAAAAAAAATTTGGAACCTTCTCTCAGTGAGGTTCGGGCTGCTGAGTTGATCAAAGCTTGGAATATTAGAGAACCTTTGGCTGACGGTGATCATCCTCAATCAGTTGCCTTGCTTCTGGAGTACAAGAACATTGGGTCTAGTTTTATTGCGCGGCCTGTAGATAGAATCTCCAAGATATATATCACTAAAGAAGTTACTACAGATCCTATCCAATTGGACGAGGAAGAGAGTTGTTCTGGTGAAGGTGATAACAGGGGAGGTGTTGAAGGTGGTTCCAACGAGGCGAGCTCTAGTGGTGAAGGTTCTTCCAACGATAAAGAGGTTTCAGAAGCTCAAGATTCTTCCAGTGAGTTAACTCGTTCCAGCAAGGAAGATATAGATCCTCCCAGGAGGAATGTGATGAGGGATGATGATGTGCTTCTTTCTAGGCGGTCAAAGAAGTAAAATTCTAGAAGTGGAGACATTGCCACTGGTTCTCAGCCTACTGCCATTGAGCCGGAAAAGAAGAGGAGGAAGGAAGAATAGTTGAGAGAGAACGAGGGAACGAAAAATAGGAGAGTAAGAAGGTTGAAGAGAGAAAGAAGGTTGACGAGAGGAAGAGAGATGAGAGGGAGAAAAAAGAGAGGGAAGAGGAGAGAAGGAGAGTGGAAGCGAGGATGAAGGCCAGGAAAGCTTTGGTGCCTGTGTCTGCATTCCCGAGGGGGCCTCTATCTCCATCTCTCCCCAGTTAGCTCTTGCGCTTCTTGAGAGAGCAATTTTACCTGCTGGTCGATAGAAGGCAATGGGGACCGACCAGTTAGCTCTGTAAGAGAGTCAGAGGCTAGCCTTGGGAAGTTTGTTTTCGTTTTTCAATACTCGTAATATTATGTCCAATGCTTTCTTCTAATGCTCCCTCTTTACCTGCAGTTCGTGAATGAATTATCTATTCTCTACTATACTCGCGACGAGCTGGTGAGTATGAATGCGGACTTAGAGAAGGAGAAAGTTGAGCTAAAATGGAAAGGCGTCGAGCTGGAGACCTGTTTGAAGACCGCTAGCGAGGTCTAAAAGTCCTCCGATCTTGCCGTTGCTAAAGACAACAGAGCGAAGGATGCGGCGATCAAGGAGCTAAATGAGTTGAGGCACTCCTACGATCTGGTTTGCACGTGTAAGCTGGTCATGGTCGAAGAAAATAAGGTATTGGCAGAGACGGTGAAGAAGGTCGAGTCTGAGGCAACCACTATTAAGGAGAGCTCGTACAAATCCGGGTGGGCTGTCATATATGAGGATGCTGATGCTCAGATAGGCTACATCAGTCGATTGAACTTTAAGAAGGGCTGGAATAAGTCTCTTCTGGCAGTTGGGTGGATATTTATTCACCCTTATTCGGCGATCATAATCTAGGCCCGAAGCCTGAAATGGATGACGCTCCTCCCCGATCGTTGAAGGCGTAGTCCCTGCCTCTCAGACTGTTTCTGTTGATACTCCCTCCGTTCAGGGAACAGTAGATGCTCCATCTGAAGGCGGTGCTTCTGCTGTTGTTGATAAGGGAAAGCAACTAGTGACCTCTAAACAAACTGAGGTTGCCAGCTAGCCTGCTCTTAGGATTCCTTATGTATTTTTTGCTTCATTTTTACTGTTCTTCTTAATTACCGATGTACGTGGACCTCTTTATTTGAATGAAATGAAAATACTTTCCCTCCTGCATACTGATCCTTTTACTCTTTTAATGCTTGTATGTCTTGTAGTTGATTGATGTAGATGAGTATATAACTGCTACCTATAAATTGGGAAGGATTCTTGGTCCTAACGCGAGCAGTCAAGTTCGCCAAGCCTTCATTAGGATTTGCGAGTCTCTTAGGTAAAGGAATAAGAGCTTTAAATACCAGTTTGAGCTCATCACCAAACTGAAGGATAGACTTCAGGAGATGGAAGAAGTTGGTGCCTTTGTCCAAGAAGAAGTGAACACTTTGAGAGCTAAGCTTCTAGATGCCTTCGAAATCAATTAAGTCAGAGAAGTTCTTCAATAGGAGAATGAGACTCTGAGGAGGGAGGTGTCACGACTCAGGGAGCATGCACCGAGCGTCGTACCTCGAGTTTTATGAGGTTCATATTCATCGACTGTCCCACGAGCCCACACAGGGATTAGCGGCGCCCCTCTAATTTTATAAGGCTCTACCTCATCGGTTGGTCCGCGAGCTGATCCAAATGCAGGGGGTCCAGCTAAGGAGATGGATGAGCTCCGAGAAAATGTATGTCGAGCATACGTGATTGCTGTTGGGATTCAAAGAGATGTCACATGGCTGAGGCATCTATTCAAGAAAGGACATCTTCGAGTGTGGGCTGATGGTTATGACCAAGGTTGGATAGATGCTTTGACGAGGTTGACAGAGTTTGAAGAGCTATCCTTTATTAGGGGATGGTTGAGTGCCCTCAAGGAGCTGCAAGTCCCCTGGAACTCAGTACCCTGGTATTGTTATGAGATCTCTCCTTCAACTTTGAGGCCTAATCCTTTCAGGAGGGATGACCAGTGGGCCCCTATAGATTCTATCCCCAAGAAGATATTAGGGCCAGATGCGAATGAAATTGAGGAATAATTGGCCCCTCATACGGACGATGGTCGAAGATTGCAAGTGGCTGATTATCTTACCTAGAGGCCTAATCCTCATTAAGATTTTCTTACTTCAATGTAACCTTTTGTAAATGTAATGAAGTAATAAAATATTTATGTTTTGGACATTTTTCTGACTAAACAAGTGTTGTGTATTTTTACTTTATTAATTTTTCATTTGATTATCTTAGGCTCTTCATAGCCGACTAGACTTCATGTAGGTAGAGTTGTTTTGTTCGTGTGAGTATCCTCCCAGTCCAGTATGCTTATGAGATACCATTCTTCCCCACTTTACCATTTAGGTCATGTCGTCACACTCCCTTAGGCCTAAGTATGGAAATGGCGCGGACATACCTGGCGTTGGATGTTCTATCCGGTCAATTTTTTTGAGCCAAACATTATTTGGCGATCAATTCGATTTGGCCGAGATGCCTAAGGGTCCCCTGTAGGGCTTCATATATTACCAGGGGCAATACTAAGAGGTTGTTCGTGTTTCATAATGAAAACCTGAGGAGGGTGCCTCCCTGATTTTTTATACTGAGTAATGTGCCTATCGCTTGTAAAAGGTGTGCAAGTTATAAGGTTCGTATTACAAAATTAACGCTTCATAGTATGCCACTGCCAAACAATATTTTATTAATATAAAGCAATTAAAAAATGAGTTGCCAATTCCAAAATGCGATAAAAGATTAATGAAAAAACTAGAAATAGATATTTTCAGGTTGGCTGCGTTCCATGCTCGGCGTATCTCTCTTCCCTCTAGCGTTTCTAAGTGGTAGGCACCTTATAGGTTGTCCCTTGTTACCTTGAATGGCCCCTCCCAGTTTGGACCCAGCTTTCCATCAGATGGTTTTACTGCGCTGCCAAGGACTTTCTTTAGGACGTATTCCCAAACCTGGAACATCCTTGGATTGACCTTTATATTATAGTGTTTTGCGAGCTGCTGTTGATAGCTCGCTAGTCTTACTAGGGCTAGTTCTCTGCGTTCGTCGGCTAGGTCAAGTTCAGCGAGTAATGCTGCATCATTCTGGCCTTGGTCGACCAGGTTGAATCTCATGGTTGGGAGGCTAGCTTGAAGAGGAATGATTTCTTCCATTCCATATGTTAGTGCGAATGGGGTTTCCCTAGTTGCTCGTCATGGGGTAGTGCGGTAAGCCCACAGAATGTGTGGCAGCTCGCTCATCCATGAGCCTTTGGCTCGCTCAAGTCATTTCTTCAACCCATCAATCACCATTTTATTAGAAGCCTCAGCTTGGCCATTGCTCTGGGGTAGGTAACCGAGTTGAAATGGTGCCTAATCCCGTGGTCGTTGTCAAAACTCTGGAAGGGGCAGCTCTCGAACTATGTTTCATTGTCAGTGATGATGGTCCTAGGGATCCAAAAGTGGGTAATTATGTTTTTCCATATGAGTCTCATCATATATGTGTCCCTGATGTTTGTCGCTGGCTCTGCCTCAATCCATTTGGTGAAGTAGTCTGTGGCGACCAATAAATATTTGTAATTATCAGTAGTGGTAGGAAGAGGTCCCACGATGTCCATTCCATATTGGGCAAAAGGCCAAGGACTGGTAAGTGATCTTAGGTCACTAGCTGGTTGGTGGACCATAGGAGCGTGTAGCTGACATTTCTCGCATTTGCAATCATATACTCCAGAATCTCTCTGCATGTATATCCACCAGTAGCCTTCCTTGATTGCTTAAAAAGCTAGTGATCTCCCTCCAATATGGCTCCCACGGGTTCCTTCGTGAACTCGCGCAGCACTTGCTCGACGTCCTTTGGGTGAACACATTGGAGGTAAGGGCCAGTGAATGATCTCTTATATAACTTACCCATAGGAGATAAGTGAAAGCGGATAGCTTTGACTCTTATCTGAGGAACGACCTTTTTATCGTCTGGTAGTGCACCATCCTTCAAATAGTCCCTCAAGGGGTCCATCCAACTGGGTGATGATTTAATCTGTAGAATACGGTCCATGTCTGGTAGCTCTTCGCTCTGGATGATGCTCGACTGGGTGAGGAAGTCTATAGGGATTGTTATCTTCAAATCGGAGTCGATTGGTGAACTTAAGGCTGCTAAGTCATCGGAATGGTTATTTTGTCCTCTGGAAAATTATTGGACACTGACTTCCTCAAAATTAGACATTAACTTTTTTGCTAAGGCGAGGTAGGATGTCATTCTTTCATCCTTCGCATTGAAGTCCCCACCTATCTAATTGGAGACCAATTGTGAGTTGCCGAACACCTGTAGCTGTTTCGCACCCAAATCTCGTGCCTTCTGCAGGCCTGCTACTAAAGCCTCATATTCTGTCTCGTTGTTAGAGGCTTCAAATCCAAGTTTGATGCCCTACTCGAGAATTGTATCTTTTGGAGTAATGAGCAAAATGCTTAATCCTGCCCCCTTTGAGTTGGAGGCTCCATCAACAAATAGTTGCCAAATTCCTCCTATTGAGTGATTTTCCCTCTGATCCGTGGCTTGGAGTTGGTCACGAGGCTGCTCGCCTGTGAATTCTACGATGAAGTCGGTGAGTACCTTCCCCTTGATTTCATCCCTTGGTTGAAGTTGGATGTCAAATTGTCCGAGCTCGACTAACCACTTGGAGAGTCTTCCAGATAGATCCGCTTTTCGCAGGACTTCTTTAGGGGATGTGATGTAAGGACGATGATGGTGTGAGCTTCAAACTAGTGCTTCAATTTCCTTGAGGCTACCACTAGTGCAAAGGAGAGCTTTTCCAGTGGTAGGTACCGCTGACCGGCGTCTAATAAGGTCTTACTCACATAGTAGACTGGGTGCTGGATTCCTGTCTTTTTGCATACCAGTGTAGAACTGATGACGTGGCTAAAGACTGTAAGGTATAAGTACAGGGAATCATTCTCTTGAGGTATTATGAGCAAGGATGGTGTGTTGAGATAAGATTTGAGCTCTTCCAATGCTCTCGAGTATTCTTGGTTCCACTCTACCGTTTTGCTTCTTTTTAATAGCTGAAAAAATGGCCAGCACTTCTCAGAGGACTTTGAGATGAACCTATTCAAGGCGGCGAGCATACCCATGAGCTTATGTACGTCTCTTATTGTGCGGGGAGGCTGAAACTTATTGATTACATCGATCTGGTCCGGATTGGCTTCAATGCCTCTCTCACTAACCAAGTACCCGAGAAATTTTCCTGACTGGACACCGAAAGAACACTTGCTCGCATCGAGTTTCATTCGGTATATCCTGAGGATTTCAAAGGTCCTTGATATGTTTGAGAGATGGTCCTCTTTGCGCCTACTCTTGATGAGCGTATCATCAATATAGACTTCCATGGTATCTCCCATTTGGTCTTTGAACATCTTGGTGACCAGCCACTGGTAAGTTGCTCCTTCATTCTTGATCCCAGAGGGCATAACTTTATAGGAATACAATCCGATGGTGGTAATGAATTTTGTCTTATCTAGGTCTGGTGCATACGAAGGAATTTAGTGATACCCCGAATATGCATTTAGAAAACTCATTCTCTCATGAGTTACTGTAGCGTCCACCAATTGGTCGATCTTTTGGAGGGGAAACTGTCCTTAGGGCATGCCCTGTTAAGGTCAGTGAAATCGATACAAACTCTCCATCTTCCATTATTCTTTAGAACCACTACTGGGTTGGACAGCCATTTAGGTAATTGAACTTCCCGTATGCATCCTGCATCCTACATCTTTGGCCTTCTCTGGCGCAGTTTGCCGTGCCTTCTGCACGATGGGCCTGAAAGTGGGGTCGACGTGTGATGACAAACCACACTAGGATCAATTCTAGGTAGCTCGTACGGTTCCCACGCGAAAACATCTAGGTTGCTCCTTAATAGTGTTGTCAGATCTTTCTTCTCTTTATCTGTGAGGGATGTCCCAATCAAGAAACTCCGGTCCTTTTTATTACCACCGGCTGTGACTTATTCCAGGTTTTTGACGACCCGCTCAGAGGGGAGGAGCCTGGTCTCCTCCACTCCGGGTCTTTCATACTTTAGCTATTATTTCAAAGGTATCAAACCTTCTTGATCCTCGACCTTCTCTTTGGCCTTCTCAGCCTTCTTCTCTGGTTTTGGGCGGATGGCTGCTATGAAGCACCTTCTTTCCATCGCTTGATCTCCGTGGATCTCCATCACTCCTCGCTCAGTCATGTACTTGATTTTCTGATGGTAGGTCGACAGGACTGCCCTCATTGCATGTAGCCACCCTCTACCGAGGATAGCTTGGTATGGCGAGTTAATGTCGACTACCAGAAACTCGCTCATCTTAGAGACACTTCCTACCCTTACTGGCATCATGATCTTTCCCAATGGGATAGTTACTTTCCCAGTGAAGACAACTAGAGGGATAGTGGATTTTTTCAAGTCGGCAATGCTTAACTTTAATTTTCTGAACAGGTTGAGATACATTACCTCGGATGAGCTTCCCCGGTCGATGAGCAACTTGTCAACGTCATAGTTGGCTATCCTGAGGGTAATAATCAAGGCGTCATAATGTGGGGTTCTTAACCCCACTAGGTATTCATCTGTGAACACGATGTTTTTACTGTAATCAACGTCATCTTCTCACCGATGCTTTCCTGACTGTGTCTTCGCTAGATCAATATGAAAAGCTTCCATCCGAGCTGAATTCCTTTGAATATGCTTCATATCAGATGCCCTATGAATTACTGCAAATTCATGGCCAGCTTTATCCTCAAGTATGTTATCAGGCCTTGTATCTCAATTGGTAGCAACCTTCTCTACCTTCTTCTCCACAAACTCGTTCAAATGCCTGGTTTGGGCCAACTCTTCAAGGTGAGACTTAAGAGCCTTACAGTGCTCAGTCCTATGTCCTCCCTCCTTGTGAAAAGCGCATCTCAACGCGTTGTTTCTCTTTGAGGGATATCCTCCCATCTGTTTGGGCCACTTAACAAATGGCTCATCTTTAATTTTCGCTAGGATCTTGTATATTGGTTCTTTGAAGACAGTGTTTACTGCCTAAAATGATTTAGAAGCATCGTTCTTTCCTCCATTCTTGGAGCCACCCTTACCCCCATTCTTGCATCCTTTCTTTCAATTTTTGTCCTTATCATTGCCCTTGGTAGCGAATTTTTCTCAACCATTTTTCCCTGCATTGAGGCAGGTCACGTCCTCAACTTTGGCAAACTTCTCAATACGAGCCATCAAGTCATCGATGGTTGTGGCCTCCTTCTTCGTTAGGGATTGGTGTAGAAGGCAATAGATGGGTAGGCCAATCTTAAAAGAGGCCACTACTACCTATTCCGAGCAGTCCTCGACCTGGTTGAACAACTCCTAGTACCTCTTTGCGTAGTCCCGAAGGCTCTCTTAGGGCATCTTCTTCATTGTTAGCAAAGAATCCATCCTCTTTGGATAGGAGCTGCTAGTAATGAAGTGGGTCGTATAGAGTTCCGCCAGGGACTCAAAGCTCCTGATGGATCTATGAGAAATACTCTCAAACCAATTATGGGCCACATCATGCAGACTTGAGGGAAAAATCCAGCACATTAGTGCATCCATATGGTTCCAGAGGGTCATGGCCTGCCTGTACTTCCTAACGTGATTGATAGGGTCAGTCATTCCATCATAGATCTTGAATCTCAGAAATGCGAACTTCTTGGGGACTTCTTCTTCTATTTCCATTGAGAAAGGGGATTTCATCTAGGTCCTGAGAGCTCACCGAGCCAGCTCTTTGGTCGATCTGCCACCCCGATGTGCTGGGTGCTGGTCCATTTCTCTTCGGACCAAATTTTATATATCCTTATCTCCTCGAGATGGGATCCTGTAATGGTGAATTGGTCGTTGTTGCTCGAGCAAGTCATCCTCAGACTCGTGCTTCTCACTTCATGGGGATCCGCATTTAGGGCTCCTTCCTCGGCTGCGAGACTTGCTCACCTAGAGTCTAGAAGTGCAGAATAAATGTTGCCTAGTGCTGCGATGGATTTCTTTCTCCATACTTTCCAATATCTTTTTGAGGCGAGCATTCGCATCCTCTTGCTTACGGCAACCTCCCCTTGCTCTTTAAGCCTTGCCTCATAGGCATCGATCAATCTGGAGATTTTTGTGGACCTCACTGGTCCCTGAGTTTCTTCTGAGGCCTTCCGCTCTGGGCGACCCCTTTGATCTGAACGTCGAACTTCAGATCTGATCCTACGAGGGGCAGGTTGTTCCTAAATATCCCCTGCTTGAGGGGCGTTGCTGTTATGACCAGACATTCCAGATCCTTTGTTGGTGAGGGCATTCTTAAAAGAAGACGAACGTTTCCCACAGACGGCGCCAATTGTGGTGACAGTTATGTTCAACATAAGTTAACAAGAAAAGACAATCATCAAAGAAAATAAATATTGTAAAGAATGCCAATCACACAACAGAGTATGTACGTAGTTCAACAAGAATGCCCACGTCCACGGTGGTGCTCTCAGTATTATTTTTCTATACTCCGGGGAGTGTTTTACAGGAAATACAATGCGTGCCTCTTACCCCTGGCCTAGGGTTTGTTATATACATCTTTTTTTCGGGTAGTGGGGATGTTGGACTTCCCCACATCAAATCGTTATTCCTAGAATATCTCCTTATGAGATCTTAGGAATAGACTAAGTCATAACTGATTTTGGTTGAGACGTAAGGTTCCCAGACATTGGGTCGTTTCTATGGGCTACTCATCTGGGCCCGTGGTGATAAATCGAGGTACCCACACCTCCTTATTAAGAAGCCACAAATGTTTGGATACCACTTTCTAGGATGTGAGTTTTCCTTAGATTTTGAAAGTGCTTAAAATGATTTTGTCTTTTTCAAACCTCATAAAATGTTCTGTTATATTCGCATGAGTCTTTCAAGAACAAGAACACAAGTATTCTAGGTCAATAATAAATGTAGAAGATTTTAAGCTTCAATATGACTTATGATCAAATTTTGTAAAGAACATAAAGAGAAATGGGTAGAAGATAAATAATTTTTTTAACTCTCTAGAGTAATCAGACTCAATAAAATCCTCTTAACTGTTTTCCTCTTGATCTCTTCCAAGCCTAGAAGACAAGCTTAAGGAAAGTGTGAAGGTTGTATCATAAAATAGATTAGAGCACTTGAGTCTAGGGAAGATTTGACTGTCACAAAAGTCTTCATGTTTTCCAAAATGATATTTTGACAAATATCTAGTTCACGTGTAGAGGCGCGACCAACAAAAAAATCTATTTGTTGATGTAAAGGGATGGTTCTTTATAGCGACTATCCGACAAACGAAGTCGCGATGAACTAGATCAAGTCTAGGTGAAAATATCAGCACAGTCCCATGACTAGTGAAGATATACTAGCATAGAGACAGAGACTCAAGAATTTAAGGAAAAACGCATATAGGATTGAACAATTCTACAATCATTCATGTGATATACTTATGCAAAAGACACTTCAAAATGTATTTTTTTATTATAATAATAATATACTTGCATAAGTCTAACACCTAAACCAAAAGGGCAAGCCACCACACGTTATATCATAGTTGTTCTATACTAGAATGACGGGACTACAAGAAAAGACGCCAAACAAATTTTGCACACGAAATATGACAATTCAACTATGTGTGGAACATATGAGTATGCAAATACTCTTATAGATGCAATTATCTCGAAGGATGCCGAGTCGAGGAGAATTAACGAGAACAAGAAATTCAGATATCGACTAAGTTAGAGCTAATTAGTCACGTTTGTTGCATTTAGTACCTCGTTAATTTGTGCATTCTAGCATTCCCGTGCATGTTATTCACCATTCTTATGCTCATTTATTGACTAATCCCTTTTTTCATCACATATATATGGTGGGTGCCTTGTTTTATCTTTTATAGGTCTCGGGAATGCATGATATGAAGTTTGGTTGAATCTCGAGAAAGTTCCAATGAAAGTCACAAAGTCGGGGGAAATTTAGTAAATTCAGCATTTGGGTTTTTATCCCAAAATCTTCACAAAAGTTGATGTCCTTTGCTTATATTCATGTGGACTCTGACGGTGAAGGATTCCAAGTTGTATCGAAGAAGTTATGGACCGTTCTTTGGAGTGATGGTCGAAATACCCATAACAACCTTTCCCCCTCTTTTGAAACAGGTGTGAATCGATTCGGTTCCTCACCGAATCATTTCGTTTTGGTCCAGTATTTCTTTTTCCCCTTTGCGAATCAATTCGGTTTCTCACTGAATTGATTCGTCCAAATTTCTATGTATTTACTAGTTTGCCATTTTTGAGATTTTTGGGGTATATCCCTTTGTTTCCTCATTGGAAAGATCATATTTCTTTTATTAGAAACGTATTAAAGATAAAAAAATCTTTCTTCTCTCTCCTAGGTCAAGTTCATTTATTATTCTTACCTATTTGTAAAGAATTGATTGCTTACAAGTTCGTTGTTGTTAATCCAAGAAAGGTTCATTTACTTCTTCTCTACTTGTTCTCTTAGCTTTAAATTGCATTTATTACCATCTCTTGTATCAGGTTGGTTTTAACTAGATGACTTACTTACGTGTGTTGTTCTTTTGCATGTGTAAATTAGTTTCCATGATGAGTATCTAAACTTATGGTTGGGGATCATGATCCCACCTTAGATGCTTGAAATTCATATTTAAGGTTTGGTTTATAATTGCTCTAATAGAATTTCATGTGTTGTTATTAGAGTATCCTAGTCCCTTAACTCCCCTTGTCATGTAAGGGGTAGTGTTTGATGATTTACTACAAACCCAACCCATTTAGCAATAACTAATTAACCCCTAATTCTCCATTAATGAGTTTTCGCTCTACATGGTTGATGTTCGGACTTAATTAGCTATGCTCGATTAGAATTAATTTGAGCAACATCCTATCATTTTCTTAGTAAATCTGCGGTGGGAGTGATCCTTAATCCCTTTTATCTCTTGAACTTAAGCTTGTCTTTGTTCATTTCAATTTATCTTCATACTTAACTCATTATTTATTAATTAAACTCATTTTAGTATAGCAGTTACTTAATCTCACCACTTCAAACAAAAAATCATCGTTTACCCTTTATCTTTGTGACATCTAGAGAATAACTGTAAACCCACTCTTGTTCTCTTAGGAGTGTTCAACCCCCCTGGAATACGATTTTTGGACTTACCTGGATACTACTTGTTGCGATAGATTTGCACTTAAATCATACACTATTTTTAGTGAAGCAAGTTTTTGGCATCGTTGCCGGGGATTGGCGACAATTGTAGGTTCAAAGAAATTCTCTTTACACTTTCCTGTTCCATGTGGTTGTCGTGACAACACGGTTTTCAAATAATTATCCAAATTCAGTTATGTAAGATGCGAGTGATAGTACTACAAATCCCATAGTGTAATCATTGTCGTTTAACCAACGTTCGGACTATTGGAAGTTATTTAATTAAACTCAATTTTTATCAATTAAGTCCTAAACATGCATCTAGGTGTGTTTGATGATGATAAAATCAAGAAAGAACAATCAAACACACACAAATGAGGAAAAATCCCCCAAAGGGTTAAAACCTTTTATTTTCACTATAATTTTGTAAGAGAAAAGCTTACACGGATTACAATGAAAATATGTGACATAGAAATACCCTCGGGTGTCGGTTCTGATGTCGTCGGCAGGAACTATCCCTTTCTAGTAGGACAGCAATGAAGAAGAGAATGGCTTCCTCACAAATTACTCCAGATGAGTAAATGTTCCTCTTGAAGGTTTAAAGATTCACACACATATATGGGAATGGTTTTGTGAATCAAAAAGGTTTATAAAACCTTAAAAACATGAAGTCTTATTCTGGACTGTTTTCGCAGAATTTTAAGATTACAGAAAGACTTGAAATTCGTGTAGAAGGAGAACATATATTTATACAAAAATCGAGGAGGTGGGTCGTTCGAACGAGATAGCCATGTCGCTCGAACGAAGGACATAAGTCATTTGAACGAGATCGCGCGACATGACTATCTCGCGCGAACGACATTCAAAGTCATTTGAGTGAGCTCGTCGTTCAAGACACTTCGCTTCTACACTTAAAATTATGCTTTTGATAAAAAATTAATCCAGACTTCAAAAATAATTTTCACAAAAAATTCCCAAATATTTATGAAAATATTAAAGCTCCAATAAACCATTTTACCAATAACGTGTAGTGGAGTAGTGGGAATGATCTGAGTAGCGTGTCGCATATAGCATGATGCACATGAAGATACTTGATGCATTGGATTCGGATAAAGGCAATCGAGGTTGATCGTGTTAACGTGCCGAATGTAGCGGTATCAGACATACAAACTGTGATCTAGGAGAAAATAGGAAATTCCTAGATTCTACCCCGAACATTTATAAAATTATGTCCTTACGAATCTCCCCCTATGTCTATGCCAGTACATACATAAAAAATCTGAATTATGCAATCAAATGACATACAAGATAATATCCCCATTAAACCCTCAAACTGAGAATACTAAATTACATGTCTTTCAAATCTTCAGCTCTTAAGAAACTTCAAAGCTTTTCTCATCAGGGTGTGCAATCCAATAATGAACAATGTTGTACCTACACACATGAGATAAAACAAATACCCGTGACAAGAAACAGTTTGACATATAATGATATGCAAAAATATATGATCAATTAAGCTTTAATAAAATCATTCATAAATCAACCAAACACCAAAACAATTCTCCCCCATAGTTCTTCTCCCCCTTCTTATGATGTCCCCAAATAGACAGAAATGAGAAGAATAAATGAATGCACATGGAGAATGACACATGGGAATAAAATGCTATTTTTGTATTTTTCAAAAAATTTCACACATAATATACAACAAAGAATCACACTATGAAAGAACACAAAAACAACCAAGTCGATGATAGCGTAAATGTAGAGGTGTGATCAAATTCGATAAGAAAATCAATGCATACAAACATGATATATGTGCACAATGAATATCGGATACTCCTAACGAATGAACTCAAAATCTTCCTTTGGTGTAAAAATATGGTAATATGAGACATTGACTCAATCAAATCAACAAATCAAAGCTCAAAGTGATTTCCACACCAATAACATCCAAAACTAGTTCATGCTTTTTCAGGACTTTGAAAGAAGTACAAACCTGTTTATATTCTCCAACCAAACTCCCTCAGATTTATATTTTGAATAGAGGCGTTCTAAATTATCAAACTTTGGAGAATTGATGGGAAACCTAATGGCCCATATTTGGCATATATTGCTTTTTATTGCCTTTAAATTTTTCGAGCTCTTTTAACCTCTTTTGGACCCCGGATAATAAAATTCCTCAATTTTCTATGTCCTTTTTAACGGTGGCTTAAAATCTCAAAGGCTAAATGAACCTTTCGCGGCCCTTCCCCATTTTCAAATAAACACACAGTCTCACCAAAACGGTTTTTTACATGCATTCCAATCTTGTCAAGTTTTATCACATATGGTCAGTTGTATAGACAGAATTGAGATGGAAACACTCAAGACAATAAGGGATAGACAAGTACAATAATCAAATAAAGTCGTACATGTGTGCAATAAAGGAGATAGGAGTCAAACATGTAGGAAGATATCACTAATCACATCTCAAAGACTCCAAACAATGTAACGCACATGGATGAAATGATGTAGCGTCTCAAATCTCTATCAAATAGTCGTATGAAAAATGGAATGAAATTGTGACTCGGCTATCTTAAATGCTCATCCATAAAAGGTGCAAATAAAATACAAAAATCTTTTTGAGTTTTCTAAAAAAATTTATAAAAGAAAATCTTTTTGGATTTTTCAAAAAAAATAAATAAATATAAATTAATGGTACATGCTATCAATAGGAAAAAGAGACATCATGAAATCCACCCTATGCTAGCAGACATGTCAAGATCTCAACCGGGAAGAGTGCTGGAGTTTTCCAAAGATGGTGACATCTTTTGGACCAACTCCATAAGATCAAGTGTGGTCTTGATAAAAAACTTCACTTGCTCGCGAATGTGTGCAAACTCTCTAACATTATGTGCAAGCAAGGTATCATGAGTGGGTGCATGTGCATGAATGTGTGAAGTGGAATGATGTGACACAAAACCCAACTTAGAAAAAAACTCCCTAAGATGTCCTCATTTCTTGCATTGGGGTAAAACATAAACCGATTTAGGAACTAATTTATCAAAAATTTTGGGATGAACTATCCTAGACGGACACCCATGAGAATCACTCACCAAAGTGGAGATTGTCTCGAGCGCATTAGAAGTAGTGAATGTACCGTCATGACCTTTTCCAAAATTCTCACCCTTATTCAAACCGGGACAGGGAACCATCTTATCATCCTTATCAGAAGCGTTCTCTAATGAGACTTGGACCTCCCGTATTTGTATGAGATCATACTCAAGATGGGATACACGTGTCGTCAGACTAGACACCGAGTTGGTCAAGTCACATTTTTCCTTTTTTGTTTCCATAGTCTCGATAAATAACTTTCTAAATGCTTTTTGGATCACACTTTCATCACCCTTCTCATCCTCACTATCGCTTAGGGTAGCGGGCATGGAAACTTTCTTGTCCTCTCTCCTAAGTCTGGTAGGACACTCAAATTTCTTGTGCCCTGTCCCATCACACTCAAAACATCTTATTTTCTCAATGTTTTCTTTTCTCTCTTTTTATTTCTCACAAAAACTCTCTCTCTCTCTCCAAACAATCTTAACTCTTTTTCTAAAGTGGTGATCCTAAGAACTAACGCCTTGTTACGCTTTTTAGTTTTAAATGACTCAGAATAAAGCTCGACGTAGGCGTATTGAAGATCACTCTCGCTCTCACTTGTGTCATCCTCCCCCTCACTCACATCACTCTCATTGTCGAGGTGTCCCTGTGAAGTAGCATCCTCGTCATCGTGAGAAGCACTAGAAGTACTCACATGACTAGCCATGAATGCGGTGAAGTTACACTCATGCGGTGATTCATCTCCAGGATCCAGGACTCGACCTCACTGTCGTCACTAAGGGTATCATTAAGGACAGCTTTGTCCTTTTCTCTGTTCAGCCTAGTAGCACACTCAAAACCTCTATGACCCCTACCGTCGCACTCAAAGCATCTCTCACTTTCTTTCTTAGGAGGATCTTTAAAATCTTTTTCATTTTTGTTTTCAAACTTATTTTTCTCAAACTTATTTTTATCTTTAAATTTACCATTTTTCTTGAACTTGAGAATTCTCTTGAAATTTTTAGCAAATAGGGCCAAATCATCTAAGTCAAAATCACACTCATAATCTGACGTATCTGTCTCTCTTTTTCTAGATGACTCTCCCCTCTTTCTTGTCGACCCCTCACTCTTTCTCTCCTAGGCATTAAGTGCAATTCCCTTATCTTTAGACTTGAAAGATTAAGGAAACATATCAATTTCATAAGTTTGCAGGTCTCCTACAAGTTCTTCCAATTTAAGCACATTTAAATTAACCATAGAATTTAACACAATGACTTTAGGGATAAAACTCTTAGGCAGTGATCTAAGAATCTTTTTAACAACTCTAGCATTAGGAATGTGTTCACTAAGATTAAAGCTAGTGTTAACAATATCAGACAGTTTAGCATAAAATTCATCAAAACATTTAGATTCAAGCATGGTGATTGTTTCAAATTGAGTTGTTCAATTTTGCAGTTTAGACACTTTCACAGCATTAGTACCTTCATGGGTAAGTTGCAAAACATCCCATGCCTCTTTTGACGTGGTGCACGTCATTATGCATTTGAAATCATCAGGTGTGATAGACCCATAAATAGCACTTAAACCCTTAGAATTAAAGGATGACCATTAAAATTCTTCTTCAATCCATATAGTAACAGGTTTTAAATTGGTCACATTTTCAAGAGTGACGGAGGGAGGTTTCCACCCTCTTTCAACCAAAATCCAGGCACGTTGATCAATGGCTTTTAATGTAGATCTCATGCGGGCTTTCCAGTATGCATAGTTTGTCCCGTCAAAAACTGGCATTTTATTATATAACTTCTCCATTATGAACACACTCGTTTTCAAAAATCAATTTTTTCGAAAATTGATATCTTAGAAAATTTTTACGAAAAAATTACACGGTAAATTTGTGTAACTGGATCTGATACCAATTTTAGAAGAGTGCTCTTGCGTTCAAATAAGGAAGTTATTTAATTAAACTTATTTTTTATCAATTAAGTCCTAAACATGCATTTAGGTGTGTTTGATGATGATAAAATCAAGCAAGAACAATCAAACACACACAAATGAGGAAAAATCCCCCAAATGGGCAAAACCTTTTATTTTCACTATAATTTTGTAAGAGAATGGCTTACACGGATTACAATGAAAATATGTGTCACAGAAATACCCTCGGGTCTCGGTTCTAATGTCGTCGGCTGGAACTATCCCTTTGCAGTATGGCAGCAATGAAGAAAAGAACGGCTTCCTCACAAATTACTCCAGATGCGTAAATGATCCTCTTGAAGGTTTAAAGATTCACACACATATATGGGAATGGTTTTGTGAATCAAAAAGGTTTAGAAAACCTTAAAAAGATGAAGTCTTATTATGGACTGTATTCGCAGAATTTTGAGATTGCAGAAAGACTTGAAATTATTATAGAAGGAGAACAAATTTTTATACAAAAATCGAGGCGGTGGCTCGTTCGAACGAGATAACCATATCGCTCGAACGAAGGACAGAAGTCGTTTGAATGAGATCGTGTGACATTCCTATCTCGCGTGAACGACATTCAAAGTCGTTTGAGTGAGCTCGTCGTTCAAGGCACTTCGCTTCTACACTTAGAAAAAATTATACTTTTGATAAAAAATTAATCCAGACTTCAAAAATAATTTTTGAAAAAAATTCCCAAATATTTATGCAAATATTAAAGCTCCAATAAACCATTTTACCAATAACGCATAGTGTAGTAGTGGGAATGAGCTGAGTAGCACGTCGCATATAGCATGATGCATGTGAAGATACTGGATGCATTGGATTTGGATAAAGGCAGTCGAGGTTGATCGTGTTGACGTGCCGAATGTAGCGGTATCAGACATACAAACTGTGATCTAGGAGAAAATAGAAAATTCCTAGATTTTACCCCGAACATTTATAAAATTATGTCCTTACACTTTTCTAGTAGGTGAATCAACCAATAGGTTTGAGGCTATGGATCAAAAGAGTCGACAACCATCTACTCATTATCCATCTCATATAGAAGAGTCGTGTGCTATTTGCTATGTTGCAAATCACTCTACTAAGGATTTTCCTACAATCCTGACGTATAAAG
The DNA here is from genome assembly GCA_949130495.1 of Sambucus nigra. Lineage (NCBI taxonomy): Eukaryota > Viridiplantae > Streptophyta > Magnoliopsida > Dipsacales > Adoxaceae > Sambucus > Sambucus nigra. The sequence continues at coordinate 446,879,273 of OX422212.1, read as the reverse complement.
TGATGCTTCATGATCAATCCAATGCAATGGCCACTTATAAAAAATAATTCATGACTCCTCTCGAATAAGGATACAATCCCTCTTAGAGAAAACATCCCGATTTATCCTATGGGCAACCCTAACAAGCCTAAAATGCACCTCAAGAAAATTATCAAGGTCTTCCCTCACCTCCAAATTACTAACAACCATACTTGAAACCTCCTCCTACTAATGTGCAAATTCAAGTTCCTCCATCGGGACCACCTCCTCTGGTTATACCTCCTTACGCCCATCCAAAAAAGAAAAGTCTTGAAGATACTCTTCATGCTTTTATTAATTCTCAACAAGAGATCAATAATCAAAATGTACAAAACTTTGATCGACTTGAATCTTCAATATCTAAGTTGACCTCCACCTTGAGCCTTCAAGAGAAGGGTAAGTTTCCTTTATAACCTCAACAGCCAATTGGGAAATATAGTGTGAATATCGACAACTCTAATCCCCCTCCCGAACAATAAAAATCTATTACGGTTCTATGGAGTGGGAAAATCATTGATAAGTTTGTCCCTCATTCACTCCCAAAACTTAAGCAAGTCTCGCCCGACCTAATAGAGGTCAAAGGCGCTTACTTGAAAGGGAGTGATAAGGGACTACAAGTAGAGCCGAAGGTAGTTCCAAAATGTCCCGTTCCTATGCCTTATCCTCAAAGACTTTTACCTCCAAAAGTTAATGTGAACAATTATGATGTCTTAGATGTTTTTAAGCAAGTCAATATTAACATCCCTCTCTTAGATGAGATAAGACAAGTTCTCGCCTATGCCAAGTTCCTAAAGGACTTGATTATGGTAAAATGAAAACTTTTTGTGAGGAAAAAGGCATTCTTAGCTCAAAATTTGATCTCAATCACTCAATCTGAACTGCCTCCTAAATATTGGTACCCTGGATGTCCTACCATCTATCATGTGATAGGAAACTTCAAAATAGGGCAAGCTTTTCTCGACTTAGGCGCGAGTGTCAATTTACTACTATAGAGGGGGCTTGAAGGTAATCTGGATATTAGAAATAATCCACTCATTAACAACAGTGATTATTTGGGATTAAGGTAGCGATGAAGCTCAATAAGGCAGCGATGTAGCCCAAAGTGATGCAGCTCAACAAAGTAGCTTAAGTGAGGTAGTTCAGCGTGGCAGTCCAGAGTGATCTTTCGGCAAAGAATCTGACCGAGAGAGCTCACCCTTTAGTCTTATTGCATTAACTTAATCTTGTTGCATCTCTTTATTTATATTGACCATGAGTTGTAATGATTATAATTATTTTTAGTGTGAGGTCGAACGGTACTCACGAGAGACCACGCTTGGTAGGGCCTAGGAGAGCTTTCATACTCCGTAAAACGACCTCGTCGTGGGAACTTTAGAGGGAATTAGTTTGGAGGATTGAGAAGTGAGGCACCATTGGGGTTTGTCCTAACCATCTTAGATACACCTGGTAAAACACCAAAAGACCCTAACCGTGGAACCTCGGGCGGATCAGCCTTGAGTTCCATCGGGCGTTGAGTTGTGAACCAAACAACCCTCTACTTAATGTCACATCTACGTTATGTGATGTCACTAACCATCTAGGTAATGTCAAATCTTCACTTGAGTAAACTACCGTGATATTTAGGGCTGTCAGATGGTTGGTAAGCCACCCCTATGACGACAGCCCCCTGACACACAGTGGTTAGGCAAAAGGCATGCCTTGGCATTTAATGTTTATGACATGGATATAACTAATGCATCAAGCATTTAATGTTTGTGACATAAAGTATTAGATATGTCTTTCACAATCATTAATGATTGAGTTACCTCAGGAGGGGTGTAGGGGCTATTTAAGATCCCCAACCACCTTAGAGGAAGGGATGTTGTTCTTTTTGAGAGTTTAGAAGTTATTACTAGAGAGAATATACATCAAAATGAGATTTATTACAAACCAGAGAGTTTACTCACCCACCATTGTCATTTATTACGAAGCTTTAAATACTTGACAGAGATCTTTTAGGGTGGTTGGTTGCCTGCCAAGGCGTATCTAGGACGTTTACTTCTCTCTCCCTATAAAGGAGTTACTTTTGAGTTCGTTATTATCTTCGGAGTTATACACGAGAGATTTTTGAGTTCAAACTGAGTTTATCTTCACTAAGTTGTGTTTGCGTATCTTGTAGTTAATCAATAGCGTGATTAGTTAACTTATCATTATTGTACTCAAAAAGGGGTTACGCCTCCATCTAATCTAAACTACCTTCTTACATTTAGCGTCTCCGTTGGGGAGGCATTCTTATAATAAATGAGTATGGCACAAGATAACGTTAATCGAAGACTCAACTTTAATGACAGCTAACACAATGAAGAACAAGCGGCGAGAGAGTTGGAGTCTTCAAGGGATGGAGTCCCTCGACTGGAGGTGCCTCCAATTCAAACGGCGTTCCAGGGGTGACTCTAGCTTCCACGAGTGCTGGGTTGGGACCAGCCCCAGTAGCACTCCTCATGAATAAATTTTATGAGTTTTTGCAAACTCCCGTAACTTCAACGGTGTTGGGGTGATTTGAAGCCAACTTCTTCATGACACCAGGGGCAGCCCTAACGGTCCCACCAAGTGCAGTTATAATAGGAACGGTCCCAGCATGTATACCCCATGTTGTAAATCCAATAGTGGGAACTCTAGGAGTGCCAACTATTCCAATCGTGACGATTTCTCCAGGTACAACAGGCGCCCAGCCCATGGTTCCTCGGGTCATTCCTTCAATGGTATCAGCTATAGAAGAGATGAGAAAAGAGGTGCAGAAAGAGATGTTAAAGTTCATGAAAGCTTCCTTGCAATCTTCTGACGAGGTAGCTTCGGTCTATGACGACTTTTGAACGCGTTATCCTCAGGATTATAATGATGAGCCTTACCCAAGGGATTATATTCCTCTTATATTTGAAAAATATACAGGAAAGGGTGGAAACCCGAAGGATCACATTAAATGCTTTGTTGAACATTTGGGGGCTCATTGAAACAACAAAAAACTCAGGTTAAGGGAGTTTTCTAAACCCTTAACCAATAAAGCGTATACCTGGTATTCTCACTTAGCTCCTAAGAGTGTTTCCACGTGGGAGGAGATGCGTGTTTTATTCGTCCAGAAGTTCTTTCTAGCAGAAGATGAGTTCACCTTGACCAAACTAGGTAGAGAGAAGCAACGATCAGGGGAAGATGCGGTGGCATACGTTCGAAGGTTTAGGGAAAGGTCCCTCGATGTGAGGGAGGAGTCCAAAGAATCCAAACCATTATAGATATGTGCAGAAGGACTGCTTCCTGAGTACATCTGCCATCTTATTAATGAGACGCTCGAGGGGACTTTTGCGACGTTCCTAAAAGAAGTAAGGAATATCTCGTTGGTAGTACGACCAAATCTAGTGGTGGTTCCCATGATGTTTAGACAGCCGATACAACCTGTGGAAGGGAGGTCTCAGCCCCCACAGGTATGAACAACTATCATATTCGGTGTATGAAAAACTCATCCTAGGCAACCTCAAACACACCAAAATCACTCTTCAATTAGCGGATCACTCCGTTAAGGTTCCGAGATGGGTAGTTGAAGATGGAATCATTCAGGTTGATAAATTTATCTTCCCGGTGGACTTTGTGGTCTTGGATACCCAACTCGTTGCTCCGAGTAGCAACAATACCCCTATTATCCTAGGTTGTCCTTTTCTAGCAACATCAAATGCTTTAATTAATGCTAGAAATGGACAAATGAATCTCACATCCGGGAACATGACCTTGGAGCTTAACATTTTTAATAGTGCTAAGCAAGCGGGTGACGATGACGACATCCAAATATTAAACCTCATTGAGGAGGTACTCCGTGATTATTTTGATGCAACACGTTATGTGGTTCCTTTAGAGGCATGCTTAGTGAAATCACTTGACTTAGAGAATCATTATTTTCCTTATGATCATAAGGCCAAGTTAGTGAGTTCAATGTTAGATAGGGACGAGTGTATAAGGGAGGTGATTTTTTGGGGGGAAGTGTTTGAGGAAGACGACCAAAGCGTGGGAGATGCCATTGAGTGGTGTTTGTGAGACACATGCTTTGACCTGATAGGGGGCAGACTTAAGTGAAAAAGTCAAAATGGGGGATGAATTCATGACGTGTGAATTCAACCCAATTGACGACTCGAGCCTATTTAAACCAACCACTAACATCAAGACGTTAATCCCGAGAGAGGAGTTTTATTCAGAAGAGAAGAAATTGAGGTTGCTGAGGTAGTTGACCAATCATTCTCGAAATTATGCAACCTTAATTGTACTAATCCATGGCCCCCACTCTCAAATATCTATCTGCGAGAGAACATAAACCATAGTTCTAAGGTCTATACTTTTGAAAATGTGATATGTGTCACATCTTCTAACTTAGAACCCGAAATACATGATAATCAAAGGAATATGCAACGGAACGCGGTCGTGAAAGTTAAAGGACTTTGGATTCACCTAGGGAACTTTGTCCAAGTCATATTCGCGAATTTTTCACCAGACATCGCATGTAACAACGCCATTTACGCAGGTGGATAGGGTTCCCATAATTGAATTTTTTGTGCCGAACAACCCCCGACACATGAGGGGTTGACATTTTTTGTCCCGAACCTATTTGCATATCATATATATCTAAGAGGTTCAAAAAAACCAACCAAATCTAAGTCTTTAGTTGTTATCTAGATTTAATTTAAGCAGCACTTAGCAGAATCCAAATGTAGCAGGTGAGAATCGATTTGAAGTCATGCCGAATCGATTCGCTTTAAGGCAGAAAATTTTTTTAGGTTTAGCGAATCAATTCGGGTCTTAGCCGAATTGATTCATTTTAGGCCAGTGTTGAATTCTCATATTCCGAAACGATTCGGTTTCTCACCAAATAAATTTGTTTTACACCAGTGTGCTATCGAGTTTTCTGAAATGATTCGGTCGCATTACGAATCAATTCTTTTTGTTAGGTCTCTTAAAATCCCACATTAATTTTTATTTCCCTTTTCATTCACCACTCTTCTCACCTCAAACCTACGGTAAAAAAAACCTCTTCTAAAATCATTTCCCTACGTAATTTTCTCCTCATTTATCAAGATTTAATCTTCCAAGGTAACAACTATCAACCTTCTTTTGTTGATTTCAAAATTTTATTTGTCTTCTTGGTATGCAAAGTAGGCTAAAATGGCATTTTGTTCATTCATTACATTTTCTTCATAAAATTCCCTATTTTCTTATTGATTTCAATGTGTATCCAACAAATACAACTTGTTTATATTAATTTGCTATGTTAGTTGTATTTGTTGGGGGTTTTCAAGATCCAAATGGCATTTTGACCCTTCTTTGCACCCTTTGCACACTACGTGTTCGATAAAACCCCCCCAATGGGTATTGTGTGTGATAAAGTTGTATTCTTGCACTGATTATCATATGTTGTTTTTGGTTATCCTTATTTTGAGTGTGGTGCACGTCGATTAGGTTTACCCAACCAATTTCTCCCGACGTGCACCCTCCGAACCTAGTTTCCCGAGTTTCATGATTACTTTAATTTTGTGCATTACACTAATGGTATAAGTATCAAATTAATGTTTTTTAGGTTCTTATGGCATCAAAACCAACCACTAATGAAGTTACGAGACGAGCAGGTTTTAAGACTTTCTGTTCAAAGGATGAGAGGGATTGGTTTTGAGAAATGTTCAAATCGAGTTGCCCGATTGCAGTAGAAAGGGAAGTGAAGTTAGAATAAATGCCTTCCTCTGTTAGACATTTTCTGACCAAATTTAATTGGGATTCCCACCTGGACGAGGGGGAGAGGTAAACGAGGACCATGTGCACCGTTTTTATGCTTCGCTCACAGGATTGGGAGGCGACTCATATGGAGATTATGTGAGGGGTAGGCGAATTGATATTTCAAACCCCATATTGGCTTAGCACCTTAGCGGAGCTTCTAACCTCGAACTCTATCATTACTCGATCAATGCTAAAAAGCCACGGGTTTTACAAGAGGTACTCATAGCATGTCTAGCACCCGAAAAGGTTTGGACTGGGGGAATGTCCCCGACAAAGATGCCAAAAACTTTATGGTTTATAAATAGTGTACAAGTGCAAATCTATCGCAACAAGTAGTATTTGGGTAAGTTCAGAATCGTATTTCACAGGGATTGAACACTCCTAAGAGAACTAGAGTGGGTTAAAAGTTATTATCTGAACGTCACGAAGATAAAGTGTAAAAGATGATTCGTTATTTGAAGTTGTGAAATTAAGTAACCGTTATTTTAAAATGCGTTTAATTAATAAAGAACGAGTTAACTATGAAGATAAACTTAAGACAAGATTAAGTTCAAGAGATAAAAGGGATTGAGGATTACCTAAGAAGATGATATGATATGGTTCAAATTAATTATAATCGAGTGTAACTAATGAAGTCTGAACATCAACCATGTAGGGGCAAAACTCATCGATAGAGGATTAGGGGTTAATTAGTTATTGCTAAATGGGTTGGGATTTTATTAAAGCATCAAACACTACCATGTCATGATAAGAGGAGTTAAGAGACTAGGATACTCCAATACCAACACATGAAGTTCCATTAGAATAATTATAAACCGAACCCTAAATATGAATTTCAAGCATCCATGTTGGGATCATGATCCCTAACCATAAGTTTAGCTACTCATCATGGAAACTAAGCTACGCATGAAAAAGAACAACGTACTTAAGAAAATCATCTAGTTAAACTCAATCCAATACAAGAGATGGTAATAAATGCAATTTAAAGCTAAGAGAACAAGTAGAGAGGAAGTAAATGAACCTTTATTTCAACAAAGTAAGCAATGCTTTACAAATAGGTAAGAACAATAAATGAACTTGACTTAGGAGAGAGTAAGAGAGAGAAGATAGAGTTTCTATTTTTAGAAAGTTTCTAATAAAAGAAATCTGATCTTTATAATGAGGAAACAAAGGGATATACCCCCAAAATCTTGAAAATGGTAAACTAGTAAATACATAGAAATAGGTCTGAATCGATTAAGTGAGAAACCGAATCTATTCGCAAAGGGGAAAAAGAAATACTGGACTAAAATGAATTGATTCAGTGAGGAACCAGATCGATTCGCGCCTACTTCAAAAGAGGGGGAAAGGCTACTATGGGGTATCTATGCCATCACTCCATAGAATGGTCCGTAACTTCTTCGATGCAACTCGGAATAATGTACCGTTGGAGGCCACGTAAAGATGAGTCGAAGGGCATCAACTTCCGTGCAGAGTTCGGGATCAAAACCCGAATGCTGAATTTACTAAATCTCCCTTAACTTTGCGACTTTCAACAAAACTATCTCGGGATTCAACCAAAGTTGATATCATGCATTCCCAAGACCTATAAAAGCTCAAATAAGGCACACAATATATATATATATATATATATATATATATATATATATATATATATATATATATATATATATATATATATATATATATATATATATATATATATATATATATGTGTGTGTGTGTGTGTGTGTGTGTGTGTGTGTGATGAAAACGGGGGTTAGTCAATAAATGAGCATAAGAACTGGTAATAATATGCACGAGAATGCTAGAATGTACAAATTAACCGGGTATTAAATGCAATAAATGTGACTAATCCATCGCATTGGGCCGATATCAAGTAGACTTAGGGGCGTTTATGAGGTCTCGTATATCATTACCATTTTAGACACGCAAAACTCATTAGGACAAAAGAATAGTTTCGAAATTGTAGTACTTGATGATTATAGAATTTTTTAGGCTGAGTATGATAAATATAATTGTTAATAGAAAATATCAATTTCGGTGATATCCATGTTTTCATGATATATGATGGATCTTTTTTTTCAAGGAAAATGTTTACAAATTTAAAAGTATACAACTATCTAAAACTTAATGTTTTATTTTTCCTATTAATATTTTTCCACCTCCCCCATTGAAAAATATTCTCCAATTATTGTGGCAAAACATTTTTTTATACATATATATATGAGTCAAACTCTCCAACATACCTCACTTAACATACATGTGAACATACCTATTTTTTAAAAATAGTAAAAAAAATAATTTTGAATTGATATTTTTTATATGAATTCGTGATATTTCAATATAACCCCATTAAAATATTCATCTCAAAATAATGTGTTTTGCTATTTTTAAAAAGTCGGTAAAAAACTGATAGTTTTAAAGGGTAAAAACTATCAGTTTTTTTACCTATTTTTTAAAAATAAAAAAAATTATTATTTTCTGTTGATTTTTTTATAACGGCACACTAAAATATCATGAACCCATATAAAAAATATCACCTCAAAATTATATTTTTTTACTATTTAAAAAAAGGGTATGTTAATAGATATGTTGCTATGAGGTGTGTTGGAGAGCCTGACTGTATATATATTACATCATTCCAATGAAACATACAGAAAAATAAATTCAAGAAAAAATTTATAAATAGCATGCTATATATAAAATGCTATAATTTTATATTTCCGATCAAACACCCTTCAAATTTAAACTTTAAAGGCTTTAGATGTAGAAAACTCTCAAGCTTGAAACATTTATTGCTTCTCGTTCTTCCTATTACATTCATTTTTACCTTTTGTGGTTAAAATTTTACTTTATATATTGTCCCCGTGATGATAAATATATAGTTCAGGTGTTCAAACTAATCAAAGTTCGTGCCGGGTAACCACTTTGTTAAGAAGCCACCAATGTTTGGATACTATTTTCTAGGATGTGAGTTTTTCTTAAGGTTTTGAAAGTGATTAAAATAATTTTGGCTAGCTCAAACCTCATAATATGTTTTGATATATTCCCAGTAATCTTTTAAGAACAAGGATACAAGTATTCCAGGTCAATAATAAATGTAAAAGATTTTAAGCTTCAATATGAGTTATGATTAAAATTTCTTAAAGACAAAGAGAAATGTGTAGAAGATAAGCAATTGTTTGAGTCTTCAGAGTAATCAAACTCAAAACAAATATCTTAATTTTTTTCCTACTGATTAACTATCTTTCCTCTTGAAAATATTCTCAATAATTTTCTTTAGAGTTTTGAAAAACATGATAATTATGAAGTAAATATCACTATTTATCATAATCTCTTCCATGTGTAAAATACAAATTTAAGGCAAGTGTGAAAGTGTCATCACAAAAAAGATCAAAGCACTTGAATCTAGAGAGAGTCTTTTTGTTTTTCAAAATGATATTTTAACAAATATCTAATTCATAGGTAATGGCGCGACTAATGGACATATCTCTTCATTAACGTGAATGGATGGTTCTCTACGATGACTGAATAACAAAGGAAGTCGTGAAGAACTAGATCAAGTGTGAGGGTCACTACAAAAAAATAACCTTTTTATGACGATTTTTGAAAATAATCACAATTTGAATAAAATAGTCATAAAAAATATACTCGACTTATTTTTAGGACTATACTTAATAAAAGAGCCATAAAGGGTTAATTGACACCTATAAACACGACTCTTTTAATTTAACAATCATATATGTATATATGTTTTATGACCATTTCCAAACCTTTATACACCAAAACTTAAAACTCTATGACTTTCATAACCGGTTTTAACATTACCCTGCACGAAACTCCGCACATCGATAAGTGAGGGAAATGTAGAAATCCCAAAATTTACACCTGAAACCCATTGTACACAGTAAAAATAACCCAACACACAAAAAACTCTCACTTGTCACTCCGACCTCTCCCTCACCATCCAACTAACGTCGGCGCCCAACCTTTATCGGAGTTTCTCACTTCCAGCGGTCATCCACCTCTATTCGACAACAGTCGTTTCTTTTTCTGCAGATACGCCTATTTTTCGGTGGGGTAATCTATTCTCCAATCATTTTTTACATATATACAAAAAGTGGAGATATTTTGAAAAAAATCATGGCTCCATATATATATACTAGCGGAGCCTCGGGCACGACGATAAATTTACCCCCGTGATAAAACTCAACCCATAATAACCCGTCTTTTTTTAATTAAAAAAAAACACCTTAAAAAAATTAAAAAACCTAAAAAAAAATATTTTTATTTAAATATTATTTTTTTAATAAAAATAATAATAAAATAATAATGTATGTATGCATGCATGCATGCATACATGAATGCAACACATAAGATGTCATGCATGTTTATCATGCATGACAAACTCCACTAAGGTACTATTCATAACACCATTGTCCCATTATATATATATATATATAGAGAGAGAGAGAGTGAGGGGAAGGTGACTTACATCATGCACTATACATCATATCGTATATCACACTTAATTTTACGCCCGAAAAAAAACTTTTTTTTCAAATTTTACCAAAATTTGAAAAAAAAAAAGTTTTTTTATGCTTAAAATTAAGTGTGATGTATAGAACATGTTGTACTATAGTCTGACTCTCTCTCTCTCTCTCTCTCTCTCTCTCTCTCTCTCTCTCTCTATATATATATATATATATATATATATATATATATATATATATATATATATATATATATATTGTGCGGACTACTCCGGATTTTAAAAATGCGGATCGGACATGTGTCACCTGGCAGTGAGCACAGAAAATAGAGAGAGTGTGCCTATAATTTAGGGGATAATTTCTAGGTGCACCGTTAGGTGACACATGTCCGGTCCGCATTCTTAAAATACGGACTAGTCCGCAATGCGGACCGGACATGTGTCACCTGGCTGTGAGCTCAGAAAAGAGAGAGAGTGTGCCTATAATTTAGGCGATAATTTCTAGGGGCACCGTTAGGTGACACATGTCCCGTCCGCATTCTTAAAATACGGATTAGTCCGCACAGGAGCATTATATATATTGTGCGGACTACTCTGCATTTTAAAAATGCTGACCGGACATGTGTCACCTAACGGTGAGCCCAGAAAAGAGAGAGAGTATGCCTATAATTTAGGTGATAATTTCTAGGCGCACCGTTAAGTGACACATGTCCGGTCCGCATTCTTAAAATACGGACTAGTCCGCACAGGAGCATTATTATATATATATATATATATATATATATATATATATATATATATATATATATATATATATATATTACATGCATGTATATCTCACCCCAACACACATTCAAATTGAGCTGTGTTAATTTTTTTAACAAAGGATTATTAATTTTTTACAATTTGTTTGAACCACACATACATGTGGAGTCTGCTTTAATTTTGTTGATTTTATTATTTATTTTTTTCTATATGGGTAAGCCACATAATATATTTCTAAAATCAATTTGGGGAGTTTTGTATTTTGATAGTGGTTTTCTTGTTGAAAATTAGTTTATTTTTTGGGTCAATTATTAAATAGTCCCTACTATAAATATATATTTTTTAAAAAGGACACGTATTTTTAGTTTAACCCATTTAGTCCCTCAAGCACTCAATATCCTCTTATTTTTAGAGGTCCGCGCCAGCGGCACTCCCTCTCCAAAATATGTGGCAAAGTACTTTTTGAGGCAAAATAAAAAATTTGGACTAAATGGGTATTAAAAATGTCCGAGGGACTATTTGGTATATGTCCCTTATTTTTTAGGTATGCGTCATAAAAAATGTTGTGTAATTTTTATGTATGTATGTATCATAAAAATTCTGTTGTATTATTTTTATATATGTATATATGTATGTATCATTAAAATAGTTTTTGATTGAGATTTGAACAAACATGATGGCTTGTATAATTCTAGAAACTAATTGGGGTTATTTACATTATTTGTTGATATATGTCCACCAATCCAGAATATAGCACTAGTCAAAATGCTAGACACTAACAACAAATACTACAGTTTGAATTGTGGCCATAGAGCACGTGAAGAGAGGAACTAAAAAGTGGGCCATGGATTTCTTAGGAGATATGGAAACATACAAACTTATTCACATAGACAGGTTATGCTAGCGAAATGAACGTTATAAAAGTTGCCCTCGTGGGGCTGAGTTGTTGAAGTGAGCCTTTAAACTTCAATTATTGAGCTTTTAAATATTTTTTGGTTTTTGCAGAGTTATTAAGGATTTAAAATGATTGAATGCTATTTAAATACAACTTATCTTATTGGGGTACTAAGCGCTATACGGGATGAAATCCGGCTGAAAGTCTTGTGAAAAACTCTGTAGTCTAGGGATTAAGACTAGCGTTACTCAAACCAAATACTTAGAATGTAAGAGTAGAGATGCAAATGGAGATGTGTCAAATATTTATAAATTTTGTTGTCTAAACTAATTATTAGTAAAAGGGGTGGAATTACGATGCAGGTGCTAATTACCAAAGTTCAATTCCAGGTTTTTTTTTTTTTGGTTAATACCACGGGGTATCCGGGCCAGCTATACGCGCACCTCGACTAATTCCCGATCGCTGATTTGTAGGCACCTCGATGGGTGGGACAGCTGACCAAGAGATTTAAAGCTTCTCCATTTAGAAACCTGGGTGGGACTAATCCGCATTCAATCTCACAACGTTTCAAAACCCAAGAAATTCCCACCGTCAATACTAATGTCCAACAACCACCATCCACTCTCTCTGGATGCTTTAACCAACACCCACCATAGAGACCAAGTCATGGAAGCTATAAAAAGGTCACAACATAACTGTCTCTCAAAACCAATCTACATATCGTCGTGTTCTGGTCACAACTGATAGACAAAGTGCATTGGATAGAATTCTTGCTTTAATTCCCTTTAAAGCTCAGGTTCTTAACGAGACGAGTCTGTGGTTGTTTGATAAAACTAAGCACATGACCCCGAATGCAGTAGTATCGGCACCGTATATGAATGTTACAATTACGAAGTAATGCTTTATTTTTCCTGTTGAATTTTCTCTGAGAGGTTATGTGACTGGAAGTACTGATACATCACTATGCACAGTGTACGAGGAAGGTGTCCGAAATTATTGTGGCAATGAACTTCTCAACGACTTGGTAAAAAACCAAATCTATCTTCAAATATACTAACACCAACAACTAACGTTACAATTCATGATTTTCCTATAACCCCAGATGAGATAGTCAAGCGTGGGCTGATGACTCAAGCTGATTAGAATGAGGCAAACCCGAAAATACTAAGGGTCCGTTTGATATAAAAATGGGCAAATGGGGAGCATGGCAAATTTTTCCATAATAAAATTTGCCATGGCAAAATTTGTGAGGGCAAATCCTATAATTTGCCACATAAGTTTGTTTGATAGGATTAATTTTTTAGGTGGCAAAAGTGGGTTGTTTAATAGCATTAATGAAAAATAAAAACAAAAAAAAATTTAGAACAAAAAACCAGTTTATGAATAAAAAAACAGTTTTTAATAAAATAAAAAACTTTAACAAAAAAACAGTTTTTAAGAAAAAAAATAATTTAACAAAAACAAAAATGCTTTAACAAAAAAACAAAAGTTAAAACAGAAAAACAAACAAACAGTTTTAACGAAAAAAAAAAACATTTGTTTAGAAAAACAGTTTTTAACAATAAAAACACTTTTAAGAAAAAAACAGTTTATAACGATTTATTTTTTAAGAAAAAACACTTGTAACAAAAAAACAGTTTCAATGAAAAAAACAGTTTTTAGCAAAATAAAAACGATTTTACAAACAAACAAACAGTTTAAAAAAACGATTTTAACAAAATAAAAATATTTTTTAATGGAAAAACAGTTTTTAACAAAAAAAAATTACAGAAAAAAATGTTTCTTTAAAAAAAAAAGTTTTAACAAACAAAAAATAGTTTTTTTAATATTTTTAAAAAGGATGGCAAATTTGTGGAGAAATTTTGCTTTGCTATATAGGTAAGCAAATTTTGCCAACAAAAATGGGAAAATGATGGCAAATTTGTATGTCAACATGGGTATCCATGAAAAATTTTCCATGGCAAATAATTGTCATCAAACACACAAAATAGTGGACAAATTTTTTATTTGCCACTATTTGCCACATTTGTCATGGCAAATGTGGCTTATCAAACGGACCCTAAGCTTATTTGAATACAGACATTGTGTAGCACTGGAACATTAATGAAGGGGTCTTGTTTGAATTAATGAGGTGTTAAATTGCGCATTTGTTAGCGTGGAGCCTAGGCATGCCGTTAACACCAGTGGCCTTGACCAAGTAAGTAAGAGACTTAGGTACAACCATGTTTGATGGAGAGGACAATCTCGTAGAAAATAGTAAGGCCAACTAAAGTGGTTAACCGATCGGGTTTATCAAATGAGAGGTTCAGGCATATTCACACTGATTTTTTCCCCTCATAAATGGAACAAGTAGATATGAGATGGAGTTTCAAGAGTTATTTCAGAGGCCAAATATGAGCACAATTTACAAAATTATTGAAGGTGCTCTTAGTCTTCTATACGTTATAAAACACATGAATTAAAAATCTCTTCCTCGTAGTCATTTTCTTGAAGGAATTCAAATCTTAACCATGGACTCAATAGGGTTTCGGTGTACCTTAGGATCTATGATCATTATTTATTGCATGTATGGTCAATTTTTGGGGCACCATTCTTTGGACAATTATTACTAGAAAACACTAGTATCATAGGGACATGCATATTGGTACAAATGTGAAGCACCTTATACCTTTGACTTACTTAAGTCTATATTGTATAAGTGCTCAACTAATTTGGAAATAGTGACAAAATTGGTTGTCTAACCTAGAATCCAAAGAACCTCAGAATTATTCTCTCTAATCCTCTTCAATGATCCAAGAAGGTATAAATTGAATCACACTACACACATTAGAAGTGCATACATGTGTATATATTGCTTAAAATTGATTGTGTGTTAAATTTCCCTTAAAATGTTATTTTAATAATCTTTTGGGAATTTTTAAACATTTTTAAAATAATGTTTTCATTAATAAAAGTGTGATTATAAAATTTGTGGGGTTAATATGCTATTTTGAAAATTTCATTTTTCATTGGAATGTTTGATTGGGTAGAATATAAATGCGCTAGAGACTTCAGGGTGCTGCCTGTAATTATTTTTGACGCGCGTTTGCAAGCCAATTATATGCCAACACTTGTCACGTTCCTGATGTATCAATTTGTGTTTGTTATGTGAGAGGGTTGTCTGGTGGTTTGCTGATCGTTAGATCAATCCTTATCAATGGCCTGCATGTGTTTGAAACCTATCCATGTGCTATCACTGTGAACCAATCACATTCGACTTAACCACCGCTATATTATAACCCTTGGATCAAGTCAATATTAGGAAGACTTAATCTCAGCCCTTGATTGCCTTCGACTATCCAGAACCTTCCTCCACTCCTATATAAGCCCTCTAATTCTCAACTTTTCAAGACTTTTGGCAGTCGTCATTTCTGAGAGAAAAAAAAAATAGAGAGAAGAGAGAAGTGAGAGAGAAGAGAGAAAAGAAAAGAGAGAAGAGAGAGAAAGGGAAACTGTGTTAGCCAAACCCTAACCCTAACCCTAACCCTAAACACTTCAAATCTGATTCAAACCTTCGTATATACTAAACCCGAAACACAACCTTGAGTGTTTGAGAGAGAGTGGTGTTACTGGTTTGTTCATATTGAAGCTGTAACCTCTTGATCTGTGATCTTATTACCAACTTAAACATTCGTGTGAAGATCTGTATTTCTTCTTCATAGAAATTGTAGATCTACACTCTGCATGTTATATTTCACTAGATCTGCATGTTTCTTTCTTGATTTAAGAAAATTTTTACTGATTTAGTTTGGAAAATATTTTATGGTTTCTATTCTTACGAAACTTAACCTTGACCTAGTTGGATTCACACTTGGAGATTTTCAATCTCAAAAATATTTTTAAAACAGAGATTGATTAAGGTCTTGACCGATTTTGAAGCAAGATTTCCGTGGAATCTGGGATAAATTAAAGGTCAAAAAGGTTTCTACTTCTGTAAGAAAGAAAGAAAAGAAAATCACAGCATATAGTCTTTATATGTAATTTTCTAGGACTGTCTGTAAAACTAAGTGTGTGTGAGTTCATGCATGTTGATAGGAATCACATCACAAACACTTAATACACTACTACACTGGAAGTGTTGTGAATAAGATCAAAGAATATTGAGTCGACGCAAGGAAGCTAAAGCAAAAGGAAGTTATCAAACTGGAAGAACATCATCAACAATCAGATCTATGAGAAGTTAGAAGGACACCAAGTGGGGTATATTCCTAAACTTAGAATAGGTTGATTTGTGTGCATGTATGTTGTATTGTTTGTAACTGCTATTTGTTGTTAGTGGATTTTTACTTTCATGACTTAGAAGTCACCGTGGATGTTTCCTCTATTGGGAGAGGTTTTACCACGTTAAAAACTGCGTGTTCTGATTATCTTCATCTACTCATCTCATTCTATAGTGTGCTGAATTTTTGAAACTATCTTAGTTTTAAAACTGATTACAAAGTCTTGATTACTCTCGTACATAAGTTTTTGTAAACACAACTTGTTGTTTATAAGTTTTATTTTCAAAAGAAAATGGTTTTTTCAACAAACATCTCGGAGTTGCTTATACAGTTTAATCTTGTATTAAACGGCATTAGCAACGTTTTTCAAAATGTTTAAAATATGGTACACTTTGATTGCAATACACTAAAATTAGCCATCGAAGAAATATTTTCTTACTTTTCTCGAATAAATTTAGCCCAATTTTGAAATACAGAAAAAACAAAACTCGAAAGACATTAATTTTACATTTTTATGTAAATTTCATATGCAAATAAAAAAAAAACTTGCACATCATAATAGTATTATACAATATTGATTAGTTAACCTTTTAATCACTCTAGTTTTTAGAAGTAGTTTAACTCATATGAAAAATGCAATCTAAATAAGCCTACCCCATCATTCGGTGTATCTAGTCTCATTCTTAGCACTAATACGATTTTCATTCTAGGTGACATTACTTTGAACGATATTGGAGCAATACCTTTTTTGATATTGAGAGAAACTGATTTTTTGTTCTCCGTTAAATAGTTCTTTCTTTTATTTTGAATGTGACAACGTGTTTAAAAGTCTTTGGGAAGTCCAAATACATCAGTCAAATGGATACATTAATATATTATCATGTCAATATCGGGTTGTGATGTCAAAGAAACTTTAAAGTACTTGTATCATAGTTGTACTATGCGCAAATGACCTCAAGGACTAAGAGAAAATACAAAAAACATATTTTGTACACGGAATACGACAATTTAATTATGTGCGGGATAAAAACGTATACATAATTGCAATGATCTTTACGTAACTTGGGTGGAGGAGAATTAACAAGAAGAAATTGGGGTACTGGACAAGTTGTAACGTTGGGCCGAAGTCAAGTAGAATTATGGGTGTTTATGAGGTCTCATATATCATTACAATTTTTGACACCAAAAGTTCCTAAGGCCAAAAAGAAGAGTGGCCAAATTGTAGTACATGATGATTATTGAATTTTTCGGTTATATATGATAGACATAGGTTTTATTGGAAAATGTAATTTTTTGTGTGATTTCCATGTGTTAGCGGTATATGATAGATCATGTTTTTTAGAGGAAAACATTTATAATTTGAAAAATACACAACTATCTAAAACTTATTGATTTAGTTTTCCTATTTCTATTCCCCCCCCCCCCCACACACACACAATTAAAAACTATTTATCAAGTATTGTGGGAGAACTTTTTCTTATGTATAATACATCTTTACAACTAAACACAGTGGAAAAAAAAATTCAGGAAAAACATTCTAAATAGAAAGTTCCATATAAAATACTATAGTTTTCTTATTTCCAATCAAGCAACCTTAAAATTGTAGCTTTGAAGGCTTTAAATGTTAAAAACTTTCTAACTTGAAACATTTATTTCTCCTTTTCTTCCTATTATATTCATTATTATAGTTTATATATTCTCCCTGTGATGATAAATATATAGTTCAAGTGTTCGAACAAACCAAAGTTCATGTCAAGATACAACTTTATTAAGAAGCCACCAATGTTTTGATACCACTTTATAGGATGTGAGTTCTCCTTAAGGTTTTGAAAGTGCTTAAAATAATTTATCTCGCTCAAACCTCATAATGTATTTTTATATATTCACATTGATCTTTCAAGAATAAGAATACAAGTATTCTAGGTCAACAATAAATGTCAAAGATTTTCAGCATCAATATGACTTATGATTAATGTTTATTAAAAACACAAAGGGATATGTAAAGAATATAAACAATTATTTAACTCTCTAGAGTAATCAAACTCAAAAACAAATCTCTTATATTTCTTCCTCTTGATCAAGTGTTTTTCCTCTTAAAATATTTGTAAATAATTTTTCATTAGAGTTTTGAAAAAATTGATAATTATGAAGTCAATCTCACAATTTATCTTAACTTCTTCAAAATGTGGAATATAAACCTAAGGAAAGTGTGAAGATGGCATAAAAAAACAAATCAAAGCGCTCGAGTCTAGAGAAGATTTGATTACCACAAAAATATTCATGTCTTCTAAAAAGATATTTTAACAAATATCTAGTTCACAGGTATTGACTAAAGGGATGGTTCTCTACAACGACTCACCAGCAAAGGAAGTCGCGAGGAACTAGGGTAAGTTTAGGGGAAAAACTCAGGACATTATCGTAACGAGCAAAGATATACCAGCGTAGAAACCGAGGCTAAGGAATTTCGGTTAAAAACAAGCAATGAAGGATTGAACCATTATACAATCATTCATGTGATATTTTTATGCAAAAGAAAGTTCAAAAAGTATTTTTTTTTGTTTATAAGAATAATATACTTGCATAACTGTATCACCTAAACCAAAATGGCAAAACAACACACACACACACAATGATTTAATTTGAATGTGACAGAGTGCTTAAAAGTCTTTCAAAAGTCCAAATACATCAACAAAGTAAATACATCAATATGTTATCATGCGGATGCCGGGTTGTGATGTCGAAGCATGTTCGGAGCAATTGTATCATAGTTGTGCTATATCGAAACAACCTCATGGACTCGGAGAAAAAGATACAAAATATATTTTGTACACCGAATACGATAATCCTATTATGTGTGGGAAACATAAGTATACAAATACTCTTACAGATGCAATGATATCTAAGGAAGTTGGGGGGGTAAAGAATTAAAAAGAATAAGAAATTAGGGTATTGACCAAGTTATAGTGTTGGGCCGATGTAAAGTGTAATTATGGGGCTTTTATGAGGTCACATATATCATTACAATTTTTGACACAGAAAGTTCCTTAGGCCAAAATGAACAGTGGACAAATTGTAGTACTTGATGATTATTGAATTTCTTAGGTAGGGAATGATACACACAGTTTTTAATAGAAAATATGAATTTTAGTTATTTCCATGTTTTGATGGTATTTGATAGATCATGTTTTTTCAAGGAAAAGGTTTACAAGTTGAAAAATATACAACTATCTAAAATTTAGTGTTTTTGTTTTCCTATTTCTATTTTCCCACCTCCCCAATGAAAAATATTTTCCAAGTATTGTGGCGGAACCTTTTCTTATATATATTGCATCTTTACAATTAAACACACAGAAAAACAAATTCAATAAAAATATTTTGAATAGCATGTTCCCTATAAAACGCTATAATTTCCTTATTTCCAACCAAACACCCTTAAATTTTTAGCGTTAAAGGCTTTAGATGTAAAAACCTCTCAAACTTGAAACCTATAATGCTCCCTTTTCTTCCTATTTTTTTTATTTTTACTTCTGTGATTAAAATGCTACTTTATATATCTATATTATACTTTTAATACAATAATATTAGAGGTATGGGACCCGGTCTTGGAAAGAATAAGAAGGAGATTGGCAGGGTGGAATAATGGGTTTCTTTCGAAAGGTGGGAGACTTACTCTCATTAAGAGCTATTTGTCAAGTTTGCCAACCTATTACATGTCCATTTTGCCTCTTCTTGTTGCGGTGCATTTTAAAATGGAGAAGATCATGAGAGATTTCTTGTGGAGAGGCAATGATGATGTAATACCCCGTATTTTTATGCTTTAATTAATTTGGGGATTTATTTAATAAAAATTCGGAAATTAATTATGTTATAATTATTAACGTGACGTGAGTTAGTAATAATATGAAATTGTTGAATATTACTTAGGAGCATAGTAATATATGGTAAATGTCACGAGTGAATGAAAATGACAATTTTGGTAATTTTAGTCGGGACGCGCCCGTGTCGCGTCGGGACTAATTATTGAGATATAAAAGTAAATATTTTATGAGTTGTCTGTATGGTCGTTTTGAGTGCGCCAACGCGTCCGGAAGGGTCGAGATAGTCAGAAAAGTGTACCCGGGGGTTTAGTTTGGATCTCGGGATGTTTTTAGGCTTAATTAGTGACCCGGGAGGGCGTTTTGGTCATTTCACAAACTAGGGTAATTAAACCCACGAATTTCAGCCATCCTTAGCAGCCATTTAAGTCAGCCTTTTAGGGTTAGATCATTCAGAACCCTAAGACGGCTAGTGGAGAAGAGAGGAGAGACCTTGCTAGGTGATTCAAGGCCAAAAACACCACCTTTTGCACCACCGTCACCACCAACGCGTAGATCGCGAGAAGGAGAACGCAACCACACCAATATCAGCAGGAAACCAGACCTCTGAAATTCCAGGCAAGTGTTTAACTTGCGTATTTTCGTTGGTGCAATAATCATGTTAGTGTAGGAATGATTAGGAGTATAATTTATGGAAGAAAACCCCACTTTGTGATAGGAATTTGCATGTAGACAAGATTAAAATTATATTCTGGAAGTATTATGTAATGTAGATGATAAACCCACGAATTTTTGATGTTATTGTAGAAGAAAGTTCTGGAGAAAACTGATTAGAACAAAAGATTAAGAAAACTTAGGGTTCTTGATGATTAGATGAGATTTTAGGTTGTTTAATCATGTTTAATGATGGTTATATGCATGCTTAACGTTAGAAACATATGGAAATATATTACCATGATTGTAGTATAAGTTTTGGGACGATTAGTGTTGGAAATTATGGATTTGAATGAAGAATATTAGTTAAACCCGTAACTGCGCTTCTGCAGAAATCGTAATACCTGTTTGATCGATCGATCGACCCTATAGCGTCGATCGATCGAAGGTTCGATCGATCGAACCCCACTAGTCGATCGATCGACCCTTCCTGGCAGCCTATTATTTCCCTTGTTTAATTAGTTGAATTAATTTATCATGAAAGAATTCTTGGGCATTTCAAATAAAATGTTTTGGGATATAAGAGAGACCAGTAGGACATATGATTAAGTGTTGAGAACTTTATTATGAAATGATAATTGGGTTTAAGGAATAGTTAATTAAGGAACGACGAACTACGTATTTCAAATGAGAGATTTCAACGAATACCTACGTTAGTGAATAGGACGTCTACCTACTGAATATATTACTTGGATGGATAGAACCCACGAGTGTCTGAGAGTGCAGCTACAGCGGAAATATTGCGACTTCTCAAATAAAATCCAGTTTTTAATTAAACCCAAATTTTTGTTAAACCCTAAGCATGCAACTAGGTGTGATTGAAACAATATGAAATCATGCAAGAATTATTCAACACACAAAGTTTAAGGAAAAATCCCCCACAGGGGCAAAACCATTTGTATATCACTATAATTTGTAAGAGAAACGGCTTACAATCGGATTACACTGAAATACAAGATTTTTTTACTAAGAATTACCCTCGGGTATCGGATTCTGTAGTCGCGGCTGGAATATCCCTTTCCAGTAGGGTTGGCGGCTGGAACTATCCCTGTCCAGTAGGGCTGCAATGAAGAAGAGAACGGCTTCTCCACAAGGGTTGAACAATAGCAAAGCTTGTGTTCTAGGGTTCCAAAAGATTCACAAAAGTAATTGGGAATTTTTGTGTGAATCAAAAAGATGTTTTGCACATCAAAAAGGTGAAGACTTAGAGTATTTAGGACTCTGAAAATCGTGTATGTAAGTCTTAAAAAATAACTCCCCGAAGTTGGATTTAAATAAGAAAACCAAGGAAAGAGTTTTCAAAAACTGGGACTACTCGTAATTATCCCAGGCGGACCGGTCCGGATTGAGGGCGGATCGGTCCGGTAGACCGGATCGGTTCTTTTAATTGCAACCGGATCGGTCCGGTTGACAACGGATCGGTTCGGATATTTATCTTCATCGGTTCGCTATGGATCCGGGGTCTACTGGACTTCGAGCAAGCGGATCGGTCCGGTATGGGGCCGGATCGGTCCGATTTTCCCAGAAAAATAAAATCCTTTTAAAAGCCTCATTTTGCTTAAAAAAACTTACTTCTTATTTTTATAAAAAGCATTTTATAAAAATTTCCCAATACTAAATATGAACTTTAAGGAACGTAAAAACAAAATTTTACCAAGTTCATTCTCGCAGAGGCTATGATGTTGAAGATGCTTTGATATTCGGATCCGTTGATGTAGATGCGATCTTGAGTTTCTTCAACGGTGTAACGGCGTATGACATACAAATTGATAATGGACAAAAATGTCCTTACAAATCTCCCCCTATGTCTATGCCGGTACATACATAAAAAATATCCGAATTATCAACTAATGACCTATACAAATCTACCCTCCCATGAACCCTAAAGATGGAAAGATACAAAGGTATAAATCTTCATCGTTTGTTCTTCAATCTTCAACAATCATCCAATCTCAAAGCTTTTCTCATCAGGGTGTGCAACATATTGATCTTCAATCTTCATACCTACACACATGAGACAAAGCAAATACCACGTGACATATCGAGTTTGAAATGAGATAAACATGGATATGAATATATGATAAAAACATAAGCAACATCTCAAAAACACCCCCAAAATTCAAACTCCCCCATAATATGATAATTCTTTCTCCCCCTTTTTATGATGTCCCCAAATAGACAAATGAGAAGAATGAATCAAATAAGCAAAATCGGGGTGTCACGGTACAAAACAAATACAAACTATTTTTGATTTTTCAAATTTTTCATACAAAGATTGGATACCAATTTGAACAAATATGATACAAAAATCACACCATGGATTTAGACTCAAACAACCAAGTCATGGAAATGGAATGAATGGGTGTGATCACATTCGATAGGTAAATCAACTCAATCAATCATATGTGCACGATGCATATGTGTACCCCTAACGAATGAACATCAAAAGTATCCTTAGGTGAAAAAATTGTTGAATTTAGATGACATCGTCTTATGCAAATCAACAAATCAAAGTCAAAGTGATTTCCACACCAATAACGTCCAAAACTATGTAGCGCATTTTTAAGAATTTTAAGGGCGTGCAAACCCGTTTTAATTCTCCAACCAAACACCCTCATATATATTTTCTTTTAGAGGTAATCTAAATTCTCAAACTTTGGAGAATTGGTGCAAAAACCTAAATGGCCCATATTTTGGCATGAATATCTTTTTATTGCCTTTCAATTTTTTCTCGGGCTCTTTTAACCTCTTTGGACCTCGGATAATAAAATTCCTCCATTTTTTAGGTCCAATTTAACGGTGGCTTAGTATTCGCAAAGGCTAAAGAACCTTTCGCAGCCCTTCCCCGTTTTCAAACAAAGCACACAAACTCACAAAACGGTTCTTATATGCACAATTTCATTATCAAAATTATCGCGCTTGGTTCGTTTTAAGGACAGGATTGAAGTGAAAACACCCAACCAACATGTGATAAGACAAGCACAATAATCAAACAAATCCGTGCATGTGTGCAATAAAGGAAACATGAGTCAAACATGTAGGAAGTAACACTTAATTACATCTTAATGACTCCAAACATTATAAAGCACATGGATGAATTGACCTATTGTCTCAAAACACTATCAAATAGTCACATGAAAATAATGGAATGATGTTGTGACTCGGTCATCCAAAGAGTTCATCCATAAACGGTGCAATACAAAAATCTTTTTGGATTTTCTCAAAATTTTATCAAAATAAAATCTTTTTGTATTTTTCAAAAAAAAATCAAAAACAAGAATTTATACAAAAAGTACAAGTCATCACACTAGTAAAAATATATCATGAACCTACAACTAGTGTATGACAAACATGCAATCACAATCAACCAAAAGATTTCACATGGGGTGAATCACGTGCAAGCAAACGGGAATCGTGGACAAATAAACCATAAGCCTCTAAATCCGATTTTCTAACCCAAATTGATGTGTAACGAAGTGTGGGGGTTTTGGGAATCGAATTTATTCTTTCATTAACCTTCCTGGGTCTATTTAAAAGCTTGTAACAAAATCGCCTAAGATGACCTTGCCTACCGCAATGTGTGCAAGTGTAAATCGGGCGGTGTGTGTTACCTAAAGGTGGCCCACTCCTCAAATTTATCGGTTGCTCTCTCCGAATTTGCCTAGGTGGGTCTCTCCTAATGATCCTAGGAGGTTCTCTCACGATGTTCCTATGGGGCGCCTTTTTAACAAACTTAGGTGCCTCTTTCTTAACAATCCTAGGAGGCTCTCTCACACGTGTGGGAATGGGTGCAACATATTTTTCAAGACCAATCCCACCCCTATCCGTTTTGATCTCGACTGTGCCTAAAATCTTATCAAGTTTTTCAGACCTAGACTGCAAATCAAATTTCACTTTACTTGAATCTTTCAATTTCATCTCAAGTTCAACTATCCTAGATTCAAGTACTCGTCTAGAATCCTCACACTCTAAAAGCTGCTTTTTCATAGTCTCCATCAACCCTCTAAGACTATCTCTCTCACCCTCGACGTACTCAAGCTTTTCTTTCAAAATTTTCACATGAGCCCTAAGTTCTTCAACTAAAAAATCATTATTTTTTATGGCACACTCTTTCAACTGAGCTTTCAATTTCAAATTTTCTTTCTTTGTTTTCAAAGTTTCAGCATAAAGTTCATTGAAAGCAGTTTGCAAGTCATGCTCATCTACACTTTCCTCCTCACTTTCATCCACACTCCCATCACTTTCACTATCATCACTAATCACACGGATGGGAAACTCTCGCCTAGAAGCACAAAAAACTTCTTCTTCCGAATCACAATCACTAAGGGTAGAAACATGAGAAATCGGTTTATTCAATTTCTTCTTTAAATTTGTGGTACACTCATGTAACGTGTGACCAACACCCTCACAACAAGGACATCTCTCAGATTCGTTTTCAACAGAAGATTTAAAACAAGAGTTCGTGTGAATTTTCCAATTAATTTTTTCAAAAATTTGACATCGAAGATCATCAAAACCATCAAAAGCCATTTTTGTGCAAAATCAGAATCAAATCACAATAACTTAGTGCAACAGGCTCTGAAACCAATTTGACGACGTGAGAAGTCAAATTGTATTAAAAAAAATAAATCCTCGAAAAATCAGGATCACGCGATAAATTAGCGTAACCCGCTCTGATACCAATTTGAGAGTGCAGCAGCAGCGGAAATATTGCGACTTCTCAAATAAAAACCAATTTTTAATTAAACCCAAATTTTTGTTAAACCCTAAGCATGCAACTAGGTGTGATTGAAACAATATGAAATCATGCAAGAATTATTCAACACACAAAGTTTAAGGAAAAATCCCCCACAGGGGCAAAACCATTTGTATATCACTATAATTTGTAAGAGAAACGGCTTACAATCGGATTACACTGAAATACAAGATTTTTTTACTAAGAATTACCCTCGGGTATCGGATTCTGTAGTCGCGGCTGGAATATCCCTTTCCAGTAGGGTTGGCGGCTGGAACTATCCCTGTCCAGTAGGGCTGCAATGAAGAAGAGAACGGCTTCTCCACAAGGGTTGAACAATAGCAAAGCTTGTGTTCTAGGGTTCCAAAAGATTCACAAAAGTAATTGGGAATTTTTGTGTGAATCAAAAAGATGTTTTGCACATCAAAAAGGTGAAGACTTAGAGTATTTAGGACTCTGAAAATCGTGTATGTAAGTCTTAAAAAATAACTCCCCGAAGTTGGATTTAAATAAGAAAACCAAGGAAAGAGTTTTCAAAAACTGGGACTACTCGTAATTATCCCAGGCGGACCGGTCCGGATTGAGGGCGGATCGGTCCGGTAGACCGGATCGGTTCTTTTAATTGCAACCGGATCGGTCCGGTTGACAACGGATCGGTTCGGATATTTATCTTCATCGGTTCGCTATGGATCCGGGGTCTACTGGACTTCGAGCAAGCGGATCGGTCCGGTATGGGGCCGGATCGGTCCGATTTTCCCAGAAAAATAAAATCCTTTTAAAAGCCTCATTTTGCTTAAAAAAACTTACTTCTTATTTTTATAAAAAGCATTTTATAAAAATTTCCCAATACTAAATATGAACTTTAAGGAACGTAAAAACAAAATTTTACCAAGTTCATTCTCGCAGAGGCTATGATGTTGAAGATGCTTTGATATTCGGATCCGTTGATGTAGATGCGATCTTGAGTTTCTTCAACGGTGTAACGGCGTATGACATACAAATTGATAATGGACAAAAATGTCCTTACAGTGTCCCATAACTAGTGAGAAAACCCCTTCGAATTAAGGTTAGAGGCGAAACCTTATACGTTAAACTAATAAGGTGAAATTTAGGACAAAGGTTGTAATTATGGGTAATGAGAGTGACCTATATTAATATGATGAAATTGGTATATTTATATAAATGTGTGTACATATATTATATACATGTGAAAAACGTACCCGCGCTACTTTCTATCCCTAAGGTTACCGCGCTGGGACGATCGTATCCTGTGTTGCTTTATGGGGATATTGAATCGTACCCTAGAAGATAGAAATCCTAGGTACGGGCTATTAAATTGATAGTCGGACGGTCCTAAGAGACGTGTGGGTATGTACTGACCTCTTGGACTTGGAATCTATGCTTCGCCTCAACGTTGTTTTGTATATGTTAATACAGTTCGAGAGTGATTCCGAACTTGTATTTCCCTTTATGTGAGCGATACGGGGATTGGATAGCAGAGTATGCCCGCACCATAGTTTAGTTGGGGTGCAATTATATATATATTTTATTCGAGTAGTTAATATATATATGAGGTTATAAACTTTGAACTGCCTACTGTGATTTGATAAGTAGAACATGGTTGTTGACTCAAATTATTAAATACTTGTTTTGTGAAAATATGAAAAGGCACGGGGAAATCTTATAATTTAATGAAGCTAAAACGAGAGGAATACTACAAATTGAAAGTAACCTTTTTATAACATTGTCATCGTTCAGTTTTGAAAACATATGAGTAAGTTAAGATAAACGAACCATTGGGAAGGTTAGTACGATAGGAGTGCACATTAGAAGAGAGGTGAGTATTTCTCAAGAGAGAGAGACGAACTAATATGATGTTGCATTGGCCTGTATCAATTTAAATACTTGCTTAACGTATTTTAAAATCAAACACACTTTCGGGCCCTGACCCGTTTCCTTTTCTCTCTCTCTTGTGTATATATATGTATATTTTCAGGTGCCCAGCCACAGGGGCGTCTTGCTTAGGATTCTTTGAGAAGAACGAGCTGCAGCTTAGGTGGGAGTTGCAGGTCCCTTGAGTAGACGACTTCCGACATTGACTCCACTCTTATTACTCTCATTTATGGGGCACGTGTCGCCCTTTTCATCATTTCATTTATTGTTGGGGATTTTTATATTTCAGTTATTCCAGTATTGTTTATGGGATTTGTTTCAGGATGGTTTATGATTTTAGTTTTATATTATTGACATTCGTTTGGTGAATGTATTGTTTTATTTAAATTTCGTGGTGTGATTCTCTATTGTAGAAATGTTGTTTTAAATAAAAAAAAAAATCTTTTCTTTAATTAAAATTTGGAAGTTCGTATGAAAAATATTTTTGACACTTAGCTTTATTATTTAGGGTGTTGAATTGGAAAAATTATTTTTATCGACAGTGATGCTGAGAATGAACCAACTGTTTACCTTGATTTAATTTAATAAAGGAGTGATCGCCCGGTATTTAATTAGGCGGGGTGTCACAGATGATAATTTCAAACATTGTCTGGTTGGTTGGGAGGAGGTTTGCAAGACCATTAAGGAGGGGGGGGGGGGTGTGAGGAACCTGGCCATTTTGAATAGAGCTTTGCTGGGGAAGTGGTTGTGGAGGTTTCCTCGTGAGGGCAGTAGATTATGGAGGATGGTTGTTGGGGCTAGGTGGGGTTCAACGCAGTTGGGGTGGAGGCCGGTGGTGGGGGAAATGGCCCATGGAGTGGGTATGTAGAAACTTATTGCAAGGGAGTGGGTGGATTATTCTAGAAATACTGATTTCCTTTTGGGGAAAGGGGACAAGTTATAGATGGGTGAGAATGGGTCTATCCAGGAGTTTTTTCCTAGGATTTTTAATCTAGGCGTGAATCATGGGACGGTGGGGTTACGTGGAGACCTCAACTTAGGAGAAGAATTTGGGACTGGGAGCTTCAGGAGGCGGATTTGTTCATTGAATGGTTGAGTTCATCGCCCCGACCGACGGTTAGTGAGGACACCATGAGGTGGAAAGGGGGAGGGTCAGGGGATTTTACTGTTCGTGACTACTATTATATTTTGAGAGCCAATAGGAGCATCGGGGTCCGTTTCCCTTGGAAGAATATTTGAAAGGTTAAGGTGCCTCCTAAGGTCAGATTCATTGTTTGGACTGCGATTAGGCATGCCATTTTGACGTTGGAAGGTCTTTAGAAGAGAAGTTTGCGTTTGGCTAGCCGGTGTTGGATTTGCAAGGAGGAAAAGGAGAAGACCAACCACCTTCTTATACACTACAGCGTGGCGAGTGGTTTGTGGGACATTTTTCTAGCCATAACCAGGACCGTTTGGGTTATGCCTGCATCAGTGAGGGAGCTTCTTGACGCGTGGAGTCCTCCTTGGGGGTGGTCGGGCGATATTCGAATCTTGCATATTGTCCCCCACTGCATCTTTTGGACGGTTTGGAAGGAGAGGAATGCTCGTTGTTTTGATGGTATCGAGATGGCGCCATCGAGACTTTGGTATCTTTTTTTGAGCACCCTGATTTATTGGTATAAGGTGGAGATTAACGTTACTACTCAAGATGTTCTTGAGTTCATGGAGGTCATTCATTCAACTTTTATACGCTGGGTTTGCGTGTTGTTGAAGCCTGTTTGTTTTCCTATATATGCTTTTACCTTTTTTCTTGTTGGTTTTGTATACTCCCTGTACACAGGTTCACTCCGTTTGCGATTGGTTCTAATGAAATCATTTATCTATCAAAAAAAATATTAGAGGTATTAATAAGGCTTTAATATATGCATTTCCTCAATATGTCATAGCCTATCTCGGTTTTGGAGCTATAACGTCCAAGAGAGCCGAATGTGATTCATTTTCCAACTATGAAGACATAATAATTAAAATGGTTGAAATTCTGAAACCCTACAAGTTTTGAGATCTTAGAAATTACAAAACGGCTCAATCTCCCTCATTGTGTTTTCTTAGCCTTTCATCGTACTACCCTTTTTCTGTCTCCATCTCCCAAGACAATGGCATTTGACCTAATTATGCTGATACAGTTTCAAAGTAATTGTCGGAGGTAAGATTCACATGAATCAAAGACTGTGTGGAATTTGATCACTATAGAGGTTTGTTAAATTTATTTATTTTCATTTATTTCTCTCTAAAATTATATTATTTTATTATTGGGTTTGAGTTTTTTTTAAATTTAATATAGGTTTTGGAATTGGATGGTAACACAGTAATAGATGACAAGAAGATCCATCTTGTGCTGAATCGAGTTAATTTTGGATTGTTCTTTATTCATATATATTTTTTTTAATATAGTCTTGGATTTAGATTAGAATAGATCCGGTTCAAACTGTAGTTATTGAGTTTTCTTCAACTTCTAATTGCTGTAAGATTTCAATTATTGATTGTATAAAGAAAATTTAGTTCTTATTTGTGCAATGGTTGGTTTCATAAATTTGTATTTTTAGATTTCATTTTATAAAGCCTTTATCAATTGATGGTATGTTTTGTTTATTGAGCTTAAAAGAATATGTTGTCATGACTCTAATTTAACGATCACATAGGTAAGAAATTCAATAGGTTGTTTTCAAACTTAAGTGTTATCATTCAATTGAGTTTTGAATATTCACAATCCACTTAAGTCTTAATGTGCAACCTTTCTTCCATTATGTTTTTTTATAAATTTTATTTGTTTTATATTTTAAGCTATAATTTTAACCATTATTATAATGCACTGTAAATTTGTAAATTATTCACTCCAAATAAGTAGTCTTAGCATGAAAAATTGTGTTTTATGGTTGGTTCCTTATTTGATTTGTTGAAATTTTTTCTGTGTATTTTTTGAAAAACAAATTCAACATTTATCGAAGTTAAAAATCTATTTTTTTAAACTATTAAAAACAATAAAAAAATAACAGTTTTTTTGGGGGATTTTGGACACACAATACATTGATTTGGAAAAATTTGGAGATAGTTATTTTTGTCTATCCTTATTCTTTGAACACATATGTCATTTACATATAAAAAAATAATATATTTTTTCAAATTTATTCGTACTATATATTTACGCATCACGCGGGCTCCATGCTAGTTGTCCTATTCCATGCTAGTTGTCCCTATAATGCGAAATATATTGTTCAAGTGTTATGACAACCAAAGTTCATGCCAGGATGCCATCTGACACCTTAAATAAATTAAGCTGATCTTCTCATAATTAATCAAACAAAAGGTTCGCGGCTTAAATTGAATGTTCATTGAACCATTCGTAAATTTACCCCTTTGCACTCTGTTCGCATTTCTGCCCCAAGTGAGCATGATTAACTGGGATGTTTATTTGACATATCCTATGATGAATACAACAATTCAATGTTTAACATACCCTACTGTTTTAATACAAGAAAACCACTTGTACGTATAAGAAATGGTCCCCATCTGATATAATGGACCAAGCCAACCTTGTATTGGCATCGCATATAAATAAGAATCTGTTAGTGAAATTATGATCACATGTTTTTGTCCAATGGAATTGTAACGAATGTTTGAAATAATATGGTTCATATATGGCTAGAAAAACAAACCTACTGATCAGACTATTTAAAAGGGGAAAAAAGCCGAAGAAATATAGCTAGCTAGCTGTTTATCATTGTAAGAAGAGGAACATGGGTCCTCATAACCATCTGTACCATGCCAGCATAAAGTTTCTAATTACTCCATGCATTATTGCATATCATCTTAAATATGACGAAGCTTCCTCTTATTAAAAGGTGGAAATATACTTTCTACTCTCCTGAAAAGTATATTTTACATGGTCTTATAAGTCTTTAAGCCGACTGTGAAGTTGAGAAATAAGCATGCTTCTAATAAATGCCTTTGTTGTCCATTTGACAAATTAGAACAAGTGAGAGAAAAAAGTAGGCTGTTTTTTTGCCTTTGCCATTTGGTATTCATGAGGGACATATGGTTCCTCCAATGTCTTTACAGTGCGGGTTACATGGGTCTTTGGTGGTCAGGATCAACCAAAGTCAACCTCCCCACATGCTGTGCATTTAAGACCCAATTGCGTTTCCCGAAGGAGATTACATCGTTATATTTTGATTTTCCTCAATTTCAATAAACTGCTCATGGCGATGATAATCCAAAGAATAATTCAATATCATTTAAGGCCAAGCTGAGCATCATGTGAGCTTATTAACTTAGTACCTTTAATTCATCCACTAAGTTGAATAGCGTCGAGGGCTCATTTTGGGTACTCTTAAATCTATACAAGCTAATCGTGTCATGTTCGGGTTATGTTCGGATTATTATCATAAACGGATTATCGTGTCAAAAATTGTCAGCCCTAAGAATACTTATGAAAGTCTTGCTTTAATTCTGTAATGTCAAATTAGTAATTTACAACCTATGCCACTGAATATATAATACCTAACATTACTCAAACCCAAATTTCCAACTGAAAGTAGAAGAAAACAATTTAAGAACATCTAAATCTTCCACATTTTCAATTTCTACAGTTCTCCCAAATTTGGAAGATTTCTCGCCTCCAAAGATTTCAAATCAAACTTCAGACTACACTTCACTTCTCACAACAATGAATAGGGTGCTTCTACATCAACACACGAATTGGACACATTTGGTGCAATACACTGACATGTCGCACCGGTATTGACTCGTGTTCGGGCTTCACACAAACCCCACAAGACACGAGCCAATATCGATGTGACACGTCAGTATGTCGCACCAAATGTGTACAGTTGGTATGTCAGCATAGAATTATCACGATGAACAACATTCAAAAGTTCTATGCCCGAGTTTTATTTTTCATATCATTTATGATTATGCAAGAGTAAAGACATAGATAAGTTTATAACATCATTTTTGAATTAATTCACCAAAAACAAGGGGACTTTCTGTAAGTTTGAATGCTTTAATTAACAGGACTTTCAATATTAGTGTTAAAGTATGACAATATATTCAAAAGTGGAAAAGATTTTATAAAAGATACTTTGAAATAAAGAACTCCACAAAATAGGTAATTTAAATAACTAAAAGGAAAGAAATGACAAGCTCTATGGATTGGTTGTTAGGTTATTAATTGTGTAGTGGGCTTGTGATGGATTTATGATGCTAGCTTATGCTAAATCTTTGGGAGTTGGCAGCAATACGATAGCAGAGGCTTTGCCATCCTCTATGGCCTATAAGTAGCGCGTTCCTATCCAATGTCAATTTGATTGAAGGTTATTCCGATGGGAAAATGCTTTGAGTCCCAAATAATTCCCCCAAATTTCTCCCAAATCCTATGTGGACGCCACGTCATTCTCCACTTGCCTGTTATCTATTGCCATGTGATGCGGGTCCCGCCAGGGCACAAAGCACAAGTCATTTTGGGGGAGATTTGGGGGTGTTATTTGGGATATGTAGCATTACTCTATTCCGATGTTTTGGTCGATGCACTATTATATATGGCATCAACAACTTGGGAAATTGCGTATATAATAAGAAATACCTTCAGTAACTACCGAAACCAAATAATACTACACTTGTCACAGGTAGTAGTGACAAATGAGCGGTTATGAACGAGTAAAAAATGGATACGGATAAATTTGGGTGGGTCAAAAGCGGATCGGACAGAATAATTAGGACGGATTGGGTCGGGTCAAATCCGGGTCGGGTCGGGTTGACCCGTTTTTTTTTTTTTGGAAAGAACAATTATTATACCATATACGGATAAATATGGTATAATAATTTTGAAAAAAATATACAAGTAAGTACTTAAATAAAAAAAATCTTTAAACTCTTTGGTAATTTGAGTTTTATTTTTGAGAGGTTTTAAAACCATTTTGACCCGCTAATGACCCGCCAACAAACCGTCTTATTGGATCGCTCAAACCATTTTGACCCACAAACACAATTAATGCGCCCCAAACACATTATTTTTGGTGGGTTATGGGCGATTTCATCCTCAAGAGCCCATATCATCGGGCCTAGTCACAGGGGTTACACATTTGATGTATTGATAAGCCATTAATGAAAGAAATCATCACAATTGATGATAAACAATATGGGAAAGGAAGTCTGCTAAGAATCAACGTCAGGCATTAAACCCAATGGAGTCTTATAAGAACTTCCTAAATTAGGTGAAGTGCATAAATTAGTGAAAGTTATATTGCATAATGGTCAACTTGGATGGATGAAATTAATTTGTTTTTTAATATTTGTATAGTTTTTATTAAAAGTATGTTTGTTTATTTCACCACAATGTGTAGTGCTGATTGTATTTCCTTTACGATAAATACCTTCATTTACTAATGTTTGTAATCATCCAAAAACAAGCCAA
This sequence comes from Sambucus nigra, assembly GCA_949130495.1. Taxonomy (NCBI): domain Eukaryota; kingdom Viridiplantae; phylum Streptophyta; class Magnoliopsida; order Dipsacales; family Adoxaceae; genus Sambucus; species Sambucus nigra. The sequence continues at coordinate 446,845,452 of OX422212.1, read as the reverse complement.
TTAATAAACACTTAAGGCTTTAGTAGGGTATTCTTTTGAGTGTTTTTATTATTGGTGTGTACTTCTCTTTTCAGTAAGTTTCTTCTTCTTGTGAATAGTAGAGTTTGTGTACATTAATTTTTAACAATTATTAGTATCAAAGCGTGATGCTCAATGATCGGTTTTGCTGAGTTTTCTTGAGTCATGAGAAGTTCATATTTTTCAACTTTGTATCTTTAAATCAAGCTTGTTTAGTATTGTTGAAATCTGACCAACACGATGGGTGACCTTCAAGTAGCTAGAGGAATTAAGATGCTCAATAACCAAATTTAAGATACATGGGTGATGTGTATTATATCTTACCTACAAGGCAAGGATTTTTGGCAGGCCATGGACAGTAATGAAATTATGCAGCCGAAAGAAGACGCCAATGGAACTTTACATAAATGAAAGATAAATTTAGGCAAATTTATGTTTGCCCTTAAAATCACAATTGAAGAAGAAATGTTGGAACACATTCACAAAGCCAAAACAGTGAAAGAAGTGTTAAATCCATTTGTTGCACTTTTTTCAAAGAAGAATGATACAATAATTAAACTTCTCAAGAATGAAATGTTATCGGTTGTACAACGCGATATGACAATTGCTCAGTATTTTCACAAGGTAGAATTAATATGTAATGACAATTTTGAGTTATATCCTACTGTTTCTATTGGGTAAGCCAAGGTGAAAAGTATAATTATCCTCGGTCTGAAGCTCGAATACCAAGGCTTTATTGCCACTATTAAAGGATGGTTGACTCAACTACATAAAAGAGGGGCAAATTCAAAAGAATGATCTTACCTCAGTGATTGCAGTGAAAGGTTAAAATCGAGTGATAGACCTCGCCATAGAGAAATGAATCAAAGAGTCAACAAGGGTTTTGGTTAAGGAAGAAACAACGATCTGAAAAACAACAAAACACTTAGTATTTAATAAGTCAATTGGAAAGATAAGTTTAAATCGGAAAGAAACTGTTACCTCTGGAGGGCTTAAAGGGACTGGAACCACGTCCAAAGGAAGAACATGCAATGGGCATGCCCCATAAGATACCTGTGACACCCCGACTAATTAAATACCGGGTAGCTACTCCTTTATAAAATTAATTCAAAATGCCAAGTTGGCTCAGTTAATAGCATCACCGTCGAAAACATTTTTTTTTTTTTTTTACTAACCACCTAGTATTTAAAAAGCAAGTTGCCAAATTTTAATTTAAGTCTGATTAACATGCAACAAGAGTAATGAAGAAATAATTAACACCATTCACCATACTGAAGTAAAATGAATAATCATCACAATAAAAATAAATAGAGTCTGGAGGAAACCCCTCACTACAATCCCATAACTGAAATAAATAACTGAAACTGAAATACTACATGCTAAAGTTTGAAAACTGAAATGTAAAAGATGCTCTAAATAGGAATGGGCAACATGCCCTACAACTGATAGATAGATCGTGACTCTGGAATCCAAAAGATAGAAGCGTCTATGAGCAAATCCCTGTAGCTTCCACAACCAGCTACAGCTCGTCACCTGAATGAGTACCTATGCTTGGTGTCCTTGTGGCTGGGCACCTAAAATGGTTTTACAAGAAAAAGATTTGAAAAGCAAACGGGTCAGAGCCCGAATGTGTTATATTTTAAAAACCTGCAAGTGCTTTAAAATCATTTAAAACATTAAATGCAAAATACATGTTAGGACGTACACTCGCATGATATTCTCACCTCTCGTCTAACTGTGCACTCCTAACGTAAGTACCCATCTATAACTACCCTTTCCACTAGCTAAGTGACAACGTAAACTAGCTAGACAACCAAAGGTTCTACCCATTTTACTCGGTTAATTTAACATAACAGCGCTCGTAATTTAATAGAGGTTTAACGTAAACTCAGCTACTAAATATGCCATTGATATAACTATCAGCTAACTCATTATATATCTCGAAACAATATCGTAATATTTTTACAACATTAACATGAGGATTTCCATTAATTTAATGTATATTATTCACATCATAAATATACGATACAAGCACCCCGCAATCTAAGCTATGGTGCACACATACTCTGCTATCCATCCCGGTACATCACGTACATAAGGATCACATATTCCGAATCTCTCAGGAATAGTTCAGATAACACAAATCACAAATAGTGGAGGCGAACACAGTCACCATCACATGGGTCACGCACATACCTACGCTCCCATGGTCAGCGGACTTATTATTATCACAATAAGTCTTTCTATGACCTATGTTCATCAAGGTACCAGTCTATATCCCCCCCGTAGGCACACAAGGATTAGAGGGTCCTAAGCGAACGAAACCTCCCGTGATAGCAAGTATGGTAGGTATGTCATACATACAATCCATATATCAATACTAAGTAAACACACATCTTAGTAATACCGTATTATATTCGTAGTACATATTGCACTCTCGTACTAATTATAATTATCACAATTCATTTTATTCCGGTTCATAATTATATGTGCCATAATTTACCCTCACATCGTAGTAGACACTCACGTCTCAACCCAAACGGTTCATTGAATATAACTCTCGCGTATGATTTACTCAACTCAATAACCCAAAAGTCCCAAATCAATCACTATATCATTAAAGGAATACTAACACTATCCTTGAACCAGTTCCCGGGACTCCAAAAGTAAAAACAGTCCAAAAAGGACCAAACTGTCAACTCGTTAGAAGTCTCGTTCGAACGAGGCTTCGAACGAGTTTGGACTGTCAGGTCGTTAGAAGTCTCGTTCGAACGAGGCTGTTCGAACGAGATCCCAGTTCGTTCGAACGAACTGACCCTTCTAACGACATCTCGTTCGAACGAGATATCGAACGAAAATCCTACACATTAGTAACGACTAGTCAACTCGTTAGAAGATCGTTCGAACGACCTGGGGGCTGCTTCTAACGAGTGGCCAGTTTCGGCCCAGATTTTTCCAAAAATCGTTTTTCACCATTTGTATCAATTCTAATCTCTTCCAAAGTTCATCCAAATGACGTTTTAAGGTCTCTAATTCATCCTAAACATATTTACGTCATCTCCTAACATGTTTTCAAGGATTGAATCATCATAACATCAACCAAATTTACAAATCTCTACACTTTTCCCAAATTTCTTCAAGAACATAAACCCTAACTTTTTCTCATCATAAATTCCCAGATTTTAATTCGTTTATACATCACATAGATATGAAATATTCGAAATTAAATCTCCAAACAATGTTTCTACATGCAAACCTATCCCAGAATTCAATAATAACTTCAAATTTCACGGGTTTTCTTTTAATCTTTCAAAAACAATCAAGATTCTTCAATTTCTAACATGGAAAAGACATTCTTCGAATTTAAATGAAATAAAGTCACTTGCCTTGGTTTGATTTCTGAATTTGGTGTGGATTCGGTGTAGAATTTCTGCAGAATTCCTCTCTCTCTCTCCTTCTCCAAGCTTTCTTCTCTAAAGAGCTATGGTGGCTAGGGTTTGCTTTGGGGAACTTATGAAAACCTAATTTTAATAAACCTCCGCAGCTTGTTGGGTTAATAAGGGTTGGTTGGGTCAATTCCTTATCAGATTACAACTCTCAATTTTCGTCACTTTTAATTACCCAAAAATACCAAATTACTAAAATGCCCTTTAAGTTACCGGTATGGCCTAAAAATGCCCCGGGACCCAAACTATACCCCCGGCTAGTGTTTTCTGACTATCTCGACCCTTCCGGACGCGTTGGCGCACTCAAAACGACCATACGGATTATAGATTTTAAATTGACTTTTCTTAAAAAAATATTATACCGTGACGCGGCGGTCCCACGCGTCTCAACAAAATTTCCAAATCGCCGTATATAAATCCCACGACAAATTTCATAATACCAAATACATATATAATCATATATGTACATAATCAAATACCAATTCGCATCATATTAGTATTTATAACCCGGATTAATTTCCAATTAATACGCATTTAATTAATTAAACCCAAAAATAAATATAGCCAAAAGTACGGGGTATTACATACTTCCCCCCTAATAACTGAATTTCGTCCCGAAATTCGAAACTAGAAAGTACCTGCTAAAAATAACTCTGGATAGCGCTCGCGCATCTCATCCTCGCGCTCCCATGTGGACTCCGCGACATTGTGATGTCGCCACTGAACACGTACTAACGGGACTATCTTTGACCGTAGTTTCCTCTCACTTCTGTCCAAAATAGCAATCGGCCCCTCCTCATAAGAGCTATCCGGCTGGAGATCGATGTCCTCCACAGCAATGTGAGAATGAGCCAAATCATCCCTAAGGTATTTCCTCAGCGAGGAAATATGGAACACGTCGTGAATCCGATGCAAATGCTCCGGTAACCCGAGTCTATACGCAACCGGTCCGATCCGCTCAATAATAGGAAACGGCCCCACATACCTCGGTGCCAACTTCCCCTTCTTCCCGAAACGCATAATCCCCTTCATAGGAGATACCCTGAGCAAAACCTGGTCCCCCACTTGGAACTCCCTGAAAAACCTCTTCGCATCAGCATAACTCTTCTGCCTGTCTTGAGCTACCCGAATGCGACTCCGAATCAACTCAATCCTTGCCGAAGTATCCTGAATTACTTCTGGCCCAAGTAGTTTGTTGTCCCCCACCTCCAACCAACATGCTGGGGAACGACAAGGCCTACCGTACAATGCCTCAAACGGAGCCATGCCAATCGTGAACTGATAGGAGTTGTTGTAAGCAAACTCCACCAGTGAAAGGTACTGCTCCCATCCACCCCCGAAGTCAATAATGCCCATGCGTAGCATGTCCTCCAACATCTGATTGGTGCGTTCTGTCTGCCCATCGGTCTGCGGATGATAAGCCGTACTCAACCGCAATTCCGTTCCCATGGCCTCCTGGAAACTTTCCCAAAACCGCGAAACAAATATCTTGTCTCTGTCAGACACGATATTCAGGGGCACACCGTGAAGTCTCACAATCTCTGAAATGAAGAGCTGGGCATACTGTCCCGCAGTGTAATCAGTCCTAACGGGTAAAAAGTGAGCGACCTTGGACAACCTGTCCACAATTACCCAAACGGAGTCGTGACCCCTCTGCGACGTAGGCAACCCCGTGACAAAATCCATGGATATGCTCTCCCACATCCACACCGGAACCTCCAACGGTTGTAGCAATCCTGCTGGTCTCTGATGGTCCACTTTGACAAGCTGACAAGTGGCGCATTTCGAAACAAACTCAGCGATATCTCTCTTCATACCGCTCCACCAATACTGCCGTCTCATGTCTTGGTACATTTTGTCCCCTCCAGGATGTACCGCGAACCGTGAGCCGTGCGACTCTGCCATCACCTCGTGCCGTAATTCTTCCCCTTCCGGGACTACCAATCTCCCATTGAAGCGTAATCCCCCGTCTGAGCTAACGGTATAGGATTGAGCTCCCTCAGCTAGCAATCTAACTATCTTTTCCTGACAGAACGAGTCATTAGCCTGTGCCCGTACTACCTTCGTAACAATCTGCGGTGTAACGGTCATCACAGACATGAAAGATCGGGCCACTGCATCCTGGTGTCCCAATTCCTTCCATTTTGCCTTCCACACCTCTGCCACCTCATCTGCTGGCCTACGGCTCAACGCGTCTGCTACCACGTTAGCCTTACCCGGGTGGAACTGGATGTCGAACTGGTAGTCTTTCACGAATTCAAGCCACCTATGCTGCCGCATATTCAGCTCCTTCTGCGTGAACGGATACTGTAGTGACTTGTGGTCCGTGAACAGCTGAAACTTCTCCCCCAAAAGATAGTGTCTCCAAATCCGTAAGGCAAATACCACTGCCGCCAACTCCAAATCATGTGTGGGGTAATTCTTCTCATGAGGCTTAAGCTTACGGGAAGCATAAGCTATGGCCTGTCTCTCCTGCTGCAATACACCTCCAAGTCCTTGCAAAGACGCATCGGTGTAAACCAAATACTCAACTCCCGGTCTCGGCAATGCTAACACAGGTGCTGAGGTCAATTTGTCCTTCAATTCATCGAATGCCAACTGACATGCATCACTCCAGATGTATGGCACACCCTTACGAGTAAGATGTGTCAAAGGACCTGCTATCTCTGAGAAACCCCGAATAAACCTCCTGTAGTATCCTGCCAATCCCAAGAAACTACGAATCTCCGTCGGTGTCGTGGGCTGTCCCCATTCCCTCACCGCTGACACCTTCCCCGGATCAACCGATATTCCCTGGTCGGAAATAATATGACCCAAGAACTGGACTTCCTTCAACCAAAATCCGCACTTCTCTTATTTTGCATACAGCTCGTTCTGACGAAGTGTCTGCGAAACCTGCCTCAAATGCTCGGCGTGCTCCTCCTCTGTCTGAGAGTAAACCAGGATATCATCGATGAAGACAATGACAAACTGGTCTAAGAAATCCCTGAACACTCTGTTCATCAAGTCCATAAACACTGCTGGAGCGTTGGTTAAGCCGAAAGGCATAACCCGAAACTCGTAAGAACCATATCTCGATAAAAACGCAGTCTTCGAGACATCTTCCTCCCTGATACGCAACTGATGGTATCCTGACCTCAAGTCAATCTTCGAGAAGAAAGAAGCTCCTCTCAACTGGTCGAATAAGTCATCGATTCGAGGCAACGGATACTTATTCCGTATCGTGACCTTATTCAACTCTCGGTAGTCCACGCACAATCTCAGTGAACCATCCCTTTTCTTCACAAACAAAACTGGAGCGCCCCAAGGTGAGGTACTCCTGCGAATAAAGCCCTGCCCTAACAGCTGCTCTATCTGTTCCCGTAACTCACGCATTTCAGCTGGAGCCATACGGTACGGTGCACGTGCTATAGGTCTCGTACCCGGTAGCAAATCAATAACGAAGTCTATCTCTCGACTGGGTGGTAAGCCTGGTATCTCCTGAAACACATCTGAATACTCCCTGACAACCGGGATCGAATCTAAAGGAATAACAACCTCCTTAGAGGTATCCTCCTCTATGTAATACAGATGAGCGGTCGATCCTCCCTCTGGGCGAGGCATCGCCACTACAAACATCTCTTGCCCCGGAATGGCAAAAACAATGCTCCCGCTGAAGCAATCAATCATGGCCCTATATGCTACGAGCCAATCCATACCGATGATCACATCGTGAACATGCATGTCTAACACTAACATGTCTGCAGGCAATACCAAACCTCCAACCTCTACCCCGACTCCCCGGCATATAAAGAAAATAAGTGACCCACTCCCCAATGGTGAGTCGACACACGTCACTGTGCTCTCTGCCGTAGCTAACAATCCTAAAGCTTTCGCGAAGTGTGTAGCAATAAAACAGTGTGTAGCACCCGTATCAAATAACACCCAACCCATAGTGCCATGGATAGGAAACGTACCCTCGATCGCGGGCGGTGCCTGTGGAACTGCAGCCTGGTGAACGTTGTAGACACGTCCATACTGTAGCTTCCCCTGTTGAGCTGGGACTGCTGGAATGGGTGGCAAAGCTGCCATCTGTGGCGGTGCAGGAAGAGCGGCGGGAAACATAGGTCTCTGTGGCTCCTGGCGAGCACCCTGCTGCTGCTGCTGTGGGGCCCTGCCCCTATCAGGACAATCCTGCTTCTTATGGCCAGTCTTGCCACAAGTAAAGCACTTCCCTGGGAAGTTCCCTCCCCTCTGCCCCTGCTGTCCCCGGCCCTGGTGGCCGTTACCATTCCTCCCTTGGCCCTGCTGGCCCTAATGGAACTGCTGCCCATTCTTCCCCTGCTGGCCCTGATGGCCGTTTGGACCCTGATGGCCCTGGCGGAAACCTCCATGTCCCTGCCTGTAGTTCCCTGACCGGAACCTCTTATTGTCCCCCTGCTGGGTACCCTGCTCAGTCTGTCTCTGCCCCTGACCGGTTTGTGCCCCACTGGCACCATGTCCTCCAGTCCTGCCCTGATGGCTAGACTCCCCTGACCGCTTGCCCTCGGCCATATGAAAACGGTGGTCCTGGCAGTGTAGTAATGCAGCGTTAACCACATCAGAATACGTGGCCAACGATAGGTTCCCAAGTAGATGCTGACGGATTCTCCAATTCAACCCATCAGTGAACTTTTATATCTTCTTCTTCTCTGTTGGAATCTCGTCTGGAACGATATTCAACAGGTTAGTGAACTCGGCCTCATACTCGGCCACTGTCTTGCCTTCCTGCTTCAGACTCATAAGCTTCCTCCTCATCTCTGTATGAACTGCGGACGGAAAGTACTTGCGGTCGAACCGCACCCAGAACTCCTGAATCGTAAGAGTATCCCTCTCCTCCGCGGTGGTAATGGACTCCCACCACTGCAGTGCAGATCCCACTAGCTTGAAAGTGGCTAGCACCTGTTTCTGAACATCTGTGCACTCATGCATCCTCAAATGCCTCTGCATGTCCTTCCTCCATTGGCTCGAGACTACTACATCTGAGCTTCCCGCAAACTCTGGCGGATGAGCTTTCTGAAAATCATCACGTACACGCTCCCAAGAAGACGGGAATGCATTAACCTGTACTGGCGCGGCAACCGGCGCCTGCGGTGGTGCCTGCTGGATCACGGCAATCGCTGCATTTACCGCTTGGGCTACTATAGCAGCAACCTCAGCGGCATTCAACATGCCCTGAACTGGAGCGGGCTTTGGTTCGGGCGTAGCATCCCTGGGAACTCATCATGCACGTCGTGGAGGCATCTGAAATAAGAACAAAGTTTATAAGTTCGCAGTTTATAAACTTAATAAAGCTGAAGAACGAAGCATACACAAAAGAGTACAACAGTCCTAAAATATAGGGCTCTATATCAAAGAAAACGTAGCGGAAACATAATAGCCGTACAGATCCTAAAGGACACTAGAACCTGATGCTCTGATACCACCTGTGACACCCCGACTAATTAAATACCAGGTAGCTACTCCTTTATAAAATTAATTCAAAATGCCAAGTTGGCTCAGTTAATAGCGTCACTGTCGAAAACATTTTTTTTTTTATTTTTACTAACCACCTAGTATTTAAAAAGCAAGTTGCCAAATTTTAATTTAAGTCTGATTAACATGCAACAAGAGTAATGAAGAAATAATTAACACCATTCACCATACTGAAGTAAAATGAATAATCATCACAATAAAAATAAATAGAGTCTGGAGGAAACCCCTCACTACAATCCCATAACTGAAATAAATAACTGAAACTGAAATACTACATGCTAAAGTTTGAAAACTGAAATGTAAAAGATGCTCTAAATAGGAATGGGCAACATGCCCTACAACTGATAGATAGATCGTGACTCTGGAATCCAAAAGATAGAAGCGTCTATGAGCAAATCCCTGTAGCTTCCACAACCAGCTACAGCTTGTCACCTGAATGAGTACCTATGCTTGGTGTCCTTGTGGCTGGGCACCTAAAATGGTTTTACAAGAAAAAGATTTGAAAAGCAAACGGGTCAGAGCCCGAATGTGTTATATTTTAAAAACCTGCAAGTGCTTTAAAATCATTTAAAACATTAAATGCAAAATACATGTTAGGACTTACACTCACATGATATTCTCACCTCTCGTCTAACTGTGCACTCCGAACGTAAGTACCCATCTATAACTACCCTTTCCACTAGCTAAGTGATAACGTAAACTAGCTAGACAACCAAAGGTTCTACCCATTTTACTCGGTTAATTTAACATAACAACGCTCGTAATTTAATAGAGGTTTAACATAAACTCAGGTACTAAATATGCCATTGATATAACTATCAGCTAACTCATTATATATCTCGAAACAATACCGTAATATTTTTACAACATTAACATGAGGATTTCCATTAATTTAATGTATATTATTCACATCATAAATATACGATACAAGCACCCCGCAATCTAAGCTATGGTGCACACATACTCTGCTATCCATCCCGGTACATCACGTACATAAGGATCACATATTCCGAATCTCTCAGGAATAGTTCAGGTAACACAAATCACAAATAGTGGAGGCGAACACAGTCACCATCACATGGGTCACGCACATACCTACGCTCCCATGGTCAGCGGACTTATTATTATCACAATAAGTCTTTCTATGACCTATGTTCATCAAGGTACCAGTCTATATCCCCCCCGTAGGCACACAAGGATTAGAGGGTCCTAAGCGAACGAAACCTCCCGTGATAGCAAGTATGGTAGGTATGTCATACATACAATCCATATATCAATACTAAGTAAACACACATCTTAGTAATACCGTATTATATTCGTAGTACATATTGCACTCTCGTACTAATTATAATTATCACAATTCATTTTATTCCGGTTCATAATTATATGTGCCATAATTTACCCTCACATCGTAGTAGACACTCACGTCTCAACCCAAACGGTTCATTGAATATAACTCTCGCGTATGATTTACTCAACTCAATAACCCAAAAGTCCCAAATCAATCACTATATCATCAAAGGAATACTAACACTACCCTTGAACCAGTTACCGGGACTCCAAAAGTCAAAACAGTCCAAAAAGGACCAAACTGTCAACTCGTTAGAAGTCTCGTTCGAACGAGGCTTCGAACGAGTTTGGACTGTCAGGTCGTTAGAAGTCTTGTTCGAACGAGGCTGTTCGAACGAGATCCCAGTTCGTTCGAACGAACTGACCCTTCTAACGACATCTCGTTCAAATGAGATATCGAACGAAAATCCTACACGTTAGTAACGACTGGTCAACTCGTTAGAAGCTCGTTCGAACGAGCTCGTTCGAACGACCTGGGGGCTGCTTCTAACGAGTGGCCAGTTTCGGCCCAGATTTTTCCAAAAATCGTTTTTCACCATTTGTATCAATTCTAATCTCTTCCAAAGTTCATCCAAATGACGTTTTAAGGTCTCTAATTCATCCTAAACATATTTACGTCATCTCCTAACATGTTTTCAAGGATTGAATCATCATAACATCAACCAAATTTACAAATCTCTACACTTTTGCCAATTTTCTTCAAGAACATAAACCCTAACTTTTTCTCATCATAAATTCCCAGATTTTAATTCGTTTATACATCACATAGATATGAAATCTTCGAAATTAAATCTCCAAATAATGTTTCTACATGCAAACCTATCCCAGAATTCAATAATAACTTCAAATTTCATGGGTTTTCTTTTAATCTTTCAAAAACAATCAAGATTCTTCAAGTTCTAACATGGAAAAGACATTCTTCGAATTTAAATGAAATAAAGTCACTTGCCTTGGTTTGATTTCTGAATTTGGTGTGGATTCGGTGTAGAATTTCTGCAGAATTCCTCTCTCTCTCTCCTTCTCCAAGCTTTCTTCTCTAAAGAGCTATGGTGGCTAGGGTTTGCTTTGGGGAACTTATGAAAACCTAATTTTAATAAACCTCCGCAGCTTGTTGGGTTAATAAGGGTTGGTTGGGTCAATTCCTTATCAGATTACAACTCTCAATTTTCGTCACTTTTAATTACCCAAAAATACCAAATTACTAAAATGCCCTTTAAGTTACCGGTATGGCCTAAAAATGCCCCGGGACCCAAACTATACCCCCGGCTAGTGTTTTCTGACTATCTCGACCCTTCCGGACGCGTTGGCGCACTCAAAATGACCATACGGATTATAGATTTTAAATTGACTTTTCTTAACAAAATATTATACCGTGACGCGGCGGTCCCACGCGTCTCAACAAAATTTCCAAATCGCCGTATATAAATCCCACGACAAATTTCATAATACCAAATACATATATAATCATATATGTACATAATCAAATACCAATTCGCATCATATTAGTATTTATAACCCGGATTAATTTCCAATTAATACGCTTTTAATTAATTAAACCCAAAAATAAATATAGCCAAAAGTACGGGGTATTACAATACCAAAGGAGTCTCCTATGACTGAAGGGAGGCTCCAACGGTCTCAATAGATACAACAGTTCTCCGGATAGCCTCCTCTACATGTTGAGAGGTAGAACGCCTTAAGTATGTAATCCCCGTTATGGGAGAATAAGGAGGAGGTGCAATGGTCTCACACCAAATCGTCCTCTTACAAAAAGGCTTACAGGAGGAGAAGGAGGAGGAGAAAGACCACCCAACTGACGTTCCTGCAAAGAAAGACTATTTTTTTTGATTAGTGTTGAAGTACTTGCCTAGAAATTATAAAGAATAAAACTACCTCTTAAGCAGGAGATGACTTAGCAGAAAGAACGACTAGAGAAGATGGTAATTAGGGTACTGTAGAAGAAGCTCCAATAGGTATAGGGGATCTTAAGGGCTATCCTCAATCACAACATGCCTAACACTTGATGGAGGTGGAGAAGTCCTAGGCCTTGAAGGATGAGGTGTAGGTTCAATAACATAAGCTCGTGTGTTACTAAACTTAGTCCCCAACGTCTTTTTACTCCTGGAGGGAGCACCAACATCATTCGTTATTTATCAACCCTTATGCCGTGTGGCGACTTCCTTCGTAGGAATAATAAAAATTGATGTAAAAATAACCGAAGGGGGGGACTAACAGCGGTATATCATTGAAAATCGCGTTGAATCCGTTCGAACTCCACCCGGACCTTTTGGCAAATTTCATCCTGTATTTTCGTAAACACCTCAGAGGGAACAAAAGCAATGAGAATATAATCAACAGAAACTTGAGACTTGGACTTGGACTTAGATGAAGTCACACTCTTGGTAGATTTTTCTTTTTTGGAGGGGGTTGAGAAGGTCCATCGCCAATAGCACCTTCGGTATAAGCACCTTTAGTAAGGTCATGTTATTTTAGCGGGGGGACTTTCTTGGCCTTCGGAGCAGCAGTAACAGTCAAATGGAAATAAATAGGTAACTCAGTGGGAGGATCCCTAGGGGTTTGACTTAGAGGAAACTCAACTCCCAAAGCCGAGTTACCTTTAAGACCCAATTCTAAAGATGGAAAGTCAAGAACAAGGGGTAAACATGTGAGCTTTGGATAAATTCACGAACTTTGGCTAGCTGTATTATCCAATACTTCGTCGCAATGAGAGTAGTCATATCACCTTTCTTGATTAATCCGGGGATGGTGATTCGACTAGTAATTTTTTAGCAACCTAAGGAAGCAACAATGGTGGTATAGAAAGAGCAGGCTTTAGAAAATGTTGCCTTAGGGTGAGACTCCTAAAAAACAGGACGAGGAGCCCCTTTATTAAAGTTAAATTGATGGGAACAGTGATTAGGGTTGTAGTGCTTCGAAGTGTATCCACATTCGGTTTAAGAAGGAAAACAACCTGGAGTCAAAAGGAGCACAATCGTAAATGAGGGATCTTCATTGATAAACTCCGCAGATATGGGTTGACCATTTTATCTTTATGGGTGAAGAATGACCAAGTCTGGACAAAGGAATCCTCAACATATGGCCTTATAACGAAGCAAATCGACTTGTCAAAAGATAGAAAGGAGGTACTTTTGGCTATGCTTCTTATGAAAGAGAAATAGGCGATAGGGCTTCATATACTAGATAGGGTTTTTCATTAGATGCTATTTTGGGAAAATGCTCATAGAGAAAATCAATTAGGATTATGGTGTCGGAAATATTGGCCAAGTTATAGTGGCCAAGAGAGAGTTCCATGTCTGAATGGGTCATATCCAACAAAGTATAGAGGGACCCAAATGCCATAGCTGCTAGAGGAGGATTGAAACCTCTTGCCAACCGAATTGAGATATTGAAGAGATCTCAATAAGGCTAGTCGTTGGGCTTTCTAGGCAGAATAAAACGAGAAAGGATAACAAGTATGTAAGCAGGCAACTCTAAAGGTGTACCTTTGCCTTTGCCAAAGCCTGAAGAACCACCATTTTCAGAGGGAGCTTGAAAGAAATAACTAATAAGGGGTGTTAATGTAGCTTTGTTAGAAGACACCGTGAAACTTTGACAAATTTAATCCAACTCCCTACGGGCAATAACTTTTTGGTGTCAAAGTCCTCATTAATGTAACGCGAGGTACCTATGGGCTCAAGCCCTAGCAACTCATAGACATCCTCCAACATAATGGTGAATTCCCCCATGCAGCTATGAAGGTGTGGGTTATAACATTCCAGCGTGACACCAATACTAGGAGGGGGACATTGTGCTTAGACAGAGTAAACTCACCGAACCAAGTGGCTCAGGAAATCCCAACCTTGGTAAAAGCATCTGCGTAAGTTAGATGCATATAACTATTCCAGGAAGCAAAGTGGGTTAGGGAACCTACTGGACTTTCAAAGTCATTCTGAAAGTAAGGAAAGTCACCTCGGTTAAGACGGTTGCGTATTATTACCTCTGGGGGAAAGAAACCCTAGGCATCGACCGAGTTGTCCTCACCACCAAGTGTTAAAGGGTCACACTTAGCATTAGCAGAGAACGATTTGCACGCAAGCACAAAATCATCACCCTTGCCAAAAATAGGAGAGCGACGGTAGAAATGCAATTTCTTTTGGCTTGTCTCCACTAGGGTGGTGGCGTTCAAAGCTGTAGTAAGAGTAGCAGCGATAATGGAGGTAATATTAATAGCTGGAGAAACTAGAGAATTAGACAAAGAAGCCATTGAAGCTTAAGGTGAAGTGGTGGTGGTAGGAGGAAGGAGTAGGTTGAAAGAGACTGTGTAATGGCTATTGAGGGTGGCAAAGAAAAGAGGAAGAAGAAGAAATCTTGAGCAAGAGATTAATAATGGCGGAAGAAGTTCTTTTTCTCTCTCTAAAACTTTAGAGACGATGAATACAAGTGAAAGTTAAAGAAGAAAAAATGTCTAAGTGTTTGAGATATTAGATGTTTGAAATTCAAACAGGCTGTTGAGTTTTCCACTAAGGCACGTGCATAGCTGTCCATAATGATTACAAATGGACATATGGCGCTTCGAGGAGTGCTCTAACAGTTAATGTGATGCCTAGGGAAAAGAGAGGGTTACTTTTAAATGAATTAATGATTTAGCGCCAATAATTTTGAAGAAGTAATGATATGGAACCAACGTTTTAGACATTGGATTGAATCCCAAAGCCTAAACAAAAGATTGTCTCCTTGCTACAAGCTCAAATGATGGTAGAACGGATTGAGGTACGTTGGTGTGAAGATATATGGAACAAAGGTTAATCGCAGAAAATAGGTGCAAGTTGTTACTCATAGTTCAAAATAGGCCATGATGTCCCCTCACCATAAGCTCATTTGGGATAGCTTTGGATTAGGTACATCGGGTATTTTTTTTGTTTTTATTGAGGAGTCAGAACGATGATGTCCCCTCACCATACGCTCAAGAGCCTTGGCTCAGGTACATCGGGGAGAATTTAACTTTTTTTCTAATAGTAATAATGACATAGTGGAAACAAAGGCGAATAAGGGATAATTTTTCTTGCAAAAGAAGGTGGTCAATCGGAGTGAGATATTTTCATACAGACATTTCTTATGCTCATAAAAAAATCTCTACACAAAGGGGAAAATATAGGGGCATTAAAGGTAATATATAAATTAAAGATAATTTCCCCAATTAAAAGAAGAGACTTAAGAGAAGGAAGCAATATGAAGACAGCGAGGTACCTCAGTGAGAAAACTTATCAAGAGAGCTCTTCTTTCATCTTCCATTATTACTAAGTCAAATTGTATCCTTTTTAACACATTGATTGTAATGTTATAACGATTGTAGTACTGAATGTGAGGTCAAATGATACTCACGAGAGACTAGGCCCGACAGGGCTTAGGAGAGCTTGCATGCTCTATTGAATGACCTTGTCGTGGGAACTTTAAAGTAACTTGGATTGAAGTATTGAGAAGTGAGGTAGCTTTAAGTCTTGTCTTGACCATCCTAGATACACCTAGTAAGAACTTTTATTATGAAAGCTTGTGAAGAGTCACCTTGAGTTCCATCGCATATTGAGCTTTGAGCCAAACAACCCTCTACCAAATGTCACATCTACCTTGGGTGATATCATTAGCCACCTACCCACTATTTCAGTAAACCAATGTGGTATTGGGTCTATCAGATGGTTTGGTGAGACACTGTTGTTGTGACAGTCTTCGGACACATAGTTTGTAGGCAAAATGCGTGTACTGACATTTAATGATTGTGATTTAGGGTGTTGATCCATCAGGCATTTAATGCTTGTGGCTTAAAGTGTGAGATGAATGTCTTTCATACTGAGGAGGATTGAGACATCTCGGGAAAGGCGTGGGGCTATTTATTATCCTTAACCACTTCTGAGAAGAGAGATTTATTTCTAGAGAGAGAAAACACATTGAGAGCAAGAATTATTGAAAACCATAGTTTTATCCACCCCCTATTGACATTTATTGTGAACCTTTTATTAGTTAACCAGAGAGATATAAGAGGTTGTTGGTGTGTTATCTACCTATCAAGGTGAATCTAGGGTGCGTACTTCTCTCTCCCTTTGAATGAGTTATTTTCGAGGTTCCTTTATTATCATTTGAATTATACACGAGAGATTTTTGAGTCAAATTTGAGTGTTTGTTATATATAATACTGAGTGTTAATTTGTCATTGTTGAGAGTATTTGGGTTATCGTTTATCACCATATATATAGGGGTTAAACATCTATTTGTATTACTATACTCCTAAGCTTCAAGTGGACTACTCTCTTATAGTATGTTTTTTTTATTAAAAGTATGTTTGTTTATTTAACCATATTGTGTAGTGATGATTGTATTTCCTTTACTATAAATACCCTCCTTCACCAATGTCTGTAATCATAAAAAAATAAACCAATTAATAAACACTTAAGGCTTTAGTTGAGTATTTGATTAGGCATACATTCTTCATATTTATCCCCGTAATTTAGCGACTTTTATCATCTTATGCGATGTAAATTAAGTTAATTTATCTCATATCATTGATATTGACCTCTTCAATATAGTGCATAGAATTTCGTGTATTTCTCTTACATTTTGTAGGTATTTTATACAAGTGAAGAAAAGAAAAAACTCAAATTCAAGAAAGAAAGAAAAGAGGAAAAGTTAAGGAAAAAATAGTAATTTTACACCAGGAGTTCGGACATGGAACCTGAAGGAAAGTTCAAGACCTCGAGTCCACAAGAACGTAAGAAGAAAGGGCATCCAAATCTGAGTCCTGGTTGAAAAGTTATGAAGCTTCAAAGTTGAGAAAAATTAAGGAAGAGAAAATAAAGAATAATTCCAGCGAACCGAACCAGTGGACATTGAGCCGAACCGGCCCCCCTCACTAGAATGTGCAAAACGAACCAATGAAATATATTTCGGATTGATCCATTATTCTGTATTATCTGGACCAGTTTTCCACATCAAAGAAGGAAAAACCGAACCGATTTGGCGTGATGGATTTTCTATTTTTAATTTAAAAAATTAGAGTTGTGCATGGTTCAAACACTTAATATAACGTGAGGGTTATATCTTATTGTATCACCAAACATTAGGGATAAGGTTTTTACTTAGTTTTGAGAGATTATTGAAGGGATTAACATTAGGATTCATCCTGTTCAACAATTATTCATCTTTTGGCATTAAATGCAAGGTTTTTCTTCAATACAATTATAACTCCTTTACCGCTTTCAATTTCTCTCATCTTTTTAGTTTATGAATAATTATTTCTTAGTTAGAATTTTCTTTTAGATGTTTCATCTTTCTTTTCATGTAGGAATGATTTCATGCAATGTAGAATTCATGTGTAGTGTTAAATTTTCCATGTCCAGCTAAGTTTTTAGCGGGCTGGGGTATATGAACCCAACCTAGGTAGCACATATGGATTTAAAAGTGAATAAAAAATAATCCCTCATCCAAAGTTTTTAACTTTATCAGAACAAAAGTTGTAGGCCTTTTAATTTCGTTTGCCCTTGGAAATCGAAATGTTTAAGGGTACAATTGACGTTTTGATAATTTCTCATCCTCATCAAATACAATTTTCAATTTCATATTGTGCGTCATTTAGTACTCACATGTAGAATTCTTAGAGAGTAATTGATGTCTCTTTGAACGAATAATTATCTTTTTCAAGCTTTTATGTTCTATATGAACAACGACGGTTCGGGAGAGTGTACCCTAACTCCATTTTCTCACATATAGTTAAAGTTTAACTTAGTTCATTTGTCATGCTTAATTAGTTCTTAATTCAATTCATATTGCACTAGTTGATAGGTATAGTCACCAACTCATAACCTTTTTCTTTAATTTTCTGAGTCATTCTAGGGTCGAGCGTCTTTCCTATCCGTTGTCACGATTCTTCGTCATATTCCATGTGTCCAATACCCGTTTATTGGATTATTACTTGAGCGACTGACTTACACTTGAGTCGATAGAAGCACGCACTAGAAACACTTTTAAAGTCGCGTCAAGTTTTTGGCGTCGTTGCCGGTGACTAGGTTGACTTATAGGTTAGGTCGATTTAATCCAAAATTTGACTCTAATTCTAAAAAAGCCAAAAAAAAAAATCAAAGATCCAAAAAGAAATTCAGAAAATTAAAAAGGCAAAAAAAAGTAACATCTTTCAAGACCTTTCATGCAAAATCCTCAACAAACTCCTCAAACCACTCCAATCCGCATTCACGAGAATTGGATAGTTGAGTCCTGATAGTTCTCACACTCCTAACTATCCACAATTTTGGGTTCCACCTCTTACACCACCCAATTCCATTACAAGTCACACTTCTAGGGGACCGAGTGAGGATATCGAGTCAATTGTAGAGAGATCTATGTCAGATTACGCTATTTATGGTACATGTGAGTGAGAGATATCATATTATCCCATGAGAGAGCTCTTATATCTTGAGCGAACTGTCACTTCGAGATGCATTCTACTTTCGTACAGTGCGGGACAATTTCACTTCCGAAATGGGTTGATCAAGATTCTTCCCACATTTCACGGTTTGGATTCGAAGAAACCATACCCCCTTATTTGTGAGTTAGAAGAGGCATGTAACATATTTAGCGGTCAAGCTTTCACTCAAGACATCGTTCGCCTAAATTTTTTTCTTTTTCCATAAAGTATAAATCTAAGACCTAGTTGTGGTCTTTATCACCGAATTCAATCGGGTCATGGAGAGGTATCCAAGATAAGTTTCTTTTGAAATTCTTCCCCCAATATAAGACAACAAATAAATAATCCACTTGATTGATGTTGGGAGCATTTCCAAGAGTTGATTAACAAATGCCCAACTCATGGTAACTATGTGCGAGGAAGAATTTTGGGGGTTAGTGATTAGGCATAAATTCTTCCCAATTTATCCCTTAATTTAATTACTTTTAGCACCTCAAACAATGTAATCGATTTGACTTTATCTCATAATATTATTACTGACTTATCCTAACAAGTACACCGAGTTTCTGGTATTTGGTACTAATTTTGCAGGTATTTAATGTCAAAAATGAAAGAAAGAAACTGGAAGAATCAAGAAAGAAAATAAGGAAAAGTCAAAAGGGAAAAAGTGTAATTTTTACCATTGATTAGGATGAGGCATATAAATAAAAGTTTAAGAGCCTTCGATAATAAGAACATAGGAAGAAACAACACCTCAATCGGAGTCCCAGTGTGAAAGTTATGAGCAGTCAAAGTTGGAAAAAAAGTCAAAGAGGCAGACCGATCCGTAGGAAGGCCGGACCGGTCCACAGTGCTACACTCCAGAGGACCTCGGATCGAAGGCAAATCGAAGAGGGAGGAAAAATAAAGGAATCGGTCTGCCCGGGATCGGTCTGCCCTAGAAATAAAAGAACCGATTCGCATTTCAGGCAGACCTATCCGTAAGAGCCCCGGACCGGTCCGACTGTCAAGTTTTGATTTTCTTATCTTCTTCTATTTAAGAGTCCTAGTGCATCTAAAACTCATGAATTTTTGTAGGGTATATAAACCTGAGTTTTTATCATTTTTAACACGAAGAATTAGTATAATTTTCCAATTCTTTCCAAAAAACCCTAGTTTAGAGATAGTTTATTCTTTTAATTTCAAGATTGAAGATTACTCAGATTTCTGCTATTACAAGTGTTCTTAATTGCTGCTTTTAATGCTCTGGTAAGATTAGCAAGTTATTTCTTCTGTTTAATTCCTTTCTAAATTATTCTACAAATTTTCCACAGTTCAATCATGGTTTTCTGCAATTCAAAAACTATTTTCATTAGGTTCAACATGGTAGGCTAGATTTTCTAAGGTCGGGATACATGAACCCAGCCTGATGTGATAGTTGCATGTGTATAACATCAATTCTATGAATTTCGTGATTTATTACGACCGTATTGCGTAGGAACATGACAATTATAGATCTTTGGATCTCGTTTGCTTCCGAGTAACCCGGATGCTTTAGAATGCAATTCGAGTGTAACTATCGCGATACCGATTTACTCGTCCTCTGATTAAGTATGGTGCGGGATTGAACCTCATATACATAATGCTTGGGAGTACTAAATTCTGGGTCTAATTAACCAGTTAAATTTATGATTATTATTATACATGCAATACACTAGGGTTGGGGGATTGTATTCCCATCCTGTTTTTCTCATCACATAGTTTAAAGTTTTAAATCACTATTCATCAGTATTTTAGATAATTTAGTATAATTGCACCTTTTCATAATTGCATCTAGTATAGTCATTTCACAAACAAAATCAATTTTCTTTTTCCTTTAGAGTCAGAGTTAGAATTTCCTTATCTATCCAACGTCGTCACAACTCTGTTGTCCTATTTCCCTGAGGATACGAGCCCGACTTACCGGGTTTATTACTAACGCGACAGGCTTGCACTTGAGCCTAGAGTGAACGCACATTGGAGACACTTTCTGAGTCGCGTCAAGTTTTTGGCGCCGTTGCTGGGGATTTAGGTAGACGTAGGATTAGATCGAGTCAATTTAAAGCTTTGACCAAAAATTTCAAAAAAATCCAAGAACAAAAAAAAATAAAATCAAAAAGCACAAAAAGATTCATCATCATCTCTCATAAACTGTTAATGCAAAATTCAGAACTCACTCCCACACTCCATAATAATCCAACCAGTATTCGCGAAAATCTAATAGTTGAATACGACCCCGATAGCCCCCACACTCCTAATGCCCCACAGTTCTGGATTCCACCTCCCACACCGTCACACTCAATCTCAAATAACACTCCATTTCCTTCTTAGGACACACCTCCAAGCACACTTCGAGCACACCAAGTGAAGACACCGAGTCGATAAGAGAGAGAGAGATGTCGCAACACGGTAGTGCAGCCGCCAGTGAGGAAGAGGCCCCATACCGCCTGCTGAGAGAAATCTTATATCCCGAGCGCACTGTCACTCCGGGATGCATCATACTCCCATATAATGCCGGGCAATTTTGTGTTAAAAATGGGATGATCCAGATGTTACCCCATTACCATGGTAAGGATTCTAAAAATCCATATCTCCATATCAGGGGATTTGAGGATGTGTGTGATACTCTCAATGATCAAACTTGAAGACAAGAGGTGATCCGCCTCAAACTCTTCCCCTTTTCGCTAAAGGATAAAGCTAAGACCTGGAACAAGTTGCAATCTAGATTTCTCAAGAAATTCTTCCCACCACATCGAACAATCTCCATAAAGGCTCAAATTTAAGCGTTCAGACAATCAGAAAATGAGCCATTTCATCGATGTTACGAGCGTTTCAATGAGTTAGTTACTGCGTGCCCCCATCATGGATTTGATACAGCGCAAATCATTTCCTTTCTCTATAATGGGCTGAATCTTAATTCCAAACAACTCGTTGAAACCATGGGTAGTGGTCCTTTTATCGAACTAGATGCCACGATGTTGAGCTTCACCTGAGGTATGTCGTCGAGACTACCCAATCCTGGGATACATCTGATCCTAATGATCAAAATTAAAATCGTCAAGTGACCACCACTCCAGCGGCGTCCGGTCTATTTCACGTAGATAAGAATTCTATGACGGACAGTCGATTGGATACACTTGAGAAAGGATTTCGAGACCTATATGAATTATATGGAAGAGGACCAACGGGATCCATACCAAACCCTGTCGAGAAGGTGTGTGCGATTTGTGAGGCGGGCCATTCAACTGAGGAATGCCCGACTATACCCGCCTACAAAGTGATGCTTCAAGAGCAAGTTAGTGGTATAGGAGGATTTAAGGGTAATTTCGGTGCACCGCACGGGAATTCTTACAACCCTTCATGGAAAAACCATCTTGGTTTTAGCTATGGCCAACAACATGCTGCGATGAACCCTACTTCACATGTTGCCCCTCCTCCACCACAACATTTTCAACAAGATCCACACATGCAAGGACATGTGAAAGCACCACCATCTCAAGGAGCATATATCCCGCCACCGCGGAGAACTCTATGAATCAATTTATCACTAGCCAGACTGCAACCAATGCTAGATATGATCGCCTAATTAGTGACATAAATGCAAGTCTGTCAAAGATACAATCCTCGTTGAGTGTCCAAGAGAAGGGCAAGCTTCCTGCCTAGGGCCAAAGACCTCCCCAAGGTCAAACTAGTGTTAACTCCACCTGTAGTGAACATCAGAAGCAATGTCAAGCTCTGACCACTCTTCGTAGTGGGAGAGTCGTTGATTTATCACCTCCCCCACATGACACAACGAAAGACAACGAGATTTCGCCCGGCACGAAAGAGGCCGAAGATGTACCCTTGAATGAGAGTGATAAAGAAGACACTAGTGAGCCCGAGGTAGTAGTGAAACAACCCACCGTGGTACCATTTCCTCAAAGGTTGATTCCTTCCCATAAAGGAAACCCACGTGAGGACGTGCTAGACGTGCTAAAGCAAGTAAAGCTAAATTTACCTTTCCTCGATGCCATTAAGCAAATTCCAGCTTATGAAAAAGTCATCAAAGACTTGTTGATGGTAAAGAGAATGATGAAGGTAAATAAATTTTTTTTTCTGGCACAGAACGTGAGATCCATTCTACTTAACGATCTCCCGCCTAAATTCAAAGATCCCAGTGCACCCACCATTTCCTGCATCATTAGAGAAAATAAAATAGAAAAAGCCTTACTTGATTTGGGAGCAAGTGTCAATATCCTCATTTACTCCATCTATAGGCAACCTGATTTGGTTAACCTCAAGCCCACAAGAATCACTCTCCAATTAGCGGATCGAACTGTGAAGATCCCACGAGGTGTAGTTGAGGACATGATCGTCCAAGTTAACACTTTCTACTTCCCGGTAGACTTTATCATTTGGGACACGAAGCCTTCCTTCGCCTCGAGTAATCATGTTCCCATTATTCTCGGGCACCCATTTTTAGCTATGGATAACGCCATTATCAACACTAGAAATGGGAAGATGCAACTCACTTTTGGAAACATGACCTTAGAAACCAACATCTTCCATATAGCCCAACATACGGGGAAAAAAGATGATCTTCATGCGGTGAGCTTCATAGATGAGATAGTAGAGGAGTACTTTGAGGAGAACTATCATGGAGACGTCTTAGGGTCCTTTTTAGTGTCGAGACACGAGAGTGAGGGGACGTACACCGAATTCGAGAGAGAGGTTGGGGAGTTGAGAGAATTACTTGATGAAAGAGCGTCAGACGAGGACGCGAGAGACATAAGTTAGGTTTCTAGATTCAAGGAGTTACCTCCAAGGGATACACGCATGGTTCCATTCAGCGACAAATTTCCAACCCTAGAATTGAAGAGACTCCCTTCCCATATTAAATATGCATACCTAGGAAAGGATGAGACATTTCCTGTTGTTGTCTCCTCTAGCCTAGACAAAGAGGATGAGGGTAAACTATTAAAAATTCTGAGAAAGCGCAAAAGTACTTTTGGT
Organism: Sambucus nigra; assembly: GCA_949130495.1. Taxonomy (NCBI): domain Eukaryota; kingdom Viridiplantae; phylum Streptophyta; class Magnoliopsida; order Dipsacales; family Adoxaceae; genus Sambucus; species Sambucus nigra. The sequence goes on along the minus strand of OX422212.1, from coordinate 446,821,686 downwards.
TGGTGCATTGCAGATTTGAAGGGGATAAGTCCTTTGATTTTCACTCACAAGATCCATCTCAAAGAGGATGTCAAGACTTGAAGAGAAATGCAAAGAAGGCTAAATCCCAATATGAAAGAAGTAGTGAGAACCGAAATTATCAAGTTATTGGATGTCGGGATTATCTACCCAATCTTGGATAGCAAGTGGGTGAGCCCTATTCAAGTCGTCCCGAAGAAGTCGGGCATGACAGTGATTGAGAATGCTAAGGGAGAGCTAGTTCCCCAACGTACCACCACCGGGTGGCGCGTTTGCATTGATTACTCGAAACTCAATGCGGGAACTAGGAAAGACCATTTCCCCTTGCCATTTATTAATCAAATAATTGAGAGAGTAGAGGGCCACCCTTACTATTGCTTCCTTGATGGTTATTTCGAATATAACCAAATCGAGGTAGATGTACTTGACCAGGAGAAAACGGACTTCACTTTCCCTTTTGTTACATTTGCCTGGTGTGTGAAAAAAAACTTAGTGATGAAACAAGTGCTTGCCCGGTGTGTGGATAAGAACTTAGTGCTGAATTGGGAGAAATGCGATTTCATGTTCACTGAGGGAATAGTTCTTGGCCACATAGTATCATCCAAGGGGATAGAAGTTGATGGGAAAAAAATAGATGTCATAGTCGATCTTGCCCCACCAAAATCGCTCAAATACGTGAGCTCCTTCTTGGGCCATGCAGGGTTTTATCGAAGGTTCATTAAGGACTTTAGCGCCATCGCTAGACCCTTAAGCAACCTACTCATGAAGGACACCCCATTTGAGTGGAAACAAGCATGCCAAAGCTCTTTTGAAAAACTGAAAACCATGCTTGTGTCCACTCCCATCATGCAAGTTCCGTATTGGTCTTTACCATTCGAACTTATGTGTGACGCTAGCGATTATGCGATTGGGGTTGTTTTGGGCCAAAGAAAAGATAAGCACGCTCACGTCATCTACTACGCTAGGCAGACTCTTACCGAACCACAACTCAACTACTCTACCACGGAGAAGGAGTTGCTAGCGGTAGTCTTTTCCCTTGATAAATTTCGGTCATACCTTATCGGTTCTCCCATTACTTGCTTCACCGACCATGCGGCATTGAAATACCTACTTACAAAGAAAGATGCAAAGTCGCGCCTCATAAGGTGGATCCTACTCCTATAAGAGTTTAATCTCTCCATTAAAGATAAGAAAGGGGTAGAAAACGTCGTTGCCGACCACTTATCGCGGCTTTCGTCCGACGTACCTAGTGATCCCATACCCATAGACGAATACTTTCCGGATGAGCAACTATTTGCTACCTCTTCTTTGCCGTGGTTTGCGAATATAGTGAACTACCTTGTCACGGGAGCCGTCCCTCCCGACTGGACACCGCAAGATAAGAAGAGGTTTATTACTTGGTCGCACATATTTTTCTATGATGATCGCTTAACTTTTAAATATTGCGCCGACCAAATCATCCGGCGATGTGTAACGGATGACGAGATCCCAAGAGTCATCCAGTTTTGTCATTCGGAAGCTTGTGGAGGCCATTTTTCGACGAAAAAGACGGCCGTCAAAATTATGCAATACGGCCTCTATTGGCCCACAATATTTCGGTATGTGAACGCTGCTTGTAAATCTTGCAATAGGTGCTAACGGATGGGAGCCATTACCCGACGAGACATGATGCCTCTTACCCCCATACTCATCATTGGAATCTTTGACCGTTGGGGTATTAACTTCATGGGACCTTTTCCTCCATCCTTTGGTTTCCTATACATTCTAGTTGTGGTAGACTATATTTCTAAATGGGTGGAAGCTATAGCTACCAAGACAAATGACAACAAAGTGGTGATAAAGTTCCTATAGGAACACATACTTTCCCGCTTCGATGCATAGAAAGCGATAATTAGCGATAATGGCACGCACGTTTGCAATAGGCCATTCGAGAAGCTAATGAGAAAGTATGGCGTCGTTCATAAGGTTGGGACAACTTATCACCCGTAAACGAATGGGAAGGCTGAACTAGCGAATCGGGAAATCAAGAACATTCTTGAAAAGACCGTCAATCCTACCCAAAAAGATTGGTCACTTAGATTGAACGATTCGCTATGGGCCTATCACACCGCATATAAAAATCCACTTGGCATATCCCCTTTCCGCTTTGTGTATGGAAAACCTTTCCATCTTCCCGTGGAGTTAGAACATAAGGTGTATTGGGCGATTAAGCAGTTGAACTATGCCATGGATAAGGCCAGTGAAGCTCGCAAGCTTCAATTAAACGAGTTAGAAGAGCTACGCAATAACGCGTATGGGAATGCAAAAATTTCCAAAGAAAGGATGAAACTCACGCACGATAACATCATTCGTCGCAAAGAGTTTCTTCCCGGACAAAAAGTTCTTCTCTATTACTCTCGGCTTCATCTCTTTCCGAGCAAGTTGCGGTCAAGATGGTCTGGCCCGTTCATTGTGAAGAATGTTTTCCCTCATGGAGCTGTTGAATTAGAAGATTTGAAAGGGGGAACTACATTCAAAGTAAATGGACAACGCATAAAGCCATATCTAGAGGCGTGTGTGGAAGAAATCGATACCGTTTGGTTGTCGGACCCCGTTTACGGGGTATAGTGAGCTGCTACAGTGAGATCGCTGCACCCCCAATGCGTATGGGGTGAATTCTTGTGTATAGTAGATGAGAGTCGTGTGTGTAGTGAGAGTCCATAGGATTAGGGTACATTCGGGAAAGAGCATTCACATGTTTTGGTAAATTGAGTCAACTTTCGTTGACCATTGGTATCGAGAGGTTTTTAATCCAAAATTGATAGGGAGTATGTTGTGAAAGCGAAATTTTTTGGAGAAGAGCGAACAAAATTTAGTTAGAGGGAAATCCAGCTCACAAACAAGAGACAGACCGGTTCCTTTAATTTTGGACTGGAACAGTCCTCCCCGGACCGGTTCCTTTATTTTAGGGACAGATTGGTTCGGTAGTTAGAAAGGCTCAAAATTTAAAGGACCAGACCGGTCTTGTCCCCAGGCGGACCGGTCCGCTGTCTGTAGAAAATTTTCCCCCTTTCCCAAGGTGCACCCCCTCTCCCCAATCCACTTCATTTCCTCCCAATTCGTCCCCCTCTCACCCAACCCTTCCATTTCCCTCCCAAATACACCCCCTTTTCCCTCCCAACACTTTCCCTCCAAATCCATACCCTACCCACACCATTCCACCTATAAATAACTACCTCTAGCCCCTTTCTCTCCACACCTTCAACCATCACTCCTCTTTTCTCTCTCCCTAAATTTTAAGCAAACTCTCTCCCTGTTATCATGGCCCAAGGCCCTGACCCCACCAAATACGACTCCACCGACATCCTCCCCTCCGGCCATGGCGAATTCCATTCCCGCCAAGAGGAACGTTGGTGCAATCGGTTCTTCGGTCCGTATCGCAAACTCGACGTGGAGTTCGTTGTCCAATGGATAGGTCTGGCCAACTCCATTACCGCCTTCTTCATGGCTAGGGGTTGGTGCCGATTCCTCAATGAACTGTACAAAGCGGTTTGGGCAGCCGAGGTTCGCTCTTTTTATGGCACCCTTGTTCAGACGGGCCAATTCGAGGCTCAAGCATACGTGGGTGGTGCCATCATCCCCTTTTTGTTGGCCCTCCTCACCACCAAGTTGGCCGAATACGACGTTCCCGATGTTCAAGAATTCACATACCCAAGGAACGTCGCCCCGATCGAAAAAGAAATAATCATGGATCGCATTGCCCCGGATGTTGCATGGACTGGGCAAACTGTCACCGTTGGACGTCTTAATGAGACGGCACGCCTCACTTTTCAAATTGTGTGCGCCAATATTTTGCAAACATCCAATGATTCCACGATGAAGCCCCGTCAGGCCACATTGACCTACCACCTATTTGATCCACACACTTCCATCCACTTGTCCCACACCCTATACGCCGATATCATGGTTGCAGCCCTAGATAAAAAAGGTGTAGCCCCACTTCCATATGCACGATTGATTACCTCCATCCTCAAGGATGATGGCATTGCACCGCACTAAGAGCACCAAACATCTATCCGTCTTTCGGGCAAGGCGGGGAAGTGATATCGAGGAAGAGGCTGCCTCGAGTGAGAGCGAGGAAGAGGCTTCCTCGAGTGAGAGCGACGACGAGTAAGAAGAAGCCGCCGGTGTTGATGTGGAGATGGGTGATATAGGTGCGGATGAAGAGTCGGCGAACGGAGAAGACGACCCTGATTTTGAATCGGCGGGTAGCAAATTCACGAACCATATGGCGGCGCTTGAGACGAGATTTAACAACTTTTTGACCGACTACCGTTACGATACGAGCATGATGTTCCGTTTCCAAGCGGACATATACCGACGTCAAGGGGATCCCAACGAACCCTTTCCATCCTATTTCTATGACCCCTATGGCCCCGACGCGCAAAATTCTTCACAACCCCCGCCCCAATGAAGCTTTATGTGGTTATGGCAGTTTTTATTTGTTTTCCCTGTTTCACATGGTTGAATGTTTTTCCCTGTAATTGTACCACAATCCTGTTTTCTATAAAATCTGTATTTTCTCCATTTGTTTGTTTTATTTATCGCACTTATTATTTTGCCTTGTTTAGCTTTTAGTCCTTTTTGCTTGAGGACAATGCAAAAGTCTAAGTTAGGGGGGTGGGGGGGGGGGGGGGGGGGACAAGTGCGTATTTCTAAAACTTTACAAATTTTTAAAAATGCCCAGAAATTTAAAAAAAAAATCATAAGATTCTAAAATATCCAAAAATATTTTTGTTCAAAATAAATAAAAATTGGAATTCAAAATTTTCAAAAATATCATTAAAAGTCGGATTAAAGTCTCAAGTTATAAAATTCAACATACACAAAGCCGAAAAGGACCAAAGATGGAAATTGTGCGAAAATTGACGACTTAACGAATAAGTGTGGAGATTAACAAACCCGATGATATTCGAGCCTATCACTTTTTGCGAGCTTTTAAATCAATCCGAGTTAATTGTTAACTCAAGGTTCTTTTCAGCGCTTAAAAAGTCGCCGAGGATCTCAATCCTTTCATTTTGATCGGTTATGAAAAACGTGTGTAATATTGCTTTGAAAAACGTGCCAAAATTTATCTCTAAACTTAAATTCATCTCGAAACACATATTATAACGCAATTGGTATTTTGGACAATGAAGTAGATATCGTTTGGCACCCAAAAATTTTGGCCAAAAAAAGATGCAAAAAATCACCCCTTTTGCAACCCAAATTGAGCCAAATAAAACTTTTCCCTTTCGTTTGGCAACCTGAAAAACCCAAATAGCCCGGAATTGCGAAAAATGGAAAAATTAAGAATTTATGTCCGATAAGTGAATATAAAGGGGTAAGAAAAAAATAGATATACTCAACAAAAATAACAAGAAAAGAAAAGAAGTGAAAAACAGAAAAAATAGAGAAAAAGAAGAAAAAAATGAGCAATAGCCCGAAAAAAGCACAAATGGACATCATAAATGACTTTTCCAATTCCATCCTTCCCTACCTCTTTCATTTTACCCAATATACCTCAAAACCCGAAAAATTCCTAACCGAGTCTAAATTGCGAAATTTGTTACCGCGTGGAGAGCTAATGCACCAAAAGATAATAAAAGAGATTGAATGCGCGAAAAAGAGACAATGTTCCCATTTTTAAAACCGTAATTCGTTGATGAGATCCTATCACTATAAAAATTTCGTCTTTCTACTTGTATGCGTGACTTTGCATCCATTATATTTACTCTTTACATCATGCATATTGAGAGAATAGCCACATTCCGAGTGATTCGTTTGAGCGAGCATTCCGTGAGGATTTTAAATCAAAACAAATTTTCGGATAAGTAACGTAATGATCAATCGATGGAAATTGGCGGTTATATTTCCGTCTTTGCACAGACGCACTATGATTTGAGACTATTGAACATGACTTTATGATGACTATTTTCTGGGAAAGTTTGATTTATATAATTTTTAGGTATTTTGATTTTTCTTTGAGTCGAATTTTGTGGGTATATTCACTGCAAACCCTCACGAGACACAACTCATCCTACTAGGATAACCTAGGGATTTAAAGGCTTGTTGCATACGCTAAATGCAATTGCTTTCCCGCGAAAAAAGGTATTCTATCCTAATAAAATGTTTTTCAAGAGTTAAGCCTTGCTAGGATTCTTTTACATTGCTCGGGACGCGCAAAGTTCTAAGTTAGGGGGTTTGATTAGGCATAAATTCTTCCCAATTTATCCCTTAATTTAGTTACTTTTAGCATCTCTAACAATGCAATCTATTTGACTTTATCTCATAATCTTGTTACTGACTCATCCTAACAGGTACACTGAGTTTCTGGTATTTCGTACTAATTTTGCAGGTATTTAATATCAAAAACGAAAGCAAGAAATCGAAAGAATCAAGAAAGAAAAGAAGGAAAAGTCAAAAGGGCAACAGTATAATTTTTACCCGAGATTCAGATGAGGCATCTAAAGAAAATTTTAAGAGCTTTCGATAATGAGCACATAGGAAGAAACGGCGATCGGAGTCCCGATGTGAAAGTTATGAGCAGTCAAAGTTGGGAAAAAAGTCAAATAGGCAGACCGATCCGCAAGAAGGCCGGACTGGTCCATAATGCTACATTCCAGAGGACCCCGGATAGAAGGAAAACCTAAGAGGGAGGAAAAATAAAATAACTGGTCCGCCCCGGACCGATCCTCCCAAGAAATAAAAGAACCGATCTGCATTTCAGGCAGACCGATCCGCAAGAGCCCCGGATCTGTCCATCTGTCGAGTTTTAATTTTCTTATCTTCTTCTATTTGAGAGTCCTAGTGCAGCTAAAACTCCTGAATTTTTGTAGGGTATATAAACCATAGTTTTTATCATTTTTAATACGGAGAATTAGTATAATTTTACAATTCTTTCCAGAAAACCCTAGTTTAGAGATAGTTTATTCTTTTAATTTCAAGATTGAAGATTATTCAGATTTATGTGATTACAAGTGTTCTTAATTGTTGGTTTTAATGCTTTGGTTAGATTAGTGAGTTATTTCCTCTGTTTAATTCCTTTCTACATCATTCTATAAATTTTCCTTAGTTTAATCATGATTTTCTGCAATTCAAAAATTATTTTCATTAGTTTTAGCATGGTAGGCTTGATTTTCTAAGGTCGGGATACATGAACCCAACCTGATGTGATAGTTGCATGTGTAAAACATTAGTCCTCTGAATTTAGTGATTTATTACGACCGTATTGCGTAGGAACATGACAATTGTAGATCTTTGGATCTTGTTTGCTTTCGGGTAACTAGGATGCTTTAGAAAGCAATTCGAGTGTAACTATCGTGATACCTATCTACTCATCCTCTGATTAAGTATGGTGCGGGATTGAACCTCATATACGTAGTGCTTGGGAGTACTAAATTCTGGGTCTAATTACTCAATTAAATTTTCGATTAGTATTATACCTGCAATACACTAGGGTTAGGGGATTTTATTCCCGTCCCGTTTTTCTCATCACATAGTTTAAAGTTTTAAAACAATATTCATCAGTATTTTAGGTAATTTAGTATAATTGCACCTTTTCATAATTTCATAATTGCATCTAGTATAGTCATTCCACAAACAAAATAAATTTTATTTTTCCTTTAGAGTTAGAGTTAGAATTTCCTTATCTATCCAACGTCGTCACAACTCTGTTGTCCTATTTACCTGAGGATAAGATCCCGACTTAGTGGATTTATTACTTACGCGATAGGCTTGCACTTGAGCCTAGAGTGAACGCACATTAGAGACACTTTCTGATTCACGTCAGTTAGATGCAAACAATGTTGAGCCCACTTGAAGTACGTCACCAAGACTACTCAAGCTTGGGGCACATCCGATCCGAAAAACCAAAATTGGTTTTAATAGACGTCCACTTCCATCGCTCCTCCCGTATCTGGTCTCTATGACATGGACAAGGACACCGAGTGGAAACTGTGAGTCAACTAAATGGAGAAAATATTTGAAGACATACTCGAATCACAGTTAAGAGAAACAACTAGATCCACCTGACATATGAAAGAAAAGATGTGTGCCAGTTATGAGGCGGGCTATTCAACAACGGAATATCCGACGATACCCTCTTATAAAGTCATGATCCATGAGCAAGTGGACATTGTAGGAGGATTTAAGGTAAATTTCAATGCCCCTCACATGAATTCTTACAACCCTTCGTGGAGAACTATCTTGGGTTTAGTTATGGGCAATAAAATGCCGCGTTGAATCCTAATTCATGTCTTTCCCCTCCTACACCACTGTCTCCGTACTTTTAAGAAGCTCCACATATGCCAAGGCCACCCCCCACTCCATATATCACCCCATCGAGGTGAAATTTTGAGGATTCGATAAATCAATTCATACAAGCTCAACAAGTATCGAATGCTCAAAATACCCGTATGTTTGCGAGATAAATGATAACATTTCAAAGTTGTAATCATCCTTGAGTTTCCAAGAAAATGGTAAGTTTTCGGCCCAAGGAAAAATACCTCTTCAAGGTCAACCTAGTGTTAGCTCTATTTTCGACGCAAGTCAAGAGTAATGTCAAGCTGTCACTACCTTACGTAGTGGAAGAGTAATTGATTTATCACCTCCCCCACATGATGAACCTAAAGATAAGTCAGTTTTGTCTGGTATGAAAGAGGACGAAGATGCCCCCTTAAATGAGAGTGACAATGAAGAAAACACTAGTAGGCGAGAAGTCATAGTGAAACCACCCACTATTGCTCCTTTCCCTTAACGGTTGGTTCCAACTCAAAAAAAATCTCCCGTGAGGATGTTCTAGATGTCTTTAAGTAAGTAAATTGAATTTACCTATTCTCGATGCCATAAAGAAAATTCTCGCCTATGCTAAAGTCTTTAAGGATTTATTGAAGGTGAAAAGAAGGCTAAAGGTGAAAAATAGTATCTTCCTATCATAAAATATGAGCTTCGTTCTATTTACTGACCTCCCATCCAAGTTTAAAGATCCGGGTGAACCTACCATTTTGTGTATTGTTGGAGAGAACATAATATAAAAAGACGTACTTGATTTACGGGCGAGTGTCAACATCCTCTCTTATTCCATATATAGGTGACTAGATTTGGGGGAACTACATCCCACATAAGTCTCTCTCCAACTCACGGTTTGGACCATGAAGATACCCAAAGGGATTGTTGAGGACGTGATAGTCCAAGTGGACAATTTCTACTTCATGGTAGATTTTGTCATTTGAGACACGGAACCCTCCGTTTCCTTGAGCATCATTTTTTCGTCATTCTAGGCCGCCCTTTCTTAGCTACGTCTAACGCATTAATCAACACTCAAAATGGGCAAATGCAACTCACTTTTGGGAAAATGACCCTAGAGACAAATACCTTCAATATCACCAAGCAAGTGGGTGAGGAGGATGAATTTCATGCGGTTGATATTATCAAGGAGATATTAGAGGAGCACATAGAGGGAAATATCGGTGGAGATGACTTAGGAGCGTGTCTTGTATCGAGTAGAGACAGTGACAAGACGTACAGCGACTTCGAGAGGGAGATGGAGGAGTTAGGAGCGATGTTAGATGAGAGGCATCAGATGTAAACTTACGAGATGTAAATTGAGTTTATTGATTTGAATAGTTACCATCGAGGGAGTCACACATGACCCCCTCCGATAAAAAAATTCCCACACTCGAATTAAACAAACTACCCTCAAATATAAAATATGCTTATTTGGGAAAGGATGAGACATTTCGCGTTTTTGTCTCCTCGAGCTTAAGTAGAGAGCAAGATGGTAAGTTGTTAGAAGTTTGAGGAAGCACTGCAGTGCTTTTGGTTGGAGAATAGCTGATTTGAAAGGTATAAGTCCCTTGATTTGTACTTATAAAATCCATCTCTAAGAGGACGTGAAGCCCCCGAGTGAATTGCAAAGGCAATTGAACCCCACTATGAAAGATGTAGTGCGAACGAAGATCATTAAGCTATTAGACGCATGGATAATTTACCCAATATGGGATAGAAAATGGGTGAGTCCTATCCAAGTCATCCCGAAGAAGTCGGCAATGATTATGGTCAAGAATGCAAAGGGTGAGTTAATTCCCCAACGTACCACCACCGGGTGGCGCATTTTCATTAATTATCGAAAACTCAATGCGGGAACTAGGAAAGAAGATTTCCCCTTACCATTCATCGACCAAATGCTAGCGAGAGTTTTGGTACACCCATACTATTTCTTCCTTGACAGTTATTCCAAATATAAACAAATTGAGGTAGATGTACTTGATAAAGAAAAGACGACTTTCACATGTCCTTTTTGCATGTTTGCATGTAAACGTATGCCATTTGGATTATGTAATGCGCCCATGACTTTTCAAAGGTGCATGCTAAGTCTCTTTATAGACATGGCTGAAAGAGGTCTTGAGGTCTTTATGGATGATTTTAGCATTGTTGGCCACTCTTTTGACCTTTGTCTTGCAAATCTTGAAAAAGTGCTAGACAGGTGTGTGTAAAAGAACTTGGTATTAAATTAGGAGAACTTTCATTTTATTATTACCAAAGGAATAGTTCTTGAACACATAGTGTGGTCCAAAGGATTTGAGGTTGATGAGGCAAAAATAGATGTCATAGCCGAGCTTCCCCCACCTAAATCACTAAAGGATTTGCGCTCTTTCTTTGGCCACTCGGGTTTCTATAGAAGGGTTATTAAAGATTTTAGTGCCATTTCTAGACCTTTGAGTGACCTTCTTATAAAGGACGCCCCCTTTGAGTGTAATAAATAATGCCAAAGTGCTTTTGATATATTGAAAATCATGCTTGTTTTCGCCCCCATTATGTAAGTGAAAAGTGCGACTGTGTGATAATTGAATAAATTAACTTCAGAAGTTTCCAATCAACCCTTATTTAATTTAGCCCCTAAACATGCATCTAAGGTGCTTGTGTCAATCCATTAATAAATAAAGCAAGTGACACAAAAATATGCTAAGACACATATTTCAGGAAAAAACCCCTTTCGTGTAAAACCTTTATTTCACTATGATTATATAAATCGCAACTTACAATTACATAGAGAAATCTGCAATGGATCAACACGCAACAAACCCACAAAGAAACGCAGTCTTGAACTCAACAAGATAATACACGCAGCACCCTCCAAGGACTCGTAGCCCAAATAAAAAAGGAAGAACCGCATCTCTCCTCAATGACATGCAGTCATAAAACTTTGTAGAGACTCCCTCAGTAATGGCGCGCAGCCCTCGGTTGCAAAGATCTCCCCACAAAGGTTGAAAAATAACAAAATCGTGTTCTAGGGTTCAAAAGGATTCATAAAGAATTGTCTATGTTATGTGAATCAAAACATGAGTTTGGGAACTCAAAAAGTATGAAGACTTAGAGTATTTAGGACTTTGAAAATCTTCTAGAAAAGTCTTGAAAATAAATTCCCCGAATGTGGTTTATATAGGAAACCTTGAGCAGATGTAAACCTACACAGAACTGTGCGATTTTATCCCAGGTGGATCGGTTTGCATCTGAGGCGAATCGGTCCGAGGTCGGACCGGTTCGTTTTTAAAAGAGGTCTCTTTGGTTCACATTCGATCCGGGGTATACTGGCTTGAAGCATAAGCGGATCGGTCCGGTTAGAGGGCGGATCGGTCCGAGGGCAGACCGATTCTTTTTCCAAGCAGGCGGACCGATCTAGCTGTCCAGAATTTTGATTCCTTCCTTGAATTATTTGATATTCGGATCCGTTGATGATGATGATATCTTGAATTTCTTCAATGATGTAACAGCGTATGGCAAAAAATAGAAAATGGACAAAAATGTCCTTACAAATCTCCCCCTATGTCTATGCCGGTACAAACATAAAAACAAACATACGAAATATCAAATATCAAAATGCCTGTACAAATCTACCCTTCCATGAACCCAAAACTGGAATGATACAAATGAATAAGACTTCATCGTTTGCTCTTCGAATCTTCAGGAATCTCAACGCTTTTCTCATCAGGGTGTGCAATTCAGAGATCATCAAATAAGTACCTACACACATGAGACAAAGCAAATACCAGGTGACGTATCGAGTTTGAAATGAGATAAACATATATACCGATTTATGGAAAAAAAACATACGCTAAATCTCAAAAACTCCAAAATCCCCCAAAATTCAAACTCCCCCATAATATGATAATTCTTTCTCCCCATTTTTATGATGTCCCCAAATAGACAAATGAGAAGAATGAATCAAATAAGCAAAATCGGGGTGTCACGGTACACAAAACAGGGCATCAAACAATATGGCAAACATGCTCTTGCAAGGAGATGCTCAAACAAATGCATAAAATATTTTTGATTTTTTAATTTTTCATACTAAAATAAGATACATTTGAAAAACAATATTCTACAAAAATCACACCATGGATTTAGACTCAAACAACCGAGTCATGGAAATGGAATGAATGGGTGTGAACACATTCGATAGGTAAATCAACTCAATCAATCATATGTGCACGATGCATATGTGTACCCCTAACGAATGAATATCAAAAGTATCCTTAGGTGAAAAGATTGTTCAATTTAGATGACATCGACTTATGCAAATCAACAAATCAAAGTCAATATTTTTCCACCCCAATAACGTCCAAAACTATTTAGCGCATTTGCAAGCATTTCAAGGACGTGCAAACCTATTTGAAATTCTCCAACCAAACTCCCTCATAGATATTTTCTTGTAGAGGTAATCTAAATTCTCAAACTTTGGAGAATTGGTGCAAAAACCTAAATGGCCCCTTTTTGGCATGAATATCTTTTTATTGCCTTTCAATTTTTTCGGGCTCTTTTAACCTCTTTGGACCTCGGATAATTAAATTCCTCCATCTTTAGGTCCAATTTAACGGTGGCTTAGTATTCACAAAGGCAAAATGAACCCTTCGCATCCCTTCCCCGTTTTCCACAAACTCACAAAACGGTTTTTATATGCACAATTTCCTTATCAAAATTTATCACGCTTGGTTCGTTTTAAGGACAGGATTGAAGTGAAAATACCTAATTAACATGTGATAAGACAAGCACAATAATCAAACAAGTTCGTGCATGTGTGCAATAAAGGAAACATGAGTCAAACATGTAGTAAGTAGCACTTAATTACATCTTAATGACTCCGTACATTATAAAGCAGAAGGATGAATTGACATATTGTCTCAAAACACTATCAAATAGTCACATGAAAATAATGGAATGATGTTGTGACTCGCATCCTAAGTGTTTATCCATAAATGGTGCAAACAAAATACAAAAATCTTTTTTGATTTTCTCAAAATTTTATCAAAATAAATCTTTTTGTATTTTTCAAAAAAAATAAAACATACAAAAATGATACATAGTAGAAATAGGCAAACAATGTCATCATGAAAATCACCCTATGCTAGTAAACAAGTCAATCCTCAATCATTAGGTGCGGAGGGGTTTTCCAAAGGTGGTTACAACTTATGAAAAACCTCCATCAAATCTTGTGAAGATTTGACCAAAAACTTAACTTGCTCACCTAAATGTGCAAACTCTTTCATGTAGTCTCCGGTAGCATGTAAAGTATCATATGTGGGAGCACGTGTGTCAGAAACATGTGTAGAAGTAAAACGTGACATATACCCTAACTTAAAGCAAAATTCCCTAAGGTGTCCTCTCCTCTTGCAATGTGAGCAAACATAAGTAGGCCTAGGAACACCTCTCTCAAAAACTCTAGGACGCACTCTCCTAATAGGAATGGGACGCCTATGTGGGTTAGGGTGAGACTTACGTGAATAAAAAATTATATAGGGAATCGGATCGGGTGCTAATTGGGAAGTAGAAGCACCTTCATGACTTATTCCTAAATTCTCACCTTTACCCTCATGAACCACCTTTTCAACCTTCTTAGGTGTGTTCACAAAATTGACTTTGACCTCCCTGGCACGTTCGAGATGACTCTCGAGTTGGGATACACGTGTCGTCAGACTATACAACGTGTTGGTCAAATCACACTTCTCTTTTCTGAAAACCTCCTTCTCTCTCTCCAAATCTAAAACCCGATGACCTAAATCCCTATTATACTTCTTTCTTTTCAAGGTCTCGGTGTACAAATCTCTAACAGCTTTTTGGAGCTCACTTTCATCTCCACTTTCACTCTCACTCTCTCCCTCACTTGAAGCGCTCAAATCATCACTATCGCATTCGTGTGCACTATTGTGGGACGAAGTGGGTGTGCTCACACGACTAGAAAAATATACAAACTTCTCACCACTAGTCTCATCACCCTCACCTTCACTACTATCACTAAGTGTGGCAGGCATAGATACTTTCTTTTCTTTCCTTCTAAGCCATATAGGACACTCAAACGACTTATGTCACTTACCCCCACATTCAAAACAAGTGACGTTCTCAAAATATTCCTCACACTCCTCATCGGAGTCATTCTCTTTTTCCCTCGCACCACTTTCTTTAGCCTTTCCTTTCTTTTTATTTTTCTAAAAAAAATTCTTTTTAATGGAAGAATTATTTTTGTTCATGTTTAGAAATTTTTTAAAATTTTTCGCAAACAAGGCCATATCATTAAAATCAAAATCTCCTTCAAAATAGGACTCACAAACTTTTTCTTTCTTTTTCTTAAAATGAGTCTTTAAAGTAAATCCATTATCCTTAGCCTTTATGATTTTGGGAAACATATCAATCTCATAGGTTTGAAGATCTCCTACAAGTTCTTCTAACTTAAGTGATTTAAAATTTCCCAAAGAGTTCAAAACAGTGACTTTAGGAATAAAGCGTTTTGGGAGAGATATCAAATTTTTTTAACGACACGCGTGTTATCAATCACCTCACCCAAATTAAAACGTGTGTTAACAATGTCTGACAAACGTGCATAAAAATCATCAAAGCATTCAGACTCAGACATGGTGATAGTCTCAAATTGGGTGGCCAAAATTTGTAATTTTGATTCTTTAACCGCGTTCATACCCTCATGTGTCAGTTTCAAAACATCCCAAGCCTCTTTAGACGTGGTGCACGTCATAATTCGACGAAACTCATCAGGAGAGACAGCTCCAAAAATAGCACTCAGACCACGGGAATTAAAATTGGATAATTTATAATCATCTTCAGTCAAGGCTGAAACGGGTTTTAAAGTGGTGATGTTATTAACAGTGACCGTGGGAGGAGTCCAACCATTTTCGTAAAGCAACCAAACAAGCTCGTCAATCGATTTTAAAATCGATTTCATACGAGCTTTCTAATAGGCATAATTAGACCCGTCAAAAATAGGCATCTGATTATATAAGTGCTCCATAAGAAAAAATGCGATATTTCACAAAATTGATTTTTTTAAAAAAATCAATATCACACGATTCTGCGGAAAATAGGAATACGCGATAAAATAGCGCAACCTGCTCTGATACCAATTTGAAAAGTGCGACTGTGTGATAATTGAATAAATTAACTTCACAAGTTTCCAATCAACCCTTATTTAATTCAGCCTTTAAACATGCATCTAAAGTGCGTGTGTCAATCCATAAATAAATAAAGCATGTGACACAAAAATATGCTGAGACACAGATTTCAGGAAAAAACCCCTTTCGGGTAAAACCTTTATTTCACTATGAATATATAAATTGCAACTTACAATTACATAGGGAAATCTGCAATGGATCAACACGTAGCCAACCCACAAAGACACACAATCTTGAACTCAGCAAGAGAATACATGCAGCACCCTCCAAGGAATCGCAATCCAAACAACAAAGAAAGAACCGCAACTCTCCTCAATGAAACGCAGTCATAAAACTTTATAGATACTCCCTCAGCAATGACACGCAGCCCTCGGTTGCAAAGATCTCCCCACAAAGGTTAAAAGATAACAAAATTGTGTTCTAGGGTTCAAAAGGATTCACAAAGATTTGTCTATGTTATGTGAATCAAAACATGAGTTTGGGAACTCAAAAAGTATGAAGACTTTGAGTATTTAGGACTCTGAAAATCGTCTTGAAAAGTCTTGAAAATAAATTCCCCGAATGTGGGTTATATAGGAAACCTTGAGCAGATGTAAACCTACACGGAATTGTGCAATTTTATCCCAGGCGGACCAGTCTGCATCTGAGGCGGATCGGTCCGAGGTCGGACCGGTTTGTTTTTGAAAGAGGTCTCTTCGGTTCACATTCGATCCGGGGTATACTGGCTTGCAGCATAAGCGGATCGGTCTAGGTAGAGGGCGGATCGGTCCGAGGGCAGACCGGTTCTTTTTCCAAATAGGCGGACCGATCCGGCTGTCCAAAATTTTGATTCCTTCCTTGAATTCTTTGATATTCGGATCCGTTGATGATGATGCTATCTTGAATTTCTTCAATGATGTAACGGTGTATGACATAAAATAGAAAATGGACAAAAATGTCCTTACAGTAAGCTTCAGATTGGTCCCTTCCATTCGAGCTTATGTGTGATGCATGTGATTATGGTATAGGGGTTATTTTGGGCCAAAGAAAAGACAAAAAAGCTCCATATGTGTTTTTAATTTCATTTTCCCTAGGTAACCGGAATTTTTAAGGGTGCAATTGGTGTTTTGATAAATTCGCATCCTCGTCAAATACAATTTTTGATTTGATACTGTGCGGAATTTAGTCCTCATATGTCAAATGCTTGGAGAGTATTTGATGTCTCTTTGAATGAAGAATGATCTTTTTAAAACTTTTACGTTCTATGTGAACACCGACGGTTCGGGTGAGTGTACCCTAACTCCATTTTCTCTCATATAGTTAAAGTTTATCTAGTTCATTTTGCATTCTTAGTTAATTCTTAATTTAATTCATATTGCATTAGTTGATAGGTATAGTCACCAACTCATAACCTTTTCCTTTCTTATTAATGAGTCATTGTAGGGTTAAGCGTCTTTCCTATTCGTCGTCACGATTCTTTATCCTATTTCCTATGTTTGATAACCGTTTACTGGATTAGTACTTGAGCAATCGACTTACACTTGACTCAATAGAAGGATGCACTAGAAACACTTTTAAAGTCACATCAGTAATATTTTGAATGTTTTTATTATTAGTGTGTAATTCTCTTTTGATTAACTTTCTTCTTCTTTTGAATACTAGAGTTTGTGTACTTCAATTTTTAACAATTAGTATCAAAGTGTGATGGTCAATGATTGGTTTTGGTTAGTTTTCTTAAGTAATGAGAAGTTCATATTTTTCAAGTTTGTAACTTTCAATAAAGCTTGTTCGGTATTATTGAAATATTACTAATACGATGGGTGACCCTCAAGTAGTTAGAGGGATTAAGAAGCTCGGTAATAAAAACTATAATACAAGAGCAATGTGTACGATATCTTACCTATATGACAAGGATCTTTGGGAGGCCATCGATGGTAAAGAAATTATGCAGCCAAAAGAAGACGCTAATGGAACTTTGAGTAAGTGGAAGATAAAATTAGGTAAATCTATGTTTTCCCTTAAAATCATAATTAAAGAAGAAATTTGGAACACATTTGAAAAGACAAAACATTAAAAGAAACATGAAATACATTCATTGAAATTTTTTTGAAAGAAAAATGATACAAGCATTCAACTTCTCAAGAACGAGTTGTTATCGGTTATACAACGCGATATG
Organism: Sambucus nigra; assembly: GCA_949130495.1. Lineage (NCBI taxonomy): Eukaryota > Viridiplantae > Streptophyta > Magnoliopsida > Dipsacales > Adoxaceae > Sambucus > Sambucus nigra. The sequence goes on along the minus strand of OX422212.1, from coordinate 446,804,037 downwards.
ACAATTGCTTAATATTTTGACAAGGTAAAATCAATATGCCATAAAATTTTTGAATTATATCCTACTGCTGCTATTGGGTAAACCGAGGTAGAAATTATCCATGGTCTGAAGCTCGAGTTCTGAGGCTTTGTTGTCGTTGTATAAGGATCGATGACTCAACCATCACTTGTTGAGTTTCAAAATATGCTTTTAGGTTAAGAAGTAATGGATAATAAAATGGGAGGTGTCTCGCTGAAGGGTGAGAATGAAGCGCTCTACACTAACAAAAACAAAGGAAACTTCAAGCAGTACATCTTAAGTAGATCTAAAAGGGATAGTGACATGGCAAAAGGTCATGAAGAATTACGAGGATCTCATCCAGAGGGAGCTTTAGTGAATCATGGAAACAATAGTCAATAAAAAAAAATAGAAAAGTTTTGGGTAAATGTTACACCTACTGGAAGAAAGTCCATATAGCAAAAGATTATTTGTCCAAAAAAAGACCCGTCGAGAGTGATGGTGCTACTTCCAACTTTAAAGAGAAAATTGAAGACGGTTGGGAAACCGAAGCATCCATTGCTATTGAGGAATAGGAGTTAGAGCTCATAGTAAGAATGCATGAATGAACACACTATAAGAATGATTGGATCGTCGACTCATGATATTCAAATCACATGATGACTGATGAACAAAAGCTACATAACCTGATTGACTGGAAGGGAGGTCATGTGGTGGTGACATATAACAACTCAAAGTTACTGATATACCACATTGGTATAATAATATTTTTCTAGGCATGAAGATGAATCTTCTTTTAATGGCACAATTGACATCGTCACACCAATATGTCATGTTCAGTCCATGAGATATGAATGTGTATTAAGACCTCAATATCTCAGAGATGTCGACAATGGACAAACGATGATTATGGTCAATCTATATAAAGTCAGCAGAGTTTGCATATGTGGACAAGAAAAGGAGGAACAAGACATCAAATTTATGACACATGAGATTAGGTCACCCTATCGATCACAAGCTAAGTGCGATGATGAGGAAGTCAATGATTAGTGGTCTTCCTCATCTTGATGTGAGAATAAACACAGTTTATGTGGGATGTCAGTATGGTAAGGAGCATCAATTATCATATGAAGATTCAAAGTTTAAAGTAAAAGAGCCATTATAGTTAGTTATGTGCTTGATCTTAACAAACAACCACCAGTTAGTGGAATGCGGAATATGGTGACATTCATTGATGACTTCTCCGGGTATGTGTGGGTTTTCTTTATGAAAAAATTGATACATTTTGCATGTTTAAAGAGTTGAGAGAAATATTTATAGGAGACATGGGAAAGAATAGTATTTTTCTATGCATAGATAATGGATGAAAATATACCTCCAATGAGTTTTCTCACTATCTATGAGTCTGTCAAATATGTCATCAGTTCAGGTCTACCAACACGTGAAAATAGAATGGTGTAACAAAGACAAACAATCTATATATTTAAGATTTTTTTTGAAGTATGCAACATGCGAAGAATGTCCAAGAAGATTTTAGGCTAAAGCCATGAGTAGTGTAGCCCATGTGATCAACAGATTTTCCAACCAAGATTAGGATTTATTTCACCCTTTGAAGAATTATGGGATATGAAACTTATAATTTATTTTTCACAGGTGTTCGATTGTGTGTGATATGTATTTGTTCTAAGTTATTTATGTGCCATGTTTGATAAGAAAGCAATTAGATGCATCTTTGTGATACATGATAAACAGATAAAGTGATGAAAAATATGGTGATCCTACTAGTGGAAAGTGCCACACATCACAAAAAGTGGGTTTTGATGAAACATCTTCATGCTAATCCTTACAAAATATGGAGATGTCAGATTTAAAAGAAATGAAAGATTGGTTGAAACGGAATATGGGGGACCATACTGGTCAAATCCAATTGAGTTCATATGAACATGAAGATTTTCATAATGGTAATGATCATTGAAAAATTAGCATGTGTCAACAACCAACCGAAGAAGATAGGTATAATGAAATGGAATAATCAACTCCATAATCACAACTTAGAAAGTCAACAAGAATGCAAAAACCAAATCCCAAATATGCCAATGCCGCCACAGCAAAGGAAATTATAATAGAACCTGGGATGTTTGAAAAATCATCACATATTTTTGAGTGGATTAAAGCTATGGAAGAAGAAATCAATGCAGTAGAGAAAAATTAGACTTGGGATTAGGTGTCAAAGCCATGATAAATGAAACCCATATCATGCAAATGGGTATACAAGATAAAACTTTATCCAAATGGATCAATCGAGAGATGCAAGGATCAACTAGTGGCTCGAGGGTTCTCTCATTAGTATGGACTAAATTACGACAAAACGTTTAATTTAGTGACAAATATTACAACTGCAAGATTCGTTCTTGCATTTATGGCCATAAACAATCTAAACTTATGGAAGATTGATGTGAATAATGATTTTCATCATGGGGAGTTGGATCGGGGGATCTACATGATTCAACCAATGGTATTTTAGAACAAAGTTCATCTCGAGTTTATGTGTAAGCTCAGAAAGATGCTCTACAGGTTAAAGCAAGCACCAAGGGCATGGTATAGTAAGATTGTTTAATTTCTTACTCAAATTGGCTATTTAGTAGCACCTGCAGATTCCATCTTATTTGTTAAAGCCAGATAAAAAAGAATGTTATTGTGACAGTATATGTGGATGATATAATTATCACAGGTGATGATAAGACATAAATTCACCAAACAAGCGAGATTTTATCAATTTTCTTTCAGATGAAATATCCTGGACAACTTAAGCACTTTCTTGGGCTAGAGGTTAATCGCACACAACAAGGAATATTTATCTATCAACCTAAGTATACACAACCGAAGGAATATTTCTCTGTCAACAAGATTTATAGAAAAAGTTTGTGATGATTGAGTGCAAGCCAATCTCAACGCCATTTGAACTGAATGTTAATATGTATGCACATGAAGGCAGAGACTTGGAAGATGCAATGATGTATCGATAATTGGTAGGTATTTTGATCTTCTTGTCCTATGCAGTTGGTGTATTGAGTTGGTATATTCAAATCCAAAGAAGCCTTATTAGGAAGCAGTTAGACGAATACTGAGTTATATGAAGACTATAATTGACTATGGTATTTTATACAAGAAAAATTATGACTTCAAGCTATTTGGTTATTATGACACTGACTATGTAGAAGATCATAATATCAGGAGATCAACTACCGACTATGTGTTTAAGCTTGGTTCAGTAATGATTCCTTAGTGCAGTAAGAGACGGTATAATTATTAACCACAAAATTATAGTACCAAGAAATAGCAATGGTAGATCAAAAGAGTACATGGATGATACAACTGATGAATAATTTACATCAACCAATAGATTATACAGTTCTGTTGTACTGTGACAACTAGTTAGCAGTTTGTTTGGTAGAAAATCTAGTATTTCATGCAAGAATAAACATATTGAGGTGCACTATCATTTTAATATAGATAAGTTTCTACAAGAAGGTATTTAGGTGAGACAGATCAAGATGAATGATCAAGATGTGGACTTGTTCACAAAAGGTTTTAAGTACTACCAAATTGGAAAAATTTCGTTATTAACTCAATGTGGTGCAAATAATGAGAGCCGGTGTTGATGGGCAGTGTTAAGAATCAATATCAGCCATTAAACCCAATGGAGCCCCATAAAATCATCCTAAATTAGGTTAAGTAATTGGAGAAATTAGGTTTCATAATGGGAAACTTGGATGGATTAAATTAATTTATATTTTAACATTTGTATGCTTTTTATTAAAGTGTGTTTGTTTACTTAACCACAATATGTGATGTTAATTGTATTTTTTTTTACTGTAAATAGCTCCTTTTACCAATGTTTGTAGTCATCCAAAAACAAGCTAAGTAATAAACACTTAAGGCTTTAGTTGAGTATTCTTTTAAGTGTTTTTCTTATTGGTGTGTAATTTTGTTTTGAATAAGTTTCTTCTTCTTATGAATATTAGATTTTATATACTTTAATTTTTAATAAAGTTTCCACTTCATTTCTCCCTTAGAGCATGCTATATTACTACAAGATGGGTTTTAAATATCCATCAACATTTTGGGGGTACGAGAGACTCAATCCTAGTAGGTTCAATGCCTCAAAATATGTCCAAAAAATTTCCCAATCAATAATCTATAACATAATTACAATAACCATGTCAATTGTTTTTTATCCAAATATGGTCATGATTCTAACAATATATATTTTTTTGGTCCGATGTCACTATAACTAAAGGAGTTTCATAAAAGGACCCTGAATGTTTTTATTTTATTTTATAGATACTAAGTCTGAATTGTGATTGTACATATAAGGACCTTAAGACATAGATATGTAAGGTTTTAAAATCTCCCCTACCATTAAAGGTAATCGAGCAATATTTTGTAAACTAATAATGTCTTCAGGGGTATCATCCATTTCCTGGAAAATACAATTTACAAGTCGTGTCTTAATTTAAACACAATATGATTAATAAACAAGTCAGGTCATTTGACAAAATTTGTTAAACACATGAGATTTATGTTGATTACCATTTCACATAAAATCGAATAACATGACTCGAATATCGTACGATACATATAAAGTTTTACAACTAATTTACTCATTGTTTTTCCTACTTCAATATGCTTTTAGGTCTCTTGTGAAATTAAGTTGGAGGTATTCATTCTAATGTACTATTGCAAGAATTATGGATTTTGTGACAAAATCTTATCCCTTATCATAATTAAATAGTCGTGGACATTATATAAATCTAACATTCAACAAACCACTTATAACCATAATTTTTGGAACCATAAGTATGGAACATATGCAATGAAATTAGCAAAATTAGGTTCCAAATCTTCGATAGAAAATTAGAATTTGAAAAGTTATGTAACATCTTCTAGAATATTATTACCAAGGACAGTGATATGTACCAAAACAATTCTCCAAAACATCCCCCGAAGTTTTTTAAGTGTTTGTACTTTGGGTAAGGGCTAACACAAGGTACAAACACTCAATGCACTTTGGGCGATGTTTTGGGGTTGGATTTTGTGGATATATCTGAGGTATATAGAATTAATCTATTACAAAAATGTTAGCACTAAATACTCCACATGTGTGTCCATGTGGTGACATTGCTTCTTTCATGAAATCTCGAATGATTGTTGAAATACATATTTTATGTGATATGTTAACACCATATTAACACAAACCAAAAGGGTGTTTCTGAATAATAATAAAATTGGAAAAAATAGATGAATTGTTATATAAAAATATTAAATAGTTGGAAACACGCATGTGTGACACTTGGCACAAATTGGGATGTGTGGATCAAGGTGGGATCTTACTCCAATTGAAATTGGTGCATTAGTGCACTAAAGTTGGAAAGCTCAAATGGGTAGGTAACCACCCAACAATTACAAGAGCAGTTATGTTGCATAGACAAGAAATACTGTAAATAAGCAATGAACCCTCCAAGGAAGAGAGGTATCCCTCACCTAAAAATCATTTACATTAAGTTTATCCTCTTTTTTCTTTTCTTTTCTTTTGTTTACTTTCTTTCTTTACAGTTTTTCCTTCTGTTGATACCAAAATTAATACGCGGATGTGGACGAATAATACGAAGACACGTGTCAATATACGTGACACAATAGTAACGAGGAAGTTCATTTCCCCGACCAATTCATGTTCCCTCCGAGCAGCGAAGATACCCCGAGGAACTCCAGCACTCCGAGGTACTCAAGCCCTCCGAGGAACTCTTGATCAACGAGCAACTAAGGCGGTCCGAGCTGCATCTCAGCCGTATCATTAATTACCAGATAGACGACAGTTCAACTATTCATTGAATGTTTATAATCTTGACACACACGCTGCATTAAATGTATTACCCTTTCATGTGTATATCATTTAATGTATCGACCCTTTCATGTACAGCCTCAGGGCTATAAATACCTTGTATCATCCTCATTCAAGGGGACCGGAATTTCTTGACTAAACTTGTAATTGAGAATTCCCAAACACTCAGCAATAACATAACAGTGGACGTAGGCCATTCTTATAAGGCTGAACCACTTTAAAAATCTTTGTCTCATTTTATTTATCTGTGATTGAATAATTAGAGTAATCTAATTTTTTACATCAACAGATTGGCGCCGTCTATGGGAAACGACTGTTGTTATCGTTTTTCACCAAAAATCATTTATCATCAATGGCAGATAATCCAGAATCCAGTAATTGAAATGCCGGAAATACTGGAAATCCTCCAAATCCATCTGCACCTCCAGATCTGGCTGGAATTATGACGAATCTGGCTGAAGGAAAAACCGCCATGCAAGAAACAATGAGGCAACTCATTCAAACTCTTCACGGCGGTGCACCTACCCATTCAAGGCAAAGGAGTGATCGTGGGCAATCGCGATCCAGGCGTACTGGGTCATATCGTAATGAAGAATCTAATGATTTTTCTTATCAACCTGGGCGAACTTCATCGATACGGGCTACGGATACAGATCAACATATCACCCTCTCTCCGGAGAGAACTAGCGCCCTGGAAAGATTAAGCAGGGCATCTCCTTTCAGTCGGTTAGGACCAAGGAGAAATATGAGTCCACCTAGAGCCCCATCGAGAAGCTTTCGACCACCATCAGGTTTGAGAGAAGGATCAGCACAATCAAGACCAGCTACTCGTCGAGATAGATCTCAGGAAGCTACGTCAGAACAATCAATTGCTCGGACTAAGCAGCCCGAGGAAGGAAATGAAGCGTGGAAGGGTTCCATTCAGCGATTGGAGGATAGACTTGGAGAAATGGTTAAATAAAGGAATCCCTTACAGAGAAATTTTGTTCAAGGGCCACCTTTTGTGCAGGCCATTGTGAATTTTCCTACACCATCGAAATTTAAAGCACCTGTAGTGACCCCTAAATATGATGGAAAGACAAATCTTGATCTTCATATAGAACAATACCAGGCTGCTGCCGACATATATGACGTCCCCGACGAGATGAGGTGTAGAGCATTTTCGGGAACTCTTACCGGATCTGCACAGATATGGTACAACAATCTTCCTCGGGGTAAGATTTTGACTTTTATTCAGTTAGCCGAGTTGTTCATTGGTAATTTCTTTTTTGGAGCAAAGCCGGTAAAGCGAGTAGCGCACTTGTTAAGTGTTAGACAAAAATCAGGTGAGAGTACTAGAGATTACATAACTCGTTTCAATAACGAAAAGTTGGAAGTCATAGATTACGAAGAAAAGACAGCGATCACTGCTTTGATGAGTGGATTGCTGCCTAACAAGTTATACTATACTTTGGCCAAAGATCCACCTAAAACTATGTCGGAGTTGATGGAAAAAGCGTCCAAAATCATGAATGCCGAGGAAGCTATGGTTGCGAAGAAGAATATGGATAAAGAAACCAAGGTTGAGGTTGACAAATCTAAGAAGAAAGAGCAAAAAGGTAATGGCGGTGACAAGCATTCCAAGAATAATAGGACGTCATGGGAAGTCCTGAAGAAATATGATAATTATACTCCATTGAAGATGGGTATTAATCATGTTTTAGAAGAAATCAAGAATAACGAAGAAATCAAGTGGCCAGATAAACTGAGGACCAATCCTGAACTGAGGAATAGGGCCAAATATTGCGAGTTCCATAAAGATCATGGCCATACGACCAAAAATTGCATAGCCCTTCATAACGAGATTGAAACGCTCATCCGAAGAGGAAAGTTGTCAAAGTATGTAGATCGCAGAGGTGAAAGGAAGAATGATGATAGGACTAGAGATCGTTCCAGATCTCCTCGTCGGACGGAGGAGAAAAAGAAAATAGATCATGAAGATGATCCAGATGAAGACCCCGTTCTTCCAAAGAAGCCAAGACAGCCTGAACGAGAGGTATTTTCCATACATTTTGGGTCATTTGATTGTAATGTTATTACAGGAGATGTTGGAGGGGGAGACCTTACTACAGAAAGAAAGGCCTATCTCGGAGAGGCTCAAGCCTGCTCATATATTCAACGAATAAATCTTGCCGAGGATGATCGTCCGAGGAAGGTAAATAAAGAGAAGCTAGTTATTGGTTTTTCAAAAAATGATTTGGCTGGTGTTCTTTACCCTCACGATGATCCCTTGGTGATCAAAATGAGGATGGAAGATGTGGTGATTTCAAGGGTGTTGGTGGACAATGGTAGTTCGGCAGACATCATGTACTATTCATGTTTTGATAGCTTGAATTTGAAATTATCTCAATTGGAACCTTATCACAGACCCCTTCTGGGTTTTGCTGGCGAGAAAGTTTTTCCACTAGGGACGATCAAGTTGGACATATTCATTGGAACTTGGCCTGCTTGTCGAACAGAAAGAATACGCTTCTTTGTGATGGATAAGAATGTGCAGTCAGCCTACAACATCATCATGGGAAGAGTTGGTTTGAAGAAGTTCGAAGCAGTTCCATCTACAGTGCATCAATGCTTAAAATTCCCAACAAACTTCGGAGTAGGAGTTGTAAAAGGTGATCAAAAAATAGCTCGGGAATGCTATTATTCGTCTGCCGAGCAAGAGGAGCTTGAGGAATCAAGGAAAAAGACTATTACCTACCAGGTAGAGGAAGGTACAAAAATTGAAACTCTTGATCCCAGGGATGAATCCCAACTTGTAAAAGGACAGGTGGTAGAATCTACAGAAAATGTTATTCTGGACGAGGAGCACCCTGAATGAGTAACCCAGATAGGTTCGTCGTTGGATGCTTCAATAAAACAAGAGTTGATAATGTTCTTGAGAAACAGGAAGAAAACTTTCGCATGGAGTCATGAGGACATGCCAGGAATAGATCCAAACTTCTTATGTCACGAACTCAATGTGAATAAAGAGATCAAGCCTGTAAAGCAGAGAAGAAGGGTATTTAGCCCCGAGAAGAATCAAGCCATACAAGAGGAGGTCGAGAAGCTCCAGAAAGCCCAATTCATTGATGATGTGAAATATCCAGACTGGCTGGCAAATGTGGTGATGGTAAAGAAGAAGAACAATAAATGGAGAATTTGTGTTGATTTCACTGATCTCAACAAGGCATGCCCAAAAGATCATTTTCCATTGCCCAGAATTGACCAACTAGTGGATGCTACCTCGGGACATGAGCTGCTCAGCTTCATGGATGCGTATTCTGGTTACAACTAGATCAAGATGAAAACTGAAGACAGGGAAAGTACTTCTTTTATTACCCCTAGGGGAACTTATTGCTATAATGTTATGCCTTTTGGTTTGAAAAATGCAGGAGCGACATACCAGCGGCTGATGAACAAGGTCTTCACCGAACAAATCAATTGTAACATGGAAGTCTATGTCGATGATATGCTGACAAAAAGCAAGAAAGCTGCAAATCATTTAGTTAACTTAACTTAGACATTTGATCAACTGGATAAATACCAGATGAAACTCAACCCGACGAAGTGCACATTTGGAGTACGAGAAGGAATGTTTCTCAGATACATTGTCAACCAGCGAGGCATTGAAGCAAATCCAGATAAGATCAAAGATCTTTTAGGGTTGCGATCTCCAACAACAAAGAAAGAAGTGCAGAGTCTTACAGGACGAGTTGCAGCGCTCAACAGATTTGTATCCCGAGCAACTGACAAATGCCTCCCATTCTTCAAAACACTCCGAAAAACTTTTGAGTGGACTGATTAATGTGAAAAGGCCTTTCAAGACTTGAAAAAGTACTTGGGAGCACCTCCATTGTTGTCCAGGCCAATAACAGGAGAGAAGTTGTACTTATATCTGGCGGTATCAGAGAATGCAGTTAGCTCAGCATTGATTAGATTGGAGAATGGAGTTCAGAAACCCATCTATTACACAAGTAAGGCTTTTCGAGGTGCAGAAATCAGATATCCAAAACTAGAAAAATTAGCACTGGCATTAATTGAAGCAAGTAGAAGAATGAGGCCATATTTCCAGGCCCATACAATCTTCGTATATACCGACATGCCATTGAGGCAAGCCCTTCACAAGCCAGAAAAATCAGGAAGACTGATGTACTGGGCAATAGAACTCGATGAATATGATATTGTGTATGAACCCAGATCATCATTAAAAGGGCAAGCTGTAGCAGATTTTATAGCAGAGTTTACATACTTTGATACCCCCGAGGAGCAAAAGGTGCTCGCTGACCAACCTGTGGATGTTACAGGATCAACAGACATAAACCCAGACCAACTTCAGATGGTAAAAAGGCTTATGGATGAAGACAGATCATCAACTTCGAGCTCGGACCAGCTCCGATTGGTAAAAGAGCGAGAAAAGATGGTCGACGAGGAGCAAAAAGTGTCAAGGGAGGACGAAAAGAAGCAACAAATATTTCACCGAGGAACCCTGTCAGATAAGGAATTTGAAGACGAGTTACCCATATGGAGATTATATGTAGATGGCTCATCTTGCACAGCAGGTTGCGGCGCAGGAATTATTTTGAGCACCCCAGACGAGATTGACATGGAATATGCTTTACGATTCCAATTCAAAGCCTCTAATAATGAAGATGAGTATGAGGCCATGATAGCAGGTTTAAACTTAGCAAAATTTATGGAAGCACGGCAAGTAATTGTATTTAGTGATTCTCAATTAATTGTAAATCAGATGACAGGAACATATGCAGTTAAAGGAGATTTAATGGCAAAGTATCATGCAAAGGTGATGGAGTTACTGATAGAATTTGATGCCATTCAATTGGTGAGAATACCGAGGATGAAGAATGTACAAGCAGACGCACTGGCCCGACTAGCATCAGCTACTCGTACCGAGCTGCGAAGAACGATACCAATTGAAGTATTGGAAAGTCGGAGCATAGATGAAAAATTGATGATGAATGTTATTACCCTTGATTTAGGACCATCTTGGATGGATCCCATCAGGATATATATTGAAGAGGGAGGGTTGCCAGTGGATAAGCTCGCTGCCAAAAAATTGAAGTATAAAGCTGCTCGGTATGTATTAACTAATGGTATTTTATATAGACGAGGAATTATGGCAGGTTTGCAGAGATGTGTACATCCCTACGAGGTGAAAGAATTGATTGAAGAAATCCATGAAGGGTCTTGTGGAGCTCATGTAGCAGTTCGAACACTTTTACAAAGGGTAATGACTCAAGGATACTATTGGCCGACGATGAGGGCTGATTGTATAGCCTATGCTAAGAAATGTGACAAGTGCCAACGTTTTTCCTCTATCCGACGAACTCCACAAGCATTGTTGACACCTATAACTTCCCCTTGGCCATTCGCCATGTGGGGAATTGATTTGGTGGGACCATTGCCGACCAACCGAGGAAGATTCAAGTACCTCGTCGTCGCAGTAGACTATTTTACTAAGTGGGTAGAAGCTGAACCCCTCATCGACATGACGTACGAGAAGGTATACCAATTCGTTTGGAAGAATATCATCTGTCGATATGGTCTCCCTCATGCCTTCATCACAGACCATGGAACCCAATTTGATAACGAGGAATTTGCTGCTTATTGTCATCAGTCGAACATTTTGAAGGTCCATTCAGCACCAGGCCATCCTCAAAGCAATGGACAGACTGAAGTGACGAATAGAACACTGCTAAATGGTTTGAAGAAAAGGCTAAGTGAAGCTAAAGCTAACTGGATTAACGAGCTACAATCAGTATTGTGGGCTTACCGAACAACTCCCCGAGCAGCGACTGGAGAATCACCATATATGCTGGCATTTGGAAGTGAGGCTGTAATACCTGCCGAGTTAGGTCTCCCAACACATAGAGTGCTGAATTTCAATTCCCCAGTCAGCGACTTGATGAGAAGACTGGATTTGAATATGCTCGAGGAAGTCAGAGAAGAGGCAGCCATTAGGAATGCTGCTTATCAACAACGAACAACTCTTTTCTACAACAAAAGGGTGAGGAAATGCGATTTAAAAGAAGGAGATTATGTGCTAAAGAAGGTAATTCAGAAACACAATAAATTGGAGGCAAATTGGCATGGGCCTTATCGAGTTACAGAAGTTGTTCGACCAGGAACTTACCGAATAGCAACTTTAGAAGGAGAAGAATTCAAGAATGCTTGGAATGATGAACACCTTCGCAAGTATTATCAATGATGTAAAATGTACAACGGGTTCATCAATATGAATAAAACGATGATGTTTTCACCATTTTCCTCTCCTTTATTTGAAAGTTTTTCGGGGAATACTAGTGTTGTACACTACGCTGCTCGACAGCAAAAAGAAGACGATAGTTCGAAAGAACCAAAAAATATACTCCTTTGGTTAGGAGGCGTACACTAGCGTGACCAACTAAGGTTGGTAAGATAACTAGTGGACAAATAGTTCAAAAGAACCAAAAAATATACTCCTTTGGTTAGGAGGCGTACACTAGCGTGACCAACTAAGGTTGGTAAGATAACTAGTGGACAAATAGTTCGAAAGAACCAAAAAATATACTCCTTTGGTTAGGAGGCGTACACTAGCGTGACCAACTAAGGTTGGTAAGATAACTAGTGGACAGATAGTTCGAAAGAACCAAAAAATATACTCCTTTGGTTAGGAGGCGTACACTAGCGTGACCAACTAAGGTTGGTAAGATAACTAGTGGACAAGATAGTTCGAAAGAACCTGATAATTCAATAATCAACTACGGTTGAGGGAAGAACAATATCATTTGATTTGAAAATAAGCCAACAAGTTGGTCGGAAGGTAAAATCATTCCAGAAAATACAAAGAATTCCAAACTGAACCAAGTATAGTTGGTCGGTGATCAACTATACTTGGTCGACGAGGATAAATTATCGACCATGGTTGGTCGGATACATTTTAGGAAAAAGTTTACCAAGTATGGTTGGTCGGGGATAAAAACCCATCAACTGTAGTTGGTCGACAAGCACAATTTAACAACCTTGGTTGGTTGGAAACAGTTTAAACATTTTATACTCATTACTTTATTATTAAGTGATTGAGCAGCATTGATACTTGTAATTTTGATTACTAAGTTGGTTGATGAACAACATCATATTGTTATCTTTTTAACAGATACATATACACAAATGTAAAAATGTTTGATAAACACAAGACAATCGCAATACAAATTTGCAAACAGAAAATGAAATTCTTTCATTAAGATAAAAATGTATTACAAGCTATACATATGTGCTAATTATTACATTGAAAAAACCTATTCTATTGGTTTCTTTCCTTTAGCTTTTGAAACAGGTTCCTCGCCGACAGGAGGATCTTCTAAGCAAAGAGGAGAATTGATGAAATTAATATCTCTGAACATTCTGACGTTCATCACAGAAGGTATATCCAAGAGATGCTCTGGACGAGATAATTCAGTCTGAGAATGAAGACTATAGTCACCGAGATATTTTGAAATTAAACTCCTAGGAATGGAACGAGCTGGGATCCATTCCATGTCCAATTTGAAAGGTGGCACAGGCAAATCTAGTAACCCTGGAGCATGATAATCCCATAAAAAATGCCCTTGCTCCAATTTCAGTACACCCAGGGCGTTCAACCACCCCTGCTTATAACCTTCATTATTGGCTTGTTCAATCCGAGCATCTAAATGAACAAGGGCTTCATTGTATCCTGCCATCCAAAATTCCCTGGGCTGTTTATGGAATTGGAAGGTTAATCTATCCAATTGTTCGTGAAGTCTCCTGGCAAAAACATCTTTATCATTCAAAGCAGACTTCGTTGCAGCAAGTTGATCTTCCAAAGATAGATTTTTCTTAGACATTTCAGATAAAGCCCGATCTTTGGCGTTTAATTGGTATGCTTGAGTTTCCAAAGTAGATTGAGTGCGAGCCTCTTCAACATTGCGGCTAGGAACTCTTGATCGACTCCGAGCAGCGACTGGAGAACTTTGCTCCTCGGTAACATTTTGAACAGCTCTTCCTCGCCCATGAGAACCTCTTCCTCGTCCCCGAGCAGTCACAGGAATAACAGATCTTCTTAAGTTATCCAGTTCTTGCCTTAATTTGGCATTCTCAACCTCTAAGAACGAGAAACCTTCATCGATAACTTGTACTAAAGCAGTGGAAGATGACACTGCAAATTCATACTGTGCCAACTTTTTCGGCAAATTATTGTTCTCTTGTTCCAGTAACTCAGCAATCTGCCTGCAGGCCTCAACTTCACCTTTTAAAGTTCTTTCCCTAACATCGTATTTAGCAAGGATCTTTTTATGGCCTGTTTCAGAAGAAAGCTGCTGATATCTATTTTCATACTCCTTGTGCAGCAAAGTAGTTGATTCATTGTGTTGATGTTGTAGATCTTCTAAGGTATAATGAAGTTCCTCGATCAAGTCATAATAGGCCACGCTGTTGGCCACAGCTCAGTCGAGTAAATCTTTTAAGTACCGTTAAGCCTCAATTGCTTGTTCTGAGGCATCATGACCAATGATGTCAGCAATTTCTGATCCACTCAAATTTGTATGACCAGCTTTATAATACTCACGACATTGCTGCATCAGCTTTGTATCATGTGCAGATATCAGTTCCATTCTAGCAACAAACTAAGGATGAGAAAAAGACAACAATTAACAAAAACAAATCATCAACAACAGAGATGAACAAAGATGTATTTTATTATATCACCAAAGGATTACATTGTTTGATTACAAATACTGAAAGATAAAAACGATACCGAACAACTTCACACCTTTTCCTTGTCTCCCAAGACTTTCTCGGGAGGCTGGGACGAGGAGCTTGGTTGCTCGGTGGTCACAGCGACTTGATCAGCAGTTGAAATTTTCTCAGGAGGAGGAGGCATGGAAGAAATGTCCTCGTTGGTAGAAGGAAAAGAAGCAGGGACTTGACCACCTATGGCCATGGAAGATTCATCAGAGACAGGCTCATCTTCTTCTTCCTCCACAATTGGTGGGGGAGGACCAGGGAGGTGTAGCTGGAATAGCCCAGAATCTTCATTGATCTTTAATTCTTGCAGGGCAGCTACCTAGCCATCTCGGAAGTATTTTAACTTCCCATATTGAACTTGGGATGTCATCGCAGCAATCCCCTTGTCCCATCCTTTATCCCAGCCAGCGCTGAAGGATTTTTTAACTGCGAGCTTTCTTTTCAGTTTCTCCGAGGAGAGCTTCGCATCCAATACTTCTTTTTGGCCCTTGATATCTCGCAGGGCGGACAATTCTTCCTCTGCCTTCCTCAGCTTATCCTCAAGTTCTTCAAAATTCTTGAGCTTGTCGTCATATTTCTTATGCTCGACCTCTAAACTTTTCACTTTATTCTCCAAACTCTTGGAGATCTCAGCCATCTTCACCTTCTCGGCCTCAACTGTAGATAATTTTTTCTCCCATTCGTCTTTGTCCTCGTCATACTGTTGACGAGAATCCTTCAAAGATTCGGTTAAACCCAACAGAGCATCCTCTACACCAGACGAGGATATGGAAGCTTTAATTGCCTCGTCCTTCTTCACGATGTTATTGAAACAGTTCACCAGCTGAAAGATGAGAAAAACAGTAAAGTCAATACAAAAATGCAAGCATTCAGATAAAAAAAGAAAACTCAGAGTGTGAGAAATTTACTGAAGCAAGATGACGAGTAGCTAGGGATGTCAGCATATCCCTAGAAATCTTTTCATCAATTCCTTGGACCTCGGGTATGATCCAAGTTTTTACCGAGCTCATTGCAGAGCTCGGAGGAATGATGGTTGGAACACCAACACCACCAGCTGGTAGAGAAGAGACAGTTTCAGCCAAATTGACTGAGGATGATTTCCTCAATCTTCTCAAAGGGACTTCAGCAATTTCAACCAAGGAAGAACTCTTGGTCGGAGAGATAGTAATCACTTCCACAGGAGCAACTTTCTTGCTCGGAGCCACTGGGGGCTTCTCGGTAGCTTTTGAAGGCGCAACATCCACCTTCTTAGTCCCCTCTGGGACATCAATTTTACTTTTCTTGGCCTCAGCAGCAGATGAAATGTCATCAAATAGAGCAGGAGGAGCTCTTTTCTTTCCCATTCTCTTACTTAAAAGGATGTGAGAATCTGAAGAAGAATCCTTTAGAGTTGAAGCTGGTTCAACAGGACGAGCAGTATAAGAGGTTGTATAGCTCTTATACTGTAGCAAATATGATGCAGACCTGATGTGCTCGTCTGCAACGTTCTTATGCAAACCCCAGATAAGTTTCAGATGCTTAATATTAACCTATGATTCTTTTGGAGTTTTTCTTTTACTCTCAACTGCAAACAAACACATATTAAAATATCAGAAAAGAAATAAAATGAAAAATAAACCTATCCCATTGCCATATGGAGGACATCTGGGACCGTTGTATACTCCATCTCCAACTAAAGGGGCATATTGCCAATTTTTAATAACCACCCCATGTTCAAAATAATCTCTATTTGCATCAGGGAGGTTAACTACAAGAGCCCTATTCAAAAACCTAGTTTTTAAGTAATAAATATTATCTAGAACGGCCCATCTATAGAAGTACATAATTTCAGGGATCCCTATACGAGTCCCATGAGTTAGATTTAATTTATACACCCCATTAATTATTCTCCATGAATTGGGGGCTATTTTTGCAGGGACAAGATCAAAATACTGACAAAACTCAAGACACAATGGGTTTGGTGGAAAGGAAAAACCACATTCAGTAATAAAAAGACTGGGGAACCAATGTCCCTCAGCCAAACGAAAGTAATTTTGAGGTTCAGAAAGCTCCTCCAAAATTACCCAAGATGGGATGGAAAAGTCAGAACGGAATTTTTCAAGAGATTCAATAATGTAAACCATGATGAATAAAAGAAGAAGGAAGAAAATCTTACAGGAAGGAAGGAGATCTGCTGACAACTAGCGAAGGAAAAGATGAACGCACAAGAAAGAAAGAGAGAATAGAAAGCTTGAATGCAGAAAATTGGAAAAAGAAGAAGACGGTATGGTTACCTAAGAAGTTTAAATACTTTGTCTAGGGAAGCGGCGAAGGAGATGATTACACGAAAGAAACTATTGAGCTTCCGGCGGCTAAAAGGACAAAAAGGACACAAAGATCGAAGCACTCTTAAAAATTCAAAAAAAGGCGGATTCTGTGAATTTGGAAATAAATTCAAATACGATGCTCCTAAAACCCAGGAAGATCATTCAATATTGCCATATACCGAGAAAGAATGTTCCATAGTCCTCAAAGTTCGAAATACGAAACACTGGGGGCTCCTGTTGATACCAAAATTAATACGCTGATGTGGACGAATAATACGAAGACACGTGTCAATATACGTGGCACAATAGTAACGAGGAAGTTCATTTCCCCGACCAATTCTCCGAGCAGCGAAGATACCCCGAGGAACTCCAGCACTCCTAGGTACTCAAGCCCTCCGAGGAACTCTTGATCAACGAGAAACTAAGGCGGTCCGAGCTGCATCTCGGCCGTATCATTAATTACCAGATAGACGACAGTTCAACTATTCATTGAATGTTTATAATCTTGACACACACGCTGCATTAAATGTATTACCCTTTCATGTGTATATCATTTAATGTATCGACCCTTTCATGTACAGCCTCAGGGCTATAAATACCTTGTATCATCCTCATTCAAGGGGACCGGAATTTCTTGACTAAACTTGTAATCGAGAATTCCCAAACACTCAGCAATAACATAACAGTGGACGTAGGCCATTCTTATAAGGCTGAACCACTTTAAAAATCTTTGTCTCATTTTATTTATCTGTGATTGAATAATTAGAGTAATCTAATTTGTTACATCAACACCTTCAATTTCACAAGTAAATGGTAAGGTAGTTGTAATCCTTTTTCTTCAAATTTTATTTAAAGATTATTGCCTTTACATTTGTTATTGTTTACTTTTCTGCAAATATTTACTTTACTCACAATTTACTTTCCTGTAACTCTTTCCTTTTATCACATTTCCTTTTCTCTTATTTACAAAGCTTTAACTTTCTTTAATTCATGCAATTTACTATTTTTTTTTTCAAGTTTGCTACTTAGCGCACACTTTAAATTAATCCCTAAGCAAAGCATAAGTCCTCTTAATTGAGGCATCATATGCAACATATTCGCCTGATAATTTATCACTAGGTTAAAATCCTTAGTTGTCAAGACCACAAATCTTACCTTTCATGCTCGTAATCCTAGTTAACTATCAAGCCAATGAAAATTATCCAAACATATTTTTGGCACCCTCGATGGGACACCGCCGCTGTGTAATGATTATAAATGGCTATGATACATTGAATAAAAGATATAACTTAAAATGTTGATGAAGCTTGTTCCACTGGCCAAAAAATTTCCTCTTCAAAAATGTAGACACCCGATCCTAGGACTACCCTAAGAACCTCCTTACATCCCTAGCACTCACTAGTTCACCATAAAACACAAGTCATACTCCGAGTACTGATCTGGAAGCCACCGAGTGCTTCGATCCCCACTTTGACTTCAATAATATCTCCCACTTGAGAAAAATATCGTAAACATTCAACGGTCTCTAAATCTCCTTTCCAATGGTTCTTGTAGTGTGAAAATTGAACTTAGGGTCTAGACGAACGATCTGTTTTATCCAATAACTAATCTAGAGGCCATCGGGTGCTCCTGGCCCCCGTTCAACTACAATAAGCTCTCCATCTTGAGCAATACTCAACGAATCTTTGAACAGATCTGAGTACCCTTTCCAATAATCCGTCCTATGCGTGAATCGGCCTAACGGTTCAAACGAACATACCATTCTACTTAGAAAGGTCATTAAGTGCTTTCGGTACCCATTTAACCTTGGTTACCTCTTCGAACCAAATGAGGCCGAATGAAATATCAAGGGACACTGAATTCCCTTTCCAATGGTCTGCCTCATGTGGGAATCAACCTTATGGTTCGGACGAACGATTTATTTTCCTCCAAAAAAACTCTACTTTAGAGACCATCAGGCGCTTTGGAGCTTCATTTAACTTTAGTTAACTCCTGGACCTAAGAGTGGCTCATTGGATTCTTAAAGGTCTCTGAATTCCCTTTTTGACTGTCTTCCCCGAGGATGATTCGGTCTTTCAGTTTGCATTTTATGACCATTTTTCCAAAAAAAATGTTCCACATTGCCTATAGGAACCCTACCTATCGGTAGTGTGTCTAAGGTGCTATGCTGATAGTTAGGCCTAGGGCCGTGCCGATCAACACCCCTTGGCCCTATAAATAGATGCCATGACCTCATTGATACATCACAAATAATGCATTTTGTACTCTTTATCTTTATGTATTCTTGCACTTTTGTGTTCCTTTTGCTTATATTTATGCTCCTTAACCAGGCAACCTCTATTTTGTATGTTTATATGCTTTTCTAGATATAGTTAAGATTATGTAGGTATTGGAATGCATATCGTGTTAATTGGTTGCATTTTGAGGAAGTTTTGTCATCTGACTCAACTTCAAGAGCATTTTAGTCATTTCACACTTCATCTCCGGCTCAGTGGAATTCCACAAAAGCATAGTTCATTGAGTTAGCTTCGTGTGGCCGCGGAGGATATGTCATTTCAAGTTCAAATGAAGAAGTTATAGAGAATTTCATAAAGCCCCATTTCTCCCCTGTGATGAGCAAACTCCCCAAGAAAATAGGATGCCAGTTGATCGGCCCTGAGCCCTCGGTCGATTGGTCTTTCATCTCTTTCCTACATTGAAATAGAGAGGGGATTTATTACTACACGCGATCCACGGGGTCTCCTAGTTATCCAACACTAGTTTTTTTTTTAATTTCATTTTCCTTTATTTTATTTTCCACTTACCATATAAACAATATTTTGTCGTATTTGTAAGATATCTTTTATTTTATTTAGTTTTGGGGTTTGCTCTTTGGGAGCTTCTCTCTCTAGGGTTTCGACCCATTTTTTTATTGTAAGTTACTATTCATCTTCCCTTCCATTTTATTTATGATTTATTTCCTTTATGTCTTTCTTTGTTCTTCATTTACTTGCCTTGTATTTAGTTTTTGTTGGTTAAATAATTATTTTCATTTGTTAACTAGGTTATTTCTTATTTTAATTATGTATTGTAGCTAGTTTAAGGGTTAGGGTCATATTTCTTCCAATAATGGGTTTTGAGATTTGAAATCTAAGTTTTGGGTCAAAACGCATTTAATTGAAACCTCGTGTATTAAAGTTGGAATATTAGGTGTTTAACTTTTTTTTGTCAGGGAACGTGAGTGTTTATAGCGATATTGCAAAAATTAGTCTATGTGTGACCATTTTGATTAAATGTTAAATTTTCGATTAAATGTTAAATCTTTCATTATTGAATTAATTTTCTTTATGATTGATGTTTATAATTAATTGAATATGCTTGGTTAAATTTTTTCGAACCGAAATCATTTTTACACGTTGTTTAGCCCACGACGAGGATGTGTGCCTAATCCCATTTTATTGTCCTTATCTATTTTTATATCTCTCCCCTCCTTTTCCATTTTAAACCATAATCACCTTTTACACTTTTATTTTAGAAGTAATAAATCAATTAAAGTTTGTCCAATATTCCTTGTGGATTTTCGATACCCGGACTAGCCGATATACTCCATATGAGTGTAGTTAAAGTTTAGGTTTTTTACATTGCGGTCGAAAGCTGATAACAACGATTCGCATATCTACACGGATGCTTGGCTTTTGCTAAACCAAAATGGCGCCGTTATCGGGGAGTTTTTTTACATATTGTAATTGTTTTATTATTTTGTAGTACTTTTTCTTTGTATTTGTATTCTTTGTTTTTCCTGTCTTATTGACTTCTGCTAATGTTTTTTGAGAATTTTGAAATTTTGGAGCTCATCTCATTTTTGAATTGCCTAATTTGAGATGTATCACTATAACTATTTAGATAACCTTAATTGTTATGAGAATGGTTTTCCAAGTTACACTCACAAGACTATACGAGAATGCCTATAAATTATTGAAAACGAATAAATTGAGCGTGAAATTCAAGAATTTGCAATTAATGCGAGAATGACTGCGGCCGAAGTTGCTGCAATTGTCGCTCAGGCAGTCAATGCTGCTGTAGCTGCTATTCAGCAGGCTCCCACACCGGCACCGGTTGTGCCACCCGCGCAAGGGCAAGTGTTTCCTACTGCATGGGAACGAGCGAGGGATTCCTTTCAGAAAGCGCACCCACCTGAGTTTCAGGGAGGATCAGATGTTGTGACTGCTAGCCAATGGAAGAAAGATATCCAACGGCACTTGAGAATGATCGAATGCACTGAGGTTCAACGTCAAATACTAGCTACATTCAAGCTAGTAGGGGCAGCTTTGCAATGGTGGGAAGCTACGACCACTATGGAGGAGAGGGACACAATGACTATCCAAGACTTTTGGATACGGTTTGATGGGAAGTATTTTCCTTCCGCCATCCATACAGAGATGAGGCAAAAATTACTTGATTTAAAACAGGGAGAGAAGACTGTGGCGGGATACGAGGAAGAATTTCCGAGATTAACAAATTTGGTACCAGCAGAAGTACCCACTGAGGAGAGGAGAATTCTAATGTTCACCGATGGGTTGAACTATAATATTCGCCAACATTTATTGGGGAATCTTTCACTACGTACGTATGCAGACGTTCTTAATGCTGCAATGCTCCACTGCCAGGATATCCGCTTCCATAATCAGGGTGTCAAGCGAGGGTTTGGGTCAAGCCTACAAGACAAGACTACTGGGGGCAGTTCTAGTGGGACTCAGTTAGGGCAGAGTCATCAGCGTCAGAGTAATCAGGGTTCCCATACAGGGGAATATACTAAGAGTTTGCGATCTGGAGATTCTCGATTTGAGGATAGAGGTATTGGGCAAGGACAACAGGGCCATAGGGCCAGAGACAGGCTCATCAGGGCCAAGGGTAGGGAGGTAATGGTCAGCAAGTTCGGGGTCAACAGGGGCAAAGTGGTGGAAAGTTTATGGGAAAATGTTTCGTGTGGGGCAAGTATGGCCATAAACGTCATGATTGTCCTGAGAAAGACAAATTCCCTCAGCAACAACATGCTCGACAGGAGCCACAGGTACCAGTGTTTCCACCAGCTGCTCTTCCAGCTCCAGCTCCGGTGCTAGCATTGCCTCCCATTCCAGCAGCACCCGCACAGCAGGGTCAGTACGGGTGTGTATATAACGTCCATCAGGCAGTGAATCAACAACCACCACCTGCGAATGAGGGTATGTTTTCTATCTAAGGAATTATGAGGCGTTTATTGAATTTTGTAGCGATTAATATGGTGTGGGCAAAAGGGTTGCTAAACTTATCCTATAGCACTGTTATTTATGTAGACTCACTGAGGGGTGTGGGACACCTTTATATTACATGTTATCACGTGGGTTTGATTTTTATCATGGGATTACTTACCTTGGGCATGTCCGAGCGTGATTTGACTATCGGCGTGCATTGACTTGTGGTATATGAGAGTGTATGTACTACTGCTATCCTGCATCTTGTCTTTTATAAGAGAGTAGATGCGTAGACTCTATTTGAAAATTGATAATACCTAATTTTTGTTTTAAATCGATAAACCTGATATTGTTTTTTTTAAACCAAATTTTTATATATTATTGACTAAGGACCTTAGGAGTTTCGATGACCGACTACTTTAGGAAGTAGTGTATCAGGGTGGTTCCTTGTTTGGATTTTGCTTGCGAGACACCCCACGCATGAAACTAATAACCGTTGGGAGTCGAAATAAGTTAGGTCTTTGGGAAACGAGTTTATAACCTTTGCAAAAATTTTAATGTTGAAAGCGGTACGAGAGGGTGTATGGGCGCCCTGGATGATTGGATTGTAGTATTTTTCATAATTGTGAAAAAGGTAAGTAGTTGAGGCTTCAGGATTTATTTGTTCACTACGAGAGGATCATTTTTTTTCCCAAAGTTCGTCACGAGGACGGTATAGGGAAGATTAGGTAAAGTCTAAATTTGATTCAGTTGAAACTATATGGTGAGGCTTGGCGTATAACATCAATAGGGATTTTGTTAATGTACTGTATGGGCGGTACATATTGGATTTCTTGCGATGTGAGATTTATTCTCGGAGTTGACCTTACCGGTATGACTTATATTCCTGAATTTTGGGACGAACTTCTGTTATTAGGGGGGCAGTATGTAATACCCCGTAATTTTAAATGACCTTTAAAATGGGTTATATTTTAAATTAATGGATTAATTGGATTTTATTATTAATTAGTTCATTCGGGTTTTATCCGGACCGTGGATATTAAAATGGATGATTCTAAATATTACTTAAAGATATTTGGGTAATATATGAATGTGATGTCATTGATATGACGGTGTGATATAAAATCGGTAATTTAAATTTTTAGTCAGACACGGTATGGGACGTGTCGGGACTAGTTTATTAAATTAAAAAGGAAATTTATTTTCTATCAACCTTATAGTCATTTCGACTGCATCGTTGCGTCCGGAAGGTTCGGAATAGTCAGAAAAGTCTATTTGGATGTTAATTTTGAGTCTCTGGTCATTTGGAAATGAATAGACAACCCAAAAGGGCATTTTGGTCATTTTTCTAGGGGGATGAATAGTGATTTCGGGTTTTGTCCTATTATAAGTATTGGTAGATTAAGTGTACGTGGGTTATACATCTCCTCTTCACCAAGTAGAGAAGTCATCTTCCTAGAGAGAGAAAAAGGGTGCTTGGGAAGGGAAAAGCCTACTTGGGAAGGAGAAGAACAAGAACCAAGGTTCACCACCACCAACCACCACCGGAGTTTGACTGGAGAAGGGACAACCAACTGAGATATACTACACAAAAGGATCAGAACATCAGTAAAGGCAAGTGTTTGATAGTGGCAATTTAAGTCTGTATATTGTCCATGTTAGAATAGTATGAAAAGAGAAGATTATTCATGTTTGGAAGAAAAAATGGAGTATTAAATGGATTTATGGAAACTGAAATGATATATGAATTAAACTCATGTTTTAGGATGATAATAATCCACGAAATAGTCATGAATCTGTTGAAGAAATTATAAAAACCATTGATGTGTTCTTGAAGATGATATGTTGATAATTTTCTGGAAATAAGGAGATAAACATGATTTTAAACCAATCCTTTGATGATTCTAAGATGTTTAGGGTACTGGAAATCGTTCATATATGTTGATATATCATGTAGAAATAATTATAACTCATTTTGGAGGTAAATATGAAGGTTTGAATGAGTAAAAATGGTGAAACCCGTAGTTGCTGAAAATGCAGAAAACCAGGCTGTGACCTGAGGGATCGATCGACCCCTGCCTTCGATCGATCGACCTCCCCAGAATATGTAAAGTTGTTTCTTTTTAAATGTTGATTCTTATCCCAAACCTTTTGTGGATCTTTGATGATTATTATTTGGATATTATGGGAAATATCAGTAAACCCTTGATAAGATTTGAATTAATTTGATTTGGATTCAAGTGATTAAAATGATGAAAATTATATTGAATGGAATTTTGGTTGCTAGATTCATTTGATAAATTCCAAATGGGGATGTATGAGGATTTAAGATAGGACCAGTAGGGGTGATTTAATATAACACCTGGGTATCCTTAAGTTTACAAGAGGGTTTAATCCTAAGTGAAAGAAGATGTGTTTATAATAGATTTGAAACTATCGGTTTTAACCTTAATTAAAAGGAGAACTAAACTCATAGTAGTTCGGGAGAAATAATGTTATGGACCACTAGGATATTTGTGACTTCTTACTGAAGATATGATGAGGAAAATCCTATTTGAATCTTGTGTATTGAGAGAGGGTAGCCTTAGGGTTACAATTTGAACATCAAGGACCGAGTTTAAGCTCATTATTGATTTCGCAAGGACGGAGTGTAATACAAGAGCGTAGTGGTATGTCTCCTGGATAGAGATGGGAGTTTAGAACACATTGGGTTGAAAGAAGGTATGAGGTTATCCCAATCGCATAGTTGAAGTTGTCGGAGCTCCTCGATCGACAAAGTTAAGTAGTAGTGTATTGGAGGGGTTCCTTGTTTGGATTTCGCTTTGCGAGACGCTCCGCGCATGAACCTTAACGACGTCGGGAGTGGAGAGATGTTATAGGATGCGAGGATAATTAAATTATGAAGTAAAGATATGATATTTTAATACATGGAATTTAAAAGAGATATAATGCTACGTATGGAAAATATCTTAGGGTAGTGATATTACCTTATTAATATTATAAGTATGATAATACCTATTTGATTGATTGATGATTCATGTGTATGATATACCTAGCTTACTTGCTATCGGTGGGAGGTTTGCGCGTGAGGGCAGTCATATCCTGATGAATCCATGTGATCTTTGATTTGTCGCTCAAGAACATAGGTCTATGAAATACTTATCGGGGAGTTGATAAGTCCGCTGACTGTGGGTACGTAGGTATGTGCGTGACCCATGGATACGAGAACTATGTTCGCCTCCAATGATTGTGTTTTTGTTTGTGGTTTGAGGAATCCTTACCGAACCTTTAGTCCCCTATTCGGCGACCTGCGATGATGGGACATGATAGCAGAGTAATGCATTGCACCGCAGCTGTGACTCGGGGTGCCGTATTATATATGAATATATATATAATGGATTAAATGATTGAATGGATATATATATTATGGTTAAATCTATCTACAATGATAATTGTGGATAACGGTGAATAGAGAAAGATAATGGAATTAAGTTCATGAATGTTTATTCTTATTGAATTGAAAAGCTTAATTCATATAAATGAGAAATGTAAATGCATAATAATGTGACGTATGGTATGGGACATACGGGGATTATGATATGGGAATGGAATTATAATATGGAAACTGGAAAAGAGGAACCATTAACTAGGACGTTAATAGGAAACGTTAAGTGTGCACTCTAGTTGAGAGGTGAGAATAACAAGTGAGAGTTGGATCTAACATGTACATAATAAATGCTTTATTTCACTTGTTAAATACTTGCTGTTTTAAAAACCATATACACATTCGGGCTCTGACCCGTTTCCTTGCATATTTTCTTTCTATTGTATCTCCTATTTCAGGTGTCCAGCAGCCGGGACGCCAACCTTAGTTGATTGTGACGAGCTATGGAGCTATGGAGTTTTGCTTAGACGCCTATCATCTTTTTGATTCACAGTATTCTTAGTTAGGGCATGTCGCCCAAAGGATTCCGTTATCTTTTCTATCGGGGTTAAATACTATTGTATTCGTGTCTTTTTAATACATTTGACATTGTTGGGATTATTGTAATGGATTTATATTATTTGGGAATGTTTATTCCAATTGCATTTAAATTCTTTTGTGTTATTTATTGGGTTATCAGTGTTGTAGAATAAAATGTGTTGTGTTATTCTTAAACTGGAAATGGATTTTGTTAAATTAAAATTTGGAAAGTTTTTAACACCATCTTAATTGAGTATTGGGTGGGTTGTAAATGTTTACGACAGTGATGCTAAGAATGAGCCAACTGTATATTCTGTTTTAATTTGGTATGGGACTGGCCACCCGGTATTTAATTAGGCGGGGTGTTATAACGCGGCCGATCGCCCCCCTGACCGTGGTTGATCGGGTCTCCCAGTTATCTGGCGCTAGTTTTCTTTTTATTTCATTTTCCTTTATTTTATTTTCCACTTTCTATATAAACAATGTTTTCTTGTATTTACAAGGTATCTTTTATTTTAGTTCGTTTTAGGGTTTGCTCCTTTGGAGCTTCTCTCTCTAGGGTTTCCATCCATTTTTGTATTATAAGTTACTATTCATCTTCCATTCCATTCCATTTATTCTTTATTTCCTTTATGTCTGGCTTTGTTCTTCATTTCCTTGCCTTGTATATAGTTTTTGTTGGTTAAATAGTTGTTTTCATTTGGTTACTAGGTTTATTTCTCGTATTAATTATATATTGTATCTCGTTTAAGGGTTGGGGTCATATTTCAACCATTAATGGGTCTTGAGCTTTGAAATCTAGGTTTTGGGTAAAAACGCATTTAAGTAAAACCTCGTGTATTAAAGTTGGAATTTTAGGCGTTTAACTTTCTTTGTCACGCAACGTGAGTGTTTATAGAGATATTTCAAAACTAATCCATGTGTGGGCATTTTCGATTATATGTTTAATCTTTCATTATTTAATTACATTTTTTCATGTGTTATGTTTATAATTAATTGAATATGTTTGATTAAATGTCTTTGAACGTCAAATCCTTTTTGCGCATTGTTTAGCCCACGACAGGGATATGACCCTAATCCGATTTTATCGTGTTTGTCTAGTTTTATTTCACTTTTCCCCTCTTTTCCCTTTTAAACAATCATCACCCTTTACACTTTTATTTTAGAAGTTATAAATCAATTAAAGTCTGTAAAACATTCGTTGTGGATTTTCGATACCTGTACTACCCGCTATACTCCATTTGAGTATAGTTAAAGTTTAGGTTTTTTGCATTGTGGTCGGAATCCAATAAAAATGATTGGCGTATCTACACTAATGCTCAGTTTTCGCCACATCACTCACCTTGACATACACACACTGAGAACCCCTCTCAACAACTCAGAGAACATTCTCTAGAATTTAGAGTTGTTTCCTTCCCTAAAAAATCTATTTTCCACCATTCCTTTCCATCATTTTCTTACTCACTTGGTAATACTCCCACCTCTCCATACCACTTTCATACCATTGCAAGATCAGAGTATCAACATCTCAAGGTCAACATCAAGCTTCATAAGGAGGTCTAATTCTCCATCCCTTTCTCTAATTCTTCAACTTTAGCATTAATCATCTTATTTCTATTTTAGTACTTTTGTTTCATAACTTCACATCCATCAATCTCTACTCTTTATTAGTAGTATTGCACATAATCTGTTTTCATAAAAAATCCAAAAATAAGAAAAAATGGGTTCATCCATAAATTCCAAAAGAGGAATTTTCATTTCACACTCTCACTCTCAAAAGCACATTTTTTCTACACACACACACACACACACACATAAGAGAAATCCCCCGTTTAAATTTATGGATTGAACCCCACCCTATGCTATCTTCGAACTACGTGGACTTTGATGCCGCTTAGGCTACGTAGGCGTCTTGGGCCATTCCCGAGAATCGAGTCCTCCTTTATGCATATTTATATGTTTGTTTAATATCTTTTATTATATATATATATATATATATATATATATATATATATATATATATATATATATATATATATATATATATATATATATATATATATATTCTTTATGAATCTCATATTCTTACAGGCTTGTGTTTCGTCCAATACACAGATTCGCTCTTCCATGGTGACTTGTGATTCGACAAAAACTCATTATAATTTGAATTATTATTTTTGAGAACATTAGTAAGAATTAATTCACTCCGTCCTTTTCCATGGAACGAGTTGAATGATTCCACATACACATCATAGAGTCTAAAAGGAAAAGATTAACATTTGCCTACGAGAGACAAAAATGGTAGTATGGGTGCGTAACACCTTCCCATTCCGTAACTTATCCCCAGACCTTCGAACTATTTGGTTTCGTAAGCATGAGTATTGGCCTTGATGTGATTCTCTTGAGGTGACAATATTTTTTTGCCTATTTTGAGAAAAATGGGTTGGTGACTCTATCTCTTAACATTATCTCCCACAATTACGAGGACCGAGCATCCCAAAATGACGCACTCTTCACGCACGCCGGGGGGAGTCCAAAACCTCGGGATGGCCACAAGAACAATTATTGGTCGAAACAACTCAAGAGTTGGGGCCAATGAATTATATTCAAGATTTAAATATTCTAATGGATCCCAGAGCCAAGAGTATTCAAAATACACAAAGAGTTGGTGTCCATATAAACATTCAAAACTAATTGATTAACCAATTGAACCCAATTTTTTCTCACTTGCAGAATATTATATAAAATGTTAAAAATATTATCACCACAGTGACATGTAGATTTTCCTTAACTAATAAGATGAAAACAAGTACTCAAATCTATGCAACACAATTTGGAGAAAATCCACCTACTCAACAAAACCCTTACCTTTGTGTTTATTATAGACCCAGTAATGGTGAAGCTAATTTAGGAAATAACACTAGGATAGGGGATATGTTAACATCACTAGTATAAATGTGAATAATCAAATGGAAATAGTAGGACCATCAATTATATACCAACAACTGAGTTATAAAAACGCAATCAGGATAACATATTTTCCAAAGGTAGGAAGAACTAGGCCTTATCTAAATGAGATCATTATAGGATTTTCAATTTCTTCAAACTATGAAATTATTGATAATCCTATGTTAGAACCAGAACTCGAGGGTTAGGGAACCTTGGAGTTTTGAGAATCAAACTCCTCAAGTATCTCAGCCTATGCATTACTAAACACAACAAAATGTGCCTCCAAAAATTCCACCACCTTTGGTACAACCAACTCCTTTGGAAAACCAAGTAGCTGTCCCGAAGAATAAGAAACTACTTGGGGGAGTGGGAAGGAAGGAAATTACTAATTTGATACATGAAATATGTGGACTGTTATCCCCCAGGGCACAAACCCCTATTTGCAGAAAACCCTATCCAGAATGGGTAATTGGGTTTGAAATTACCAAGGTCTTCAAATTCCTAACTTTTATCCTTTTCTCATGGGATGGGAGTTAGTATACTAGTAGAACAGATTGATAGGTTCATGAGCCAATGAGCTGATGCTGGAACAAATGACTACTAATGTTTATGTTTGTTCTGAAGTTCCCTCAAATATGCCACATTTCTATGGTTCATAACTTTGCCACCACACACTGTACAATCTTGGCAAAAAATGGAAGACATATTTTATTATTAATTCTTCCAAACTGAAGTAGAGGTTTCTATAGCTGACTTATCTAGAATAACTAAAAAGCCTGATGAAAAGGCTACAACATACATTAATAGATCCAAAAGGTCTAGGAATAAAGGAAAAATAGTCTTGCCAGAGTGAGAATTAGTAAAATTTGATCAAAATGGTTTAGAGTTCAGGCTTGGAAAGAAGTTTAATGCCAAAAATTGTAAAGACTTAGTGGGATTAACTTCTAAAGTATTTAAATATGAGGCACTTCTTGGACAAGAGCATGCAAGGAATACTTGTTCCTTCAAAACATATTATAAAAATCCTAGTTTTGAAATTGGTGTTGTTAAAATTATAGGAAATAAAATAATAATATGTGAACCATTGGTTCAAGACGATACGACAACATAATCATTTGCAACAAAATAAAAAGGAATTATTAAAAGGTATTCTTTTGACATTACTAAGGATGACGTGATCTTTGAAATTCTCTTAAAATTTTGAATGTTAAAACCACCCGATGAATCTAAAGAGCCACATGAAATTAAAGGAATAAACTACAATAAATGGCATAATGTATTTTCTTGTTCCATTAATGTGTGCTCTTTATTTGGTGACATGGAGCAAGAGTTAATCAAGCGGGAGAAGAACAAATTCCTTAAAAAATAGGAAAGAACAATTAGGGTTGATGATGACCCCTTACCCAAGGTTAAGGAAGCGGGGACTAATTTGCAATCAATACAAATGCCTAGAAACAAAGGAAATGTGGAATTCAGTGTGAAAAATAACGTTGAATCTAAGGCTTTAAAGCTTGAGGTAATTGAATATTCTGATTAGAAGGTGATGAAACATCTTTGCATAGATGTGGAGGGTATTATGTTGAAATCTGCCAACTAGTGGCTTTGAAGAAGAAACACAAGCTGAAAAACAACAATAATGGGGATAATGGCAACCTAGCCAATGATATATTGTTCTAAGAACAAGAGGTTCAAATCGAATGTTCTAGGAAGGTAAGAATATACTTTGGTCCTTTTTCATCCTCAAGGTAATGTAAGATACTAAGGAATAATTGGTATATTGGCCTGGATTAAGAGAGGCCAAATATCACAAACACAGAGGCAAGTTAGGGCCAACCAAAGTTCCAAAATATCTTCCAATGGTTAAAAGTACTCCTTACTGGTTTGTGGCTCAAGATCTAAAGGCTGCTCAGTAGTTTAATGATATGTCAAGGAAACCAAATGCTGTAAAACTATGCAAGTGCCTCCAGGAATGTGGCACATAATGCAGTAGCCAAAATCAAAATGAAGATAGCCATAAATTAGGATCTCTCTAACTCAATAAATGAAAAATTAAAGAAAATATAAGGCCTAAAAAGAGAGGATCGAGCTTCTTTGAAATAGTGGATCAAAGGGCTTTTCGTCTTCTTCCTCAAAGATACACCCAAGGTTTTATAGGGAACTAAAAGGGAATCAGAGCTCTTCCAACCTTATAGCAGAAAGGTTGAAGGTTTTGGAGAAGACTATAAGCATTGATGGAGAGAGTTAATTTAAATGAAGCTATTCGAATAATGAAGAAAATGGAAAAGTTGATGGTTGTTGATGCCACAACACATGTTCAAGAGATTAAAAAACAATAATTCATCCAGTTTGGCTCCCTACATTAGCCGGTCCCAATTAATATTATCGTGGTCCTTGCTAAGAGGTTCGAAAATGAAGGAGACCAAGAGGTAGGCACTATGGAAGTGGATGAAGAAGGTGAATGAGAGGTATATGATTTTGATTTATTTGTCTTTACACTTAATATTTTGTATGGGTTTGAAGAACCTACTAAATATATGACAAAACACATAACAATGTTATTTATAAAATCACAGATAAATTGTGTTCTTGTTAATAAAATATTGGTGGATAATGGTACAAAAGTCAACTTAATACCATTTTCTATGTTATCCAAAATTAACAAACAGAATACCAAATTGCTACAAACTGAAATATTAATCTTTAGTTTTATTGGAGATAAGAAGTATAACAAAGTTCTACTACTAATTGAGATTGAAATAGGCACTAAAAAACCAGAAACTAATTTCTTTACTATTAAAGGAAGACCTAGCTTTAATGCATTACTATGTAGATATAAGATCCATTCTAATAAATTCATTTCTTCTTCTATGAATCATAAATTACTTTTGATGAAGGAATAAGAGCTTGTAGAAGAAGTTGAAGATGATCCATTTACTTTCCATGCTAATTCCAACTGTTTCAAAGTAGGCCTCTACCAAGATAATGTGGGGCCACTAAAGGTAGAGGCTTTCATGCCGGAGGCATAAAAAGATTAATCTCTGAGAAAAGATGGAATGATCTCGATTTTGGCCAAATGGGGCCAAATGATGAAGATAAAATAATTATTTAATAGTTCATACACCCATTAATATTTAAGAGGCCAATGAAAGTTTGGTGAAGTTTTATTATAACTTTAAATATTTAGAATTAATCACTAGTGTTGGTGAAGAACAAACCATTAATTGTTGTCTATGTCTTCAAAGATAATGTAGATAATAAAACTTCTTAAGATAGTAGTGAATTATCAAGTTTTCTTATATAACATGAAGAGATGATGATGGATCAATCAAATCCCTTGATTGAAGTTAATCTGGGGACAAAGATTACATCAGTGGAAGTATCATCAAAGAAGACCAACAACTAGTTATAGATCTTTTACATAACTACAAGGACTGCTTCTCTTAGACGTATGATGAGCTGCCTGACTTGGATAGAAAAGTGGTGGAACACAAACAACCAATCAAAGAAGGCTACAAACTTGTGAAGCAGCTACTAAGCAAAATCATCCCATAGGTAAAATCTAAAATCAAAGAAGAAATTGAAAGACTACTAAAGGCTGGATTTATTCGAACAATCTGATATGTAGAATGGCTCTCCAATATAATTCCAATGGGTAAAAATAATGGAAAATTAAGAGTCTGCATTGATTTTAGAAATCTAAATGCAGACACTTATAAGGATGAGTACCTAATTCCAATAGTAGATTTATTGGTTGATATGTCAATACATCATGCTGTCATGTCTAAGATGGATGGTAATTTTTTCTATAACAAGATCAACATAGCTGAAGATGAAGTGCACAATACTACATCAAGGTGTCCTGATAATTTGGGAACCTTCAAATGGGTTAAAATTCCATTTGGGTTGATGAATACAGGGGCCACATACCCATGGGGAATGAAGATCATTTTTCATGAAATGGTTGTCACCCTTTTAGAATGTTATATTAATGATATTATTGTGATGTCAAATTCAACAGCTGATCATATAACATATCTAAAAAAATATTTCAGAAGAATGAGATTGTATTAACACAAAATGAACTCCTTGAAATGTACACTTGGAGATTCTACAAGCATTTTCCTTGGTTATTTAGTGCATAAAAAAGGAATCCAAGTTGATCAGAATAATGCTAAAGCTATTATTGATAGCAAATTCCCCCAAAACAAAAAGTAATTATAAAGGCTTTTGGGTCACGTTAATTTTCTTTGAAGATTTATTTATAATTCACTAAGAAAGACTAAAGTATTTTATCATTTCTTAAGGATAAACGACGAAGAAGAGGTGGGTTGGAAGGATAAGAATGATCAAGCTTTATAAGCACTCAAGAGGTACCTGTTCAAGCTAGTTGTTTTGGCTTTTTAAAGAGAAGATAAATTGATGAAATTATACTTTTTAGCCTCAGATGCTTCGTTGGAGTTTTAATGGTTTAAGGATGTTAAGATAATAATAAAAAGTTATTTATTGACTTAGTAGGCTGTTAAATGACCTTGAATTTAGTTATTATGTAATATAAAAACTATGTTGAACTTTTTAAATTAATGATATGAAATTAAGTTACTATTTGTTGACTAAATAAGTTTTTATCATTTCAGTGTTTAATCTGATTATATACATTCTAACAAGGCTTATTTTAAGAAATAAAACTGGCAAAAGGGCCTAGCTCTACTTGATTTTTTTTTCATTATGTGCCTCTAAAGGTAGTAAAAGGTCTGGACTTAGCAAATTTCCTAGAAGATCATCCATATGAGGATGAATTTGAGAGGGAATATGAAATAGGTTATGTATCTATAATACCTTTGAAGTAGTGGTTTTGATGGTCCAAAGGCTAAAATTATGTCAGGTATAGGGATAGTTATTGAATCCCCTGAACAAATCAAACCAAAACATGGATAAATGTTAGAAGAAAATACATGTTCAAATAACCAAGTGGAATATGTGGTTGCAATAATGGAATTGGAAATCCTTCGAAGATGTAGTGCTTTAGTTATAGAAGTCTTTGGTGATTCCCAAGTGGTTATAAGATAGTTAATTGGTGAATATAATTGTGTCCATGAGGGTCTGACCCTATATAACCAAGTGGCATTAAATTTGTTATCCAAATTTGATAAAGCCACCTTAAATCATGTTTCCATGATTTTAAATGAAGAATCCAATGAATTTGATCAAAAGGCATCTTATTTGACACTTGATACTAACATTGAAACTAAATTGAAAATCAGCCGCATTAATGGATTCTTACATTTGCCATATACCAGATGGCCCATTGTGAAAATTAGAAATATTAATATTTAAGATTATTAGAGAAAACTAATTATGGAATATCTCAATGATTAAAATAGAAAAATTGATAGGGATGTGAGGTTGAGAGCTACTAACTATGTTATGTATGCTAAAACCTATTCAAAAGATGTGATGATGGAATAATCATAGAGTGCCTAAGTAAAAGTGAAGGGTTAACATCTATAGAACAAGTTCAGTAGAACCTTTGTTGAGCTCATCAGGTTGGTCCAAATACGAGATGATTATTAAAGAGACATGGAGTCTATTGTCCATCTATTTTAAAATATTGCATTTGATTTGTAAGAGGTTGCAAAAAGTGTCGGCAACATGCTCTTTTAAAGAATATGCCTACATTTTACTTGCAATATGTGTTTACACCTTTTACATTTAGAGGATGGCAATTGATAAAATTGGCAAGGTTTAACCACCATAATCAAAGCTATATAGTTTTATTTTAGTTGTAACTAATTAGTGGAGTTCTTGTAAGAAAATTTATTTAGATTTGGGATCCCGAAAACCGTAGCCTCAGATAATGCAACTATCTTTAAGTAAAAAATGGTGTTAGAATTCACTTCGAGGTTAGGCATAACCCTAAAAAATTCAATACCATACTTTTCTCAATCAAATGGACAAGATGAGGACACTAACAAAGTAATTAAGGATAATCTGATCAAAGTAATTAAGAAGACTCCCATATATTGGCATAGTTAATTACCAGAAGTTTTATGGGCTTATAGACTTCTAGAAGGTTCGTAGAAATCATTCTAAACACATTGAGAGTGGTGACCCAAAATGATGTAACAATTGAATGTCATGATCAAGCAATATACGTGGAAGTTGAAAACATATATGAAGAAAGGGTGAAAGTCTTGAATAACATCTTGTTCCAAGAGAACAAAGTAACCGATAACTATAACAAGAAAGTGAAAAATTGAGCCTTTAAAGAGGGGGATTTGGTTTGAAAAACTAGCCTGACTATGTGTTCAGATGCTCGTGCCTATGGAAAATGGTCCCTAATATGGGAAGGACCATTCTAAATTTATAGAGTATCGAAATGATGGTCATACCATTTAAGAAAATTAATGGTTATGTTCACATGATAAAGAGAAATGTCATATTCTTACAGAATTATTATCAAACTGTTTGGGAAGCTAGGCAATAGGAGAAAAATGCATAATTTTATTAGATATTGGCAAGGTTACAAATTATACAATAGACCTAAAATTGGTCCAAAAGTTCCCATAACCAAGACTTTGGGATTTGATCTCGACCTCTCTAGCTTTGAACTAGGCAACTTCAATTATAGAGACTTTCATTTATCCCACTATTTGGCCAATTCTATGCTAAGACTCCCATTCGTCCATGAGGGTTGCATATAATTAAAAATTCATCCTTCCTAGTTGTCTTTTAAAATATTCCTCATCAGATATAAGGGTAGACTTATTTCTGTGATTGGCTACCAACTTTTACAAACCATTGGCAACTTCAGCTCTTTGGGTCAAAAAGCGGGATTTTTCTGCAGATAGAATATTTTATTCAGATTCTGCTTGAGCCATAATTGAGAGATTATGTGTGAGTGGATGAATCATAGTGTGTATATCATTCATAATATCTCCCCTGATCCTTCAATCTAAATAATGCAATAGCAAGATTCCCTAAGTCCACTAGCAAAATTGAATCCAGTCAACTCTTCAGATATTAGCCTAACAAAGCCTTCAAACACGTCTAAGGTTTATGAGGTCTCTAATGGACAAAAAGGAGGACTAGGTTGGTCTTGTATGATAGTTTCTAGTTGATTCTATACATTGTTATCACTAATTTCCAAGGTGTGCATTTGAGTTTTGGGTGGGATCTCCACTAACTGTCTATAAAAAGTAGACATTTCATCTGGGCTCATCAATTTTGAAATTTCCTCAGTCATGGGAAGCTACTTTTTTATTGAAAGTTTATTCCTCATTGGGTATGTTTTTATGGCAGCAGTAGCCCTATGAATGGAAGTTTTGACAGGATTTGTTAAATCAACATCAGTTGGTTAGAGATCCTCCAGGAATTCATTCTCTTTCGGGAATGAGGCTTCACTTAACTCATCTTGAGTCAAAAGAAAAGACATGGAGACATCCATTAACTCAAAGTATGATTACTCATCCATAATTGGATTCAAATAAGGACCAAGTGGATAACTAGTGATGCCAATGGTCTCAGCCACATGTTCATCAACTGTGGAAGCTGATGGTGGTGTCATGGGGCCCCTAGGAAGATCTAGCTCCTTTTCCTTTGCCAAATCATTTTCTAGGCCTATAATGATGAAAAAAAGAAATTTAAAGTCAAAGTTAGTGGTGGTACCCATACCAAAGAACTTCAAAAGCGTTGTAAAAGAAAAAATATTGTCTTATATGCCAATAATGTCGTTGGAATAGTCCTCATATCTCTGCTTTTAATTTGTCTCCTTATTAGACAATGACTATATAAGCAATGAGAGTCTCATCCATACTAGAAGAGGCACAAGTGGGATTTTTAAAAGAGGTCTTTTACTTCTTGAGCCTCATAATAGGAACATGTTCTTCTGCCTCTTCCTACCTCGCTTCTCTACCAATATCCTCCTCTAAAACATTCTTTATTGGAGGAATAAGTTTTCTCTTCTTGGTATATGGATACTCCCTAATAAGAGGATCTTCTGCAAAGAAACCAACTGGTTTAGTCAAGACCAATATACACATAAAACAAAGATACAATTGCTATTTAATGCCTTAAAAAAGAATAAGGTTTCAAAGGATCAATGACTGTTGGTAAAAGTCTCAAGAAGAATTTAATGTACATAGGCCACTATTAATTGAAAGCTCGTGTCACCCCCGAATTAAACTTATCTTATCTTATGTGATGTTGAATGTTATTTTGAGTTTGTGATACTCACCTACATTGCGCAAAATTATTGCTTTAGATAGTTGAGAAGTCCTATGAAATACATGGGGATTGGCTTGACTTTTCATAAGGATAGGAAGGAATTGGAAAAAAAATCATTACAAATTGAGCAGGTAGGTATATTTCCTCAAATGATTTGGAATTGGGGAGAGTGGGAGGTAAAGTTCCATTATATAAATCTCTAGGTGAAGAGTGCAACTGTGTGATAATGATTTAAATTAGATTCGCAAGTTTCCAAGAACCCTTATTTAATTAGCGTCTACTTTTAAACCAAATAAAATCAACCCTTAAACATGCATCTAAATCAACCCATCAAATGTAAAGCATGCGATACAAAGTTAAGAAAAAATCCCCGAAGGGCAAAACCTTTTATTTCTAGAACTTTAAAGAATTTAAAAGACCATTGACTTACATACAACCTGATAATCGCCCACAAGTGTAACGCACGGTGTCTTTGGTAAACCTTCAAAGCAACGGCTAGAAACAGTGTGATACAGAAATACCCCCAGGTGTCGGTTCCTATGTCGGCGGCTGGAAGTTTCCCTTTCCAGGAGGGCAACAATGAAGAAGATAACGGCTTCTCCACAAGGGTTGAACAAACTCAAAGTTGTGTTCTTGGGTTACCAAAAAGATTCACAAAGGATTGGAAGAATTGTGTGAATCAAAACATGAGTCTTGGGACTCAAAAATATGAAGACTAGAGTAATTGGGACTCTCAAAAATGTCTTCCAAAGTCTTTTTAAAACTGCTCCCCCGAAGGTGGTTTAAATATGAAAACAAATGAAGAGTTACACCAATTTGAAACACTGAAATTCTATCCAGCGTACAGGGACCCCGAACCGGTTCGGGTACCCTGCGAACCGGTTCGCCCCCCCGAACCGGTTCGGGCTGGGTTCGGGGAAACTCGCTGGGAACAGGGGCTAAACACTTAGAAAAATTCCTAGTAATTTCATTATAAATATCTCCATTTTCAACGGGCCATAACTTGTTCACCGTAGCTCAGATTGAGGTGCCGTTTATTCCAGTATCTTCGTTGCGGCAAGCTCTTCAACTTTCCAGTTGACTGGTCCTCCGGACAGTGGTTGTAAAATTTACAAATTGCCCTTGAACTTCCATATCAAACCTTGTTGCACTGTTTTGACTTCTCTTGCGTACCACTTGTATTACGAGCCTAAAATCATGGAACGTGAAGTCGTTGAGGCAGATGAGGGACACATGATGGAGATATTAAATGCTTGATTCCCGAAATTCGGATTGAGTCCGTCGAGTGAGATCTTGAGGTGACGTGCCAAATGTAGCGGCATACGATATACACAAATGTAACATGTTGTACATGAGAAAAATTTCCTTACAAATCTCCCCCTATGTCTATGCCGGTACATACATAAAAAATCCGAATTATCAAATACGAAATTGCCTATACAAATCTACCCTCCCATGAACCCAAAACTGGAAAAGGTACAAATGAATAGTCTTCATCGTTTGTTCTTCAAATCTTCAGGAATCTCAAATCTTTTCTCATCAGGGTGTGCAATTCAGAGATCATCAATGAAGTACCTACACACATGAGATAAAGAAAAAAATACCAAGTGACGTATCGAGTTTGAAAAGAGATAAACATAGATACCAATAAATGATAAGCATAAGTCAAATCTCAAAAACTCCCCCAAATTTCAAACTCCCCCAAAATAAGATAATTCTTTCTCCCCCTTTTTATGATGTCCCCAAATAGATAAATAAGAAGAATGAATCAATCAAGCAAAATCAGGGTGTCACGGTATCCAAAAAATACACAAACTATTTTTGATTTTTTCAATTTTTCGTACAAAAAAATAGATACCATTTGAAAAAAAATATGATACAAAAATCACACCATGGATTTAGACTCAAAAAACCAAGTCATGGAAACGGAATGAATGGGTTTGAACACATTCGATAGGTAAATCAACTCAATCAATCATATGTGCACGATGCATACGTGTACTCCTAACGCATGAACATCAAAGGTATCCTTAGGTGTAAAAATTTGTTGAATTTAAATGACATCGTCTTATGCAAATCGACAAATCAAAGTCAAAGTGATTTCCACACCAATAACGTCCAAAACTATAAAGCGCATTTTCAAGGACGTGCAAACCCGTTTTAATTCTCCAACCAAACTCCCTCATATATTTTCTTTTAGAGGTAATCTAAATTCTCAAACTTTGGAGAATTGGTGCAAAAACCTAAATGGCCCATAATTTGGCATTAATTTCTTTTTATTGCCTTTCAATTTTTTTCGGGCTCTTTAAACCTCTTTGGACCCCGGATAATAAATTCTTCCATTTTTTAGGTCCAATTTAACAGTGGCTTAGTATTCGCAAAGGCAAAATGAACCTTTCGCAGCCCTTCCCCGTTTTCAAACAAAGAACACAAATTCACAAAACGGTTTTTATATGCACAATAAACTTATCAAAATTTTATCGCGCTTGGTTCATTTTAAGGACAGGATTGAAGTGAAAACACCCAACGAACATGTGATAAGACAAGCACAATAATCCAACAAATCCGTGCATGCGTGCAATAAAGGAAACATGAGTCAAACATGTAGGAAGTAACAATTAATTACATCTTAATGACTCCAAACATTATAAAGCACATGGATGAATTGACCTATTGTCTCAAAACACTATCAAATAGTCACATGAAAATAATGGAATGATGTTGTGACTCGGTTATCCTAAGTTTTCATCCATAAACGGTGCAAACGAAAACAAAAATCTTTTTGAATTTTCTCAAAAATTTTGTCAAAATAAAATCTTTTTTTATTTTTCAAAAATTTTTCAAAACAAATAAAACATACAAAATGATACATACTAGCAATAGGCAAACAATGACATCATGAAAATCACCCTATGCTAGTAAACAAGTCAAACCTCAATCATTAGGTGCAGAGGGGTTTTCCAAAGGTGGTGACATCTTATGAAAAACCTCCATCAATTCTTGTGAAGTTTTGACTAAAAACTTAACTTGCTCACCTAAATGTGCAAACTCTCTCATGTAGTCTCCGGGAGCATATAAAGTATCATGTGTGGGTGCATGTATGCCAGAAACACGTGTAGAAGCAAAATGTGACACATACCCCAACTTAAAGCAAAATTCCCTAAGGTGTCCTCTCCTCTTGCAATGTGAGCAAACATAAATAGGCCTAGGAACACCTCTCTCAAAAACTCTAGGACGCACTCTCCTAATGGGAATGGGAAGCCTAGGTGGGTTAGGGTGAGACTCACGTGAATCAAACACTAAAGTGGGAATCGGCTCGGGTGCTAATTTGGAAGTAGAAGCACCGTCATGACTTATTCCTAACTTCTCACCTTTACCCTTATGAACCACCTTTTCAACCTTCTTAGGTGCGTTCAAAAAATTGACTTTGACCTGCCTGGCACGTTCGAGATCACTCTCGAGTTGGGATACACGTGTCGTCAGACTAGACAATGTGTCGGCCAAATCACACTTCTCCTTTATCAAAACCTCCTTCTCTTTCTCCAAATATAAAACTCGACGACCTAAATCCCTATTATACTTTTTAGTTTTCAAGGTCTCGGTGTACAAATCTCTAAAAGCTTTTTGGAGCTCACTTTCGTCTCCAGTCTCCTCCTCGCTTTCTCCCTCACTCGAAGAACACAAATCACTATTATCGCTCTCGTGTGCACTCTTGTGAGACAAAGTGGGTGTACTCACACGACTAGAAAAGGCGACAACCATACCATGTCCCAAACCTTTATCACACTTATCTCCTTTATCACCCTCATCACCCTCACTATCACTAAGAGTGGCGGGCATAGCAGTCTCTTTCCCCTTTCTCTTTATCCTAGTAGGACACTCTCTAGCTATGTGCCCTTTCCCTTCACACTCAAAGCACCTGATCTCATCCTCCTTGTCACTATCTTTGGCCTCCTCTTTCTTTTTATTTTTCTCAAAAAAATTCTTTTTATTGGAAGAATTATTTTTGTTCATGTTGAGAAATTTTTAAAAAAATTTCGCAAACAAGGCCATATCATTAAAATCAAAATCTCCCTTAGAATCGGACTCACAAACTTTTTCTTCTTTTTTCTTAAAATGAGTCTTTAAAGCAATGCCATTATCCTTAGCCTTAATGGTTTTGGGAAAGATATCAATCTCATAGGTTTGAAGATCTCCTACAAGTTCTTCCAACTTAAGTGATTTCAGATTTCCCAAAGAGTTCAAAACAGTGACTTTAGGAATAAAGCGTTTTGGGAGAGATCTCAAAATCTTTTTAACAACACGCATGTTATCAATCACCTCACCCAAATTAAAACATGTGTTAACAATGTTTGACAAACGTGCATAAAAATCATCAAAGCATTCGGACTCAGACATGGTGATAGTCTCAAATTGGGTGGCCAAATTTTGTAATTTTGACTCTTTAACCGCGTTCATACCCTCATGTGTCAGTTTCAAAACATCCCAAGCCTCTTTAGACGTGGTGCACATCATAATTCGACGAAACTCATCAGGAGAGATAGCTCCAGAAATAGCACTCAGTCCACGGGAATTAAAATTGGACAATTTATAATCATCTTCAGTCCAAGCTCACACGGGTTTTAAAGTGGTGATGTTATTAACAGTGACCATGGGAGGAGTCCAACCATTTTCGCAAAGCAACCAAACACGCTCGTCAATAGATTTTAAAATCGATTTCATAGGAGCTTTCCAGTAGGCATAATTAGACCCGTCAAAAATAGGCATCTAATTATATAAGTGCTCCATAAGAAAAAATGCGAATTTTCACAAAACTGATTTTTCAAAAAAAATCAATATTACATGATTTTGCGAAAAATAGGAATACGCAATAAATTAGCGCAACCTGCTCTGATACCAATTTGAAGAGTGCAACTGTGTGATAATGATTTAAATTAAATTCGCAAGTTTCCAAGAACCCTTATTTAATTAGCGTCTACTTTTAAACCAAATAAAATAAACCCTTAAACATGCATCTAAATCAACCCATCAAATATAAAGCATGCGACACAAAGTTAAGGAAAAATCCCCGAAGGGCAAAACCTTTTATTTCTAGAATTTTAAAGAATTTACAAGACCATTGACTTACATACAACCTGATAATCTTCCACAAGTGTAACGCACGGTGTCTTCGGTAAACCTTCAAAGCAACGGCTAGAAACAGTGTGACACAGAAATACCCGCAGGTGTCGGTTCCTATGTCGGCGGCTGGAAGTTTCCCTTACCAGGAGGGCAGCAATGAAGAAGAGAACGGCTTCTCCACAAGGGTTGGACAAACTCAAAGTTGTGTTCTTGGGTTACCAAAAAGATTCACAAAGGATTGGAAGAATTGTGTGAATAAAAACATGAGTCTTGGGACTCAAAAATATGAAGACTAGAGTAATTGGGACTCTCAAAAATGTCTTCCAAAGTCTTTTTAAAACTGCTCCCCCGAAGGTGGTTTAAATAGGAAAACAAATGAAGAGTTCCACCAATTTAAAACACTTAAATTCTATCCAGCGTACAGGGACCCCGAACCGGTTCGGGTACCCTGCTAACCGGTTCACCCACTCGAACCGGTTTGGGCTGGGTTCGGGGAAACTCGCTGGGAACAGGGGCAAAACACTTAGAAAAATTCCTAGTAATTTCAATGTAAATATCTCCATTTTCAACGGGCCATAACTTGTTCATCGTAGATCGGATTGAGGTGCTGTTTATTCCAGTATCTTCATTGCGGTAAGTTCTTCAACTTTCTAGTTGATCGGTCCTCCAGACGGTGGCTGTAAAATTACCAAATTGCCCTTGAACTTCTCTATCAAGCCTTGTTGCACTGTTTTGACTTCTCTTGAGTACCACTTATATTACGAGCCTAAAATCATGGAACGTGAAGTCGTTGAGGCAGATGAGGGACACATGATGGAGATAATAAACGCTTGATTCCCAAAATTCGAATTGAGGCCGTCGAGTGAGATCTTGAGGTGACGTTCCAAATGTAGCGGCGTACGACATATAGAAATGTAACATGTTGGACATGAGAAAAATGTCCTTACACTAGGGACTAAGAAACATGTACTTTGTGAAGATCCTTTAAAATTAGAACTAGCCAAAGATGTATCTTTATGGTTTCTAATAAATGATACAAGAGAGATCTTGCTTAATCACTAGGCGAAATTTTAAATATTCTAATAAGAGCTTCCAAGATTTTAAACGAAGTGAGAAAGTAATCCTTGCAAAGATTGAGAATAGAGTCATATTTAATATGACCAATCTTAGGGAAACATAAATGGGGACACATTTGAAGAACACATAATGT
Organism: Sambucus nigra; assembly: GCA_949130495.1. NCBI lineage: Eukaryota > Viridiplantae > Streptophyta > Magnoliopsida > Dipsacales > Adoxaceae > Sambucus > Sambucus nigra. The sequence goes on along the minus strand of OX422212.1, from coordinate 446,760,377 downwards.
CCCATCCTTTATGGAACTGAAGGGGTCCCTAATAATTTCGACACCACCCTTGTAAAAAGAGACCAACATGTAAGGAACAAAATAAGCCTCTTTACCAGCCATGAGACTGGTAGCCAAAAAAGAGTATTCTGATATTACTCTTTAGGATTTCCTGAAAAAATATTCCTTAATATCTAGAATAAAAGAAGTGAATAGTAATCCAAATCAAGTGCAACATGGGTATTTTTCTTATGGGCACACATGCAGGTAGAATCTAAATAAGAATTCTAACACTTCGAATTCTTAGGAGAGTCAACTAATGGCGTGAATGGCTGAACCTTTTCCCACAAAGACATAAATCCAGTTGGCTTGAAAATGTCCAAAAAAGTTAGATCAACCATCCCAATATTGAAGTCAAAATAGTTGAATATCTTATTGAAAATGCAAATAGGGCTTAGGATTTCAAAAGGGTGGAATTCAATGTTGTGCAAGCTCAACTTGAAGACATGAAAAATACCAGATTTCTCAATGTCACTCCCTTTGAGGGAAATCATCACATATTTGACCCAATCATTATCTAACACTCTGGGATAAACCTAAAACTAAAGATATGAGCTAATTCTAGTTGCTCGAGTCTTTGAATCGGAAAACTATGGTTCCTAAATGTTAGGTAATAAGGATCATCAACTATTGGAAGTTCTTGGTCAAATTAAAGACCCATGGTTGTAAGGGGTATCATGACTGAGGATTTGATGGGATGAACAATACTCCAAATAATAATGGAATTATCATCCGTGATCCGGTTGACGGTGAAACTCATAGACTTCTACTGAGTTAGACGTAATTTTTGGTTAAAGGTTTGTGAAAAAATTGAGAGAATATTGGAAGATTAAGATTTTTCTTAAGGAAAAGAAAAACAGTGAAAATAAAGAATGAAAATAAATGAGATTTATAGCTTAATAACATTTTAAATTAAAAAAAATGAGCTAACTAGGTCTCAACACGTGGTTGTTCAAAGACTGACCCTCGAAAAATTAAAGTTATGGGGAATTGGGGAGACATTGAACACATTTGGGGGCTAAATAATCCCAAACTTTTTGCATGATTCGGTTTAAGCACAATAATAGCCATAAATAGCTAAGAAAATAGACGGTGCACGTCCCACGGCAAAAACAAGTGCATTGGATGAAATAAAATCACAGAATTTCCATTTATAAATTAATTATACATTTTGCAACTTAAAGTCATCACTTGGATGGTTCTACACTTGTTATGAGATTTAGTGGCTCCACAGCCACTAAGTTCATGCATTTGAATAAACGTTGAATCTTAACTAGTTTAAGGGTTTTAGAAGTCTTAAATTAATGTACCATGTTTAGTTCTTGGTTCAAAGGGGCTGAAGTGATTATTATGCCATAAAAAATAAAATTTGTTAAATTCCGCAATTATACACGTATAAAAATATATATTATTAATGCAATTGCTTTAATAAAAATGAAAGCACTTATAAGTATTCGAAGCAAAAGACTTTCTTCCATTAACTACCAAAATGGAAATATAAACTAAAGAGAAATACAACATTATTTACCTGAAATGATAAAGATATGAGAAAGGTAATAAGTCACAAAATGATGGAAAGTATTCCAAAAATAATGAAAACTATTTCCTTTGAAGTTCACACCAGGATGAGTTTGGTCTATCTCCAGGGGAATAGATTCTAATATTTGATGTGGGATGCAGTCGCAATCACTGGCAAGGGTTCGAAGTCCAGTTCAGATGCACGCATGGGACTACTAATATAGACCCAAAAATTCCTTCTTTTTCCTCCAAACTCTCATTGAAAGGAGAGAAAATCTTGGAACAAGCTTCAAGCAATTTTGATGTTTATTGAGACCATTATAGTATTGCCTAAATTTTTTTACAAACACGGTTAAGAGGAAAGAAAGTAGTAAAGGTGTTCTTCTAGTTCACTAGAGAAAACAAGAAGGATTTCAAGGATCATGCAAGTCCAAGCAAAATTATTTGTGGCATGACCACTCAACAAAATAGTAGAAGGAAAATGGTAAATGGCGTGCGGATCCTCAAAAGCCTTACTAACATTGGAGGTAGAAGGTGGAGACTCAACAGAGGGTATTTTAGTTTGAAATCAATCCCAAACATACTTTTTCTAATTTTGGAAAGCATCATTCCCCAGAAAATGAGGTTGAGATATCAGATTATAAAGGAGGAGATGAGATATGATGGTCTGGGTGATTAAGGATTTAAGAGCTTGTAAAATGAAGCTATCTCCAGCAAGAAAAAATAAGTATAACTACATTCAAAATGACTTGTTACGTTGGCTGGATAGTTGTGTGAGAGGTAGCATAAGAAAGGCCATACATAGGATGGTTATAAGTCGCACAATGCCAAGAAGCCAAAATAATCAGGTATTTATTCGAAGAATCATGAAAAGGGTAAAATGGCTTGATGAGAAAAGACCAAGGGTATTTTACTGTAAAAGCATGGTCGATAAAGGGATACCCTTGTTGAGTCATATATCTAAAAAAGAGTTAAATATGTATGGTTGCATGATGAGTGGCTAACTCATCAATTTGGGGTGGGGGTGGAAAAGATTTATTATCAACAGAGACAGGGTTTCCCAAATCGAAGGGGGCATTAATGACCAAGAACGTCTCCTTCACTTGGAACACATCGTCCTCAACTTGAGGTCATTTGAAAAAAGAAAAAGATTACGGACCCATACAAAATGTTGGGAAAGGAAAGAAGTGATCAACCTAACTTTGAAAAATCGAAAAGAAAAGGCCTATGGCGCACAAACTCGGAAGAAAGTCACGATATGATTTAACTATAGAAAACAAATGCAAACATGATGGGGATCAGAGGCGTAATCATAATCGTAGACTCTTTTGTGTTATTCTTCCATAACCATTTGTGGACAATAACAGTGGAGATGATAATAGAGTTCTGAGCTAGTGGGTGAAATGACAGTTGATGATAGCCTCTCAGTGGTAAAACATGTATTTGTGCAGAGCGTAAGGATGAACAACATTGGATAATGGCTTTGAGAACTCAATAGTCCACTAATCAATCTAATAAAAAAATCAATTAGTGCATGGGGTATGTTTACACTATATTAACAGAAACCAGTAGAGTGTTTCCACGTCATAATTAAATTACAAAAATAACCTAATATTATGTAAAAATGTAAAATAGTGGGCAAAACGCATGTGTGACACTTAAAAAAAATTGGAACATATGGATCAAGGTAGTAACTTTCTCCAATTTAAATTGGGTCGTTAGTGCACCAAAGTGAAAACTCAGATGGGTAGGTAACCACCCAGTAGTTACAATAGGAGTTACATTACATGGGAAAAAAACACTATCAATAAGCAACGGACACTATAAGGAAGAGAGGTCTCCGTTACGAAAAAAAGAATTTAGATTGCACTTATCCTCTTTTTCATTATTTTTTGTATTTTTCTTTATTTATTTACAATTTTTCCTTCAATTCCGCAAGTAAATCATAAGGTAGTTGTAATCCTTTTTATTACATGTTTATTTAAAGTTTATTGTCTTTGCAGTTTTGTTGTTTAATTTTAATAAAATCTTTACTTTACTCGCAATTTAATTTCTTACAACTCTTTACTTTCATCGCATTCCCTTTTTTATTATTTACAAAGCATTATATTTCTGTAATTCATTCAATTTAATATTTTAGTCCTATTTTATTACTCTAAACACACTTCAAAGTCTTTCCTAAGGGAAGCATAAGTCCTCTTAATTGAGGCATAAAATGCAACATAATCGCCTGCTAGTTTATTATTAGGTTAAAATCCTTGGTTCGCACGACCACAAATCTTTCTTTTTGCACGCTCGCAGTCCTAAGTAACTATCATGCCGGTGAAAATAATCCAAACTTTGTGTAAATGTTTTCTCTCCCATAGTAATATTGTAAAAGTTACACACTCATTTTAATATTATAAATTCCATATTTATCGTTGCGTATTTTTTTATAATGAAATATGAAAATTCATTTGTTGATTTAACAAAAAAGATTCATATTAACATTGTATGAGCAATGTATAACCCTAAGAAAACTCGATTCACTGTTAAAAATATAATAAATATATGGGCAAATTTAAAACTTTGCGAAAATCATGTTTGAACGTCAAATCGCTAAATATAAAACATGTATAGAAGCATACAATCATAATTGGATAAATGAAACACTTTATTCCCATTAATCTCAAAATCTCTTTAAATAATTCTTTATGATAAAATAGAATTGCACAATTATTTTCTCACAAAATAAAGTCTAGAGTTATCTAAAAACATCCCTACATCCCCAAACTTCAAAATGCTCTTCATCATAAATAAAAATAAATAACCACTCGCATAACTACTGAATTTACATAAAATTGGGGAGGGGTGAGCGGGAAGCATAATAGGTTGTGTAAATATTTTAAGTGCCTACACATACTCATGCATGCATATATATAAGGTGCATGCATATATGACCTCGAATATAAATCCCAATGCACATAGTCATCCCTAGGATCTCACCGTGTACACGTACATTTTTCAAACCCTATAAAAAATACATACTGTACTTCCCCTCGTACAATGCCAAACATCGTCTCCCTTGTTTCGAATTGTACTCCCACGATGTATATACCACACCATTTTCGGAGAAATCTTGATAAAATGTATCTGAACAACCCACACGACATGCCCAGTCTACTAGGTTATTTAGTTAGCGAATGCCTAGCATCAATCAATAAAAAATTAAAACATAATTATTTCCACAATATGCATATCTTTATCAAGATTAATTTTCCCAAAATATTTTCTGTTATGTCTATCCAAATCTATACCCACATGTTAAAATATCAACTAATACATGAAACCCGTTTCTACTTGGCATGTACATAAGTATATTAACATGTGCACGATATATATATATATATATATATATATGTATGTATGTATGTATGTATGTATGTATGTATATAGCTTGTTATTTATGTAGACAATTAAGGGTGGAGATGTCTAAAAACAAAAAGCATCCACGGGACAATGAACCTGCCTTAAATCTTTAAATTGAAATCCACTTTTAGAAATCAAGATCCATCACTAACTTCAATAATTAAAAATCTTTGAATATTTAAACAACAACTTCAATTCTCATGAAAACAATATCTTGAAATGAACAATAGGAATCATCATAAACCTCTTATTTTCTCTCTTAAATCCATCTTGAGATTATCTTAAATGAATCTACAAACAAGCCTTAGTTATGTATATTTATATAAAATGATTTATGTATATTAGTTGTAATTTTCTAAGGTTAATTTTGTAGGCTTTTGTGACACCCCGCCTAATTAAATACCGGGCGATCACTCCTTTATTAAATTAAAATCAAGGTGAACAGTTGGTTCATTCTTAGCATCAGTGTCGTGAAAATAAAATTTTCCAAATTAACACCCTAATTAATTAAGCTAAGTGTCAAAACCACTTTTAAACATTACCTTCCAAATTTTATTTTTAAAAATCATTTATTTAATTATTAACACCATTAACAATAAATAAGAATCATACCCCAAATATCCTGGAACATAATCCAAATAATTTAAACATTCAACATTCAAAGTTCCAACATTTAAAACTTAAAGTAAAACATCCATACTGAAATAAATCCCATAGTAACAGTACTAGAAATAATTGAAATATAAATATGTCCCAATAAAATAGATAAATAGTAGAAAGGGCGACACATGCCCAATAAATGAGTATGATAGATGTGGAATCAAGTAAACGAAGTCATCTATGCAAGTGGCCTACAACTCCCACCTAAACTGCAGCACGTTCCTTTCAAGGGATCCTAAGCAAGACGCCCCTGTGGCTCGGCACCTGTAATACATACATATATATACAAGAGAGAGAAAGAGAAAAAGAAACGGGTCAGAGCCCGATAGTGTGTTTGATTTAAAATACGTTTAGCAAGTATTTAAATTGATACAGGCCAATGCAACAACATATTAGTGCGACACTCTCTTGAGAAATTCTCACCTCTCTTCTAATGTGCACACCTATCGCACTAACCTTCCCAACGGTTTGTCTTATCATTTATCGCACTAATCTTCCCAATGATTTAACTTATCTTAGATTACTCGTAAGATTCAAAATTTAACGATTCAATTGTTTGAAAAGAATATTTCAATTAGTAACCAAAGTTCTCATTTTAACTTTATTAATCAATAAAGTTTTCCAGTGTCATATTATACTTTCTTAAAACAAGTATTTATAATTGAGTCATCAACCATGTCCTACATATCACTTCACAATAGGTAGTTCCAAATTCTAGAATGTCATATATATATTAACTACTCATAAGATATATATATCAAAACAGCACCCCAAATAATAACTATGGTGTAGGCATACTCTACTATCCAAACCCCATATCACTCACATTAAGGGGAATACAAATTCGGAATCACTCTCGAATTGTATTAACACATACTCAAACAATATTGAGGTGAAGCATAGATTCCAAGTCTCTAAGAGGACGGCATATGTCTGCGTCTCTTATGACCGTCTGAACTATCACTGCGATAGCCTGTACCAAGGATATCTATACACAAACAAGATGAGGCGAAGAATAGATTCCAAGTCTCAAAGAGGATGGCACATGCCTGCGTCTCTTAGGACCATCTGAACTATCACATCGATAGTCTGTACCAAGGATATCTATCTTCTAGGGTATAAGTCAATATCCCCCATAAAGGTCCCATCGAAATAAGACTGTCCCAGTGCGGAAACCTCAGGGATAGCAAGTAGCGTGGGCATGATTTTCACACATAGATAGTATATGCATACACAATCATATAACTATACTAATATTACCATATCAATATTAGGTAAATTCTCAATTCCCATAATTACGACATTTCCATATTATCATAATTTAGTAAACACGTATAACGGTTCGATTCTAACCTTGATTCGGTATTACTCCAACGTACCACACAACTCTCATGGCTTTATTCTCCAAATTATAGAATTCAGTAGGTATACACATTTGTCCCAAAGTAACTCTCTTATGTGTCTCTCTCTTTAAGTCATAAATTTACCGACCCTTATGTAAATATCCTAAAATACAATCTTTGCCCGTCATCACGTGTCCCAAAATTTATTCACATGTCCTACTGGTCTTTCCTATCTCCCAAAATATTTTATTAAGGATGCCCAAGAATTATCTCCCAATAAATTGAATTTAGCTCATTTAAAAAGGAAATAGGATTCTGCCAGGAGGGGTCAATCGATCGAGGTCTGGGGCTCGATCGATCGAACCTTCGATCGATCGAAGATCTGGGCTCGATCGATCGATCAAGCAGGTCTGCGAAATCTGCAGAATTGCAGTTACGGGTTTCATCTTCTAACTTACACCAAATCCATATTTGACAATTCCAAACGTCTCAAAATTTATACTACTAACATCCTAACATGATATCATACATTTCCTACGTAAAGCATGTCAATTTACGTCACTAAACATGGATTAATCATGCCATAATTCATTTAAATATTCAAGAACCCTAGAAATCTCTAAATCATGGTTCAAATCTGTTTTTCCAGAAATTTCTTCTTATAAACATCATAATTTCGTGGGTAAATTCCTCTACATGGCAAGGGTTTCCAGAATTATCATTTAAACCATAACTACATGCGATTCCAATATCAAATCTTAGGTTTTCTTCCATAAAACTCATCCTAATCATTCCTACACTAATATGAAAGATGCACCAACGAAATAAGCAAGATAAACACTTGCCTGGGATTTTTGGTGTTCTGATTTGCAGATGATTTTGGTGTGGTTGCGTAGCCCGTTGCGCCATCTACGCGTTGGTGGTGGTGGCGGTGCAAACGGATGACTTTTGGGGCCTTGAATTTGCCTTGAGAACTCTCTCCTTCCTCTCCTATGGCCGTTCTTGTGTTTGTGTTTTCTAACCCTAGCTGACTAACCTAAATGGTTGATATAGGTTACTAATTTTCGTGGGTTTAATTACCCCTAAATGTTAAATGTCCAAAATGCCCTCCCGGGGTACCACTTAGGCCTAAAAACGCCCCGAGACCCAAACTAAACCCCCGGGTACACTTTTCGGACTATCTCGACCCTTCCGAACGCGTTGGAGCACTCAAAATGACCATACGAATGACTTATAAAATATTCACTTTTATTTATCAAAGTTTAGTCCCGACGCGACACGGGCGCGTCCCGACTCAAATTTCCAAAATTGTCATTTTATTCACTCGTGACATTCAACATAACCAATATTTCATATTACTTTGCTCATTAGTAATATTCAACCATAATTACTAATTCTCGTCACGTTAATAATTATAACATAATTAATTTTCGGATTTTTATTAAATAATTAACACACATTAAATTTAATAAATCCCCAAATTAATATAGCATAAAAATACGGGGTATTATATACTTCCCCCCTAATAACGGAATTTCGTCCCTAAATTCGGAAAACAAGGCATACCTGGTAAGAACAAATCTGGATATCTCTCGCGCATATCGGCCTCGCTCTCCCAAGTGGATTCCTCCATATTATGATGCTCCCACTGGACTCGCACAAGTGGAACTATCTTCGATCTCAATCTCCTCTCACTATAGTCTAGGATAGCCACCGGTCTCTCCTCGTAAGAGCTGTCAGGCTGTAAGTCTATCTCATCTATCGCGATGTGAGTATGGGCCATATCATCCCGAAGGTACCATCTCAACGACGAGATGTGGAATACATCGTGAATGCGATGCAAATGTTCTGGCAGTCCCAATCTGTATGCTACCGGCCCAATCCTCTCGATGATGGGAAATGGTCCCAGGTACCTCGGGGCCAATTTCCCCTTCTTCCCGAACCTCATCACTCCTTTCATAGGAGATACACGCAGTAACACTTGGTCCCCCACATTAAACTCTCGGAAGAATCGTTTCGCATCGGCGTAGCTCTTCTACCTGTCCTGGGCTACTCCAATGCGACTTCTGATGATCTCAATCCTCGCGGAGGTTTCCTGAATCACCTTTGGTCCTAGCAACTTGTTATCCCCCACCTCGAGCCAACAAGTTGGAGAACGAAAAGGCCTTCCATACAAAGCCTCAAATGGAGCCATACCAATCGTAAACTGATAAGCGTTATTATAAGCAAACTCTACCAGTGGAAGATGTGGCTCCCAACCTCCTCCAAAATCAAGAACATACATGCGTAGCATATCCTCTAACATCTGATTAGTACGCTCTGTCTGTCCATCTGTCTATGGGTGATAAGCTGAACTCAACCTCAACTCAGTACCCATAGCCTCCTGAAAGCTTTCCCAGAAACGTGACACGAAAATCTTATCTCTATCTGACATAATATTCAGGGGGACCCCATGTAATCTGACAACCTCAACAATGAACAACTAAGTATACTGACCCGTGGTATAGTCTGTCCGCACTGGCAGAAAATGAGCCACTTTGGTCAAACGGTGTAAAATCACCCAAATAGAATCGTGGCCCCGCTGTGATGTAGGCAACCCTGTAATAAAATCCATGGAAATACTCTCCCACTTCCACGCGAGTACTTCCAATGGCTGAAGCAATCCTGACGATTTCTGATGGTCCACCTTTACCAGCTGGTAGGTATAACACTTGGACACGAACTCAGCAATGTCCTTCTTCATCCCATGCCACCAGTATTGCCTCCTCATATCCTGGTACATCTTATCTCCTCCAGGATGTACCACAAATCGGGACCCGTGAGATTGGGTCATCACTGCATGACGTAATTCTGCCCCTTCTGGAACCATTAACCTTCCATTAAGCCTCAAACCCCCATCAGAACTAACAGAGTATGACTCATCACCCTCAGCTAAAAGTCGTACAATCTGCTCCTGGCAAAACAATTCTGTGGTTTGGGCCTGTATTACCCTCATAACAATCTTGGGTGTGAAAGTCATAACAGATACGAAGGAACGGTCAACTACGTCCTGGTGACCTAACTCCTTCCACTTCGCTTTCCAGACGTCCGATACCTCATTTATCGGTCTACGGCTCAACGCATCAGCAACTATGTTGGCTTTCCCCGGATGATACTGTATGTCAAACTGATAGTCCATCACAAACTCTAACCATCTGCGTTGTCGCATATTCAGCTCTCGCTGAGTGAATAGGTACTGCAGTGACTTGTGGTCTGTGAACAAACGGAACTTCTCCCCCAATAAGTAGTGCCTCCATATCCTCAATGCAAACACGATCGTTGCTAACTCGAGGTCGTGGGTGGGGTAATTCTTCTCATGCGGCTTAAGCTTGCGGGAGGCAAAAGCTATAGCCTTCTCCTCATGTTGAAGTACTCCCCCAAGTCCCCGTAAAGAGGCATCGGTGTAAACCAGGTACTCTGCACCCGGCTTCGGTAAAGCAAGGACTCGTGCTGAAGTAAGCTTGTCTTTCAGCTCGTCGAAAGACAACTAGAAAGCGTCATCCCAAACATATGGTACCCCCTTGCGAGCCAGGTTCGTCAATGGACCCGTTATTTTGGAGAACCCCCGAATGAATCTCCTGTAGTATCCGGCTAACCCCAAGAAACTACGCACTTCCGTCGGTGTCATGGGCTGTCCCCACTCCCTCACCGCTGACACTTTACTCGGGTCAACTGCAATCCGCTGCTCAGAAACAACATGGCCCAAGAACTGTACTTCTCGCAACCAGAATCCACACTTCTCGTACTTAGCATAGAGCTGATGCTCTCGTAAAGTCTGAAGAACCTGCCTCAAGTGCTCGGCATGCTCCTCCTCGGAGTGTGAATATATCAAAATGTCATCTATGAAGACGATGACAAACTGATCCAAGAACTCTCTGAATACTCGGTTCATTAAGTCCATGAATACGGCTGGAGCATTTGTGAGACCAAATGGCATCACTCTAAACTCGTAAGACCCATATCTCGTCAAGAAGGCAGTCTTTGAAACATCCTGCTCTCTAATACGTAGCTGATGGTACCCCGACCTCAAATCTATCTTCGAAAAGAAAGTTGCTCCTCTCAGTTGGTCGAACAGGTCATCAATTCGAGGCAACGGATACTTATTCCGTATCGTGACCTTGTTCAACTCCTGGTAGTCCACACACAACCTCAGTGAACCATCTCTCTTCTTCACAAATAGAACTGGAGCGCCCCAAGGGGAGGTACTCCTGCGAATGAAGCCCTTACCTAACAGCTGCTCTATCTGATCTCGTAACTCTCGCATCTCCGTCGGATCCATACGGTATGGAGCGCGTGCTATAGGTCTGGTATCTGGCAATAAATCTATAACAAAGTCTATCTCTCAACTGGGGGGTAGGCCTGGTATTTCCTGAAGTACATCAGAATACTAATGAACAACAGGAATTGAGTCTAACGGAATCACAACCTCCTTAGAGGCATCCTCCTATATATAATACAAATGAGCGGTCGAACCTCCCTCTGGGCGAGGCATCGCCACTACAAACATCTCTTGCCCCGGAATGGCAAAAACAATGCCCCCACCGAAGCAATCAATCATGGCTCTATAAGCTGCGAGCCAATCCATATCGATAATAACATCATGCTCATGCATATCTAAGACTAACATGTCTTCAGGTAATACCAAACTACAAATCTCTACCCCCACTCCTCGGCATATAAAGAAGATAAGCAACCCACTCCCCAGTGGTGAGTCTACACACGTCACTGTGCTCTCTGCTGTGGCTAACAACCCTAAGGCCTTCGTAAAATGCGTAGCTATAAAACAATGAGTCGCCCCAGTATAAAAAAAACCCGACCCATAGTACCATGGATAGGAAACATACCCTCAATCGCGGGTGGTGCCTGTGGAGCTGCTGCCTGGTGGACGTTATAGACACGTCCGTATTGTAACTTCCCCTGGTGCACTGGAGCTGCTGGGATGGCTGGTAGGGCTGGCACCTGGGCTGGAGCTGGGAGGGCAGCCGGAAAAAGTCATCTCTGTGGCTCATTACGGGCACCATGCTGCTGTGGGGCCCTATCTCCCTCCGGACAATCCTGGAACCTATGGCCGTGTCTACCACACCCAAAACATCGGCCTTTGAAGTTGCCTCCCTTCTGACCCTGTTGAACACGGCCCTGCTGGCCGTTACCTCCCCTCCACTGGCCCTGCTGGTCCTGATGAACACGCTGTTGGCCCTGTTGGCCCTGCTGCTGACCCTGCTGTCGGTGTTGGCCTTACTGGCCCTGATGATTAGGCTGGCCCTGCTGACCCTTCCTATAACCCCCAAATCACTGCCTGGAATCACCTGAACAGAATCGCTTAGCAGGGTCCCCCTAATGGGAACTCTGCTCGTGCTGACGAGTCTGTCCATGAGATGGTGCCCCACTAGCACTACTACTCCCGGTCCTGCCCTGCTGGCTGGACTCTACTACTCTCTTGCTTCCCTGCAGATGGAAGCGGTGATCCTGGCAATGTAGTAACGCAACATTGAGTACGTCAGTGAAAGTACTCAGAGATAGATTCCCTATGAGGTGCTGACGGATCCTCCAAGCTAACCCGTCCACAAACAACATAATCTTCTTGCCCTCAGTGGGTTCCTCATCTGGCATGATGGTGAGAAGTCTCATGAACTTCTCCTCATACTCAGCTACGTTAGAGTTCTCCTGCTTCAAATTCAGTAATTTCCGCCTCATCTCAGTCTGCACGACGAGTGGAAAATACTTGCGGTCAAACCGCTCCCAGAACAACTGAATAGGGATCGTGTCCCTCTCCTCCAATGTGGTAGTGGACTCCCACCACTGCAAAGCGGCCCCCACCAACTTAAAGGAAGCCAACAACTATTTTTGCACGTCGGTGCACTCATACATACGAAGATTCTGCTGGATGTCTTTCTTCCATTGGCTGACTGTACGATATCTGAGCTACCAGAGAACTCAGGGGGATGCGCCTTCTGAAAAGCATCCCTAACCCTCTCCCATGCAGATGGAAGTTGTGCTGGTACTGGCGTCACTGCCTGAATCTGGGGTGGAGCCTGCTGAGTCACCGTTAGCGCGGCATTCACCACCTGAGCAACAATGGTGGCTACTTCATTAGCATTCATAGTGCCTTGTGCCGGAGCTGCTGGCTGCTCGGCCTGGGCACGCCTATCCTTCGGTGCATGTCTCGGAGGCATCTGAAACGTGAAGAAGTTTATTAGTCTACAGTCATTAACAAATCTCAAATAGCTGAAGACATAAACTTGAAAGCAAGAATACAACCATCATATAATAGGGCTTTATAGATATAACGTTAAGCTGAAAGGGAAATAAGCCGTACAGATCCTATGGACACTAGAACCTGATGCTCTGATACCACCTGTGACACCCCGCCTAATTAAATACCGGGCGATCACTCCTTTATTAAATTAAAATCAAGGTGAACAGTTGGTTTATTCTTAGCATCACTGTCGTGAAAATAAACTTTTCCAAATTAACACCCTAATTAATTAAGCTAAGTGTCAAAACCACTTTTAAACATTACCTTCCAAATTTTATTTTTAAAAATCATTTATTTAATAATTAACACCATTAACAATAAATAAGAATCATACCCCAAATATCCTGGAACATAATCCAAATAATTTAAACATTCAACATTCAAAGTCCCAAAATTAAAAACTTAAAGTAAAACATCCATACTGAAATAAATCCCATAGTAACAGTACTAGAAATAATTGAAATACAAATGTCCCAATAAAACAGATAAATAGTGGAAAGGGCGACACATGCCCAATAAATGAGTATGATAGATGTGGAATCAAGTAAATGAAGTCGTCTATGCAAGTGGCCTACAACTCCCACCTAAGCTGCAGCACGTTCCTTTCAAGGGATCCTAAGAAAGATGCCCCTGAGGCTGGGTACCTGTAATACATACATATATATACAAGAGAGAGAAAAAGAAAAAGCAACGGGTCAGAGCCCGATAGTGTGTTTGATTTAAAATACGTTTAGCAAGTATTTAAATTGATACAGGCCAATGCAACAACATATTAGTGCGACACTCTCTTGAGAAATTATCACCTCTCTTCTAATGTGCACACCTATCGCACTAACCTTCCCAACAATTTGTCTTATCATTTATCGCACTAATCTTCCCAATGATTTAACTTATCTTATATTACTCGTAAGATTCAAAATTTAACGATTCAATTATTTGAAAAGAATATTTCAATTAGTAACCAAAGTTCTCATTTTAACTTTATTAATCAATAAAGTTTTCCAGTGTCATATTATACTTTCTCAAAACAAGTATTTATAATTGAGTCATCAACCATGTCCTACATATCAATTCACAATAGGTAGTTCCAAATTCCAGAATTTCATATATATATATTAACTACTCGTAAGATATATATATCAAAACATCACCCCAAATAATAACTATGGTGTAGGCATACTCTACTATCCAAACCCCATATCACTCACATGAAGGGGAATACAAATTCGGAATCACTCTCGAATTGTATTAACACATACTCAAACAATATTGAGGCGAAGCATAGATTCCAAGTCTCTAAGAGGAAGGCATATGTCTGCGTCTCTTAGGACCGTCTGAACTATCACTGCGATAGCCTGTACCAAGGATATCAATACACAAACAAGATGAGGCGAATAATAGATTCCTAGTCTCTAAGAGGATGGCACATGCCTGCGTCTCTTAGGACCGTCTGAACTATCACATCGATAGCCTGTACTAAAGATATCTATCTTCTAGGGTACAAGTCAATATCCCCCATAAAGGTCCCATCGAGATAAGACTGTCCCAGCGCGGAAACCTCAGGGATAGCAAGTAGCGTGGGCATGATTTTCACACATCGATAATATATGCATACACAATCATATAACTATACTAATATTACCATATCAATATTAGGTAAATTCTCAATTCCCATAATTACGACATTTCCATATTATCATAATTTAGTAAACACTTATAATGGTTCGTTTCTAACCTTGATTCGGTATTATTCCAACGTACCACACAACTCTCATGGCTTTATTCTCCAAATTATATAATTCAGTAGGTATACACATTTGTCCCAAAGTAACTCTCTTAATTGTCTCTCTCTTTAAGTCATAAATTTATCTACCCTTATGTAATTATCCTAAAATACAATCTTTGCCCGTCATCAAGGGTCCCAAAATTTATTCACATGTCCTACTGGTCTTTCCTATCTCCCAAAATATTTTATTAAGGATGCCCAAGAATTATCTCACAATAAATTGAATTTAACTCATTTAAAAAGGAAATAGGAGTCCTCCAGGAGGGTTCGATCGATCGAGGTCTGGGGCTCGAACGATCGAACCTTCGATCGATCGAAGATCTGGGCTCGATCGATCGATCAAGCAGGTCTGCGAAATCTGCAAAATTGCAGTTACGGGTTTAATCTTCTAACTTACACCAAATCCATATTTTACAATCCCAAACGTCTCAAAATTTGTACTACTAACATCCTAACATGATATCATACATTTCCTACGTAAAGCATGTCAATTTACATCACTGAACATGGATTAATCATGCCATAATTCATTTAAATTATCAAGAACCCTAGAAATCACTAAATCATGGTTCAAATCTATTTTTCCATAAATTTCTTCTTATAAACATCATAATTTCGTCGGTAAATTCCTCTACATGGCAAGGGTTTCCAGAATTATCATTTAAACCATAACTACATGCGATTCCTATCTCAAATCTTAGGTTTTCTTCGATAAAACTCATCCTAATCATTCCTACACTAATATGAAAGATGCACCAACGAAATAAGCAAGATAAACACTTGCTTGGGATTTTTGGTGTTCTGATTTTCAGATGATTTTGGTGTGGTTGCGTAGCCCGTTGCATGATCTACGCGTTGGTGGTGGTGGCGGTGCAAACGGATGACTTTTGGGGCCTTGAATTTGCCTTGAGAGCTCTCTCCTTCCTCTCCTATGGACGTTATTGTGTTTGTGTTTTCTAACCCTAGCTGACTAACCTAAATGGATGATATAGGTTACTGATTTTCGTGGGTTTAATTACCCCTAAATGTGAAATGTCCAAAATGCACTCCCGGGGTACCACTTAAGCCTAAAAACGCCACGAGACCCAAACTAAACCCCCGGGTACACTTTTTTGACTATCTCGACCCTTCCGGACGCGTTGGCGCACTCAAAACGACCATACAAACGACTTATAAAGTATTCACTTTTATTTATCAAAGTTTAGTCCCGACGCGACACGGGTGCGTCCGGACTCAAATTTCCAAAATTGCAATTTTATTCACTCGTGACCCCGTCCGGACTCAAATTTCCAAAGTTGCAATTTTATTCACTCGTGACATTCAATATAACCAATATTACATATTACTTTGCTCATTAGTAATATTCAACAAATTTCCCATAATTACTAATTCTCGTCACGTTAATAATTATAGCATAATTAATTTCCGGATTTTTATTAAATAATTAACTCACATTAAATTTAATAAATCCCCAAATTAATATAGCATAAAAATACGGGGTGTTACAGCTTTCTAGAACTACTAAAATGGTTTTGAGTCTCATTTTATAGTGAAACATGCTGGAAAAGAAGAAATAAGTGGTTTGGGGAAAATGGTTCCTCATTTGAACGCTATAACGCCTCATCCAAATAAGATCTCTCTTGAACAAGACATCCACTCATTTGAAGGAGGACTCCGATAATTAAATCCGCTTAAAACTATTGTCATCGAACTGTATCAAGCTTTCTCTACAAATTTCCCACATTTATAACTATTAGATACTCTAGCTTGCTAACCGAGTTAATAATAAATTACCAGTATACCCCTAAACCAATCTTAACTTACCACACACCCTATTTTCACTCAAATTCCAAATTAAAACTCATCCAAAAAGAATACACTTAATCTAGGGTAATGGTAAAAAAATAAAATAGTAAATTCCAAATAACTTAAATCCAAGTAATTAAATTACACTAAACTAAATAAATTACCAAAATTAATGAGTATTTAAAAAATATCCACACTTAGATGCAGAAATCTTGCAATAAGTTAAATAATGAAAATGAAAATGAATTATGTAAAGAATAACATTGAACGTTGTTCAACAACTCTCATACGTCCAAACAGGTGTTTTCTTTTTAATAATATATAGTAGGGTAAAAATACAGAGGGGGTGTTGGAGTTCTATTCTTAAAATTATGTATGACATTTATTTTTTAATAAAGGTGTGTAGGGTTGATTTGAATTGGAAATTATATTTGTGATAATGCCTTATATCTACGATTTAAATATTTTGTTTGCACTGTTGGTAAACTAGACTAAGTAGGAGTTTCGGTGAGTTGGGTTCAGTTTAATCATGCGAGATCAAAATTTTAGTTATAGTACAATTGCACAATTCATAGCCTAGATAGATATTTGACATCATATAAATAAATATGGGAGTAAAATCTTAGTAGTCTCTCATAAACTACATGAAAATGTCTAATGGTTCGGGAACTTATCTAAAAGTTCAAAAATTATTTAGATCGATACATTCATGAATGTATTGAACAGGACCACGGTTGAAATTAATATCTAGGTGCTATAGTTCTTATACTTGCTCAATCTCATTCATTTGAAAAGGATATATAGGTTTTAATCCCGAGGGTTATGAATATTGGAATCCGTGCATAATTGTTCCTTTGATTGTTATTGGTGCGATTCAATCCTACTGGATCTAAATCTCAGAAGTTGGGAAATCGTTGTGCAAGTGTTTAATCCATATAATTTTCAACCAATGAGGCATCAACATGTGGAAATATAAATCGGTTATTATATTTGACAAATATTGTAGGAAAAATTAATACAAATGGATAAACAAAAAGGATACACATTCCAAAGCCCTGAACGTGGTTTAACTCCATATATAATTATTTTGGGACGTAACAGTTCTAGCCCTAGAACA
Organism: Sambucus nigra; assembly: GCA_949130495.1. Lineage (NCBI taxonomy): Eukaryota > Viridiplantae > Streptophyta > Magnoliopsida > Dipsacales > Adoxaceae > Sambucus > Sambucus nigra. Next base: position 446,742,405 of record OX422212.1, on the reverse strand, counting down.
TTTAAATATGCAACCACCTAGAAGTTAGGATGGAAATTTCAAAGAAAATAATTCTATAAATTAGAAAATCACAGAAGATTAAAATTGGATGCTAAAACTACAAAAACCTCTTTTAGGTTTCCTTTTTCATTTCTTTTAAGTTTATTTTTCAAAGTACTTTATGAGGTAGACTTACAATAACGCCTGCTATAAGTGTGGTCTTCACACACTCAATATCAACTAATACATCAGTTAAAGAAGGTGTTTTATCCAATTAGTAATATTATTTAAAATATACAAATATCATAAAAGTAAGCAATAGGTTATCTCTTACAATCATTACGATAGAAAATGGTTAAAAACGTGCAAAGTGGTCTGGTTATATGGTCAACGATAGAATTCATAAACCAGGTAAAAAACAAGCCTAGTTCAATTCAATAAGATTTTATCTTAACTAATTAAGAGAAACTAAGCATGCAAGATATTGAATCTAAATCGTACAAATAAAATAATCACACGATATTGGGTTTGAGGAAAAAAATCTTTCGGAAAAACCCTTTTCAGTATTATTTCAACAAAGATATTACAAACGACATTAGACACTGTTAAGTATCATAGTTCAGTCTCCCTCCTTATTTATAATAAAAAGTGGTGAAGACCCAGCAACACCCCATAACAAGCTTCACTTGCCTCGGCATCCACTAATAATCGTTAGGAAACTCCTTTTCGCTCGCCAACAGTGAAAAATGAACTCTATAAGGATTTGAAAGAATAATGTGTTCTTCTGGTTCAACAAAGTGATCATAAATATCCAAGGGGTTCGAATTTTGAAAAATAATATTGTTTGATCACAAAATATGTTCAAAAAGTCTTGAAAGAAAATGCATTCATACCTCTAAATTACGAAGAAAAATCTCAAACAGATAAGCTTGAAAAGATTATGTTTGAAATCGAATAAAAAATTATTGGTTTGTTCGAACAAGGTACATCTCGTATGAATTAATCCCCCAATCTCATTTGAATTGCTTCAAATGACATATCTAATAAGAAACGGATGCAAGCAATATAAATTCTTATTTGAAGTTCATTGGAACCTGATTTAACAAGGTACAGGGTCTCGTTCGAATGACACATCAATTTTTCTAAAATATATTTTGAAAAAATATTTAGGATTCAAACAAGTTTAAAAATGCCCATCAACATAGTTTAACACTTAATATACTTCATATGCCTTCTCTGATGATTGTAGTGATGATATCAACTCTTCATTCTTCGATTGAAGCGTTATGTTACTAACTTGTCCTCGATTAAAGCTTCTTAAGAAAGCACATGATAGTATAATGAGTTAACGAAATATGCCAAACTATAAACATTATGAGAAAATCATAAATTATTCTCTGACAAATCTCCCCTTAGGCTATTACATCACAAAACTTAAAATCAAAATAAATAACCCTTATGATAAGTTCAACTAATTCCCCTCCCAAAGCCCAAAAGGAAAATACACTTGCAACTTTGTCTCTAATGAAAATATTCACCATGTATTTATGAAATCATCAATGCAAAAAAGGACCTACAAACATAAAACAAAGAAAATATCGTGATGCATGGAGTTGAAAAAAACTCACCCTTAATATGTTGTCCTTTTTGTTGTAATAGAAAAAGGGTTGGGAGCTAAACCTAAAAAGTTAGCATCATGAGTATTCAAATTTTAAATATCATCACAAAGTAGAAACAAATAAGAATATGCAGTGAAACTTTAACAAACCAACAATATATTTTTGTATTATTAAAAAAAAATGAGTCTAGAAATATACACATATAATTACAAACAAGCAAACCATGGATTAGCACGAAGACACACGAATCATGGAAATGGAATGTAGGTATCTCTACTTAATGCACGGGAATGTCAAATAAGGCATATGTAGTGATAGAGCACGAAGTCAAAGAGACACTCCTAAAGAAAGTACTCAATTCAAACTTTTGTGTAAAATTGTTGAACAAAGTGAAATTGACATAAATAATACAAAATACTTCAAATTTAAATACTTCTCAAATCATTACTGCCAACCTATTTAATGATTTTCCAGGAATTTTATTATGCAAAGCCATTGATCTTTGAATTATAACACCTTCAAAATCTTACATTTTAGGTATAAACTCTCAAAAGTTTTGAAAGAATCATATTGTTCATTTATAATGAAGCATCAATGAAACAAATTTGGCTTTGGGACATCTGTATTATTGTATTTAATTCATTTTTAGGCTCTTACCAATGGTGGCTTTTCACGCAAAGAATACTGCTTCATTCGTAGCCCATTCCCATTAATTAAGCTTTTATCAATTAATTTTCTGGTAAAAATTTCAAGCAACGGTTTTTACTTGAACAATTAGTTTCTAGTAATCTGGTTGGTTATTAATCACGATTGAGATGAGAACATCATATTCAACATATGAGAAGAAAGTTCAATGTTCAAAAGTTCTTGCAAAGTGTGTGCAATACAAGTAATATTATGAGTTTATCATGAAGGTAGTAATCAATAATAAATGGCGCAATCATAAACAAGCATTATTAAGAACCCAAAAAATTTAGTCATAGCCAAGTACAATAATGCCATGATTAAGTCACATGAATGGATGGAATAAAATTTTGATTCACACATGTTAAATGCGCATCCATATACGATGTAAAACAAAATACAAAAATCTTTTTGAATTTTTGGAATTTTTTTGAAAAGAAAAGAATTGTTGTTTGAAATTTTCAATGTATAAGACCAAGAATAGAAGAACATACTGAATAATGTACAATCTAGTTACATGGAAAAAATATAGCAATATGAAAATTATACAGATTGGTTCGATTATATCGTCAACAGTAGAATCCACAAATTAGGTCACAAGCAAGACACGTTCAATTTCAATCCAATTTTATCCTGATTAATTAGGTGAAGCTAAGCTCGCAAAATACTAAATCATAATCGAACAAATAAAATAATAATACATGATATGAGGGGAAAACTCATTTCGGGGAAAACCCTTTTCAACATCATTTAAACTAAGGTATTATAGATGACACATAAGGACTTACAATTTTAGACACCACTAAGTATCGCAATTCAGTCTCCTTCGTTGTTGATAATAAAAACGGTGCATATGCATCAAGCCCCATAATAAGCTGCACTTGCCTTGGTATCCACCAATAAATCTCAAGAAAATCCTTTCCTCTCGTCAGCAGTGAAGAATTAACTTCATAAGGATTTCAACAAGTAATGTGTTGTTCGGGTTTGATAAGCGATCACAAATATCCAAGGGGTTTGAATTTTGATGAACTAAAGTATTTGATCATAAAATAGGCTCAAAAGGCCTAGAAATAATGTGCAGGTTTGAACCTTTCAAATATGATGAAAAATATCAAAGAGATAATATTGAAAAGATTGAGTTTGAAGCTAACCAAAAAACAAAAATTCACTGGTTCGCTCAAAACGATGTACAAATTGTTCAAACGAAGCACGCATTCATGTTCTAACAACTTTTAGTGACTCATATAATGAGAAACCAGGGTAGGTAAAAAAATATCGTTTGATGTTCATTGGAACATGATCTAATAAGGTACAAGGTCTTATTCAAATAACATACCCAATGTCATTCTAACGGCCTGTTAATTTTTCTAGAAGACATTTTGAAAAGGTATTTTGGATTTACAAAAGTTAAAAAATATCAATGAACGTAATTTAACATTGAATATACCACATATGCCTTCTCCAATTATGGTAGTGATGATATCGACTCTTCATTCTTTGATTGATATGTTCAGTCACTAACATGTATTCGATTGAGGCTTTTTAAGAATACACGGGATAGTGTAGCGGGGTAATAGAATATGCCAAACTATAAATATTTTTAGCAAATTACAACTTTCACACCATAAAGTAGCATAAATACAACAACATAACGTATTATTTTTCAAGAGTATGAATGGGAAAGCCAACCAACATTGTTGGTTTCGACATGAACAATCCACTGGAATGCATGGAAATACATGGCACTTACAAACATATATGATATAATAACCAAGTGGGAATAATGTATGGCGCATAAATCAATAAGCGTAAACTATAGTTCGATGATCCCGATCTAGGCTTTCCTAGGGGTTCCAACTACAGAGTGGTAACCAATCCAATATTCGAGCATAAACCCTAGGGGTTGGGAAAAAACATTAGTTTTGGTAATGAGACCTTCTAAAGAGATGACAACAAAATTCCTCGAGCTCCTTAGTTAATGTCATTCCCAACGCAATAAAATGCAAATCCACAAAAACAACCTCGACTGCTGCAACCAATACCATTGGCAAATTAACCAGTTGTTCAACCAAATAGGAAAGTACCTGGGGAGTGGGGAGGATTGAGATTGTGGATTTCATACACGACATTCTCATGGGTGCAAACCCCAAAGTAGAAAAATCCATATCCTAAGTGGATAGATAGGATTTATCTGCATAAGTGCTTCATTTCCCATCTTTCTCCCTTTTCTTAAGGGATGGAAATTAACACATAGTGGAACATGTGGAAAGGTTCATTGTTCAATGAGAAGACGCAGGAACTAATAAATACCTTAAATAATGTTTGTTCTCTATCTCTTTCACATATGAGACCATTCCTTGGTTTATAAACCTGCCACTTAATTCTATGAAAATTTTTCAGCAAATGGAGGACATGTTTTATGCATAGTTATTCAACCAGAAGTGTCTACGTCTAACTTTTCTAGACTAAGAAAAATCCAAATAAAAACTGCACTAAATTCATGAATAGGTTTAAAAGGTTTGAAAATAAGAAAGATTTTTTCTTGAATCTAATTTTGTGAAATTGGCCCAAAATGGTCTAAAATATAGAGTTCGAAAGAAGTTCGATGGAACTAAATTTAGAGACTTAGAAAAAATGATTGCCAAGGTGTCTAGATATAAAGAGCTTCTAGAAGAGGAACATGTGATAAATACTTCCTCTTTGAAATCATATTATAAATAACTAATTTGGAGATAAATTTTGCTAAAATAGTTAGAACTGAATCCATGGTCTTTGAGGCTTTGGTTTGTAAAAATACAACAACGGAGTCATGTAAATACTAGTTGAAGGGAATGACTAAAAAATACCCCTTTGATATATAGAAGACTGAAGATATCTTTGATTATATTCTAAAAGTCAACCTGAAAAAACCGCACGATGATGTGAACATGACAAGTGAAAATGAAATGAAAGAAAAAAATTATTTCAAGTGGAATAATGTCTTATCTCACTCAATTAATGCCTATTCAGTTTTCCATGACAATGCTCAAGAATTGATTAAGAAAGGGAGGATAAAATTTCTCGATAAAGAAGGAAACAATATGGGGGCTGATGAAAACCCATTTCCTTATATCAATTAAATGCGAGCCAATATGTAATCCATCGAATTGCTAAGGAATAATGACCATGTTCAATTCAATATGAAAACTAAGGTAAACTTTAAGGATTAAAAGCATGCGACTACCCCTAACCAAGATTAGAAGATCTTGAGTCAATTGTGTATTTGGTTTGCAAAATAATATATTGAAATGTGTTAAATTGTTTCTTTAAAGGGCAAGCAACAACCTAAGTTTATGAAGGAAGAAAATGGTGGTCATGCTACCAATCTTCAAGGTTAGACAAACCAAGGAAATTTCTAAGTATTTCATCCAAGGAAAGTAAGGCCATTATTTGGGCCTTACCATCCACGAAGAGAGATTAAGTAACCGACAAGCTTCCAGTATGTTAGACCAGGATCCCAGGAGGTCCCACCTAACCTCTACGTGTGAAATTTAAGGCGTGTAGGGATTACCGAAGGGCACCAGATTTCTTCATGGTGCAAGACCCTGAATTTTCATAAAAAATTCAATAAAATTCCTCAAATAGAAAAGGAAGTTAAACCTCAACAAATATCTCCAACCATGTGGCAGGTGGTGTAACCCCTACATCAAATATGAGAGAACCATAAATTGTAATATCTTACGACAAGCAATGGAGGATGAAAAGGGAATATAAGGCGTGAAAAGGGGCATTAAAGGTTTTACGCCAAATTGGTTCTGAGGACATTACATCCTCATGCTTCCATCCAAACCCCAGGTTCCATAAAAAGTAATATGGGAGACAATCCTTTTCTAACATGTAGGAGATAAGATAAAGTGGCTCACACAAATCCATGGGTTTGGCCTAGGGAAGAACATCCAAGTATGGTTCTCCTAGTGAAGAAGAAAAGGAATAAATGATGTTGTTGGATGCAGTGGGACTTGGAATAGGACCTAATCAACAAGAATTCATTAAATTTAGATTTCCACCAGAGCACGTTCAAATCAATATGGTGATTGTCGTCCCATAGAGGTTCAGAGCTGTGAAAGGATAAGAAATCCCGGAGCTAGAAAACGATGAAGAGAATCGCTCAAAGGTAGATGAATTTTGATCTTATTTATGGGTTCCAAGAGCCTACTAAAAATATGATAAATCACCTCAAACATTTATTTATAATGGCTTAGGTGAATGGAGCCTTAATGAAAACCTATTGGTATATAACGATGCTGTTGTTAACATAATACCATATCCAATGTTTTTAATGTAAATAATAATATTTGGCGTTGTTGGAGGTAAAGATTCAACCAAAGGTGTGCTAGTGGATATTGAAATAGGCACAGAAAAAGTTCAAATTGCTTTCTTCATCATCGACGGTAAACTAAGATTTAATGCTTTATTTGGTAAAGAATATATATATCCTAACAATTTATACTTACTTCTATACACCAGAAGTTGTTGCTGATGAAGGAGGAAGGGAACGTGGAGGAGATGGAAGCAAATACCTTGCTGTCACACACCAGTTCCAATTTTGTGGAACATGAACTCTACCAAGAAAATGTCAGGACTGTTAATGGGAATACATTGACAATTGAGGCATCGAAAGGAGAACTTTCAGATGAAGCTTGGGATGAACTATCCTTTGAACTGTCATAAACAACTGAAATAAATTAAATGGCTAATTAATAACCATCACACATTTTGACTTGAAAAATGCAAACAAAACCTTAGACACAATGTTATATAAATTTAGAGAGAGATATTTAAATACAAAAATTAATAAGGTAAGGACCATTAATTGGATCGACTAATTATTCAAAAAAGGCAAAGAGGAAGAAAAATCTCATGACAATGGTGGCCTATTAAGTTTACTAATAGAATATAAAGAAATCACAGTCAATCACCTAGATCCTCTTATATAAGTAAACTTAGTGACCAAACAAAATAAAAGGGTAACATATATCACTGCGAACCTTAGTAAAGGAGACCAACAATTGGTTATGGACTTATTACATCAGTATAAGGATTTCTTAACTTGGGAATATGTTGAATTACCCGATGTAGACGTAATATTGGTGGAACATATATAGTGAATTAAAGAAGAATTTAAGATGGTGAAGAAAATTCCTCGTGAGATGACTCCAAAGGTCACACAAAAATTAAAGAAGAAATTACAAAGGGTGTTGAGGTTTGCTTAATTGTGCAACTAATTAAGAAGAGTGACAAATTGAGAGTGTGTATTTTGTTTAGAAATCTAAATGAATCCACTCAAAACGATGAATATCTCCTGCTAGTGGTGGATTTCCTAGTTGATAGGTCAGTTGGCGACGATATCGTATTCATGATGAATGATCATTCATGACATAACCAAATATATATAGTATAAGAAGATATACAAAAAACTACTTTTACGTGCCTAAGTAATTTGGGAACCTTTGAAGGGATAAAAATTCTATTTGGTTTAATGAATTCATGAACCATTTCACAAAAGGGAATGAACATTATTTTTCATGATATGGTTGGAAGATTTTTAAAGTGTTATATTGCTGATATAATTATCAATAAAAACAGTAGGATATCATACCACACACCTATAAAATTCCTTCGAAAGAATGAGACCCTATCAACTTAAAATGAATCCTTTGAACCGTCACTTTGCAATTTTTGTAAAGAATTTCCTAGGGTATTTGGCACACCAAAAGGGGGTTAAAGTTGATTAGAATAAGGGTAAGGCCATAATTGAAAGTACAAACCCCCAAAATTAAAAAAAATAACACAAGGATTTTTGGGATAAGTTAATTTTCTCCAAAGATTTGTATCCAATGCTATAGGAGAAACTAAAATATTTTGTCCTTTCTTGAATCTAAAAGACCAAGAAGAGCTAGATTGGAAGGAAGGGCATGACATTACTTTCCAAATGCTCAATAGATATTTGGCTAAGAAACCGATATTAGAATTTCTGATAGACGATAGGTTACTAAAGTTTTCATTATTGTAACTGATACCTTCTTTGGAATTATGCTAACACAAGACTGTGAAAAGGACAAAGAGCAGGATGGGTAATATCTAAGTAGATTCATGAAGGAATGTTAATGAAAATACTAAATAATTGAAAAGTTGTGTCTAACTTTGTATTTTTATAGCTATGAAATTAAGATATTACTCATTACCTACAGTGGTGTATGTTGTTTCCAAGTTTGATTTGATTGAATACATACTCACAAGGCTCATTTTGCAAAATAAAATTGGTAAATTGGTGTTAACTTTATATGAGTTCCGCCTATACTACTTGCCTCAAAGGGTTACAAAATGCCAATCATTGGCTGAGTTTTTGGCAGATCATCCAGGTGGAGATGTGACCGAAGGAAAATAAAATATAAGATAGGTATCCTGTAGTCCATGGAAGTTGTGGTTAGGTGTTTCAAAGAATAAAATAAGGCCAATAATAGTGGTAATTATTAAATCCCCTGAGCATATTAAAAAATAAACATAGATACAGTTTGGAAGAAAATTCATGCTCCAATAGTCAAGTGGAACATGAAGTTTTTATAATGGTTTTTATAATGGTCTTAGAAATACTTTGAAGTTGTAATGGTTCGATAATTGACAGTTATAGGGATTCTCTATTGGTCATAACACAATTAACTCGTGAATATGAATCTATTAATGATGGTTTAAGTTTTTATAAATAAGTCACTTTCAATTTGATGTCCCAAATTGATGAAATCATTTCAAATTATATTCTTTTTTTTTAAAAGAAGAGGATAATGAAATATCTTAAAAGATCTCAGGTTTCAAGATTTATTATGGCCTCGAAGCCAAGTTCAAGTTGAGTTATACTACTAAACTCTTAGTATTTCTTTTAATATATGACCTCTGGTTAAAATGGGGAACATCCAGATGTTTGCAAGGACAGGAGAAATGTGACACCCCGACTAATTAAATACCGGGTAGCTACTCCTTTATTAAATCAATACAAAATGTCAAGTTGGTTCAGTTAATAGCATCACTGTCGAAAACATTTTTATAATTACTAACCACCTAGTATTTAAAAAGTAAGTTGCCAAATTTTAAGTTAAGTCTGATTAACATGCAGTAAAAGAATAATTTAAAGAATAACAACCATTCGCTATAATGAAGTAATGAATAACCAACAAAGTAAATATAAATCCGGAGGAAATATCCTCACAATAATCCCACAACTAAAAATAATACGACAAGTCTGAATCCTGAATAATTACATGCCAAAGGTCTGAATAACTGAAATAAATGAAATGTCTCTAAAAGAAATGGGCGACATGCCCTACAACTGATAACTGATGAATATCGAGTCAAGATAGATGAAGCGTCTACAAGCAAAGTCCTGTAACTTCCACAAACAGCTACAACTCGTCACCTGAATGAGAATCCTATGCATGGTGTCCTTGTGCCTGGGCACCTAAAATGGTTTTTACAAAAAATAGATTTGAAAGCAAATGGGTCAGAGCCCGAAAGTGGAAAACATTTTGAAAACAGCAAGTGTTTTAATAACATTAAAACATTAAATGCAAAATACATGTTAGGACGTACACTCACATGAAATTCTCACCTCTCGACTACATGTGCACTCCTAACGTACTGTACCCATCTATAATACATCTATATCTAACGAAACCGTAATAAGTTCTACCCCTTACTACTCGATTCCCATAATACATTCTAGCGTTATCAAATAAATAGAGGGCTTTATTTAAACTCGGATTCTCAATTTGTAGTACAATTGACTATCGGTTAACCCGTTATGTTCTCAAAACAATACCATAATTTTTCACAATATTAACATGAAAGTTCCCATTAATTAAATGTATATTATTCCCGTCATAAATATACAATAGAATACAAGCACCCCGAGAACTAGCTGCGGTGCACACATAGTCTGCTATCCATCCCGGTACATCACGTACATAAGGATTACGCATTCCGAATCTCTCAGGAATCGTTCAAATAACAACATCACAAATAATGGAGGCGAACACAGTCACATCACATGGGTCACACACATACCTGCGCTCCCACGATCAACAGACTTATTAATATCCCAATAAGTCCTTCTCTGACCTATGTTCATCGAGGTAACCAGTCTAAATCCGGGCAACACAAGGATTAGAGGGCCCTAAGCGAACGCGAACCTACCATGATAGCAAGTATGGTAGGTATGTCATACACATAAAATCAATGCATATACTAAGTATTCACGCATCTTAGTAATCACCAAAATATATTGGTGGTACACTTCTCATTCTCGTACCGACATATAATACTACACAATTTATATGTTCCAGGTTAATATAATAAATTAGGCCGTCAATAGTTCTCGCATCGTAATAGACACTCACGTCCTACTTCATATTTCCCCTTAGGTTCAAACTACACTTCTAGGTTTGACTCCTCACTATATCCCAAAAATCCCAAATATATCAATTAATCATCAAGGGAAAGCTATCTCTACATATACACAAGGTTACGGGACACTCGGGATCAAAACAGGCTAAAAAGCCTAAACTGTCAACTCGTTAGAAGTCTCGTTCGAACGAGGCTGTTCGAACGAGAGTTCGTTCGAACGAACCGGGCCTTCTAACGAGATCTCGTTCGAACGAAAGTCTTCGAACGAACATCCCTATCGTTAGAACCCAAACTGTCAACTCATTAGAAGCTCGTTCGAACGAGCTCGTTCGAACGACCTGGGCAGGTCTTCTAACGAGTGGGTAGATTCGAGCCCAGAAATTCCTTATTTCGTTTTCCCATCTTTTCTTCACTTCTAATCTCATTTAAACATTAGTCCAACAATTTCTCAAGGTTCCTAATCGTCTCTAAACATACATAGGTCACCTACTAACGTTTTTGTGGGAATTAAATCATTATAAACATCATCTAAATATCAAATCCATTCATTTACCCCAATTTCAAGAACATGAACCCTAAAATTTATAAATCATCAAAGAGTCTAAATAAATCCTTTCTGATTCATCCAAAACGTATTAACATCAGATTATTCCCCTACATATGGTTCTACATGCAAATCCTCATCACAATACAAGTTTCTAGTTCCAAATTAATGGGTTTTTATCAAACTCCCAAGAACAATAAGATTATTATCAATTCCTACACATGGAAGAAGCATTCTCTGAAATTAATTAGAATTAAACCACTTGCCTTATTGGAATCTCTGATTTGATGACGAATCTGATGAATGGTTCTCTCTCTCTCTGCAGAATCCTTCTATCTCTCCCTCTACCAGCTTTCTTCTCTAATGGTAGTAATGGAGGCTAGGGTTTTTGTCTTAGGAACTTTTGGGGCTAATTCTAATAACCCCCATAGCCCTCTAATCAGATAATAGCTGGTAATGGGTTAGTGGGTGTTTTAATTTTCCAATTAAAACTCCTAAAATTCGTTAATCAAAAATCCCAAAATTCTACAATTACCAAACTGCCCTTATAGGTTACCGGTATGGTCCAATAATGCCCCGGGACCCAAACTTAACCCCCGACTAGTGTTTTTTGACTATTTTGACCCTTCCGGATGCGTTGGCGCACTCAAAACGACCATACGGTTAATAGAACTAAAATTCACTTTTTAATTATCATAATATAAACCTGACGCGACTGTCACACGCGTCTCAACAAAATTTCCAAATTGCCGTATTTCAATCTCACGACAATTTCATACTTCGATATTCATGTATAATCATATATGCACATTATATTCAAATACCAACTCGCATCTTGCTAGTATTTTAATCCGGATTAATTTCCAATTAATACGCATTTAATTAAATTAATCCCATAAAATAAATATCACAAAAATACGGGGTATTACATACTTCCCCCCTAATAACTGAATTTCGTCCCGAAATTCGGAACTAGAAAGTACCTGGTAAGAACAACTCTGGATAACGTTCGCGCATCTCATCCTCGCGCTCCCATGTGGACTCCTTGACATTATGATGTCGCCACTGAACACGCACTAACGGAACTATCTTTGACCGCAGTTTCCGGTCACTTCGGTCCAAAATAACAATCGGCCCCTCCTCGTAGGAGCTATCAGGCTGGAGATCAATGTCCTCCAAAGCAATGTGAGAATGAGCCAAATCGTCTCTAAGATATTTCCTTAGCGAGGAAATATGAAACACATCGTGAATCCGATGCAAATGCTCCGGTAACCCAAGCCTATACGCAACCGGTCCAATCCGCTCAATAATAGGAAATGGTCCCACATATCTCGGTGTTAACTTCCCTTTCTTCCCGAAACGCATAATCCCCTTCACAGGAGATACTCTGAGCAAAACCTGGTCCCCCACTTGGAACTCCCTGAAGAACCTCTTCGCATCAACATAGTTCTTCTACCGATCCTGAGCTACCCGAATGCAACTCTGAATCAATTCTATCCTTGCCGAAGTATCCTGAATCACTTCCGACCCTAGTAGTTTGTTGTCCCCCACCTCCAACCAACATGCTAGGGAACGACAACGTCTACCATACAACGCCTCAAATGGAGCCATGCCAATGGTGAACTGGTAGGAGTTGTTGTAAGCGAACTCTACCAGTGGAAGGTTTAGATCTTTTTTTTAGTGCATTTGGATGAGATTTAAGAAAAACTCAAAACACATACCTGACATAATTTTTCGTGTAGAATCCAAATCTGAAGTCGGATTGATGATTCGAATAAATTTTAGATCTGATTTTTCTGAGTATTTAAAATATGAGAATTCATGAAGTTATTTCTTTTTAATGTTGGTTCTTATCCCAAAACTTATGTAGATCTTAGGTGATTATTAATTGGATATTATGGGACTTAGAGAAGATAAGTAAGACCTACTTAAGATTTGGATTAATTTGATTTGGATTCAAGTGATTAAAATGATGAAAATTATACTGAATGGAATTTCGATTGCTAGATTCATTTGTTAAAGTCCAAATGGGGATGTATGAGGATTTAAGATAGGACCAGTAGGAGTGATTTATTATAACACCTGGGTATCCTTAAGTTTACAAGAGGGTTTAATCCTAAGTGAAAGAAGATGTGTCTATAAGAGATTTGAAACTATCTATTTTAACCTTAATTAAAAGGAGAACTAAACTCGTAGTAATTTGGGAGAAATGATGTTATGGACCAGTAGGATATTAGTGACTTCTTACTGAATATATGTTGAGGAAAAACCTATTTGAATCTTGTGTATTGAGTGAGGGTAGCCTTAGGGTTACAATTTGAACATCAAGGACTGAGTTTAAGCTCATTATTGATTTCGCAAGGACGTGTGTAATACAAGAGTGTAGTGGTGTGTCTCCTGGATAGAGATGGGAGTTTATAACACATTTGGTTGAAAGAAGGTATGAGGTTATCCCGATCGCATAGTTAAAGTTGTCGGACCTCCTCGATCGACAAAGTTAAGTAGTAGTGTATTGGAGGGGTTCCTTGTTTGGATTTCTCTTTGCGAGACGCTCCGCGCATGAACCTTAACGATGTCGGGAGTGGAGAGATGTTATAGGATGCGAGGATAATTAAATTATGAAGTAAAGATATGATATTTTAATACGTGGAATTTGAAAGAGATATAATGCTACGTATGGGAATTATCTTAGGGTAATGATATTACCTTATTGATATTATATTATACTACCTTCGTGACAATCTGCGGTGTAACGGTCATCACAGACATGAACAATCGGGCCACTGCATCCTGGTGTCCCAATTCCTTCCACTTGGCCTTCCACACCCCTGCCACTTCATCTGCTGGCCTACGGCTCAACGCGTCTGCTACCACGTTGGCCTTCCCCGGATGATACTGGATATCAAACTGATAGTCCTTCACAAATTTAAGCCACCTTCGCTGCCGCATATTCAACTTTTTTTGAGTGAATAGGTACTGTAGGGACTTGTGGTCTGTGAACAATTGAAACTTTTCCCCCAAAAGATAATGTCTCCAAATCCTAAGGGCAAATACCACTGCCACTAACTCCAAGTCATGAGTGGTGTAATTATTCTCATGAGACTTTAGCTTACGAGAAGCATAAGCTATGGCCTGACTCTCCTGCTGTAATACACCTCCAAGTCCTTGTAAGGACGCATTGGTGTATACTAGATATTCAACTCCCGGTCTCGGCAATGCTAACACAGGTGCTGAGGTCAACTTATCCTTCAACTCATCGAATGACAGCTGACAGGCATCACTCCAGATGAATGGCACACCCTTACGAGTCAGATGTGTCAAAGGGCCTGCTATCTTCGAAAATCCCCGAATGAACCTCCTGTAGTATCCTGCTAATCCCAAGAAACTAAGGATCTCTGTCGGTGTCGTGGGCTATCCCCACTCCCTCATCGCGGATATTTTCCCCGGATCAACAGATTTCCCGCGGTCGGAAATAATATGTCCCACAAACTGGACCTCCTTCAGCCAAAACCCGCATTTCTCATATTTTGCATACAACTCGTTCTGACGTAGCGTCTGCAAAACTTGCCTCAAATGCTCGGCGTGCTCCTCCTCTGTCTGGGAGTAAACCAGAATATCATCAATGAAGACAATGACAAACTGATCTAGGAAATCTCTGAACACCCTATTCATCAAGTCCATAAACACGGCTGGAGCATTGGTCAAACCAAAAGGCATAACCCGAAACTCGTAAGAACCATATCTCGATAAGAACGCAGTCTTCGAGACGTCCTCCTCCCTGATACGCAACTGATGGTATCCCGATCTCAAATCAATCTTCGAGAAGAAAGAAACTCCTCTCAACTGGTTGAATAAGTCATCGATTCGAGGCAACGGGTACTTATTCCGTATCATGTCCTTGTTCAACTCTCGGTAGTCCACACACAATCTCAGTGAACCATCTCTCTTCTTCAGGAACAACACAGGGGCACCCCACGGCGAAGTACTCCTCCGTATAAACCCCTGACCCAACAACTTCTCAATCTGATCCCGTAACTCCCTCATCTCAGCTGGAGCCATACGGTACGGTGCGCGTGCTATAGGTCTCGTATCTGGCAATAAGTCTATGACAAAGTCTATCTCTCGACTGGGGGGTAATCCAGGTATATCCTGAAATACATCGGAAAACTCTCTAACAACCGGAATCGAATCAAGTGGTATCACCATCTCCTTAGAGGTCTCCTCCTCTAAATAATACAAATGAGTGGTCGAACCTCCCTCTGGGCGAGGCATCTCCACTACAAACATCTCTTGCCCCGGAATGGCAAAAATAATGCTCCCACCGAAGCAATCAATCATGTCTCTATAATCAGCGAGCCAATCCATACCGATAATCACATCGTGAATATGCATATCTAATACCAACATATCTGCAGGTAATACCAGACTACCAATCTCTACCCCTACTCCCCGGCATATAAAGAAAATAAGTGACCCACTTCCCAATGGTGAGTCTACACACGTCACTGTGCTCTCTGCCGTAGCTAACAACCCTAAGGCTTTCGCAAAATGTGTATCTATAAAGCAATGCGTTACCCCCGTATCAAACAAAACCCGACCCATAGTACCATGGATAGGAAACATACCCTCAATCGCGGGTGGTGCCTGCGGAGCTGCTGCCTGGTGGACGTTATAGACACGTCCATACTGTAACTGCCCCTGCTGCACAGGAACATCTGGAATGGCTGGAAGAGATGGCACCTGGGCTGGAGCTGGGAGGGCTGGTGGAAAAAGTGGCCTCTGTGGCTCATGTCGAGCACCCTGCTGCTGCTGCGGGGCCCTGCCCCTATCAGGACAGTCTTGGCATTTATGGCCAGTCTTGCCACAAACGAAACACTTTCCCGGAAAGTTCCCCCCTCTCTGTCCCTGCTGCCCCCGGCCCTAGTGGACGTTACCGTTCCTCCACTGGCCCTGCTGAAACTGCTGTTGACCATTCTGACCCTGCTGGTGCTGATGGCTGTTCGGACCCTGATGGCCCTGCCGGAAACCTCCCTGTCCGTGCATGAAATTTCCTGACCTGAACCTCTTGTGATCCCCCTGCTGGGTACCATGATCACCCTGTCTCTGCCCCTGAACAGATTGTGCCCCACTGACACCATTTCCTCCAGTCCTGCCCTGATGGCTAGACTCTCCCGATCGCTTGCCCTCAGCCATGTGAAAGCGGTGATCCTGGCAATGGAGCAATGCAGCGTTAACCACATCAGAATAAGTGGCTAACGAGAGGTTCCCTACCAAGTGCTGACGAATCCTCCATGTCAACCCATCCGTAAATTTCTGTATCTTCTTCTCCTCAGTCGGTATCTCATCCGGAATAATGTTCAGAAGATCAGTAAATTCGGCCTCATACTCGACCACAGTCTTACCCTCCTGCTTGAGGCTCATCAACTTCCTCCTCATCTCTGTGTGAACAGCCGACGGAAAGTACTTGCGGTCAAACCGCACCCAAAACTCCTGAATAGTGAGAGTATCTCTCTCCTCCACTGTGGTAATAGACTCCCACCACTGCAGTGCAGACCCTACTAGCTTAAAGGTAGCTAGTATCTGCTTCTGGACATCTGTGCACTCATACATCCTCAGGTGTCGCTGGATGTCCTTCCTCCACTGACTCGAAACTACCACATCGGAGCTACCTGCGAACTCCGGAGGGTGTGCTTTCTGAAAAGCATCACGTACACGTTCCCAAGCAGACGGGAATGCATGTGACTGAACTAGCGTGGCTACTGGCGCCTGAGCTGGTGCCTGCTGAACTACTGCTAGAGCGGCATTTACCGCCTGGGCCACAAGGGCTGCAACCTCGGTGGCATTCATCGTGCCCTGAACTGGTGCGGGCTGTGGTTCTGGCATTGCATTCCTGGGAACCCGTTGTGCACGTCGTGGAGGCATCTGAAATAAGAATGAAGTTTATAAGTTCGCAGTTATAAACTTAAAATAGTTGAAGAACGTATCATACACAAAAGAATACAACAGTCCTAAAATATAGGGCTCTACATCAAAGAAAGCTCAGCGGAAACATAATAAGCCGTTCAGATCCTAAAGGACACTAGAACCTGGTGCTCTGATACCACCTGTGACACCCCAACTAATTAAATACCGGGTAGCTACTCCTTTATTAAATCAATACAAAATGTCAAGTTGGTTCAGTTAATAGCATCACTGTCGAAAACATTTTTATAATTACTAACCACCTAGTATTTAAAAAGTAAGTTGCCAAATTTTAAGTTAAGTCTGATTAACATGCAGTAAAAGAATAATTTAAAGAATAACAACCATTCGCTATAATGAAGTAATGAATAACCAACAAAGTAAATATAAATCCGGAGGAAATATCCTCACAATAATCCCACAACTAAAAATAATACGACAAGTCTGAATCCTGAATAATTACATGCCAAAGGTCTGAATAACTGAAATAAATGAAATGTCTCTAAAAGAAATGGGCGACATGCCCTACAACTGATAACTGATGAATATCGAGTCACGATAGACGAAGCGTCTACAAGCAAAGTCCTGTAACTTCCACAAACAGCTACAGCTCGTCACCTGAATGAGAATCCTATGCATGGTGTCCTTGTGGCTGGGCACCTAAAATGGATTTTACAAAAAATAGATTTGAAAGCAAATGGGTCAGAGCCCGAAAGTGGAAAACTTTTTGAAAACAACAAGTGTTTTAATAACATTAAAACATTAAATGCAAAATACATGTTAGGACGTGAACTCACATGAAATTCTCACCTCTCGACTACATGTGCACTCCTAACGTACCGTACCCATCTATAAGACATCCATATCTAACCAAACCGTAATAAGTTCTACCCCTTACTACTCGATTCCCATAATACATTCTAGCGTTATCAAATAAATAGAGGGCTTTATTTAAACTCGGATTCTCAATTTGTAGTACAATTCACTATCGGTTAACCCGTTATGTTCTCAAAACAATACCATAATTTTTCACAATATTAACATGAAAGTTCCCATTAATTAAATGTATATTATTCCCGTCATAAATATACAATAGAATACAAGCACCCCGAGAACTAGCTGCGGTGCACACATACTCTGCTATCCATCTCGGTACATCACGTACATAAGGATTACGTATTCCGAATCTCTCAGGAATCGTTCAGATAACAACATCACAAATAATGGAGGCGAACACAGTCACATCACATGGGTCACGCACATACCTGTGCTCCCACGATCAGCAGACTTATTAATATCCCAATAAGTCCTTCTCTGACCTATGTTCATCAAGGTAACCAGTCTAAATCCGGGCAACACAAGGATTAGAGGGCCCTAAGAGAACGCGAACCTCCCGTGATAGGAAGTATGGTAGGTATGTCATACACATAAAATCAATGCATATACTAAGTATTCACGCATCTTAGTAATCACCAAAATATATCGGTGGTACACTTCTCATTCTCGTACCGACATATAATACTACACAATTTATATGTTCCCGGTTAATATAATAAATTAGGCCATCAATAGTTCTCGCATGGTAATATACACTCACGTCCTACTTCATATTTTCCCTTAGGTTCAAACTACACTACTAGGTTTGACTCCTCACTATATCCCAAACATCCCAAATATATCAATTAATCATCAAGGGAAAGCTATCTCTACATATACACAAGGTTACGGGACACTCGGGATCAAAACAGGCTAAAAAGCCTAAACTGTCAACTCGTTAGAAGTCTCGTTCGAACGAGGCTGTTCGAACGAGAGTTCGTTCGAACGAACTGGGCATTCTAACGAGATCTCGTTCGAACGAAAGTCTTCGAATGAACATTCCTCTCGTTAGAACCCAAACTGTCAACTCGTTAGAAGCTCGTTCGAACGAGCTCGTTTGAACGACCTGGGCAGGTCTTCTAACGAGTGGGCAGATTCGAGCCCATAAATTCCTTATTTCGTTTTTCCATCTTTTCTTCACTTCTAATCTCATCTAAACATTAGTCCAACAATTTCTCAAGGTTCCTAATCGTCTCTAAACATACATAGGTCACCTACTAACGTTTTTGTGGGAATTAAATCATTATAAACATCATCTAAATATCAAATCCATTCATTTATCCCCAATTTCAAGAACATGAACCCTAAAATTTATAAATCATCAAAGAGTCTAAATAAATCCGTTTTTGATTCATCCAAAACGTATTAACATTAGATTATTTCCCTAAATATGGTTCTACATGCAAATCCTCATCACAATACAAGTTTCTAGTTCCAAATTAATGGGTTTTTATCAAACTCCCAAGAACAATAAGATTATTATCAATTCCTACACATGGAAGAAGCATTCTCTGAAATTAATTAGAATTAAACCACTTGCCTTATTGGAATCTCTGATTTGATGACGAATCTGATGAATGATTCTCTCTCTCTCTGCAGAATCCTTCTATCTCTCCCTCTACCAGCTTTCTTCTCTAATGGTAGCAATGGGGGCTAGGGTTTTTGTCTTAGGAACTTTTGGGGCTAATTCTAATAACCCCCATAGCCCTCTAATCAGATAATGGCTGGTAATGGGTTAGTGGGTGTTTTAATTTTCCAATTAAAACTCCTAAAATTCGTTAATCAAAAGTCCCAAAATTCTAAAAATACCAAACTGCCCTTATAGGTTACCGGTATGGCCCAATAATGCCCCGGGACCCAAACTTAACCCCCGACTAGTGTTTTCGGAATATTTCGACCCTTTTGAACGCGTTGGCGCACTCAAAATGACCATACGGTTAATAGAACTAAAATTCACTTTTTAATTATCATAATATAAATCTGACGCGACTGTCACACGCGTCTCAACAAAATTTCCAAATTGACGTATTTCAATCTCACGACAATTTCATACTTCGATATTCATGTATAATCATATATGCACATTATATTCAAATACCAACTCGCATCTCGCTAGTATTTTAATCCGGATTAATTTCCAATTAATACGCATCTAATTAAATTAATCCCATAAAATAAATATCACAAAAATACGGGGTATTACAAGAAAATAATTAATTAAATATATAACTGACCTAAACATTAAAACTGATAGGACTATCAGGTTGAGAGCAACCAATTTGGTCATGTATGAGGGGAAATTATTCAAAAGAGGTAATAATGGAAGGAAAAAAACTTGAGGATCGAGCTTCAACGAAATTGAGGGATGGAGATGCGAGAAAGCATGAATATCTTCCAAATCTTTGCCAACATCAATGGTAGTGGAAGGACAATGCAACATAGGTTGATCGCTATCCAAGTGATCTTGAGTGTACCTTTGTTGATCATGAATTGGGAACGTAAGCAACATGAATGGGTAAATAACAAGATCAGAGATAAAGGCATAAAAATATGGAATCAGTCACCAAAGATTTGAAGCAATCAGATTAAAGTTGTTCCCAAGTAGGATCTAAGAGGGTACATGTCATTGGTGATAAGATGGTGTGAGGGTTGTACAAAATAGTGGTGGAGGGAACTAGCATAAATAATGCCATATTTAGGGAGCTTATAAGTGGTGCAATGCTAGATAAACAAAAGTTTTAAATCTTCACTCTTATTGTCATCAAAGGGAAAATAGGGTTTAATGAGACTTAACCATGAATAAGCTCCCCTATGATGATGCGTGAAAGTGGGTTATGTCATGTGTGGAAGATACTGATGTTAAAATGGAGGATAATTAGAGTGTGATCATAAACACCACTGTAAGAATAAAATTTCCAATTGAGTTCATTGTATAGTTTCGATTTATTCCCGAAACAAAACACATTTGAGTCATAGGTCGTTTTTATTATCATAATCAAACATAGACTATGACATGTTTGAAGCTTAATTGAAGATGTGGTGGAAAAGCTTAAAGGAATTAAATATGCCGAAGTTTAATTGGTGCAAGTTTATTCATCTTCAAGATCAATTGATGTCCGAGATCACTCAAGTATGAATGCCTAATATTTAATATGACTCGAAATTAATTTTTATAAGAATAAGGATGTTATTTTATCAAATAAATGCTTTAAAAATGTTTTATTAGTGTTTGGAATGTTTTACACTTCGTTTAAATCTGATAAGTCCGGATTAGAGATTGAGTTTGATTAGGAGTCTAATTCAGCGCGTCATTTAAATGATTGGACTAGTCATTCGAGTGAGATTCCATCTCATTATAACGATAGACCCAAGTCGCTCAAACGAGATACTACCTTAAAAATATTATTTAAATGGCATTTATTCATCAAATTTTTTAAGTGTGCATTATGCGAAAATCAGTATTCATCCAGAACGTTTCTGAACACAAGTTTTATAAGGTTTTCCAAAGTTAATACATCCTTAGAGTTTCAAAAATTCGAGTATTCATTAATATATGCTATAGTGATCTTTGTGGCACAAAGAAGAGATGTTCTACAGTTGAACATTGTTAGTTTTGCGGTGACGATTTGGTGGGGTTTGGTTTTAACATTGTAGATGTTACAAGCCATATCGTTTGACACAAAGACATATGTGGACGCGTGTGTTGTGTACGGGTATCATGGAAGAAGGACTAAATTCATGGGAACTGTGAAAGGAGTGGTTGAAGATTAAAGAAGTGTCAAGTCTTGTGGGTGGATTGAGTCGTTGAGTAAGACTATCATCTGTACCTTTGTAACACATATTCATAGTGTTTGTCTGGCTTGGGCCATCCAAGGTTTTTTCGGTTTGTGTTTTTGTGTACATCCGGCATTGTGAGTATTCTGTACATTATTTTACTTACTTTAATCACTAGACGGATGTTTATGATTCGTTAAGATAAAATTTGGTTAAGTTAAAATTGTTCAAAACTTAGTGCGTATTAAAAAAATGGAAAAAGGTTTTTCATAAAAATAGAAATTGTTTTGTCATCCTTAAAACACTTTTCGCATAAGAAATGAAAACGGGCCATCAAATTGGTATCAGTGCATGAAACATATTTTTATTGTGTTTGATCCCTTTTGTTTTACAAGATGAATTTGAGAGTTTTTGAATGTTTTCGTGCTCCTGTTTTTGATGGCATAAATTATGCTTATTGGAAAATGAGAATGAAATGTTTTTTAAAATCCATTAATGAGCGTGATTTGTTAGCGGTTGAAAAGGGTTGGACACCACCAGTCACATGAGAGGGTGAGGTCACTAGTTTGAAACCCATTGAGTCATGGACTGATGCGGAATATAGTCTGGCACTATATAACTCAAAGTATTACATATAATTTCCTCAAATATCACACATAAAGAGTATAATAGAATCATGACTTGTGAAACTTCGAAAGAGGCTAGGGATACACTTGAACTTACTTAGGAGGTCACTAGCATGGTCAGGGCTTCTAAGTTTCAAAATCTCACTACATAGTTTGAGACGATTAAGATATTAGATAGTGAGTAGTTTGATAATATTTACGATAGGTTCTCTAATATTGTCAACTTATCGTTTAACTTAAGAAAGAGGATTTCCAACAAATGTGTCATAAATAATATTTTGAAATCTTTCCTGAGTAGGTTTGATGTAAAAATGACTGTTTTAAACTCCTTAGGAATGCTTGATTCGACGAAACTAGAAGAGATTGCAGGTTACCTACAAACCTATGAACGCGATATGTTTACCTCCAAGAAACTGCAAAAGAAAGAAAAGGGCATTCCTTTGAAAGCCCGAAAGGAGGAAACTAAAGTTTCAGATCATGATTCCGATTCCGATTCCGATTTTTAGGATATCGCCTTGTTTTCTAAAAAGTTCAAAATTTTTCTTAATTTTCTAAAACAATCGAAAGATGCCCAAAAGTTTGAGAAATTGAAGAACAACAAGGTTGAGTCCACCCTTAAAGATAGGGTTCAAGCATATATGTGTTTTGGGTGTTAGGGTATGGTCAAAAAGTTGTCGAGTGTCCCACTACACTTAAGAAAGAGGGCAAGAAATCGATAGCTTATATTGCCACCTTAAGTGATAGTTATATGGAAGAGGGAGAGAGTTCCCCTAATGAGAGAAAGTTTGTTGCTTTCTTGGCATGTCATCCGAGCGATCACGATAAATCTTCCAGCGGAGATTCTCAACTGCATGACACTTTTGAGGCCATTGGGTCCTAAGTGAGTGAGGGAGAAGTTAGTGAGGATGAGGAGGTTGATGTGAAAGAGTTGCAAGTTATATTTAATGAGTTGTATGCCGAAGCGGTGAAAGTGAAAAAGGCTAAGTCTAAATTGCACGCTAGGTTGAATGAGGGTGCCATAGAAAATAATGATGCTTTAAGTGAGGATATTAGGGCATGAGAAAATAAGCTTTGGGAGAAGCTAGAGTACGTTGAGAAAGAGAGATATAGTCTTCGTGGCTTGATGGAGACTTTGAATATGGAGTTGCTAGAGTTTGAGGAGTCTAGGCATGTGCTTGAGTCTAGGATTTTTGAGTTTGAGGAAAAGTTAAAAGACTCGAGTACGGTTAACTTTAACTTACAACCTAGGTCGAAGAAGTTGGATTGGATGTTAGGCACCGTTGATCGAGTGAAAAACCGAGCGTCCGTGTAATACGCTAGTCGTTGTTATCGGCTTCCAACCTCAATACAAAAAAAACCTAACTTTTAATTACACTTTTATGGAATATAGTAGTAAGTCTGGGTATCGAATCCACATGGAATGTTTTATAGAATTTAATTAATTTATTACTTATAAAATAAAAGTGAAAAAGATGATGATGGTTGACAAGGGGAAATAAGTTGGAACAAATCTATAAAACTAATTAAAATGAATGAGGAAATAAGTTGGAATACAATCCCCAATCCCTAGTAATTACCCATTAGAATACTAGAATTGTAAATTATAAATTTGAATGAATCCAGTCTTTATAGATCCTAAGCATTACATATATGAGGTTCAAGCCCGCATCATATGAAATCAAAGATAAATATAAAGCGGTGCTAAATAATTACACGCACATCATATTCTTAAATATCCCAAGTACCTAGGGCAAGAGAGATTAAAAGATCTAGGATGATTGTGAACTTATCTTACACGATTCTTTCAAATTTAAATTTAAATTCTATTTCCTACGTAGATAAATTACATCGGGATGGTTTCATGCATCCCAACCCTTAAAAATTAGCTAAACATGATGAAAACAAAAGAAAACTCTAACAAACATTTTTAACAATTTGCAAAACAATTGAGAATTGAATGGAAAAATAAAATAGAGAATAGAAATTGATACTTGTATTTAGCAAGAGGAGAAAGAGATGAATTTGAATCCAGCAAAACTTCTTCTTCAAACTTACAACTAGGGTTTATGAAAACTTCTACCACAGAAAACTACAATCTAACTTTCTCTCTCTAATCCTACTCCTACAACTTGATAAAAACCACCTAAAAGGATTTTTTTAAGCCTCTCTCTAGAATTCAACTCCCCTTGAAAATGAGGTAGGGCTTGGTCTTTTATAGCACCAAGTTGCACGAATTTGGCAGCAAATTTCGCTTGTGGCACAAGTTTTCCAAGAGTTGCACTGCATTAAATGCATAATTAATTACAGAAATCCGCACATCCAGACTCTTCATTATCGCGTAACTTCAAAACATTGTAACTTCTTCATTGTAGCTCGGATTGAGGTACCGTTTATTCCAGTATTCTTGTAATTTAGAGCTCTTCAACTTTCTAGTTGTCCCCACCTCTGGACTAAGGCTGAAAAATTACGAAAATTCCCTTCAACTCTCCATTTCTTGGTTTCTTTCACTGTTTTAAGTTCTCCTTCGCACTAACTTGCATGAAATACCTTTAAAACACATGAGAAATACACAAAACACGAAATACATGCCAAAAAGGGTTAGTAGCATAAATACGAGACAAATCCAAGATATTTACACTACACGGGATCATAAAAATACCGAAATTAAGGGGATAAATGTGAACAATATGCGCCTAATCAACCGTCCAAGTAAAAAATGATAGATGTGGTATAGGCTACGATGATAGAGTTGTTCGCATTCCCAAATCCAATACCAACCATGTGAGAGAGTCCACTAGGAACGTGCAGATATGTCAAAATTTTGGTAATCATCCCGCCGTCTTTACACTTGCACACATTGCAGTAGGAAAGGTCACCTTAGACATTTTTGCTATGAACTTAGGAATGCTTCTAGGAAGTTTAGGAACAAAGTCGTGTCAGTTCCCCAAATCCCCACCCATCATGTTACACCTACTTGGGTTAGGAAATTGGAATTAGTGGCTTTAGGACTAAAACTTCATGGTTTTCATTTGGCGGCACTTGATTCTTCCCATGCTAAATCTAAAGGATGATTGTGTCACCATGTTTGTCATATGCTAGTCTTTGCATTATGACTTATATATTACTAGTGTTATGACATGTGTATCATTTTGTATTATATTTTTCTTTATTGAGTCTGATTTGAAAAATACAAAAAGATTTTTGCTTTATTATATTTTTGAAAAATAAAAAAAGATTTTACTTTTATTTGAATCAAAATATGTTTAAAAACCAAAAATATTTTCAATTTAGTTTTGTTTTTGAGTTTACATGTTTGATGTGGCATATTGGTGTCCTTGGACCCCCTTCCTTTCATTATCCATGTGGCTAGGGAATTTGGTCATAGTTATTGATGTTTAGAATGATCTTAACCATTATATTATGGGTATGTTTCGAAGTTAATATGTATTGTGGTGTATATATGCCATCTTTGTACACATGTATGAGTTTATATGCATGTTTGACATCTCTTGCATATATGAGTTTGGTGAGACGTTCTTATCTAAATTTTGCCATCTATGTGTAAGTAGACATAAGGAGGAGGTGTGCAAGTAAGAACCGTTTACCGTGAGGATAGTAATTGAAAAAATGATGAGTGTTCATGATAAAGGGCTGCGAGAGTGTAAAATTGACTCGTCGTGAAAGCCACCGTTTAAAAAGAGCCCGGAAAAATCAAGGAAAAAAAAAATATATGCCAATATGGGCCATTTAGTTTATATTCATTCAAAAGAAAATATGATATATATTTGAGGGAGTTTGGATGGATAAATTTAACGTGTTTGCACCACGAATCGTAATGTTGAAAAATTGTGTCATGATGATATTGTTTGTAGAATCATCAAAATTCCGGATTTGTGTTCATGTTTGATTGTTTAGCTCATTGAGATCACACTTTAAATATCGCTAAAATAAAGTTTGATGATTTATTGCTATCAATTAAATCTTCTTGATCGTTTCGATGTGTTGGAATTGTGATTCATTTGTTGTAGTTCACGCCCATACCTTCCATGTTCATGTTTGAGCACATTGATACTATGTTATCATGTAACTCACATTTTGTTGTTTTTAAGTTTTTTTAGTTTAACTATTGTTTTGCAGTTTTGAGCCCCTTCCAGATATATTTTTTATGAAATTTTTTCACTGGGCTACACTATTTAATCTTCTGAATTTGATATGGGATTTTTGGTTTCTCGTTCGAGCAAGATCTACTTGTCGCGCGAAGCTTTCGTTCTAACGACATCGTTTTATCATTCAAGCTGATTATCCTTTTCGTTCGAGCGACCTGTCTTGTTTTCTAGTTTATTCTGTTTCAATACCCTATTACTTTTGATCAAATTTTGGGTACTATTGGATTGCTTCTGGTAAACTTATTATATGCAGATTCATATTTAATCACATACTTTGTTGCATTTTGATTCGTTTAATCACACTTGCTTAGATTGATTAATTCCTTTGTGTGATTATTGATTGCTAGCTACGGGTTTGATTCTGTTGATATTTATCAACTAGTTATTTGCATGGTTATCTAGATATATTTCATTGATTTATCTCATGCTAGATTTGTTTATCTTTTCAGCGGGTTGTCTATTCTAGAGAAAAAGCGGGAGATATATATGTTATTTAGGGGGAGATTTGTTTGAACATTGTGTTTCGTTTATTGCACACATTTGTATCTACCTTGGTGTCTTGTTTATGTTCATATTTGATATCCGGATTTAAAAGATGTTTTGTTTCAAATTAGTATGAATATATTTTTCTCACATGATTAATTGTGATTTATATCATTTGTTCCTCTATACTTCACTAAGTATTTTTCAATTTCATGCATGTAGGTATGCTTAAGAAGATTCGAGATTTCAAGTCTACATCACATTCAGACATTCTGAGACAGTTCATGCTTGCCGGTCCATTTTTTACCAGTCTTGTCTTGTAAACATTTTTATTTTGGATTTATGGGATGGGATTTAGGACTCATATGGATTGACGGACCGACTTAAGGATTTCACTCTTGGTTTTGTCCAGGAATAGCCAAAGGGGGAGATTTGTAAGGACAAAATTTTCAATTAAGACCATTGTATAGTTTTGACTTATTCCCGAAATAAAACACGTTTGAGTCATAGGTTATTTTTTATTGTCTCAATCCCCCACACACTATGACATATTTGAAGATTACTTGAAGGCGTGGCAGCAAAGCTTAATGGAATTGATTATGCTGAAGTTTGATTGGTGCAAGTTTATTCGTCTTCAAGATCACTTGATGTTCGAGATCACTCAAGTATGAATGCATAATATATAATGGGACTCGGAATTAATTTTTATAAGTATAAGGATGCTATTTCATTAAATAAATGTTTTTAAAATGTTTTATTGGTGTTTGAAATGTTTTTCACTTCGTTTAAATCTTATAAGTCCGAATTAGAGATTGGGTTTAATTAGGAGTCTAATTTAGCACGTTGTTCAAATGACTGGAGTAGTCATTTTGGAAAAAATAGTATTTAACCAGAACGTTTCTGCTCAAAAGTTTGCTAAGGTTTTCCTAAGTTAATACATCCTTAGAGTTTCAATGATCCGAGTATTAATTAATATATGCTATATTGATCTTTGTGGCACAACGAAAAATTGTTCTACACTTGAACATTGTAGGTTTTGCGGTGAAGATTCGGTGGAGTCTAGTTTTAACATCGTAGACATTACAAGCCATATCAGTGAACTCCGAGACATACGTGGATGCGTGTGCTGTGGACAGGTATCATCGAAGAAGGAGTTTCTATGTGGGCACTATGAGAGGAGTGGTTGAAGATCATAGGAGCTTGAAGTCTCATGGGTGGATCGAGTCATTGAGTAAGACTACCGTCTATACCTTTGTAAAACCATATTCATAGTGATTGTCTGGCTTAGGCCGTCTGATATTTTTTTTGTTTGTAGTTTTCCTCGTACATCCGACGTATTGAGTATTCTTTACTTTATTTTACTTGCTTTAATCACTAGGCGGATGTTTTGGATTAATCAAGATAAAATTTGGTTCAGTTAAAATTGTTCACAACTTGGTGCATATTAAAAATTGAAATTTTTTTTTTCATAAAAATAGAAATTGTTTTGTCATCCTTAAAAAACTTTCCGCATAAGAATTTGAAAGGGACCATGAAACACATGTTTTATCAAATTGATGTTGGTTAAATGCTTTTCATGCCAGAGGAATAAGGGAAGTTGGTAAGGATTCAATATGGACTAAAGTTAGATATTGGTTATAGTTATTGGGCTCAATGAGCCTTTTATTGTGTTTTTCTTCATTAGTCTCAGACACCCAATCATCACAAGTCTCAAAATTTTGGCCTCATCTCTGGGCTCTACATATTCAACTTGAGGTTTACTAGTCTCAACAGCAGGTTCTTTAATAGGAGTAACAACTTCCTCATGAAGAGGAGGAGATGGGAGAATTTGGTATGCGTAACCATCCCAGTGTCTTATGATGACTTAGAAAAGTCTGGGGAATGCTTGGATGAGTCTTTTGAAGGATGGTTAGAACCCCCAGTATCAATAGCATAAAATTAACCTAATATAGGAGGATGTGCGAAAAAATAATATAGATCTATCGAATGCCTAGTAACACAAACCACATCCCAAGTTCCCTAATCATTACCGTTATCCCATTTATCAGAAAAAAAACATGATAATAAAAGATTAACAACAACCCATGGGTCAGGAGCATCATTATAAGTTTGTTTTAGTGAGAAAGATGGTCCAAACTCCTAAGTTCTCTTTGAAGCATGATTATCATATCCATCGAAACTCATTCTTGATGCAACATATGTGGTGGATTGCGAAAAGTCAAGAGCTCTGGTAAAAAGGTAAGAGATGAACATGATTAAGGATGAATATATTTTCCCTACTAAGGCATATATTTAAGGTTAATGAGAGAGTTAATGTATGGATTACTTGAATTCCAATTCTCATTTACAAAAGTGACATCAATCTATTGCAACGCATATCGAAGGACATGGGAAAATGGAGTGAGATACACACTAGTGCACTAATTCTTCTTTCTCAAAAAATCAATAGTGGTAGGGTATGTATACACTATATAATTTACAACCAATAAGATATCACCAAGTGGAAATGTAAATCAGTTATTATAGTCGAGAATTATGACTATTTTGGGATGTAATTGAACCAAGTCAGGAAAATTTAAATGTGTAACTACCTGACAATTGGGATGGTATTTGCAAGTGAAAGTAATTCTATAAATTAATGTTATTCTATAAATAAGAAACTCACTGACGATTAAGGGAGGATGCTAAAACCATTAAAAATAAATTTTCCTGTTTCCTGTTTTATGTTTCATTTTCCATTTATTTTATTTATTTTTAATTTCTTCTTCAAATAAGTTTTTAAGGTACTTGTACTGTAATTTTCGTCCAGTTTAATATGAATCTACATTTTTTAGTTCTAAATTTTCTTCTAATTTAATATGAATCTACATTTTTTTAGTTCTAATCTATCTTTACATTTACTAGTTTTAATTTTCTTTGCATTTACTATTTTAAATTGCTAGTTTTTTATTTTCAAATCACTTTTCTATATTTAGTGTTAGATCAATTTAGATTATTATTTTAACGTTAGTTTCCCGATTTACAGCCCTTATTTATACCTAATTAATTTAGTTTACAAACTTCGTTGTCACTCACTAGAAAGTTGTTTTAATTGAAGCATCAAGCGGTATATAAACACCTAATTTACTGTACTATAAGATAATTAGCTATTTGGCAACCATCACCTTGCTTGCTACGAAAGGAGACCTACGAAAGGAGGTTTGGAGACCTACTGTAGTATAAGATAATTATCTAGTTGGTCACTTGGCAAAAGGAGGTTTGGATACTTACAAAAATTACAACCCTATATAAGATGTTAGATCGAAGGCGCTGGGGTTAGAAACACAAAAACCTAAGAGAGGCCAATAGAGAAGGTGGAGAGACAATTATCAATGCTTAAGAAGGAATTTGTGAGAGACTCAAAGGGTTCTTTCACCACAAATCACATGGGAACGATAATTGAAGGAGATAATAATCAAACACCAACATCAAACCACGAAATCAGATCACACCAATTAAGGAAAGTATTTATGTAAAATGTTTTTGAACTTAGAGTTTTAAAATAAACTAGATTTAATTACATTTCTCAGAATTTTAATGCATGATTGGGTTGGTTTGCATGTAGAATGATTTACTGTCTATAGAGAAGTAAAAATCATATGATAAGGACAAATCATTTTGAATTAAATCTAAGTTTATGAATTAATGTATTGGGAATAACACAAAAATAAGGTTTTTGAAGATGTTTTGGGGTTTGATTCGTTCTTGATTGAATTCTATGAATATTTGATATGTTTAGAACGTTAGAAATCACCCTAATGCGTGTAAAAATGGTTAGGAATAATTGGTTGTGATTTTTATATATTATAATGTAAGTTATGTAAATGAAAATTGCGAAAAAATGCATGCACAAGATGAAGTATCCAAATAGTACATTTTCGAATGGATTTGGGCAGGGACTAATCGATTCGATTTACTAGAAAACTTGATTTTTCGCCTTTTAAGATTAAAATTCCTAAATCGTTATCGTGAAAACCTTTAGGGCCTTGTTAAATGATGATGGGGTACTTATAATATTACATTAGGATTATGATAGGGGTATGTACTAGTAATATTGATAGGATTAAGACGAGATTGAATTGGGTGAACCTATATCGTAATTAATCTGAAAGATGGATAAATAATTACGGGAATTTTGAAAGAATTGTATATAGACTAGTAGTGTAAGTTAGACTTAACTACTGAAATTAATAAAGGGGTAACTAGGACCCTTAGAGTTGTGTGAATACTCAAATAAATGCGATAAGCGTGATAAATCGCAAAGTAATAAGTACCGGGAGTATGCAAAAGAAATATAGTACGTACGAACATGGATAATTAGGCTGCGTGTATACCTACTGATTTAATTTAATTATAGGTGGAGTGAATATCTATTATGTACTTTATTGATAAGTTCGATGAGACAATCCGAACAAAGTTTGATGAGACAATCGGAACCAAGTTCGATGAGACATTTCAAACCAAGTTCGATGAGACATTTCGAACCAAGTTCGAGGAGACATTCCAAACTAATAGTCCTTAATGTGTGATACGGGTTCATAAATACAAATTATGCACTTATAATATATATTGTGCGTGAAATATATATACCTTATAAATAATCTAGTGTGATAGTAGTGAGATTAGATGGTGTATACTTGGATTAAGTTTCATCTACTTATGCGTGATAGTAGTGAGAATAGATAGTGCATGTCTAAAACGGTGTTTTATTCTACTTATAGGTGATAGTAGTGAGACACGATGCAGTATATCTAATACAATTATAGTCTACTTAGGGTGATAGTAGTGAGACTATATGGCGTATACCTAAAGTAATGATCAACTACTTAGGTGCGATAGTAGTGAGACTAAATAATGTATATCTAAACCATGTTGAATCTACTAATGGGTAAATAGTAGGAAAAATAGTTAACATATGTTGAAATTTAAGTGGAGAAACATAATGATATGGTGTGAACGATAACATGTGTGAAATGTTAACTTGAATTAATAATAATATAAGGATGATATTAATTATTAGTTGTTCGGTAACGTACTATATGGGCGGTAGGAGAACTTAGATGCGTAGATAAGTTCAGTTGGATACTTTATTCTAGTTAACTTGGCTAGTATGGCTAAGTGGGCTAAGTATAGATTGTTAGGCATGCACTATAGACGAAAGGGGAGGAAACTCAAGAGAGTCTGCGTGAACCTAACATGTGTAATAAATAATTGATTTAAATTGTGATAAATGCTTGCCAAATATTTTCAAAATGTTTTGAGTACTAAATCTTGCTGTCAAATATTTTTAAAACCTTTTAGGTGTCCAACCACAGTGATTCCAGACTTGATTATTCTATTATAGGGATGTGTTGATGCAGCACATGTGGATGCATGTAGGGTTCAGACTAGACACCTCATTTATTCATTCCTAGATTAGGATTTCAAATTCAGTATTTCAACTTGTGCGTGTTGCCCCCATCTTTTAATTTTTATTTAATTTAGATAGTTATTCAATTTATGAGTATTATTTGATTAATATTTGGTTTGGGTAATTTGTAGTCGATTGTTTATTCGACAAGTTTTTTAATTAATTCATTTTATTGTGCGTTGGTTTAGATATTTCATATCTTGAATGATTTATTTAGTTTTCCGCTTGGTTATTCATTTGTCTAATCAAAGATAAAATTTGGCACCGACTTTTGAATACTAGGTGGTTAGTAAAGTTTTAAAAAGTTTAGACAATGATGCTAAGAATGGACCATATGTAAATCCTATTTTAATTTAATAAAGGCCTGATCACCCGATATTTAATTAGACAGGGTAACACAGATGGTATAAGAGGATAAGGTTCTAGAGTCCTTAGGATCTATGCAGCTTTTCACAGTTCAACTTAGTGTTCTTTGATGTAGATCTTTATGATAGTATTGTTGTATTCCTCTACGTATGCGACTTACGTTCTCCAGCTATTAAGTACAATTGATGTGATTCATATACAAGTTTGGTTAAGCTCTGTACACCGAGCAATATTGGACGACCAACAAGGGATGTTATAAGGACTCCAAGAGGAGATGAGAGGTAGATGACATAGAGTATTCTAAGATTGGTGATTGCGAGTTAAGTCACCATGATTATTATTCAGGGACATGATGATAGGATAACCACTCAGGGATAGTAGTTTCCCTAAGCACCGTCGTAGAGAATGGTGGAAATTATTTCAAACTCGCCCAGTTTAGTAGGTAGGGGGAGAGTCAGAGGTACTCTTTCGAAGAGTCATCTTTAAAGATTCGAGAAAGAGAGGAATCATGATGAACCAATGGATGGAGGTAATCCAAAGGCAATTGTGTAGGTTGGAATGCAGCGACACCCAGGACTTAATTTAAGACGAAATTATTTTTCTCATAGAAGTATCATTGTGATGAGATGAGTTAGTCATGCCATATAAGTAAATAGATATAGAACGATCATGAGAGAGAATGCGATTGGAGTTTTAAAACTTACCACAAGTAGGCCGGATAGAGATCGATCGTGAGAGAGATGATGTCATGTTTAGAGAATTCAGTACCCGATGAAGGGGTAGGAAGAATGAAAAAGGTGTCCATAAGTTGATAATGGAACCATGATGAGAATACACAAGCATGGATGAGAAATCTAGTTAGGATGACTAGTGTTGATGTCTTCAAAGTCGTATGCTTGAAAGTTTATATTAACGCTTGCATGAGAAAGGAGCTAAGAGGGTTAGAAAGTCTAGTTAAAGGGCATGACTGAATTTAATAGTGATAGTAAAGCTCACAGAAGGGTAAACTAAGTTGGGGACCCATTCTAATGATTAAGAGTTAATTCCTACCAAGAGATGGTGAATTTAGTCTGGCCCTTCAAGTCTAGCAACGAGTCCCATAGGGACAACGAAGCCAAAGGGACAAAGGAGGTAGTAATCAGGGTTGAGGTTATCAAGTTCGCGAGAAGGACAATCCCAACATGTCCAGTGGGTCCATTGAGAGTGGAATGGCATAGGGAAGGGTATCATGCACAAGGAGTGAGAACACATGTGTGAATCTTGTTCGCAGTGAGTTAGGGGACATAAGCAAGATGCCCATCAGGGGCAATAATTATAAGAATATTTTTATCTTTCCGTTGGGATGAGAGTGTTATGTCCAAGAACCACTTGAACTATTAGAGTAGTTGACAATTGAGGATATGAAATTTATCGTAGGCTGGCTGGATTATATTTTGTGTGACACGAGCGGGTCATAGTGGGATGTTAGCACTAAATTCACATGTGAAACACATTTAGTGGAAGTATTATTAATATTACTATAGTTGTATATAATTACCGTTGGGTAACATAGCTTTCTTTTGTTCCATCTGCAGAGGAGCAGATGAGGGCACAAATACAATGTTTACATTATGTGGTAGCTTTCTCCTTATGAAGGTTAGGGGAGGAAAGTATACTATTATCATGCATAGTGACTAGATACCGACAGTTTGAATGGTAGTAGATTGTATGTAAGAAAATCGTGCTCGCTATGCCAGAGAGAGATATTTTTTTACGAGGCATCACCTGAAAGAGGGTTAATCCTGCATATATATTGTATTCTATCATAGACTTCGGTGAGTATATTTTTCTCGTTTCATTTAATCTCGATGCGTGGGGACTTTTACTAAGTGATTTAGGGTATATTGGGTTATCATTGAGTGGAGAGATTTAGCTCATTGTTATTTTCTACTGAGAACTTAGTGATTATGAGAGCGTCGCAACACCCCGCTTAATTATAAACTGGGTGATTAGTCCCATACCAAATTAAAACAAAATAAACAGTTGGATCATTCTTAGCATCACCGTCGAAAAACATTTTCGTTTATTAAATCACCTAATTTCCAACTAAGCAGGTGTTAAATTAATCAATTTTTAATATAAATAAAATTTCCACATTTAAAACATAAACCATTTAATACAATCCATTCGCACAATGAATAATAATT
The DNA here is from genome assembly GCA_949130495.1 of Sambucus nigra. Lineage (NCBI taxonomy): Eukaryota > Viridiplantae > Streptophyta > Magnoliopsida > Dipsacales > Adoxaceae > Sambucus > Sambucus nigra. Next base: position 446,707,256 of record OX422212.1, on the reverse strand, counting down.
TAGTATTATTAAAACTGAATGAAATCCGACTGGAATAAAACTCTCAAGTTTAAATATCTCAATACAATAATCCCACCAAAATTAAATGCAACAAAACCAACATAAGAACTTAATCTGTCCATTATAGGAAAGAAATAACTAGAATCCTCTTGGGTGACATGCCCTAAATGAAAGATCATCTACAGAGTATGAATCAATGAATATGAAAGCATCTAAACAAAGTCCAAGACTCCATAGCATCCATAGCTAATAAAAAATCTCAATCCTCTATGGTTGGCGTCCCTGCGGATAGACACCTGATATAGGAGATACAAGAGAAAAGAGAATATGAAAGAAAACGGGTCAGACCCCGATTATAAAAATAGTTTTGAAAACAAAAAGTGAATAGATACTAGATTCAACAATTATTATATACATGTTAGATTATCGAACTCTCTCTTGAGATTCTCACTTCTCATCTAGAATGCACACCTAACGTAACTCTAAATCATCCTAGTTATAGTTCCCATGCTAACTAGTTCTTCCCAGTGTATCTACTAACCATTGACCATTTCATTCCCACGTATTAGTTTAGAAATACATGTAATAATATCATATGTATCCATTTAGATTTAACATGGATAAGCCCCTTATTAATTCAATTCAATTAAGTGTTCTCATACTAAATTAATTCCAGATATCATTATCTTTTAATTCTACTTTAGTCACATAGTAGATATTATCACTAGCATATATATACATTCACTATATTATATATATACAATACAGAACCCCAAGGCACAGTTGCGGTGCATGCATTACTATGCTATCATATCCCAATACATCTCGTCACTGTATAGGGGACTATAGGTTCGGTAAAGATCCCTCGAACCACAAATATAATATCACAAATCATGGAGGCGAACATAGTCCTAAGCCTTTGGGCTACACACATATCTACGCACCAAAATGACTATTCTATACCATTGCTCTCACTAATGGTAATCGACCTAAGTCATAAGTTCTCGAGCGATAAGTCAAAGATCACCCATATAGGCTCATCAGGATGTCACTTCCCTCACACGTGGACCTCCCAAGATAGCAAGTAAGATAGGCATGTCATACACATAATCATGAATAAATCAAATAAGAATTATCATCTACCTATTTAGTATTAGGTACTCACATGACCTATATCATATTAGGAATTCATCCTATCCCAAGTATCGCTCGTATTTCTCGAATACCACCCTTATATGTTAATAACTATTATCATCAGATATTTTATTATGTAGTTATCACTCACATAATATTTTATCCGACCCAAGTACCCGTAAATATATCATCAATATTACTCGTACTTGATATAACGATTATTCTCCTCTAAATCGTAATATATTTATGTAGACATCTATCACATATTTTTAATCCTCAAATCCAAATAATTTTTCAACATTAACCCAAGTCCCTCTCTCCTTGTTAGTGTACCAAAATTAATAAAATCTCACCATGCGCCGAATTACCATTTTCCAAACCTTATTTTTCAATAAAGGCACATTCTGCCCAGAAATATGAATTTATAATTTGAGGCTTTTTTGCTTCGATTTTGAAAACACTTAAAACTGCAAAGTTGTGCAGAACGTGATTTTATACAAAAACTCCCAAGCACACTTCCAATTTCCTCTTAAAACAATCCTAAAATTATCATACGATGTTCTTCCTTTTTTAACAATTTTACATGCGTTTTTATCCATTTTTTTCACCCAAACTCACATGAAATATATTCTAACGAATCCCAAACATCTCAACATCATTTCTACATGATTATGGGTAATTAAAATACAAGGAAAAACATCTAAATCACCAAGTTTATACGAGAATTAACATCAAACCTAATTAACCCTCAAAATTTCATTCATCTAAATTCTCCATTTTTATACACCTAAAACCCCCAGAATTTAGAAATATGATTCCTTATCTAAATCATCAAATTTTATATTCAATCATGGGTAGGATTCATCTACATGCAATACCTATCATCATTTTCCATTTTCTCCATAAACATATATTTTTTCTACATGTTCATCATAACAAGTTCATCATGTGCATAACCTATACATGAATTTGCATATCCATTAAACAAGATTTATCAATCATTTTAATCCCAAATTCATAAGTTCATAGTCTCAATGAAAATCTTATTCTAACACGGATATTATAAACACTGAAATAGATCAAGAATCACTTGCCTCTTAGTGTAGGTCTGAACCTTTAGAGAAGATAATGTTAGAACCTCATCTTTCCTTTTTCGGATGACTTTTCGGCGACCCTCCGGTGGTGGTGTAAGGTTCAGAGATGGTGGTTTATGGTAGTTTTCCCATTTGATTTCCTAATATAACTCTTCTTCTTCAAGGCAACTCTTCCTCTCGATAAGATGACATTTCTTTTCTCTCAAAGTCTGTTCACTTTTTCTCAAAGAATTCACAAATGAAAATTGATGAAGTGAACCTTACGTAGAGTGTAGACCCACTTATTTAACAAGTCTCCAAGGCTAGCTAAAAGGCAAAAAAGTGGACACTATTCATCATCGAAACCAAATGACTAAAATGCTCCTTTGGGGTGTCCTTTCATCTTCTAATTGACCCGAGACCCAAATCAAACACCCAAGTAAATTTTTTTGCCTATTTTGACCCTTCTGGACTGAACGATGCACTCGAAATGATAATCTGAATGATATCTAATTAATTTACATTTTATTACCCAACTTTAGTCTCGACACGATTGATAAGCGCCTTCGAAATTATGTTCTATAATTGCCGTATTTGTATTTCACGACAATATTCATAATCATTATATTCACATATTACTTATGTATCACTAAGTAATATTCAATAATATATTACTCTTATCAGCATCAATATTCAATCTGGATTAATCCTAATTAATTTATTAATTAATTAATTCCAATTGATCCCATTAATTTGGCCCATTTACTTTTAATATATCTCAATTTAAAAGTCATAAAATAACGGGGTATTACAGAATCCCCCCCATAACGGAATTTCATCCCGAAATTCAAAAAAGAAAGAATACCTGGTAAGAATAACTCCGGGTATCTGTCGCACATCTCATCCTCACGCTCCTAAGTAGACTCCACAATATTGTGGTGCTCCCAGTGGACACGCACCAATGGAACTACTTTCGATCTCAACCGTATCTTGCCATGGTCCAAGATCACTACCGGTATCTCCTCATTGAAGCTATATGACTGTAAATTAATCTCCTCCAATGCAAAATGAGTGTCAACCAACTCATCTTGGAGGTATTTCCTCAGCGAAGAAATATGGAACACATCATGTATCCTATTCAAGTGCTCCGACAAACTCAATTTATAAGCAACCGATCAAACTCTCTGAATTATAGGAAATAGTCCTACATATCGCAACGCCAATTTCCCTTTCTTCCCAAATCGTATTATCCCATTCATAGGAGATTCCCACAATAATATCTGGTCCCTCCACACTAAACTCTCGGAAGGATCACTTCGTATTGGCGTAGCTTTTCTGTCTGTCCTGGGCTACCCGAATATGACTACGAATCACCTCAATTCTGGCAGATGTGTCCTGAATCACCTCTGGTCCAAGTAGCTTATTATTCCCCACCTCTAACCAACATGTAGGAGAATTAAAAGGCCTACTTATAGTGCATGTAATGGAACCATACCGATAGGGAACTGATAGGAGTTATTATACGCAAACTCCACGAGTTGAAGGTAATGCTTCCCCCAAAATCCAGGATACACATGCTTAACATATCCTCAAATATTTGGTTAATATGATCCATCTGCCTATTATTCTACGGGTGATAGGACATACTTAATCGAACCTCAATACCATGGCCTTGTTAAAACTCTCCCAAAATCGGGATAAAAAATCTTGTCCCGATCGGACACAATATTAAGCGGTACCACATGTAACCTCACTATCTCGGCTATAAAAATATGAGCGTATTATCCCGCAGAGTAATCAGTCTGAACTGCCAAAAAGTGATCTACCTTAGTCAATCAATCCACAATTACCCATATCGAAACATTACCCCTTTGAGAAGTAGGTATCCCTGTGATGAAGTCCATGGAAATACCTTCCCATTTCCACATCGGGATCTATAATGGCTGAAGAAACCCAACAGGCTTCTGATGATCCACTTTCACTAACTAATAAGTGGCACACATAGAGACAAACTCATCAATGTCCCTTTTCATCCTATTCCAGTAGTCAATAATCACATCCCGTCTACTTATCGGGCCCTAGGTGACACGTCATGCCTAAAACAAACGTTATCCCCACTTCTTCATAAAAATCATTATCAAAGGTGGGTCTCAAGGATCTCATCCCGATTCACAATAATATTGGGTGACATACTAGCCCGTTTGTCCATTTCGTCTATAGAATCGTCGACTTGATACTAAATTTCGGGTTGATCTTCTCGAATCAACGTATTCCCATCTGAGTGGTGCTCTCGAAGATAGATTCACTATGTCCCACTTAACACCAACTTCCACATATAATGTCTCACATTAAGTGATGCTTTATACTCCTCTTCTTTCCTTGGGGTATACCAAAAGTCTCGACCCCTGCACATTTCGCCACAATGCACACTTTTGGACCCCTTTTTACCTATTAGGGAACAACAATCTTATTTATGCGCAAGCCACTCTCAATACTCAATCGAGTAGGAAGCCGCTCTATTTTCCACAATAGTTGGATTTTCCTCTTCTCAAGAGATATCCTTTTTAAATGGCTTCTCATAGTCTTTGAACCCATATTTGGTGTAATACTCTCATAACACTTATGAACTTAAATTATCATCTTCTTCACATGACGTTCAATCCATTCTACCATTCCATCTTTGATTATAAATGCCTCACAAGAATATATTCCATACATTCATTCTCACATCCTTCTATCTCGGATGATATGAAATCAAACTAACCAGGGCGCCCTCCATTCCATGCATCGTTGCACAGATGCTGACTGACTCCCCTAGCCTCATGTTGTACACTCAAGGGATTTTCTCCATTCATAAAATGAGGAACAACTAAAGTTCTAGCTATTGTCCTATCACCCAAAACATCTCTCTACTTATGACATTCGTTGGGTTTCATGCGTGAGATGTCTCGTAAGCGAAATCCAAATAAGGAACTCCCCCAATACATTACTACCTAACATTATCGATCATCGAGATTTGTAGACTCAAGCTACACACTCTAGACACTCAAAATCATGAGTAGAGACCACTCATATAGATTGGGATTTACACAGCATCTTCAGCGGATACACGATGTGTTTTATATGGCATCGCTGAAGAAGTGTCATAGGAGCGAGAGAGCATGCTAGCATGTTCCACTTGAGGAGATTTATATGCAGCTAGGCATCTCATATGAGTAGATACCTATGGATATTCTTGATATTAGTGAGTGTGCGTTGCGGTCCAAGGTGGTGCCACAAGTGCGAGTTTAGTGGGTATACTACAATATTGATGAGTCGACTTGGGAGTGGGAGGAGGACATGCGACAACACTATCTAGAGTTATTCACTGGATGAAAGTGTCCTAATTTCGGGGATAAAATTCCTTTGTAAGGGGGAAATATTTATTACCCCGTATTTTTGTGTATTTTATATTTAATTGATTCGAAATTAATTAGGAGAAATACATTTTAATTAAGTTACACGAGTGTCGTAATTTAATGTGATTAAATAATAAATGTGATTATTGAATATTAATCGAGAGATAAATACTGATTATATTATGAAATGAAATTTAATAAGGGTGAATAGTAAATAATTGATGATTGTTGATTTACGTCATAGTGAGTGATATGGGGGTATTTGATTTTATCTCAACTGGGAGTCGCCTATAGACTAAATTGGGGTCGACATAGGAAATATATTTAGAGTGACTCGGATGATAATTTTGACATCACGGATGCTTTTAAAAGGGTCGAAATAGTTGAAATAGTATACCCGGGGGTATAGTTTAGGTCTCGGGTGAATTTTAGACCAAACCAGCACCTATTGAGGGAATTTAGGTCACTTGGCAAAAGGAGGTGTAGAGGCCTATGAAATTTACAACCCTATATCAGATTTTAGATCTAAGGGTCAAGGGTTAGACACACAAAAACCTAATAGAGGCCATTATAAAATGAGAAGAGACCATTCTAAAACCTTAAAAAGGAATTTCGGAGAGATTCAAAGGGTTCTTGCACCACAAACAACTTGGGAAGTAAGATTAGAGGAGAACAATAAAACAACAACATAAAACCACAACATAAAACCACAAAATCAGATCACACATGTCAAGTGTTTATATACAATTTTTTTGAAGTTATAATACCCACGCGTAGGGTTTTTAAAATAAATTTGATTTAACTATGATTCAGGGAAGGAAAATAATATATTTTCATCCCTGATTGGGTATGTTTGCATGTAGAATGATTTACTTTCTGTAGAGAAGTAGAAATCATATGATAGTGACCTCTCATTTCGATTTAAATCTGAGTTTATTAATAAATGTATTAGGAAGAACATAAAACTAGTGTTTTTAAAGAAGTTTTGGGTTTTAATTCGTTCTTGATTGAATTCTATGAAGATTTGATATGTTTAGAATGTTAGAAATCACCCTACCACATGTAGAAAAAGTTAGGAATAATTGGTTGTGATTTTAGTATAGTATAATATAAGTTTGGTTAATGAAAATGGTGGGAAAACTCATGAAAAAGATGAAGTAGCCAAACTTTACATTTTCGAATCGATTCGGCGAGGGGAGAATCGATTCGGTTTACCTGAAAACTTGATTTTTCCCCTTTTAAGCCTATAATTCATAAATAGTTCTCGTGAAAATCTTTAGGGATTTATTAAATGATATTGGGGAACTTATTATAGGACAGTAGGCTTATGATGGTGGTATGTACTAGTCCTGTTGAGAGGATAAATACGAGATTGAATTGGGGGAAACTGCATCGTAATTAGTCTGAAAGACGGATAAGAATGACGAGAATTTTGAAAGAATTGTATATAGACCAGTAGGGTAAGTTAGAATTAAGTAATGAAAATAATGAAGGGTAACTAGGAACCTTAGAGTTGTTTGAATAATCAAATATATGTGATAAAAATGATAAATCGTAAAGTAATAAGTGCGGGGACTATGCGAGAGAAAGATACTACGTATGAGTATGGATAATTAGGTTGCAAGTATACTTACTGATTTAATTATAGGTGGAGTGAATACATATTATTTACTTCATTGATAAGTTCGATGAGACAATCTGATCCATGTTCGATGAGACAATTCGAACCAAGTTCTATGAGATATTTTGAACCAAGTTCGATGAGGCATTTCGAACCATGTTCGAGGGGACATTCCGAGCTAATAGCCCTTAATGTGTGATACAGGGATGTAAATGAAAAGTATTGACTTCTAATATATATTGTGTGTGAAATATATATACCATATAAATAATCTAATTACGTGTGATAGTAGTGAGATTATATGGTGTATATTTGAATTACGTTTAATCTACTTATGCGTGATAGTAGTGAGAATAGATAGTGCATGTCTAAAATAATGTTTTATTCTACTTAATGGTGATAGAAGTGAGACTAGATGGAGCATATCTAATATAATGATAAGCTACTTAGGGTGATAGTAGTGAGACTAGATGGCGTATATCTAAAGTAATGATCAACTACTTATGTGCGATAGTTGTGAGACTAGATAGTGTATATCTAAACCATGCTGACTGTACTAATGTATAAATAGTAGGAAAAATAGTTAGCATATGTTTAAAATGAAATTTAAGTGGAGAAACTTAATGATATGGTGTGAACGATAGCATGTGTAAAATGTTAGCTTGAATTAATAATAACATTAGGGTGATGTTAATTATTAGTTGTTCGGTAACATACTATATGGGCAGTAGGTGAACTTAGATGCTTATATAAGTTCAGTTGGATACTTTAGTCTAGATAGCTTGGTTATTATAGCTAGGTGGGTAAGTATCAAACGTTAGGCGTGCACTATAGATGAGAGGAGAGGAAACTCAAGAGAGTGTACATGAACCTAACATGTGTAATAAATAACTGATTTAAATTGTGATAAACGCTTGCTAAATATTTTCAAAATGTTTTGAGTACTAACTCTTGCTGTCAAATATTTTCAAAAGCTTTTAGGTGTCTAGGCATAGGGATGCCAGACTTGCTTATTCTATCCCAGGGATGCGTTGCTGCAACACATGTGGATGTATGCAGGGTTCAGACTAGACGCCTCGTTTCTTCATTCTTAGATTAGGATTTTAGATTCTGTATTTTAGTTTGAACGTGTTGCCCCCAGCTTTTACTTTTTAATTGATTCAGACAGTTATTCAGTTTATAAGTATTATTGGATTAGTATTTTGTTTGGGATGTTTTTAGCCGATGGTTTATTGGGCAAGATTTTTAATTCATTCATTTTCTTGGGCATTGGTTTAGATATTTCATTGTGGTGAATTATTAATTTAGTTTTCATTTAGTTATTTATTTTTCTAATGAAAGATAAAATTTGGCACCGACTTTTGAATACTAGGTGGTTATTAATGTTTTAAAAAGTTTTCGACAGTGATGCTAAGAATGAATCATATGTAAAACCTATTTTAATTTAATAAAGGCCTGATCACATGGTATTTATTTAGGCGTAGAGGTGGTATATCTCAATCAGGGGTTGTGTGTAGACAATATGAGGTTGACATAGGAAATTATTTGAGAGTAACCCGAATGGTGATTTTGAGGTTATAGTTGAGTCCGAAAGGGTATAAATAGTCGAAACAATGTACCCGGGGGTACTAATTAGGTTTCTGGGCCTTTTTAGTAATAATTGAGCTTACACGGGGGTGTTTGGGTCATTTAGGATTGGCCAGTTAGCCTAATTTAGGTAATTGGGAGTGTAAACCTAAGGCTAACTAGTTGGGGCAAAAGTCAAATACTTTCTAACCCTCATAAATCAAAATAGGAGAGATTAGAGGCCATTAGAGAGGAAAAAGAGAGGTTTCTTGGAAGATTCAACACCTTTATTGCATCATCTTTACCATCAGACTGCAATCAGGAGAAAAGGAAGACATCCTCATCACTCAAAACACAAAATTAGACCTACAATTGATAAGGCAAGTGTTTATCTTGCATGTTTTTAATGGGTTATAATACTAATGCATAGCAGTGTTTTCAATTTGATTATAATTGATGATGTTATTTGGATTAAATGAATAAAAATCGTGATTTGGGATAGGATTCCATGTAGAACAAAACTAGAACATTTATCATTATGAATATAAGGGAAATCTGGAAATCTGAATGATTAAGCAGGAAGACACATGAAATAGGATTTTGGATAAAAATATGGGTTTTAATCCATTCTTGAGTAGGATTTGTAAGGATTTAATGTGTTAGTTACATTAGAATTTGCTTGTATACTCTTAATTGATCTTGAGATAAATCATGTTGGATATTGATTATGTTTCATGAAAATTTGTGGTTTAAAAATGGTGGAAAAACGTAAAAGCATAAGGAAGGAGACAATCTGTAGCATTTCGAATTGATACAACCCCAAGAGCGAATCGATTCGATAGGTGAGCCAATTCGATCTCTTCATCGAATCGATTCGGTTACCCATATTTGCCTAGTTTCTTTTGTTTATGTCCTAAATTTACAAATAATTATTCGGGAAAATTTTGGGCTATTCTAAAACTATATTAAGGGACATAGTTAATTCTAGTAGGCCCATGGTGGGTTGAGGTTTCTCTAATTGATAGGATGTAAGGCTAGAAATTGTCGGGCATATGGTCATAATTAATGAATTCGCGACATTTAGAATGAGCCATAGAGGGATAAGTGAACTTGTGATTCTTACAAGTAGCGTAAGAGTGTACTAGCTACTGATATTTATTAAGGGGAAATTAGGACCTTCGCTTACTGAGTGATACTTGGGAATATATGAAAAGCGGTTATAATGAGTACGTTAAGTGTATGAGAGATATATACTGCGTACAGATTGATATGATGGGTTGTGTGTATATGTATTGAATAATATGTATGTATAGGTTGTGTGAATACCTATTTTTCTGATTTGATTATGTGTGTGAACATACCTACACTTCTTTCTATTAGGATATTTCCGTGCAGAGGGTAATCCCACCTTGACGATTCTAGTGAGGTCTATATGTGTGCCCCACAAAAGGGAACTTAGGTCGACTCACTATGTGCGGTGAAATAATGGGATCGGAGTGTTGTTTGGGTACACTAGGTATGTGCGTATCCTAAAGGTTTAAAACCACGTTCGCCTCCATTGTGTGTTGATTGATTTTGGGTTCAAAGAGACATGCCAATCCAATAGTCCTTAATTTGGTACGAGAGGTACATGGACATGATAACAGAGTATACCTGCATCACGAGGGTTCATTCCGGGGATGCTATAGTTGTATATATTATATATGTGATAAATATTTATAAGTGTGATTTATCTACTTATGTGTGATAGTAGAACTGATAGATTCTGTTAATATAAAATTAATTTAAGTAGAGATACTTAAATAATTGACTCAATAATATTACGTAGGTAATATTAATTATTGATATTATGGTAGTGTGTTTTATGTGTCATATGAGGGAGTTAAACCTTTTGGGGTTAGTAATACAGGTTATCTAGTTGGTTTAGTTATTATAGCTAGGTAGGATGCATTAGGCGTGAACTTTAGATAAGAGGTGAGGAACTCAAGGGAGTGTACATTGAACTAACATGTGTATCTAATGACTAATTTAAACTGTAAAATAAATACGTGAAAAAATATTTTCAAATGATATTTTAGTCTCTGACTTGTGTCAAATCTATTTTCCAAAACCTTTTAGGTGTCTAGCAACATGGGCGCCATGTTTGACGATTCTTTCTAGGGAAGCGTAGCTGCAGCACTATAGAGGCTTGCAGGAGTTGCTTTAGACGCTTCAGTTTATTCATTCCTAGTTCGGAGTTGTTATAATATTTTTTTTTCGGCATGTCTTCCTTTAAGACTATTCAGAACTTTAGTTTTTTATCAAAATTTGTTGAGATTCCGTTTTATTTACTTTGGATTATAGTTGGATTATTTGTTTGGGAACCTATGGCTTATTCGATCTTATTTAAATATATATATATATATATATATATATATATATGTCGTTGTATTATTCAGACTATTATTGTGTGGATGGTTTGTTTAATTTTTTTAGTTCCGCATGTTGTTAAATAAATGTGAGATAAAATTTGGCGTCGGATGAATTTAACTTAGGTGGTTAGTAATTTAAAAAAAATTTCGACGGTGATGCTAAGAATGAACCAAATGAGATTCCTATTTGTTTTCATAAAGGACTGATCACCCGTGGTTAAAATAGGTGGGGTGTCACAAGTGGTATCAAAGAATCAGGTACTAGTTTGCATAGGATCTGTATGGCTTACTACGATTTCAACATAGTGTTCTTTGACATAGAGACCTATTTTTAGGACTGCTGCATTAATAATCACACATTAGCGATTATGTCCTTCTACTATTATATTTTTATTGACTATTACCTCATACAATTAGATCTTTTTTTAGATTCCAACCAAGAGAGGATGACCAGCGAGGGTAGCAGCTAGAGTTGATGTGAGGTTGGCTCGGCAGGAGCCACATGCACCACAACCACCACCACAAGAAACAATGTTAGTAGCAAAGGTGGCCGCTATTGTGGAACATGTAGTTAATGCCACTATGAATGTCATGGCTATCCATTTTCTTCAGGCCTAGTATCCACCGCAACCAGTGGCATAGATTATCCAGGACCACCCGGGTCCCTCAGATTGGGAGAAAGTTAGGGAGGCTTTTCAGAAGGGCAACCCACTCGAGTTCCAGGGTAGCTCAGACATGATTTTGGGATGCTAGTGGAAGAAAGATATTCAACACCACTTGTGCATGGTTGAGTTTAGCTATGTTCTAAAACAAATGTTTGTCACTTTTGGGCTTATTCTGGGTGTATTTTGGTCCCAAATACTTTTCTCCAGTCGTTGAGACAAAGATGCGGAAGAGGTTGAGTGAGGTGGTTCAGGAAGATTGATCCGTGGCTAAGTACGAGGAGGAGTTCACTCATTTGTCTAATTTTATGCTAAACGAGGTCAACAGTGATGAAAGGAAGAAGCTGGGGTTTATTAATGGACTAGCCTTGAGGATCAAGAAGTATTTTATTGGCAAGCCTGCATTGGTGACTTATACATATGTCGTCAATATCACACTTTTAAAATGCCAGGACCATTGTTTCCATGTGAATACAAGTAAGAGAGGAGGTGAGCCTTGACATTCGGGCAATGTGGGGAAGAGCGATGCTAGAGGATCACCATAACAGTAGTAGTAGTCAAGAAAATACAAGGAACTGGATTCCCGATAGGGGGATTAGGCCAAGAGGTTTAGATATAGTGTATATTAACCCGATGGAGGTTTTAGGTCGGGCCAATAGGGTCCTCAACAGTAGTAGGTTCCTCAGGGCCTCCAAGGCCAAGGGAACAATGGGAGAGGCCATCAGGGCCAATAAGAGGGTCATAACTGTCAGGGTCATCAGGGTCAGTGGTATAGAGACTTCCCAAGATAGTTCTTTATTTGTGGATAAACGGGACACAAGAGGAAATATTGCCCATAGAAGGGTAGAGCAGCACAACATCAGGTTGCCGAGCAGGTGCAGATATGACCTGAAGTACCATCCCCACCCGCCCCCTGTAGTAGGGGAAATTATAGTATGAACGTGTATATAACGTCTGATATGCGGTCATACAGCAAGCCTCATAGGAACCACTTGTAGTAGAGGTGCGTTTAAAATTCATGGTCATAAGTTTAGGATTCTATTTGATACGGGGGCATTACACTCTTTCATAGCGACCAGATTTGCATGAGTTGTTGATCTATTCGAGTCAATTGACAGTCTCCTTATGTGTTTGGAGTCACTGTTGGGTAGTGGATCGCTTATATACTCGATCTATAGGGGTGTGAATATCTTGATGGGTAGATTAGATTTAACCGTCATCCTTTTAGGGCTATATATGAAGGAATATGACGTCATTTTGGGTATATCGATTAGCTGGATACGAGGCGATGGTGGATTATTTTGGGACGACAATTGTGTTATCAATTCTAGGGAAGGAGATGTTCTTAGTTGAGATAACTCTTCTTGAGGTAGGATTGAGAACATATCTGTATTATATTGAGGAGGATAACTCACATGACGTGGGTGTTTCGTTAGACTCGATTCCACTGGTGAGGTAGTTTAAGGATGTGTTCTAAGGGATACTGACCTATCGCCTAGCTGAGAAATTGAGTTCAGTATCGACCTAGTGCCAGATACGAGGCCTATCTTTCGAGCACCTTATTAAATTTCCCCATTTGAGATGACAAATTTAATGGAGAAGATTAAATAGCTCTTGGCAATGGGGTTCATCAGATGGAGTACATTGCCATGGTGTGCTGACATTGTTTTTCAAGAAGAGGGATGGATCAATTCGGTTATTCATCGATTATAGAGAGTCAAAGAAGTTCCCGATCTGGAATAACTACCCACTACCTCAGATCAATGATTTGTTCGACTAGATGAGGGGATCATCTTACTTATCCAAGATAGATCTGAGGTCCGATTATCATCAGTTGCGCGTCGTTTAGGAAAACATTCCTATGACTTATTTTCTAACACGATATGGGTCATGCGAGTTTAAGGTGATGCCATTTGGTCTCACTAATGCGCCAACAATGTTCATAAATATGATGAACTAGGATTTTAGAGAGTTCATTGACGTTTTTGTGATTGTGTTCATCGAAGATATTATTTTTTACTTTCGCTTTGAGGATGAGCATGCAGAGCATCTGTGGATGGTTTTACAGACACTATAGGATCACCAGTTGTTGCCAAATTTCAGAAGTGTGGGTTTCGGTTTTGGGAGGTGAATTTTTTGGGCCACACTGTGTCTGAGAGGGGTATAACAGTTGATCCAAGTAAGGTATTAACGGTGAGGGAGTGGGGACAACGCATGACACCGATCGATGTTTACAACTTTCTAGGGCTCACCGAATACTATAGATGATTCATTAGGAGTTTCTCTAACATTAAGGGTCCTCTAACCAATCTGACTCGCAAGGGGTTATTGTTTTTTGGACGACCATTGTCAATTATCTTTCGATGAGCTAAAGGACAAATTTCCCTCAGCACCTCTACTTGATTTTTCTAGAAGAGGAATGGAGTATCGTGTCTACACATATGCATTCTTGCAGGGACTTGGGGGTGTACTACAGCAGGATTGGAGGGCTATAGCTTATGCATATCGTAAGATTAATACCCACGAGAGGAATTACCCCATACATGACTTGGAATTAGGCGTAGTTGTGTTTGCCTTGCGGATTTAAAGGAACTATTTATTGGGGAAATTTTACCGCATTTAAGGACCATAAATCTCTTCAGTATCAATTCACACAGAAGGATCAGAACATGAGGTAGAGGAGGTGGTTAGAGTTCGTAAAGGATTACCAATTTTATATTCAAAATTATCATAGGAAGGATAATGTGGTGGCAGATGCATTGAACCAACAACATGTTGGGGAGATAGAACATGTTTGGAAGGCGAAGTTGAGAGAGATTCGACATAAAGACAAGATTTCCAGGGCCTGTATGTCTATATTAGCTTTCATGCTCGAGATTGTTATGTGGGTGATGAACGAAGAGGTAGGGGATGAGTAATGCCAGGAGAGGGTTCGTGAGTTATTAGTTGATGGCACAAAGTCCAATTCGATCAGTTCAGTGGCATATTTTCATATTAATTAGAGACTCGTGGTTGCAGAGGATGATGATTTGAGACTTGCAGTGATATTAGAGTCTCACGAGTCCAGGTTTACGGTATATCCCGATGGGGATTAGATGTACCAGGATTTATGCAGGCAGTATTAGTGGTTGGGGATAAAAAGGGACATAACAAAGTTGGTCTCGAAGTTTGCTACCTAACATCTAGTGAAGGTAGACCACCAAAGATCGATAAGGATATTGCAACCACTCGAGATTCCAGTGGGTAAGTGGGAGAACATCTTTATGTATTTTATTATCGGGCTAACGATATCGCAATGAGGTTATGACTCCATATGGGTGAGAGTGAATTTGTTGACTAAGGTGGCCTATTTTCTTCCAGTTCGTACGAATTTTTAACCGAGATAATATGCAAATTGTTTATTACTAAGATGTTGCGACTACATGGGGTCCCAATTAATATTGTGTTCGATAAAGACAAGATCGTTGTGTCCCATTTCTAGCAGAGCTTTTAGGAGGCAATGGGCAAGGATTTATATTTGAGTGAAATATATCACCCACAAATAAATGAGTAAATGAAGAAGGTTAAGCATATGCTTGAGGATATGATATGGATGTGCTTACTTTACTTTGGAGGAGGATGGGAGCAGTATCTTGCATTGGTGGAGTTTTTGTATAATAACTCTTTCCATTTCACCATTGGCATGTCACCATTTGAGGCATGATATGGTCGTTTTTGTTGTTCTACGATTTGCTGGTTAGAAGTGGCAGACATCCATCTGTTGGGGCCAGAGATGATTCAGGACACTAATGCTAAGAACGAGCTGATTCAGGGGCATATTAGTATAGCTCAGGATTAGCAGGAGAGTTATGATAATGCATACAGGAAACACATAGAGCTAGAGGTTGGTGACTAGGTGTTGGTTCAAGTGTCTCTTGTGAAGGGTATTATGATGTTCTATGTCGTATAAGGATGGATCAGGGCAAGCAGAAGAGTTATGTCAATGCTAAGCGATCATTTCGGAGGTTTGATGTGGGGGATCAAGTTCTACTGCGTGTATCCCGTATGAAGGGTATAATGAGATTTGGGAAGAAGGGGAAATTGTCATCAAGGTACATTGGTCCATTTATAATCATCGAGCGGATTGGACTAGTGGCGTATAGACTCGAATTGCCGGAGCACTTGCACCATATTCATGATGTGTTGTATATTTCGTCGTGACGACGATACCTACAAGATGAGCTGGCTTACACTCACATTTCACTAGAGGGGATAGAATTACAGCCTGAAATTTTGTACGAGGAGAGACCAGTCGCTATCTGAGACCATAGTGAGAGGATATTGAGTTCGAATATAGTATTACTTATACGTGTTCAATTGGGGTATCATAATGAGGATGAGTCCATTTGGGAGTGCGAGGATGAGATGACCGAGAGATACCCAAAGTTGTTCATACTAGGTATTAGTTTTTTTTTAATTTCGGGATGAAATTCCTTTATAAGGGAGGAAGTATGTAACACCCCAAATTTTTAATGATTTTTATATTTG
Organism: Sambucus nigra; assembly: GCA_949130495.1. NCBI lineage: Eukaryota > Viridiplantae > Streptophyta > Magnoliopsida > Dipsacales > Adoxaceae > Sambucus > Sambucus nigra. Next base: position 446,690,864 of record OX422212.1, on the reverse strand, counting down.
GATAAATTATGAATTAAATTGGGATTCATTAAATTAAATTGTAATAATTAATCAGGGATAATAAATGTTAATTAGTGAGATAAAGGTTAATATTTATTTATATTGAATATTACTTTGTGGATGAGGAATAATAATGATATAAAAGGATTATAATTGTCGTGAGTGAGAAACACGACAATTATAGTAAATTAGCAGGGACGCGCGTGTCAGTCGCGTCGAGACATAATTTCAGAAATAAAATATAACTTCACTTTCATATTTAAAATGGTCATTTCGAGTGTGCCAATGTGTTCAGAAGGGTCAAGATATTCAGAAAAGTGTACCCGGGGTTCTAGTTTGGGTCCCAGGGCAATTTTAGGCCAAACCGACACCCCGAAAGGGTATTTTAGTTATTTATATTTTTAAGGAAGGAGACCCACGAATTTAATAAGTGTAAATAAGATTGGGAGTTGTAGAAGTTAGGGTTACGTGAACCAAACTTAGAGAGGTTATCAAGGGAGGAAAAAGGAGAGTCGTGAGAGATCCTCAAGACTGTCGAACACCATTCTTGAACCAAAAACACCACTGTTGCGTATATCGGAGGGAGATGAACACAACCATATCAACAATTTCGTGGAATTCATACCTACACACAATGGCATGTATTTATCTTGCTTAAATCATGAAGGATATATAATCCATGTTAGAACAGGATGTTTAATATTTTTATTTCATGTATTTTGATGACACAATTGTGAAATTAAATCATGTTTTGGGTTTAATCAATATTGGAATTTAATCCCTTAAGTAATATGACTAGTTGGATGGATTTATGATGATTAAACATGAAAAAGTTTGGTTTTGTTGGGGTTCTTGACGATACATTATAAACTAGGGTTTTTGGAAATATTTGGTTATTTAATTCCAATTATATGGTGTTTCTTGATGATTTGGTGATTATCAAATGTTACAAATCATGTATATAGGTTGGGATAATGTTAGGTAGGTTTGGTTGGGAGTATGGGATCGATTAGTGTAGGTTTCGATGTGTAAAAATGGTGAAATCCGTTTCATATTAAGGAAGGAGATGAAGACCTACTACTGCGAATCGATTCGACAAGATAATCTATTTAGTCTAAGCGTGAATTGATTCGCCTGACCAGAATTCAATAGTTTTCTCCCTTTTTAACTAGAAATCAGAGGGAAAGTTTGAATTAAGTTTTGAGATGATTTCCAAAAATAAAGATCATTATTTTAAAAATACCACTAGGCCTGTATTGGGTATTGGACTTTGTCCCATGTGGGGGATGCAATGGTTAAGTTTAATTAAGTATTATTGAATAACAGAAACTTAATTCGGAGAATGATATCTTGTTTCGCGATTTCAATGGAAACGATGACTTAAACCAGTAGGGAATGAGTGAGATAGTTATAGAATAGACTTAAGGGACAATGGACAACTTTCTAAATAAAGGGAAACACTCGAGTTGAGAAAAATAAAAAGTTTAGCGGTATGCCAATAATACGTAGGCTATAAGAGATAGTTGTGTAGACGACGTACAAAATATCTTAACGGGTAAAGGATTATCTCAGTAGTTATTTCCAGAGACTATGGACTTCATTTATTTTTAGTTTTGGATTTAGCTTTATTTATCGATTATTGTATTGATGTTTCAGACTGGGGTGTTTACTCCTGTCATATCTTATTTGATTAAGATATTTCACTATTTGTGATATTGGTTAATTTATTATGGTGAATGTGACATTTAAATTATTCAATTGTTACAAATCATTGCATGTAAATTATAAAGATAAAATTTGACACCGGCTTTTCAAATAATAGGTGGTTAGTAAATATTAAAACGTGTTTGACAGTGATTGTAAGAATGGACCAACTGGATATTCTTTTTTTAACTTAATAAAGGACTAATCACCAGGTATTTAATTAGTCAGGGTATCACAGATGGTATCAGAGCATTAGGTTCTAGTGTTTTTAGGATCTGTGCGGCTTCTTGCGTGGTAGTGTAGCCTTTTTTGATGTAGAGCCCTATTATTAGGACTATTGTGTTATTTATTACGCATTTACGTCTTCAAATATTTTAAAACATATTGAATTGTGGACTAATGGAAAAATTCTTTCTCGTTTCAGATGCCTCCCCGACGTGCCACATGAGCTAACCCAGAGGCACAACCAGAGCCTCAACCAGCTCCACAGGGTATCGCGAATGCTGCATAGATGGACGCTATAGTTGTACAGGCAGTTAATTGAGGGTTGGATCTGGTAAAATAGGAACCAACTCAGATTCAGTCATTCCCTTCGGCTTGGGAACGAGTTCGATATGCCTTCTATAAGGCACACCCTCCCGAGTTCGATGGGAGTTCAGAGGTGGTAGTTACGACCCAGTGGAAAAAATACATCCAGAGGCATCTAAGGATGTACGAGTACATAGAAGTTACAAGTCAAATTATATCTATGTTTAAGCTAGTCGGGGTGGTACCGCAGTGGTAGGAGTTTGTTACCACAGCGAAGGATAGAGATAGTATGTTGATACAGGAGTTCTGGGATCGGTTTGACCGTAAATATTTTCCATCCTCCCTCCAGACCGAGATGAGGCGGATTACACTAGATCTCACACAGGAGGGGAAGAACATTGCTGAGTATGAGGAAGAATTCACGAGGTTGACTAACTTCATTCTAGGAGACGTACAAACTGAGGAGAAAAACATACAGTCATTTATGGATGGCCTCACTTAGAGGATCCAACAACACCTGTTAGGTAATCTAGCTCTGAATACCTACATGAAGGTCCTGAATGCTGCTTTATTACATTGTCAGGACCATCGCTTCCATGTTAAGGGGAGCAAGCGAGTAGGAGAGTCCAGCCAATACGGCTGGATTGGGGGTAATAGCACCAGCGGGGCACATCCGGCAAAGAGTCAACATAGGTAGGGTGAGTAGGGTCCCCACCATGGGATGCTTCTAAGAGGTTTCGTTCTTTGGATTATAGACACAAACAGGGTGGATATAGGCATGTCCATTAGGGCTAACAGGTTCAGCCGGGCCAACAACGATTTAATCAGGGCTAGGGTAGGGGCTGTAATGGATAACATGGTTAAGTCCAGCAGGGCTAGAGGGGAGGTAATTATGTGGGAAGGTGTTTCATTTATGGTTGGACTGGTCACAAGCAACATGATTTCCCTGATAAGGGTCGGGTTCAGCAGTAGCAAGGAGGCCGCCAGGATCCTCAGAGACCAATCTTCCACATCACCCTCCTAGCACCGGCACCCATACCAGCCTCACCTACAGCACCAGTAGTTCTAGCAGCCCCAACCCAGCATGGGAAGCTACAGTATGGGAGTGTGTATCACGTCCACCAGGCTGCAGCACCACAGGCTCCACCCGCTGTTGAGGGTATGTTTCTTATCCATGGCATTTCTGGGAACATGTTATTTGACACTGGGGCTTCACACTCATTCATAGCCACTAGATTTGCACGTGCCATAGGGTTATTAGATACTATAGACACTACAGTTACATGTGTAGACTCACCATTGGGTAATAGGACGTTGATTTTCTTTACATGTCTAGGAGTGAGTATAGATATTAGGAGATTAGTTTTGCCTGCTGATATGCTTGTATTAAATATGTGAGAGTACGACGCCATCATAGGTATGGATTGGCTAGCTAAGTATAGGGCATTTATTGACTGTTATAGTAGGATATAGTCTTGGCGATCCCCAGCCAGGAGATTTTTTTGTGGAGATGCCTCATCTGGAGGGAGGGTCGTACACTTATTTGTACTACATAGATGATGAGACTTCTCAAGGGGTGGTAATTTTAGTTTACTCGATCCCAGTCTTACATGAGTTTATATATGTGTTTCAGGATATTTCGGGACTCCCACTAGTAGAGAGATTGAGTTCGTCATTGATTTGGCACTGGGCACTCGGCTAATAGCTCGTATACCATATCGTATGGATACTATGTAATTGAGGAAGCTATGAGATTAGATGGAGAAGCTTTTGTGGTAGGGTTTTATACATCATAGTACGCCTATGTGGGGTGCCCCTGTATTGTTTGTAAAGAAGATAGATGGAACTTTATGCTTGTGTGTGGATTACCAGGAGTTAAATAAAGTCACGATACAGAATAAATATTTATTGCCCCGAATTGATGAATTATTAGACAAGTTGAGAGTATCCACCTACTTCTCGAAGATAGATTTGAGATTCGGGTATCACCAGTTGCGTATGAAGGAGCAAGATGTGTGTAAGATAAATTTCTTGACGAGATATGGGTCCTACGAGTTTTGGGTTTTCCCATCTGAGCTAACCAATGAACCGGTTATGTTCACGAACTTGATAAATAGGGTGTTCGGAGAGTTCCTAGATCAATTTGTCATTGTCTTTATAAATGACATCCTGATATATTCTCAGACAGAGGAGGATCATGCTGAGAATCTACGTAGAGTTTTACAGACACTGCATGAGTACCAGCTTAATGCAAAGTTTGAAAAGTGTAGGTTCTTGTTATGTGAGGTGCAGTTTTTGGGGCATATTATTTCAGAGTTGAGGATACCAGTCGACCCGAGTAAGGTATCAACAGTGAGGGTGTGGGGACAACCCATAACACCGATGTAGGTACATAGTTTCTTAGGATTAGAGAGATATTACAAGCGATTTATTAGAGGGTTTTCAAAGATTACGGGTCCTTTGACTACCTTGACTCGCAAAGGGGTGCCGTTCATCTGGGATGATGTTTGTCAATTGGCTTTCAATGAGCTGAAGGAAAAATTTACTTCAACATCAGTTCTCGCTCTACTCAGTCCAGGAGTGGAGTGCCTCGTTTACACTGATGAATCCCTATACGGACTTGGAGGAGTATTTCAGAAGGAGGATTAGGCTATAACTTTCATTTCCTGCAAGCTAAAGTCTCACGAAAGGAATTACTCCACCCACAAATTGGAGTTGGCGACAGTCGTGTTTGCCCTTCAAATTTGGAGACATTACATGTTGGGGGAGAAATTTCTCCTATTCACAAATCACAAGTCGCTAAAGTATTTGTTCACTCAGAGAGAGTTGAATATGCATCAATGCAGGCAACTTGAATTTGTGAAAGACTATGAGTTTGAGATCCGATATCACCGAAGGAAGGCCAACGTGGTGGCTGATGCATTGAGTAGTAGACTAGTGGGGGAGGTGACCGAGGTGTGGAAGAAAAAATGGAAGGAGCTGGGTCATCAAGATGCAGTTTCTATATCATTCATGTTTGTTATGACCGTTACACCCCAGATTGTCACCGGGGTGGTACAGGCACAGGCAACTAGACCATTTTTTTAGGAGAGAATTAGACATATTTTAGGTGGGGGAGCCGATCGTACTCCATTAGTTTAGAGGGAGGTTTGCGATTTAATGGGAGGCTAATAGTTCCTAAGGGGGAGGAATTACGACGCGCAGTGATGGCAGAGGCACATGGGTCCCGATTTGTGGTACATCCTGGAGGGCATGAGATGTACCAAGACATGAAAGGGAAGTACTGGTGGGGTCGGATAAAGATATACATCACTGAGTTCATCTCGAGGTGTACCCCTTATTAGCTAGTAAAGTAGACTATCAGAGACCAACATGAGTCCTACAGTCGTTGGAGATTCCTATGTGGAAATGAGAAAAAAAATCCATGGACTTTATTACTGGTATCCCACTTCCTTCCTGTCTGGAAATATTACACTATAACTCAGTATGTGCAGATTTTTATTGCTGAGATTGTACAATTATATGGAATGATCCTCAATGTTGTCTCCGACAGGGGACAAGATTTTTGTGTCTTGCTTTTTGGAGAGCTTCCACGAGGCCATGGGCATGGAATTGCGATTGAGTATGATTTATCACCCACAAACGAACGAGAAAACTGAGTTGAAATAATCAGATGTTGGAGGACATACTACGAATATGCATCCTAGATTTCAAGGGAGGTTGGGAGTTTTACCTTAAAATGCTAGAGTTTGCCTATAATTCCTCCTATGAGTTCACTATTGACATGGATCCATTTGAGGCGCTATATAGTGACAATGTCATTCGCCAACTTGTTGGTTGGAGGTGGGAGACAACTAGCAATTTGGGCCAGAGTTGATCCAGGATACATCAGACGGGATAAAAATGATTCAGAGTCATATACGGATAACTCAGGACATATAAAAGAGTTATGCCTATGCTAAGAAATCCACACTTTATTTTTATGTGGGGGATCAGGTGATACTGTATGTATCCCTTATGGAGGGGATAATGACATTTGGGAAGAAGGGGAAAATGGCACCAAGGTACGTTGGGTCATTTCCCATCATCGAGCGGATTGGACCAGTGGTGTATAGACTTTGATTGTCGGAGCAATTGCACCGTATTCATGATGTGTTTCATATTTGTTCTTTACAGTGATACCTACGGGATAAGTTAGCGATAGACTTACAACCTGATATTTCGTACGAGGAGAGACCACTCGCTATCTTAGACTATAGTTATAGGAGATTGAGGTTGAAGGTAGTACCGCTTGTACGTGTTTAGTGGGGGAATCATATGCCGATGAGTCCACTTGGGAGTGTGAGTATGATATGCGCAAGAGATACCCAACTTTGCTCATACCAGGTATTTTATTTTTCTGAATTTTGGGATGAAATTCCATTGTTAGGTGTGAAGTATGTAACACCCCGTATTTTAAATAATTTTTATATTTAATAAATTGTGAATTAAAGGTGATTAAATAATCCAGGATAATAAATATTAATTAGTGAGATAAAGGTTACTATTTATTTATATTGAATATTACTTAGTGGATGAGTATTAATAATGATATGAAAAGATTATAATTGTCGTGAGTGAGAAATTCGACTGTTAGAGTAAATTAGTCGGAACATGCATGTCAATCGTGTCGGGACATAATTTGAGAAATAAAATATAACTTTACTTTCATAGTTCAAATGGTCATTTCAAGTTTACTCCGGGGTTTAGTTTGGGTCCCGGGGTAATTTTAGTGCAAACTGACACCCCGAGAGGGTGTTTTAGTCATTTGTATTTATAAGGAAGCGAGGCCCACGAATTTAATAAGTGTAAATAAGTTTGGGAGTTGTATAAGTTAGGGTTACATGAAACAAACTTAGATAGGTTATCAAGGGAGGAAGAAGTAGATTCTAAGAGATTCCCAAGACTTTCCAACGCCATTCTTGAACCAAAAACACCACCATTGCGTAGATCGAAGGGAGAGGAACACAACCATATCAGTAATTTCATGAAATTCAAACCTAAACACAATGTTAAGTATTTATCTTTCTTAATTCTTGAAGGACATATCATCCATGTTGGAATAGGATGTTTAATATCTTAATTTCATGTGTTTCGATGACTCAATTAGGAAATTAAATCATGTTTTAGGTTTAATCAATATTGGAATTTAATCCCTTATGTAATATGACGAGTTGGATGAATTTTTGAAGATTAAAAATGAAGAAATTTGGTTTTTATAAAGGTTATTGATGATACTCGATAAACTAGGTTTTTTGGAAATAATTCTTGATTTAATTCCCATTATACGATGTTTCTTGATAATTTGGTGATTATAAAGTGTTAGAAATCGTGTATATAGGTTGGTATGATGTTTGATAGGTTTGGTTGGGAGTATGGGATCGTGTAATCTAGGTTTGGATGTGTAAAAAAGGTGAAATCCATAGAAGATTAAGTAAGGAAATGAAAAGCTTCTACTGGAAATGGATTCAACTCCTTACCCAAATTGGTTCGGCAGGAGGATCGATTTGGTCGAAGGACGAATCGATTCAGAGGCCTAGAAATTGACACTTTTATCCCTTTTTAATTACAACTCGCAGGAAAAGATTGAATCAATTGTTGAGTTGATTTCAAAAAATAAAGGGAGTTATTTTAAAAATATCAGTAAGCCAATTTCGGATATTAGACTTTGTCACATGAGGGGGATGAAAGGGATAAGTTTAATTAAGTATTATTGAATAGTGGAAACTTAATTTAGAGAATGGTATCTTGTTTCGAGATTTTGATGGAAACGGATACTTAGACCAGTAGGGAATGAGTGAGTGGTAACTTTTGAAATAAAGGGAAGCACTGGACTTGAGATAAATAAGAAGTTTAGAGGTATGCCAATAATACGTAGGCTATAACAGATACTTGTGTAGACTACATACAAAATATATTAAGGTGTAAGGGATTACCTTAATTTAACGTATATATATAGGTTATGCGAATACCTAATGTGTGACTAATTGTGTGTATGACATACCTACGCTACTTGCTATCATGGGAGGTTTGGAAAGGGGAAAGTCCTATCTTGATGGTCCATCTTAGGGGATTTTGACTTTTATCTCAAAATATAGAACATAGGGATGAGAGCCACTTGTGTGAATGAGGGTGTGCCCGGTCATTTGGGTGCGTAGGTATATGCGTAGCCTAAAGGCATGGGACTACGTTCGCCTCCAATATGTGTGATTTTTATTTCTGGTGCGAGACTGATCCTGGACCATTAGTCCTCTATTTGTATGTGATGTACTTGGACTTGATAGTAGAGTACGCATGCAGCACAGCTCAGCCTAAGGGTGCTATATGAGTGTATATATAATTAGAGTCAATGTATATATATATATACTCGCGAGTAAAATTCTACTATGTGTGCTTAGTAGATGAGAAAGATAATTATATCTAAATTAATCTAAATATGTGGGAACTTCTACCTAAACGAGAAAATTCATAAATGTCTAATAAACATAGAACTATCAGTAGTTGATGTATGGGTAATCCGGGTCATAAAAAAGAGTTAGATTACGTGGTAAAATCTTTAACTCTAACTAGTTAGACGGGATAACATAACTAGGAATATACATTAGGCGTGGACACTAGTTGAGGGGTGAGAAACTCAAGTGAGATCCGCGAAACTAACATGTATATAATACCAGCTAATTATGAATTTTAAATACTTGCAAATATTTTAAAACTGTTTTACTCGGACTCTGACCTATTTTCCAAATCTATTTTGTAAAAACCATTTCAGGTTCCCATCCATGGGGAGGCCCATCTTAGGAGTTCATTCTCATTTAATGTTGCTGCAGTTGTTGTGGACAATTGCAGGACTTATTTGGTAGATGCCTCCATTTCTTTCAGATCAGATGCATCCTTTCATTTATCTTAGTTAGGCATGTCGCCATATTCTATTAGTAGTTTTTTCCAAGGACTTTGGACTTCATTTATTTTTATTTGTGGATTAATATCTGTGTATGGATTATTGTATTGAAGTTTCAGACTGGGGTGTTTACTCCCATCATATCTTATTTGATTAAGATATTTCACTATTTATGATGTTCACTAATTTATTATGGTGAATGTGATATTTAAATTATTCAATTGTTTTAAATCATTGCATGTTAAATATAAAGATAAAATTTGACACCAAATTTTTTAATACTATGTGGTTGGTAAATAATAATAAAATTGATAGTGATGCTAAGAGTGGACCAACTGGATATTCTATTTTTAATTTAATAAAGGACTGATGAATCTCTATTTAATTGGATGGGGTGTCACAACTACAAGAGAACTTATAGTAGATTCATGATGTATTCCGCGTGTCATCGTTGAAGAGTTACCCAAGGAGTGAGAGGGATTTTTGGCATGTCCTATTAGAGGATATCGACTTGAATCTAGACATCTCGTACGAGGACCCTTGGTTAAAATTAAGTCCGGTCACCACAATATTGACGAGTCGACATGGGAGTGGGAGGATGATGTGCGTGAGCAGTATCCAGAGTTATTCACTGTAGGTATATCCCAATTTTGAGGGTGAAATTCCTTTATAAGGGGGAATGTATGTAACACCCCATATTTCTGAGTATTTCAAATTGAATTAATTTGGTTCATTTTTAAATTACACGTGTGACGTAATTTGACGGAATTAAATATTATGTGTTGATTAAAATATTAATAGGAGAGAAAATGATTAAGGTTTAACGAATGAAATTACCAAGTAAATAGTGATTTAGAATTTTACATCATAATGAGTGATAGTGACGTGACGGTGGTATATCTCAAATGGGAGTCATGTGAAGACTATATGAGATCGAGAAAGGAATTTTTTGTTAGAGTGACTCTAATGGTGATGTTGAGATCACGGTAGAGTCCAAAATGATCGAAATAGTCAGAATAGTGTACCCTGGGATTAGTAATTGGCTTCCAAAGCCTTTTTAGTCATAATCGAGCTTATACGGGGGTGTTCGGGTCATTTGGGCTCAACTTGTTAGCCTAATTTTGTAAATTGGGAATATAAACCTAAGGATAACTAGTTGGGGAAGCATCAAAATAATTTCTAACCTTAAGAAATCAAAATATGAGAGAGGAGAGGCCATTAGAGAGGAATAAGCGAGGTTTCTTGGAAGATCCAACACCTTTCTTACATCATCTATACCACCGGAGTGCAATCGGGAGGAAATGAAGGCATCCTCACCACTCACAACATGAAATCAGACCTATGATTGATAAGTCAAGTGTTTATCTTTCATGTTTTTAATGAGTTATAATACCCATCTGTAGTAGGCTTTTTAATTTATTGATAACTGGTGTTGTTCTTGGGATTAAACGAATAGAATTCATGATTTGGGATATGATTTCATGTAGAATGAATCCATGTATATTGGTAGTAATAAATCAAAACATATATGATGATGAGTATAAGATAAATATGGAAATATGAATGATTATGCATGAAGAACACATGGACTAGGGTTTTGGGTTGAAATCTGGATTTTAATCCATTCTTGAGAGGATTTGTATGGATTTAATGTGTTAGTTACATTAGAAATTGCCTATATACTCTTGATTGATGTTGGGATATATAATGCTGGAGTTTGGTTGTGTTGCATGAAGATTTTTGGGTTAAAAATGGTAGAAAAATGTAACAACATTTGGAAGAAGACGATCTATAGCATTTCGAATCGATTCGACTCCAAGAGTGTCTTCACCGAATTGATTCGGTTACCCAGATTTGCCAAGTTTCTTTTGTTCATGTTGTGAATTTGTAAATAATTAACCGAGAGACTTTTTGGTTATTCAAAAATTATATTTAAGTATATAGTGAATTCTAGTAGGCTTATGGTGGGGTTGAGGTCTACCAAATTGAGAGGAAATAAGGATAGAAATTGTCGGGCATATGTTCATAATTATTGAATTCGCAAGAATTAGATCGGGTCAAGGAGAGATAAGTGAACCTATGATTCTAATGAGTAGGGTGTGAGTGTACTAGCTACTGATATTTATTAAGGGGTAACTCGGACCCTTCGGATGGTGAGTGATACTCGGGAGTTGAAGAAAATAGGTTGTAATGAGTACATTTAATATGCGAGAGATATATACTACGTTCAGGTTGATATACTGGGTTTTTTGTATACCTACTGAATAATATGTATGTATAGGTTGTGTGAATACCTATTCTTATTTTTTGATTATGTGTTTGAACATACCTATGATGCCTTCTATCAGGAGGTCTCCGCACAGAGGGTGATCCCACCTTGACAATTCCAATTTTGTCTGGATGTCTGCCCCAGAACATGGAACTTAGGGCCTCTCACTATGTGCAGTGGGATCAACATGTTGTTTGGGTACATTAGCTATGTTCATATACCAATGGATTAGAACCATGTTCACCTCCATTGTGTGTTGATTGATTTTGGGTTTGATGAGACATGCCAAACTAATAGTCCTTGATTTGGTACGAGAGGTACATGGACTTGATAGCAGAGTAGGCCTACATCATGAGGGGCCATTCCATGGATACTATAGTTGTACATATTATATGTGTGATAAATATATACAAGTGTGATTTATCTACTTATATGTGATAGTATAATTGATATATTGTGTATATCTAAATGTAATTTAAGTATAAAGACTTAAATAATTGACTCAGTAATAATACTGGGTTATATTAATTATTGATAATGTGGTAGCATGCCTAACGCAATCCCTCACATCTCATCTCAAGTGCATGCCTAACGCATCCTACCTAGCTATGTTACCTAGCCTAACTAGAACATTTGTCGTTAGATAAATACATTATCTAGTTAGGCTAGGTAACATAGCTATGTAGGATGCGTTAGGCATGCACTTGAGATGAGATGTGAGGGATTGAATGGAGTGTACGTCGAACTAACATGTGTATGAAATAACTAATTTAAACTGTGATTTAAATACTTGGAAAAATATTTTCAAATGGTTTTCTTAGGCTCTGACCCATGTCAAATCTATTTTCCAAAACTTTTAAGTGTTCATCCACAGGGGCGCTAGGCTATAGGATTCTTTCCAAGGATGCGTGGATGTATCAATTGTGGAGGCTTGGAAGAGTTGCTTTAGACGCTTCAGTTTATTCATTCTTAGTTAGGAGTTCTTTCAGTATTTCATTTGTCATGTCTTCCCTTTAGACTATGTATTACTTTAGTTATTTATCAGACTTTGTTGATATTCCATTTTATTAATTTTTTATTGTAGTTGGATTATTTCTTTTGGGAACCGAAGGCTTATTCGGTCTTATTTAATTATATATATGTCGTGTGTTTGTTTAGACTATTATTGTGTGGATGTTTTGGTTAATTTATTTTAGTTCCACATCTTGTTAAATAAATACAAGATAAAATTTAGCACCTACTTAATTTAACTTAGGTGGTTTGTAATTTAAAAAGTTTTTGGCAGTGACGCTAAGAATGAACCAAATGAGATTCATGTTTATTTAAATAAAGAACTGATCGCTATGGTTAAAATAGGCGAGGTTTCCCATTGTGTTCACTTTAACTTGTTCTCCCATTGGTTATCTTTGTCTTCATATTATGTAGTCGATGAAATTACCATAAAAGTGAAATAGACCTACACACATGAAACAAAGAAATACCGTGTGATGCATACGTATTTTAAACGAAAAATAAAACTCCACCTCAATTGGTTCTCCCCCTTTTATCCATAACAGACAAAGGAGTAGAAACTAGTCATGAATATAAGTATCATATAAAGAAGCAAGATATCATTACTTAAGATAAACATTAAGGAACATGTAATGATAATATCAAAGGGCATATTATTTCACCCAACTATGAAGTTGTTATTATCAATCTCACCTCAACAGATTTTTTTTACTATTATCGATGTTCAAATAATGTTGCAAAATAAAGAAATGTGACTTGAACAATTATCAACTCAAGCAGTAGCGGATCCTCAATTTACCTCAGCAAACTATACTTCTTCTCAGATCAAGAATCCATACACTGGTTATAACTTGTCTTCTAACCACAATAATCGTGGTAGAGGTCAAGGTTAGCATGGTCGTGGATTCCCAAATAGTCGAGGTCGAGGTTCTAATAGCAATAAACCTATATATCAGGTGTGTGGACGACCATGACACGTTCCTCTTAAGTGTTATCATCATTTTGATATGAACTATCAGGGTGATGAAAGACCTGAAGCTGGTCTACCTCATCATGCTTATGTTTCAACTTTTGCAACAATTTCTAATGAAAATTGGTACATGGATAGTGGTGCCACTAATGATGTCACAACCAAGAGTGGAAATCTTACTTTTAAGGCTAAATATAAAAGGAAAGAGAAGTTAATAGTAGGGAATGGCTCCACGCTACCTATTAATAGAATTGGCTCGTCATCCTTATTTTCAAAGATTCCCTTACATCTGCAAAATGTTCTACATGTACCAAAGATTACCAAGAATCTCATCAGCATCTCTAAATTCACTATTGATAATGATGTCATTGTTGATTTTAATTCTAATATTTATTTTATTAAGGACACTGTTATGAAGACAACACTACTATAAGGATCACTTAAGCATGGATTATATCAGTTGGATCTTCCTCTCACTCTTCAAATGAGCAAGTGTCTACCACAAAATCCTTCAAATTTCATTATCCTTATGTGTAATTCACCGATCCAAAATCCTTGTACACTAATTCTTCATTTTTTAGGGAATCTTCTCATGCCACTTCTTATTCTCTTTGTAAACATTCCTCTTATGTTACTTCATATCGCATAATAGACTTGGGCATCCTTCTAATTTCATTCTTAATCAAGTCTTGAAAAAGTGTAAATGCCTCTTGTAAATCTGTTATACAATTTTGTGATGTTTGTCAATATGGTAAAATTCATCAAATGAATTTTCCAAATTTTGTTCCTAAAACCACTCATGCCCTACAACTTGTGCATTTAGATGTTTAGGGGAATTATCCTCATCTTTCTCTTGAATTTTGTAGACATTAAATCTCATTTATAGATGACTATACCAAATATGGTTGGATTTATGCTATGAAAGATAAGTCTGATTTCTACAACATCTTGAATATCATCAAAACTCAAGTTAAGAAATAGTTTGTAACATCTATAAAATGTTTACAAATGACTGGGAGGTGAATACTGAAAACTTCAAACCTTAGATAAAAATCTACGTATTCTTTGTAAATGCCTTTGCCCTCATACTTATAAACAACATGTTCATGTTGAAAGAAAGCATAGGCATGTCACTAAGGTTGGCCTTGCTTTTTTACTCAAGCTCAAATGCCACTATAATTTCGGTGGGATGCTTTTGTGTCCAATGTCTTTTTAATAAATAGATTAACAAATTTAGTTTGTAACTGTGGTGATAATTATATTCAACAAAAATAAATGAGAAAACGCAATCACGAGAGAAAATAAAGAACAGATAATCCCAATCACACAATACAATATGTATGTGGTTCAGCAAAAATGCCTACGTCCATGGTGGTCTTCCCAATATTATTTCTATGTTCTCTGGAGAGTGCTTTATAGATAATATATTGCATGCCCTTTGCCTGGGCTTAGGGTTTGTTATATACATATTTGTTCTCGGGGAGTTGGGGTGTTAGACTCCCTTATGTCCATCTTCTACTCTTAGAATATCTCCATTCGATATTTTTGGAGAGGATTGGGTCGTAACTGAATTCGGTTGCGATGCGAGGGGCCCAGGCTTTGGGACGCTTCTATTGGGCTACTCGTCTGGGCTTGTGATGGCAAATCCGGGTACCCACAATTTCCCCTAAAGTTATTGGGCTATGATTTGGGCTCAATAAATTTAAATGATTTGTCATAATGGATCTCTTGTAAATTATGTAACACTTCCCAATATTGAAAACCAATTTAGGCGAGAGCTTGCTTCGTGTCTTATGCATGATGATTGGCAGCATTTAGAAGTTATTTGGAATAACAGTCCGTAGTTGTCGTTTCATACTTCCTCAAGTTTTCTCATCTTTTCTAAGCTTCCGCAGTTGCGTCCTCGTGCCCAGGTCATCATCTTTCAATTTCAATCTCCTCTATCATCTTCGCTTCTGACTTCGCGTCGTCCCAAGTCAGGTTTTTATTTCGTAAGTTCTTTTTGTTCTCTTTCTGGGCTTTTTCTATTCCAATCTCCTCGCATTTGTAGCTAGTGTTTTTGTAAATGGTGAAAATAGGCAACAAGTCAGTAATGGAATTTAGGAAGTATTACAATATTCCAGATTAGGTAGATATTGAGTGTGCCTCTCTCCCTAAAAATGTTAGAGAGATAAATGACGCTCATTGAATTCATGTCCTCTTGCTGTCCCAAGGGGGCCTCACTTTTCCTCCAAGCAATTTATTTTTACATTTTTTTTTGTTATTTCAACATTGTCCCTGCATAGTGCTCGCCAAATGTGTGGAAGATAGTCAATGGTGTCCATAGAATAAACTAACTCTATGACACCAATTTAGGGCTTACTGAAATCTGTTTTTGTTATTCTTTCTCTCAAACTAGTTCTGGCCCTCTTTACCTCAAGGCCATGAGTCTTGATAGGGTATTGGTAGTAAACCTACCCAATTCCCATAAGGATTACTGAAAAGAGGGCTTCCTTGCTATAAATTGGCAGTTCTCCCCTCACCCTGAGGGGCGAGGTCCGATAGGTTCACAGTCACTTTTTATGGGGAGGAGTACATAGGTAATCCTTTCTCTGCTCACTTGTTTTTCTATTAATGTTTGATTCTTCTGATATCCTCATGTTATCCTTTCAGCGAGGACAAAGATCTTGGAACCTGCTCTTAGTAAGGTTCGAGCTGCCGAGCTGATTAAAGCTTGGAACATCACAGAGACTTTAACTAAAGGTGAGCATCCCCAATCGACTACTTTTCTCCTGGAGTACAAGATCACCGAGTCTAGTTTTATTGTGCGGCCTGTAGACAACATTCATGTCTTACATATTCCTCAAGAGGTTGCTACAGACCCTATCCAGTTGGACGAGGAAGAGAGCCACTCTGAAAGTGATATCAGAGGAGGTGCTAAAGGTGGTTCTAGTAAGGCGAGCTCTTGTAGTGAAGGTTCTTCTAGCTCGAAAGAGGTTTCTGAGACTCAAGAGTCTTCAAGTACATCCAGTAGTTCCAGCAAGGAAATGGCTCCTCCCAAAAGAAATTTGATCAGGGATGATGATGATGAGGATGATTTGCTTCTCTCGAGGAGATCGAAGAAGAAAAAGTCTGTTGGTGGAGAAGTTGCCCCTGTCTCTCAATCTACTGCAAATGAGCAGGAAAAGAAGAGAAAAGAGGAAGAACAATTGAGAGAGAGAGGGAGAAAGAAAGAAGAGGAAGAAAGCGGAAGAGAGAAGGAAAATGGAGGACAAGAAAAGAGCTAAGAGGGAGAAGGAGAGAGAATAGGAGAGAAGGAGAGATGAGGTGAGAATGGAGGCCAGGCATGCAGTAGTGCTCGTGTCCACTTTACCTGAGGGGGCCTCGGTCGCCACCTCTCCCCAACTAGATCCTGCTTTGCTCGAGCTAGCAATTTTGCCCACTAATCGATAGAGGGCAATGGGGACTGACCAGTTAGCCCTACAAGCGAGCCAGAGGCTAGCCTTGGTAAATCTATTTTTATACTCTAATACTTGTAATATTTTGTTCCATGCTTTTTCCTAATGCTTCCTTTTCATTTGCAGTTTGGGATCGAATTTTTCGTTCTCTACCGTACTCGCGATGAGCTACTGAGTAGGAATGAGGATTTGGAGAAGTAAAATGTCAATCTGAAGGGGAAGGGCACTGAGCTGGCAGCCAGTTTGAAAGCTTCTAGCGACTGATCTTTCCCTTGCTGAAGCTAATAGGGCGAAGGAAGCGGCTAACAAGGAGCTGAATGAGTTAAGGAAGACCTATGATTTGGTTTGTGCGAGAAAGCTGACTATAGTCGAGGAGAACAGGGAGTTGTCAGAGCAGGTGAAGAAGGTGGAGTCTGAGGCTTCTACCATTAAGGAGAGCTCATACAACTTTGGGTGGGCTACCACATATTAGGACGCTGATGCTCAGATAGGTTACATCAGCCGACTGAACTTCAAGAAGGGCTGGAATAAAGCTCTCCTGGCTGCTGGGGTTGATGTTGATTCATCCTTGTTCGATGAGCATGATCCAGGCCCCAAACCTATTATTGACAAAGCCCCTATCCCAATCGTTGAGGGTATTACTTTCACCTCTCAAACAGTTCATGTTGATGCCCTTCCTGCTCGGGTGACAGAAGTTTTACCTTCTAGGGGAGATGATCCTACTTCTACTGATAAGGGGAAGCATCCAACTTCTTATGAACCAACCGAGGTTTCTAGTTAGTCTGCTCTTAGTATTTCTCTGTATTTTTACTTTACTTGTACTTCTTTCGAACAAACCAATGTAAATGTACCTTTTATTTCAATGAAATGAAAGTTCTTTCTTTTCTGTGCATTTGATTCTTCTACTTTTTACTATTTTTTTTGTGGCTTGTAGTTGATTGATGTAGACGAGTATATACCCGCCACCTCTAGGCTAGAAAGGATCCTTGGACCTAATGCGATCACCAAAGTTTGTCAGGCCTTTGTTAGGATTTACAACTCTCTCAGGTCAAGAAATAAGAGCTTTAAGGACCAGTCTGAGCTTGTCGCCAAGCTGAAGGACATACTTCAGGAGATGGAAGAAGTTGGTGCCTCAGTCTAAGAACAAGTGAACAATTTGAGATATAGGCTCCTAGATGCCTCTGAAATCAATAAAGTCGGAGAAATTCTTCAGCAGGAGAACAAGACTCTGAGGAGGAAGGTGTCGCGACTCAATGAACAAGCGTCGAGCATCGCACCTCATGTTCTATGAGTTTCCTCTTCATCAGCTATTCCGTGAACTGGCACAGAGCCGAGCGGTGCTCCCCTAATTTTGTGAGGTTCTACCTCATCGGCGGCTCCGCGAGCTGGTCCTGATATAGGGGGTCCAACTAGGGAGATTGACGAGCTTTGAGAAGACGTCCGTCAAGCATACGTGATTGCTGCCATGCTTTAAAGGGATGTCACACAGCTGAGGCATCTATTCAAGAAAGGACCTCGATGAGTGTGGGCTGATGGTTACGATCAAGGTTGGACATATGCTCTGACGAGGCTGACAGAGTTCAAAGATCATGCCTTTATTAGGAGATGGTTAAGGGCCCTAAGGGAGTTGCGAGTCCCGAGGGACTCACTACTCTGGTACCATCATGATATCTCTCCTTTAACTTTGTGGCCTAATCCTTTTAGTAGGGATGACCAATGGATCCCTATCGATGCTATCCCAAGGCATCTGTTTGAACCAACCAGCAATGAGGTCGAGTAGGAATTGTCTCCTCATCTGGACGATGGCCAAAGAGTACAAGTGGCTGACTATCTTGTTTAGAGGCCTCAACCTCATTAAGATTTTACCAGGTGTAACTCTTTGTATATATGTAACGAAGTAATGTAATATTGATGCTTTGGGCGATATCGCTGACTAAACACGGGTTGTACATTCTTGTTGTAAATGTGATGAAGTAATAAAATATCTATGTTTTGGGCGATCTCGCTGACTAAACATGTGTTTATCATTTATCTCTCACTTAATTATCTTGGGCCCCTTGTGGTCGACTAGATTGGTAGGGTTGCAATGTTGAGTAAGTGTCCTCCCAGTCCAATATGCTTATAAGATACCATTATGCCTCACTTTACCTTTTAGGCCGTGTCATCACACTCCCTTAGGCCTAAGTGTGGTAATGGCGAGGACACACTTGGTGTTGGATGTTCTATCCGAGTATGTTTTTTGAACCAAACATAGTTTGGTAACCAATTCATTTTTGGCCCAATTGCCTAAGGGTCACCTGTACGGCTTCCTATATTGACCGGGGCAATGCTAAGAGGTTATTCGTGTTTCATAACAAAGACATGAGGAGGGTGACTCCCTGCTCATGTACTTAGTAATATGCCTGTCACTTGGAAAATGTGTGCAAGCTATAAAGCTCATAATATGAAATTAACACTTCAAGATGTCACACTTTAGAATGTCACAGCTAAACCATCTTTAATTAATCATAAACAATAAAAACTGAGTTGCCAATTCCAAAAATGCGATAAAAGATGAATGAAAAAACTAGAAGTAGAATTTTTTAAAATTGGCTGCGTTCCAAGCTCGGGGTATGTCTTTGCCCTCCAGCGTTTCTAAGTGATAGCCTCCTTGTTGGTCATCCCTTGCTACCTTGAATGGACCCTCCCAATTTGGACCCAGCTTTCCATCTGATGGTTTTACCGCGCTGCCAAGGACTTTCCTTAGGATGTGTCCCATACCCGCAATGCCCTCGAATTGACCTTCTTGTTATATTGTTTCGTGAGCTATTGCTGATAGCTCGCCAGCTTTACTAGGGCTAGTTCTCTGCGTTCATCATCTAGGTCAAGTTTAGCGAGCAATGTTGCATCATTTTGACCTTGCTCGACAATGGTGGTTCTCATGGTGGTTAGGCCAGCTTCTAATGGGATGATTGCTTCCATTCCATACGTTTATTAGAATGGGGTTTCCCTAGTTGCTCGCCCTGGGGTGGTACGGTAAGCCCACAAAATATGTGGCACCTTGCTTACCCATGCGCCTTTGGCTCGCTGTAGTCATTTTTTGAGCCCATCGATCACTATTTTATTGGAGGCCTTATCTTGACCATTTCTCTGGGGGTAAGCCACCGAGCTAAAATAATGCATGATACCGTGTTCTTTGCAGAAGTTTTGGAAAGGGCCACTCTCGAATAGTGTTCCATTGTTAGTGATGATTGTTCTGGGGATTCCAAAATGGGTGATTGTATTTATCCATATAAACCTCATCATATCTTCTTCTCGAATATTTGCCTATGGTTCTATCTCGATCCATTTAGTGAAGTAATCTGTTGCGACCAACAAATACTTGTGGTTACTGGTGGCAGTAGGAAGAGGGCCTACGATGTCCATCCCTCATTGAGCGAAAGGCCATGGGCTGGTAAGCGATCTTAGGTCGTTGGCAGGTTGGTGGACCATAGGAGCATATAGTTGACATTTCTCGCATTTGTGAGCATATACTGTCGAATATTTTTGCATATATAGCCACCGGTAGCCTTCCTTCATTGCTAAGAAATCTAGTAACCTCCCCCCCAATGTGGGTTCCACAGATTCCTTCATCGAGCTCGCGTAGAACTTGCTCGACGTCCCTCAGATGAACACATTGAAGGTAAGGGCCGGTAAATCATCTCTTGTATAATTTCCCTTCGGAGGATAAGTTAAAGCGAGCAGATTTGACTCTTATCTGATGAGCGGCCTTCTTGTTGTTCGGGAGTGCACCATCTTTGAAATAGTACCTCAAAGGGTCCATCCAACTGGGTGCTGACTCAAAATGGATCATAAGTTCCATGCTTGGTCTCTTGTCGCTCTGGTTAATGCTCGAGGAGCCGAAGAAGTCGATGGGTATCATCGTTTTTAAGTTGGAATGGATTGTAGAACTTAAGGCTGCCAGGGCATCGGCATAGCTGTTCTGTCGTCTGGGAAACTGTTGGACACTGATTTCTTCAAAGTTAGACATTAGCTTCTTTGCCAAGGTGAGGTAGGCTGCCATCCTTTCATCTCTTGTGTTGAAGTCTCCATTTATCTGGTCGGAGACCAATTGTGAGTCGCCGAAAACCTATAGCTGCTTTGCCACCAGCGCTTGTGCTTTTTGCAGGACGACAATCAAAGCTTCGTATTCTGCCTTATTATTGGAGGCTTCAAATCCAAGACTAATTCCCTGCTCGAGGATTGTGTCTTCTAGAGTCACGAGCACAATGCCTACTCATGCCCCCTTTGAGTTAGAGACTCCATCGACAAACAGTTGCCAGATTCCTGCTGATGGGTGAAGCTAGTCATAAGGCTGTTCGTCAGTGAATTCTGTAATGAAATCGGTGAGGACCTACCATTTTATTGCATTCCTGGGCTGAAATTAGATATCAAATCGTCCGAGCTCCACTAACCACTTATACAATCTGCCAGAGAGATCCGCTTTTCGCAGGACTGCTTTAAGAAGGTGTGATGTAAGGACGATGATAGTGTGATCTTATAAGTAGTGGTTCAGCTTCCTCGAAGCTATTACTAGTGAAAATGGTAGATTTTGTAGTGGCAGGTACCGCTGCTCGGCGTACAATAAGGTTTTTCTCGCATAGTAAACTTGATGCTGGGTTCCGTCTATTTCGCACACCAGTGCAGACCTCCCGCGTGTTTGGAGACGATGAGGTATAAGTAAAGGGATCACCTTCTTGAGGGATAACGAGCAAGGGCGGTGAGCTAAGGTAAGCCTTGAGCTCATCCAATGCTTGCGAGCAATCTTGATTCCATTCTACTGTCTTGCTTCCTCTTAAGAGTTGGAAGAAGGGCTTGCACTTCTCAGAGGACTTCGAGATGAATCGATTTAAAGAAGCGAGCATGCCCATGAGTTTTTGTACCTCCTATATTGTGCGAGGGGGCTGTAACCTATTGATCGCATCGATCTGGTCTGGGTTGGCCCCAATACCTCTCTTTCTAACCAAATATCCGAGGAATTTTCCTGACTGGACACCGAAATAATATTTGCTCGCGTTTAGTTTCATTCGATACTTCCTAAGGATCTCGAAGGTATTTGATAGATCTAAGAGATTGTCCTCTTTGCGCTTATTCTTGACTAGCATATCGTCGATGTAGACCTCCATGGTATCTCCTATTTCATATTTGGACATCTTGGGGACTAGCCTCTGGTAATTTTCTCCTGCATTCTTGATCCCAAAGGGCATAACTTTGTAACAGTATAATCCGACAGTAGTTATGAACACTGTCTTATCTTGGTCTGGTGCATCCAGGGGGATCTGATGATACCCTGAATATGCGTCCAGAAAACTCATTCTCTCATGAGCTGCTGTGGTGTCCACCAACTGGTCTATTTTTGGGAGAGGGAAACTGTCCTTAGGGCATGCCCTATTAAGGTTAGTAATGTCAATGCAGAATCTCTAATTCCCATAACTCTTTGGAACTACTACTGGTTTGGATAACCATTTAGGGAATTGAACTTCCCGTATGGATCCTGCATCCAACATTTTTTGAACTTATTTATATGGCTTTAGCCTTCTCTGGCGCGATTTGCCGTGCTTTCTGCGTGATAGGTCTGAAGGTGGAGTCGACGTATAACTGATGGCAAACCACACTAGGATCAATGCTAGGCATCTCGTATGGTTCCCACGCAAAAATGTTGACATTACCTCTCAAGAATACTGTCAGTTCCTTTTTTCTTGATCTGTGAGAGAAGCTCCAATTAAGAACATCCTATATTTCTTATCCCCACCAGCTATGATCTCTTCCAGGTTTTCAACAACCCGTTCAGGGGGGAGACTGGCCTCCTCCACCCCGTGCATTCCATATCTTAATTGCTATTTTAAAGGTACTTCTTTCTCCTTAACCTTCTCCTTGGCCTTCTCAACCTTCTTCTCGGGTTTCGGGAGGATGGCTGCTATGAAGCACCTTCTTGCCATTGCCTGATCCCCGTGAATATCCATTACTCCTCGCTCACTTACGTATTTGATTTTCTGATGGTAGGTCCAAGGGACTACCTTCATTACATGTAGAAATCCCCTGCTCAGGATAGCTTGATATGGCGAGTCGATGTGGACTACCAGAAACTCAATCATCTTGGAGATACTTCCTTCCCTTACTAGTAGCACAATCTTTCCCAATGGAATAGTCACTTATCCAATAAGTCCGACTACAGGGATAGTGGCTTCCTTCAGGTCGGGGACGCTTAGCTTCAATTTTCTAAAGAGTTCGAGATACATTACCTCGGAGGAGCTTCCCTTTTCGACGAAAAACTTGTCGATGTCATAGTTGTCTATCCCGAGTGTAATGATGAGGGCATCATGATTTGGGGTTCTTACTCCCACCAGATCTTCATCTGTGAACACGATATGTTTACTATAGTTGACGTCCCCTTCTCGCCGATGCTTTATGGATTGTCTCTTTGCTGGATCGATCTGAAAAGCTTGCATTATTGCTGTAAGCTTTTTTACCTCCATCCGAGCTGAATTCCCTTGAATCTGCTTCATATCATATGCCCAATGAATTACTGCTAATTCATGGCCAGCATCGTCCTCGAGTACGTTATCGGGCCTCGTGTCTCCATTGTCACCAACTTTCTCTGCCTTACTCTCCACAAAATCATTCAGGTGCCCAGTCTGGGCTAGTTCTTCGAGGTGAGACTTAAGATCTTTGCAATGCTCAGTCTTATGTCCTCCTTCCTTATGAAAAGAGCATCTCAACGCATTATTTCTCTTTGAGGGATCTCCTCCCATTTTTTTTGGGCCACTTAACAAATGGATCATCTTTGAACCTCTCCAGGATCTTGTAGATTGGTTCTTTGAAGACAGTGTTCACTGCCTGAAATGCTTTTGAAGCATCTTTATTTCCTCCGTTCTTGGAGCCATTTTTGCCCCCATTCTTGCCCCCTTTCTTATGTTTTTCAACCTTGTCATTGCCCTTGTAGCGAGCTTAGTTCGGCCATTCTCCACTGCACTGAGGCGGGTCACATCTTCTACCTTGGCATACTTCTTGATGCGAGCCATCAGGTCATCAATGGTTGTGGCCTCCTTCTTCATCAAGTATTGGTGCAGGAGGTAAGAGCTGGGTAGGCCAATTTTGAACGAGGTCACCGCTACCTATTCCAAGCAGTCCTGAACCTCGTTGAACAACTCCCAGTACCTTTTTATGTACTCCTAGAGGCTTTCTTGAGGCGTCTTTTTCATTGTTAGTAAAGTATCCATCCGTTTGGGATGGGAGCTACTAGTAATGAAGCGAGCTGTAAAGAGCTCCGCCAGGGACACAAAACACTTGATAGATCTACGAGGGAGTCTCTCGAACCATTTTTAGTCCACATCATGCAGGGTCGAGGGGAAAATCCAGCACATTAGTGCATCCTGGTGGTTCCAAAGAGTCATGGCCTGCATGTACAACCGAACATGATCAATAGGTTCAGTTTTTTCATCATAGATTTTAAATCTCGGAATATAAAATTTCTTGGGGGATTCCTCTTCTTCTATCTCCCTTGAGAAAGGGGATTTCAATTGGGTCTTGAGAGATCATCTAGCAAGATCCCTGGTTGATCTGGCACCTCGATGAGCAGGGTGCTGGTCCAGTTCCTTTCGGACTAAATTTTGTATATCTTCATCACATCGAGTTGGGCTCCTGTAACGGCGATCTAGTTATTGTTGCTCGAGTAAGTCATCATCTGACTCAAGCTTCTCACTTATTTGGGATTTCGCATCTGGGAATCCTTCCTCGGCTGCGCGACTTGCTCACCTGAGGGCTAGGAGTGCGGTATGGACGTCGCCTAGTGCTGCGATGGAGCTCTTTCTCCATCCTCTCTAATTTCCTTTTGAGGCGAGCATTCTCAGCCTCTTACTTGCAAGAGGACTCCATCTACTCTTGGAGCCTTGCCTCATAAGCATCAATCAATCTGGAGATTTATGTGGACCTCGTTGGTCCTTGGCTTTCCTCTGAGGCTGGCCTCTCCCGGCGACCCTCTGATCTCAACGCCGAAATTCAGATCTGATCCTGCGAGGGGAAGGCTGTTCTTGAATATCCCCAGCCTGAGGGGCGTTGTTACTATGACCAGACATTTTAGTTTTTTTGTTGGCGAGAGCTTTCTTAAGGGAGACGAACGTTTCCCACAGATGGCGCCAATTATGGTGACAATTATATTCAACACAAATAAATGAGAAAACTCAATCACCAGAGAGAATAAAGAACAGATAATTCCAATCACATAACACAGTATGTACGTGGTTCAGCAAAAATGCCTACGTCCACGGTGGTCTTCTCAATATTATTTCTATGTGCTCCAGAGAGTGCTTTACAAAGAATATATTGCATGCCCTTTGCCCCGGGCTTAGGGTTTGTAATATACATATTTGTTCTAGGGAAGTGGGGGTGTTAGACTCCCTCATGTCCATCTTCTACTCCTAGAATATCTCCCTGTGAGATTTTAGGAGAGGACTGGGTCATAACTAAATTCGGTTGCAATGCGAGGGGCCCAGGCTTTTGGCCAATTCTATTGGGATACTCGTCTGGGCTTCTGATGGAAAATCTGGGTACCCATAGTAACCTTAATATCATTTTGAATGACTTTTTAATTACAAGCCTGATTATAAATTTCTCAAAGTGTTTTGGTGTTTTTTCTTTCCTTTTCTTAGTCCCTATCATAGTTATATGTTTGAATTCAAAGCTTTAAAATTCCTACTTCTTAGATATAGACCTTTTCACAAAGGTTATTTGATATTACATCCTTCTGGTGGAATTTACATTATTAAAATTGTAAATTTGAATGAACTTTATTTTCCTTATCTCACTTTACTCACTAAGTCAACCTGTGGCAATCATTTTCAATTCAAACACAACTTTCTTGCTAATGTATTCATTATTCGAATAAGTAAGCAACCTAATGATCATAGTCTTGATAATGTTGATCCTCCTGATCATCATGACACTGACCCTAAGTTGAATACAAATGTTAAAGTTCTTCCAGCCAAGTTGAGTGATAGCACTGAAGCTGTTTCACTTGCATTAGACACTAAAGTTATTCTACTTTAATTGACTATTAACACTTAAGCTTCTTTGCAAGAGTTGAATACAAAAGTGGAAGTTGTTCCACCTACTGAAATTAGTTAAATACCCTCTTTAATGATTACTAGCCATACAAAAAAGGTACAAGTTTTATATCTTCAAGATAAAGACCTATGTTTTATTTACTTCAAATCACAAGTTATATGCAGGACCAACTTTAGCTAAAGTTTCCCTAAGTATTCTTGAATGCAAAGAAACAATATAGACTAAATATCCAGCATTATTGAAAAATGAAACATGATCATTGCTTACAGCCACACCAGAAATGAATATTTTGAGTAATAAGTGAGTATTTTGAACTAAATACAAATGAGATGGTTCCCTCGATATGATTAAGGCTAGGATAGTAGCCAAGGATTTTCAAGAAACTAGGATAGTAGCCAAGGATCTTCAGTCCAGTTGTAATATCTTCTACTATTAGAGTTATTTTCTCGCTAGCTCTTACCTATAATTGGGACATACAACAAATAGATATCAATAATGCCTTCCTTAATGGAGAATTACAGGAAAAGGTGTTTATGAAACAACCTGAGGGCTTTCAGGATCTCCCCAAACCAAAGTTTGTATGTCATCTTCATAAAGATCTTTATAGTCTAAGGCAAGCTCCAAATGCTTGGTTTGAGAAGCTTAAAGGAGATCTTGTATCTTTGGGATTCAAGTGCTCAGTATTTGATACTTCTTTGCTCTGCACAAAGAAAAATGTAGGAGTTATTCTCTTATTAGTTTATATTGATTACATCATCATTACTAGGAACCATACAAAGGATATCAAATAACAAATTTCTGATCCAAATGACAAATTTTCCTAGAAATCTCTTGGATGAGTAAGTTACTTGCTTATCTTTGAGGCATTTTAAAATAACTCAGGTTTATATCTCTCTCAGTATAGGTATGCTACAAATTTGATCAATAAAACCAATATGCATTAGTTTAAGGAGTGCTCCACTCCTATGCGCATTGGCAAAAAATTATCCTAAAATGATGGAGCATTAATTGATGAAGTTGAAGTATATTGCAATACCATTGGAACCTTGCAATACCCAACTAATACTATACATGATTTATTTTTCTCAGTTAACAAGCTTAGCCAGTTTTTACAAGCACTAACAATCAACCATAGGAATTCTCACAATAGAATTATCATATATGTTAAAGGAACATCTTTACATGGCTTACACTTGAAACGTTCTTCCATTATAACCTTGGAAGCTTTTACAGATGAATGTTAGGCTTGAAACTTGAATGATAGGTAATCCACAAGTGGATTTTTCAGGTTTTGTTGGTTGAAATCTCATCATTTGGTTTTCTAGAAAGCAAGAGGCAGTGGCTAGATTTAGTATTGAATCTAAATATAGAGCACATGCCTCTACTCCTATTGAAATTGGAGTAAAAGTGCATTAATGGAAACCAATTCTTTGCATGACAACCAGGGAGCTCCATTATTAGCTCTTGTATTAAACATATAGAGTTAGATGTTCACTATGTTCGAGCAAAAACAACAGATAAGAAACTTGAAGTCAGATATATACAATAGAAGAGCAGCCTGCTGATTTATTCACAAAACCTCTCTCTCATCCACGTTTTTCATTTCTTTGTCACAATCTTACATTGGATAATCATACATAAATCTTGAGAGGGCATATTTGAGATGTGTCTTTCACGTGTGCTGCTGAAGATTTATAACAAAGTCTGTTGGTTTTTTAGAAATTATTTTAGTTTGTTAATAGTTTTAGTTAGTTATTAGGTTATTTTATATCACTTGTATCCTCCTATATTTCAGCATATAAATATGCAAAACTATTCATAATTAGAGTAACAATTTTACTCTCAATTCACCAGAAATACACTCTTTCTATCTTTCTGTTAAAAAGGCCCTTGCCAAAAACCTAAATAAGATTTTTGGAAAGATTAAAAGTGTTTAAGTGAAGCTCTAAGGGTCACTGAAAAAACTTGAAGAGTTTGTGGAAACTTGAAAAAGATAGTGTATAAGCAAAACTTTACCAAAAATTCCCTTGATAAAGATGAAGAAAAAGGTTGAAAAGAGTCTTTGGAGACTTCTTATGAGTAACTTGAGTATTTTCATGGACTCCACTTGAATTCGTTTACTTAAATAATTCTTCTCCGTGTTCATGACTTAGTTTTGCCCAATTTTTCTTTTCTTATAGCAAGTAGCTGAACTATAAATAGTCTTGTCAAGAAAGTTAATTACCTTGTTTAAGAAACATGTTCATGAAAAATATTGTTCTGAGGCATTACATTTTATCTTTTTATGTTTTTTGTGAGAACGTAGGGAATTTAATCAATGTTAAAAAAGAATCTCCATATTCGAGAATGGTCCAAGACTTGATCAAACCTTTGGCCGAGCTCGAGCAATGAGAGCTGGAGTCTTCGCTCTCAAAGAAGGATCCTCCAAATGAGAAGGTTGATCAGCAGTTTCTATAAGTCTTTCTGCAAGACCACTCCTCAATATCCTTAAAGGAGCACCTTCAATCAAAGGTTCTGCCTCTTCTTGGGTAATAGAAACACCTTTAATCAAAGGTGATGCTTCTTTTGGGTTAATAGGTGGTTCTTGCCGACCTCCTTGACCGTGAAAATCATTCCCTTAGATGGAACTACATCCATCTTCTTCGTCTCTTCAGCTGGGACATCCCCTTTGTTATTCTTTGCCCCCATCAGTGCCAGGAGCATATTTGGCAAAGAATTCAGGAATTCTCCTCTTCCTCGTCATCAAATCAGCAGTAGAGGTACCCAAATCAGAAGAAGATTCTTCTACGATGTCTCGAGATGATGGAATTTGATCAAGAGCAATTATCACAGGAGGGGCATGAGGATGAGCAATAAAAGAGGAAGTAGTGTTTTTGTATCTCAACAAATAAGAAGCAACTCTAACATTCTCCCCACCAACTGATTGATGGAAACCCCAGATGAGTTTCAAATCTTTTATATTAATGCCACTCTCTTTTGGGGGCTTTCTTTTGTTATCAACTGCAAAAAGTAAAATAAATATCAGTGACACATTTCATCAAACATAAATAGAGCTAAATCAAAAAATTAAAAACAACCTATCGCATTGCCATAAAGTGGACATCTGGGACCTTGGTAAACATCATTTCCTTTTAATGGGGGGTGTTGCCAATTTGTCATCACAACTCCATGATCAAAATAGTCCCTATTGGCATCGAGAAGATTTACCACTAAAGCTCTATTGGAAAACCTAGTTTTTAAGTAAAATGTGGTATCACTGGTAACCCATTTATAACAAAACATAATCCCATGGATCCCTTAATGAGTTCAATGTATTTGGTTTAACTTATGTACACCATTAACTACCCTCCATGTATTTGGATCTACTTTTGCTGGAACAATATCGAAATATTGGCAAAACTCCAAACACAAGGGATTAGGCAGAAAAGAAAAGCCACATTTCGCTAAAAAAAAGGAGGGAAACCAATGTCCGTCAGTTAAAGGAAATAAACCAGAAGGGCAAGGACGATCCTCTAGAATAACCCAAGAGGGAATTGCAAAGTCAGATTTAAACTTATCTAACAACTTAACAAGATAAACCATGGTGGATAAAGAAAAGAAAGAAGAAGGAAGAAATTATTATAGAAAAACTGGGAAATCGACTAAGGCGAATGACAGAAAGAACGACAGTACAAGAATAGAATGAGAAGACAAAGAGTTCAGAAATCTGGAGGTAAAAAGTAGACGACGATCTGTTTCTATCTCTTTTAAATGCCCTGCATCGGGAAAGCAAGAAAATAAATGATTATTATAAAAGATGATTGTGTTTCCGGCGGTTAAATGATGAAAAAGACACAAATACCCAAACGTCTGTCACATATTCAAAATATTTACGAGTTTGCCATTTTGTGCTCAAAAGATAAAACTGGGTAAAACACGTCCGAGCAACTTCTTTAGTCAGATAACATGGACCAATTATATGAATACATGTGTCATCTTAAGTGGAAAATCCCTATACTCACCGAACAACTCGCAGTATCGATCTACTCATCACCCTGAGCTACTCAACGTATAGAGCATCGGGATAGGAAGACCAAGCGGCAATTTCAAAATTAATGAACATTCTTATTGTACAGACGTATATGTCTATTAAATAATGGCATATCATCTATTCATACTGACATCCCCAAGGCTATAAATACATTATGACACCCTCCACAACTGGGTAATCAAAATCTTGTAATCATAATTAAGATAAAAGCAAAATACCCAGCAATAGAAGGAAGTGGATGTAGGCCAATTTCATTAAGGCTGAACCAATTTAAAAACCTATCAGTCCTATTTCTTATTTTATATTTATCTATGATTAATTAATTAGATCAAGTCTAGTTTTTTACATCAACATTCAATAATGTTTATGTTAATTGACCTTAACCAAAATATAATCAATTCCTATATTCATAGACCTAGCGTATTTTCTACTCCATCAGATTATAAAATAATATATTGACCATGTTTTAACTAGTAGAAATAATGCTTATAAGTCTATCGAAGGGGTATCACAATCCAAATTATTACCAGGATACAAATTCCTCTAAAGTATGATCTCAGACCTATGTACACAATTGCCACCCAATATGCAGGGATCTATTGACTCGATATAAAATTAAATCACAGTCATGGCAATCAATGCGATAATGGTTTAAAAATTCCAATCCTCATAATTTTTGGAATTAAAAATATTTTCACTCTTTGAAAATGGTGTGAGATGACCTAAGTCTAATTATGACATCCATTTTACATAAAATCTCAAGCATGGTCCAGTTCAATTGATTCCTAGATGCACTAATCATAATCCTCATTTGAATAATCAGAAAAGTTATAAAACCTTTAACTAGGTTCATTTAGTTAGACATAAACTTATAGGATTGTACCACAATCATTTTATTAGGATGTCAACTCCCCGTCTATGTTGTTAACTATACAATAATATTAAAACTTGAATTTTGATCCCCTATGTTCAAGCTTAATCCATCTCACTAGAATTCTTAATAAGCTTTATTGAATGACATAAACAAAACAATATATTTAATGAACATAAATATAATGCTTTCTGACAAACATGATTCCGATTTCAAAATTAACTAGACAAACACGCATTTATTAATAAATTAAAATATCTTTACATTGTTTTAAGAACTAAGCCCCAATAATCTCAAACATAGTCTTAAAGTCATGTGGCCATGCACTTGACACCCATTCCCTCTACATGATTTTCAAAATTAGTTTCCAGTCATATCTTATAAAATGACTCGCCAGGTTGTCCTGAGATTCCATCTTGGACACGATGATGTTTCCTCTCTTCATAATCTCCCAAATTAGGTCATACTTGTGCTTATTGTGCTTCTCCCTCTTACAATTCACTGGTTCTTTTGAATTTTCATCCGCGCCCAATTATCATAATAATGTGTAAAAATCAACTAAACTAAAGGAATTGTACCCAAGTAACTTAGGATATTTTGGAGACAAATAACCTCTTTTGCTTCTTCCGAAAGTTATAACATACTCGTATTCCATGGTTTAATCAACACTACATGATTGCTTTATACTCCTCTAAGTTATGGTTCCACCTCCTAGTGTAAACACATCTCGAGTTCGATTTCCTTTAATCCTTATCCGATTGAAAATATGACTCTATGTACCTTACGAGTACAAGACTAACCATTGAGTAAACCAACACATAATCTCCTGTCCTTTTCAAGTATTTAAGAATTTCCTTAAAAATGATCTGGTGCTTCTCACCAGGGTTAGACTGGAATCCGTAGACCAATCCAGTGATAAGACTTATATCCAATATTTTACACAACACATCATACATGAGGCTACCCATTGCCAAAGCATAAAGTATATTCCTCACCCTCTATATGTGATCGGGTGTCTTAGGAAATTAATCCTTAGATAAAGAAATTCTATGTCTGAAAGGGAGAAATCATTTCTTAGAATCTTGGATGCCAAATCTTATGAGCACATTATCGATATAAATGGCTTTGGACAAGCTCGGCATCCTGTCTTACCAATCATGTATGAGCTTTATAATAATCATGTGACTAACTTCTCCTAATTCCTTTATATCGAACTGAAGAGATAATCACACTCTTACACTAGATAATGCACCCTCATTGTATTCTATTATGATGATATCAACAACATAAAACATTAGAAATACTAGTGCACTTCGGTTATACTTATTATACACATTGGTTTCATCCGAACATTGATTAAAACCAAATGATTTAATTACCTAGTCAAAATGAATGTTCCAAGATCATGATGCTTGATTATGTCCATAAATGGATTTCTTAAGTTCGCACACCTTGCTTTCATGTCCATTTGCTATGAATACCTCGTGTTGCACCGTACAAATGCACTCGTCAAGACAATTATTCAAGAACACAGTCTTAGCGTCCCTTTACAAGATTTCAAGATCCATATGAGCTGCAATCGATAAGAGCATCCATATCAACTTAAGCATTTATATCGGTGATAAGGTTTCCTTACAATCGATTCCTTATATATAAGTAAACCCTTTTTATAACAGGCCTTTCCTAGAAGGTTTCCACCTTAAGGTCCATCCCTTTCTTTTTCTTTTGGATCCACTTACATACAATGAGTTTTATCCCATCTGCGAACTATACAAGTTCCCAAAGTAGATTTGAATACATCGAATCCATCTCAGTACTCATAGCCTTTAACCAAATGTCAGAGTCCTTTTCACAGAGTGTCTAGTTATGGTTGTCGAGAGTCGATTCGTGTTCTCCAAGGATCTAAACAAAACTTTCACCCAAATGCAATAATCTATCAGGATGATGCATGCTTATTTCACTACCACAAGGCTCCACATGTGGTCCATCATAAGTGACACGTTTATCCTAATGATCAGTAATAATACCACAAACATTTGTAGTATATTATCGATATCAGGTTGTATTTCATCTTATACAAGTGGTTTATAATCAATTAATTTGTATTTCCCTCTTATCTCTTGCAAGATGATCTTTCTCCTGGGATGGCAATCAATTATACAATCTTCCTCTAAATACCGTGCATTTTTGCTGACAATTATCCTCGATTCCTTGTGATAATAGAATTGACAAACTTTAGTTCTTTGTGGATAATCCACAACGAGAAATATATATTTCCTTAATTTCATCCTTCCCTAGCACGTGTTATGGGAAACTCCAAATTCGAACATGTTCTAGACTAGGCTTATGGCCAGTCCATATTTTTGTTGGGGTCGTTGATATCAATTTAGAAAAAAAATAAGTTCAATAAATATATAGTCATTTGTACTAAAAAAACAAAAGGAATTCGAAAGATCTTAATAACTAATCATTGATTTAACCATGTCTAAAAGAGTCAAGTTCCTCCCTTCCACTAAACCATTTTGTAGAGGACATCCGATTGTAAACAAATGGGATGTAATCCCAATGTTATATAAGTGATTCCTAAACACTCCAAAGAAGTACTCACCACCACAATAAGATCATAAAGTTTTGATTAGTTTATTGTGACTGTGTTCCACCTCACCTTTTTTACACTTTTGATGATGTCTAAATCATGCACGATGATTCATACCAGATGAGAGTAATAAACAAGTGTAAAATAATTTAGAAATTAACATATAATTGAGAGGAAAATATGATAGATAGAGAGAATAACATGGAAATATACATGGTTCACCCCTTTTCCAACATCAATGGTGTAAAGTGCGATTGTGTTTCATTAGATTGTGCATAAAACACAATTAATGAGTACAATTTAAGCTCTCTCTCTCTCTCTCTCTACACACGTATTTTAACATATAAACAGTCTAAGTATTTGAGATTATCATTCATGAAGAAAAAGAAAATGATACACACACACACATACGTGTGTGTGTGTGTGTGTATGTGTATTCATTATCGGTTCACAGTGCTTCCCCTAGGATGCAACACACGCTTGGTTGATACGAGAGTCTTTGAGAGTTCCAGTTATCTACTCTCAAAGTGACGTAATTATGTTGGATATTACCTCTCATGGGTGAGTGATCTTTGATAACAGATTCATGTAATAATGATAGGGATACCCCTATCATGGTTTTCCTGTTCTACTGAGCGCATTTTTGGGAGAGGATAGTGTCGTTCGAGAAGACACTAGGACTCTGGTCTAGGATTCTAGTCTACCTGGTGTATGACACAACACTTTCTTCTAAGGTAATATAGGAAGGTCGTTAATGCCCAACACACATACTCCTATCTATTGAGTCTAATATCTTGTACTTTGGATGTCATCTAAAGATGACACCTTCCTGCTGGCATTGATGGAGTGATTGGTCATCTACGAGATGAGACTTAGACTGGTTGATACTTGGAGTATGTGTTGAATGAGACTATATATATGTATAAAATTTACCCAAAGACCTTTTCCGTCTGCATCAGGAAGGGAATTTTTTAATAACTAAGTCCCCATTGGTCCCTATATGATCGTATTATATGTATCATCTTCTCCATTGTGTGGCATATGGTTGAGACCTTAAGGGCTTAATTATCCCTGGGCTGTCAATTATATCTTTGGATCACAATGGTCATATCGTCACATGTAATGGTAACATCACCCCTTTGTTCTTTGTCATCCCATCTATTATAAGACATCTTCCACCTATCGGTTAACCCTTGGCTATGCTTGAGGTGGGGCAATTCTTAAGAATTTGGCATGACATCCCTGGAACGTGGTTCCTATACATGCATCCCTTCATGGATCCCCAATCCTAGGAACACGTAACCTATCAATGAGACTCATTATTTTCAAAAAATCTCATTTAGGAAAAATTTCTCTCAACCTTGCCAATTTCACAAAACATTCAATAAGAAATAATTTTTTTCTTTCTCTACCTAGAACTCCGTCTTTCCTGCCTCTTCCATTCATTTCCCAGCATCTCTAACGTTTTGGTCGTTTAATCTTCTAGGTACACCTATTTTGGAATTTACCTTCTGTATTCCATCTCTGTTTGTTTCAATCATTAGTCGTCTTGTTCTTATACATCCTTTTTTGATGGCATTGGGAGAAATCGGGTAGTATTTAGGTTGTTATTCATGTTTTCATTAAGATTTGGCGAGAACTTTAGGTTTTTAGTGAAATTTGGTGTTGTTTGGGTTTTTCAACGACTTTTATGGTTGTCACAGATGATTTTTAGGTTTTTCTTTCATTTACGTTCTTGAGTGAAAATCATAACTTTCCCTACATGATCTTGAAAGATTAGAATTTATTTAGGTGAACAATTTATGGATGTCCCATAGATTGTACAAGACTTCACAAATGATTTGTCTCCTGCGCTCTCGGGTTCATCGATAGTGTGACAAGGTCGAGACTCTTTTTTTTCAAGAGAGTTCCCTTCCGATATTTTTTACTCTGACACCTTTAGCTTTAGTTGCCCCCCTCTTATGTCTTATCTATTCTCCTCACCGTCACCTAGACTTTTCACTTGAGGTTCAAAATTTCCCAAGTTTTATTGCTATTAATAATGAAGAAATGAGCGAGTTTTCAAATCCATCCATAGAAATCGTTATCTATTATTCATTTAATGAAACTACAGGAGTTATCTCATCCCGGCTTGGTCTCAAGACTATATAATTCGCCAAGTCGAGTAATAGAGGTTATCCCAAAAAATCAACTCGTCAGCCAGAGGAACCTTAGATCCAGATATATAACTTCTTGGAGTATGAGACTATAGATCACATTCCACTTATTGTAATGTCTTAGCCAATAGACTTAGGAAGAGACGATCGTTACATAGCCCCCAATTATTAATGAGGATGACGTAGAGTCTTTTAATGTTGACAAAAGTGATGCCTCAACATATACAAGTGATGACCAATAACATGATCTTGTTATGTGGATATACTTATATGGTGTATGCACCCCCATACTAGGACCAACCTGAGGTCTTACTTAGGTCCCTAACACTCATCCATCAATCATAAACCCTACGTCATACTCAAAGTACCGATCTAGAGGCCATCATGAACTTTCGAGCCCCCTTTGACTCCGATCAACTTTTTCACCTAAGAGAAAAATTAATGAATATTCTAAAAATAACTAAATGACTTTTCCAATAGTCCTCCACTATGTGTGAATTGTATTTATAATTTGGATGAACGGTCAATTTTTACTTTGAAAACTAGTTTAGAGGCCACCGAACACTTTCACCCCCGTTTGACTCCAGTCAACACTTCCCCCTATGATAAAGCTTAATGAATATTTAAAGGGATATGAATTCCTTTTCCAATGGTCCACCCCGTGCACAAATAGGCCTTACGATTTTACCCCAAAAACTGATCTAGAGGCCACCGGGTACTCTCGGGCCACGTTTGACTCCAATCAACTCTCTATCTTAAGAAAAGCTCAATAAATATTATAAGGGTTATGAATCCCATTTCCAACGGTCCATCCCATGTGCAAATTGGCCTTACTGTTTGGATGAACGACTCGTTTTATCCCGAAAACTGATCTGGAGGCCACTGGGTGCTTCTGGTCCATGCTTAACTCTAGTAAAATCTCCAAATTGAGAGAATCTCAACGAATATTTAAATGTCTCTAAATTACCTTTCCAATGGCCCACCCCATGAATAAATCAATAAAGTAATCTTATGGTACGAACGAAGACCCATTTTACCCCGAAGGGTCACCAGGTGCTTTCGTGCCCCATTTAACCTTGGTCACCTCTTCGAACTAAAATAAACTGAATGAAATATTCATGGGTATTGAATACCCTTTTCAATGGGTCATACCATTCATGAATTGACCTTTCATTTTAGACGAACATGAAGCACCTTATACCTTTGACTTGCTTAAGTCTATATTGTATAAGTGCTCAACTAATTTGGAAATAGTGACAAAATTGGTTGTCCAACCTAGAATCCAAAGAGCCTCAGAATTAATCTCTATAATCCTCTTCAATAATCCAAGAAGGTATAAATTGAATCACACTACACACATTAGAAGTGCATAACATGTGTATATTTTGCTTAAAATTAATTGTGTGTTAAATTCCCCTTAAAATGCTGTTTTAATAATTTTTGGGAATTTTTAAACATTTTTAAACATTTTTTTAAATAATGTTTTCATTAATAAAAGTGTGATCATAAAATTTGTGGGGTTAATTTGCTATCTTGAAAAATTCATTTTTCATTGGAATGTTTGATTGGGTAGAATGTAAATGCGCTAGAGACTTCAGGGTGCAACCTGTAATTAACTTTGACACGCGTTTGTAAGCCTCTTATATGCCAACACTTGTCACCTTCCTGATGCATCAATTTGTGTTTGTTATGTGAGAGGGTTGCCTGGTGGTTTGCTGATCGTTGGATCAATCCTTATCGATGGCCTGCATGTGTTTTAAATTTATCCGTGTGCTATCCTGTGAACCAATCACATTCCACTTAACCACCGCCTTCTTATAACCCTTAGATCAAGTCAATATTAGGAAGACTTAATCTCAGCCCTTGATTCCCTTCGACTCTCCATAATCTTCCTCCACACCTATAAAAGCCCTCTAATTCTCAACCTTTCAAGACTTTTGGCAGTCGTCATTTCAGAGAGAAAAAATAGAGAGAAGAGAGAAGTGAGAGAGAAGGGAGAAAAGAAAAGAGAGAAGAGAGAGAAAGGAAAAAACTGTGTTAGCCAAACCCTAACCCTAAACACTTCAAATCTGATTCAAACCTTCGTATACACACAACCCCAAACACAACTTTGAGTGTTTGTGAGAGAGTGGTGTTTCTTGGTTGTTCATATTGATGCTGTAACCTCTTAATTAGTGATCTTATTACCAACTTAAACATTCGTGTGAAGATCTGTATTTCTTCTTCATAGAAATTCTAGATCTACACTCTGCATGTTACATTTCACTAGATCTGCATGTTTCTTTCTCGATTTAAGAAAATCCTTACTGATTTAGTTTTAAAAATGTTTTATGGTTTCTATTCTTATGAAACTTAACCTTGACCTAGTTGGATTCACACTTGGAGATTTTCAATCTCAAAAATATTTTTAAAACAGAGATTGATTAAGATCTTGACCGATTTTGAAGCAAGATATCCGTGGAATCTAGGTTATATTTAAAGGTCAAAAAGGTTTCAAGTTCTGTAAGAAAGAAAGAAAAGAAAATCACAACATATAGTCTTTATATGTAATTTTATAGGACTGTCTGTAAAACTAAGTGTGTGTGAGTTCATGCATGTTGATAGGAATCACATCACAAACATTTAACACACTACTACACTGGAAGTGTTGTGAATAAGATCAAAGATTATTGAGTCGACGTAAGGAAGCTAAAGCAAAGGAAGTTATCAAAATGGAAGAACATCATCAGCAATCAGATCTATGAGAAGTTAGAAGGACACCAAGTGGGGTATATTCCTTAACATAGAATAGGTTGAATTGTGTGCATGTATGTTGTACTGTTTGTAACTGCTATTTGTTGTTAGTGGATTTTTACTTTTGTGACTTAGAAGTCACCATGGATGTTTCCTCTATTGGGAGAGGTTTTACCACATTAAAAACTGTGTGTTCTGATTATCTTCATCTCCTCATCTCATTCTATAGTGTGCTGAATTTTTGAAACTGTCTTAGTTTTAAAAAACTGATTACAAGGTCTTGATTACTCTCGTACATA
The DNA here is from genome assembly GCA_949130495.1 of Sambucus nigra. NCBI lineage: Eukaryota > Viridiplantae > Streptophyta > Magnoliopsida > Dipsacales > Adoxaceae > Sambucus > Sambucus nigra. The sequence continues at coordinate 446,652,242 of OX422212.1, read as the reverse complement.
AGTTTTTGTAAACACATCTTGTTGTTTATAATTTTTATTTTCTAAAGAAAAGGGCTTCAATAAACATCTCGGAGTTGCTTATACAGTTTAATCTTGTATTAAACGACATTAGTAACGTTTTTCAATTGGTATCAGAGCCCTGTAAACTTTTATTTCAAAAAGATCTTGTGTTTTTGAAATCATTTTCTGAAAAACCTAACTATGGACGAGAAGAATGTAAGGTTTGGTAATCTGTCCAGTCCTCCACTCTTTGATGGAAACAACTTTGCTTACTGGAAAGTAAGAATGGTTGCCTTCATCCAAGGGACTTTAGGAGATGATGTCTGGGACATTATTGAAAATGGATACACTTATCCTACTAAACCAGCCACTGAAGGAAGTGATGAGAGGGTAAAGAAAATCTTAAGTGAGTTTACCCAAGAAGAGAAAACTATTTCTCGAAATAACAATAAAGGCAAGAATGCCATTTTTATGTCTATTAATGAATATGAGTTCAAGAGAATCTCATCTTGTGACACTTCTAAGGAAGCTTGGGACACATTAATCACTGCCCATGAAGGAGACTCAAGAGTTAAAGCTGCTAAAACTCAAATGCTTACTCAGCAGTAAAACTCTTTAATTATGTCTGACTCTGAGTCTTTTGATGACTTTTACATGAACTTAACTGATATAGTTACTAAGTTGCATGCTAATGGTATAACATATGATAGGAATGAAATTGTTTCTAAAATTCTAAGATCATTACCACAAAAGTTTGACAGCAAGAGGTATGCTATTGAGGAAATGAGTGATCAAAACCTTACCCCTGAGTTACTCAGTAGAAAACTTAGGACTGTGGAAATGGAATTAGATTTTAAGAAACAATTAAATCATTCACGAAGAAAACAGCCCAACTCTAACTTGAGTTTTGCCTCTAAGATATCTAAACTTGAGACTAATTTGATCAACTCTGACTCTGATGAGGAGTGTGATATAGACAAACTAGATAATCAGATTGCCTCAATGTCTAAACAATTTAAGAAAATTATTAAATTTAGAAACAAACAGGCAACTAAACAAGGCAAGCCTAATTATCCTACTCTGTCTAATCCCAAACCTCATGAGAGAGGTCTTGACAAACATCCTAAGGACAACAAATCCAGACCCAACAGAGACCTTAAAAGGATTGAATGTTTTAGATGTGGGAAACTAGGTCACATTGCTCACGATTGCAGAGTTAATCTGAATAAAGCCAACACACACAATAGAGCCAATGTCTGTAAAACTTGGAATGATTCAAGTGACTCTGATGAAGAGGAACTTGAGTCATCAAATGTACTTGAACCTTGCATGTCCTTTTATGCTAAGATCATTTACAATGATGATATGCCTGTGTGTGATAATGATGCTCATACTCCTGCTTGTGTGAATATTGCTTTGACTGGCCTAGATGCTTTATTATCTGAAAATGTTGTTAGGTCTAGTTCCGTGTGTGTGAGTCAAAGTGATCTCGATAATGACGATGTAAATGGGTGCGTGAGTACTAAAACTGAATCGTTAGGGGTCACTACACACACTTCACTTAGCGACTCAGACACAGATGACCTCCCAGATATTCATACTTTGTATGCTAAAACTCTCAAAAAAGGCACTAGACTGGAGAAGACTGTTAGAGACCTGACTAAGGTATTAGATGATCTAAGTCTTATTGTCAAGCTGAATGCTGAAGAATACACTAACCAGTGTGTGTCTCATCAATCCGAAATTGAAACTTTTGATCAAAAATTAAAAGAGTTGACTAAAACTAATGAAACACTGGAAATGAAATACAAGGGAACATTATTAGAACTGGAGGAAGCAAAAATAAAGACAGCTACTGTTTTCAACAAAATTTCTAAGTTTGAAAACAATTCAAATTGTTTTACTGACTTTGTTGTTGACTCCAAGACCAATTCTGATGATAGAACCGGTATTGGATTTTGCCCTAAGAACAAACAACAAACTACAAATCTTGAACCTATTAAGTTTGTTTCTGGGCCAAAAGACCAATTGAAACATGTCCAGATTTTCATTTTATTAAAAAGAAATTTGATCAAAAGAAACAACAAAAAGACATTGGAGAGTCTAGTAATTCTAAGGCTGACACTACACTTAAGACTAAATACGTATGTCCTTTGATCAGAAAGGCTGAATCTACCTTTAAAACCATCCCTCCTAGGAATATTACTTCTGAACAGAATGCTGTTAAACCCATCTTTAGAAGTTTTCCTAAGAAAGTTCATCCCTCAAGCAATCAATATTGCTCCTACTGTGACATTTATGGTCATTCCTTTGAAGGTTGTTATGCTAGGCGTCTAAACACCCCTGTGTACAACTCTTCTGTCTACAAGAACTTTAACTATTCTAGGCAAAATTGTAACCATTATGTCCTTCCAAGACAACCTGACAAGAACTCTATCTACAGGAATAGAAAGACCAAAACTAAGAGTTCATTTAAGAGAAAGGCTCCCAGAAACTTTCCTAAACCAAAAGCTCAAATTTTCCACAATAATCAGTTTGTTGCTCCAAATGTTTTTCGACAAAAAGTTGTTTCTCGAAAATTTTATCAAATGAGGGAAAACTCGCGCAAAATTAAAACTAGAGCTATTTGGGTTAGAAAAGATGATCTTTTACCCCAAATGAAGTGTAACATTGTTATCACTGCTTTAAAAGCTGAACACACTTCATCTGGTTGGTACTTAGATTCAGGATGCTCCAACATATGACAGGAGATGAAACCAAACTCTTAAACAAAACCAGATTTGCTGGAGGCAAAGTAGTCTTTGGTGACGGAGTTTCATCCCAGATCATAGGTAAAGGAACCCTAAAAGAAGAGGGAATGCCTACTCTCGAAAATGTACTTTTAGTTAAAGGCCTTAAAGCCAACCTCCTAAGTATATCACAATTTTTTTACTCTGACCATACAGTTACCTTTTCAAAGAACAATTGTAAAATTCTAAATGATAAAGGTAAATGCATTATTATCGGATTTAGAACACCTGACAATTGTTATACTATCAAGACTGGTTCTGAAACCTGTAACATTGTCAGAATGGATGACAATGAAATCTGGCATAATCGTATGGGTCACCTAAGTTATGATATCCTTGGTAGATTATCTAGTCAAGAGATTGTTAGAGGAATTCCTAAAATTAAACCTATTTCCAGTGTTGTCTGTGGTCATTGCCAGGAAGGAAAAATAGTTAAGACTTCGCATAAAAAAGTTAAAGAAATTCTCACCTCTAGACCTCTAGATCTCATCCATATGGACCTTATTGGTCCCTCTAGAACTGTTAGTCTTTGTGGACACAGTTATATCCTTGTCATGGTTGATGATTTCACTCTATTCACTTAGGTTGCCTTCTTGAAACAAAAATCTGACACGTTTCAGAATTTTTTGAAAATTTTACTAAGAATTGAAAATGAGAAGGACACACAAGTCAATCGTATTCGTAGTGATAGAGGGGGAGAGTTCATAGACACATGAATAGTTGAATATTGTAACTATAACGGTTACAAACACGAATTCAGTGCCCCTAAGACTCCTCAGCAGAATGGTATTGCTGAAAGGAAAAACCGAACTCTTCAAGAGATGGCACGTGTCATGTTGCATGACAAATCTCTACCTAAATACTTCTGGGTAGAATCTATTAGAACTACATGTCATATCATTAATAGGGTTTACCTTAGGAAAAACACTAAACAAGCCTCTTATGACTTGTGGTACGGTAAGAAGCCTAATCTGAAATATCTAAGAACTTTCGAAAGTCAGTATTATGTGTGTAAAGACAGAGAACATCTGTCTAAATTCGAAACGCGTGGTGATAAAGCCATCTTCTTAGGATACTCTCCAAACAGTCGTGCTTATCGTATATACAATCTGCGTACTAAGGCCCTTATGGAATCGATAAATGTAATTGTAAGCGACACTATTGTCGAAAATAAGATTTCTGAATCACCTATTGTGGTTGAATCTGAAAATGATTTCAAAACTGATTCACCAGAAATAGATGACTCATTACCTATTGAGAGTCCAGAAGTACCTGGATTGGTCTTTAAAGATCATCCCATTGACAACGTGGTCGGTAATCCTAATGATCCAGTTCGTACTAGATCCCAGTTAAGAAATTATGCTAATTATACATGTTTCGTCTCCCTTGTGGAATCGAAAAATTTTAATGAAGCATTGAATGACACACACTGGATTTTTGCTATGTAGGAAGAACTTTTACAATTTGTCATTCACGATGTCTGGTATCTTGTACCGCGGACTCAAAACAAAAATGTTATTGGCACACGTTGGATCTTTAAGAACAAATCTGATGAAAATGGGGTAATCCTTAGAAACAAAGCTAGACTAGTTGCTCAAGGTTAATCACAAATAGAAGGAATAGATTTTAGCGAGTCATTTGCCCCTGTCACTCGTCTTGAATCTGTTCGACTCCTTTTCGCCATAGCGTGTCACTTAAAATTTACACTTTATCAAATGGATGTCAAGTCTGCCTTCCTCAATGGAATTCTGTCCGAAGAAACGTATGTAGAACAACCCAAAGGGTTCATTGACCCTAAATACCCTGACCATGTCTTTCATTTAAAAAAGGCTTTGTATGGCTTAAAACAAGCTCCTCGATCTTGGTATGAACGCCTTTCCAACTTTTTGTTGGATAAGGGTTTTAAGAGAGGAGGAAATGACCAGACCCTCTTTGTCAAACATTTTGACAAAAACATTATTATAGCCCAAGTCTATGTAGACGACATCATTTTTGGGTCCACTTCAACATCCGAAGTTAAATCTTTTTCTGCTATTATGCATAAGGAGTTTCACATGTCCCTTATGGGGGAGCTACAACTTTTCTTAGGATTTCAAGTGAAACTGAATTCTGATGGACTATTTGTCTCTCAAACTAAGTATGCCTTAGATCTTGTTAAGAAATTTTGTTTAGATAATGCTAAAGTTGCCAAAACGCCTATGAGTACTACTGTTAAACTATGTAAAGATGAAAATGGAAAGTCAGTTGATTCCACACTTTATCGTAGTATGATTGGTAGCCTACTCTATCTAACTGCCTCACGACCAGATAGCATGTATGCTATATGTCTGTGTGATCGTTACCAGAATAACCCTAAAGAGAGCCATTTATCGTGTGTAAAACGTATAATAAAGTACATAAAAGGCACTCTTAATCTTGGACTTAGGTACACTAATGATACCTGCAGTACCATCAAAGGGTATACTGATGCTGATTGGGCCAGATGTACCGATGATAGTAAAAGTACACCAGGTGCCTGCTATTATGTCGGCAATAATTTAGTTGGTTGGAGTAGCAAAAAACAGAATTGCACATCTTTATCTACGGCTGAGTCCGAATATATAGCAGCTGGAAGTTGCTGTGCTCAATTATTATGGATAAAACAAATATTAAGTGACTATGGGATTAAAGAAGATCAGTTACAATTGTATTGTGACAATCAAAGAGCTATTAACATATCTAAAAACCCGGTTCAACACTCGCGAACTTGTTGAAACTAAGGAGTTAGAAATCCATTACCTGCCTACTGATCTGCAACTTGCAGACATGTTCACTAAACCTTTAGACTATAACAAATTTCTGTATTTGCGTAATTCTATAGGTATGGTATGTGCTGATTAAACTCTGAAGACCTTAATTTTTACCCTTTGTCCATTTGATACAAATGGGGGAGAAATTTGAGTCTTACGGGTTCAATGTTTTGTTCACATTTCATCTAAACGGCTTGATCTTAGTGTGCATATTTGCAGGAATCTCTTCTACTGATTGTCTACCATTTCTAGTGTACAAATTTTGTAAATAGTTGAGTTATGTAATTTTTGACTTTCTAGGAAATGGGTAGATAGTATCTTTGTATAGGACTAGGTTTTCTTGTTTTTGGTTCCCTAAGAGTTTAAGCTAACTCAAATGAGATTTTGTCTCATATTTCCAAAGGGGGAGATTGAAGCACCTTATACCTTTGACTTGCTTAAGTCTATATTGTATAAGTGCTCAACTAATTTGGAAATAGTGACAAAATTGGTTATCCAACCTAGAATCCAAAGAGCCTCAGAATTAATCTCTCTAATCCTCTTCAATAATCCAAGAAGGTATAAATTGAATCACACTACACACATTAGAAGTGCATAACATGTGTATATTTTTCTTAAAATTGATTGTGTGTTAAATTCTCCTTAAAATGCTGTTTTAATAATTTTTGGGAATTTTTAAACATTTTTAAACATTTTTTTAAATAATGTTTTCATTAATAAAAGTGTGATTATAAAATTTGTGGGGTTAATTTGCTATCTTGAAAAATTCATTTTTCATTGGAATGTTTGATTGGGTAGAATGTAAATGCGCTAGAGACTTCAGGGTGCAACCTGTAATTAACTTTGATGCGCGTTTGTAAGCCTCTTATATGCCAACACTTGTCACCTTCCTGATGCATCAATTTGTGTTTGTTATGTGAGAGGGTTGCCTGGTGGTTTGCTGATCGTTGGATCAATCCTTATCGATGGCCTGCATGTGTTTTAAACTTATCCGTGTGCTATCCTGTGAACCAATCACATTCCACTTAACCACCGCCTTCTTATAACCCTTAGATCAAGTCAATATTAGGAAGACTTAATCTCAGCCCTTGATTCCCTTCGACTCTCCAGAATCTTCCTCCACTCTTATAAAAGCCCTCTAATTCTCAACCTTTCAAGACTTTTGGCAGTCGTCATTTCAGAGAGAAAAAATAGAGAGAAGAGAGAAAAGAAAAGAGAAAATAGAGAGAAAGGAAAAAACTGTGTTAGCCAAACCCTAACCCTAAACACTTCAAATCTGATTCAAACCTTCGTATACACACAACCCCAAACACAACTTTGAGTGTTTGTGAGAGAGTGGTGTTTCTTGGTTGTTCATATTGAAGTTGTAACCTCTTAATCAGTGATCTTATTACCAACTTAAACATTCGTGTGAAGATCTGTATTTCTTCTTCATAGAAATTGTAGATCTACACTCTGCATGTTACATTTCACTAGATCTGCATGTTTCTTTCCCGATTTAAGAAAATCCTTACTAATTTAGTTTTAAAAATGTTTTATGGTTTCTATTCTTATGAAACTTAACCTTGACCTAGTTGGATTCACACTTGGAGATTTTCAATCTCAAAAATATTTTTAAAACAGAGATTGATTAAGATCTTGACCGATTTTGAAGCAAGATATCAATGGAATCTGGGTTATATTTAAAGGTCAAAAAGGTTTCAAGTTCTGTAAGAAAGAAAGAAAAGAAAATCACAGCATATAGTCTTTATATGTAATTTTATAGGACTGTCTGTAAAACTAAGTGTGTGTGAGTTCATGCATGTTGATAGGAATCACATCACAAACATTTAACACACTACTACACTAGAAGTGTTGTGAATAAGATCAAAGATTATTTGGTCGACGCAAGGAAGCTAAAGCAAAGGAAGTTATAAAACTGGAAGAACATCATCAACAATCAGATCTATGAGAAGTTAGGAGGACACCAAGTGGGGTATATTCCTAAACTTAGAATAGGTTGATTTGTGTGCATGTATGTTGTATTGTTTGTAACTGCTATTTGTTGTTAGTGGATTTTTACTTTTGTGACTTAGAAGTCACCATGGATGTTTCCTCTATTGGGAGAGGTTTTACCACGTTAAAAACTGTGTGTTCTGATTATCTTCATCTCCTCATCTCATTCTATAGTGTGCTGAATTTTTGAAACTGTCTTTGTTTTAAAAAACTGATTACAAGGTCTTGATTACTCTCGTACATAAGTTTTTGTAAACACATCTTGTTGTTTATAATTTTTATTTTCTAAAGAAAAGGGTTTCTTCAACAAACATCTCGGAGTTGCTTATACAGTTTAATCTTGTATTAAACGGCATTAGTAACGTTTTTCAGAACAATCTATTTTCCTCTAAAAACATCTTGTATACTTAAAGGCACTAAATACGTTTTCTAACGGTCCACCCCATGCACACTTATGACTTACGATTTGTATTGTATTCCTTTTTATCTAAAAAAACTATGTCGGACCCTAGGGACCTTACCTATTATAGTGTGCTTGAGGTGCTATGCTGATAGGCAGGACTAGACCACTACTGATCGGCAGTCCCCTTGGCCATATAAATAGAGGCCATGACCCGACTTTGAAAAGGACCCCCTAAGAACCCCTCTGAGCGAGTCAGAGAACATTTTCTCAAATTCAGAGTTGTTCCCTTTCTTAAAAAAAACATTTTACCACATTACCTTCCATAAATTGTTTACCTCACATGGTAAATTCTACCCCATCTATCTATACGACCTTCACACCACTACAAGATTAGCATTGAAGCACCTTATATTTTTGACTCACTTGAGTCTATATTGTATAATTGTTCATCTAGTTTGGAAATTGTGACAAAATTGTGTCTATCCTAGAAACCAAAGAACCTCAGATTTTGGATTGTTATTTTATTCCTCTTGCTTGATTGATCGAGATACCTTTACCAACACTCACACTTTAGAATTGCATTCATACATTTCATATTGCATATAAGTGTATATATATATATATATATATATATATATATATATATATATATATATATATATATATATATATATATGTTGAGTGTGTTTAAATCCCTAAAATTATTTTTTAAGAAATTTTGAGAATTTTATAAACTTTTAAAATAAGGATTTTATTAATTAAAATTTTGTTTTAAAAAGTTTTGGGGTCATTATGCAATTATGGTTTGTTAGTTATATTGGCGGAAAGTTCCTTTGGGTAGAATTCAAAAGTGGCAGAGACTTCAGGGTGCATTTGTAATTATTTCTGGACGCGCGTTTGTTAACCTCTTTGTGGCCAACATCTGTTGCATTCGGATTGGTTGAATTTTTGTTTCTTCTAAGAGAGTAAAACAGTGAATGTTTACTGCCTTTGGATCATGTTTATCAACGATATGCATGCTCTCCTACATAATCCATGTGAACCTCTTTCGAGCCAATCAGGAGAGTTATAACCACCGCGTACTTTTAACACTTGGATCAAAGTCAATAAACCTTGACTCAATCTAAGCCATTGACTTGGAACCAAAGTCTCGAAGCTTCTCAACCCCCTATATAAGGAGCCCTTCTCTCAGCTATCTAAGACTTTTGCCATTTCATCCTTTCCAAAGAGATAAAGAGAGTAGAGAGCAAAGAGAAAAAAAACGAGAGAAAAGAGAGAAACTAGAGAAGAGAGAAAAAGAGTTAGAAACCCTAACCCTAACCCTAAATCGTCCAACATCTTTTTCAAATCCTAACCTCTTTTCAAAACCAGTATATACCAAACATAATCTTGAGTGTTTGAGAGTTTGAGAGTTGGTTTGAGTAGTTGGTTAATGTTGTAACCTCTTCGTTCTTAGATCTTGTGTCCAACTTAAGAATTTAACTTAGATCTAAGTTTTTGCTTCTTAGAAATATTAGATTTGAGAATTTTATGTTACATTTCACTAAGATCTGCATATTTTGTTTCTCGTCTTGAGAAATATATTGTTGATTATTTTCTGTAAATGTTTTTAACTTCGAAATCAACAATAACATTTTCTGTTTCTAATTTTCTGTAAAACAAAACCTTCGACCTAGTTGGAATCGCACATGGTGATTTTCAATCTCAAAAATATTTTCAAAACCTGAGATTGATTAAGATCTTGATAAGTCTTCCAAGCAAGATATCCATGGATTCTGGGATATAATAAAGGTCAAATAAGGCTATGTTTTATAACGAAGAGAGAAATAGAAAATCACTGCATATAGATCTTATACGTAATTTATAGGGTTGTTTGTATAAAATAAGTGTGTGTGTGCATGCATGTGTTAGAAAGCACCTCCACAAACACTATCACCCTACCACACTAAAAGTGTTGGTAATAAGATCTCAAGAACAAGAGTCGACGTAAATAACTTGAAAAAATTGGAAGTTAGCAAACTCGGAGAACAAAACCAACAATCAGAACTGCAGAGAAGTTATAAGCACACCAGTGGGTACATTCCTAAACTTGTATAGATCTGATTTGTGTGCATGTGTGTTATATAGTTTGTAACTGTTATAATTTATTTTAGTGGAATTTTCAGTTTACTCCGTAGAGGGAGTTGTGGATGTTTCCTCAGTTGGGTGAGGTTTTACCTTGTAAAAATGAGAACGTGTGTGCTCGCGTTCAAATGATCAAATTATATATAAAACCCTTTTAATCCAAACAAACCCTAAACATGCAGCAGTATGTGATTGAATAAATTGATAATCTACGCAAGAACATTCAAACACATGCAATTAAGGAAAAATCCCCCTCAGGGGCAAAACCATTTATTTTCACTATAATTTGTAAGAGAACGGCTTACAATCGGATTACAATGAAAATACAAGTTGACTAAGAATTACCCTCGGGTATCGGATTCTGTAGTCGCGGCTGGAATTATCCCTTTCCAGTAGGGCTGCAATGAAGAAGAAGAACAGTCTCCTCCACAAGGGTTGAACAAACCAAAGTTGTGTTCTTGGGTTGCAAAAGGATTCACAAAGGTTTGGCAATGATGTGTGAATCAAAACATGAGTCTTGGGACTCAAAAATATGAAGACTAGATGTATTTGGACTCTCAAATTCGTCTCCTAAAGTCTTCCAAAACAACTCCCCCGAAGTTGGTATTTATAGGAAAAAATATGAAGAGTCCCACGTTCTTAAAACTCTAAGATTCTATCCAGCGTACAAAAAAAACAGCATTCTCTAAGGAATTTTCTCTATCTTCAAAAGGTCATAACTCCTTCACCGTAGCTCGGATTGAGGTGCCGTTTTTTCCAGTATCTTCGTTGCGGAGAGCTCTTAAACTTTCGAGTTGACCAGACCTCCGAACTATGGATGTGAAATTACGAAAATGCCCTTGAACTCTCCTATTGTGCCTTTTTCACTGTTTTGACTTCCCTTGCGTACCACTTGCATTAAGTCCCTAAAATCTTGGAACGTGAAGTCATTGAGGCAGATGTGGGACATATTAGTGGAGATAATGCATGCTTGATTCCCGGAATTCGGATAGAGGCCGTCATGTGAGATCGTGAGGAGACGTGCCAAATGTAGCGGCGTACGACATAAATAAATGAAACATTTCGGACATGTGAAAAATGTCCTTACAAATCTCCCCCTATGTCTATGCCGGTACATACATAAAAAATCCGAATTATCAAATATGAAATTGCCTATACAAATCTACCCTCCCATGAACCCAAAACTGGAAAAGGTACAATTGAATAGTCTTCATCGTTTGTTCTTTAATTCTTCAGGAATCTCAAAACTTTTCTCATCAGGGTGTGCAACATATAGATCTGCAATCTTCATACCTACACACATGAGACAAAGCAAATACCACGTGACATATCAAGTTTGAAATGAGATAACATGGATATCAATATATGATAAAAATATAAGCAACATCTCAAAAACTCCCCCAGAATTCAAACTCCCCCATAATATGATAATTCTTTCTCTCCATTTTTTATGATGTCCCCAAATGGACAAATTAGAGAAATAAATCAAATAAGAAAGTGCGGGGTGTCACTAGGATAAAAACACACCATGAATAAACAGAAAGCAACCAAGTCAATGATAACGTAAATGAAGTGGTGTGATCAAATTCGATAGGAAAATCAATGCATACAAACATGACATATGTGCACGATGAATATTGGATATTCCTAGCGAATGAACTCAAATGCTTCCTTTGGTGTAAAAGAGTGACAATATAAGATATTGACTCAATCAAATCAACAAATTAAAGCTCAAAATGATTTTCACACCAATAACGTCCAAAATGATTTTATGCTTTTTCAGGACTTTCAAGGAAGTGCAAACCCGTTTAGATTCTCCAACCAAACTCCCTCAGATATTCTATTGAATAGAGGCATTCTAAATTCTCAAACTTTGGAGAATTGATGGTGAAACCTAAGTGGCCCATATTTGGCATGAATTGCTTTTTATTGCATTTAAATTTTTTCGGGCTCTTCTAACCTCTTTGGATCTCGGATATTAAAATTCCTCCATTTTTTAGGTCCTTTTTAACGGTGGCTTTTGCGCAAAGGATAAATGATTACCTTTCGCAGCCCCTCCCCGTTATACAAAAACACACAGTCTCACCAAAACGGTTTTTACATGCATTCCAATCTTGTCAAGTTTTATCGCATATTGTACATTGTATAGACATGATTGAGATGAAAACACGCAAGCCAACATGAGATAGACAAGTGCAATAATCAAATATAGCCCTGCATGTGTGCAATAAAGGATATAGGAGTCAAACATGTAGGAAGATATCACTAATTACATCTCAAAGACTCCAATCAATGTAAAGCACATGGATGAAATGATGTAGCCTCTCAAATCTCTATCGAACAGTCACATGGATAAATGGAATGAAGTTGTGACTTGGCTATCTTACATGCTCATCCATAAAAGAAGCAAAATACAAAAATCTTTTTGGATTTTTTCAAAAATTTGGAAAAAAAGAAATAAAATCTTTTTGTGCTTTTCTCAAAATTTTTCTTAAAGGAAAATCTTTTTGAATTTTTTTTAAAAGAAATATTAAAAGCAAAAGGAATAAAACAAAGTTGTACAACAAAGTAATGGTACATATAAAACAGACTAGCAATAGGAAGCATATGATATGAACATGAAGAAGCATCCTATTTTAGACATAGACCAACCCCTCAGTCAACTGTGCAAATCCCTAAAGATTTCCTAAGACTCTCAAATCTAAGGGCATCTAAAGGTTTCGTGAAAATATCGGCTAATTGACGGTCGGTAGGAACAAAACTCAGGGATATGACTTTCTCTTCAACTAACTGACGAATAAAGTGCTCACGTATCCTGATGTGTTTTGTGCGCGAATGCTGAACTGGATTGCGGGATATGTGTATCGCGCTCGTGTTATCACAGGAAATGGTCATGGTGTCTGTGATATCCCATAATCCTCCAGCATTTGCTTCATCCACAAGAGTTGTGTGCAACAACTCCCGGCGGCTATGTACTCAGCCTCCGCAGTGGACAAAGAGATGGAATTTTTCTTCTTGCTCAGCCAGGAGACAAGAGCAGAACCAAAATAGAAACACCCACCAGAAGTGCTCCTACATCCATCTACATCCCCAGCCCAATCGGCATCCGAGTAGGCGGACAGAGGGTCATCGGTATCAAAGGAATACCAAATCCCGTATGAGAGAGTCCCACTTACGTATTTAATAATACGTTTTAGAGCAAGTAAATGTGACTCTTTTGGGGATGCCTGATAACGCGCACAGACTCCAACACTAAAGGCGATGTCGGGACGACTGGCAGTCAAGTAGAGGAGACTACCTATCATACTCCGATATAAGGTTTGCTCTACGTCCTTGCCTGAAGTGTCCTTTCTAAGCTTGGTAGTGGTACTCATAGGTGTACGTGCATGCTTAGCGGAGTCTAAACCAAATTTCTTCACTAGGTCTCTAGCATACTTGGATTGGGAGATGAACATCCCATCCTCTAGCTGACGAACCTGGAGACCAAGGAAGAATGTAAGCTCACCAACCATGCTCATCTCAAACTCACTTTTCATCTCCTCCTCAAAGTGGTGAGCATGCTGGGAGCATGTGGATCCAAAGACTATGTCGTCCACATAGACCTGGGCAACCAAAATAGCACCGTCATCTCTCCTGACAAACAACGTCATATCTACTCCCCCTCTCTTGAAGCCACGAGCTAAGAGATAAGAAGTAAGCCTCTCGTACCAAGCATGGGGTTCTTTCTTCAAACCATACGAGGCTTTCCTCAGATAGTAGACGTGCTCAGGGTGCTGAGGGTCTTCAAACCCTTTTGGCTGTTCCACATAAACCTCCTCCTGTAGAATGTCATTCAAAACGGCACTCTTGACATCCATCTGATACACCTTGAAGAGCAGATGACATGCGATGTTGAGCAGAAGACGGACGGACTCAAGCCTCGCAACAGGAGCAAATGTCTCGCCAAAGTCTACACCCTCTATCTGTGTGTAGCCTTGAGCGACCAACCTAGCCTTATTTCGGATTATGGTACCATTTTCATCCATTTTGTTCTTAAAAATCCACCGGGTACCTATCACATTAATCTCACTAGGTCGGGGGACAAGTTCCCAGACATCATTCTTTTTAAACTGAAGAAACTCATCCTGCATAGCAGATATCCAGTGTTCATCCTTGAGTGCTTCTTTATGATTCTTGGGCTCGACTTTGGACGTGTAACAAAGATGGATAATAATGTTCTCTAGTTGAGCACGAGTCTTGACCCCTAGAGTGGGATCACCAACAATGGCAGAAGGGTCATGACTCTTGCGAACCCAAGCAGGTGTGTCCCCTAACACAGGAGTAGGGTCCACAGAGTGTGAGAGAGGAACAGGTAAATCACTGTCAGAACAATCCTCATCCTCACACTGAAGGTTAGGATCAATAACCGTCGGAGGTTCGTCATCTTGCACGGTGACGTTTATTGATTCCATAATCTTAGAGCTCTTCAGGTTAAAAACCTGATACGCTCTGCTATTCGATGAATATCCTAGAAATATTCCCTCGTCGCTTCGGGAGTCAAACTTTCCTAATTGCTCTTTATCCCATAGGATGTAGCATTTACTCCCAAAGACACGAAAATATGCCAGGTTGGGCTTCTTGCCAGTCCACAACTCATAAGGAGTGTGAAGTGTGTGTGGACGCAGATACACCCTATTCACCGTGTTACATGCAGTAGACACTGCCTCTGCCCAAAATCTCCTAGAAACTTTACGACCTAGAAGCATAGATCTAGCCATCTCTTGGATCGTTCTATTCTTTCTCTCAACAATCCCATTTTGCTGAGGAGGTCTCACAGCAGAAAACTCATGTTTGATCCTAAGGCTATCACAGTACAAATCAACCTTTGCTTCCTTGAATTCAATGCCGTTGTCACTACGTATTCTGTTAATGGTGACACCGTGTTGATTTTGCAGGACACGGCACTTGGTCGTTAAGAAATCTACAGCATCGGATTTCTCTCTCAGAAAACCTACAATGGAGTATCTGGAGAAATCATCTACCATCACGAGGATGTACCTCTTACCACCTAGACTCTCAGTACGAGTGGGACCCATAAGATCCATGTGAATCAACTCCAGAACACGAGAGGTGGTAATGGAATGTAACTTCCTATGAGGACTACGAATTTGTTTTCCCAACTGACAGGGTCCACAAACGGTCGAAGTTGACTTTCCAAGAGATGGTAAGCCACGTACTAGGTCCTTTTTAGATAAACGATTGAGATCTCTAACGTTCAAGTGACCTAGACGTTGGTGCCACAGATCCATAGGAGTGATCGTGGCGCTGTTTCAGACAAGTGAGGATGTGGGCTCAGTCCCATAGCAATTATCCTCGGTCCTCACCCCTTGCATCAAAAGTTTACCGGCTTGATTATAGACTTTACACGCGTCCCGGTCAAACTTTACTGCAAAGTTAGTGTCGCACAGCTGGCTAATGCTGAGAAGGTTTGCTTTTAAACCTTTGACGTACAAGACATTTTCTAGCTTAGGAAAACCAGGTAACTTGATAGTACCTTGTCCTATAATGCTAGACTTACTCCCATCTCCAAAGGTGACTCTGCCATCTTGATAATCCTCAAGAGTAGTAAAAAATGAGGCATCACCTGTCATGTGTCTGGAGCACCCACTATCAAAATACCATTGTGAGGTATTATGTGCTTTGAGAGCAACATGAACAACAAAGGCCTTTTTATCTTTCTTAGGCACCCATGCAGAGATGACCTTTTGTTTGCCTTTGTTGGTTTTAGCTGGAATCTAAGAAGCATTCACTAACGGCGAAGACATCCGTCAGAATTCTTTCATCAAACTCTGAGTCGTGGCAGCTAAGAACTCAACTCGCTCTCTCAGACTAGAAAACTCATCAGTATGTCGTGGTGGAGCAGTAGTACGTCGTGTCCGACCCATGCTATAGCAAGTTTCCATAAGGTGGCCTTTTCTTTTGAAATAAGTACAAAAGAGCTCAGTCAAAGGCGGACCTTGGTTTGCTTTTCTTGGTCGAACTCTCCTTCGAGGTTTTTTACGGTGACCATAAGGAGTTATAGTAAACTCAGGAAATGGTCCAGGTGCAATTTGGGACGTGGAGGCACCATCATATCCAATTCCTTGACGATCACCAAAACCCAAAGCGGGGTCGAGGAGCATCTTTCCCATCTTCCCAGATCTGTCCTCGATTTGTACCTTGACTTCCCATGCTTTCTTAAGATCATGAGTCAGCTGGGCAACAAGGGCTTCAAGTTTCTTCCGAGTCTCCACGGAGGAATGGAGCTGACTCGTAAGACTAGCCACTTGCTTGATCAAGTCCCCTCTCTCTTTCTCTAGAGTACTCTCTCTCTCTCTAAACAAATTCTCATTCTCGACACAGGTAGATTCTCTCTCTCTCAGGGCGGTGCAGGTGGAGAACTCTCTTTCTCTCGCTTTCCTTAAATCTTCCTCTAGGCAAGTGATCTTAAGAACTAACGCTTTGTTACGCTTTTCAGTTTTAAAAGACTCAGAATATAACTCAGCGTAGGCGCGTTGTATATCACTCTCGCTCTCACTTGTGTCATCCTCCCCCTCACTCACATCGATCTCACTGTCGAGGTGTCCCTATGAAGCATCATCCTCATCGTCGTGAGGAGAACTAGGAGTGCTCAGTTGGCTGGCCATGAATGCGGTGAAGTTACACTCATGCGGTGACTCATCTCCAGAATCCACCGTCTCGACCTCACTGTCGTCACTAAGGGTAGCATTAAGGACAGCTTTCCCTTTCTCTCTATTCAGACGATTGGCACACTCAAAAGCTCTATGACCCCTACCATCACACTCAAAACATCTCTCACTTTCTTTCAGAGAAGGATTTTTGGAAACTTTTTCATTTTTCTTTTCAAACTTATTTTTCTCAAATTTCTTTTTATCTTTAAAATTGCCATTTTCTTAAATTTGAGAATCCTCTTGAAATTTTTTGCGAAAAGAGCCAAATCATCTAAGTCAAAATCGCACTCAGAATCTGACGTGTCAGTCTCTCTCTTTCTAGATGACTCTACCCTCTTTCTAGCTGACCCCTCGCTCCTTCTCTCTTGGGCTTTAAGAGCAATTCCCTTATCTTTAGATTTAGCATTTTTAGGGAACATATCAATTTCATAAGTTTGCAAATCTCCTACAAGTTCTTCCAATTTTAGCGTATTTAAATTATCCATAGAATTTAGCAGAGTGACTTTAGGGATAAAACGCTTAGGCAAAGAACGAAGAATCTTTTTAACAACTCTAGCATTCGGAATTTGTTCACCAAGATTAAAACTAGTATTCACAATGTCAGAAAGTCTATCATAAAATTCATCAAAGCATTCAGAATCATGCATGGTGATTGTTTCAAATTGAGTTGTCAAGTTTTGCAACTTAGACTCTTTCACAGCATTAGTTCCTTCATGGGTGAGTTGTAAAACATCCCATGCCTCTTTTGACGTGGTACACGTCATTATGCGTTTGAACTCATCAGGTGTGACAGACCCAGAAATAGCACTTAGACCCTTAGAATTAAAAGATGACCATTTAATTTCTTCATCAGACCAAGAAATGTCAGGTTTCAAGTTGGTCACATTATCAACAGTCACGGTGGGAGGAGTCCACCCCCGTTCAACCAAAATCCAGACACGTTCATCAATGGCTTTTAAAGCCGACCTCATACGGGCTTTCCACTAAGCATAATTTGTCCCGTCAAAAATAGGCATTTTATAATATGACTTCTCCATTTGAACACGCACTTTTTCAAAAATCAATTTTTTCAGAAAATTGATATTTTAGAAAAATTTTGCGGAAAAAAAAGGAATACGCGATAGATTAGCGTAACCTGCTCTGATACCAATTTGAGAACGTGTGTGCTCGCGTTCAAATGATCAAATTATATATAAAACCCTTTTAATCCAAACAAACCCTAAACATGCAGCAGTATGTGATTGAATAAATTGATAATCTACGCAAGAACATTCAAACACATGCAATTAAGGAAAAATCCCCCTCAGGGGCAAAACCATTTATTTTCACTATAATTTGTAAGAGAACGGCTTACAATCGGATTACAATGAAAATACAAGTTGACTAAGAATTACCCTCGGGTATCGGATTCTGTAGTCGCGGATGGAATTATCCCTTTCCAGTAGGGCTGCAATGAAGAAGAAGAACAGTCTCCTCCACAAGGGTTGAACAA
Source organism: Sambucus nigra (assembly GCA_949130495.1). NCBI lineage: Eukaryota > Viridiplantae > Streptophyta > Magnoliopsida > Dipsacales > Adoxaceae > Sambucus > Sambucus nigra. The sequence continues at coordinate 446,633,940 of OX422212.1, read as the reverse complement.
ACCAAAGTTGTGTTCTTGGGTTGCAAAAGGATTCACAAAGGTTTGGCAATGATGTGTGAATCAAAACATGAGTCTTGGGACTCAAAAATATGAAGACTAGATGTATTTGGACTCTCAAATTCGTCTCCTAAAGTCTTCCAAAACAACTCCCCCGAAGTTGGTATTTATAGGAAAAAATATGAAGAGTCCCACGTTCTTAAAACTCTAAAATTCTATCCAGCGTACAAAAAAAATAGCATTCTTTAAGGAATTTTCTCTATCTTCAAAAGGTCATAACTCCTTCACCGTAGCTCGGATTGAGGTGCCGTTTTTTCCAGTATCTTCATTGCGGTGAGCTCTTCAACTTTCTAGTTGACCAGACCTCCGAACTATGGATGTGAAATTACGAAAATGCCCTTGAACTCTCCTATTGTTCCTTTTTTCACTGTTTTGACTTCCCTTGCGTACCACTTGCATTAAGTCCCTAAAATCTTGGAACGTGAAGTCATTGAGGCAGATGTGGGACATATTAGTGGAGATAATGCATGCTTGATTCCCGGAATTCGGATAGAGGCCGTCATGTGAGATCGTGAGGAGACGTGCCAAATGTAGCGGCGTACGACATAAATAAATGAAACATTTCGGACATGTGAAAAATGTCCTTACAAAAAATCCCTTGTTCTTAATCTTTTTACATCTCCTCATCTAATTCCTTGTTGTGCTGAGTTTAAAGTTTTTAAAATGATTTATTAAACCTGTTAATAAATCTTGAACATATCTCGTACATATTTTTGTTAAACACATCTTCTGATTAATTAGATTTGGTTTTAAAGAAAAGAGTTTCTTCAAAAAACAGTTCGGAGTTACTTAAATAGTTTAATTTTATATTAAAAGGCTTTAGTAACAGATTTTCAATTGGTATCAGAGCTTTGTAAATTTCTTTTAATAGATCCTGTGTTTCTGAAATTATTTTCTGAAAATCAAACATGGACGAGAAAAATGAAAGATTTGGTAACTTGACCAGACCTCCAATCTTTGATGGAACCAATTTTGCTTAGTGGAAAGTAAGGATGATTGCTTTCATTCAAGGAACTTTGGGAGATGATGTCTGGGACATTATTGAAAATGGATATATTTTTCCTACTAAACCAACCACTGAAGGAAGTAATGAGAGGGTTAAGAAAGTATTAAGTGTGTTCACACAAGAAGAGAAGCAAGTTTCTCGCAACAATAACAAAGGAAAGAATGCAATATTTATGTCCATAAATGAACATGAGTTCAAAAGAATCTCATCCTGTACCCATTCTAAGGAAGCTTGGAACACTTTGGTTATTGCTCATGAAGGTGACACTAGAGTTAAGGCTGCTAAAACACAAATGCTCATTCAATAGTATAACTCTTTAATTATGTCTGAATTTGAGTCATTTGATGACTTCTACATGAACTTGACTGATATTGTGACCAAACTTCATGCTAATGGGATAAGATATGATAGAAATGAAATTATATCTAAAATTCTGAGATCATTACCATAGAAATTTGACAACAAAAGATATGATATTAAGGAAATGTGTGACATAAATCTCACTCCTGAATTACTAAGTAGTAAATTAAGAACTGTGGAAATGGAATTAGAATTTAAGAAACAATTGAACTAGTCGCATAGGAAATAGACTAGTTCCAATCTGAGCTTTTTTTCTAAGTTGATTAAGCATGAGTTTAACATTCCCAATGATGACTCTGATGAGGAATACGATATATAGAGTTTGGACAATCGGATTGCCTTAATGTCAAAACAGTTTAAGAAAATTATTAAGTTTAGAAACAACATGGCAAACAAACAAGGCATGTTCAATTATCCAACTCACTCTAATCATAAACCTCATGAGAAAAATCAAGACAAACATCACAAGGACTTTCACTCTAGACCTAACAGAGACCTTAAGAAGACTGAATGCTTTAGATGTGGAAAACTAGGACACATTGCATAAGATTGTAGAGTTAACTTGAACACTCAAAATAAACACACAAGGGCCAACATTTGCAAGACATGGGATGATTCAAGTGACTCTGAAAATGAGGAACCTGAGTCATATGATGTTTTTTATCCTTGCATGTCTTTCTTTGCCAGGATTATCTATAATGATGATATGCCTGTGCTTGTTAGTGAGGATGAATATAGTAATTCTACTTCTGTTGTTGTGAATCATGCTGTTACTGGTTTAGATGCTTTAATTACTGAGAACATTTCTATTTCTACCACGGGGTGTGTGAGTCAAAGAGAAAGCGAGAATGACGATGTCAATGGGTGTGTGAGTCTAAGAATTGAAGCCTTAAGGGTCACTTCACCCACTACACTTAGTGACTCGGATAATGAATACCTCCCTGATATTCACACACTTTATGTGAAAACTCTCAAGAAAAGCACTAGACTAGAGAAGATAGTGAAAGATCTCACTAAGAAACTAGAAGATCTAAGTCTGATGGTCAAACTTAATGCTGAAGAGTATACTGCCCAATGTTTAACTCATGAAAGTGAATTCAAAATGTTTGATCAAAAACTGAAAAATTTGACTGAAATAAATGAAACTCTGGAGAAAAAAATACAAAGGGACATTATTAGAATTGGAACAAACTAAGGAAAAGATAGCAACTGTTTTCAAAAAAATTACAAAATTTGAAAATAACTCAAACTGTTTTGATGGATTTGTTTCTAAATCAATAACCAATTCTAATGATCGAACTGGAATAGGGTTTTGCCCTACTTTGAAGACACAAACAAAATCTTTTGAAGCTATCAAGTTTGTGTCAGGAGGTAAAAGAGCTATTGAAACCTGCCCAGACTTTCATTCTCTAAAAACTGAGTTTGACTCAAAACATCAAAATTTTAATATTGGGGAATCAAGTTACTCTAAACATGAAAGTTCACCTAAGGCTAAATATATTTGCCACTCCATTAGGAAGTGTGAATCTACATTCAAAACTGTTATATCTAGGAATAGGGTTCAATCTCAAAATTCCTTAAAGCCAATGTTTAGAGATTTTCCTAAGGAGACTCCTACCTTGAGCAACCTTTATTGCTCCTACTGCGATATATGCTGCCATTGTTTTGATGGCTGCTATGCTAGAAGACTTGTTAGACCTATTTGTAATCCTCCTATCTATCAAAACTCTAGCTATTCTAGGAGAAGCCGTAACAATTATATTCTGCCTAGACAACCAGACAAAAACTCTAACTATAGGAAGAGAAAGACCAAACCTAAGAGAATATTCCCTACAAGGAATCCTAAACACTTTCCTAAACCATATGCCCATGTGTTTCATAAAATTCAAAATCATGCGCAAAATATTTTTCAGCAAAAATCAAATGCTCGAAAATTTTATCAATTGAGAGCAAATAAGCGCAAAATGAAAACAAGAGCAATTTGGGTATAAAAAGATGATATATTACCCCAGATGAAGCGTAACATTGTTATTACTTCTTTAAAAGTTGAACACACATCTTCTGGTTGGTATTTAGACTCTGAATGTTCTAAACACATGACTGGGGATGATACAAAGCTCTTAAACAAAACAAACTTTACTGGAGGAAACTTTATTTTTGGTGATGGAGTATCATCTCAGATCATAGGTAAAGGAACTCTCCAAGAAGAAGGACTTCCTGTTCTTGAAAATGTTCTTCTAGTTAAAGGTCTTAAGGACAATCTACTTAGTATCTCACAATTTTGCGACTCAGATCATACTGTTACCTTTTCAAAGAACAATTGCAAAATTATAAATGAAAAGGGTGAATGCATAATTACAGGATTCAGGACTCCTGACAATTCTTATATGTCATGAATAATTCTAAAATTTGTAATATTGCCAGAATGGATGACAATGAGATATGGCATAACAGGATGGGTCACATAAATTACAATAATCTTAGAAGATTGACTTCTCAAGAAATAGTTAGAGGAATTCCAAAAATCAAATCCATTTCTAATATTGTCTGTGGTTCCTATCAGGAAGGAAATTTTTTTAAGACACCTCATAAGAATGTTAAAGATATCCTTACCTCTAACCCTTTAGAGCTACCCAATATGGACCTAATGGGTCCCTCCCAAACTGTTAGTCTATGTGGACATAGTTACATTCTTGTTATGGTTGATGACTTCACTAGTTTAGGTGGGTAGCCTTCTTAAAACAAAAGTCTGACGCTTTTCAAACTTTCTTAAAAATACTTCTTCGGATTGAAAATGAGAAGGACATTCAAGTAAATATAATTCGTAGTGATAGAGGTGGAGAATTCAAAGACACTGGTATAATAGAGTACGGGGACTACAATGGTTAGAAACATGAGTTTAGTGCTCCTAAGACTCCTCAACAAAATAGTATCACTGAGAGAAAGAATTGTACTCTTCAAGAGATGGCACGTGTTATGTTACATGCCAAGAATTTGCCTAAATATTTTTGGGTTGAATCTATTCGTACTGCGTGTCACATTATCAATAGGGTCTATCTTAGAAAGAATTCTAAACAAACTCCTTACGATCTTTAGTATAAGAAATAGCCCAATCTCAAGTACCTTAGAACCTTTGGTAGTACTTGTTATGTATGCAAAGATAGGGAACACTTATCCAAATTTGAGAGCCGGGGAGATAAAGCTATTTTTCTAGGATACTCGCCTAACAGTAGAGCCTACCGTGTTTATAACCTTCGCACTAAAACCTTGATGGAATCCATAAATATAATTGTAAGTGACACTACTGTAGAGAGTAAGACTGGTGAATCAACTATTGTGGAAGATCCTACAAATGTTTTAGAAAATGACTCTCCAGAAATATATGACTCATTACCAATTGAGATACCTGAAGTACCTAACGGGGTTTCTAAAGACCATCCCATAAATAACGTTGTTGGTAATCCTAGTGAGCCTGTGCGTACAAGATCTCAATTAAGAAATTATGCTCATTATGCATGTTTTGATTCCCTGGTGGAACCAAAGAATGTAAATGAGGCATTCAATGACTCTCACTGGATTTCTGCTATACCGGAAGAACTTCATCAATTTGTCATTCATGATGTTTGGTATCTTGTACCTAGGCCTACTCATAAAAAGATTATTGTCACACGTTGGATATTTAAAAATAAATCTGATGAAAGTGGGATAATCATTAGAAACAAAGTGAGATTAGTTGCTCAATGATATTCTCAAATTAAAGGAATAGATTTTAACGAAACTTTTTCTCCTGTTACTCGTTTAGAATTTGTTCGTCTTCTCTTTGCCATAGCTTGCCACTTGCATTTTACACTCTACCAAATGGATGTCAAATTTGCATTCCTTAATGGAATATTGACTGAAGAGACCTATGTAGAACAACCAAAAGCGTTTATTGACCCTCAATATCCAAATCATGTATTCCGTCTTAAAAAGGCTCTGTATGGCCTTAAATAAGCGCCTTGAGCCTGGTATGAGAGTCTTTCCAGCTTCCTCTTAGATAAAGTTTTTAAAAGAGGTGGAAATGATCAAACTTTATTTGTCAAACATTTTGGAAAACACATCATTATAGCTCAAGTTTATGTTGACGATATTATCTTTGGATCAACTTCTCCCTCGGAAGTAAAATCCGTTTCTGAAATTATGCATAAAGAGTTTCAAATGTCTCTTATGGGGGAGTTGTAATTTTTCTTAGGTCTTCAAGTCAAACAAAATTCAGAAAATTTATTTGTCTCACAATCTAAATACGCTTTAGAGATAGTAAAAAAATTCGGCCTTGAGAGTGCTAAAGATGCTAAAACTCCCATGAGTACTATGGTAAACCCACAACTTCTAACATTCCTTTTCTTTATCCCCTTCTCCTACCAACTACTCTTCTTATCAGGATCTGTTGATGATAGGATACCTTAAAATGACTTTTAAATGGCATAAAATGTACAGCAATACATTTTCTGAGGTGCAGAAAGCTACAGGGGAGCTTTCAGTGTTTTCAGCAGAATAGTTTCTAACGTGACCTATAATCGTAAACAGTGCTCGCAGTAGAATACTTTGAATTTATTCTAACTGATCGAGATTAGAGGTTAGATGTGAGCCTCCACCTATTTCAGTCACCTCGTCTTCGGTAAAAAAAATGGGTCCAATAGGATTTTATATACATTTTATATATGCTATTAAATTTCTATACTTGATTTCTAATTTCTAAGATCATTTTCATAACTTCAATGGCCCAACATTGTCACAAGTTCTATATCTTATATTCACCTTATGTCAGTGTATGTCAACAATTTAAAACTTAAACTGAAGAGGTGTGTGATTGAAGAGGTACTAACAAGGTGGTTCTCTAATTTGTCTTGAGTTTTCGATTCTTTGGTGTTTCATTTTGTTCCATGAATTTGATTATTTATTGCAGTCTGTAAAACATTTTCAGTCACAAGCTGCTCTTACCACGAAGCAGCAGTAGCAGCAGTAAGCTATGATTTTCCTTTACCTAAATGTCCTTAACTAAGGCACGAGCCATCTTTTAAGTTCTCTGCAATTAATACTGGACCAAGGACATGTACAGGTAGAGTTCTTGATGAATGATTTGGATATGTTTGCTTCTTGCTGAATTATTTAGACATTTGGATAAGTTTGCTTTCCGCTAAATGATTTGGATAGTGTTTCATGCTGGATTATAGACTTTTGGATAAGTTTGCTTCTTGCTGATATATTTAGACTTTTATGTATCAGTTTTAGGATTCATGTTGTTTAGTGTATTTTTTTGACTTTACATGTGAGAATTAACTATTGATCACTGGGGTAATGGACGACGATCGTTGTGTTGCAACCTTAGTTTCTTTTCCTTATGTGTACTATCCCTCTTTCAGAAATCATTTGCACATATCATTGCATTTCAACCTTGGTTCTTTTTCCCAATGTTCATATTGCACCTAATAAGTAACCTCAAAGCTTCGACCACTCCCCCATATATTCAAATCTCTTTGTCCACTGAAATTAAAGAAAAAAGGTACTTGAATAACTGACTATCTGACCAAGATACCATTCTCATTCATTTGTGTTGTCTTCTAAATAATTTAAAATTAAACCGAAAGAATACATATTAGAACAAACTAGATTCAAGAATTCCTTTACATTAGATATTCTGGGGTAAATAATTACCACTAAAATTAAAGATGCAGCCTAAAACAACTATAATGAAATTACAAGATGTAAAATCTTTTCTGTAAATGAATGGAATTCACGGTCACAATAAATGTATGAGAATGTGGTGATAGTTACTGATATTAGATTACATGTTACTGATTCCTTTTGTATAATCTAATCAGACAACCCATTGATGGGCTTGATAAATGCATGAAGAAAAATAAATAAATGCACATGTATATTTATTTATGTATAGATTTCAGTTTGAGGCCTTCATACCTGTGAATGATGTTTGATAATACCAATTTGTAGGCGTCGGTGTATGCCGTTTATAGCATCTTTCATATTGTATATATATTGTTTCGCCTCATTTTGACATACATTTCCTTTTTATGTTTATTTGTTTGGTTGTAATTTCTATGTATTTGTGTTCTTATCACTACTTTATTAATTAACGAATTGTACTTATTTTGACCTCCATTTCTTTTTTATGTTAATTTGTTCATACTGTATATGTATTGGTCCTTATCACTCCATTTCCATGTTGTTACTACAAACACTCTTGCTGCCTTATTTTTTCACGACCCCTCTTTCGCACTCAGGTGAGTACTTTATCGCATTCACTTGATCTAGAGTTGTTACTCCTGTTTAGATCTAGACCTGGTACTCCACAATTTTTGTTTTTGCTTTGTAGATTTCTCCATAGCATACACTTCAATATTAAGGATTTTATTTATTATTTTTGCCATGCTATCTCGAGTTCGCTTTCTGTACATAAAATCACTTTAAAATACTTATTTTGAATTCTTAGTTTGATTATGTTTTATACATTGTTAGTTTGATTATGTCTCCTAATTTGTTCAAAAGAGGAAATCATGTTTAGTGTGCTTTTGCCTCCATGCTCTTTTTTCCCTATTTTGTGATAGATTTTGGAAAAGTTTAAGTAATGTAAAACCTTACACATTGCCATATTTGGTAGGTGAATGCTGTTGTAAAAACATATGTCGGTTTTTAACTTTTTTTCATTCTTATAGCTCCCACACAACCAAGCAAGGATTATAATTTATTCCGGCCTATTGGTTTTGAAGCACTGACATTAAACTTCTTTATTTTCCAACTTTGAACATCATTAAGTTTTTATATTTGAAGCCTCATGTATATATGGGTGTGAAGATTAAGTGTTTCCGCATATAGTTTTGTTGAATTCAGTTCGATGTTCCATCATTCATTTACTCTCCATTTTATGACCCAATTTTCGAGTGTACTTAAGAAGTGGTATATAACATCCAATTTGAAAATGAATGATAATTCTCTACAGTTATATTGTCCATTTCTTCAACAGGTGGTAGCGTTATTATCCATTTCTTTTGGGTTACCCATATCTTCTAGCCTCTGCCAAAGGTAATATATCCATTTCTTTACGTTCTCTTCTGTTTTTGTTCTCTTCTTTTTCTTAGGTATATGTTGTATTCTTGGTACTATTGGGTCACGATGAGCTGAAGAAAAATGAACAGATAAATGGTTATTTTCTTCATTCATGTTTCTTTTCACTCTTATTGGGTGCGTGTGTCGATTCTGTAGAACATATAATGTTTTGACCATTTGGGTTGACCATTTTTGTTTCTGATTATAACTGAAGCTCTGAATTGTATATATACTCACATTGAAATATCTAAAGCTCTTTACCTTAGACCTTTGTGAACATACTCAAACCAAACATACTGAAAAAATACTTACTTACACTTACATACTCACACTAAAAGCTCTAAACATATTTAGTATATATCTTACTTTACTCTACATTATTGTATATGAACTTACTGAAACAAAACCTCCATGTTGAATTGAATATACCACAATTTTCATTTTTTTTACCCAACTCATTGACCTATTTATGTCTAAAACTTCACGCGAAGTATTGGAATTACCAAACTTCACTCTAAAGCTTCAAACTCAATGACCTATGTATAGGAAGAGTTTGTCATCATGTCTCTTTAATTTTTACGGCCATACTAAAAGTGGAGCACTGGTGTGTCGGATATATGAGCTATGCATAAGTGCTTACGAGGGGATTATATTTATTTTTGTTTAAAAAGTTAAAGTCATCACCAAGGAATCATTTAGTGTAGATATGTTTTGGATTTATGTTTTTTTGGTTACTTTGGATGTGAAATTAATAGATTTATATGAATGATGGAGTTCGAGATTAGTCGGTTCATACATATTGTTATAGTGTCCGCGTTTGAAATCTGAAGACGAACATTTGACTAATTAGCATTATATAATATTTTAATCACTATTTCAATTGACTGACTATATTTTTTTATTCTGTATCAGGTCGCATTTTGAAAAGTACGGACAATCATTATAGTGCGACATGTGACGACCTCAATTGATGTATATGTGATTTTTTTTAGGAAGTTTTTTCGTACAAAAGTATTCGTTAGATGAATTTTTTATATTTGAATATTGTTGAATTGGTTGTTATCCCTTAAGAAGGATGGATAGTCCAATAAATAAAGGAGACCATTTTCTTAAATTGACACTTTTTATTTGAGGCACAATGTAAATTCGATTGATGAATATTATATATTTCATGTTGTATATAAATTTGTTTGACCAATGTAGACTATTTGAATGTTGTTTGACTATTTGTTATTTGTTAATATGGGTGAATAGTCCTTTAAATAAAGGAGATTATGATCATTTTTTTTTAAATTACACTTTGCTTTGTTGGGGAACTAAATTTTTGTCGTTTTGCAATTATGTACATTTCTAAATTTTCATTGTGCCTTCAGGCACGAGCATTTCGATAGTATATATATGTTGAGTGTGTTTAAATCCCTAAAATTGTTTTTTAAGAAATTTTGGGAATTTTATAAACTTTTAAAATAAGGATTTTATTAATTAAAATTTTGTTTTAAAAAGTTTTGGGGTCATTATGCAATCATGGTTTGTTAGTTATATTGGCTGAAAGTTCCTTTGGGTAGAATTCGAAAGTGGTAGAGACTTCAGGGTGCATTTGTAATTATATTTGGATGCGCGTTTGTTAACCTCTTTGTGCCCAACATCTGTTGCATTCTCATTGGTTGAATTTGTGTTTCTTCTAAGAGAGTAAAAGAACGAATGTTTACACCCTTTAGATCATGTCTATCAACGATATGCATGCGCTCCTACATAATCCATGTGAACCTCTTTTGATCCAATCAGAAGAGTTATAACCACCGCGTACTTTTAACCCTTGGATCAAAGTCAATAAAACTTGACTCAATCTAAGCCATTGATTTTGAACCAAAGTCTCGAATATTCTCAGCCCCCTATATAATGAGCCCTTCTCTCAGCCATCTAAGACTTTTGCCATTTCGTCCTTTTCAGAGAGAGTAAAAGAGTAGTGAGAGAAGAGAGAAAAAAAAAGAGAAAAAAGAGAAACCAGAGAAGAGGGAAAAAGAGTTAGAAACCCTGATCTTGTGTCCAACTTAAGCATTTCACTTAGATCTAAGTTTCTACTTCATAGAAATATTAGATCTGAGAATTTTATGTTATATTTCACTAAGATCTTCATATTTTGTTTCTCATCTTGAGAAATCTATTGTTGATTATTTTCTGTAAATGTTTTTAACTTCGAAATCAACAATAACATTTTCTGTTTCTAGTTTTTTGTAAAACAAAACCTTCAACCTAGTTGGAATCGCACTTGGTGATTTTCAATCTCAAAAATATTTTCAAAACCTGAGATTGATTAAGATCTTGATACGTCTTCCGAGCAAGATAGCCGTGGATTTTGGTATATAATAAAGGTCAAATAAGGCTAAGTTTTATAACGAGGAGAGAAATAGAAAATCACTGCATATAGATCTTATATGTAATTTGATAGGACTGTTTGTATAAAATAAGTGTGTGTGTGCATGTATGTGTTAGAAAGCACCTCCACAAGCACTATCACCCTACCACACTAAAAGTGTTGGTAATAAGATCTCAAGAACAAGAGTCGACGTAAATAACTTGAACAAATTGGAAGTTAGCAAACTGGGAGAACAATACCAACAATCAGAACTGTAGAGAAGTTATAAGGACACGAGTGGGTACATTCCTAAACTTGTATAGGTATGATTTGTGTGCATGTGTGTTGTATAGTTTGTAACTGTTATGATTTGTTTTAGTGGGATTTTTGGTTTACTCTGTAGAGGGAGTCGTGGATGTTTCCTCAGTTGGGTGAGGTTTTACCACATAAAAATCCCTTGTTCTTAATCTTTATGCATCTCCTCATATAATTCTTGGTTGTGCTAAGTTTAATGTTTTTAAACTGATTTATTAAACCTGTTAACAAATCTTGAACAGATCTCGTACATATTTTTGTTAAACACATCTTGTGATTAATTAGATTTGGTTTTAAAGAAAAGAATTTCTTCAAAAAATAGTTCGGAGTTACTTAAATATTTTAATTTTATATTAAACGGCTTTAGTAACAGATTTTCAAGCATATCTACATCTAAGATCAACATTAAGCGTTCAAAAGGAGTTCTAATTCTCTATCATTTTATCTAATTCTCTCATTTTAGTATTATTTAGTTTACTTCTACTTTAGCATTTTGTGTCATTACACAACTTACATTAATCTCAATCCTTTATTAGTAGTATTTGCACAAACTCTATTTTCATAAAATACCTAAAAATAAGATAAATAGGGTCTATCTATAAATTCCGAAATATGGATTGTCATCTCACAATCTTTCTTTTGAACCACACTTTCTCTATGCACACACATAAGATAAATACCCCATTTGGATTTATGGATTAAACCCCACCCTATGTTATATTCGAACTATGTGAACTTCAATGCCCTATGGGCTATGTAGGCATCTTAGGTTAATCCTAAGATTCGAGTACTTCTTTATGCATGTTTATATGTTTCTCTCCTTTCATGTATATATATATATATATATTCTTATATGCTTGTGTTTCGTCACCTATACACATTTTATCTTCCATTGCGACTTGCAATTTGATAACAACTCATATTATGTTTTGAATTATCATTTTCGAGAACACTACAAAGGATGAATTCACTCTATACTTTTCCATGACACGAGTTGAATGATTTCTTTCTTCACCTATTTTATGGATATGATCACACTCTTCATGGAATCTAACAGGTAAAGTTTACCATATTCTAATGAGAGAAGGAAAGAGAGAGATGGGTGCATAACATCTTTCCATTTCCTAACTTAGTCCTCGATCTTTTGAACTACTTGTTGTCGCAAGCATCTGTATTGTCCTTGATGTCATTATCTCGAGGCGGAGATATTTTTTTTTTCCTGTTTTTATCAAAAATAGGCTGGCAATTCTACATCTACACATTATCCCCCGCAAAATTGAATGGTCAATCGCCCCGATAGAGGGCCCAGCCCTGCACATCTGCGATAGGAAATCCAAAAAGGGTAGCCCCGAGATGGTCTCGGTGGCGACTCCATTGGGGACGCATTTTAAGAGGACTAGACTCTATTTATACATAAGTGTTATTCTTTTCTACATGTGTTCACATGCTCCTACGTGTATGTTCCCTTTACTCCTCTATTTACTTTTTGTGTGTATCTATCTGAAATCTATCATGCTCTATCCTCATATATATATATCATTTTTCACTCACTTGTACACTTCACACAGTTTTATATACTCTGCGTGTTAACATCACACACTTACACTTAACTTCACTTCTACTCACATGTTCCACACACCACTTAGATTATTCATGTTTAGGATTCGCTAGAACACACCACACTTGTCACACTTGTATATATCTTCATGCTCACTTACACGTATCACACACCACTTGTAATTGATCCATATATAGGATCACTATCACACACACTCATTTGCAAATATTCCCATGTCACTCACTAACATGTATATATCCCCATCACCATGTGTATGAAAGTTTACATACTTCATGCTAGATTTACTTTTCATGATACTGGTATATTCTCATTAGTGTAGTACTCCCTTTACTCATCATGCAAATAAAAGATTCTCTCGCTTCATGATATACTAATTTAGCCTCATGCATTTTTACACACTACATTACCAAGAGCATGACATTATTGACCAAAATTTTGTCCCCTACTGGTAAATAACTTTGTGATGGGTGCTAGTTATGTGAGGAGCAAATAACCTAAGCAGTATGAATCTCAACTTCCATTGGCATCACACCTTTGATGTATATCAAACGGTTCCCCCCGCATCATATCAGTTGCTTAAACTCACAACGGGTGGTATATAGCAGTGAACTCGTTCCCAAATGCCGACTATATCGAATTCTCTCTTAGATGTATCGGCCCCATGAGGTATATAATGAGGCAATTCATATACACACATACCGATGAATGATTGACCTTATATGCAGGAGGTATATTATGGAAGTCATACCAAAAGGGGGAACCCTTCCATAATCCCAACAAGTCATAAACCTCATATAGACATCAACAATAGGGCACTCATATTTAGTTTTCGAGTTACCATGTGAAACACCGCTAAAATTTCGTGTTGGCATATACCTCTAGAATTTCGTACTATTTTTCCTTTTTAAAAATAAGACCCTATTCATGACCCTAGAAACAAGTCAAACCATGTCTTAAACTTTTAAACCCTAGTTTTTAGACTTGGGTCTTGTCCGATATTTTTTCTTCATTTAGGCAGACCTAATACAAGTCAAAACCTAATAATAATAATAATAATAATAATAATAATAATAATAATAATAATAATAATAATAATAATAATAATAATAATAATAATAATAATAATAATAATAATAATAATAATAGTAATAATAGTAATAATAATAGTAATAATAATAATTATTATAATAATGTTGAGACTCCTCTCCTTTTCCCCTCCATTCTTAAAACCAAAAATGCTAAAAATATTTGTCTCGTGCTTCCAAAATACCAAAAACTTTCTCCCTTTTTTTTTCAAAAATAAATTTTAATCATTTTCCCTCTCAGTTCAATCGCATACCTGATTTTTGGCTCGGGTCCTTATTGGCTTCGGTCTTCTATCAAACCACCCTGAAGCTCCATCACTTCTTTTGTTACTTCATCCGAGTTTGGAATCCATATTCACGAGATCTTCATGGAAAAAACTAACAAAACACCGAATGTTCAGCCAAATCTTATGACCATCCTAACCCACCTCAGTGCTAAGATTAATAACCTTTAAATCGAAGTCCAAGAAATGAAGCGACACCAGGCCAAGATTCACAAAGAACCTAAGGTTCTCTTTCCTCATACAATGGGTCCACCCATTCCTGAGCCTATTTGGGTCCCAGAATAGTTACTAACATGTTTCGTGTTCCCAACATGCTCAACTATCGATTCAAACATTGCCCAACTAAAGGATAATTTGCCAGTACCCATGGATCCCAAAGAGGAGGAACTAAACAAGGTCAAGGAAGACATCAAACTACTGTAAAAGAATTTAGACCAGGCCAAGATATTAGGGAACGACATAAATTACATCCATATGTCTCCTTATCCCAATGCTAGAGTGCCAAAGAAGTTTAAAATGCTAGATATCGAGATGTTTGGGGGAGAGGACCCTCGATTGAGCACCTTAGAAGATATCACCGAGCCATGACCCTTCTTGGTGCCTTCAAAGAAATAATTGCCCAAATGTTTTAACAAACCTTAAAATAAAGTGCCCTATGATGGTTCTTGTCTCTTGATGAATGTATAATCCATAGGTGGGAGGATTTTTCCTCAGAATTCATGTCATAGTACAAGTACAACGAAGAGTTATAGGTCATGTAAGGATACCTAGAGCTTCCCAAGTAGAACCCTGGGGAATCAGTCGATCGCTTTATCAAAAGATGGAGAGAAAAATCTACACTATGACCAATTTAAGAGGGTAGATTAGATTATATGGAGGCGTAACCCCTTTTGAGTACAGTAATGATAAGTTAACCAATAACACTAATGATATAAGACACGCAAACACAACTTAGTGAAGATAAACTCAGTTCGAACTCCAAAATCTCTCGTGTATAACTCAAAGGATAATAACGAACTCAGAAGTAACTCATTTGGAGGGAGAGAGAAGTAAGCACCCTAGATACACCTTGTGAAGCAGCCGAACACCCCCAACCACCCTCAAGAATCTCTGTGAAGTAATAGAGATTCGTAATAAATGAAAATGGTGGGCGAGTAAACTCTTTGGTTTGTAATACGTCTATCTCTGATTTATATTCTCTCTAGTAATAACTCATGAACTCTTAAAAAATAACATCCTCTCCACATAGGTGGTTGGGGTCCTTAAATAGCCCCCACCATGCCACTCCCGAAGTAACTCAGTCAATAATAAATGTGAAAGACATCCCTCATACTTTATGTCACAAACATTAAATGCCCGATGCCTTAGTTAGCTCCATGTCATAAACATTAAATGCCAAGACATGCCTTTTGCCTAACAATTGTGTGTCAGGTGGCTGTCATCATGGAGGTGTATCACCAACTATCCGATAACCCTAAATACCACAGTGGTTTACTCAAGTGCAGATTTGACATTATCTAGATGGCTATTCACATCACCTACAATATATGTGACATTAAGTAGAGAGTTGTTTGGTCCACAACTCAACACCCGATGGAACTCAAGGCTGCTCCGCCCAGGGTTCCACGGTTAGGGTCTTTTGGTGTTTTACGAGGTGTATCTAAGATGGTGAGGACAAGACACAATGGTGCCTCACTTCTCAATCCTCCAAACCGAGTACCTCTAAAGTTCCCACGGTGAGGTCATTCGAAAGAGCATGAAAGCTCTCCCAGGCCCTGCTAAGCATGGACTCTCGTGAGTACCGTTCAACCTCACACTAAGAATCATTATACTCGTTACATCATTACAATCATTATAGCGCACAGTCAATATAAACAAAGATATAATGTGACTAAGTAACACGACAAGCTAAAGTATGAGCTACCACGCTGAGCGGCCATGCTTAGCTGCCTTGCTGAGTTGTCACGTTGAGCTACCTGGATGAGTTTCCATACTAATCTGCCTTGCTGCCTTAATCCCAAACACTGTTATTAATGGGTGGATTATCTCTAACCTTAGGATTACTTTCATGCTCCCTTTACATTTGCCCCTTCGTGAAGAGATTTTTTATGGAAACAAGAAATGTTCGCACGAAAACTTCTCAATTCGATGAACTTTCTCTGTGAAAAAATTTTGGTATCTTTTCCTTTATTGCAACAAGAGCTGCGACTTATTGGTGATTTAGAAAAGGGACATCGCAGATTTTTTTTGTTACCGAGTTTCACCCATTCTGGTTTGATTATTTGAAAATATCTCGATAGACCTACTAAATGTCTCAGAACTCGTTTTGACTTTGGGGAAGTGAAATTCTCCCATTTGTGCTGTTGTGGAGTATAGTTGTAGGCAGTGAGTTTTTCGTTAGGACTTCCCCTATTATTGTGACTTGTGAAATGTTAAAAAAATAAAATATTATCCCTGATGTATCTGAGTCACAATTAAACAACGTTTGGACTTGTGGCTAGGGGACATCGTAGCTTTTGTGGACCGTTGGGGAAGCGTCTTCGTTGGGAGTTATTTGCTATGTCTGACAAACATTTTGGCGCCAAAACTCAAACTTGCCTAAGAACGAAACCCTTTATATTCCCTAGGCGTCACTTCATTAATGATGTGGCGTTATCGTTTCAACTATCAGGACACTTCCCGGAGTGCCACGTGTCTATTTGAAATGATTATATGTGGCTTTGCATGTGTGGTGATGGGAAACTCAAAAGGCGGGTTAAAAGATTTCAAACGTCTATTTTTCAAAATAATTCTCCTTTTTTCGTCTTCTTCAAACTCCCGTCTACTTTAGAGAGAGAAACTCTGCCAAAACTCCATTGTTGCCAAGCTTTTCTCCTGAATATTTCTCCTCATTCCTTTCCTCTGTAATCATCCTCACTTTTTAGCCACTCCATTATTACTTCTCTGGTGCCTTTTCTAAGCTTTTCTTTTACTTCACTGCCATCTTCAATGGCCTCCTCAAGAAATACGACCACATCTGCCACTAATGCTCCACCTGCCACCCTTGTTGCCACCTCTTTGACTGTCGCCTGCCAGGACCAACTGCGTTTCTACCGCAGGTCCCCTATATTCGGTAAGGGTGACGATTTTACTGCGTTTTGCAAAACTTACATTTTCATCCCTAAGTATGATGCCATGACGCTTGGTGATGAAGATAAAAGTGTTGTTGACTGGGGATTTGTCCCCCCAGATGGGACTCTTCGGTTTCATCTTGAGCGAGGGGACTTACTATGGTCCCATATTGACTTTAAAAGGCGTATAGGTTCTCCTACTCACTTCGCTATCTAGAACACCCACATGCAGAATTCCCATGTTGATACCCTTACCAAAATTGGGCCTCATCGGGCCAAGTGGTTTGACTAGATTACTATGTCTAAGAACAATATTGCCCTTTATGTCCTGGTGTATCATTAGAATGCTACTACTCATGCCTTTATTACTGCGTGGGGTGAGTTTACAATAACATTGGAAGACGTGTGTGAGCTTCGGGGCCTTGAGGCAATAGGTCATGAGCCCTATTCTAATGAAGACCTGGATGCCCAAGAGGCTGTTGACCGTTCGGAGTTGGACCGTATATGCCAAAGGTGCATCGATTCTTCAAACAAAGTCACTTTCACTCCTTTAATTATCTATTTCTTCAAGGATCCTTTCGAAGGTGGTTCTTCTGAGGCTTCCCCTGGTCAAGGTACATCGCTGGAACTTGCTGCCTAAACCTTGCCATTCTCTCTTATTTCCTTTTAATGAGAAAACCTAACGACCAACCTCGAAGGGACCTCATCAACATATCCCTCTGTTTGGCTCGAGGTATCAAGATTCCTCTGGCTGCAATTACCCTAGGATCACTCTACACATGGCTTGATAGAACCCTTTTTGACATGGAATGATCTCTTGGTTGTTATAACCTTACCAACTTTGCCAAGTGTGTCCTTCTGATGAGCTTCCTTTATGTTCATTTCCCCACTGTAGCAGCCAAAACAAACTGCCCTCCTTTAGGGGAAGCAATTCAACCTCCTCGCTCCTTCATTTATTACAAGAAAAAAATTCGAAAGTAGTTAACCTCTATTATTGATCAACCTGGGAGTTTTGGGATGAGGCATTACGAAGAGGAGGTTTTCCTATATACTTGGGGTTTTTTCAAACATGGAGTAAGGGTGGTGCTAGAAACGACTTTGGACCTCATCGTTGAAGACCCTTCGCAAGATGTGGTCCTTCTGTTTTCACCAGGGTACCTGCCTTCTGACAGCGAGTGGGTATACACTACTAAGCATTACAATCCCAATCGATGTATCCATCAATTAAATTTCGATCAGGGGGCTCCTCGCCCAGTTTTCCAATTATCTAACCCCAAAGTCTCTTTTAACGAGGCATATTCCCTATTCTTATCTACTGCCGCATGAGGGGCAAGTTCTATAATGTCTGGGTGAGTCACCATTCCGTGCATCTCGAGGCAAGGGGATGTGACCCCCAATTTGCAACAAAGTACTGGCCAAGACAGCTGGCCCAAATTTATGAGTTCATCCAGGGGGATCCCGTGTATCCCCCAGTTCTTATGTTTTATGCCCTGGAGCTGGGGCTAGAAGGTAATTACGTTCTTGGGATTAAGTTCCCTCTAAGCAAAACTCCCAGGGAACCTACCACTGATCTTCCTCCACATTGCTCTATGATTCCTGTTACTACCCCAAAGTCTAAAAAAAACCCAACACCCAAACAACCTGCTCCTTCTGGAGGTATTACTGGTGATGGGGTTTTAACTGATGTAGTATCTGGTAAAGGGCCCTCTCAACTACCAGCCAAAAATACTAGGAAGTCCAAGAGTGGGACTTCCTCAAATTCTACATCTCAAACTCAGCCTCAAACTCATTTGGAAGCATTTCCCATCAACTTCATTCCTCCTCCCATTTCTGTATAAGTGAGTGAAGAGTTGAGAAGGAAAGTTCAGGTTGAGGTGGCACAAATAAATGATGAGTTTCAATGACACGCTCCCATCATTCCTCCTTCTACTTTTTTCCCCACTATCTTGTTTGATCCAATGGAATAAGGGTCAAACACAAAGAAGAGTTCAAAGGTTCCTCAAAGTGTTGGTGATGCGGGTGCGAGGAAGAAGACTCTGGGTACCAAGTCCTAGAGGAAATGAACTCCAAATGTTCATCTTCCCTCAGCTCCCTTTTTTGTTGACTCCTCTCCTCCTTCTCCAGTGGTTATATCCTCCCATTCTTCCTTTGGATCCGAGGTATGTATGTGTGTTGTTGTTCTTACTCCCATTTTTCTAAGGCAAGTTGCATGTGTTTAATTCTTACTAGGTTTGGTGCAGGAGGTTGAAGAAGAAATACACAGCCCCCCATGAGCCCTTTTTTGGGGGGATATTTTGGTTCCTCTCAGACCTATGTAACTTCTCCCCGTTACCCCATGACCTGGATTACTTATTCCCGCCGTTCGACCTCACATCGTGCGAAGGATGCTGCTGCAGGGGGTGATTCTGTTGAGTCTATGGGCATCTCTTCTCAACCAGAGACAACTCCCCCAGTCTCTTCTGAATTATCAACTAAGCCCAAGGTTCTTCTTCCCATCGTTCTAGCTGCATAAAGTTCCCCCGAGGTAACACTATCAATCACTTGTTAGGTCTATCGTCTTTTCTCTCTTCCACCCATTTTTCTGTTTAACATGATGAACTTTAATATGTTAAGATTCCTTAAGTCAAAATGGCATCTTTGTTAGCTAACATTCTTCTTCCCCTTGTGTTGATGATACCCCTAGCTGTTGTTCCCCTATTTGGTTCCATAACTAAGGTAAGTAACCCTTAGAGGTATTTCTTACTTCTTCTGTACTTATTCCCCATTTCTAACACTTAGCTTCATTTTTTTTGTTTTCTCCTGATCTTTCCCCACACTCTTCTCTTGGTGGTCTGCGTATTCTCGAGGACAGGGTCGATGTTTCTACCCAGCGTGGTTCTTTTGTATCCACCAACATTAGGGCATCACTTGTAAGTCGAACGTCCACTTTAAGTGAGGCTCCTATGTTGACATCGGTACCTTTTACTGGCGGAGGAGCTTTACTAGACGTTGAGGCTTCTTTGGTTGGGGGTTCCATTGGGGCTTAGCAGAAAGCAAGCCTATCCCCAACTGTTCCCGCAAGGATGGCCTCCTTAGTGACTGCCGTTCTTGCTCTAACCACTGCTGAGGTACTTCGCTAGTGTCGAACTTTCATTTCTCAAACTTTCAAACTTCACCTATAACAGTGACTTGACAATGAAAACACTTATTAACATTTTTTCGTAAACTCCACCTATAATGGTGACTTAACAGTGAAAACACTTGTTAAGATTTTTCAAAAAATCCACCTATAATGGTGAGTTAACAATAAAAACACTTGTTAAGTTTTTTTGCAAACTCCAACTATAACGGTGACTTAACAATGAAAATGCTAGTTAAGATTTTTCGCAAACTCCACTTATAACTGTGACTTAACAACGAAAACACTTGTTATGATTTTTCGCAAACTCCACCTATAACGGTGACTTAACAGTGAAAACACTTGTTAACATTGGTCGCAAACTCCACCTATAACGGTGACTTAACAGTGAAAACACTTGTTATGATTTTTTGCAAACTCCACCTATACGGGTGACTTAACAATAAAAACACTTGTTAAGATTTTTCACTTAACTCATTGTTTTTTCTACGTGTTCATAGGTTGCACGTGAATCTTTTTCGGTGGGAGAGAAATCTCCACCAATTCTTTTACCCATTGCCTAGCCCCATCAAGAACCCTCTATTTCAGAAGATTTTAGCCACGATAACCAAGGTTCCATTACTGGTGTTGCTACTGATAGCGAATCTGGTTGTGAGCTTCCTTTACCCAACTTATCTCCTCACGACTTTTTCCTTATGGTTCTTTCGCGTCTCCTCAAATGTCTGCCATCCATCGTTTGGTAGTTGAGCAACTTGCAAGCCACAATCCTAAGACTTTTACTGTGGATTGCCTGCATTCCAACATCCCCGTGATGAGCCATAGGCTTCAGGGCATGGTGATCATTGTCGGTGATATCATCAGCACTCCTATGGCGAATGTTACCATACCTCTTCTCAACTAATTCCTGGGCTATTTGAGGGAGTTGTGTCATGATGGCTTCTATTTTGACCGATTAATTGCACACTTGAAGACTTTGAAGAGCCAATGAATGGATAGTCAGAGGGAACTGCTTTAAAAACATTGGGAGGATCAACGAGCTGAGGAAATTAATTTGGATGAGCTATCACCTTTACTTGAAGCTTCCAACAAGGAGGTAGAGGACATTAAGGAAGCTCTCCATCGGGCAAAGATGAAATAACAGAAAATACTTATCGAGCGTACACAAGTGCAAATGAGATTTTAGGTTTCCATTAAAGCCCAACAGTCTTGCCTAGCAGCTTTTTTGGGCTTGCTCGGAGATTTCTTCTCTGCTCCAGACCTGTGGTTCCTTTTAGTCCAATGAACTTTTGTATACATTTTCCTTTTTCTTCTTATGTAATTCTTAGGAAGTAGCCCTCAATTTTGTAATGCCTCGAAGTTTGTGAATGAATGAAAAAGATGTATGTTTTCCCATGCCATTTCTTTGTGATTTCACTATTTGCGTATATTATGGAGTTCTATAATTCTTCCATCTCCACTCGAGTTGCAATAATAGACATAAAAAATAACTTGTATATTCATAAAAACAGCTAGATACAATAATGGTCTAAACTTAATTGCTTATACATGATAGACTTTCAACCATTTATTGTTAATCTTGAATGGCTTGTCTTCTTCAATCTTAGAAATTAAGAAATAACCTGAATCATGAGCTTCTTTTATAATGAAAGGTCCCTCTGCAAACTTAGGTAGAGGAAGCCCCATGATGTGCTTCACTACGGCCTTCAAAATAAGGTCTCCCTCCACGAACTTCCTTGGTCTCACCAAGTTGTCGTATGCATGTGAAGTTGCTTCGTATAAATTTGAAAGTGCTACATCGCATTATCTCTGTGTTCATCAAACGCTTCCAACTTCACATGTCTGTTCTGAGGGAGCATGCTACTTCGCAAGGTATATCGAGTAGAGGGAACTTCCAACTCTACAGGGAGAATCGCCTCAGCCCCATAAATAAGGGAGAAAAGAGTATATCCTGTGGGCTTCGTCTTGGTTATTTGATAGGCCCACAAGACAGTCGGTATCTTATCATCCCATGATCCTGGTAAATCCTCCATTGTTTTAGACAAAATATTAACCAATGTTTTGTTAGTTGCTTCGGCTTGAGCGTTTCCCTTTGGATGTGCCACCGTTGAAGTATGATGAATAATGAAGTACTTGTGTGTGAGCATTGTTACCTCTGAATTGACGAAGGGGGTTCCGTTAGCTGAGAGAATAATCTTTGGAATCCCAAAATGGTAAATGATGTATTTTCTGATGAATTTTATCACCACCCCTATTATTTCCCTTCTTAGTGGTAGCTCTTTAGCCCACATTGTAAATCACTTCGTTTCTACTAGTGTGTATACCTTCCCCCTCGAATAAGGATGTATTACCCCTACAAGGTCAAACACCCAGGTGTTAGAGGGATAAGGCATTGCCAGGGAGTGTAGGTCCACTGATGGGGCATGGATCATATTTTCATAAAGTTAGCAAGCCTTATATTTTTGAACGAACTCAGTGGAGTCATTCTCCATCGTTGGCCAATAATACCCCAACATCAGTTGCTGGTCATAAAACTTACCCCCCTATGTGAGCTGGATCGCGCACTTATTTGAGGACTTCGGCTTCTTCTTCCTTCGTGATGCAACGTAATGACCTGCTGAAGTAGCCCCTTTGATAAAGTTGCACCTCCTAAATGTAGAACCTCGGGGACCTTCACATGAGTCCCAATGAATTAATTTTCTCTATGGAGATAACTCCATCTTTAATGAAGTCAATATAGGGTTGTCTCCAGTCCGATTGAGTTTTAATGAAACGACATTTTGCTGCCTCGGAGAATAGTTGGCATTTATCGCACTTTTATTGTAGCTCTATTGCATCATGTTTAATTCTAGGCCAGAAATATCCCTCCCTTTGAATTCTCCTGTAAAGAGTTATCTCAGTTGTTTCATAGTGTTCTTCATGTGTTTTCTTCAACCTCCGTTCTGCTTCTTCTGGGAAGATGCATCTTGACAACCTTCCTCCTAAGTTTCTGGAGTAAAGGTTTCCTTAGTTTTTAAAGTATTGGGCTATTTCCCTCATCTCCATCGCTCCGTCCCCAGACTCTAGTTGTTTTCTAATCTCTCCCCTCTAGTCAGCGTCCTCCTCCATCGACAAAATTATTTGTACCACCGAGGGAGTTATTCTTCGTTGGATCACAACTATAGTTGTATCATCTTTTATGAATATTTTCTGAGCAATGGTGGCACAGGCGTCTGAATGGAGGTTCATCGTTCGGGGATGTCTCTTCATCTTGGTCGGATGGAACTGACTGACAAGCGTCTGAATGATTGTTCTGTATGGTGCCATACTTAGGTGTTTCAACATATATTCTCCATTCACTTATTGAATCATCAAATTCAAATCACCCTCGATGCAAAGTGAATGAATTCCCCTTCGAAGGGCCTCCAGCAACCCCGGTACCAAAGATTCATACTCTGTTTCATTATTGGAACAAGGGAAATCTAACTTGTAAGAAAGAAAAATCTCCTCCATTACTTTTGAAAGAATAAGCCATGCTCGTCCTTTCTCTTTCACTGAAGATCCATCGAACTCCATCGTCCCTTCTCCATCGGTTGCATTTATGTGGTTAGCCTGCAAGTCCTCTCTGAGAATACTTTCTTTAGGTGGTTCAAATGTCTCAGAGAGGAAAATTGCCAAAAGATCTGCATACGTTTGGCTCTTGATCGAGTGAGGAACCACGCACTTCAAGTCATATTATGAGAGATTGTGGAACCACCTAGCTTCCCTACCAAGTAATATTTTTCTTGCTAAAAAATACTTAATATGATCACATCTTGTTACAATATGAATTGTCAAAGATATCATATAATGTCTAAGTTTTTGTGCTACAATGACTAAGGCTAAATAATGCCTTTCCAAGCTACTATATCTGACCTCTGTCCCATGTATGATTCTACTGAGGTAGTAGACTGGTTGTTCTTTCCCTTCAATCTCTTGTGCTAATAGAGCGCCAACGAACCTTGCGGTGGATGTGAGGTATGGCAACAACGCTATTCCTTCCCTTGGGGGAACAATGGTCTGTGGTGAAATGAGAAGCTTCTTCAGCCCAATAAGAGACTCCTGGTGAACCTCTTTGAATTTGAATTTTGTGTTCTTTTGTAACAGCTGCATCAACGGGTGTGTTATTTCATCCAATCCAGTCACAAATCTCCTCAGGTAGGAAACTTTGCCAAGGAAAGTCTTCAGCTCCTTCGTGGTTCTTGGACTGGGCATCTCCAAGATCGCTCATTGTATGTCTTGGCCCATCTTCACTCCCTGCCGATCAACCACAAAACCTAGAAACTTTCCACCCGTTACTCCGAAGACACATTTCAGGAGGTTCATTTTCAGCTTATACTTCCTGCATCGGGCAAACACCTTCCTCAAATCGCTCAGATGGGAATCCTCCTTCCTTGATGATGAGGGACCACCAGCGGGCTTCTTCTGCCATAACTCATTTGTTGCTTGCAACTTCTTTATTAAGCTCATTCAAGGGCCCCATCTTTTCTCTGATCGAGGGAACCCATGATCTCTACATTCTTCTCATTAGGACTCTAATATCATCCTCCAATTCTGTGTAAAATGCTACATCCACCAGGTGAGATTCTTTGACAGCAAAGGGCCTCTTCGTAGCTCTAATGGTCACCTCCATTCCCTTGATATTGGCCTTGGAAGATTGGTGATACGTCGAAGGAACTATCCATTGATTTTGCATCAACACCCTTCCTATCAACATATGGTAGGAAATTGAACTCTCTATCACATGAAATTTGATGTGGGAACTCAAATTTCCCATCACAATGCCAACGTTCACATAGCCAATGGACTTGGAAGACTAGTTGTCATAACCTAAAATTACCAACGACATGGGGACTAACCTTTCCTCGAGAATATTAGCTGCGTGTAAAGAGTTGATTGGCATGATATTGATGGAGTCCCCCCATCCATAAGAGCCCTTGCAAAGCTAACCCCATTGATGCTGGCAGTCATATACAATGGTCTATTATGAGGGAAATCTCACAACCCTATCTGCATCGCTGGAAGTTATCTCTGATAAAAACCTCTTTACCAACCTGGTCATGGGTCCCTTCCATATCAGTGAAGGGACCGCTTTGTTCCTCGCAATATCAAGGATTGCCTGGGTTATCGCCAATCTACTTTCCCTTGGTATCCCTACCTGGTTGAAGGACCAGGCAAACTTTGGGGGATTCTGAAAGTGCACAGTATTCTACAGCTTGGTCTACTTCCACACTTTGAACGCTATATACGTCCTGCACATCTTTAGCACTTGCTTCATCATAAGCTAACACTACATTATCCATTTCCCTAGTGCACTCTTCCAAAGATTCTTCGAACTCCTTATCCTTCGTCGTTAGCCCCCTTTCTTCCTTCTCTGCCTCCACGTCATAGGCCACCACCAAATTGGCCCCATGTGCTGGTAGTGGTTTTTTGTTAACATTTTGCGGAGGGATTTGTAACTTTCCTACCTTCACATATTTGTCAATGATTTTTCTTAGCGTGAAATAACTCTCCATTGGATGTTGGATCTTTCGATGAATCAGACAATATTTGGGATCCGCACTACTTGCAGTGTCTGGTTCCCTAACGGGGATACCTTTTAGCTCATGCACTGTTCCTCCTTGAACCATGGCATTGCAGCAACTGACAACCTCTTCCACTGTACGAGGCAACAGTGGTGGGTCTTCTATGTCTATCCCAAACTTCCTCTTATTGTCCCTCTTTGCTACTTTTCCGCCATCTGCTCCTTTGGTATATCCCACCCGTGGGGGCGGAGACCTCCCTCCCACAGGTTGTATCAACTTCCAGAACACCATGGGAACCACCACGGGGTTTGGTCGTACAACCAACGAGATATTCCTTGTTACTTTTAGGAACGCCACAAAAGTCCCCTTGCGCATTTCGTTAATAAGATGGCAGATGTACTCAGAAAGCAGTCCTTCCGCATAGATCTGTAGCAGTTTGGATTCTCTTGCCTCCTCCATCACATCGATAGACCTTTCCCTGAACCTTCGAACATATGCCACTACATTTTCCCCTGGTTGTTTCTTTTCTCTCCCCATTTGGGTCAAGGTGAACTCATTTTCTCCTAAAAAGAATTTCTGGACAAACAAAATGTGCATCTCCTCCCACATGGAAACACTTTTAGGAGCTAAGTGAGAATACCAAGTATATTCCTTATTGGTAAAGGATTTAGAAAATTCCCTCAACCTGAGTTTCTTGTTATTGCAATGCGCCCCCAAATGTTCCATGTAGCGTTTAATGTGCTCTTTCGGGTTCCCACGCTTTCTTGTATATTTTTCAAAGATAGGAGGAATATAATCTTTTGGGTAGGGCTCATCGTTGTATTCCTAGGGATAAGGCATACGAAATTCGTCATAAACTGAAGATACCTCGCCCCTAGATTGCGAGAAAGCTTGCATGAATTTTAGCATCTTTTTTTATCTCTTTATTCATCTCTTCCATAGCTGATGTCGTTGAACGAACGACAGAGGGACCATAGGCTTAGTGCCCCCATTGCATCTGGAGAAATCATAACAGTTGTAATGGTTGATATTATTAGAGTTCCTACTATTGGATTTATGATAAAGTGTATACTTGCTCAGACCGTTCCTCTTAGAAGTGTTATTGGTGGGGCCATTGGGCCTGCCCCTGGTGTCACAAAAGAGTTGGCTTCAAATTCTCCCAACACCATTGAACCTATGGGAGTTTGTAAAAACTTGTAAAATTTATTCATGAGGAGTGCTACTTGGGTTAGTCCCAACCCAGCAGTCGTAAAAGCTTGTGTCACCACTGGGACACCTGTCGCCATTTGAACAGGAGGTACCTCCAGTCGAAGGGATCCGTCCCTTGAAGCCTCCATCTCTCTCACCCCCTATTCTTCATTACATTGAATGTCATCAAAGTTAAGTCTTCAATTAACATTATCCTGCACCATACTCCTTGTTTAGAAGAATGCCTCCCCAGTGGAGTTGCCAAATATAAGAGGGTAATTTAGATTAGATGGAGGTGTAACCCCTTTTGAGTACATTAATGATAACTTAACTAGCAACACTATTAATACAAGACATGAAAACACAACTTAGTGAAGATAAATTATGTTCGAACTCCCAAATCTGTCGTGTATAACTCAAAAAATAATAACGAACTCAGAAGTAACTCATTTGGAGGGAGAGAAAAGTAAGAACCCTAGATATGCAACCAAACACCCTTAACCCCTTAAGAATCTCTGTGAAGTATTAGAGATTCTTAATAAATGACAATGGTGGGTGAGTAAACTCTCTAGTTTGTAATAAGTCTCTCTCTGATGTATATTCTTGTGATAACCCGCTCCAAATAATAACGGGTGGCCAGCCCTATACTATAATAAATCAGGTATCTCAGATGGCACAGTCTCAACATCAACTACTAAGCACTAATATAAGACTAACTACCCGAAATCATTAAGTGCGAATTGACAAAAATTTAAAACTTTTATAATAACAACAACAACAAAACCAATAGTGCACATAACCAACAATATACATCTAACTATGATGAGTGAAAAGTGCATGCTCCAATAATATGAAAGAGTACAATACATTGTACAATAAAATCTCAACAAAAGAAATACATGAATATGCTGTCAGGTAGCAGACAATACAGTAATTTGAGAAATGAAATATGGAAGTGTTAATCTACAACACTTGAATACTAACTCAATATACAAACTGAATCCAAATCTAGTTGTACAAATATAGGAATCGACTAAAGCAAATTGCCGCAACAGTCCACTACTGCCACAGCTCCACAAATACCCTGGATGGATAACATCAAAGGCGTCCTTGCGGAGGAACACCTGAAGTAATACAATATATACAAGGATAAGGAAAATATAAACGGGTCAGAGCCCGAGTTTGAAAAACGTTTTATAGCAAGTGTATTAAAATGCATAATAATTATAAATGCATTATTACATAATTTAGTTGGAATCGAACTCTCCATAATAATTCAACTTACCTCTCATCTAAAGCGCGCACTAAACTTATGCACGTGATCTCCAAATGGATGCCCGATTCTAATTCATGTAAGAGGATTCTAACTTAAACCCAAAAGAAGTATTTAAGTGAAATCATCTAACCTATCTCCCAATACATTTGTTTCCATAATATATAAGTTATATACTTTAACTTTAATGTAATAGTTATAATTATCTTTCTAATGTTCATATGTTGAACATATAAAGTTACATGATCCAATCATGTCCAAATCATCACAATATATCAACAATCTCATTTACTAAAATTTTATATTCTAGTGATGCCCATATAAGGTATGAAACCATATATATAATCATTATATATGAGTTATTAGCATCAAGAGTTAAGGACTAAACTCCTCCCGATTCTCAACACGGTACTGCGTTTCATGCGTGGGAAGTCTCGCCGAAGCGAAATCCAAACAAGGAACCCCCCGTTACACTACTCCTGGCCGTATCGATCCTCGGGGATCATTATTCCCTCAATGCAAGATGCATGTAACCCAAATGATTATTATCTAATTTTAATTAATTAATATTCTCAATTCTCAACAGTACACGGCGTTTCATGCGTGGGACGTCTCGTCGAAGCGAAATCCAAACAAGGAACCCCCCCGTTACACTACTCCTGGCACTGTCGATCGTCAGGATAGGTGATATATATATATAGATAATTATGAGCATTAAGGACTAAACTTATCCCCAAGTTACAACATTACACTGCGGTTCGTGCGTGGGACGTCTCGCCGAGGAGAAATTTAAACAAGGAACCCCCCGATACACTAATCCTATCAATGTAGGTCGTTGAGGTCCATTATGCCCTTGACACCCAAATACAAACACAAGCAATAATAACCATCCAACCGAGCTATAACTTGAAGGACGCAGGCTCACATGCTATCATCTTCCAGCAACCCGTATACGTAGCAAACTGGGGCCACCTGGTGGGGTTCAACGACACCCACCTCGTGATCAACTCACGCACACAACGTCCGGGAAGCGGTCATAGCTCCTAACCGGCAAGTGAGAGCGACACATACCCACGACCTCTCACCCCCAAAATAAATAATGTATATATATATATGTCATTTGCTAACCACCATGGACGACTATGACCTGGGGAATATCCACATCCTGCTTTTCTAGTCAAAGTGCTCACCCTCTACGCACGAAACTTCCCAATCATAGCAAGGAGGAGGTATGCTTAACATGTATATACACCATCATATAAGGTATACATACATCCCACATAATAAAGATATACCATTATATAAGGAATACCCGCACATCATTTCATATTCATTATAAGCCCTTAGGCGCACAAGATTAATATCATTATTTAGTATATCTCTCTCTTTTGATACACTAACCGTCAATTCTCGCACAATAACCCCACTTATTATATGCTATACTAATACTCACCTGAAGCTCACATGACGCTTCTAATAATGAATTGTCTCAAAATTCAATTCAAGTTAAGGATATTCTTGATCCTAATAAACCTCAATTTGCATACGCGATTCTCCATCCATAATATGGTTCAATTTATTTTATGAACCTTTAAAGTTATCCCATTTGGGATTGGATCCTAAGATCGAGTATCTCTAAGTTATTCTCATTCTCAGATCGTGAAATTGTTATTATCACCAAATGAAATCCCAAATAAAAGTGGGCTTCCCCACTTAGTAAAATACCAAAATCTCCAATCGGTATTCCTCAAATACTAACCTCGATACTTAGAGGATTTTCCACCAAAATTGAGATACTCTTATAGATTCTCACTTCTCAAAAATCAATCACTAAAACTCCCCGACATTTTCATTTATTCATTTATTTAGCAATTAGCCTCATATATCGTCTTTTGATTCTAAGGTCTATAATCCCCTTATATAATCACTTAATCCTTTATGATACTCTGATTATGGAAGTCCACTCATACAAACCCAAAGAAGAAGAGGATAACTTAAATTCTCAAACTTGAACCCAAAACAGGGGACCGGTCGACCGGTGCCCAAATCGCGGTCGACCGCGTTTCTTAATTTTGCCTATAATCGAAGACAGTGTGCCCAATTCTGGAGGCGCGGTCGACCGGCCCTCTATACGCGGTCGACCGGCCCTACTAGGTACCACGGCCAAACTCCATTTTTACACAACTCCAACTTCTCAAAAACCCCCTAATAATTACATTTAATCGTAAATCTTCAACCCAACCATATTCATAACATTAATATTCGTCCTAGAATGCATTGAAACTAATTTCTATCATTAAATCTAAGATCTACATATTAAATCTAAGATTATACCCAAAAGTTAGGTTTTGTTAAACTAAACCTAAAACCCAAAATATCAATCCACAAATCATGCAATAATTGGTACACAACAATTATTTAGCAAGTTTAATCACTTGACTCGGGTTCGTAGGGTCTGAATCCGCCTTGAGACCGCGTGGAAACCGGAAATCTCCACTTTCTCTCCCTTTTCTCCTTCTTTCTCTTCTTCTTTCTTCTTCTCTCTTTCTTTCTAGGGTTTTCCTCTTTCTCTTAAGTGAGAATGACTTCTCACGTGGCTTTTAAGCCTTATCCCACAAGATACACATCTTTAAATGATAATACCCACTTTAAATGACTCGATAACTTTAATTCGATTCAAACGGTCCTAAATTATTTCAGAACCTAAATAGACCCCAAGTACAGTCATTTCGACTTTCTCGACCCTTCCGGAAACAATGGTACCCTCAGAATTTCCATTCGACACACTTTCTAAAGACTCCAAATTTTGACCTCCATTGCCAATTTTATTATTTATCCAATAAAATATTATTTATTTTTCCCCAAAATAAATAAATATTCATCTCCAAAAACCTCGGGTTGTTACAAACTTCCCCACTTACAAAAATTTCGTCCTTAAAATTTAGCTAAGCCTATTTCTCCAAAACTCAACTAGTCCTACTATACCCAATCTTACAAATCCTATCTCCAAACTTCTAACCTCCCACGGCGAGTTCATTTTAAATTTTTTTATTATAAGTTGATTAAGAGTTATATAAAACCAATTTCTACAACAAGGGCGCCCATACACCCTTAATATTTGAGCTTTATGCTCACAACAATCATAATGAGGATTTATTTGCCCCAAAAATACCACAATTCCAACAATATAAGTAATATTAAAATTTTAATAGAGTATAAATTTTTAATGGTCCGAAGAAATAACTCCTCTCAATTCCTGACAATCGCCAATTTCGTGCGAGGGACGTCTCGCAAAAGCGAAATCCAAACAAGGAACCCTCCCAATACACTACTATGAGGCGACGTCGGGGATTGAGTGTTTGTTAAATCCGGACTAGAGTTCGAAAAGGTTAATTTTATGAAAATCATTTTGAAAGGGCCCAAAGGTCGGCAAAGGTTTTATTTAAAAAAATAGTTTACTTTGAAAACGGTTTATATATATATATATACTATAAAATGCCTTATGTCCAACACAAGGTCTTTTGAATCATCACATACATAACATATAGCTCACAAATATCATCGTATTCATGAGCTAAAATTTTACATGCATCCCATCAATCCAAAAATCAAACTTTCAATATAAACAGCATCTTACATCATTTCAACATATTGCCATTTATAAGGCAAATCCATATCTGGAATACAACAATCATAATAGTCTATCATGACTATATAAAAATAAGTAGCTTTATCATTACTACTTATCACCATAACCACACTTACATTTACCATAAGGTTTAAAGCTCTTTTTGAGCACCTTGCAAAATTATCTATACTTTTTACAAAATAATAGAATAAGAGCCTATCTTGCTCAAAATTTCCCTTTAGGGTCATTACATACATAATAGGGATATATTTCTACCCTTTCACAAATATCTTACATACGATATCCCCAAAACTCATTTTAGTAATAATCCTATTAATAAAGGAAAATTAACTTACATCACCCATATCTAGTCCGATTACCCATCCTCATCAATGGGCTCCCAAACGTAGTCCCCCGGTCTAAAGCGACCTCGAATCTGTTGTAGGGGTTTCACTTCCAAAATTTCATCAAACTGTGGTCCTTTACCTCTTTGAGGACAATCTCTCTTTTTATGACCTATTTGTTTACCAAAGAAACACTTACCTGCAAATCCTTTCTGTGCATTCACATTACTGGCACTCTCTTTGCCAAACTTACTTGAAGAATTCGAACCTCCAAAGTTCTTACCCTCTTGCGAATGAAGGCGATATTCATGACACTTTAGTAGTGCCGCATTCACTACCTCAACGAAAGTCACTAACCTAGGACTCCCTAACAAATGTTGTCTGATATTCCAATCTAAACCTCGAACAAACTTTGATATATGTTCCTCTTCCGTATTTACCTCATTAGGGACTAATTTCGCCCATCTAGAGAAGTCTTCCTCATATTCCGTCACCGTTCTATTTCCTTGAAAAATCTTTATATTTTGAGTTGGGGAAGGCAAATACCTTAGATCAAAAAGTTCCCAAAATTCTTTTATAGGTAAAGTATCTCTCTGTTCAGATGTAGTGACAGACTCCCACCATTGAAGAGCTGCACCCGATAACCTAAAGGTGACTAAAAATTGTTTTTGCACCTCACAACACTCAACCATATGAAGATGCCTCTGCATACTATTTTTCCATTGACTTGCAGCCACTGCATCAACTCCCCCTGCAAACTCGGGAGGATTCCACTTACTAAAATCTTTTTTCACTCTCTCCCATACAGACAATCCTAAATGGGGTGGGTTTGCTCGAGCGGCAGATTGCTGAGCCATCGTAGAAACGGAAGCAGTTACTACTTGTGCCAATTTATTGGCAACATCATCCGTAGTCATGTTCCTTTGAGGCATTTGGGGTTGCCTTTTATTTTCCTTGGCTGAACGACCTCCCTTCAGTGGCATCTAAAACAAGAAAAATTGTATCAGAACGCCTTTCAAATATTTCCGAATCACAAAAAGATATGGATGTATGAATGTAATTGTACTAATAATAAGGCTTAACATCAAGAACGCTTATGGAAGATCGTAGTAATGCACACGGATCCTAAAGACACTAGAACCTGATACACTGATACCACCTCTGACAACCCGCTCCAAATAATAACGGGTGGCCAACCCTATGCTATAATAAATCAGGTATCTCAAATGGCACAGTCTCAACATCAACTACTAAGCACTAATATAAGGCTAACTACCCGAAATCATTAAGTGCGAATTGCAAAAATTTAAAACTTTTATAATAACAACAACAACAAAACCAATAGTGCACATAACCAACAATATACATCTAACTATGATGAGTGAAAAGTGCATGCTCCAATAATATGAAAGAGTACAATACATTGTACAATAAAATCCCAACAAAAGAAATACCTGAATATGCTATCGGGTAACAGACAATACAGTAATTTGAGAAATGAAATATGGAAGTGTTAATCTACAACACTTGAATACTAACTCAATATACAAACTGAATCCTAATCTAGTTGTACAAATACAGGAATCGACTAAAGCAAAGTGCCGCAACAGTCTGCTACTGCCACAGCTCCACAAATACCCTGGATGGATAACATCAAAGGCGTCCTTGCGGAGGAACACCTGAAGTAATACAATATATACAAGGATAAGGAAAATATAAACGGGTCAGAGCCCGAGTTTGAAAAACGTTTTATAGCAAGTGTATTAAAATGCATAATAATTATAAATGCATTATTACATAATTTAGTTGGAATCAAACTCTCCATAATAATTTAACTTACCTCTCATCTAAAGCGCGCACTAAACTTATGCACGTGATCTCCAAATGGATGCCCGATTTTAATTCAGGTAAGAGTATTCTAACTTAAACCCAAAAGAAGTAATTAAGTGAAATCATCTAACCTATCTCCCAATACATTTGTTTCCATAATATATAAGTTATATACTTTAACTTTAATGTAATAGTTATAATTATCTTTATAATGTTCATATGTTGAACATATAATGTTACATGATCCAATCATGTCCAAATCATCACAATATATCAACAATCTCATTTACTAAAATTTTATATTCTAGTGATGCCCATATAAGGCATGAAACCATATATATAATTATTATATATGAGTTATTAGCATCAAGAGTTAAGGACTAAACTCCTCCCGATTCTCAACACGGTACTGCGTTTCATGCGTGGGAAGTCTCGCCGAAGCGAAATCCAAACAAGGAACCCCCCCCCCCCCCCGTTACACTACTCCTGGCCGTATCGATCCTCGGGGCTCATTATTCCCTCAATGCAAGATGCATGTAACCCAAATGATTATTATCTAATTTTAATTAATTAATATTCTCAATTCTCAACAGTACATGGCGTTTCATGCGTGGGACGTCTCGTCGAAGCGAAATCCAAACAAGGAACTCCCCCGTTACACTACTCTTGGCACTGTCGACCGTCAGGATAGGTGATATATATATATATATAGATAATTATGAGCATTAAGGACTAAACTTATCCCCAAGTTCCAACATTACACTGCGGTTCGTGCGTAGGATGTCTCGCCGAGGAGAAATCCAAACAAGGAACCCCCCCGATACACTAATCCTGGCAATGTAGGTCATTGAGGTCCATTATGCCCTTGACACCCAAATACAAACACAAGCAATAATAACCATCCAACCGAGCTATAACTCGAAGGATGCAGGCTCACATTCTATCATCTTCCAGCAACCCATATACGTAGCAAACTGGGGCCACCTGGTGGGGTTCAACGACACCCACCTCGTGATCAACTCACGCACACAACGTCCGGGAAACGGTCATAGCTCCTAACCGGCAAGTGAGAGCGACACATACCTACGACCTCTCACCCCCAAAATAAATAATGTATATATATATATATATATGTCATTTGCTAACCGCCATGGACGACTATGACCTGGGGAATATCCACATCCTGCTTTTCTAGTCAGAATGCTCACCCTCTACGCACGAAACTTCCCAATGATAGCAAGGAGGGGGTATGCTTAACATGTATATACACCATCATATAAGGTACACATACATCCCACACAATAAAGATATACCATTATATAAGGTATACCCGCACATCATTTCATATTCATTATACGCCCTTAGGCGTAAAAGATTAATATCATTATTTAGTATATCTCTCTCTTTTGATACACTAACCGTCAATTCTCACACAATAACCCCACTTAGTATATGCTATACTAATACTCACCTAAAGCTCACATGACGCTCGTAATAATGAATTGTCTCAAAATTCAATTCAAGTTAAGGATATTCTTGATCCTAATAAACCTCAATTTGCATACGCGGTTCTCCATCCATAATATGGTTCAATTTATTTTATGAACCTTTAAAGTTATCCCATTTGGGATTGGATCCTAAGATCCAGTATCTCTAAGTTACTCTCATTCTCAGATCGTGAAATTGTTATTATCACCAAATGAAATCCCAAATAAAAGTGGGCTTCCCCACTTAGTAAAATACCAAAATCTCCAATCGGTATTCTTCAAATACTAACCTCGATACTTAGAGGATTTTCCACCAAAATTGAGATACTCTTATAGATTCTCACTTCTCCAAAATCAATCACTAAAACTCCCCGATATTTTCATTTAGTCATTTATTTATAAGTTAGCCTCATGTATTGTCTTATGATTCTAACGTTTATAATCCCCTTATATAATCACTTAATCCTTTATGATACTCTGATTATGGAAGTCCACTCATACAAACCCAAAGAAGAAGGGGATAACTTAAATTCTCAAACTTGAACCCAAACCAGGGGACCGGTCGACCAGTGCCCAAACCGCGGTCGACCGCGTTTCTTAATTTTGCCTATAATCGAAGACAGTGTGCCCAATTCTGGAGGCGCGGTCGACCGGCCCTCTGTACGCGGTCGACCGGCCCTACCAGGTACCACGGCCAAACTCCATTTTTACACAACTCCAACTTTTCAACCCCCCCCCCCCCCCCCAATAATTACATTTAATCGCAAATCTTCAACTCAACCATATTCATAACATTAATATTCATCCTAGAATGCATTGAAACTAATTTCTATCATTAAATCTAAGATCTACATATTAAATCTAAGATTATACCCAAAAGTTAGGTTTTGTTAAACTAAACCTAAAACCGAAAATACCAATCCACAAATCATGAAATAATTGGTACACAACAATTATTTAGCAAGTTTAATCACTTGCCTCGGGTTTGTAGGGTCTGAATCCTCCTTGAGACCGCGTGGTAATCGGAAATCTCCACCTTCTCTCCCTTTTTTCCTTCTTTCTCTTCTTCTTTCTTCTTCTCTCTTTATTTCTAGGGTTTTCCTCTTTCTCTTAAGTGATAATGACCTCTCACGTGGCTTTTAAGCCTTATCCCACAAGATACACATCTTTAAATGATAATACCCACTTTAAATGACTCAGTAACTTTAATTCGAGTCAAACGGTCCTAAATTATTTCGGAACCTAAATAGACCCCAACTACAGTCATTTCGACTTTCTCGACCCTTCCGGAAACAATGGTACCCTCAGAATTGCCATTCGACACACTTTCTAACGACTCCAAATTTTGACCTCGATTGCCAATTTTATTATTTTTCCAATAAAATAATATTTATTTTTCCCCAAAATAAATAAATATTCGTCTCCAAAAACCTCGGGTTGTTACAATTCTCTCTAGTAATAACTCCTGAACTCTTAAAAAAGAAAATCCTCTCCCCAGAGGTGGTTGGGGTCCTTAAATATCACCCCCACGCCACTCCCGATGTAACTCAGTCATTAATAACTGTGAAAGAAATCCCTCATACTTTATGTCACAAACATTAAATGCCTGATGCCTTGGTTAGCTCCACGTCATAAACATTAAATGCCAAGACATGCCTTTTTCCTAATAACTGTGTGTCAGGTGGAT
Source organism: Sambucus nigra (assembly GCA_949130495.1). Taxonomy (NCBI): domain Eukaryota; kingdom Viridiplantae; phylum Streptophyta; class Magnoliopsida; order Dipsacales; family Adoxaceae; genus Sambucus; species Sambucus nigra. The sequence goes on along the minus strand of OX422212.1, from coordinate 446,596,589 downwards.
GTTATCACGGAGGTGGCTCATCAACTGTGTGATAGCCCCAAATACCACGGCGGTTTACTCAAGTGAAAATTTGGCATTGACTAGCTAGCTAGTGACATCACCTATAGTAGATGTGACATTAAGTAGAGGGTTATTTGGTCCATAACTCAACAACTGATGGAACTCAATGTTGCTCCGCCCGGGGGTCCACGATCAGGGTCTTTTGGTGTTTTACCAGGTGTATCTAACATGGTCAGGACAAGTTCCAACGGTGCCTCACTTCTCAATACTCCAAACCAATTCCCTCTAGAGTTCCCACGACGAGGTCATTCGATAGAACATGAAAGCTCTCCCAGGCCCTACCAAGCATGGTCTCTCGCGAGTGCCGTTTGACCTCACACTAAGAATCATTATACTCGTTACATCATTACAATCGTTATAGCCCACGGTCAATTTAAACAAAGATACAATGTGACTAAGTAACACATTAAGCTAAAGTATGAGCTTCCACGATGAGCTGCCTCGCTGCCTTAATCCCAAACACTAAGCTGCCACGCTGAGCTGCCTTGCTGAGTTTCCATGCTGAGCTTCCCCACTTCCTTAATCCCAAAATCTATTGCTAATGTAAGTATTATCTTTAATCTCACAATTACCTTTAAGCCCCCTCTACAACCAACCGATCCTCTAAGGAGGAACAAGTCAGCATTGTGAATAAGAACTTCTTACCTCTTATTCGTTTATCCATGGGAGGATATTACTACTCGTATTTTTTAGTCCTCCTAGAGGTTTGTGTTGAAATCAAATAAGGTGTCACTAAAGTGGAATCTGATCCAAAGAAGGTGACCTAACAATTCACCCTCTGAAAGAATGAGAAGCCTGCAAGTGTTAAACTCTCAACCATTAACAACATATCTGAAACCTTAATTTCTTGGACACCTAAAAGTAGACCCAATCTTGGTAGAAAATAATACACTTAGCTCCATACTCCCCTATCTAAAGTCTACCCAGCTCTGGTAACCAAAAATCTCATCCAACCATTGGACAACCATCCATTACCAAATCCACTAAATAAAAACTTTAAGCCCAATCCTTGTTGTGACTTCCACCAATTCATAGGCCATGCCAATGATGAGTGCTTCCACCTAAAAAATATAATCCAAGGCCTGTTAGACTGGTATCATCACGCCACTAGCCAATCCTAAATCCAACATCACTCATGACCCACTTCTAGCACATACAAATGCCATCTATCTGGAAAGTGACCTATATTTTGACCCATATATTTAAGTCATGCCAAACAAAGAAACCATCATCCCCACAGTCTCACCTAAACCTCTTAAGGTTTTCCCGTCGTTCCTCTTGCATTGTAAATGCTTCACTAATCAATCTTTATCACTCCTTACAAGGGCCTGCATTTCCGCCCGCACCGGATCTGAGGGTGGAGGCTTGAGTCTAACGCATGTGTTGAACCAACTCCTTGAATTAGTGCTGAAATTACCCATCGAGATATTCGTTGACTACAAAGAATTTAGCATCTTATTTATGGAATCCCGAAAGTGGTCTCGGGAATAAAACGAATGGGTAGTTCCTATTGAAGAAGTTAGTCTAGATGATGTGGTACAGATCATGTCCAATATGTTAATATGAAGGAAATCTGTAGCATCTCTGAGTTGCTCATCGCTTTAAAACATTAGGGATTATTGGTCCCTTCACTCCTGCACTTCCCCGCTGAGTGGGAAGACTTATATGATGAAGCCATTAAGGTTGTCGAGTGTATTGATTACTCTTAATAAGAAGACATAGTCACCACCGGATTGGGGGATGACTTTGACAGTTCAGATGATGAGTCAAATCATGAAAAGGCCAGCCTAGTTACCAACTTGTGTGAAATAATCTTCTTTGAGGATTTTTTAGGGAAATCAACAAAGTGTCCGTTCAGCCTGAGAGAGATGAAGCCACGAGATTTTTATTCTTCCCTACCTTGGTGAACCACATAACCCGATCATGGCTATACTTAAAAGATTTGATTCCTCATGCAATTGACACATACAAGGGAAAAGGTGTGGCAGAAGAACTTCTACTTCCAAAATATTTGAGGAAAGAAAGGTCTTCGATTAGCTCAAGAAGAACCAAGCCATTATCACCATATGAGAACTTTTCATCACTTCCGGGCTAAATCAAAATGCCTTAATAAAACTCCTCAAAGGACCCACATATACTCCCTCTACTACTCCTGAAGAAGTCATAAATATGGTTGGATCCCTAATCTCTTACAGACTCCTCTCCTTTTCTAAAGAAGAAATACCGAAGTTCGACCCTGATCATAATTATACCCTTATATCTCTGTCAAAGTCTTTGGGAAGAAAGTCCCACTATCATTGACAATGGATCAACTCTCAATGTTTGTCTTCTCAGAACCTTCATATTTTCTGAAGTAAAAGTCACTGATCTCACTCCTACCTCTTCTATTGTGTGAACTTATGACAACACTAGTAGAGAATTAATGGGTTCCATAAAACTCGCACCGAGCGTTGGCCCTATCAATTCCCTTACAGAAGTTCAATTCGTCAATGTACATACTTGCTTCAACCTACTACTTGGTTATCCATGGTTCCAAAGAATTTTATGGGTATCCTCTTCTCTTTATTAAAAGCTAAGGTTTTTTTGGTAAAGGTCAGTTCATAACCATTTTAGAGGACAACAACAACGCAGATAGTGACAGCACTAGCAACCCAGTATTGGAGATTTAGAATGGGACTAATGATATGTTCCTATCCAATTTTATAATTGATCCGCTCCCTATCCCACCGAGGAAAACTTCAAAGATCGAGTCTTCCCAAAGCACAACCCTCATGGTAATGTCAATGTGATCAGATGTTCAAGAACATTCACTTCATGCATGAAATGGAGATAGGATGACGTCGACAAGGAATACTTAAGCCCATAGTCCTAAAAGAGGCCTTTCCCCTATCTGGCCTAGGTTATTAACCTTCACTGAATGTACTCATAGAGCTTCGTCAATTATGACCAAATAGATTCATAGAGAATGAAAAGACTTTTTTTGGATGCTCTTTGAACGCAAGCTTTTTCAAGGAGGGTAAGCACTTCCCCTTATGTGGATTCTCAAAATCGTGGTACAACCATATTGATTAGAAGATGAAATCAGGGATGGAAATCTTCTTTGAAGACAGTAACTCTTGGGCCAAAAACTACAAACGTGAAGTTCAACCACTCCCTGAGTGAACCATGTAAATTACTAAGGACTCTGAGGAAAGTGACTTCGAGGAACCCTTCGTCTTGTAAACATTGGGTCTGAGTCTCTGCATGATCTTATTAGATGATGCATCATCGAACCCATCCACTGAGATCACGACTGCTGACATGCCTCTCCTCGAGTGTAATGCCATACCAATCCAACCTTGCTAATTTGAGTCAATACTTTTGTTTTCCCTATGAAAGCCTCTTCACCTATTCTTAATTTTCGTTTTCCTGAAATGAATGTAACTAAGACCTCTTTTGATGAGGCTCTCAATGTTATTTTTCCTAAACATGAAATAAATAAGAATTTTGAGTATCTTGTTGCACCTTACAATAATTTCATTGATATTGATCAAACTCTTACTATGATGATTTTGCGAATAAACATTTCTTAACCGATCTTAATAAGGAAAATAACAAATAATGTAACCATGTTCAAATTAATGATGATGTGACTGTTGTTATTAATCTCAATTCTAGTAGCCATTAGAATGAGATTAGAAGAAGGCCCATCCTTAATGAGCATAAGCGTGCATAATTTTAAGAACTTTTGAAAGAATTCATGGACATCTTTGCATGTTCTTATGATGACATGCCCGACATTGACCCAGAAATAACTCAGCATGAAATTCCAACAATCATATAATGCAAGTAATTTAAACAGTATCTAAGAAAACTCTATATCGAATGGTCACTCAAGGTCAAAGAGGAGGTGATAAAATAGTTGAACGTGGGTTTCATTCGTGTGGTCGAACACCCAACATGGATTGTGAATATCATCCCCGTGCCAAAATCGAGAGGAAAAGGATGCATGTGCATCGACTGTTGAGATTTTAACAAAGCATACCCAGAATATGATTGTTGTTACCCAACATCGACATGATAATAATACCACGACAATCATGCCCTTAAATCATTTGTCGATGCATTCGTCGGTTATAACCCGATCAAGATTCATCTTGACCATCAGGGTAAACTACCTTCATCACTCCATGGGTAACTTTCGGACTCAAGAATGTCGGGTCTACCTACCAAAGGGTTTCTACAACCATAGTACACGACCTTATTCATAAGGAGTTCGACATCTATATGAATGAGATGATCATTAAATCTAAGAGTCGAGAAGGTTATATTCTCGCAATCCGAAAGTTCTTCGAGTGGTTTCAAATATATCATATGCGACTAAATCCACTGAAATGTTTTTTGGCATCACGAAAGGAAAACTCTTGGGGTTCATGGTCAAAGAGAAAGGAATCAAAGAGGACCCTGCTAAGCTGAAAACCATACTTGGGATGTCACCACCATAGACGGAGAAGGAAGTGATAGGATTCTCGGGTGAACGATAGTACATTGGTCGGTTCATCAACCAATTGACTTCTATTTGAAAACCCATTTTCAAACATGTTCAAAAGGATTCAAACCAAAATTTGGAATAAATCTTTCTAATAAGCCTTTGGCCAAATCAAGTAATACCTCACTCGATCTTTGGTGCTCATGTCTCCCCCTTCTATTATACTTGACCGTCACAAATACTATAGTTGGGGCTTTTCTATTAATACATTGAAGAATCTCATAAGGAAAGATCCATATATTAAGTCAGTGGGACACTGACCGGATACGAAGTCTACACTATTTTAGACATATAATGTCTCCCCTAGTTTGGGTCACTCATGAATTTACAACACCACAAGCTTGTCTTTCCTATCTGACTAGTATCCTTAATGGATCCCATCAAGTACCTTCTAGAAAAAGACACTTTGTCTAGATGAATGGGCCATTGGTTGATATTATTAGCGAAATTCAATATTGTGTACGACACACAAAAAATTATGAAAGGGATAGCTATGTATAACTACCTTACTGATTATCCTATGAAAGGAATCGATGTTTGGATCTCTGAATTTTCTAATGAATATATTCTCTGCACCTGTCAGGAAGACCTTAGGAAGAAAATCTTCTTTGAAGGGGTTGTTAACAAGAAAGGATACGACATTGGGATACTCATGATCATCCCCGATGACTATAACACCCCCATTGCCATAAGATTATACTTCCCTTACACAAAAAATATGATATAGTATGCACGATAGGCCTCAAAATCTCCCTCTAAAAAGGTATCAAGAAACTAGATGTTTATGATGACTGTGCCCTCATTATCGACCAAATCCTCAGAAAATGTAGAGTCAAAGATGAGAATCTCTTACCCTTTCATGCCCACCTAGAATAGCTAGCCTCCCAGGTCAATGATATTACCTTCCTTTACCTGCCTTGTATAAAGAACAATGTATCTGACGCCCTTACAACCCTAGGCTCCATGGTGTAAACGCTTGAGGGAATAATAATGGCCCCTTTCCTCGTTCACAAACAAACTATGTCCACCAACTGTTAGCACATTGAGCTAATCACCGAGGAAGATTTAGATATGGCTAGATTATGGTACTATGACATTTGGCTCCTCTTCGAACATGGTATTTATCCCTAAGAAACAAATAAAAAATAATGAGCGACCCTTCATAAATTGGCTTCCCAGTAGATCATTTGCAACAAAGTGAATTTTAAGAGAAACTTTTATGGAACGCATTTACATTGCATAGCAAGGGCTAATATTCAAGGAATAATTCAGAAAATCCATAGTAGAAAATATGGGCCCCATATGAACGGTCATGTGCTTACTAAGAAGATCATCTGTCAAGGGCACAATTTGACCACCATGGTTCAAGATTGCATTGCATATGTTCGAAGATGCCTCAAATACCAATAGTAGTCCAATCTCCAACACTTACCTCCTTAATAACTATATAATATGGACTCTCCCTAGACCTTCTACATATGGGGCATTAACATTATAGGGAAGGTCACTCCCAAAGCTTCTAACGATCATGAATTCATCATGGTCGCCATTCATTACTTCAGTAAATGGGTTGAAGTCAAACCATACGCAGTGATGAATGCCAAGAAAGTAGCCAAGTTCATCAGAAAGAATATTATTTTTCAATATGGGGTTCCCCATGAGTTAATATATAATAATAGACTCCATTTTAATGTCGAGGTCATAGAACTGGTTGGCGAATACGAGATTCAGAGACACAAATATTCTCCCTACCAACCACAAACCAGTGGTGTTGTCGAATCGACCAATAAAATCCTCAAAACCATCATCATCAAGATGACCGAGAGTTGCAAAGATTATGCCGACTAGATCCTCTACACCCTATATGTCCACCACACTTAGAAAACCTATTGTGGTACCCTTTATTCTCTAGTATACGACATGGAAACAGTCCTAACCCTTGAGCTAGAAATAACTTCCCTACACATTATGCTCAAGAGAAAACTTAGCGAAGAAGACTGACATCAGAACTAATTTGACAAACCGTCACTCTTGGATGAAAATAGACTTAAGGTTTTATACCATATACAAGGTTATCATCGCCGGATAGAGCGATCATTTGACTAAAAAGTCAAGGATTACGGCATCCCAGAAGGATAACTAGCCCTTAAGGAGATAGTAAAACCTGTCTAGAACCCCAAAGGGAAATTCACAACAAATTGGAACAACCCTACATTATGAAGAAAATCCTGTCAGGGATCGCCGCCATGCTCACAGATCTCGATGGAGAACACATGATGTGTCGACTCAATCTGAACCATCTCATGAAATTTTACCCTTAGTCCGAAATCTCGAAACACTACGACTCTTCTCATCCCCCTTCTATTAAATAATATCTCTTCATTTCCTCCTACTTGGAACTACATGAGACTCGATCCTCTAAAAAACATTTTTTTTTAAATGAAATTTATTAAAATTTTCAAAACCCCAAGAGGTACATAGGCAACCCATACGTCATACATGGGCACGATCCCCTCCTTTTTCATAAAATGGTATTCTTTTCTAACCTTCAAGAATGGCGTTCCATATTATTATTTACATGAACAAAAGGATCATATGTGACTTAGCAATTGGTATAGATTTTTCAAAATGAAAAACTCATTAATAGGCACAACAAAATATAATTAAAATCATTTTTATTTCTAAATAAAGGAATACAACCATTACATGAAGTACCAGTGAAGGGAGATAAACATGCCACCCCCTTTCACTAACAAAGCCATCTTAAACAGACCTACCTAATCCTTACCAACTTCATAAAAAATATCCCTAACCCCAAAATCACCCGAAACCCAAACTATCCCAGCTCCAAAAAATGTTTACCTAGCTTCACATACATTGTCATCAACTGGCAGACGACCCTTCTTCATCATCATTACCTACCCCTAGAGGTACCAAGTCTCTGACTCCTAGTTAACACTCCGTATGCGCTCCATGGAGTGATATGCCCTAAAAAGCTTGGATGAAACAATAATACCCTCCCATATGGTGTCGAAGGCTACATTACACCTTTTCCTAGTCTCTTCCTCCATAATTTTCTCCACTACCCACTTCCACAACAACTTCATGTAGTCCCCATACACATGCCAGACTCCTCTTATAGATTGTGAGAAATGTGTAGATGGTCCCTGGCGCTGCCACAAGGAACCGAGTATCATCGACAAAGATTCAGTTAGGTCTTCCACTAGAAAAAAGTTCGTTATGGGACAACGATTTATGTGTTCCCACCCATCTAGGCACAAAAGTTGCCTAGGGAAATAAAAGGAGGTCTGAGGGAGGCCAACCAACTGCACATACCAGTACTCTCCTAACTGAAAAATAGGTAGAAATTCTCCCCACCAAGGCACTGACTAACGAAGACATCGGGCTCTATGATCCACAAACCAGTTGAACTAGTTCTCTATTGATGGGCCAAAGATGAAGAAAGTCCGAATAAAGAAATTGGGATACTCCGGAGGGACCGCCAGATGGAACCTCTCTATAAGACAAATGAACAGTATTACTGGGCTCTCCCTAAGGAAATCCAAATGAAACTCTTTCCAAGCATTGAGACCGTTCAGGGTCTCCACTAGAACCACCACCTTAGGACTACGATGATATGAAATTCATGTCGTTATCAAAGACACTTTGGGATAAGCTATAAAGTCCCCTGTCATTAGTAATAACCCCGTAGTCAGAACCAAGGAAACACCTTCGGCAAAACTAACATTAGAAAGATTTCTCAAGCACACTGGGTTCAACATAACCCAACAAAGGAGACAAGCTCAACTTTACATCAAGCTTTCTATATCCTCACCCATATACCAACCCAGACTCCAAGGCCTTCCTCTATTCAAAATTTTCATTAGAAACATTTCTCCTACTTTTCTTAAAATGGGACCCTTCAAAGGGAAACTCTTTGAAACCATGCCTCCAAGGCCTCCCTCTATTTAAATGTTCCAAAAGCCCATTCAAAAAATTTCGAAAACACAATCTCCATTTTTTCTCAAAAATAAAACGTCGATAGAAAATTAAAATAGCATGTCGTATATGTGACCGAATGAAGATAATAAAAAAAATGCATCTCTTTTTGCCTTTTTTTAGTCTCTTTTAAGGTACAAAGTCGTTAAATAAATCATACAGTGATGAATCTGCAAGAAAATTTGAAAAGGAAAGAATAAAAAATGGATGTCACCTCATCCACCGAACCACCTCATGTACCTACAACCTCTTTACCTACACCTGCATACATGTATCCCCGTGGTCCCCGAACGAAGACTCTAAGGGTATAAGCTCACTAACATCCCCAATAAAAGATCAAAAATCAAGAAGTTGCCTAGAAAAATTCCAAAAATTAAAAAAAAATCCTTGAAAAGTATGGAACATTATTTTCCCTAAAAAAATCTTTTTTAGAGCATTAAGCCCCTTACAAAATCTCAAAACCCCATCTAAATTAATCTTACACTATTATACTCAGCATAATCCACTATAGAACCTATTATGCGGTAGCATCCCATTCTACTATAATTACCCAACTCTAGCCTAAAAACTAAATATTATCCAGCGGAATTTTAGGATAACACCATCCCCGATAGAATCAATAGTGCCCCTATGTCAAATTCCTTCACTCCTTCTTCAGCGGAGTTATCCCCATGAAAATTATAACTTTAGGTCCTCAACACTAATATTGACTCTCAGAATAGGTTGCCTTAACCCAAGGTCCTTAGAATTGACCTCAGCCCTTAGAATTAACCGTTAAAAACTCAGCCAGCAGAATTGGTCGACACAACTTTAGGTCCTTAGAATTGACCTCGACCACCAGAATGGGTACTCATAACTCAAGGTTTTTAGAATTGACCTTGGCCCTTAGAATTATTCATCATAACTTTTGGTCCTCAAAATTGACCTCAACCTACAAAATTGGTCGCCCGAACCCAAGGTCCTCGAAATTGACCTCGACCCTCAGAATTGGTCGTTATAACCTTAGGTCCTCAGAATTTTCTTTGGCTTGTAGAATTGGTCCCCACAACTCAAGGTCCTTAGAAGTGATATAAGCCTGTAGAATTGGTCATCACAACCTTAGGTCCTCATAATTGACCTCGGCCCACAGAATTAGTCATCATTGCATTATGTCGTCAAAAGTGTCCTCGACCCGCAAGATTAGTCAAATCCTTAGGTCCTCAGAATTAACCTCAGGCCACATAATTGGTCGTCACAACTTTAGGTCATCATAATTGACCTTGAATCATAGAAATGGTCGTCATAACCTTAGGTCCTTATAATTGACCTTGTCCCATAGAATTAGTCGTCATAATTTTAGGTACACATAATGGACCTCAACCGCGAAATTAGTCATCATAATTTTAGGTCCTCGAAATTGACCTCGGCTTGGATAATTAGTCAACACAACCTTCGCTCCTCATAATTGACTTCGACCCTCAAAATAGTTCATCCCAAATCAATGTACTCAGAATTAACCTCGGCCCACAAAAGTTGTCTTCACAACTTTAGGTCCTCATCATTGACCTCGACCCGCAGAATTGGTCATCACAACTCAAGGTCCCCAAAATTGACCTTGGACTTCAAAATTGGTCGTCATAACTTTAAGTCCTCAGAAATTACCTCAACCCACATAATTAGTCGTCACAACCTTAGGTCTTCAGAATTGACCTCGTCTCTGTAAATTTTTCTTTAAAACTTTGATTCGCATAATGGGTCATTATAACTCTAGGTCCTTATAATTGACCTCGATTCGCAAAATTAGTCATCCCCAGCACAACTTTAGGTCCTTAGAATTGACTTCGACCCATTAAATTGGTCATCATCAACTCCTTAGGTCCTCTGAATTAACGTCAACATGTTGAAGAGATCATCTTTGTCTCCTTAGGTCCTCAGAATTGACCTCGACCCACTAAATTGCTTACCCTATCCCCATTAGAATCAACCTTAACACCTCCTCGACCAATAAAATTCATCATCCTTATGTCCTTAGAATTGGCCTCGACCCGTTAAATTGGTCATCATCATCTCCTTAGGTCCTAATAATTGGTATCGACCTGCTGAATCGATCATCCTAGTCTCCTTAGGTCCTCAAAATTGTCCTTAACCCTCTGAATCGATCATCCTCGTCCTTTAAGTTCATATAATTTACCTAAAATCCTCTTGCCTAACGTTGATGTGTTGTCTATCATTCAACGACCTTCACTTTTTTCGAAGCTCACCCGTTGAGGTAATATCTATAGACAGCCCATCCTAGGAAACCCCTAACCATCTTCTTAGGTCCCTAGAACCCATCAATCAATCATAAATCCTAGGTCATACTTCGAGTACAAATCTAGAGGACACAAAGCATTCTTGGGCCCCATTTGACTTCGGTTAACTTTTTCACTTGAGCAAAAGCTCAATGAATCTTCTAAGGGGTCAAAATCCCCTTTATAATGGTTTTCCCCGTGCATTATTCAGCCTTATGGTTCGATCAAATGTTTTATTTTTACTCCAAACACTAGTCAGAAGGCCATCGGGTGCTTCTGAGCCCTGATTGACACTTGTTAACCTTTTCACCAAAGCAAAAGCTCAACGAATCTTTGAAGGGATCCAAATTAATTGGCCTCAAGATTCAAATTAACAGTTCATTTTACCTCAAAAACTAATATATAGGCTACCGATCTCTCCCGTGCCCCGTTTGACTCTAGTTTACTCTCCGTCTTGAGAAAATATCAATGAATCTTTAGAGGTATCTAAATAGCCTTTACAAAGGTCTGCCTCATGCATGAATCGACCTTACGATTCAGACGAATAATTTTTACCCCGAAAACTAATCTGGAGGCCATCGGGTGCTCCTGAACCCCATTTGACTCTTCTCAACTCTAATATCGGTAAAATCTCAATGAATATTTTAAGGGATTGGAATACCCTTTCCAACGGTCTGCCCTGTGCATGAATAAACATTACAGTATGGAAAAATGACCCATTTTATCTCGGAGGGTCACGGGGTCCTTATGGCCCCCATTTAACCATGTCAACTCTCCAAACTGAACGAAGCTAAATGAAATATCGAAGGGCATTGAATAACTTTTCAATGGTGTGTCCCCATGAGCGAATCGTCCTTACAATTTGGATGAACGATTCATTTTCCTCTAAAAACTTCAGGTTTAGTCACCAACGGGTGCTTCTAGACCCTTTTTAACCTCGGTCAACTCTCGAATATGGGAGTGGAACAATGGATTCATAAAGGTCTATGAATACCCTTTCCAAGGATCCACTACATGCGTCATTCTAACTTACAGTTTGCATTTAACGATCACTTATTTGAAGAACTATTTTGGACTGCTAAATGGCACACCAGGGACCCTGCCTATTGAAGGTGTACGTTAAGTGCTATGCCGATAGACAAGACTAGACCCCTGCCAATCGGCAGTCCCCTCGGCCCTATAAATAGAGTCCATGATCTCACTTTGAAAAGGACCCACTGAACACCCCTCTCATTAAGTTAGAGAACATTATCTCAAATTCAGAGTGGTTATCTTTACTAAAAACCTATTTTCCCACATTCCCTTCAATTACTTTATTACCTCACTTGGTAAATTCACCCACCTCTCCATACTACTTTCATAGCACTACAAGATTAGCATATCTACATCCAAGATAAATATTAAACATTCATAAGGAGGTCCAATTCTACATCATTTTCTCTAATTCTCTTATTTTAGTATTATTAGATTTACTTTTACTTTAGCACTTTTTTTCATTAATTCACATACATTAATTTCAAACATTTATTAGTAGTATTTTCACATACTCTATTTTCCTAAAAAATCCAAAAACAAGAAAAGGAGGATTTATCTATAAATTCCAAAAGAGGGATTGTCATCTCACACTCTCACTCCTAAAGTGCATTTTCTCTACACAAACATATAAGATAAATCCCACATTTGGGTTTATGGATTAAACCCTAACCTATGTTATCTTCTAACTATGTGGATATTGATGTCCCTTGGGTTACACAGGCATCGTGGGTTAATCCCAAGATTTGAGTCCCCCTTTATGCATTTATATATAGGTTTTCTGACCTTTCTCAGCCTTCTTGACCTTCTAATTAGCCACCGGAGTTGTGTCTGTCTTCTTCTCTAGTGAAACTTAAGTTGAATGGTCTTTATTGGTTCTTGAAGAAAAATGATTCAATATCCCATTTTCATCTTTAGGTCAACAATAGTCAAAATTTAAGTTGTTTGTGGTTTTTTACCCTTTATTCTAGCCAAGTTGAGCCTTAGCCATTTTAATGTTAAAAACCTTCTATGAGCTAGTATAACAATACCCCACACTGAGAGAGAGATATTTTTAGGATATATGTTGGATTGAGACAAAGGCTGAGAGGCATCGTAAAGACGGAGTCGACCTAACTCGTCCAATATTCCCCATTCCCCTAAAAATCATCCAACCTCCTCCGATTGAGGTTGGTGAGGACGAGATGCATGACTCCTCCTCTTCCCAAGTCGATAGTACATATTCCTTCAATGAGGCCGTGCAATTTTCTCCTATAAATCCTCAAGGGTCTGAGATGGCCAATAGTTCATCTCAATATTCATCCTCCTAGCAAGCTGGGTCATCCATCCAGGACGACTCTTCAGATCAAATTATCTCAGACAATGATGATGCAAGTGTCAACGTAGCCATTCCACCAATAATTGTTCCTCTCTTGTCTATGATGAGAGAGAATTCTAAGAGGGATTTCCTGATGGGGCCTCGGCCGCTAAGGATATTGCCAACAATAAAGAATAGAGGTTGGGGAACCAATTGATTATTTGTACACATAGACTTTTCAATCCACCATCTAAGAGTCTGACCTTATGTTCTGGAGGCATTTATATGGTATTAGGTCAGATATTATCATGCACATCTAGAAAGAGGAAAAAAGAGTATTAGGCAGTGAGATGGCGAAGTCACTATCTACGATCAAATCTTTAGGGTCAGCTTTTTGTAAGGACATATTTTTTATAAATGTCCATCACAATTAATTATGTCATATACCATTACAATCATCGAATATTGGATGATGTTTTCATCTACAAAAAATGAATCCGAATTATAAGTATCTTCAACATTCAAGCCCAACAATATGATCTTTGGTAAGAGAATATTTTAAAGTTTCATATACATTTCATATTAAGAGTGTTGGGATATTTTTAAAAGGAGTTTTAAAAATAAGTTATATAAAAATGTTTTTATAAATGTTTTTTATAAAAAGGTTTTATTTCTGTTTTAGAAAGATGTGTTTTTGAAAAGTTTGAGAAAATTTCTAAGGCAATAAACGTACCTCGGTTTTTACGCCAAGGTCGTTCCAACAAGATCACCATCTCATTCGAACGACATTAAGATTTCGCGCGTAGTCATTTGAATGACACATGTATCTCGTCCGAGCGAGATGGGATTCTCGTTCGAGCGAGGTTACTTTTCGGCTGACACGCTGACCTCATGTTTATCCTTTGACAGACTCAAAATTTGTATAAAATGGGGTTATGCCAGCCTTAGAAAATGTGGAAAACAGTTTTCAAACTTAAAGAGTTTTATCCTTTGAAAAAATTTCTTTTGTTTATCTGCCCAAAATCAATTAGAAAAATATCTTTTGGCAGAAAGTTTTTCTCCAACAATTTAAGGGTTCAAATATATTTTTTGTTTACAATTCACAAAAATCCCAATTACTTTTGTGTGAGTTGTTTTGTGGAACCCAAGAACATATTTTGCCTTGGTTTAATATTTGTGGGGAGAACTTTACAACCGGAGAGCTGCGTGCTATTGTTGAGGGAGTCCTTATAAAGTTCACTACTTGTGGAGAAGCCATTTTCTTCTTCGTTACTGACCACCTGGAGTTCTTGCGGGAGATTCCAACAGACGTTATTTCTATTTGTTGCTTTGTGGGCGAAGGGAAGATTATATGTAAGTCAATGGTCTTGTAAACTTGCAGAGTTCTAGAAATAAAAAGGTTTTGCCCTTCGGGGGTTTTTCCTTAATATTTGTGTCACATGCTTTCTCTATTTATGGGTTGACACACGCACACACATAGATGTATGTTTATGGGTTGAATTAATTTTGGTTTATATGGACTCCAATTAAATAAGGTTTAATTGGAAACTTGTGAATAATTTGAAATCGATATCACACACCGCATTCACACGTTTTACAAATTGGTATCAGAGCGGGTTATGCTAATTTATCGCGTGATCCTAATTTTTTCAAGGATTTTTTTTTTTATACAATTTGACTTCTCAGGTCGTCAAATTGGTATCCGAACGGGTTACACAAATTTATTGCGTATTCCTATTTCCCGCAAAATTTGTGTGGTATTGATTTTTTTAAAATATGTTTTTTGAAAAATCGTAATTTTCTGATGGTGCACTTATCTAATCGGATGCCCCCCCTTTGATGACACGAGTCAGAGTTTTGATGATATAAATCGTTTGAATTTGACGTTTGAAAAAAGAATTGATTTTTTGGAAAAAGAAAATTCACGTTTAAATTCGCGTTGGATCTTTTGCAAACGGTTCAAAATCAAAGAGATTTTAATCATGAAAACATTGTTTCCTTGGACCATGACTTTGTTGCTTTAAAATTGTCCAAGAAGGAAATTGAATATAGGGTCCTATTTTTAGAAAATTAATTGGAGGACCTTAAAAATTCAATGGTTTGTATTTGTGCCAAAGAGGATAAAAATATTTTCGTTAATGAGTTTGTGGCACGTGAAGAGACTCTTAGGGAAAAGTTTGCTTTGATTGAGGGATAGAGAGATTCGCTTTTAGGAATTATTGAAAATTTGAAAAAAGCGTCCCTTAAATTGGAAGAGTCTAATTCTTTGCTTGAGTAAAAAATTTTGAAGTTAAAAAATTATTTGACAGACTCAAGTAGGTTTGATAGTGACGGTAATGACTCATTTTTTTCTCATGATTCTAGTGCTAAATCCAAAACCATTATTTGTTTTAGAGGGTCAATCGATTTCAAGGATGTTTAAAAATATCAACCCGTAGGTGTCGTTCCATTCGTTTACACATGTTCATATTGTGGTAGGAAAGGTGACCTTAGGCGTTTTTGTTTTTATCTTGGAAAATGTCCTAGGAAGTTTATGTCTAGTGTTCCCATGGTTCCCAAAGACCCCACATGTCGTTTCACAATTGTTTGGGTTTGGAAATCACTTTTAGAGGCAGTATACTTTAGACAAGTTGATTCTCGTTTGCTTGCACATGATTCTTCTCTTGCCATATCATATAGAAGATTGTATTTGTTTGTTTGTCATAAGCTAGTTTTGTTTTTTGATATATTTTTTCTAACGTTGTGGCGTGTACTTTTTGTATAGATTTTTGGTTTTTGGAAAAATTTAGAAATATACAAAAATATTTTATTTTGATAAATTTTTTGAAAAATCCAAAAAGATTTTTGTTTTTTGTTTGCACCGTTTATAAATGAACACTTAGGATGACCAAGTCACAACGTCATTCCATATTTCATGTGACTATTTGATAGTGTTTTGAGACAATAGGTTAATTCATCCATGTGTTGTATAATGTTTGGGGTCATTAAGATGTAATTAAGTTTTACTTCCTACATGTTTGACTCATGTTTCCTTTATTGCACACATGACGGATTTGTTTGATTATTTTGCTTGTCTTATCACATGTTGGTTGGGTCTTTTCACTTCAATCTTATCCTTAAAACGAACCAAGTACGCTAAAACTTGATAAGAAAGTTGTGAATGTAAGAGGCGTTTGTGAGGTTGTGTGATTTGTTTGAAAACGATTAAGGGCTACGAAAGATTTTTTTTATCCTTTGCGATTAAGCCGCCGTTTAAATTGGACCTAAAAAATGGAGGAATTTTATTATCCAGGGTCCAAAGAGGTTTAAAAGATCTCAAAAAAAAAAGTTAAAGGCAATAAAAATAAATTCATGCCAATTATTGGCCATTTATATTTTTTCTCCAATTCTCCAAAGTTTGAGAATTTAGTTTAACACCTCTAAAAGAAAATATAGATGAGGGAGTTTGGTTGGAGATTTTATAACGGGTTTGCACATCCTTGAAAATCTTGAAAAAGCGCTAAAAA
This sequence comes from Sambucus nigra, assembly GCA_949130495.1. Taxonomy (NCBI): domain Eukaryota; kingdom Viridiplantae; phylum Streptophyta; class Magnoliopsida; order Dipsacales; family Adoxaceae; genus Sambucus; species Sambucus nigra. The sequence goes on along the minus strand of OX422212.1, from coordinate 446,579,897 downwards.
GTTTTGGACGTTATTGGTGTGGAAATAACTTTGACTTTGATTTGCTGATTTTCATAAGACGATGTCATCTAAATTCAACAATTTTTACACCTAAGTATACTTTTGATGTTCATTCATTAGGAGTAAACCATGCATCGTGCACATTTGATTGATTGAGTTTATTTTCCTATCGAATGTGTTCACATCCATTCATTCCGTTTCCATGACTTGGTTTTTTAAGTCTAAATCCATGGTGTGTTGTTTACTATCTTATTTTTGTATGAAAAATTGAAAATTCCAAAAATAGTTTATGGATGTTTGTGGGATAGTCCTTTGCATGCGTGTTGATTGGTTCATATTTGCTTTGCAATTTTATCGTGACACTCCATGTTTTGATTGTTTCTTCTTATCTGTCTATTTTGGGACATCATAAAAAGGGGGAGAAAGAATTATCATGTTATGGGGGAGTTTTTGCATTATGGGGGAGATTTGATTTATTAATGCTTTATTCTTATATCATTTAAACTCGATATGTCACGAAGGTTTTTGCTTTATCTTATGTGTGTAGGTACAAAGATTGAAGATCATGATGTTGCACACCCTGATGAGAAAATATTTGAGAGTTTTGATGTTGAAGAAAAATTTGAGAACTTGCAAATTTTACCTTTTAAGTTTTGGGATTCATGGGAAGGTAGATTTGTATACGCATTTTGGTATTTAATAATTCATATGTTTTTATGTATGTACCGGCATAGATATAGGGGGAGATTTATAAGGAAATATTTTTTATAAATGTCCGTCACAATTAATTATGTCATATACCGTTACAATCATCGAAGAATTGAAGAAGTTTTCATCTACAAAAGACGAATCTGAATTACAAGTGTCTTCAACATTCAAGCCCAACAATATGATTTTTGGTAAGATAATGTTTTAAAGTTTCATATACATTTCATGGTGTTGGGATATTTTTAAAAGGAGTTTTAAAAATCTTTTATATAAAAAAAAAATTTGTAAATGTTTTTTTATAAAAAGGTTTTATTACCGTTTTAGAAAGATGTGTTTTTAAAAAGTTTAAGAAAATTTCTAAGGCAACAAACGTACCTCGGTTTCGACGCCAAGGCCTTTCAAATGAGATCACCATCTCGTTCGAACGACATAGAGATGTCGCGCTTAGTCATTTGAACGACATGCGTATATCATTCGAGCGAGATAGGATTCGCATTCGAGTGAGGTTACTTCTCGACTGACACGCTGACCTCATGATTATCCTTTGACCAACTCAAAACTTGTATAAAAAGGGGTTCTGCCAGCCTTGGAAAATGCGGAGAGCAGTTTTCAACCTTAAAGAGTTTTATCCTTTGAAAACTTTTCTTTTGTTTATCTGACCAAAATCAATAAGAAAAATATCTTTTCGCATAAAGTTTTTCTCCAACAATTTAAGGGTTCAAATATTTGTTTTGTTTACAATTCACAAAAAACCCAATTACTTTTGTGTGAGTTGTTTTGTGGAACCCAAGAACATATTTTTCCTTGGTTTAATCTTTGTGGGGAGAAATCTACAACTGGAGAGTTGCGTGCTATTATTGAGGGAGTCCTTATAAAGTTCAAAATTTGTGGAGAAGTCGTTTTCTTCTTCATTGCTGACCACATGGAGTTCTTGCGGCAGATTCCAGACGATGTTATTTATAGCTGTTGCTTTGGAGGTTTGACGAAGACACAGTGCGTTACTCTTATGGGAGAAAGGAATATTGTATGTAAGTCAATGGTCTTGTAAACTTGTCAAAGTTCTAGAAATAAAAAGGTTTTCCCCTTCGGGGATTTTCCTTAATATTTGTGTCACATGCTTTATCTATTTATGGGCTGACACACGTACACACATAGATTCATGTTTAGGGGCTGAATTAATTTTGGTTTATATAGGCTCCAATTAAATAAGGTTTAATTGGAAACTTGGTAATAATTTGAAATTGATATCACACACCGCATTCACACGTTTTTCATTTTTAACTCCCTTTCCATCCCTCTGTTTGAGATTTTCTGTCCATCTTGGGGATTGATCCTTCCCAATTAGCTCCCAATTCATGTAGGATCTTATTTGTCTTCATCTCTCTCTGGATGAAAAACAATGAGGATGATCCATCAGTAGAAATATTTAACGCTTGTTGTAATATCTCGTCCTTAAGAACTCAGACCAGCTAGTTCCACTTAGTTATTAGAAAGCTCGATAAGAAAGTCATCCATGTCAATCAAACATCAAACCACCATTATAAGTGGTGATTCTTTTTCATCTCTGACAAGTGGGAATTTTTGACTGGCGCCAACCGCTATAAAGATGGGCCAAGAGTTCCTTGTGCTTGGGCCAAGCCTTCCATGTCTGCAAAGTTGGATCCCGACCTTAGCATTGTCGATAACGAAAAAGTATGTTTTCTTAGAGATTATGGGAAGTAAGGTTCCCTTATTGTGTTTGAGGATTAGATGTCTTCTTTGTTTTTAGAGAAGTCTAGTCTGGGGCTTTCCCCCTAGATCAGTTGTATGAATTACTAAACTTTTATGATCACAAGTGTTTACTCACTTTCTGGATTTATTTCTAAAAAACTTTCGTTTTTCTTCCCAGATCGTCCACCTCATAGTTCTGACGAGTTTTGGATTATGACGACTCCAAGTCTTCTGGATGCTTTTGTCAAAAAGGGAAGCAAACAACAAATCAAAAAGGCAACCACCAATGGGCTGACCCAACCCGAGGTCAGGCAGAAGAGAAAAGAACCAATTTCTCCCTCGGACACTCGTTATGATTATGAGATGAGGATGAGAGTAAATGCACCTCCGTTAGAGTCTGTACCGAGCTCTTCTGGGTTGAGTTTAACTTCATAGGACTTGGAAACTCTATGGGTGGCTAACATAGCCCAACTTAAGGCATGACACAACTCATTTATTCCTTATGCATCAAGGTTGGGGGTTGCTACATTTATTGTCCCTTTAAAGGGATATTACGAGTTTATGTGGAAGACACGCCCCTTAAAGACCTATAACGTTGGTCTTCATCATTTGGCGTAGGTATCGACTTCGTCCTCAATTTGAACCTCATATCATCTTAAATTTCTATTTCGTCTTACTCTTACATCTCTACATTTTTATTTCTCTACAATCTTTGCGCTCCTTTACCTCGTCTACCAAATGGGTAACCAATAACTTTTCAAAAGTCAAGAGCACGAGAAAGCCCTCAAAGATGTGTCTAACCTTAACAAGAAGTTGAGGGATCTCAAGGATGATCAAAAGAATCCCCTTGATAAGATGAATTTGGATTATTTCAATGCCTTAAAGGCTAAGGATGAGGAACTTACTACCCAAGCTATAAAGCATGAAATAGATCTTTCTACACCTGTCCAAAAGGAAAAGAATGAGTCCCTTTATGCTGAGGAAATAAAGAAGATCCGGGATGAGGCCATTGAGGCTTATAAAGCATCTAACGAGTTCAAAAGTTTTTTCATTGAATACTTTGAAAGAGGTATTAAGATGGTTTGTCTGTGGGTCATCATGAAATTTTCTAGGGTCGTCTCATCCATACATCCAAAACTGGAGGCCCTGATTTGGAAGATCCTTTTTTCACCTTCTCCTTAAACTATGTTGAATCAATAACCTCCGTCGAGGGAAAGGGACATGCAACAGAGGTCTCAATTGAAAATGATATCAATACCACTAGGATAATCAGGTCGAGGATGGTGCTGATTGTTCAGCCATCAATAATGAGTCCACTATGTAGTGTGGTCATCTGTAACCATTACTCTTCTTCTTGTAATTTTATATTTGTACTGAACACTAAATCATTAGTAATATTTTGTACTCAAATTAATGCCATCTTTCTTGAAAGAAGTGTTGTCTCATACTTGAGTTTTTATTTTCTTTTTGCTGAATGTATGCACTTGTTTTGCCAAGTTTGTTTCTTGTCTCGGCATCCATGTTTTCAGCTCTCCTTCATGTTAATATGGGAAATGATAACTAAATCATTAGTTTTTAAAACAAAAGGTCGCCATATTAATGATGTTGTCTTAAGTCTACTCTCGTCTTCAGCTGAGAGGTCAATTAACCATAATTATATGACTTTCAAATTTGAGAGCACAAAATTAATGGTGTTTGATTAAAAGTCCCCTCTCGTCGTTTTGAGAGTGTATGGATGAGTGTCGTCTCAGAGAGAGATTTTGACTCTCATACCACCGATTTAATGATGCTTAAAACAACCATAAATGCATGATTTTCAAACTTGAATGCACCAAATTAATGGTGTTTGATTGCATGCCCCCTCTCATCATTTTGAGAGTGTTTGGATGAGTGGCGTCTCGTCCTACACTGTTATCTCGCAGATAGATTTTTGACTTTTATACCACCAAATTAATGATGTTTAAAGGAACCATAATTAAATGATTTTCAAATATGCTTTGTGTTTTTCACCACCTTAGCAATGTTATCAGACTTCCCCCTTCTCGATGTTATTGAGAATCCGTGGTAAGACTCGTCTGGATAAACATTTCATCGAGAGTGAGTTAAAGATAATTCACCATATGCATGATTTTTTTTTAGCTTAAGACGACTTGAAACATGCAATTTGATCAATTCATAAAACAAAGATATGATTGAGAACATGAGATTTTTCATTCCTCACTTTTGAATTTTCAATACATCTCTCATATAGTGATTTAATAAAACTTTTATATCATCCTATTGTTAGTATTCATTCAAATGATGAGCATTCCATGGGTTTGAAAATGGCTCTCCCTCCAAATTCTCAAGTCTACAAGTTTTAGGAACAACTTCTTCAGTAACTTTGTACGTTCATGCCAATTTGCATGGAGTTTATTATGCTTCTCCAGGTGTTCTTCATAACTAAATCTCCAATGGCAATCGGCCTAGCCTTAACCCTCTTGTTGTAGAATTTTGTAGTCCTTTGTTGATAAGCAGCCTGCTTGACCTCTAAAACCTCTAGTCCTTCTTCGATGATGTCTTGGTCTAATCTTAGTTCCTGTGCATTTATCTTTGGGCTCTATGTTTGAACTCTATGACTTGGTCGTCCAATCTCAGTGCGAATCATGTTCTTTAGGTCATAGGCAAGCATGAAAGTGGTATCCCCTATTGGCATTCTCCTTGTCATCATGTAGGCCCACCAGATGGCATGTACTTGTTTATTCCAAAGACCCTTAGCATCTTCCAATTTCTTTTTGATACCATCTAAGACAATTATGTTTATCACCCTAATTTGGCCATTTTCCTGAGGCCAGCCTAGTGCTGAATAAAAGTATTTGATGCCGACCCTCTTATAATAGGCCTTTGGGGATGAGTTGTTGAACTATTTACCATTATCGTAGATCACCGTGTTTGGTAAACCATACTTGCAGATGATATTCCTCGAAATAAATTTAAAGGTCTTCATCTCGATTATAGTGATCATGGGCTCAGCCTCATCCAACTTAGAGAAATAATCAATCTCCACAATAAGGTATCCTCCCAAAGGACTCCTCAGAGATATAATCCAGTAATAGGGCGAACACTATGATATACATGATCGAGAGAAAAAAGAGGCCTAGCCTAGACCTTAGACAAGGCCACCAAATAACCCCGATCTCGAGCACTTCTTTCATGATGAAATAAAGAAAACACAAGACCCAAAACATGTCAGTAAAATAAAAAAATTACTCTATGTATTAGTTTTATGGGTCAAAAACATATTCACACTTAATCTCCCTACCCTCGGTTCATGCTAACCAGGAAGCATAATCAATCGTAAGGTGATCAGGGTACCCCTCAGAGCTTTTTTCGTCACGATGTTAGGGTAATAAACATATTCACACTTAATTTTCCTACCCTCAGTTCCCGCAAACCATAAAGAATAATGAGTTACGAGGTGATCATGAAAACCTTGGAGCTTTCTTTATCTTGGTCTTTTGACCACAATAATATTCACACTTAATCTTCCTAACGTCAATTCCCGCCAACCAAGAAGGATAATCAGTCATGAGGTGATCAAGAAACCCATGGAGCTTTCTCCATCTAGGTGTTTGGGTGACAAACATATCAACACTTAATCTCCCCACCCTTGGTTCCCTCCAACTAGGAAGGATAATCAACTGTAAGGTGATCAGGGAACCCCCTAGAGATTTTTCCTTCCTAGTGCTTGGATCATAAACATATTCACGCTTAATCTCCTTACTCTTGATTCCTACTAACCAAAAAGGATAATCAGATATGAGGTGATTAGGAACCACCCCGATAGGGGCTTTCTCTTTTGGTATTCAGATCACAAATATATTCACACGTAATCTCCCTACCTTCAGTTCCTGCTAACCATGAAGGGAAACCAGTCATGAGGTGACCAAGAAACCCCTGTGTATTATTAAGAAGAAATAAACACATGACACGTGGGTCCGAGTCGTCATCATGGTCACCTTTTTACGATTTATTTCATTAGTATAAGCTATATCCCACTCCTTTATTTATCTATATGATTTTTATATTTTCTCCTGCTCTTTTCATTTTTTTGAGTATTTATCATTGTTGTATTTGTTATAGTTACTTTATTTTCTTCCATTTCCATTTTCTTCACCATATTATTATTATGTTTCTCTATGCTTGTCATTATTTTTTAAAATATTTTTAAGCTAAAAAAATTCAAAAACCCCTCCCCTTTCTACCCCTCCTACTCATTGGGGTACTCATGTTCCCTCACCCCAACATACCTACGCCCAATTATCCATCATCATCATCATCATCATCATCATCATCATCATCATCATCATCATCATCATCATTATTATTATTATTATTATTATTATTATTATTATTATTATTATTATTATTATTATTATTATTATTATTATTATTATTATTATTATTATTGTTGTTGTTGTTGTTGTTGTTGTTGTTGTTGTTGTTGTTGTTGTTGTTGTTGTTGTTGTTATTGTTGTTATTGTTGTTGTTGTTGTTATTATTATTATTACTTTTGGAGATATGATGAACAACCGGTTACCACATTGCAAGTCCCAAATATATGAAAAATGCCATCACTGGTTCAAACATGAGCAAAAATGACAAATCTAAAAACTAATCAAACAAGAAAAATATGTGACAAAGTATAAAAAAAAAGTCAAAGAACTTATGTTTGGAGCATCCTAGTGACGCTCCCCATAATTCGATGGTTGTTACACTCCTGTAAGAGTACCATAGTGTCTTCCTTACCCATTGGTAGGGGAGGATCATAATGCATCCACGCGATAGGAACTATAGCCTCCCCTTGCCACACTGCACCTGCTCAATCATCGTCATAGGGGATTATATTTTGATACCCCATGAGACCCGAAACAAATACCTCTGTCCAAGGCTCTACCTTTGCTGGCTATTCCTACACTACTACTGCTGCATCATTCTCCATGACCACATTGTCCTGATTCGGAACCAATGTCTAAATATCATGATCTCCCACCATGATGGGATCAGAACGGTCCATGAATAGAGAATAAATAAACTCACAAGAGAATGCATGAATGTCTTATAAAAGTTGGAAGGATTGGAAAATGAATACGACAACCCCTATTAAAAGGTTTCTCTCACCTGAACATTTGACCCAATGGTTAAATGTTCCCAAATTTTTAGCCATATGGTTAAACCCCTTAAACAAATTAACAAAACATTTAACCATTCGGTCAAAGCCCTACCCCTTTTTTCAAAAAAGTACCACTTCAAACCCCTCAATGTTTCCTGCCTATTACATCCATACCCCCATACCTCCCCTAAAGGGGAAAACCCAGTGTTGAGTCCTTTAAGTTTTGACCAAGAATTTTTTCTCGTGCACACTCTTTGTCGAACGCCTCTATAGACACCCCAATTTTAAATTATGGTGTGTGTCGTTATCTCTCATCCAATGAAATTTCCCTAACCCCAAGCCCACTAAGATCCAAAATGTAATTTATCCCAAAGGTAAGTTAAAAGATACCAAACCCCAAGAAATAAAACCAAGATGGACCAATTATGAAAGAGTAATAAATTACAAAAAAATAATGCTTTTCAGGACCTTTAACAATTCGTTTAAAGGCCTGAAGTACTTTTCTTCAATTCGTAGACAAGACCTTTAACCATTTAGTTAATGGAATTTGAGGTAATAATTACCAAATATATTCCCAGTCATCAACATATCACCCCACCTTGGATCAATCATACAAAACATTAGACAGTTCAGTCAATGGCCCTGGATCAAACCCGATATATTAAGGTCCCCACCAACCTTCAAAATCACTCGAAAACCTAACGTCCATTTGGTTTTCCAACATTCTCAATCACGAATGCTGTAAATACTAAAGTTCATTCTAAAAGGTCCCAAAAATGTTCATACATCAGAAATTTGATTTCCCCTCAGGTAAAAATTATACTTCCTCAAAGTCACTTCATTCCGAAATGAGGTTCGTACTTTTAAAAATTTTCCTCCAAATGAAAGAGTGAGGCAAACCTCTGTGTACAGTTCGTAAAAGTTGACACTTATAATCTAAGCTCTCCCTCACTAAACGGAGCTCTGCTTACATTGGGCACCTCAAGTTTGGACACTCCATTGGGAAAAACTATGTTAACACTACACATGTAAGGAAAATCTGCCTGAAATTCTGGTCAAACACTTCATATATATTGTGATAAATTGTCCATATCTATTTACCTCATTTAGCCCGCCTCCATTTAGGGTACCAGGTATGCACTTTACCGCGTTTATATTTTGAAGCATGGGTTTTAACCCAGTATCTATGTTAATTTACTTGATATGCTCATATGTTAAAACAATCATAATCAAATTCCACAAAGGCCAAACACAAACATGAAAACACACTTTTCAAAACCCTTACGTGGAAAGTGTGAGTGGGCTGAGTCAGTATGAAACTTTGCATAAGACAAAGTCTAAAATCTGACTACTCCCACCACTTACCCGAATGAACAAAACATATCCCATTTACATAACCTCGGATATGTTTTCTTCATCAAATACTTGTGAAACGTCGGCCTTTGATGAGACATATTTTAGCATATAAATATATCAGTTCAACACAACGAAAAATACTGTATTAAGGATTGGGATCCATAAATACCGTATTATTGTATATTTTGTACTCGGTGTCTCGTTACCTCCACCCATAAATATGTCCCATTTTTTGGAACTATGTTGGCTTTGATCTGAAGACACCTCATGTATGTATGATCTATACCGAACTAAATTCGTGAAGCCCAAGCCTTATAATATGTCAATAATGTATTATTTATTAGGAATGAATCCATACCCAATCCAAATCCCCCCACTTTTACCTTTATCTCCATAGAAAAGGATGTCTAAAACATTACATCCTTAGAAATAAACCCTAAACAAGTCATAAGTACAACCCTTTTCTTATAGTGATTGTTTGATAATAATAACAAATTATTTCTTTGTTGATATGTTTGGGTCCACTCTTATTCTGACCCTCCACCTAAGCTACCCTTTGTCCCAGAGATAGCTTCCTAGCCTCCCAAGTCAAGTCATACACTTTCACATACATCACGTTGGAACACACGAGAAACCAAATTATCTATGATTTAATCTCGTGGCTACGCCATTATGTATGTGCAATACCAAATCCTTATCGTGAGCACAAGCCGTGAAAATATATCTACATATTGTCACCAAGGAGGTGAAATCATCTCCCTTATCTCACCTACCAATCCTTTATAAGAAAAATGAGATATTTAATATCTCAAAACCACAATCTCTCGTATACCCCATACAAACGTGAAAACATGTATATTCACAAATCAACTATACCACATAGGCTTTGATCTTGTTGCTACACAAGAACATTAGTGTAATATTGATCCTTTTCTTGACCACAAGTCTCGACACTATGTCTCGTGATATATTGTCCCCACTAAGATGCAATTGCCTCTCACCCCTCTCGTGCCCTATTTCACATATACTACTAATGAGATACAAAATATAGCAAAGTCCTTATCTTTTGAGAACCCCTATACAAATGTGCAAACAATATACACGCTAAACATAACCGAACTACATATGCTTTGATCCCAAATCTTCTTACGTATGTTGGCACAATATCGAGTCTTTCTCGTGAGCACGAGCCTCGACGACATATCTCTCGATATGCTGTCACAACAGAGATGCCCTCAATCTCTCATATTACCTTTCTATTTCTCCTCATACCTCGAAAGATATATTAAGCTACCTTAAAGTCGAGTTGTCTTGCACAATTCCATACATACCAATTACCAGAGAGTAATACACAAGCATCCATGTGTGCTTGCGTTGGTTAAGTGACGTTCCCATACCTCTTACTGATGCCATTTTCTATCTTAGTCACTTATTTACATTTGAGGGATTTTCAAACTAAGGTCTCTAAATATGTCTTGAAAATAACTAAAAAGTAATCAATTAACTAATAAAGCGATAATAATCATATAATTAATGAAGCACAAAGAAAAAGTGGGGTGCCTAATACCTCCCCCACTCATAACCCATTCCCATAACTCGCATAATAAAAATCTCCAGACTAACCGCAAACTAAAACCTGCCTTAAGATTAGACCAAAAGGGATAACCCAAATCTTTTGTTTATTTTTGTATAAAATAGTCTGGTGACTCTGAAGAAACTGACCAAACCCCTTATTTAGACAAAACATACTTAGGACCTAGGCCTAAAACAAGAGGCATATAACTCAAACTAGACATCGCGTCAAACATATTATATGAGAATTTCATCAACCCACGTCGAACCCATAACCGTATCTCAGGGGGAAGTAGTGAACCGAGAGACAAGCGCCCCGGGAAATCCATTATGAACGCAAGAAAATTCTCCCTTGAGCTCATACTGATCGGGGCCTACAACACAATAATTAGAAACAACCTAATTATTACAACCAAGTCCAATATATGAAGAAATTAACTACGGATAAACTGACTAGGATCCATTCCCATAAAGCACATTCATCTCACTATGATGGAATTCATATAATCAATAAAAATATAGAAAAAAATGTTAATACAATAACATGAGAAAGAAATAACTGGTGCACGTGCTAACGTTATACAAAATACCAAATTTTAATTCGATTACCGAAACGAGTGAATAATTATTCCAATTTTAATTACCATTCTAATTAAAAGTTTGTTGCGTAAACTTTAGTCCAATTTTAACATGCTAAATAATATATTTATGTGATAATGCGAGAATAATATGACTAATCACACAATGCGACGATGTACGAGGAAATCCCAAAACAGTATAAAACCTCGAATTTCCTAGCCTACTCAAATCCACTATGATATAGGGTTTATACAAGGATGAATTTGACTTACTCACTAATTTGACGCCTTCAAGGATAATGAACATTTCGATTCCTTGAATCTTCTTTGCAGCCACCATAGGACACCACCCAATGTAGTTCTTTTGCGTCTCGATATTCACCTATCTCTGGCTAGCTTCCATCATGCAAGAACATAAAATCCTGTAAGGACATTTTTGTCCATTATCAATATGTATGTCGTGCTCCGTTACACCATTGAAGAAATTCAAGATCACATCTACATCAACGGATCCGAATATCAAAGCGTCTTCAACATCATAGCCTCTGCGAGAATGACCTTGGTAAAGTTTTATTTTTAAGTTCCTTAAAGTTCATACTTAGTATTCAGAAATTTTCGTAAAATGTTTTTTATAAAAATTAGATCGGTCCACCCCTATTTTAAAAGAACCTATCCGCCCCCGGATCGGTCCGCCTACGTACCGGACCGATCCACTTTGCTTCAATATACCACAGACCGATTGCGAACTGAAGAAGCCTATTTTAAAAAAGGAACCGATCCGAGGTCGGACCGATCCGCCTCCTAGCCGGACCGACCTGCCTGGGATAAATTCGAACAGTTCCGTGTAATGTTTTTCCACCGGCTCTTTTTTTCTATATATATTCCTATTTTGGTGGTGTATTTTTTGAGTCTTTGAGAAAAAAAAAATTAGATTTCAAACACAACAAGACTTTGCTTTTTGATGTGCCAAACATCTTTTTGATTCACACACAAAAATCCCAATTATGTTTGTGAATCTTTTTGAACCCTATAACACAATTTTGTTATTGTTCACACCCTTGTGGAGAAGCCGTCTCTCTTCTTCATTACTGACCACCTGGAGATCCTACGGGAGATTCCAACCGACACTGTTTCTAGCCATTGCTTTGAAGGTTTGACGAACACATCGTGCGTTACACTTGTGGGTGATTATCAGGTTGTATGTAAGTCAATGGTATTGTAAATTCTTCAAAGTTCTAGAAATTAAAGGTTTTGCCCTTCGGGGATTCTTCCTTAACTCTGCGTCGCATGATTTATTTATTTTATGGTTTGACACACGCACACACGCTGTTGAATGATTGGGGGCTGATTTATTTTGGCTTAAAAATAGACACTAATTAAATAAGTGTGCCAACGTAGAAAGTTGCAAATTTAATAAATTCTCACACGTTATTCGCACTTTACAAATCCACCGTGCCAAACATTACTTGAACAATTAAGTCTAAAATGATCTTCGTCCTCAAAACATGAGATCTCAAACCAGACTATTATGTAAAATCATGGATGTAGTCAACTGGAGTGTAAGCAGGGTTAAAGAGGCTTTATACTTTCTCTATTAAAATTGTTTGAACAAAAATGGGATGTCGTTCGAATGAAAATGACCATCTCATTATAATGAAGCCATATCATTTGAACGAGATACCCAAACTCGTTTGAACGATGTTTGTGTGAGCTTCAATTGATAATGCAATGTTGTTTGATACACATTTGAATCTCGTTCAAAGAAAATAATCACCTCATTTGAAGAGAAATAAAAACTTATTCAAACGACATTAGCACTCTTGTTAGAACCAAAAACTAAGTTTGTTTAAATAACTTGAAAAAACAAAATATTTTTGTTAAAAATCCTTATACAAAAAATGGCCTCTGTAGACACCCCATCCTAGGACACCCGTAAGCACCTCCTTAAGTACCAAGCACTCACTCGTTCACTATAAACCATAAGTCATACTCAGAGTACTGATCTAGAGGCCACCAGGCGCTCTCATCCCAGTTTGACTCCAGTAAACTCTCCAACTTCAGAGAAAGATCAATGAATCTTCTAAGGGATATGAATCCCTTTTTTAACTATCTGTCTTGTGCATGAATCGAAGTTACGGTCTAAATGGACATCCGTTTTACCCTAAAAATTGATCTGGAGGCCATCGGGTGCACTTGGGCCTTGTTTCATCTTGGTAAGCTCTCCGTCTTGATTTAATACCAGTGAATATTCAAAGGGCTCTAAATACCCTTTCCAACTGTTCGTCCCACGCGCGAATAAGTTTTGTGGTTCAAACAAACGACCAATTTTACTCTAAAGGGTCATCAGGAGCTTTCGAGCCCAATTTAACCTTGGTTAACTCTCCAAACAAAAAAAATCTCAATGAAATCTCCAAGGACACTGAATTCATTTTCCAATAGTCAACCCCGTGCATGAATCGGCATTACGGTTCGGACAAACGATCTGTTTTCCTTCGAAAACCTCTCGTTCGAAGACCCTCTGACACTTTTGATCCCCATTTGACTTTGGTCAACTCTTGGAACTACAAGTGGCTTCATCTAGTATTAAAGGGATATAAAATAACCTTTACAATGGTCAGCCTCATGCATGATTCGGACATATAGTTTGCATTTAATGCTCTCTTTTTTTCGAAAAACCTGTTACGGACTACTTATAGGCACCCCAGGGAGCCTGCTTATTGGCAGTGTGCCTTAGGTGCTATGCCAATAGGAAGTCCTGTGACCGTTTCTATTGGTACTCCATTTGGCACTATAAATAGATGCCATTGCCTCACTTTGATAAAAACCCATGAACATCCCTCTCAGTAAGCCAGTGAACATTCTCTCAAATTAAGAGTTGTTCCATTTCTTAAAAAATTCAATTTCCCACATTACTTTTCATCACTTTCTTACTTAACTTCATAATTCCCTCCACTTATCTATACCAGTTTTATACCATTACAAGATTAACATATCTAGATCTCAAGGTCAACATAAAGCATTCATAAGGAGGTCAAATTCTCCATCCCTTTCTCTAATTCTTCCATTTTAATGGTATTTAATTTATTTCTACTTTAGTATTTTTGTTTAATTACACCACATCCATTAACCTCTACTCTTTATTACTATTATTTTCATATTATGTACTTTCATAAAAAAAATAGAAAAAGAATAAAAGAGTGTTTATCCATAAATTCCGAAAGAGGGATTTCCAATTCACACACTCACCCTTAAAAGCACATTTTTCTCTACACACACCCGTAAGAAAAATCACCCATTTGGATTTATGGATTGCACCACATACTATGCTATCTTTCAACTACGTGAACTTTGATGCTCTGCTTTTACGTAGGCATCTTCAGCCAATCTTGAGACTCAAGTCCTCCTTTATGCATGATTGTATGAGTAAGGACACAAATTTCCAATTGAATCCATGTATAGTTTTGGCCCAATTTCGGAAAAAAATATTTGAGTCATAGGATAGATGTCCATGTGTACCCTTCAAGTCTACGACGTTTGAAAAGTTGAAGACGTAGCGGCTCAGAATTAAAGTTTCAGTCTCGCCGGGTTTCGTGCCACATGTTTCATGTCATCAAAGTTTTTTTCATTTTTAAGATCATTAAAAGGAATGAATGCACTTTATATATGTAGAGTCTTTGATATAGTTTTCTTGGTGTTTTTTTTATAAAAATATTTTAAACATATTTTATTTTCTCTCGGGAAATTCATTTTGGGCGTTTGCATTTTTGTTAATTTTTTTTGAATTCATAGTTCAAAGATTTTGTTCTAGGACACCTTTCCATAGAAAAATCATGTCAAATCCAAAAAAAATAAAAAAAAATACAAAACTGGCGGCCATGCATTCGTATCGAAATTATCTAGAATCAAGGCCAGAAATCTTGTTAAAAAAATAGTTCGAACGACCATATTCGAACAAGATTTCTAATGAGATTTTGGATATTTTTTCTATTTTCTCGTTAGAAGTTTCGTTCGAACATCCTCGTTCAAACATGGTCGTTGGAACGAAATTTTAGCGGGATTAGTTATTTTTGCCAGTTTTTTCCCACTTTTCCCACTAACTTTTTACTTGATAAAATATGTGCGGGAAACCATTTTTTCTACGGACTTTTTGCATCCTTCCAAAGGTTTTTGAGAGCTCAAATCTTACAATAAAATGGCCAAATTTGTATCTTTTATTTTCATGGTTTAACTTCTATCAAAACATAAACACACACCCATATCATGTTTATCCATGTTCTTTCATATATATAATTTGCTTGGAGATTTTGTTTGGCAGCGGATTTTCTCTACACCAACAAGAAGAGAAGTTTGGGTTTCATCTCTACCGATAAAGGAGAAGAAGTTTGTGCTGAGGCTTTCTCAAATGGTGAAAGGCATCATGTGTGGTTGACGCTGTGTTGTGCCTCCATTGGTGGACTCCAAGGTTCCAGTGGACTTCGGAATTATCTACAAGTAAGAGGTTGAAGAGCGAAGGAAGTGTCGGGGCTTGATGGAGTCGAGTCGAGTGTTGTAAGTCTTCATATCGAAGTCTATTGAAAATTTATGTACCCAGTGGATTTGTTAGGCAAGGGTCGTCCAAGATTTTTCCCATTTGGGGTTTCCTCGTACATAGTCGCTTAGTGTTTTTGTGTTTAATTTTTATCCTACAAAAATCTTCATAGATTCATGCTAGGACAAATAAGAAAAAAATTTGTTTAAACATCACATTTGTTTAATATGGTGCTAAATTGGTTTGGGTAAGTTTAAAGTAAATTTAATTCAAGTCAACAATTTAACTTGTTAAAATCGTTGTTTAATGTGTTTGGTCTATATTGAAAATTGAATTTATTTTTCTTAGGCAAATTTTAGGACTTGGTTTTAATTAATTGTGTTTAAGTGAAACTTGAAAAATAGTTAAGTAGTTTAATTTGATTTTTAGTTTAGTTTCATCTTTTTCATAAGTTGGTTTATTCTCTTTAAGAAAAGAAAATTTTAAATAACTTTTGGAAAATTAAAATTTGAACCATCTCGTTATATTTGAATTTAAAAATTGGGGGCCTACTGTCTCAACAAGTGGTATCAGAGCCGGAGCGCTAATTTATTGCGTAAGGTCCTTTTAAATATTTTTGGTTAAAAATGGAATTTTCCCCATTTTTAAAATTTCCCATTTTTTATGGTTCCAACTACGCATATTGGAAAGCGCATATGAAATCGTCACTAAAGTCTATCGATGAGAGGGTTTGGTTGTTAGTTGTTAATGGGTGGTCGCCACTTACATGTTTGATAGAAAATGAGCATGTCCCCAAAATCGTAGATAGATGGAGTGAGAATGAATTTAAACTTGTTAATTTTAATTCCTGAGGTTTAAATGCCTTGTTTAGCTCGGTCACACCGAATGAATTCCGACGTATCATGACGTGTGAAACCGCTAAGGAAGCTTAGGATGCATTATAACTCACTTACGAGGGAAATAGTGTCGTTAAGGCTTCTAAACTCCAAAACCTCACCACTTAATTTGAACCCATCAAAATGAATGAAAAAGAAACTTTCGATGAATTTTATGCTAGATTTTTCGATATAGTAAATTCATCATTAATTTGGTAGATAAAATACCAGATGACCGAGTAGTAAAGAAAATTTTAAGGTCCCTACCAAAGAGATTTATTCCTAAGGTGACCGTTTTAAATTCTTTACCCACCTTGCACTTTAACAAACTTGAGGAACTAGTAGGTGATTTGCAAACCTATGAACTAGATATGTTCCCCGCCAAAAATGAAAAGAAAATTGATAAGGGCATTGCTTTAAAAGCTCGAAAGAAGGAAAAATAAGTTGTCGTTCATGAGAGTGATAGTGACTCTGAGGACATGGTTATGTTTGCTAGGAAATTTTGAAAATTTCTTAAATTTAATAAAGATAAGTTTTAAAATAATTTTAAGAAATTTGAAAATTCTAAGCATGACAAAGCTGAAAAGATCCCTAAATCCTATAATGAAAATCTTAATAGGGACGAGTCATATAGGTGTTATGGTTGTGGGGGTTTTGTCCATAGGGAGAGAGAGTGCCGCAACAAACTAAGGAGAGAAGGCAAATAACCAATTTCCTATAATTCCACCCTTAGTGATGAATGTGGAAAGGAAGAGGGACCCGATTCCCCCATTCAGCGCAACTTTATCGCGTTTATGGCTTGTCATGAGAGTGAGAGTGAGAAATTGTCTGACGATGACATCTCAAATCATGACACTTATGACTCCTTTATTTGTGAAGCTAAAAATGATAATGGTATTGAGAGTGGAGTAGAGAGAGACAGTGAAAGTGAAATTGAGGTTGATGTGAGTGAACTTCAATTTGCATTTAAAAAACTATACGATGAATCTATTAAATTAAAAAGAGAAAATTTGAAGTTAGAAGCTAGTTTAAAAGAGAGTGCCAATGTCATTGATGAGAGTGCGTTAGTTGATGACCATGGGACACGAGAGAGCTCTACGAGAGAAGCTTGAGTATGTAGAAGGCGAGAGAGATAGACTTAGATGTATGATGGAATCAATGAAAAAGGAGTCTCTCGAGTTTGAAGAGAGAAATGGTTTGTTAGAGTTAGAATTTTAGAGTTGGAAGAAAGATTTAAAGACTCTAGTAGTGTCAAATTTGATATAGAGTGTCGGTCCAAAAAATTAGACAAAATGCTAGGAACCGTCCAAATTAAAAATGACACTTGTGGTTTAGGCTTCAATTCTTATAATGCTTCTGCTAATAAAGACAAAACCATTATTTTTGGAGAATCTTTTAGGATCAATTTTAAGGGTCAATCCTTTGGTAATACTTTTTCGTCGAGTTTTCACTTGTTCACATTATCATCTATAAGGTCATCTTAGGAAGTTTTTTTTTTTTATCTTAAATGAGGTCCTAGGAAATCCAAAAGTAAGGTAACCGAGGTAGGTAAGGTCACCAAATCTTGAGTTTATCACTCTTCACTTATTTAGGTTAGGAGATCCGACTATACAACTTTACAAAATAGGATTTTTTATTCTCATTTGCTTGCATGTGATACCTCTCTTGTAAAATTTAAAGGTTTATTCTGGTAGCTTAAATTTTCATACACTAGATTTTATGCATCATATTATATATTCATTCTAGTTTTATGTCTTGATGTCATTTTCTAGGCCATGATTCATTATATATGCCTTGTTAGATTTATGACATATATTTCTTTTGTATTTTATTTCTTTCATTTTGTTGGTATTAAATGAAAAATACAAAATGATTTTATTTTATTTTTGAGTTATTTTTGTTTGAGTAAAAAAAAATAAAAAATTCAAAAATATTTTTGTGTGTATATATTTGAGTTTTACACACCTTTTGTGGCATGTACTTGTGTTGCCCTCATTTTTCGCTCCCATGTGGCTGAAATTTTTGGTTGTGTATCTTCAATCCTTAAAGTGTTCTTTGTCATTCTTGCATGGAGTAGTTGGATTTTTTGTTTTGTAAATGGATTCCATTTTTATATACCTCAATTCACCCATGCACAAGCTCATTTGAAATTTAACTTCACATGTTTATTTGAGATAAGTGAGATGTTCTCATCCCAATTTAGTCATCTACGTGTTTTGTAACTTTGGATGATGTCTTCATGTTATTCCGTTGCAAGTGAGATTTATGTGTGAAAAGAAAAATATTATATATGAAAGTGCACAGGGAAGGGCTACGAAAGGAACAATCCTCCTTTGCGATTAAGCAACCGTTTGTAATGGACCTAAAAGAAATATGTGGTCCAAAGGCCTAAAAGAAATAAATATGGCATAAAAGAAAAATATAGCCAAGGCCTAGTTTGTCTATATTGATATATTTATTCCAAAAAAAAGAAAATAATAATAGTATATTTTTGAGGTAATTTGGATGGAATATCAACGGTTTTGCACAATGTCTTTGTATCCTAGTTGCACTATTTTGTTATGACTCTATTCCTTTGTAGAATCAACAACATGCTAGGCTTGTTTGCATTCTGTATGTTTTTTCATTGAGTTCAATTTAAATTGTCACATGAGGTTATCTTCAAATTTGATAAAGTTTGCAATCAAATGAGAACTCCGTGAACATGTTCAGGTGATTGGGTCATAATTTAATTGTTATAGTTCACACCCCTACACTTTTATTTCCATTTGACACATTTTTGCCATAAGAGTGTGGAAAACCTATGTTATTTTGCGTTGGGTCATTTGTGTGTTTATATCTTTATATATGTTTTTATGTTTCATTAATATATGTGTGTATGTATATATATAATATTTCTTTATTTTTAAGTCTTTGCCTTGCTAGCTAGTCCATTTATGCTTTTAATTCTTAATTGGTATCTATATTGTTGCGATTGTTGGTTTAATATCCCACGCTTAGCTAAATACATTTTAAAGTGGTATCCTTTTTTTTATAGTATCATAGATAGTATCCATTATATTTGTATGGATTAGTTGCTTTTCATCGTTGCCCACATGCTTTATTGATCATATATATGCACCATTACCTGTTTAACTTGTCCTTCCCCTTATTCATATCTCTATTCTAATTTAGGGGGAGTATTCAACTTAATTGGGAATAAGTAAGTGATTTTGTAATTCTCCATCCTTTTTCTGTTCCTGAAAAAAAAAAAGGGAGAATGATAGGGGGAAATGGTATCTTAAACTTTTGTAAACCTTTAGCTTGGGAGATCTAACTTAGGGGGAGTGTGCAATCTTCTTAGGTAGTCACTGTTAGATAAAAGGGGAGGAAATATTAAGGGGAGTATTTTTATTTTATTTTGTTATTATTATATTCCCTATTTATTTATTATTTTATTATTGTTATATTCCCTATGTGTTTGATGGTTTGTTTAAGTGTGCGAGATATATCTTTTAAGGGGCAGCTTTAAAACGACAAAGCGGTTTATCCTTGGGTGGAGTCATAATGTCTGTTTCTTCTTAATTTTAGGGTGGGATGTTGTGTCTAGACGATGTTAACAGACTTTTAGGATTTTTGGTTTAGTTTTGTCCCAAAAAATCCAAAGGGGGGAGATTTGTAAGGACACAAATTTCCAATTAATTAAGTCCATGTATAGTTTTCGCTCAATTCCGGACAAAACATTTAAGTCATAGGATTGATGTCCATGTGTACCCTTCAAGCCTATGATGTTTGAAAAATTGAAGACGTACCGTCTCAGAATTAAAGTTGTGGTCTTGTCGGCTTTCATGCCACATGTTTCACGTCATCAACGTTTTTGCATTTCCAAGATCTCTAAAAGGTATGAATGCACTTTATATATGTAGATTCTTGGATATAGTTTTATGGGTGTTATTTTTATGAAAATATTTTAAACATATTTTGTTTTCTCTCGGGAAATTTATTTTGGGCATTTGTGTTTTTGTTAATTTTTTTTGAATTCATAGTTCTAAGATTTTGTTCTCGGACACCTTTTCGAAGAAAAATCATATCAAACCCAAAAAAAATCAGAAAAATACGAAACTGGTGGCCACGCGTTCGAATTGAAATTATCTAGAATCAATGTTTGAAATCTTGTTAGAAAAGTCATTTGAACGACCATGTTCGAACAAGATTTCTAACGAGATTTCATATTTTTTTCGGTTTTCTCGTTAGAAGTTTCTTTTGAACATCATCGTTCGAACATGGTCGCTTGAACGAAATTTCAGCGGGATCAGTTATTTTGCCAATTTTTCCCCACTTTTCCACTTTTCCCACTAACTTTTTACTTGATAAAATATGTGCGGGAAACTATTTTTCTAAGGCCTATTTGCATATTTCCAAAGGTCTTTGAGATCTCAAATCTTCCAACAAAATGTCCCAATTTGTGTCTTGTATTTTCATGGTTTAACTTCTATCAAAACACAAATACACACCCATAGTTTGTTTATCTAAGTTGTTTTTATATATATAAGTCTCTTGGAGATTTTTTTTGGCACCGGGTTTTCTCTACACCAATAAGAAGAGAAGTTTGGGTTTGTTCTCTACCCATAAAGGAGACGAATTTTGTGCTGTAATTTTCTCACAATGTGAAAGGCATCATGTGTGGTTGACGGTGGGTTTTCCTCATACATCGATGTGTAGTGTGATTGTGTCTAATTTTTATCTTACAAAAATCACCATAGATGCATGCTAGGATAAACAAGATAAAAATTTATTTAAGCATCACACTTGTTTAGTATGGTGCTAAATTAGATTGGGTAAGTTTAAAGTGAATTTAATTCAAGTAAACAATTTAACTTGTTAAAATCGTTGTTTAATGTGTTTGGTCTATACCGAAAATTGAATTATTTTTTGTTAGTGAAAAGCGATAGCTTTTCTGAATCAACGCTCTGATACCACTTGTTGGAGCGTGAGGCCCCCATATTTTAATATTCTTTTTACTTTAAAAAGATAATTTCCTTTTTTTAATATGCGGAAGCTACAGATGGTTCACAAAAACAACAAATTAACAAATTTTAATTTCTTTTTGGAATTAAAATTAAACAAAGTCAAATATAATGGAACACACACATATGTTAATTTGATTTCACTTAAACACAATTAATTAACCCAAGTCCTAGAAATTTTCCTAACAAAATATTTAATTCATTTGAGTAAATTAGGCCAAACTAAATTTTAACCAATTAAATTAATGACTTGAATTAACTACACATTACCCAATAATAATTTAGCCCCAAATTAAACAAGTAGTAATTAAACCAAATTTTATCTTTTTACCTAAGCATGCGTTCTAGGTTATATAGCAAGATAAAATTAAACAATGAATCACTACGCCGCGATGTACGAGGAAAAACCCACAACGAGAAAAAACCTTGGACGGCCCTAGCCTTAAGTCCACTAAGTATGGTTTTACAATTACAAGATAGATGACTTACTTCCTCAACTCGACCCCTTTGAAGACTTGACGTGTCTTCTTATAAACACCTCCGCCTTGTAGACAACCCCGGAGATCCGCCGAAATCTTGGAATCCACCAATGAGACATAGGTACACCGTCAACGAAACATAGGGCCTTTCACCATGTGAGAATGCCACAGCAAAACAAACTTCTTCTTCTTTGAGGGATTTAGAAGAAAACCCAAAGAATCTCTTCAATGCAGTAGAGAAAACCTTGTGCCAAATACTCCAAGAAATATGTATATATATTGAAACTTGGAATAAACAATATGGGTGAAAACAAGAGTGTTAAAAGATTTTTTCTTGAAAAATTAAACACTCAAACATGAAATTTTTATTTTTGAATTTTTCTCTCAAACTCTCTCTTAGAGATGTTAGGATGTGAAAAAGTTAAGTGGAAAAAGTTGGTTCCCGCACATATTAAGTCTGTCAAAAAGTTAATGGGGAAACGGAGTGGAAAAAGTGGGAAACTGTCAAAAACTGCCCAAATAACTGTTCCCGCCAAATCTCGTTCAAACGAGATTTTTGTTCGAACGAAATCTCGTTTAAACGATTCTTCTAACGAAGTTCTAGTGACAGTTCATTGCAAACCTCGTTCAAACGACATTCTCGATCGAACGACAAACTCGTTCAAACGACAATATCGAACTAAAAACCATATAAATACAACAATAGTATAAACAAAACTTCACCCATATAAATATTGTTCCAAGCTACTATATATATATATTCAAAATTCATTCATACCTTAGGAGCAATGGAACTGTTTTGATGATGTAGAAACTAGTCACATTAAACTCGACATTTGATGAAGCCTTAATATCTTAGCATCTAAGTCTTTAACAAACACGTCATAGTGAACTCTATCCTATAACTCAAACGTTTTTGTCCGGAATTGAGCCAAAACTACAAAGGACTCAATTGAAAATTTGTGTCCTTACAAATCTCCCCCTTTGGCTATTCCGGGACAAAAACCAACAAAAATCCTAGAGGGTCATCAAGCTCTACTAGACTGACAAAAATGTCCCACCCAAAATAAAAATACAATGCTTGACTCAACCAACCCAAGGATCAATATCTTTGCCCGATGATGAACGTTTCCATTTAGAATAATTCCTACACACTTAAGCAAACTAGCAAACGCATAAGGAATATCAAAATATGAAATGCAATTAAAATAAATACTCCCCCTAAATTAATTATCCCCTTTATCAAACAAATGACCTACTTAGAAAGACGTCTCCCCCTAATATAAATCTCCCAAACTAACCATTTATCCCCTGTCATTCTCCCCTTTTTTGTTCAGGAATAGACAAAGGCTAAAGAATCAAAACATTAACTTATCTTCCCCTTTTAAAGAAAATACACCCCTTAAACTAAACAAGGGATAAATAGAATGGGGTAACAAACTAAACATGTATTAGCGCATAAGGTGATGAGAACATTAAAGCACATAGGCAACAAAGTCATAACTAATCCAATAAATAAGAATGGATATCAACTAGGATGCAAGAAACTGATACCAATAGGATACATAAAGTATTAAACATGTGATATCAACAATGAATGCAACATGATAGATACCAATTATGAATTATGGCATAGATGGACTAGAAAGCAAGGCAAATACTAAACAAAATATCATATATATGTATACACAATAGATAAAAACTAAGCATAAGTACACACATATAAATATAAACACTCAAATGACACAAAATCAAATAACATAAGATTTTCCACACTCTTATAGCATAAATTTGTCATATGGAAACGAAAGTGTTGGGATGTGAACAAGATACTAATGAATTAAAACCCAATCACTTAAACGTGTTCATGTAGTTCGTATTTGATTGCAAAACTTTATCAACTAGAATTTAGCCCTTATGTGACAAAATAAAGTGAACTAATAAACAAACAAACACAATGTATACAAGCCTAGAATGTTGATGATTCTACAAACCAATAGAGTCATGACATTGAAAGAGCAACTCGGATAAATAGACATTGTGCAAACTGTTGATATATTATCCAAACTCCATCAATAAGCATATATATTATTCTTTTGAATGAAAAAATCACTAAAAAAATTAGGCCTTAGCAAATTATTTTTCTTTTAATGCCAGTTTTCTTTTAGGCCTTTGGACCACGTATTTCTTTTAGGTCCAAGCAAACGGTGGCTTACAATTTGCAAAGGATAATAAATCCTTTCGGAGCCCTTCCCCATGCACAATTATATATATGAATTTTTTATATCACACAAATCTCACGTGCAATGGATTTTGACATGCACTAGTCCTCCTTGGTAAAAAATATGTAGATGACAAGATTGGTAGGAGAACACCTCACAAAGCTTAAATATAACATGTGATGTTAACGTTCAAAAAGCTCGTGCATGTGTGTAAAGCCATATAAAACTGAATCCATTAAGAAAGTCAAACTTAATCTACTACATGTAAGCATGATAAATAACATTTCAAGGAATAAAATTCTAACCAAAAGTTCTAGTCACATGGAAGCAAAATGAGGATTCAAAAACAAACATATGCAACAAAATGTGTGTAAAACCAAAGTACAGACAAAATAAAATATTTTTGATTTTTTTGAAATTTTTAACCAAAAATAAAATATATACTCAAAAGACACACAAAAATCATTTGTATTTTTCATTAAGCATGCATTACGAAAAGGGTAAAACACAAATGATACATAAAAATATTTTTGTATTTTTTCATTTAATGCAAACTAAAATGAAAGAATAAAATACAAAAGATAAACAACTCATGATTTCTAGCATGAGATATGAAATAAAGCAATGACTAGAAAATGACTAAACATGAATACACCTACCAATGATATAACATATGAAGCACAAAAAACTAGAGTATGAAAATAAAACTAACGCATTCAACCTTTGAATTTAGCAAGGGAAGTTTCATGTGAAAGAAAATGAGAATTAACAAATCTAATATCTAGCATGTCTAAAAATGATTTTCGAATACATATAGATGTATATTTAAAATGATGAGATTTGGAAACTAATGAAATTCTAGACAGGGACTTCCTAGGACTTCTTTTAAGATCAAAACAAAATGACCTAAGGATACCTTTCCTACCACCATGCAAGCATGTGAAAACAAGAGGAATGATACCTAAGGTATGACCTTTTCTAAAGTCTTTGGATAAAGTAGACCCTCTAAAACAAATAGTGGTTTTAGCTTTAGCAACGGAAGTATTTGAACTAGATGAGCTAGAACCATTACAACTACTACTCGAGTCTTGTAAATCATTTTCTATTTCTAAAATTTTGGACTCAAGTAATAAATTAGACTCCTCAATTTTTTCGGGACTCCTTCTTTAAATTTTCTATAACTCCTAGAAGGGTAACACGCTCCCCCTCAATGTGAGCAAACATGTACCAGAAAGTCTTTTCTCGACTATCACTCTCTTTCTTGGACATTTCTAAAGTATTAAAATTGTGATTTATGTCCATGAGGTTTTCACGAAAAATATCTTTATAAGATAGCGAGGTTTGCAAAAATTCAACTTTAGCTTTAAAACAAGAATTTTCATCTTCAAGAAATTTAATTCTTTTTTGCAAATCTCAAATTTAATTCTCTTAATTTTTCATTACACTTATTAAGACCATTAAATTCCTCTCGAATAACTAAAATTTCATTATCATTAGAAATGGACAAATTGTCATTAAGACGTCCCATCGAGAGATATGAAAAAATTGAGAGTGAGTAAAAATTGAACCACCTAAAATTAGAAGGAGCATAAAAATTATAAAAGCCGAAAAACGGATCTTTGACGCGATAAATTAGGGCTCCGGCTCTGATACCAATTTGAAAAGAGAAACTTTGTTGAATCAACGCTCTGATACCACTTGTTGGAGCGTGAGGCCCCCAATTTTAATATTCTTTTTACTTCAAAAAGATAATTTCCTTCTTTAAATATGTGGAAGCGACAGATGGTTCACAAAAACAACAAATTAACAAATTTTAATTTGTTTTAGAAATTAAAATTAAACAAAGTGAAATATAATGGAACACACACATATTTTAATTTTATTTCACTCAAACACAATTAATTAACCCAAGTCCTAGAAATTTGCCTAAAAATATTTAATTCATTTTAGTAAATTAGGCCAAACTAAATTTTAACCAATCAAATTAACGACTTGAATTAACTACACATTACCCAATATTAATTTAGCCCCAAATTAAACAAGTAGTGATTAAACAAAATTTTATCTTTTTACCTAAGCATGCGTTCTAGGTGATATATCAAGATAAAATTAAACAATGAATCACTACGCCACGATGTACGAGGAAAAACCCACAACGAGAAAAAACCTCAGACGGTCCAAGCCTTAAGTCCACTAAGTATGGTTTTACTATTACAAGATAGATGACTTACTTCCTTGACTCGACCCCTTTCAAGCCTTGATGCGTCTTCTTGTAAACACCTCCGCCTAGTAGTCAACCCCGGAGCTCCATCAAAATCTTAAAATCCACCAATGAGACATAGGTACACCATCAACCACACATGGTGCCTTTCACTATGTGAGAATGCCCCAGCAAAACAAACTTCTTCTTATTTGAGGGATTTAGAAGAACACCCAAACAATCACTTCAATGCTGTAGAGAAACCCCGGTGCCAAACACTCCAAGAAAGATGTATATATATTGAAACTTGGAATAAACAATATGGGTGAAAACAAGAGTGTTAAAAGATTTTTTCTTGAAAAATTAAACACTCAAACATGATTTTTTTTCTTTTTGAGTTTTGCTCTCAAACTCTCTTTTAGAGATGTTAGGATGTGAAAAAGTTAAGTGGAAAAAGTTGATTCTCGCACATATTAAATCTGTCAAAAAGTTAATGGGGAAAACGAGTGGGAAAAGTGGGAAAACTGTCAAAAACTGCCCAAATAACTGCTCCCGCCAAATCTTGTTCGAACGAGATTTTCGTTCGAACAAAGTCTCAATCGAACGATACTTCTAATTAAGTTCCAGTGGAAGTTCATTGCGAACCTCGTTCGAACAACAAACTCGTTCGAACGACAATATCGAACAAAAAACCTGAAAGCTAAAAATTATATTTTTAGCCCAGAGACTTTATTTTAAAGTTTTAATGAAACTTTCTGAAATACAACAATACTTTAAACACAACTTCACCCACATAAATATTGTTCCAAGATCCTATATATATATATATATATATATATTCAAAATGCATTCATAACTTAGGAGCAATGGAACCATGTTGATGATGTAAAAACTGGGCACATTAAACTCGGCATTTCATGGATCTTTAATATCTTGGCCGTTACGTCTTTAACAAAAACGTCATAGGATTGAATGGATAACCTTGAACTCTATCCTATGACTCAAACGTTTTTTTCCGAAATTGAGCCAAAACTACAAAGGACTCAATTGGAAATTTGTGTCCTTACAGTTAGGCAAATTTTAGGACTTGGGTTTAATTAATTGTGTTTAAGTGAAACTTGAAAAATGGTTAAGTAGTTTGATTTCACTTTTAGTTTAGTTTCATTTTTTCATAATTGGTTTGTGCTCTTTAAGAAAATAAAATTTTGGAAAATTAAAATTGGAACCATCTCATTAGATTTTGAATTTAAAAATTGGGGGCCTACTGTCTCGGCAATATGTTTCTTTCATATCTTATATGTACTTGTGTTTCGGTTGATACACACAATTGCTTTTTCCATAATAACTTTGATTTGACAAACACTCATATTATATCTTGAATTATTATTTTTTGGAACATTCCTAAGGATGAATTCACACCATCGTTTTCCATGACACGAGTTTAATAATTCAGTTCTCCACCTATTGTATACACAAGTGAACACGCATCATGGAGTCTAGAAGGAAATGATTAACATTTGCCCATGAGAAATTGAATGTCAAGAATGGGTGCCTAACACCTTCCTATTTAGTAACTTAGTCCTTGGACCTTCGAACTATATGGTATCATAAGCATCAGTATTGGCCTTGATGCCATTCTCTAGAGGCGGCGACATTCTTTTGTCCATTTTGAGAAAAATAGGTTGGCGACTTAATCTATTTACATTATCCCCAATAATGATGACGACTGAGTGCCCCAAAAAGCGCATACCCCGCGTGCGCTGGAGGGAATTCGATCTTGGGATGGCCACAGTGGCAACTCTACTAGGGACGTTATTTTAATAGGACTAGACTCTATTTTTACATGGGTGTTATTGTTTTATAGATGTGTGCATATGCTCCCACTTGTATGTTCCATTTAATCATGTACTTACTGTTTATACATATACCTCGTGCTTATCTCTACCATGTTCTCTCCTCATGTATATATCACTTTTCACTCACTTGTACATGCTCACTTGACACGCTTACACTTGAATATAGTTTCTCTTCTACTCACATGCTCCACATGCCACTTAGATTATCCATGCTTATTTCACTAGACACGCCCACACTTATCTCACATGTATGTATCTCCATGCTCACTTAAACATCTCACATACGACTCGTAGTTGATCCATGTATAGTCTCATTAGCATAAACACTCGCTTGTATATAATCATATGTCACTCACTCACATGTATATATCCCCATGCATTCCTATGGCCATGCTTAGTATAGTCTTCATGTCACGACCCCGACCCAAAATAGTAGTAGGGAACGAGTGTCAGGACATTCCACCAAGGCAACAAATATTCCAATTTAATTATTTCCTTAAACAAATGCAACGAAAATATGATCACATGGTTATTATTCGTAAAATACTGAAAGTAAAGGAATTATGTCATTAGAGTTGTCTAAAGGAAACTTCATATATATTAAAAGTAACAATGATTTACAACTTAAGATAAATTCTAAAACTTATTACAAGAGAGCCAGATATGCTCAAAATAAACATTTTACAAAAAGAGCTCTAAAAGCTAAATCTTTAATATAGTCCTTTTTCGTCCCTTCCGTGAGCCTACACATTTCCTGAAAAATGGTTATTTATATAACAACCGCTAAAAGCCGAATGAGGTTCAATCTCCATACATTCCAGGGTTTTCAGAAAATAGATACCTATTCAAGTCAAAAGATAAGGCATATACATATATGGATGGGAACTTGCAGTAAATAGATATATATTTTGAAATGAAAGTATATATATATCACAATTGGATAGCTCAGAATAAGACGAATGCAACAAATCAAATGTGATATCTTTTTCTTTTAATCATATCATTTTGATGGCCAGGTACACTCTAGTACCGTATTCTTCTATCGTATTATTCCCTGGTAGTTGAGGGTCAATTGATCTAGTTCGTCACAACGCCTTATTTAGGGCACACCAGCTATAACCCAATAGGGAAGGTTAGTTAGTAAACAGGTCCCTTAGGCCGAATCACATTTTCAATATTCAATATCCTTTTCAATAATCTTTTTAATCGGTATGTCTATATGGACAAATATAAACATATCACAAATGAATCAATCATCGCTATCACATGAATTTTGAGAATAAAAGCAGTTCACAAAATATATATAGTTTGCATAATATCATATAATCAAAATACAAAAGGAATGTCAGAGTACTCACCCAAAATGGAGGTCAAATTTACTGGTATTGAGTCTTCGATCACACATTAATATGATAAAGACTTAACTACACGTTCTAAGGTCCAGTTTATACTATACTTTAATAATAACTTCTTTTTTTAAAGGATTACTGAATCCCCATTTGTCAACTTTTAAAACTCATTGATCGTAATTGAAGAATTAAATTCATAGTCCTTCCTCATCAGTCGGTTCCCAGTAGGGGTGGAGGGTCACAAGGGCACCACTTAAATACCATCTCATCTAGACACAACATTTTCGGATTCATTCCCAGTAGAGATGGAGGGACACATGGGCACCACTTAAATACCATCTCATCTAGACAGAACTTCACCGGGCGTGACTTCGGAATTACTTAAATGGGATTCCATAAAAACAACAATTTTTTAAAAAAGAATCATTTTTTAAAAGTGTATAATTTCAAACAAGTTTATAAAATCAACTTGGATTTTTTCTAAATTTTAAGTTTTGATTAGTGAATCCTTTAGTGTATTTTACCAGCACACCTACTAAGTAAAGCTATAAAAAAATAAATTAAAATTATAAAGATGCATTATAACATTAAGATTACCTTAAGATGAATATCCCTAAGAACTTCTTCTTAAATGTTTCCACGCTTTATATCACTACTTCTCTCTATAATTATAAAGGAATTTGGTGTGAGTTTCAAATGATCCCAAAGGCCCTATTTATAGTTTTCCAAATATATCCCAACGTTGACACGTGTCCATACTGACCAAGCTTTCACAATGGCGAGTCAATGTTGGCGTGTCGTGTAACAGAGGCGTCTTGTAGTCTTATTTCACTGGACTGCGACATGTGTTTTAGATTCTCCTCTAATGACGACACGTGTTTTGACTTCTCCTCTAATGATGACACGAGTATGGTGGAGGTGTCAAAACCAAGCATGAGGTGGAAAGGTATTAAAGGTATAAGGGTCATTTTGCACCTTAAGGGCATTTTGGTAATTTCACACCATATATTTTTAATATTTCTTATAGGTCCCTGAAAATATTTTAACTATGATAAGGACCTTTTTTATTTGTCATTTTGGCCCCTGAAATTTCTTTATTAAAACCAAGTCCCTAAAGTTTCATAGAATTACATTTTTTACCCCAAAACTTATCACTTAGCTTAGGATGTACCATAAAACTTCAGTTTAACATATTGTACCATTGATTCTTCAAATTTAAAAATGGACTTTGTCATATTAAGAATCCAGAATATCACATTTGTAATCTTATAACATTTTCAAATAGTAAGTAAGACGAAATTGTAGAAATGATTGTATATATTGGCATACAAAAAATGGGGTCATTACGTCCTTCCCTCATTATAAAAAGTTTGGTTCCCAAACTTTACTTTCATTAATTTCCCAAAAGGTATGGATATCACTCCTTTATTTCATCTTCCCTCTCCCATGTTGCTTCTTCAACATAATGATTCCTCCATAATACTTTGACTAGTGGAATAACTTTGATTCGTAATATTTGATCTTTATGGTCCAAGATTTCCACTGGATGCTCAATGTATGTCAAATCTTGTCTAACTTGAAGAGGCTCGTGACTTAATATATGTGCTGGATCAGGGATGCATTTCTTCATCATTAAAACACGAAACACATTATGCACACTAGAGAGTTCAGGGGGTAAGGTTATTCGATATGCAACGACACCTATCCTTTCAAGGATTTTAAATGGTCCTATGAATCTTGGAATCAACTTTTCTTTCTTCCCAAATCGGATTACTCCCTTTGTCGGTGATACACGTAAGAAAACATAGTCTCCTCTTTGGAATTCTAACGGTCGGTGCCGATTATCAGCATAACCCATTTGACGACTTTGAGGGATTTGAAGTCGATCTTCTATCAATTTCAATTTCTCTACTGTGATTTGAATCAATTCTGGTCCCAAAAATTTTCTTTCTCCAACTTCTTCCCAATGCCTCATACGAAGCCATTTGAATACTTGCTTGATAGCTATTATTATATGCAAATTCCACTAACGGTAAATAATTGTCCCAATTCCCCTTCAAATTAACTACACATGCCCTAAGCATATCCTCTAAGGTTTGGATGGTTCTCTCAGATTACCCGTCTGTTTGAGGATGAAAAACGGTGCTAAAATTAAATTTTGTTCCCATGGCTACTTGTAGGCTTTTCCAAAAGTGAGATATGAATCTAGGGTCACGGTCATAAACAATTCAAACTGGGGTTCCATGAAGCTTAATAATTTCCCGTATATACAATTTAGCTAACTTTTCTAAAGAATAAGTAATCTTAATGGCAAGAAAATGAGCAGATTTAGTTAACTTATCAATAATTACCCAAATGGAATTATTACCATTGGAACTCCTTAGTATCCCTATCACAAAATCCATTATAATAGGTTCCCATTTCCACTCAGGGATAGGTAAAGGTTGTAATAATCCTGATGGTTTCCGATGTTCATCTTTTACTTGTTGACAGATCAAACACTGAGATACAAACTCTGCTATCTCCCTTTTCATGTTATTCCACCAAAACACTTCTCACATACCTCTATACATCTTGGTATTTTTGGGATGAACTGTGAATCTCGAGTAATGACCTTCCTCCAAAATTTGCCTCTTTAGTTGGGCATCACCCGGTTTACACACTCTATTTCCAAACCTTAATATATCATCTCGTATTGCAAATTCAATTCTCTTCCCTTTAATAACCTCTTCTTTAATCTTCTTCAGTTGTGGGTCATTTACTTGTGCAACTTTAATTCTTTCCATCAACATATGTTGTATTGGTAAATGCGATTATTCCTCCTTTGCTATAAATACATACATCTTTTTCCATAATTCTCAAATCTTTCAATAGAGTTTCCTGGATGGTAATAAGACATGCTAAGTTTTGTGTAGACTTTCTACTTAAAGCGTCGGCTACTACATTAGCTTTCCCCGGGTGATAGTGAATATTTACATCATAATTCTTCATCAATCCTAACCACCTCCTTTGTCTCATGTTCAATTCTTTCTGAGTAAAGATGTATTTCAAAATCTTATGATCGGAATAAATCTCACAAGTCTCACCATACAAATAATGTCTCCAAATCTTAAGAAAAAAAATTACCGCTCCTAATTCTAAGTCATGGGTTGGATAATTTTGCTCATGTGGTTTTAACTGTCTCGAGGCATAAGCTACTACTTTTCCATTTTACATTAGCAGACATCCCAAACCATTTTTAGAATCATCACTATAAATCACAAATCCTCCTATATCGTAAGGAATATTCAAAATTGGGGCAGTTACTAATCGATTCTTAAGTTCTCGAAAACTATTCTCAACTTCCTCAAACCATTCATATTTCACCCTCTTTTGAGTTAACCTAGACAGAGGTTTGGAAATACTATAAAATCCTTCAACAAATCTTCGATAATAACCTCCTAATCCTAGGAAACTATGAATCTCCATTGCATTAGTTGGTCTGGGCCAATCTAGTATAGCCTCGATTTGTTGAGGATCAACCGACACTCCCTCCTTGGATATGACATGTCCTAGAAAAGAAACACTAGGAAACAAAAATTCACACTTCTTTAATTTCGCATATTATTTCTCTTTCCTAAGGATTTGTAATACTATCTCCAAATGTTTCTCGTGTTTTTCAATAACTTTGGAATAAATAAGAATGTCATCAATGAAAACAACCACACACTGATCCAATTATTTCCTAAACACTCTATTCACCATATCCATAAAAGCGGTTGGTGCATTAGTTAATCCAAGTGGCATTACAAGAAATTCATAGTGACCATATCTAGTAATATGAATATCTTCTAAACTAGGCTCTTTTGTTTCAAAATCAATAACACTTACCTTCTTAAGAAAACTACAAGCTTACATTGCAGAGATAATACACATGGGAGATAAGATGCTAGTTCCTTCAAAACTGAATTCTGGTTGGTTAGGAATTGGGAAAATAACTCTCTTCTCAAAATAATCAACCCTAGCATGATATGATGCTAACCAATCCATCCCCAAAATGACTTCAAAATCTCTTATGTATAAAACTATGAAATTAGCGAATAGTTTATGAATACTAACATCTATAGGGCATGACTTATACACTAATGTTCCAATCAATAACTCACCCGAAGGAGTAGAAATGTGTATGCTATGATTCAAGGGTTCATGAATGGGTAGAACCAGGATCTATTAAAACTTGAAAACGTTGTACCCATATAGAAAGTGTACCTGACACTACTGCATTAGAAGCCTTTGTATCGGAAAGATTAAAAAATCTACCATGTCTGCCCTGATCCTTATTGTCATTATAAGTCTTTGTTTATAAGTCTTTGTTGCCGCTTTCCCTTTGTTAGGACAATCTCGCATTTTATGTCCCTTTTGGACACACCCAAAGCAACTACCAGTCTCCATGTAACATGGTCACCCTCTATGAATATTACCACAGCGGTTGCATTTATCTACATTAAAGGGTTTTTTACTAAAGGTTGTTCTATATTAGGTATTGTCCTAAAGGGTTTGCTATTGGGATTCCTTCCTCTTTGTTCTCCAAACTTCCTCTTCCCCTCCCTAACCTGATTATATTCTTCACTATCCTTCTCAGCTATTGTTGCCCTAGCCACCACGTTATTAGATGATGTCAACTTCAGGATGGAAGTTCGGCTACGAATATTCAACCTTAACCCACGTTCAAACTTTTTGGCTCTCAAAACATCGATTATTAAAACATGAGGTGCAAAACGGGATGACTCGATAAACTTTGCCTCATATTGACTAACCGTCATATTTCCTTGAACAAGACTCATGAAGTCAGCTGATTT
Organism: Sambucus nigra; assembly: GCA_949130495.1. NCBI lineage: Eukaryota > Viridiplantae > Streptophyta > Magnoliopsida > Dipsacales > Adoxaceae > Sambucus > Sambucus nigra. Next base: position 446,545,468 of record OX422212.1, on the reverse strand, counting down.
TTGGTCTTGCACCATTTTGAGAAAGTATTTATCGTAGAAGATCATAAAGAAGTCTTGCCAACCTATGGGATTATTCCTTTCCCCGTGTATTCTCTTAGTCATTCTCCACCAATGTTCGGCTTCACCTTCTAACATGAATGTTCAAATGAAAACCCGTTGTTCATCTGTACACTTAAGAACATCGAACATCTTTCCATTTTCATCACCCAATTTTCTGCTTCACTGGGGTTAGGAGAACATTTAAAAGACGGCGATTCAACTTCTTAAATTGTTGAGTAGTACAACTACTTAGTTCAAGATTCCTTGGTGCTCCATTATTCACCTGATGCTCCAAAATTCTTGTTAGACTTTCAATTGCCTTGTATGCACCTTCCAGTCCTTCTATACTCGAACCACTAGTTCCTGGAGTTGATCTTATCTTAGTCATTTTCTACAGTGATGGCCAAACGTAAAGATGTATTATACTAGTCCATGATTTCAATTTAGAAGAAAAATGATATATAAATAATTATATATATATATATATATAAATATATAGTGTAAGACATGTGGAGGGTTATCACATAAGTCGGATATTTAATCCTATATCCTATGTATGGAAACTTAAAATCTATAACATTCGAAACTTATGTTTAGTTGTCTATAGGTTCATGACCTATGCTCTGATACCCCCTCTGTCATGACCCCGACCCAAATATAGTAGGGAACGAGTGTCTTCGCATGCTTACTAAGGCAACAAATATTCCAATTTAATTGTTTCGTAAATAAATGCAACAAAAATATGATCACATGGTTATGATCGTAAAATACTGAAAGTAAAGGAATTACGTCATCAGAGCTTTCTAAAGGAAACTTCGTATTTATTAAAAGTAACAATAAGTTACAATGTAAGATAAATTTTAAAACTTATTACAGAGAGCCAGACATGCTCTAAATAAACATTTTACAAAAGAGCTTTAAAAGCTAAATCTTCAATATAGTTCTTTTTCGTTATGTCCATGAGCCTAAACGTTTCATGAAAAATAGTTACTTATACAACATCAGCTTAAGCCGAATGAGGTTCAATCTCCAGACATTCCAGGGTTTTTAGAAATAGATACATATTCAAGTCAAAAGAGAAAGCATATATATAGTATATATATATATATGGATAGGAACTTGTAGTAAATAGATATATATTTTGAATGAAAGTATATATATCCCAATTGGATAGCTCAGAATAAGACGAATGAAACAAATCAAATGTGATATCTTTTTCTTTCAATCATATCATTTTGTGGCCAAGTACACTCTAGTACTGTATTCTTCTACCATATTATTCCCCGGTAGTTGAGGGTCAATCGAACTAGTTCATCACAACGCCTTATTTAGGGCACACCAACGATAACCCAGCTGGGAAGGTCAGTCAGTAAATAGGTACCTTCGGCCGAATCATATTTTCAATATTCAATATCCTTTTCAATAATACATTTAATCGGTATGTTTATATGGACAAATATAAACATATAACAAATGAATCAATCATAGGTATCACATGAATTTTGAGATAAAAGCAGTTCACAAAAATATATATAGTTTGCGTAATATCATATAATCAAAATACACAAGGAATGTTCAAGTACTCACCCAAAATGGAGGTCAAATTTACTGTATTGAGTCTTCGATCACACATTAATATGATAAAGACTTAACTACACGTTCTAAGGTCCAGTTTATACTATACTTTAATAATAACTTCTTCTTTTAAAGGATTACTGAATCCCCATTTGTCCACTTTTAAAACTCATTGCTCGTAATTGAAGAATTCAATTCATAGTCCTTCCTTATTAGTCGGTTCCCAGTAGAGGTGGAGGGTTACAAGGGCACCACTTAAATACCATCTCATCTAGACACAACATTTTCGAATTCATTCCCAGTAGAGATGGAGCATCACAGGGGCACCACTTAAATACTATCTCATCTAGACATAACTTCATCGGGCCTGACTTTGGAATTACTTAATTGGGATTCAATAGTAACGAACAATTTCTTTAAAAAGAATCATTTTTTAAAGCGTATAATTTCAAACAAGTTTATAAAATCAACTTTGATTTTGTTCTAAATTTTAAGTTTTGATTAGTGAATCTTTTAGTGTATTTTACCAGCACAAGTACTAAGTAATGCTATAAATAATAAATTAAAATTATAAATATGCATTATAACATTAAGATTACCTTAAGATGAATATCCCCAAGAACTTCTTCTTAACCATTCCACGCTTTCTCTTACTACTTCTCTCTATAATTCTCAAGGAATTCGGTGTGTGTTTCAAAAATCCCAAGGCCCTATTTATTATTTTCCAAAGATATCACGACGTTGACACGTGTCCATGTTGACCAAGCTTTTTCAATGGGGAGTCAGTGTTGACATGTCGCGTAATAGAGGCGTCTTGCAGTCTTATTCACTGACTCCGACACGTGTTTTAGCTTCCCCTCTAACGACGACACATGTTTTGGCTTCTCCTCTAATGACGACACGTGTACGGTGGAGCTGTCAAAACTAAGCACGAGGTGTCGAGCACGAGGTGGAAAGGTATTAAGGGTATAAGGGTCATTTCGCACCTTAAGGGCATTTTGATAATTTTACACCATATATTTTCAATATTTCTTATAGGTCCCTAAAAATATTTTATTTATGAAAAACCCCTTTTTATTTTCATTTTTGTCCCTAAAACATTCATTATTAAAACCAAGCCCCCAAAGTTTCATAAAATTATATTTTCTACCCAAATCTTATCACTTAGCTTAGGATGTGCCATAAAACTTCAATTTGACATATTTTACCGTTGATTCTTCAAATTTAAAAATGGTCTTTTGTCATATTAAGAATTCAGAATATCACATTTGTAATATTATAACATTTTCAAATAGTAAGTAAGACGAAATTTTAGAAATGATTATATATATTGGCATACAAAAAATGGGGTCATTACACTTCATGCTCCATGCTAGAATTACTATTCATGATGCTTCTATATTCTCCCTCATTAGTATAGTAGTCCCTTTACTTGTCATGTAAATAAGAAACAACCCTCCATAATACGTTAATTAAGACTCATGAATTTTGCACACTACATCACTAGAGCATGGTAATATTGACATAAATTTTGTCCTGTACTGGGGGGTCACTTTGTGATGGGTGCCATCTTCACCAGGGTGATGTTGACAAAACCAACATGACTCTCACATTCCATTGGCCTCATTCCTTCTATGTAAAGAAAATAAATCCCCCTGCATTGTACCACTTGACCGAACTCACGAAGGGAGATATATAGTAGGGAACTCGTTCACGTACGTAGAGTATATCGAATTCTCTCTCACATGTATCATCGCCACGAGGTATAACGTGAGGTATTCATGTATACAAGTTATATCAAATGGCTTGTCTGTAGGTACTGATGAATAATTGCCCTTATAGGAAAAAGGTATGTCATGGTGGTTATGCTAAAGGGGACAACTTCCACTAACCTAATAAGTGCATAAACATCATATATGTATCAATAATGGGAACTTAATTAGTTTGTCGATTACCATGAAAACGCTACCAAAATTTCGGGTCGTCATACCGCCCGAATTTTTGGGTTATTTCTCATTTTTTAAAATAGGACCTTGTACGCGAGCCTAGAGATAAGTCAAATCGTATCTTATACTTCTAAACCATATTCTCCTAGGCTCGGGTCCTGTTCGATATTTTTCAAACATTTAGGTAAACCTAATACAAGTGAAAACTAAATAAATAATAATAATAATTCTAGTAATATAATAATAATAATAATAATAATAATAATAATAATAATAATAATAATAATAATAATAATAATAATAATAATAATAATAATAATAATAATAATAATAATGTTGAGATTTTCCTCATTTTTTCGTCCTTTTAAAAAATAGAAAATACTAAAAACATTTTTCTCCTCATTCCAATATACCAAAACCTTTTTCCTTTTATCAAAAAAAAAATTCGTCGTCCTTCAAAAATAAATTCAAACCGTCTTCCCTCTGAGGTCGATCGTATACCCGATTTTGGCCTGAATTCCTATTGTCTTCGATATTCCGTCAAACCACCTCCAAGCTCTGTCGCTTGTTCTGCTACTTCTATGAACTATATATGGAGAAGACCGATCGGGCACCAACTTTCCAGCCACATTAGATAGCCATCTTCAGCCAACTCAGCTATAAGATTAATAACCCTCAAACTGATGTCTAAGAAATGCAGCGACACTGAGCCTTGATTCTCGAAGAACTCGAGGTCCTCTTTCCTCGTACTATAGGTCCACCTACCCCCGAGTATGTTTTGGTCCTAGAAGAATACCATCATGTCCCGTGTCCCCCGCCTACAAATGGGACACAACCTGCTCATCTCTTGATTCCTAACCTTGCTAAATATGGGCTAATTTTCTAGTACTATTGGATCCTAAAGAAGAAGAACTGAAGAAGGTCAAGGAATACCTCAAATTGTTGTCAAAGAAGTTCAACTAAATTAAAATATCTTGGAACTACGTGGACTACACCCATATGTATCCTTATCCCAAAGCCAAACTTCTAGAGAAGTTTAAGATGCCAGACATCACGAAATTAGGGGGAAACAGGCCCCTAATTGTGCACTTATGAAGCTATCACCGAGATATGACCTTTCTTGATGCCTCTAAAGAAATAATGGCACAAATGTATCAAAAAAATTTGAAAGAATATTCCCTCGGATGGTTCTTACCTCTTGAAGAATCCCAAATCCGTAGTTGGAAAGATGTGGCCCAAGAATTCATGTCTCAGTACTAAAACAATGACGAATTACAGTTTATGTGACGAGACCTAGAGGTGCTCAAGCATAACCCTGGGGAATCGGTTAGTAGCTTTATTGGAAGGTGGAGAGAGAAAACTACCTCTATGACTAATAGGCCCTCAGAGGAAGAACAAGTGAGCATTGTGGAGAAGAATCTATTTCCCCATATGAAAGAATCTATGGGAGAACATTACTACCCGCACATTCGTGCCCTCAGAGAGGCTGGTGTTGAAATCAAAGAAGGTATCACCAAAGTGGAATCTAAACCCAAAACTTTGATCGGACAATGTACACCACAAAGAAGTAAGAAAATACTGATAGGGCCTATGTCTTAACCATCAATGAGATATTACAACTTGCAACTTCTTGGATACTCAAAAGTCGCCCCAATTGTGACAAAAAAGTGTGGATTGAACTCCATGCTCCACTGTCAAAAGGTTACCACACTCTCCTAATCAAAAATATCATTAAACCATTGGAACCTCAACCATTAACAAACCCACTCCCTAAAAACATCAAGCCCAATGCCCACTATGACTTTCACCAAGTCGCAGGCCACACCACCGACCGATGTTTCCATCTCAAGAATATCAACCAAAGCCCGATAGACCGGGATATCATCGCCTGCTATCTAATCCAAAGCCCAACACCACTCACAATCCTATTCCAACATATGGAACATGAACAAATGTTATATTTATAGAAAGCAACCCCAAGTTTGACCCTTATACCCAGATTGTGCTGGTGAAAGCACCCATCATCCCTAAACCTCTCAAAGTTTGCACATCCTTTCTCCTTCGCCTTAAATGCCCTACTGATCAAGCTTTGTCACTCCTCACTACCTGTTGTGTTAGACCAACTCAAAGGGTTTGGGCTGAATTATTTGCCAAGATGTCTATAAACTGCCAAAAATTCAGTGGCATGTTTATGGAAGCTTGAAGTGGGATCGAGAATTAGACGAATGGGTGGTGCCTATTGAAGAATTCATTCTAGATGATGTTGTATAGATCATGGTCTATGTGTTTTTCTAGACAAAGGAAGTATGTTGCATTTTTGAGTAACTCACTACTTTGAATCTTTTGGAAAGGATGGCCCTTTCACACATGCACCTCCTCGCTAAGTTGGAACATTTATACGATGAAGTCATGGAAGTTCTGGAGTGCATTGATTACTATTGGTAGGAAGACATCATCGCCACTGGATTGGGGGATGACTTTAAAAATTCAAATAATGAATCAAATCATAAACAAGCCGATTCACTTGCTATTTTTATTTGGAATGATCTCTTTTAAAAATTTAATGGGAAAAATCAATAAAGTATCCCTTCGGTTCGAGATAGATAAAGCCACGATGTTATTATTCTTCCCTTCCACTATAAATCACATGACTAGATCAAAGCGATATTACAACAATTCAATTCCCTAATCAATTGGAGTAGATAAAGGAAAAGGAATTACCGATGAACTCTCAATGCCAAAAATAATCGTTGAACAAAGTAATGTTCTTAGTCATCTTAAGAAAAACCAAGACAATATAACCTTGTTGGGACTCTTCATGTCCTCATAGCTGCAATGGAATGCCCTGATAAAACTCCTCATTGGACTTATTGTTTCACCCTCTATTATTACCAAAGAATTTGTGAACGTGGTCAGATCCTTGACCTCTACTGGAATCCTTTATTTCTCCTAAGAAAAAATCTCGAAAGTTGAACCTGATCATAACTATGCTCTCAACATCTTCGTCGAAGTCTTAGAGAAGATGGTTCGACTATCACTTGTCGACAATGTATCTTCTCCCAATGTCTGTCCACTCAGGACCTTCAACTTGTTCGAATTGAAAGTGAGTGATCTCACTCCTACATCTACCGCCATGTGTTCCTATGACAACACTCATCGAGAAGTAATGGTTTCCAGAAAACTCATAATATGGGCTTGCCCTATCAGCCCTCTGATAGAATTCCATGTCATACCTGAATACTTCAATCTACTCCTTGGTCGTCTATGGCTCTATAGTATTCGAGGGGTATCCCCTTCTCTTTAATAAAAACTAAAGGTATTTTCAAAAGGTCACTTCATCACCATTTTGGGGAGGATGGTAGTACTAACAACACTAGTACCAGTAATCTATTATTGGTGATTCAATATAGTACCAACGACATGATCCTCTCTCATTTTAAAATTGATCCACTTCCTGTCCCACCGGGGGGATAACTTTAAAGACCAATTTTGCCTAAAACACAGTCTTCACAACAATGTTGATGGAATTCAAATGTTCAATAATATGAAATTATGCCTGTAATGGGGTTAGGATGACGTCAGTAGGGAATCCTTTTTCCCATAGTTCTTAAATAAGCCTTATCTCCATGTGGTTTGGGCTATAAAGATTCACCAGATAAACTCAAAGTGCTCCACTGACCGCGACTTAAAAGTTATCTCGAAAATGAAAAGACTATTTTAAGGGACTCTATGAACAAAATATTTATCAAAGAGGGAGAAGATTTCCCCTTCTATAGATTCTCGAAATCGTGGTACGATCCCATGGACAATAAGGGGAAACTGGGGATGGAGATATTCTTTTAAGATGAATACACTTGGGTTGAAGAGTGTAATCATGAGGTATAACCTCTGACCGAGAAAATCATGGCAATCCCATAACTCTGAGGATAATGAATCTGAGGAATCCTTTGACCTGCAAACACTAGGTATGAATCTCTGCATGATCCACCAAGATGTTGTGCTATTGGAACCGTCTGTTAATATCATGAATACTGATATCCCTCTCCTAAATTGGCATGCTATCTCAGCCCTGCTTTCATAGTCCTTCTTCCTTAAGCCCATCCAAACCTTGTTGTCGATTCTATCCTTGTAATCTCTACACCTACTTTTGTTTCACCTTTTCATGATGTAAATGTAATTGAGACCTACTTTAATGAGGTTCTCAACGTTGTTTTCCCTGATAATGAAATAAATGAGAATTTTTAGTATCTTATTGTGACTTACATTAATTTTCTTAATTCTAACCAAACATTTGATGATGATGATGATATTTCAAATGAACAATTCTTAACTGATCTCAATAACGAAAAAAAAAACATCATCACATTTGAATTAATGATGATAAGACTATTGTTATTAATCTCGATTCTAGTAGCCACCAGCTCGAGATTAAGATAGGGTTTCCCTTAACGACCATGAGCGTATAAAATTTGAACAGCTACTGAAAGAATTCGTAGAAGTCTTTTCATGGACTTATGAATACATGCCTAGAATTGACCAAAAGATAATTCAGCATGAGATCCTGGCATTCCTATAAGGAAAACCTGTCAAACAGATGTTGAGTAAACTATGAACGTATTGGTCACTTAACGTCAAAGAAAAGGTGGTCAAACAGTTGAGCATGGGTTTTATTCACATAGTTTAATACCATACATGGCTTACCAACATCGTCCCCATGTCGAAGTCAAGTTTAACAAAGTATTACCAAAAGTTGATTACTCATTGCCAAACATTGACATGATGGTTGATGACATTGCTAATCACTCCTTCAAATCATTTATTGACGGATTTGCCACCTACAACCATATTAAGACGCACCCTGACCATCGAGAGAAAACCACCTTCATCGCCCCTGGGGTACTTTCTTCTACACCCTCATCTCGTTTGAGCTCAAAAACGTTGGGTCTACCTATTAAAGCGTTGCCATAACTATCCCACATGACCTTTTTCACAAAAAAATCGAGGTTTATGTGGATGACATGATCATAAATTCCACGACTCGAGAGGGTAAGATTCCTACCCTCCGAAAGTTCTTTGAGTGATTGTGCCAGTACTAGATGTGGGTAAATCTATAAAAGTGCATTTTCGGGGTCACAAAAGGAAAAGCTTGATAATGGTCAGTTAGAAAGGAATTTAATTGGACCTCACTAAATTTGAATCCATACTTGATATGCCACCCCTCCGAACGGAGAAGGAAGTCTGAGGATTCCTTGGTAAATTGTAATACATCATACGCTTCATCATCAATTTGTCCCCGATTTGTAAACCCATTTTCAAACTTTTTCAGAGGCATTCAACTAAAATCTAGAATGAGGCATGCCAATAAGCCTTTGATGGAATCAAGTGACACCTCATTCGACCTCTGGTACTTATGCCTCCACAACTAGGTCTACCTGTCCTCATATACTTAATCGTCATTGATACTAAACTATGGGCTTTACTAGCCTAATATATTGAAGAATACTGGAAAGAAAGATCCATATACTATGATCTAGTAAAAACCTGGTCGGGTACATAGTCAACTACACTGCGTTGGAGAAATGATATGTCGCTTTAGTCTGGGTGACTCATATATTATGGCCCATTGGTTGATATTTCTAACCAATTTTGATATTGCGTATGTCACACAGAAAGACATAAAACGGAGGGCCATATCTTACTATCTTGCATGTTATCCCATGGAAGGAACCAATTTTAGGGTCTCTAAATTCCCAAATGAAAACATTCTTTGCACCTCTGAGAAGGTTCGCAAATGACATAAGCTCTTTAACAAAGCTGCCAACAATAAAGGTTATGGCATTGGGATACCTCTGATCGCCCTCGATGACTCCCACAGATCCATCGCCATCAAGCTAGATTTATCTTGCATAAAAAATTTGAATTAATACGAGGCATGCACAATAGGCCTTAAGATCTGCATCAAGATAGGTATCAAACACCTAGAACTTTATGTGGACTTAGCCACTATTGTCAGCCAAATCCATAAAAAATGGAAAGTTAAAGACGATAAGATCCCACCCTTCAATGCCCACCTAGAAGTGTTTGCCTCCTAGTTCAAAGATGTCATCTTTTATTACCTTCCTCACTCAAAGAACAACCTAGATGCCACCCTTGCAACCCTAGCCTTCATGGTATACATGCCAGAGGGAATAATAATGGCCCCTTTCCTTGTTCAGAAACATGTTATACCCATCCACTACTACCACATTGATCTCTTTACTAAAGAAAACCTTAAAAAGGTTGGATTATGGTACTATGACATTTGGCGCCTCCTCAAACATGGTAGGTATCCCATAGATGTAGATAAGAAATACCGTGCGATCCATCACAAATTGGTTGCCCAGTGCATCATCTGCGATAAAGAACTTTTTAAGAGAAACTTCTATGGAACACATTTGCATTGCATAACAAGGGTTGATATTGAAAGAATGGTGTTGAAGATCCACATCGGGGAATATAGGGCCCACATTAATGGTCACATACTTTCCAAGAAGATCATCCGTCAAGGGTACTATTGGACTACCATGGTTTAATATTGCACTGTCTATGTTCGAAGATGTCTCAAGTGCCAATAGCTTTTTGATCTCCAACACTTACCTCCTTAGGAACTATACAATATGACCTCTCCCTATCCCTTCACTTGGGGCATTGACATCATAGGGATGGTCACTCTTAAAGTTTCAAATGGTCATGAGTTCATCGTGATCGCCATTGATTACTTCACCAAATGGGTCATAGCTAAGTACGTAGTGCTAAATGACAAAAAAGTGGCTAAGTTCATCAGAAAGAACCTTATTTAATGATATGGTGTTCAGCATGAGTTAATATTAGATAATGGGCTCCACTTCAAATCTGAGGTCACAAAACCCGTCGACAAGTATGGGATTTCGACACATATGTCTTCTCCTTACAACCAATGGTGTTGTCGAAGCCGCCAATAAAAGCCTTAAGGAAATCATCAGAAAGTTGATCGATAGCTGTAGAGATTGGGCCGATCGAATCTCGTACACCCTCTAAGGCTACTTTACCTCTATTAGTACACCTATAATAGATACCCCATATTCTCACGTATATGTCATGGAACTAGTTCTCCCCGTTGAGCTATAAGTACCATCCCTACGTTACATACTCGAGAGCAAAGTTATCGAAGAAGATTAGAATCATAGCTGTTATGATGAACTCTCACTTTTGGATGAAAATTGACTTAAGGCTCTATATCACATATAGGGTTACCATTATTGGATAATGCAATCATTCAATAGAAAATTCAAGGATTACGGTGTCCAAGAAGGAGACATGGCTCTCAAAGAGATCATAGTTACTGTCAGGCACCCCAGATGGAAGTTCAAACTGATTTGGACAGGCCCCTACATCATGAGGAAAATTCTATTTGGCGGTGCCGCTATGCTCATAGACCTCGATGGAGAAGAGATGATGCGTCCAATCAATTTTGATCGTCTTAAGAAATTCTACCCCTAATCTGAATTTTTGCGCGCTGCGATTATTCTCATCCCCCTTGTATTCTTAAAAAAAATATAATTTCCCCTTAATTAGAACTACGTGGAAATGGATCCTCTCAAAAAATTTATTTTCAAAATGAAACTCGTCAAATTTTTAAACTTCCCAAAGGTACGTAGGCAGCCCATACGACAAACATGGGTGCGGTCCTTTCTTTTTCATAAAATTTTATTCTTTTCTAACCCCTAGAATGACGGTCCATCTTATCATTTATGTAAACAAAAGGATTATGCATTCCTTAGCGAATTATATAGATAATTCAAATGCAAAAATCATTAAAAGACATGGCAAAAAGTTTTAAAGTCATTTTTATTTCAAATTAAGGAATGCAGTTGTTATATGAAATACTAGTCAAGGGAGTCAAATAGACCACCCCCTTCCACTAACAAAACCAACATACCCAGTCCAAATTACCAGCTTCACATAAAACCCCTAAAACATGCCAGATACTAACATAAGTTACCTAAAACAAAAATTACCCAGGCTTAACAGATGTTAGCCCGAACTACACAAACACTGCCTCAATTACCACACAACCCTGCCTCGTCATCATTTTCTACTCCTGGAGGTCCCCAAGTCTCCCACTCCTTATTAACACTCTGTATACATTCCATGAAGCGATATGCCTTGACAAGCTTGGCTAAAACTACAACACCATCATACATGGTGTCGAAAGTCCTAAGTTACCTTCGACCAGTCTTCGATTATCTTCCCAATTACCGGCTTCCATAACCACTTCAGATAACCCACAAACACATGCTAAGTGCCTTTAACAGATTGTGACCGATGAGTAGACGATCGGTGGCACTGTCACAAGGGTCCCAGTATTATCCGTAATGATTCAATCATGTCGTCCACTAGAAAGATGTTCCTTATATAAGGAGGCACTATTTATTCCCTCCGAGCTTGGTGAAAAAGATGTTAAGGAAAATAAAAAGGAAGTCTATTGGAGGCCAATCACCCACTCATCTTGGTACTCTCCTAGCTGGAAAATGGGTTACAAGTATCTCCACCATCGCATGGACCAACAAAGAAATCGGCTCCATGCACCACAAACTAGTTGACCTAGTTCTTTATTGAAGGGCCAAAACTGAAGAAAGGTCGGACGAAAAAATTGGGTACACTCGATAATGGATACTTAGGAAGGTCCACCAGGAGAAACCCGTATGCAAGCCACATGAATAGCATCACTGAGTTGTCCCTCAAAAAATCAGAACATCCCTCTTTCCGAGCATCAAAACCATTCATGGTCTCTGTCAGCACCACCGCCAAAGGACTACAACAATAAGAAATCCACGCCACTATCGTGCCAACTTAAGGATCAACTTTAAGTCACGCACATCCCATTAAAAACATTGCAATTCGGCCCATAGCAACAACTCCTGTGAAGCGCACATCTACAAAGTCCATTGGACGCACCAAGTGCGTAACCGCCAAAAGAGAAACAATCCCTCCATGAACCAACGATCGAGATGTCCAATGAAAAATATGGAGCAATTCAGCCAGAGATACCTATGGAGAACGGGAAAAATCAGGCATAGCCTCTACAGCACTAAGGCTAACCCTAAACATTATTAAAAATTCTTCATGATTACGATAGGCCTCATCTAGGAAGAATTGGAAGACATGATCCTCAGAGTAGAAAAATTGTATCGTCGCTACTAGCAAATTTCGATATATGTACCGATTGCACCATAGATAAACTCGATGCTCGTTGAAAGTGTCATAGTCAACATTGTAAAGACACATTGCTTCTAAACCTTCGAGGTAAGAAAAGAATTATTCGCACATTTAAAGGGCCATTCGAAAAAAGAGAAAGAAGACACAAGATAAGAAATATGGATGGGGGTTAACAAAATACACCACCTAACACTTTTTTTAAATAAAAAAATCCTTGGGAAAAATGATCCGAAATTCCATTTAACTCTCTTCGCTACAGAGTACCACAGGTATGCAAAAAAGTGCGATAAAATCCTTGGAGTGATTTCACTTGAACCATATGCCAATAGGCAGGTCAAGTTGTATGTCGATCACCAACCCCTTATTTTTTTCCTCTTTTACCCAAACACAAACTCAAGAAATCCTTACCTTGAAAAAGGTTAACCCCTGAGTTAATTCATTTTTATCTCCTTTTTATAAAAATAAACATTCTTCTTTTATCCCTTTTATACTCATCTCCATCTATGCATATATATACTTATATCTAAATCAAGGAAAAATACCAAAAATAAAATGCATATATTCCATATAAATTTTTTCTTCACATGATTACATTTTTCACGTATAAAGAAAAAAGGAAAAAAGAAAAAAAATATTAGGACTTCACTCGAATCCTTAAACCATAACCCCTTAAATCGTCAGCCCATGTACCACACACATTTCCTTCTGTGACAGCGGTGGACCCTCCACTCCCGAATCCAGAACTCTCCTCAATAGTAGCTGGCGTTATCATGCAGGAAGTGGATGACTTCTTCACATAGGAATATATGGAGGCCATCTAATCATTAATATCACGCAGCTAGTAGATCGACACCCATACATACGACAAGAAAAAGCCATAAAAAATTAGCCTATCAGTAAAGAGTGAGGAAGAATAAAATAGGAAATGGAAAATAAAAAAGATACATGTATACATCATGACTGAGAGCCTCATCCGTAAGCCCCATTAACCCACACAACGATGCATGAGGATGGTGCTGCATTCTCAATGACTCCCTGATAGGCAATCAAAAATTATAAGAAGGGGGAATGATGTGAATAAATGAAACCTCCTCCGTCGCTGCTACCGCACCACTTCTCGTGATGTGGGTTGATCTCGTCGATACACTGGTATCCTTACCCAAATAAGTTGTGGGTGGATACATATTCTCCATATCATAGATACATGAGGGTATGAACCATTTCATTAAGAAGTCTAGATAATCTTAACTCACCCTCATATCCATGTACTGTGTGTAGGGCTTGCCTATCATCGCTGTCGTCGTGGAATTATTCGGCATATCCCTTGCCCACCTCACATACATAAGGGGCGCCAAAGGTGGAACCACCAACTCCTCCTCCACTATCTACGTCACCACCCTCTCTACCAGGTACCAGATGTAGAGAACCTCATGCACCACCAGTCGTCGTATCTACGCATGCATGCTAGTCACCCCCGTGTCCGGGAAGATAACCCCAGGGGTTACATCCCAAGCAAAGAATTAGTATATACTCAAGAAATAAATTTGTCAAGAATAACTTAGAAAGGATGAAAGTGTGATAACCCGGTCACCAAAATAAGGGGTGGCCAACCCAATACTCCAATATAACGGAATCATAGATGGAATCATACTCAGCATCTCAATAAAAATATAGAGTATCCAGGACAACCACCCACTATTCCAGAAAACAGGTTGCCAAAATTTTTGCTTTAAAGTAAATAAAAGAAAACAAACAACCCATTTCCTGAAAAGATAGGGGAAACCACAAGGATGTATATATAATATTATAACAACAGATAACAAATAAGAGGACCAAATATGTTATCGGTCCACTGAATTATACAACATTATTAAACAATTTCAATAAATTTATATATTACATTACATTAATAAATTACAAAAGCTTGGGCCTCGCCCCGAGTAAAAGAGACCCGATCTTAGCTAGAATACAAAAAAATGAAAACGTTTATACCAATTGTATCCCGTAATACCCGCAATGCATCACGGCTCGCCGAAGACATCGGAATAGGAATTCAAGTTAGGCATCCTTGCGGCGGAGTACCTGAGCGGAAACAAGATGCATATGCAACAAGAAATGTAAATGGGTCAGGGCCCGGTTCTATATGATTACCAGATGAATAAAGAGTGTGACAGTTATGAATATAATCATGCTAGAGAGAATAAAAATCAATCTACACAGTTCTAAAACATAACTAAAACAGAAAAGAAAATCATGGGTAACATAAATTTAAAACTTCCATTTCATTATTATGTTCCTTATCAGGAACTCATAATTACAACATTTATGCTTTTTACTAGCATTTCATTCCTTAACAGGAAAATATAATTAAAATTTTAAGCTCTTTATGGCTTTTATTTCAATTACATGCCCAGCCTGGCATAACCATTCCTTAGCAGGAATATCATCAACATTAAATGCTCTTTGTGGCATTGTACTGTGCTCTTTGTGGCACTTCTTCATGCTCTTTATGGCATATAATCCATCAAGTCCCACTTGATAATGAATAGTTATATTTATATACATATAACGATTCTAAGACCGCCCCTCTGAGTTTCCCCACTGGGCGCGCCCCTAAATGACCATCATCTTCCAGGGCCTATCTATACAAGACAACCTGGGCACCTACAACGCAATACGTCGGGAAGCGGCCATATGCCTGCGGGAGAGTCAAGACCACACCCGGAATCTCCTCACCAGCGCAAAAAACATAACATATCGCTCATATGGCCTATGGACTATATCCACCCTGCGTTCACTAGCCAGGGGGCATCACCAAGCGCGCGAACTTCCCTTATGATGTCATTTAGAGAGGTGTGTATCCAGTAAATTAACATTTACCATATTCATGATTAAGTAAATTATCATTTACCATCATCAGTACCATTTACATTTCATTTCCATGTATATGTTTCATTTTATCTGAAACCATTTCCATTTACTTTTTGTAAATAATCTAACTGATTATCCGTAGCCATACGATAAATTTTATCGTTTCTACAACCTCAAAGGAGTAAGTAAACTCTTAATTAACTCCAAACATTTTAGGGGGTTATTATAATCCATCAATATTAATGTAGCTCTATTGAGATCCAAAAGTCTCCCAAACATAACTCTAGGAATCCTAGTTCCATAATAATTTACTAGAAAAAGAATGCCCTAACATCAATTGGCAAAACCCCGAAAAAGTCCCCACATACCCCATTCCTAGTGTAGGGAAAGTACTAACTCAATTTCAACTCTAGGACACCTAGTTTACTTCATTAAAGAAGGTTCCTAGTTCCTATTGAAGAAAATAAATCTAGGAAACAAAATAATATTTTAGGATGAAAAACAGGGGACCGGTCGACCGGTCTTGGAACCGCAGTCGACCGCGTCTCCAGATTTTGCCTACAAAGAAAAAAACAAAAACTCATAATGGAGGGTCCGGTCGACCGGTCAAGGAACCGCGGTCGACCGCGCTCGAATTTTATGCCTTTGTAGGAAAGCAGTAAGCCCTCCCGCAAAGGCCCGGTCGACCGGTCCTGAGACCGCGGTCGACCGGTCATAGCAGACCTAGGGTTCTTCCTTCTTCCAAAATTAAATCCAAGTGAAAATTTCACTTTTTTCCAAATCCCAATTCTCTTCTATTTTGAACCCAACCAACAACCTTTATCTACCCAAAGATTATTCTACATGATTTATAACCATTACAATTCACAATTTTATCATCAAAACCAAATCTAGGTTTAAATACCAAAATTTCCATTTTTGATCTCCAAATATATATACATGAATATCACACAATTTATTCATCTTAAAACAAATATTTGCAAGTAGAAAACTTGCCTTAGGGTTGTAGCTCAGATTTCTTTGAGTAGGAGCATCAATCAATCTTCAATCTTCATTTTTTTCTCTTCTTTCTCCTCTTTTCTCTTCTTTCTCCCCTTTTCTCTTCTTCTTTCTTTCTCTCTTATCTCTCTATATGTTCAAGACATAAAATGGGAAAAATAAGGGGTTTAGGAAAGCTAAAATCATGGCTTAAGTTAAAACTCCCAACTTAAGTAGTTAACACCACATTAAAATGACTCCCAAATACGTGTTTACATTAAAACCAGGTAAAAGTGCCCGAAATACAAAAATGCAATATGGCACTTATTTTGACTGTCTCGCACCTTCCGAGACTAACTACACCCTCTAAACTGGCATCCGGAAATGTTATAAATTATTTCGAGTTCCAATTTCATTTAAATCAAAATGTCATTTTTTTAAATGCATGACACTATAAACACGCAACCTGATGATAGTTACTTTCACATACTGTAAATATGCATCAGTCTAGTAAATATTAACTTTCAATTCATTCAATTAATATTTACTCCAGTCCCCATATTTTATATAATTACCTTATGCGGTAAAATTCATATAAAATGAGCCTCCCAGAATCGAGGGTTGTTACATACTCCCCCCCTTAAGAGGGAATTTTGCCCCCAAAATTCGGGCATACCCAATTCTCATAAAGGGTATACTACTCTAAACTAGGATTCTGCCATACTAAACAAACCCCTCGTCATCACATTCATCCTAAATGGACCCGGACAAAGGTCGACTTTATCGATCTCAACCTACATCATTTGTGCTTTAGCGTAGCATAAAGCGTTCCTCCCTAACTATCGACTCTACCGTCTTAAAACGGAAGAAGATACCCTCACAACTCGGCATAGACCGCTTTACTCCCACCTCGGGGATATTTATACCAACTCTAATTGGTTTAACCCCAACACTAATCAACTTCCCTCGCATTGACGTATCTCATCAAGGCATATGGCTCAAAAGCCAAATCTTAAAGAATCGACACGAGACCACTCCAAGTCCAAGGAACATATTACCCGTTGGTTCCATCCAACGAGTATACAAAATATTCAACCGACCACGCTAGGCCACTCATGATACCATGCCTTAGAAAATGATCCACAAGGCCATTCGATAGCATAATGGAGGTACTGGAATCTCTATCCATATACTAACTGCTCTCACCTGCTATGTATTCTAAGGCGTCCACTTCGAGGTATGATTTTCGGCCCTAAGTCAAATTCCTTCCATACATCCATCCACTTTAGAGAGGTAGGATACACGTTATTTCCATACAGTTCCCATTTCTTCATTGAACTTTAGCCAAACTTTCGACATGAATATCTCGCCTCAGTCCACCCTATTTTAATAGGCACCTCCCACAGTTCTACCATTCCTCCATCAATAATGGGGCGTACTCTTCTACATGTAGTCCATCAATAATGGACGGGAATGCAACAATCTGGTTAAAGAATAAACAACTTTCTCCAATAGGATCATGACCATAACAGTTTCGGCACTTCAATACAACTGTCTATGAATATACCCCTCTTCATTCCACCGATACTCTTCTTCGCACGAGTATGTGATATGGTAAATCACAGACCGGAATGCTCTCGCTACAGAGTCTTTCGAGTCATGCTCGTTTTATTTGGCTTTCCATGCCAACACAAATATCTCCGATGAGTTTCTTACTCGACGCATTTACTACGCCAATCGCATTTCCTTAGCGAATGAGAAACTACCCAATCACTTGTTCTTCTGAAATCCGAGCACTAACTCGATTTCTCCCACGACATATTGCAATAACTTGTTGCTTCGTGAGAAAGACTAAATTTCCCTGCCTAGGAAGTAGTGCCTCCATTTTTTTAAGGCAATTCCCACAGCAATGAATTTTAAATTCAAGCGTGGGATAATACTTCCCACAATTTTAGGCTTGTTAGACGCATAGACAACGAGTCCATGCTCCAGTATTAATACTTCCCACTCCTAGCAGAGACTTATTCATTAAATTCACCCTCGAGCTTAGCCCCAAGAACTCGGGAGTGAAAGTCAATTCGTCCATTTAACTCCCCAAAAGTTAGGTTACCAATGTAACACTTTAACTAGGAGAGGTCTCACCTCCATCGGCCTAACCTTCGAAATCTCTCGAGATTCCACACTTCTCGTTCCTAGGGATCTAGTCCCCCTTAGGGTTAGCCCACGACCTATTCTTGGTCAACTCCTTATAATCTTCCTAAATCAACATCACATGCCCTAATGGCCTTAAGTCCTAATAAATCTATGGGCAATCTATATATATCCTATCTAAGTCGTAGATAGATAATACTAAATATATCCCTAGTGTCCAAGACCTATCTCAACTTCCGACATTTGCTCGGTTTCGTGCGTGGGATGTCTCGCCGAAGCGAAATCCAAACAAGGAACCCTCCTGTTACACTACTACCTCGCATCATCGGTCATTAAGATGTGACGGTCTAAAACACATAATCGGGATCGATAAATTTTTAACTTGCAATTTTTTCAACAAAATTCTACTTCTATGTCTTACAATAGCATTATTAAAGATTTTAACTGATCGGACACTCACTTCCTGTGAAGTCTTTCAGATACATATCCCCCTTATTAAAACATGGCCTTCTTATCAAGGCACAATCCCTAAGTCTCAATCCGACTTCGTATCACAGTCTCCCTCACATCAATCAGAGGAGAGAACTATATACAGTGCTTTTATCTCGCACCTTAATATCCCTTAATCACTCTTCTACGTGATTCTCGGCTAATCTTCCAATCCCACTTCTAACAAAAAAATAAATAAAGTAAAAGAGAAAGAAAAGGATAGCGTCTCTCCAATCACAACATCGTTAAGTGTTCATGCGGCGGAGTGTCTCGCCGAAGAGAAATCCAAACAAGGAACCCCTCAGACACATGCCTACTTAACTAGTTGATCCTGGAGATAAGCGTAACATGCATAAACAAGACAAATAAATAATCAAACACTCACACAAGACAACTAAACGAATAACAAAATCTCCTACCTACCTCGATTCACCTCTATAAAGTATCAACCTGTATCCAGGGGAGAAATCATAGAACAACTAGTTCCATTTTGAACTAGAAGTAAGATAGCCTTACAATTTTATTTGCTTACTATCACACCAAACCGACCAAAATATATTTACTCCCATAATGTACATAAAACAAGAGAAAGGAAAAATAACATCTCTCCACTCCCAACGTCGTTAAGGTTCACGCGTGGAGCGTCCCGCAAAAGCGGAATCAAAACAAGGAACCCCTCCTATGCATTACTACTTAACTTGTTGGTCGTGGAGATAAGTCATAACATCCACATGTAACGCAAACGAGCAATGGACCACTTAACCCAAAGGGCACATAATGCAATTTACACATACTACATGCATATTTAGAATATCATCACTCGTTTCATTACGAGTGAGGAAAATAGAACTTCCCTACCAAGGAAGTCATATAAGTATTCTTCCTATAATGGCGTCAATACAACTAAAAGATCAATATACACAACCGAATCTACAGTAGATATAATACTACTAAGTCTTATAATAAGGAATACACCACCCACTAATAAGGTGGAATTCCCATCCACATTCTTACCAACCACTCCGCATCCTAGCCATTACTCTGACTCTGGTCGAAAATAATTTCCCACGCAGTCCCTCTTACTTCCTCAGTAAAAGAGTACATGCTCTCACCATCCTCTTCCTTAGTTCAATGAAACCTACCCAGGCGGATGTCTACCAATGGGGTTTCATAAATCTTACTCCATTAGAAGTGTTAACGACACCTATTCTGGAGCCTATCATTTCCTGGTGCACGGTCTCCCTAACCATACAACACCTTATTCCCCATCGGTCTTTAACCAAACATTTTATGAACATTAGAGAATCCACCTTCTCCTCAGTCCAATTATCCCAGAGAAACTTGCCATTGCAAGTATCCACCGGGCTTCTCTATGGCCAAACTTCCGGCACCCACGAATATGGTGATCACATTTTCACCATCTTAGCACTACTCCTACGGGTGAAGGATTATCCTCCATCCTACTTCAGGACACTTCCCTACTTAATTTAACATCGCTTGAATTCTCAAGCTTAGTACCACTTTCTACTTCTAGCGGTACTTGGGAAAACTAAATCAATTGTAGTTAGTAGTCGTAGTAGCAAGACAAGGAAGTGCTACAAAAAAGGAGCGACCTCCAAAGCGGTCCTCATCCCCGACCACAATTTACAGTCCTTAGTAGTTCCATCTCATGACGCCCTTCTCCAATCAACCTACTATTTTCACACGAATGCGCAGAAGATTCTATAAATTCTACCTCATGGCAGAAGAACGAAATCTCACAAGAGAAACCAACGATCTTAATCCTAAGGCTTTACGTCAAATCAAGAGCAACGCTGAAACTTAAGGCGTCCACACAGATTGCTAAGGACTCTAGAACCTGATGCTCTGATACCATCTGTGACAACCCACTCACCAAAATAAGGGGTGGCCAGCCCAATACTCCAATATAACGGAATCATAGATGGAATTATACTCAGCATCTCAATAAAAATATAGAGTATCCAGGACAACCACCCACTATTCCAGAAAACGGGTTGCCAAAATTTTTGTTTAAAAGTAAATAAAAGAAAACAAACAACCCATTTCCTGAAAAGATAGGGGAAACCACAAGGATGTATATATAATACTATAACAACAGATAACAAATAAGAGGACCAAATATGTTATCGGTCCACTGAATTATACAACATTATTAAACAAATTCAATAAATTTATATATTACATTACATTAATCAATTACAAAAGCTTAGGCCTCCCCCCGAGTAAAAGAGACCCGATCTTACCTAGAATATAAAAAAATAAAAACGTTTATACCAATTGTATCCCGTAATACCCGCAATGCATCACGGCTCGCCGAAGACATCGGAATAGGAATTCAAGTCAGGCATCCTTGCGGCGGAGTACCTGAGCGGAAAAAAGATGCATAAGCAACAAGAAATGTAAACGGGTCAGGGCCCGGTTCTATATGATTACCAGATGAATAAAGAGTATGACAGTTATGAATATAATCATGCTAGAGAGAATAAAAATCAATCTACACAGTTCTAAAACATAACTAAAACAGAAAAGAAAAACATGGGTAACATAAATTTAAAACTTCCATTTCATTATTATGTTCCTTATCAGGAACTCATAATTACAACATTTATGCTTTTTACTAGCATTTCATTCCTTAACAGGAAAATATAATTAAAATTTTAAGCTCTTTATGGCTTTTACTTCAATTACATGCCCATCCTGGCATAACCATTCCTTAGCAGGAATATCATCAACATTAAATGCTCTTTGTGGCATTGTACTGTGCTCTTTGTGGCACTTCTTCATGCTCTTTATGGCATATAATCCATCAAGTCCCACTTGATAATGAATAGTTATATTTATATACATATAACGATTCTAAGACCACCCCTCCGAATTTCCCCACTAGGCGTGCCCCTAAATTACCATCATCTTCCAGGGCCTACTTATACAAGACAACCTGGGTACCTACAACTCAATACGTCGGGAAGCGGCCATATGCCTACGGGAGAGTCAAGACCACACCCGGAATCTCCTCACCAGCGCATAAAACATAACATATCACTCATATGGCCTATGGACTATATTCACCCTGCGTTCACTAGTGAGGGGGCATCACCAAGCGCGCGAACTTCCCTTATGATGTCATTTAGAGAGGTGTGTATCCAGTAAATTAACATTTACCATATTCATGATTAAGTAAGTTATCATTTACCATCATCATTACCATTTCCATTTCATTTCCATGTATATGTTTCATTTTATCCGAAACCATTTCCATTTACTTTTTGTAAATAATCTAACTGATTATCCAGAGCCATACGATAAATTATATCGTTGCTACAACCTCAAAGGAGTAAGTAAACTCTTAATTAACTCCAAACATTTTAGGGTGTTATTATAATCCATCAATATTAATGTAGCTCAATTGAACTCCAAAAGTCTCCCAAACATAACTCTAGGAATCCTAGTTCCATAATAATTTACTAGAAAAAGAATGCGACATCAATTGGCAAAACCCCGGAAAAGTCCCCACATACCCCATTCCTAGTGTAGGGAAAGTAATAACTCAATTTCAACTCTAGGACACCTAGTTTACTTCATTAAATAAGGTTCATAGTCCCTATTGAATAAAATAAATCTAGGAAACAAAATAATATTTTAGGATGAAAACAGGGGACCGGTCGACCGGTCCTGGAACCGCGATCGACCGCGTCTCCAGATTTTGCCTACAAAGAAAAAAAACAAAAAGCTCATAATGGAGGGTCCGGTCGATCGGTCAATGAACCGCGGTCGACCGCGCTCGAATTTTATGCCTTTGTAGGAAAGCAGTAAGACATCCCGCAAAGGCCCGGTCGACCGGTCCAGATACCGCGGTCGACCGGTCATAGCAGACGTGGGGTTCTTCCTTCTTCCAAAATTAAATCCAAGTGAAAAATTCACTTTTTTCAAAATCCCAAATCTCTTCTATTTTGAACCCAACCAACAACCTTTATCTACCCAAAGATTATTCTACATGATTTATAACCATTACAATTCATAATTTTATCATCAAAACCAAATCTAGGTTTAAATACCAAAATTTCCATTTTTGATCTCCAAATATATATACATGAATATCACACAATTTATTCATCTTAAAACAAATATTTGCAAGTAGAAAACTTGCCTTAGGGTTGATATCTCAGATTTCTTTGAGTAGGAGCATCAATCCATCTTCAATCTTCATTTTTTTCTCTTCTTTCTCCTCTTTTCTCTTCTTCTTTCTTTTCCTCTTTTCTCTCTATATGTTCAAGACATAAAATGGGAAAAATAAGGGGTTTAGGAAAGCTAAAATCGTGGCTTAAGTTAAAATACCCAACTTAAGTAGTTAAAACCACATTAAAATGACTCCCAAATACGTGTTTACGTTAAAACCAGGTAAAAGTGCCCGAAATACAAAAATGCAATATGGCACTTATTTTGACTGTCTCGCACCTTCCGAGACTAACTACATCCTCTAAACTAGCATCCGCAAATTTTATAAATTATTTCGAGTTCCAATTTCATTTAAATCAAAATGTCATTTTTTTTAATACATGACACTATAAACACGCAACCTGATGATAGTTACTTTCACATACTGTAAATATGCATTAGTCTAGTAAATATTAACTTTCAATTCATTCAATTAATATTTACTCCAGTCCCCATATTTTATATAATTACCTTACGCGGTAAAATTAATATAAAATGAGCCTCCCAGAATCGAGGATTGTTACAGAAAGTTAACCTGATTGCTCGTCAGCTCATTCAAAACCTTATGCACGTCCGTCAGGGTCAAGGACTGATTTGACCACTAGTTGGACTTCCGCCATCGGAACATCAGGAAGAAATCCCCCAAATCAGCATCCTTTGGGGACAGCGACCCCGCTTGGTCCCCAATAACCTCGTAAAACCAGGTCTGCAAGAAGAAATAAATAATAAAGATAATACAAAAGGAATGCTAAAAAATAATGAAAAATTAGCACCGACTGAATGCATCTAAGGAAGTGTAAAGGGATGCCAAAGTAAAGTTCCCAGTTGTACATAGGTATGTAGAAAGTAGTCATAAGATACGGTAAAAACCAAAGATGGATGACGTCGCTGCTCATCAATGCCAAGAAACCCCAGGCAAAAGTAAAATAAAAAAGACGAAGTATCTGCCTCACCTGCCACTTTGCTTCACATCCACCCTTTTCCTCAATGGCATCTCCCTCAAAGAAAAAAATTGCAAAGAATCTCCCGTTATAAATCCAGCCACATCTCCCAAAGACTCATGTACTGCCTCTGGCATGACCCTCAAAGTCCATCTAACAATAATTTAAAACCCCTTACAGTCCATCCCCACCAGCTGATGTGACTCAATGGGCGTAATGGTCATCTCCTCGAACCCCAAATGGAATGTGTGGGTAGTGTCCCACCATATCTCCCCAAGAGCATAAATTACTATAGTAGAACGCGGCGTCTTATCCAATGCCTTCACTAATGAGTCGAACCCAACAAATGATACCATCCAGCGTATAGCCACAGGGATTTTCTCCTAAACATCCTTCAACCTCATCGTCCCCCAAGAACAAATGCTCGAAGGATGTGTGTCAAAGTGCAAGAAACTAAAAGAAAACCCTTTATTAGTATATAAAGAGAAAAGGGAATTGGAAAACCAAAAGTCACTATAATTATAGAGCCATTAGAGTTTTTCACCCTTATCGAACGATGGCGTGAAAGCTCGCGTAGTAAAATATGCTCATAAGCTACTAACTTGAATGAGTCAAAGGAATTCTCATTACCCAAGGCAAGAGGCACGACAGAATGCCACTCTAACCTGACTCAATCATCAATCACTAACAACTCGTTGTTGTAAACATTACCTGAAGTGCTAGCCATTTTAATTCTTGAAGAAGGAAGGACTTAGAAATGACTCATAGAGAGAGAAATTTAGAGATTCAATCACTTAAAGGTGTGAAAAATTAAGAGGGTCCTCCCCTTTATATTAAACGCTAACGGGCATGTCGATCGGCAAACCCTTACTCATGCCGATATGAAACTGCCTCTTCCTCTTTCCAGAGAAGTTGAGTCCATGCCCTATGCTGATTGGTGCCTCCCCAGGTCGTCCTAATTGTAGTCCCCTCCAAATTTCGTCCCAAAAATGCCAAACAAATTGAAAAATGCACAAAAAATTCCTAAAAATCCTTGAAAATATGGAAACTTATTTTTCCTAAAAAATCATTTTTGATCACCAAACCCCTTTAAAACTCTCAAAAGCCCCAGCAGGATTACCCTTACACTCTTATTATCAATATATTCTAAATGTAACAAATAATACAATTCCCGAGCAGGAATCACAAACCTACACATTCCTCAACGGGATTTAAAAAAATGCATTGTCGAGTCGAACCCAAAATATGCCTACACCCAAAATCATTTACACTTTCCCCAGAGGAACTATTACCAATAAACTACAACATTAATTCCTCATAATTAACCTTGACCCACATAATTGGGAATCCTAACCTTAGGTCCTCGAAATTGACCTCGACCTGCAAAATTGGTCATCCCAAATTTAGGTCCTCAGAATTTACCTCAGCCCAGAGAATTGGTCCTCACAACTTTAGGTCCTAAGAATTGACACCATCCAATAGAATCTTATGCCTAACCATAGGTCCTCAGAATTGACCTCTACCCTCTATATCTGTCCCTACACTCCTTAGGACTATAAAATTGACTGTGACCAGTAGAATTGGTCTCCACAACTCAACCGTAGAATCCATCGTCATGACTTACGGTCCTTAGAATTAATCTCGGTCCACATAATTAGTCATCCTAGACTTAGGACCTCAAAATTTACATCTACCTACAGATTGGTCTCCCCAAACTTAGGTCCTCAAAATTTATCTCGACCCAAAGAATTGGTCATCCCAACCTCAGGTCCTCAGAATTGGCCTCGGCCTGCAAAATTGATCGTCATAACTCAAGTTCCTTAGAAATGAACTCACCCCACAGAATTGGTCATCAAAAATTAGGGTCCTCGGAATTGACCTTGACCCATAGAATTATTCATCCCACCTTTATGTCCTCAAATTGACCTCGGCCCAAGAAATTGTTCGCCATAACTTTAGGTCATCAAAATGGACCTCAACCGAATGAATTAGTCACCCCAACATTAGGTCCTTAGAATAGGCCTTGCCCCCTAGAATCGGTCCCTACACTCCTTACGTCCTCAGAACTGACCTCAACTCAAGGAATCGGTCCCTGCACTTCTTAGGATGGTATAATTAGCCTCGACCCTCTAAATTGGTCATTCTCGTCCTCTAGGTTAACAGAATTGACCTAAAATTCTCTTTTGAAACATCCACGTTGCGTCTATCGTTCGGCAGCCTTCACTTATTCTAATCTCACCCGTCGAGGGGCTCTCTGCAGATAGCCTATCCTAGGACCACCCAAATACATCCTTAAGTCCCTAGCACTCGCTCGTTCACTATAAACCATAAGTCATACTATGAGTATTGATATAGAGTCCACTGAGCATTCTCGAGCCCCATTTGACTCCGATAAACTCTCTAACTTGAGGGAAAGATCAATGAATCTTTGAATGTCTATGCATCCTCTTTCCAAAGATCCCTCCCATGTTCAAATTGAACTTATGATCTTGATAAAAGGTTCATTTTAACCGTGAAAATTGATTTGGAGGCCATTTAATCTTGGTCAAATCTCCAGCTTGAGCTAAGCTCAATGAATCTTTGAAGGGATCAAAATAACCTTTCCAATAGTCTTATGCACGAATTAGACTTATGGTTCGGACAGATAACCCATTTTACTCCATAGGGTCATCAACCACTTCCGATACCCATTTGACCATGGTTTAAATTCCTTTCCAATAATTGTCCCCGTGTGCAAGTCAGCCTTGCGGTTCGAACAAATAATTTGTTTTCCTCTAAAAATCTCCCGTCTAAAGACCATCGAACGCTTTTGAGCCCCATTTGACTTCGATAGAACCTGGACTCAAGATTGTCTCAACGAATTCTTAAAAGGATCTAAATACCCTTTCTTTTCCAACAATCAACCCCATGCGCAATTCAAACTTACGATTTTTATTTTATGACCGTTTTTTAGAAAAATCAGTTTCGGACTGCCTATAAGCACCCAAAGGACCCTGCTTATCGGTAGTGCGCTTGAGATGCTATGATAATAGGAAAAACTAGGATCATGATGATTATCACCCCTTATCCTTATAAATATATTCCATGACCTCACATTAAGAAAACCCCCCGCTCACCCCTATCAGCAAGTTAGAGAACATTCTCTCGAATTCAGAGTTGATCCCTCTCCTAAAAAACCCAATTTCCCACATTCACTTCCATTACGTTCTTATATCACATGGTAATTTATCCACGTCTCCATACTAATTTCATACCATTACAAGATCATCATATCTACATCTCAAGGTCAACATTAGGAATTTATAAGGAGGTTAAATTCTCCATTCGTTTCTCCAATTCTTCCATTTTAGTGTCATTTACTTTATTTTTTCATAATTTTTGTTTCATTGCATCACATCTACTAATCGCTAGCCTTTATTGATAGTATTTTCACATAATCTACTTTCATAAAAAAAAATAAGAAAAGGCTTTATAAATTCCAAAAGAGGGATTTCCATTTCACACTATTACCCTTAAAAGCACATTTTCTCTAGACACAAATAAGAGAAATGCCCCATTTGGGTTTATGGATTGAACCCCACCCTATGTTAAGTGAAAACTACGTGGACTTTGATGCCCCTTGGGCTACGTAGGAATCTTGGTCCAATTCCTATATTCGAGTCCTCCTCTATGCATGTTTATATATTTCTTTCATATCTTATATGTACTTGTGTTTCGTTCGATGCACACATTCTCTCTTCTATATAGTGATGTTATTCGGGAAACACTCATATTATGTTTTAAATTATTATTTTTTGGAACAATCCTAAAGACGAATTCACTATGTCCTTTTCCATGAAATGATTTGAATGATTCTATTCTCCACCTATATTATATACATGTGCACAGGCTTCACGGAATCTAAAAAGAAAAGATTAACATTTGCCCATGAGAGACCGCAAGGGCAGGATGGTTCCCTAACACCTTCCCATTCCATATCTTATTCACCAGACCATCCAACTACTTGGTTTCACAAGCATTAGTATTATCCTTGATCTCGTTCTCTCAAGGAAGCGACATGATTTTTAATGTTTTGATAAAAATAGGTTGTCGACTCTATCTCTTTACATTATCCCTCACAATAACGACGGTCAATCGCGTAAAAAATGGCGCACCCCGTGTGCTCCAAAAAGAATCCGATCCCGGGATAGCCACAGCCTTAATAAACATAAAAACAAAAAGTAACAAATCCATGGATGAATGATAGTACAAATATATCACCGATCCACGGATTTTATTCAGGAATACACAGAAACTTATTGGTCGCGTCCCTACTCAGCACAGGATGCGTCGCTACTCAGCACAGTGAGGCACTCATAGTTTTGGTCATTTATATATGTCGCATCCTTATATTACATAGGGTGCGGCACCCACAGCTTCAGCCTCATACGGTATGCAACCTTCTACTACGCTGGATGCAGCTTTATACTATGCAGGTTACGACACTCAATATGTCTGCCTTACAGGTCGCATCCCCCTCATTCACAGCTACTGCAGACTTGGAATATGTCATGTGGTCAGGGAACGTGACACAGCTCACATACCGCCTATAAATAAAGGTCCATACCTCGAGATAAGGGGGTCATCATGGACAATACTTGGCAAAGCCTTGCCCAATTCTCTCTACACAATCTCAACATACAGCTTGGGGTTACTCACCTGCATCATAGTCATACCTCCGGCACTCCCAAAATCGCTACAGTCATGTATTTTTCTCTCTCATCTATCTTATATGCCCATTATGGCATTGTAAACATGTACATCAACAATATGAATATAATGAGAGGTAGGCACCAAAGTGAACGTATGTTCTTTTATA
This sequence comes from Sambucus nigra, assembly GCA_949130495.1. Taxonomy (NCBI): domain Eukaryota; kingdom Viridiplantae; phylum Streptophyta; class Magnoliopsida; order Dipsacales; family Adoxaceae; genus Sambucus; species Sambucus nigra. Next base: position 446,516,147 of record OX422212.1, on the reverse strand, counting down.
GCTGAACCACTCTATATTTTGTGTTCATGTCTCTTTACTTTTTTTATATCTATTCTTTACTTGACTTGTTGATATGAGAACGACTTATAGGCTATTTCTAGAATCATAAATTTGGCGCCGTCTGTGGGATTCGATATATTTCAATCTTGTTTCTCTATATTTTGAGTTCTTAAACACCTAATTCTATTTATGGGGATCCTTCTGGATCATCATCTCATGAGTAAATTTTGGTTATTGAGCTCTATTCTATGTTTGCACCCTTAATTGGGTTTTTTTAATGTTCAGATCTACTATTAGGTCTCCATTTTATTACCATAGAACTATTTTACATACCCCCAGTGATATCGTTTCATCTAGATAATGCTAAAAAGCATGATGGGCTTTAGCCTCGAAAAGATGAATGATTAGGGAGGGATTGTATTTACTCCCTTTTTGTTGTTATTGACCTATGATCTAGGGTTTATCATTGGAACTGTACCACTATGAGGGTATTCTCTCACTATTATACCCTAGTAGGATCCCTCTCCATGGGTGTTGGGAGAAAAATCAGTTCTTGGGTTTCAATCTTGGGATTGTTCCCTTCGCTGCTTAGAAGGGGATACGGCGTGGCAGTTCAAATTCCTTTCTAGTCGTGGCCTCTACTACTGTGGCTGCATTAAAAAATCTTCAAAACATCAATAAATGGACTCAGGTGGTCTCCAGCTCAACCTTGGTGAATGTCATACAAAGGCCACGGCAGTGCACCTATGTGCTTTACTGGCCGCGACCTCAGGAATAATTGCATGCAGCAGTGCAAATGATGCGTCCCAACTTCCTACTTGGTTAATTTAATATTTCTGTGATTACTCACTTCAACTATTTTTGTCTCAGATTATATATTTTGTAAAGACTAATAAAGTATAAAATGGAAGGAGAATCCAGCCAGAGCACGGAAGTCAAAGATGAGATTGTGCAATTGTACAATCACCTAAACCATCTCTATGAGAGTCATGCTTCACTCCAGAACCAAATCAACTATTTGACTCAAAGTCTCCTTATGCTTGAATCCGCAGCCTCATCCATTATGGGTGCGACACCTAGGATCATTGTTGCAGCAGCCCCAGAAGTTCCATCCGCGGAAGCAGCCAATAGGAGCCAAAAAAGGAGAAAGGAGAAGACAAAGAGGAGATCTGAGGCCTACACTTTATTAGCCTTCCCGATTGAATACATCTTTGAGTTCATCAAAGAGGTCAAACAATTGAGGTGGCCAAAAAAGCTGAGGGATCCATCCCACAAGAGGAACAAAGATAGTTAGTGCAGATTCCAAGATGACCATGGACATGAGAGTGAGAAATGTTATGCTCTAAAAGATGAAATTGAAAGGCTAATTGGGCAAGGAATGATGTAGAGGTTCCTCGGAGATTCTTAGGGTATACAGCCTAGCCTAAGGTAACATACTTCCCTTATCTTTATAATTTAGTTTATATCTCCTTTTGTTTTTGTTTATAGTGAACATCATCTTTTATTTCATTTTGACCTTTTATGCCCATACTTATGAGAAATAATGAATATAATATTCTAATTTCTCGATTCCATTAAATGATGTCTTATGAAAGACTTCTTGTCTTAAACATATTATAGATGGATACATCGAAATATATTGGGAATAAATATGTTCAAATGGGCTCACAACGCCCGCAATGATGTCTGATTATATGAAGTCAAAAGATAATTGAAAATAATGAAAGCAGCTACTGAGAGTAGTTATCTGAATTGGTCTGCAACAATCACTCATAAAGACTATATCCCATCATATAATATCTACAATCTGAGAAGCAGTTCTCAAAAAGCGTTATTGGCCACGGGTGCCTCAAGTGCCCAGTTTTAACTTTTCGGATGCGTCATTAGCAACGAGGGCTTATAATACCCGTTCTTAGCTTTCAGGATGCATCGTTAGCACGGGGAGGTTACTCCCCAGGAAAACATCATAAACTTGGTGAATATGAGACTAAACATCATTAACTTGGTGATCTCATATTAGCTTTGGGAAGCTTCGTAATACCTAGCTCGAGAAGGCCTGAAAATAACCCACAAGGGGCATAGACTTAATTGTCTATGGATAATCCTATGTTTGACGGGGCCAAAGACTTAATTGTCTATGGATAATCCTATTATATCCTGGTAATGCTTTATATATATCCACATAAGCTTGCGAAAGATTTATAATACCTAGCTCGGGGGGGCCTGATAATAACCCAAACGAAGCGACTAAAGGAAAGCCATGAAAGGAAATCAAAGTGACTAAAGGAGGTTGTGTTGTAGTGATCACAAAGCATGTCAAAGCTACAGAAGGATTGCCTCAATTTCCTAAAGGGATAAAAAAGTGTCGCATCCTTATTAGTATGGCTGCAGCCATTAAGTGAGTTTATTGAGAAGATGTGATAGATAAAGATAGGCAAGATTATTAACCTGCCGCAGCCCTATTCAAGAAAATGCGTGACATTTGGATTAGGATCCAATTATAAAACTACAATCATAAAGCTACAAAAGAAGGGATTCAAACACTCAAAGGTGCCACGTCCCTATTCGAGAAGAGACTGCAGCCTCTATCAAACATATTTATGTGGCAACAATCTATAAGAATTCAAGTGGAAAGGCTAAGGTGAAGAGAACGGGCCATAGCCTATGTGAAGAAATAATTTATACTACGGTATCGCGGCCTCAATCTATTAGTCCTTAAAGTTCATTCAATTAAGTAAGAAATTCAAATGTAAAAGCATCAATTCAAGTATCAAGTCATTGGAAGAATAAAGCATGAAAATGAGATACATAAACCATTAATTCCCAAAAGTGGCTGCAGCCTTAATAATAAGGGTCACAGAAGTTAAAGAGGGGTAGCAGTCATGTATGTCAAGGATCAAAGGCTAAAGCCTCGGTAAAAATTACTCTGAAAATAGTTAAATGGATTATAGTCCGCGGACTTGATGACAAAAGGAAGTTTGGAAGAAAGGGACGCAACCCTAATGTTCAAAAACCTAGAAGTGCGACTAAGAAGTTGCATCATCTTCTTCATTTCCATCTTCTTTATTCACAGCTGTCTCAGTCTCTTGCTATGATGTCACAGCCTCTGCTTCAGCCCTTAGCCTAGCTCTCTCCTCGGCTGCAGCCTTCATCTCCGCCATCTAGACATCATTCTTAACATCCTTTATGCTCTAAGATTTAATTATAGTCGCGTCATCATGGAAGTTCTTTTCCACCCTGTACCTCAGATCTTGGTAGCTGCAGATGTAAGCTCTATTGTTGATAAGTAAGAAGACCGGAGATCCTTTATATGATGCCACAGTGTTATCAATGGTTAATTGTAGGGCTTCGCCAAGTTGTTCATCTTTTCTGGTAAGGGACGCAGAATGATCTTCCTCCATCTTCTTAATTGCCACGGCATGATCTTCTTCCATCTTCTTCAACATCGCGGCATGGGCCTCGGCATCATTTTAATTCCTCATGTTTCTTCTTAAGAAGTCCCAACATGCCATTTTTAAACTCCGCGAACTTGGAAGCTTCTGCAGTTTGCGATTGGGAAACCTTAAGGGACTCTGCAGCCTGCTTAAAATTGTCCTCAGCTTCCTCTTTGGCTTTGATAGCGGCTTTAAGGTCCATATGAACCTCCTAAAGTGCCACAGCAGAATATTTCTTCCCAACTTCAAAGGATTTATCTCTTTCCATCACCAGGTCAGCTATGTGAAACCCCTCCACGGCCTCTTTAAGTCTGTAGAGGCCTTCATATTACATTTTCTGGGTCACCACAGCTTCTGCAGCCTATAAGCGTATTGAAAGTTAGAAAATAAAATTAAAACTACAAAGAATATTGGAAATATAGAATTACTTACTCTCAGTTGGATATAAAGGGTGTAAGACTCCACGTCCTCGTGCTCCTCATCTACCAACCGATCGAAGTCGGCTCCATCCATTGCCTTCCCTATCCTATGGAAGGCACGGGCAGAATTATCCCAAGAAGATTGGGGATCTGGTCTGTGAAGTTGTGGATGCGTACGTCTGCTTTGTGGAGGAGTTAAATTGCCATTCACATCCATTATTGATGGAGGTTGAGGATAATTTCTCTCATGAACAGGGGAAGTGCCGCGGACACCTTGGTCAGAAATTGACGACATTAGGCCTGTCGTGGCCAAATTATCCCCAATATCATCATCAAAAGTTTCCTCAACCCTCTCATTAGGGACCAAATCCTCAACTTGAAGCGAGGGCACGCAAGCATTTGTTTGATCCGTAGCCAAATTTTGGGGCGCTGCAAGCTCAACTTCCCCACTAAGGGAGACCGCGGTAGGAGCCTTAGACTTTCTCCTCTTCATCTTATTAGGCCTACTCGTATTATTAAGGACAATCGCATCCTCATCCATCTCAGCTAGTTGACTTTCTAACCGAGACCGTTCAATCTCCTCACCTGAGAAAAAATAAAGCAAAGTCAATATCCAAAGTTAAAGATAATTACCGCGGAATTAAAAAATCGAATAGTAGCATTACCTTTAGCACCCATCTCTTTGGGAATGGGTTTGTTGGGTAAGTAGGCCGCTTCAAAAATAGAGGCATAAGTTACAAGTGTGATTAACTTCTTCTCCTCAGCCTGAACTGTCGCTGCCTTGCCAACTCTCTTCTCTTGCCGCTGACTCAGCTACAAATTGTCGAGCACTGCCGAAAAATACAAAGATTAATATAGAAGAAAATTGGAGAATAATATGAAACAAAAAAGAGGGGAAGCGAATATAATTTAAAAAGGTACCTAGTTTAGAGGGATACACCCATTATACCGGCATCCTAAATTATCTATTCCTCTCACTCTCTTCAGGGTGAATCTCCCACCCTTCCCCAGAAATGTAGAAATAGTTTCCCTTCTAGTTCTTTACACTGGTAGGCCTCCCAGAGTAAAGGTTTTCATCCCTTCCATGGAATGAAAAGTAGCACTACCCCGTAAACTTTACGAAATTTTCCTTTTGGCAGTAGAAGTGGAAAAACTCCGCAGGAGTAATGTCTCTCTTGAACTGTTTCTCCCATAGTACAACAGCTGCAAGAATGGCCCTCCAGCCATTGGTATCTAATTGGGCTGGAGCTAACCTCATTAATTGGAAAATCCTTCTAATTGGAACAGGTATAGGTAGTCGCAACCCATAAATGAAGGAGTGAAACGGGATGCAGATCCCATCATCAGCTAGTGTCGTGTAAGGCCTTTGTTCCGCGGTAGGTGCTCAGCACGTCAAACTCTCAGGGAACTCAAAGTCCTAATCTACCTGATCAAACCATTCTTGGGTCATAACACTGTGGATACTAAATACAGCAAGAGGTCTCTTAGCCCTCCCAGATGTGCTAGCAGGTTCATCCCTAACATTAGATGTACCCCTTCCCGCCGCATTCTCATCTATGTCCATCAAATGGTTGCTAGAATTGGCCTCCTCTTCCATATTCATGGAATCTGACTCTGAATCAAACACTACAAAAAAAAGGGTAATCTCTCAACTGGCACGAACCTATTGTCCTCAAAGGATGGACTGATGGAAGCTCAGGAGGAGAGGCTCCAAAATGTTTCTTCCAAAAGCCTCTCAGAAATTCATCTGGGTCAAAGTTCATATGGCTGCAGCAGTACCTAAAAAGCTGAGAGTCCGCAGTTAGGCACCGCAACCAATATTGTCCTAAGGCCTCTCCTAGGTCGTGGCAGGTGTAATGATATATCAAGTTGAGGATGAATAATAAATATTAGGCCAAATGGACTAAGTATACCAAATGTTTTGTTCTAAAGCCTTAGAAGTTAATTCGTGCCGTGGAATATTATTTTATGGGTAATGATGTATATTATCTTCTCACATGTCGTAGTCATTAAAATATGGACAATGAATGGGATAAAAGTCGCAGACTCTATTTGAGAACCTAAAGATCCTGAGTTAGTAGAGGCCGCAACCAAATATCTACATACCGTAGCCTATACTGCATACCGCAACATTATGTTTAATACCTGCCGCGACAACATTTTCTTTCCTGAAGATATCAATATTGAAGGTTGCATTGATTCAGGAAAGCCCTAAATTACTAAAGGGATTTTACCATGCCGCGACTACTCACTTAAACAGGTTAGTATTTGATCTTTGTAAATTCAAAGATCAAAGGCTCTAGAAAGTGAAACGTCTCTATCAAGAACATTAAAAAAAACTCAAGCCCTAGAATATGAAGGGTCTCTCTCAAGAACACAAGCAACAAATGGAACGATTTTTACTATCTTTACCATTACAGCATTCATAAAGCAGCAAACACGATTATAATATCAGTTGTTCATCGTAATTCAAGAAAACACATTCATATGTTCAATTCGTGAAGCCTATTTTTATCATGTGAAGATAGAATTCAAGGTTTAAGGGCAATTGTATTCAATTAAACAAATGGAATTTGGTTTCAAATAGATATGCGAGTTTGATTCTCAAAAGAGTCCCACTTATCATGATTTGTTACATGAACTTCCTATCAATCAGGTGGAGTTTAGGAATGAAAATTGAAGCACATGCTTAAAGAGGGTGAAAAATATTTTGGAAATTACTTGAAAATTAAGAAATCTGGTTGTTCAGCCTCAAACCACCCTGAATCGCCTCAGAACCACCACATGCAGCCTTTGAAATTCGCCGAAAAAACCAAAAGGATGAACGAACAAAGATTGGCTTTTGATGAGGTCTTAAATATTTGGGAAACGTACTGAAATCCACGGCCGATACAATTTATATAAGAGGGAGCGGGAAGATGAAGCGTCGCCTTGGAAGTACCACGGCATCACGAGAGGACTTAACTACTCAGTCGCAGCCCCGATCACAGTCTCTCGGCACTATTACTTGGGGGCTTATTGATAGTATAAATATAGCACCCTGCAGCCGATGTTATTCAGGCATACACATAAACTTATAGGCCACTGCCCTACTCAGTATAGGGTGAGGCCCTACTCAGCACAGTGCAACACTCACAGTTTTGTTCATTCATATATGTCGCATCCTTATATTACATAGGGTGAGGCACCCACGGCTTCAGCCTCATACGGGATGCAGCCTTTCGCTATGCTGGATGCAACCTTATACTATGTAGGATGAGGCACTCAATATTCCTGCCTTACAGGCCGCATTCCCCTCATTCACTGCTTCTTTAGAGTTGGTATATGTCACGTGCTCAGGGCATGTGACACAGCTCACATACCTCCTATAAATAAAGTTCCACACCTCAAGATAAGGGGGTCTGATTTTATAATACCTAGCGGAGCCTTGCCCAATTCTCTTTACACAATCTCAACATACAACATAGGGGCTACTCACCTATATCTCAGTCATATCTTCGTCACTCCTGGAACTGCTACAGTCATCTATTATTCTTTCTCATCTATCTTGTACGCCCATTATGGCATTGTAAACTTATACATCAACGTTATGAATATAATGAGAGGGAGACACCAAAGTGGACGTAGGCTCTTTTATAGCCGAACCACTCTATATTTTGTGTTCATGTCTCTTTACTTTTTTTATTTGTATTCTTTACTTGACTTGCTGATATGAGAACGACTTATGGGCGATTTCTCATATCATCAATGAACATAATAAAACAAATATACTTCCATTGATATCCAAAGGTTGAAGATGAAACGCAACATGAATTTGATGTCGCTTTACTCGAGCAACTTCCTGTGTTTAATTCATAGGGATAAAGGTACAAACTAACACAAGTGAACCTATGACTCAAGCTTCTAAAAAAATATTCCTTTCCTGAGATCCACACAAAACACGACATGAATTTGATGTCACTTTTCTCAGGTCGTTTCGTGTCTTCAATGCATAGTCTTATAGGTACAAATAGACACAACTTAACATATTAATGAAATGGTTTTGTTCAAATTGAAAAAATACAATATTACAAATTTTTAATATATATTATAAGACGAACACAAAGAAAAAAAAAATTCTTCCGAATCTCACCGTTTGGCTATTCCGGGAAAAAATAAAAATAAAAACTCGGCTGCCAAGCTCTATTGCCCAATCCCCAAACCCCAAATGAAAAAGAGTCAAATAGGACTTGGCTGACTTTATCTCTTGAGTATATTTCCTATTGTGAAACTTTTACCACATTCAACCTTAAATTGCACACTGAACACGTCCTTCAAATGCAAAGAGAATATGAAATATATAAAGAACATGTGACAACCCCCCCCCCCCCCCCCCCAGTAATCTAAACATCTCCCCCATTTTCAGGAATAAACAAAGGTGAAAATTCACAATATAAAATAAATTATCATACAGATAAAAATCATATCATGCGATGAATATTTAAACGACGACGACGATAAACATATGGCAACACAATTACAAATAATCCAAAATAATGAAGCAATTATGAACATGAATTAAATACAAGTAATGACTCAAATAAATACCATATATACATATATAAACACATATATAACATGGCACTAATATATATATATATATATATATATATATATATATATATATATATATATATATATATATATATATAAGTAGGAAACTTATGTATGTCACAAGGTGAAACTATGATGTCATCTTAATGAGTTTTTCTTGCACCTCCTATTTTACCCTTGATAACTTTGTTTTCCCCCTTTTTTGACTCACTCTAATTTGTTTCCCCTTTTTCTTCAAAATTAAAATATGACGATAGAATAGTCTTCCACCATTCTCTCCCTTGTCCACATTCTCCAAACCTACGCGTCTCTTGTTTTTTACCCCACTTTTCTCTCAAAGATGGAGACTCTCACCTCACCCTCTCACCCGAACCCTCCATTTTACTGGTATTCTATATTTCTCTCGAACAATTGTTAGTATAAACCATTTCACTGGAACCCTGAATCATTTTAAACAGGTATGGTGTCTTCATCTCAAACGATTGGTACGTGTTTTACCCCAAACCTTCATGTGTTTGCTATACATAATTGATTAGTATAAAACGATTTCACCGAAACCCTATTTTACCCCAAACCTTCAATCGTTTTAAACCGGTATGGTTCTATTTGGTACCTGTTTTATGGTACCTGTTTTACCCAAAGCCTTCAATCGTTTGCTATAAACGAGGTATATAGACCTTCAATTATTTTAATTGCATTTTTTTCTCTTAGAGTCACTTTGATAGATTTGATGTTCTCATAGCTGTAAGATACCTAGAAAAAAAACTTGGGAATCCATATCTGACATATACTGAACATAGAGTTATTTCATTTAGTTGATGAAAATTAATTAATTCTATAAGCTATTAAAACATTTCAGTCAATTTTCTAATTCTAATTGTGTGTGTGGTTGAGATTGACTTTTTATGTTGTTGATTATATGTTGATATTGTGCTTGAGATTGACAATATGTGCTGCTACGGATGAAGTTAACCGATTGTATGCTGCTACTGATGATTACTAATGTGGACTTCTTTTTAGATCTGAAATATACCCAGTTATTTTCTTACCAATAAATCACACGAACATGTATTTTCGTACCTAGATCTAAAACATCACGAACAGGTATTTTCTTTCCAAGAAATCTGTTCACGAATAGAAATGAGACTCATGGCATTATCATTTTGATTTCACTTTTTGTCTGTCAAATGCATTGTAGTTATATTCTTTTTTTTGCACTAGTTTTGAAAGAATGGGAAGAAATCACGCATTACGACCGAGAAAACAACCAAATTCTTCACTACATGTGCAGTTGTGTAGATGTATTTATGACCGAGAAAACAACAAAATTTGTGAAGTCAAACGTTTGTCACTATATCTCTAGTGTTTAATTTACACATGAAAGGTTTTAAGTTCTCTATATCCCCTCTCAAACATATGATTTACTATTTGGGGGGAGGATTTCAAACCGTGATCAATTGTATCGTTCCTCATGTAGACTAGGCGATGAAAATCTTCCAAGTTCTTAATTGAAACCGCTCCTTCCATTTTGCGATCTTCGAGTTTGTCTAGAGATGGAGTTTTTCATATATATGTTGGTGTGGCTCTCGATTGGGTGTATCTTTATTATAGATTTATGATTGTATACATGTCGCCCTTCTCATTGAAGAATAGTTGATGTATGTACAAGTACCATTTAATTATACTACATGTTTTGCGAATGACTTGATTATGTTTTTTTATGCGGGTCCAAAATGGAAACATATTGTAATTGTCATAAATGTGAATGTGAAAGTAATGAATGGTAAGTTTCTGGTCATATCTTGAACTCCTAATATTAAGTAATGCTATCACTTTCCTAACCATTTTTTACTTTATTCGTGCTCTATCTCACATGACTCATATTCATCGCTATAAGTTTACTTTAATTCATGCTCACTTGATTCATTTCACTCTTAAATCAATTTTTACTTTATTGTTTCGTCTATTACTATAAATTGTGTATTGATGCAGCAAAATAACTACATTTCACCTTTAAATGATTTGTGTATTGATTCATTTCACTCTTAAATCAATTTCAGTTTTCAATGGAGCAAGAGGCTACAATATTACTAGGGAATTTGGGATGGGTATTGATGCAGCAAAATAATTACATTGAAGCGGAAGACGCTTACAGAAGGGTACTGCTGATAGCTCCAGACAACAATAAGATGTGGAATTTTGGCATCATGTATCTGATGAAACAAGGAAGAATTGGGGAGGCGAAAGAAATACTTCGATAAGTTAAGCCCACAGTAGCAGATGGGCCCTGAGGCATAGATTCTCACCTCAAGTCCTACGAACGGGCTTAAAAAATGTTGTGTAACCTAAAATCTGAATTGATGAGAAAATGTGGAGAAGATAGTGTGGAACAAAGCAGAATTTTGTATGCCTTCTTCGTCTCTTAAGCAATTTATAAATAAAACCCCACATTCTCCACAATAAATACAAAAAAAACAAGACGAACCCGAATTCGTCGATCAAAACTTAAATTCGAATGTTGGACCAAACTCAGGTTTTATTTAAGGTTAAAGAGGTGTAAAACTAGTATTCCCCCATGGGAATTCACTAAACGTTGCGGCACCACCATTTTATGCTACCAAATTAGTTAAGGAACTGATTGGTAGCCAATTATCGGAGCGGATTAAGAGATCACGATCTTTAAATGTTGCTAATTTAACGAGAGAGCCAATGAAGGAAATGAAAAAAAAAGACCCGAAGGGTGTTGAATTCGCCTGAGAAAATGGGAGATAAGTGGTCGGAGTTATAACATGATAACAAGGATTTTGAAGAGGATATTGTTACTGCAGTTTTGGGATCGAATAGCAAATCAGGTAGGGTGGTTGGAAAAAGCACAAGTAATGTTGGTTTTGTGAGTTTTGGTATGCCTACTCAATGTTTTTTCATTTTTGGTCTTCAAGAAGTGATGGGATGAAAGATGAAATTCTCTTATTACAATCAATTCAAATTTCTCTACTTTTTTTTTCAATTTAGGTGTTTACTGATCAACTAATTAGTATACATAAATATGTTATGCAATTTTCCCCTTCCTTTATGTTTCTTTGTAGATACATAAATACGCTATGCTATTATAAATTTCTTTTCATCAAGCATCTACACCTGCCTTTTTTTCGCCCAATATTTTTTTAAATGTCCTACACATTGGTGTTGTAAGAAACAATTTTCAATCTAGTATTTTATGGCTAAGGTGTCACTTATGCGAGGTCCAATACAAACTATTTGCATTGTGGATCGTCCTATAAGCAATGGAAGTTATGCCTAATTCATTTATTGACAATTTATCATACTAATGTGAAATATTATTTTATTTACATACAACTAATGTCAAATATTATTTTATTTACAAACAACTTTTATCTTCTTGCCTAATATTTATTGATCTTGTAACAATGCAAGAAGTGTTGTAGGCAAGAGAGTTGGAGTCATGAAGCGTATGACTTTGGAAATTAAGACTATTTTTTTTTAAATTACACCATGTTTGTTGGGGAACGAAATTTTTATCGTTTTACGATTGTGTACTTTAGAAATTTTCGTCGTTTCGCGATTATGTACTTGAGAAATTTTCAACGTGCCTTCAAGCATGGGAATACCCTTATATATATATATATATATATATATATATACAGAGAGAGAGAGAGAGAGAGAGAGAGAGAGAGAGAGAGGTATGACCATAAGCGACACACTAAAAAGTATTTTCCGCACTCGTATGGCATAATTTTTTGTAAATAAAACATGCTATAGAGTGAAGGGGTTATGAAGTATAAACAAAATAAATATGTTTCAAACACTCAAAATAGTCCAAGGAGTTTTATTTGATGGTCTTAAATTGTTAAATTTAGATTTAGACTCATGGGACGAATAATGTGAACTCAAAATGGATAAAAGTACTTAATGAACACAAACCTAGAAAATATTGATGATTCTCAAATCGATAGCATTAGGCACTAAGAATGAGCAATGAAAAATTCATGCAAACCCATTCATCTTCAATTTACAACACCTTCAAAATTACAAGTATTCAATTTATGCCAGATTTTTAAGATATCACTTATGATGATCAATTTCTAAAGTTTAGCAAAGACAACCTTTTTTTCTTTTCATTTTCTTCTTTTTTTCAAAGTCTCTTGCCAGTGGTGATATGGAATGCAAAGGATATTTACTCCCTTCATATACCTTTCCATTTCACACTGTTTTTTTAACCTACGAGTATCCTCATTACAATGGCTATTACATGCACAAAGCCCCTGAATATATAGATATCTATTTGATAAGATTTGTAGGAGAACACCTATATTATCGCATACAACATAAGAAGTGCAATACCAAAATATCTTTCCAAAGTGCGTGCGAAGGAATATACTTAGATAAATCCATTAAGTAAAACCAAATAAGAACAACTCCAATACAAATAATGCTTAAGAAATAATCTAATGCATTATGAGCCATACTCAAAATTTCCAGCCACGTGGAAAACATGGAATTAATTGGATTGAAACACACTAATATGACACAAAAAAATGTTTAAAACTACTACACAAAATAAAAAAATAGTATTTCTGAGTTTTTATAAAATTTTCAAATAAAAAAAAACTCAAAATAAAACAAATTATTTATGTATTTTTCATATAGGCTACAAAAATGAGGGATCAACATACAAGAGTGTCTGCTTTTGGTATGAATGTACAAGATAGTAATAATGAAATGAACTAAAGTTAAGGCGGAAAATAGAATTTTATTCATTAATATAGCCTTACATTTCATTGTACTACCACCACAGGGGTGAATTTCTGATATTACATATTATTTGCTAAACTGAAAAATAACGCAGGTCATCGAAAATCGCCACTTCTTGCGTCCATATTCTTTAATCTCCCTCTATATAGTTATATAAGACAACATATGATCCATGCATATCACAAAAGGGAGGGAGATTTAACTTCTTTCTCCTAGAAAATATAGAGTAAAAAGGAATTAGCATGAATATGATATATAGACTTACCAAGTCATATAACGATTTATATATAAATAGGAGTGTGGAGTGTGTATGTAGTTAACTGTTTAAAATACGAGATACGCATTTGTATAAAAAACAATTTTGATAAAGGAGTTTGATCATTTCATAAATAAAGTCAAGGATTTTTAAACTGATAATTCCATACTTACCACTTTACTAATTGTTTTAGAAAGGAAATTTTATCATAATCAGTATAACCAGACAAATCAACCCAAAACTTTTGGGGAAAAATAATAAAATCTAGGAAAACTATGAAGAGTTGCACTCACCATGCTCTCAAAAATCTAAGACCTTAGACCGAGTACAAACATTTTGTGGGATAACACGGCAGTCGACTCCCTAGAAACATTTCATGGGATAACACGGGTGAACAAATTTAATTATTTCAAATCATTTTTTAAATAAGTTATAAAATTGACTGAATGATCATTTTCAAAAATCAATAATATTTAACAAAAATGTAATATGAAATTATTAGATCATACACATACTGAAAGTAATATGGGGCTATCAAACTGTGATATCAATAGAAGTACATCAAACACGCTGAAATATTATTGCAAAGGGAAAAACCCACTTGTACGTTGAGTCATGCGGGCTAAGTTAGGAGTGAAATTGGGATTAGAAGGATTGGGCTCCTGATTATCTCTCAAACAACATTTTTATAAGTATAGGTAGTTTGGTAACAAGACTTGTTTTAAGAAAAATAAATGAAAGCTTTGTCTATTAAAAGTTCAGAGGTTGATTGGTTATTATTTTTTAAGGTTTAAAATATAGGGCATAAGTTCAAATTTGAAAGATGATATACAAGACTTTTTTACTCAAAATTAATCCAAGTATATGTAAAAAAAAAATTGGGGTAAAAACGCATAAAAGGTTGGGTCAATTTGTAAATATTTTTATCATAAAACCTTGGTTTCTAGTAACTTGATCTAGGATTGACCAAACACTACTTTACCTTATATCATTTTGACAAAAAAAATTAATAAAAATATCGAGAAGAAATCAAAATTTTAGGATTGGCCACGAACCCTCCCGTATCTGGTCAATGGTTCTAGTTGAAAATTTTATCGTCAACTTCTCGACAGTTGGCTTTGATTTTGAAAAAACTTTGACCTTGAATAAAATCTGATTTCCTAAACCATTTAGGATCATTCTTGAACCAATCCAACCTAATTTTTCATAAGGAATACAAATATTAAGATTTCTTGGATTGAGGTTCAGTAATAATCGAGTTTCAACTACTGTGTGTTTTAAAGAAATTTTGACCAAACATTCATAGCTTTATAAGACATGGAAATGGTTTATAAGCTTATAACTAGGTTTATACAATACCAAGGAAGAGTTTTGTTTTTGTTTGAAGGCTTTAGGTGTAGTGGTTGAAGAGAATTTCAAATTTTCAGTTTTTAAAACATGAAATTACCTTTGAGAAATTGGAGGTTGAAAGTTATGATTTTCTTGAATTGGTCACTTCACATGAGCTCAAAGGCATAAAAAAAACTCATTCCTCACTTTAAAACCGGTTCAGAGTAAAAAAAATATAGTCTCACCATTAAAGTTCCATCTTTAATGGAGTTTTTGAAGTATTTCTGAAGCAAATACTATTTCATACGTAAGACCTTTTTTTCCTTTAATTGGGTTGGACATTATAATGATGTAGAAGCCCATTTGAATTTAAAAAGTAAGAATTTATACATAAAATGATAGGTTACCAGTTTGGAAGGACAAATTTGAACTAGGGGTGAACTGAATGGGTGGGTTTTCAAGTTTGTATTCATGGGGGTTTTATACTAGGAACTTAGGGGAGTTCATTGGTTACGAAGGGAGGTGGATTCTCCCAAACCTTAAGAAGATAAAATTATGGGAAAATAAATTTCACATGGTTATATGGTGTAAACCATGTAATCAAGTCTTTTTTCTCCTAGGTGGAGACTTATTGGGTCGGGGGAAAGTGTAATTACTTAGGTTTTGGTTTAGGTCCTTTAGGAAAAAGTTATATTTACGTGGTAATAAATATGGAATTTTTCATTTTTTAGGGCATTTGTGTAAACATATGAAATTTCAAGGGTTGGTAATGCAAATTCTAATTAATTGAGGTCTAGAGGTTTGATTTGGTATGAAATTTGGGCTTAAAATTCAAGTATAGGTTAAGCTATACATCTTTTAAAACTTCTAGGGGTAATTTTATCATTTTGTAACTTCAAGGGGTTATTGGGTAACTAAGTAAAGTTGCAGGGTTGGTGATGTCGTTTTAATTTTATTAGGATGTTTTTGAATTTGAGTAGTTTATAGGGGTGTAAAGGGTAATTTAGGGGTTATCTACCTACCCAAAAAAATTCGTCCTGGAATTTACCTTCGAAAAGGTTAGGGTATTGTTTCCTCGTTGCCTATTCTAGTTTCTAGGTGGCTTCTTGCTGATTTTCATATTCCTAGAGTATCTTTACTATGGTAATTTCTTTCTTTTTTAGAACCTTCACTTGACGGTTTTAAATTTTTTATAGGATATTCCTTAAACGCGTGGTTAGGTTGGATAGAGACTTAATTCCATGTAATGACTTGTGTTAGATCAGGAACATGTTGACATAAGTGGGACACCTGGAACACATTATGAATACTAGATAATTTCACTGGTAAATTTAACTCATAAGTCACAGGACCAATATGTTTGACAACATTGAAGGGTTCGAAGTATCTTGGTTGTAGTTTTCCTTTCTTTCCAAAACGTAGAATTCTTTTGCAAGAGAGAGACTTTCAAAAATACTTGATTGCAAATTTGAAATTCTAAGCGCTTCTAACGATGATTTGTGTAGCACTTTAGTCGATCTTGGGCTGTCTTGAGTATTTTTGATAGTTTCTTAGATTATTTCAGGACCAAATTATTTTTTATTTCTGAATTCAATCCAACATGCTGGTGATCGGCATGGTCTTACACATAATGCTTCAAATAGGGCGGCTTTAACTCTTAACTAGTAATTATTTTTATAGGAAAACTCAATTAACGATAAATGTTGACTCTAATTGTTGGGCATGTCTAAAGCATAAGCTTTTAACATATCTTCCAATGCCTGAATATTGTGTTCACACTATCCACCAGTGTAGGAATGGAATGCGGTACTCAAATGAACTTTGGTACCCATTGCAGGTTGGAGTGTCTGCCAAAATCTTCTTTGAACTTAAGAATATTGATATGATATTATGGATACATGAATCCCATGTAATTGAACGATTTCCCGACTGTAGAGTTTACTAACTTTGTGAAAAGAATCAATAGTTATTTCACTCGAAGAAAATGGTCATATTTGGGGATTTGGTCTACTATTACCAAAATAGAGTTATATCCTTGGGACGTATGAACAATCCACTAACAAAATCCATAGTGATGTGTTCCCCTTTCCATTATAGAATCGAAAGAGGTTAGAGAAGTCCACCAAGACACTGGTGTTCTATCTTTACTTTTTGACATGTGAGACATCTTCCCACAAAGTTCTCAATATCGTTCCTCATATTTGGCCACCAATAGTGTTTTGGATCTTTCGGCGTGTGTCATGAATTTAGAACGACAATCTTCTTATAATTCATCTTCGCATAAGGAGGATTCATCAAGTACATACAATCTATTTCTAAATTATAGATCCACTTACTTATCATATTATAACTCTTAAGTTTTTCTTTAGGTTTGCTGTTTCATTACAAAAGGATCTTAGAGTTGTTGTTCTAAAATCTTCGTTCTTAGGGTGGGATATGAAATAATATTGGTGAATTTTGAAAAAGGTTGAGTTAACTGAAGATTATAATTCTTTATGGTAGTTGAAACATCATATGAGATTAGGGTGTTTTGTCTATTAATAGGGTTACGACTTAGAGAACCTGCTACAGTGTTACCTTTTGCTGAGTGGTAATCTAACTTGAAATTATAATCTTCCAAAAATCCCATTTAATGTCTTTGTCATATGTTCAAGTCCATCTCGGTGAAGATGTATTTAAGTTTTTATGATCTCGAAACACTTAAAATTCTCCACCGTATAGATAACAACGCGATATTTTCAAAGAAAAAACTACAACTTCTAACTCAAGATCCTGCACGTGATAATTAAATTCATGAATTTTGAGTTATCGATATCCATATTCCACTACTTGTCCCTCTTTCATTAAAACGCAACCTAAACCTTCCACTGAGGAATTAGTGTACACTTCATAGCTTACATTACTAGAAATAATGGTGAGGACTGGAGAAATAGTCAATTTGTCAGTTTGGAATGCCAACTCATATTTGGTAGTCCATACGAATGGCATTTCCTTCCTAATTAGCTTCATTAATTAGAGAGTGATTATGGAAAATCCTTCAACAAAAGCGTTGTAGTAACCAGCTAATCCAAGAAAACTCCTTATCTCGGTAACATTGGTGGGGTTTCTCTATTCTAAAATTGATGGGACCTTAGTTATGTTGACTTCGATTCCACTTTTAGAAATCATATCTTAAAAATGTTACTTCCTTCATCGAAAAATCACATTTTCTTCTTTTTGCATACAACTGGTGGTTTCTTAAGGTTCCCAGTACTCTTTTTAAATGTTGGGCATGTTCTTCATGGTTCTGGGAATAAATAAAAATGTCTTAAATGAATATTATCACAAACTAGTCAAGAAAAGGACTAAAGATTTGATGAATTAAATCGAGAAAAATTGCAGGTGCATTGGTTAATAAAAAAGATATTATGATAAATTCAAAGTGTACATAACGAGTTCAAAAAGCGATCTTTGGAGTATCTTCTTCTCTTGCTCATAATTAATGGTAACCAAATCATAAATGTATTTTACAAAATATTCTCTCACGTATAAGTAGATCATAGTAAATTCTATTTCTCGGGAGGGTTGTATGGCTGGTAATTCTTTTGGGAAAATATCCTAAGATTGTTCCAAAATTTTGAGAATGGAAGAAGGGAAACATTAGATTAAGGAAGTTGAAGGTTTGGAGTGACCGATTCATTAAGACACAAAAGACTTATTTTCATGGTATCAAAAGTACACTCTCTTTGCATAACAATTGGTATAAGCATGATATTTTTATAGTACTTCCATTTTGATAATAATATCGTATCCACTGATATAGAAGATTATTAAATCTATAAAGAGTATACCTAAGTCTAATCGAATTTTACAACTCTTATACCATTGAGTAGGAGTACTAATCTCACCGGTAGGTAACTATATTTCTAAAGGAGTGTTTATGATTTTGGTGAATTTTTTGAGAAAATTTATATATTGTAAGAACAACGACTGAATGAGTAGAACCAGAATAAAATGGAATATGTGCTAGATAATTATGAAAGAATATTATACATTCTACTACATCGTGTGAATTCTGGTTAGGCAGTATGGCACAACTTTTTCCATGATTGAGGACTGGTCCAGGTTTCCTATCATTATTATAGGGCTTATTCACATTATAGGGTGGAATCTTTCCTCTGGGTCTCAAATATCTACTTGGTTGATTACAGTTTATGGAAAGATTCAACTTAGGACATTGTGGAAGATTTGTTCGATCTCCTGGCACTCATGGGAGAGAATCATTGGAGAATGACTACTATGACGAATCTAAGAATAAACTTTTCCACCAGAGTTAGGATAAGGTTATGTTCAAAGTTTGGATAAAGTTCCAACAAAATGAGTGTTCCTAATGATGGGATTATTGGGAAGTTCATAACTACTAGATAAAGGGTTTTGTTTGACAATAAAAGTGACTTCTATGAGTTGAGAAAAGTTTCGAATTTGTAAGGGAGTGATCGAGGTTTTGATTTTTGGGTGTAATCTTATCTCAAATTGTTTGCATTTGTTGATCTATGTGTCCACATGCTAAGCTGCATAACAGGATAACTATATAAAGTTTGCTTTACATTAGGCAACGATAAATTAGCTTGATGCAGTCTCAGCAAATTAACCGTTAATTGATATCTCTCAATTTCAGAGAAATAGTTTTTGAAGAAGATTACTTCAAATTGTTCCTAGGTTAGGGTAGTTACATTTAGACTTTGGTCTATAACGTGCCACCAAAAATCATCTTGACCCTCAAACATATAAGATGCCAAAGTTACTCGAATATTTCCAATCATTCCTACCCCACTTGAATATCTTTGTAATTTGACATATTCATTTCTCATCTTTACTTGCTCCTAGTTTCCTAGGAAATGGAGGGGGTCATTGTCTCAGAAATTCATTGACATCATTTATTCAACGTGCGCCATCAGTGACTTCGTCTTGAATTGGGTGAGGAATTGGTGCTTGTTGGTGTTGTTCTAGAGAGGTTAATTCTTGAAAGCTTTTCATAATTCCTTTAGTAAGTGTCTGCTCAGTTCAAATTTCATTGGAAGGAGTATGAGTGTTAACCATCCTATACCATAACATAATATTGGCATAGAAATAGGTTAAGAAAAAACCTTAAAAGATAGCATATAGAAACAGCTTTAGGTAATTTATATTATAGAAAAAAGTTAGTACAACCACTAGCTGATGTTAGCATAGTATTTTTTAGTGCACCATACACAATCTAGATTTATAGAGTCTTCAGTAGTTTATCCACCTAATTAGTAACTTTTCCCACTAATTTACAACTACTTTATTAACTATTATATAGGTAGGGGTGGTCTTAGATTCTCGTCTAATTCGGGGAAATGGTATCGATTTCACATGATTTTGAGCAAGAAATGTAAGGACATTACTTTATCATTTGGCTTACATTTGAGTATATCGTATACTATTACAACCATCGAAGACTTATTTAAGTTCAATCGTGTGTCAAGACGGATCCGAATATCAAAGTTCTTCGACATTCAAGCCTTCACGAGATTAATTTATGTAAGGTTGTGTTTAAGTACTTTAGCATTTTACTTAGAGTATGGGGATAATTTTTAAAAAATAGTTTCTAAGTGTTGGAGCGGATTGTCAAAATTATTTTTTAAATCTTTGAGGAGGAGTTGTTTGACGAAACAAAAAAAAATGATTTTTGGAATAGTCGTTCGAGCAACATCATGGGTCGTTCCAGCGACATCCATATGTCACGGGAAGTTGTCGCATGCGACATCTTTTTCTCGTTTGAGCGATGATCCTTTTCATTCGAGCGATCTCTCGCCTTAACTTTTTATAAATAGGGTGTTAAACCACTATGTTTTCGACAAGAAAACTTGACATTTTTCATTCTGCGCAAACTACAAAACCAACAGAATTCTTTGTCTTCTTTGTTTAAGGGTTTAATCCTTTTGTTTTCAATTAACAAAATGTCCCAATCTTTTATTTGAATTATTTTGTAACCCAAGAAACAATCTTGTTGAAGTTATTTCTCTTGCATAGAGGGTAAATATACGGCTAACGACTACGTGTCGATTATGAATGCTCGAGGGTGTTCCTGGTTGAATCGGAATGCATGTTCATGTTCGGTTGTTCCATTAATGACTCAAGACCACGTGCCTTTGTGTATTCTTGTGGGAGTTCATTGCATATGACATTTTAATCTTTGTATGTTGTGATTTACGATTTTATAGTGAAATAAAGGTTTTGTCTGAAAGGGATATTTCCTGAAATTTATGAGTTAGCAATTTTATTTGTGATGGTTTAACACACACACACACACACACACACGTTGTTGCATGTTTAGAGTCTGAATTATTTTGGTTTGAAAATTGTGACAACCCGCTATCCGAAATAAAGGGTGGACAGCCCGATACCCCGATGAAACAGGAATCATGGATAGATATCATTCTCACCATCACAATATCATACAGAGTATCAGGAATAACCACACAATATTCTAGAAAACGGGTTATCAAAAAATTTAGTTTGTAATTTAAAGAAAACACTTTCAACAACCCATAATAGAAAAAGAGGGTGGAAACTCCCACAAACATATATATGTAATCCAATAGATGAGAAAGGATCGAATAAAGCGTCGGTCGATACAATTCATACAATATACAATAAGTTTCATGTGTTACATAATACATCATTTATACAATTACAACCATTTGGGCCACATGCCCGAATAAAGACTAATCTTAGCTAGAAAACAATAATAGAGGCGTTTACACAAAATATCCCGTGATACCCGCAAAATGTCACAGCTCCTCAAAAGACTCAGAGAAAAGAAAGTCATTACGGGCGACCTTACGGCGGATCACCTGAACGAATATAGAAGATACATACACAACAAGAAAACGAAGAACCAGTCAGAGGCCGGTTTTATATGATCACTAGATAAATGATAGGTATGACAATAATGGACAGGTAAGCATGGATGATACGGATGATATTCTAGCATGGTAACATCATATAAAGAACTAAGACAGTTAAATGATTATTAAAATGATATCCAATTATACAAAAAAATAAAAGTACTTATAAGCCTTTTTCATCTTTCATCATTTTCATTTCCATCTTCTTTCCATTCCTTATCAGGAATGCAATTATTACCATGTGCTCTTTATGGCACTTATCTCAATAGTATGATCTTTGTGGCATATACTTTGATCTTTATGGCATTAATGTTCCATTGAGTCCAACTCGATAATAGAATAGTTATAAATATGTATATAACGATTCTAAGACCGCCCGTTCGGGTTTCCCCACTGTGCGCGCCCCTAAATAACCATCATCTTCCAGGGCCTAACATAAGACAACCCGGGATCCTATCGCAAACATCGGGAAGCGGCCATATGCCTGCGGGGTAGTTAAGACCACACCCAGAATCTCCTACCCATCGCAGAAAAAATATAAAACAAGCGCTCATATGGACTAGGACTATATCCACCCTGCATTCATTAGCCAGGGGGCTTCACCTCACGCACAGACTTCCCTTAAGATGGTATTTAGAGAGGCGTGTAACATCCATTTTATTAATTTCCATTTCATAATTCAGTAAATTATGTTTTACTTTATCCATTTTACATTTTATCAAATGCATTATGGTGTACTTCACATCATCATAATAACAGATCTAGTTCGCATATACTCCTAAAGTCTCCAAATTCGACCTTAAGATTTCCTAGACTCTTATATAACTACCTGACAGAAGTAATGCCTAAACATTACTTCAAATCTCCCCCCCCCCCCCTGAAAGGAACCCTAGATGAACCCCTTCGAGTCTAGGGAGTCGACCGAACTCAACTAATACTCTAAGACCCTATTTTTTCTTCATTTAAAAAGGTCCCTATGTTCCTATGAAAAGAAGAAGTTAATACTAAAAATAAAATGTTTGGGAAGAAAACAGGGGACGGGTCGACCGGTCCTAAGACCGCGGTCGACCGCGTCTCAAGATTTGGCCTAAGAAGAAAAGCAGAAAGTTCATTTCGGCAGGTCCGGTCGATCGGTCAGGGGACCGCGGTCGACCGTGCCATAATTTTAGGCCTTTGAAAGAAACGCAGTGAACCCTCTCCCGAAGACCCGATCGACTGGTCTGAGAACCGCGGTCGACCGGTCTGAGCAGACCTAGACCAAACCAAATCTTCCTAATTCAAGCTAATCCCAAATCCAACTCATTTATTCTCACCCACACAACATAAATGCTACTACCACTACCATCAACATCAACAATCATTCAACTATCCTTTAATGATTCAAAACCAACCAACATCCAAACCCTAAACTAGTAAACCATAATCAAATACATCATCCTCACACAAATCATTTATCTTAAACCATAAATAGCAAGTAGTAAACTTGCCTCAATGTAGAAAATGCATATTTCCTTGGTGTGGGATCAACAATCCTTCTTAAATCTTCAATATCCTTTCTTCTCTCTACTCTTTCTCTTTCTCTCTTTAGTTATCTAGGTTTAGGAAATACAATTAGGTGAATAGTGATTCACTCAAGACATAAATCGTGCCTTTTGCCAAAATCCCAACTCAATTGATCGATATTGCGATAAAATAATACGCAATTGCATATTTAAGGCATAATCAGTCAAAAATGCCCAAAATCTCAAAACACATAATGGCACAATATCTGACTATCTCGCACGTTCTGGAATCAACTGCGGCCTCCAAATTATCATTTGGACATTTTATAATTCAATTTAAGTTTCGGTCTCATTATTAAGCCAAATATCATTTTAATTCATATGATATTAATAAGAATAACATATCAATATTCACCCATAGTTATGGTATATATGCAAACTCATAGTGAATATTAACTTTTCTTCATTAAATTAGCACTCAATTCATAACCCAAAACTTATATCTAATTACCATACCTAGTAATTAATATAAAATACGTTCTCATAAGGGAGGCTTATTACATACTCCCCCCCTTATGAGGGAATTTTGTCCCCAAAATTCAGGTGTACCTTATAAGAAAAGATGTGGATATTTCTCCTGCATCTCGTCCTCACGCTCCCACGTTGATTCTTTCACATTGTGATGACTCCATTGAACTCTCACTAAGGGCACCACACGAGAACTTAACTTACGCTCCCCATACTCAAGAATAGAAACCGGTTGTTCTTCATATGAAACATCGGGTTGCAAGTCGATATCTTCAAAAGGGATGTGCCAAAGGGCACCGTCACATCTTCTATACTTCTTCAAAGAGGAGACATGGAATACATCGTGGATTTGTTGAAAAGGCTCTGGTAAAGCAAGTTGATATGCCATGGGACCAACTTTTGCAATAACTGGTAAAGGTCCAACAAAACGCGATGCAAGCTTTGCTTTCTTCCCGAAATGTTTAATGCCCTTCATTGGAGACACTCGCACCAACACTTGGTCTCCAACCTCTAACTCCATGTGTCTCCTACCAGCATCAGCATAGCTCTTTTGACGGTCTTGGGCTATCCGAATGCGATTTCGAATAAGTTCAATCTTTGAAGAAGTGTCTTGGATCATTTCAGGTCTAAGAAATTTGTTATCACCCACTTCCAACCAAAAAGCGGGCGATCTACATGGCCGGCCATACAAAGCTTCATAAGGTGCCATTCCAATAGTAAATTGGTATGAGCTGTTATAAGCAAACTCAACCAATGGGAGGTATTGTTCCCAACCGCCCTTAAAATTAAGCATGCACATATGAAGCATATCCTCCAACATCTGGTTTACCCTTTCAGTTTGACCATTTGTTTGAGGATGATAGGAAGAGCTTAACTTCAACTCGGTCCCCATGGCCTCTTGAAAACTTTGCCAAAAATGGGGCACAAATATTTTATCTCGGTCAAAAACAATATTTAAAGGTACCCCATGAAGTCTAACGATCTCCTCGATGAATAATTGGGCGTAGCGAGCGGTATCATAATCCGTACGTACAGGCAAGAAGTGTGTCGACTTAGTCAAACGGTCGACAATCACCCAGATCGAATCATAACCTCTCTGTGATCTAGGTAAGCCCGTAATGAATTCCATCGAAATGCTTTCCCATTTCCATACTGGAATCTCCAGCGGTTGCAACAAACATGTCGGTCGTTGGTGGTCAATCTTAACCAACTGACAAGTAGTGCATTGGGATACAAACTCTGAGATATCCCTCTTCATACCAGCCCACCAATACTGATGGCGCATATCTTGGTACATCTTGTCCCCACCTGGATGTACCGTAAACTTTGACCCGTGAGATTCCGCCATCACCGCTCGTCTCAAGTCCCCATCTTCGGGAACAATAAGTCTTCCATGGAAGTGTAGTCCACCCTCAGAACCAATCGAGTACGACTCCTCTCCCTCGAACAACAGTCGGTGTATATGGTCTTGACAACCTTTATCTCTTCCTTGGGCTTCGACAATTCTCTCTATAATCGTAGGAGTAACGGTCATCACGGAAATGAATGCTCTTACCCCCGCATCCTCTTGACTGAGCTCTCTCCACTTAGCTTTCCACACATTAGCTAAGTCTCCCTCAGGCTTCCTACTCAAGGCATCTCTACTACGTTCGCCTTTGCAGGATGATAATGGATATCAAATTGGTAGTCTTTCACAAACTCCAACCAATGACGCTGACGCATATTCAAGTCCTTTGGGGAAAATAAATATTGCAGCGATTTATAGTCTGTGAAAAGACTAAACTTTTCCCCCAAGAGATAATGCCTCCATATCTTCAAGGCAAAGACAACTGCGACAAACTCTAAGTCATGCACCGAATAGTTCCTTTCGTGAGGCTTCAACTTACGAGAAGCGTAAGCAATAGCTTGTATTTCTTACTGAAGAACACCTCATAACCCTTGAAGAGATGCATCGGTGAAGACTAGGTATTCCAATCCCGGTTTTGGCAACGCAAGGACTGGAGCCGAAGTTAATCTATCTTTGAGCTCATCAAATGCAGCTTGACATGAACTGTCCCAAACAAATCTCACTCCCTTTCAGGTTAAATTCGTCAACGGGATAGCAATTTTTGAAAAACCCTTAATAAATTGACGGTAATAACCCGCCAAGCCTAGAAAACTACGAACCTCAGTAGGTGTCATGGGATGACCCCACTCTCTCACCGCAATCACCTTGCTAGGATCCACAGATACACCCTGGGATGACACCACATGACCCAAAAATTGAACTTCCTTCAACCAAAAGCCACATTTCTCAAACTTTGCATACAATTTGTGATCCCTCCATCTCTGCAGGACCAACCGTAAGTGAGTAGCATGGCCAGACTCTGTCTGAGAATAGACTAGGATGTCATCGATGAATACAATAAAAAACTGGTCAAGGAAATCCCGAAACACCCTGTTCATAAGAACCATAAATACAGAAGGAGCATTGGTTAGCCCAAAGGTCATAACCAAGAATTCATAGGATCCGTAACGGGTCAGAAATGCAGTCTTGGATACATCTTGCGCCCGTATCCTTAATTGATGATACCCCGTCCTCAAATCGATTTTGGAGAAGTATGATGCTCCCCTAAGTTGGTCAAACAAATCATCGATGCGAGGCAAAGGGTATTTATTCCGGATGGTGACTTTATTCAACTCCCTATAGACCACACATAACCGGAGAGAACCGTCTCTTTTCTTCACAAATAATACCGGAGCACCTCATGGCGATGTGCTACGCCTAATAAATCCCTGCTCCAATAGCTTCTGAATTTGATCTCTCAACTCCCTCATCTCCACAGGAGCCATTCGATATGGAGCTTTAGCAATTGGTCAAGTTCCCGGCATTAAATCAATCACAAACTCTATCTCCCGACTTGGAGGTAATCCCGGTATCTCCCGAAAAACATCTTCAAAATCTTTAACAATCGGAAGAGAATTTAGGGGAACCAGAACATCCCTAGATGCATCTTTCGTAATACAATATAAATAAGCACTCGTACTCCCTTCCATACAAGGCATAACAACCAGGAACATTTCTTGTCCCGGAACTGCAAAAACTATGCTTTTCCCATAACAATTTACTATCACGCGGTATTTCACTAGCCAATCCATACCCAATATTACATCATACCCGACCATGTCAAGGACGAGCAATTCGGCCTCAAAACACAAGTTACCAAGATTAATCCCTACGTTTTTACAAATAAAGAAAATTAATGAACCATCACCCATAGAGGATTCAACGCTAGTGAAGGTATTTTCAGCAGATTTTATCAAACTTGTGGTCTGAGCAAAACTCCTAAAAATAAAGGAGTGTGTAGCACCCGTATCAAATAGTAATCGACCCATATGCCCATGAATGAAAAACTTACCCTCGATCACTGGCGGTGCCGGAGGGGGTGGAGGAAGCATACCTTCCTGAATATGGTAAACCCGTCCATACTGCAGTTTCCCCTGCTGAGGAGGAGCAATCGGATTAGGCACCTGGGGAGGAAACTGTACATACGGCTGTTGTGGAGCCCTAGGAAGATGCCCGCCAACCAACTGAGGACACGCCTTTTTATAATGGCCCAACTCCCCACACTGAAAACATTTATTAGCTGCATTCTCCTGATTCCTACCTTGATTGTTTTGAAATTGCCCCGCACCCCGGCCCTGCTGGCCCCTACCTCCATTCCCACCTCTACCTCCCTGTTGTTGTTGTCCGCCTTGACCCGGCCTGTTATTATTATTATTGCCACCAGCATTAAACCCACCAAAACTTTGACGCTTGGACAAATCCCCTTGCTGAGGATCCCTATCTTTCTGCTTCTTCCCCGAGGATTGGGACGAAGAAGATGTTCCCCCTCCGATCCCATTACTTCCCGGTTTCACCACTTGCCCTATTGTTGCAACCTTCTTATTGTTTTGCACAAATAATCTATGCTCTTGACAGTGAAGTAAAGCAGCATTCATCACATCCCCAAAGGTTACCAAAGATAGATTTCCAAGCAAATGTTGTTTTATTTGCCAGTGCAAACCTCCTACAAATTTGGAGATCCTCTTCGCTTCTGGAGTCACTTCATTCGGTATAAAGCTTGCTAACCGGGTAAACTCCTCTTCGTATTCTGTAACCGATCTCTCCCCTTGTACTAAATCTTGAAGCTTCATCTGCATCTCCCTTTGAACCACGGGAGGGAAATACTTTCCATCAAATAAAGCCCAAAAATTGGTGATTGAAATTGTAT
This sequence comes from Sambucus nigra, assembly GCA_949130495.1. NCBI lineage: Eukaryota > Viridiplantae > Streptophyta > Magnoliopsida > Dipsacales > Adoxaceae > Sambucus > Sambucus nigra. The sequence goes on along the minus strand of OX422212.1, from coordinate 446,488,146 downwards.
CCCTTTGTTCGGGTGTCGTTATTGACTCCCACCAGTGTAAGGCCGATCCGACAAGCTTAAAGGGAAGGAGGATTTGATTTTTCTCCTCACTACATTCCACAATCCTAAGATGCCGCTGCATGTCCTTCTTCCACTGGTTTGCCTTTATAACGTCCGAACCTCCCTCAAATTCTGGGGGATGACCCTTTAGGAAAGACTCTCTTACCCGTTCCCACTGATAAGGTCCCGTAGGAACTAGTGCTTCTTGTCCCCTCGATTGAGCTTGTGGCATTTGTTGTGCCACTGCAGTCATTGCTGCATTAATAGCTTGGGCCACGATATTTGCCACATCAGCAGCACTGATATTCCCCGGTGGCGGCGGTGGAGGACCAACCTCATCCTCGACAACCGTATTGCGTCTAGCGGGACGTCCTCTCTTTGGCGGCATCTGAGATAGAGAAGAGATGGAGTTAGAATATTATATAAAACAATCTATCTAGCAGAAGATCGCATACATAAGCAATAAGATAATCCTAACATTAATTCTTATATCAAAGAACGCTACGGTAGAACGTGACAAGTCCGCATAGATCCTAATGACTCTAGAACCTGATGCTCTGATACCATCTGTGACAACCCGCTATCCAAAAAAAAGGGTGGCCAGCCCGATACCCCGATGAAAAAGGAATCATGGATAGATATCATTCTCAGCATCACAATATCATACAGAGTATCAGGAATAACCACACAATATTCCAGAAAACGGGTTATCGAAAAATTTAGTTTGTAATTTAAAGAAAACACTTTCAACAACCCATAATAGAAAAAGAGGGTGGAAACTCCCACAAACATATATATGTAATCCAATAGATGAGAAAGGACCGAATAAAGCATCGGTCGATACAATCCATACAATATACAATAAGTTTCATGTGTTACATAATACATCATTTATACAATTACAACCATTTGGGCCACACGCCCGAATAAAGACTGATCTTAGCTAGAAAACAATAATAGAGGCGTCTACACAAAATATCCCGTGATACCCGCAAAATGTCACGGCCCCTCAAAAGACTCAGAGAAAAGAAAGTCATTACAAGCGACCTTGCGGCGGAACACCTGAATGAATATAGAAGATACATACACAATAAGAAAATGAAGAACCGGTCAGAGACCGGTTTTATATGATCACTAGATAAATGACAGGTATGAGAATAATGGATAGGTAAGCATGGATGATACGGATGATATTCTAGCATGGTAACATCATATAAAGAACTAAGACAGTTAAATGATTACTAAAATGAAATCCAATTATACAAAGAAATAAAAGTACTTATAAGCCTTTTTCATCTTTCATCATTTTAATTTCCGTCTTCTTTCCATTTCTTATCAGGAATGCAATTATTACCATGTGCTCTTTATGCCACTTATCTCAATAGTATGCTCTTTGTGGCATATACTTTGCTCTTTATGGCATTAATGTTCCATCGAGTCCAACTCGATAATAGAATAGTTATAACTATGTATATAACGATTCTAAGACCGCCTGTCCGGGTTTCCCCACTGTGTGCGCCCCTAAATAACCATCATCTTCCAGGGCCTAACATAAGACAACCTGGGATCCTATCGCAAACGTAGGGAAGCGGCCATATGCCTGCGGGGTAGTCAAGACCACACCCAGAATCTCCTACCCATCGCAGAAAAAATATAAAACAAGCGCTCATATGGCCTAGGACTATATCCACCCTGCATTCATTAGCCAGGGGGCTTCACCTCACGCACAGACTTCCCTTAAGATGGTATTTAGAGAGGTGTGTAACATCCATTTTATTAATTTCCATTTCATGATTCAGTAAATTATGTTTTACTTTATCCATTTTACATTTTATCAAATGCATTATGGTGTACTTCACATCATCATAATAACCTCGAAGAATATTTAAACTCCCAAGTTATCTCTCCCAAATGTCCTTGTTTGGACTTTATAATAACCCTCAAATGAGATCTAGTTCGCATATACTCCTAAAGTCTCCAAATTCAACCTTAAGATTTTCTAGACTCTTATAGAACTACCTGATAGAAGTAATGCCTAAACATTACTTTAAATCTCCCCCCCCCCCCCTGACAGGAACCCTAGATGAACCCCTCCGAGTCTAGGGAGTCGACCGCACTCAGCTAATACTCTAAGACCCTATTTTTACTTCATTTAAGAAGGTCCCTATGTTCCTATGAAAAGAAGAAGTTAAAGACTGAAAATAAAATGTTTGGGAGGAAAACCGGGGACCGGTCGACCGGTCCTAAGACCGCGGTCGACCGCGTCTCAAGATTTGGCCTAAGAAGAAAAGCAGAAAGTTCATTTCGGCAGGGCCGGTCGACCGGTCAGGGGACCGCGGTCGACCGTGCCATAATTTTAGGCCTTTGAAATAAATGCAGAGAACCCTCTCCCGAAGACCCATTCGACCGGTCTGAGAACCGCGGTCGACCGGTCTAAGCAGACCTAGACCAAACCAAATCTTACTATTTTAAGTTAATCCCAAATCCAACTCATTTATTCACACCCACACAACATAAATGCTACTACCACTATCATCAACATCAAAAATCATTCAACTATCCTTTAATGATTCAAAACTAACCAACATCCAAACCCTAAACTAGTAAACCATAATCAAATACATCATTCTCACACAAATCATTTATCTTAAACCTTAAATAGCAAGTAGCAAACTTGCCTCAATGTAGAAAATGCAGATTTTCTTGGTGTGGGATCAAGAATCCTTCTTAAATCTTCAATATCCTTTCTTCTCTCTACTCTTTCTCTTTCTCTCTTTAGTTCTCTAGGTTTAGGAAATACAATTAGGTGAATAGTGATTCACTCAAGACATAAATCGTGCCTTTTGCCAAAATCCCAACTCAATTGATCGATATTGCGATAAAATAATACGCAATTGCATATTTAAGGCATAATCAGTCAAAAATGCCCAAAATCTCAAAACACGTAATGGCACAATATCTAACTATCTTGCACGTTCTGGAATCAACTGCGGCCTCCAAATTATCGTTTAGACATTTTATAATTCAATTTAAGTTCCGATCTCATTATTAAGCCAAATATCATTTTAATTCATATGATATTAATAAGCATAACATAGCAATATTCACCCATAGTTATGGTATATATGCAAACTCATAGTGAATATTAACTTTTCTTCATTAAATTAGCACTCAATTCATAACCCAAAACTTATATCTAATTACCATACCTAGTAATTAATATAAAATACGTTCTCATAAGTGAGGGTTATTACAAAAATATACTCCAATTAAATAAGTCTAAATTAGAAACTTGCAAATTTATTTAAATCAGTATCGCGTACTCATTTTAAAAGGAACAAAGTCAAAATCATCAGGTTTGGAGGGGTCATTACTAATAGAATCACTAGAAGATCCTAAAGAAAGCTCAATTAGATTTCCATTTGAGGTTGCTTCATGATTGGGCAGTTCGAGTGACTAAAGATCAGTCGAAGCATGGTTAGTATCTTCTTGTAGAATGATCGGTTCATCTACATAATCTCGCATCTTTCTCATTACCCGGGCTTCTCCAGAGATACGATTGGTTAATACTAATTACTTTATGGCACTCCTAAAGTTGATACAGTCTTCATCTACTTCTCTAACCACTGAACTAAGTCTTAGGAAAGACTGCTGCCTTGCAGTAGTTTCCCACCTACTATTGGGAATTATATCGAGGCAGAAAAGCAATGAATACCGTGTGTTCATAATACAAAATAGATTTACTATATAATAAGGGTAAAGAAGTTAAGAAAAATGTAAAATAACTAATTGATGAAACTATTCCCGTATAGGAGTCTTAACACGACGTATTTTAGAAACATACTCTGATATCAACTTATCTCACTCTATTTTTGGTATGAATCTACAAGATAGTAACAAAGCAATGAACTAAAGTTAAGGTGAAAAACAAAACTTTATTCATTAATAAAGCCTTATTTTTATTGTACTACCACCACCTGAGTGGAATTTTGATATTACATATTATTCGCTAAACTGGAAAATAACATACGTCATTGAAACCACCACTCTTGCTTCCATATTCTTCAATCTCCATCCATATAGTTATATAAGAAAACATATGATTTGTGCATATCACAAAAAAGGTAGAAGGATTAAACTTCTTTCTCTAGGAACATCTGGAGGAAAAAGGAAGTAGCGAGAATATGATAAGTGGACTTACCCAGTCATACAACGATTTATATGTAAATAAGAGTGTGAGGTGTGTATGGAGTTAACGTTTTAAAAGACGAGATACGCATTTGTATAAACAAAAATTTGCATAAAGAAGTTTAAACATTTCATAAAAAATATTCAAGGACTTTTAAACTGCTAATACCATACTTACGAGTTCACTAATAGGTCTAGAAAGGAAATTTATCAGAATCAGCATAACTAGACAAATCAACCCAAAACTTTTGGTGAATAGTAATAAAAGCAAGGAAACTTTGAAGAGATGCACTCAAACATATGTAGATACAATTCCATGCTCTCAAACATTAGAGCCTTAGGCTGCGGAGAAAAAATTCGTGGGATAACATAACAGTCTACTCCCTAGTTAAATATTTATGCTTAAAATAATATGCACATAGGTTCATGTGTGAACAAATTTAATTATTTCAAATCTTTTTTTAAATAATTTATTAAATTTATCAGAGGATCATTTTCAAAAATTAATGATATTTAACAAATATGTAGTATGGCAGTATTATAACATACACATACTACGAGTAATGTGGGGCTATCACAGTGTGATATAAATAGTAGTATACCAAAAATGTAGAAATACTATTGAAAAGGGCAAAACCTACTTGTACATTGAGTCAAGTGAGCTTAGTTAGGATTGAAATCGGAATTCAGAGGATTAGGTTCCTGATTATCTGTCAACCAACATTTTTTAAATATAGTTAGTTTGGTGACAAGGTTTGTTTTAGGAGAAATAAATGAAAACTTTGTTTATTAAAATTTTATAGGTTAATTAGGAATTGTACTTGGAGGTTTAATACATAGGGATTACGTTCAAATTTGAAAGATGTTGTAGAAGACTTTTTTACTCAAAATTAATCAAAGTATATGTCAAAAATATAGGTTTAAAAATTTATAACTTGAAAAAATTGGGTCAATTTGTAAATATTTGAAAATGTTTTTAACCTAAAATATTGGTTTTCTGTAACTTAAGCCAGTATTGACCAAACACTACCTTACCTAATATCACTTTGACCAGAAATTTAATAAAAGGAATGTTAGAAAATAAAAATAAAAATTATTTGATAGGCGCCCTCAAGCGTCTGGTCAGTGTTTGTCATTGAAAAGTTCATCTTCAACCGATTGACAGCCGACCTAGGTTTTGAAAAAATTCTTAAGTTGAATAACTTATAATTTCCTAAGCCGTTTGGGATAATTCCTGAACTAATCCAACCTAATTTTTCATAAGGAATCCTACTATTTAGGTTTCATGGATTGAGGTTCAATATTCATCGAGTTTCAACTACTATGTTTTTGACAGAAATTTAAACAAAATATGTGTAGCTTTACGAGACATGGCAATGGTTTCTAAGCTTATATCTAGGTATCTATTATACGGAGGAAGAGTTTGGTTTGGGTTTTAAGGCTTCAGGTGTACTATTTGAAGAGAATTTTGAAATTTTAGTTTTTGAAACTTGAAAATACCTTTGAGAAATTGGGGGTCAGAGCTTATGATTTTCTTATAATGGCCATTGAACTTGATCTCCTAGGCTCATAAAAAACTCATTCCTCACTTTGAAACTAGTTCAGAGTTAAAGAATAGAGTTTCCCCATTAAAACTCAAGCTTTAATGTTGCTTTTGAAGGATTTCTTAAGCGGACATTGTTTCACACGTAAGAACTTGATTCTTTTGACTGAATTGGCTAATATAATGAAGATGAAAACCATTTGAATTTAGAAAATAAGAATTTATACGTAAAATGACATGTTACCTGTTTGGAAGGAAAATTTTAACTTAGGGAAGACTGAAGGGGTGGGATTTTAAGCTACGATTCATGGGGGTTTTACATTAGAAATTGAGAGGAATTCATTGGTTTCAATGGGCGGTGGATTCTCCCAAAGTATAAGAACATAAAATTATGGAAACACAAAGTATGCATGGTTTGATGGGGTAAACCATGTGGCCTTATCCTTTTCTGCATAGGTGGAGGTTGATTTGGTAGGGAAAATTGTAATTACTTAGGTTTTTGTTTAGGTCCTTTAGGAGAAAGTTATATATTTATTTGGTATTAAATATGTAATTTTTCATTATTTTATGGGCATCTGTGTTAATATATAAATGTTAAAGAGTTGGTAATGTAAAATCTAATTAGTTAATATCAAGAGGTTTGATTTGGTATGAAATTTGGGTCTAGAGGTGAAGTATATGTTAAGTTATACATCTTTGAAAACATTACGGGGTAATTTTGTCATTTTATAACTTCAGGGGCTAGTTGGGTAATCATGTAAAATGATAGAGTTGGTGATGAATTTTTAATTTTATTAAGGATGTTTTTGAATTTGAGTACTTTATAGGGGAGGTAAAGGGTAATTTAGCGGTTTACTTTATTCTATTTGATCGGTTCAATGTTTCTAAATTGTGCGGGGGTTACAAAAAGAAACAAATATCATATAACATGAAGCACAAATATATTTTATGAAAACATGTAGACAAAATCACTCATAATATATCTCATGTAATGAATTGTGTGAAATCTTGCAAGAATCGACAAGTCTAATATTAAGTGCCTCCAAATCAGATTGTTTTAACCAAATTGAAGATGATTTAATGCCTTGAATTTTGGAAACTATGTTGACAAAAGATTTAGACTTCCTAGGACATTTTCTAACATCAAAACAAAATCTCCTCAGATAACCATACCTTCTATAGTGTGTACATACGTAAACTTTAGGGAGGATACTCTCGGGTGACCGTTTGGAATTTCCTTAGCAATGGGTGGCTTTCTCACAATATTGGTATTATAATTAGGAGAGAAATCATTGGTATCATGTATCCTTGACTTATCCCACAATTTTTTGTTTGGACGATTCCTAAAATGTTATATGAATTTTTCGACCTAGATTTGAAATAAAATTTGACGTGATCGGAGTCTCTTAATTCATCTTCTAACTCTGCAAAATTCTAGGCCCAAGCAAAAGTTTATACTCGTTAAATTTTAGTGTCTCCTTCACCATATTATCAATCATTAATAGATGTTTTTCTACTCCACCCCCCCCCCCCCCCCCAACCACCACAAACATATGCGAGCTTCCTCCTAAAAGTTTTCTCACACGCCCTTAAATCCTTAATCAATTTATCGCTATTTCCTATAGCACATTGTTTCAACTTAGCCTCTAATTTTAAGCTGTAATTTTTCAATTTCAGTGATTCTTTATATTACTCATGAAAGGAAAGTTGAAGCTCACTCTCCTCCTCATTAAAACTCTCCATTTCTTCCTCCTCAACACAAACATTGGAATCTAAAAACTGGACCTCGGAATTATAATGAACATTGTAGGAACAAATTTCTAATGGAATCAATTTATTTGTAATTAGCTTAATTATGGACAAAATAATTTGAGTGTGGTCTAGTTTTTAATTTGAGATTAATTGAATCCCATGATAGTTCAAGATTGAGGAATTTGCAATTAAAAGTTTCGAAGAAAAAATCAAGTCAAGTTGTATTCTTCAGACTCAGTTTTTTCTAGATCACTCAGATATGAATGCTTAAGAGAATTGACATGATATAGAATTTGATTAAATAATGGATGAGTTAAAGGTTTTTAAATATTGAGAATTAAATTTAATATTTGTGAAAACATTTTTAAATATTTTCTGAGTTAATATATTTATGAAAATTCTAGGAATTATTTTAAAAGAAAAATCGCGTTTTTTTTAATCTCTCGCTCAAATGACAGTGTATGTCGTTCTAACGACATGCACATGTCGCTCGAATGATGTGGGCATGTCACTCGAACGACCTACCGCCTCAATTTTCATATGTCAGATTTCTTGAACTCTTGTTTTCTGAGAAGTAAATGCACCATACTGCTTAGATGTTTTCCTTAAGAACGTTTTACGAAAATTCCCATATAGTTCTTCATCATCCGGAGTTTATTCAAGATTAAATTACTTTTTTCCAAAGTTTGGGATCTCGAACACGTTTGTCAGAAGATAGATGATCTTTGATTACATAATTACTGACTGTAGTCATTGGCGATGCTTACGGGTGTGCCCACTTGAAGACGAGAGTTGCGATTCTGGAGGGTTCTTGTGGGAGTCCTTTGCTGAGTTAGACTGCATGTCTATGTGAATTTGCTGTGGAAGATTCATTGCAGATTTTTCTATGTTTGAAGTTTTGAGTTACTATTCATAGTGAAATAAAAACGTTTTACTCGAAAGGAGTTTTTCCTGAACTTGTTTCTTTTACCTTTATGTTTTAATTATTTAATGGATTAAATAACTTAGATGCTTGTTTAGGGTTTAAGAAGATAAAATTGGATTTAACTATAAATTTAAAAAGGTTATTTTCACCTAAAGCACACACTAAAAGGCCTTCTCAAATTGGTATCAAAGCACGTTTCACTATTTTATTGTGTTTGTGATCCCATGACTTTAGGTATGCCTTTCAGTAATTTTGATGATTTTAGAACTCATGTGTTTGAAACTTCTAATTGGAAATCACACATGAAGTCAGCTCTTAAAAATTTTGTTAAAAAGGATGATTGTGATAAGGCTCTTTACTGCGAGGGGTTTGGCCATAGGATAGATGAGTGCCCCACTAAACTGTTTTTACCCTTAGTGAGACTGACCTAGAAGAATAAAAATTATATGCTTGTAAGAGATACCTTCCCTCCCTTGTGGCTAATCATGTGAGTGATGATGACATATATTTTCATGATTCTTACACAGCCACAAGCTGTGACGCCCTAGAGAGTGATGGTGAAGTGAATGAGGATGAGAGTGACGATAAGATATACTTTCAAACTTCCTTTAATGCGTTATACAAAGAAACTTCAAAAGTAAATAAGGAAAACTTGAAGTTAGAGGATAAGTTGAAAGAACGTGCCATATAAAATAATAATTCCAATTCTTTCATTGAGGATCTTAGGGCACGTGAGAAGAAAATTCGAGTGAATCTAGAATATGTCGAGGGTGAGAGTGATAGTCTTATAGGGTTGATGGAGGCTATAAAAAAGGAATTACTTGAGTTTGAGTATTCTAGGAGCTCACTTGAATCAAGGATAGGTGAGCTTAAGGAGAAATTGAAAGATTCTAATAAAGTTAATATTGATTTGGAAGGTAGGTACAAAAAGTTAGATAAAATCTTAGGAACCATCCAAATCAAAGATAATAGGTGTGGTATTGGCTTCGATAAACATATTTCACCTATTCCCAAAGTCAAAATCATGCAAGCAATAAAGTCACCTAGGGTCGTTAAGAGAGAGCCACCTAGGAACGTTAGAAATAATCGTCCCATAGCAAACACTCCTCATCGTATCTAAACTTGCACTTATTGAGGTAGGAGAGGTCATCTTAGACGGTTTTTCTACGATCATAAAAATGGTCCTACAAAGTCTAAGAATAAGGTCGTTCCGGTTCTCAAAACTCCCACTCGTCATTTCATACCTACTTGGGGTTAGGAAATCGGATCTAGAGGCATTAAGTATTAGGCTTGTTCGTCTTTCGATTGAGTATGTTACTGGGTTTGTCAAACTCCAGTGTGTTATCGTGATATATCTTGTCTAGGGTTATGACGTGTATCTAGTTGTATTTTTTCAATTATTTAAGTCTTATTGAAATATACAAAAAGATTTTTGGTTTAAAATATTTTTGAGAAAAATTCAAAAATATTTTTTTGTCAAAGATATTTTTTGAACAACACAAAAAGATTTTCGATTTTTGTGTCGTGAGCTTTCATGTTTGATATGGCCTATTGGTGTGCTTGGTCGTCATTTCATTATCCATGTGGCTAGGACATTTGGTCATAATTATTGATGCACTGAATAATCTGAACCATTATTTTAATTGGGTTGTTTCAATGTTGAGATGCATTTGTATTTGACTTTGTATATATGCGATTCTTGAACAAATGCATAAACACCACCAAAAAAATTTAGGACCACGGCATTCACATTAAATCTTTTAGCGAATAAACTTATGATTTATCTAGCCTCTTTCGTCCTAGGGATAGGTTCAAAGTTAAACGAGGAATTAAAAATATCCAACAATTTGGCATAAAAATATCAAATAACTCTTTCTCTTCCATTCTAATATTTTCAAATTTAGATATCACACATTGAAACATAGACACCCTAACAGTATCCATACCATCATCAAATCACTTGGAAGTAAACATCGAGGAATATGTTTTTACCTTAGTTCAAAAGGAAAACACTTTCATCAAATCACTTTATGTGGGAGAAGAACACCCTTATTCCACCCAGTTCCAAATATTCTCATCCACAGAGTTCAAGAAAAATATCATCCGAGCCTTCCAATAGGGATAGTTTGTACCATCAAACTTGGAAGGTCGGGTAATGTAACTTCCCTCACGATTAAAACCATCATAAAATCAAAGATACACAAACCTACAGATCAACACAATAACGTAGTACAACTATTCTAATACAAATCTGAGAAATTAATAAATGATGCCATGCTAGGGATATACCAAATACAAAATAGCAAATTCTAATTGGATTAATGAAACGAGTAAACAGTCATTATAATTTTGAATTACCATTCGAATTAAACTAATAGTTTTGTAAAGTTTAGTCCAATTTTATCTTTCCAAATCATACATCTATGTGATCATGCAAGAAAAAATAACAAATCGTACAATGTCGTGATGTATGAGGAAAACCCATAACGGGAAAAACCTTGGACGACCTAGCCTACTCCAATACACTATGATTTAGGCTTTGTATAAGGATTAATTTGACTAACCCACTGACTCATATCCCTCATTCCTATCACACTCTTTTCTTCTTTGAGCCTTCTTTATAGCCATCTTGGGACACTAACCACAGCTGGAGAACATAGTCCTCCTGGATCTCGATATCCATCGATCTATGGCTCACTTCGGTCACATAGAAACACGGAATCCACCATGCCAAACAACACTATAACTATGAAGAGTAAAATTTTCTGGGTGCTCAAATCGTGAGATATGAAACCAAACTATTATGTTAAAACATTGATCTAATAAACTAGGATGGAAACGAGGTTAGAGAGACTTTATAATTTCTATATTAAAACTGGTTTGTAACCCTTTACTTAAGATAAGTTGTACAAACCTTTATTTATACCGGAAAATACAAAAAAAGGGGGGCAGAAAATTGAGGCAACCCGTTTGAACGAAAATGGGATGTCGTTTGAATGAAAATGTCCATCTTGTTAGACCAAAGCGAACTCATTCAAACGAGACACCCAAACTCATTGGAACTAGGTTCATATGAGCTTTGGTCAATATTGTACTATATTAAATAGAACGTAATCATTTGATACATGTTTTAATGAAACAATCAACGTCATTCAAAAATAAAAACTAGCCGAACGACATTGACACTCTCGTTATGATGGAGAACCAAGTTTGTTTGAATGATTTAAAAAACAAAAATATAAAAATCCTTTTACAAAAAAATGACATCAATAAAATTAAAAACACAAACTAACAAACCATGAATTAAAACAATAAAACAAATTTGTTTTTTTAGATCCCACGGTTAAAGACGAAACACAACATGAATTTGATGTTGCTTTACTCGGGCTACTTCATGACTTCAATGCATGGGCTTGAAGGTACAAACTGGCATAACCTAACCTATGACTCAAACTTATAAAACAAATGTCCGTTTTTTGATATCCAATGTTTGAAGACTAAACACAACATAAATTTGATGTCCTTTTACTCGGGTCGCTTCGTGTCTTAATTGCACGAGATTGAAGGTACAAACTGACACAACCTAACCTATGACTCAAATGGTTTTGTCTGAATGGAATAAAACAAATATTACAAAAATCCAATATACATTAGAGACTTGACATGATGAAAAAATTTCTCCTTGCATAAGACATACAAATATGTATATTTCCTACAAAATGCAAAACTAGGGTTTCATTGAAGACAATATTGATCTTTCTAAAATGTGATAAGTTTATATCTGTGGATTGAGTAAAAAAAATTGTGGAATGATATAATAAGAAAATTTCCCTACAAACTTTGATTAATAAATTTTCAGAAAGTAATCATAAAGAACTAGATTCAAAGAATGTATCCAGGGTTCTGATCATGATAAATTTGGGCTTCATTTCTTTCGAATCAAAATCCTTCCTGTAATGCTCGACGTGCATTGAATCTTAAAGTATATGATCCCCCTGAGTGTCATTGTGATGAACCTAAAAAAAATGTGTCATTTCTTATCTATACATGTGTTTTTGTTTTAGGTTTTATTGTTTTTTTGTCCTTCATCTTCGCTATTTTGCACTGGAATATTATAAGATTGTCATTATTTCTTGTTTTTTCGTTCTTAAGATATAGGTTACTTTAATTTTAATTCTTACTAAAAACTATAACTAAGGAAAAATGGTGCATCCTATTAATTGAAAGTATTATTAAATTATTTTTTATTTATTGCAAGTATTGTAAAACATATTTTTTGCAGGTTTGTGGTGGGTTTTGCCTGCATATTCTTTGAAAGGGAGGGGCAGCGGTGGGGGATGTAAAATAAGAGACGGGTTTGGGTCGGGGTTGAGCGGTTAGGGTGGGGAGCATACCCCTTCCACAAACCCGTTTGTTGCCATCCCTAGTGAAATATGAGAGAAATCAATTTATCTCTCCTTACTCCTCTACAAAAATGTAAATATTAATGTTCTTCTCCCTCTATAACCTTCGTGAATATCACATTCATCTTAAAACCTTTCCCTTCCGTATATAAATAGGTACATGAATTGCGCTTGATCCAATTAGGGTTTTCATAGAGTTTGGACCTACAATATGGATAATAGACTATACTAGGGGCCCAAAACTAATAATTAAATTAGCTTCCAAAAATAAATAATAAAATCACTTATTACTTGGAATAAAATATTTTTTCTCCAAATTAATTATAATTAATTGTAAACGATTATAATTTCACTCCAAATTTGTTATCTCAAAATCACATGGATAATAAGGTCTTGTTTACAAAGTTAGATAGCACATAATATGATTCCCCATGTAAAACATACAATGCCCGCTTGGTGAAATTTATTTTGCTACTAATTAGTTTTCACCAACATCTTATGTTATCCTTGATTTCAAACTTGACTTATTTGATACTCTACTAGATTCTACAACCCACTGGTCAGGTTTAATCGTAGAAGCAAACATTAAATTTTATAAACGGGGTATCACAATCTAAGATATCTCTTAGACACAGATTCCTCTTAATTGTTATCTCAAATGTGTGCACAATATGATTTCCCTACTTATGGAGATTTAAATCGACTAAATTAAATCTCACCCATAACAATCAAAGCAAATCGTATGCACATTTTGATCCTCGTAGTCATCAGGATTAAGAGTCTATTGACTTTTTAAAAATGTTACGAGATTCAACAAGTGGAATCCAGTCTTCATCTAAACTTAAATTTGACATTTTTCCCATTCAATACATTTATGATATTCCAACACAATCCTCTTTGAACTATAAGTCAATGTCCTAAACCATTAGACATGTTTCTGCAGTCCAGATAAACTACTAAGATCGTACTCATAGCTTTATCGATGGGATTTCAACTCCCCATCTAGGTTGTGAATTATTCAATTGAACAAGCACTCGAATTCTAACCTTTTATGACCAGGGTGAACCAAAATCATCATAATTCCTACTAAGTTCAATTTATCGACATATAGATATATAAATAATGATATCATATTAACTAATGGTATTCCAAGGATCCTTCAACCCTTTGATTTCACATAGGCCAAAATAGAGGTCCTAAGTTTAACCTCTTACTTCTACCAGACCACTACCAAGTTCCCAATACCTCATCTGTCTTCGATAAAGGACCAAAATAATATTTTAGGACTCAACCATGTCCAAAATCTCCGAGAATACTCAGTCATTCCACTAAAGCTCTCCAAACAAATTCAGAGACCTTAGCACCAACAACCCATCGTCTCTGATGTTCGCAATGGACCTCAGTATTGAGAGAATGGCCTCCAGAGGTCATATAGCCCTCATCCCATAATGACATTATTGAAATATATCTCAATGCCATCTATTTGAAAATGGAAGACAGTTCTAGACCTCCGAGATTTCTGGATAAACTTCTACAATTCGTTTCGTTGGTAGATGAAAAGGGCTACATTATCCTACCTATCGCAACCACTCAAATCCTCTTGTATTGATGAATCTCATATATATTAAATTCACCCATCAACTAACTTACACCACCTGAAATACTTTCTTTCACTTGCGACCTTATTACTATAGTCGTCAGACCTTAGAGGAAGCCCCAGCCATATAGATGCATTCCACGCATTCTTTTTCCAAGGGAATTCTTATATAGAGAAGTCATGGGAATGGTTGAAGATAGATTCAGATCATCATACACCATTTAGAATTAAAATAACAAATAGAACAAGTGTTCCCTCATTTTTGTATACACTCCTAACACATTATTATGAGTACCCAGTCATAGCTTGGATGATTTCCAACTATTTTACTTGTTGAACACCTTGTTGAGTCCTACATTAAAACTTAGGAACCATTAGATAATTCTATCGGGTAATTCAAAATGTCCTTTAAATTAAAAACAAATACTACATCAACCTTAGACTGTCTTGACCTAAGCCCAAGAGGTATCCTAGATTGTGATAACCATTTTATGGTCCAATACACAATTAAACACCCTTGGATAGTGGACGTAGGATTATCAGCTAAAGTTCAAACTAGTTTATATACTCGTCTATAAGTTTGTCACATATTCACTTAATTAGGGCTTTTTTTCCTTATGTGACATGGGATTTCAATCATTACATTTTACATATATGTTTATATTACTTGATTGTAAAATCGAAATAAACACATGATTGGAAATGAATTAAAGATTTAGAAATTATTGTATAATATGGCCGACTATGGAATGATCAAGGAATAGGAATCAAGGGCTTCCTAGTTGGGATTATCCCCCCGGTGTCGATTTTCGCTCGTCATAAAGTTATTTCTTATAATGTTATGATGGACGCAATTAATTAATAATTAAATATTTATTTATTTTACTCGTATTGCCTAATATATTTGTTTAATGTGATTAATTTATTAGAGTGTGTCATATTTTGAGTTGGCATTTTGGATGTTTAGAATGTCCATTTTGTACTTAAAATTGTGAGTTTTATGTCTATTGGGTTAGGGTATGTCTTGAGTAGAATTTGGGCCATTTGGAATGGCATTTGTGCTCACTAGGTTGAGGCTCAAATGGGGCCTAAGAAGGTTTGAGAGAAATATAAAATACATTATAGGCTTTGGATAGAAACCCTAAGAGGTTGTAATGCCTCGACCGAGATTTATGTGTTGCCCGTGATCAACTTGGTCCGACCCGAACATTAGGTGTGAGGTGCGATACGACAACCTAAATAATGTCAGTAGTCCAATTTTATTTAATTGATTTTTCACTTGTTTAACATGCGATTCTAATTTAAATCAAGCTACATGAGAGACCCTTGGAAAACATCCCCATAATCCAAGCATGCAAATCTAATAACGTAAAATAAATTAATACTTACCTACGTAATGCTCTCACATGTGGAACCGCACTCAACATGTCGTAATAAATAGGACGAAATGAACCAAATGCACGGTGGGAGAATACAACAATGAGATATAGAATCTAATGGATGAAAAACTACTCTAACACATTTACCTACATGCACATGCAGTTACTTTATATATATACCTACATATACATTAATGCATGAAACTGTTTTATTCCAAAATGTTACTTATTCCAATTAATTCACCTTAACCTTTACAAATAACCCCCTTTGCTCTTAACTTGAAATTTATTTCCAGATTCAACACACCATATTACATACTTTGAACAAATATCCTTTATTTAGAAAAATACATTTGTTTTATCGAAATTTCTCATTTACTTATACAAAATTTACCTTAGTATATGCCTTTAAAATCACCTTTCCATGCACACAAGCACCATGTCATAAAAATGCTTATTTTTGTTGAAAACCTTTCATAAACACATAGTTGTAATAATTTTGGGTTACACCTCTTTAGGTTGATTAATTAACCACTTAACCACTTCACTTTACTATTCCTTTATATCATGGACATTAGCCAATTTCTCATATGGCTTGTCCACATTATGTTTCAATGCAACATTTATCAATTTCATTCAAGTTGGGTTGTTTTTCTAAAATTACACACCCAACCCATCTCTTGACATGTTCCACTTTTCGTTATATTTTTTTTTGGAATACTCCAAATAACTGCGTACTTTAACGGGCTCCACATTGCCGACTATGGTATCATATGCTCTGGCGAGTGTTTTGGGTCTTTCACCATAAGGCTTCGGTCCCTTATTAATACTTTTCCTCTCTCATTCCAGTCCATATTAATGTGTTTTCATATTTATCAAATGTCAACATTATTTCACTTTTACTAGCCGTGGCCAAAACTCAGTATTTCCCTTACCTTGTGTTACACTTCGAAAATCACCATTTCTTGTGATTTTCACAATTGCATTGATTTTAACCCAAAAATATGTTCTATTTAGGACCGTATGTGTAACACCTTTCTCCAACATTTTTATTTTATAGAAATGTTGTACTTTACCTAAAATTACCCTTCTTCAATTTATTTCCATACTTGCAATTTTCCTCCATTTCACAAGTATTATTTTCCCCAAGACATTAGTAAGTTACACATACCAACTTCTGAAATATTTTTACTTATTAACAATCATTTCACACTTTGGAGTTAATATCCTTTTCAACTTCAAAATCTCTTTATGTAATTACTTTATTTACGGAATGCCCCTTGGCATTTTGAAGACTACTTCATAAGTAAACACCATTTTTTCTTTATCCTCACATATAGTCTTGAAATACCCCCTTATCACATTTTATACACTTATTCACACACTTTAAGGGCTGAAATTTCTACTTTATTTATTTCAAGTTAAAACTCACTAAAACCTCGATGAAACTTGTTTATATTCTCATCATCAAAATAGTACATGTTTATATACATGAGAAATAGATTTGAAGTATGGAAATCCATATAAACGAGTTTTGCAGATGATTATCACATGAAATCCAATTGCATTTGTAAGTACATGAATTTCAAGGCCAAAAAGACATTTGTTCTTCACAAACATACTTAAATGTCTAAATTTAAAAAATGTTCATTATTTTATGAAAGCTTTAAGATTTATTCTAAAAATATCTTATCAAGGCAAATACTTATTTTAAAACATTTTAATTTTTAAATACAAGGGTTTCAAAATTTACAATTTTACTCAAAACTTTTGAAACCGTTTTTAAACCCTTTTCACAAAACCATAAGATCTAACATTCTTAAATCATAACGGAATTACACACTTACAAACTCTTACTAAAAGACCAACATTGTGGAAAATAGAGTTCTTAGGCTGAAGAGCATAGTTTCCCACCTTAAAGGAAGATTCAACAATGGGGTATGAAAGTTATAAGAAGATTGGAACTTTCCACG
Organism: Sambucus nigra; assembly: GCA_949130495.1. Classification (NCBI taxonomy): domain Eukaryota; kingdom Viridiplantae; phylum Streptophyta; class Magnoliopsida; order Dipsacales; family Adoxaceae; genus Sambucus; species Sambucus nigra. Next base: position 446,470,347 of record OX422212.1, on the reverse strand, counting down.
TCCTAAGGTGGCCTTAAAGAGCTTGACTAGCTCCAATAATCTTAACTCTATGAAACCTCCATAAATCTCCAAGAAAAACCCTCTTCAAACTCCATTGTGTTCTTCTCTTTTCCTTTTTCAAATATCCCCAATATCATCCCCAAAATTCATAACTTTGACCCATAATGGTATAGATGGGTTTGTAAGACTTAAATATGTGGGAGACAATAAAACACTTGGTTGGTTTAAAGTGGAGGTTGGTGGTGCTAGGTTAGTGTAAGGTGGTTTGTGTTTGAGGGGATCTCAAGATCTAGAGAGAGTGTGTATAATTTCGTTGAAATGGGCTAAAATGACCCTTAACACCATTTAAATACCCCCAAAACCTTTAAGGTCAAAATATTTAAAATTCCCAAAGCTCTAACTTCCAGTTGATCTACTGTCATGGGATTGTGACATGTAACTTAATCCAATGGTCTAGATTTGATTAGATTATCTGAATCAGAGAAATTCGAGTTTTATAGTCTCATTCGTACGAGAATGGATCTCGTTTGAATGAAAACTATTATGTCTTTCAAACCAAGATGGATCTCGTTTGAATGAGAACTACATCTCCTTCGAACGTATTTCGAATGAGGTTCTAATGAGATTGGATTTCCCAAACAGAGATGTTTCCTTCGAAGGTGATTTGAAGCATCATTTTAACGATATTCGTATCTCATTTAAACGACGTTGGATTTTTCTCCAACGACCATGAGTATGTATAAAATGAATTTAAGGAAATTCAAAGTCCTATAAATTGCACAAAGTCCACTTTATTACCCATATTTTACCCATAATTCATCTCACACGTTCTAAAGCTCAATTTGTCAAATAAAGTCACTGAATTACATGGGTGTTGTCCAAATCACGAGGACGGGTGTTAAATTATTCCCTCCTTAGGAAATTTCATCCTTAAAATTATCAAACCATTAATTTCTCAAGTTCCTAGAGGTTATATCCTCTTATTCTAAGTCATATGAATCCTTCGAGGCTGGGTCATTAAAATCCTTACTCGGTGAGAAGTCATTATTCGTTCTTTCATAGGGGGTTGTCACCAAAGCACTTATCATGCGATAGATTCTAAGTTCACAATCAATCTATCCATTAAATTCATGTAACAATCCTTGAGTCTCTAATTACCTACTGATCACACTCAGCCAACTTCCCATATTTCTTTGCTAATACCCCAAGCATATCAACACATCTACTAGGGTAGCACTTCCAAATGATCGAAACTCACCCAATTGTAAACCAAAATATAACTATCATTCGATTCAGCATCAAGAGCCATTTTGATTCTTAGGACTGCACATTCTAAGTCTCCTTTAATTCATTGTTACAAGTATGACTATGTTTTATACTATACGGAGCACAAGGACAAATGAGTTTCTCCTGTATGGAAGGAACCTAGATATGAACAAAAGATGATAGTACATAATAAATGCTTATAGAAAGTAGATACACAAATATCCAAGAAGGTGTTAAAGAATGTCCCTTTAGGTCCTCGATTGAAGAGACTTTACACTATACCTTTGATAGTATAGTAAATGACTTGGCATGGTCCAGAGGAGGTGGGTGAGAATCTCATGCGACAGTCGATTGATTCATCTAGGTGGAAATCTATAAATCAGCGATACCTGGAATTTTCTAAAGAAATACACAATGTTCGCCTCATAATATCAATCGATGGGTTTAACCCGTTTGGCAAATTGAGCACAGATAAGAGTATATGGCCAGTGTTAGTTGAGCCTTTAAATTTCCCCCCGTTGTTATGTATGAGAAGGGAATTCTTAACTTTGACTTCGTTGATACCAGGTCCAAAAGCACCAGGTAGTGTCATTGATGTTTTATTAGTGCCACTAATAAATTAATTGAATGAGTTATGGTTTGAAGGTGTGAGAGAGTTCGACTCATACAAACAAGAGGAATTCACTTTGAGAGCTACGTTCATTTGGGAAATTCATGATTTTCCTTCTTATGGTACCTTTTATGGGTGCAATGTACATAGTTACTGGGGTTTTCCTATTTTTGGAGAGAATACTGAAGCCAACTGGCTTAAGAAAAGAAGTAAACTTTTTTATCATAGACATCGGAGATTTCTACCATAAAGTCACAAATTCAGATCAATACGAACAAATTTTCTCCCAAAAGGCACAGAGATGAGTCCACCTCCACCAAGGCTTTTTGGTTTGGAAATTTAAGAAAGTTCATTAAAGGATGATCAAAAGTAGATGGGGAAACACCCCATTATTTTGGCCCAGAAGTGTAAAAGAAAGCATGTTGATGTGAAGACGGTGTAGTCGGGGAGATAAATAATGTTTGATTTTCCATACTAGAAAGAACATCGCATACGGCTTGTGATAGACATTATGCATGCTGAGAAGAATATTATTCAGCATCTCATAGGCACATGCATTGGTCGTTCTCATTCCAAGGATGGAAAAAATCCCGTGAAGATCTTCGTGATTTGAGGATTAGAATATCATTATGGTTGAAAGAATATCCAAACACTAAAAAAAAAAGAATATGTCAATTGGATCATATACTTTGAGCATTGAAGAAAGAAATATGTTCTTATAAACATTAAAGGGCTTGAAGGCACCTTCTAATTTCTCATCCAATTTACGCAGGATTGTTTGCGATGAAATAAAGGATTTGAAAAAGTGAAAGTCTCACGATTGGCATGTGATAATGCAACTTGTCCCTCTTGTTCAGACACTATTTTTCGTAACACAAGGATCTGTTTCTCCCTATTGTGTGAGAAAGTTGTCAACAGGAAGCACATAATGGAGGCAAAAGAAACTTTGGCCGAGGCTACATGTTTTTGGAGAAGTACTTCACTCCCTCATTCTTTGACATAAGAATCCACAGTTTAGTGCATTTATTTTATGAAGAACTTTTATGTGGACCACTAAGGTACAGATGGATGTATAAGTTCGAATGATTAATGAAAACATTTAAAGATTACATTAAGAATACAGAGTACGTTGAGGGCTCCATTGCAGAGGAGTACATTATAGAAGATTGTTCCTCGTAAGCAAAGGAATATATGCCCAACACAAACATCGGAATTCGTGAACGCTTTGTTAATGAATTAGAACAGTTTGCAGATGAGGAGGCTCTAGGGAATGGTAAGGTAGTGAAGCTAACAAGCACATAATATAATCAGGTGGCTCGATATGTATTCGAGACGTATGATAACATAGATAAATGGAAAATGTGAGTTTATTGGAAATGTTTTGTAAAATAATGTAGTATGTTTGATGTTATGTTCACAATAAGTTAATATTTATGATTTCAATCTAGGCAATAAAATAAGTGCGGGCATGCCAATAGGAGGAAAGGAGGCGCAAGCGCAAATAATGACTTTAGGCATTGGGTAGCCTCCGATCTGAGTATAATGGTACCTCAATTTTATTTACTGTCTTTGCAACATATTCACAATGCAAATACTTTAATGGCTCCAGTTATTGAAAGCTGGTGAAGTATCGATGAGGCATGCACGTCTAGTAAATGGGCCTAGTTTTGTAGCCAAGGAGTTTGGACAATATTGTGTCAATGGTTTTGTGTTCTCTTCAATAACACATGAGCTCAAACTCATTGGGAAACAAAATAATGACATTTAATTTAAAGCATTAACTTATTTCAGGGCAAGCGCGAAATATAAAAACTTGATAGACGCTGAGATGGCATATTATGGGATTATAAGACAAATTTTTTAATTAGATTATATATCTTTCAGTGTAACTATATTCTACTATAATTGGGTGAGATTGGAGGAAAAGAATGTCGATATGGTCGACCCTGACACCCACATGGTGAAGGTTGATTTATTCAAGTTGAAGAGTAATGATAATTTGAATAACGAGCCATTCGTTTGTGCATTCCAAAATTTATAGAAAGTGTTTTATGAAAAGAGCCCTAACAACGATCCATGGTCTGTTGTTTTACATTCCCCTAAGCACTTGACTACGTCGGTAGACGACAAAGCAGCTCCTATCGAGATTCAGTCTCTTCTGGACGACAACCCATAATTAAAGAAATTATTAGACACATTAGACACCTATCGATCCATTCGTTTGTGCATTCAAAAATTTAATTCTAGCATGTTCTGTTGTTTTAAATGTAGACCTCAAAGTTATTTATAATAGGATGTTTCAGTTATTTCGTAAGACTTATTAATAGTGCCATTTGTTCACAAGTTATTATTACTTTTTTCAGGATCTCATAAATCTTATATAAATGCAATGACTTTCAAAACAGGCCTTTTATAGAGAACACGACAATTTATGTGCACGGGTATCGAAAAATCAAATAATGCAATTACTTATGAGATCACAGGTGGAACATACCTAAACTATATTTATTTCAATCAATACTAGGAACATTACCTTAAAGTTAGGATGAATCAATTGAAAGGGTTTTCATAAAACACGATCCAAGTAATGCGATGAATTTAGTAGAGTTTTTAGAACTCAAAGAAAGAAAAACCCATCCTTTATGGGTAGAATTGAAGAGGATAATGATGTGTTCAGACTCTACCGTGAGAAAACATATGCATAACAAAGTTAACATATATTTGTATCAACCCTCGCTTTTAAGGACCTATTTTATATTTAATTTGCTAGATATAGTGTGTAAGGACACAAATTTCCAATTGAGTCCATATATAGTTTTGGCTCAATTCCGGACAAAAACATTTATTCATAGGATAGTATTTTATTGTAATATTCTCAAGCCTATGAAGTGTTTATTGAAGACGTAGCGGTAAAGAGTATAAAGCTTCATCAAATGTGCCGGTTTGCGTGCCTCGTTTCTATGTCATCAATCATAGTTCCATGCTCCCAAGGTATGAATGCAATATTATATATATAGGAGCTTGAAACAAGTTTATTGGGTGTTAGGTTTTATAAAGACTGAGTTTTGTTTTAAGAAAGAATTGATTAAAACTGTAATTAAATGTTTATAAAGTTTTCTGGCCTTAAACTCAAATATTCAAACTTTCTGTTTTTTCGTTCGATAGAGTCGTTCGAACGAGATTGTTGTTTGAACGAAAATGTCGTTCGAACGAACCTGCCAACGAGTTCCCACCAAGGTATACTGGAATGTCGTTCGATATGTCGTTTGAACGAACCTTATGTTCGAACGAGATATCTAACGAGATTTCTAATGAGTTCAATCTGGAACGTCGTTAGAAGTCTCGTTCGAACGAGATTTCGTTCGAACGAAATGTCGTTTGAACGAGCTGTCAGGCGGGAACAGTTATTGGCAGTTTTTGGCAGTTTTTCACCCACTTTCCCACTTGGTTTTTAACCAACATTTTCAGACTTTATTATGTGCGGGAATGACATTTTCCAACTTAACTTTTTCCAACTTTTCCGATCTAGTTTCATCTCATAGAGAGAGTTTGAGAGCAAATTGTTTTAAGGAAAATGTTAATATTTTGAGTGCTAATTTTCAAAGAGAAATTCACTTACCACTCTAGTTTGTACAACCATATTGTTTATCCAAGTTCTTATATACATATCAATTGCTTGGAGTTTGGCACCGGTTTATCTCTTCCGTTTCAAAGAGAAGTTTCGGGTTTTGCTTCTACCTCCCACAAAGAAAGAAGAAGTATTTTATGTTGTTTTTACCTGCTTGGAGAAAGGCTTCATGTTGGGGTGATGGTGACCATATAAAGTCCTATCGGTGGATTCCGAGACCGCGGTGGTGTTCCAAGGTTATTCGCTAGGAAGAGGTTTCTACAAGAAGAAGCATCGGGGCTTGAGAGGGATCGAGTCGTGTGTTGTAAGTCTATTTGTCTTGTAATTGTAATTCCGTATCTAGTGGATTTGTGGCTAGGGCCATCCGAGGTTGTTTCCCGTCTTGGGTTTTTCCTCGTACATCGCGGCGTAGTGTGATTGATTTATTTTATCTTGCTTAAATAATTAAGAACGCATGCTTAGCATAATTCAAGATAAAATTTGGTTTAAATTATCACACTCACTTTAATTTGGGACTTATATTAAATATTGGGTAAATTATATTTAATTCAAGTCATTTGCTCAAATTTCGTTTCACCTAATTTGCTATTATTGATAAATATGACTTAGGCAAATTCTAGGACTTGGATTGAATTAATTGGTTTAAGTGAATATATAAATTGATTAATTTCATTGAACCATCATCCTTACGCTTCCGTATTTATCTAAAAAGGAAATTCTGCCTTTTCATATTGGTATCAGAGCCAAAAACGATAAATTATTTCGTTAACGAACTTTTAAATAATTTTTGGCTAAAATGGATTTTTCCCCATTTTCAAAATTTCCTATTTTTGATGGTTCAAACTACGCGTATTGGAAAGCGCGTATGAGATCGGCACTAAAATATATCGACGAGAGAGTTTGGATGTCTATTGTTAACGGATGGTCCCCACCAACTTATTTAGTTGAAAATGAACGTGTTATCAAACCCGCCGATAGATGGACTGAAAATGAGTTTAAACTTGCTAATTTCAATTCCCGTGGTTTAAATGCCTTGTTTAGCGCTGTCACACCGGATGAATTCCGACATATTATGACATGTGAAACCGCTAAAGAAACTTGGGATATTTTACAATTAACTCATGAAGGAACTAGTGTCGTTAAAGCTTCGAAACTCCAAAACCTCACCACTCAATTTGAAACTATCAAAATGAATGAAAAAGAAACGTTTGATGAATTTTATGCTAGACTTTCTGATATTGTTAATTCATCTTTTAACTTGGGAGAGAAAATACCTGACAACCGTGTTGTAAAGAAAATTTTAAGGTCCCTACCTGATAGATTTATTCCAAAAGTGACCGTTTTAAATTCTTTACCCACTTTAGCCTCTACGAAATTAGAAGAGCTTGTAGGTGATTTACAAACCTATGAACTGGATATATTTCCCTCTAAAAGTGAAAAGAAAATCGAAAAGGGCGTTGCTTTAAAAGCCCAAAAAGAGGTCAAACAAGTAGTAGAGAGCGATAGTGATAGTGACTCGGAAGACATGGCTTTATTTGCTCGTAAATTTAGAAAATTTCTTAAAATTAACAAAGATAAATTTAAAAATGATTTTAAGAAATTTGATATTTCTAAACATGATAAAAGCGAGAAGATTTCTAAAGCCGAGAAGATCCCTAAACCTAGTAATGAAAATTTAGATAGGGACGAGTCTAATAAGTGTTTTGGTTGTGAAGGTTATGGCCATAGGGCTTATGAGTGCCCCACTAAACTAAGGAAAGAGGGTAAGCGACCCATTTCATATAATGCGACCCTTAGTGATAGTGATAAAGAAGAGAAGCCCGATTCCCCCACTAAGAAAAATTTTGTGGCTTTTATGGCTAGTCATGTGAGCGATAGTGAGAACTCATCGATTGATGAAATGATAGCACATGCCACTTCCAAGGTCATTGTAAATAATTCTCTTGTTTTTGATGATAGTGAGAGTGGAGAAGAAAGTGAGAGTGAAAATGAAGAAGAGGTTAATGTGAGTGAACTTCAAAATGCTTTTCAAGAGCTTTATAAAGAATCTATTAAATTGAAAAGAGCTAATTTGAAGTTAGAAGCTAGTTTAAGAGAGAGTGTCAAGGTCGTTGATGAAAATGCTTTAATAGAAGACCTTAGGACACGTGAGAGGACTCTTCGAGAGAAGCTAGAATATGTAGAAGGCGAGAGAGATAGCCTTAGGGGTTTAATGGAATCCTTGAAAAAGGAGCTTCTTGCTTTTGAAGAGCGAAATGGTTTACTAGAATCTAACATTTTAGAATTGGAAAATAAATTAAAAGATTCTAGTATTGTCAAATTTGATTTGGAGTGTCGTTCGGAAAAACTAGATAAAATGTTACGAACAGTCCAAATTAAAAATGACACTTGTGGTTTAGGCTTCAATACTTGTAATGAATTTACTCATAATGCCAAAACCACTGTTTTAGGAGAATCTACTAGGAATGCATTTAATGATCACTCCTTAAGTAAATCTTTTCGACATGCTCTTGCTTGTACACATTGTGGTCGAAAAGGTCATCTTAGGAAATTTTGTTTTGATCTTAAACGAATTCCTAGAAAATCCCATAGTAAAGTACCCACGGTAATTAACGCTCCAACACCCCAAGATAATCATTCTTCATTAATTTGGGTTAGGAAATCCGACTTGGTTGCCTTGCAAAATAGGGTTTATGATTCTCATTTACTTTCACATGCTTCCTCCCTTGCTAAATCTAAAGGATGAATGTGTTAGTGTTTGCATACTTTAGCTTTTGTACTTCATGCTATATTCACATGCTAAATGTATGCTTGTTTAGTCATTTTCTATTCATTGCCTCATTTCATATCATATGCTAGAAATTATGACTTTTTTATCTTTTTGTATTATATTTTGTGTTTGAATTAATTAAAATATAAAAAGATTTTTGTTTATCATTTGTGTTTTATTTATTTCATTTAAGCTTAATGAAAAATACAAATGATTCTTTGGTTATTATTTTGAGTATATATCTTTATTTTTAGTTAAAAATGTCAAAAACTCAAAAAGATTTTTTTTGTGTGTATTTTGGTTTGACACAATTTATGTGGCATATATTTGTGTTTGAATCCCATCTTTTACGCTCCCACATGGCTAGAACTTTTGGTTTATATTTTCAATCCTTAAAATGTTCTTTACCATGTTTTATATGGAGTAGTTGGATTTTGTATTGTTTAAATGGATTCTATTTTTATATGCCTCTTTTCACACATGCACGAGATCTTTTGAAATATTAATGTCACATGTTATATTTGAGCTTTTTGAGGTGTTCTCCTACCAATCTAGTCATCTACGTATCTATGACCTAGGAGGACTAGTGCATGTCAAAATCCATTGCATGTGAGATTTGTGTGAAAATGAAAACATGATAAATATAAATGTGCATGGGGAAGGGCTCCGAAAGGATGAATTAAATCCTTTACGATAGTAAGCCACCGTTTATTGGACCTAAAAGAAATACGTGGTCCAAAGGCCTAAGAACAGAAAATATGGCATTAAAAGAAAAACAATTGCCAAGGCCTATGTTTGATTGATATATTCATTCAAAAAGAATATATATGCTTATTGAGGGAGAATTGGATGGTATATCAACGTTTTGCACAATGTCCGTTTATCCTAGTTGTCTTTAATGTCATGACTCTATTTGGTTTGTAGAATCATCATCATGCTAGGCTTGTATGCATTGTGTATGTTTGTTCATTGAGTTCAATCTTCATATTGTCACATGAGGTTATATTTAAATGTGATAAAGTTTGCAATCAAATGAGAACTCCGTGAATGTTTATTAAGTGTTTGGATCTAAATTTAATTGTTGATAGTTCACACCCCTACACTTACGTTTCCATATGACACATTGTTGCCATACGAGTGTGCAAACTTATTGTATTTTGTGTCATGTGCGTGTTTATATCTATATATATATATATATATATATATATATATATATGCAAGTACTTATTGGTATATTTAGAGTATCTATATATATATATATATGATATTTGTTTGTCTTTGCCTTGCTTTTATTGCTCATATGCCTTCTTGTCTTATCACTTTAAGCTTCACCATACTTTTATGTTTATTAGTTCTTTATCCTTTGCCTATTCCTGAACAAAAAGGGAGAGAATAATGATAGGGGGATAAATGGTATCTAATCCTATTATTCTCGTATCTTAGTTTGAGGGAGATTTATCTTAGGGGGAGACGTCTTTCTAAGTAGGTCATGTGTTTGATAAAGGGGAGAATTAATTTAGGGGGAGTAATTAATTAAAATTGCATTTAATACTTTGATATTCCCTATGCATTTTATGAGTTTGCTTAAGTGTGCAGGATTTCTTCTAAAGCGGCATTGTTTAATGGCAAAGCGTTTGATCCTTGGGTTGAGTCAAGTTTGGGTGGGTTATATTTTGAGTCTAGTGAGCTTGACGGCCCTTTAGGATTTTTTGTTTGGTTTTTGTCCCGGAATAGCCAAAGGGGGAGATTTGTAAGGACACAAATTTCCAATTGAGTCCATATATAGTTTGGGCTCAATTCCGGACAAAAACATTTATTCATAGGATAGTATTTAATTGTAATATTCTCAAGCCTATGAAGTGTTTATTAAAGACGTAGCGGCAAAGAGTATAAAGCTTCATCAAATGTGCCGGTTTGCGTGCCTCGTTTCTACGTCATCAATCATAGTTCCATGCTCCCAAGGTATGAATGCAATATTATATATATAGGAGCTTGGAACAAGTTTATTGGGTGTTAGATTTTATAAAGACTACGTTTTGTTTTAAGAAAGAATTAATTAAAACTTTAATTAAATGTTTATAAAGTTTTCTGGGCTTAAACTCGAATATTCAAACTTTCTGTTTTTTCGTTCGATAGAGTCGTTCGAACGAGATTGTCGTTCGAATTAAAATGTCGTTCGAACGAACTTTCCAACGAGTTCCCACCAAGGTATACTGGAATGTCGTTCGATATGTCGTTCGAACGAACCTTATGTTCGAACGAGATATCTAACGAGTTTTCTAACGAGTTCAATCTGGAACGTCGTTAGAATTCTCGTTCGAACGAGCTGTCAGGCGGGAACAGTTTTTGGCAGTTTTTGGCAGTTTTTCACCCACTTTCCCACTTGGTTTTTAACCAACGTTTTTAGACTTTATTATGTGCGGGAATGACATTTTCCAACTTAACTTTTTCCTACTTTTCCAATCTAGTTTCATCTCATAGAGAGAGTTTGAGAGCAAATTGTTTTAAGGAAAATGTTCATGTTTTGAGTGCTAATTTTCAAAGAGAAATTCACTTACCACTATAGTTTGTACAACCATATTATTTATCCAAGTTCTTATATACATATCAATTGCTTGGAGTTTGGCACCGGTTTATCTCTTCCGTTTCAAAGAGAAGTTTCAGGTTTTGCTTCTACCTCCCACAAAGAAAGAAGAAGTATTTTATGTTGTTTTTATCCGCTTGGAGAAAGGCTTCATGTTGGGGTGACGGTGACCATATAAAGTCCTATCGGTGGATTCCGAGACCGCGGTGGTGTTCCAAGGTTATTCTCTAGGAAGAGGTTTCTACAAGAAGAAGCATCGGGGCTTGAGAGGGATCGAGTCGTGTGTTGTAAGTCTATCTGTCTTGTAATTGTAATTCCGTATCTAGTGGATTTGTGGCTAGGGCCGTCCGAGGTTGTTTCCCGTCTTGGGTTTTTCCTCGTACATCGCGGCGTAGTGTGATTGATTTATTTTATCTTGCTTAAATAATTAAGAACGCATGCTTAGCATAATTCAAGATAAAATTTGGTTTAAATTATCACACTCACTTTAATTTGGGACTTATATTAAATATTGGGTAAAGTCTATTTAATTCAAGTCATTTGCTAAAATTTGGTTTCACCTAATTTGCTATTATTGATAAATATGACTTAGGCAAATTCTAGGACTTGGATTGAATTAATTGGTTTAAGTGAATATATAAATTGATTAATTTTACTGAACCATCATCCTTACGCTTCCACATTTATCTAAAAAGGAAATTTAGCCTTTTCATAGTGATTTTATATAAAGATGTTGGTATGTGGAGTAGGTATTAATTTAAGAAAGAAAAGTTAATATCTACTATGGTGTTGCATATTTACCGTAAGTATATGTGAATTTTGCTATGTTATGTTTTGTAATGTCATATGATTTAAAATGACATTTGGCTTAAAATGAAACCGTAACCTAAAATGAATTATAAAATTTCCAAATGATAATTTTGAGGGTGCAGATAGTTCCGGGAGGTTCGAGATAGTCAATTTATGTGCCATATTGTCTTTCGAGGTTCTGGGCACTTTTGACTAGTTGTAGCTTATATGAGTAGTTGCGTATTATGTTACCTCGTATTAATCACTTAAAGCTGAAATTTGGACCTAAGCCACAATTTATGTCTTGTTTAAGTTGCTATTCCCCTAATAGAATTGGTAAACCTAGAGAAATAAAGAGAAGAAGAAACCTTGGGGGAAAGGGAGAGATTGAAGCTTGGGTGATTGTTCTTGCATACAACTTCATCAAAAATCTGAACTTGCAAGCTTGAGGCAAGTTATCTACTTGCTATTTTATGATTTAAGTAGAGTAATTAGCATTGATAGTTGTGGTTATGTATGGTTTATGGAAGTTAGGGTTTTTAGTTGATTTATGGGCTTTAGATCTTTGGAATTTGAATTGATATGATTTTGAGGTAAATTATGGTTGGATGATGTATTTATGATCAGTTGATAGCATTAAAGGATAGAGATTTGAGTTGGTTGAAGTTGGGTAGAATTTAGAGTCAAAGACTCCATAGACAAAACTTGGAATTTCTGCAGAACCGAATCGATTCGGCCTGGACGAATCGATTCGCTGAGAGACAGTTTCCAAGTCTGGGTCGTCCGAATCGATTCGGCAATTATGCAGAAACTTACTTTTCCTGACCGAATCGATTCGGCTAGTCCGAATCGATTCGAAAAGCCTTAACTTTTCCTTTGTTTTTCTCTTTTTGAATTCGACTCCTTTCTTTAGGATTATGACCTAGGAGCCTTCTTGAATGAAGTAAACATAGGATCCTAGAGTTTTAGTCGAGTTTGGTCGTTACCCTATAGTTGAATGGGATCACTTGGGGTTAAATTCAGGGGTACTTAAAGTGATCTTTAGGCATCACTTCTCATTTGGTAAATAAATTGGAAAATATAATTCTAAGCCCATATGTGGAGATTTTAGAGGCCTTTTGAGGTATATAAAACCTTGGGACATATAAGATTTTGGGAGATTGCTTAGAGAATACTTCGGGACCTAAACATATGATGAAATCGAATTAGAAAAATTCAAAGATGATGGTTTCAAGTAAAATGAAACACATGTGATTAATGGTAATGAAAATGAGATTTAAATTGGTAATTATTAAATTACTTAAACACACCTCTCTAAATGCTATCATAAGGGAAGCTCGCGCATGAGGTGATGCCCCCTGACTATTGAATGCAGGTAGACTATAGTCCTCGGCCATATCCGGGGTTTGTATATATTTTTCTGAGCTGGTGAGGTAATTCCAGGTGTGGTTATGACTCACTCGCAGGCATATGGCCACTTTCCGACGTGCGTTAGGTGCCCAGGTTGTCTTGTATAGATAGGCCCTGGAAGATGATAGTCATTTAGGGGAGCGCCCAGTGGGGAAACTCGGAGGGGCGATCTTAGAAACGTTATATGTATAAGAATATAACCTTTCTAACTCAAGTGGGACTTGAGGTATGTGAATTGCCATAAGAAATGAGATGGTAATTATATTCCTGTTAAGGAATGGAAAACAGAAAGATATGATGGAAATTATATTCCTACTAAGGAATGGAAAATGATAAGATACTAGAAGAAATGAGATTTAATTTTATTTCTCTTGATTAATTTAATAACTATTAGAAACTTATATAAATGCATTACCACATTTGATGATTAGGTTGTTAGATTCTCTTTCACATTAATCATGATTTATTATCCATATCTATCATGTTTCTTACTCTTCTGGGAATCATATATAAATCGGTCCCTGACCCGTTCATTTTCCATGGTGTGCATGTTGTTGTATCCGCTCAGGTGCTCCTCCGCAAGGGCGCCCATTATGATTTTCTTACTTCCATGCTTTTGACGAGCTGTATGATCTTGCGGATTATTACAGGATGTTTGTTAGATGCCTTCACTTTTTGGGCTCTAGATATGATCGGGTCTTTCATTCGGGCTAGTGGCCCATCTTTTGTACTTATTAATGAATGTAGTATGTAAAATATTGAATTGTTGAAACACTTTGAATGTAACTGTGGACCGACAGATTATTCGGTCCCTTTATTGTATGTTGTTTTGGTATTTATCTATATGTTCCTTTGAAATTCCATTTTCATCAGATTTGGGTTGTTTCATTTATTTCTTAACTCGTTATCAAACCAAAATTTTTGACAACCCGCTTTCTGATTTATTGAGTGGTTTTCACGTATACCTATTTTATTGTTATGATGCTGAGGATGATATACATCCATGATTCCGTTATGTTGAGGTATCGGGATGGCCACCCCTTATTTCATAATGTGGGTTATCACATATGGTATCAGAGCATCAGGTTCTAGAGTCTTTTGGATCTTTGTGGACTTGTCACGTTCTACCGTAGCGTTCTTTGATATAGAGCCTAACGTTAGGACTGCTTTGTTGCTTATGTTTACGGTCTTCTGCAAAATTGATTATTTTAAGTAGAATTCTAACTCTATTGTTTCTCCATCTCAGATGCCGCCTAAAAGTGGTCACCCGACAAGACGCAATAGGGTCTTAGATGAGGATGTCGGTCCTCCCCCGCCGCCACAAGTAACATTAAATGCTACAGATGTGGCAAATATAGTGGCTCAAGCCATTAATGCGGCCATGACAGCAGTGGCACAACAAGCGCCACAGGCTCAACAAAGAGTGATAGATTCCCAAGTTCCTACCGGACCTTCTCCGTGGGAGAGATCTAGGGAATCTTTTCTAAAGGGTCAGCACCCGAAATTTGATGGGAGCTCAGATGTTATAAAGGAGAATCAATGGAAGAAAGATATACAATGCCATCTACGTATGGTGGAGTGTGGTGAGGACAGGAAGCAAGTCCTTGCTACGTTTAAACTGGTTGGGGCCGCATTACACTGGTGGGAGTCCGTGATGATGCCAGAACAGAGGGATACAATGTCGATCTCGGAATTCTGGGTTTTGTTCGATCATAAGTACTTTCCTCTCGCAATTCAAGGGGAGATGATAAGGAGGTTGCAGGACCGTGTGCAAGGGGAGAGGTCACTAGCGGAATATGAAGAGGAATTCACCCGGTTGGCAAGTTTTGTACTGGATGAAGTAACTCCCGAAGAAAAGAATGTTTTAAAGTTTATGAGAGGGTTAAACTGGAGAATCCGGTAACACTTGCTGGGTAATTCCGCTTTACAGACTTTTGGGGAAGTGATGAATGCAGCTCTACTACATTGCCAAGAGCATAGACTATTTTTGCAAAGTGGCAAGAAGACCTCCGTAGTGGGGCAAGCGTGAAGGTCGGGAGGTAGTGGGATTGGAGGAGGAGTCCTTCCCTCGTCCTAACCTTCGGGCAGTAAACAGAAATAAAGGGATCCCCAATAGGGGGACTAGTCGAAGAGGCAGCATTCTGGTGGGTTTAATTCGAGGAACCATAATAATAGGCATGGTCAGGGTGCCCCACAACAACAAGCAGGCCGTGGTGGTCAGGGAGGTAGAGGCCAACAGGGCCAAGGTGTGAATCAGTTTAGATATAATTGTGGTCGAAATGCCAAAAATATGATAGGTCGGTGTTTCCAATGCAGGGAAGCGGGTCACTATAAGAAGGAATGTCCTCAGTTGATTGGAGGACAGTTTTCTCGAGCTCCACAGCAGCCGTATGTTCAGTTCCCTCCACAAGTGCCTAACCCAGTTGCTCCTCCACAACAGGGTCAGTTACAGTATGGTAGGGTTTATCATATTCAGGATGATATGCTTCCATCTACTCCGCCGGCACCGCCAGCCATTAAGGGTAAGTTCCTTATTTAGGGACATATGGGTCGTGTTTTATTCGATACTGGTGCAATGCACTCATTCATTTCTAAGAGCTTTGCTCAGACCACCGAGTTGATTAAATCTGCTGAAAGAACTTTTACTAGTGTGGAGTCCTCTATGGGTGATGGTTCACTCATCTTCTTTGTTTGTAAAAATATAGAAATCTCTCTCGGTAATTTATGCTTTGAGGCCGATTTACTCGTCCTGGACATGGTCGGGTATGACGTGATATTGGGCATGGATTGGCTTATGAAGTATCATGCTATAGTAAATTGCTACGAGAAGAGTATAGTCTTCACCGTTCCGGGACAAGAAATGTTCCTGGTAGTTTTACCTCGTTTAGAGGGGAGTACTAGTACTTATTTGTATTGCATTGCCAAGGAGACTTATAGGGATGTAGTTGTTCCCTTGGATTCTATTCCGGTTGTGAAAGACTTTGAGGATGTTTTTCGGGAAATATCGGGTTTGCCTCCTAGCCGTGAGATTGAGTTTCTGATCGATTTAGTGTCGGGAATGAGGCCTACTGCGAGGGATCCATATCGAATGGCTCCTATTGAAATGAGGGAGCTAAGAGATCAAATTCAAAAGTTGTTGGAGCAGGGATTTATTCGGCATAGAACATCGCCATGGGGTTCTCCAGTGTTGTTTGTTAAGAAAAGAGATGTTTCTCTCCAGTTATGTGTGGACTATAGAGAATTGAATAAGTTCACCATAAGGAAAAAATACCCTTTACTTCGCATCGATGACTTGTTTGATCAACTTTGAGGAGAGATGTACTTCTCCAAAATTGATTTGAGGACGGGGTATCACGAATTGAGGATACGGGAGGAGGATGTATCCAAGACTGCTTTTCTAACAAGGTACGGGTCCTATGAATTTTTGGTTATGCCCTTTGGACTAACCAATGCCCGCGCTGTATTTATGGATCTCATGAATAGGGTGTTTCGGGATTTCCTGGACCAATTTGTTATTGTGTTCATCGATGACATTTTAGTCTATTCTCGAACGGAATCTGATCATGCTATGCATTTAAGGTTGGTCCTAAAGAGATTATGGGACCATCAACTGTATGCCAAGTTCGAGAAGTGTGGCTTTTGGTTACAAGAGGTACAATTTTTGGGGCATATGGTGACATCCCAGGGTGTATCGGTGGATCCAGGTAAGGTGGCTCCGGTGAGGGCGTGGGGTCAGCCCACGACACCTATCGAGGTTCGTAGTTTTCTGGGTTTGGCGGGTTATTACCATCGGTTCATCAAGGGTTTCTCTAAAATCGCTAGCCCTTTGACAAATTTGACCCGGAAAGGGGTGAGCTTTATTTGGGATAATTTTTTCCAAGATGCATCTGATGAGCTTAAAGAAAGATTGACTTCGGCTCCAGTCCTTGCATTGCTAAAATCGGGATTAGAATATTTAGTCTTCACCGATGCATTTCTTCAAGGATTAGGAGGTGTACTTCAGCAAGAGAGACGGGCTATCGCTTATGCTTCCCGCAAGTTGAAGCCCCATGAAACAAACTATCTGGTGCATGACTTAGAACTAGTCGCAGTTGTCTTTGCCTTGAAGATATGGAGCCATTATCACTTGGGAGAGAAGTTTAGTCTTTTCACGGACCACAAATAGCTGCAATATTTATTTTCACAGAAAAACTTGAATATGCGATTGCGCCGGTGTTTAGAGTTCGTGAAAGATTATCAATTTGATATTCGTTATCATTCGGGTAAGGCGAACATTATAGAGGATGCCTTGAGTAGGAAGCCCGATGGAGAATTAGCTGAGGTTTGGAAAGCTAAATGGAAGGAACTCAGTCAGGAGGATGCGGTGGTGAGAGCATTCATGTCGGTGATGACCGTTACTCCTACCATTGTGGCAAGGGTGGTAGAAGACCAAGGAAGGGATAAGGGGTGTCAAGACCATATTCGTCGATTGCTGTCTGAGGGAGCGGAATCCTACTCAATTGGTTCTGAGGGTGGATTACGCTTCCATGGAAGGCTCATTGTTCCGGAGGAAGGAGATTTGAGACGGACAGTAATGGCCGAATCTCACGGGTCTAGGTTCACGGTGCATCCTAGTGGGGACAAAATGTATCAGGACATGCGCCGTCAGTATTGGTGGCCATGTATGAAGAGGGATATTTCAGAATTTGTGTCCCAATGCACTACTTGTCAACTGGTCAAGATCGATCATCAGAGACCGACAGGTTTGTTGTAACCGTTAGAGATCCCGGTGTGTAAATGGTAAAGCATATCGATGGATTTTATCACGGGATTGCCAAGATCACAAAGTGGATGTGATTCTATTTGGGTGATTACCGACCGCTTAACAAAGTTGGCACACTTCCTACTCGTGCGGACAGATTATGACACGGCTCGGTATGCCCGCTTATTCATCGAGGAGGTGGTGAGACTCCATGGGGTGCCTTTGAATATAGTTTCCGACCGAGACAAAATTTTTGTTTCCCACTTTTGGAGGAGTTTCCAAGAAGCGATGGGGACCGAATTGAGGTTAAGCACTTCGTATCATCTTCAAACAGATGGCCAAACTGAAAGGGTAAACCAAATGTTGGAGGATATGCTTCGCATGTGTATGCTTGACTTCAAAGGTGGTTGGGAACAATATCTCCCATGGTTGAGTTTGCTTATAACAACTCTTACCAATTCACAATTGGAATGGCACCTTATGAAGCTTTGTATGGAAGACCGTGAAGATCACCCAATTGTTAGTTGGAAGTGGGTGATAATAAATTTCTTGGACCTGAAATGATCCAAGATACTTCCTCAAAGATTGAATTGATTCGGGATCGCATTCGAATAGCCCAAGACGGTCAAAAGAGCTATGCCGATGCGGGTCGGTGACACATGGAATTGGAGATTGGGGACCAAGTCTTGGTTAGAGTGTCGCCCATGAAAGGCATAAAGCATTTCGATAAGAAGGGGAAGCTTGCGCCACGCTTTGTTGGACCTTTTCCAGTTATTGCGAAGGTGGGTCCAGTGGCATACCAACTTGCTTTACCGAAACCATTGCAACAAATTCATTATGTATTCCATGTTTCCTCCCTAAAGAAGTATAGTAGGTGCAAAGGTTCGGTTTGGCATATCCCTTTCGAGGATATTGATTTGCAACCCGATGTTTCATATGAAGAACAACCGATTGCTATTCTTGAACATGGGGAGCGTAGATTGAGATCACGAGTGTTACCCTTGGTGCGAGTTCAATGGAGTCACCATAACGCCAAGGAATCGACATGGGAACGCGAGGATGACATGCGGGAGAAGTATCCGCATCTCTTTATACAAGGTACGCCTGAATTTTGCGGAAAAAATTTCCTCATACGGGGAGGGGAGTATGTAACAACCCTCGCTTTTGAGGTCCTATTTTATATTTAATTTGCTAGATATAGTGATTTGATATAAAGATGTTGGTATGTGGAGTATGTATTAATTTAAGAAAGAAAAGTTAATATCTGCTATGATGTTGCATATTTACCGTAAGTATAGGTGAATTTTGCTATGTTATGTTTTGTAATGTCATATGATTTAAAATGACATTTGGCTTAAAATGAAACCGGAACCTAAAATGAATTATAGAATTTCCAAATGATAATTTGGAGGGTGCAGATAGTTCCGAGAGGTTCGAGATAGTCAATTTATGTGCCAAATTGTATTTCGAGGTTCTGGGCACTTTTGACTGGTTATAGCTTATATGAGTAGTTGCGTATTATTTTACTGCGTATTAATCACTTAAAGCTGAAATTTGGACCTAAGCCACGATTTATGTCTTGTTTAAGTTACTATTCCCCTAATTGAATTGGTAAACCTAGAGAAAGAAAGAGAAGAAGAAACCTTGGGGGAAAGGGAGAGATTGAAGCTTCAGTGATTGTTCTTGCATACAACTTCATCAAAAATCTAAACTTGCAAGCTTGAGGCAAGTTATCTACTTGCTATTTTATGATTTAAGTAGAGTAATTAGCATTGATAGTTGTGGTTATGTATGGTTTATGGAAGTTAGGGTTTTTAGTTGATTTATGGGCTTTAGATCTTTGGAAGTTGAATTGATATGATTTTGAGGTAAATTATGGTTGGATGATGTATTTATGATCAGCTGATAGCATTAAAGGATAGGGATTTGAGTTGGTTGAAGTTGGGTAGAATTTGGAGTCAAAGACTCCATAGACAAAACTTGGAATTTTTGCAGAACCAAATCGATTCGGCCTGATCGAATCGATTTGCTAAGAGATAGTTTCCAAGTCCGGGTCGTCCGAATCGATTCGGCTCGTCCGAATCGATGCGGCAATTATGCAGAAACTCACTTTTCCGGACAGAATCGATTTGGCTAGTCCGAATCGATTCCCCTTTAAGAACCCAAACCGATTCGGCTAGTCTGAATTGATTCGAAAAGCTTGAAATTTTCCTTTGTTTTTCTCTTTTTGAATTTGACTCCTTTCTTTAGGATTATGACCTAGGACCCTTCTTGAATGAAGTAAACATAGGATTCTAGAGTTTTAGTCGAGTTTGTTCGTTACCCTATAGTTGAATGGGATCACTTGGGTTTAAATTCAGGGATACTTAAAGTGATGTTTAGGCATCACTTCTCATTTGGTAAATAAATTGGAAAATAGAATTCTAAGCCCATATGTGGAGATTTTAGAGGCCTTTTTGAGGTATATAAAACCTTGGGACCTATAAGATTTTGGGAGATTGTTTAGAGAATACTTCGGGACCTAAACATATGATGAAATTGAATTAGAAAAATTCAAAGATGATGGTTTCAGGTAAAATGAAACACATGTGATTAATGGTAATGAAAATGAGATTTATATTCGTAATTGTTAGATTACTTAAACACACTTCTCTAAATGATATCATAAGGGAAGCTTGCGCATGAGGTGATGTCCCCTGACTATTGAATGCAGGCTGACTATAGTCCTCGGCCATATGTGAGGTTTGTATATATTTTTCTGCGCTAGTGAGGTAATTTCGGGTACTGTTATGACTCACTCGCAGGCATATGGCCACTTCCCGACGTGCGTTAGGTGCCCAGGTTATCTTGTATAGATAGGCCCTGAAAGATGATAGTCATTTAGGGGCGCGCCCAGTGGGGAAACTCGGAGGGGCGGTCTTAGAAACGTTATATGTATAAGAATAAATCCTTTATAACTCAAGTGGGACTTGAGGTATGTGAATTTCCATAAGAAATGAGATGGTAATTATATTCTTGCTAAGGAATGGAAAAAGAAAAGATATGATGGAAATTATATTCCTACTAAGAAATGGAAAATGATAAGATACTAGAAGAAATGAGATTTAATTTTATTTCTCTTGATTAATTTAATAACTGTTAGAAACTTATATAAATGCATTATAACATTTGATGATTAGGTTATTAGATTCTCATTCACATTAATCATGATTTATTGTCCATATCTATCATGTTTCTTACACTTCTGGGAATCATATATAAATTGGGCCCTAACCCGTTCATTTTCCATATTGTGCATGTTGTTGTATCCGCTCAGGTGCTCCTCCGCAAGGGAGCCCGTTATGATTTTCTTACTTCCATGCTTTTGATGAGCTGTATGATCTTGCGGATTATTACAGGATGTTTGTTAGACGCCTTCAATTTTTGGGATCTAGATATGATCGGGTCTTTCATTTGGGCTAGTGCCCCATCTTTTGTACTTGTTAATGAATGTAGTATGTAAAATATTGAATTGTTGAAACACTTTGAATGTAACTTTGGACCGACAGATTATTGAGTCCTTTTATTGTATGTTGTTTTGGTATTTATCTATATGTTCCTTTGAAATTTCACTTTCATTAGATTTGGGTTGTTTAATTTATTTCTTAACTCGTTATCAAACCAAAATTTTTGACAACCTGCTTTCTGATTTATTGAGTGGTTTTCCTGTATACCTATTTTATTGTTATGATGCTGAGGATAATATCCATCCATGATTCCGTTATGTCGAGGTATCGGGCTGGCCACCCCTTATTTCAGAATGTGGGTTGTCACAATATTATTTTCCTACGAGAGAAGGCATACATCCTAACATGTTTAGTGTAAAAATGCAATTGTCAACACACTTCCGCACACATGGCCAATAAAAACTTTGCTCAAAATGATGAAGTATGAAACCTGTGACATGATCGAATTATAAAAAAATTTAAAATATTTTTCAATGGTACAACTTATATTATATTTTTTGTATGATTTCCTTACTTTTCCATTAACATATGGACTAATGCTTAAATATATAAATGCAGAAAAAAATGTTCGAGAATGAAATTCCATCATCATGGCCAGAAAGTTCAAGCCACGGTGAACATTCTGCCATTGATTCTCATGTAGAGGTTTCCCTTAACCTATTTGGTTTGCCAATAAGTGGCAAGAATCCTTTAAAAGCTCGAGCCTTGTCTTTGTTAAAATCATGTATCAGGTTAAATATGAGATTTTGGACATGGTTGAGCAAGTAAAAAAGATTACTTGTGGGATATACTCATGAAAGAGTTCAATCTTTCGGCCAACCGGAAGGAGGACAACATGAAAGCCCTTTGTATTCAATTGAAGACGTTTAGAAATAACCACCACTCGACTTATATTAAGGGATTGGACTGTGATGGGATTAAGGCCCTGAAGGATCGAATACTGGAAAAAGATCTTATCTCATTCCATGAGTGGAATGAATTCTTCTTGTGCAAAGCATTTGAGGAGAAATTGAAACAAAGACACCAAGGCCGGGTGAACAGGGCCAAAAAGACTGACGTCCATTATCTTGGTCAGATGTCCTATACTGATAAAACCGAGGATATGGTACCTACACTTTCTTATTTTAATATGTTTATATAATATGTTTTGCTCAAATAGTCAATGCAAAATTAATTTGTAGGTGCTTAAAAATAAACGACTTGTTGATCGTTCGGAAGTGTATATCAAAAGTCGTAGGCAAAAAACTAGGGAGTTTCACTTAAAGGTAGCGAATGATATGGTGAGTTTCATAACCTCAATTGTGATAATTAAATTCCTTCGAGTTTAGTCATTCAATCATTTTAATCGATTCAATAATAATTTTGTAGCAAAAATTGAGTGAGCTGAGAAATAGACAAGATTCTTCAAGCCAAACCAGTTTGGATACTAATGCTTTGACTGCCTTCAAAAGAAAATTTACTAGGAGGGAGACTCGTGGTGTTGGACCCATGTTTAAAATTAAAATTAAGGCCATTTCTTTTATAGTATCAGAGCTCCATGGAGCAATATGCTCACAGTCACAATTGAATGAGGATATAACTTTTCCCAAATCGTCCGTTACCATGATTTTAAGCGCTTTTGAAAAGAATGGTCTCAAACTACCAAATCAAACCAACATATTATCACCGCTTCCTAGTCCCCATGATTACAATCCTGTCCCACATCCAAGTTCTCAAGATTACACTCCTGTCCTGCATCCAAGTTATCAAGATTACACGATTATCCCTATGTCAACTAAGCCAAACTTTGGAGATATAAATGAGCTAGAATTTGGAGATTCAACTGATCCTCCACATGATCCATATGTCAATTATTATATTTTTTAAGTCAAAGGAAGATTGCAAGTGGACAAGTTATTGCTTCAGCTACTACTGGAACGGTGGTGCAAGGCCATCAACTGTTAATATTTGAACGTAAGGTTTACGTTAGTAGTGTTGATCCATTAGAACAAAATCATCCGTTGTATCAACAAAGTCATGGGGTAAGCAATATTAAGGATGTTGAGAAATCTTGGCTGGTTTGGTCGTTGCTCTATCTTTTCCCTAAGTGATCGTGGATGCAACTCAAGATGTTATTTTTCCATTTTTTTGCAACTGTTAGGAAAATAATTGGATTATGTAACTGTTCAGATTATTTATATTTTGTTTGTTATTATATGTGCCGAAATCTTATAACTTTAAGTCTTCTTATATACCATGACAAAATATAGTATAAATGTTCTGTATTGTTGCAATGTTGAATAAATGAACTGATCCAAACATGGTATAAATGTTATTCTACATAAATGCTCAGCATTGGTAAATAAGTATTCTGTTGAATAACTGAAAAGATAACATTGGTGAACAAATGTTAACATTATTTCATGCTGCTCTAAGTTTTAACTCAAATACATTATACGAATATTGACTAGTACGTGCCTCTTTAGGGTCCATTTGATTGATATTGATTTGTTTTCTACCTGATTTAGTCCATTTTTTTTACTTTTGAGGTGATTGATTTCAAATACATTCTATGAATATCTACTCGTGCTTTCCTTCTTAAGGTCCGATTGATTAGTGTTGATTTGTTTTCCATGATCGTATTTATTATACTTATTTTAGTTCATTTATTATACTTATTTAATTGGCATTGATTAGTGTTGATTTAATTCCCTCTCTCTCTCTCAGTTGCGAGATTTTATCTGTCTTGCTTAAATTTGAAATTCGGTAACATTTAAGATGTTGCTCATGTTCGTTTATAATCTTTCGAATGGGTATGTACTTGTATTTTGAATGGATAGTTAATGAATTTGTATATAATCACACTCTGAATAAAATTTTTGTTTTGATTTGTAATTGTTGGATTGTTTGAATAAGATTTCACTTGTTTGTGATCATATCTACTACCACTCATCTTCTCAAGAACATTGGTTAAATAAGTTGATTTGAGTTGCGAAAAATCTGAATTTCTTGGGGATTGTTAGAGCTTAGTTTTGTTGGAGAGTTCACTGAGTTGTGATTAGGAATGGTGTCATTCCTCTTTTCTAGAGTATTTATATTACCCATATGGGTGGACTGGTCTGAGCTGATGCCATTTAGGTTTCGAGGATTGGCCACTGCTGTGAATGCCTGGAGCAGGGTTGTAACTTGTTTCTCCTCAATTTTTTTATTGATCTCAATCGGAATTTATTTCTTGAAGGGTAGTTATTGTATCACCTAGATACTTTTTGCATATGTGGGTGGTCTAACGGATTCAAGATTTAGGATCTGAGCATAGTGATCCTTACAGTTATAGTATAGGTTTCTATAGCTTAAAAAAATCTTTACCTGCTTATTTTCTGGTTTCTATGTTTTTATGTGGCTCTTTTACAATTTTATGACCTTTAGCTTGTTTTGGGTTGCTATATAATTCTATTTGGGATGTTATTTTTGCATCTTTTCAAGTCTATAAGTAACTCATGTGAAATCATAATTTAGGTACTTAATGTTATATCTCAATTTTAATGACGTTTTGAGAATGATCAACAATTTTTAAGATTCTAGTCTAGATGAACTCTTTCCTTGGAGGTTACCTTTTCCAGTTATGATTGTTTAATAGTTTGTTCATTTATATGGAGTTTGAATTTCTCTATTGTCATCACCAAAATATATTCATAAGTGATTCCCACTTTTCCTATGAATTCTTAGCTTCAAGTAGGCTTGAACCTAATCTAAAAATTTAATGAACTGTTTTAGATTCTAGCTTAGTACATAAACTTGTATCAAGTCCTTTCTCAAAATTTTCTTATTATTCACTATGCTCAAATATTAATATTAAGATCAGTTTTATTAATATGTTAATTTTTCTTGTGAATAAATATTATTAAGTTCCTTTAACTTTAGATGTGGACTATAGCTTATTTTGGTTAATGTATAATGTCATTTGTTTGCTCGTATGACTTTTATTTTTCATCTATCATCTCATAATGTTCAACTTATTTATTTACATTTTAAATAATTTAACCGTTGATATCCTAAAACGGGTATCTTTAGATCATTACTCGATTGTTTATCAATTTAACAAAAAGCATGAAGGCAGATAACCATATCAAAGACCTCGGCCAAACCTTCGACGAGATGGAGAAATATCAAATGAAGTTGAATACACCCAAGTGTTTTTTTTTTAGTCAAGGTTAAAACGTTTTGGGGTTTTATTGTAAATAACATGGATATAGAGTCCAATACTGACAAGATCCACTCATTGATCAATACGCAACCTCCCATGATCAAGAAAGAAGTTCAAAGATTAACAAGTCGGTTGGAGGCCTTGAACAAATTCGCATCTAAAGCAACCGACAAGTGACTACCATTCTTTAAAGTGATTAAAAACACATTTGAATGGATTTAGGAATGCCAAGCTTTCGTCCTAGAGATGAAAAGTACCTAGGATCAGCTCTATTAGTACTAAGATCTGGAGAAACACTATATTTGTATTTGGTTATGTTTGAGTCAGTAGCTTGTTTAGCTCTGATCAGAACTGATGGAGGAATTATTAAACTAATATATTATAAAAAGAAAGATTTTTCTAGTGAAGATGTGACATATTCCATAATGGATAATTTGGCTTTAGATCTAATAGTGGCTTAAAAAAATATGAAGTAGTATATGTAAACCCACTTTATAGTGGTCTACATTGATATCGCACTTCAGCAAACCATCCACAAACATGACAAGTCTGGAAAGTTGATGGAGTGGGCTATAGTTCTGGGTGAATATGATATTATATATGAGCCAATGACTACAATTAAAGGCCAAGCTATAGTGGATTTTACTGCAGAATTCACTTACGAAGAGAAAAGACTAGTCGAACGAGCTACTATAGTACCAGCAAAGCAAGCCGCTGGAATTCCAATTGATCATATCCAAAGATTAATAGAGCGCTCATCTAAACAAAATTAGACATGTTGCATAAGAATTTTTAACAAAACTACTTAAAGATTGTTACTTAGTATAAAGAGACTTTGAATAAGAGTTGCATGTATGAATATATTAGTGGAGGGGTATCATGTGCAAGCGGTAGCATAGCTATATTAATAGTCAACACAGCTGTAGAAACCTCATTCTGTTACCCCCCCCCCCCTAACTCACCTTAGGTCCCTAGTACCTCCACTCATCATTGTAAACCCAGTTCATGTCCCGAGCACTGACCTGAAAGCTATCGGGCACTCCCCGGCTCAGTTTGACCCAAAAGTCAAAATCTTTATCTCGACCGAGGATGAATGAATCTTCGAAGGGCACTGAATAACCTTTCCAACGGTCGACCCCGTGCACGATTCTGACTTACCATGCGGACGAACAATCCATTTACGTCCGAAACCTGACCCAAAGGAAACTGGGCGCTCCCGGGCTCTATTTGACCTAAGTCAACTCTTCAGCTTAACCGAGGCTGAATGAATCTTTAAAGGGCCCTGAATACCTTTTCCAACGGTCTACCCCGTGCACGATTCCCACTTTCCATGGGGACGAACGATCCGTTTCACTCCGGGAGGCCATCGAGAACTTCCCGAGCCCGGTTGACCAAAGTCAACTCTCCAAACCGGGTTAAACTCTTTGGAATGTCTAAGTACATCTCCTAACCATTCCAACGGTCTGCCCATTGCGCAATTCTGACCAACGGTTTTCCCTCGACGGTCGATTTTTCAAAAAAGCCTGAAACGCACTACCAAATGGCAGGTTCCAGAACCTGCCTATCGGAACCTGCCTGCCGATAGGCGGGAAGGGCTCTAGGCTGAACGGCACTCACCTGGGACTATAAAAGTAGGCCTTCACCTCATTTGCAAAGGGAGCCCAGATCTGATAAAAATCTCTCTCAACGAATCCCAAAAACCTCTCTCGAAGGCAGCGTGATGTCAACTTCCAAATCCTCCTTTTACTCCCACTTTTCATCATCCCTTTCATCAAATTTGGTGAATTAACCACTCTCCATCATCATCCAAAGTGCAAGGGCTGCTCCCCAACATTCAAGATCAAGCTCAAGATCTTGAAGAAGGTCCAACTTTCTCAAACTCTCTCCTAAATTCTCTTGAATTCCCAATAACTTGTTTTATTACTTAACACTTTTATTATCTCATCCCATACATCATAATATAATTTTTATTTAGTATCTCTTATTTTTATATAAATAAAACCCAAAAAACAAGAAAAAGAGGGTTTGCTCATAAATTCCAAATAGGGATTCTCACACTTTTTCCACACTCTTCTCGCAACTAAAACACTTTTTTCTACACACACATACACACACTCACAAATAAGAGATTCCCCATTTTGTTTTATGTGATAAACCCCACCCCTCGTTTTGTATGCGAACTACGTGGACTTTGATGCCTCTATAGGCTACATAGGCGTCTCGGGGTAAAACCCGAGACTCGAGTCCTTTTTCTCTCATTTTTCTATCTTCTCTAAATCTATTTTTCTTATATTATACATATACTTGTTCTTAGCGACGCATTACCCCATATGCGTGATCATTCCCTTATAATGATCAACGTAGAGGTAATCGCGTAAATCTCATTTTTCTAATATCACTCTTATATCTTCCTACGGATGACTCGCTTTATCTTTTCCATGATACAAGTCGAGTATTCATACCTCCATTATATATATATATATATATATATATATATATATATACACATGCACACATATCACAGGGGAAACATAAGGAAAAATAGCAAATATGCATGAGAGACCGAAAGGGCGCAATGGGTGCCTAACACCTTCCCATTTCGTAACTAAGCCTCCGAACCCTTCTCGAATCATTTTGGTTTTGCACGCACCAGTATGTATTTGGATGCCACTCTTCGGGGTGACTTCCCTTTTTTCTTTTGTCTGTTTTGAGTAAAATAGACCCTCGTACTACATTTTTTGGGTCACCACAGCTTCCGCAGCCTGTAAGTGTATTGAGTTAGAAAGTAAAACACAAAATTGCAAAAAATATTGGTAAGATGTCATTACTTACCCTCAGAAGACTATGGAGGGCATAGGACTCCAAGTCCTTATGGTGCTCAGCTACCAACCGATCAAGGTCGGCTTCATCCATTGCCTTCCTTATCCTGTGAACGGCACGAGCAGTATTATCCAGAGAAGACTGGGGATTCGGTTTTTGAAGTGTGGATGCGGATGCCTGCCTTGTAGAGGAGTCAAATTTGCATTAACAACAATTATGGATGGAGGGGGAGTAGAAATTATTTTATGTACATGAGAGGTGCCACGGACACCTTGATCAGGGGAGGGTGACATCAGACCCGTCGTGGTAAGGTTAGCTCCGATATCATCATCAAAGGTTCCCTCATTTTTCTATCTTCTCTAAATCTATTTTTCTTATATTATACATATACTTGTTCTTAGCGACGCATTACCCCATATGCGTGATCATTCCCTTATAATGATCAACGTAGAGGTAATCGCGTAAATCTCATTTTTCTAATATCACTCTTATATCTTCCTACGGATGACTCGCTTTATCTTTTCCATGATACAAGTCGAGTATTCATACCTCCATTATATATATATATATATATATATATATATACACATGCACACATATCACGGGGGAAACATAAGGAAAAATAGCAAATATGCATGAGAGACCGAAAGGGCGCAATGGGTGCCTAACACCTTCCCATTTCGTAACTAAGCCTCCGAACCCTTCTCGAATCATTTTGGTTTTGCACGCACCAGTATGTATTTGGATGCCACTCTTCGGGGTGACTTCCCTTTTTTCTTTTGTCTGTTTTGAGTAAAATAGACCCTCGTACTACATTTTTTGGGTCACCACAGCTTCCGCAGCCTGTAAGTGTATTGAGTTAGAAAGTAAAACACAAAATTGCAAAAAATATTGGTAAGATGTCATTACTTACCCTCAAAAGACTATGGAGGGCATAGGACTCCAAGTCCTTATGGTGCTCAGCTACCAACCGATCAAGGTCGGCTTCATCCATTGCCTTCCTTATCCTGTGAACGGCACGAGCAGTATTATCCAGAGAAGACTGGGGATTCGGTTTTTGAAGTGTGGATGCGGATGCCTGCCTTGTAGAGGAGTCAAATTTGCATTAACAACAATTATGGATGGAGGGGGAGTAGAAATTATTTTATGTACATGAGAGGTGCCACGGACACCTTGATCAGGGGAGGGTGACATCAGACCCGTCGTGGTAAGGTTAGCTCCGATATCATCATCAAAGGTTCCCTCATTTTTCTATCTTCTCTAAATCTATTTTTCTTATATTATACATATACTTGTTCTTAGCGACGCATTACCCCATATGCGTGATCATTCCCTTATAATGATCAACGTAGAGGTAATCGCGTAAATCTCATTTTTCTAATATCACTCTTATATCTTCCTACGGATGACTCGCTTTATCTTTTCCATGATACAAGTCGAGTATTCATACCTCCATTATATATATATATATATATATATATATATATATACACATGCACACATATCACGGGGGAAACATAAGGAAAAATAGCAAATATGCATGAGAGACCGAAAGGGCGCAATGGGTGCCTAACACCTTCCCATTTCGTAACTAAGCCTCCGAACCCTTCTCGAATCATTTTGGTTTTGCACGCACCAGTATGTATTTGGATGCCACTCTTCGGGGTGACTTCCCTTTTTTCTTTTGTCTGTTTTGAGTAAAATAGACCCTCGTACTACATTTTTTGGGTCACCACAGCTTCCGCAGCCTGTAAGTGTATTGAGTTAGAAAGTAAAACACAAAATTGCAAAAAATATTGGTAAGATGTCATTACTTACCCTCAGAAGACTATGGAGGGCATAGGACTCCAAGTCCTTATGGTGCTCAGCTACCAACCGATCAAGGTCGGCTTCATCCATTGCCTTCCTTATCCTGTGAACGGCACGAGCAGTATTATCCAGAGAAGACTGGGGATTCGGTTTTTGAAGTGTGGATGCGGATGCCTGCCTTGTAGAGGAGTCAAATTTGCATTAACAACAATTATGGATGGAGGGGGAGTAGAAATTATTTTATGTACATGAGAGGTGCCACGGACACCTTGATCAGGGGAGGGTGACATCAGACCCGTCGTGGTAAGGTTAGCTCCGATATCATCATCAAAGGTTCCCTCATGCCTCTCATTAGGGGCCAAATCCTCATCTTGATGTGAGGGCGCGGCAATATTTGTTTGATCCGCAACAAGATTTTCCAGCGCGGCAGGATAAATTTGACCACTAGAGGCGACTGCGGTAGGAGGCTTGGACTTGGTCCTTTTCCTTTTCCTCTGTCGAGCGGTGTTATTTAGGACCACCGCCTCCTCGTCCATCTCAGCTAGCTGAGATGCCAACCGAGACCTATCAATTTCTTCACCTGAGAAAAAATAAAGCAGCCAATATCCAAAGTTAAAGATGATTGAGGCAGAATCAAAAATCAAATAACAGCATTACTTTCAGAACCCATTTCTTTGGGAATGGATTTGTTGGGGAAATAGCCTGCTTCGAAAATATACTTAGAGGTTACAAGTGTATTGAATATCATCTATTCAGCAGGAATTGTTGTGGCCTCACCAACTATTTTCTTTTGCCACGTACTTAGCTGCAAGTTGTCTAGAACTGTTAAAAAATGCAAAGATCAGTACGAAGGCATAATGGGAGGAGAAATAAACTACGAAGAGGGGATGCTTCCACAATTTAAAAGTATTTACCAGGTTTGTAAGGACACCCCCATTGTCGTGGCATCCTAAATGACCTCTCCCTCTCTGTCTCTTCAGGATGGATCTCCCAGCCTTCTCCAGAAACGTAGAAGTATTTGGCCTTCCAGCTTTTTACACTAGTGGGACTACCGGAGTAAAGGGTCTCATCACTGCCATGGACTGAGAAGTAGTAACACCCTGCAAACTTTTCAGAGTTTTCCTTTGCATGGTAGAAGTGGAAAAACTCCACAGGATTAATATCTCTACTAATTTGTTCTCCCATAGTACAACGGCTGTAAGAATCTCCCTCCATCCATTGGGATCTAGTTGGGTTGGGGCTAACCTCATGGTTTGGAATATTTTTCTAATTAGGACAGGGACTGGTAGCCGCAGACCATAAATGAAAGCATACAAAGGGAAGCATATGCCATCGTCAGCAAGTGTCGTGCATGACCTTTGTCCCACGGCAGGTGCTGAACACATTAAACCCTCAGGAATATCAAGGGCAATAGCCACCTGATCACCCCATTATTGGGTCATTACACTATGGATACCAAGTGCAACAAGGGTTCTCTCAGCCCTCCGAGATGTGCCAACAGTTTCATCCCTACCATTAGATGAAACTCTTGCCACGACATTCTCAGGATGGTTGCTAGAATTGGCTTCTTCTTCCATCCCCGCAGAATCCGAGTCTAAATCCAACACTACACAGTTAGGGTAACTACTCAACTAGAACGACCCTATAGTCCTCAAACGACGAATGTGACACCCCAACTAATTAAATACCGGGTAGCTACTCCTTTATTAGATTAATACAAAATGCCAAGTTGGTTCAGTTCATAGCATCATTATCGAAAACATTTTAATATTACTAACCACCTAGTATTTAAAAAGTGAGTTGTCCATTTTAATTAAATCCGATTAACATGCAATAAATGTATTATGAAAAGTTAACATAACCAACAATATAGTCACAATAGAATAACCATCCAATAATAATGAGACTGGAGGAAAACTCCTCACAACAAACCAAATTTTGAAATAAATACATACAAAGTCCGCATCACTAAAATTAATTACAACCCAAGGTCTGAAATAACTGAATAAGTAAGATGTCTCTAAAAGGAATGGGCGACATGCCCAACAAATGATAAAAACTGATAATGGAGTCAAGATCAGAAATGGAGGCGTCTACTGTCAAGGTCTTGTAACTTCCACAACAGCTACAGCACGTCACCTGAATAGAACTACTATGCATGGTGTCCTTGTGGATGGGCACCTAAAAAGGTTTTTACAAAAATAGATTTGAAAGAAAACGGGTCAGAGCCCGAATGTGAAAATAATTTAAAATATGCAAGTGTTTAATATCATTAAACAGTGAATATAAAGTACATGATAGTGTGTGAACTCACATGAGTTCCTCACCTCTCAACTAATTGTGCACTCCTATCGTACCCGTACCCATTTCTAGTTGCTCTCATATCTATCTAGTCCAATGCTAAATCTAACATTTCTATATGATATCCAACTCAAATCTCAACATCTTCTATTTAACAGAGTATTGTACCTTATTACACAGTTTCCCCTTTTATCACTACAATTTGTAATAAATCTTACATTTTTACTTTACAACCCGTTGCTATTACTTATACTCACAATTATGCACGACAATTCATTTCAAACAACAATATATTATTCTCACCAAAAATATACAATACTAGCACCCCGAGGCTAAGTTGTGGTGCTCACATACTCAGCTATCAAATCCCGATACATCACGTACAAGAGGACCACGTATTCCGAATCTCTCAGGAAACGTTTCATTAACAACAATCATAAAATAATGGAGGTGAACATAGTTCACATCACATGGGTGACGCACATACCTACGCTCCCATGATCAGCAGACTTATTAAGTTCTCAATAAGTCCTTCTCTGACCTATGTCCTCGAGGTACCAATCTAAATCCCCTCCGTAGGTACACAAAGATTAGATGGCCCTAAACGAATGCCAACCTCCCATGATAGCAAGTACGGTAGGTATGTCATACACATATAACTACATATACTAAGCATTCTCACATCTTAGATATTAAAATATTTTGTTAGTGGTATACTTCTTGTTCTTATACCAACACTTAGTGTTATACAAATCACATGTCCCGGGTTTATATGTATTTAATTTATCAATTAATCTCACTTCGTGATTAGTTACTCGCTTCCCAATCCACAAATGGCATTCGATTTAAGACTCTATTCTAAGTTTTACTCCTCAATGTACCCCAATCTCCCAACTATACCCACTAGTTAATAAGGAAAGGTTATCTCACCATTTAAATAAGTCTACAGGATACTAGAAATCAATTCAGGCCGAAAAGGCCATTCTGTCAACTTGTTAGAAATCTCGTTTTAACGAGGTCGTTCGAACGAAGGACTTCGAACAAAATACCAACTTGTTAGAAGTCATACTGTCATCTCGTTAGAAGTTCGTTCGAACGAGGTCGTTCGAACGACCTGGGAAGGTCTTCTAACGAGATGTCAGTTTCAGCCCAGAAATTCCCAAATCCGTTTATCTCAATTCTTCTCTCCTATAAATCCACCCTAAGACCATACAAATTATGTTTTAACGTATATAAACCATTTATAATCACCCTAGAACATTTCTTAACACATTTAAGCGGTCAAATCTTTCAAATTATCATGGAATTACTATGAATCTTCAAATATATCTCCAAACCTTATGAACATGAACTCCTAATTTTCTTATGTCTAATTACTCATCATAAATCCATTTTTAAATCATCATATGTAACTATTCAAGCATTAGATTAGTCCATTATCATACTACATGCAAATCCTAACCCAAATTCAAAGTTTCTCCAACAAATTTCATGTGTTTTCTTCAAAAAAGTTCAATAAAAGATATAATTCCTACACTAAGCATGGAAGACATATTCAATGCATTAAAAATACTAAATCACTTGCCTTAGATTGTTCTTCAGAATTTGATGTTGGAGGTTGAAGGTTGATCTCTCCCCTTTCTCTACAGATTTTCTCCCAAGGTTGAAGATGGTGGTTATGGGTTTTCTTTTGGGAACCACTTCCTATAACTCCCGTAGCTCTCTAACTTGTCAAATGCTGGTAATGGGCTTAGTGGGTTACTAAATAATTTATAATTAAATCTTAAAATTCGTAGGCTTTAATTCCCAAAATTTCAAAATTACCAAAATCCCTTTTAAGTTGCCGGTATGGCCCAAAAATGCCCCGGGACCCAAACTAAACCCCCGGCTAGTATTTTCTGACTATTTCGACCCTTCCGGACTCGTTGGCACACTCAAAATGACCATTCTATTGATAAAAATAAAATTCACTTTTTTTTATTCAAATAAATTTCATTTCTGACGCGACTGACACGCGCGTCCCAACTAAATTTCCCAAATTGTCGTATTTCAGTCTCGCGACAATTTTAATATTTTCAATATTCATATATTGCCATATATACACAATATAATCAAATACCAACTCAAATCTTGTTAGTATCTATATCCGGATTAATTCTCAATTAATTCACATTTATTTAATTAATCCCTTAAATAAATATCAATAAAATTACGGGGTATTACATACTTCCCCCCTAATAACAGAATTTCGTCCCGAAATTCGAAACTAAAAAGTACCTGGTAAAAACAACTCTGGATAACGTTCGCGCATCTCATCCTCGTGCTCCCATGTGGACTCATCAGCATTATGATGCCGCCACTGACCACGTACTAACGGTACTATTTTCGACCTCAGTTTCCGCTCGCTTCGGTCCAAAATAGCAATCGGCCCCTCCTCGTAGGAACTATCGGGCTGGAGATCGATGTCCTCCAAAGCAATGTGAGTATGGGCCAAATCATCCCTAAGATATTTCCTTAGCGAGGAAATATGGAACACATCATGAATCTTATGCAAGTGCTCCGATAACCCAAGTTTATACGCAACCGGCCCAATCCGCTTGATGATAGGAAATGGCCCCACATATATCGGTGCCAGTTTCCCCTTCTTCCTAAAATGCATAATCCCCTTCATAGGAGATACTCTGAGTAAAACCTGGTCCCCCACTTTGAATTCTCTGAAGAACCTCTTGGCATCAGCATAGCTCTTCTACCGGTCTTGAGCTACCCGAATGCGACTCCGTATCAATTATATCCTTGCCGACGTTTCCTGAATCACTTTTGGTCCAAGGAGTTTGTTATCCCCCACCTCTAACCAACATGCTGGGGAACGACAAGGTCTACCGTACAACGCCTCAAATGGAGCCATGCCAATGGTGAACTGGTAGGAGTTATTATAAGCAAACTCCACCAGTGGAAGGTACTGCTCCCATCCCCCCCCCTCCCCCAAGTCTATGATGCACATACGCAACATGTCCTCCAACATCTGATTTGTACGCTCGGTCTGCCCATCGGTCTGCGGGTGATAAGCCATACTCAACCGCAATTCAGTGCCCATGGCCTCCTGGAAACTCTCCCAAAATTGTGAAACGAATATCTTGTTTCGGTCAGACACGATATTTAGAGGCACACCGTGAAGTCTCACTATTTTCGAAATGAAAATCTGGGCATACTGTCCCGTAGTGTAGTCTGTCCTTACGGGTAGAAAATGAGAAACTTTGGTCAAACGGTCCACAATTACCCAAATGGAGTCGTGACCCCTCTGTGACGTAGGTAACCCCATGATAAAGTCCATGGATATGCTCCCCCATATCCAAGTCGGAACCTCTAATGGTTGTGGAAGTCCTGCCGATCTCTGATGATCCACTTTTACCAGCTGACAAGTGGCGCATTTAGAAACAAACACGGAAATATCTCTCTTCATCCCGCTCCACCAATACTGACGTCTCATGTCTTGGTACATCTTATCCCCACCAGGGTGTACCGTGAACCGTGAGCCGTGCGACTCTATCATCACCTCGTGTCGCAAGTCTTCCCCTTCCGAAATGACTAGTCTCCCATTGAAGCGTAATCCCCTGTCTGAGCTAACGGTATAGGACTCGGCTCCCTCTGCTAGTAATCGAACTATCTTCTCTTGAAAGAACAAGTCATTTGCCTAGGCCTTTACCACTCTTGTAACAATTTGCAGTGTAACAATAATCACAGACATGAACGATCGGGCCACTACGTCCTGGTGTCCCAACTCCTTCCACTTTGCTTTCCACACCTCGACCACCTCATTTACTGGCCTACGGCTCAACGCGTCTGCTACCACATTAGCCTTCCCCGGGTGATATTGGATATCAAACTGATAGTCTTTCACAAACTCAAGCCACCGTCTTTGACGCATATTCAAATCCTTCTGCGTGAAGAGGTACTGTAGAGACTTGTGGTCCGTGAATAACCGAAACTTCTCCCCCAGGAGATAATGTCTCCAAATCCGAAGGGCAAATACAACTGCCGCTAACTCCAAGTCATGTGTGGGGTAATTCCTCTCGTGAGGCTTAAGCTTACGGGAAGCATAAGCTATGGCCTGACTCTCCTGCTGCAGCACACCTCTGAGTCCTTGTAAGGACGCATCGGTGTAGACTAGATACTCAACTCCCGGTCTGGGCAACGCTAACACATGTGCTGAGGTCAAATTATCCTTCAACTCATCGAATGCCAACTGACAGGCATCGCTCCAGATAAATGGCACACCTTTGTGAGTCAGATGTGTCAAAGGAATCGCTATCTTTGAGAAACCCCCAATAAATCTCCTGTAGTATCATGCTAATCCCAAGAAACTACGGATTTCAGTCGGTGTCGTGGGTTGTCCCCACTCCTTCACCGCGGATACCTTTCCCGGATCTATCGATATCCCCTGATCTGAAATGATATTCCCCAAAAGCTGAACCTCCTTGAGCCAAAACCCACACTTATCATACTTTGCATACAACTCGTTCTGACGTAGCGTCTACAAAACATGTCTTAAATTCTCGACGTGCTCCTCTTCTGTCTGAGAGTAATCTAGAATGTCATCAATGAAGACAATGACGAACTGGTCTAGGAACTCTCTGAACACCCTATTCATCAAGTCCATAAACACGGCTGGAGCATTGGTCAAGCCAAAAGGAATAACCCGAAACTCGTAGGAACCATATCTCATTAAGAAAGCAGTCTTCGAGACGTCATGTTCCCTGATACGCAACTGATGGTATCCCGATCGCAAATCAATCTTTGAGAAGAAAGAAGCTCCTCTCAGCTGGTCGAATAAGTCATCGATTCGGGGCAACGAATACTTATTCCGTATCGTGACCTTATTCAACTCTCGGTAATCTACACACAACCTCAACGATCCATCCCTCTTCTTTACAAACAACATAGGGGCACCCCACGGCGAAGTACTCCTCCGGATAAACCCCTGACCCAACAACTGCTCAATCTGATCCTATAACTCTCTCATCTCTACTAGAGCCATATGGTAAGGTGCGCGTGAAATAGGCTGAGTGCCCGACGTCAAATCGATCATAAAATCTCTCTCTACTCGAAGGTAGTCCAGGTATATCCTGAAATACATCGGTAAACTCCCTAACAACTGGAATCGCATCGAGTGGTATCACCACTTCCTTAGAGGTCTCCTCCTCTATATAGTACAAGTGAGTGGACGATCCTCCCTCAGGGCGAGGCATCACCACTAAAAAAATCTCCTATCCGGGAATGGCAAAGACAATACTCCTACAGAAGCAGTCAATCATGGCTCGGTACGCAACTAGCCAATCCATACCAACAATCGCATCGTACTCAGTCATCTTTAACACTAACAAATCAGCGGGACAGTAAACCTCCCGATCTCTATACCCACACCTCTACAAATAAGGGAAATCACGGAACCCCTACTCAACGGTGAATCTACACAAGTAATCGTGCTCTCGGCGGTGTCTAATAACCCAATAGTGCGTGCAAATATCATGGCAATGAAACAATGTGTGGCCCCCGTGTCAAATAAGATACGCCCCATAGTCCCCAGAATAGATAACATACCCTCAATGGCCGGTGGTTCCTGTGGGGCTGTGACATGTTGTAGCTGATACACTCTCCCATACTAGAGTTGTCCCAGCTGGACTGGGACTGCTGGAATGGGTAGTAATGCTGCCATTTGTGGTGGTGCTGGGAGGGCGGCGAGAAACATAGGCCTCTATGGCTCGTGTCGAGCGCCCTGCAGTTGCTGCTGTGGGGACTTGCCCATGTCAGGACAATCCTGGCATTTGTGGCCAGTCTTGCCACAAACAAAACACTTCTCGGGGAAGTTTCCCCCTTGCTGTCCCTGCTGCCCTGGTGGCCGTTACCATTCCTCCCTTGGCCATGCTGGCCCTACTGAAACTGCTGCTACTGACCATTCTGACCCTGCGGGCCCTGATGGACGTTCTGACCCTAATGGCCATGCTTGAAACCTACCTGTCCACTTCTGAAACCCCCAGATCTGAATCTCTTAGAATCTCCTTGTTGGGAACTCTGGTCACCCTGCTTGTGATGTCCCTTAGCAGATTGTGCCCCGCTAGCACCATTTCCCCTGGTCCTGCCCTGTTGGCTGGACTCCCCTGATCTCTTGATCTCAGACATGTGGAAGCGATGATCCTGGCAGTGAAGTAATGCAGTGTTAACCACATCAGAATAAGTGGCCAACGAGATATTACCCAACAAGTGTTGACGGATCCTCCAAGTCAATCCATTCGTGAACTTCTGAATGTTCTTCTCCTCAGTCGGTATCTCATCCGGAACAATGTTCAAGAGATTGGTAAATTCAGCCTCATACTTGGCTACATTTTTTCCCTCCTTCTTGAGGTTCATCAATTTCCTCCTCATTTCCGTGTGAACGGCTGACGGAAGATATTTGCGGTCGAACCGCACCCAGAACTCCTGTATAGTGAGGGTGTCCTTCTCCTCTGCAGTGGTAATGGACTCCCACCACTGCAATGCAGATCCTACTAGCTTGAAGGTAGCCATTATCTGCTTCTGAACATCTGTGCACTCGTACTTCCTTAAGTGCCTCTGAATATCCTTCCTCCACTGACTGGATACCACAACATCAGAGCTACTTGCAAACTCCGGAGGGTGTGCTTTCTGAAAAGCATCATGGATGCGTTCCCAAGCAGACGGGAATGCATGAGCCTGAACTGGCACAACTACCGGTGCCTGGGGTGGGGCTGCTGTACAACGGCTAGGGCGGCATTTACCGCTTGGGCTACAATAGCTGCAACCTCTGCAGTATTCATAGTGCCCTGAACTGGTGCAGGTTGTGGCTCTGGTTGTGCATTCCTAGGAACTCACTGTACACGTCGTGGAAGCATCTGAAATGAGAGTAAAGTCTTATAAGTTCGCAGTTATTAACTCAAAGTAGCTGAAGAGCGAAGCATACACAAAAGAATACAACAGTCCTAAAATATAGGGCTCTAAATCAAAGAAAGCTCAGCGAAAACATAACAAGCCGTACAGATCCTAAGGACACTAGAACCTGATGCTCTGATACCACCTGTGACACCCCGACTAATTAAATACCGGGTAGCTACTCCTTTATTAGATTAATACAAAATGCCAAGTTGGTTCAGTTCATAGCATCATTGTCGAAAATATTTTAATATTACTAACCACCTAGTATTTAAAAAGTGAGTTGTCCATTTTAATTAAATCCGATTAACATGTAATAAATGAATTATGAAAAGTTAACATAACCAACAATATAGTCACAATAGAATAACCATGCAATAATAATGAGTCTGGAGGAAAACTCCTAACAACAAACCGAATTTCGAAATAAATACATACAAAGTCCGCATCACTAAAATTAATTACAACCCAAGGTCTGAAATAACTGAATAAGTAAGATGTCTCTAAAAGGAATGGGCGACATGCCCAACAAATGATAAAAACTGATAATGGAGTCAAGATAAGAAATGGAGGCGTCTAATGTCAAGGTCCTGTAACTTCCACAACAGCTACAGCACGTCACCTGAATAGAACTACTATGCATGGTGTCCTTGTGGCTAGACACCTAAAAAGGTTTTTACAAAAATAGATTTGAAAGAAGACGGGTCAGATCCCGAATGTGAAAATAATTTAAAAATATGCTTGTGTTTAATATCATTAAACAGTGAATATAAAGTACATGATAGTGTGTGCACTCACATGAGTTCCTCACCTCTCAACTAATTGTGCACTCCTATCGTACCCGTACCCATTTCTAGTTGCTCCCATATCTATCTAGTCCAATGCTAAATCTAACATTTCTATATGATATCCAATTCAAATCTCAACATCTTCTATTTAACAGAGTATTGTACCTTATTACACAGTTTCCCCCTTTAGCACTACAATTTATAATAAATCTTACATTTTCACTTTACAAACCGTTGCTATTACTTATACTCATAATTATGCACGACAATTCATTTCATACAACAGTATATTATTCTCACCAAAAATATACAATACTAGCACCCTGAGGCTAAGCTGTGGTGCTCACATACTCAGCTATCAAATCCCAGTACATCACGTACATCAGGACCACGTATTCCGAATATCTCAGGAAACGTTTCATTAACAACAATCACAAAACAATGGAGGCGAACATAGTTCACATCACATGGGTCACGCACATACCTATGCTCCCATGATCATCAGATTTATTAACTTCTCAATAAGTCCTTCTCTGACCTATGTCCTCGAGGTACCAATCTAAATCCCCCCCGTAGGCACACAAAGATTAGATGGCCCTAAACGAACGCCAACCTCCCATGATAGCAAGTACGGTAGGTATGTCATAAACATATAACTACATATACCAAGCATTCTCACATCTTAGATATTAAAATATTTTGTTAGTGGTATACTTCTCGTTCTTATACCAACACTTAGTGTTATACAATTCACATGTCCCCGGTTTATATGTATTTAATTTATCAATTAATCTCACTTCGTGATTAGTTACTCGCTTCCCAATCCACATATGACATCCGTTTTAAGACTCTATTCTAAGTTTTACTCCTCAATGTACCCCAATCTCCCAACTATACCCACTAGTTAATAAGGAAAGGTTATCTCGCCATTTAAATAAGTCTACGGGATACTAGAAATCAATTCAGGCCAAAAAGGCCATTCTATCAACTTGTTAGAAATCTCGTTCGAACTAAGGACTTCGAACGAAATACCAACTCGTTAGAAGTCATACTGTCATCTCGTTAGAAGTTCGTTCGAACGAGGTCGTTCGAACGACCTGGGCAGGTCTTCTAACGAGATGGCAGTTTCAGCCCAGAAATTCCCAAATTCATTTTTCTCAATTCTTCTGTCCTCTAAATCCACCCTAAGACCATCCAAATTATGTTTTAACGTATATAAACAATTTATAATCACCCTAGATCATTCCTTAACACATTTAAGGGGTCAAATCTTACAAATTATCATGGAATTACTATGAATCTTCAAATATATCTCCAAACCCTATGAACATGAACTCCTAATTTTCTTATGTCTAATTACTCATCATAAATCTGTTTTTAAATCATCATATGTAACTATTCAAGCATTAGATCAGTCCATTATCATACTACATGCAAATCCTAACCCACATTCAAAGTTTCTCCAACAAATTTCATGGGTTTTCTTCCAA
Organism: Sambucus nigra; assembly: GCA_949130495.1. Classification (NCBI taxonomy): domain Eukaryota; kingdom Viridiplantae; phylum Streptophyta; class Magnoliopsida; order Dipsacales; family Adoxaceae; genus Sambucus; species Sambucus nigra. The sequence goes on along the minus strand of OX422212.1, from coordinate 446,428,710 downwards.
AAAGTTCAATAAAAGATAATTCCTACACTAAGCATGGAAGACATATTCAATGCATTAAAAATACTAAATCACTTGCCTTAGATTGTTCTTCCGAATTCGATGTTGGAGGTTGAAGGTTGATCTCTCTCCTTTCTTTACAGATTTTCTCCCAAGGTTGAAGATAGTGGTCATGGGTTTTCTTTTTGGAACCTCTTCCAACTCTTCCTATAACTCCCATAGCCCTCTAACTTGTCAAATGCTGGTAATGGGCTTAGTGGGTTACTAAATAATGTATAATTAACTCTTAAAATTCGTAGGCTTTAATTCTCAAGATTTCAAAATTACCAAAATACCCTTTTAAGTTGCCGGTATGGCCCAAAAATACCCCGGGACCCAAACTAAACCCCCGGCTAGTGTTTTCTGACTATTTCGACCCTTCCGAACTCGTTGGAGCAATCAAAATGTCCATTTGGTTGATAAAAATAAAATTCACTTTTTTTTATTCAAATAAATTTCATTTCTGACGCGACTGACACCCGCGTCCCAACTAAATTTCCCAAATTATCGTATTTCAGTTTCGCGACAATTTTAATATTTTCAATATTCATATATTTCCCTATATACACAACATAATCAAATACGAACTCACATCTCGTTAGTATCTATATTCGGTTTAATTCTCAATTAATTCACATTTAATTTAATTAATCCCTTAAATTAATATCAATAAAATTACGGGGTATTACAACGGACTGAAGAAAGTTCGGTAGGAGAGGCTCCAAAATGTTTGTTCCAAAAGCCTCTTAGAAATTCGTCTGGGTCAAAGCTCATATGGCTGCAGCAGTACCCGAAAAGCAGAGAGTCTGCAGTTAGGCTCCGCAACCAATACGGTCCTAAGGCTACTCATAGGCCACGATAGGTGTAATGATATATCAAGTTGAGGAACAAGAAATATTTTGTGCCAAGTATACCAAATGTTGGGTTCTAAAGCCATGGAAGTTTATTATCACCGCGACATATTATTTTGTCAGGAAGGATGTTATCTTCTTACATGTCGTAGTCATTAAACTACGGACAATGTATTGACTAAATGTCGCGGACTCTGTATAGGGACCTAATGATCTTGAGTTACTACAGGCCTCAGCCATATGTCTCCACACCGCAGCAACGCTTTCTATGCTATGAAGGCATTAATTCAGGAAAGACCTAAGTTACTAAAGATATTTCACCTTGTCGTGGCTACTCACTCAAACAGATATACAAGTTCAAATTACAGAAAAATCAGTTCAGATACATCAAACATAATTCAAGTTAGGTTTAAGGCTATTGAATAAATTTAGTTCAACATAAATGCAGAAATGCAAAAATTCGTATGCAGAAGCCCAAGATAAACATGAGTCTCTCTCATTCAGTTCAAGGTAAACGATTCAAGGTTGGTGGTTGAGAAAGTTACCTGGAAAGGAAGAAACCGGCGGTGCTCAACCTCAAACCACCTCGAAACGTCTCAGAACCACCACATACTGGATAGAAAGGTCGTTGAAAAACCCAAGGTGAAGTATGAACAGAGTTCAGCTCTCGAAATGCTCTCAAAGATTTAGAAAACGTAATGAAGTCCACGGTCGGAGCAATTTATATAAGAGGGCGCGGGAAGACGAATCGTCGCCTTGAAAGTACCACAGCACCTAAGAAGACTAAACTAAGTCGCCGCCTTAATCGAAATCTCTTGGAACTACGACTTGGGGGCTTATTAATAGTACAAATATAGCATCCTGTCGTGGAAGTTACTCAGGCATATACAGAAGTTCAAAGGCCGCGGCCATACTCAGCATAGGGTTCGGCCCTACAAAGTACAAGGTTTGGAACTTATTATTTTATCTTATATACAGGCTGCGGCCCTACCAAGTACAGGACGCGACACCTTTGGTTGTAGCCTCATGTAATGAAACTCATATATACTTGCCTTGCAGGTTGCATCCCCACTATTACAGGCCACACATCTTGCTACGGGTCGCACCCTTTATACCATCATGGCTACTTGACAGCTGTCCACCTTCTAGAAGGATTCCCTACTTGTCAGACTCATCCATATGTCACGTGATTGAAGCACGAGACACACATTTACACCTCCTATAAATAGAGGCACTCGCCTCATTATCATGGGGAGAGAACTCATAGGCGAAGCCCTATCCAACTATACTATCTCTCTCTCCAGAGCACCGGACTTGGGAGCTAACCCCCTACCGCAGCAGCATCGGTCATCCTTCAGGCCATATCTATGGGTCCGGCTTAGTCACTACCATGTATTATCTTCACCTTATTTATTTGTACGCGACTAATGGCATTGTAAACTGGTACAACAACATACGTGTAATGAGAGTAGAGCACCAAAGTGGACGTAGGCCTATTTTAGGGGCTGAACCACTCTATATCTTGTCTTATCTCTCTTTTTACTTGTTTTATTTTCTCATTACTTATTTTATACATGATTTGCTGGTACGAGAATGCCTAGTGGGCTATTTATCGTATCATCAGTAGCAGTAGATTATTTTACAAAATAAGTTGGGGATGAACCATTCATAGAAATGACCTATGGTAAGGTCTTCCATTTCATATGGAAAAATATGATGTGTAAATATGGAATCGTGCATGCCTTCATTGCTGACCATGACACCCAATTTAACAATGATGTATTCCAAATATTTTATGATAATGAAAACATATTAAAGTTGCATTCGTGACCAACTCATTAACAACGCAACGGACAGACAACGATCACAAACCGAACATTACTGGAATAAATGAAGAAAGATTGGATTTATCTAAAGGGAATTGGATAAATGAATTTCAAAGCATGTTGTGGGCCTATAGGACAACACCCCAAATAATAAAATAATAAACACCCTATGTATTGGCCTTTGGCAATGAGGTCATGGTCCCAGATGAGATTAGACTCCCAAGCCACAGTGTCCTTAAGTTCGATTCCCTAATAGTGATTTTACGAGAAGTTTAGATCTAGACCTAGTAGATGAGGTCAAAGAGATAACAACACTCAGAATAGCAGCTTAACAGTAGTTCACACAATAAAAGAGTTAATCCAAGTACCCCAAACAAGGTGACCACATTTTAAAGAAGGTCACTCAAAAATTCAACAAGTTAAAAGCACATTGGTACGGCCCCTATCGCATGATTAAAGTCGTATGACCGGGTACTTATCGTATTGAAACCTTGGAAGGAAAGATGTTCAAGAACCCTTGGAATTATGAACACCCCAAAAGGCATTATCATTAATGAAATATTTTTGATAATATCAAAGATGAATTTAATGGCTAAGTCAAACAACTTGTATGAACAAAAGTCATCAATGAGAATGCCTATTACCACAAACTTAGTTTCTTATTTATCAAAATCTATTTTGACTTAAAGAGATGGTAAAGAAGATACAAACGAAGACATCTTCAGTTCAGAACAATGTCAGGTCAATTAAGGCTAACCCAATTAATCAAAAAATGTCTTTGACTGCATAAAAATCTTAGGCCAGGTCGACTCAAGCCAACCCAATTTACCAAAGAACATCTTTAACAACTTAAAGTTAATTCAAATTGAGGTTAGCTCAATCCAACCCAATTGGACAAAGCACTTCTTTAACTGCTTAAAATTCTTTGAAGGTCGGGTCATTCAAAGCTGACTCAATTAACCAATACATGTCTTTGACGATGCAAAAACTTTGGAAGAGTGTGTGATGACAAGATCCGAAAACACACCTTTTCTAACTAGACAACTATAATAGTTCATCCCTAGAGAGCCAGTAAGTCTAGGTTGGGATGATAAAATTCGACAAACATAAACAAAAGTTTAACAAATGCTAACAAGACCCAAACAAATCATGGACTAAACTGCAAAGTTGACTAAATCCAACTATGTAAATCCAAGAGCTAAAATACTTGGAAAATATAGAGAAAGTATGTGATGAAAAATGCAAACTGTTTTCTTTAATAGCAGCTAGTGGGATTCTTTGTTTTTTTTAACCAGAAAGAAAAGGAGAAAACAACATCATTCTCCCCATTCAAAGTTAAATCATATATGAGTGAAGGATAGTGCTTACAAAAATTAAATTAATTAATTTTAATATAAAAAAGGGTTAAGCAATAGCATCCATTCGAGCCAACTCAGTATTCCCAGCAGCAGGAAGCTTCTCAACTACAACAGGGCCATCCTTGCCACGAACTATTCCCCATAAACAACCTGGAGCCCATCCTCAAACGAATACTTTACTTTAGCTCTTTAGGAATCCTCCTCTTCTTAATCCATGGCATTCGCCTCATCATCATCTCCTTCCAAGGTCATGAAAACTTCAGCAATACCGGGGTAATGTTTTGTTACCATTTTTAGTATTCATCATAGCCCTTGAGGAAGGTCGTGGTGTGAATGACATATTATTTAGAAGATTAGAAGGTTTTGAAATACTTATTCGCAACCACCAAAGCAATAACCAAGGCTAGAGGAAGTTGAACTTTCAAATCATCAAGATTATCTTTAGTAGTCTTAAGGCCTTTTTTAATTGTCTGGTCTCTTCTCTAATTTTATTGAGATATTGAACTTTGCTCACTATTTGGTCATCGGCCTCTTGAAGCATGGTATGAGCCTTAGATAACTCGACCTCAAAAATTTTAATTTTGTCTTCAACCCATCTTTCGCATTCCTTGTCTCACCATAAGAATTCAAGGAAGATTAAGCCTTCTCCCTCATAATTTTTATGGCCACGTTACCCTGCATGGAAGAAATTAAACAAATTAGATAGAGGAAAAGAGATCGGATCGAAAGAGAACATGTGAAAATAATAAGATTTAACTCATTGAAAAATTCTTATGAGAAGAAAAGTTGCAAAAAAAATTCACATCCAAATTTGGCATGAATTGAAAGTCAGGAATATAGCCCACGTAGACCAAGACTTTAGGTGTGTTAGAAAATTTCAAAATAATATAATATTTGTCCTAAAGGATCTTCTCCCTAGTCATTATAGAGCCAATCTCATAGCACTTAACATGATCATAGGGAGATGAAGACCCCCCCTATAACCTCTAAGCAGGTCGTCCATCATTGGAAATCCTTTATTTGGTATTAGACTTCAGCAATTTAATATCCTTGACTAACGGATCATCCAAGGACCTCTTATTGTTTCTTTGTCTCTCTTCAAATACCTTCCCTTTACCTTTGTCGGCAATTCTTTTATTCTTGGCCTCTACAACAACCAATTTTTTTGCCTTAGCATTTGTAAGATGATGTCTATCATCCTTTCTCCATTTAATATTACTATCTTCCTTATCTTTTTAGCGATTTCTTGTTAAGAAATTTCTTCGAGTTTTTTAGCTCAAATTTCCTTTCATTTATCCCGAGAAACATTGGTTGGAGGTATGACGAATGAGCTTTAATTTGTAGTTGAATTTATGCAAAAAAAAATTATTTAGCAAGTTGGTATGAAGTATAGAATCACATGAAAAAGAAGGACGACCTAAGACTTGTTGAAATTTCTCACCTTCGTCGATCTCCTGATCCACCTCTTAATAATTTCTTTCAATAAAGACAACCTCCATCTCATTTTTTTCCTTTTCCTCAGAACTTTTCTCGTCAACATCAACTAGCTTTCGTGGCCTATATGTGTTAAGATCAATAGTACTAATGCTCAGGTATTCTATCATGGCCCTAAACTTCTTGAGGGAGCATACATCCTTAAATTACTTAGGATATGAGGTGCAAATTTTCCTAATTATCTTTACCAACCTTTTATCCAATGATAGATCCATCTTAATAATTAAACAAGGGAGCATCAGTCCTTGAAAATGTTGATCCCTCTTTCTAGGTCATTAGGAAAGAACTCCCATTCACCAGAGATGTAGAAAAACTTGGTTTTTCAGTTTTAGTTGCTACTTTGGCTGACTTGTGCCATTTTGGGATTAGACTTCCAAGGAGATAAATAGTAATACCCAGAGATTTTGTGGTTATCCTTTAAACCATATAAAAACCTAAATATGTCTCCCTTAATATCTAAACACTGTATTTTTCCAGTAGACCGTGGATCCTATTATAAACCTATAGGAATTTGGAAAAAGTTGGGTAAGGGAAACCCCATACTCCTTTAATATTGATCTTATTGAGGGATGGAGAGAGAGAGAGATATAGATACGAACTCCCACTTGCAATGTCCAAAAGGGAAAGCAAACCTCATTTGCATTTCTCCTGTCATAGTCCCTCTCCTCTAGGTCAGGAATCCCGCTAGTCACATGATTTGGTATAGAGTACAAAATTCTAAGGTCAGCCAAATCTTCAGCTTTGATGTCACTTCAGTACCATCTGGCATTAGAGGTTGTAGGATTGTAAGAGGTAGTTAATACCTCTCTTAGCTCCAAATCCTCAGTAGTTAAAGGAATCTAACATTAGGTGAGGTGGAAGGTGAATAGATAGCCATCAAAGATCTCTCCTTGGAGTTCATAGGATCGGATGAAGTTGTGTTACTGGTGCCAGCATAATTCCCCCCTCCCCCCAGACTTGTTGTTTATTATATCAAAACTTACCAAGGAATGATATTCTAAAGTATTGTACATAACACAGGGGGGGCTTAGGGGCTGACACAGAAGAAGAATCAAAATTTGGGATGCAATTTGGGTTCATTAGCTCATCCTCGTGTTTAAGAACCTAGAATGGAAAACATCTCAGCAAAAGCTTCGGGTGAAATCTTGTTCAAAGTAGTAATGTGTTTCTAGATTCTTGAAGATTCACTCATACAGGGCACACTTATAGCCAAAACAAACCTCACAAAACCCTGGAAATGAAAACCTTGAGAGAAAATTCCTCAATACAATATAAAACCCAACAAAATGAAAGAACAGTAAAAGACTTGAGAGAGATTGCACAAAAAATACCTGATGTTAAAAAAAATTGGAAGTTGAGTCGTATAAGTCTTCAAAGGCTCAAGATGTTTCGCTCTGCTTTTATAAGGGAAAAAATGTGTGTTAAATTCGTCGGTCAAAGACCCACTAGATTGTTGACAAGTGGATTACTTAAGTTAGTTGGAAACTTCGTCAAGAAAACTTGTAAGTCATTTTGCTCGGTCAGCCAAACAAAATAACTGTCAGTCTCTGAATCAAGAGATGACAATCCAAAACCATTTGTAAAAAACATCACACACTTATTTTCAGTTGTGAGCAAAGTCTTGGGTGATTTTTCTATATCATATTTGTAAAACATCTCATGACCCAAATATAATATAATAAAATCATAAAACCATTAGATAGCAAGTAAAAGAGCTTGTCCCCAACCGAAAAGATACCAAGGAATAACCTCGACTCGATAATGAGGTGGACACACTTTCCTTCTAAGCAGACTAGGTCGATGCCAGCAAGGCTAACTGATGGACTATAACTTTAGGAAAGTTGATAAAGGTTGGTCAATACCATGTGCTTGGCAACGTCGACAACCAACATGTGCAGGAACAGTCCTTAATGGGTAAAACATTAAACTATTAGTTATCTTAGTTGTGCTCCATTAAAAAGATGCTACGACCCAATACTTTCTCACACCCATTCATATATAAAATAAGGGATCCACCATTAAGATTTGGATAAGGAGGGAGGTATTCTTACATTCTAATTGTCTAATATGTGAGTGGACAGAGATTGAGTGATTTGAACTATTCGTAGACCTCGGGTCAATTAAAACCTAGTAATAAAACCTACCCTCTCACTTCAAGAAAAAACACATTTCGCAACACTGAGAAATATGTCGCGAAATGTATTAATTATGTCACGAAAGACATTTCGCGACATAAGACTGCCTGTCGCCACCGTGTCGCGGTAGCCCCGTATGGGAATGTATTCCGCGACATACATATCTATGTCGTGGAATGTATATACCAATCGTGACAGGATGCATGTCGCGAAATGTATATATTTATAAAAATATATATTAATATTTATTTTTTATATTAAATAATACCTCACCTTTCGCGACAAAATGATATGTCGCGGAATTTCGTCCTTTAGGCGACATGTTATACATGTCGCAAAATATCATATTTTAGGCGACATCTATAGCATGTCGCGGAATGTCATCTTTTAGGCGACATTATAAACATGTCGTGAAATGTCATCTAATTAGGCGACATAGTGTATGTCGCTAAATGTCAGTTATAGTGCCACTAAAAGTCATTAATCAGAATATGATTTAATTTTTAGCAACACCCACGTTATGTCGCTAAAAGAGATTTTTTTAAATAAATAATTCCAAAAGAAGATTGCAAGATGCATATATATATATATATATATATATATATATATTTTTGCCATGATATAACCTGTATAAATGTGCAACCATAGCCATTTATCATCCAAACTATCATATAAAATGACACCATATTCAATTCTACAATTCTTCGTTAAAAGACAATTCATTCCATTAAAATGAATGTATGATTACAACAAATGTTCAAAATAACACCAACTACAAATATAAAACACATTTCGCAAGAAACTTTTGAGTCATCCATTAAACTAGCCCAACAATATCCAACGAAATCCATCATCAATCTGTGACAAGAAACAAATAAACATGTGTTAACCATAATTGGATTATATAATATGGACGTAAAAAAATCTACTTTTATCATACGTGTGCCTCTTTTTGCTATTTTTGATAGTCGTTTTACATTTTCTCTCCTCGACGCTCAATTTTCAAATTCGGGTATGTTTGAGTTAATCAATTAAGAACGCTTCATAATTTTAGAAAATTTTGACAGAGTTTCCTTTGTTTATTCACGAAATCCAACATGTTTTAACATTTAAAATTAACTCGTAGACATCAATAAAAGCCATAAATAAATAATCAGCATATCCCTTCCAACAATTTAACATAAACTCATAAATAACTTGATCGATATAAAGGTTCACCGGACTCATGTCCATAGTTAAAAAATAGTCTCATATGTCTCGCATGGCCCAACAATGGTCTTACTTTAGTATCATATGTGATTTTACACGCTCCACCCCCAGTTCTCAACATGTTTCCTAAACTTATGTTTGAGTTAATCAATTTAAAACAGTCAATAATTTCAAAAAAAAAATCGGCAAAGTTTCCTTTGTTTATTCAAGAAATCCAACATGTTTTAACATTTAAATAAACTCAACGACATTAACAAAAGCCATAAATAAATTATCAACAAATCCCTTCCAAGGATTTAACATAAATAAGCTCAAAAATAACTCAATCGATATAAAGGTTCACCCATTGGAAGTTATTTTTTATTTTCACCCACTAACGACATGTTTTAAGATAAGTCTATATTTTTGCAAATTATCATCCCATTCTCAAACTAAGTGTCCCATGACTACGCTGTAAGTTCCTACGTGTCACATTGATTTCGTGAGAGGTGTTCTTGCCTCTTATGGGGTCATTTAGGCATTGTTTTGAATTTTCACCCTCTAAAGGCATGTTTTAAGCCTAACTCTATATTTTGCAAACTATCCTCGTATTCTTAACCCGGGAGTCCACTGGATATGATGTAAGTTCTTCTGTGTTATGTTCGTCCCGTGGGAGGAGTTCGTACATCTTACGGGGCCGTTTGGAGCTGTTTTGGATTTCCACCCTTTAATGGCAAGTTTTTAAGCGTAAGTCTAGATTTTTGTAAATTATCATTGTATTCTCAAATCGAGAGTCACATGACTATGCGATCAGTTCCTACGTGTTTCGTTGGTCCTGTGCGAGGTACTTGTGCATCTCACGGGGTCGTTTTGAAATTTTGGATTTTCACCCTCTAACAGCATGTTTTAAGCCTCGGTCTAATTTTTTGCAAATTATCATCGTATTCTTAAATCGAGAGTCTCGTGACTACGCGGTAAGTTCTTACATGTTTCATTGGTCTCGTGTGAGGTGTTTATGCCTCTTACATGCTCGTTTGGGTATTGTTTTGAATTTTGACCCTCTAACGGCATGTTTTAATCCTAAGTGTAGGTTTTTAAAAATTATCATCATATTCTTAAACTGGAAGTCCCGTGAATACGAGGTAGTCCCTACGTGTTATTTTTGTCCCGGGGGAGGTGTTTGTGCCTCTTACGGGGCCGTTTAGGGGTTGTTTTGGATTTTCACCTATTAAAGGCATATTTTTAAGCCTAAGTCTAGATTTTTACAAATTATCATTGCATTCTCAAATTAGGAGCCCCGTGACTATGTAGTAAGTTCATACGTGTTACATTGGTGTCGAGTGAGGTGTATGTACCTCTTATGGGGTCGTTTGGGCGTTGTTTTGTATTTTCACCCTCTAGAGGCATGTTTTAAGCCTAAGTCTAGATTTTTTAAATTATCCTCGTATTCTCAACCCGAGAGTCTAGTGGCTACGAGATAAGTTCCTACGTGTTACGTTTGCCCATGGGAGGCGTTCGTGCATCTTACGGGGATGTTTAGGGGTTGTATTGGGTTTCCACCCGCTAACAGCATATTTTTAAGCCTAAGTCTAGATTTCTGCAAATTATCATTGTATTCTCAAATTGGGAGCCTCGTAACTACACAGTAAGTTCCTATGTCTTACATTGGTCTCGTGTGAGGTGTCTGTGCCTCTTACTGGGCCGTTTGGGTATTGTTTTGAATTTTTACCCTTTAACGATATATTTTAAGCCTAAGTCTAGATTTTTGGAAATTATCAACGTATTCTCAAATCGAAATTACCGTGACTACGTGGTAAGTTCCTACGTGTTACGTTGGTCTCGTGCGAGGTGTTCGTTCCTCTTATAGGGTTGTTTGGGCTTTGTTTTGGATTTTCACCCTCTAAAGGCATGTTTTAAGCCTATGTCTAGATTTGGCAAATTATCTTCGTATTCTCAACCCGAGAGTCTAGTGGCAACGGGGTAAGTTCATATATATTACGTTGATCTCGTGTGAAGTGCCTGTTACGGGGCCGTTTGGGCATTATTTTGGGTTTTCACCCACTAACGACATGTTTTAAGCTTAACTCTAGATTTCTGCAAATTATCGTCTCATTCTCAAAGGGGGAGTCCTGTGACTACGTTGTAAGTTCCTACGTGTTTCACTGGTCTCGTGCGAGGTGTTCGTGCCTCTTATGGGATCGTTTGGGCGTTGTTTTGGATTTTCACCCTCTAAAGGCATGTTTTAACGATAAGTCTAGATTTTGTAAATTATCCTCGAATTCTCAACCCGAGAGTCCAGTGGCTATGAGGTAAGTTTCTACGTGTTATGTTGGTCCTGTGGGAGGTCTTCAAGCATCTTACGGGGCCGTTTGGAGTTGTTTTGGATTTTCACACTCTAATGGCATGTTTTTAAGCATAAGTCTAGATTTTTCCAAATTATCATCCCATTCTCAAATCGGGAGTCATGTAACTACGCGGTCAGTTCCTACATGTTACGTTGGTCTCGTGCGAGGTTCTCGTTCATCTTATGGGGCCATTTGGACATTTTAGATTTTCACCCTCTAACAGCATGTTTGAAGCCCAAGTCTGAACTTTTGCAAATTATCATCGCATTCTCAAACTTAGAGCCTCATGACTGTGCGATAAGTTCCTACGTGTTACATTGGTCTCGTGTGAAGTTTCGTGCCTCTTGCCGGGCCGTTTGGGTATTGTTTTGAATGTTAACCCTCTAACGGCATGTTTTAATCCCAAGTATAGGTTTTTGGAAATTATCATCGTATTCTTAAATCGAAAGATCTGTGACTATGTGGTAAGTCCCTATGTGTTATGATTGTTCCGTGGGAGGTGTTCGTGCCTCCTACGGGGCTGTTTAAAGGCTGTTTTGGGTTTTCACCCGCTAACGACATATTTTTAAGCCTAAGTCTGGATTTTTGCAAATTATCGTCGCATTATCAAATTGGGAGCCCCATGACTACACAGTAAGTTCCCATGTGTTACATTGGTCTCGTGTGAGTTGTTCGTGCCCCTCACGAGGCCGTTTGGGTATTGTTTTGAATTTTGACCCTCTAACATCATGTTTTAAGCCTAAGTTTAAATTTTTGAAAATTATCGTCGTATTCTCAAATCGAAAGTCCCACGATTACGTGGTAAGCCCTACGTGTTACGGTTGTCCCGTGGGAGGTGTTCGTGCCTCCTACGGGCCGTTGAGGGGTTGTTTTGGATTTCTACCCACTAATGTCATATTTTTAAGCCTAAGTCTAGAATTTTGCAAATTATCATTACATTATCAAATTGGGAGCCCCGTGACTACGCGGTAAGATCCTACGTATTACATTGGTCTCGTGTGAGGTGTATGTGCCACATACAGGGTCATTTGGGCGTTGTTTTGGATTTTCACCCTCTTAAGGCATGTTTTAAGCCTAAGTCTAGAGTTTGCAAATTATCCTCGCATTCTCAACCCGAGAGTCTAGTGGCTACGAGATAAGTTATTATGTGTTACGTTCGTACCATGGGAGGCGTTCATGCATCTTACGCAGACGTTTAGGGGTTGTATTGGGTATTCACCTGCTAACAGCATATTTTTAAGCCTAAGTTTAGATTTCTGCAAATTATCATCGCATTCTCAAATTGGGAGCCCCGTGACTATGCAGTAAGTTCCTACATGTTACATTGATCCCGTGTGAGGTGTTCGGGCCTCTTACGACGTTGTTTGGGTATTATTTTGAATTTTGACCCTCTAACGGCATGTTTTAAGCTCAAGTCTAGATTTTTGGAAATTATCGTCGTATTCTCAAATTGAAAGTCCCGCGACTACGTGGTAAGCCCTACGTGTTAAGTTTGTCCCGTGGGAGGTGTTCGTGCCTTCTATGGGTCGATTAGGGGCTATTTTGGATTTTCACCCGCTAAACACATATTTTAAGCCTAAGTCTAGATTTTTACAAATTATCGTCGTATTCTGAAACCAAGAGTCCCGTGACTACATGGTAAGTTCCTACGTGTTACATTGGTATCGTGTGACGTGTTCGTGCCTCTTACGGGATCGTTTGGGTATTATTTTGAATTTTGACCCTCTAATGGCATGTTTTAAAAGTCTAGATTTTTTGAAATTATTGTCGTATTCTCAAATCGAAAGTCCCATGACTACGTGGTAAGTTCCTACGTGTTACGTTGGTCTTGTACGAGGTGTTCGTGCCTCTTATGGGGTCGTTTGGGCGTTGTTTTGGATTTTCACGCTCTATTGACATGTTTTAAGCCTAAGTCTATATTTTGTAAACTATCCTCGCATTCTCAACCCGAGAGTCCAGTGGCTACGAGGTAAGTTTCTACGTGTTATGTTGGTCTCGTGGGAGGTCTTCGTGCATCTTACGGGGCCGTTTGGAGCTGTTTTTTATATTCACCCTCTAATGGCATGTTTTTAAGAGTAAGTCTAGATTTTTTCAAATTATCATCCCATTCTCAAACTGAGAGTCACGTGACTACGCAGTCAGTTCCTACATGTTACGTTGGTCTCGTGCGAAGTGCGAAGTGCTCGTTACGGGGCCATTTGGACATTTTTTATTTTTACCCTCTAACAGCATGTTTGAAGCCTAAGTCTAAATTTTTGCAAATTATCATCGCATTATCAAACTGAGAGCCCCGTGACTATGCGGTAAGTTCCTATGTGTTACATTGGTCTCGTGTGAAGTGTCCATGTCTCTCACGGGGCCATTTGGGTATTGTTTTGAATTTTAACCCTCTAACGGCATGTTTTAAGCCCCAAGTCTAGGTTTTTGGAAATTATCATCGTATTCTTAAATCGGAAGACCTGTGACTATGTGGTAACTCCCTACATGTTACGTTTGTCCCGTGGGAGGGGTTTGTGCCTCCCACGGGGCTGTTTAGGGCTTGTTTTGGGTTTTCACCCGCTAACGATATATTTTTAAGCCTAAGTCTGGATTTTTGCAAATTGTCATCGCATTCTCAAATTGGGAGCCCCGTGACTGCGTAGTAAGTTCTTACATGTTACATTGATCTCATGTGAGGTGTTCGGGCCTCTTACGAGATCGTTTGGGTATTGTTTTGAATTTTGACCCTCTAACGGCATGTTTTAAGCCCAAGTCTAGATTTTTGAAAATTATCGTCGTATTCTCAAACCGAAAGTCCCGCGACTACGTGGTAAGCCCTACATGTTACGTTTGTCCCGTGGGAGGTGTCCGTGCCTCCTACGGGCCGTTTAGGGGATGTTTTGGACTTTCACCCGCTAACAGCATATTTTTAAGCCTAAGTCTAGATTTTTGCAAATTATCATCGCATTCTCAAATTGGGAGCCCCGTGACTATGCGGTAACTTCCTACCTATTACATTGGTCTCGTGTGAGGTGTTCGTGCCTCTTACGGGGTCGTTTGGGCGTTGTTTTGGATTTTCACCCTCTAAAGGCATGTTTTAAGCCTAGGTCAAGATTTTGCAAATTATCCTTGTATTCTCAACCCGAGAATTCAGTGGCTACGAGATAAGTTCCTACTTGTTACGTTGGTCCCGTAGGAGGCGATCGTGCATCTTACGGGGACGTTTAGAAATTGTATTGGGATTTTACCCACTAATGGCATATTTTTAAGCCCAAGTCTAGATTTTTACAAATTATCATCGCATTCTCAAATTGGGAGCCCCGTGACTACGCGGTAAGTTCCTACGTGTTACATTGGTCTCGTGTGAAGTGTCCGTGCTTCTTACGGGGCCGTTTGGGCGTTGTTTTGGGTTTTCACCCACTAACGACATGTTTTAAGCTTAATTCTAAATTTATGCAAATTATCGTCTCATTCTCCAACCGGGAGTCTCGTGACTACGCGGTCAGTTCGTACGTGTTACGTTGGTCCCGTGCGAGGTGTTCGTGCATCTTATGGGGTCGTTTTGACAATTTGGATTGTCACCCCCTAATAGTATGTCTTAAGCCTAAGTCTAAATTTTTAGAAATTATCATCGTATTCTCAAATCGAGAGTCTCGTGACTACGCGATAAGTTCTTCCGTGTTACATTAGTCTTGTGTGAGGTGTTCGTGCCTCTTACGGGGCCGTTTGGGTATTTTTTAATTTTTACCGTTTAAGGGCATGTTTTATGCCTAATTCTAGATTTTTTGAAATTATGGTTGTATTCTCAAACCGAATGTCCCGCTACTACGTGGTAAGCCCTATGTGTTACGTTTGTTCCGTGGGAGGTGTCCTGCCTCCTACGGGCCGTTTAGGGGTTGTTTTCAATTTTCACCTGTTAACAGCATACTTTTAAGCCTAACTCTAGATTTTTGCAAATTATCATCGCATTTTCAAATTGGGAGCCCCATGAATATGTGGTAAGTTCCTACGTGTTACGTTGGTCCCATACGAGGTGCTCGTGCATCTTACGGGGCCATTTGGGCATTTGAAATTTTCACCCTCTAACACCATGTTTTAAACCTAAGTCTAAATTTTTAGAAATTATCATCGTATTCTCGAATCGAGAGTCTCGTGACTATGCGATAAGTTCCTTCGTTTTACATTGGTCTCGTGTGAGGTGTCCGTGCGTCTTAAGGGGCCGTTTAAGGGTTGTATTGGGTTTTCACCCGCTAACGACATATTTTTAAGCCTAAGTCTATATTTTTTCAAATTACCATCGCATTCTCAAATTGGGATTCCCGTGACTACGCGGTAAGTTCCTACGTTTTACATTTCTCTCGTGTGAACTGTTCGTGCTTGTTACAGGGTCGTTTGGGGCGTTGTTTTGGGTTTTCACCAACTAACGACATGTTTTAAGCTTAAGTCTAAATTTATGCAAATTATCGTCCCAGTCTCAAACCGGGAGTCGCTTGACTACGCGGTCAATTCCTACATGTTACGTTGGTCCCGTGGGAAGTGCTCGTGCATCTTTCGGGGCCGTTTGGACATTTTGGATTTTCACTTTCTAACAGTATGTTTTAAGCCTAAGTTTAAATTTTTAGAAATTATCGTCGTATTCTCAAATTGAGAGTCTCGGGAATATGCAGTAAGTTCTTACGTGTTACATTGGTCTCGTGTGAGGTGTTCGTGCCTCTTACGGGGCCGTTTGGGTATTGTTTTGAATTTTTACCCTTTAACGGCATGTTTTACGCCTAAGTCTATATTTTTGGAAATTATCGTCCTATTCTCAAACCAAAAGTCTCGCGACTACGTGGTAAGCCCTACATTTTACGTTTGTCCCGTGGGAGGTGTTTGTGCCTCCTACGGGCCGTTTAGGGGTTATTTTGGATTTTCACCCGCTAACGGCATATTTTAAAGCCTAAGTCTATATTTTTGCAAATTATCCTCGCATTTTCAAATTGAGAGCCCCGTGACTATGCGATAAGTTCGTACGTGTTACGTTTGTCCCATGCGAGGTGTTCGTGCATCTTACGGGGCCATTTGGACATTTTGGATTTTCACCCTCTAACAGCATGTTTTAATCATAAGTGTAAATTTTTTGAAATTATCATCCTATTCTCAAATCGAGAGTCTCGTGACTACACGGTGAGTTCCTCCGTGTTATATTGGTCTCGTGTGAGGTGTTCGTACCTTTTACGGGACCGTTTATGGATTGTATTGGGTTTTCACCCGCTAACGGCATTTTTTTAAGCCTAAGTCTAGATTTTTCAGAATTATCATCGCATTCTCAAATTGGGACCCATTTGACTACGCGGTAAGTTCCTACATGTTACATTGGTCTCGTGTGAAGTGTCTGTGCTTATTATGGGGACGTTTGGGCATTGTTTTGCGTTTTCACCCACTAATGACATGTTTTAAGCTTAAGTCTAAATTTATGCAAATTATCGTCCTTTTTTCAATACGGGAGTCCCATGAGTATGCGGTCAGTTCCTACGTGTTACGTTAGTCCCGTTCGAGGTGCTCGTGCATCTTACGGGGCCCTTTGGACAATTTGGATTTTCACCCTCTAACAGTATGTTTTAAGCCTAAGTCTAAATTTTTAGAAATTATCGTCGTATTCTCAAACCGAGAGGCTTGTGACTACGCGATAAGTTCTTCCATGTTACATTGGTCTCATGTGAGGTGTTCGTGCCTCTTACGAGGCCGTTTGGGTATTATTTTGAATTTTTATCCTTTAACGGCATGTTTTAAGCCTAAGTCTAGATTTTTGGAAATTATCTTCGTATTCTCAAATTCGAAAGTCCCGCGACTACGTGGTAAGACCTACGTGTTACATTTGTCCCGTGGGAGGTGTCCGTGCCTTCTACGGGCCGTTTAGGGGTTGTTTTGGATTTTCACCCGCTAACGATATATTTTTAAGACACAGTCTAGATTTTTGCAAATTATCGTCACATTCTCAAATTGGGAGCCTCGTGACTACGCGATAAGTTCCTACGTGTTACGTTGGTCCCGTACGAGGTGCTCGTGCATCTTACGGGGTCGTTTGGACATTTTGAATTTTCACCCTCTAACAGCTTGTTTTAAGCCTAAGTCTAAATTTTTAGAAATTATCGTCATATTCTCAAACCGAGAGTCTCGTGACTACACGGTAAGTTCCTTCGTGTTACATTGGTCTCGTGTGAGGTGTTCGTACCTCTGACGGGGACGTTTATGGGTTGTATTGGGTTTTCACCCAGTAACGGCGTATTTTTAAGCCTAAGTCTAGATTTTTGCAAATTATCACTGCATTCTCAAATTGGGAGCCCCGTGACTACCCGGTAAGTTTCTATGTGTAACATTGGTCTCGTGTGAAGTGTCCGTGCTTGTTACAGGGCCGTTTGGCCGTTGTTTGGGTTTTCACCCACAAACGACTTGTTTTAAGCTTAAGCCTAAATTTATGCAAATTATCGTTCCATTCTCAAATCGGGAGTCCCGTGACTATGTGGTTTATTCCTACGTGTTACGTTAGTTACGTGCGAGGTACGTGCATCTTACGGGGTCGTTTGGACAATTTGAATTTTCACCCTCTAATAGTATGTTTTAAGCCTAAGTCCAAATTTTTAGAAATTATCGTTGTATTCTCAAACCGAGAGTCTAGTGATTATGCGATAAGTTCTTCCGTGTTACATTGGACTCGTGTGAGGTGCTCGTGCCTCTTACGGGGCCGTTTGGGTATTGTTTTGAATTTTTATCCTTTAACGGCATGTTTTAAGCCTAAGTCTAGATTTTTGGAAATTATCTTCGTATTCTCAAATTCGAAAGTCCCACGACTACGTGGTAAGCCCTACGTGTTACGTTTGTTCTGTGGGAGGTGTCCGTGCCTTCTACGGGTTGTTTAGGGGCTGTTTTGGATTTTCACCTGCTAACGATATATTTTTAAGACTAAGTCTAGATTTTTGCAAATTATAGTCACATTCTCAAATTGGGAGCCTCGTGACTACGCGGTAAGTTTCTACGTGTTACGTTGGTCCCGTACGAGGTGCTCGTGCATCTTACGGGGTCGTTTGGACATTTTGGATTTTCACCCTCTAATAGCATGTTTTAAGCCTAAGTCTAAATTTTTAGAAATTATCGTCGTATTCTCAAACCGAGAGTCTCGTGACTACGCGGTAAGTTACTCCGTGTTACATTGGTCTCGTGTGATGTGTTCGTGCCTCTTACGGGGCCGTTTGGGTATTGTTTTGAATTTTTACCCTTTAACGGTATGTTTTAAGCCTATGTCTAATTTTTTAGAAATTATCGTCGAATTCTCAAACCGTAAGTTCCGTGACTATATGGTAAGTCCCTAAGTATTACTTTTGTCCCGTGGGAGGTGTCCGTGCTTCCTACAGGGCCGTTTAGGGGGTGTTTAGGTTTTCATCTGCTAACGACATATTTTTTAGATTTTTGTAAATTATCGTCGCATTCTCAAAGTGGGAGCCCTGTGACTACGCGATAAGTTCCTATGTATTACATTGTCCTAGTGTTAAGTGTGAAGTGTCAAGTGCATCTTACGGGGACGTTTGGAGCTGTTTTGAATGTGTTCGGACCCTTACGAAGCCGTTTTGGGGATGTTTTGTATTTTCTCCCTTTAAATGCGTGTTTTGAAGCCCAAACCTAGATTTTAACAAATTTTTATCGTATTCTCAAATCAGGACTCCCGTGACTATGCAGTCAATTCCTACGAGTTACACTGGTCTTATGCGAGGTGTTCGGCCCTCTTTTGGAGCCGTTTGGGGCTGTTTTGGATTTTCTCTGTTTAAATTTGTGTTTTTAATCCCAAGTCTAATTTTTTGCAAATTATCATCGTATTCTCAAACCGGGACTCCCATAACTACGCGATCATTTCCTACGAGTTACACTGGTCCCGTGAGAGGTGTTCGTGCCTCTTACGGGGTTGTTTTGTGATTGTTTTGAGTTTTCAACCTCTAATTGAGTGTTTTTAAGCCCAAGTCTAGATTTTTTATAAATTATCATCATATTCTCAAACCGGGACTACCGTAACTACGCGGTTAGTTCCTACGAGTTACATTGGTCCGTGCAAGGTGTTCTTGCCTCTTACAGGGCCGTTTGGGGCTATTTTGAGTTATTACCCTCTAACGGCATGTTCTAAGCCAAAGTCGTAATTTTTTGCAAATTATCGTGTATTCTCAAACCGGGACTCTCGTGACTACGCATTCAGTTCCTACGAGTTACGTTGATTCATTGTGAGGTGTTCGTGCCTTTTACGGGGCCGTTTGAAAGCTGTTTTGGGTTTTCACCCACTAATGACATGTTTTAATCCAAACTCTATTTTTTTGTAAATTATCATCGTATTCTCAAACTAGGAGTCTCGTGATTACTATATCAATTCCAACGTGTTACATTTATCCCATGCGAGGTGTCCGTGCCTCTTACGGAGCCATTTGGAGGATGTTTGAGGGTTTTCATTCACTAACGGCATGTTTTTAAGCGTAAATCTTAATTTTTTAAATTATCGTTGTATTCTCAAACCGATAATCCTATGATCACTAGGTTAGTTCCTACGTATGAGATTTATCTCGTGTGAGGTGATCTTGCCCTTTACAAGCCCGTTTGGGTGTTGTTTTGGGTTTTCACCACTAACGATGTGTTTGAAACATAAAGTCTAGATTTTTACAAATTGTCGTTGTATTCTCAAAGGAGTAGGCCCATGACTAAGTGGTCAGTTCCTACATTTTACATCGGTTCTCTGCGAGTTGTTCGGGCCTCTTATGGGGCCGTTTGGGGGTTATTTTGAGTTTTCACCCTCTAACGGCTTGTTTTAAGCCTAAGTATATATTTTTACAAATTATCATCGTATTCCCAAACGAGGAGTCCCGTGACTACGCGGTCAGTTCCTATGTATTACATCGGTCCGTGTTCGTGCCTCTTACGTAACTGTCTAGGGCTATTTTGTGTTTTTACCCTCTAAAGGCATGTTTTAATACTAAGTTTAGACTTTTACAAATTATCATCGTATTCTCAAATCGGAAGTCCCGGGACTACGCCATCAGTTCCTACATGTTATATCGGTTCCGTGCGACGTGTTTGTGCCTCTTAAGGTACCGTTTGAGGATTATTTTGGGTCTTCACCCCCTCATAGCATAATATCAATCAATTTAGAATGTGTATTAATTTTAAAAAATTTAGGCAAAATTTCCTTTGTTTATTCATTAAATCTAACCGTTTTTAACATTAAAAATAAACTCAACAACAACAGAAAATTCCACAACCAAACCACCGACAAATCCCTTCCACCAATTTAACTAAATAAGTTCATAAACCAAGCCATTTTACATTTGGATACATTTTGCCTCTATTTCGGGCCATTTTGTTATTTAATGCTGCAATTTTTAAACGGAATTTGAAAATTTTAGACTAACCATATTTCATTTGCATTTTGATAGCCACCTGATGAACTCTCCCCGCCATGACTTCTCGAAAGTGTCCAATTTTGCTCCAACGATGTCATTAAGTTCTCAAATCATCTATTCTGAGCATCGTTTAGTTCTTCAAGAGGTGATATCTTGTCTTTTAAGTTTCTCAGCCCTTCATTATGAGACTGGGAATGTGCTATAAATGTTGAAGTGTTAGAAGGCTTTAGACCGACACCGAATCCTCTTAAATATCCCGACTTCTTCCCAAGTACCTCAATTGTTATCTCCTCGCGTGACATCTGAACTACGTCAGGCTCCTTTATCTCGCATCTAGCTTTAGAAACTCGTCCTACCATTTTTAAAAAAAGTAAAAATATATATTAGGTAAAATATTTTTTTATTAACTAATGTTAGGTAAACAAACAATATGAAGACAAGAAGATTTATATCAAAAGTTTTGTCGTATAAAACACTAAAAGGGATAAAAGGCGGAAAGAACTGAAACATATATGTGTCTCCTTGCACTTTTCACTCATCTAATCATCCTTTCTCTTACTCCAATGAGATGTCTTAAAGAATTCCACGATGTTGGGTTTCACGCCGGTTTCATGCTCCTGAATTCAAAATTAATGCATGTAAGAATGTAAGCATACTAGTTGATGATGCAATTGAAACATGTATAATATGCACAATATCAAGAATATTATTGTGACATGTAAATTGAAATCAAATTTAGTAAGGGTAAAATCAAGTTGATAACTATATAATAATTTAGAAATTAATAAATGCATCACCTTGATTGACATCGTAGCTACAAATGATCGTGATCCGCATGCATGGTTCCAAGACAAATGTGCACGCATTTTTTTGTTTTTATTTAATTTCTACTTAAAACATAAATAGGAGAAGTTATATCAATCATAATTTGTAAATATTACGATGGTAGTACGATTCTCGTAATGAAAAAAAATGTAAAGATTGCGTGTTAAAGGTTATCAATCATAAATAGTAAAGGATACCAAAAAAGTCTTATCAGCCCAAGTGACACTTCATATTATATCTGTAATAACCCTCGCTTATGAGAATGTATTTTATATTAATTACTAAGTGTAGTAATTAGATATAAGTGTTGGGTTATGATTTGTATGCTAAATTAATGTAGAAAAGTTAATACTCATTATGAGTTTGCATATATACCATAACTATGGGTGAATATTGCTATGTCATGCTTATTAATATCATCTGAATTCAAAACGATATTTGCCTTAATAATGAGACCGGAACCTAAATTGAATTATAAAATGTCCAAATGATAATTTGGAGGCTGCAGTTGATTCCGGAATGTGCGAAATAGTCAAATATTGTACCATATCGTATTTTCAGGTTTTGGGCATTTTTGACTGATTGTGCCTTAATTATGCAGTTGCGTATTATTTTATCGCACTATTAGTTAATTAAGTAGGATATTGGTCTTAAGCCACGACTTAGGCTTTCTAAGTCTTCTAATTGCCCTAATTTCCTTTCTAAACCTAAAGAGAGAAAAAGAAAGAGTAGAGAGGAAGATTTGAGATTTGGAGATTGAGAAGGATTCTTGCTCCTACAACCAAGAAGACCTGTAATTGCTGAATCAAGGCAAGTTTTTAACTTGCTATTTGTGGATTAAGATAAATGATTTGTTATGATAATGATGTATTGATTTTGGTTTAGCTAGTTTAGGGTTTTTCTTATGTATTTGTGGGTTTTGATTCATTCAAAGATGATTGGGATGATTCATGAGGTTTAAAATGGTCATTAGTAGTGTTGATGTTATCTTGATGATGATAAAGGAGTTTGATTTGAAGATAGTTGGGTTGGGTATAGATTTAGAGTCCAAGACTCCATAGCCAAAAAAAACTTGGCAAAATCGCAGGCCCGAATCGATTCGGCCCCCTGGGCGAATCGATTCGGTTAGGTCCAGTGCCCAGGTCTAGTGAACCGAATCGATTCGGAATTGGTCCGAATCGTTTCGGCAGTTATGCAGAAACCCAAACCTTCTAACCGAATCGATTCGGTTTCCATCCGAATCGATTCGACAACTTTGCAGAATCTCAGGTTTTCTGACCGAATCGATTCGGCCAAGGGGGCGAATCGATTCGGAAGCCCTGCACTTTTCCAAAATTTTTCTTTTTAATTTTAACCCTTTTCTTTAGGATTAGTAATTAGGACCTTCTTAAATAAAGTAAACATAGGATTTTAGAGTATTAGTTGAGTTGGGTCGACACCCTAGACTCGAAAGGGTTCATCTAGGGTCCTTTTAAGGGGGAATTTAAAGTAATGTTTAGGCATTACTTTTGTCTTGTAGTTTTATAAGGGTCTAGAACATCTTAGAGTCGAATTTGGAGACTTTAGGAATTAACTTGAGTTAGGTTTGACTTGATGGTCTATATTAAAGCCTAAAGGAGGCTTTGGCAATAACTTTGGAGTCTGAATTCCTTATCAAGGATGTTATGACGGTATGTAAAACGTATAGCCTCGGTTAAGCTTATACATTTGTTAAAATGTGAAATTGATAAGGTAAATGATAATTTACTAAATCATGTAATGGAAATTAATAAAATGGATGTTACACACCTCTCTAAATACCATCTTAAGGGAAGTCCGTGCGATAGGTGAAGCCCCCTGGCTAATGAATGCAGGGTGGATATAGTCCTAGGCCATATGAGCGCTTGTTTTATTTTTCTGCGATGGGTAGGAGATTCTGGGTGTGGTCTTGACTACCCCGCAGGCATATGGCCGCTTCCTGACGATTTCGATAGGATCCCAGGTTGTCTTATGTTAGGCCCTGGAAGATGATGGTTATTTAGGGACGCGAACAGTGGGGAAACCCGGACGGGCGGTCTTAGAATCGTTATATATATATATATATATATATATATATATATATATATATATATATATATATATATATATATATATATATATATATATATATATATATATATATATATTTATAACTATTCTAATTATCGAGTTGGACTCGATGGAACATTAATGCCATAAAGAGCAAATTATGCCACAAAGAGCATACTATTGAGATTAGTGCCATAAAGAGCACATCATAATAATTGTATTCCTGATAAGGAATGGCTAAGAAGATGAAATTGAAAAATAATGAAAGATGAAGAAGGCTCATAGTACTTTTAATTCTTGTGTAAGTGAATTTCATTTTACATAGTCATTTATCAGTCTTAGTTCCTTACATGATGTTACCATGCTAGATTATCATCCATGCTTACTTGTACATTATTGTCATACCTGTCATTTATCTAGCGATCATATAAATCCGGCCTCTGACCGGCTTTCCTTTCTTGTTGTGTATGTATATATATAATCCGTTCAGGTGTTCCGCCGCACGGTCGCCCGTAATGACCTTTCCTTCCATATGTTTTGAGGAGCCGTGACATCGTGCGGGTCTCACGGGATGTTTTGTGTAGACGCCTCCATTAATGCTTTCTAGTTATGATCAGTTTATTCGGGCATGTGGCCCAAACCGTTGTAATTGTATTATGGATTTATATTGTACACCTGGAACTTATTGTACGTTGTATGGTTATTATCGACCGACATTTCATTCGGTCCTTTTGTATCTTTTGGGTTTCTTATATACGCTTGTGGGGGTTTCCACCCTCTATTTCTATTATGGGTTGTTGAAAATGTTCTCTTATTATTTCAAAACTAAAATTTTGATAACCCGTTTTCTGGAATATTGTGTGGTTATTCCTTATACTTCGTATGTTGATGTGATGCTGAGAATGATATCTATCCATGATTCCTATTTTATCGGGGTATGGGGCTGGCCACCCTTTATTTCGGATAGCGGGTTGTCACAGATGGTATCAGAGCATCAGGTTCTAGAGTCTTTAGGATCTATGCGGACTTGTCACGTTCTACCGTAGTGTTCTTTGATATAGAACTTAATGTTAGGATTGTTTTGCTGCTTATGTATGCGATCTTCTGCTAAATAGATTGTTTAATATTATGTTTTAACTCTATCTCGTCTTTATCTCATATGCCGCCAAAGAGAGGACGTCCCGCTAGACGTAATAGGGTTGTTGAGGATGAGGTTGGTCCTCCACCGCCACCAAAGGGGAATATCAGTGCCGCTGAAGTGGAAAATATCGTGGCCCAAGCTGTTAACGCCGCGATGACTGCAGTGGCACAAAAAATGCCACAAGTTCAAGCGAGGGGACAAGAAGCACCAGTTCCTACGGGACCTTCTCAGTGGGAACGGGTGAGGGAGTCTTTCCTTAAGGGACATCCCCCGGAATTTGAGGGAGGTTCGGACGTTATAAAGGCGAACCAGTGGAAGAAGGATATGCAGCGCCATCTTAGGATGGTGGAATGTAGTGAGGAGAAAAAGCAAATCCTCGTTACCTTCAAGCTTGTCGGACCGGCCTTACACTGGTGGGAATCAATGACGACACCCGAACAAAGGGATACTATGTCCATCACCAATTTTTGGGCTTTGTTTCATGGAAAGTACTTCCCTCCTGCAGTCCAAAGGGAAATGTAGAGGAAGCTTCAAGATTTAGTACAAGGGGAGAGATCGGTTGCCGAGTACGAGGAGGAGTTTACCCGGTTAGCAAGCTTTATACCGGATGAAGTAACTCCAGAAGCGAAGAGAATCTCCAAGTTTGTAGGAGGTTTGCACTGGCGAATAAAACAACATTTGCTTGGAAATCTATCTCTGGTGACCTTTGGGGATGTGATGAATGCTGCTTTACTTCACTGTCAAGAGCATAGATTATTTGTGCAAAACAAGAAGAAGGTTGTAGCTGTGGGGCAAGCGGTGAGACAGGGAGGAACTGGGAGCGGAGGGGGAACATCTTCTTCGTCCCAATCCTCGGGGAACAAGCAGAATGAGAAGGATCCTCAGCAGGGGGATTCGTCTAAGCGTCAACGTTTCGGTGGGTTTAATGCTGGTGGCAATAATAATAATAACAGGCCGGGTCAAGGTGGTCAACAACCACAGGGAGGTAGAGGTGGAAATGGAGGTAGGGGCCAACAGGGCCGAGGTGCGGGGCAATTCCGAAACAACCAAGGTAGGAATCAGGATAATGCGGCGAATAAATGTTTTCAGTGTGGGGAGTTGGGCCACTATAAAAGGGCGTGTCCTCAGTTGGTTGGAGGGCATCTTCCTAGGGCCCCACAGCAGCCGTATGTACAGTTTCCGCCCCAAGCGCCTAATCCGGTTGCTCCTCCTCAACAGGGGCAATTGCAATATGGACGGGTTTACCATATTCAGGAGGCTATGCTCCCTCCAGCTCCTCCAGCACCACCAGCGATCGAGGGTAAGTTTCTCATACATGGGCATATGGGTCGAATACTATTTGATACGGGTGCTACACACTCCTTTATTTCTAGAAGTTTTACCCAGACTACAGGTTTGATAAAATCTGCTGAAAGTACCTTCACTAGCGTTGAATCCTCGATGGGCGATGGTTCATTAATTTTCTTCGTATGTAAAAATGTAGGGATTAACCTTGGTAACTTGTGTTTTGAGGCTGAATTGCTCGTCCTTGATATGGTCGGGTACGATGTAATTTTGGGTATGGATTGGCTAGTGAAATACCGTGCTATAGTGAATTGCTACGGGAAAAGCATAGTTTTTGCGGTTCCGGGACAAGAAATGTTCCTGGTAGTTATGCCTTGTATGGAAGGGAGTACGAGTGCTTATTTATATTGTATGGCGGAAGATGCATCTAGACATGTTGTGGTTCCCCTAAATTCTCTTCCAATTGTTAAAGATTTTGAAGATATTTTTCGGGAGATACCGGGATTACCTCCAAGTCGGGAAATAGAGTTTGTGATTGATTTAATGCCGGGAACTCGACCAATTGCTAAAGCTCCTTATCGAATGGCTCCTGTGGAGATGAGGGAGTTGAGAGATCAGATTTAGAAGCTACTGGAGCAGGGCTTTATTAGGCGTAGTACCTCACCGTGGGGTGCTCCGGTATTGTTTGTGAAGAAGAGAGACGGTTCTCTCCGGTTATGCGTGGACTATAGAGAGTTGAACAAAGTCACCATCCGGAATAAATACCCTTTACCTCGCATCGACGATTTGTTTGATCAACTTAGGGGAGCATCATACTTCTCCAAGATCGATCTGAGGACGGGGTATCATCAATTGAGGATACGAGAGCAAGATGTATCCAAGACTGCATTTCTGACCCGTTATGGGTCTTATGAATTCCTGGTTATGCCCTTTGGGCTAACCAATGCTCCTGCTGTGTTTATGGATCTTATGAACAGGGTGTTTCGGGATTTCCTTGACCAGTTTGTCATTGTATTTATCGATGACATCCTAGTCTATTCTCAGACAGAGTCGGATCACGCTGCTCACTTGCGGTTGGTCCTGCAGAGATTGAGGGATCATAAATTGTATGCAAAGTTTGAGAAATGTGGCTTCTGGTTGAAGGAAGTTCAATTTCTGGGGCATGTGGTGTCATCCCATGGTGTGTCTGTGGATCCTGGTAAGGTGATCGCGGTAAGAGAGTAGGGTCAGCCCACGACACCCACTGAAGTTAGTAGTTTTCTGGGCTTGGCGGGTTATTACTGTCGATTCATTAAGGGTTTTTCCAAGGTTGCTAGCCCATTGACGAATTTAACCCGAAAAGGAGTAAGATTTGTTTGGGACAGTTCATGTCAAGCGGCGTTTGATGAGCTCAAGGATAGACTAACTTCGGCTCCCGTCCTGGCATTGCCAAAGCCGGGATTGGAATATCTAGTCTTCACCGATGCATCCCTTCAAGGGTTAGGAGGTGTTCTTCAGCAAGAGAGACAAGCTATTGCTTACGTCTCTCATAAGTTAAAGCCTCACGAAAAGAACTATCCGGTGCATGACTTGGAGTTTGCCGCAGTTGTCTTTGCCTTGAAGATATGGAGGCATTATCTCTTGGGGGGAAAGTTTAGTCTTTTCACCAACCATAAATCGCTGCAATATTTGTTTTCCCAAAAGGATTTGAATATGCGCCAGCGTCGTTGGTTGGAGTTTGTGAAAGACTACCAATTTGATATTCATTATCATCCTGGAAAGGCGAACGTAGTAGCGGATGCCTTGAGTAGGAAGCCCGAGGGAGACTTAGCTAAGGTGTGGAAAGCTAAGTGGAAAGAACTCAGCCAAGAGGATGCAGGGGTAAGAGCATTCATTTCCGTGATGACGGTTACTCCCACGATTATAGCAAAGATTGTGGAAGCCCAGAAAAGGGATAAAGGTTGTCAAGACCATACACGCCAGCTGTTGTCCGAGGGAGCGGAGTCGTACTCGATTGGTTCTGAGGGCGGACTACGCTTCCATGGAAGACTTGTGGTTCCCGACGATGGGGATTTGAGACGAGCGGTGATGGCGGAATCCCACGGGTCAAAGTTCACGGTGCATCCAGGTGGGGACAAGATGTACCAAGATATGCGTCGTCAGTATTGGTGGGCGGGTATGAAGAGGGATATCTCGGAGTTTGTATCTCAATGCACTACTTGTCAGTTGGTTAAGATTGACCACCAGCGACCGACAGGTTTGTTACAACCGCTCGATATTCCCGTATGGAAATGGGAAAGCATTTCGATGGACTTCATTACAGGCTTACCTAGATCACAGAGGCGTCATGATTCAATCTGGGTAATTGTCGACCGTTTGACTAAGTCGGCACACTTCTTGCCTGTGCGTACGGATTTTGATACCGCTCGTTATGCCCAATTGTTCATTGAGGAGATTGTTAGACTTCATGGGGTACCTTTAAACATTGTTTCCGACCGAGATAAGATATTTGTGTCCCACTTTTGGCAAAGTTTCCAAGGAGCAATGGGGACCGAGTTGAAGTTCAGCTCTTCCTATCATCCTCAAACAGATGGTCAAACCGAAAGGGTAAACCAAATGTTGGAGGATATGCTTTGTATGTCCATACTCGATTTTAAGGGCGGTTGGGAACAATACCTCCCGTTGGTTGAGTTTGCTTACAACAACTCATACCAATTTACTATTGGAATGGCACCCTATGAAGCTCTGTATGGCAGGCCTTGTAGATCGCCCGCTTGTTGGTTGGAAGTGGGTGATAACAAGTTCCTTGGACCTGAAATGATCCAAGACACTTCTTCGAAGATTGAGCTTATTCGAAATCGCATACGGATAGCCCAAGATCGTCAAAAGAGCTATGTCGATACGGGTAGGAGACACATGGAGTTAGAGGTTGGAGACCAAGTGTTGGTGCGAGTGTCCCCAATGAAGGGCATTAAACGTTTCGGGAAGAAAGGAAAGCTTGCACCGCGTTTTGTTGGACCTTTCCCAGTGATTGCAAAGGTTGGTCCCGTGGCATATCAACTTGCTTTACCGGAGCCTTTACAACAAATCCATGATGTATTCCATGTCTCCTCTTTGAAGAAGTATAGAAGATGTGAAGGTGCCCTTTGGCACATCCCTTTTGAAGATATCGATTTGCAACCCGATGTTTCATATGAAGAACAACCGGTTGCTATCCTTGAGTATGGGGAGCGAAAGTTAAGATCTCGTGTGGTGCCCCTAGTGAGAGTTCATTGGAGTCATCATCATGCAAACGAATCAACGTGGGAACGTGAGGACGAGATGCGGGAGAAATATCCACATCTTTTCTTATGAGGTACGCCTGAATTTTGGGGACAAAATTCCCTCATAAAGGGGGGAGTATGTAATAACCCTCGCTTATGAGAACGTATTTTATATTAATTACTAAGTGTAGTAATTAGATATAAGTGTTGGGTTATGATTTGTATGCTAAATTAATGTAGAAAAGTTAATACTCATTATGAGTTTGCATATATACCATAACTATGGGTGAATATTGCTATGTCATGCTTATTAATATCATCTGAATTCAAAATGATATTTGGCTTAATAATGAGACCGGAACCTAAATTGAATTATAAAATGTCCAAATGATAATTTGGAGGCTGCAGTTGATTCCGGAATGTGCGAAATAGTCAAATATTGTACCATATCGTATTTTGAGGTTTTATGCCTTAATTATGCAGTTGCGTATTATTGTATCGCACTATTAGTTAATTAAGTGGGATATTGGTCTTAAGCCACGACTTAGGCTTTCTAAGTCTTCTAATTGCCCTAATTTCCTTTCTAAACCTAAAGAGAGAAAAAGAAAGAGTAGAGAGGAAGATTTGAGATTTGGAGATTGAGAAGGATTCTTGCTCCTATAACCAAGAAGACCTGTAATTGCTGAATCAAGGCAAGTTTTTAACTTGCTATTTATGAATTAAGATAAATGATTTGTTATGATAATGATGTATTGATTTTGGTTTAGCTAGTTTAGGGTTTTTTTTATGTATTTGTGAGTTTTGATTCATTCAAAGATGATTGGGATGATTCATGAGGTTTAAAATGGTCATTAGTAGTGTTGATGTTATCTTGATGATGATAAAGGAGTTTGATTTGAAGATAGTTGGGTTGGGTATAGATTTGGAGTCCAAGACTCCATAGCCAAAAAAAAACTTGGCAAAATCGCAGGCCCGAATCGATTCGGCCCCCTGGGCGAATCGATTCGGTTAGGTCCAGTGCCCAGGTCTAGTGAACCGAATCGATTCGAAATTGGTCCGAAATCGATTCGGCAGTTATGCAGAAACCCAAACCTTCTAACCGAATCGATTCGGTTTCCATCCGAATCGATTCGGCAACTTTGCAGAATCTCAGGTTTTCTGACCGAATCGATTCGGCCAAGGGGGCGAATCGATTCGGAAGCCCTGCACTTTTCCAAAATTTTTCTTTTTAATTTTAACCCTTTTCTTTAGGATTAGTAATTAGGGACCTTCTTAAATAAAGTAAACATAGGATTTTAGAGTATTAGTTGAGTTGCGTCGACACCCTGGACTCGAAAGGGTTCATCTAGGGTCCTTTTAAGGGGGAATTTAAAGTAATGTTTAGGCATTACTTTTGTCTTGTAGTTTTATAAGGGTCTAGAACATCTTAGAGTCGAATTTGGAGACTTTAGGAATTAACTTGAGTTAGGTTTGACTTGATGGTCTATATTAAAGCCTAAAGGAGGCTTTGGGAATAACTTTGGAGTCTGAATTCCTTATCGAGGATGTTATGACGGTATGTAAAACGTATAGCCTCGGTTAAGCTTATACATTTGTTAAAATGTGAAATTGATAAGGTAAATGATAATTTACTAAATCATGTAATGGAAATTAATAAAATGGATGTTACACACCTCTCTAAATACCATCTTAAGGGAAGTCCGTGCGATAGGTGAAGCCCCCTGGCTAATGAATGCAGGGTGGATATAGTCCTAGGCCATATGAGAGCTTGTTTTATTTTTCTGCGATGGGTAGGAGATTCTGGGTGTGGTCTTGCCTACCCCGCAGGCATATGGTCGCTTCCCGACGATTTCGATAGGATCCCGGGTTGTCTTATGTTAGGCCCTGGAAGATGATGGTTATTTAGGGACGCGCACAGTGGGGAAACCCGGACGGGCGGTCTTAGAATCATTATATATATATATTTATAACTATTCTAATTATCGAGTTGGACTCGATGGAAAATTAATGCCATAAAGAGCAAATTATGCCACAAAGAGCATACTATTGAGATTAGTGCCATAAAGAGCACATGATAATAATTGTATTCCTGATAAGGAATGGCTAAGAAGATGAAATTGAAAAATGATGAAAGATGAAGAAGGCTCATAGTACTTTTAATTCTTGTGTAAGTGAATTTCATTTTACATAGTCATTTATCAGTCTTAGTTCCTTACATGATGTTACCATGCTAGATTATCATCCATGCTTACTTGTACATTATTGTCATACCTGTCATTTATCTAGCGATCATATAAATCCGGCCTCTGACCGGGTTTCCTTTCTTGTTATGTATGTGTATATATAATCCGTTCAGGTGTTCCGCCGCACGGTCGCCCGTAATGACCTTTCCTTCCATATGTTTTGAGGAGCCGTGACATTGTGCGGGTCTCACGGGATGTTTTGTGTAGACGCCTCCATTAATGCTTTCTAGTTATGATAAGTTTATTCGGGCATGTGGCCCAAACCGTTGTAATTGTATTATGGATTTATATTGTACACCTGGAACTTATTGTACGTTGTATGGTTATTATCGACCGACATTTCATTCGGTCCTTTTGTATCTTTTGGGTTTCTTATATACGCTTGTGGGGGTTTCCACCCTCTATTTCTATTATGGGTTGTTGAAAATGTTCTCTTATTATTTCAAAACTAAAATTTTGATAACCCGTTTTCTGGAATATTGTGTGGTTATTCCTTATACTTCGTATGTTGATGTGATGCTGAGAATGATATCTATCCATGATTCCTATTTTATCAGGGTATAGGGCTGGCCACCCTTTATTTCGAATAGCGGGTTGTCACAATATCAATCATAATATGAATGCATCTTGCTCTTCCAATCACGGTATCTAGTGTAACACTTCCTATTAATGGCAAATCTAACACCCTTGTCATCATCATAATCCTCGGT
Source organism: Sambucus nigra (assembly GCA_949130495.1). Lineage (NCBI taxonomy): Eukaryota > Viridiplantae > Streptophyta > Magnoliopsida > Dipsacales > Adoxaceae > Sambucus > Sambucus nigra. Next base: position 446,396,573 of record OX422212.1, on the reverse strand, counting down.
ATCAAACTTATCCTATAATAGTAGTATTGATCCTTAATAAATATTATATAAACATGATATTACATGAATTTATAATTATATTGAAAAATATTTGAACTCTCTGAATTATTGACTCCTTTATCGAGGAATCGATTTTATCCCAACAAGAGATGTTTTGAAGTGGGGCGACATTTTTTATGTTTATCACTCTCATGACTTGTTGGTCCACTTGCCACTTATTGTCAAATAAAATATTGTAATCAAGAATTTCAACAAAGTATACTTCTTGCATCCTGGGTACACCTCACATTGTGCAGCCACCCAAAGTTTTTCAATTATTTTGCACCTCATCCTTTTGCGAACCATCAGTCGCTTCACCTGTATCCGATCCCCACCAATCAGATCAACTACAAACTCCTAAAAATACCTTGATTCGAAAGCTTTGTTCGGCAAAGTGGAACTAAAATCTTCTTGAAGATTCTTGTGGTACTCAAATCTTTTGATTTCGTTTCATTTGTGCTGGAAATGTTAACCAAAACGACCAAAATGATTAAAAAGCATATAAATAGCCTATTTGTCGTCAAACCAAAACAAAAAAAATGCAAAATCAAAATACTTAACAAACCCTGAAGTACCTAAACTAACAACCAATATTAAAAACCTACTAGAAAGAAAAGAACTACCTCATTCTACTACTCTAGGTTTGGAACAAATGAAAAAAATGTGGAAACTGACATATTCAACTCTAGTAATACTCTATTTGAATTCCATTTAAAGTCAAACAAATAAATGATTAGTTAAAACTTCATATGATTTATTATTAAGCATCAGATGAACAATGGATTTGAGGTTGTAGTGTTACATTCAGTTTACATTCAATAAGTATTGAAATTATTAATGTGTCTAGTGTTGATTTGCAAGAAACAAAGCTGAAGATTTTAACAGGAGATTCAAATCCACACAACAAAAATGATGTATGGAACAAAAATGATTCTAATTAGGTAAAAAAATAGAATTTCAAAATACACAAACAAATCCTACCCATTGTAAATATTAAACCTCTCAATATAAAGATACTAACCATGTTATTTAATCAAATGAAAATAGTGATCAACTTAAAATAATCTCAACGATAAACATGTTATTTGATTTCAATAGAAGATTATTCAAAATAATTTGTATGGAAACCAATAAGCATAATTAATTTAGAATAATCTTCACTGAAAGTAATAGATATTTTTGTCAAAATCATTTAATCAATACTATTGAAATAAAATTGAATGCAAGTAAATGACAAATGTTATATTTTGAAACTTCTTTGGAAGCCTTGTTTGTCAGTGAAAAAAACTTTTTCAATTCCAATACATAATTTTTGTCACTGGCGAATAGAAGAGGGTTTAGGTTTTAGTTTCAAAGAAGTTTTGATCCTGCCACTTTCCTTAGCGTTTTCGAGCTCCAGCATTTACCTTTTTTAAAAAAATAATAAACAAAATCCCCTTTTAGAGCTTCAGCTTTGGTTTGATTTCGGCCCAAATAGTTAGAAAAGAGGGACAAAGAGAAATCCAAATACCTACAATAAATAAGCGCCAAGCAGAGAGAGACGCCGGAGACGCAAACCACTATAACAAGCACATGTAAAGAAATCCAAATATATTTTGTTCTTGAACAAACACTATAACAAGCAGTGATGCTGGAGACGCAAACCAGTTGTAACAAGCGGTGATGGGAGAGACGCCGGAGAGGGTTGGGTAGAGGGACCGAGATGCCTAAGAAACAGATATAGGAGCAGAGAGAGAGGTTGAAGCCGGAGCAGAGAGAGGGGTTGGAAACGGGGGAGCCGGGTTGGAGAATGGAGAGATCGGTGATGGGGTGAGGGGACAGAGACGAGAGACGAGAGACGAGATCATGTGAGAGGAGAGAGAAAACATTTGGGTGTCTTTTTATTTTAGCGGGAGTTTTAGGAGGTTTTTGTGGGATAATATTTTGGCTTAAAAAAAGGGGGGAGATAAATTTTGAGTTTTTATTTTTTTAAATTAAATTAAAATACATATTGCGACATGCTTATGATGAAGCTGAAAGTGTATAGCATTTCGTGACATGGCACCCATGTCGCCAAACTTGAATGATACGTTCGCGACATCCAACACATGTGGCCGAAAGTAGGGGATCAAATTCGCGACATCAATGAGATGTCGCTGAATGTATATGACATTTAGGGGGGAATATTAGTATAGAGACCACCAAAATAATAACTTTTCGTGACACAAAATTTTTATGTGTCGCCAAAAGTATACCCTTTGGCAACATGAAAACACTGATGTCTCTGAACCATGTCGCAAATTTTGTGTTTTTTCTTGTAGTGTATGGATGTAGGCTCATTCTTGAGAGCTGAACCACGTAATCTTTAGTGTAGTTCTTCTCATTTGTCACATCTATCTTTACATATCCACATTTTACTGCTTATTTATTATTTGTTATTTCAGACTAGATCAACTTGCTAAGATGAAATAATTTTAGACGATAACAATTTTATTTTTAAGTTTTTTTTTATTTAGTCCCACTTTGAAAGTTTTAATTATTACCCATTTCAAATATATTGTAATTGTAATTAGTTGTAATACCCCGTAATTTTGAGAGCTTTATTTATGAATATGGTATATAATTTTAATAATATTATTATTTTACTAATTGGGATATTGATATTATAGTTATTTTTTATTTGAAATAAATCGAATATTTAAATTCAAATTTAATTGGCTTTTGGACATTTTGAAACGGTTTAAATATGTAAAGTTGATAATTTTGAATTAAAGGGCAATATAGTAATATGCGTTAGCTTAGGCACCAAGCTAGGGTTTGAGAGAGAGACTATATAAGTAATATTATGGGTGACTAAAGGAAAGAGAGATGAAAAAGAGATGCCAAAAATGAAATCCAAAAGGGCAAAAACGAGTGGAATAAGAAGAGCCAATTTAGAATGTTTAGATCTTCTTTTTTAGTGCATTCGAATGAGATTTGAGAAAAACTCAAAACACATATCTGACTCAATTTTTCGTGTAGAATCCAAATCTAAAGTCGGATCAGTAATTCGAATAAATTTTGGAGCTAATTTTTCTGGGTTTTTAAAATAGGACTATTTGGGGTTATCTTGTGTTAGCGCTAGAACATGAATTGATTATTTTCGCTAGAGGAACGTGATGGTGCGATCATATTTTGAGGATGATTTTTATGTGACGATTCATGCCATGATTTTAAGGTATGGAGTTTTACACAATATGCTCCTTGATCTCGCGAGTATTATTCTCGTTGTTTTCTTATGATTATTGACTCATATTTGAATTGATAAATTCATTTGAAAATCTAGAAATATTTGCTGGAATCTAATTTCGATTCATGTGGTATTATATTTGGTGTTGAGCATGTTGTCATGAGATTTTAATATGGCGCTGAGGTTGGACACCCGCCAATATTTTTTTTCTTCGGATATGCTTAAAACTGCATAGGCGCGGTATGGTGGTGAGGCCTGGTGACCCGGTTAATCTGTTTTTGAGAAATTATATTGATATAATTGCTTATAAGATTCGCTTTTGATTTGAATATTCGTATTCGTATTGTGACGTTTTATTCACCACTAATATTTGTTGAGCATCTTTCCTGTCGTATTGTGTACTTCCCCATATTTTCTTTTAGTTGGCAGGTTAGCGTGGATTTGAGCGCTATGGACCAATTGGAGATGGATTTTAACGTGGATTATTATTTGGGAAGATTATTCGAGAATACAAGTTGAGAAGATTTTTATTTATTGTTGTTGTATAGAGCATGTTATTTCGAGATAGATAGTTGTATTATTTCGAGAGACAATTATTGTATTTAAATTTGAGTATTGAGATTAGTGGATTTATCTTGTGGGATTTTTTATATGCTCTATAGATATTGTTATTGTGGAATTAGTTTAGTTTTATCGATATTAGCGCTCCGTTCGCTCTCCCCAGGCGGGCGGGGTGTTACAAATGGTACCAGAGCTTAGGTATACAAAAACCCTTGGGTCTTGGATATTGGGTCTAGCATGCGGGTTAGACATGTTTTCTTTGGAGATAGAAAATTTTTGAGGACGTGTTAGGCGTCGTGGTGAGGATTTTAAGAATTAATTTGAGGACTTTTGTGTGTGATTTTTGGGAAATAGAATCAAGTAGCATTTTATTTCGAGTATTAGATTTCGTCGAATTTCGAGGACGAAATTCCTTTTCAAGGGGGGAAGTATGTAATACCCCGTAATTTTGAGAGTTTTATTTATGAATATGGTATATAATTTTAATAATATTATTATTTTATTAATTGGGATATTGATATTATATTTATTTTTTATTTCAAATAAATCGAATATTTAAATTCAAATTTACTTGGCTTTTGGACATTTTGAAACTGTTTGAATATGTAAAGTTGATAATTTTGAATTAAAGGGAAATATAGTAATATGTGTTAGCTTAGGCACCAAGCTAAGGTTTGAAAGAGAGACTATATAAGTAATATTATGCGTGATTAAAGTAAAGGGAGATGAAAAAGAGATGCCAAAAATGAAATCCAAAGGGGCAAAAACGAGTGGAATGAGAAGAGCCAATTTGGAATGTTTACATCTTCTTTTTTAATGCATTCGAATGAGATTTGAGAAAAATTCAAAACACATATCTGACTCAATTTTTCGTGTAGAATCCAAATCTGAAGTCGGATCAGTGATTCGAATAAATTTTGGAGCTAACTTTTCTGGATTTTTAAAATAGGACTATTTGGGGTTATCTTGTGTTGGCGCTAGAACATGAATTGATTATTTTCGCGAGAGGAACTTGATGGTGCAATCATATTTTGAGGATGATTTTTATGTGACGATTCATGCCATGATTTTAAGGTATGGGGTTTTACACAATATGCTCCTTAATCTCGCGAGTATTATTCTCGTTGTTTTCTTGTGATTATTGACTCATATTTGAATTGATAAATTCATTTGGAAATCTGAAAATATTTGCTGGAATCTAATTTCGATTCATGTGGTATTATATTTGGTGTTGAGCATGTTGTCATGAGATTTTAATATGGCACTGAGGTTGGGCATCCGCCAATATTTTTTTTTTCGGATATGCTTAAAACTGCATAGGCGCGGTATGGTGGTGAGGCCTGGTGACCCGGTTAATGCGTTGTTGAGAAATTATATTGATATAATTTCTTATGAGATTCGCTTTTGATTTGAATATTCGTATTCGTATTGTGACGTGTTATTCACCGCTAATATTTGTTGAGCATCTTTCCTGGCGTATTGTGTACTTCCCCATATTTTCTTTTAGTTGGCATGTTAGCGTGGATTTGAGCGCTATGGGTCAATTGGAGATGGATTTTAACGTGGATTATTATTTGGAAAGATTATTCGAGAATACAAGTTGAGAAGATTTGTATTTATTGTTGTTGTATAGAGCATGTTATTTCGAGATAGATAGTTGTAGTTTTTCGAGAGACAATTATTGTATTTAAATTTGAGTATTGAGATTAGTGGATTTATCTTGTGAGATTTTTGAGATGCTCTATACACATTGTTATTGTGGAATTAGTTTAGTTTTATCGATATTAGCGCTCTGTTCGCTCTCCCCGGGCTGTGACACCCCGCCTAATTAAATACCGGGCGATCACTCCTTTATTAAATTAAATCAAGGTAAACAGTTGGTTCATTCTCAGCATCACTGTCGATAAAAATAATTTTTCCAATTTAACACCCTAAATAATTAAGTTAAGTGTCAAAACATTTTTTTTTTATACAAACTTCCAAATTTTATTAAAGAAAAGATTTTATTAATACCAAAACAACATTTCTTCATTATAGAATCACACCACGAAATCTAAATAAAACCATACATTCACCAATCGAATGTCAATAATATAAAGCTAAAATCATAAACCATCCTGAAACAAATCCCATAAACAATACTGGAATAACTGAAATATAAAAATCCCCAACAATAAATGAAATGATAAAAAGGGCGACACGTGCCCCATAAATGAGAGTAATAGGAGTGGAGTCAATGACAGAAGCCGTCTACTCAAGGAACCTGCAACTCCCACCTAAGCTGCAGCTCGTTCTTCTCAAAGAATCCTAAGCAAGACGCCCCTGTGGCTGGGCACCTGAAAAATATACATACATATATACAAGAGAGAGAGAGAAAAAAAAGAAACGGGTCAGGGCCCGAAAGTGTGTTTGATTTTAGAATACGTTAAGCAAGTATTTAAATTGATACAGGCCAATGCAACTTCATATTAGTTCGTCTCTCTCTTGAGAAATACTCACCTCTCTTCTAATGTGCACTCCTATCGTACTAGCCTTCCCAATGGTTCGTTTATCTTAACTTACTCAAATGTTTTCAAAAACTGAACGATAACAATGTTATAAAAAGGTTACTTTCAATTTGTAGTATTCCTCTCGTTTTAGCTTCATTAAATTATAAGATTTCCCCGTACCTTTTCATATTTTCACAAAACAAGTATTTAATAATTTGAGTCAACAACCACGTTCTACTTATCAAATCACAGTAGGCAGTTCAAAGTTTATAACCTCATATATATATTAACTACTCGCATAAAATATATATATAATGGCACCCCAACTAAACTATGGTGCGGGCATACTCTGCTATCCAATCCCCGTATCGCTCACATAAAGGGAAATACAAGTTCGGAATCACTCTCGAACTGTATTAACATATACAAAACAACGTTGAGGCGAAGCATAGATTCCAAGTCCAAGAGGTCAGTACATACCCACACGTCTCTTAGGACCGTCCGACTATCAATTTAATAGCCCGTACCTAGGATCTCTATCTTCTAGGGTACGATTCAATATCCCCATAAAGCAACACAGGATACGATCGTCCCAGCGCGGTAACCTCAGGGATAGCAAGTAGCGCGGGTACGTTTTTCACATGTATATAATATATGTACACACATTCATATAAATATACCGATTTCATCATATTAATATAGGTCACTCTCATTACCCATAATTACAACCTTTGTCCTAAATTTCACCTTATTAGTATAACGTATAAGGTTTCGCCTCTAACCTTAATTCGAAGGGTTTTCTCACTCATTACCTAATACTCATGGGTTATAACTTTACAATTCTAAAATTCAGTAAATAACTTCATTTGATTCCAACGTAACTCTCTTACGCACCTCACCCTTAAGTTTCATAAATCTAACAACCTAAAGTAAATATCCCATAATTACCATCTTCGTTGAAGATTAAAGGTTCTAACATATGTCCATATACTCTACTGGTCCTCAATATCTCCCAAATCATTTTATTTAGAATGCCCAAGGTTTATTCCACGATAAATTAATTCGACTAATTAAACAAGGGGAATAATAGGCTGCCAGGGAGGGTCGATCGATCGACGTCTGGGGTCGACCGATCGAACCTTCGATCGATCGACGATCTAGGGTCGATCGATCGATCGAGCAGGTCTGTGAAAATTCTGCAGAAACTGCAGTGACGGGGTTGCTTAGGTTTCTTCATCAAAACTCATATTTTCCAACTCTAATTGACCCAAAAAGTGTACTGTTTACATCCTAACATAATTCCAGGTTTCTTTAACGATCAGCATGCGTATATACATCAATAAACATGATTAAACAACCTAATATTTCATCTAATCATCAAGAACCCTACAGTTTTCTTAACCTTTGTTCTAATCAGTTTTCTCCAGAAATTCCTTCTAACAAATCATCATAATTTCGTGGGTTAAACATCTACTTCACATATTAATTTCCAGAATAAGGTTCATATGATTTCTACATGCAAATCCCTATCAAAATTGGGTTTTCCTCCATGGATTATACTCTTAATCATTCCTACACTAACATGATTATTGCACCAACGAAAATACGCAAGTTAAACACTTGCCTGGGATTTCAGAGGTCTGGTTTCCTGCTGATATTGGTATGGCTGCGTTCTCCTCCTCGCGATCTACGCGTTGGTGGTGACCGTGGTGCAAAAGGTGGTGTTTTTAGCCTTGAATCACCTAGCAAGGTCTCTCCTCTCTTCTCCACTAGCCGTCTTAGGGTTATGAATGATCTAACCCTAAAAGGCTGACTTAAATGGCTGCTAAGGATGGCTGAAATTCGTGGGTTTAATTACCCTAATTTGTAAAATTACCAAAACGCCCTCCTGGGTCACTAATTAAGCCTAAAAACATCCCGAGACCCAAACTAAACCCCCGGGTACACTTTTCTGACTATCTCGACCCTTCCGGACGCGTTGGCGCACTCAAAACGACCATACGGACACTTCATAAAATATTTACTTTTATTTCTCAATAATTAGTCCCGACGCGACACGGGCGCGTCCCGACTAAAATTACCAAAATTGTCATTTTCATTCACTCGTGACATTTACCATATATTACTATGCTCTTAAGTAATATTCAACAATTTCATATTATTACTAACTCACGTCACGTTAATAATTATAACATAATTAATTTCCGGATTTTTATTAAATAAATCCCCAAATTAATTATAGCATAAAAATACGGGGTATTACATACTTCCCCCCTAATAACGGAATTTCGTCCCGAAATTCGGAAAATAAGGCATACCTGGTAAAAACAACTCTGGATATCTCTCACGCATATCTGCCTCACGCTCCCAAGTGGATTCCTCCACATTATGATGTTCCCACTGGACCCGCACGAGTGGAACTATCTTCGACCTCAATCTCCTCTCACTGTAGTCTAGAATAGCCACCGGTCTCTCCTCGTAAGAGCTATCCGACTGCAAGTCGATCTCATCTATCGCAATGTGAGTATGGGCCATATCATCCCGAAGGTATCGTCTCAACGACGAGATGTGGAATACATCGTGGATGCGATGTAAATGTTCTGGCAAACCCAACCTGTATGCTACTGGCCCAATTCTCTCGATGATGGGAAATGGTCCTACGTACCTCGGAGCCAACTTCCCCTTCTTCCCGAACCTCATCACTCCTTTCATAGGAGATACACGCAACAACACTTGATCTCCCACATTAAACTCCCGGAAAAATCGTTTTGCATCGGCGTAGCTCTTCTGTCTGTCTTGGGCTACCCGAATACGACTCCTGATTATCTCAATCCTCGCGGAGGTCTCCTGGATCACTTCTGGTCCTAATAACTTGTTGTCCCCCACTTCGAGCCAACAGGTTGGAGAGCGACAAGGCCTGCCGTACAAAGCTTCAAATGGAGCCATGCCAATCGTAAACTGATAGGAGTTATTATAAGCAAACTCGACCAGTGGAAGATGTGGCTCCCAACCTCCCCCGAAGTCGAGGATACACATGCGTAGCATATCTTCCAACATCTGATTAGTACGCTCTGTCTGTCCATCTGTCTGTGGGTGGTAAGCTGAACTCAGTCTCAACTCTGTACCCATAGCCTCCTGAAAGCTTTCCCAGAAACGCGACACAAAAATCTTGTCTCTGTCTGACACAATATTCAGGGGCACCCCATGTAATCTGACAATCTCAGCGATGAATAGTTGGGCATACTGACCCGTGGTATAATCTATCCTTACTGGCAGAAAATGAGCCACCTTGGTCAGACGGTCTACAATCACCCAGATAGAATCGTGGCCTCGCTGTGATGTAGGCAACCCTGTAATGAAGTCCATGGAAATACTTTCCCACTTCCACGCAGGTACTTCCAACGGCTGAAGTAATCTCGATGGTTTCTGGTGGTCCACCTTCACCAGCTGGCAAGTAGAACAGTTGGACACAAATTCAGCGATGTCCTTCTTCATCCCACTCCACCAGTACTGACGTCTCATATCCTGGTACATCTTATCGCCTCCCGGATGTACAGCAAATCGGGACCCATGAGAATGAGTCATCACCTCATGACGTAGCTCTGCTCCTTCTGGAACCACTAATCTCCCATTAAACCGCAACCCTCCATCCGAACTAACAGAATAGGACTCAGCACCCTCGGCTAGAAGTCGTACAATCTGCTCCTGACAAAATGGGTCTGTGGTCTGTGCCTGTATCACCCTCGTAACAATCTCGGGTGTGACTGTCATCACGGATATGAAAGAACGTGCTACTGCGTCTTGGTGACCCAACTCCTTCCATTTTGCTTTCCAGATGTCCGCCACATCATCAACCGGTCTACGGCTCAACGCATCAGCAACTACGTTGGCTTTCCCCGGATGATACTGTATATCGAACTGGTAATCTTTTACAAACTCTAACCATCTGCGCTGACGCATATTCAGCTCTCGCTGAGTGAACAGGTACTGCAGTGACTTATGGTCTGTGAACAAACGGAATTTCTCGCCCAATAAATAGTGCCTCCAAATTCTCAATGCAAAGACGACCGCAGCTAACTCCAGGTCGTGGGTGGGGTAATTCTTATCATGCGGCTTAAGCTTGCGGGAAGCAAAAGCTATAGCCTTCTCTTCCTGCTGAAGTACTCCCCCAAGTCCTCGTAAGGACGTATCTGTGTAAACCAGGTACTCTACACCAATCTTCGGTAGAGCAAGGACTGGTGCCGAAGTAAGCTTGTCCTTCAGCTCGTCAAAAGCCAACTGACAAGCGTCATCCCAAACATACGGTACCCCCTTGCGAGTCAGATTCGTCAATGGACCCGCTATTTTGAAGAACCCCCGAATGAACCTCCTGTAGTATCCGGCCAACCCCAAGAAACTACGTACTTCCATCGGTGTCGTGGGCTGCCCCCACTCCCTCACCGCTGACACTTTGCTCGGGTCAACTGCTATCCCCTGCTCAGAAACAACATGGCCTAAGAATTGTACCTCTCGCAACCAGAATCCACACTTCTCGTACTTAGCATACAACTGATGTTCTCGCAGAGTCTGAAGAACCTGCCTCAAGTGTTCGGTATGCTCCTCCTCGGAGCGTGAATATATCAAGATATCATCTATGAAGACGATGACGAACTGATCCAAGAACTCTCTGAACACTCGGTTCATCAAGTCCATGAAAACGGCTGGGGCATTTGTGAGTCCGAACGGCATTACCCTGAACTCATAGGACCCATATCTCGACAAGAAGGCAGTCTTCGAAACATCCTGCTCTCTAATTCGTAACTGATGGTACCCCGACCTCAGATCTATCTTCGAAAAGAAGGTTGCTCCCCTTAACTGGTCGAACAGATCATCGATTCGAGGCAACGGATACTTGTTCCGTATCGTGACCTTGTTTAACTCCCGGTAGTCCACACACAATCTCAGCGAGCCATCTCTCTTCTTCACAAATAAGACTGGAGCGCCCCACGGTGAGGTACTCCTACGAATGAAACCCTGACCTAATAGCTGCTCAATCTGATCTCGTAGCTCTCACATCTCTGCCGGAGCCATACGGTACGGTGCGCGTGCTATAGGTCTCGTATCCGGCAATAAGTCTATAACGAAGTCTATCTCATGACTGGGCGGTAGGCCTGGTATCTCCTGAAACACATCGGAATACTCCCTAACAACTGGGATCGAATCCAAATGAATCACAACCTCCTTAGAGGTATCCTCCTCAATGTAATATAAATGAGCGGTCGAACCTCCCTCTGGGCGAGGCATCGCTACTACAAACATCTCTTGCCCCGGAATGGCAAAAACAATGCTCCCACCGAAGCAATCAATCATGGCTCTATAAGATGCGAGCCAATCCATACCAATAATCACGTCATGCTCGTGCATGTCTAAGACTAGCATGTCTGCAGGCAATACCAAGCTACCAATCTCTATCCCTACTCCCCGGCATATAAAGAATATAAGTGACCCACTCCCCAGTGGTGAGTCGACACACGTTACGGTGCTCTCTGCTGTGGCTAACAATCCTAAGGACTTCGCAAAATGCGTAGCTATAAAACAGTGCGTTGCCCCCGTATCAAACAAAACTTTACCCATAGTACCATGGATAGGAAACATACCCTCAATCGCGGGTGGTGCCTGTGGAGCTGCTGCCTGGTGGACGTTATAGACACGTTCGTACTGCAATTGCCCCTGTTGCACTGGAGCTGCTGGAATGGCTGGTAGGGCTGGCATCTGGGCTGGAGCTGGAAGGGCAGGTGGAAAGAGTGGTCTCTGCGGCTCATTACGGGCTCCCTGCTGCTGTGGGGCCCTATCGCCCTCTGGGCAATCCTGGCGCTTATGGCCGTGCTTGCCACACACAAAACACCGTCCTCTGAAATTACCTCCCCTCTGTCCCTGCTGACCACGGCCCTGCTGGCCGTTACCTCCACGCCATTGGCCCTGTTGGCCCTGATGTGCACGCTGTTGACCTTGCTGGCCCTGCTGTTGACCCTGCGGTCGGTGTTGGCCCTGCTGGCCCTGCTGATTAGGCTGACCCTGATGGCCCTGCCTGAATCCCCCGAATCCCTGCCTAGAATCACCTGAACGGAATCGCTTAGCAGGGTCCCCCTGATGGGAACTCTGCTCGTGCTGACGAGTCTGTCCCTGAGTTGGTGCCCCACTGGCACTATTACCCCCGGTCCTGCCCTGCTGGCTGGACTCTCCTGCTCTCTTGCTTCCCTGAAGATGGAAGCGGTGATCCTGGCAATGTAGTAGTGCTGCATTGAGTACGTCAGTGAAAGTACTCAGGGATAGATTCCCAATAAGGTGCTGACGGATCCTCCAAGCTAACCCGTCGACGAACAGCAAAACTTTCTTGCTCTTAGTGGGTGCCTCATCCGGCACAATAGTGAGAAGTCTCGTGAACTCTTCCTCATACTCGGCTACAGTAAGGTTTTCCTGCTTCAGATTTAGCAATTTCCGCCTCATCTCAGTCTGCACTGCGGGTGGAAAGTACTTGCGGTCAAACCGCTCCCAGAACATCTGAATAGGAATCGTGTCCCTCTCCTCCAAAGTAGTAGTGGACTCCCACCACTGTAATGCGGCTCCCACCAGTTTAAAAGAGGCCAATAGCTGCTTCTGCACTTCGGTGCACTCATACATACGGAGGTGCCGCTGGATGTCCTTCTTCCATTGGCTGACAGTAATAATATCGGAGCTACCAGAAAACTCAGGGGGATGTGCTTTCTGAAAAGCATCCCGAACTCTCTCCCATGCAGATGGAAGCTGTGCTGGTACTGGCGCCACTGCTTGGACCTGTGGTGGAGCCTGCTGAATCACCGCTATCGCGGCATTTACCGCCTGAGCAACGATGGCGGCTACCTCATTCGCATTCATAGTGCCGGGTGCCGGAGCTGCTGGCTGGTCGGCTTGGGCACGCCTATCTTTCGGAGCACGTCTCGGAGGCATCTGAAACGTGAACAAGTTTATTAGTCTACAGTTATCAACAAATCTCAAATAGCTGAAGACTTAAACATGAAAGCAAGAATACAACAGTCCTAACAATAGGGCTCTATAGCAATAACGTTAAGCTGAAAGCGAAAATAAGCCGTACAGATCCTATGAACACTAGAACCTGATGCTCTGATACCACCTGTGACACCCCGCCTAATTAAATACCGGGCGATCACTCCTTTATTAAATTAAATCAAGGTAAACAGTTGGTTCATTCTCAGCATCACTGTCGATAAAAATAATTTTTCCAATTTAACACCCTAAATAATTAAGTTAAGTGTCAAAACATTTTTTTTTTATACAAACTTCCAAATTTTATTAAAGAAAAGATTTTATTAATACCAAAACAACATTTCTTCATTATAGAATCACACCACGAAATCTAAATAAAACCATACATTCACCAATCGAATGTCAATAATATAAAGCTAAAATCATAAACCATCCTGAAACAAATCCCATAAACAATACTGGAATAACTGAAATATAAAAATCCCCAACAATAAATGAAATGATAAAAAGGGCGACACGTGCCCCATAAATGAGAATAATAGGAGTGGAGTCAATGACAGAAGCCGTCTACTCAAGGAACCTGCAACTCCCACCTAAGCTGCAGCTCGTTCTTCTCAAAGAATCCTAAGCAAGACGCCCCTGTGGCTGGGCACCTGAAAAATATACATACATATATACAAGAGAGAGAGAGAAAAAAAAGAAACGGGTCAGGGCCCGAAAGTGTGTTTGATTTTAGAATACGTTAAGCAAGTATTTAAATTGATACAGGCCAATGCAACTTCATATTAGTTCGTCTCTCTCTTGAGAAATACTCACCTCTCTTCTAATGTGCACTCCTATCGTACTAGCCTTCCCAATGGTTCGTTTATCTTAACTTACTCAAATGTTTTCAAAAACTGAACGATAACAATGTTATAAAAAGGTTACTTTCAATTTGTAGTATTCCTCTCGTTTTAGCTTCATTAAATTATAAGATTTCCCCGTACCTTTTCATATTTTCACAAAACAAGTATTTAATAATTTGAGTCAACAACCACGTTCTACTTATCAAATCACAGTAGGCAGTTCAAAGTTTATAACCTCATATATATATTAACTACTCGCATAAAATATATATATAATGGCACCCCAACTAAACTATGGTGCGGGCATACTCTGCTATCCAATCCCCGTATCGCTCACATAAAGGGAAATACAAGTTCGGAATCACTCTCGAACTGTATTAACATATACAAAACAACGTTGAGGCGAAGCATAGATTCCAAGTCCAAGAGGTCAGTACATACCCACACGTCTCTTAGGACCGTCCGACTATCAATTTAATAGCCCGTACCTAGGATCTCTATCTTCTAGGGTACGATTCAATATCCCCATAAAGCAACACAGGATACGATCGTCCCAGCGCGGTAACCTCAGGGATAGCAAGTAGCGCGGGTACGTTTTTCACATGTATATAATATATGTACACACATTCATATAAATATACCGATTTCATCATATTAATATAGGTCACTCTCATTACCCATAATTACAACCTTTGTCCTAAATTTCACCTTATTAGTATAACGTATAAGGTTTCGCCTCTAACCTTAATTCGAAGGGTTTTCTCACTCATTACCTAATACTCATGGGTTATAACTTTACAATTCTAAAATTCAGTAAATAACTTCATTTGATTCCAACGTAACTCTCTTACGCACCTCACCCTTAAGTTTCATAAATCTAACAACCTAAAGTAAATATCCCATAATTACCATCTTCGTTGAAGATTAAAGGTTCTAACATATGTCCATATACTCTACTGGTCCTCAATATTTCCCAAATCATTTTATTTAGAATGCCCAAGGTTTATTCCACGATAAATTAATTCGACTAATTAAACAAGGGGAATAATAGGCTGCCAGAGAGGGTCGATCGATCGACGTCTGGGGTCGACCGATCGAACCTTCGATCGATCGACGATCTAGGGTCGATCGATCGATCGAGCAGGTCTGTCAAAATTCTGCAGAAACTGCAGTGACGGGGTTGCTTAGGTTTCTTCATCAAAACTCATATTTTCCAACTCTAATTGACCCAAAAAGTGTACTGTTTACATCCTAACATAATTCCAGGTTTCTTTAACGATCAGCATGCGTATATACATCAATAAACATGATTAAACAACCTAATATTTCATCTAATCATCAAGAACCCTACAGTTTTCTTAACCTTTGTTCTAATCAGTTTTCTCCAGAAATTCCTTCTAACAAATCATCATAATTTCATGGGTTAAACATCTACTTCACATATTAATTTCCAGAATAAGGTTCATATGATTTCTACATGCAAATCCCTATCAAAATTGGGTTTTCCTCCATGGATTATACTCTTAATCATTCCTACACTAACATGATTATTGCACCAACGAAAATACGCAAGTTAAACACTTGCCTGGGATTTCAGAGGTCTGGTTTCCTGCTGATATTGGTATGGCTGCGTTCTCCTCCTCGCGATCTACGCGTTGGTGGTGACGGTGGTGCAAAAGGTGGTGTTTTTGGCCTTGAATCACCTAGCAAGGTCTCTCCTCTCTTCTCCACTAGCCGTCTTAGGGTTATGAATGATCTAACCCTAAAAGGCTGACTTAAATGGCTGCTAAGGATGGCTGAAATTCGTGGGTTTAATTACCCTAATTTGTAAAATTACCAAAACGCCCTCCCGGGTCACTAATTAAGCCTAAAAACATCCCGAGACCCAAACTAAACCCCCGGGTACACTTTTCTGACTATCTCGACCCTTCCGGACGCGTTGGCGCACTCAAAACGACCATACGGACAACTCATAAAATATTTACTTTTATTTCAATTAGTCCCGACGCGACACGGGCGCGTCCCGACTAAAATTACCAAAATTGTCATTTTCATTCACTCGTGACATTTACCATATATTACTATGCTCTTAAGTAATATTCAACAATTTCATATTATTACTAACTCACGTCACGTTAATAATTATAACATAATTAATTTCCGGATTTTTATTAAATAAATCCCCAAATTAATTATAGCATAAAAATACGGGGTATTACACGGGCGGGCGGGGTGTTACAAATGGTATCAGAGCTTAGGTATACGACAACCCTTGGGTCTTGGGTATTGGGTCTAGCATGCGGGTTAGACATATTTTCTTTGGAGATAGAAAATTTTTGAAGACGTGTTAGGCGTCGTGGTGAGGATTTTAAGAAATAATTTGAGGACTTTTGTGTGTGATTTTTGGGAAATAGAATCAAGTAGCATTTTATTTCGAGTGTTAAGTTTCGTGGAATTTCAAAGACGAAATTCCTTTTCAAGGGGGGCAGTATGTAATACCCCGTAATTTTGAGAGCTTTATTTATGAATATGGTATATAATTTTAATAATATTATTATTTTATTAATTGGGATATTGATATTATATTTATTTTTTATTTGAAGTAAATCGAATATTTAAATTCAAATTTAATTGGCTTTTGGACATTTTGAAACGGTTTAAATATGTAAAGTTGATAATTTTGAATTGAAGGGCAATATAGTAATATGCGTTAGCTTAGGCACCAAACTAGGATTTGAGAGAGAGACTATATAAGTAATATTATGGGTGATTAAAGGAAAGGGAGATGAAACAGAGATGCCAAAAATGAAATTCAAAGGGGCTAAAATGAGTGGAATGAGAAGAGCCAATTTGGAATGTTTAGATCTTCTTTTTTAGTGCATTCGAATGAGATTTGAGAAAAACTTAAAACACATACCGAACTCAATTTTTCGTGTAGAATCCAAATCTGAAGTCGGATCAGTGATTCTAATAAATTTTGGAGCTAACTTTTCTGGGTTTTTAAAATAGGACTATTTGGAGTTATCTTGTGTTGGCGCTAGAACATGAATTGATTATTTTCACGAGAGGAACGTGATGGTGCGATCATATTTTGAGGATGATTTTTATGTGACGATTCATGCCATAATTTTAAGGTACGGAGTTTTACACAATAGGCTCCTTAATCTCGCGAGTATTATTCTCGTTGCTTTCTTGTGATTATTGACTCATATTTGAATTGATAAATTCATTTGGAATTATGGAAATATTTGCTGGAATCTAATTTTTATTCATGTGGTATTATCTTTGGTGTTGAGCATGTTGTCATGAGATTTTAATATGGCACTGAGGTTGGGCACCCGCCAATATTTCTTTTTCCGGATATGCTTAAAAATGCATAGGCGCAGTATGGTGGTGAGGCCTGGTGACCCGGTTAATGTGTTGTTGAGAAATTATATTGATATAATTGCTTATGAGATTCGCTTTTGATTTGAATATTCGTATTTGTGTTGTGACGTTTTATTCACCACTAATATTTGTTGAGCATCTTTCCTGTCGTATTGTGTACTTCCCCATATTTTCTTTTAGTTGGCAGGTTAGTGTGAATTTGAGCGCTATGGACCAATTGGAGATGGATTTTAACGTGCATTATTATTTGGGAAGATTATTCGAGAATACAAGTTGAGAAGATTTGTATTTATTGTTGTTTTATAGAGCATGTTATTTCGAGATAGATAGTTGTATTATTTCGAGAGACAATTATTGTATTTAAATTTGAGTATTGAGATTAGTGGATTTATCTTATGGGATTTTTTTGATGCTCTATACACATTGTTATTGTGGAATTAGTTTAGTTTTATCGATATTAGGGCTCCGTTCGCTCTCTCCGGGCGGACGGGGTGTTACATTAGTCTCGTAAATTCCAATAACCGTCTCCAACTTATTTTTATTTCCTTAAAAATGACACATGGCTCATTACATTTTTAACCACCACTCAATAGGACCAACAACTAAAAATAAAAATACATGAGATCGGATACAACTAATGTTGGAAATTAATATTCAGTGTAGAAATTAATTATTTAATTTCAATTATATTAAATTTTGAATTTACGAATTTTCCAATTATGTGGTCTTGATAAATATCAGATAATTAATTAGGAATGTGATAAATACGAATATTAGAAGATTGGGTCAATCTTATCCGTTAGTCACACGATGGTTAGTGGCATTAGTGGAAGAATTGAAAAAGAGTCCCACCTTGAGTAGGATTCCGGCCCTCTTCCCCTTATAAATAGAGGATCCCTACACCATTTGGGGTTATCTCATAACACACTATTTCTGAGGTGGGAGAGAAACTCCGAGATTCCATTAGAGTGTATTTTTTCCAAGAAGGTAGATTGATGGAGCAATTAATTAAGATTGATCATTGACCAAGGAAAGTCTTATTTTCTATCTTTTAGACGTATTTTGTGAAAACATGAAGATCCAAGATCCTTTTATTAAGAACAATTGTATGCTAAAGTTTAATCATATTAATGTGTTCGTGATTAATATTAGGGTGTTCTTAAGAATGATTTTATATGTGGTATCACAGCTAAAGTTTAAAACCTCATGATTTTCCTTATTGATATTCGTCTATAATAAAATATGTGCCTGAGACTTTTGCAATATTTTTATTTATGTCATTAAATTGCTTTTCTCCCTGAGTCCTTCTGCGACGTCTTATTTCTGTCATTAAATCTTCTCTTAAAGTGTGTCTGAGATTTTTTATGACGTTTTTCTCTGTCGCCAATACTCACTGGTGAGAATGAAAGGTCAAAACGTGCTCGGAATTTTACGAAAATGACATGGTCGGCTGTAAACGTTGAAATAAACAAAAGCCATTCTATACAATAGGCACCATCTTACTTTTGTGTTTTGACGTCGTTAAGACCCTTAACATTGCGTTTTTGTCGTTTTTGGTAATAATGTTGACGTCAATATCTCACTCCAGAAAATTGATTTTTGAATTCCGCAAATTATTTGGAGATCCTGGAGTAATTATCTACATTCCTGTGGTGCTAACTCAAATTTTTTATTTTTGGCAAAAATTACGATTTTTTTCGAATATTATGTATTTTTTTCACCACGGGGGCTGTTTTTTTTTTATGTTCATGGTTGTTCTAATATTCTTGTTATGTAGTATTTGGTATTAATGAAAGAGTTCAATATAAAATTTTGAATATTAGATGTATGATTATGTGTTTGATAATAACATTTCGATATATTAGGTTGTTGTGCATAATCTATATTTAGTAGTCCAAAGGTCCTAATGTATTATGAATTGATGTTTAGACAATAATATTTATATGGTGTTGGATGGGGAAGACATGAAAGTATCTTAATCTATAATTGTAAATATTTGATTATTATGTATGCATATCTATATTTGGACCATTAATTATACATTAAGTTTTGAGTATAATATTTTTGGGGGCATTTATTTTGCATAAATAATGTTTGTGACTTCCAGAAGAAATATTTTTGAATTCCGTCGAATATTTGAGATTGTGGAGTAATTTCCTACAATTCCATGATGCTAACTCATTTTTTTTTTAAATTATGTTTTCTCAGATTTCATGTATGTTTTATCTAGAACTGTGATAAAACCTTGCTCTAATGATCCTTTTTTAGTTGAATATTCGTGTGAAACACAGGCCAACATATTTCATATGGTAGGATATTAGACTTGCGTTATTGTTAATATTCATATTTTGATGAGTCTCGTGCCAAACACAGGCCAACGATTCATATTGTTGAATATTATGATATTTGTGTTTTAATGAGTCTCATGCCAAACACAGGTCAACGATTCATATAGTTGAAAATCAGAATTATTGTTTATTCTAAGTCTAGTACTCCCATTAAGTTGAATTAAATGCCAAACATATGCTACAATTCATATGTACGAATACTAGATTTATTCGTTGCATACATGCATATTTGAATGCATGACTTGCAAATTTTGAGACTCATAAGTAGGTATTCATTCAGTTTAATCAAATATCAAATACAGGCTAAGATTACATGTGAAGATACTATACTTGTAGTCATTTCAGATTATCCTAATGTGTTTAATAAGGTTAAATTGAAGCGCAACACATGCTGAAATTTGAATCAAATAAACATTGGAATTTTTGTAAATGTTAAATAATTGGCATCAATGTTAAAAAGTCATATTTACATATGTCACTAGTGTGATAATTGTTATTATAACCGTATTGTGTATTAGTATGACCATGAATGATTTGGGTCAATATTTCTGATTTGTTACTCATACATAAGTGATGAAGCGAAAGTAAATGATTTATGTCTTCAATTTAATATTATTTGTGTAATATCTCATGTAAACTCTTTGTCTATTTGATTTTCACATTATGTCTAATTTTTCGTGAATTTCAAGTTAGGGAATAAACGATAATATAATTATTCATGTATTACGGGTATTTTGAACATGTATGCATATCTCTAATATTTATATAATATAAGGTTTGGTGTTCATTAAAGTGCTCCATTCCAGAAGATATAAATATTGGACTAATGCATTAATATCATGAATATTTTGGTTGCCTACGAGTCCATGTCTGATATTGAATGCTAGGATGATGATACTTTATGATGTTGTATACATATTATTGTTTATTCATTTATTGTGATTACAATAATTGAACAAAATGTTAGTGGTGATATATATTTTGGGAAGGTAATAATAGTTGCCAAAAGCAGATGCCATAGTTTCTTTCACTATCATATCACCAATTAAGTTTATGAAAACCATAAACATGAATAATTTAGTTTATTGATCATGCGATATTTAATGAAAATAAGTGAAAAATTTATTGACTTGTGTATTTAAGTCTTTACGGAATGTAACATTCATATTATGAAATGTTTGGTAGTCACTACAGTGACCCAACTAGAATGGCAATGAATATTAAATATAAAGATGATGGTAGTAGTAACTCATGATTCTTATAATTGTAAAGATATTAATATGGTATATTGAGTTTATTTCTTCAAGCAAGATTATTCCTTACAGGGAATCAATTTTGAGTGATTGAATGAACATCATAGATCACATACATTATTATAGTATGTGAAAATAAGTTGTGCACAAATATCGTGTACAATATAATGAAATAACATTATACCCAATAAAGTAATCTACAAGCATCATATAATCGATATTTCACGGTTACTACTAAAGAAAACTCATGGTTATGCACTCAATTTATTATCATGTAATCGATGTGTGTGTTGTTAAATCAAAGCATTAATGAAGTGAGCAATTTATCTCATTATCTTACACATATTATTGTATCCCATTTTGTTTCTCTAAAAATTTCATATTTAATTTGGTAAAACAAATTAAGTTTGTTTACATATTGCACACTCGGACTAATAATGATAAAGATAATATGTATCTTTTATGATTTGAAACGAGTTTTTCATCTCAGTAGAGTTTGCAATTTATACTTACTGTGTTATAGAAAGTATTTACTTTTGATGCAAGGATTTCTTACAAAACAAACTAGAAATGCTAATAAGATTCTTTTCTTTTGTTCTTGGGGAATCAAATCGCCATTTATTTTCAAAAACCCTCAATTTTTTTTTGAATTTTTTTTGTCTAGAGCTGATCGTGAGGGATATTTTCTAAAGAATCTGTTGATGTATATTTTTTTCAAGGGTTATGATATTCATTTTGATGTTTTGTACAAAATAAAGTTTGTACATAGTTCTTTAAAGATTTGTTTGATCCTGCATCATAATTGTAGCGTTATTGATGAAACTCTTTAAATCTTGTGCCAAATTAAATCTAGACTCTTTTTCATAATTTTCGTGGGCAAGATTTTTGTTGTGTCTCTTACAAATTTTGATAGTCGAGTTGTGCTCTTAAGGTATTACGATGTCTAATATAAGGATGACCTATGTGGCCCAAGTGGGAGATTATGAAAAACTTCCCTTAAAGTGGACCTACATAGATCATATAATTGTCATTGACGCGTATTTATTGCATTAAAGTCAAATTCATTATGAAAGGTGAAATTAGTGGTAGTAGAAAATCATGAAATATGGTTATAAAGGAAGGCGGGGTACTTATCCCATTACCGATAACCTTCTTGAATCCTTGTTCTTTTAGTTGTTAGATTGTCTAAACAACAAAGAACAAATAAATGATCAACCACTAAATGATAGTATTTTCACCGTGAGAGAAATGCAGATAAAATCATAAGGAATAGTATTAAGAAGATCCTAAAAGGTCTATTATCCTCGATGATTATGTGGTGTATCTGCATGAACATGAATTTGGTGTAGGGATAAATAATGACATGGTTTTATTTTCAAAAGTCATAAGAAGTGAAACTAATGGACTACAACTAAGGTTGAAATCTCGTTGAATTACATAATTGATGCACTAAAGTCGGGTATAAGGGGGTCATCAAGACCAAATGCGACACTAACAGTAGTTAAACGAGATAAAGCTAAATTGTAGTAAAATATTTTACTATTAATGAAGAAAACGTTATAAATGAACCTTCTCAATTATATGTAAGGACATAGAATTCTTATGACATTAGTAGCTCATTATGATTGAGAGTTACATGAAGTGGATGTGAAAATTACTTTTTGGAGTCTTATAAACCATGCGTATATGTTTAGGAGATCATTTTATAAACATAAGTTTCCCGCATGACGTATTTTAAGAAATAATATCATTATTTTTTTAATCGTTGTATATTTGTATACACCTTAAGATCAGTGGGAGTAAGTTTATATATTTTCTCTATATTCAAGCACATATTTAGAAAGTAGAGAATCAAAATAATCTTATGGGTTTAAAAGTTGTGTATGAAGTAATGAGATACTTAAAGGACTATATGCTCACATTTATGATGTATGTGTTCATTTAAATATGAACAATTATTATGACTCAGATTTACTATCTGTACGGATGGTATGAAGTTCACTCTTGCTTAAGAATATTTATTTTGGTTTATCAACAAATATAATGAAAGAGTGCAACACAATCCATCCATTAACTATTGTGAAAGCTGAGTTTGTAGTATGCTTGATGCTACAACTTATGTATTTTGGCAACATGACTTCATTTCGGGACTTGGAGTTGTCGACGCTATTTATCAAGTCGATGAAATATTATGTTAATGTCGCTGCAATATTCTTTATGAAGAAATGTTAGGTATTCCTAAAATAACTAAGCACGTTGAATGAAATACCTATCAGTTAAAGAAGAAATTCATTAACAAAGAGTGTCAATTGATCACATTAGTACGAGTGATAACATAACAGATCCTATTACGAAAATAATATCTCCAAAAGACCTTATGGAACGTTTCAAATAGATGGATCTCGATTAGTAAAATTATGATTGCTATTTGGCTTAGTTGTTTGACACTATTACTTGATTTCAATAAAAGTGTTTCTCATTGCAATTATTTCTGTCTTTTGTGAATGCATGCATATGATTATGAATTATTGTTGACATAAATAGTCCTTATTCAGAAGGACATTATGAGGCCATTATGATACCTAATATTAAACGCTTAGTTGAATGAAACATTGGTGTTATGGTACATGGAAGGAACCATGCTCTTGAATAGCATGGAACCGCCATGACTCGCATCCGTGAAATGCTTTATTTAAGCAAACTATATTTATCAGTTATTGTGCACCTTATGGTACCTAATTTAATTATAAGTATTATTAAGACCAAGTGGGAGACTGTTGGAAATTAATATTCAGTGTCGAAATTAATTATTTAATTTCAATTATATTAAATTCCGAATTTATGAATTTTCCAATTATGCGGTCTTGATAAATATCAGATAATTAATTAGGAACGTGATAAATATGAATATTAGAAGATTTGGTCAATCTTATCCGTTAGTTACATGATGGTTAGTGGCATTAGTGGGAGACTTGGAAAAGAGTCTCACCTTCACTAGGATTCCGACGCTCTTCCCCTTATAAATAGAGGAGCCCTACACCATCTGGGGTTACTCATAACACACTATTTCTGAGGTGGGAGAGAAACTCCGAGATTCCATTAGAGTGTATTTTTTCCAAGAAGGTAGATTGATGGAGCAATTAATCAAGATTGATCCTTGATCAAGGTAAGTCTTATTTTCTATCTTTTAGACGTATTTTGTGAAAACATGAAGATCCAAGATCTTTTTATTAAGAACAATTATATGCTGAAGTTTAATCATATTAATGTGTTCGTGATTAATATTAGGGTGTTCGTAAGAATAATTTTATAACTAAATCATATCACATGAGACTAAATACACAAAATTCCTTTATTTATTGAGAAATTGAACATTTTAATTTTAGTTGTATGTTTTCCTCGAATTCTATGTATCCTAAATTTTAAATTATCGCATATTTATTTTATTTCAAGACTTTTTTACTTTGATCATAAAAAAAATTACATGAATTCCAAACGTCCAGTTTTTTTGAAGTATTCCAAAGTATAACTATTTTAGTTTTAGTTTTTTATAAAATCATTCTGGGTAATGAAAATCAGCAAAAACTTCCGGAAAAAAAAAACAGCTTTTATTTGTTTTTCTTTCTTTTGTCTGTAGCCTCGCATCCGGCAGTGACCATATGCCTATTCATATCAAATAGTCAGTGTTACAGCTCAGCCCCCCATGCGTAGGAAACTGACTTACATATTTGTGATTCCATTCGTGAACCAGTTCATTTTCAGAATTGGTTAGGGAATTACATAACCACACCGAAGAATAAAGTGCACTCGTAAAGACTAATTATTAACAATTTTTTCTTGAATAACCCAAAAAACGGTTCTTCGATCATTACAATTTGCTGGATTTCGAAACCCCCGAAAGTCAAACCCTAATTCTCATTTCTAAGATATCACACCAAAACGATGCACAAAATACAAAGAGTTTAGGTTATGAAAAGATGACGGCAGATTATTTCTATATTTCCAGTACACATACAGATACTACTAATTTACACTTTTTTAGTCTTCCAATAAGGGAGCGAAAGTGATCATCTTTCTTTGCTCAGGCCTAAAACCCCGCTTAAAGAAAACAACAAAAAAGAAACAAAAGGAACTTTTTCAAAACAACCGAGATGGCTCATCCCCTAAGGACATGTCCATTAGGTCATCTTGTCCTTGTGCAGCAACGACGTCATCAAATAACCATTTCTCTAACAAAGTTAGGGGCATTTCAGCCCCCAAATTTGGTTTGCTCTCATCTTGAAATAGGCTGGTTTCAGGTGACAAAGACTGAGATACATCTGACGAGTTGGAGGAATTAAAGCTGCCAAACAGAGAATTAAAACCCTGAGGCATGGGGGTTGCACCCAGTGACTCAAAACAGGACTTGTTGTAATTGTTGTTGAAGGATGATGATGACTCGTAATGAGTCAAATCAGAACTCGTTTGAGGTGATTTGGGTGATTTTTTCATCCAATTTTCGAGCAATCGGGCTATGTTATCTGCGCTAGCCGCGTATGAGGTAGGTGTTTGAATTGGGGTAGCTGTTTGAGGCAAATTACAGCCATCCGTGAAGGGTTTTGAATTTGGTAAATTAGGGCTTGCGTTGTCTAAGGATAAAGCCTCACAGAGGGCTTGTTTAGCCATGTGGATATCTGTTTGAAGCCTTCTTTCCCACTGACCCTTAGAGAATGCTGAGTTAGAAACCTCCCCACCGTGATTACTATCTTCATCTTGGCCTTGAAGCTTTTTCAACTTCTTCTTCAGATGGGTATTCCAGTAATTCTTTATGTCGTTATCTGTTCTCTGAGGAAGGTAAGAAGCTATAGCAGCCCATCTAAATCCAAAAAAATAAATTTGCAAATTAATATATATAACACGATATCTCACTTCAATCAACAAAAATTAAATAATATAAACCTATCAAAAAACACAAAATGGATCTTTTTGGATTTGAAAAATTATTAATTAGATCAGATCCACATCAAGAAAATCTTCTACATGTAGGAAGTTAATTAGTACCTGTTACCAAGAAGAGCTTGGAGATGGATAATCATCTTTTCCTCGTGATCTGTGAAGTTACCACGTTTAATGCCCGGACGGAGATAATTAGTCCATCTGAGCCTGCAACTTTTACTGCATCTAAGCAAACCTGGGAAAAAACAACACGAGAAAAAAAGGTGTGAATAAAACAAAATCATACAGAAAGTTGATCATTGAACCCTATATGTTCATTAACAAGACGGTGCGGCAGCAGGTGGATATTAAATACGCTACTTTAATGACCACAACTACCCCGAAACTAAAAAAATGAAATGAAAAAGAGAGGAGTACTGAAACGATGGAATCAAAAGATTACCAGTATTGGTGGGAACAGCTCTCCAGTTACCAGGTCCGTGCTCGTTAATGTAAGACACCAGGATGATGTCCTCTTCTGGAGTCCATGGCCCTTTTTTCACACCAATTTTGTCACAGCAAGGTGGTCTACCCATACCTATAGCTACTCTATCTCTCTCTTTCCAACTTTTATCTAACAGTTTTTGTTGGTCTTCCTTCCTTCTCTATCACTCTTTTTCTCACTCTACGAGCTAGATCATCAGGGGAATCTTCTGCTTAGAAGAAATGAGCAGACAAGCGTCTATGGTGAGAGGTAACCTTGTTTATATATATATAGAGGAGGAGGAGAACAGGAGGAGACCAAAGGTGGTGATTACGCTGACCAAAGTGTAGGTCTATCCGAAAAAAGAGTCAAAACCGGACAGCAATGAGCATTTAATCACTTGCTTGCAAAAAGTCAGCTGTATTGCTAATTGAGTGATGAAGCACTTGGAACCCTTTCAACCTCACAAAACCGCGTGGCATTCAATGTTAATATTGTGGGTAAAGTTTTAAAAACCCTAGTAAACCCTCATTTACCACCCTCTTAGAACCATTACACATTCAAGTACATATCCTTCATATTTGAAAATAGTAGGTTTATAACTAAAGAGTCCTCTATTCCCACTCCAAACCAACATTCCCCCACTCCATTTTAATGTGAAAAGACTTTAATACCCTCAAAGTTCATTCACTTAATCCAAAACTCATAACTTTCTCTCTTTTGATCCAAAAAGAAGAAAAAAACCATTTTCATCTTTTTTTTTATTTGTATAAAAATTGTATTTTTACAAAAAAAAAGACAATTTAAAAAAAAACTCTACATTTTTTTCTCCTTATAATAAATAGTTAAACAAAGCTTTTTTAATTATAAAAAAGAGTTGTATATATATTTGAAAAAAAATGAAAACAGTTTTTTAAAGATAAAACCAGCATTCCGTTCATTTTAATAAAAAAAAATAACGACATGTTTTTATATATATAATGTAATTTTTTTTTTCATAAACAATTAGTTTTGTAAAATAAAATCAAAATAATGTAGAGTTTTTTTTTCAACACACTAATATATACATATACTATTGTGCATTAATGTCTTTAGGGATTAAAAAAAGAAAATAGTTTTTATATATATATGTGGTCTGACCCCCTATACATACCGCTGATGCGGACCATTTTTTTTTATATAAACAACAGTTCATTGCTTTTAATAGTGAAAATGATTTTTTTACTTTTAAAAACAGTTATATAAAGTTGGAACAATTTTTATACAGATTTTTTTTAAATAAACATTTTTTATATTCAAAACGGTTTTGAATGTTTTATATAAACTTTTCAAAACGATTTTGAGTGTTTTTAAAAATTAACTGTTTTTTATAAAAAGAAAAAACTGTAGCGATTTTTTTTATAACAAACTATTTTCTTTTTTTTTAACGCCTAAAGACATTAATGCACAGTAGTATATGTATATATTAGTGTATTGAAAGAAAACTCTACATTATTTTGATTGTATTTTACAAAAACAACTGTGTTATGAAAAAACAAATTGTACATTATATATATAGAACCGTAATGTTATTTCTTTTTTCAAATATATATTCAACTTTTTTTTATAATTAAAAAAAACTTTGTTTAACTGATTTTTATAAAGCGAAAAAATTGTATGAGTTTTTTTTTTTAATTGTCTTCTGTTTTTGTAAAAAAACAGTTTTTTTTTTATAAAAATGAAATTTTATTAAAAAATAGTTTTTAGACAAATAAAAAAAAGATGAAAAGGGTTTTTTCCTCCTTTTTAGATCAAAAGAGAGAAAGTTATAAGTTTTGGATTAAGTGAATGAACTTTGAGGGTATTAAAGTCTTTTCACATTAAAGTGGAGTGGGAAAATATTAATTAGGAGTGGGAATAGAGGGATTCTAACTAAATTGTATAAATAAAAAATTAATACGTGATGAGGGGTTAATTATTGACATTGTGAAAAGTTATCCCACATTATCATTAATTAATGATGATACATTAAGTTAATACAAAAAGATTGTACAATTTATTTGTAAGTGAAGCGTAGCTCTTTGTATTTATATATACCGGTCATTAGAATACCTTAACTTGATAATTAGAATTTTAAATTATCCATTCTAAAAGAATAATTGAAATCAACACGTCTTAATCTATAAACTGAGTTTTTTTCTCAAAAAATATGGTCAAACGCAAATTTAAGCGGTGGGAAAATCTTGATGAAGTTCAAATAGTACACGGATCTTGTTAAGAAACGACCAAAAATGACAGGGTGTAGAAGTTTGACTATGCTCAAACCTTGAAACTAGAAAAAATTGTACTGTATATGGGTCCCACCCTCAAACGTTTTGAATTCATCCCAAAATATGAAATCTCCAATGCACTCGGTATAGAAATCGGTGGAGATAGTTCGTTCGATGCATCATCTTTTCTTGTTTCTCTTGTACAGAATTAAATTCAAGCATACAAAAGGCACCGCACCTTATGGATACACATGACATCAATGCATGCGCACAGACACACACACAATGGGTTTGTTAAGAAAGTCGTAATTACTCTCAAATAAGAACTTTCACATTAACACGCAATGCATAGATGCTATTTCAACATTTAGGATATATATATATATATATATATATATATATATATATATATATATATATAGAGAGAGAGAGAGAGAGAGAGAGAGAGAGAGAGAGAGAGACCCACACATTTATGTTTATGGTTTTCACTTTAATATCATCATCGTTGCTTTAATCCCATCACATGGGGTCGGACATATGGATTCTCCTTGTTCATTTTAATCTATTATAAGCAATATTATCCTCAAGTTTAATTACTCAATATATCTCCTAATAATTTCCCCCCACGATATCTTAGGACGACCCCTTTCTCTTTTACCTTCTATTTTCAATAATATCTCTCTTATTATAGGTGCATCTACTGGTCTACACAATTCATGTTCATACCATCTAAGTCTACTTTCTCTTAATTTATTGTGAATGGGAGATACTCCTACCTTTTCTCTCACATAATGGTTTTTAATCTTGTCATTTCTAGTAATTCCTATCATCCATCGGAGCATCCTCATCTTACTAATATTAAGACTTTCTTCATGTTTTTTGTTTAAATCTCAATACTCCGTTCCATAGAGGGTCGTTGGCCTAAAACTGTTCTCTAAATTTTTTTTTAATTTATTATTTATCCTCTTATCGCATAACACCCCACTTGCTTGTCTCCATTTCATCAAACTAGTTGATATTCTACTCGTAACTTAGGGTTTTCTCTTGACTTGGTTAATTTGGTTTAGTTAATTGCGAGCGTGCCATGTAAGGTTATGTTCTTCGAAACTAATTAATTATCTTAGCCTTGTGATGATCATGTTATTGTGAACCGTTTGATGCTTAAATTAAGAAGACTCGTGATTTCCTTAAGGAAAACCTTGATGTGAGTTCAAAACTATAACGATTAACTTACATTAAAGAAAAAAAGTAATTAGCATGAACTAAAATTAAAGTAAAGCTTTGAAATTAAAGAAAGATACTTGCAGTAAAAGGAATGAAAGTCAATATTACACTATTAAAGGAAAAACAAAACAAATGTAAAGTCTAAAAGAATTTTGATAAAATATAAAGAAAGTTATAATTATACATTAAAAACTAACTTTAATGAAAGAAAAAATGTAAATAAAAGAAAAACAAGAACAAAATAAATGTAAGAACGAGATAAACGAGTAAATGTAGTTTTTTTTCTTGAGGGAGTCATCTTTCCCTTTCCTCTCTAGTTGATTATTTATTGAATTTCTTACTATAAAACTATCACGTAACCGCTGGATGGTTAACTAACTAGATTTTCCCATCTAGGAACTTAATTTCCCTAATAATCACCACATAGTCTTTAATCCCACGTCTAAGGTCTTAACATGTGTCAAGCGTTTAAGCTCCATTTGAATTAAACCCACATATTATACTTCGACTATAATTTCATTCTCATAATTCTACATGGAAAACTTTCATTGGATGGTTATAATGTTGTCTGAACATACCCCCCACACTAATAAATTTTTGAGAAAAAATGATTAGTGGATCGTTACATTTCACATGACATTACTTCACATTTATATCCTCATAACTTTTTATCACACGTTGAATATATAGACGTCTATTACCAGTGAAAAGATCCTCACTTCCATTCATCAGTCTCTTTAATTACACTCTGTTTCTTGCTCTTTCATCTTTACTGAACTCAACAATGGCATTCCAAGAAAGGAAATAAGCTAGACTCAAAAGTCTCCATGAGTTTGGATCTACTTCGAACTCAGTCGACACTGACGTAATCTAAGGGGGTTAATAATATCTCTATAGATAAATTTTAGGATGAAGATTTGTCCGTCGTTCGTGCTTGGAGGATGTTTGTTAGTGGATTTTATGTAATCCATGATCTACCCCTAAGGATGTTTGTTAGTTGGCTCTGATGTTACTAGGTCAGTGGTTGGAGTCTTAACACCCCTCCTTGTTGAAGAAAATAGTTATGAGGATATGGACATTGAGGATGACATGCCTCTAAAATGTGGAATATATTAATATGAACTTTATTATACCCTTCAAAATTCATTTAGTATGAACCTAATTATATCATTTAA
Source organism: Sambucus nigra (assembly GCA_949130495.1). Lineage (NCBI taxonomy): Eukaryota > Viridiplantae > Streptophyta > Magnoliopsida > Dipsacales > Adoxaceae > Sambucus > Sambucus nigra. The sequence goes on along the minus strand of OX422212.1, from coordinate 446,365,374 downwards.
AATTTGTCTAATGACTATGGAAAACATCCCACCACAGGTCACGATGGTCCCTTGGTAACTCTCCCTTTTAGGACTATATGGGAAGAACCTTTTTCATCGACTTGTGATTACACAACCATTAGTTATGATCAATCCCTTACACCTCCATGTTTCCCTCTTGAGTTTCAAGTGCTACTGATTTTCCCAAACTTCACAAGTCATTCAATCAACACATACACATGGTCAAAGATGGACCAACCGTATTTTACTTTCAACACTTGCAAGAAGGAGTATTTAAGCATTTTGGATTCTTGGAAGCATTGATGCCCATAACCCATTTTAAGGACTTGTCCATCCCACTTCTTATTATATCACCAATGGTCACATTACCTCTTATGTCCAAGCTAGGTCCATATTTGACATCAATCCCATTGAGAAATTGGTGAGTGAGACCAAATTTTCTAATCACTACAAGAAAACACAAAATGCACGACATATTTCAGCGACATCATTATTTTCGTGTTGCCAAAAGGCATACTTTTCGCGACAAAAATATATATGTATTACGAAAAGGTCTTATTTTAATAGTCTACACGCTAAAATTTTCTACCAATGTCATTTACATTCGGAGACATCCAATTGATGTCGCGAATTTGGTGCTCTACCTTCGGCAACAAGTTTTTTATGTCGTATAATTACCCCTTACTTTAGGTGATATATTGTTCATGTCATTAAATTATATATACTTTTATCTACATGAAAAGCATATCGTGATATGTATTTAGTTTAAGTTTAAAATCACAACATAGTCCAATATGTATCTCCCCCTTTTCGGCCGAAGTTTATACACCCTCCTAAAACTCTTGTTATTATGAAAAGAAAACCCTTCCCTTCATCCAACCCAAGACACTCCCACTCCCCCTCGTTAACCTCCCACTGACTGCTCCCTAAAAATCCGTTATGTCGACCAAAAAGGACCACCCTCTTGCAGAGATCGATTGATCTAAGATACCACCATCACTGGCCACCGATCAAAGCTCTCATTTATGTCGTCGATCTCAGCTCCGAATGACGGTGGAATAGAGGTATTGTGCTACATCAATAAAAGATCCCTCTTTTCGATCTAAGGTCCCGAATAGAGGTATTCTGCTATTTTTGTAGTCTATAGATGAAGTTATTCTTTCAATTTCATTAATTTATAGAAATGTTAAGATCTTAGTATGTATGTTTCATTTTCATTCATTCTTAGAAATTTTTCGATTCTTAGAAATGTTTCAACCAAAGCTCCCGAATTAATTCTTTCTTTAATTTCATCAATTCTTACTCTTACTCAAATTTAGCTTTCTTATTAAAATATGTATTTGCTGATATTTTAATGCACATGTAATTACTGAATTTAATACGTATTTTTCACTTTTGAGTTGATTTTAATCACTGCCATAGGGTTTCAACTTTTGTCATCTAATATGTGCTATGCTAGTATAACACCCCGTATTTTTGAATAATTATGAATTTAATTATTTCTTATTATTCTAAATTACATGTGTGTCATAATTTAATTAATATAAGAAATCTTGCCTATTTTATAAATATTAATTGGTGAGAATAAGATTAATATTTATGTGGTAAATTTACTAGGTATGATTATAGTAAATTTAATTTGGTCAATTGTTAGTACGTCTTAGCAAGTAATAACAACGGGAATGTGATGGTATCTCAATTGGATCTAGCGAGTGGACTATTTTAAGGTTGAGATTGGAAATTAATGTGCAGTGATTCAGATAAAGATTTCAAGTGCACGGTTGATCCCGAATAGGTCGAAATGGTAAGAAATAAGTACCTGGTGTAGTAATTAGGATTTGAGGGCTTTTTAGACTAGGCCGAACTCATGTAGGGGTATTTTGGTCATTTTTAGTTAGCATAATAACCTAATTTGGAGATTAGGCATATAAAACAAGAGGATTAGTGTGGTGAGGTAGCCAATCCATTAGTTTAAAACACCAATAGAGGAGGAAGAGAGGAGAACGAAGAGAAAACAAAAGAGAGCACTAGAGGAGGCCAAATTGGGAGGAGATTTAAGAACTCCTAGCCTCAATCCATCCCACATGAGGATGATTCAGATCCTACAAATGATTTAAGGCAAGTAATTAACTTGCTTGATTATATTTGTAGTAGTTTCAATTCATATCATGGTAGGAGCTATGAAAATCAGTTTTTGGGTGAGGGTTTGCGTGTAAATGGGGTTTTAAGTGAAATAAATTAGATAAATAGCGGTGTTAATTGATGTATGATGTTATTGAACAAATTCCATCTCATAAAGATAAGATTTTGATAGAGATTTATAGGTTTGATCGTAGTTAATTGTGTTTTTGAATTTAAACTAGGTTAAATTGAGGTACTAATCATTAAAACTCATAGGCATGGATTTATTTAATGATTGATAATTAAATCCTGGAATTAAGATGATTGTTAGATGTTAAAATGCTTTAAAAGACATCCCTTTATGTTCTATATTGAGTGGGTGGTGTAGAATAATGTTTTGTAGGTGATTGGGAAAGAACATAGGTTGAATTTTTCCACCATCAAAACGACATCGTTTTGGGGCCTGTTTGAGAAATCAAAACGGTTCGCTTTCAGGCCGAACTGGTTTCGATTTTTGGGAATTTTCAAATCTTGGGTTATTCTAAGGGTTGGGTTAATTTGGTAGAGTCCGAGTTGGTTTAGGAGATCCTTAAAATAAAATTGATCACTAGAATTGACTTTTGAAGGTTTTAAGGTACCTTGTGACGCTAGGGTATTCGGAATTGAGTTGACGTATGTGAGAGAATTAAGTTCGGGTATTTTAGCAGGGTGATGCTATGTTATTAATTTAATCGGTGAGAACTTAAATTATTTAAGAGTTGGGGATATACTAGGGATAATTGGGCTAGTTTTTCAGGTGATAGGCACGAATTAGTCGAACTTTATATATATATATATATGAATAAGATATTGATGTGAAACGTACACATCCTAGCAGAGATGCTATCGCACTACACCAAAAATAGGAATCTGGCACGGTTTAGAACTATGCCAGATCAAATCTGGCACGATTTTGAACTGTGCCAGAATTAGGTGTTCCAAAATGGCCATCTTTTCGTGCACGGTTTAAAAGTGTGCCAGATTTGACCAAATAGGAACACTTCTGGCACACTTTTAAACCGTGCCAGAATTTGATATTTCTGGCATAGTTTTGGCACAATTTTGAACTGTGCCAGATTGAGCACATTTTGATTAACTTTTGGCACAGTTCAAAACCGTGCCAAAATTTGATACACTTTTGGCACGGTTTTGAACGGTGCCAAATTTTTTAATAAAAGAAAAAAAATTAATTATTTGAAAACAAGAAAATTCACAAATTGCAAATCTTGCTCATTGTTGATAAACTAATGTACATACAAACTTTAAAATATTACAAGTCTTTAGTAGTTCACAGATAAAAAAAAATTAGGCAGAGTTTTCTCTATTTTCTGGACATTCTAAAACCTGATAACATAAAACCTGCATAATATAAAGCCCGCACGACCATAAAAGTTAACAATAAAACTACAAAAGCCCGCACGGACATACCACAAAAAAATAGAATCATGAATATTAACGACATTAAATAAATAAACCCTTTGTTGTAAACCATTGACTTCTTCATATATTCCACATGAATAAATGCTAACTATAAAATGTTAGTCTGTAAAAAAAAATAGAATACAAAAAAGAGATGATATTAGTAACCAAGTAATTTATAAAAAAACCTTACTCAAGCTAAAAATATTACATATAGGAGTTGCAATTATTATTATATTCTAAAATTGAAAATCTTACGCAAGTTATGACTACCTAATCAGTTTCTATGAGTTACATTGGTCTCGTGTGAGGTGTTAGTACTTCTTACGAGATCGTTTGGGGTCTGATTTGGGTTTTAACCCTTCAACGACTTGTTTCTAAGCCTAATCCATATATTATAAAATTATCATCACATTATCAAACCGAGAGGACCGTGACTTCGCGTTCAGTTCCTACGATTTACATTGGTCCCGTGCGAGGTGTTATGACCTCTTACGCGGTCATTTGGGGGTTGATTTAGGTTTCCACCCTTCAATGGCTTGTTTCAAAGCCTAATCTAGATATTTTCAAAGTATCATCATATTCTCAAACTGAGAGGTCCGTGACTATGTGGTTAGTTCCTAAAAGATACATGGGTCCTGCGCGAGGTGTTCGTGCCTCTTACGGGGCCGTTTGGGGCCTGATTTGGGTTTTCATACTCAAACGACTTGTTTTTAAGCCTAATCTAGATATTTACAAATTATCGTCATATATTAAAATTGGGAGACCCACGACTACACGGTCAGTTCCTATAAGTTATATTAGTTCTGTGCGAGGTGTCCGTGCCTCTTACGGGACCATTTGGCAACTGATTTCGGTTTTCATACTCAAACGGCTTGTTTTTAAGACTAATCTAGATATTTCTAAATTATCATCATATTCTCAAACCGCGAGACCCGTGACTACGCGGTCAGTTCCTACAAGTTATATTGGTCTCGTGCGAGGTGTTCGTGCCTCTTACGGGGCCGTTTGGGGGCTTGTTTGGGTTTTTACCCTTTAACTGCTTGTTTTTAAGCCAAATTTAGATATTTTTAGATTATCATCATATTCTAAAATCAGGAGAGCCGTGACTACGCGGTCAGTTCCTACAAGTTACATTGGTCCCGTGGGAGGTGTTCGTGCCTCTAACGGGGATGTTTGGCGACTGGTTTGGGTTTTCACCTTCAAACGACATGTTTTTAAGCATAATCTAGATATTTCCAAATATCGTTGTTTTCTCAAATTGGGAGACCCGCGACTACGTGGTCAGTTCCTACAAGTTACATTGGTCCCGTGCGAGGTGTTCGTGCCTCTTACGGGGTCATTTGCGGGCTGAATTGGGTTTTCACCCTCAAATAGCTTGTTTTCAAGCCTAATCTAAATATTTCTAGATTATTGTCATATTCTCAAATCGGGAGACCCGCGACTACATGGTCAGTTCCTACAAGTTACAATCGTCCCGCGTGACGTGTTCGTGCCTCTTACGGGGCCGTTTGGGGTCTGGTTTGGATTTTCATCATTCAACGACTTATATCTAAGCGTAAGTTATATATTTTAAAATTATCGTCACATTATCAAACTGAGCGGCCGGTGACGAAGTGATCAGCTCCTATGAGTTACATTGGTCCCGTGTAAGGTGTTGTTGCCTCTTAAGGGGCCGTTTGGGGACGAATTTGGGTTTTCGTCCTTCAACGTTTTATTTTTAAGCCTAAGATATATATTTTAAAATTATCATCATATTCTCAAACCCAGAGGCTCGTAACTACACAGTTAGTTCCTATGAGTTACATTGGTCCCGGGCGAGGTATTAGTGCCTCTTGCGGGGCTGATTTGGGTTTCCACTCTTCAACGACTCGTTTTTAAGCCTAATTTATATATTTTCAAAGTATCGTTATTTTCTCAAATCGATAGGTCTGTTAATACATGGTCAGTTCCTACAAGTTACATTGGCCCCGTGCGAGGTGTTCGTGCCTCTTACGGGGCCGTTTGGCGGCTGGTTTGGGTTTTTACCTTCAAATGGCTTATTTTTAAGCCTAATCTACATATTTCTAAATTATTGTCATATTTGCAAACCAGGAGACCCACCACTACAGGGTCAGTTCCTACAAGTTACATTAGTCCCGTGCGAGGTGTTCGTGCCTTTGACGGGGCCGTTTGGGGGCTCGTTTAGGTTTTCACCATTTAACTGCTTGCTTTTAAGCCTAATTTAGATATTTTCAAATTATCGTCATATTCTTAAACCGGGAGACCCGTGACTTCGCGATCTTTTCCTACAAGTTACATTGGTCCCATGGGAGGTGTCAGTGCCTCTTACGGGGCTATTTGGCGGCTAGTTTGGGTTTTCACCGTCAAACGACAGGTTTTTAAGCATAATCTAGATATTTCCAAATTATCATCCTATTCTCACATCGGGAGACCCACGACTACGCGGTCAGTTCCTACAAGTTACATTGGTCCCGTGCGAGGTGTTCGTGCCACTTACAGGGCCATTTATGGGCTGAATTGTGTTTTCACCCATAAACGGCTTCTTTTTAAGCCTAATGTAGATATTTCCAGATTATCATCATATTCTCAAAACGAAAGACCCGCGACTACGTGATCAGTTCCTACAAGTTATATTGGTCTCGTGCAAGGTGTCCGTGCCTCTTACGGGGTCGTTTGGCGGCTGGTTTGGGTTTTCATCCTCAAATGGCTTGTTTTTAAGCCTAATATAGATATTTCTAAATTATCATCATATTCTCAAACCGCGAGACCCGCGACTACGCGGTCAGTTCCTACAAGTTACTTTGGTCCAGTGCGAGGTGTCCGTGCCTCTCACGGGGCCGTTTAGGGGCTGGTTTGAGTTTTTACCCTTTAAGTGCTTATTTTTAATCCTAATTTAGATATTTTTAAATAATCATCATATTCTAAAACCAGGAGACCCGTGACTACGCAATCAGTTCCTACAAGTTACAATATTCCCGTGGGAGGTGTTCGTGCCTCTTATGGGGCTGTTTGGCGACTAGTTAGGGTTTTCACCCTCAATCGGCATGTTTTTATGCATAATCTAGATATTTCCAAATTATCATCGTATTCTCAAATCGAAAGACCTGCGACTACGCGGTCAGTTCTTACAAGTTACATTGGTCCCGTGCGAGGTGTTCGTGCCTCTTACGGGGCCATTTGGGGGTAGAATTGGGTTTTCACCCTCAAACAGCTTGTTTTTAAGCCTAATCTATATATTTATAGATTATTGTCATATTCTCAAACCGGAAGACTCGCGACTACGCGATCAGTTCCTACAAGTTACATTGGTCCCGCGCGAGGTGTTCGTGCCTCTTACGGGGCCGTTTGGGGGCTCGTTTGGGTTTTCACCCTTCAATGGGTGATTTCTAATCGTAAGCTATATATTTTCAAATTATCATCATATTATCAAACCGAGAGGCTCGTGACTAAGCGATCAGCTCCTTCGAGTTACATTGGTCCTGTGCGAGGTGTTAGTGCCTCTTGCGAGGCCGTTTGGGGGCGAATTTAGGTTTTTGCCCTTCAACGTTTTATTTCTAAGCCTAAGCTATATATTTTGAAATTATCGTCATATTCTCAAACCGAGAGGCCCTTGACTACAGAGTTAGTTCTGACGAGTTACATTGGTCCTGTGTGAGGTATTAGTGCCTCTTGCGGGGATGATATAGGTTTCCAACCTTCAACGACTTATTTTGAAGCCTAATTTATATATTTTCAAAGTATCATCATTTTCTAAAACCGAGAGGTCTGTTACTATGCAATCAGTTCCTACGAGTTACATTGGTCCATTGCGAGGTATTCGTGCCTCTTATGGGGCTGTTTGGGGGTTGGTTTGGGTTTTCACCCTCAAACGACTTGTTTTTAAGCCTAATCTAGATATTTCCAAAGTATCGTTATATTTTCAAACCGCGAGTCCTGTGACTACGCGATCAGTTCCTACAAGCTACATTGGTCCCATGCAAGGTGGTCGTGCCTCTTACGGGGCCGTTTGGCGGCTAGTTTGGGTTTTCACCTTCAAATGACTTGTTTTTAAGCCTAATCTACATATTTCCAAATTATCATCATATTCTCAAACCAGGAGACCCGCGACTACACAGTCAGTTCCTACAAGTTACATTGGTCCCGTGCGAGGTGTTCGTGCCTCTCGCGGGGCCGTTTGGGGGCTAGTTTGGGTTTTCACCCTTCAACGACTTATGTCTAAGCGTAAGCTATATATTTTCAAATTATCGTCATATTCTCAAACCGAGGGGCCTGTGACTATGTGATTAGTTCCTACAAGTTACATTGGTCCTGTGCGAGGTGTTCGTGCCTCTTACGGGGCCGTTTGGCGACTAGTTTGAGTTTTCACCTTCAAACGGCTTGTTTTTAAGCCTAATCTACATATTTCCAAATTATCATCACATTCTCAAACCAGGAGAACCGCCACTACGGGGTCAGCTCCTACAAGTTACATTAGTCCCGTGCCAGGTGTTCGTGCCTTTTACGAGGCTATTTGGGGGCTGGTTTAGGTTTTTGCCATTTAATTGCTTGTTTTTAAACCTAATTTAGATATTTTCAAATTATCGTCACATTCTCAAACCGGGAGACCCATGACTACGCGATCAGTTCGTACAAGTTACATTGGTCCCGTGGGAGGTTTTCGTGCCTCTTACGGGGCCATTTGGCGGCTGATTTGGGTTTTCACCCTCAAATGGCAGGTTTTTAAACATAATCTAGATATTTCCAAATTATCGTCATACTCCCACATCGGGAGACCAGCGACTATGCGGTCAGTTTCTACAAGTTACATTAGTCCCGTGCGAGGTGTTTATGCCACTTACGGGGCCATTTGGGGGCTGAATTGGGTTTTCACCCTCAAATGGCTTGTTTTAAGCATAATCTAGATATTTTCATATTATCATCATATTCTCAAACCGGGAGACCCGCGACTACGCGGTCAGTTTCTATAAGTTACATTGGTCCTGCGCGAGGTGTTCGTCCCTCTTACTGGCCCATTTGGGGGATGGTTTGTGTTTTCACCCTTCAACGGCTTATTTCTAAGCGTAATTAATATATTTTCAAATTATCGTCATATTCTCAAATTGAGAGGCCCATGACTAAGCGATCAGTTCCTATGAGTTAGATTAATCCCGTGCGAGGTGTTAGTGCCTTTTGCGGGGCCGTTGGGGGCTGATTTGGGTTTTCGCCCTTCAACGGCTTATTTCTAAGCCTGAGCTATATATTTTAAAATTATCATCATATTCTGAAACTGAGAGGTCCGTGACTACGCAGTCAGTTCCTATGGGTTACATTGGTCCCGTGTGAGGTGTTAATGCCTCTTGCGGGGCCATTTGGGGGCTGATTTTGTTTTCTACCCTGCAACGGCTCATTTTTAAGCCTAATTTATATATTTTCAAAGTATCGTCATATTTTCAAACTGAGAGGTCCATTACTACGTGGTCAGTTCCTACAAGTTACATTGGTCCCGTGCGAGGTGTTCGTACTTCTTACGAGGCCGTATGGAGAGTAGTTTGGGGTTTCACCCTGAAACGGCTTATTTTTAAGCCTAATCTGGATATTTCCAAAGTATCATCATATTTTCAAACCGAGAGGCCTGTGACTACGCGATCAGTTCCTATAAGTTACATTGGTCCCGTGCGAGGTGTTCGTGTCTCTTACGGGGCCGGTTGGAGGCTGGTTTGGGTTTTCACCCTCAAACGACTTGTTTTTAAGCCTAATCTACGTATTTTCAAATTATTGTCATATTCTCAATCCAGGAGAATCCCCACTATGGGGTCAGTTCCTACAAGTTATATTGGTCCCGTGTGAGGTGTTCGTGCCTTTTACGGGGTCGTTTGGGGGCTGGTTTGGGTTTTCACCCTTTAACTGCTTGTTTTTAAACCTAATTTAGATATTTTCAAGCAATCGTTATATTTTCAAACCAAGAGACCCGTGACTACGCGACCAGTTTCTACAAGTTACATTGGTCCCGTGCGAGGTGTTCGTGCCTCTTACGGGGCCGTTTGGCCGCTGGTTTGGGTTTTGGCCAACAAACGACTTGTTTTTAAGCCTAATCTAGATATTTCCAAATTATCATCATATCCTTAACCCTGAGACCCATGACTACGCGGTGAGTTCCTACAAGTTACATTGGTCCCATGCGAGGTGTTTGTGCCTCTTACGGGGTCGGTTGGGGGATGAATTGGGTTTTCACCCTCAAATGACTTATTTTTAAGCCGAATCTAGATATTTCCAAATTATCATCGTATTCTCAAACTGGAAGACCCACGATTACGCGGTCATATCTTACAAGTTATATTGGTCCCGTGTGAGGTGTCCGTGCCTCTAAAGGGGCCGTTTGACGGCTGGTTTAGGTTTTCACCCTCAAATGGCTTATTTTTAAGCCTAATCTAGATATTTTTTCAAATTATTATCATATTCTCAAATCGGGAGACCCGCGATTACGCGGCCAGTTCCTACAAGTTACATTGGTGCCGTGGGAGGTGTTAGTGCCTCTTACAAGGGTGTTTGGCGGCTGGTTTGGGTTTTTACCCTACAACGGCTTATTTTTAAGCCTAAGCTATATATCGTCAAATTATCATCATATTTTCAAACCGAGAGGCCCGTGATTACGCAGACAGTTCCTACGAGTTACATTGGTCCCGTGCGAGGTGTTAGTGCCTCTTACGGGGCCGTTTGGGGGTTGGTTTGGGTTTTCACCCTTTAACACCTTGTATCTAAGCCTAATTTATATATTTTTAAATTATCATCATATTCTCTAATAGAGAGGCTCGTGACTACGCGGTTAGTTCCTACAAATTACATTGGTCCCGTGCGAGGTGTTAGTGCCTCTTACGGGATCGTTCGAGAGTTTATTTGGGTTTTCACCCTTCAACGACTTCTTTCTAAGCCTAATCTATATATTTTCGAATTATCGTCATAATCTCATACCAAGAGGCCCATGACTATGTGGTCAGTTCCTATGAGTTACATTGGTACCGTACGAGGTGTTAGTTCCTCTTGCAGGGCCTTTGGGGGCTAATTTGGGTTTCCACCCTTCAACGGTGGTGCGATTTAGCGTCATCTTCCTACAGTTTTCACCCTTCAATGTTGTTTAAGTTCGAGATGATTTATTATGTCCGTAGTTCAATTATGAATTATGTAATGTGAGACTAAAGTTTTGAGTTTTCAGAAGTTTGGTAAAGTTTAGAGCTTTGGCAGGGCTGTTGTATATATAATAGTTGCTATATATATATATAATAGTATATAACAATTATAACAACCAAATAACGTAAATAATACCCGAGTAGGAAGATGACAACCTAAGAACGTAATCAAAATATCAAAAACCAAATCAGAATTTAAATAATACCTGAGTAGGAAGATAACACCACTTATTAGGACCAATATAACTATTCGTACGTGTCAGCAATGAGAGGTCACAGGTCATCGAGCCAATACATAATTCCATTTTTACCAACATCTCCCAAGTTCTCATAATGAACTTGTTTTCCACCCCAAACTAACTACTCGGAATTTTGATGTCATCGAGTAAAACTCGCACTTCATTCTTTCTCAACGTAATTTATTGCAGTGAGGGCACGAAAGTTCCCCATTGACCTGTTTGATAAATGAAAATCACAATACCAACGTGAATTCCAAATACCACAAAACTAACATGAATACCATCTTGGACGACGACTTGAAGGCGTTGTCAGTTACCTCTGATATCCTTAACCACTATATTCATTAGTCACTGCATTCATTGCTGAAATGGGAAGTACTGCATTCGGTAGCCACTGCTAGCTCGAAGTGAATGCTGGTCAACTATCTCAACGACTTGCTTTGGAGATATGCTTAGCCACTACATTTATTGCTGAAATCGGAACCAAAAAGGAGAGATACGAAAATGTTAGAAATGTTTTAAGTGTTTATTTGTAACAAATGGTATATAATTTTGGGATGCTATATTGACAAACATTGATATAATACAAACACACACACACATATGTACAATTCGATATCAAATAAAACATTATGGAATGATATATTGACAAACATTGATCACTCTTACCTCAATATTGTTGTTAGGTCCAAATATGGGCTTGTAACTCATTTTATTATGTGTGTACTAAAACAAAGAGGTGAAAAAATCAACAATTCATGTCAATGTTAATCTATGTTTACCTAAAAAGAGAGGGAAATAAGGAAGATATGGCGATAAGGAAGAGATGAAACGTGGTTGTGCTAATGTTGCAATTGAAGATAGAGTCACTAAAATGCACTCAAATACTTCAAAACCAAGACAATTACTATGTGTATGTGACCTTTACCACAAAACCAAGAAAATAAATCAATATAATTACTCATTGAATACCCACAACACCATGTTCGCATAATAAACGATGCATAACTTATATTCTTGTACCTCATAGTACAACATTCTTCCATTGATCACTGCTTCCATCCATATGTAAGCCCTAAAATCAGAAACTTAGGTCGAATTTAAATTGAAAGTTGAACCATTTGAATTAAACATGAATATTACACAATTACCGCAAATTAGCAAATAGGACAGCATACAAAGTCAGTCTCAACCACATAAACAATTCAGATTAAAAAATGGCCGCAAATGTTAGAACAATGCATATATGTAAGATATGGATTCCTAAGATATTTTTCGGGTATATTACATGAATGAAACAACTAAAAACACCCTCTTGGGCAAAATAACTAAGTAGAAAAAAATTTGGGATCGACAATGAGATGGAATCTGACATTATGAACACATCTCTGCTTTATGTGATTCCCCATGAAATCACATTAAGTTATGGTTGAGATTAAGTTGTTCGACTCGCCCAATCGAACTGGTGTCAGCTTGTGATATATGCCAACACCAATATGTCAGAAATTATGAAAATTATTAACACACCTCAGCTTCCTCTCTCTCCCATTCTTTGAGCCATCCACCATAACTTGAACCTAAAGCATGCCATAAATCTAACATAGTTTAAAGTTCCCAGCGACACCAGGTGTCTTCTTTTCTCTTCATCAAACACCGCGCCGATAAAAACCCCGTTCACAGGACCGGTGCTAGCACCGGAAGTCGATATCACATTTTTCGATACGTTTGTTAATATCGTCCTGTCTTTTAACACCAATTTCTGGTCTAAAACTTGAACCCCCGTCGTGATTGTCATTCTTCAAACATGCTTCCACATTAAGTTGTTCGACCATCCCAATCGAACAACTTCAAGCACGACATAACTGTTTCCCGGACCCCAAAACCTCAAGCACCAGACCTTCCCACAGCCGAATACCCAACTCAGAGAGACCCGCTCCGCGAATTCTTCATTGCCGCCTAGTATCTTCAAGATTCAATCCAGCAATGGCTTTTTTGGGACGAATTTGAGGCGAAAGAGATAAGTTAAAGATTTTCTTGAGCGTGAGAGAGAGAATGCGAGAGACGATATTGGTAGAGGAGAGAGAGCAGGAGAACAAAAACCTTTTAGGGGAAATAATTTTTTTTAAGATATTTATATTTTAGTTAAGTGTTTCAATTTTGGCACACTTTTAAACAGTGACAAAATTTGACACTGCTTAAAAGTGTGCCATATTGTTATTAAACAGTTCTAAAATTTGGCACAGTTTTAAATTGTGCCAGATTTTTAATATCAAGGTGTGCTATATTGGTGTTTCTGGTGTATTCTCGTTGGATGTTTCACACCATGGGAGGTCACTCTAGCGAATCCTAGTAGAGGTAGTACCATTCCCCTAGGTCATAGATGTTTTGCACACCCGTGTGATGTAGGGTTGGTGTAACGTGGAATAATGTGGTATGGTTATGACTACAAATTTAAGGCCATGATCCCTTCCAATATGCATTTTTATTTATGAGTTCAGTTGTCTTTGTATATCGAACAATATACGATGACCATCCCGTTAGGAGGACTATAGGAGGAGAGGCTTAGTCAGAGCCACAGAGTATTTAGGGGATGGCGACCAGAGAAGAGGTCGTCACTGTTGTTGCTCAGGAAATTAATATTGCGATGACTGTTAAGGAGCAACAGTTTCTCAAAGTACCACCATAGTAGATGGTGGAATTCAGACTAACCCATTGCAGTCGGTAAGGGAGACATCAGAGGGGACTTTTAGAAGGGCCATTTTCAAGAGTTTGGTGTGCAAAAGTGTGATTGGTTAATAGAAGGAGATCATCCAAAGGCAATTGCGTATGGTGGAGTGCAGTGACACTCAAGATTAAATTTTGGGAAAGATTTTACCTCATAAAAGCAGTGTTGTAGTGATGGAAGTCAGTCACCACATTTAAGGAGGGATACCATGAAAATCGAGGAATTTGGGGTGCAATTTGACCACAAATCCTTTCATCAAATGTTTAAACAGAGATGTGAAGGATATTTTAGTATTTATTACAGGGTCAGACAGTAGCCAAACTTGAAGGAGAATTTTCTAATATAGCGAACTTCCTACCTGATGAGGTGGATACGGAGGATAAAACATGGTCTTTAAGTTGATGATGGATTCATGGGTAGAATAATCTAGCATTAAGGGGGAAATCCGTCTTGGACGACTTACGATGATGTCGTCAATGTATACTTTTGCAAGGGCAATATCAATGCTTCCATGTAAAGGGAGCTAGGAGATTGGGGAGTCTAGTCAGTAGAGTAAGAATGAATGTAATTGGTGCTAATAGGGTACCACCTGGGAGAATAATCAAGATAGGGGCCCATTTAAGAGATTTTAGATCAAGGAAATTACGACCGAGTGAATGGGGATTTGGACAAAGACACTAGGGCCAGAGGAAAGGAGATTCTTCTAGCCATTATTTCACTTATGGGGGGATAGGCCACAGGAAGAGGTATTACCCAAAGTAAGGCAAAGGGAAATTACAGGATGGTATCCAAGTTGTAGAACCATTACCGAAATTCTTTGGTAACTTTCGACGCGATAATCACGTTCAGGATCCTGTTGAGCATGCAAGGCAGTTAGCAATTAAAGGTAAATTATTTTTTGTTATATCCTTATAAGTGCAGGGTAAGTTTCGAGTGACAAGGGTACATCATGATATATGATTATTAACACTGGAATTTATGGGTGAGTCGATTTTAGTGTTACGTTGGCAATGTCTTCCTTATCATTAGGCACATATTTATTATTGGGTAGCGGGGCTCTTTGGTACCTCCTGGAGGGGAGCGGGTAGGGACACTAAGAGTATGTTCATATTGCATGATAGTTGTTCTCCTTTGGAGAGTTATGAGGGTAGATCATATGATTATGATGAGTATTGATTGGTTAGCGAAAGTTTGAGCGATGGTGGACTATTATAGTAAGTTTATTGTATTCACTATTCGAGGGTTGGATGATTTTTTTTACGAGGTATCACCTGCGAGAGGATTGAGCCTGTATATATATTATATTATAAAAGAGACTTCAGGAAGTATAGATGTGTCATCATTTTCGATGCCGGTGTGTAGGTGCTTTACTGATGCGATTCAGGGGGATATTAGGTTTACTATCGAGCGAAGTGATTTGGCTAGTTATTGATTTAGTGCTAAGGACTTAGTGATAGTGAGAGATCCGTATAATATGACTCCTTGAGTGACGTGTTAGTGGACGATTAGGATTATATGTTGCGTACAAAATTTTGTGTGTTCTGGTAATATGCGTTGGGCTTACGGATCTAAGTGATCCACAATACTAGGCAGTAGTGTATCGGGGGGGGGGGGGGGGTGTTTTGATTTCTCTTGCGAGACATCCCATGCATGAAACTTAGTGAGCGTCGAAAGGTGGGAGATATGTGGTCGGTAGGGCATGGAATTAGTACTACAATTATTGCATGTGTACGTGGATATTATTTTGAGCTAATAGATTTTTTGATTTAAGACCAGTGAGGCAGGGAAGTGCTGTGTAGGAAGCATTACGGAACGTTTGCACCACTAGTGGATCAGAGGGGAAATCTCGAGCATAATTAAATTTTGATTGGTAGGGTAATTGAGTATACCCTTACTATATAGTCACACAAAGTATACGGGGCCCAGTTGGACATAAAGATGTTACGTATGGTATAATTGTGAAAAAATGCGCGCGATATAGGGTTTTTGGGTGCCTTGGTTAGTTGAATTTTCAGAATCGTCCGCAATTAGGAGACATGGAAATGTATGTGTTAAACGTATGCGTATGGGTAAGTTAGAAGCAAATTTGGAAAATTAAGATAGAATATCTCACGTCGAGGAGAAAAATAGTTTGGATATGTGTACAACAAGGATAGCTATCACATAAGAGATGGGTTAAAAGACTGGAGGGATAAAGGAAATGGATCTCTTTAAAAGGAGGTTCCAACAATTTTGTGAATTAGAGAAGAGTTGTACAAAACCAAGTTCTAAGGGTGCTTATGCATACATAGGATGTTGAATTTACCAAATAATAGAGACCCGCAAAGTGTGTAGTTTTGGAGTGAAACATGGGTCACTATTTTAGTATACCCCGAGAACATGGAGTAAAATGTATCACGTAACTTGGGATGTTGAGTGTGTGGGTTTGTGTGGAGTGAGACATGGAAAAAAGGTCTCCATTTACACCACTTATTAGATGAGGAAGTCTTGGTCCGAGACGAGTTGACCAAGAAATTTTATAAGACTTAGAAAGTCCAATAATGGAATGAGTAGGCAGACTGATTGAGCTAGTGATGGGTTACCAACATCACAGAAGGGTTAAAGGTTCATTTGAGTTGTGGAATTGGTTGACTAATATGATCACTATAGAAAATATTATTAATTTGGTAAGTTATACTATTAGGCCGTGTGCTCAACATTTAACAAAAGAAAGGTAATGATTCGACATAAGGTGCCACCCAAAGTTATTGTCGGTGGAGATAATACCCTTGTGTCCCACGTCTGGTTAAGGTTATCAGAAGGTAGTTGGGATAGAGTTGCAATTGAGCAGATATACCACCAGTAGACCTATGGATAAACGAGAGGGGTGACTAAGATGTTAAAGGAATCACTAGAAGTGTGAATTTGGAATTTAGGGTAACTGGGAGCAGTAATTACCATTGGTGGAGTATGGGTGATAACTTGTAGAAGTTTATTATTTGCATGGAGATTTCTGTGTCTTCATATGGAGATCTTGTCGTCCACCCTTTGGTGGGTTACGAGTGGAGATTAATAAGCTTCTCGGGCCCGACATGATTCAAGGCCCGTCGGTAAGGATTGAGTTAATTTTATGACATTTTAGTATAGTTCAGGAATTTAGTAAGAGTTACGTCATCGTGAAACAAAGTTTTTGAAGTCTAACAGTTGTTGCGGGTGTCTCCTATGAAGGGGGTTAAGTGATTTGGCAACAATGGAAAGTGGCACCTATGGAAGTGGGCGATTTTCCAACATGGAGATAATAGATCCATTAGAGTATAGGCTCGTCTTTTTGAATTATTGTTAGAGGATTCACAATTATTTTGCTTATCATTGTCTAGGTGAGACCTTAAGAATGAAGTAATATATCGGTATTTAAGAGTTTGAATGGACTTGTTGCTAATCTTGGATTGTAGTGAGTAAACTTTTAGTTAGAATGGTATCATTAGCGGATGTATAGTCGAAGCACCAATATATTATCCAGTTTAACTTTGAATACATTCAGAAGCAGTGCGTGTAAGGATCCGCCATTTTTAGTACCGGGAATATCTGAATTTCGGGGATGAAATTTCTTTGTAAGGGAGGAAGTATGTAACACCCCATATTTTTGAATAATTATGGATTTTATTATTTCTAGTATTTTAAATTACATGTTTGCTGTAATTTAATTAAAATAAGAAATATTGCATATTTTATAAATATTAATTGGCGAGAATAAGATTAATGTTTACGTTGTAAATTTACTAGGTATGATATAGTAAATTTAATTCGATCAATTGTCAGTACGTCATAATGGGTAATCACGACAGGAATGTGATGGTATCTCAACCGGAACTAGCGAGTAGACTATTTTAAGGTTGAGATTGTAAATTAATGTATAGTGAATCGGATGGAGATTTCGAGTGCAAAGTTGATCCCTAATAGGTCAAAATAGACATAAATAAGTACCGGGGGCGGTAGTTGGGTTTTGCGGACTTTTTATACTAGTCTAGACTCACATAGGGGTATTTAGGTCATTTTAAATTATCATAATAACCAAAATTTTGGACTAGGCATATAAAACACCGGGGTTAGTGTGGTGAGGTAGACAATTCATTATTCTAAAACCCTAAGAGAGGAGGAAGAGAGGAGAACGAAGAGAAAAAAAAAGAGCTCTGGACGAGGCCAAATTGGGAGGAGATTCAAGAACTCCTAGCGTTCATCCATCACATATGAGGATGATTCAGACCTACGAACAAGTTAAGGAAAGTAATTAACTTTCTCAATATGATTTGTAGTAGTTTCAATTCATATCATGGTAGGTTCTATGAAAACCTATTTTGGGGGAGGGTTTGCATGAAAATGGGGTTTTGGGTGAAATAAATTCCAAATAGCGGTGTAAATTGATGTATGATGTTGTTGAAGGAATCCAATCTCATAAAGATAAGATCTTGATAGATATTTATAGGTTTGATCATAGTTAATTGGATTTTTGAATTGAAACTAGGTTAAGTTGAGATGTTCATCATTGAAACTCATAGGCATGGATTTATTTAATGATTGATGATTACATCGTGGAATTAAAATGATTGTTAGAAATTAAAAATCTTTAAAATATGTCCTTTTATGTTTTATATTGAGTGGGTGGTGTAGAATAAAATTTTGAGTGTGATTGGGAGAAAAATTGGGGAAGAATATGGGCTAGATTTTGCCAGAATCAAAACTACAACGTTTTGAGGCCTGTTGGAGAAAGCGAGCCAATTCAGATTTATTGAAATATTCAAAACTTGGGTTATTATAAGGGTTGGTTTAATTCAGGAGAGTTTGATTTGGTTTAGGAGATCGTTAAAATGAAATAGATCACTAGAAGTGAGTTTTGAAGTGTTTAAGGTAGCTTATGATGATAGGGTATTCGGTATTGAGTTGACGTATGTGAGAGAAATAATTCTTTGACTATTTTAATAATGAATTTGGAGAGAATAATTCAGATAAGTTTTATTTACGAGATGGATGGGTAAGTCCGGGTATTTTAGTTGGGTGATGCTATGTTATTAATTTAATTTGTGATAACTTAAATTGTTTAAGAGTTTGGGATAAACTCGGGATAAGTAGGCTAGTGCTTCGGGTGATAGGCACGGATTAATCGGAATTTGTGAATATATATATACGGGTTTAGAGATAGTATATATGAATTAGAATAATATCTGTGGGTATCATATTTATGTGAAACATACCCATCCTAGAGGATATGCAATCGATAGAGGTTGCGCATCGCGGGAGGTCACTCTGGAAAATCCTAACAGAGGTAGTACCGTTCTCCTGGGTCATAGTGATGTGCATGCCCATGTGATGTAGGGTTGGAGTTCTATGGAATAATCTGTTATGGTTATGACCACGGACTTAAGGCCATGACCTCGTCCGATATTCGTTTTTATTTATGGGTTCGGTTGTTAGATTCTGACCCAGTTGCTCAGGTTGTAGTGGACTCCCTGGAGCTTGATATAATGCTACTGATTTTGCATCCAACGGGTAAAGAATCTGAGGGATAGAGATTTATGTGTTTGTTTGTGTGTATATATATATATATATATATATATATATATATATATATATATATATATAAAATAAAGTAGCAAATTTATGTATGTCATAAGTTTGCTTGATGATGTCATAAATATGCATTTTTCCTACAATACCTAATTTGACCCTCTATCATTTAAGTTCCCCCTCTTTTCTTAGACTAAAATTTATCTTTCACTCTTTTTCAAAATTAAAAAAAAGGGTACAATGGTATTTGACCCATTTTTGTCCATTTCTCATACTCTTTCCTCTCACATAAACCTAATAGATATCCTTCCTTCTCTCTCTCTCTCACACCGGCTCTCAAACACACAACAAAAGAGGGGGAATACCCATCAATTCACTTTGTACTCTATCAAAAGAAATGTCTGATCTGGTAACTCTCTCTCTCTCCTTATTCTCTCTCACAAACCAGAGATATCTTGGGTAAGTTTTTTTTTGGGTAAGTTTTTGTTTCGTTATTTGGTCTATTCGATCTGTTTCTATGTGATATATTTTTATGTGTTTGTGGTTCCCAGATCAAATTTGCGTGAGATATCTAAACTAAGTAAGCGTTACCCAGATTTTTAGATCCAAAACCCTAATTTTTAGATCTCTCATGCTTTCGATTCCATGCTATTATTTCTTTAATTGCATGATTATAAAAAACCATGATTCTAAAAAAGCCATACTTAGATCCAAAACCTAGATTTTTTTTGTATATTTGATGCTCTCCATTTCTTTAACTCCTAATTTTGAGATATCTCAAACTCAGTAAGTGTTCTTATTATTTATGTAACTCCTCATTTACCTCCCTTATTTATATTATAACACCGACCTCTACTTAGTTAAATTTTGCAACACCCACTACCCCTGCTGAATGAGTAGTAAGGGTTAGTTAGTTTAAAAAATTTGAAATAAGAGGGTGCAGAAGTGTAATATTTAAAATAATAGGGGAGGTGAGTGTGATACCGATAACGAGACGGGACACTATCTTCCTTGCAAACCACATAAGTTCTCGAATCAAATATTGGTGTTTATTTTGGTCAGTCAAATTTGGGATGATATTTTTACATAGATATATCTGACGTTCTTTCATGTTTTCAGTTTTTTTAATATAGGTTTACAAATGGTTTAGTCAATCGACCAAAGCCTTCAGTCTAAACAGAGGCTCACAAATATATCTTATATACTTTCGGCCAGTCAACAAGAGCCTTTAGTCTATAAACAGAGGTTCATAGAGTCTTCATTCCTCAATATGAATGTTGCTTATACATTACATACATTTTTATAACCATCCACCAAATTAGCAATCTCTACAGTCCCTAAAACTTTGCAGTCCATGAACAACCTAGGTGGTTGGTCAAGTTATTTCAGTGGTACCAAGTTTTCTTTTGTTCTGGTTTATATGATCTATGTTATGAAATTTTAAATTTAACAAGAGATAAATGAGTTAAGTATATTTGAGCCTAATATTCAGTTAGTTTTATTCATGTTTATCTTCAATTTGTATTTGTAGATCCTAGACGTTGACATAAATTGATATTAACACTAATGTTACAAGATATTAATTTGATGAACAATTGCTGGAATTATCACACAGAGGGGTAATTGCCGAGCCTTTCAATTACTGTTACGAATACACAAGATTTTCACTAATCTCAAGGCCATAACTTGGATATGGGATAGTCTATAAAAACTCATATAATGTACCTTTAATACCACACAAACTAAAGAAAAAACAAAACTTAGAAAATAAGCATGTAAATTAATTTTAAAGCAATATGGGGAGGATCAACATCTTTTATATATTGTTCATAGTTATGGGTTTATTTGTGGTGTCCTCAAGGCTTGTCTTAGGAGAACTTGATGATACATCTGAAGGGAGGGCTCTAACTTCTCCTGATGAGGTTTATGTAGATATCTTTCCAGATAATTTTAAAAGATTCATAGAAAACTGTACCAGATGATTTTACAGGTACTGTATTTTTTTCAATAGGGACTGTGTTTTACTATTAGCCTTTTGTCTTAGCAGGCACTTGAGTGTTGTTTCCCCTGCTTTCTACATTCTCTTTATAATGGGAAATGTTTCTCCCCTCAACAATGATGTGGTGTTAAGCACTAAAACTCCCCCTGTGGTGTCAAACACTGAAACTTCCCCTGAGCCTACTGCCACCGTACACAAGCTTCCAACCTCTACAACAGATATCTTCTTGCTACTGCTGCCACCACACACAAGCTTCCAACCTCTATAATAAAGATCTTCTTGCTAAAACTGTGTAGTACAAGGGAGTTTGCCACACTTTTTTCTTGAAATATTTACTGCATAGAACAATTTTCGCTTATATTTTACTGGTATTTTTAGTAGACCAAAACATTTTGCATTTCCATTAGTGACCTTCTAACATTTTGCATTTCCATTAGTGACAAAAACATTTTTCATTTCCAAAACTGTATAGTACAAGCTTGAGAGTTTATATCAAAATGACCTTTTAATATGGATGGAGCCTAAATTAATGAACTAGAATGCGTAGATTTAGATAGATGCAATAGCTGAGTGCTTAATTATCAATCATAAACTCACTGCTCTGTTAAATTTTTTGATTAATTAATGTAATTATACTAATTCAAAGCAGCAATTCGTTATAATTATAGGCCTAATGAGATTTTTTTTTAGTATTTAAATCAGGTCATCAGCCATTACACCATTGCAGAAGATGCAGCAAATAAGAGGCACGAGTACGAAGATGCCTATGATTGTGTAAAAATTCTGAAGTAGGTGGATAATGTCACCCCTTAGTACAAACCCAAGTTCTATTCACTGGTGGTGGAACTGAAAGAAGAAGAGGAACAATCCTCGAAGGAGTCTCAAAGATTAGAGAAAGAAATTACAGAAATCCTGAAGAAAAAACTTAGTACAATGACTGTAGATGAATAACTTGAAAAGTATCTAGAGGTAAAGATGAAATTCGATGAAGAAATATGAAATGGTTACTGGGCTATTGATATTAACTCTGTGTGATGGTTTTTGGGGTCTGAACTTGGATTTTTTGTACTAATCCCTCTTTGTTTTGATTTTTAGAAATAAAAAAGGAAGAACATAGTCAATTTGTGATTTTGT
Source organism: Sambucus nigra (assembly GCA_949130495.1). Classification (NCBI taxonomy): domain Eukaryota; kingdom Viridiplantae; phylum Streptophyta; class Magnoliopsida; order Dipsacales; family Adoxaceae; genus Sambucus; species Sambucus nigra. The sequence continues at coordinate 446,342,991 of OX422212.1, read as the reverse complement.
TGGTTGGGTATAATGGAAAATGTGAACTACAATGTCGTAAAAGGATTTCTATGTGTATATTCAGTCCTCTATTAGATATTTTTAGACTACGTCACTTGACAACTTTAGTTTTTGCCCAATAATAAAAGGATTTTTGGGTGTATTCTACTTTTAAAAAAAACTGAAGGCAGATGATTGGACTTAATTGATCAGTACTCGGTGAATAATATTTTTTATCCCAAGTAATTATATGCATACATGCCGGGCTTCTTTGTGTCCAAGATCATGATGTCGATAGACCAACCATGTTTGTTATTAGTTGGTTCGCCTAATTAGTTGAGTTTAAATTATGCGTGTGGTGTGTATCTTTTTTATGGCGTGTCGTGTATAAAATTACCATAATTGGTTGAGTTTAAATTTATGATGATGATGAGAAAATTATCCCACAAACAAAGGAAATTCTGCCCATTTTTTTTCAACTGTTAGGTTTTGTACATGGTGTTTTTATAAAATATTATTAAATTGGTGACGAATGAGTAATTTTTTTCATTTTTTAAGTGTTTTCTATACCTCAAACAGATGGGTAGTCCTATAAACAAACGAAACATTTCCCATTTTATTTAGTTTATACAAGGTCCGTGAGTATATTTATTTGGTTTTTGAAGTATTTTTTATACCTCAAATAGGTGGATAGTCCTATAAATAAAGGAGATTCTGTCCATTTTTTTTTCAAAATTTTAACTTATTGTATTCAAATTAAATCGAGTCCATATGTATATATGGATTAAACACGTATAATAGTTATATAAACATGAAAATTTGCCAAATTTTTGAAAATTGTATAAAATTATGTGTTGTAAAAATAGTTTTTGACACAATAGTTTAGTACCACGATGAATGTACATATGTTTACAAACATGGTGTTTGTATGTATTTATGTAAATACGACGTATGGTCCAATCAATGATGTATAGTTTCAAAAATTAGTGTCGTGCCTTCAGGCACGGGCATACCCTAGTGTATATAGAAATATGTTTTTACCTTTATTTGAAATATTTACGTATAAAAGGATTTTTTTTAAACGAGGCGGAACATCCGATTGGTATAGTTGTCAAAGTGAACAAACAACCTCTTCACGGTGGCCTGTACAAAGCTCGAGAAAAAGGGCAGAGGGGGAGCCAATTACCTAATGCCACAAAAAAAGACCCTTTTCACAGACTTACGAAAGACAAAAACATAATTTAGACCCTAGATCTTTTACCTGAACAATATGCAGGAGCCATGAGGGAATAGGATTTTTATGGGGGAATAACTGATATCAAAAAAATTACACCAGTATGCATCAAATGAGTCGATATTATAATAGAAGGGCATATAATAGACAATAAGCCTATTTAGTGACAACAGTTTTCAATGAGTGACGTAATCTAGGCCTTGCAAACATCAAATACCGCCTTATTCCGCATATACCAAATGCTCCAGATTGCTGCAGTGGGAATGATTTTGTAGCTACGGACCTTATAATCTTTCCCTTTTCCTTGTAGCCACCAACCCATAAGCATAAAACCACACGAGTGATATTTTAACGATAAACCCATTAATGAGAATAGAAAGTTCAATAAGCTTTGTGTTAGGGGGCATCGTACGAATAGGTAGTCCGCTGTTTCTATTTCATTTTTTCATAGGGCAAATCTGGAAACTAAACGAATACCATAGTTTTGGATGTTTTTATACATCAGAATGTTATCCACACATATAAAAGGATATGGATAATTATATTCGTTTATATCTTAGTAAATGAGAATGTTAAATGATTACGTATATAAAGATGAGAATAATATATAAGGTTGCAAACAAATAAAATCTGATTGTAGAAATAAATAACTGGAGTAAAGTTATATCTTAAGTGGTGATAATTCAGTGAGAGATTAAATAAGCAGTTGTGAAAGATAATCAATGAACCAAGGGTAGATATTATACTCGAGTAAGGGTAGTGTACTAGTGAAATTTGCAATAAGACTAGTTAGGCGAGGTAGTGTAACTAGACGGGTTGAAATGAATAAGCTAAATGCACACTATAGTTGACAGGTGATGAGTATTTCATGGGAATGCGACACCGTCTTAAATGTGGAAAGTTGTACTGCATATTTATTAATGCATCTAAATTAGATGAAGATGTTTATAAAATGTTTTGGGCGTTCACCCGTATAAATTATTTTCCAAAAACTTTTAGTTGTCCTGCCACTGGGTCGCTAAGGATGATTATTATTTCTAGGGACTAGTAGATGTATTCGATGTGTAGGCTCTCAAGTTTCTGAGTAGCTGCTTCATTTATTACATTCTAGACTAGGTTCTCTATTTTAGCTGTTAGTTGAGCCTGTTGATATTTTGTTTCGCACTCAGTTACTTTTAGTTTATTTATTTCAGTTCAGATGTTTGTATTGGATTTTGGTAACCGATGGTTTACTCGGTACTTCGTTTATTATATTATGGATTTAGACTTCCTAAATTGGTGTGATTGTTTATTTAACTGTATTTATGTATTGGACTATCATTGAATTGTTTTACTTTTGCATGATAATTCAATATTAAAATTTGGCAATGCTTGTTAAACTAATAAGTGAATAGCAATTAATTAAACTTTGATAGTTACGCTAAGATTGATCTATATGAGACTCTTGTTTTATTTTAGTAAGGGGATGACCACCCGTTATTTTAATAAGTGGGGTGTCACAGTTAGGAATAATGTTTTATTTCAAAATACATGAGTTCTTCGGGGTTACATGTTGGAATATTTTGTAAGTATAGATTCTAGCATGATTGACAAATAAAGAAAAGAAAAATAACTGCTTATTGTCTATAAGTAGTTTTTTTCTAATTAGTTCATAAAACATAATAACTTGCACTCCGGGTTCAAATTCACCTGGCAGATCACCTTTAGATGCGGAATCATTGATTTATATACATATTAAATTGGTAAGGGGAAATAATATAGTATTACAATGTAAATTCTTTGTTCTCAATTCCACAAGTCAATAAAGATGTATTTGTTAGCCTCTAGTGGGGATAATATGTTTAGAACCAGAAGTTACAAACTTAAACCATCAATTGGTATTTTTGTATTATAATTGTTTCTAATTTTCTATTAAAATGGTATTTTGTAATCCTCTATTTAATCATTTTTGTCGGGATGCACCAAAATGATTAGGCATAAAAAATTTGTTCTAAAGATTGGACGCGGTACTTTTCCCATCTCCTATATTCCAAAATGAGTTCGTCTCATGAAACAAGAGTGATACTTCCTGCTTGAAGACTTTGTCAATGCAAAAATATCCAAAATTTCTTTTCTATATAACACAAAAGTTTGCGAAAAAAAATTAAAGTTCATAGGAAAAGTATATAGAGGGTTAGTAGACGAATATTTCAAATTTATACACAATCTCTAGGTTTTATTTCATCTTAGATATTTCTTTTATGTGAAATTTTATAGTGTAAGAATAGAGTTGACACCTCTAGATAGTAAAGATTAGTGAAATATGGTTATTGTTATGTAATTTGTTAAATTTTAAACCGATACAAACTTGTTAGTTGTGATTCAATTTCTTCAACTTTTTGTTAACATGTACTATTTTTAGTAATGTTCCATAATATGGAGTTTTGAAAACTATTGGCTATCGGCATTAGTATAACATACTATGTGTTAACAAAAAGTTGAAAATACCTCAAGCCCAATAACGTGTTAATGTTTTTTTACTAAAAAAAGTATATATACGGCAGGATATAATTTTAACTTTTCTAAATTCATACATTTGGATCTTGAAAGAAAATTATTGTGTAAATGTTACAAACGGGATTCCGATTCATATTATTAGTTTTTTCACTTTACTTTGGTTGAAAATCGTTGCAATTTTAACATCACCATTTATTTTTAATGTTAGTAAACAGTACGGCATGGTTGTTTATTGTCATGGGGAAATAGTTTGAACCGTTGCAAATTTTCATCTTCAATTATTAGTTTTCAACAAATATTTGTAATGACATGAATTTTGACGGTATAGAATCATTGCAAGGCCTTTTGTAAGTGTCGTGAATAAATCTTCTATTAGTTGATGCATATGCTTGCTAAATCTAGACTAATTTTTTATTCAGAAAAATAATTATTCTATTATTATTTTGGAACATTTGATCAATTCTTACTCTCAACTCTTAAAATTTTTAACCGGTTCTCCATTTCAAATCTCTAATTAATTATAAAATTTGTCTTCATTAATTTGCTTATTACTAGTGATAGATAGTCACATACTTTTAAATTTTTTTCTCTCATCTTAGACTCATTATTCTCTAGTGCTTGTGAAGGGAAAATTCTTAGGATTTTTATATTAAAGATTCCACTATTTTTTCAGATCATCTGTCTCATATAAGGTCATTATCTACATATTTGGATTTGGGATAAAAAAATTCTTAAAATTTTGCTTCGAGGTTGACCTTGATGAAGTCAATGCACTAATTGAACTGATGACATGAAAAATTGATGTGGTTAACGTTTTGTATGGAAGGGCAAAGTGTGGGATAGTTTTCACCCCTAGAGATTTAAGTAAGAGTGAGATGGAACGTCTTGCTCATGTCTTTGCTCAAAACATACATGATCTTATAGGAGTAAATGTCGATTACCCGTCACCGGATGGGGGAGTTAATTTGTTGGTATCATAATCTCGATAATTGTTTTTATGTTAAATTTTAATTATTATGGTTATTGTTTCTTGCATTCTACAATTTTCTCCATTTACAAACTAACATATTTCTTAGAAAAGAATCATAAATGACATTGTTGAATATGTGCAGATTGTCTGCGGTATGGATTCGGGATGAGTACTCAAAACTTCATTGATATACCCGTTTATACCCTCAGCCTGGATGAGATTACCTCCTATACGGACGACCCTACGAGGGGCCGACCCTTCACCAGGCCCCAGCTGGCCACCACCAGGTCCAGACGACCCTACGAGGGGCCGACCCTCCACCAGGCTCTAGACGACCCTACGAGGGGCCGACCCTTCCCCATGCTCCGGACGACCCTACGAGGGTACGACCCTTCCCCATGCTCCGGACGACCCTACGAGGGTACGACAGTACGATGCCAGAATCAAGCCAGACTCCCTACCGGAAGAAACTTTGCCCTCGGCCTCGGCTCATAGGCCGAGGGTGACATCATGACAGCGCGTGGTTTGGGACACGCGTGGGACAGTGCGCGTCAGGCTCATATGACACGTGGCAGACCGTTATAACAGAATCACACCCTCACGTGAGGGAATATTAAGTCATCATTTGGCATCTACAGGTGTTAACAGGGGATTGGCTAGATCATTATTCACATGCACCATGCTTACTTGGGGGGTACACTACACCCCCCAAGACCTATATATACTTGTCACCTACAACCCTACAGGAGATCGATCCTGGAACAGTAACCCTAGCTAAAACTCTGCTTGTACACACAGTAGAGAGAGAGAGAGGGTTATGTGCATTGTATCCAAGGCCATTAGTGCCCATGCTAAGAGGATCACACACTCACAGTGGATGAAGGCCAAGTTGGCTGAACCACTATACATCATTGTCTAATTTCCTCTTATACTCATCCCCTTCTATATACTTATACATCTCTATGACTGCCATGGCTGCTACTGCTTGAGCTCACTATCACTTATCTGGTGGTGCTGAATCTCAGCATCATCAGTTTGGCGCCGTCTGTGGGAACGAGAAGACATCTCTTCCTTTGTACAGCTTGACCTCACTGGGCACTCTGGTGGTGAACCAACACTCCCCCTGAGAGGAGGTGTTTCACCATTGAAAGAGACCCACTAAGGTTCCCAAGCTAACCAGTATTTTCTTCAGTTCAACTTTTCATAGCTCAAGCACATGGCACCTGAGATGCCACCGCCACCACTTCCCCCGCCGGATGAGGGGGGAAGACCCAGTTCCAGTCAGCCGCCGCCTCAGTCTGAGATGGCTGATGTGGCAGCAGCCCTAAAATCTCTGGCAGCAAGCCAGCGGATGATGCAGGAGCAGTTCACAGCTCTAAGCCAGAACATACTAAGGGCACCAGGGGTTTCGTCTGAGATGATTACTCCGGCAGCAGCTCCAGGACAGCATGAGGCCAGGGGACCACCCCAGGCACCCCGTAAAGACCTTCCACCCCCTCAGCGGCGTAGGGATGTTGCTGACCCCCGGCGTCTACGCCTGGGGAGGCAAGAAAACCCTTGCCCTGAGGATAGGTATGGAGATCTGGAGGGAGAGGAGGCTCCCATAGAGTGCTGGGAACCTTACGAGGTCTCCAACAACACTGTGCGACCCCTCCAGGACAGTAGGGGAAAGTGCGGGAGACCGAACCCTGATGATCGCCCAAGAGGCTCTGCTTTTGATCGCTTGAGCAGGGGGTCGGCCTTTGAGAGGCTAGGCCCAGTAAATGACCTACGAGAGCAGTTGTCCAGGCCAAGGAGTGCTGCAAGATCCAGGAGGGAGGCAGCAGATGGTCGACCCCGAGGACGAGATGATGGCCAAAGGGAAGTAAACAGCCGAGACAGGCCTGCTGCAGCAGAACCCTCCGTCCACCTCGGAGAGGCAGCAGGGGATAACATCGGCCAGGCCGACCCTGTGAGGCCCTGGAACGACTCAATACAGTGGCTAGAGGATAAGATTGGTGATATATTGAAGAGCCGAGACCCACTTTAGAGGGGATACACCATAGGCTCACCCTTTGTGGCAAAGATAGTCAACTACCCCACGCCGTCAAAGTTCAAGCCACCTATGGTCACCCCAAGGTATGACAGAAGCACCAACCCCGTCCACCACGTGGAGATGTATCAGTCGGCGGCGGACATATACTCTATCTCAGATGAGATGAGGTGTCGTGCCTTCTCTGGTACCCTGACAGGGGCTGCGCATGTCTGGTACACGTCTCTTCCAAAAAATTCCATTGGAAACTTTAAGCAGTTGGCAGACCTGTTCATCCATAATTTCTGCTTTGGGGTAAGGCCACAGAAGAAGACCACCCACCTGCTCTATGTTAAGCAGGGGAAGAGTGAGAGTCTGAGGGACTATATAGCCAGATTCAATAAGGAGAAGCTGGAGGTGGAAGACTACGAGGAGAGCATAGCTATGCCAGCCCTGATTGGAGGACTCCAAAAGGGGAAGCTGTTATGGAAGCTTGCTGAAGACCCTACGAGGACGATGGCCGAGCTGTTGTCAACAGCAGGAAAGGTGATGAACGCCGAAGAGGCGATGGATGCAAAATATGAGGACGAAAGAGGAGGTGCAAGTGGGACTAAATACCCCAAGAAGAACAAAGAGGGGAAGAAGAGAACCATGGATGATAAGTTCGCGGGGTACACCCCTCTGACGGTCAGCTGTGAACAGATCCTCAATGAGATAAAAAGTGACCGGTCGCTGAAGTGGCCTGAGAAGCTGAGGGAAGCCCCTGGAAAGAGGAATAAGAACCTATGGTGCGAATTTCACCAAGACCACGGCCACGTGACGGATAAATGCTTTGCTCTGAAAGACGAGATTGAGAAGATGCTGAAGGAAGGGAAGCTCAGAAAGTACGTCAACAAAGCCGACTTCAAGAGGGGCCGAGGGGACGACCCCAGAAAGAAGCGAGTCGATGCCTGCAGAGAAGGTCCTCAAAAAAGAGGGGATGACCCCTCTGATGATGAGGACGGCCCTGACCTCCCGCCGAGAGACGACCACGACCCTGTCAAGAGGCTCAATATGATCTCCCTCGGAGTGGGAATGATCTCCGGGGGACTTGCAGGAGGAGGGTCTGAGGTCGCCGACAGGAAGGCCCATGTGGCTGAAGCAAAGGCATTGACGAAGACGGTGCACGCAACCTCCCTGGAGGTCAAGTCAGAAAAGAGGAAGAAGGTTGATATGGACACACTGATAGTAGGGTTTTCAAGGTTGGATTTCAAAGGCCTCTTAGCCCCACACGATGACCCTCTCTCCATCACTACTAGGGTGCACGGATGCGAGGTGCCGAGGATCTTGGTAGATGGGGGTAGCTCTGCAGATGTCATGTTCTGGACATGCTTCAAGGACTTGGGTCTCAGCCGTGCTAGACTCGTCCCCTACCATCATCCACTGATTGGGTTCAGTGGGGAAAGGGTTCACCCCCTTGGGGTATATGAGGCCGACGTGAGGATGGGAGACGAGTGGCCGAGATGGCTCACCAAAAAGGTCAGTTTCTTTGTGATGGATGAGTAGGTGTTTTCGGCCTATAACATCATACTGGGGCGAGTGGCCCTCAAGGGGTTTGAAGCCGTGCCGTCTACTGTCCACCAGATGATCAAATTTCCAACCCCTTACGGGGTGGGGGAAGTTCAAGGAGACCAGATGACGGCGAGAGAATGTTACTACAACTCCGCTGAAGAGAGGGAGGCACACAAGAGAGTTACAACCACTTATAATATTGATACCCTAGACCCCAGAGATGAAACGAAGCTAAAAAAAGGAGAGGCTACGGAAGAGGTAGAATCCATCATCCTCGATGAGGATGACACGGAAAAAACCATCCAAGTTGGCAAGTCTCTGAAGCCCAAAATCAAGGAAGACCTCATTAAACTACTGAGGAGAAGGCGAAGTGTCTTCGCCTGGAGTCATGTAGATATGCCCGGGATTGACCCTGAAATCATGTGCTACAAGCTCAATGTGGTAGAGGGAGTGAAGCCGGTGAAGCAGAAGAGGAGAATTTACTCCAGAGAAAAATATGAGGTCATCAGGGACGAGGTCAAAAAATTAGAAGACGCTGAATTTATCAGAGAGGTCATCTACCCTGAATGGCTGTCCAATGCAGTCATTGTCCCAAAGGCCAACGGGAAGTGGCGGATGTGTGTGGACTTCACAGACCTCAACAAGCACTGCCCCAAAGACAGCTACCCTCTCCCCCGCATTGACCAGATGGTAGACGCTACTGCAGGCCACGAGCTTATGAGTTTTATGGATGCCTACTCAGGGTACAACCAGATCTTCATGAACCCTGAAGACTCGGAGAGGACTGCCTTCATCACTGACAAGGGTACATACTGCTATAGGGTCATGCCCTTCGGTCTAAAAAATGCGGGGGCAACGTACTAGTGCCTCGTAAATAAAATGTTTGAAGACCAAATTGGAAAGTCCATGGAGGTCTACGTGGATGACATGCTGACCAAGAGTTTGAAAGCAGAGGATGATGTGGCAGACCTGGAGAGAACCTTTAATACGATGGACAAGTACCAGATGAAGCTTAATCCGGCCAAGTGTGTCTTCGGGGTCAGAGCGGGGAAGTTCTTGGGGTTCATTGTCAATCAAAGAGGCATCGAGGCCAATCCTGAAAAGATAAAGGCCCTTATTGAGATGAAGATCCCCAAGTCCATCAAAGACGTTCAGAGGCTCACAGGGAGAGTGGCTGCCTTGAACAGATTTGTGTCGAGGGCTACAGACAGGTGTCTACCATTTTTCAAGATCCTCAGGAAGGCCTTTGAATGGAGTGAAGAGTGTGATGAGGCTTTCAAGGAGCTGAAATCATACTTAGGGTCTCCCTTGCTGCTGTCACGACCCGTGCAGGGTGAACGACTTTACGTGTACCTCGCCGTCTCAGAGTCTACCATCAGCGCAGCCATTGTGAGAGACGAGGATGGTATATAGAAGCCTGTATACTTTAACATCAAGGCACTCCAGGGGGCAGAGCAAAGATACCCGAGGATGGAAAAGTTGGCCTACGCCTTGATCCATGCCTCAAGGAAGATGAAACCGTACTTCCAGTCCCATACTATGGTCATTCTTACTGACTCTCCTCTTAGGCAGGTCCTACACAAGCCTGAAAAATCAGGAAGGGTGATGACCTGGGCTATAGAGCTGGGGGAGTTCGATATTGTGTATCAGCCTAAGACAGCCATTAAGGGGCAGGCATTGGCAGACTTCGTGGCTGAGTTCACCTGGGAAGATGATGAGGCCGAGGGTGAGACCCTCGGGAAGATGGATACAGAAGACAGACCCGCAGACACACCCGCAGATAGGGCTGAGACGAGCACAGATAGAAGGAAAGCGACTGAAAATGAAGAGGGAAGATACATCTTTAGACAGGGGTCCCTCTCTGAGGGAAATTTTTCAGAAGGAAAGACTCCGTGGAGCCTCTTCGTTGATGGGTCCTCCTGTGATAGCGGAAGTGCTGCTGGACTGATACTGTCAGCACCCGATGGCACAGACGTCGAATACGCTCTAAGGTTCAACTTCAAAGCCTCCAACAACGAGGCTGAATATGAGGCCTTAGTAGCAGGCCTCTCCTTGGCCAAGTCTCTTAGTGTCGGCCAAATTTTGGTCCATAGTGATTCAAGACTAGTCGTGAATCAGATGCTAGGAGCCTACGAGGCTAAGGACGAAAGGATGTCTAGGTACCTCGAGAAGGTGAGGTCATTACTGAAGGTCTTCAGAGAAGTGAAATTAAGGAGGGTACCTAGGCTTGATAATGGTCGTGCTGATGACCTTGCTAGGCTGGCCTCGGCAACAAGAACAGACATCAGGAGGACGGTCCCAGTAGAAATTTTGCTCCGACCGACTATTGAAGACGACGAGGGAACACTTGGCATTTGCATGAATGTTTCTCAAGAACCTTCATGGATGGACCCTCTGATCAGATACATTAAAGGGGGAGAGATGCCAGAAGCAAGCCAAGAGAGGAAGAAGCTGAGATACAGGGCTGCAAAGTTCACTGTCATCGGAGACACGCTGTACAAAAAGGGGTTTCTGCTCCCCTTACTTAGGTGTGTGCATCCCTCAGAAGTCCCTTCCATTTTGCAAGACGTGCATGAAGGGTCGTGCTCAAGCCACATTGGGGGTAGATCTTTGGCAAAGAGGGTGATCACCCAAGGCTACTGGTGGCCGACCTTGGGGAAAGATGTTGCCGCATACGTTAAAAAGTGTGATAAATGCCAAAGATTTGATACCATCCCTCACCAACCTCATCAGCCCCTTACCTCCGTTACATCCCCATGGCCGTTTGCAGTGTGGGGGATTGACCTGGTAGGACCCTTACCGAGGGCAGTCAATAACTATCGGTTCCTCATCATAGCAATTGACTACTTTTCAAAGTGGGTAGAGGCCGAGCCAATGGTCACGATCACGGAGCTGAAGACCTTCCAGTTCATCTGGAAAAATGTGATATGCAGATATGGTCTACCCAACACCCTCATCTCGGATAACGGGACCCAGTTCAAGAATGCCTCTCTGCAGAAGTACTGTGAGAGGGTAAGTATCAAATAATTTTTCTCCACCCCAGGCCGACCTCAGGCCAATGGGCAAACCGAAGTTACGAACAGAACAATCTTAGATGGGATTAAGAAGAGGCTTGAGGAGGAAAAAGGGAGATGGGTCGAGGAGTTATATGCCGTGCTGTGGGCATACAGGACGATAGTGAGGACCTCCACCGGGGAGACCCCATTCATGCTAGCATATGGATCAGAAGCCGTCATCCCCACCGAGATTGAGTTTCCTACGCATAGAGTCCAAATGTACGACCCCCAGGGAAATACGGAAGAGAGGAGACTTGACCTGGACTTGATTGAGGAAAGAAGGGAGGATGCCGAGATAAGGCAGGCTTCCTACCAACAGAGGACCGCAAGGTTCTATAATCAGAGGGTGAAACAGAGGCCCATCGCAGTGGGGGACTTGGTCCTCAAGAAGACTTGGCAAAAGCCCAACAAGCTTCACCCTAATTGGCATGGCCCATATAGGGTCATCGATGAAGTCATCCCTGGGACCTACAGGCTAGAAAACCTAGAGGGGGAACCTTTTTCAAACCCCTGGAATGCAGATCATTTGAGGAAATACTATCAGTAGTGTTGTAAGGTCTTGAAAGGCCATAATTGTAATGAGAGTTGCTCCAACAGAACACTCGGAAAATTAATGAGAAATATCAGTGTTTCCTTCATCCTGTTGTCAGTCCTAGCACGCATGGAAACATCTACAGAAATCCATTGAATTGGAAAGTTGATCCCTCGGCTATAATGGGGACCAGTGGAGGGGACGACCCCACCACTGTCCTCAAGAAAGACGAGGGAAGACTAATCCATTAAATTGGTAAGTTGATCCCTCGGCTATAATGGGGACCAGTGGAGGGGACGACCCCACCACTGTCCTCAAGAAAGACGAGGGAAGACTCTAAAATCCATTAAATTGGTAAGTTGATCCCTCGGCTATAATGGGGACCAGTGGAGGGGACGACCCCACCACTGTCCTCAAGAAAGACGAGGGAAGACTCTAAAATCCATTAAATTGGTAAGTTGATCCCTCGGCTATAATGGGGACCAGTGGAGGGGACGACCCCACCACTGTCCTCAAGAAAGACGAGGGAAGACTCTAAAATCCATTAAATTGGTAAGTTGATCCCTCGGCTATAATGGTGACCAGTGGAGGGGACGACCCCACCACTGTCCTCAAGAAAGACGAGGGAAGACTAATCCATTAAATTGGAAAGTTGATCCCTCGTCTATAATGGGGACCAGTGGAGGGGACGACCCCACCACTGTCCTCAAGAAAGACGAGGGAAGACAAATCCATTAAATTGGAAAGTTGATCCCTCGGCTATAATGAGGACCAGTGGAGGGGACGACCCCACCACTGTCCTCAAGAAAGACGAGGGAAGACATTAAAATCCATTAAACTGGTAAGTTGATCCCTCGGCTATAATGGGGACCAGTGGAGGGGACGACCCCATCACTGTCCTCAAGAAAGACGAGGGAAGACTTAAAAAACCATTAAATTGGAAAGTTGATCCCTCGGCTATAATGAGGACCAGTGGAGGGGATGACCCCACCACTGTCCTCAAGAAAGATGAGGGTAGACTTTATTTAAAAATCATTAATTTGGTTACTTGAACCCTCGGCTATAATGAGACCACATGAGGGGACGACCCCACAGTGGTCCTCAAAAAAGACGAGGGAGGGGTTAGTAGCATCAACAATGAGCAAGCCATAATAGAATTAAGTATGGAAGACAGCAATTATGGAAGAGACTGGTATTAATAAAACATAAAATATTAAGTGTTTTACAAAGCCGTTGAACAAAAATACACTTGAAGGGTATGGGCTACAGGCAGCCACCCTATGGGACGACATCAGAGGGCAGGGCCTCAACATCAATGGGAATGGTCTCCTCAGTTACCAGCACTGGATGATCTTCAGATGTACCGACCCCCTCGATCTGGACTTGGGACTCCACTTGGTTGAGGGCCTCGGAAATTAGGGGGTCGTCCAGTTAAACACCCTCCAATGAAGGACGAACAGAGGAGACGACATCGCCAAATTTGAGGACGACCCATCGGTAGGCCGTCCTAATCCCCCTTTCTAGATATTCAAGGTCGAAGCCCTGAAATTCATCTGAAGTCTTGTATGCCTCAACAGCATCAGCCTCAGCTTTCTTGATGGCTGCTTCCAGATCAGTCTTATGCTGAGCCTCCAGTTTGATCAGAGCCTCATCCCTATCCTTGATGATCAAGTCCTTGGCTTGCAGGTCGGCATCGTGCTGCCTCATCAGCTCATCTAGGACCCTAGCATGCTCAGTCCTAGCACTCTCAAGCTCAGCCCTCGCAGTATCAAGCTCAGTCTTTGCTGTATCTAGCTCTGCCTGCAGCTCAGCCTCATGTTGAATGGCCCTCTCAGCTTCGTGAAACTTTTGTTGATTCTGGGCCATCCACTTGGTGGCTGAGGTCAAGACACAAACAGACTGCAAGAAAAATGAACAAATATCAAGAGGGGCCGAGGGAACAGTTAGTGAGAATGAAATTAAATAAGGTTAAGACCAATACCTGAGCAAGGGAGTGCAGACCGTAGTCGTACACTTTGGCTGGAGGCATCTTTGCTAGGAACTCGAAGTCAGAGGCCGACGGTTCAGAGAACATCGAGGCCTTGGCTGCCCTCAGGTTGGCAATAAGAGATGAGGGGTCGGCCCTCAGATGGGATAGATTTTGAGACCAGAAGGCCCCCATGCTGGACGAAGAGGTCGTCCCCTCAGAGGCTTCGACCCTTGCCCTCGTCCTAGGATCAGGCCGATGCTCAACAGGAGCCTCAGGCTCCTTCCTTTTGTGGCTATCGGCTGTCGGTTCAACAACCGTCGGCCCTGAGGCCCTCGTCTTCTTTGGAGCTTGCTGAGGCTCCTTCCCCTTCTTCTTTGACAAACCAGCAAGTAGGCTTGGAGCAGTCATTTCCCAGAGGTAGTCTGGTGTACCTGCAGGACGATCTGATAAGAGGACGACATGTCAGAAAAGTTCAGAGATAAAGAGAGAATACTTCAAAAATAAGTAAAGAAGGGAAAATGTTCAGTGTAACTCACATAGTTCTGTCAGAGGGCCGACCCTCAGACCAGCTTCTTTAAGGAATAGAGGAGTCATCAAATCTTCGAACTTTGGGATCTCACCCTCTCTCCCTCGTCCCCTCAGATACTCAACAATATCCCTTTCCTCCAGGCTAAGTCCGGGGTCTGACCTAGCTTTCATGGAGGGATTAGACCATTTGTTAGGGACCCTCGGAGCATCGACAGGATGGGACGCCTCGGCGGAGCGCTCCCACGCCCCAGATATGAAGAAGAATCTCTTTTTCCAATCATGATTGGAAGTTTGAGCCACGTGGAGAAGTTTCTTCTCAGACCTTCTCGCTCCTAGATGATAATATCCGGGCTGTTTAGATGAAGAGGTGATATTATAGCAAGCCAAGAATACGTCGGATGAGGGCTCATCAGTGAAAGAATTTTTCCACAAGGAAATGTAACCCAGAATCGTCCTCCAAGAGTTGGGTGGAAGTTGAGAGGGGGAGACGCCCAGAGCCGACCGAATATCTACAATGGCAGGGTGGAAGGGAAGTCTGACACCTACTTTGAACATTTGCTCATAGACTGCAACCTCTCCCTCCTCACCCTCAAAAACCCTCTCAGCCTCAGAGGGAACCCTCATAGTTACCCCAGAGGGCACTCCGTAAATATGCCTCCATATCAGAAGGTCCCTATCCCTAACAGAGGAGATAAAAGACGAGGCATGGGAGGTATCAACCTCATCATCTGTATCGTCGTCCTCGTCCTCACCCCCTTCCCCCTCATCACCTGCAGGAGGACCCTGAGGGAAAGCCACTTGGAAGGCATTGGGGGATAGGGTTGTCACAGGGACAGCCTCATAGGGGATCGTACCCTCGGCCTCTCGGGGAGGGCTAAGATCAGATGTGTCCCTTCTACCAGACGTCCTGGCACCAGTTGGAGAAAAGGTTCTCTCGTCCATTTCACTTGGTTCGGGAGTGTCGGCCGGACGAGATGACGACCCGCAAGACTCAGAGGGTCAGATGGTCTTATGGTGGAAAGAGGAATGGGAAATATGGGTCGTACCCAATTAGGGTCGGCCCCTCGTCTCCTCTCTTCCTCTTCCTCTATTCGTCTGATCTCGGCAAAGAGTTTTTCTCTCAAGGGTGGGAATTCAGACACTAGGTTGTAAAGCCTCCTAAGCATTAAAGGGAAGACCCTACACTTAGAGAAATTATACTAAACTTGGCTAATTCAACTACAAACACTTGGGGGATTGACCAGGTTTGACTTTTGGATCAAACCAAGGAACCAAAACGTTTTTCGTCAAGAATGTCCAAGAACTAACAACCGGAGAAGACACCGGAAAAGGCAACGGGGGAACTCTAAGAAAATGCCGATCTACGACCCTAAAAAATACACTAAAATGAAGACAAAAGAAGGCGAGGGGAGAAAAAGGTTACCTGATGAGGAGAGAACAAGAGCGCTGCGAGGCCTGAAAGATTGAAGGCTGTAAATGGCGACTGGTTCTAGAGAGAGAAAATGGGTAGGCGCGAAGAAGAAGAAGTTGGAAAGAGAGTTTGAAAATTTCTTATATACTTTGGCAATAAATGGGCACATTTGCCAAGAAGGGTATAATCAGGGCACAAAGCCCCATGCAAGTGTGCAGCCGCCCTGCCTTGGGAACTTGAATAGCAATGAGTACCTACCCATGTGTCACTCATCTAACTGATCAAACATGCATCTCATTTAAAACACTATCCCTCAGCCATCTCAGCAGCACCTATGGCTAAGGGCTGGGGGGTGATTGATATACCCGTTTATACCCTCAGCCTGGATGAGATTACCTCCTATACGGACGACCCTACGAGGGGCCGACCCTTCAAAAGGCCCCAACTGGCCAACACCAGGTCCAGACGACCCTACGAGGGGCCGACCCTCCACCAGGGTCTAGACGACCCTACGAGGGGCCGACCCTTCCCCATGCTCCGAACGACCCTACGAGGGTACGACCCTTCCCCATGCTCCGGACGACCCTACGAGGGTACGACAGTACGATGCCAGAATCAAGCCAGACTCCCTACCGGAAGAAACTTTGCCCTCGGCCTCGGCTCATAGGCCGAGGGTGACATCATGACAGCGCGTGGTTTGGGACACGCGAGGGACAGTGCGCCTCAGGCTCATATGACACGTGGCAGACCGTTATAACAGAATCACACCCTCACGTGAGGGAATATTAAGTCATCATTTGGCATCTACAGGTGTCAACAGAGGATTGGCTAGATCATTATTCACATGAACCATGCTTACTTGGGGGGTACACTACACCCCCCAAGACCTATATATACTTGTCACCTACAACCCTACAGGAGATCGATCCTGGAACAGTAACCCTAGCTAAAACTCTGCTTGTACACACAGTAGAGAGAGAGAGAGAGGGTTATGTGCATTGTATCCAAGGCCATTAGTGCCCATGCTAAGAGGATCACACACTCACAGTGGATGTAGGCCAAGTTGGCTGAACCACTATACATCATTGTCTAATTTCCTCTTATACTCATCCCCTTCTATATACTTATACATCTCTATGGCTGCCATGGCTGCTACTGCTTGAGCTCACTATCACTTATCTGGTGGTGCTGAATCTCAGCATCATCAGTTTGGCGCCGTCTGTGGGAACGAGAAGACATCTCTTCCTTTGTACAGCTTGACCTCACTGGGCACTCTGGTGGTGAACCAACACTCCCCCTGAGAGGAGGTGTTTCACCATTGAAAGAGACCCACTAAGGTTCCCAAGCTAACCAGTATTTTCTTCAGTTCAACTTTTCATAGCTCAAGCACATGGCATCTGAGATGCCACCGCCACCACTTCCCCCGCCGGATGAGGGGGGAAGACCCAGTTCCAGTCAGCCGCCGCCTCAGTCTGAGATGGCTGATGTGGCAGCAGCCCTAAAATCTCTGGCAGCAAGCCAGCGGATGATGCAGGAGCAGTTCACAGCTCTAAGCCAGAACATACTAAGAGCACCAGGGGTTTCGCCTGAGATGATTACTCCGGCAGCAGCTCCAGGACAGCATGAGGCCAGGGGACCACCCCAGGCACCCCGCAAAGACCTTCCACCCCCTCAGCGACGTAGGGATGTTGCTGACCCCCGGTGTCTACGCCTGGGGAGGCAAGAAAACCCTTGCCCTGAGGATAGGTATGGAGATCTGGAGGGAGAGGAGGCTCCCATAGAGTGCTGGGAACCTTACGAGGTCTCCAACAACACTGTGCGACCCCTCCAGGACAGTAGGGGAAAGTGCGGGAGACCGAACCCTGATGATCGCCCAAGAGGCTCTACTTTTGATCGCTTGAGCAGGGGGTCGGCCTTTGAGAGGCTAGGCCCAGTAAATGACCTACGAGAGCAGTTTTCCAGGCCAAGGAGTGCTGCAAGATCCAGGAGGGAGGCAGCAGATGGTCGACCCCGAGGACGAGATGATGGCCAAAGGGAAGTAAACAGCCGACACAGGCCTGCTGCAGCAGAACCCTCCGTCCACCTCGGAGAGGCAGCAGGGGATAACATCGGCCAGGCTGACCCTGTGAGGCCCTGGAATGACTCAATACAGCAGCTAGAGGATAAGATTGGTGATATATTGAAGAACCGAGACCCACTTCAGAGGGGATACACCATAGGCTCACCCTTTGTGGCAAAGATAGTCAACTACCCCACATCGTCAAAGTTCAAGCCACCTATGGTCACCCCAAGGTATGACGGAAGCACCAACCCCATCCACCACATGGAGATGTATCAGTCGGCGGCGGACATATACTCTATCTCAGATGAGATGAGGTGTCGTGCCTTCTCTGGTACCCTGACAGGGGCTGCGCATGTCTGGTACACGTCTCTTCCAAAAAATTCCATTGGAAACTTTAAGCAGTTGGCAGACCTGTTCATCCATAATTTCTGCTTTGGGGTAAGGCCACAGAAGAAGACCACCCACCTGCTCTATGTTAAGCAGGGGAAGAGTGAGAGTCTGAGGGACTATATAGACAGATGCAATAAGGAGAAGCTGGAGGTGGAAGACTATGAGGAGAGCATAGCTATGACAGCCCTGATTGGAGGACTCCAAAAGGGGAAGCTGTTATGGAAGCTTGCTGAAGACCCTCCGAGGACGATGGCCGAGCTGTTGTCAACAACAGGAAAGGTGATGAACGCCGAAGAGGCGATGGCTGCAAAATATGAGGACGAAAGAGGAGGTGCAAGTGGGAGTAAATACCCCAAGAAGAACAAAGAGGGGAAGAAGAGAACCATGGATGATAAGTTCGCGGGGTACACCCCTCTGACGGTCAGCTGTGAACAGATCCTCAATGAGATAAAAAGTGACCAGACGCTGAAGTGGCCTGAGAAGCTGAGGGCAGCCCCTGGCAAGAGGAATAAGAACCTGTGGTGCGAATTTCACCAAGACCACGGCCACGTGACGGATAAATGCTTTGCTCTGAAAGACGAGATTGAGAAGATGCTGAAGGAAGGGAAGCTCAGAAAGTACGTCGATAAAGCCGACTTCAAGAGGGGCCGAGGGGACGACCCCAGAAAGAAGCGAGTCGATGCCTGCAGAGAAGGTCCTCAAAAAGGAGGGGACGACCCCTCTGATGATGAGGACGACCCTGACCTCCCGCCGAGAGACGACCACGGCCCTGTCAAGAGGCTCAATATGATCTCCCTCGGAGTGGGAATGATCTCCAGGGGACTTGCAGGAGGAGGGTCTGAGGTCGCCGACAGGAAGGCCCATGTGGCTGAAGCAAAGGCATTGACGAAGACGGTGCACGCAACCTCCCTGGAGGTCAAGTCAGAAAAGAGGAAGAAGGTTGATATGGACACACTGATAGTAGGGTTTTCAAGGTTGGATTTCAAAGGCCTCTTAGCCCCACACGATGACCCTCTCGTCATCACTACTAGGGTGCACGGATGCGAGGTGCCGAGGATCTTGGTAGATGGGGGTAGCTCTGCAGATGTCATGTTCTGGACATGCTTCAAGGCCTTGGGTCTCAGCCGTGCTAGACTCGTCCCCTACCATCATCCACTGATTGGGTTCAATGGGGAAAGGGTTCACCCCCTTGGGGTATATGAGGCCGACGTGAGGATGGGAGACGAGTGGCCGAGATGGCTCACCAAAAAGGTTAGTTTCTTTGTGATGGATGAGCAGGTGTTTTCGGCCTATAACATCATACTGGGGCGAGTGGCCCTCAAGGGGTTTGAAGCCGTGCCATCTACGGTCCACTAGATGATCAAATTTCCAACCCCTTACGGGGTGGGGGAAGTTCAAGGAGACCAGACGACGGCGAGATAATGTTACTACAACTCCGCTGAAGAGAGGGAGGCACATAAGAGAGTTACAACCACTTATAATATTGATACCCTAGACCCCAGAGATGAAACGAAGCTAAAAAAAGGAGAGGCTGCGGAAGAGGTAGAATCCATCATCCTCGATGAGGATGACACGAAAAAAACCATCCAAGTTGGCAAGTCTCTGAAGCCCAAAATCAAGGAAGACCTCATTAAACTACTGAGGAGAAGGCGAAGTGTCTTCGCCTGGAGTCATGTAGATATGCCCGGGATTGACCCTGAAATCATGTGCCACAAGCTCAATGTGGTAGAGGGAGTGAAGCCGGTGAAGCAGAAGAGGAGAATTTACTCCAGAGAAAAATATGAGGTCATCAGGGACGAGGTCAAAAAATTAGAAGACGCTGAATTTATCAGAGAGGTCATCTACCCTGAATGGCTGTCCAATGCAATCATTGTCCCAAAGGCCAACGGGAAGTGGCGGATGTGTGTGGACTTCACAGACCTCAACAAGCACTGCCCCAAAGACAGCTACCCTCTCCCCCGCATTGACCAGATGGTAGACGCTACTGCAGGCCACGAGCTCATGAGTTTTATGGATGCCTACTCAGGGTACAACCAGATCTTCATGAACCCTGAAGACTCGGAGAGGACTGCCTTCATCACTGACAAGGGTACATACTGCTATAGGGTCATGCCCTTCGGTCTAAAAAATGCGGGGGCAACGTACCAGCAAGGGTTACAAGAAAGTGGAAGAATATTAATTCAATTATCATGTAACCCTTGCTAGTATGGAACCTCATTCATTATGAACCAACACATATTAATTCAATTATTATATTAGATTTGAATGCAAGACACGCTTAATTTTTTGAAACTACATGAACCAAAGATTGTCAATTTCCATGCTAATTTATAACTTTTTAAGGCGTATTTAAGATTTTTAATTTTATGATTAATGCAATACCATTAGTTTTTTAAATGATCACTTGTTTTGTTGTTAATGTATAGTTGTTTACACCAAAATGGCCGGAAACTATTTGTCACGTACTTCGTTTGAGCTTGTATGTCCATATAAAAAATAAAATCCCTAATAACCCCCTCTCAAGACTAAGGAGAACGTTTCATTTATGAAAAGCATCTCCTTGGCATGTGTACTACTACCCTATAAACCTAGCATTTCACGCCTATTCTTTACCCCCAAAATCCTAGCTTCCAATTATACATTACTTCAATGTTAGATTCCCCTAAAGTCATTGTGGAGTACTGAAAGTTGAGTCAGTACTCATGCAAAGAACACTTAAACACTATTGAAGTAATGCTATCCAAATGGAAAAGACCCATGAGGGTTTGATATGTAAAAGGATTATTATAAGAATGCTGTAATGTTATCCAAATGGAAGTCTTTACAGACAATCATATTTCTTAGACGAGATGATGGTCTCCATGATTGAAGAAAAAATGCAGCATTTGATTTTAATGGATGCCTTGAGAAAATATCTATAAATGATCATATGTCAAAGATCTACAATCAAATGGAAAGAGAGAAAAAGAGGGTCTAGGGTTTCATATTGCCATACACTAGAATGTCTTACAGTTCAGCGTTTTCGTTTTTTGGTTGGCAAACTCTCAATGCTTCTCGCTGCAGCATCGTGAGTTTGAGGGGGGGGGCGGGGGGTATTAGAGTTTTATTTAGAATTGAGGGTATTTTAATATTTTCCCTTCTCCTATTATTATTAGGTGGTTGTAGTAGGTTATATATATTCTCTCTTCTTCCTTTTCAAAAAATTCTTCATAACATAACTCCAATACGTATAATTTTTTCCATCTAATCTGACACTAATTGATTGCAGCGAATCATCTCTTTCACCAGCCATTGAGAAAATAAACAATCAAACAGTACCCAAACGGAACCAAATCGAACGAACTAAACAATTAATCGAACAAACAAGAGGAAAACGACCATAATTACCTTCAAAAAAGTCGAGCGGACTGTGTTGATGAGATTAAGCTTTGATCCCGCTCTGATACCATGATAATATTTCAAAGATCTACAATAAAATGGAAAGAGAGAAAAAGAGGGGCTAGGGTTTCATATTTCCATACATTAGAATGTCTTACAATAAAAGAAAGAAGAGAGAATATATATAACCTACTACAACCACCTAATAATAATAGGAGAAGGAAAAATACTAAAATACCCTAAATGCTAAATAAAACTCTAATAATACAAAGAGTGGGTGAAAATGTTTGGCCCCTTATGTATTAATGAATACCAGAGAAGAAGATAAGCTGAAATGTTTGTATGATGATGGCTACAAGCTGGTAATTTTCAACAATGAGTATAACATTGAACACTGGAAGAATAAGAGGAAACTTGATGTGGACTCAAAAATTAGTTGATTTAATAAATTGATTAAGAAAGTGGAGGTTCATCGTCAAGTTTTCATTGCCTATGATTTGGTAAGTGTGGTCAATTAGATGACCCATTGCAATATTATGGAGAAACATTTTAACTCTGTCACTGCAATTGACATGAGTCAGTCTTTTTATGTTGGTGATGCGACTGGGAGGCAAAACAATCATAGTGATACTAACATAAAATTTTCACAGGCCATTGGATGAGAATTTTATATTCCTGAGGAATACTTCACTTAGGGCCATATATATTTTGACATTTCCATGTTTATGCTCAATGGAGAAATTTAACCATAATAAATAAAAAAATCGATGACACTGCAATATGGTTTAATCAATGAGAACACAACATTATAAATCATCTGTGAACCAGTCCTCCGTTCCCTTATAATTCACTACACACCAATTCTTAGTACACCACAGTGTGGAAACATCAGAATTATCGAACCCAGTCTGACCAACTGAATTACTATATCTATTATGTATACACACCTCTGGTCACATTATGTCTATACATAGCCCTTCGTTTATGCATACATGCATGACTTCAAGTGAATCATTGTACTATGAAAGATTATAGTTTCTTGACTTTATAAAGTGATAATGACTGGATTATAATTTGTTTACAAAATGTTAGTGAGCATCTTAACTACATCTACATATATGTCTTTATTTTCCACAATTCTTTATGCATGTGCATTCATTTGTTTACTATGCTTCTATGATTTTTAAAATTATTGTGTAGGAATATTTTGAAGTGTGTTTCATTATGTCCTTCTACATGTGCATTCATTTGTTTACTATGCTAATACATGTGCTTTCTTAAATGATAATCGTTCGAGATTACCAGTTATTGTCAATTACAGTGGTAAAATTTCAGTGCTGGAGAATATTACACTATCCCCAAATCCATTAACATCATTCTTGATTGCAAAACTATGGTTTACAACACAAAGACGATTAAGCATATGATTTTTTATAAAGTGTCACAAAACATGAAGATAAGCTGAAGCAAATAGGGGAGTCCAAGGTAGAAACAATTATATAAAATTGGAAACATTTTTAGAATTTTCTTTTAGAAAATAGTTGAAATGATGGGAACTCATGAAATTCCTAATCTTATTTTTCCTGTGAACTTCAAATTATAAGTAAGGAAGGTGGACTATTGTTACAGGATAACTTCGAAGGAGGTGAAACATGGGCATATGAAGTTTGTTCGCCATCTATAGTGTGTCCTATAATAATTAAGGATCTAAATTCACCACGCCAAATACTTGTGGAGGGCTATTTTCTCATGTGTTATTGACATGATTTATCAGTCGACCTTTACGACATAATACGAAAATTAATATTTTCATACAAAGTTTACTTCCAAATACCGACTTTTAATTTCAGATGTATACTAAGGTTGTTACGCCATAATTCATTAAGGTTGATCCCAAAGTTGGACAATGAGTTTCAATATTTTGGCATTCCTTTTTTAGATTTATTTTTGTTTTTTCTATAATTTTTGTTATTTTATTTTTTGTAAATGACAGATGCTTTGTGAAGAAAGAAATATATTTTTGGAAATAGATGATATTATT
This sequence comes from Sambucus nigra, assembly GCA_949130495.1. NCBI lineage: Eukaryota > Viridiplantae > Streptophyta > Magnoliopsida > Dipsacales > Adoxaceae > Sambucus > Sambucus nigra. Next base: position 446,319,383 of record OX422212.1, on the reverse strand, counting down.
AAAGGATTTGGATTAACCATATTGAAGTGTGTGATGGAGACTCGAAAGGACAAAATTTGGGCCCGCTTCACTATAGAGGTAAACTATTTGGTTTTTGTTTTCCCTTTAACCAATAGTCATTATATATACATGTTTTAAGTAACATTTTATGTCATTTGAGCATGCATTAAATATTTCTTTGCATATGACATATCTTAGTAAAGTATTTTCCTATCGACTTGGACTATGCGAATCATATTTCTCCATTCCTCTTTGCTTAGAGTAGTATTGTCGGTTCAATCACAATTTGTCACATCTTTCCTAATATTCTCCCAAGTCAACTTAGGTCTCCCTCTTTTCATTTCCAGAAATATATTTTATTTTTATGTTAATAATAGGGTGGTCTAAAGTCTCTCAAACCATATTTATTGATTTGCAATACCCCCATCATCCCCCCTCCCCCCCCACACAAAGTGATCCTGAGACATCTATATGGTAAGAGAGTAACTATCAGGGCAAGGCCCTTTGTTTTACAGTCAGTATTAACTAATTCACTCTTTTCTCAACTCTCCCTTATTGGTCTACTTTCAACATCTCCATACGACTTAAGGCCATTTTCTCTAAATTTATTTTGAATAAAGATCTAATTCTACAATAAATATGTTTATTTTTAATATAATTTTCTTTAGTTTTACCACACATCCGTCGTAATATCCCATTCTCTGCTACATTTTCTAAACACGTTTCTCCATTGTCTTGGCACTTATTGTAGTACTGCTCCATCAATAGTCTAGAAAACGTATCACTTCATAAGTCGATAGCACTTCTACACTTGATCCAACATGGCATAATCCTATATAGGTCATGTCACTGTTAATATATGCCTCTCTATAGATAGTCAAACATAAATACCAAACATGTTCACTTTTAGGACCATTATTATTCTAAAAATATACTACATTCCACTTTGGGATTCTACTAAAACTAATCACCCCCAAGAATTAGGAATAATAAAGAAAAATTAAACCACCATGATTACAACACTTTTCTTGAAAAATAAAGCAATTGTCGAAAATAAATAAAAGGGAATCTCTATGATGACAACAATTACATAAGGTGAGCCTACGCAGTGATCTCGCCACACACACTCACACATTCTAACACACTAAATTATATATGAAATGAGTGTAAATGAGTCACGATCACATAAATATTTTTTTTATCTTTACATGTAAAAACCATTTATGTTTAATTAAATCTTCATAATATTTTTATAAGTCTATTATTCTTAAATATATTTTGTTCACAAATAGGGGAACTGAGATGTGAAGATGATGGAAAACCTTAAAAAATAGTGCCACATCAGTGAGTAATTGCATTGATAATGATGAATTGATGTTTCACCAATCTTTCCACCAAGTTGCCTTTATACCCGCAACCGATCTACCCTTTTACGTGAGTTGCCCCAATTTTTCAAATATGGGGTTGGTTATGTTGAGAGCTATAACATAGTTTTAGATTTTGCCATGACTAACATGATTCCAGACTGATTGATTTCTCTGAATGTTTGAGATCTAATAGTAGTATTTTTCTCCCTTTAAAATCGAACTTTGGATCTCAGTTTCAAGCCGAGCCAAGTAGTGGGTTTTTAAAGCACCGCGTTAAAGTTTGAGATTTGCTCGTTTATTTAAAAATTGGTTTTAATCAAGATGCTAGCGGAGAGGAAACATGCGTTGAGGCTCATCATTAGGAAGAAAAGAATTTTAGACATGGCTTTGGATTGTAATCATACATTATATCTTCTGTTCACTCCATTCTTTTGATTTTGTGAATTTGTTTAGGGGTATGTGGTGGTCTAAAATATTGGGCTAGTTAAAAAGGTTCTTAGTTTACAAATGTATTGAAATGAAAGGAATGAGATGTCTATTTAATACACCTTTTTTGCATTTATTTCTGGAATGTTTTTTAGGTCATGGAGTGTGGTTAGGTTTATTATGTACTAAGACTATGGTTGCAAGCTTCAGTAATCCTTGAATACAAGATAAATTAACGTCAGAGATTAGATATTAACTCAAATTAGATAAATTATATACCTGTATATTTTTATTTCACAAGATACTTAGAAAAATATGAAGAAAATGCCAAGATATATGATGGTCCTTTTGGAACACTTACTTATTTTCTTCACCCTTTCTATACAATTTGAGATCAACTATATGTAGTAGGTGTAAGTAGGTATATAAATTGTCAATGTGTCCAAATAATTGCCTACAGTTTCAAATCAATGTACCATTTTCAAATTTTCTATCACTAAGATCATCTTCACTAAGAATATAAAATGAACCAACTACTCTTGAGTTCAACTCGTGTTCATTATGATAATAGCTCGTTTGGTCATATTATGAGAGCCAATTATGGTTAGTGCATGTTTATTTGATTCTTATCAGAGATTGATGTTGGATGTCGTTGGATATCATCGAATTTCGTTAGGTTAGTCGATTGGATTAATTTATTTTTCTTATTTTTATTTTATTTTTGCATTCGGTGTTATTTTTAACATTTGTTCTAGTCATATATATTTGATTGATATGAATTGTCTTTTAACAGATGATTGTAGAATTGGATTGGATGTCATTTTGTGTGATTGTTTGAACGCAAAATTTTTATGGATGCACATTTATACTGGTTATATCGATGCAAAAGTTTATATATACTTATCTTGCAATCTTATTCTGAAACTATTTATTAAAAAAAAGTCTTTTCGCGACAAAATGTTTGTTTTGTTAAAAATCAAATCATATTCTCAAAAATTATTTTTAACGACGTAATAAATGACATTTTGTGACATATGCACTATCTCTCCTATTAGATGACATTTCACAACATGTATAGTATGTCTCCTAATAGATGACATTTCACGATGTATATAGCATGTCGCCTTATAGATGACATTTTGTGACACAACATTATGTCACAAAAAGTGAGGTATTATTTAATTTAAAAATAGTAATATATATTTGAATAAATATTTACATTTTCGCGACATGTATCTTTGTCGTAAATAGTAGTACATTCCATGTCATAGATATTTTATGTTACCAAATACATTCCCAAACAGGGATTCCGCGACACATGGTCAATATATGGTAGTATGTCATGGAATGTCTTTTGCGACATAATAAATACCTTTCGCGACACACGTTTTGTGTTGCGAAATGTGTTTTTTCTTGTAGTGAATATTACCCTTCCTGATATGGTTGTGTTTCCATACACATTATCTGGAGATCTAATTTGGGATTTGGAGAAACTTGTTCAAGATGGTCTGGTATTATTTGCAACACCATCACTCAGCCTTTTATCGCCATTAATGTTAGCAAGTATCTAGAACTTCTCCATGCTTTCTCCCATGTCTCCCAATGGTTACTCTTAAAAGGCCATGCCCTAAACAACCTCATTTAGGCTATTTTGATTTTTTAGAACTTTGAAGAAAATCCTCCAATACCTAAATCCCATATTTCCTTTTTCCTCAAAACTTATCTCTCTTTCGTTACAGAATTGACATATCGTGATGCTAAATTCAAATATTATAAGGAACATTTTGTTTTACATGGTTATATTTTTCTTAAAGCCTATCATATCTTGGAGGATTAAAAGGATTTCTACTTTGTTTTTGTTAAGACTATGTCTGTAGACACCCCATCCTAGGACACCCCTAAGGACCTCCTTAGGTCCCTAGCACTCACTCGCTCACCGAAAACATACCCCGAGTAATAATCTAGAGTCTACCGGTATCTCTCGGGGCCCATTTGGCTGTGGTCAACTTGCTCGCCTGAGTAAAAGTTCAATAAATCTTCAAAGGCCTCTGAATCTTCTTTCTAACAGTCTTCCCCGTTCACGAATTAGCCTTACGGTTCGAACAAACGGACCGTTTTACCCCAAAGGGTCACCGTGCACTTTCGAGCCCCCTTTGAACTTGGTCAACTCTTTTAACCAAATGCAGCTGAATGAAATATCAAAGGGTACTGAATACCCATTACAATGGTCCATGTCGTGCACGAATCAGCCACACGGCTCAAACGAATGATGCATTTTCCTTCGAAAACTTCTTGTCTAGTGACCAATGGGCGCTTTTGGGACCCGTTTCACCTCGACTAACTCCCAGACCTTGGAATATCTCAATGGATTATTAAAGGGATTTGGATATCCTTTCCAATGGTCAATCTCATGCACAATTCTGACTTATAATTTTCATTTTACCACCATTTCTCCAAAAAACCTACTCCGGACTACCAACTGACACCTTAGGAACCTGCCTATCGATAGTGTGCCTAAGGTGAAATACCGATAGGTAGGACTAGACCCATGTAGATCGACAGTCCCTTTGGCCCTATAAATAGAGGCCATGACCTCACTTTGAAAATAAACCCCTGAACACCCCTCTAAGAAAGTCAAAGAACATTCTATCGAATTTAGAGTTGTTCGCCTTCCTAAAAAACTATTTCCCCACAATTCCTTCCATCAATTTATTACCTATCTTGGTAAATTCTCCCACCTTTACATACTTCTTTTGTACTACAACAAGGTCAGCATATCTCCATCAATTATCAACATCAAGCGTTCATAAGGAGGTCTAATTCTCCATCTTTTTCTCTAATTCTCCAATTTTAGTATTAGTCATTTTACTTCTACTTTAGTAATTTGTTTCATTACATCACATACATTAATCTCAAACCTTTATTAATAGTATTTGCACATAGTCTATTTAAAAAAAAACAAGAAAAAAAGGGTTTATCTGCAAATTCCAAAAGAGGGATTCTGATCTCACACTCTCACTCTTAAGACACATTTTCTCTAGACACACATATAAGAGAGGTCCCTCTTTTGAATTTATGGATTAAACACCATCCTATGTTATCTTCGAACTACGTGGACTTTGATTCCCCATGGGCTACGTAGGCATCTTGGTTTAATCCTAAGATTCAAGTCCTCATTTATATATATATATATATATATATATTATGAGTTCATATTCTTACACGCTTGTGTTTCATCCTATATACACATTTGCTCTTTCATAGAGACTTGTGATTCGACAAACACTCATATTATGTGTTGAGTTATTATTTTCTGGAATGCTCCGAAGGATGAATTCACTCCGTCCTTTTCCCTGATGCAAGTTGAATGATTCCATTCTTCACCTATATTATGCACATGAGCATACACTTCACGGAGTTTAACAGGAGATGATTAACACATTCCCATGAGAGACCGAAAGGGCGGAATGGGTGCCTAACACCGCCCCATTTCATAACTTAGTTACCGACCCTTCGAACAACTTGGTTTCACAAGAATCAATATTGTTCTTAATGTCCTTCTCTCGAGGCGATGACATTTCTTTTACCTGTTTTGTGCAAAATAGGTTGGCGACTCTATCTCTATACATTATTCCCCACATTAATGACGACCGAGCGCCAAGAGAAAGGGCGCAAATCCCACGAGTGCACTGAAGGGAATCCAAAAATGGAGCCCCATGATGGCCATATTGGCGGCTCTGTTGGGGACTTAATTTAAGAGAACTAGACTCTAATTCTACATCGGTGTTATTATTTCCTACATGTGTTCATATGCTTCTACCTGTATGATCCCTTTACTCCTCTATTTACTTTTTGTGTATATATACCTCATGCTTATATCTATCATGCTCATTTCTCAAGATATATGTCACTTTTCACTCACTTATACACTTCACACACCTATATTTCCTCTCCATGTTCACTTCACACACTTACACTTACATATAGTTTCAGTTTTACTCAAATGCTCCACACACCACTAAGATTATCCATTATTAGGCTTAACTAACGCGCGCGCGCGCACACACACACACACTTGTCACACTTGTATATATGTCCATGCTATCTTACACATATCACACACCACTTGTAGTTAATTTATATATATGCTCACTACTGTGCACACACACACACACATACTTGTAAATATTCACATGTCATTCACACATGTATATATCCCCATACTTCATTATCACCATGCATAGTATAGTCTCCATGCTTCATGCTAGATTCACTTTTCATGATACTTATATATACTCCATCATTAATGTAATACTACCTTTAATCATAATGCAAATAAAAAAAACTCTCTCCATAATATAGTAATTAGGACTCATGCATTTTTGCACACTACATCACCAAGAGCATGACAATATTGACCAATATTTTGTCCCATACTGGGGGATCACTTTGTGATGGGTGCTAGTTCTGCGGGGGTGGTTAACCTAAGTGATATGACTCTCATCTTCCATTGTAGTCATAATTTCAACGTATATCAAATAGTTCCCCTCACATCGTACCGCTTGACCAAACTCATGACGGGAGGTATATAGCAAGGAACTCGTTCACGTACGTCGAGTATATCTAATTTGGTCATACACCCCACGAGGTATATCGTGAGGCAATTCACGTACACTCAGGTATATCAAATGTCTTGTCCACATATATCGATGAATAATTTCCCTTATAGGTAAGAGGTATATTATGGAAGTCATGCCAAAGGAGAGAACCTTTCCACTAGGCCCAAAAAAGCATAAACCTCATATAGGCATCAAACTTTGGGTACTCAATTTTGTTTGTCGATTACCATGAAAAACTTTGAAAAAATTCTGGGTCGACATACCGCCCCCCGGATTTTCGCGCCGTTTTTCCTTTTTTTAAAATAGAACCTTGTCCATGAACCTGGAAATAAGTCAAACCACGTCTTACATTTTTAAACCCTATTTCCCCAAGTTCTGGTTATCTCCGTCAATTTTTTTCTTTCATTTAGCCAAACCTAATACCAGTGAAAACCTAATAATAATAATAATAATAATAATAATAATAACAATAGTAGTAGTAGTACTACTACTACTACTACTACCACTAGTAATAATAATAATCATGTTGATATTCCTCTCCTTTTTCCTTCATTTTTTAGGAAAAAATGCTAAAAACATTTTTTTCCTTCCAAAATACAAAAAACTTTGTCCCTCTTTCCTTTAAAAATAAATTCAAATCATTTTCCCTTTCAGGTCGATCGCATACTTGATTTTGGAATGGTTCTCTATTGGCCTTGGTCTTCCATCAAATTTCCCAGAAGCTCCACCACTTCTTCTGATACTTCGTCCGAGTTTGGTGTCTACATTCATGTGCTCCTCATGGAAAACACTAACCAAGCACCGAATGTTCAGCCAGATCTGATGACCGTCCTAGCCCAATTCAGCGCCCAGATTGACAACCTTCAAACTGAGGTCCAAGAAATGCAATGACAATAGGCCTAGATTCTTAAAGATCCCGAGGTTCTCTTTTCTCGTGCTATGGGTCCCAGCTCCCAAACCTGTATAGGTCCTAGAAGAGTACCGACATGTTCCGCGTGCCCCGCCTGCCAAAGGGTCGTAACTTCTCAACTCCCGACTCCCAACCTTGCCCAATCAGGTGCTAAACTGCAAGTACCCATGGACCAAAGAGGAAGAACTTAACAACATCAAAAAAGACCTCAAACTGCTATAAAAAAGTTTGACCAAGTCAAGATATCCAGGAATTACATGAGTTACACCCATATGTCTCCTTATCCTAGAGCTAGACTGCCAGTGAAGTTCAAGATGCCAGACATCGAGAAGTTCATGCGGAGCAAACCTCTAATTGTGCACTTTTCAAGCTATCACCGAGATAAGATCCTTATTTGTGCCTCCAAAGAAATAATGTCCCAAATGTTTTAGTAGACCATAAAAGAAAGTGACTTTCGATGGTTCTTGTTTCCTGAAGAATCCATATTCTATAGTTATGAGGATGTTTCTCGAGAATTTATCTCTCAGTAAAAGTACAATGAAGAGTTAGAGGTCATGCACTAAGACCTAGAGCTCTTCAAACAGAACCCTGGGGAATAAGTCAATAGCTTTATCGGAAGATAGAGAGAGAAAACTTCCACTATGTCCAGTAGACCCTCCGAGGAGGAACAAGTCAGCATTATTAAGGACTTCTTGCTTCATATCTGAGCATCCATGGGAGGACAGTACTACTTGCATTTCTGACTCTGAGAGGCTATTAAGGAAATTGAAGGAGGTGTCACCAAAGTGGAATCTGAACCGAAGAAGGTGACTGAACAATTCACCCCTCGAAAGTATGAGAAGCTTTCTAGTACTATAATATCAACCCTCAATAACATATCCCAACCCCCAACTTCTTAGGCACCCAAAATTCGCCCTAATCCTGGAAGAAAAGAATACACTGAGCTCCATGCTCCCTTGTCCAATGTCTACCAAACTTTGCTAACCAGAAATCTCATCAAACCATTGGACCCATGTCTATTACCAAATCCTCTCACTAAAAATTTCAAGATCGATGCCTGCCATGACTTCCACCAAGCCGCGGATCATAACACCAACCAGTGCTTTTACCTCAGAAATGTGATCCAAGGCCTTATAAATAGGAGTATCACCTTCCCACCAGTCAATCCTAAGCCCAACACCGCTCATAAACCACTTTTAGAACATACAAATGCCAATTTTCTAGAAAGTGACCCGGAGTTTGACCCATTTACAAAAATCGTGCCCAGTAAAGGACTTATTATCCCCACAGCTTCACCTAAACCTCTAAGGATTTGCGTATCCTTCATCTTTCACCCTACATGATTCCCTGATCAAGCTTTATCATTCCTTACAAGGGCCTATATTTCCGTCTACACCCGATTTGAGGGGTAATGCATGGAATTACTGGCTATGTTGAACTAACTCCTAGAATTTGGCCAAAAATTGCCCAGAGAGATGTCTATTGACTACCAAAAATTCGGAAGTTTATTCATGGAAGCCTGAAAATGGGCTCAAGTATAAGACGAATGTGTAGTGCCTACTGAAGAATTCAGTCTAGATGATGTGGTAAAAATTATGGCCTATATGTTTCGCCAAATTAAGGAAACATACAACATCTTTGAGTTGCCAATTGCATTAAAACTTTTGGGATGATTTTCCCCTTCACTCCTTTACTTATCTATTGAGTGGGAACACTTATACGATGAAGTCGTTAAGGTTATCAAGTGTATTAATTACTCTTGGCCATAATACATAGTCGCCACTGGATGGGGGATGACTTTGACAGTTCAGATGATGAGTCAAATCATGAAGAGGCTAGACTAGTTTCCATCTTGTATGGAATGATCTCCTTTGAGGATTTATTGGGGGAAATCAAAAGAGTGTCCGTTCATCTCGAGATACATGAAGCCACGAGATTTTTATTCTTCCCAACATCGGTGAACCACATGGCCTGATCAGGGCGTTACTACAAAGATCCAATTCTTTATTAAATCGAAATGTACAAAGGATAGGGTGTGGCCGAAGAAAATCTAATGTCAGAAATGATCCTTGAGGAAACCAAAGTCCTCTATCAGCTCAAAATGACCCATGCCAATATCACCCTGTGGGGAATTTTCATGTCCTCTGAGATACACAGAATGCCTTGATAAAACTCCTCACACGACCCATAATTTCTCCTTCTATTACTTCTAAAGAATCCGTAAATATGGTTGGATCCCAAGCCTCTTCCAGACACCTCTCCTTTTCTAAAGAAGAAATATCAAAGTTCGTCTCTGATCACAATTATGCTCCCAACATCTCTATCAAAATATTAGGGAAGACAATCCCACTATAACTTTTTAACAATGGATCCACTCTAATTATCTTCCTTCTCAGAACCTTCAACTGTTTGGGACTAAAGGTCAGTGATCTCCCTCCTACCTCTACAATCGTACGTGTTTATGACAACATCCATTGAGAAGTAATGGGTTCTATAGAACTCACACCAGGGGTTGGCCCTATCAATCCACTCAAATAATTTCAGGTCATCTACATACCTTCTTACTTCAACCTACTCCTTAGTCATCCATGTATCCACAGCGCGCGAGGGGTATCCTCTTCTCTTCATCAAAATCTAAAGTTCTTTGCCAATGCCCATGTCATCACCATTTTAGGGAACGACAAAAGTAAATAATTCTAGCACTAGCAACCCGCTATTAAAAATTCTGCATGGGACCAATGACATGTTCCGTTCCCATTTTATAATTAATCTGCTCCCTATCCCATTCGGGATAACTTCAAATATCAATTCTATCCAGAGCACAACCCTCATAGCAATGTCAATGTGATTCATATGTTCAAAAAAATGCACTTTAGGCCTGGAATGGTGCTAGGACAACGTCAACAAGGAATCCTTGAGCCCGTAGTCCTAAAGGGGACTTTCCCCCATATGGAGTGGGTTGCCAACCTTCACTGGATGAACTCAAAATGCTTCAGTGATCGTGACTGAAGAGATGCCTAGAGAATTAGAATATTTTTTTAAGAGACTATTTGAATGAAAGATTTGTCAAGGAGGGTGAGGTTTCCCTTTTCGTGGATTCTCAGAATTATGTTATGACCATATTGACAAGAAGATGAAACTAGGGCTGGAAATCTTCTTTCAAGAGAGTAACTCTTGGCCCGAAGACTACAAACTTTAAGTGAAAATCTCACCTAGCGAACCATGGAAACTTTCCATGACTCTAAGGAAAGTGACTTCAAAGAATCCTTCGACTTACGAACACTGGGACTGAGTCCCTACATGATCTACTTCAATGTTGCACTGTCGGACCCATCAGCTAAGATCACGATTACTGACATGCCTCTCCTCAACTGGAATGCCATACCAGTTTAACCTACCCAAATTCAACTCAACCTCTCTGTTCACCCTATTCTGGTCTCTTCACCTAATACTGTTTTTCCTTTTCTTGATATGAATGTAACTGATACCTCTTTTGACGAGATTCGCAACTCTGTTTTTCCTGAAAATGAAATAAATGAGGATTTTGAGTATCTTTTTATGCCTTATATTTATTGTCTTTATTGTAATTAAACTATTAATGATGATGATTTTTCAAATGAACAAATCTTAACTAATCGTAGTAAGGAAAATAAAAAACAATATAATCTCATTTAAATTAATGATGATGAGACTATTATTACTAATCTCGGTTATAGTAACCATCAATGCGAGATTAGGATGGGGTCCACCCTTAATGAGCATAAGCATGCAAAATTTAAAGAACTACTATAAGAATTCGTGGATGTCTTCGCATGGTCTTATGATGACATGCTCGACATTGACCCGAAAATAACTCAACATGAAATCCCGACATTCCGCAAATGATAACTAGTCAAATAGAAGTTAAAAAAACACTGTACCGAATGGTCGCTCAAAATCAAAGAAGAGGTCGTCAAATATTTGAATGTGGGTTCATTCTCATGGTCGACTACCTAAAATGGCTTGACAATATTGTCTTTATGCCAACGTATGGAGGAAAAGTCTGCACGTGCGTCGACTATCGGGTCTCGAACAAATCATTCCTAAAAGACGGTTACCCATTACCCAACATCGAGATGATCATGGACAAGATGGATAGTCCACCATCAAATCATTTTTAATGGATTCTTCTGTTGTAACCATATCATTAAGTCTATGTGGAAGACATGATCATTAAGTCTAAGACTCAAGATGGTCATATTCCCACCCTTCGAAAGTACTTCGAGCTACTGCGACAATAAAAAATGCGACTAAATCCATAAAATTGTGTTTTTGATGTCACAAAGGGAAAAATATTTGGATTCATGGTAACTGAGAAAGTAATCGAAGCAGAACCTGCCAAGCTAAAAGCCATACTTTAGATGCCACCACCACAGATGGAGAAGGAAGTCTGAGGATTCCATGGCAAACTATAGTACATTAGTCGGTTCATTAACTAGATGAACTCTATTTTCGAACCCATTTTCAAACTTCTATAGAAGGATTCAACCAAGTCTGGAATGAAACTTGGCAAGAAGCCTTTGACGAAATCAATCGATAGCTCACTCGACCTCAGATGCTCATGCCTCCGCATCTAGGTTTCCCCCTCCAATTATACTAGATCATCACAGATATAGCAAAGGGCTTTTCTAGACTAATAAATTGAAGAATACCAGAAGGAAAGATCCATCTATTATGACAATCCAAAATTGATCAGGTACGAAGTCAACTACACTACTTTGGAGACAGCATGAGTCGCTCTGGTCTGGTTCACACCAATGTTATGACACTACATACTTGCCTTTCCCATCAGACTACTATCTCGAATGGATCCCATTAAGTAACTACTAGAAAAACTCGCTCTATTCAGTTAAATGGCACGTTTGTTAATATTATTAACCAAATTCGATATTGTGTACATCACGTAAAGGGTTATAAAAGGGAGACCCATCTCCGACAACCTTGTTGATTACCCCATGGAAAGAACCGATGTTTGGATCTCTGAATTACCGTATGACAATATTCTCTACACCTCTTAGGAAGACCTTATATGATAAATGTTCTTTGATGGGGCTACCAATAAGAAAGGACATGACATTATGATACTCCTGATTACCCCATGATGACTCTCACATACCAACTGCCATCAAATTAGACTTCCCTTGCACTAATAATATCACTAAGTATGAGACTTGCATTATAGGCCTCAAAATGGCCATAAAAAAGGTATCAAGCCCCTAGACGTTTATGGGGACTCTGCCCTCATTGTCGGCTAAATTCTCAAAAAATGGAAATTTAAAGACGAGAAGTTCCTACCCTTTGACCCCCACCTAGAAGAGATGGCCTCCCATTTCAAAAATATTACGTTCCATTACCTTCCTCGTACAAAGAACAACCTAGTTGTCTCCATTACAACCATGGCTTCTATGGTTGAGATGCCCAAGGGTATAACAACGGCCCCCCTCCTGGTTTAGAAATAGGCTATGCCCACCCACTGTTACCACATTGAGCTCATCACTAAGGAAGATTCAGACATGACCGAATTATGGTACTATAACATTTGTTAAATTTTCAAACATTATAGATATGCTCGAGAAGAAGACATGAAATACCGTGCGACCCATTGTAAATTTATTGCCCAATACATCATCTTCGATAAAGTGCTTTTTAAGAGAAACTTTAATTGAACACATTTTCATTGCATAGCAAGGGCTTATATTGAAGGAATGATGCATGATTAAAAGAAAAATTGCTTCTCTATGTAGTTTTTTGTCGTTGTTGCAACTTCTTTCTATCAAAAATTCCTTTTTTTTTTTTTTTTTTTTAACAGCAGACCAAAGTGGGTTTTAATAGCTAAATAATGAGTTTATGTAAACATGAACCTGTAAAGGGAACATGTTGGATTTGGAAGTGAGTTAACATATCATAATGTGTGCATTTCTCTCCCTTCTCTCTAAATTTTTCTCTTTTGAGCCTCCTTCTCATCTTTGTGAGTTTTCTCTTATCTCGTTACTTTGTGTCTAGCCTTCAAATTATTGTCTCAGTTCTTTGTCTTCCCTCCGGGTTTTTTCTTCCATCAGTTTCCCTCCTCTTCTGTCCCAGCCTGTTTCCCCTAATTTTTTAGCAGGTCCTATTGGTCCGACCAGGCTGAAGCTTGTCTTCTTTGTTATCAAATGTCTTAACTAACTTCAAAAACCAATCCTTCTCTTTGAAAAATCCTCTTTACATAAGCAAAATGGTGGTTTTCTGACCATTGGGAATTTGCAGCAACCTGAACAGTCAATGCAGGGATTTTTCTTTTGTGCATGTCCCTAGATGTGTCAATACAATAGCTGACTGGGTGGTCAAGAGGATCTCTGCATGGATCTGCTGCTAGAATGGGTTTCAAACCCCCTACAGCTTTGTGGTCCATTCTTAGGCAGAATTTCCCCAAGAGGGAGTTGGATGAATTTCTTGGTAGATTTTTTTTTTTTTTGTAGGGGTTGTTTTGTTGGTGTTTGGTTTGGGAATTTAAAGGATTGACTCTTCTAGGTGCTCATCGTCTCTATCAAAAATTCCCTTGAACCTACAAAATTATAACAAAACTAGTGTAGAGGGTAAGTAAGGGAGTCAATCCAAATCTAAGGGTGAAACACAAAATTGGAGAGGACATATATATAGATTCATTTGCATTTTATTATATTTTTCTATTTTTACTTTTTCTATTTTTTTATGAATTTTTCAAGAGAATATTAATTAACTAACTATATACTAATTTTTAAAGAACTACTAAGATGCAAAAGCTAATAAAAAATGAGGTAAATAAAATTATGCTAAAAAGTAAACTAACTAAATTGGATTCATAAGGGATTAAAAATTTCATCCCATTAATGGGAGATTAGCCCTCAATAATCATCATCCAAAAATATTAGATATACAAATAAAAGCATGAGAAAATTAAACTAAAAGTAATCAAGAGGAGGAGATCAAACCCATTTAAGCCTTGAGTTGACATGAAATCTTCAATTACATCATCAATCTCTCAATTACAATTCCTCACTCATGTATTTATTGAATCTAAACTAAAAATTACAAAATAAAAATAAAAAGGATATGGATGAAATAATAATGGACAATTAAATAATAAAAGAGATTTGCTAAAAATGCAAATCCTAAAATTATAAAATTGTACATTAGAATTCACCCAAAGAAATAAATTCTAGATCATTACTTTATATTGAGATAATTGCTAAAAATGCAAAATCTCAACGTAAAGGAATGGATTAGAATTTACCTCCCATAAGGAATGAATTTCACTACATCAATCTATTTTGAATTAATTGCTAAAAATACAATAATTCATAATAGTGGGGTGGGGTGAAATTCATCCTAGAGATAACTTTCACTACACACCTCTGTATTGAGGTATTTGCTAAAAATGCAAATACTCAACATAGAGGGGTGGAGAGAATTTTATCACACCAAGCTTAAAACTAATTTTGAGATTCTCTAAAAATGGATCTTCATCCTCTTTTAATACTAGGTGCCATGGAGCTAGGGGTAATTGGGTAATTGGTATAAGTGTGCATGTGGTTTGGGTGTGTCATGTGAATGAGAATAAAAATTTGATATGATGAGGGGTAATTTTGTGTATTGGGTAAAAGAGGTTGTTGGGGGTAAAATTGGGGAAAATGGTTAAGTGGGTTCATTTAACACATGTGGCATTTGGGTTTTAGTTTGGTTTTGGCTTTGTTTGTTGGCAGGTGGTTTAATTGTGCAAAGGGAGAATGAAATGGGTTTAGAGGAAATGGTTTGGACATGGATCAAATGGGTAGGAGATGGGGTCGGATCGGAAAGGAGTAATGGGTGATATGAGTTTGGGTTTGGTCGGAGAAGGCTGCGATGGGGTTGGTCGGCGCGGGTATGGGAGTACCGACGGTGGTTTGCAAGGGTGGTGATCGGGTAAGGGTCGAGAGAGAGAGAGTTGCGATCAGTTGGAGGCAGTGGTGGAGGGTGTCGACGGAGAAAGGGGGGAGGTTCGGCTGGAGTGGACGAGGGTGAGAGAGAGAGCGAGCGGCGTTATGGTTAGTCCGCCGGAGGGAGTATTGCCGGAGATGGAGGGTGGGGTTGGATATTGAGAGGGGTCTGAGTCAGGGGGTTGGTACAGGAGGTCGCGGTCCTGGGCGACTTTTCCGCGGTTCTGGATCTCGGGTATCGGCTTTGGTTTTGGTGTAAGAGTTGGAGGTATAAGGGGTCGGATATGGAGAGGAGGGTTGGTTGGAGATGGGTAAGAGATGGTTGTTTGGGTAGTGGTTTAGTTTAGGTGTGAGGATGAGAGAGAGGGTAATTGTTAATGGAGGTTGTTTTTGGTTATGGAGTAGGAGAGAGAGTATGGGTTTGGGGAAGATGATGATAGAGGTGATAAGGTGTGTGAGGGTGTAGGAGAGTAAGTGTGTGGTTGGGGGGGTGTATGGAATGGTGTGTTTGGTAGTGTGTTGGTTTTAGGGTGTGTGTGAGTTTAATTTGAACCCCTAAAAAAAATTAAAACTAACTAATAAAATAAAATTATAAAAACAAAAAATCTAAAAATTTAATTTATATTCCAAAAATAAAATAAAGAATCAAATAAAAATAAAACTAGAAAGAAATAAAAGAAATAAAAATAAAATCTAATAAAACTAAAACTGAAATCCTAAATAAATGTAAAATCAAATAAAACTAAAAAAATAAATAAAATCCTAAAAAAAATCTAATCCTAATAAAAATAAAACTAAAAACTAATAAAAATCAAAATAAAATAAAATTATACAAATAAAATAGAAAAATAGAAAATAAAACCTAGAAAATACTAAATAACTCTAAAATAAATCCTAAAAATAAAAATAACTCAAACTAAAAATCTAAAAATTACTAAAATGACACAAACAAAACACACACGGGCTTGGGGTAAGTTTGGGCTAGGTTTAGGCTCGGGTTAGGGTACGGGAGAGGGAATTAGCTCCATTTTAACTGCAATTGGCCTCTAAATGTAGCTTTTGACAGCGCAACTGCAGTTAAGCCTGCATGACAAACATTTAAGAACATAAGACCCATATTGTCGAGGATTAGCAACTAAAATACATCTATTCGGGGTATAAATTGTACAGTTTTGGGTGCTTATCACACCACCCCCAAACAGAGCGTTGCTAGTCCTCGAGCAATATGATAGAGAGAAAGAGAAAGATAAGTAACCAAAAGTGTACCACTTTCGCCGGCACTTGCGATTGCACTTAGCATGTGCAACAAGCCTTTAAACCTATAGGTTGCCCTACAGGATGAGTTGTGTCTCGTGAGGGTTTACAGGGAATATACCCACAAAATTCTTATTTTGCAAAAATTTATTGAAAGGCAGTCAATCTCTTATTAGACATAGAATGATCGCATAATCCATCACATGAGAAATATTTTCAGAAATACAAGATAGAATGTGTAAAAAGTTTTGCTAAGTAAATACTCAAGACACATCCTTCCTAAAACTCAACGTGTGTAGTGTGAATCAGTCAAAACGGGTCGAGTATCATCAAAGTAATTCCTAGATTGCCTCGTCGAAATCAACGCTTCAACTTCAAATCTCGCGGATATATCTCTCTCAAATGAACTCTCGAGATATGGGTCAGTGTATAGCTCTTGTGTGTGAGGAGGTGAGTAATTGTAAGCAAGTTCAAACGTCTCACACACGTATAAGAAAGAACGAACAATTGAATGAAAAATGATCTCATGAAAGAATGCTAATCACTATAGTGAGAATGTCGAGTTATTCACCACGTTGACTATCATTTGCCCGAACACCTTGGGAAACATATGGATGATAGTGGGCGAGGGGAAAATGAAATGGGATATGTGGGATGAGGTGAGGTAGGATAGGATGGGATGATGGATGGTGGATATAAGATGGATGCGATAGAAGAGTGTATACACTTTAGGCACAAATGTCTTTATTTCAAAACTAACTATTGACTACAAACTCTTTTTTTTTTCTTTTCTCTCTTTTTTCTCTCTTTTTTTTTCCTTTTTTTTTTCTATAATTTGCTATTTTTCTATTTTTTTTCTTTTTCTTTTCTTTTTTTTTCTTTCTCTCACTTTTCAAACCAACACTGAAGACATTTAATATTTGGAATCAACACTTTTTTTTTCAAAATGATGGATGATATATGAGTGGAATGATAAATGGATGGTGTGGGGAATGTATATGGATGGGGAAAATATGGAAAGATAATGGGTGAGTGAATGGAAATGTGATATGGAAAAGTGGTAAGTGTATGGATGAAAATTTAGTATTCGGGACAAATTTCAAAACACGTGTTTCTTAAAACTCGAAAAAGATATCGTTCTCAGTGATCAAGTCAAATTTTAATGAATGATGAGATCATACAACAATTAAATGCGGACCCAAAAGAAGTTGAATCAACTTGTGACTCGGAGATTGCGTAAAACACTCTGAAAGGGTGAAAGGCACAAATCTCATGGGCTAAAGTCTCTACGAGTGATCCTTAAGGTTCTCTTTATAATTGTAGTACTCTTCAACTCTAAATCGTAGTGACATGATAAGTGCGCAAATTTGGCTGAGTCTAGGAATTCATAGTGCAACATGCCTTGCTATGTATTACATAAGCTATTTATAAAAAATATTCTCTAGCTTGATTCCTAGACTATAAAAGATGGATGATTGAAAATTCACATCAATAAATGAGATGAAAGAAACTGCATGAAATTTTAAAAATTAGGTTCAAAATCAAAATTTTTCAAAAGAGGTAGGATTTTGATAAAATTCCCCACCCCCAAACAAAAAGGAACATCGTCCTCGATGTTAGGTAAAATGATTTTCAAAATTGAGAGAGAAAGGTAGGAAAGAGATTACCAGAATGAACCGCTAATGAAGTGGAAAGAGGAAGCGAAAATGAAACCTGAATAAATGATGAGAGAAAAAAATGTGTACAAGTCTATAAGCATAATAAAGCATAGGGTGATGTGAAACATCACCCCCAACAGGATGAGACTAGTACAAGAAACGCGGGTTGCCTCCCGGTAGTGCTAACTTTAATGTCTTCAGCCAGACCGAACTATTCTCACCCTAAGGATAAGAACAATGATGGCGCGGGGGGAAAAATTGGGGTGGTGAGAATCACCCCCAAACAAGACTGAAGCGTCAGTCTTGTTGGAAACAGGCTAAAAGGGTCAATGCACTTGTATGGAAAAGTGCATCACGCAATGCAAAGCATCGGTGGACCATGGGTGGGTGGGAATTATGGTAAGGGTGAAGAGGTATCAGCCACGGGCCTTGTTGAGCTTAAAGGTGAGGGAAACAAGGGCCCTATAAGCATGGTACTCTAGTTGGTGAGGAAGGAAAAATGGTGGGGAAAGTGGAATGGGGTGGGCCTCATAGAAAGGACACGATCGTTCTATGAATGGACGGTGATAATGGTCGCGCCGTGCCATGCGAGGGAGTTGTTGAGAAAAATCAACACCATAAGAGAGTGGCGGGTATGGAGGAACAAGCTTGGTGTCACGGAAGTGGAGAGTAGCACCAAAAATACTCTCGTAGATGGTGGATGGCTTCAGGTGAGGATCTAAAAATGTAGATGGAAACTTGAAATGTGCAAAATCAAGATCCAAACCAGGTGGTGGGGTGGAAAGGATAATGGGTGGGTTGGGTGGGGTAAACGGTGGATCGGGTGGGATAAACGGGGGAGGAAGATGATCGAACTCAAGAGTGAGAGACACACACTCATTGGGAGGAGTAAAGGAATACTCACAAGGGAATGTTGTTTCTAAAGATGGAGTTGTCAACTTCTCCACAAGACTAGCATCGACAAATGTGGTGGGTGGGTAAGACGAGGCACCAAGATCAGAGATAGAGGAATATCTAGAAATAATGGGCTCAAGATGAGACATGCATGGTGGGATATTATCCATATCCGGATAGTTAGGAACTATCACGGATTCTATCTCTGAAAAATGGTGAACACTCGTAGCTAGAGCTAACCTAGGATAAATGGGTTCCTCAGGAACACAAGGGTGAAGCTCGATAGGTGTAGACTCGGGCATTATTTTGGATATGACAGGAAAGTGAGTGGGAACCTCAAAGTGAGGTTCATATGGACATGGTGGGAATTGAACAGGCTCACTATCTAAAGGTAAATCAACACAATTTTCAACTTGGAACCCGGACCATGGGATGGTCTTAACTTCGACATTCTCGGAAGGATAGGGTTGGTCACACTCAGAATTCGTGTCACAAGAGGACACATCATCATCACACTTGGTGGCAACGATGGGTGGGGCCATGGGAATATTCGAATCTCACGCACACTCCAATTCATTTAACATTTGTTCAAGCCTTTGGAGAGCTTGAGTTTGAATGGCTTTCTCTTGATCAAGTATGAACTTTTGCAAGAGGGTTTTGAGAGTGGAGGTGGATGATAGTGGTGGTGGAACGATGGGTGGTGGTGGTGGTTGAGGTGGACACAACACGCTATAATCTGGACTATATGGAGAATACTCATACGAAGTTTGTGGGGTTGGGCCAAGTTTATCATACACGAAAGGATCGCTTTCATGATGGATAATTGGTTGATGCGCATGGGGTGAGTAGTGAGGGAACTTATCGTGAACAGGTGCACAAGGTTGCCATGATGACTGTTGGAACGTGTGAGGATCCACAACATCGGGTTGGGATTTGTAATGCGTGGAAAGGTGATCAAGCCTCCACGAATATCTCGGGTACTCACAAAACTCGGGATTAAGTATATCGGGATAATGGACCGAGGTGGGTTCCGGAACAGTGTCATATGGATACACATGGTCCATGGTGGGTGCGTAGGGATATGAAGAGTATGGACACTCATGTGACACGTGATCGGCATAGGAACATTGGGTACACGACAAAAGAGGAGACACGGTGACACTTGACACCGAGGATGATGGAATAGGAGGTGCGTGCATGGATGGGTCAAGAGTACCAACAGTACTCGTGAGAGAGGTGAAACGACTAAGAATATCATAAAGAGACGGCTCGGTATCACTCTCACACGTGTCACGTGTCAATGGAAAATGACCAAAGTAGTCCCGTAAAGGACGTTCTTCGGCCATGTGGAGAGAAATATATTTTTTTGATTTTTTGGAATTTTTTCAAAAGGAAAGAAAATATTTTTGGGATTTTTCTAAAAGGAAAGGAAGAAAATATTTTTGGATTTTTCTATAAAAAAGAAAGAAAGAAAATATTTTTGGATTTTTTTGTTAAAAAAAATAAAAGAAGAAAAATATTTTTTGATTTTTTTTTTTCGGAAGAAAAGGGTGGGGAAAGATATGGACTCTTTGATTTGGACGGACTAACTAAAACCGACTACCGAAAAATGAATTGGACACACACACAAGTCAAGAAAATTCCCTAACTAGCACATAGCCAATTTTTGTCTTTGAATTTAGTGAGAGAGTAGTCAAATTTAACTTAAGTCCGCGGGCGATAAAAAATCACGGAATTTATGTAAGTGATCGCCTTTGCAAAATTTTCTCCTAGTGGGCCACCTAGTTGATTGATTTTAAATTTAATGATGGCTAGGGTAGCACACAATGGTAAGCGGGTGAGTCGGGTGATGAAATCCCTTCTCGTGAGTAACCGGGCGTAGGTCTTAGGAATTTAATTTATCACACCATTCAAAAAAATAATTGCGAGAATAAAATCAAGTAAGAGCACACAAGTGCAGACAAAAGAATTGACTTGCTAACAGGAGAGGCGCGAGGGTGTTAGAGAAATGTACCTCCCACGGTTTTTACACCGTGGTGTGCCAAAAATTTTGAGTCAACTGGGGGGAGATCACGCCTATCTCAGTCGTCCCTGGGAGTCCTACCGACCAAAGGTAGAGAGGCTTCTAAATCCTCTCCTTTGGACGCCCTCTCTCTACCTTGTCCGGTTTCCGTATCATGCTTGCTTCGATTATTACAAAGTTAAATGGTGTCCTATGCACCGCAATACAAGACAAATAATAAAGTCCTAATACAATCCTTCTAAAATAAGAAAAAATGGTACTAAAATGCAACAAAATATAGGAAATAAATGAACTACAAAATTAAATCCGCTCCGAGCTTCACGATCCCAAGAATGGCAACGGCGCCATTTGATGAAAAGAAAAATTGCTTCTCTATGTAGATTTTTGTCATTGTTGCAACTTCTTTCTACAAAACATTTCCTTGAACCTACAAAATTATAACAAAACTAGTGTAGAGGGTAAGTAAGGGAGTCAATTCAAATCTAAGGGTGAAACACAAAATTGGAGAGGACATATATATAGATTCATTTGCATTTTATTATATTTTTCTATTTTTAATTTTTCTATTTTTTTATGAATTTTTCAAGGGAATACTAATTAACTAACTATATACTAATTTTTAAAGAACTACTAAGATGTAAAAGCTAATAAAAAATGACGTAAATAAAATTATGCTAAAAAGCAAACTAACTAAATTGGATTCATGAGAGCTTCAAAATTTCATCACATTAATGGGAGATTAGCCCTCAATAATCATCATCCAAAAATATAAGCTAAACAAATAAAAGCATGAGAAGATTAAACTAAAAGTAATCAAAAGGAGGAGATCAAACCCATTTAAGCCTTGAATTGACTTGAAATCTTCAATTACATCATCAATCTCTCAATTACAATTCCTCACTCATGTATTTCTTGAATCTAAACTAAAAATTCAAAATAAAAATAAAAAGGATAGTGGATGAAATAATAATGGACAATTAAATAATAAAAGAGATTTGCTAAAAATGCAAATCCTAAAATTATAAAATTGTACATTAGAATTCACCCAAAGAAATAAATTCTAGATCATTACTTTATATTGAGATAATTGATAAAAATGAAAAATCTCAACATAAAGGAATGGATTAGAATTTACTTCCCATAAGGAATAAATTTCACTACATCAATCTATTTTGAATTAATTGCTAAACATACAATAATTCATAATAGAGGGGTGGGGTGAAATTCATCCTAGAGATAATTTTCACTACACACCTCTATATTGAGGTATTTGCTAAAAATGCAAATACTCAACATAGAGGGGTGGAGAGAATTTTATCACACCAAGCGTAAAACTAATTTTGAGATTCTCTAAAAATGGGTCTTCATCCTCTTTTAATAGTAGGTGCCATGGAGCTAGGGGTAATTGGGTAATTGGTTTAAGTGTGCATGTGGTTTGGGTGTGTCATGTGATTGAGAATAAAAATCTGATATGGTGAGGGGTAATTTTGTGTATTGGGTAAAAGAGGTTGTTGGGGGTAAAATTGGGAAAAATGGTTAAGTGGGTTCATTTAACACATGTGGCATTTGGGTTTTAGTTTGGTTTTGGCTTTGTTTGTTGGCAGGTGGTTTAATCGTGCACAGGGAGAATCAAATGGGTTTAGAGGAAATGGATTTGGACATGGATCAAATGGGTAGGAGATGGGGTCCGATCAGAAAGGAGTAATGGGTGATATCGGTTTGGGTTTGGTCAGAGAAGGCTACGATGGGGTTGGTTGGCGTGGGTATGGAAGTACCGACGGAGGTTTGCAGGGGTGGTGATCAGGTAAGGGTCGAGAGAGAGTTGCGATCGATTGGAGGCAGTGGCAGCGGGTGTCGACGGAGAGAGGGGAGAGGTCCGGCTGGAGTGGACGAGGTGAGAGAGAGAGAGAGAGAGGGGCGCCTTGGTTAGTCCGCCAAAGGGAGTATTGCCGGAGATGGAGGGTGGGGTCGTATATGGAGAGGGGTCCGGGTCAGCGGGTTGGTACGGGGGGTCGCGGTCCTGGGTGACTTTTTCGCGGTTCTGGATCTCGGGTATGGGCTTTGGTTTTGGTGTAAGAGCTGGAGGTATAAGGGGTCAGATATGGAGAGGAGGGTTGGTTGGAGATGGGTAAGAGATGGTTGGTTGGGCAGTGGTTTAGTTTAGGTATGAGGATGAGAGAGAGGGTAATTCTTAATGGAGGTTATTTTTGGTTAAGGAGTAGGAGAGAGAGTATGGGTTTGGGGAAGATGATGATAGAGGTGATAAGTTGTGTGAGGGTGTAGGAGATTAAGTGTGTAGTTGGGGGGTGTATGGAATGGTGTGTTTGGTAGTGTGTTGGTTTTAGGGTGTGTGTGAGTTTAATTTGAACCCCTAAAAAAATTAAAACTAACTAATAAAATAAAATTATAAAAACTAAAAATCTAAAAATTAAATTTCTATTCTAAAAATAAAATAAAGAATCAAATAAAAATAAAACTAGAAAGAAATAAAAAAATAAAAATAGAATTGAATAAAACTAAAACTAAAATCCTAAATATATGTAAAATCAAATAAAACTAAAAAAATAAATAAAATCCTAAAAAAAATCTAATCCTAATAAAAATAAAACTAAAAACTAATAAAAATCAAAATAAAATAAAATTATACAAATAAAATAGAAAAATAGAAAATAAAACCTAGAAAATACTAAATAACTCTAAAATAAATCCTAAAAAATAAAAATAACTCAAACTAAAAATCTAAAAATTACTAAAATGACACAAACAAAACACACACATGCTTGGGGTAAGTTTCGGCTAGGTTTAGGCTCGGGTTAGGGTACGGGAGAGAGAATTCACTCCATTTTAACTGCAATTGGCCTCTAAATGTAGCTTTTGACACCGCAACTGCAGTTAAGCCTGCATGACAAATATTTAAGCACATAAGACCCATATTGTCGAGAATTAGCAACTAAAAAACATCTATTCGGGGTATAAATTGTACAGTTTTGGGTGCTTATCAATGCATAACATACACAACGAGGAATGTGGGCCTCACATGAATGATCATATGCTTACTTCGAAGATCATTCGTCAAGGGCGCTATTGGACCACCATAGTTTAATATTGCACTTCTTCTCTCAGAAGATGCCTCAAATTCCCCTTGCCTCCTCGAGAACTATACAACATGACCTTTCCCTTGCTTTTTTCCACTTGGGGCGCATTGATATCATAGGGAGAGTCACCCCCAAAGCTTCCAACGGTCATGAATTCATCCTGGTCGCCATTGATTACTTCACCAAATAGGTTGAAGTCACGTCATACGGAGTGCTAAAATCCAAGAAAGTGACTAAATTCATCAGACAGAACATCATTTGTCGATAAGGGGTTCCCCGAGATTTAGTATCACATAATGGACTGCACTTCGAAGCCGAGGTCACGGAACTAGTAGATGAGTACGGGATTCAAAGACATAAATATTCTCCTTACCGACCAAAACCAATGGTGCTATTGTATCCACCAAGAAATCCTCAAAACCATCATCAACAAGATGATAAAAAGTTGTAGTGATTGGGATGCCTGAATCCCGTACACCCTCTAGGGATAAGACACTTCAATCAGAACACCTACGAGGGCTACCCCTTTTTCTCTAGTATACGACATGGAAGTGTTCGTACCCGTTGAGCTAGAAATACCTTCTGTACGCGTCATTCTTGAGAGAAAAGTTAACGAATAATACTAGAATCAAAGCCGCTATGATGAACTCTCACTCTTGAATGAATAGAGACTTAAAGCTCTATATCATAGAGGGGAATCGTCGTCGGATATGGTGATTATTCAACCGAAATGTCAAGGATAGCAATGTCCATGAATGAGACCTTGCCCTCAAGGAGATAGTACAACCCATCCGGGACCCCAGAGGGAAATTCAAACCAAATTGAAGTGGCCCCTACATTATGAAGAAAATCCTGTCAGGAGGTGCCACCATGCTCACAGATCTCGATGGAGAGGAGATGACGTGTCCAGTCAATCTAGACTATCTCAAGAAATTTTACCCTTAATCTGAAATCTCGACAAGCTATGGCTATTTTCATCCCCCTTATATTCTAAAAAATCTTTTCATTTCCTTCTACCCAATACTACGTGGTACCTGAACCTTTCAAAAACATTTCTTTTGAAAATGAAATTTATAAAAAATTTCAAAACTCAAGAGGTGCATAGGAATCCCATAAGCCATACATGGGCACGGTCCCCTTCTTTTTCATAAAATGTTATTCTTTTCTAACCTTCGATAATAGCGATCCATCTTATCATTTACATGAACAAAAGGATTATGTATACCTTAGCGATTAGTATAGATCGTTGAGAATGCAAAACTCATCAGGAGGCAAAATAAAAAATGATCAAAATCATTTTCATTTCTAGTGAAAGAATACAACCTTTATATGAAGTATCGGTAAAGGGAGCTAAAACAGACCACTGAATTTTCACTAATAAAACCATCTTAAACAAACCTAACTAATCCCTACCAGCTTCACAAAAATTATCCTTAATCTCACACAAAAACAACAAAACCATCCAAAACACAAATTATTCAAACTCCACATTACCCCAGCTTCACAGACATTGTCCTCAACTGCTAGAGGCCCCTCTTCATCATCATTCCCTACCCATGAGGTCACCAACTCTCTGAATCCTGGTTAATACTCCATATGCGCTCCATTGAGCGGTATGCCTTGGCAAGTTTGGAAAAAACCACAACACCCTCATCCATGGTGTCGAAGGCAACAATTTACCTTTGCCCGGTCTATTCCTCCATTATATACTCCACTACAAACTTCCATAACCACTTCAGGTAGTCCCCAGACACATGACATGCCCCTTATAGATTGTGACGCGCAGGTAGATGGTCATTGGCGCTTCCATAAGGAACCCAAGATCATCTTCAAAAATTCAATCAGTCTTCCACCAAAAAGAAGTTCGTTATGTGATGAGGCACTATTTGTTCCCACCCATCTTGGCATAAAATCCACTAAGGGAAAAAAATGAGGTCTGACGAAATCCAACCAACTTCATGTACCGGTATTACCTAGCTACAAAATAGGGTCCAAATCTCCCCACCATGAAACAAACCAACAAACACACCTGGATTCGTACTCCACAAACCAGTTGACCTAGTTCTCTTTTGATGGGCCAAAACTAAAGAAAGATCACACAAAGAAATTAAGCATACCCATCAGGGGATACTCAGGAGGGGCCTATAGACGAAACCTCTCTGCAAGGCACATGATCAACATCACCCTGCTCCCCCTCAGAAAATCTGAAAGACCCTCTTTCCAAGAATCGAGACCATTTAGGGTCTCCGTCAACACCACTACCGCATGACTATGACAGTATGACATTCATGTCATTATCACAACCACTTGGGGATTAGTCATCAAGTCCCCTATCATCAGTTACATCCAGAAGAGAAATAACCCCTCCATGAACCAATGGTTGAGTCGCCGAAGCGGAAATATGGAGTAGCTCAGCCAAAAATGCTCAGGGAGAATGAGAAAAATTGATCATAATCGTCGCAACACTAGGTCTAACCCCCAATACTGCTGAGAATTCCTCATAGGTAGGATATGCCTCGTTCATTCCAAACCTGAAGACGTGATCCTCATGTTATAAAAATTGTACAATCTCCACTAGCAACATTGTAAAGGTACATGGCCTCTGAGACTTAAAGATAAAAATATAATTCTTTCTACATTGGTAGAGCCATTTGAAGTGAAAGAAAAAGAAAATATGGTTGTTGGTGAGAAAACAGACCCCCATGCACTCTCCTTTTATACCCAAAAATCAATGGAAAAAAACAAACTATTTGGAATCCCGTTTAACACCGTACCCTACAGAAGTACACAAGTATGCAGTAAAGTGAAATCAAAGCTTAGGAGTGATTTGGCTTGACCTCTATTTCGATAGGCAGGTCAAGGGGTATGTCGATCGTCCACCCCCTATTTTAGAAAATTCCAATTTTCCTTTTTTCCCAAGATCAATTTCCAAAAATCCTTATTTTGAAAAGTTATGCCTCGAATCGTCCTATTTATTACTCATTTTTTTACTAAACATTTTCCACTTTTTCCATATCTTCGCATAAAATAAACATCTTTCAATTTTATTAATTTCCATATTTTTCTCTACCTTTGCATAAAATAAACAATCTTGGCAGGAAGTTGAAAGTGAATATAAGGGCACTAAAACAAGAAAAATATAAAAAAAGACAGTGCATTACTTTCATATATATTGTTTCATGGTTACATTTTTTTACAGAGTGAAAAAGAAAAAAGAAACCTAGGAATTTGTCCTCACCCTCAACCTTCCTTCAACCTCAACGACATAAATTCTTTCCCCGACGACGAGAGGTAGACCCTCCATTCCAAAAGTCGAAACCCTCATCTGAGGTGGTAGATAAAGCCAAGCAAGAAGGGGTATACTTATTTATATAATCAAATATGAAAGACATCCAATCCTCGATGTCCCATAACCGGTTGGTCGGCACCCGCACTTACTATGAGCAAAAAGAAACAAAAAAAAAAGTCGGTCAGTATAGAGGAAGGAAAGAATAAATGGAAATAGAAAAGAAAGAAACAGAAAAAATATACCTCAAGCCAGAGGGGCTCATTCGTAATCCCCATGAACCCAAACATTGATGCGTGAGGACGGTGTGGCATGCTCAACGACTCCCCACTAATAAATCAAAAATTACAAGAAGGGGGAGTGACGTGAATCAAAGGAGCCTCCTATGCTTCCGCCATCGATATGCCACCACCTGTGTTAAGGGTCAATCCCGCCCATACACTGGTACCCTTATTAGAGGCCTAGTGGGTGGAGGCATTTTCTTCACATCATGGATACAAGAGGCCATCAACCAACTTGTCATTAAATCTAAATAATCATAACTCGCCATCGTATCTATGTAGAGCGTGAATGGCTCATCTATCATCGCTGCTGATCTGGCATAATCAGACATCTCCCTCACTAGCCTCATATACATAGGGGCATCGACGGTGGTACCGCCACCTCATCCTCCACTATCTGCCTCACCACCCTCTCTCCTAAGTACCAAACGTACCGAAACTTGTTCACAATCAACCACATCATCTGCGCATGCATGCCAATAACCCCTAATAAAGAATTAATATCTACCCAAGAATTAAAGATGCCAAGAACAACTCAAAAGGATGAAAATTAACCTGACAACTCGTTTGGACATTCAAGACTTACCCATGACTTTCAGAGATCATGATTAGTTCGATTGCCGATTGAACTTCCGCCACTAGAACATCCGATAAAATTACCCTAAATTATCATCCTTCGGGGCCAATAACCCTGCGTTGTGCCCAATCACTTCAAAGAACCACGTTTACAAAAAGATAAAAATCAGCAAAGAGAACCCAAAATTACTACAGGAAAATAATGCAAAAGAAAAATAAATCCAAAATTAACTCTAGAAGGCATTTGTCTCCCGTAAAGGTCTATCGGCAGCACTGGTTGAATGGATCCAAGGAAGAATAAAGGGATTCCAAAGTAAAGCTCCCCCAGTCATACATCGGGATGTCAAAAATTGTCCTCAGATACAGTAAAACCAAAAATGGATGACATCGTTGCTCATCGCCAATAAAAAAAGCCCGAGAAGAAGCAATTAAATATGCGGACCGTCTGTCTCACACGTCGCCTGTCGGTCACATCCACCCTCCTACTCAAAAGCACCTCCCTGAAAGCCTAAATTTGTATATAATCCCCCGATGCGATTCTACCCACATCTCCTAAAGCCACGTGCACCGCCTCTGGCATAACCCACAAAGTGTAATCTATCGCAATCTAGAAGCCCTCGCAATCCATCCCTAATAGCTATTGGATATTAATGGGAGTAACTGTCATCTCCCTGAACCCTAAATGCAATGTGTGGATAGTTTCCCACCACTTCTAACTAAGAGCACATAACATCGCAACGGAATGCGGTGTCTCATCCAAAGCCTTCGCCAATGGGATAAACCCAGCGTATGATACCATCCAGCACACAAAAGCACGGAGATTCTCTCGAACCTCCTTCAGTCCAGTCATGGCCCAGATCGAATGCTCGAAGGAGCTATGTCAATTTGTAAGAAATGAGAAGAAAACCCTTTATTAAGCGCAAGGAACAAAAGAGAAAAATAAATTGGAAGACCAATGGTCACCATACTTACATAACCATTAGAGCTCTTCACCCTGAATGAACGATGATATGTGATCTCGCGCAACAAGATACGCTCTTCCATAACTGGCTCAAATAAGTATAAATAATTCTCAATGCCCACCGGAAGGAGCATCGCAGACCGTCACTCTAGGCCAGCCCAATCGTCAACCGCGAGCCACTCATTATTCTAAGCATCACTTGAATTACCATCCATTTGAAAACTCAAATAATAAAAGAATTAAGAATGAATATTAGAGAGAGAAAGAAGAAGATTCAAACACTTATAGGTGTGAAAAATGAAGAGGCGTTGCCCCTTTTTATGGAAGCCTAAAAGGCTTACCAATTGTAAATCCTCTGACCATGCCGGTCGGCAGCTGCTTTTTTCTCTTCCTAAAAAAGCCCAAGAGTTCGCGCCTATGACGACTGGCACCTTCCCAGGTCGTCCAATCATCAGTCCCCTTCAAATTTTGTACAAAAAATGACAGAAAAAATAAAAAAATGCCCGAAAAATCTCATAAATCCATAAAAAATGTGGAACATTATTTTCCCTCATGAAAATCATTTTTGGAGCATTAAGACCCTTAAAAATTCTTGAAATACCCAGTTGGATTAATCTTACACTTTTATCCATAGTATACTCCATAACGAAACAAATGAAGCACATGCATCTAACTCTACTAGAATTCCTCAACTGAATCCTCAAAACTAAACATTCTCCAGTGGAATTTCAAGATAACACCATCCCTAGTTGAATCAAAAGTAAACCTGAACCCGAAATCATATACACTTTACCCAATGGGGTTATCCCTGTCCAAGTCATAACATTAGGTCCTCAGAATTGAACTCGTCCCTCAGAATAGGTCATCACAACTTTAGGTCCTCAGAATTGACCTCGACCCTCATAATTAGCCATCACAACTTTAGGTCCTCATAATTGCCTTCGACTTGAAAAATCGGTCACCATAACTTTAGGCCATTATAAATAACCTCGGACCGCAGAATTGGTATTTACAACCTCGACCCATAGAATTGGTCATCCCTAGCGAACCCGTAGCTCCTCAAAATTGACTTTATCCCGCTCAATAGGTCATCATCAGCATCTTAGGCCCTCACAATTGGCCTCGACTCATGGATTACTCAACCTAGCCCATTGTAATCAACCTTAACACCTCCTCGACCAGCTAAATTCGTTATCCTTGTCACATTAAGTCATCATAATTGATCTCGACCCCTAAATGGGTCATCCTCATCTTCTTAGGTCCTCGTATATGACCTCGACCCTCTGAATTGGTCACCCTCATCTTCTAGGTTCGTAGAATTGACCTTAAATCATCTTCCCCAGCATCGATATAATGTCTCTCATTCTACGTCCTTCACTTGTTCGAAG
Source organism: Sambucus nigra (assembly GCA_949130495.1). Taxonomy (NCBI): domain Eukaryota; kingdom Viridiplantae; phylum Streptophyta; class Magnoliopsida; order Dipsacales; family Adoxaceae; genus Sambucus; species Sambucus nigra. The sequence goes on along the minus strand of OX422212.1, from coordinate 446,288,672 downwards.
CTCACCCGTCAAGGGGCTCTCTGTACACACGCCATCTTAGGACCCCCCAAAGCACCTCCTTAAGAACTCACTCATTCATCACAAACATACTTCGAGTACCATATTTAGAGGCCATCGAGCGATCCCGATCCCCGTTTGAATTCGGTTAACTTACTCGCCTGACCAAAAGCTCGATAAAGCTTTTAAGGGATCTGAATCCCTTTTTGAATGGTCTTCCACATGCGAGAATCAACTTTACAATTTGGCAGAATAACATGTTTTACTTAGAAAATTGATCTAGAGTCCAACGGTCACTCTCGGGCCCCATTTGAGTCCACTAAACTCGACAGCTTAAGTGAAGCTCAATGAATCTTTAGAGGGCCCTGAATCCCCTTTCTAATGGTCCACCCCATATGAAAATCGGCCTTATGGTACCGAAAAATGACTCATTTTACCCTAGAGGGTCCTTGGGAACTTTCGATGCCAATTTGACATTGGTCAACTCTCTAAACCGAAGAAATTTGAATGAAATCTTGAAGGGCACTTAAAAACCTTTTTAACGGTCCATCCCATGCACGAATTGGCCTTATGGTTTGGGCGAAGGATCCATTTTACTCCGAAAACTTCATGTCTAGTACCAACGGGTGATTCTAAGCCCCATTTGACTTTGAACTATCGGACCCGAGAGTATCTCAACGGATTCTTAAAGAGCATTGAGTACCCCCTCCAATGGTCTATCCCATACGCTATTCTGACTTATGGTTTGCATTTTATGATCATTTTGTGGCCATCCCCAATCCTCACCGCGGGCGAACGCGTGAAGGAAGGATCCTCGAGTCCCACGCGTCCCTCTTCGGAGCGCTTCGACCGGCGTTATTTGAGATGAGGTGTAAAAATATAGAGAGATTTAGAGTTGCCAGTCTATTTTAATGAAAATAGATAAAAGAAAAAGGGGAAGCCATCCCGAAGGATGGTATCCAAAGACATACTGGTGCATATGAAACCAAAATGATTCGAGAAGGGTTCGGAGGCTAAGTTACGAAATGGGAAGGTGTTAAGCACCCATTCTGCTCTTTCGGTATCTCATGGATGTTTGCTATTTTCCCTTTTTATTTTCCCCGTGATATGTGTGCATGTGTATCTATATAGTGGAGATAGGAATCCTCGACTAGTATCATGGAAGAGATAAAGTGAGTCATCCGTAGGAAGGTATAAAAATAATATTAGAAAATAAGATTTACGCGATTACCCTTACGTTGATCGTTATAACGGAACGATAACGCATATGGGGTGATACGTCACTAATAACAAGTATATAGAATATAAGAAAATTGGATTTAGAGAAGATAGAAAATGAGAGAGGAAGTGAGAATAGGACTCGAGTCTCGAGTTTTACACTGAGATGCCTACGTAGCCTATAAAAGAATCAAAGTCCATGTAGTTCACACACAAAATGTGGGGTGGGGTTTATCCCATAAATCCAAATGGGGGATCGCTTATTTGTGAGTGTATGTGTGTGTAGAAAAAGTGTTTTAGTTGTGAGAAAAGTGTGAGAAAAGTATGAGAATCCTTATTTGGAATTTATGAGCAAACCCACTTTTTCTTATTTTTTTTGGGTTTTATTTATAGGAAAATAAGAGATGTGCAATAATACTAAATAAAGAGTATATTAGGATGTGTGAGATGAGATAATAAAAAGTTCTAAGTAATAAAAATAAGTTATTGAGAATTTAAGAGATAGTTGAGAAAGTTGGACCTTCTTGAAGATCTTGAGCTTGATCTTGAATGTTGGAGAGAAGCCCTTGCACTTGGATGATGATGGAGAGTGGATAATTCACCAACTTTGATGAAAAGGATGATGAAAAGCGGAAGTTAGAAAGGGATTTTGATATTGAAATCGCGCTGTCTTCGATAGAGGTTTTGAGGATTCGCTGAGAGTGATTTTTATCAGATCTGGGATCCCCTTGCAAATGAGGTGAAGGCCTACTTTTATAGGCACAGGTCAGTGCCGATCGACATAGACCTTGTCCTGCCTATCGACACCTGCCGATAGGCAGGGTCTGGAACCTTTCCATTTGGCAGTGTGTTTCAGGGATTTTCAGAAAATTAGCTGCCGAGGGAAAATCGTTGGTCAGAATCACACACGGAGTAGACCTTTGGAAAGGTAATTCAGAGACCTTTGAATGTCCCTTGGACCACTCCCGGGTTCGTGAGTTGACTTTGGGTAAAATATGACTCGGAAGCATTTGTCGGTCCATTAGACGAGGAATCGTTCGACGCAAATGGATCGTTTGTTCGCATGGTAAGTCCTAATCATGCACAGGGCAGACCGTTGGAAAGTTTAGGAGATGTACTTCGATTCCAAAGAGTTTGACCCGGTTTGGGGAGTTGAATTTGGTCAACCAGGCCCTGAAAGCATTCGGTGACCTCTTGGAGTCAAACGGATCGTTCGTCCGCATGGTAAGTCAAAATCGTGCTCAAAGTGGACCATTGGAAAGGGGTTTCAGTGCACTTCGAAGATTCATTTAGACTCGGTCAAGCTGAAGAGTTAACTTAGGTCAAATAGAGTCCGGGAGCGCCCGATGGCCTCTAGATCATGTTTCGGATGCAAACGGATCGTTCGTCCGCATGGTAAGTTGAAATCGTTCCTGGGATGGACCGTTGGAAAGGGATTTCAGTGCCCTTCAAAGATTCATTCAGCCTCGGTCGAGCTGAAGAGTTTGACTTTTTGGTCAGACGGAGCCTGGGAGTGCCCAATGGCTTCTAGATCAGTGCTCGGTGTAAGGACATAAATTTCTAATTGAGTCCCTGTATTGTTTTGACTTAATTCCATGAAAAAAATTGTGTTTGTAATATGTCATAGGGAGAATTTTATTTTGTCATGATCCCACTTGGTCTATGAAGTATTGAAGAAATTGAAGATTTTGCCGCAAAGCTTCAAAGAAATAAATCATGCCAAAGTTTAATCGGTGCAAGTTTAATCGTCTTCAAAGTTAATTTCATTCTGCGATCACTCAGGTATGAATGCATATAATTAATGGTGCTCGAAATTATTTGATAAAAGATAATGATGTAATTTTTATAAAGAAAAATGTTTTTAAATGTTTTAAAGGTTTACAGTTCGTTTTATGATGATAAACTCGAAATAGAGTTTGACTAATTTGAATTTCTTTGTTAAAAGACGTTTTAATCAGAAAATCATAAAAGTCAAACGTTCGCACTGTTGCTCGAACGACATTGGATCTCGTTCGAATGAGATACAATGTTGGGCGAACGACATGCTTAAGTCATTTGAACGACACATTTTTCGTGGCGGCATTTAAATCCTATTTAAACAGTGTTTTCATCATAGTTTCGTAAGTGTGCTTTTTGGAAAATAGTTTTACGAACCAGAACCTTGTTTGCACATGTTTTCTAAGGTTTATAAGTCTTACACACATCCTTAGAGTTTGAAAAGATCCATGTTATCATTCTTATATGGTTACGTGATCTTTCTGCACCAAAGTTGTTTGTTCTACACATTGAACAAAAAGGATTTTACGGTGAAGAAGCGACGGACATCGTGTTCGACATCGTAGATGTATCAAAGCCATATCTATGGACACCGAGATATACGTGGACGCGTGTGTTGTGGACAAAGATCGTGGAAGATGGAATTTCTGCGTGGGCACTATTGAAGAACGGTTGAACATCAGAAGGAGCGTCAAGACCCGTGGGGTTCTAGTCTTAGTGTAAGGCTAATCTGTCTTTGTAAAACCATTGTTCATATTGATTATCTGGATTGGGCCGTTTGAGGTTGTTTTCCCATTTTGGGTTTTTTCCTCGTACATCCGGCGTTGTGAGTATTCTTTACTTTACTTTACTTGCTTTAATCACTAGATGCATGTTTAGTATTAATCAAGATAAAACTGGATTAAAGTAAGAATTGAGTTTTTCACAACTTGGTTTGGTGCATAATTAAAAGTTGGATTTTTTTCGAAGAAAAATTGGTTTTGTTTGAAACACACATATATCGGGCCACTCACACTTTCAAATTTGTATCAGAGGTAGAAAACATTTTTATTTGTTTTGTGATCCCGTGTGTTGTCAAAGATGAATTCGGGATATAATGAATTTTCTCGAACTCCTATTTTTGGTGGCAATAATTACACTTATTGGAAGATGAGAATAAGATGTTCTTTAAAATCTATTGATGAGCGTGTTTGGCTTGCAGTTGAGAAAGGTTGGACACCCCCTGTCACTATTGCAGGTGAGGTCACTAGTTTAAAGCCTGTTGAGTCATGGACGGAAACTGAACAAAGACTTGCACAATATAATTCTAAGGGTCTGCATGTTATTACTTCACATGTCACACATGAAGAATAAAATAGAATTATGATCTGTGAAACATCAAAAGAGGCTTGGGATATTTTGGCACTCACTCACGAGGGCACTAGCACGGTTAGGGCATCAAAACATCAAAATCTCACTACACAGTTTGAGACCATTAGGATGTTAGAGAGTGAGACCTTTGATGAGTTTCATGCTAGGTTGTCCAATATTGTCAACTCGTCGTTTAACCTAGGTGAGAAAATTCCCGACAACTGTGTCATTAAGAAAATCCTTAGGTAGTTGCCTAGTAGGTTTGATGCGAAAGTGACCATTTTAAAGGTTAGAGTCAACAAAACTAGAAGAGATTGTATGTGACTTACAAACCTATGAAATCAACATGATTAACTCCAAGCAAGTGCCTAAGAAAGAAAAGGGTATTGCTTTGAAAACCCGAAAGGAGGAAATTAAAGTTTTAGATTCCGATTCCGATTCCGATTTTGAGGATGTTGCTTTGTTGGCAAAGAAATTTAAAAAATTTATTAAGTTTCAAAAAAATCGAAAGATGCCAAGAAATTTGAAAATTTCAAGAACAACAAAGTAGATCATGCCTCTAAGGATAAGTTTGAGAAGCCTAAGAGAGATTATTCGGATAAGAGTTTTGGGTGTGAGGGGTATGGTCACAAGGTTAAGGAGTGTCCCACTAGACTTAAGAAAGAGGGCAAGGAACCCGCTGTCTATAATGACACCTTAAGTGATAGTGAACCGGAAGAGGGAGGGAGTTCCACCATTGAGCATAACTTTGTTGCATTTATGGCATGTCATGTGAGCAACAATGATACAACTTATGTGAATGACACTTCTAAGGAGGTTTTGAGTGAATCCCATATTAGTGAGGGTGAAGAGAGTTACAAGGAGGAGGTTGATGTGAAAGAATTGCAAAATGCGTTTAATGAGTTGTATGCTGAAACAGTGAAGGTGGAAAAGGATTACTCAAAATTGCAATCTAAGTTGAATGAGCATGCCATAGAAAATAATTTTAGTTTGATTGAGGATCTTAGGGCACGTGAGAAGAAGTTTAGGGAGAAACTAGAGTTTTTGGAGAAAGAGAGAGACAATCTCCATGGTTTGACGGAGTCCTTGAAAAAGGAGATTTTAGAGTTTGAAGAGTCTAGGAATTTGCTCGAGTCTAGGATTCACGAGTTAGAGGAGAGATTGAGAGACTCGTCTAGAGTCAAGTTTGATTCGGAGGATAGGTCGGAGAAGTTAGATAAGATCCTAGGGAGCGTCCAAATTAAGGAAGATATGGGTGGTATAGGTTTTGGTGAGAGAGTTGTTCCCATTCCCCCCGAACATTTGAGAAACACTAGGATGGTTAGAAAAGTTCCACATAAAGGTAACCATTCCCACCACTGCTACTCTTGCTCGTTTTGTGGTAGGAAATGTCACCTTAGGCGTTATTGTTACGACCTTAGACAAGCTCCTAGAAAGTTTAAGAATAAGTTTCCCCGGTTACCCAAACCCCCCTGCGTCGTTTTACACCTACTTGGGTTAGGAAATCAGATTTAGTGGCTTTAGGAATTAAACTTCATGATTCTCGTTTGGGTGAATTTGATTCTTCCCATGCTAAATCTAAAGGATGATAGTGTTGCCATGTTTGTCATATGCTAGTTTGCTTCATGATATATTCATTGCTAGCATTATGACATGTGAATCATTTTTTATTGTAGTTTTCATTTGTTTGAGTCCTATTTGAAAAATATAAAAAGATTTTGTTTTTGAGAAAACTTTTGAAAATCCAAAAAAATTTTCCTTTTTTTGAGTCAAAATATGTTTGAAAAGCCAAAAATATTTTTGGTTTTCGTTTTTGAGTTTACATGTTTGATGTGGCATATTGGTGTGCTTGGACCCCCCCATCGTTTCATTATCCGATGGATAGGACATTTGGTCATTATTATCGATACTTAGAATGATCTTAACCATTGTTTATATGGGGTTATTTCGAAGTTGATATGCATTTTGATTCGACTTTGTATATATGCCACATTTCACACATGCACGAGTTTATATGGATGTTTCACTTCTCTTGCATATTTGAATTTAGTGAGGTGTTCTTATCTCAATCTTATCATCTATGCGTAAGTAGACTTAAGGAGAAGTGTGCATGTAATAAACGTTTACCGTGAGGAGTTAGAATTGGTAAAAATGATGAGTGATTCACGGGAAAGGGTTGCGAGAGTTCAAAATTGACTCGTCGTGAAAGCCACCGTTTAAAAGAGCCCAAAAGAAAATGCAATATGCTAAGAAAAGGGCCAAAGTTTGTTTAGTTCATTCCAAAGAAAATATGATATTATTGATGGAGTTTGGATGGATTAAAAATTTAAACGGGTTTGCACAACTAATCCTAATGTTGAAACACTGCAATTTGACGCTATTGTTTGTAGAATCGTTAAAATTCTGGATTTGTGTACATGTAGTATGTTTAGTTCATTAAGCTCACACATTATTATCATATGGCTATGATAAAGTTTGATGATTGATAGCTAGCAATTAGATCTTATTGATTGTTTCAATGTGTTGGAATTGTGACTTATTTGTTGTAGTTTCACGCCCATTCATTCCATATCCATGTTTGAGCACATCGGTACTATGTTTGCATGTAACTCGCATTTTAAGTTTTTATGAGTTTTTGCGTTTTGTGTTAAAAGCCTACTGTTTTAACACTGTTTTGATTCTATCAGGCCCTTCCTGGAATTTTTTTGTGGAAATTTTTTCACTTGGCAATACTTTATATTATTTCTAGGAATCTGGGAAATTTTGGCAGGTCGCGCGAAGTCGTTTAAACGATAACTCATCTCGCGCGAAAGATTTTTGTACGTTCGAGCGACATCCTCATCTCGTTTGAGCGATGTCCCTGGCTCATTCGAACGACAGAATAAAAAATGGCTTCTGATTGGTTTGTAGTCCTCTGATTTAATATGATATATTTTTCGTACTACGGGAAGCATTTCTGGACTGTTTGGTTATATGCAGGTTCTTTTATGTTCCAAATTGGTATTTTGCATATGATTCCGTTTATCACACTTGATTTGATTGGTATACTCTATGTGTGATTACTTGGTTTACTAGCTACTGATTTGTTATTATTTGATCATAATTAGCTCGTTTTTTCATGATTATCTAGCGTGTTTTATTTCTCAAATTGGTATCAAATTGATTTAAATTGGTTTCATATTATCATTCTAGATATTTCATGTTGTTTTATCTTTTCACCAGATTGTCTATTCGAGACAAAAAAGGGGGAGAGATGTTTGTGATGTAGGGGGAGATTTGTTGAGCGCTTCTATTGATATCTAGATTTACATATTGTTTGATTATATTTGTTTCAAATTTGAATCAAATAATTGCTCACATGCTTCAAATGATTTATTCGTATTAGAAATATAAATTAGTATCATTTGTTCCTTCATACATCACTGGGTATCTGTTTGTCTATTTCATGTGTGTAGTTATGCTTTCAGCGATTCGAGATTTCAAGTCTACATCACATTAAGACAATTCATGCTTGTCGGTGCTACATATTCTAGTCCGTGTCCTGTATTTTTGTTTTTGGGTTTATGGGATGGGATTTAGGCATCATACGGCTTGATGGCCCGGTTAGGCATTTCATTGGTTTAGTTTTGTCCCAGAATAGTCAAAGGGGGAGATTTGCAAGGACGTAAATTTCAAATTGAGTCCCTTTATTGTTTTGACTTAATTCCATGAACAAAACTATGTTTGTAATATGTCATAGGGAGATTTTATTTTTTCATGATCCCACTTGGTCTATGACGTATTGAAGAAATTGAAGACGTTATCGCAAAGCTTCAAAGCATTAAATCATACCGAAGTTTAATCGGTGCAAGTTTAATCGTCTTTAAAGTTAATTTCATTCCGAGATCACTCAGGTATGAATGCGTATAATTAATGGTGCTCGGAATTATTTTATAAAAGATAAGGATGTAATTTTTATAAAGAAAAATGTTTTTAAATGTTTTAAAAGTGTTTTAAAGGTTTACACTTAATTTTATGATGATAAGCTCGAAATACAGTTTGACTAATTTGAATCTCTTTGTTAAGAGACGTTTTAATCAAAAAGTCAAAGAAAGTCAAACTTTCGCATTGTTGCTCGAACGACATTGGATCTCGTTCGAACGAGATACAATGTCGCGCGAACGACATGCTTAAGTCATTCGAACGAAATATTTTTTGAGACGACGTTTAAATCTTATTTAAACAGTGTTTTCATCATAGTTTCATAAGTGTGCTTTCTGGAAAACAGTTTTACGAACCAGAACCTTGTTTGCACATGTTTTCTAAGGTTTAAAAGTCTTAAACACATCCTTAGATTTTGCAAAGATCCGAGTTATCATTCTTATATGGTTACATGATCTTGCTGCACCAAAGTTGTTTGTTCTACAGATTGAACACAAAGGGTTTTGCGGTGAAGAAGCGACGGACATCGTGTTTGACATCGTAGACGTATCAAAGCCATATCGATGGACGCCGAGACATACGTGGACGCGTGTGTTATGGACAGAGATCGTGGAAGACGGAATTTCTGCGTGGGCACTATTGAAGAAATATTGAAGATCAGAAGGAGAGTCAAGACCCGTGGGGATCGAGTCTTAATGTAAGTCTAATCTGTTTTTGTAAAACCATTGTTCATAGTGATTGTCTGGCTTGGGCCACCCGAGGTTGTTTTCCCATTTTGGGTTTTTTCCTCATACATCCGGCGTTGTGAGTATTCTTTACTTTACTTTACTTGCTTTAATCACTAGATGCATGTTTATAATTAATCAAGATAAAACTAGATTAAAGTAAGAATTGAGTTTTTCACAACTTGGTTTGGTGCATAATTAAAAGTTGGAGCTTTTTCGGAGAAAAATTGGTTTTGTTTGAAACACACATATATCGGGCCACCCACACTTTCACTCGGGATATGACTTGGGTTTGTAGTTATGAAGGGAGGTACTAGGGGCCTAAGGAGAGTTAGGGGGTAACATAATGGGGTGTCTACAGAGCCCCTCGATGGGTGAGTTTGGAACAAATGATAATCGTCGAATAGACACCATATGATGCTTTTGAGGGAGTATGATTGATTCAGAGGGTCGAGGCCGATTCTGAGGACCTGAGGGGTGTGGTGGGGATGACCAATTTTGTGGGTCAATGCCAAATCTGCGAGCTAAACTGATAAGGGTGATCAATTCTGCGGGTCAAAGCAATTCTGCGGGCATAGGGTAAAGATTTAATAATCAAGGTCAATTCTGACATAAGAGTGGTGACGACCGAGGACCGAGGTCAATTCTAACCTCACTCAGGTGACGATCCAAGACCGAGGTCAATTCTGACCTAAGAGTGGTGACGACCAAGGATCAAGGTCAATTCTGACCCAACTCAGGTGGCGATCCAAGATCGAGGTCAATTTTGACCTACGAGTGGTGATGACCGAGGACCGAGGTTAATTCAGACCTAACTAAAGCGATGATCCAAGACCAAGGTCAATTTTAACCTAAGAGTGGTGACGATCGAGGACCGAGGTCAATTCAGACCTAACTCAAGTTACGATCCAAGATCGAGGTCAATTCTGACCTAAGAGTGGTGACAATCGAGGATCGAGGTCAATTCTAACCTAAGAGTGGTGACGACCGAGGATCGAGGTCAATTTTGGCCTAAGAGTGGTGATGGCTGAGGACCGAGGTCAATTATGACCTAACTCAGGTGATGATCCAAGACCGAGGTCAATTCTGACCTAAGAGTGGTGATGACCGAGAATTGAGGTCAATTCTGACCTAACTCAGGTGATGATCCAAAACTGAGGTCAATTATGATCTAAGAGTGGTGATGAGTGAGGACCGAGGTCAATTCTGACCTAACGCAGGTGACGATCCAAGACCGAGGTCAATTCTGACCTAAGAGTGGTGACGAACGAGGACTGAGGTCAATTCTAACCTAACTCAGGTGACGATCCAAGACCGAGGTCAATTCTAACCTAAGAGTGGTGATGACCGAGGATCGAGGTCAATTCTGACCCAACTCAGGTGGCAATCCAAGACCGGGGTCAATTCTGACCTACGAGTGGTGATGACCGAGGACCGAGGTTAATTCTGACTTAACTAAAGTGACGATCCAAGACCAAGGTCAATTCTAACCTAAGAGTGGTTACGATCGAGGATCGAGGTCAATTCTGACCTAACTCAGGTTACGATCCAAGATCAAGTTCAATTCTGACCTAAGAGTGGTGACAATCGAGGACCGAGGTCAATTCTGACCTAAGAGTGGTGATGACCGAGGATCGAGGTCAATTTTGACCTAAGAGTGGTGATGGCTGAGGACCGAGGTCAATTATGACCTAACTCAGGTGATGATCCAAGACCGAGGTCAATTCTGACCTAAGAGTGGTGATGACCAAGAACCGAGGTCAATTCTAACCTAACTCAGGTGATGATCCAAAACCGAGGTCAATTCTGATCTAAGAGTGGTGATGAGTGAGGACCGAGGTCAATTCTGACCTAACGCTGGTGACGATCCAAGACCGAGGTCAATTCTGACCTAAGAGTGGTGACGACCGAGGAATGAGATCAATTCTGACCTAACTCAGGTGACGATCCAAGACCGAGGTCAATTCTGACCTACGAGTGGTGATGACCGAGGATCGAGGTCAATTCTGACCCAACTTAGGAGGCGATCTAAGACCGAGGTCAATTCTAACCTACGAGTGGTGATGACCGAGGACCGAGGTTAATTCTGACCTAACTAAAGTGACGATCCAAGACCAAGGTCAATTCTAACCTAAGAGTGGCGACGATCGAGGATCGAGGTCAATTCTGACCTAACTCAGGTTACGATCCAAGATCGAGGTCAATTCTGACCTAAGAGTGGTGACAATCGAGGACCGAGGTCAATTCTGACCTAAGAGTTATGACGATCGGGGATCGATGTCAATTTTGACCTAAGAGTGGTGATGGCTGAGGACGAAGGTCAAATATGACCTAACTCAGGTGACGATCTAAGACCGAGGTCAATTCTGACCTAAGAGTGGTGATGACCGAGAATCGAGGTCAATTCAGACCTAACTCAGGTGATGATCCAAAACCGAGGTCAATTCTGATCTAAGAGTGGTGATGAGTGAGGACCGAGGTCAATTCTGACCTAACGCAGGTGACGATCCAAGACCGAGGTCAATTCTGACCTAAGAGTGGTGACGACCGAGGACCGAGGTCAATTCTGACCTAACTCAGGTGACGATCCAAGACCGAGATCAATTCCGACCTAAGAGTGGTGATGAGCGAGGACATATGTCAATTCTGACGATCCAAGACCGAGGTGAATTCTAACCTAAGAGTTGTGACGATCGAGGACCGAGGTCAATTTTGACCTAACTCAGGTGACGATCCAAGATCGAGGTCAATTCTGACCTAAGAGTGGCGACGACCGAGGACTGAGGTCTATTCTGACCTAACTCAGGTGACGATCTAAGATCGTGGTCAATTGTGACCTAAGAGTGGTGACGACCGAGGACCGAGGTTAATTTCGAGCTAACTCGGGTGACGATCCAAGACCGAGGTCAATTGTGACCTAAGAGTGGTGACGAATGAGGATCGGGGTCAATTCTGACCTAACTCAGGTGATGATCCAATATTGAGGTTAATTCTGACCTAAAAATGGTGATGACCGAGGTAAATTCTGACCTAACTCAGGTGACGATCCAAGACCGAGGTCAATTCTGACTTAAGAGTGGTGACGACCGAGGTCGATTTTGACCTAACTTAGGTGACGATCCAAGACCGAGGTCAATTCTGACTTAAGAGTGGTGACGATCGAGGATTAAGGTCAATTTAGACCTAACTCAGGTGACGATCCAAGACCAAGGTCAATTATGACCTAAGAGTGGTGATGATCGAGGACCGAGGTTAATTCCGACCTAACTCAGGTGACGATCCAAGACTGAGGTCAATTGTGACCTAAGAGTGGTGACGACCGAGGACTGAGGTAAATTCTGACCTAACTCAGGTGACTATCCAACACCAAGGTCAATTCTGACCTAAGAGGGGTGACGACCGAGGACCGAGGTTAATTTTGACCTAACTCAAGTGACAATCCAAGATCGATGTCAATTCTGACCTAAGAGTGGTGGCGATCGAGGACCGAGGTTAATTCTGACCTAACTCAGGTGACGATCCAAGACCAAGGTCAATTCTGACCTATGAGTTGTGACGACCGAGGTCAATTCTGACCTAACTCAGGTGACGATCCAAGACCAAGGTCAATTCTGACCTGATTCAGGTGACGATCCAAGACCGAGGTCAATTCTGACCTAAGAGTGGTGACGACCGAGGACTGAGTTCAATTTTTACCTAGCTCAGGTGACGATCCAAGACCGAGGTCAATTCTGACCTAAGAGTGGTAACGACCGAGGATCGAGGTCAATTCTGACCTAACTCAGGTGACTATCCAAAACTGAGGTCAATTCTGACATAAGAGTGGTGACGACCAAGGACCGAGGTCAATTATGACCTAACTTGGGTGACGATCCAAGATTGAGGTCAATTCTGACCTAAGAGTGGTGACAATCGAGGATCGAGGTCAATTCTGACCTAACTCAGGTGACGATCCAAGATCGAGGTCAATTCTGACCTAAGAGTGGATAAAGATTGGATTTTGATTCTGCTGGAGAAAGTGCTTTGTGATTTTGATCTGAGAAGGGGAGATAATAGCTGGGGAAGATTTTGTTTCCTTAGGAGGCCTCGCGGGGGGAACAAGCAATTTTGGTGCTATAAAAACTCCGCTGGGGAAGTGATCAGACGATCCTTAGAGATCCTCCGGGGCTTTGTCGGGAGGAGATTCACTTGGTTTTTGAGGATTTTGCTGGGAAAGAGGGGTTCCACTTGAGGGAATGCGAAATTTTCCTGGTGAAAATGTTCTGAATCCTTCCTGGGAATTTTAGGAATTTTTCGAGGATTTTTCGGGGCTTCTGGTATTTTCTGGGAATTTTTGTACGAAATTTAAGGGGGCTTCCAGTCGTCATTGTATGAGGGGTGCCATTCGGTAGTGGCACAGACTTTTGGACTGCCTCGGGAAGGTAAGGAGTCAATGCCGATCGGTATGGTTAGGGTTAGTGCCGATCGACATGGAGTTTGGCATCCTATATAAAGGGGCGAATCCCTTCATTTTTTCCACAGCTTCTTTGCTTTCTCTCTTTCTGTGATTCCTCTGCAAATCGTTCTATCATTTCGATCTTTAAGAAATGGTCACTTTTGTGAGCACCGTAGTCTACATGGAGTGGTTGACCGTTCATGACTGGGCGAATGTGGAGTGGAGGGCCAGGTCGCCTCTTGCTTTGGGGAGTGATAACTCCGTTGATGCGTTTGAGCCTTTTACGGATGAGAGGGCTTTGCTTCGGGATCCGTCGCATCATTGGTCTTCGAGAGTGAATCCTGGTGGTTATGTAAGTAACCCAACCTTTGGCGTTCCTTTCTTTTTGGTGATTTTTCTTTCTATCTTGACTTCTGATGAGATTTTTTTCTTTTTTCCAGTCTGATATTTCTTTGAAGAACATGCGCGCTCGCGGGACGACGGGGCTCAGGGATGTTTGGGAGCATCTTCCACCTATGGTGCGTTGGGTGGATTCATCAGCGAGTTTTGGGAAGTTGGCATCTGCACTAGATGAGACGCCTAGTTCGACAATGGTCCTGTGCGTTTTGGGGGAGAGGTGGTGGGATACTACCCACACCTTCCATTTCAGCTTCGGGGAGATGACTGTGACTCCCATAGATGTGCAGCAGCTGTTGGGGCTGGATTGTGATGGAGAGAAGATAGAGGTGGATCACTCTTTGCGGGTGAGACCGAAGGCAGTGCATGCGGCACTTGGTGATGTAGGAAGGATAGTTTATGGGGATTCTATCCGATTATCCCTGCTGAAGGATGTCCTATTGGGCATGGTAATTGATGTGGAGGACAGGCTGCAAGTGAGGCAGATGGCCTGATTATTTATTTTGCTGGTGTTGGGAGGTTTCATGGTGGAATCGAGTGGAGACGTCGTCCATTTGTGGATCTTACCGTACCTGAGGATGTTTTCGAACATCCCTTTCTATGATTGGGGGAGTCTGACTTTGGCGACCCTTTACTCTTCTCTGGATGCATTCAGCCGGTGCTGCTGGCAGACCTTTACTGCAGCCACGTACCTTCTTGAAGTATTCTTCAGTTTGCACATTTCTTTTCATGCATTCGCATTTTCCTTTCATGAATTCACATTTTCCTTATGCGTCTCTTTTTGTTTGTGAATTCTTATCTTTTGACAGACATGGTTTTATGAGGTGATTGGGTGTAATACCCCGCTGATCGATTTGAAGGACGACACTGTTGGGGACTCCTGCCGATTATATCGACGGTGTAAGGCCAATCAGTAGTCAAAGGGATCTCTCTCTCTCTGGAGGCGGTGTGTCAGGTCTTCAATGACCTGACCAGTGGCAAGGTAAGACTCTTTCCATTTTTAGTCTTGGTTTTTGCGCCTTCTGATCTTGTATTGATTTATGCCTGCTTGGATATTTTTAGGTGACCTTTTATCCCTGGGGGACAGTTATTCAGGATGTAGGGACGACCGGGGTGAACGCGCAGATGAGGGGTTTGCTGGCGCATGAGGTCGGCCATTCCTAGTATCTTGGGGAGAGGGTGGTTCGCCAAATTGCTGAGGAGGAGGTGGTGGTGCCACCTGCGTAGCCCCCTACGTCTATGAGGCTTGAGCGACTACTGTCGGAGGATGCGAGGATCGCGATGATGATTGACGAGTCCTACTTGTTGTACACTGATACGACTGCGCCGTATGACTATGAGGACTTTATGACGAGCTAGTTGATGACGTCCAACATATATGATGCCCTGCCTTTCCCTCCTGCGGGTTCGAATCGGGCGGTGGGATCTTCCCACAGTGGCGGTGGTCCGACGACATCTGCGACGGCTGTGACTTGAGAGGTTCCTTTTGTACGATTGCACACTCCTTCGTACAACATTCAATGGGGTGATGGAGGGATGGTGCCTATGTTTCATAGTCCTCATGGGATGGTTCCAGAGGAGTTAGGTTTGACAGAGGAGGTCCTTCGACCAACGGTATACCTTTCTTTTCTTCTATTTATTTCTTTTATGTTTTGGTCATCTCTCCTTTGATACTGATTTTGCCTTTTGCTTACAACAACTCCGAGTGTAGACCACTTGGCTAAGAGACATCAGAGACTTGATATCTTTGGTGACTGCCCATATTCGAGATGCGGTTCCTATTCCTTCTTGCTTGTGGCATCTTCTTCATCCGGAGAAGACTCTGGTTCGGGTAGTGGTGGTTCATCGTCTCGCCATAGGGGAAAGATAGCACGTCGCCGGGGTGGAAGCTCTTGGAGAGAAAGGTGGGTGAGAGAGAGAGAGATAATGTGGGTTCGGGATGAGTCCCGTTGTTTTTGCTTTGTCTTTTTATTTCCTTCAAAATTGATGTAACACAGAAAATAGATAGATGCAATGCAATGGAGTTTTTTATTATCTTTTATTAATGATGAATGAATGCATGCACATGCGCTTTTTACTTTGCTGCTGAGACCGTAAAAAGGAGTATTTTGGAATTTTTGAAGGAAAGTTTTTAAATGAACGGGGAAATTATATAAGTAGAAAAAGGTATTTTGAAATTCTGTTGAGAATATGAATTTATTTTTATTGTGGTTTCTGATTTGACAAAAGAGGAAAAAAGGGAAATTTCTAAAAATGGGGGGTTGCCGATCGACAAGCACCCTGTCCTGCCTATCGACAGTTCAGTCCAGTCCCAATAATTCAAAGCATTGAATGGTACCCTCTTCAGACTTTTGTATTTTGTGGGTTAGGATTCCCTTCGATTTCTGTAGGGATTCTGTCTCTTGTGAGGGTTCTCAAGTATAAAAAGGGGTAAGGGTGGAGTGTTTTCACCACACCTTCGCATTCTTACTTACTTGCCCGCTATCTCTTAGCCTTGCAACATGGCTCTCCCTAGTAGCATTGAGTTTGCTAACTACCTCGAAGCCTTGGAAACAATGTGCTCTTATAATGTCGACTATGATGCTTTCAACATGCGTCGAGTCTCCTTGTGGCGCAATCGGCTTATTGAGTGCAACATGCTGATGGCGTCGGTACAATTCTAGTACCCCGAAGACCATGTGTTCCGCTTTGGGTTAGATGAAGTTTGTCCTACCTACGAGGAATTTTCTGTCATGCTGGGTATAAATACCAGTGTTGCTGCGGCTTTGCCCGAATTTTCCCATTCTCCTAGGGATTTATTGGTCAGGCTTCTTCATATTTCTCCTTCGGCCGCTAGATCATTGGTTGCTGGAGGAATAATATCCCTCTCGGCGGTGCTGCAGTCCGTGCATTTATGGGAAGTAGGTGATGCTAGCTATGTTGGAGTCATTGCTCTTGGCCTGGTTTCAAAATTGCTGCTGGTGACTAGGGAACTGCTGGTGGACGCGCAACTTACAACCATTACTTCATGGATGTCATACCGTTGCAATCCTATGGCAGTGATACTGGCTGAGACCCTGAATGGCGTGGATGTCTTGAGAGAAGGTCGTTCATACTTTTTGAGGGGTGATGCTCTTCATGTAGTTGTCTGAAAGACTTCGCGTGGTGACTCCTCCAGAACATCCTTTATCGATTGTACCCAACTTCTTTTCGCATCACTTCTTCTATGTTGTCTTAGATATTACGAGCTGGGAGAATTGGTTTATGGAGCATGGAGCTTGGAATTTTTATTAGTCAGTGCCTTGGTGGGGGAAGTTGCAACCTGTTCTGGAGCTAGGAGAGTAATCATATGTGCGAATGGTTGGTCTCAGACAGACCTCTTTTTATTTCCCTTGGCGGCTTCTGCGCTAATTTGGCTGGACACAGGTCGTGCCACCTCAGGCACTAAATTTCTTTTCAGTAGAAGTTTTGATCGAGCGTCTGCGTCTGTTGCTTGGATCTCTGTAGGAGAATCAGCGTTCGTTGACCCGTCCCTCTCAATCTATCGGGAGAGTTTGGCATGTCCCTGGGGATTATATGAAGTGGTTGTGGAGGAGAGTAGTCAGAAAAATGTTGGCAGTGGATACTGGACAAAGGTGGTTTGTTTTATTTAACACCATGGAAGGGGGTGTTGTGGTTTTTTCGAAGCTGGTTCAGGCTTATTGGTCCATGGAGTGTTTACAGAACTCTATTCAGGCAAGGGAAATTTGGGGACCCAGGATGTAGATGATGAGGGTGCAGGCTCCTCTGGTAGCTGTGGGTAGGACTCTTGGATTGTTTATTTATTGTAACAGGGAATAGATTTGGGAATTTTATTTGGCTTTTTATGGCAGTAGGGGGAATGGAGTTATCCATTCCTTTTCTTATGTAACCTGTGCTGTAATTTCTTATTAATGAAATAAGAAAGTTTCTGATCATCCAGTTGTGCCTTTCAATGAATTTTGTAATTTTGAATTATCTATACCGATCGCTAAGGCATACATAATCCTTTTGTTCAAGTATTTGTTAGAATGAACTGCCATTCTCGGAGATAAGAAAAGAATAGTATTTTGTTAAAAAGAAAGGTCGTGCTCCTATAAGATGTATGAGCTGCCCATGTACCTCTAGGGATTTTGATTTTTTTTTCTTAAAAAATTGTTTTTTGCAGAGGATCAGTCCCACGTAGTTCTAGGTAGAGGGAAATGAAGAGAGTTTTTTTTAAGAATAGAAGGGAGACGAGAAGAGTCGTAGCGTACCGAGATTCCAGACTAGGGGTAGAATTTCTTGAGACGTTCCAGGTTGACTGGAAGAGCCATCTCCTCCCCATCTAGGTCAGTGAGCATGGCAGCACTGCCGGATAAGATTTTCTTCACAATGTAGGGGCTGCTCCAATTGGGCTTGAATTTCCCTCTGGGTTCCCAGATGGGTTCTGTTATGTCCTTGAGGGATAAATCCCCTTCCCGGACAATGCGATCCTTGACTCTCTTATTGAAAGATCGCGGTATTCGGTGATGGTACCCCTGTATGTGGTAAAGATCTTTCAATCTCCTTTCATCTAGGAGGGTTAGCTCGTCGAGACGACTTTGGCACCAGTCTTCTTCATTAACTTTGCTTTCGAGCATGACGCGTAGCGAGGGTACTTGCAGCTCCACAGGTAGGATTGCTTCCATGCCGTAGACCAGAGAGTAAGGGGTATCCCCAGTAGAGGTTCGGATTAAGGTTCGATATCCCCATAGGGCGTACGGGATTCGGTCGGCCCAATCCCTATAGCTTCTGGTCATCTTGCTGATGATGGCTTTGAGGCTCTTGTTGGCGGCCTCGACTGCACTGATGATGCTTAGATATAGCACCACCAGATAAGTGATGATGAGCTCAAACAGTAGTAACTATGGTAGCCATAGAGATGTATATGTATAAGTGTGTAAGTGTATAGAAGGAGACGAGCATAAGAGGAATAAGATAATGATGTATAGTGGTTCAACCAATTTGGCCTACATCCACTGTGAGTGTGTGATCCACTAAGTATGGGCATTAATGGCCTTGGATACAATGCACATAAGCTCACTCTCTCTCTACTGTGTATAAGCAGAGTTTTTCTAGGGTTACAATTCTCGATCCATTTGTAGGGTCGCAGGTGACAAGTATATATAGGTCTTGGGGGTGTAGTGTACCCCCCAAGTATGCATGGTGCATGTGAATGGTGATCTAGCCAATCCCCTGCTAACACCTGTAGATGCCAAATAATGACATAATATTCCCTCACGTGAGGGGGTGATATTGTTATAACGATCTTCCACGTGGCATGTGAGCCTCACGCGCACTGTTCCACGCGTTTCCCAAATCATGCGCTGTGATGATGTCACCCTCGGCCTCTGACGATGAGGCCGAGGGCAAAGTTCCTTTCGGTAGTGTGAGGCCTAATTTTGGCCTCGTACTGTTGTACCCTCGAGGGTCGTCTGGGCCTAATGAGGGGTCGACCACTTGGAGGGTCATCTGGGACTGATGAAGGGTCGGCCCCTTGGAGGGTCGTCTGGTCCTGATGAGGGATCGACCCCTTGGAGGGTCGTCTGGGCCTGATGGAGGGTAAGCCAACTGGAGGGCACCCTCGACTTAGCCGAGGGTATATATGGGTATGTCAAAAACCCCCCAGCCCTTAGCCATAGATAATGCTGAGATGGCTGGGGGATAATGTTGCTTTTGAGACAAGTATGTGATCTGTTTGATGACTGACACCTGCCAAGCTGTCGTGACATCTAGGCAGATGCTCATTGTTGCTTCAGTTTCCAAGGTGTGGGGACTACACACTTGACCTGGGACTTTGTGCCCTAATGATGCCCTCCTCGTGGGCTGTGCTCTTCCTTGGTTAATAAGCCCACTCGTTACTAAGGTATTTAAGCAATTTTTGAAACCTTTCCTTCTCTTCTTCTTCTTCGCGCCCAAGCCTTCTCTCTCTAGATTTCCAACAGACAAACCACCATTTCTGTAAATTTCAGCCTTTCGAGTTTAGGAGTCTATCTCTTCCTCCTCAGGTAATCTCTCTGCCCCAGTGTCCTCTTTACTTTCATTTCTTTTTTGCTTTCTTGTTTTAGGCTTGTAGGGTCGGATTTTCCTTAGGCTGTTTAATAACTTTTTCGGCATCTTCACCGGCGATTGGTTCTTGAGCGTTCTTGAGTGTTCTTGATTTAGAACCCTCGATTTCTTTTGTTTCAATCCAAAAGTCCAGTCTAGTTAACTGCAAACTTGTTTGTAATTAGGTTACCCAAATTCTTCCAAGTGTAGGGTCCCCCCCTTAATGCTTAGGAGGCTTTATAATTTAGATGAGGAATTCCCATCCTTGAGTAAGAGAGATCAGGTGAATAGAGGAAGAGGAGGAGAGGAGACGAGGGGCCGACCCTAATTGGGTACGACCCATTTTTTCCATTCCTCTTGCCACAATAAAGCCATTTGAGCCGTCTGAGCCTTATGAGTCATCCAGTCGTCCAGCCGAGAGGCATTCAGAAGAGATGGATGAGAGAGCGTCATCACCAACTGGCGCTGGGCCTTCGGGGAGGAGAGAGATGTCCGACCCTCGCCCAGGCCGACAGACTGAGGGTATGGTTACTTTCGAGGCTGTCCCTGTGACAACTCTATCCCCCCATGATTTCCAGATAGATTTTCCTCAGGGGCCTCTGTCAGGTGATGAGGCCGAGGGAGAGGGGACAGAGGACGGTGGTGAGGGCTCAGATGTTGACCCAGTTGACACCTCCCATGCTTCGTCCTATACCTCCTTAGTCAGGGATCGCGATTTCTTGCTGTGGAGGCATGCATATGGTGTGTCTTCCAACATAACTATGAGGGTTCCCTCTGAGTCTGAGAGGGTCTTTGAGGGTGAAGAGGTAGAGCTTGCAGTATACGAACAAATGTTTAAGGTTGGTGTCAGATTCCCTCTGCATCCTACCATCGTAAATATCCTATCAGCCCTCGGCGTTGCCCCTCTCAGCTTCCTCCCAACTCCTAGAGAACGATCCTTGGCTACATCTCCCTGCGGAAGAATGCTTTCACTGATGAGCCCTCGATCGACGTATTTTTGGCCTGTTACAATATCACCTCCTCGTCCAAACAGCCTGGGTACTATCACGTGGGGGTGAGGAGGTCTGACAAAAAACTTCTCCACGTGGCGCAAACCTCCAACCACGACTGGAAGAAGAGATTTTTCTTCGTTTCTGGAGAGTGGGAATTTTTCGTCGAGTCTTAACATTTGGATGATAGTCCGAGGGTTCCCAGAAGATGGTCAAACCCCTCGATGAAGGCCAGGTCTGATTCCGGACTTAGTCTGGATGAGAAAGACATAATCGAATATCTGAGGGAACGAGGGAAAGGGGGTGAAATTGCCAAATTTGAAGATCTGATGACCCCCAAGTTCCTCAAAGAAGCTGGTTTGAGGGTCAGCCCCCCGACAGAGCTATGTGAGTTACATTATTTTTTGCCCAATTTATACTTTTTCAAGTGTTTCATATTTGCCTCTGCATTTTCCTGACCTGTCGTCCTCCTTTAAGGTCGTCCTTCTGGTATATCAGATCAACTTTGGGAAATGACTGCTCCCAGTTTGTTATCAGGGTTGGGTAAGAAAAAGGGCAAGGAGCCTCAGCAAGCTCCGAGGAAGACGCAGACCACGGGGCCGACACCTACCGAGCTGACCCTCGATAGACAAAAGAGGAAGGAGCCTGAGGTTCCCGTCGACCCTCGACCAGATTCACGGACGAGGGAAAGGGTCGAGGCATTTGAGAGGACCTCCTCTTCATCCAGCATGGGGGCCTTGTGGTCCCAGAATTTGATGCTTTTGAAGGCCGAGCCATCTTCTCTTATCGCGAACTTGAGGGCGGCCAAGGCGTCCATATTTTCTTCCCCCTCGGCTATCGATTACGAATTTTTATCCAAGATGCCTCCAGCAAAAGTTTATGACTATGGTCTGCATACCCTGGCTCAGGTACTTGTCTTACTTCATTCCCTTAGTTGCATTCTTTCACAAACTGTTTTCTCGGCCTCTTTGAAAACTGTTAATTATTTCTGTGCAGTTTGTATGCGCCTTTACCTCGGCCACCAAGTGGATGGTGGCGAATCAGCAAAACTTTCATGAGGCCGGGAGGTCCATTCAACGTGAGGCTGATCTACAGGAAGAGTTGGATACTGTAAGGGCTACACTGGAGAGTGCGAGGACCGAACATGCCAGGGTCCTGGACGAGCTGATGAGGCAGTACGATGCAAATTTACAGGCCAAGGATGTGCTCATAAAGGAGAAGGATGAGGCCTTGACTAACATGGGGGTTCAACACAAGGCCGATCTCGAGGCAGCTGTCAAAAAAGCCGAGGTCGATGCCGTAGAGGCCTACAAACTCTCAGATGAGTTTCAAGGCTTCGGCCTCGAATACTTGGAGAGGGGGATTTGGACGTCCTGTCGATGGGTCATCCTTAAGTTTACCGATGCAGTATCTTCTGTCCGCCCCTCCATCGAGGCAGTCCAATTAGACGACCCTCTGATTGCTGAGGCTTTGGCCCAGGTGGAATATGAAGTGCATGTTGAGGGTACTGGCACATCTGAAGATCAGCCAGTTTTGGTCATCGAGGAAGCCCCCATCATCAATGTTGAATCACTGCCCTCCGACGGTGCTCAATAAGGTGGCTACATGTAGCCCATACCCTATTCATGTAACTAATGTTTTTGTACTCTATTTTTGTTGGATAAACATCTTTTTGTAATATTTCCTCTATAATATCTTCTCTCTTGCTGTCTTCCATAATTGTCTTCCGTGCGATTTGTATTGTGAATTCTTTACATGAACTCATGAAGTCCTCCCTCGTCTTTCTTGGGGGCAATGGTGGGGTCGTCCCCACCCTTGACCCACATTATAGTCGAGGGTTATAATTACCCAATTAATGGTTTTTAAGGTCTTCCCTCGTCTTTCTTGAGGACAATGATGGGTTCGTCCCCTCCATTAACCCTCATTATAGGCCGAGGGTTATAATTACCAAATTAATGGTTTTAAAAGTCTTCCCTCGTCCTTCTTGAGGACAACGGTGGGGTCGTCCCCTCCATTGAACCTCATTATAGGTCGAGGGTTATAATTACCAAATTAATGGTTTTAAAGTCTTCCCTCGTCTTTCTTGAGGACAATGGTGGGGTCGTCCCCTCCATTGACCCTCATTATAGGCCTTACCAATTTAATGGTTTTAAAAGTCTTCCGTCGTCCTTCTTGAGGACAATGGTGGGGTCGTCCCCTCCATTGTCCCTCATTATAGGCCGAGGGTTATAATCACAAAATTAACGGTTTTAAAAGTCTTCCCTCGTCCTTCTTGAGGACAATGGTGGGGTCGTCCCTTCCATTGACCCTCATTATAGGCCGAGGGTCGTTCCCCAAAGATGATCCCATTCGTATTAGAGCTGACACACAAGATGAGAGGAAACACTGATTTTTCTCATTAATTTTTTGAAGTGTACTACTGGAGAAACACCCATTACAATTATGGTCCGTCAGGACATTACAACACTAATGATAGTATCTTTTCAAATGATTAGCATTCCAGGGGTTGGAAAAAGGTTCCCCTTCTAGGTTTTCTAGTCTATAGGTCTCTGGGACAACTTCATCGATGACCCTATATGGGCCGTGCCAATTAGGATAGAGATTGTTGGGATTTTGCCAAGTCTTTTTGAGGACCAAGTCCCCCACTGCAATTGGTCTCTGTTTCACCCTCTGATTGTAAAACCTTGTAGTCCTCTGCTGGTAGGCGGCTTGCCTTATCTCGGCGTCTTCCCTCCTTTCCTCAATCAGGTCTAAGTCTCCTCTCCTCTCTTTCGTATTTCTCTGGGGGTCATACATTTGGACCCTATGAGTAGGAAACCCAATCTAAGTGGGGATGGCAGCCTCTGAGCCATAAGCTATCATGAATGGGGTCTCTCCGGTAGAGGTCTCTGCCGTCGTCCTGTAGGTCCACAGTACAACATATAACTCTTCAACCCATATTCCTTTTGCCTCCTCAAATCTCTTCTTGATCCCGTCTAGGATCGTCCTGTTTGTAACTTCTGTTTGCCCGTTGGCCTGAGGTCGACCTGGGGTAGAGAAGAATTGTTTGATACTCACCCTTTCACAGTATTTCTGTAGAGATGTATTCTTGAATTGAGTCCCGTTATCTGAGATGAGGGTGTTTGGGAGACCATATCTGCATATAATGTTTCTCCATATAAACTGGAAGGTCTTCTGCTCTGTGATCATTACCATCGGTTCCGCCTCCACCCATTTTGAAAAATAGTCAATGGCCACGATGAGGAACCGATAGTTATTGAACTCCCTAGGCAAAGGTCCTACTAGGTCAATCCCCCACACTGCAAATGGACACGGGGATGTAATGGAAGTAAGAGGCTGATGAGGTTGGTGAGGGATGGTGGCAAATCTTTGGCATTTGTCACACTTTTTCACATATGCCATGGCATCTTTACCCAAGGTCGTCCACCAGTACCCTTGGGTGATCACCCTCTTCGCTAAGGACCTGACCCCAATGTGGCTTGAACATGACCCCTCATGTACGTCCTGCAAAATGGAAGGGACTTCAGATGGGTGCGCACACCTAAGTAAGGGGAGAAAAAACCCCTTTTTGTATAAGGTGTCCTGAATGATAGTGAATTTTGCAGCTCTGTATCTCAACTTCTTCCTTTCTTGCCTTGCTTCTGGCATCTCCCCCTCCTTAATGTATCTGATTAGAGGGTTCATCCATGAGGCTTCCTTAGCGATATTCAGGCAAGTGCCAAGTGTTCCCTCAGTATCTTCAATAGTTGGTCAAAGAAAAATTTCCATTGGGATTGTCCTCCTAATGTCTGTCCTAGTTGCTGAGGCCAGCCTGGCAAGTGCATCGGCTCGGCCATTATCGAGCCTAGGTATCCTCTTCAATTTTACTTCTCTAAAGCTCTTCAGTAATGACCTCACCTTCTCAAGGTACCTATTCATCCTCTCGTCCTTGTCCTAGTAAGATCCTAGTATCTGATTCACCACTAGCCTCGAATCACTATGAACCAAAATCTGGTCGACACCAAGAGACTTGGCCAAGGAGAGTCCTGCTATCAAGGCCTCATATTCGACCTCATTGTTGGAGGCCTTGAAGTTGAACCTGAGGGCATACTCAATGTCTATGCCATCGGGTGCTGACACTATTAATCCATCCCCACTTCCGCTTTCACAAGAGGACCCATCGATGAAGAGGCTCCACACAATGTGTTCTGAGAAACTTCCCTTGGTGAGTGACCCCTGTCTAAAGAGATATCTTCCCTCTTCATTTTTAGCCAATTTCCTTCTAGCGGTGCTTGTCTCAGCCTTATCTGCAAGTGTGTTGGTGAGCCTGTCCTGTTGGGTATCTGTCTTCCCTAAGCTCTCGCCTTCGGTTTTATCATCTTCCCAAGTAAACTCGACCACAAAATCCTCTAGTGCTTTCCCCTTAATGGTCGTCCTAGGCTGATACACAATGTCAAACTCCCCCAGCTCTATATCCCAGGCCATTAACCTGCCTGATTTTTCTGGCTTGTGTAGGACCTGCCTAAGAGGAGAGTCAGTGAGGATGACCATTGTATGGGACTGGAAGTATGGATTCATCTTCCTTGATGCATGGATCAAGGCGTAGGCTAACTTCTCTATCCTCGGGTATCTTTGCTCCGCCCCCTGAAGTACCTTACTATTGAAATACACTGGCCTCTGTACCCCGTATTCATCTCTGATGATTGCTGCCCTAATGGCCGACTCAGAGACAGCTAGATACATGTAAAGTCATTCACCCTGCACTGGTCGTGACAACATCAAGGGAGACCCTAGGTATGACTTTAGCTCCCTGAAAGCCTCATCACACTCTTCACTCCATTCGAAGTCCTTCCTAAGGATCTTGAAGAATGGCAAACACTTGTATGTGGCTCTGGATACGAACCTATTCAAAGCAGCCACTCGCCCCGTGAGCCTCTGAACGTCTTTAATAGTCCTGGGGGTCTTCATTTCCAGGAGGGCCTTTATTTTCTTCGGGTTGGCCTCGATGCCTCTTTGGTTGATAATGAACCCCAAGAATTTCCCTACTCTGACCCCGAAGACAGACATGGCCGGGTTGAACTTCATCTGGTATTTGTCCATCGTATTAACGGTTCTCTCCAGGTCAGCCACATGATCCTCTGCCTTCAGGGTCTTAGTCATCATGTCATTTACATAGACCTCCATAGATTTCGCAACTTGGTCTTCAAACATTTTATTTACAAGGCGCTGATACGTTGCCCCTGCATTCTTCAGACCAAAGGGCATGACCCTATAACAGTATGTCCCTTTGTCAGTAATGAAGGCTATTTTCTCCGAGTCTTCAGGGTCCATGAAGATCTGGTTGTATCGTGAATAGGCATCCATGAAGCTCATGAGCTCATGACCTGCGATAGCGTCTACCATCTGGTCAATGCGGGGGAGTGGGAAACTGTCTTTAGGACAGTTCTTGTTGAGGTCGGTGAAGTCCACACACATTCTCCACCTCCCGTTGGCCTTTGGGACAATGACTGCATTGGATAGCCATTCAGGGTAGATAAACTCTTTAATAAACTCCGCATCTTCTAATTTTTTGACCTCATCCCTTATGACCTCATACTACTATCTAGAGTAAATTCTCCTCTTCTGCTTCACTGGCTTTGCACCCTCTACCACATTGAGCTTTTGGCACATGATCTTAGGGTCGATCCTCGACATATCTGCGTGACACCTCGCAAAGACGCTCTGTCTTCTCCTCAACAGTTTAATGAGGTCTTCCTTGATATTTTGCTTCAGAGACTTGCTGACTTGGACGATTTTTTTGGGTCATCCTCATTGAGGATGATGAATTCTACCTCTTCCACGGCCTCTCCTTTCTTCAACTTAGTCTCATCCCTGGGGTCTAGGGTATCAATATTGTAAGTGGTTGATGCCCTCTTGTGTGTCTCTCTTTCTTACACGGAGTCGTAATAACATTCTCATGCTATCGTCTGGTCTCCCTGAACTTCCCCCAACCCATAAGGGGTTGGAAATTTAATCATCTGATGGACCGTAGAGGCACAGCTCAAACCCTTGAGGGTGACCCGCCCCAGTATAATATTGTAGGCCGAAAAGACACATTCGTCCATCACAAAGAAGCTGACCTTCTTGGTAAGCCATCTCGTCCACTCGTCCCCCATCCTGACATCGGCCTCATATACTCCTAGGGTATGAACCTTTTCCCCACTGAACCCAATTAATGGGTGATGGTACGGGATAAGTATTGCACGACCGAGACCTATGTCTTTGAAGCATGGCCAAAACATCACGTCTGTAGAACTACCCCCGTCGACCAGTATCCTCGGCACCTCACACCCGTGTACCCTGGTAGTGATGACGAGAGGTTCATCATGTGGGGCTAAGAGGCCTTTGAAGTCCATTCTTGAGAATCTCACTATCAGGGTGTCCATATTGACCTTCTTCCTTTTTTCTGACTTCACCTCCAGAGAGGTTGAATGTACTGTCTTCGTCACTGCCTTGGCTTCAGCCACGTGGGCCTTCCTGTCTGCGACCTCTGACCCTCCTCCTGCCAGGCCCCCGGAGATCATTCGTACTCCAAGCGAGATCATATTAAGCCTTTTGACAGTTCCGTGGTCGTCTCTCGGTGGGAGGTCAAGGTCGTCCTCATCGTCAGAAGGGTCGTCCCCTCTTTTTTGAGGACCTTCTCTACATGCATCGCCTCGCTTCTTTCTGGGGTCATCCCCTCAGCCCCTCTTGAAGTCACCTTTGTCAACGTACTTCCTGAGCTTCCCTTCTTTCAGCATCTTCTTAATCTCATCTTTCAGAGCAAAACATTTGTCTATCACGTGGCCATGGTCTTGGTGAAATTCACACCACAGGTTTTTGTTCCTCTTGTTGGGGGCTGCCCTCAACTTCTCTGGTCACTTCAGGGATCGGTTGCTCTTTATCTCATTGAGAATATGTTCGCAACTAACCATTAGAGGGGTGTAACCAACGAACTTGTCGTCCGTAGACCTGTTCTTCATCTTTTTATTCTTCTTAGGGTACTTACCCCCACTAGCGCCTCCTTTTTAGTCTTCGTATTTTGTGGCCATCGCCTCTTCGGCATTCATCACATTTCCTGCTGTCGATAGCAATTCAGACATCGTACTCTAAGGGTCTTCAACAAGCTTCCATAACAGCTTCACCTTTTGGAGTCCTCCAATCAGGGTTTTCATAGCTATGCTCTCCTCATAGTCTTCCACCTCCAACTTTTCTTTGTTGAATCTGGCTATGTAGTCCCTCGGGCTCTCATTCTTCCCCTGCTTAACATTAAGCGGGTGGGTGGTCTTCTTCTGTGGCCTCACCCCAAAGCAGAAGTTGTGGATAAACCGGTCTGCCACCTGCTTAAAGCTTTCAATGGAATTTTTTGGAAGAGGCATATACCAGACATGTGCAGCCCCCGTCAGAGTGCCAGAAAGGCACGACACCTCATCTCATCTGAGATAAAGTATATGTGTGTCGCTGATTGATACATCTCAATATGGTGGACAGGGTTGGTACTCCCGTCATATCTTGGGGTGACCGTAGTTGGCTTGAACTTTGATGGCGTAGGGAAGTTGACTATCTTCGCCACAAAGGGAGAGCCTATGGAGTATACCCTCTGAAGAGGGTCCCAACTTTTCAGTATATCTCCAATATTATCCTCCAGTCGCTGGATCGAGTCATTCCAGGGCCTCGTAGGGTCGGCTTGGCCGATATTATCCCCTGCCGCCTCTTTGAGATGGACGGAGGGTTCTGTCGCGGTTGGCCTGTGTCGGCTGTTTACTTCCCCCTGACCGTAGTCCCGTCCTAGGGGTAGGCCCCTGTGTGGTCGGCTATCGACTGCCTCCCTTCTGAACCTCGCAGTGCTCTTTGATCTGGACAATTTTTCCCGCAGGTCATTTACTGGGCCCAGACTCTCAAAGGCCGACCCCCTGCTCAAGCGATCAAACGCAGAGCCTCTTGGGAGATCATCAGGATTTTTCCTCCCACACTTCCCTCTACTCTCCTTGAGAGGTCGTAAAGTATTGTTGAAGACCTCATATGGCTCCCAGCATTCTATGGGGGCCTCCTCTCCCTCCAGATCGTCATACCTGTCCTCAGGGCAAGGGTTCCCTTGCCTCCCCAGGTTTAAACACCGGGGGTCAGCAACATCCCTATGCCGCTGAGGCGGTTGCAGGTCTTTGCGTGGCTCCTGGGGTGGTCCCCTGGACTCATGCTGCCCTGGAGCCACTACCGGAGTAATCATCTCAGGTGAGACCCCTGGTGGTCTTAGTATGTTCTAGCTTAGAGCTGTGAACTGCTCCTGCATGATCCGCTGTCTTGCTACCAGAGACTTCAAGGTTGTCGCCACAACAGCCATCTCAGACTGAGGTGTTGGCTGACTGGAGCTGGGTCCTACTCCACCATCCGGTGGAAGAAGTGGCGGTGGTGGCATCTCCGGTGCCATGTGTTTGAGTTATGAAAAGTTGAACTGGAAAAAAGTCTTGTGAGCTTGAGAACCTTAGTGGGTCTCTTTCAATGGTGAAACGTCTCCTCTCAGGGGGAGAACTGGTTCGCCACCAGCGTGCCCAGTGAGGTCATGCTGTACAAAGGAAGAGATGTCTTCTCGTTCCCACGGACGGCACCAAACTGATGATTCTTAGATCTAATACCACCAAATAAGTGATGATGAGCTCAAACTGTAGTAACCATGGCAGCCATAGAGATGTATATGTATAAGTGTGTAAGTGTATAGAAGGAGATAAGTATAAGAGGAACAAGATAATGATGTATAGTGGTTCAGCCAATTTGGCCTACATCCACTGTGAGAGTGTGATCCACTAAGTATGGGCACTAATGGCCTTGGATACAATGCACATAATCTCACTCTCTCTCTACTGTGTATAAGAAGAGTTTTTCTAGGGTTACAATTCTCGATCCCTTTGTAGGGTTGCAGGTGATAAGTATATATAGGTCTTGGGGGGTGTAGTGTACCGCCCAAGTATGCATGGTGCATGTGAATGGTGATCTAGCCAATCCCCTGTTGACACCTATAGATGCCAAATGATGACATAATATTTCCTCACGTGGGGGGTGATATTATTATAACGGTCTTCCACGTGCCATGTAAGCCTCACGCGCACTGTTCCATGCCTCTCCCAAACCAAGCGATGTGATGATGTCACCATCGACCTCTGACGATGAGGCCAAGGGCAAAGTTCCTTCCGATAGTGTGAGGCCTAATTTTGGCCTCGTACTATCGTACCCTCGGAGGGTCGTTTGGGCCTGATGAGGGGTCGACCCCTTGGAGGGTCGTCTAGTCCCTCCAAGGGTCCGACCCCTCATCAGGCCCAAACGACCCTCCGAGGGTACGACAGTACGAGGCCAAAATTAGGCCTCACACTATCGAAAGGAACTTTGCCCTCGGCCTCATCGTCAGAGGCCGAGGGTGACATCATCACAGTGCGTGGTTTGGGAGACGCGTGGAACAGTGCGCGTGAGGCTCACATGGCACATGGAAGACCGTTATAACAATATCACCCCCTCACGTGAGGGAATATTATGTCATCATTTGGCATCTATAGGTGTCAGCAGGGGATTTGCTAGATCACCATTCACATGCACCATGCATACTTGGGGGGTACACTACACCCCCCAAGACCTATATATACTTGTCACCTGCAACCCTACCAAGGGATCGAGAATTCTAACCCTAGAAAAACTCTACTTATACACAGCAGAGAGAGAGTGAGCTTATGTGCATTGTATCCAAGGCCATTAGTGCCCATACTTAGTGGATCACACACTCACTGTGGATGTAGGCCAAATTGGATGAACCACTATATATCATTATCTTGTTCCTCTTATACTTATCTCCTTCTATACACTTACACACTTATACATATACATCTCTATGAATGCGATTGTTACTACTGTTTGAGATCATCATCACTTATCTGGTGGTGTTCGATCTAAGCATCATCATTCACTATTGGTCTGAGGTCGATAGGGAGAAGATTTGTGTCTCTAAATCCCATACTCGTTGACTACTTCTGTGACTTCTACTTTGAAGTGCAACCCGTTATCTGACACTAACTCGTGCGGGACCCCATATCGGTAGATGATATTTTTCTTGAGGAATTTGGCCACTTTCTTGGCGTTCAATACTGCATATGACTCAGCTTCGACCCATTTGGTGAAGTAATCAATGGAAACTAGGATGAACTCATGTACGTTTGAAGCCTTTGGTGTAACATTCCCTATGATGTCGACACCCGAGGTGGATAACGACCAGGGAGAGGTTATGTTATACAATTCTCGCGGAGGCTGTTGTTGAAGATTGGAGAACTGTTGGCATTTGAGGCATCTCCGAACATAGGTGGTGCAATCTTGGTCCATGGTGGTCCAGTAATAGCCCTGTCGGATGATCTTCTTGGCAAGCATGTGACCGTTCATGTGGGGCCTGCAATCCCCACTATGGATCTTCTGCATTATCTTCTCAATTTCAGCCCCTCCGATACAGTGTAGATGAGTTCCATCAAAGTTACTCTTGAGTAGAGATTTATGACAAATGATGTACTTGGCGCCCAGTCTTCGGGGGGTCATTCGATCTTTCTTGTTGGAACCCTCGGTATACCTACCATGTTTGAGGAGGGAACAAATATCATAGTACCAGCAATCGACTAGTTTGGGATCTTCGGTGGATAGAAGCTCAATATGGTAGCAGTGGGTTAGTTTATCTTGCTTTTGAACTAGGAAGGGGGTCATTATTATTCCTTCGAGCATGTCGACCATGGAGGCCAGGGTAGAGAGATCATCAGCTAGGTGATTCTTTGCTCGAGGTATGTAATGGAAGGTGATATCTCGAAATCGAGAGGCTAGCTCTTCTAAGTGGGCATAATAGGGTTGGAGCTTTTCATCCTTGACTTTTCACTTTCTGAGCACTTGACCGATGATGAGGGCAGAATCCCCGTAGACATCAAGGTATTGAATACCTTTCTTGAGAGCAACTTTGAGGCCTACTGTGCATGCCTCGTATTTCGTCATGTTGTTAGTGCAAGGGAAATCCAATTTGATGGCGATGGGAGTATGGGAGTCATCAGGGGCGATCAGAAGTATCCCAATGCCATATTCCTTCTTGTTGGCAGCGCCCTTAAAGAACATTTTCCATCGAAGGTGGTCTTGAGCGGTGTAGAGGATTTGTTCATTCGGGAATTCGGAGATCTAGACATCTGCTTCTTTTACGAGGTAATCAGCGAGGTAGTCAGAGATTTCTCTTCCTTTAATGGTTTTCTGCGTGACGTACATGATATCGAACTCGGTTAGGAGCATCAACCATCGAGCCATTCGACTGGATAAGGAGGGTTTCTAAAGCAGGTATTTAATGGGATCCATTCGGGATACAAGTTTGAGGGCGAAGGCGAGCATGTAGTGTCGCAACTTTTGGGTGACCCATACAAGTGAAACACACGCCTTTTCCAAAGCAGTGTAGTTGACCTCGTACCTGAACAATTTACGAATGGCGTAATAGATGGCTCTTTCTTTCTAGAGTCTTTAAGGTATTGGGTTAGCAAAGCCCCAACTGTAGTGTCAGTTATGGTTAGGTATAGGAGCAAAGGGAGACTAGGCTGTGGTGGCATGAGCACTAGAGGTTGGGTCAGATATTGCTTGATTCGATCTAGATCTTCTTGGCAGGCCTCGTTCCAAACCTTGGTTGAATCCTTTCGGAGGAGATTAAAGATCGGTTAGTAGATGGAGGTTAGCTGGCTGATGAACCGACTGATATAATGTAAATTCCTAAGAAAACCTCGAACTTCTTTATCTGTTCGGGGCAGTGGCATCTCAAGTATGGCCTTCAGCTTTGCAGGATCTGCTTTTATCCCCTTCTCACTAACCATGAATCCCAAGAGTTTTCCCTTTGTAACGCTAAAGACACATTTATGTGGATTGAGTCTCATCTGATACCGTCGCACTCGTTCGAAGAACTTTCGGAGAGCGGGAATATGACCTTCTCTAGTTTTGGACTTGATAATCATATCATCCACATAAACCTTGACCTCTTTGTAAATCAGATCATGCAGGATGGTTGTGGCAGCCCTTTGTTAGGTAGCCCCAACATTCTTGAGACCAAATGGCATAACGGTGTAGCAAAAGGTTCCCTATGGGGTGATGAATGCGTTTTTTTCTTGGTGGTCTGGGTGCATCTTGATTTGGTTGTATCCGGCAAAGCCGTCGATGAATGACTTGAGAGCATGACTGGCTGTGTTGTCCACGATCATGTCAATATTGCGTAGCGAATAATCATCATTTGAAGAGGGTTTGTTTAAATCTCGATAGTCTACACACATTCGAACATTCCCTCCTGATTTCGGTATAGGTACTATGTTGGCTAGCCATGTGGGATATTCGATCACACGAATGAAGACCACATTCAACTGTTTTACCACCTCTTCTTTGATCTTGAGCGACCATTCGGTGCAGAGCTTTCTCAATTTTTCTTTAACCGGCTTGTAATCTGGGAGAGTGGGGATCTCGTGCTGAGCTATTTCAGGATCAATGCCGAGCATATCATTATAGGACCATGCGAAGACATCCGCGAATTCCTTTAGCAATTCTTCGAGTTGTACGCGCTCATGCTCGTCAAGGGTGGCCCCTATCCTAATTTCGCGCAGTTGTCTACTAGAATCGAGATTAATAACAACATTCTCTTCTTTATTAACTTGAATCTGGTTATGTTGTTTATTATTAACCTTATTTAGATCAGTTAAGAATTATTCATTTTTAAAATCATCAGCATCATCAAAAGTTCGATTAGAATCCAAATAATTAATGTAAGGCACATCAAGATACTCAAAATCTTCGTTTATTTCATTGATAGGAAAAACAACAGTGATAACCTTATCAAAAATAGGTCTTGATTACATTTGAACAAGGGTGGACAATAGCAGAAGAAATAGGGTAAACATCCGAGTTAGGGGAGATTTCAAGAGGTAGAACTGGTGCAACATGCCAGTTGAGGAGGGATGTATCAACAGTTTTAATCAGATGCGATGATCCATTGATGTAGTGCCTGAATGAACCATGCAGAGTGCCATCCCCAGTGTCTGTAAGTTGAAGGAATCTTCAGAATCACTTTCCTAAGTCTCTTTGATATCTTTAATGAGCGGTTGTACTCGGTGTTGGAAACTTTCGGCCTATGAGTAGCTATCTTGGAACAAGATCTCCATTCCAGGCTTCCTTTTCTTGTCTGTGTGGTCATACCATGGTTCTGGAAAACCGCAAAAGGGTAAGTCTTCGCCTTCTTTGATGAGTCGTCCATTCAAGGAATCTCATGGGATAGTTTGGATACAGTCTAATCTTCTCTTTGGTCGGGACTGGTGGATCATTCTGAGTTCTTGTTCTGATGGTTGATACCCTAATCCATAAGGAGGGAAAGCTTTCTTCAGTTCGATGGGCTCAAGTATCCCTTGCTGCCTTTGCCCTAGCCCTAGTCCGGGCATGAAGTTCATGTTTCTGAACATCTTAATCACATTGACATTGCCATGAGGGTCATATTCTGGACAAACCCTTTCTTTGAAACCATCCCCTGCCGAGAGTAGGAGTGGATCAACTCGGAATCTTGATATGATCATATCATTTAGCCCGTGTTGTATCTCAAGGATTGGACTGCTGGTGCTTGTACCCTCGACATTTTCTTCGTCGCCCAAAATGGTGATAACTCTCCCGTTAGTGAAGAACATTAATTTTTGATGGAGTGAGGAAGAACCACCCTTGATATTACGGAGCCAAGGTCGTCCGATAAATAGGTTGTAACAAGCTGTGATGTCTATAATTGGAATTCAACGACAGGGTTTATAGGTCCAACCCCTATTATAAGTTTTATGGATCCCATCACCTCCTGGCGGGTATTATCGTAGGCACGTATAATGGCGGAGGTTGGATCGAGGTCGCTTTCATTCAGTCCTAGTTCTCAGTGGGTAGACATTCAAGGCGGATCCGTTATCGACAAGAGAGAGTGGAACGACCTTCCCCATAACTTAGACGGAGATATTGAGAGCATGATTATGATTTGGCCCAATTCTGGGGATTTCTTCTTCAGAAAATGATAGCATTCGGGTAGAGGTCAAGGATCCAACCAGATTTACCGCTTCTTATGGTGTGGTAGAAGGAGGAACTGTGGGTCCAGTGAGTATCTTGATTAAAGCATTTCTGTGCTGCTGGGAAGACATGAAAATCCCCTATAAAGTGATTTTAGCTTTAGTTTTCTTCTGTTGGTCGAGGATCTTGCTCTCCTCGATGGTCATCTCTGACATAGGAATTTTTTCAACGCCCTTCCCTTTGTCATTTGCTGGTAGTGAGCTTGGAACCTGGTAATGTCTCCCTGATCTGGTCATGTGATTTACTGAAGAAGGGAAGAACATGAATCCCGTTTCCTCGTCAATCTCAGGTTATTCTGTCACCCTATTTATTTCTCCGTAGAGTTCTTTAAATGATATCATCCCACATATATCGGCTACTGGTGCAGTTATTCCTGAAGCTTGTTCTTTACTCGAATATTTGAATTCTTCCCCCCATCCGGTGGAAACAATTCTGTCTTTCCATGTAAAGTCAATGCATTCCACAACTTCAACGGCTCTTCTTCATACATGTCTTCCCATTCTGTTGGGATATGTATGGTTGAAGGGACCAAGCGCCCTTGTAGCTTTAAAATGTCAAGTAACCCATGATACTACAAATGTTATTGGTTTGCTCGAATAATTATGCCATAATCTGGACAACATCATCTAGGCTCACTTCATCGGTTGGTATCACCCACTTATCGGCATCTTGGGCCCATTTTCGTGCTTCTAAGAACAGTGTACTGAACCTTTGGCAATCAATGACCATCTGTGAGGGAAATTTCAGCCCGAACTCTAGGATTTGGTTTAACACCTTTAATAATTCCATATTTCCATTTTTAGAACTGGTACGGACATCGATGCATGCTCTAGTAAGGAGTGACAGTGCCTGATCAACGAGGTTAGTAGGGTATAGGAGGAAATCTGGGAAAATTTGAAAAGGTTTAGGAGAGTATATGGGTGTGATTTGAGTTGAGGGATCGAAATCTGGGTTTTCTTCTAAGAAGATGGTATGGTACCCCGATCAATGAGATATTGGATTATGTTTCGGAGGTGAAAGCATTGGTCGGTGGTATGGCCAGCAGTTTGGTGAAAGGCGCAATGAGAATCGGCCTTGAAGTTTCTTGGGAGTGGATTTGGCAATGGACGGGGATCCAAGGGTTTGATTAGGTTTCGACTTAACAGGGCTTGGTAAACTTTGGAGAGGGGAGCATGGAGCTTCGTGTATTCACTTCGGATGGGGGCAGGGTGGATTTGTGGTGCCCATGATGTGGTTGGTTGAGAGATGTTGTTGATGGTTGAGACTGTAGCACTGGAAGGCTTATCGTACTTCTAGGGGTGAACTGTCCGGAAACCTTCTTCGGTTCAACCACTGTTTTAACAAGGCTTTCCTCGATTTTTACTCCATCTTCTCTGAGAGATCGAAAGTGGGGATAATATTATCCTCCGATCGTCGCTCGGACATGGGGCAAGAAGTTCTTCTTCATTATATTGGCCTGTTCTTCCTCAGATGGCCGATTGGTCATGGTAGCTGCCTGATCCCTCCACCGGGTTATGAAGTTACTGATTGATTCCCTTGGATTCTATTGGAGAAACTCTAAATCACGACGGGTGACCTCAAGCTCTTCGTTGTATTTGTACTGCGATATGAATTCTCGGGCTACATCCTCCCAACTACGGATTCTGGATTCCTCGAGACACAAAAACCATCGGAGGGAACTTTCCTTCAAAGTTTGTTGAAACAATTGGGCCATGACTTCTTCAGAAGACCCTAGTAGAGTCATGTAAAGATGATAACTGCGAAGATGAAAAATCAGGGGTCCACTCCCTCTGAACTTCTCGATATTCAGTATCCTGAACTTCTCGGGTAACCTCGCTTTAGGATAAGGAGACATGTGGGTGTAATCTATGTAATTCCCAGAGATTATGACTTGGTCGAACTTCTTGGTGAGCATCTTGAGATCCTCTTTGACTTTATTGAACTCCTCCTCCTTTGGATCAGCGACCATAGGCAGGTTAGCCACAGGCTGGGCAATGTTTTAAATTTGGAAGATGGGCAGGCGACGGCCCATTGACAGGAGGGGAACGTGGAGCGTGCTGATATTCTTCAGGAACCCAGATAGGCTCAGAAGGACCCATAGCATGAGGTAATAGGGCCTCGGGCTCTTGAGGAATAGGAACCTAGTTTCGTAGCATCTCTCGGACCTCAGTTTGGAGGATGTCAATCTTGGATATGACCTGAGCTAGGACTTCCATCAGATCTGGCTGTATAACTGGTACTTGATCTGTATTTTCCATGGAACGTGGATGGATTTCGGACTCGAAAGAAGTAGTAGAGGAACGAATGAAACTCCGGGGTGATTTGACTGAAGACCGAAGCCAATAGGGAGCCAGGCCAAGGGCTTGGGATTGACCTGAGTAGGCGTAGAATGGGATTTATTTTTGAGAAAAAGAGAAGAAACTATTTTTGGATTTTTGATAAAGAAGGGATAAATGTTTTTGGAGATGGAACTCATCATGATTATTACGATTATTATGTTCTCACTTGTATTTAATTCTCCTAAATGCAATGCCGGACGGGACCCGAGCCTGGAAAAGTGGGGTTTTTAATATATACAAAGCTAGGCTGGACTTGTAACCAGGATCTCGGATAGGGTCCCGTTAAAAATGCACGAAAATTTGGGCGTCAGGTCGACCCGAAATTTTGACAGAGTTTAGGGTTGAAACCAGCAATCTAAAGTGCGTGTCCTAGGTTTGACACCTATATGCGGGTATGAAGTTGGTTGGGTGAATGGGAATGGGTTCCTCCCTTTGACGTGACTTCCACGATATACGTCTTGCTCTTGCGGGCAATCGGTACGTGTAGACAAGTCATTTGATATACCTGAGTGTACATGAATTGCCTCACTATATACCTCGTGGGGATGGTAAGTGTGAGATCGAATTTGATATACTCGGTGTACGTGGACGAATTCCCTGCGATATACCTCTCGTTATGACTTCCGTCAAGCGATATGATATGGGGGATCTCTTTGATATACGTCGAAGGTACTCGGCCAATAGAAGGTGAGAGTCATATCTCTTAGGCTAATTGTGCCCTGCCGAACCAGCGCCCATCACGAAGTGACCCTCCAGTTACTGGGTAAAATTTGGTCAATAACAATGCTCTTTGGTGATGTCGTGTGAATCATGCATGATTATCTTATTAGTGTCTTATGATGAGAATGCTTTTCTTTATTATGCCAAATAGGGAGAAATGTACAAGTACCAAAGGTACACCAAGCATGGTGCGTGATGCGTGCAACATGTGGATATGTGATCCTAGGTGCACGTGGTGTGAAGTGTACATGGAGAATTTTCTACAAGTGTGTGAACAGAAGCATAAGCATGGGATACACATGAAAAAGGGGGAACATGCAGATATGGGGGAAATATAAACAAATATAACATCCATGTAAATAGAGTCATGCCCTCAAAACATATCACATTCCCAGCAGAGTCGCCACTGTGCCCATCCCCGATCCTTGTCGCGGGCAGGCGCGTGAAGGAAGGATCCTTGGGTCCCGCGCATCCATCTAAGGAGCGCTTCTGCTGACATCATTTGAGATGAGGTGTAAAAATGTAGAGAGATTTATAGTCGCCAATCTATTTTACTCAAAACATATAAAAGAAAAAGGGGAAGCCATCCCGAAGGATGGCATCCAAAGACATACTGGTGCATACGAAAGCAAAATGATTCGAGAAGGGTTCGGAGGCTATATTATGAAATGGGAAGGTGTTAGGCACCCATTCCTCCATTTCTCTCTCATGGATTTTTGCTATTTTCCCTTTTTATTTTTCCTGTGATATGTGTGCATGTGTATATATATAGTGGAGATAGGAATCCTCGACTTATATCATGGAAGAGATAAAGCGAGTCATCCGTAGGAAGGTATAAAAATAATATTAGAAAATAAGATTTATGCGATTACCCTTATGTTGATCGTTATAACGGAACGGTAACGAATATGGGGTGATACGTCACTAAGAACAAGTATATAGAATATAAAAAAATTGGATTTAGAGAAGATAGACAATAAGAGAGAAAGTGAGAATACGACTCGAGTCTCAGGTTTTACCCCTAGACGCCTACGTAGCCTATAATGGCATCAAAGTCCACGTAGTTTGCATACAAAACGAGGGGTGGGGTTTATCCCATAAATCCAAATGGGGGATCTCTTATTTGTGAGTGTATGTGTGTGTAGAAAAAGTGTTTTAGTTGTGAGAAAAGTGTGAGAAAATTATGAGAATCCTTATTTGGAATTTATGAGCAAACCCTCTTTTTTTTTGGGTTTTATTTATATGAAAATAAGAGATGTGCAATAATACTAAATAAAAAGTATATTAGGATGTGTGATATGAGATAATAAAAAGTGCTAAGTAATAAAAACAAGTTATTGAGAATTTAAGAGAATTTAAGAGAAAGTTGGACCTTCTTGAAGATCTTGAGCTTGATCTTGAATGTTGGAGAGAAGCCCTTGCACTTGGATGATGATGGAGAGCGGCTAATTCACCAAGTTTGAGGAAAAGGATGATGAAAAGCGGAAGTTAGAAAGGGATTTGGATGTTGAAATCGCGCTGTCTTCGAGAGAGATTTTGGGGATTCACTAAGAGCGATTTTTATCAGATTTTGGCTCCCCTTGCAAATGAGGTGAAGGCCTAATTTTATAGGCCCAGGTCACTGCCTATCGGTATAGACCTGGACCTGCCTATCGGCA
The DNA here is from genome assembly GCA_949130495.1 of Sambucus nigra. NCBI lineage: Eukaryota > Viridiplantae > Streptophyta > Magnoliopsida > Dipsacales > Adoxaceae > Sambucus > Sambucus nigra. The sequence goes on along the minus strand of OX422212.1, from coordinate 446,248,967 downwards.
CCTGCCGATAGGCTGAGTCTGGAACCTTCCATTTGGCAGTGTGTTTCAGGACTTTCCAGAAAATTGGCTGCCAAGGGGAAACCGTTGGTCAGAATCGTGCACGGGGAAGACCATTGGAAAGGTAATTTAGAGACCTTTGAAAGTCCCTTGGACCGCTCTCGGGTTAACAAGTTGACTTTGGATCAAATATGGCTCGAAAGCGTTTGTCGGTCCATTGGACGGGGAATCGTTCGGACACAAACGAATCGTTCATCCGCATGGTAAGTCTGAATCGCGCACGGGGTGGACCGTTGGAAAGGTTAGGAGATGTACTTCGACATTCCAAAGTGTTTGACCCAGTTTAGGGAGTTGACTTTGGTCAACCGGTCCCTATAAGCATTCGGTGACCTCTTGGAGTCAAAGGGATCGTTCGTCCGCATGGTAAGTCAGAATCGCGCATTGGAAATGAATTTTAGTTTCTTTCGAAGATTCATTCAGTCTCGATCGAGCTGAATAGTTGACTTAGATCAAACAGAGCCCGGGAGCACCCGGTGGTCTCTAGATCAAGTTTTGGAAGCAAACAGATAGTTCGTCCGCATGGTAAGTCGTAATCGCGCACATGATGACCGTTAGAAAGGTATTTAAGTTCCCTTCGAAGATTCATTCAGCCTCGGTTGAGCTGAAGAGTTTGACTTTTTGGTCAAATGGAGTCTGGGAGTGCCCGATGGCTTCTAGGTCAGTGCTCGGGATATGATCTGGGTTTGTAGTGATGAAGGGAGGTACTAGGGACCTAAGGAGAGTTAGGGGGTAACAGAATGATGTGTCTACACATTTCTCCAAAAAATCTATCCAGGACTGCTAAATGGCACCCTAGGGACCCTAGCCATGGGCAGTGTACCTGAGGTGCATTGGTGATGGCCAAGACTAGACTCTTGCTGATCAAAAATATCTTTGGCTCTATAAATAGAGTCCATTACCACCCTTTGAAAAAAAGTCCCTAAACACCCCTCTCAGTAAAGTCATAGAACATTCTCTCAAATTCAGAGTTGTTCCCTTTCCCAAAAAAACCATTTTACCACATTCCTTTCCATCATTTTATTACCTCACCACTCCATACTACTTTTGTACCACTACAGGACCAGAATGACTACATCTAATATCAACATCAAGCATTCATAAGGAGGTCCAATTCTCCATCATGTTCTCTAATTCTTTCATTTTAATATTGTTCACTTTACTTCTACTTTAATATTTTCTTTCATTACTTCAGATACAATAATCTCAAACCTTTATTAGTATTATTTTCACATACTGTGTAGCCATCCTGGGGGGCTTCCCCTTCTTCTTCCTCTTTTTTTAGGGGTTCCCATCGGTGCTTATGGGATTGCGCCCTTTCTCAGGGTGCTCAGTTGTTGTCAATGTGGGATAATGTGAAGAGATAGAGTTGCTAGCCTATTTTGCATAAAACAGGAAAAAAATATCACCTCCTCAAGAAAATGGACAATACGGATGCTTGCGAAATCATGTAGTTCAAAGGTACAAGGACAAAGATACATAATGGGAAGGTGTTAGGCACCCATCCCGCCATTTTGGTCTCTCATGGGAATGTGTCAATCTCCTACTGTTAGACTCCATGAAGTGTGCACTTATGTGCATAATATAGATGAAGAATGGAATCATTCAACTCGCGTCATGGAAAAGAATGGAGTGAATTCAACCATATGAGTGTTCCCGAAAATAATAATTCAAAATACATTATGAGTGTTTGACTGAATCACAAGTCGTTGTGGAAGAACGAATGTATATATCAGATGAAACACAAGCACACAAGAGTATGACATTGATATATATATATATATATATATATATATATATATATATATATATATATATATATATATACAAAAATAATATTATAAATTCATATGAGCAAGGACTCAAGTCTCGAGATTTACCCAACACGCCTATGTAGCCCAAGCGTAATAAAAGTCCACGTAGTATGGAAATAACATGGAGTAGGGTTTAATCCATAAATCCAAGAGGGGGATTTATCTTACGTGTGTTTGTAGAGAGAAATCTGATTTAAAAGTGATAATGTGTAGTGAGAATACTTCTTTTGGAATTTATAGATAAACTACTACTAATAAAGGTTTGAAATTAAATGTGTGATGTAATGAAATATGTGATGTAATGAAATAAAGTGCTAAAGTAGAAATAAAGAAACTAATACTAAAACAAGAGCAATTAGAAAAAGGGATGGACAATTGGACTCATTAATGTTTTATGTTGATCTTGAGTGTATATATGAAGATATTGTAATGGAATGAAGATGGTATGAAGAGATGGGAGGAATTTACTAAATGAATTAAAAAATGATGGAATGGCATTTGGGAAATGGGCTTCTTAAGAAAGGAATATCTAAAAATTTGAAAGAATGGCCTCTAATTTTCTAAGTGGGATGTTCAGGGATGCTTTCAAAAGTTAGGTCATGGCCCCTATTTATAGGGCCATAGGGTGTTTCGATCAACAGAGTCCTAGACCGACCTATCGGCATAGAACCTCGGGCACACTGCCGATATGCAGGGTGCCATTCGGTAGTATGGGATAGGTTTTTCAGAAAATATCATAAAACACATTCTGTTAGTCAGAATTGTGCACAGGGTGGACCGTTGGAAATGGTATTTAGAGAACTTTAAGAATCCATGAGTCACTTTCGAGTCTAGGAGTTGGTTGAGGTCAAACATGGCCCGAAAGTGGGCATTGGTCACTATACATGAAGTTTTTAGAGGAAAATGAATCGTTCGTCCGAATTATAAGGCCGATTTGCGCACGGGATGGACCATCGGAAAGGGTATTCAGATTCATTCGATTTGGAAGGGTTAACTGAGGTAAAACGGGTCCCAAAAGCACCTAGTGACCCTTGAGAGTAAAATGGGTCATTCATTCGTACCGCAAGGACGATTCAAGCACTAAACAGACCGTTGGAAAGGGGATTCATATCCCGTCGAAGATTCGTTGAGCTTTGCGTAAGATGTAGAGGTAACCAGAGTCAAACATGGCCTAGTAGGGCCAGTGACCTCTAGATCAGTTTTTAGGGTAAAATGAATCGTTCAACCATACCATAAGGCCGATTCATGAAAGGGTGGTACCATTAGAAAGGTGATTCAAAGCGCTTTGAATATTGATTGAACTTTTACTCAGTAAGATAGTTGATCAGAGACAAACGGGTCCGAGAGAGCTTGGTGGCCTTCACATAAGATTTTGATAGTGAAATGGGTTGTTCGTTCGAGCCCTAAGGCCGATTCATGCATGAGGTGAAGCGTTAGAAAAGGTATTCAGAGCCCTTCAAATATTCATAGATCTTTCACACAGAAAAAAGTCACCCAGAGTCAATCGGGGCTATGGAGCACCTTATGGCCTCTTGATCAGTATTCTAAGTATGGATTAAGGTTTATGGCAAACGAGTACGTAAGGTAAAAATGCTCTGACACCACTTGTTGGAACATGGGATCCCATAAAATTGAATCTTTTAAAATTACAAAAACGAGATGGTTCACAAAATATTCTTAATTTTAAATTTCTTTCAAAATTGAAATGAGATGAAACAAATATTTAAATTTTCCCTTAAACAAAATTAACACAAGTTGCAAATAAGGCCAAAAAAACCAAACATGAATTTTTCCAAATTAATTAAGTCTGACTTGAATTAAATTAAACAAAACTTCCCCAAAATTAAATTAGAACTAATTTAAACAAATGTTTTGATTAAACTAATTTTTATTGTGTTATCCCTAAGCATGTATCTATGTGATAATATGAAAGATAAAAATAAACACACCACAACACCCAATGTACGAGGGAAACCCACAACCCGAAAAACCTTGGATGGCCCAATCACAAGTCCACTAGGTATGGTTTTACAAAAGACATGACCGAAAGACTTACTCAACAACATGACTCCCTTTCAAGCCTTGATGCTTCTTCATTCTTCATTACTCCACCTCCGCCTAGTCGAAAAATCAGGAGACCACATTTGTCTCGGAATCCACTGATGGGGCACAACAACCGTTAGCATACGAAGTCTTCTGAATTCGTATGTACACCATGAACACAAAATGGAATCCTCCATAGGAAACTATCTCTCTTGGAGTAGAGAATGAAACCCGATGCCAACGTTATGATCTCAAAGAATAATATGCAATGAAACTTGGATCAATGAAACTTTTGGGTGTAACACTTGGTTTTGCTCTTGAAATTTATTCTTTTTTAACAAACAACAAGGGGACTTTTTCTAAGTGTTTATCTCTTTTGGAAGATCGAAAACGATGGTTATCCTGAACTACTAAAATAGGAGGGAAAAGGTAGTGGGATTGCTAAATAAACTATCAATTTTTGACAAAAATGATAAGATCCTTCGAACGAGATTTCAAAAACGAAGTTTGTTCAAAGGAAACTATGAACGAGTTTGTTCAAATGTTGTTTGAACGACTTTTCAAAAAAAATTATTTTTCTTTGAAAATAAAATCATTTTCAACTTAATTTTAGAAAAATAAATATGACACCCAAGATAAATTTCCAAGGCTCTCTATATATCATATGCATTCATACCTTTAGAGACCATGGAAAATTTGAAAGGTTGATGACGTTAAACGTGGCATGAAAATCGATAATGATGATATCTTCAATTTATGCTTGGCTGCTACATCTTCAACCCAAATGACAGAGGCTTGAAGGTGACAAACTTCTATCCTACGACTGAAATAGTTTTTTCCGAAACTAAGCCAACACTTACAAATTGACTGAATTGGAAATTTGTCCTTACAAATATCCCCCTCTAGGTATTCCCAGATAAAACCAAAATAAACATCCTATAGTCCGTTAAGCTCATCTAAAAAGACACAATCCCACCCAAAAATAAAAAAATTACAAACACTTGATTAACACATGGGTGAGAACATTTTATTGCTTTAAAAAGTTATCGCTTAAGATGAAGACCTACACACTTGAACACACCATCAAACGCACAGGGAATATAATAATATAAAGTGCATTATTAAATCCTCTCCCTGTATCTAACATGATCGACCTTAGAAAGACTTATCCCCCCTAAGTTAGATCTTCCCAAATTAAAAGGTTTAGATAACATCTCTCCCCCCTTTTGTTAAGGAATAGACAAGGTTAAAATGCATACAATAACTCATTTCTCTCCAATTAAAATAAATTCTCCCCATAAATGAAACAAGGGATAAACATAATGGAAAAACAAGTATATCATGCAATGGTGTATAGATATACAAGTTTAATAAAGCAACATGGCAACAAAAGAGAAACTAATCCAAATATATATGTGTATATGAACAGAAGCTACATGGACAAGTTAACAACACAAAGACTCAAAAATAAATAATACCATATATAAAATACTCAAAAGATACAAATGACACATAAGCACCTATATATAGGTATAAATACCACACAAGACACAAAATACAATAAGTTTTCCACACTCATATGGCATAGATGTGTCTAAAAAAACATGTTGTAAATGGAGTGAAGGGGTTTGAACTAGAGACCAAAGAATTATGACCTGATCACTGAAAAATGTTCAAGGAGTTCTAGTTGATTGTAAAAACTTTATCAGGAATAAATTTAGGCTCATGTGACAAGATAAAGTGAACTCAACGAACAAACAAGCACAATGCATACAAGCACAATGCATACAAGCCTAGAATTTTGATGATTCTATAAACCAATAGAGTTATGAAAAAATAAGCATAACTAGGATACCTTGTCAATGTGCAAACCCATTGATATATCCATCCAAACTCCTGCATTAATAATAATTCTTTTATTTTATTTTGAATGAACATACCAAACTAAATTATATAGGCCTTGGCTAATTTTTCCAATGCCACACTTTTTTAGGCCCTTGCAAACGGTGGCTTTCACACAAAGGAAATTTGCTCTTTTCGTAGCCCTTTCCGTACACTCTCACATATTTTCATACAATTCAAACAAATCTCACGTGCAACGGTTATTACGTGAAAAAATTCTTCATAGTCATAAATCATGTAGATGACAAAATTTATAGGAGAATATCTCGCTTAGCTCAAATATACATGGGAAGTTCAAGTTCAAAAGAGCTCGTTCATATGTGTGAGAGGCATATAAAAAGAATTCATTAAGAAACTCGAAATCAAACTTCTCTATGCAAGCATGACAAAGAACATTTTAAGAATTGAAATTCATAACCAAAAGTTCTAACAACATGGAAGAGGAGGAATGATATACGATTTAAACACAAGTATATGCCACATAAAATGTGTAAAACTAAATTACACAAATAAAATCTTTTTGAGTTTTTTAAAATGTTTAAAACAAACAAAAATTCAACTCAAAATACAAACAAAATCTTTTTTTATTTTTTCAAATAAGACCAAATAAATAAAAGATAAAATACAAAAGATACAAATTTCATAATTCTAGCCCAATTTATAAAATAAAGCACAGACTAGAATATGATAAACAAATATACAACTAGAAAAAATCTATCATGAAGTACAAAATCTAGTGTATGTAAACAAGGCTAAGAAAATCAACCTTTGGATCTATCATGAGAGGTGTCATGTGAAAGCAAAAGAGAACCATCAAACATAGGAAACATAAAAATGATAAATTTTCCATATTAACCAAAAAGTTCATAAAAAATCAGGACCACACAATATTTTAGTGTAACCCTCTCTGATACCAATCTGTGGGGTAAAAATGCTCTGATACCACTTGTTGGAACGTAGGTTCCCGAAAAATTCAAACTTTTAAAATCATAAAAATGAGATGGTTCACAAAATATTCCTAATTTCAAATTTCTTTCATAATTCAAATGAGATGAAACAAATATTTAAAGTTTCTCTTAAAAAAAATTAATTCAAGTTCCAAATAAGTCCAAACAAATCAAGCATGAATTTTGCCAAATTAATTAAGTCCGACTTGAATTAAATTAAAAAAACATTACCCACAATTTAATTAGTACCAATTTAAACAAATGTTGTGATTAAATTGATTTTTATCTTGTTACCCCTAATCATGCATCTATGTGATAATATGGATAATAAAAATAAACAACCCACAATGCCACGATATACGAGGAAAACCTACAACATGAAAAAACTAGGACGACCCAACTACAAGTCCACTAGGTATGGTTTTACAAAAGACATGATAGAAAGACTTACTCAACAACCTAATTCCCTCTCAATCCTTGACGCTTCTTAGTTCCTCCACCTTTGTCTCGTCGATAACTTAGGAGTCCACATTCATCTCGAAATTTACTAATGGGGCACAACTACCGTTGACATACGAAGTCCTCCTTTGTATGTACACCACGAACACAAAACGAAATCCACTTTATGAAATTATCTCTTTCGGGGTAGAGAGTGAAACTCGGTGCCACCATTATGGTCTCAAAGAATAATATATAGTGAAACATGGATCAAAAAAACTTTTGGGTGTAAACACTTGGTTTTGTTCCCCAAATTAATTCATTTGTTTAACAAATACCAAAGGGAATTTTTGAAGTGTTTCTCTCTTTTGGAAGATCGAAAAAGTCTCTCCAAAAATGGTTATCACACACTACTATAATAGGTGGGAAAAAGGTAGAGGGACAACTGCTCAAAAATTGTCAATTTTTGGCAAAACTGACAAGGTCGTCCGAATGAGACTTTTATGTCATTCGAATGAGATTTTAGAAACGAAGTTCATTCGAATGAAACTACGAATGTGATTACAAACGAAATTACAGAGAAAAGCTCATTTTGTATCTCATTCGAATGACATTGGCATCTTGGTCGAATGAGATTTAAATGTCATTGGAACGACTTTTCAAAATAAAATATTTTTCTTTGAAAAATAACAAAATAATTTTCTACTTAATTTTAGAAAAAAATATGACACCCAAAATAAATTTCCCTATCTCTATATATATCATATGCATTCATACATTTAGATACCATGGACAAATTGAAAGGTTGATGAAGTTAAACATGGAACGAAAATCGGTAATGATGATATCTTCAATTTATGCTTGGCCGCTACGTCTTCAACTCAAACGGAATAGACTTCAAGGTCGTAAACTTCTATCCCACCACTCAACTAGTTTTGTTTGGAATTAAACCAACACTTACAAATTGACTCAATTAGATATTTGCCCTTATAGAGATAGGACTAGGAACCTAAGGAGGTGCTTAAAGGGGTCTTTGGATGGGGTGTCGGTAGAGATCCCCTTGAACGGAGATCTTGGATCAAGTGAAGGTCGTCAAATGGTAGACACCACATTGACATTATGGAAGAGGACTTTATGTAAATTTTATGGACCTAGAGGATGAGGTGACAAATCCAGAGTGTCGAGGTTAGTTTTTAGGACCTAAGCAGATGTATGACCGATTTCGTGAGTCGACAAGGTGTTAAGGTTGATTCAAAGGGGCTAAGGCGACTGATTAAGAGAGTCAATGTGAATTTTAACGACCTAATGAGATGATGATGGTCGAGTCAGCGGGTCGAGGTCTATTATGAAAATATAAAGAAGACGATGATTATCGATTCAACAGGTCCAGGTTAATTCTAAGGGCCTAAGGTTGTGATGGGGTTGACTGATTCCATGGGTTGAGGTTATAATAACCAATTCAGAGGGCCGAGGTCAATTCTGACGACCAAAAATTGGGCAGACCAATTATGTGGTTTGAGGTCAATTTCGAGGATCTTAAGTTACGATGACCAATTATGTGGGTTGAGGTCAATTATGAGGACCTTAAGTTGTGACGACCAATTTTGAGGGTCGAGGTCAATTATGAGGACCTAAAGTTATAATGACCAATTATATGGTTCGGGGTCAATTCTAGAGGCCGAGGTCAATTATGAGGACCTAAAGTTGTGACGAACGATTCTATAGGTCAAGATTAATTTTGAGGACCAAAAGTTATGATGATCGATTCTGTAGACTGAGGTTGTAATAAATAATTATCTGGGTCGAGGCCAATTCTGAGGACCTAAAGTTGGGATTACTAATTCTAATGGTCGAGGTCAATTCTGAGGACCTTGAGTTGGGGTGACCAATTCTGAGGGCCGAAGTTAATTCTGAGGACCTTTAGGTGTAATGACCAATTCTGTAGGCTAAACTCAATACTGAGGACCTAATGTTGGGATGAAAAATTCTAAGGGTTGATGTCAGTTCTGAGGACCTAAAGTTATGATGATGAATTTTGATGGTCGACGTCAATTTCGAGGACCTTAAGTTTGGATGACCAATTCTACGGGCCGATGTCAATTTCGAGGACCTAAAGTTGTGATGACCAATTCCACAGGTTGAGATAAATTCTGAGAACCTAGAGTTATGAGGACCAATTCTACGAGTCAAAGTCCATTATGAGGACGTAGATATATGACGACCAATTCTGCGAGCTAGGGTCAATTTTGAGGACCTAAAGTTATGATGACCGATTATGATGACTAAGGTCAATTTCGAGGAGCTTAAGTCCTACCAATTCTGAGGGATGAGGTCAATTATGAGGACCTAAAGTTGTGACACGGGGAATAGCTCTCCTGGTGTAATTTTAAATTATCTTGGGGGGTCACAAGTACTGGTGGTTCCACAGGGGATTGTGTTATCTTGAAAATTCACTGTGGGATGCTTAGTTTTGAGGTTTCAACAATGTAATTGTAGTGGTCTTAGATGTCGATGCATCATTGGGTCCACTGGGGATAAGGGTGTAAGATTAATCCAGCTTGGGATTTTGAGAGTAAGGGGTTTAGTGCTCCAAATATAATTTTATTGAGGGAAAATAACGTTCCACATTTTTTAGGGATTTTTTGGATCATTACGAGAAATTTTTGGATTTTTCTAAAAAAATTTAGTAGCTTGTTATACGAAATCTCACAGGATTACCAATAGGCAGGCAGAGGGGGTGTCAATCCGCAATGTCATGAATATTGGTCTTTTTTGGGAAGAGAAAAAGGCAGCTTCTGATCGGCATGGGTATGGGGTTTCAAAACTTTGCTTCTGGGTGGATTACTAAATCTTTGTTGGGGATGTAAGTGACATTCTACCCTTGGAGTCTTCCATTGGGGGACAAAGGGGCTACAAGCATGCATGTGTAGATCAGGAGGTTGTTGTGCATGAGTTTGGGTATGCCTAGTATCATGGAGATCGAGAGAGTGCTGTGACAAATGAGGTGACATCCATTTCTGATTATTTCCTTTCACGATTTTCTTGCAAACCTGTCGTTGACTGGGCGAGCTTGATTTAATGGCTTTGTACCTGGAAAAAAACATTCAAGAAGGCAAAAATAATGCATTTTTGTTTGAGTATCTAGATTTATTCGCTTAATCTGTTTGCACTTTAAATTTGCTATCAAGGTTTTATCTTGCGGCCCCTCCTGAGTATCCCTTGGCAAGTGTGTCGAATTTTTTTGTTTTACCTTTCCTTATTTTTGACCCATCAATATAGAACTAGGTCAAATAGTTCGTGGAGCATGGAGCCCGGTGTATTCGTTGGTAGATGCCATGGTGGGGAAATTGGTAGCTTCTTTTGCAACTAGGTGAGTATTGGTATTTGCGATTGGTTAGCCTGCATTAGACTTACTTTTATATCCCCTGATGGATTAGGTGCCACGTCGGATAGGAATAAATTATTTCTCCTCACATAAAAAACTTCTTCCCGGTGGATTACGTGACTAATTCATTGCAGATGATATTGGACTCCTTGTAAAAGCATCACTGACCATGTACCCAACTGTCACAATTTGTATAAGGGGCTTGAGATGCATATGGGGACTACCTAAAGTGGTTGTAGAATTTGGTGGTGGAGAAAATTATGGAGAAATAGAATGGGAAAAGGTGTCTTGTTGCCTTCGACACCATGGAGAGGGTATTGTGGTTTCATCTAAGCTTGTCGGGGCATATTGCTCCATAAGGAGCATACGAAATGTTAACTAGGAATGAGATACTTTGGAACCTCTGGGGAATGAAATGATCACAAAGTGGGGTCGTCTGGCAGTTGAGGACAATGTTTGTAAAATTGGGATAAAATTTTATGAATCTAGGTTAATTTTTGTTTTGTGTGATTTAGGGTTTTTTCTATTGGGCTAGGGATAATTTTTGTGAAACTGGATGCTTGGGGTTTTCCCAACTTTAGATACTCTTAGTGACTTTTTCTTGCTATTGTTCTAAAGGTGATTGTGTTATAAAGTCATCATTCTCTCATGTAAGCTTGTCTTGTTTTTAATTTACAAATAAAATTAGGTGGATAATTCCCTTCTCCCAAAAAAAAGGGTAGGTTTGTTTGAGATGGTTCTAGTTATTGGAAAGGAGGTAATGGTGATGTATTTCCTTGTTAGAAATAAAAATGACTTTCATCATATTTTGTTATGACCCTTGATGTGTTTTTTATTTTTAACTATTTATATTAATCGCTAAGGCATACACAATCCTTTTGTTCGTGTGAATGATGAAAGGGACCTCCATTCTCGGAGTTTAGAAAAGAATAGAATTTTGTGAAAAAGATGGGGACCGTGCCCATAAATGGAGTACATGCTGCCTACGTGCCTTTTGGGGTTTTGAAAATTTTCTGAGTTTTATTTTAAAAAGAATATTTTTAGAAAATATTTGGTCCCACGTAGTTTTGGGTAGGGGAAATGAAGAGATTTTTTTAGAATATAAAGGGGGTGAGAAGAGTCGTAGTGCACCGAGATTTCGGACTAAGGGTAAAATTTCTTGAGATGGTCTAGGATGACTGGACGAATTTCTTGAGATGGTCCAGTTAACTTCACGTTCCATCTCTTATTCGACGAGGTTTGTGAGCATAGCAGCTCGGCCTAACAAATTTTTTTCACAATGTACAGGAAACCCAATTCCGTTTGAATTTCCTTCTGGTGTCCCAGACGGGTTCTATGATCTTCTTGAGGGAAAGGTCTCCTTCTTGGAAACCATGATCATTAACTCTTTCATTGAATGATTTCTCTATCCAATGATGATACCCATTTATGCGGTGGCCTTAAGTCTCTTTTCATCCAAGAGTTATAGTTCATCAAAAGGCTTTGATGTTAGTCTTCTTTGCTAGATTTTCTCTCGAGCATGACACGTAGAGAAGATATTTCTAGATTAATGTGCAGGATTTCCTCCATGTCATATACTAGAGAATAAGGGGTAGCCCTAGTAGGTTAATGTGTAGCTCTTAGTCATAGTTCTTATGATGGTTTTAAGGCTTTTGTTTGCATCTTCGATAACACCATTGGTTTAGGGTCAATAGGGAGAAAATTTATGTCTTTGAATTTTGTACTCGTTGACCAGTTCTGTGACCTCAGCTTTGAAGTGCAGTCCGTTATCTAATACTAACACAAGGGGAACCCTTTATCGGCAAATGATATTTTTGAAGGAGAACTTAGCCATTTTCTCAGCCTTGAGTACTTCGTATGACTCGACTTCAACCCATTTGGTGAAGTAATTAATGTCGACCAAGATTTATTCATGACCGTTAGAAGCTTCGGGAGTAATCTTACCTATGATGTCGATACCCCATGTGGAGAAAGTCCATGGAGAGGTCATGTTTTATAGTTTTCAGGGAGGCAAGTGTTGGAGATTTGAAAACTATTCACACTTAAGGCATCTTCGAATATAGGTAGTGAAATCTTGAACCATAGTAGTCCAATAGTACCCTTGACGGATGATCTTCCTAGTAAGCATATGACCGTTCATGTGGGTCCCACATTCCCCAATTTAGATCTTATACATACTTTCATGAATATTATTCCTTACTACGCTTGCAAATGGGTTCCATCGAAGTTTCTCATTGAAATTGCTATATTCGAGATGATATACAGGGTCGCCAATTTGTGAAAGGTCGTGCAGTCTTTCTTATCTGTGTCTTGGGGATATTTACCATGTTTAAGGAGGAGACAAATGTCACAGTACCATAACCCAGACATGTCAAAATGTTCCTCAGTGACAAGCTCAATGTGGTAGTAGTGGGTGGGCATTGCCTTTTCTTTAACTAGGGAAGGGGCCATTATTATTCCCTCGGGCTTATCTACCATGGAGGCCAAGGTAGTAAGGGTGTTGTCTAGACTATTGTTTCTAGGAGGCAGGTAGTTGAAGGTGAGAAGTTTCAACTGGGAGGCCATCTCTTTTAGGTGGCCATAAAAGGGTAGGAGTTTCTTGTAATTGACTTTCCATTTTTTAAGAGCTTGGTCAACGATGAGGGCAGATTCCCTGTAGACGTTTAAGTGCTTAATCTTGAGACTACAATACATGCCTCATATTCCATCATGTGGTTGGTGAAATGGAAGTATAATTTGATGTCAATGGGTGTGTGAGAGTCATCAAGGGTGATCAAGAATATCCTAGTGTTGTATCCTTTTTATTGGCGGCACCATCGAAGTCCATCTCTTATCTAAGGTCTTCTTGACAAGTGCATACAATATCTTCATTTGGGAATTCAGAGACCCAAACATCGGTTCCTTTAATGGCGTAATCAGCAAGGTAGTCGGATATGGCTCTCTCTTTTATAGCTTTCTGTGTGACGTACATAATATCAAACTCGACTTGCAACATCAACCAATGGGCCATTTGACTCGACAAAAAAGGCTTTTCTGGCAGGTATTTGATTGGATCCATTTGGGATACTAGTCTAATGGGAAATGCAAGCTTGTAGTATCGTAATTTATGTGTGGCCCAGACTAAAGAGACATATACTTTCTCCAAAGAAGTTTAGTTGACTTTTTATCCAGATAATTTCCAACTCGCATAATAGCCGGCTCTTTCATTATGGGATTCTTCATTTTATTAGGCTAGCAAAGCCCCTACTGTGGTATCTACTATAATTAATTATAAAAGGATTGGTGGACCTGCCTGCGAAGGTATAATCACTAGAGTTCAGGTGAGTTATCCTTTGATTTGGTCAAAGGCTTCTTGACATGCCTCATTCCAGGCTTTGGTTGAGTCTTTTCGGAGGAGTTTAAAAATGGGTTTGTAGATAAAAGGTTAGTTTCTATATGAGCCAACTGATGTACTATTGTTTACCCTCACATCCTCGAACAACCTTCTCCATCCGTGGTTGTGGCATCTTAAGTATGGCTTTTAGCTTGGCAGGCTTTGCTTCGATTCCTCTCTCACTGACCATAAATCCCAAGGAGTTTTCTTTCCTAATGTCAAAAGCACATTTCTTTTTATTTATATGCATCTGATGTTGTCACAGTCGATCTAAGAACTTTTGGAGGGAATGAATATCAACTTCCCAAGTCTTAGATTTAATGATCGTGTTGTCTACATAAAACTTTGACCTCCTTGTGGATAAGGTCATGCAAGAAGCTTATGGAGGCCCTTTGGTAGGTAGCCCCGGTGTTCTTAAGTCCGAATGGCATGACGATGCAGCAAAAAGTTCCCCATGGGGTTATGACAACAGTTTTCTCTTGATGATCATGGTGCATCTTGATCTGGTTATATCTAACAAATCCATCAACAAATGAGTTGAGAGCATGACTAGCTGCGTTGTCCATGATAATTTCGATGTTGGGTAATGATTAATCATCCTTTGGGAATGATTTTTTCAAATCCCCATAGTCAATGCACATGCGAACTTTTCCTCCCGACTTTGGCATGGGGACAATGTTGGTGAGCCATATTGGCTACTCGACCATGCGAATGAAACCCACGTTCAATAGTTTAACCACCTCCTCTTTAACCTTGAGTGAACATTTGGTACGGAGTTTCCTTAGCTTCTGTTTCACTGGTTTGCATTTTGGGAGTGTCGGGATCTCATGCTGAGCTATTTTTGGGTCAATGTGTGGCATGTCATCATAGGACCATGCGAAGATGTCCACTAATTTTTTTGGTAGTTCCTCAAATTGCACACGCTTATGCTCGTTGAGGGTGGACCCTATCCTAATCTCACATTAACGGATACCATAACAAAGATTAATGATAAACGTCTCATCATCATTAGTATGAACATGGTTATATCATTTATTATTCTCGTTATTAAGATTAGATAAGAATTATTCATTTGCAAAATCATCATCATCAAAGGTTTTATCAAAATCAAGATAATTAAGGTAAGGTATACCAAGGTACTCAAAATCTTCATTTATTTCATTTTGAGAAAAACAACATTGAGAACCTCGTGAAAAGAGGTGTCACTTACATTGATATCATGAAAAGGAAAAATAACAGCAGGTGAAGAGACTTGGATAGGGTAAACAATAGTTTTAAGTTAAATCTGAGCAGGTTGGACTGGTATGACATTCCAGTTAAGGAAATGCATGTCAACAACTTTGATTTGAGCGAATGGGTCTGATGGCGTTGCATCTGAGCGGATCATACATAGACTCATCCCTGTATTTGCAGGCCAAATGAGTCTTCGAAATCACATTCCTCAAAGTCCTCAGTAATTGCCACGGCTTTCTCGGTGAGATGTTTGACTTCATATTTGTAGTCTTCGACCTAAGAGTAATTATCTTGGAAAAAACATTTCCAGCCCTGGTTTCATTTTCTTGTCAACATGGACATACCACGGTTCAGGGAATCCATAGAAGGGGAAGCCTTCACCCTCCTTGAAAAATCTTCTATTAAAATAGTCTTTTCATCTTTAATGCTTCTTTTCAGTCTTGATCGATGAAGTACTTTGAGTTCATTCGGTGAGGGTTGGTAACCCATGACACATGAGGGAAGGGCCTCCTTTGGGACTACGGGGTTAAGGATCCTTTGTTAGTTTGGCCCTAGCCCTATTTCGAGCAAGAAGTGCATTCCCTTGAACATTTGAATCACATTAAAATTTCCATGAGGGTTGTGTTCTGGGCAGACTCGGCCTTTTAATGTATCGCCTATAAGAAGGGGGTGGATCAATTCGGATTATGTTATTGGCCCCATAATGGATTTTCGATACTCGGTTGGTTGTGTTGGCGTTGTCTGTGATGTCACCATCCCCTAACATGATGATAACCTAACCTTTCGTGAAGAGCTTCAGTTTCTGATAAAGGGAAGAGGATACTCCTCGGATGCTGTGAAGCCATGGACAGTCAAGGAGTAGATTGAAAGGCATGTATGTATGTATTTGACTTGAAACTTGATGACACGATTGATAGGGAGAGCCCCTAGTGTGAGTTTTATGTGCCCCAATACTTCTTAATGAGATTTTTTATATGCACGCACAACGGTAGAGGTGGGATTGAGATCACTGACTTTCAGTCCCAAACAGTTGAAGGTTATTAGTGGAAAGACATTGAGAGAAGATCTATTGTCGACAAGTTATAGTAGGAATGTCTTTACCAAGACTTTGATGGAGATGTTGAGAGCATATTTATGATCAGAGCCAAACGTAGGTATCTATTCTTTGGAAAAGAATAGGAGTCTGAAAGAGGTAATGAACCTAACAATATTTAGGGCTTCTTTATAAGTTGTGGAAGAAGGGACTTTGGGTCTTGTGAGGAGTTTTATCAAGTCATTTTAGTACAAATGAGAGGACATAATGAGTCCCCATATGATGATATTGTCTTGGGCCTTCTTGAGTTGATCAAGGAATTTTATTTCTTCTATGGTCATTTCTGGCATTGCAAGTTCTTCGGTAACTCCCTTTTCTTTATCCACCCTTGGTGATTGAGGATTCAAATCTTTGTAGTGTCCCCCTGACCCGGTCATGTGATTTACAGAAGCAGGAATGAACAAGAATCCTGTGGCTTCATCTACCTCGGGCTGAATGGAAACCTTATTGATTACCCCCAACAGATATTTGAAGGATATTAATCTACATAGGTTGGCTACTAGGCTGACTCCTTTTTGACTTAGTTCATCATCGAAGCTGTCAAAGTCATCCTCCCATCCGGCGATGACTATGTCCTCTTGATAAGAGTAATTAAACATTCGACCAGCTTAACGGCTTCATCGTATAAATCTTTCCACTCAATCGGGAAATGTAGGAGTGAAGGAACCAACCATCCCTGAAGCTTCAAAGTACTGAGCAACTCAAAGATTCTGCATCTTTCGCTTATCTGTCAAAACATATCTACCATGATATGTACCAAGTCATCTAAACTTTCTTCTTCAATAGGTACTAACAATTCATCTAATTCCCAAGCCCACTTTAGAGTTTCCATGAAAAAGTCGTTGAACTTTTGACAATCGACGGACATTCCAATTGGCAATTTCAGCCCAAATTATAGGATTTAGCTCAACACGGTCGGTAATTCTGATAGAACGAAAAATTGCCTCTAATGTAGATTTTGTTGTCGTTGTTGCAACTTCTCTATCCATCAAAATTTCCCTTGAACCTATAAAATTATAACAAAACTAGTGTAGAGGGTAAGTAAGGGAGTCAATCCATATCTAAGGGTGAAACACAAAATTGGAGAGGACATATATATAGATTCATTTGCATTTTATTATATTTTTTTCTATTTTTACTTTTTCTATTTTTTTATGAATTTTTCAAGGGAATATTTAACTAACTAACAATACAAATTTTTATAACTACTAATTAAGATGCAAAAGCTAATAAAAATTAGGTAAATAAAATTGAGCTAAAAAGTAAACTAACTAAATTGGACTCATGAGGGCTTCAAAATTTCATCCCATAAATGGGAGATTAGCCCTCAATAATCATCATCCAAAAATATGAGATACATAATTGAAAGCATGAGATGATTAAACTAAAAGTAAAAGAGAGGAATAGATCAAACCCATTTAAGCCTTCAATTCGAATGGAATCTTCAATTTCATCATCAATCTCTCAATTACAATTCTTCACTCATGTATTTATTGAAGCTAAACTAAAAATTACAAACTAAAAATTAAAAGGATAGTGGATGAATTCATAATGGACAATTAAATAATAAAAGAGATTTGCTAAAAATGCAAATCCACAAATTATAAAATTGTACGTTAGAATTCACCCAAAGAAATAAATTCTAGATCATTAATTTATATTGAGATAATTGCTAAAAATGCAAAATCTCAACATAAATGAATGGGTTAGAATTTATCTCCCATAAGGGATAAATTTCACTACATCAATTTATTATGAAATAATTGTTAAAAATGCAAAAATTCATAATAGATGGGTGGGGTGAAATTTATCCTAGAGATAATTTTCAACACACACCTCTATATTGAGGTATTTGCTAAAAATGCAAATACTCAACATAGAGGGGTGGGGAGAATTTTATCACACCTAGCTTAAAACTAATTTTGAGATCCCTTTGCAAATGGGTCTTCCTCTTCAATATATAGTAGGCATAGCACACATGAAGTTAAGGGGCATTTTTGGAAGATTGCTTGGGTGTGCATGGGAATTGTGAGGGGAGCATGGGGTGTGAGGTCATGTGGGTGAGAAAAAATCTGATTTGTGTGCACATGGGGTATTTGGGTAATTGGGGTAGAAGTGGTTGTTGGGGGTATATTGGGGTATTTTGGGTAAAAAGAGGATAAGTGGGTTTATGGCATGTGGGGAATTGTTAACTTAGTCTTTGGTTTTGCAATTGGCAGGTAGAAGTCGTGCAAAGCTAGAAGAAAAAGGAAATGGGATTACAAGGTGAAATGGGTCTTGGAATTCAAAGTGGGTAAGGGATTGAAAAATGGGTTTGGTTGGTTAATGGGTGGAATGGATTCAAGGTTTGATGGGTATGGAGTTGGGTAGTAGATCCGGGTTTGATGTTTTCGGGTTTGGTCCGAGAGGAGAGAGAGGGGGGGCTGGTTTGGTGTTGGATGGAGTTTCGAAACCGCCGGGGTTTGAACGCAGGTGGGTCTCTCCGGCGCGAGTAGAGAGAGAGGGTCGGAGTTGGGGTTTTAGGATGAGGTCGCCGGAGGTGCAGGGGCGCGCTGGGATGGATATCGGAGCTCCGGGGTAGAGCGCCGGAGATTGGCAGCGGTTGAGTATGGGGGCGGGAGCTGCGAGGTAGGAGATAGGAGGTTCAGGTATGGGTTTGTTTGGGTAAGAGAGAGATGAAATGTGTGGGTGATTGTTAATGGTGGTTGGAGGAGAGGGAGGTGAGAGAGAGGGTGTGAGGTTGAAGATGATAGGGGGATGTTAGTGTGGGTGAGGGTGTAGAGTAGTTGAGTGTGGGTGAGTGGGTATAGGTGTAGGATAAGGTTATGTGGGTTTAGGATAAGTGTAGGATAAGGGGGTTGTGTTTGGTAGTAGTGATGGGCTTTATGGTGTGTGTTTAATTTGGACCCCTAATAAAAACTAAGACTCAAAATAAAATTAATAAAACTAAAACTAAAATAAAGAATCAAATAAAAATAAAACAAAAATCCTAAAATATAAAATCTAATAAACTAAACTAAACTCCTAAAATTAATCCTAATAAAATAGAATAAAATAAAACTAAAAATCAATAAAAATCAGAATAAAATAAAACTAATCTTAATAAAATAAAATAAAACTAAAAATAATCAAAATCAAAATAAAATAAAATTATATTAATAAAAATAAAATAGAAAAATAGAAAATAAAATTTAAAAATTCTAAAATAAATCTAAAATAAATCCTAAAAATAGAAAAGACTCAAACTAAAAATCTAAAAAATAATAAAATGACACCAATAAAACACACAAAGGCTTGGGGTAAGTTTGGGCTAAGTTTAGGGTAGGCTAGGGTACGGGAATTTGGTATTTAGCTCCGTAAAATGCACAATTGCCTTGAAATACGCGTTTGAACACCGCAACGTACATTAAACCTGCATATTAAACATTTAAGCACATAAGACCCATATTGTCGAGAAATAGCAACTAAAATACAACTATTCGGGGTATAAAATGTACAGTTTTGGGTGCTTATCACACCACCCCCAAACAGAGCGTTGCTAGTCCTCGAGCAATAAGATAGAGAGAAAGAGAAAGATAAGTAACCAAAAGTGTACCACTTTCGCGGGCACTTGCGATTGCACTTAGCATGTGCAACAAGCATTTAAACCTATAGGTTGCCCTACAGGACGAGTTGTGTCTCGTGAGGGTTTGCAGGGAATATACCCACAAAATTCTTTATTTGCAAAAATGGCAGTCAATCTCTTATTAGACATAGAATAATCACACAATCCATCACAAGAAAAATGAAATCAGAAATACAAGCTAGAATGTGTAAAAAGTTTAAGCTAAGTAAATACTCAAGGCACATCCTTCCTATAACTCAACGTGTGTAGTGTGAATCAGTCAAAACGGATCGATTACCATAAGAGTAATTCCTAGATTGCCTTGTCGGAATCAACGCTTCAACTTCAAATCTCACGGATATATCTCTCTCAAATGAAATCACGAGATATGGGTTAGTGTATCGCTCTTGTGTGTGAGGAGGTGAGTAAATGTAAGCAAGTTCAAACGTCTCACACACGTATAAGAAAGAACGAACAATATGAAAGAAAATTGATCTCATGAAAGAATGTTAATCACTATAATGAGAACGTCGAGTTATTCACCACGTTGACTATCATTTGCCCGAACACCTAGGGGAATATATGGATGATTATGGGTGAGGGGAAATGAGATGGAAAGGATGTATGAGGTGAAGTCTGATATGATGGTGATGGATGGATGATGGATGAATGTATGATATATGAATGAATATGAAAGAAGAGTGTTCTATACTTGAAGAACAAAATGTCTTTATTTCAAAACTAACTACTAACTCTCTTTTTCTTCTTTTCTCTCTTTTTTTTATTTTTTATTTTTCTTTTCTTTTTCTCTATATTCTCTTTTTTTTTTCTATTTTTTTTTTTTTTTTTGTTTTATCTCTTTTTCTCTTTTTTTTTTTCTATACTCTCAACACTAAAGACATTTTACATTTGGAAATCAACACTCTTTTTATTTGAAAATGAAAGATGATATGGAGATGATAGGTGGAGTATGTATATGGATGGGGAGAATATGGAAAGGTAATGGTTGAGTGAATGGAAATGTGATATGGAAAAGTGGTAGGTGTATGGATGAAAATATAGTATTCGGGACAAATTTCAAGAAACGTGTTTCTTACAACTCGAAAGTGATGTCATTCTCAACGATCAAGCCAAATTTTTATGAAAGAAAATGAGATCATACAACAATTTAAGTGCGGACCCAAAAGAAAGTTGAATCAACTTGTGACTCGGAGATTGCGTAAAATACTCAAAAAGGGTGAAAGGCACAAATCTCACAAGCTAAAGTCTCTACTAGTGATCCTTAAGGTTCTCTTTAGAATTGTAGTACTCTTCAACTCTAAACGTAATGACGTGATAAGTGCGCAAATTTTTGTTGAGTCCAGAAATTCATGGTGCAAAATGCCTTGTTATGTATTACATAAGCTATTTAGAAAAAATATTCTCTAGCTTGATTCCTAGACTTTAAAAGATGGATGATTGAAAATTCACATCAATGAGTGAGATGAAAGAAACTGCACGAAATTTTAAAAATCAGGTTCAACAATCAAAATTTTTCAAAAGAGGTACGATTTTGATAAAATTCCCCACCCCCAAACAAAAAGGAACATCGTCCTCGCTGTTAGATAAAATGATTTTTAAAATTGAGAGCATAAGGTAGGAAAGAGATTACCAGAATGAACCGCTAATGAAGTGGACATGTGAAGCCAAGAATAAACCTGAATAAATGATAAGAAAAAAAATGTGTACAAGTCTATAAGCATGGTAAAACATAGGGTGATGTGAAACACCACCCCCAAACAGGATGAGACTAGTACAAGAAACGCGGGCTGCCTTCCGGTAGCGCTAAGTTTAATGTCTTCAGCCAGACCGATGAAATCTCACCCTAAAGATAAGGTCTATGAAAGCGCAGGGCGGCAGAAGAATGGGTGATGAAAATCACCCCCAAACAAGACTGAAGCGTCAGTCTTGCTGGAAACAGGCTAAAGTGGTCAATGCACTTGTATGGCGAAGTGCATTACGCGATGTAAAGCATCGGTGGACCATGGGTTGGTGGGTATTAAGGTAAGGGTGAAGAGGCATCGGTCTCGAGCTTTATTGAGCCGAAAGGTGAGGGAAACAAGGGCCCTATAAGCATAGTGCTCCAATTGGTGAGGGAGGCAAAATGGTTTGGCAATAGTGATGGGGTGGGCCTCATAAAAATTACACGACCGTTCTATGAATGGGCGATGGTAATGGTCGCGCCGTGACACACCAGGGAGCTGTTGAGAAAAATCAACATCACAAGGAAGTGGTGTGCATGGAGGAACAAGCTCGGTGTCACGGGAGTGGAGAGTATCACCACAAATACTCTCGTGAATGGGGGAGGATGGTTTCAGGTGAGGATCTAAATATGTAGATGGAAACTTGAAATGTGCAAAATCAAGATCCAAACCAGGTGGTGAGGTGGAAGGAACAATGGGTGGGTCGGGTGGGACAAATGGTGTATCGGGTGGGATAAATGGTGAAGGAAGATGATCCAACTCAAGCGTGGGAGACACACACTCATTGGGAGAAGTAAAGGAATACTCATAAGGGAGTGTGGTTTCTAAAGATGGAGTTGTCAACTTCTCCACAAGAGTAGCATCGGGGAATGGGGTGGGTGGGTAAGACGAGGCACCAATCTCAGAGATAGAGGACTCACTAGAAATATCAGGCTCAATGGGAGCCATGCATGGAGGAAGATCATCCATATCCGAATAGTTAGGAACTATCGCGGATTCTATCTCGGCAAAATGGTGAGCACTCGTAGCCGGAGCGAACCTAAAAGATATGGTCATGTCAGAGACATAGGCAATTGGGGCATAAGGTAAAAGGGTAGGGAGTGGGAAGGTTAATGGGAACCGCAAGGTGGGGTTCATATGGATATGATGGGGTTGAATTAGGCTCACTAATGAAAGGTATGTCAACACAATTATCGACTTGGGACCCGGACCATGGAATGGTATCAACTTCGAGATTCTCGGGGTGGTAGGGTTGGTCACACTCAAATTCTGTGTCACAAGGGAACACATCATCGTCACACTCGGTGGCAACGATGGGTGGGGTCATGGGAATATCCGACTCTCGCGCACACTCCAATTCATTTAATCGTTGTTCAAGCCTTTGGAGAGCTTGAGTTTGAATGGCTTGCTCTTGCTCAAGTATGAACTTTTGCAAGAGGGTTTCGAGAGTGGATGTGGATGAAGGTGTTGGTGGTATGATGGGTGGTGGTGGTGGTTGAGGTGGACACAACTCGCTATAATCGTGAGTGTATGGAGAATAATCATATGAAGTGTGTGGGGTGGGGCCAAGTTCATCATACACGAAAGGACCGCTTTCGTGATGGACAAATGGTTGATGCGTATGGGGTGCGTAGTGAGAAAACTGATCGTGAGTGGGTGCACAAGGTTGCCATGACGACTGTTGGAACGTGTGACGATCCACAACATCGGGTTGGGATACGTATTGCGTGGAAGGGTGATCAGGCCTCCACGAATAGCTGGGGTACTCATACAACTCGGGATTAGTGATATAGGGAGAATAGGCCGAGGTGGGTTCCGGGACAGTGTCATATGGATACACATGTTCCATAGTGGGTTTGTATGGATATGACAAGTATGGACACACATGGGACATGTGATCGACATTAGAACAGTGGGTGCACAACAAGGGAGGAGGCACAGTGACACTTGACACCGAGGGTGATGGAATAGGTGGTGCGTGCATAGATGGGTCAAGAGTACCAACGGTACTCGTGAGAGAGGTGAAATCGTGAAGAATATCATAAAGAGATCGCTCGGGACCACTCTCACACGTGTCACGTGTCAATGGAAAATGACCAAAGTAGTCCCTTAAAGGACGTTCTTCGGCCATGAGGGGGAAAATATTTTTTTGATTTTTTTTTTCTAAAAAGGAAAGAAATAAAATATTTTTGGATTTTTTCTAAAAAGGAAAGAAAGAAAATATTTTTGAATTTTTCTAAAATGAAAGAAAGAAAATATTTTCGGATTTTTTTTGAAAAATAAAGGAAGAAAAATATTTTTGGATTTTTGGATTTTTTTTTTTGTTTTTTTTTGAAAGAAAAGGTGGGGAAAAAAATATGGACTCTTTGAATTGGACGGACTAACTAAAATCGACTACCGAAAAATGGAATTGGAGACACACACAAGTCAAGAAAAATTTCTAACTAGCACATAGCCAATTTTTATCTTTGAATTTAGTGAAAGGGTAGTCAAATTTTAATTAAGTCCGTGGGCGATAAAAATCACGGAAATATGAGTGATCGTCTTTGCAAAAATATTCTCCTATTGGGCTACCTAGTTGATTGATTTTAAATTTAGTGATGGCTAGGGTAGCACACAATGATAAGCGAGTGAGTCGGGTGATGAAATCCCTTCTCGTGAGTGACCGGGTGTAGGTCTTAGTAATTTAATTCATCACACGATTCGAAAATAAATGCAAGAATAAAATCACATAAGAGCATACAAAAGAATTGACTCGCTAACAGGAGAGGCGCGAGGGTGTAAGAAATGTACCTCCCACGGTTTTTACGCCGTGGGGTGCCGAAAATATTGAGTCGACCGGGGGGAGATCACGCATATCTCAGTCGTCCCCGGGAGTCCTACCGACCCAAGGTATAGAGGCTTCTAAATCCTCGCCAATGGATGCCCTCTCTCTACCTTGTCCGGTTTCCCTATCACGCTTGTGGTGTTGACTTTTCTTCTCAACAACTCCCCGGCAACGGCGCCATTTGATAACTAGACTTTTGCATTTATTTTGGGTGCTTATCAAATTCCACGCCACCTCCTCAAATCGGGTATGGATGATAATGCAAGCCAGTGTAAGGAGTGATAATTCTTAATCAACAAAGCATGTGGGGTGTAGGAAAAAATATGGGCAAACATTGAGAGGTTTATATGAGATTGTAGGGATGATGAGTGTTATATTGGACACAACTTGAGTATATGGGTTAAATTTTTGTTCACTTTCTAAAAAGATGGCATTTGTATGTGTCGGAAGTGGGTTATGAGTGGTATTGGGTTTAGGATTAGATAGAGTGCCTATGATACCCCAATTAGGCTTTGGACCACATTTATAAGGTGGAAACGTTGGTCTGTGGTTTGACCTACGAATTGGGGAAAATCATAACGAGCATCAGGGTTGATTTTTTTTGGGCGGGATTTGGAAATGGACGATGGTTTAAGGATTTGATGAGATTTTGGCTTAACAGGGCCTGGTAGACTTTAGGCAGGGGAGCATGGAGCTCGGTTTACTCTTTCTTGGTAGGATTATAGTGACTTTCTAGTGCCCAAGAGGTAGTAGGTTGTGAAATGTTATTAGTGGTTGAGATTGTAGAACTTTCTCACACTTTCGAGGAGTGAAATGTACGGTCACTTTCTTTGGTTCAGACTCTACTTGGGTGACACCTTTCTCAATTTTGACATCGGCCTCATGAAGGGCTCAAAAGTGTCATCAATATTGTCCTCCCAAAGATGCTCAGATATGAGATAAGAAATTCTTCTTCACAATACTGACTTATTCCTCCTTGGAGGGCCTATTGGCCATGGTGGTATCTTTCTCTCTCCACCTTCCTATGAACCTACTGACTATTTCCCCAGGGTTTTGCTTAAGAAGTTCTAGGCCTCGACGCGTAATCTCTTACTCCTCATTATACTTGTATTGAGATATGAATTCTCGGATGACATCATCCCAACTACGGATCCTGGACTCTTCAAGGGATCGAAACCATCGGATGGGACTTTGTTTCAAGGTTTGCCGAAACATCTAGTCCATTATCTCTTTAGAGGCACCAAGGAGGGTGATGACACGGTGATATCTTTGAAGGTGAACAATTAGGGGTCTAATTCCCCCAAACTTCTCAATTCATGGCATCCTGAACTTCTCTAGTGTATGGCTTTTGCATAAGGAGACATATGGGTATAGTCCATGTAGTTCCTGAATATCCATGGGGACTGGAAGTTTGAGGTCCTCTTTAACCTTGTTAGTTCCTCCTCTTTGTAATTCAAGGATACCGGAAGATTAGCCCCTAACTGAGAAAGGTTCGAAATCGAGAGTTGGGCTGGTGATGGCCCATTAGAAGGTGGGGTGCACGGATCATGCTTATACTTTTCTGGCACCTAGTTAGGCTCGAATGTGGGTGGAACCATAACACGAGGAAATATAACCTCGAGTTCTTCAGGAATTCGGGATCTGTATCGCTGTTTTTCTTGGACCTCAGTTTGAAAATTTTCATTTTTAGGGCCGAGCTAGGAAAAGATGTCCATCTGATCAAGATGCAAATTCGGTGCCTCATTAGTGCTCTCCACATAGAGATCATGGAGGTAAATCCCAAACACGGACGAAGTAACAGAAGAAGTGGCAAAGCTTCGGGTTGATTTGATGAAAGATCGAAGCCAATAGGGATCCAGGACAAAATTGAGTCTGCGATCGACCTGAGAGGGAAAACGGTTCAAATTTATTTTTAAATGAAAGTGGGAGAGAGTTTTTAGTATTTTAGACGGGTGAAAAACGTTTTTGGCATTTTTGTTTCTTTAGCATTTTTGGTTTTTTAAAAAGGGGGGAAAAAGGAGAACAATCTGAACATGATTATTATTAGGTTTTCATTTGTATTAGTTTTTCCTAAATGAAAAAAAATGAACATTACCCAAGCCTGCGAAAATAGGATTTGAAAATATGTAAGACATGATTTGATCGGTTTCCAAGCTCATGGATGGAGTCCTGTTTTGAAAAAAAGCGAAATAGCAAGAAAATTCGGGCGGAATGTCGGCCTGAAATTTAGGCAGAGTTTCTCATGGTACCTGGAAAACTAAATATGAGTGCCCTAGGTTTGACGCGTATATGAGGTTTATGCAACTGTTGGTTTAGTGGAAAGGTTGCCTCCATAGCAAGACTTCCATGATATACCTCTTGCGTATAAGGAAAATCATTCATCGGTACGTGTGGAAAAGCATTTGATATACCTAAGTGCATGTGAATTTCCTCATGATATACCGTAAGGGGACAATACATGTGAGAGAAAATTCGATATACTCAACATACGTGATTAAGTTCCTTGATATATACCTCTTATCGTGAGTTAGGTTAAGCGGTACGATGCGCGGGGGGGGGGGGGGGGAATCGTTCGATATACGTCGAAGGTATGAGGCCAATGGAAGGGGAGATTCATACTGCATAGGATAACTGCACCCCGCAGGATTAGTACCCATCAAAAAGTAACCCCCAATACGGGACAAAATTTGAGTCAATATTGCCATGCTCTTGGTGATGTAGTGTGCAAAAATGCATGAGTCTTAATTAGTATATTATGTAGAAAGACAATATATTATTTTTTATTTTCATGACGAGTAAAGGGAGTAATACACTAATGAGGGAGTATATACAAGTTTTATGGTAAGTAAATGTAGCATGAAGAATGGTGACTACACTATGCGTGGTGATGGGTTAGCATGGATATATGTGAGTGAGTGGCATTTGAATATTTACAAGTGAGTGTGTATGGTAGTGAGCCTATACATGGATCAACTAGAAGGGGTGTGTTATATGGGTAAGTGAGTAGGGTGATATATACAACTATGAGAAGTGGGGGTGTCCCCTAGTGAAGCCTAAGTATGGATATTCTAAGTTGTATGTGAAGTATATGAGTATAAGTGAGTCTATATACAAGTGTAAGCGTGTCAAGTGTACATTTAGAGTATATACACGTGTGTGAAGTGTATAAATGAGTGAAAAGTGATATATACATGAGGTAGATATGCACAAAGAGTAGATAGAGGAGAAAAATGGGACATACAAGTAGGAGAATACGCACACATGCAAATAAGAATAATTCTTATACAGAAATAGAGTCTAGTCCGATTAAAATATTCTCTAGCTGAGTCACCATTGTGTCCATCCTGGGGGCTTTCCCATTCTTTTTCCTCTTTGCTAAGGAATCTCCTAGGTCAGCGGGAGATTCCCCCCTTTCTCGGAGCGTTCGACTGTCATCAATGTGGGGTAATGTGTAGAGGTAGAATCGCCAGTCTATTTTGCACAAAACAGGCAAAAGAAATTTCGTTGCCTAGAGAGAACGACATCAAGGAGAATAATGATGTTTGTGATACCAAGTAGTTCAAAGGTCCATGAACTAAGTTACGAGTTGGGAAGGTGTTAGTAATCCTTCCTCAATTTCAAACTCTCATGGTCATGGGTTAATCTTCTTCCATTAGACTCCATGATGTGTGTGCTTATGTGTATAATATAGATGTCGATTGGAATCATTCGACTCGCGTCATGTAGAAGGACAAAGTGAATTAAACCTCAGGAGTGTTCCCAAAAACAATAATTCTAAATAGAGTATGAGTGTTTATAGAATCACAAGTCATTTTGGAAGAACGAATGTATATATGGTATGAAACACAAGCATGCAAGAGTATCACATTCATTAAGAATATATATATATATATATATATATATATATATACTAGGGTATGCCCGTGCCTAAAGCCACGACATTATTTTCAAAAGTATACATCATCGATAATACCATACGTTGTTTTTTTTTCACAAAAGATAAAAAAATAAAATCAAATAACCTATTATAAGACTTACTACTTTAAAAAAAATAGGCAAAGTTTTATTTGTGTATGAGACAATCCACACTATTCAACAACAAAATGCCAATTATACTCTTATTAATGCTAAATCTCATAATTTAATTTAAGGCCAAGCACAAACATTAGTCCAAATTGTTGGAGTGCACACATCCCTTTAGGCATAAACACAACATATGCACCTATAACACAAATCAAAATTATATAAATTGAAAATCAACTATAAAATAAGAAGTTGCCTACTGGGCAACAGTTTGGTTATTAATAAGTAAAAAATAAGAAACCTTATTGGATGAAACATAGTCTAAAAGCTCTAAAGCGTCGGACAAAAAATGTAACAAAAGTTTAAATCTCCAAAATCTAACATATTTAGGCTTACTGGATTATCCTTCACTTTGGGGTTATGATTATCAACTTCGTGTTGTTTGGATTTACGATTCAGGTTGGGCTTAGTGAATTCTCCTCTTACATCTTCCACAACTTCAAATTGGTTTGCTATCTTGTCTTTGGGGTGACACTTCTTGGCTTCAATTGTTGTTTGGATTCAAGTATCTGGTTTGGCATACTTACTTCTCCTTCTTTTGCATCATCCATTACTTCAATTTGGTCTTCAAACTTGACTTGGGAAGAAATTCTTAGCATAATTTTTCGGTCTTTTCAAACAAAGCTTTTGTTTCCTGGTGCAGCATTACCAGAACCATATTCGGCTCATGAGTTCCACGTTCTTGTGCATACGTTATGTTCCTTTTTTGGATTGATTGACAATATCAGAGGATTCAAATAACATTGGTTTCCTTTCACTGTCAGCAAGATCAACCAAATGCAAATTACCTATAAAACATTGATCTCCAAATCAGTCACACCAATGCCTCATATATATTTTATTCTACCAGAAACAAAATCGCCACAATACAACAAACTGGTAATGAACAAAGAGGGATACAGACTTATAGGGAATGTAAGAAAAGATATACATGATTATTTATTTAAAAAATCAAATTAGCCCAACTCAAAAGCAACAGCGAAAGATTATACTAATTTTTCATATGATTCAAATGAATATTGTTCAATGGTAGTAAACTGGTTGGAGAGAAGTAAATAAATAACTTTATTATCAAAAAAGTATCGGCGGGGCCAACTGCTTTTTTCATTTAGGAAAGTATCACCAACAACCATATTCATCACCCAATATTCATTAACTCTAAGACATATGAAGTGAAAAGAGAGATTATCACAATATTATAGATACAAACATGTAAGTTTATTTGAACTTGCATACTTATTTGAAACTTCACATGAGAAGGAAGGTATAAAAAATGAATCAGTGTGCTAACACGATCATTTGTGCTAGCAGATGTCCACTTCCCTGCTGAAGACTCAACAATTTTAACCTCCCCGATCGTGGGGCCCTCCTCCTCCATGGTTGACGGTATAATAACTAAGCATAATGGTTAAAGATACTTCATATATGACCTATTGTTTAATCCCAACTACTAACACAAACCAACTTACACCTATGGTCGTAGAGTAGTTGTATATTGGAGCTACTGTCATCACAATTTCAGAGCAAACATCCTTAAACGGTTCTTGAAACACCTATTATGTAGCTTACACCTATTGAAGTTTCAATTGAGAACTTAACAGTCAAAGTAGCTTACAAAAGTCAGTAAAAAAAATTATAAGCCATCAAACATAAATCGAACAAAACTAAAGAAAAAGTAAGGACCAAGTCTAGAAATTCAGAAACACAATCCAAATTTAAGCGGATTTGTATTCAACCTCTAAACTCAATAAGATTTCACACATGTATCCCCAAACACAGATTTACATTGAATATTCCTAGTGATTTCTTGTAGTTTATATCACCAAACCTATTGAACAGAAATTAAGCAGATAAATCAGATAGGACGATAAAGACCTATAGGCATGAGATAGGACAACATAGGCCGTGAGACTTCACACTCTCTTGTGTTTACATAAATATTTATATTGATATTAGAATCATTGTTCAACACCAAATAACAACCAAAAATAATAAAGCAAAACAAAATTAACACATAAATAAGTTTAATCTTAGTCTTGATCCTCTTAAGCCTCAAAATCATTTCAAAACATAATAGTTACCTTCATTGTAGAGTTGCGAGAGGTACCAAAAATCAAAACAACCATATAAAACCCAAATCCATCAAACAAATGTGGTTGTTTTGAATGGCGAGATATTAATCGTGATTGAGGGACCATAAAAGATACAAATGGACGATAATAATTTACAATTACGAAAATAAATCAAATATGTTTAAACAAATATTCAAGCTTTATAACTCATTATAATTTACAAAAAACATAAAAATCATATAGGTTAAACTTTAAACAACTGTCCAATCATTTTGAATCGAATAAACAGGTTGATCACCTGGGGATGCACTACCAGGATTAGTAGACTTTTACTTTCATTCATCTTCTGTCATGAGTGTCTGAACATATTAGGCATCTTCAAAACCTACAGGTAGTTATTTGATCAATTATAGGAAGCAATATTGTCATGAGTATAATTCAAACACTGAGTATAATTCAAATCCTCAATTGGGGCAGGATCAAGGTAATACTTGTTTGATACTTTGGAGTAAAAGTGAAAACTGTCAGTCCGATTTTATAGTATTGTACACTATTTCCTTCCTTTGTAGAAGTCCACTAAAATATTGTGATCATACTTGTATTCTATCTGCTCCAAATACTACAGCAAAATTTCTCCCTCGTTATGTTCCAAAGTGCAAGTTCTTGCAGGGTGTTTAGGTATATCACTGTGATCAATGCATGCCAGACAAAAACACGCCTATAATCCTTGATGTAGCCAATCACCTTCTCATTGTACTCAAATACAGGGTTGCTGAGCTGTAATATAGAAAGAATCCTACAATAAATAGGGGTGTTTCAGTGCGCAAATAGTTTTCTTCTTGAGCTATAATATAGAAAGAATCTTGCAATAAATATAGTGTATTATATGTGCCCCCTGCAACAACAGCATCAATCGTGGGCTCAATGAGCATAACCTAAAAATATTGCGATTATATTGACA
Source organism: Sambucus nigra (assembly GCA_949130495.1). NCBI lineage: Eukaryota > Viridiplantae > Streptophyta > Magnoliopsida > Dipsacales > Adoxaceae > Sambucus > Sambucus nigra. The sequence continues at coordinate 446,217,396 of OX422212.1, read as the reverse complement.
ATGCATACAGACATTGTAAGTACTGAAATCCAAGCCATCAAAAACTCATATGTGATGGAGTGAAGAGAACAATATCATAAAGCACATGAACCATAATAGTGGTCGAATTTGTACGCATAATTATCAATTCTAGTGCCCCATTTCATAAACAATTGGATATGCTAGGAGAGAAAACATTATTGATTGTGGATCATCAGTTAGTGCATCTAACACATTCTCATATCCGTCTCTACTTGCTTCTATATGAAAAGGAGTCAAACTACCAGGACCAATCGTATTAGCGCTAAATATTTTAAAACCCTTATCCAAATGTTGCTTTTCAGATTCAGAATAATCTAAAACTTTATCTGCATAGTAACTCAATAGGAATTCTACCATTGGTCTGTAATTTCTATACACATCTCTATGGAGGAGGACAATCTCCACCAATGAAACTTCAACCGACGGGTGTCCTCATGTATCCACAATACTACTGAACAAAACGTCCAAGAGTTTCTTAGCCACAATGCACCAGTCGTGGTCTATAGAGAATTCTATCAACCACCTGAACCATTTTATTTGGAATCTATTTAAGTTCGAATCCAAACGAACTAATTTTGATTTAACGTTGATTCTATGGAGAATCCAACCCATCTCATGTATAATGTTCAAAGCTTGGTTCGTCAGCAGTTTCAGCTACCTCAATAGAACTCTTCAATGTACAAATTTCAGAGAAAACATCCTTCTCAGCAACTATGAAAGGAAGAAGTTGTTGTTGGGACCTCGATCCTCGACCTAATCAAAATAAATAGCAACAATAATTCCGAAATGCGAAGAAAAAGTGTGAATACAATTAGGATGCATATGGGACAAAAAAAAGTAAATTTTGAATTCAACACACATTAGAATTTCATGTGAAGTTCCCATATGCACAGTTTACAAAAACGTATATCATCTTGTACATATTAACGATATCCCTCAACTGAAATTACCATATGCACACATATATAACATTGTAACACAAAGTTGAGGAACTCTCTTTTCCCACACCACAAAAAAATTGAAAATAAAAATAACCCAGAATAATATGAATAAAAAATCATATCTAGAAACCCTCTTTTTGACCATAAAAAATGTAATTTATAAAATAAACTAATTTTATTGGGAATCTATTTAAGTTCGAATCCAAAAAAAACTAATTTTGATTTGAGGTGGATTCTATGGAGAATCGAACCCATCTCGTGTATAAAGTCCAAACCTTGGTTCTTCACTTCTAATTTCTCATTTTCTACTTATGTGCCGTCAGCAGTTTCAGCTGCCTCTATAGAACTCTCCAATGCACAAATTTTAAAGCAAACATCCTTCTCAGCAACTATGAAAGAAAAGAATTTGTTCCTGAGACCTTGATCCTCGACTTAATCATAATAAATAGCAACAATAATTCAAAAATGCGAAGCAAAAGTGTGAAGCCAATTAGAATGCATATGGGACAAAAAAAGTAAATTTTCCATTCAAAACACATAAGAATTTCATATGAAGTTCCCATATGCACATTTTTACAAAAAACTATATCATCTTATACAGTTTTATGATATCCCTCAACTGAAGTTCCCATATGCACACATATATGACTTCGTAACACAAAGTTAAGGAACTCTCTTTCCCCACACCACAAAAAAATGAAAATAAAAATATCCTACAATAATATGAATAAAAAATCATATCTAAAAACCCTCTTTTAGACCACAAAAAATGTAATTTATAAATAAACTAATTTTAAACCGAAAGACAACCCAAAGATCGAATCCAGAAGGAAACTTGACATGATTTCAACCAAAAAAATCACTATTTATAGCATATAAACATAAATAAAATATGATTTTCCTTACTACTACAAAGACATCATAACTTACATACAAAAAAATGAACTCTTACTAACAACATTCAGGTTGAAAAAGCATTTAATTTCTATATAGAAATCACAACACGAAATACCAAGATGAAGTCGCAATATATATTTAGTAATTTGACTTTAAATACTTCAAAATCTCACATTAACAAATTTTGTAAATTAATAAACAATCAACATATTAAAACTAACTGAGTATGTCCAAATAACATAAAATTAAAGATAAATCATCAATAGTCAATTAAAGTTTAAAAATAAAAACCCAAACCCTGATAACCCTTTAAACACGTTGGGATCGTGAATCCTTAAACGTCAGAGCTACAAAACAAATCATCAAGTAAAACGAGGATGTTTTTACACCAAAAATTATAAACAAAACCTATCTATGTAATAGGAATGCACCAGATAATTTTAGTAAATGAAATAAGGAAGAAAAACACCAAATGGTCTGATTTTACTAACATGAAATTGGACAAAACACATCATGGTGTGAAAAACTAAGAGAAAATAACCTCACAAATATAACTCGTGGATCTGGATCTGGATATGGGATAAATCAAATCAAGGAAAAAAGCGTGTTTGAGAGGGAGAAAATTAAGAATAAAAAGAAACTGATGCATAAAATTACCTTGGTTGCTTTTTATTGTCGTTGTTGTTCGTTGAGTAGAAATACCCAGAACAACAACAAAGATTCAATAAAAATACCCCCAAAAAAGGTCCTCTCTATTTCGCTTCTTCAAAACAAAGATTCAAGAACAAAACGATTAGGAAAATAGAAGAACAAAATGATGAAAAATCGTACTGACAAAAAAAATTACCTTGGTTGCTGTTGTTCGTTGTTGTTGTTTTAATGGGAGGCTCACGAGTAGAAACAATAAGAATAGTCGATGGGAGGTTTGGATAATGAGGGTAAGTTGGACTATGGGTGAAAATACTATTATAACCTTAATTTTGAATTTGTAAGAAAAAGGGGAAACAAATTAGAGTGGGTTAAAAGAGGGGGAAACCAAAATTTGCAAGGGTAAAATGGGTATTACAGGAAAAATTCATATTGATGACATCATAGTTCAATCTTATGACATACATAAGTTTTCTACATTATTATATAGATATATAGGAAAATAAGATTTTAAATGCACAAAAGGGAGGACTCGAGTCTCGGGATTTTCCTAAGATGCCTACGTAGCCTAAGGGGCATCAAAGTCCACATAGTTCCAAGATAACATGGGGTGGGGATCAATCCATAAATTTAAGCGGGGGATTCTCTTATGTGTGTGTAGAGAGAAACATGTTTTAATAGTGAGAATATGTAGTGAGAGTTCCTCATTTGGAATAATAGATAAACCCCATTTTTTTGTTTTGGGGTTTTATGAAAATAGAGTGTGTGCAACTCTACTAATAAAGATTTGAGATTAATATATGTGATGAAAAGAAATAAAGTGCTAAAGTAGAAATAATGCAACTAACACTAAAATAATATAATTTAGAGAAAATGATGGAGAATTGGACCTCCTTATGAATGCTTGATGTTGATCTCGAGTGTAGATATGCTGATCTTGCAATGGGATAAAGGTGTTATGAAGAGATGGGAGGAATTTACTAAATTAAGTAAGAAAATGATGGAATGGAATGTGGGAAATGGGATTTTTAGGAAGGGAACAACTCTGAATACGAGAGAATGTTCTCTAAATTGCTGAGAGTGATGTTCACGGGTTCTTTTCAAAGTAAAGTCATGGACACCATTTATAGGGTCAATGGGGTGTTGATCGATAGGGTCTTGGTTTGCCTATCAGCATAGAACCTCAAGCAAAGTCCTGAGGGTGCTATTCAGTAGGTTGGGATAGATTTTTCATAAAAATGATCATAAAACACAATTTATAAGTAAAAATTACGCATGGGGTGGACCTTTGGAAAGGGTATTCAGATCCCTTTAAGAATCCATCGAGCTAATCCTCAGTCCTAGAGTTGACCAAGGACAAATGGGAACTGGAATCGCCTATTAGTTACTACACATGATGTTTTCAAAGGAAAATGGATCGTCTGTCTAAACCGTAAGGTAGATACATGCATGCGATGGACCTTTGGAAAGGGTATTTAGAGCCCTTCAAGTTTTCATTCAGGGTCGTTTAGTTTGGAGACTTGATCGAGGTTAAATGGGGCTCAGAAGATCTTGGTAACCAGTTAAACTAAAATGGGTTGTATGTTCGTACTCTAAGGATGCTTCACGTATGGGGGGCATCGGAAAGAGGATTCACAGCGCTTCAAAGATTCATTGAATTTCGCTCAAGCTGGAGAGTTGACTGAAGTCAAACGGGGCCTGGGAGGCCTAGTGGACTCTAGATTAATTTTTGGGGTAATGGACCATTTGTCTATACCGTAACGCTGATTCGTGCACGGTGTGGATCGTTCGAAAGTGGATTAAGATCCCTTAGAATATTCATTGAGATTTCACTCAGGTGGGAGTTTATTGGAGTCAAATAGGGCCCATGACCGTCGTGTGGCCTTCAGATCAGTATTTAATAATGAAATAGGTCATTTGTTCAAGCGGTAAGGTCGATCCGTACACAAGGTGGACTGTTGGGAAGGGGATTCCAATCCATTCGAAGATTTATTGAGCTTCTACTCAAATGAGAAAGTTGACATTATTCAAACGGGGCTGAGGAGCACCCGATGACCTTTATATCGGTACTCGGAGTATGAGTTGGGGGTTATGGTTAATGAGTGAGGGATAGTGACCTAAGGAGGTGCTTAGAGGTGTCATGGGATGGGGTGTCTACATACTCTATTTTCATTAAAAAAAGGTTTATCAATAAATTCAATATGACGAATTATCATCTCACGCTATCACTCTTAAAACACATTTTCTTTATACACATATAAGAGAAATCCCCCATTTGGATTTATGGATTAAACACCACCCTATGTTATCTTCTAACTACGTGGACTTTAATGCCCCATGGGGTACATAGGCATCTTGGGTTAATCTCAATATTTGAGTCCTCCGTTATGCATGTTTAGACGTTCCCTCCTATCTGACACACATACACACACACACACACACACACACACACACACACACATATATATATATATATATATATATATATATATATATATATATATATGAGTTCATACTCTTACATGCTTGTGTTCATCCTATATACACATTCGCTCTTCCATTGCGACCCATGATTCGACAAGCACTCATATTATATTTTGAATTATTGTTTTCGGGAACAGTCCTAAGGATGAATTAACTCCGTCCTTTTCCATGACATGATTTGAATAATTTATTTCCTCACCTATATTATGCACATAAGCACACACTTCATGGAGTCAAGCAGGATCAACACATTCCCATGGGAGATTGAAAGGGGAAAATTGGTGCCTAACACATTCTCATTCTGTAATTTAGTCCCTGACCTTCAAACTACTTGGTTTTGCAAGCATCGGGATTGTTCTTGATTTCGTTCTCTCGAGGCGAAGACATTCCTTTTGGTTGTTTTGTGCAAAATAGTATGGGGACTCTATCTCTAACATTATCAGCAACATTGATGATGGTCGCACACCGAGAGAAAGGGCATTAACCCCATGCAAGTGCCAGAGGGAATCCAAAAAGGGAGGTCCCGAGATGACCACAATGTCTTTAGCATTATTTCACCTGAAGCGATTGCCTTTGGATCTAAGAAGTTGGATGAGGAAGCCAATGAGATGGTTCAAAGCTTTCGAATTATAGGCCTTTATAATAAGATGGATTGAGATATTTCCTATTTATAATTAGAACAAAATCAAATAATTTCTCTATGGAATACATTCCATAATATTTTTTATGCCGTCTTTCATTATTGTTCCATCCAAAGAGGGTGATTTGTATTTTTTTTCAAGTGAATGTAATTTGCAATACTTCAGATTATCAATGAAAGGGTATCATTATATTTTGTATCTTTATTGATAGCTTATACTCAAACTGATATGTTGTGGATGTTCAATAAATTTTCACATTTGATTGGTATTTAGTTTTTCAATCTAGCCAATTATATCGCATTGGAAGAATATTTATTTTATTCAATTGATGAACATTCTATGATCAAACCAAATTTGATGTATTACATGTACTTGTAACTGTTTTTGTATTTTAGACCATTGTTTTTTAATTATGGCCTATTTGGCATGCATGCTTTATTATTGGTAGTCATTTAACCAAATCTCATTGCGCATGTGGATGTTTTAAAATGATAAGTTTTACCACCAATTAGATTAATTAATTCTTAGAAAATAGGCAGCTTTTGTAATTTTCTTCAACCAGCTCATTTGGATTGTGGGAGTACCAATATTTAATTTTGTATCCCTGAAATATTAATGACCCACAAACATAATCATGAGGGCATTCTGATTAATAGAGCCACATAAAGTGCCTTCTTCAACTAGTGCATTTTGGAAGGAACGTTCTTAGGGACACGTGTCAATATTTTCTTGGAATTCATTTGCATTTCAAATGACACCACTAAGCTATTTAATCTCATTTTTTTCTTCTGCTCCTTTTCACCGTCCGCATTCTCTCTCTAAGAAAAGTTTTAGCTCGCAAGATTACTTTTCTTTTTCTTTAAAACTCTAGACTATCAATGACGTCCATCTCTGAATCTTTTGATGTTTACCTACAATTTAATGAAATCCCCAACAAACTCTCGACAAGAAGATCCATTGTTATTGTGAGTATTTTCTACCCCATTGAAATCTTACATGGAGTTACTTGATCAACCATCAGCTTCGATTGCCCATCTTTTTTTTTCTATCCCGGGTTTTTTTATCACAAGCTTGTCATATAAATTCATGCTTGACTCAAAGAAAGGAGGGTCTACCTCAAAGTTATGTTAGCCTCAAATCTCTTAATAAACTTACTAATTCGATAATTCTCAATTCTTATTTCCCACTTATATAAAGATTATTCCACCCACCCATTTATTTATAATGAAAATTCCTCACTAATTTTTGCATTATGTTTATTGTGTGGTCTAATAATGACTGGTAATACAACTTGGTGTTCAAAGTTTTTCACTTTGGGATTTAGCTTCACTTTTTTCAACACTTTTCAAGATATATTTGAATCATTTGTTTGAAAAAAGTGTCATAAAAAGTGAAAGTGGGCCCCAGAATTTATATTTATGAAGTTACCCTAACTGTATTAACACGTAAATTTTTAGTGTTCCAAAAATCCCAATTTCATGGGAAAAAAACATATTAGATATTGAAACACACATATATACATACATATACAAACAAATATTCATAGATACATAAACAAATAAAAGCACAGATTCAATTCAAATTCATTTTTAAACCCATAAGACCAAAAGAGACAAAAATTATAGCACCTATTATACCAATAAAATCCCCAAACCCAAATTCATCTCCCAACACACCTGACTCACAACCAAACTAACTCCTAACCAACCTAACCCATAACCAAATCCATTGCCAACCCACATTAGAAAATGGCTAGACGAAAATCCTAACTTCAAATTTACGTAAGAAATTATTAAAAAAAATACGCAATTGGGAGATCATGGAATCAAGGGGTGTATGCTTGTTCTTGCGTGCATGTGTGTGAATGTTTATGTATTTATGAGAGAAAGAAACCCAACACTAGTGGGGTGTGAACTTCTGGCAGAGAGATACTACCAATGGCGGGAGGTTAACCGATGGTATAAAGAACTAGCAGTGTGGTAAAGGGTGGGAGATAGGAGAGGGTAGAGGAAGTGAGGGTGGGAAACGGGGGAGGGAAGAGGGTGGGGGATGGAAAATGTTGAGTTTTTCCAGATTTTAGTGTTTGATTTTAGTTTTGATAATCTTTATTTATTTTTAATATTAAAATAAATTAAACATGGATACTTGGCAATAATAAGTTACGTAGCCCAAAGTCACCCCTCTTTTCGCAACAATCACTTGTATTATCGAAAATTATCTTACCTTTGGCAACATAACATAATATTGCAAAAACTTCAAAGTATTTTCCTCCCATATTTCATTAGTTCGCCCCTAACATTTTACTTTTTGGAAATTAAATTATTCTATGCTGCCAAAAGTAAAATGCAAGTTTATCTTTTGGCAACACGAAAGATATTTTTCCCTAGAAGGGTAAATTTTGGCCAAAAGTGGGTTATTTCTCTAGATGTTATTGCCAAGGAAACAAATTCTTATAGCGTGTTTACTTTTCGATAAAGCAGTGTCAGTTGATTTTTAAATCAGAACAATAGTTACAAGAATGCCTTATATTTTTTTTAAAAATATATTGTAGACATGTCAGTGAATAGAACTCAGTAGGAATTAGGGTGAGTCACGTTCGACTTGATAACAAGGACATCAGAACTCCAGTTCTAGCAGTATTGCAATGTTCACAAACTAAATAGGTAGTTCGCATCCTATCAGAAAAGTTACGATGTAATCCTAGTATTTTATCTGAAACTTGATGTCAGATTTAAGTTATTGGGTTTTAATTATTAAACCCATGTTTTATAATATATTTATTAATAAATGATTGTCATATCTCAATTAAAGTATGAATCATGTTTGTGGGAATGCATTATATTTGTTTCATAATATATTATACATGTGAGTCAATTATACTTAGTGGGAACTCTAGTTAGTTAGGTTCGGCTCGGTCGTGGAAGATTATAATTGTAGTCATAATATCATTGAATAGTTTGCCATCTATATAAGGAATATATATCCTATCGATAAAACTGCGTGTAAAATATTTGTAGTGTATCTTGATTATGCAATCATATTTAATTTTTCAGGATCTCATCTGGAAGTTCAATGAGGTACCTGTACATGAGGAATGTATTAAATAGGACTGGGGCTGAGATTCGATCCTAAGTGATGATGAGATTAGACTTTCTTAATCTCAAAATTTGCAAAGGTTGCATAGATTCGTAATCTTTAGGGACATAAGGATCAAAATATTCATATGACTATTTCAATTAATTTAATAAAGGTCAATAAGATATGAAAGTCGGGAAACTATGTTAGAGATCAAGTTCCCGGGAAATCCGTGTTTAGGATAAATATTCTAAATTGCGACAACCCCTAGATAAACTTATAAGTTTGAATCTATAAATTAAAGTTGGAAATTTATTATTATCTAGCAAAGCCTCAAATAATTAATGTTTGACATCAAGGAAAATTAAGATGCTGGTGAAATTAAATTCCCGAAAAAATGAATTTCACCAAGAAATTATTTGATACACAATCTGGGGAATCATATTATGGGTTATCTAATTTTGAGAACATTGCCTCTTTATTCGAGTGATTTTCAGACAATTAAATTTGGCTGAAATTGCAATTATTTGGAAGAAATAATTAAAAGTATAAAAGGATATAAATTATGGAGGATAATTTTGGATTTTCCTATTTCTAAATGGAATCTAATTTTAATTATTTGCCATGGTTCCATGACGTTTTCCATATTTCAAGTAGTACGTCCAAAATAATCTTCAAAACCTAATTGGCCCAACCTGAATTTAGGTGTATATATACAGGGTAAGGGTTTAAGTAGGAAAATATGATTATAAGATTTGAAGAGGGTTAGAAAAAAATAATATTCACATTTTATTTGGGGTGAGGAGAGAGAATAATTTTCTTTATTTCCCCATGTTTTCTCTAAAAATGACCAAACACATATATTTCTTTGCATTATCATATACTAGAAAATGAAATGTGTTTTTCTCATATACAATGTAGTTTACAATGGTGTTTTATGATCTAAATCATTTACATTATCCCTCGTTAAATATGTTAGATCATTTATATGATTCTCAAACAGTACCAGAAAAATAGTCATTTATATCATTTTTATATTTGATGTAATGTCACATACGGGTTGTTGATACCTAAAATTGGTACTATGATAATTATATGTCTTAGTTGAAGGATACAAATAATAAACTAACATAGGTATAGAAGAAAATTATTTCAACTTGATATAGATGAGGGATAGAGAAAGAGACAACAAATATAACCTGCCTCAGCCCAAAGAGGTGCCTACATCCATGGGTGCAAAGTTACTTTGTATTAGGGAAAGGTACAAGATCTCAAGGATCTATCTATGGTTAAGGGCATGTCTTTTTCTTCCTATTATAACTAAAGAATATAGTGGGATATTTAGACTAGGGGTAAGATGTTAAGAGGTGGAGTGCCTTTACATGTCACGTAGCTACATATTTTTAAATTCTTGATTATTACTAATTATGAGCCAGATCGTGGATTAACCCGCGTGCATTTACAAAAGAGATTGTAGATATTCCCATGTATGCCTATTATTCCTTGCTGATGGTAGGCCTTGTTGATAGTGGTCGGTCGTACATATGACTAGTGGGGAACATTAAACCGACGATGACAATGGCTCGCGAGTAGTGCTTAGTTAAATATATTACGGTGACAGATATCACATTTCATTGGTCCACATCATACTTCTATTTTTGGATACAACAAAATCCCCCAATACTTCATTCTTGATCGGAGCGAGCATTGGATGGTGGAGTGAAAGGAAGGAATATTAACAACTAGGTGTTGGTTGGTTTCATGAAATCTTAGTCATAAACCCTTTAAGGTTATTTTGTCATGTTGAGCTGTTTGGTCGGTAGTCGATCTTTGAAAGTTTAGACTTTTTGGTTTTGTTTCTTGAGGTAGTAGGAAGTTTTTAAATAATGGAAAAAATCATGAAATGTCATAGGGAATGCCGATAATAACATTCATTAAGTATTGAACCTCTGTCAAATTCAAAATGGCAGCTACGTTTAATCATACCCATTATGTGCAACTAGAGAGACGTCATTGAGTCTATGAAGTTTCACTTCCCCCTTTCGTTCACTTCACCCTAAGTTTTAAAATTTATTTCTTCTCTTTTTAATCCTTTTTGCCATTTATGATAGGTGTATCCCTTTGTTTCCATTTAAGTATAAGAATTTCTCCTTCTTTACATTTATTTGGTATTTTTATGTTGAAAATATGGTATTTACTATAGATGAGAGTTCGTTAGAGCTCTTTAGGTCCACTCATAGAATCCCATCGTGGATAAAGGCTGAAGTATTAAATTTTCCCTGTGAACTTTGTACTTTAGGGGAAGGCCACTGGATACCCACCATATTTATTACATAGTGTGACGTTACTTTTCCCCCCAACAATTTATTTTTGGAATTTTAATATTTTGACGCAGTCCCTGACCAGGTTTCCCCAAATACATGGACGATCATTAATGGGGTTTTCAACATTACTCAGGAGTACATGAAAAATAGTAGAATAAAAGAATTGTTTTATTTTAATACATAGGGTACCATTGAAAACATTTATTATTTAAAGTCAAGGCAGTCCGACAGAGTTCTTGTCCTGAACTTACTAGATTCCAATTAGGAATATTGGGGTCATGGATTAATTCTGAAGGATTGGAAAATTGTCCTTCTTCTTAAGGGTGAGGTAGATATTAGCCCCATGTGTCCACATGAGGGTCAAGGCATAGGTTAGCACATACACACACAACTTGAATATTTTTCTTCTTGACCTATGTCTTTTATCTTATAACCGATTGTATATTTTGATTTTCTATTTTGTAGAGAAAAGAAAGAAAAATATATCTCATGTTTCTGAAGTTATCTTTGTCGACTTAGAGATCGTTTGGTCTATTCGACAGAGGATTATTTCCAAATATCATCATTGTTAGGCTTTCGTCCTGCTCAGATAATGTAGTTCCATTACGTCCTTTGTTACCAGACAAATTGAAGAGATACCAACATCCCTCAATATACTTGATGACCCTACTTTCTCCTCTTTAGAACCTGGTTATGGGTCTTCTAACCAAGCAGAGATATTTTTCAGCAGAGAGAACTTCATCATTTGATTAACCTTTAGATGAAGCTCTAGTTTTAAGTGACATTCCATCCTTAGATATGGTGAAGATAAAAGTTTCCTAGCCTCATTGTTGGAACGAGGTCTCGTTCCCATGCATGCAAAAAGTTTAAAGTTCGTGGCTCCAGTAACCCTTCCCCTGTGGATATTTCCCGACTCAAAGATCAAGAGCCTCAGTAAAAGAGATTAAGTAGGGGCCCAACTCCAACTCAAGAGGTGGTTGGTAAGGAGCCTGTTGACAAGGATAAAGGTCCCCTCAATCTATTATGGTGAATCCTAAACTTGATCGGGTATTGATTGGGTCCAGAGTTGTCCCTAACAATCAAGAGGTTACATTATTCATTCCTCCCTCAGGGTTGGTTGATTGGGCTAATCATAATATGTGATAAACCCAATATGACCTCTCCCCAAAATGAGACCCTCTCGGCCAAGGCCGACCTTTAGCAAACCATCGTATTGGATACATTACGACTCGATCGGGGATCCCAACCCAAGGTAACTCATCCTCAGTCATATCTCCCTTACATATTCCTTAGGCCTCAACATATAACAATAACATCAGTGACCTCAAGATTCTTTCATGTTCCCTCAGCCTCATGTATTACAAGGAGGACAAAAATCTAATATAGACTTAGTATACTGATGACCATTCCATCGAAGGATTGACCTGACAACTTAGCCTTGGCCTCGATCGTCATGATCGATAGTGGAAACCTGGTGGAGTGCATCAGATGGAACATGTGTGGTGGAGTGCGCATCGATTATGGCTCACTATCCCACGTGGGTAAACCGTTATAACCATACATTTCCCTAATGTGAGGGAATATTTCAGCATCATGACATATATGTGTTAGGGACAAGTGGATGATCCTCATTGGTTGCCTCATCTTTCTCATGCCTATTATATGCTTGGGGGTACATAGTGCACCCCAAGCACTATATATACTCATATTATTCCCCAATGGAAAGGATCCAAAAATGGTAAAACCTAACCAAACTTTTTCACACTTGCAGCAGAGAGAGAAAGCTTGAATGTTGTACATTGTAGGCCATTAGAGCATCTTTTACATAGTGAAAACCTCACATCCCTACACAGTGGGTTAGGCTGAAAAGCTGAACCACTTATATATTGGTGTTCTTACTCTTCTCCTAATCTCCTTCTCTTATTTTCAAAGTTGTTATGTTACATATCTCCATCATTTTTTTATGTTTGATCTTGAGCTGGTTATATAAATTTAAATGATGACTTCTTAGCGTCATCATTTTGGCATCGTCTGTGGGAACGAAGGTCCATCATCTTCTTCCTCTCCATATTTATCTTATTTCTCACTTTATTCTCTTGTGGTGATCCAGTTACACACTTGGTTAGATCTATATCACCATTCAAAGAGATCTTATTGGGCTATTCAAGATATTTTCTAGCTCACTTGCTCACCCAACTCATCCTATTGTTCTGCTGGTTTGCTGAAGAGAATTTGCCTCCGATTTGCCTCACGGTGTTGGACCCAGCTCCATCAAGGCACCTCCTCCGTAAGAAATGGCTGAGGTGGTAGTAGCATTGTGATCACTAACGACCAACCACAAGAAAATAAAGGACCAACTTATTGCCTTTAGCAAGACTATGATATGATAACTCTGGCCTCCAGAGATGGTGTGTATAGGGTGATAGGGGGACCACCCTCATCCATCATAACGAGATGAAACATCATTGTAGGCGCAGAGATGTGGCGGATCCTAAGAGACTCCACCTACGAAAGCAAGAGCAAGAGCAAGAAGATCCAGACGACCTTCAAGGTGATGAGGAGAATTACTTGGAACCGTAAAAAGTTTTTAGAGATATGGTTTCCCAGTACCAACTAACCGAGGAAGAAGTGGTCGGTTGACCATAAAAGGCCGACCTAGAATTTTGGCGTTAGACAAATTGAGAAGAGGGTTAGCCATTGACCGACTCAGCCCGGTGGGAGACCTACGAGACCGACTCTCTAGATCAAGCATCATTACGAACTTCAGAGGGAATGGAGTTTGTGATAATCATCGGCCCCAATAAGGGCGAGAGGGGGAATAAAGGGAAGTAAACAACCGTCAGAGAACTGTTAGCCCAGAGCCAGTAATAAACCCAACTGACAAAGAAGGGGGTGGAGATAATGATGTAGCAATCGAGAAATCATGGAGCAGTTTCATCCAAAGGTTGGAAGACAAAATACGCAACCTTCTGAAGAGTCAAGACCCCATCCAAAGTGGTGTGTGGAAGTGTCTCCATTTGTATCAACGATTGTGAGCTACCCAACTTAAGCCAAGTTCAAAGTTTCGACTGTCACACCTAAGTAAGAGAGAAGGACATACAAGGGTCATAAGTGTTAGATTACTCAGGTTCATCATTTTCTGATTCACTTGTGTCATCCCAAGTCTTTCATAAATGAGACCTATTAAGTTTATGAATTTTGTCTAAGTTTGTAAGGACACGAGTCTCCGATTGAGTCTTAATGTAGTGTTAGCTCAATTTCGAACAAAAACATTTGTGTAAATGGATAGTGTTTTTGTGTATCCATCCAAGCCTATGACATGTTAGTTGAAGACGTAGCGGCCAAGAGTACAAAGCTTCATTATATGAGGGGTTTAGTGCACTACATTTCTATGTTAACAACAATTTCAATGCTCCTAAGGTATTAATGCATTTTATATATATATATATAGGAGCTTGGAAATTTATTGGGTGTGATTTATAATTTTTATAAAATAGTTTTAATGACTTTGTTTACTTAGAAAATATTTTTTAGAACCTTTCATACAAAGTTTTGGGATTAAAAATAATATTCTATTTTTGTAACACGTCGTTCAAACCATATGGCATCTCGTTCGAATGAGATTGCCATATCGTTTGAACGAACTGGCATCTCATTCGAACGAGATTGCCAGGTTGTTTGAACGAGACTTGTAACGAATTTTCTTTTTCCCTTCTGTAACCTCATTAGTAAAGTCGTTCGAATGAAAATTCGTTCGAACGAAAAAGTTGTTCGAACGACTTTGGCGGGAACAGTTTTTTTGAAGTTTTTTGCAGTTTTCTTCATGTTGCCACTACCTTTTCCCCATTACTTTTTGATAGAATTATGAAGTGTGGGAACCAATCTTTTCCAAGTAACTTTTTCACATATCTCCATCTCCTAGAGATAGTTTTTAGAGAGTTTCAATTCCAAATGAAAAAGTTCAAGTTTGAATGTTTGTTTTTCAAGAAAAAACATTAAACACTTTTGTTTACACCCATTTGTTTAGTTTATCCAAGTTCCTTAATATATATACTTTTCTTGGAGTTTTGGCACTGGTTTTATCTCTACCATTGGAAGAGTGTTTGGGTTTACTTCTACATCCCAAGAAGAAGAAGCTCGTTTGCTTTGACATACCCACTTGGAGAAAGTCTCCTTGTTCGGGTGGCGGTGATCGAGAAAAGTCCGATCGGTGGATTCCGATACCACGGTGGACCTCCGTGGTTATTTTCTAGGCAGAGGTGTGTACAAGAAGGAGCATCAGGGCTTAGACGGATTCAAGTCAAGTGTTGTAAGTGTTACTGTCTTGAACTTGTAAAACCGTACTTAGTGAATTTAAGGCTAGGGTTGTCCAAGGTTTTTTCCCGTTGTTGGTTTTTCCTCGTAGATCGCGACGTAATTATTATTTTTTTATTTTATCTTTTGCAAAATTCACATTAGATGCATGCTTAGGTAAAAAGATAAAATTGGTAAAGAAATTATAATTTGGTTTATGTAAAATTTCTTGAGCCATCTTTATTTCGCATGTAAAAGGAAATTACTTTTTGTAAAATCTAAAAATTTGGGGTCATCATCTACAACAAGTGGTATGGAGCGGGATCCACAAATTATTGCGTTTAAGATCCTTTTAAATATTTTTGACAAAAATAGAATTTTCAAATTTTTCAAAATTTCCTATTTTCGATGATTCTAATTACGCATATTAGAAAGCACGTATGCGTTCGGCACTTAGGTATCTAGATGAGAGGGTTTGGTTGTCTATAATTAACGGGTGGTTCCCAGCTACATATTTAGTTGAAAATGAACGTGTTCCCAAACCCACTGATAGATGGAGTGAGAATCAATTTAAACTTGCAAATTTTAATTCCCGTAGTTTAAATTCCTTGTTTAGCGCGATCACACCGGATGGATTCCGATTCATTATGACCTATGAAACCACTAAAGAAGCTTGGTATATTTTACAACTCACTCATGAAGGAACTAGTGTCGTAAAAGCTTCTAAAATCCAAAACCTCACCACTCAATTTAAAACCATCAAAATGAATGAAAAAGAAACTTTTGATGAATTTTATGCTAGACTTTCTGATATAGTTAATTCATCTTTTAATTTGGGACAGAAAATACCCGACAACCGAGTAGTAAAGAAAATTTTAAGGTCCGTACCCGATAGATTTTTTCCTAAGGTGACCGTGTTAAATTCTTTACCCATTTTAGTCTCTATGAAATTAGAAGATCTCGTAGGTTATTTACAAACCTATGAACTAGACATGTTTCCCTCTAAAATTGAAAAGAAAATAGATAAGGGCATACCTTTGAAAGCCCGAAAGGAGGAAAAATAAGTAGTAGAGAGTGAAAGTGAGAGTGACTCGAAAGATATGGCAATGTTTGCTAGGAAGTTTCAAAAATTTCATAAATTTAACAAAGATAAATTGAAAAATGATTTTAAGAAATTTGAAAATTCTAAGCATGACAAAGCCGAGAAGATCCCTAAAGCTTTTAATGAAAATTTAAATAGGGACGAATCTAATATGCGTTATGGTTGTGAAGGGTATGGCCATAGGGATTTTGAGTGCCCCCATTAAAATAAGGATAGAGGGTAAGAACCTATTTCTTATAATGCAACCCTTAGTGATAGTGATAAGGAAGAGGCACCTGATTCCCCCACTAAGACCAACTTTGTGGATTTTATGGCTAGTCATGTGAGTGATAGTGAGCACTCCTCTATTGATGAAATTTTAACACATGACACTTCCAAAGTCAAAGTTTATGATTCCCTTGTTTTTAATGGTTGTGAGAGTGAAAAAGAGAGAGAAAGTGATGATGAGGTTGATGTGAGTGAACTTCAATTTGCATTTCAATATTTATATGAAGAATCTATCAAATTAAAAAGCGAAAATTTGAAGTTAGAAGCTAGTTTGAAAGTGTGTCAAGTTCATTGATGAGAGTGCACTAGTTTAAGACCTTAGGACATGTGAGAGAGCTCTTCGTGAAAATATTGAATACGTAGAAGCTTAGAGAGATAGCCTTAAAGGTTTAATGGAATCCTTAAAAAGGAGATTCTTGCGTTTGAGGAGCGCAATGTTTTATTAGAGTCTAATATTTTAGAATTAGAAAATAAATTAAAAGACTCTAGTAAAGTTAAATTTGATTTGGAGTGTCGTTCAGAGAAATTAGATAAAATCTTAGGAACAATCCAAATTAAAAATGACACTTGTGGTTTAGTCTTCGGCACTTGTCATGAGTCAACTCATAAAGCCAAACCCAACATTTTAGGAGAATTTTCTAGGAACAATGTGATAGATCACTCCTGAGGTAATTCTTTTCGCCGAGTCTTTAGGTGCTCACATTGTGGTCGAAAAGGTCATCTTAGGAAATTTTGTTTTGATTTTAAACTAGGTCCTAGAAATTCCATACGTAAGGCAACCGAGGTAGCCAACATTTCCTACACTCCGAGATCATCATCCATCATTAGTTTGGGTTAGGAGATCCGACTTGGTAGCTTTAGAAAATAGGATTTTTGATTCTCATTTACTTTGACATGATACCTCCCTTGCTAAATCTGAAGGTTGAATGTGTTAGTTATTTGCGTATTTTATCTTTTGTACTTCATACTAAATTATCATGCTATTGTATGTTTGTTTATCATTTTCTAGTCATTGCTTTATCACATATCACATGCTAGAATTATGATGGTTGTTTATCTTTTCTATTATATTTATTTCAGTTTGCATTAAATTAAAAATACAAAAAGATTTTTGTTTATCATTTGTGTTTTACCTTTCAGTAATTTAGGCTTAATGAAAAATACAAATGATTTTTTTTAGTACATATTTTTTATTTTGGTTAAAAATTTTCAAAAAACTCAAAAATATTTTTTTTGTGTATTTTTGTTTGACACTCTCTATGTGGCATATACTTGTGTTTGAATCCCATCTTTTTTGCTCCCATGTGGCTCGAACTTTTGGTTAAGATTCTCAATCCTTAAAATGTTCTATACCATGCTTACATGGAGTAGTTGGATTTTGTGTTGTTATAATGAGTTCTATTTTTATATGTCTCACTTCACACATGCACGAGCTCACTTGAAATCTTAAAATCACATGTTATATTTGAGCTTTGTGAGGTGTTCTCCTTCCAATCTTTTCATCTACATGATATGTGACCTAGGAGAACTAGTGGATGTTAAATTCCGTTGCACGTGAGATTTGTGTGAGATATAAAAATGATATATATACAAATGTGCATGGGGAAGGGATTCGAAAGGAATAATCATCCTTTGCGAGTAAGCCACCGTTTTCTTGGACCTAAAAGAAATACGTGATCCAAAGGCCTAAAAGAATAATGGCATTAAAAGAAAATATTTGCCAAGGCCTATTTTGTTTAGTTGATTCATTCATTCGAAAGATTAAAATAATATGCTTAAATTGAGGGAGTTTGGATGGTATATCAACGATTTGCACAATGTCCATTTCTCCTAGTTGTTCTTCCAATGTCATGACTCTATTGGTTTGTATAATCATCAACATTCTAGGCTTGTATGCATTGTGTATGTTTGTTCGTTGAGTTTAATCTATATTGTCACATGAGGTTATATTCAAATGTGATAAAGTTTGCAATCAAATAAGAACTCCGTGGACATATTTTAAGTGATTGGGTCTAAATTTAATTGTTACTAGTCCACACCCCTACACTTTCGTTTCCATATGACACAGTTTTACCATACGAGTGTGAAAAGCTTATTGTGTTTTATGTCATGTGTGGTGTCTATACCTATATATATGCGCGTGTGCATTAGTGATATTGATTATGTCTACATATATATGGTATCTATTTTCTTTGCCTTGCTTTCTAGACCATCTATACTTCAAATTCATAATTGATATCTATCTTGTTGCATATTGTCGTTGATATTATACGCTTAGTATCTCATGTGTCACATTGATATCATTTTGTTTGCATCTTCGTTGGTATTCGTTATTAGTTGTATGGATTAGTTTCGATTTTGTTTCCCATATGCTTTCATGTTCTTATCACTTTAAGCCTTATCGTGTTTAAATTAATTGTATCCTTTGTCTATTCCTGAACAAAAAGGGGGAGAATGATAGGGGGAGAACTATTATCTAATCCTATTATAATCATATCTTAGTTTAGGAGATTTAACTTAGGGGGAGTCGCGACCTTCTAAGTTGATCATAGTTGATAAAGGGGAGAATTAAGTTAGGGGGAGTGTTTATTTTACATGCTTTTAATATTTTTTATATTCCCTATACGTTTGATAGCTTGCTTAAGTGTGAAGGAATTCTTCTAAATGGAAACTTTAATCATCGGCAACGATATTGATCCTTGGGTTTTGAGTCAAGCTATGTAATTTTTATTTTGGGTGGGATATTTTTTAAGTCTATTAGAGCTTGATGGCCCTTTAGGATTTTTGTTTGGTTTTTGTCACGGAATAGGCAAAGGGGGAGATTTGTAAGGACACAAGTCTCCGATTGAGTCTTAATGTAGAGTTGGCTAAATTCCGGACAAAAACATTAGTGTCATAGGATAGTGTTCTTGTGTATCCATCCCAGCCTATGACATGTTAGTTGAAGACGTAGCGGCCAAGATTACAAAGCTTAATCATATGCTAGGTTTGGTGTGCCTCGTTTCTACGTCAACAACAATGTTCCAACACTCCTAAGGTATGAATGCATTATATATATATATATATAGGAGCTTGGAAATTTATTGGGTGTAATTTATAATTTTTACAAAATTGTTTTAACGACTTTGTTTACTCAGAAAATATTTTTTAGAACCTTTCATAAAAAGTTTTGGGCTTAAAAATAATATTCTATTTTTCTGACACGTCGTTCGAACCATATGGCATCTCGTTCGAATGAGATTGCGATATCGTTCGAACGAACTGGCATCTCCTTCGAACGATATTGTCAGGTCGTTCGAATGAGACTTCTAACGAATTTCCTTTGTCTCTTCTAGAACCTCGTTAGTAAAGTCGTTCGAACGAAAAGTCGTTCGAACGACTTTGGTGGGAACAGTTTTTTGGCGGTTTTTGCAGTTTTCTCCATGTTCCCACTACCTTTTCGCCACTACGTTTTGACAGAATTATGAAGTGCATGAACCAACCTCTTCCAACTAACTTTTTCACATTCCTCCATCTTCTAGAGAGAGTTTTTAGAGAGTTTTTAGAGAGTTTGAATTCCAAATGAAAAGTTCAAGTTTGAGTGTTTGTTTTTCAAGAAAAATCCTTAAATACTTTTGTTTACACCCATTTGTTTAGTTTATCAAAGTTACTTAATATATATACTTTTCTTGGAGTTTTGGCACTGGTTTTATCTCTACCATTGGAAGAGTGTTTGGGTTTACTTCTACATCCCACAAATAAGAATTTCGTTTTCTTTGACATACCCACTTGGAGAAAGGCTCCTTGTTCAGGTGGCGCTGATCGAGAAAAGTCCAATCGGTGGATTCCGAGACCGCGGTGGACCTCCATGGTTATTCTCTAGGCAGAGGTGTGTATAATAAGGAGATTCGGGGCTTGGACGGAGTCAAGTCAAATGTTGTAAGTCTTACTGTCTTATACATGTAAAATCGTACTTAGTGGATTTGAGGCTAGGGTCGTCCGAGATTTTTTCCCGTTGTAGGTTTTTCCTCGTACATCGCGGCGTAGTGGCTATTTGTTTATTTTATCCTTTTCAAAATTCACATTAGATGAATGCTTAGGTAAAAAGATAAAATTGGTAAAGAAATTAAATTTTGGTTTATGTAAAATTTCTTGAGCCATCTTTATTTCGCATGTAAAAGGAAATTAATTTTTGTAAAATCTAAAAATTGGGGTCATCATCTACAACAAAGTTAACTCTACAGTCACTAGCCATGTGTCCTAACTTCCCACATCTATAACATTCAACATTTTTAAGGTATCTCTCAGGTCTCTTGTGATTATCAGTCTGTTGTTTGTCTTAGCTTCTCTCATGAGGCCTATTATTAGATTTGTATCGATAATTAGATTTGCCCTGTCTTTTTGCTATTTTATTTCAAAATTTCACAATTTTCTTAAAGTGTTTAGACATTAAGGGAAGTTGATTATTCAGACTATCTAGATTACCATCATCATCAAAGTCTAAGTCAATGTCGGGGATACCAAGTTTAGGTATGGTTAACTTAGATGAAAAAACAAGATTAGAACTAGCTTGCCTCTTTTGGGACAGGGTTAATTTTTTCGTAAATTGTAATTCCATTTCGACAGTTCTCAATTTTGCTACTGAGGAGTTCAGGTGTGAGATTTTCATCATCCATATCCTCTATTGCTTATCTCTTATTATCAAATTTCTAGGGAATTGATCTTAGTATTTTAGAGACAATTTCCTTTCTATCATAAATAATCCCATTGTCATGCAGTTTAGTCACTATGAGTGTCAACCTTATTTAGAAGTCATCAAATGACTCAGTCTCAGTCATGACTAAAGTGTTCTACTATTGGATTAACAATTGGGTTTGAGCATCTTTAACACATGTGTCTCCCTCATGTGCAGTCACTAGGGTGTCCCATGCTTCCTTAGAGGAAGTACAAAATTTTATCCTTTTAAATTCATGTTCATTGATAAACATGAATATGTAATTTTTGCCTTTGTTATTGTTAAAGGAAGTCTGTTTCTCTTCTTTAGTGAATTCACTTAGTAACTTTTTAATCCTCACAATATTTCCTTCAGCGGTTGGTTTAGTAGGAAAAGTATAGCCATTTTCAATCGCATTCCAGACATCATCTCCCAATGTCCCTAGGATGAAAGCAACCATCCTCACTTTCTAGTAAGGGAAGTGGGTTCCATCAAAGATAAAGGGCCAGGACAGGTTATTTAATCTCTCAAATTTCTCGTTCATTGTTTGTTTTGAGAAAACAATTTTAGGAACTCAAGATCTAAAGAATTTGAAAAATCAATGCTCTGATACCAATTGGAAAATTACCACTTAAGTCGTTTAATTCAAGATTAAACTATATAAATGGCTCCGAACAGTTTGTTGAAGAAACTCTTTAGTCAAAACAAATTTCTGAACACAAGATGTGTTTAAAACAGTATGAACGTGTTATTTAAGGTATAGGTTTACCATTTTTGAAAACGAAAACTTATAAAGAAATTAAATCAATAAAACCTTAAGAAAGGGATGACATGGAGATTAATACTCAAGTGCACAAAGATTCTAAACATGGTAAAACCCCACCCAATTGGAGAAACATCCACGAAGGTCTTTACTCCTAAAAAGTAAAAATCCCCTAAAATAGGGTAACAAGTTAGTAACTATTTAACAATTAAGACACAAAATCATGCCGAATATAAGCTTAGAAATTATACCAACTCCTCACGCATTTTCTGGCTTCTCCCAAGGCTCTGATGTTGTTGATATTCTCTCAGCTTTGTAATTACAGTACTTTTCTATTTGCAACACTCCTTCAAGCTTTATGTCGACTCAAATGTCCAGAATATTTATACCAACACCTTTTAGTGTTGTAGTGTGAAAGTGTAAGTGGTGGTGTGCTCTAAATCACATGCATGCAACCACACACACTTATTACATACCAAATGACTATGAAAGTAAAAACAGATTGTAAAATGCAAAGAAGATTTCTAAAATCAGTTTGATTGAAACTCAAACTTTGTCCCTTTCAATTTATCCCCAAATCAATAGGGAATCTTGCGATATAAAAGATCCAAGATCCTAAACACTTTCGTTATTCAAAAATATTTACAAATATTTCACAAAATGTGAAAAAATTGAAAGTGTAAATCCCCAATATAGATCATAACTAGATCTAAGTCCAACTACTCTCAAAAACTGAAATCAAAAATGATTTTACTGGTTTAGAGTTTAAAAGAAACATAACAGTTTAAAACAACCAACAAAATTAAGATTTCTCGAAAGAAGAAATCAAAACCGATGAGATAAATCGTGACGTGTATCATAGACTCACAAACCTCGGATTTCTATGAAAGAAAATGAGATTTAGGAAACATGACTTGGTTGGACTAGAGATTAAGAACAAGAGAGGGTGGATCTTCTCAAACCTAGAACTAACTCGACTATTAGAACTATTTTTAGGTGATATTTTGTCGGGGTTAGGATAGGGATTTGCTTTCTCTATCTTTTCCTTTCTCTCTCTTTCTCTCTTCTCCCTTTTTTCTCTCGAAGATGAGGTGAAAAAAAGTTGGAAATGAAAAATCGAAGTCTCCTTTTATATAAGGGAGAGAAGGATCTGGAAAGTCTCGGGTAAATGGACGATCAAAATTTTATCGAAGGAAATGTAATGGCTACTAAAGCACCGCATCTATAAAAGCTCTGATTGGTTTAAAATCAGAACACATGGATCAAGTAAGAACGCATGCAGGCCATAGATTAAAATGATTCAAGGTTTATCAATTATTATGGGGTATGAGTGTAAAGAAACACAGATCCAACCGTTGCAAGTCCAACACGTCTAAGGCTAAGATGACTTAAAAAAAGCATGTTTCTGGTCTTTCAGAAATACAAATTTTACCCACAATATTATCTGCCGCTTTCAGATTCTACACAAGCCAAGTTTTAACATGTTTTACTAATTACAAAATAGCCCAAAATTATTTGTAAAACCGAATTTTCAATTTTAAAAATTGTTTAAAAAATCCTAGAAATTATTAAAAATATCCCAAAAATTATGGTAAAATTATATTAATGGGATTTATCTCACACACATATATTATGAATAATGCAACACATATAAGCAATTCTAGTTGAGCTGTTGGTGTCTACCTTTAGGAACAATTTGAGGAATTCAAATGACGAGTCTGAAGGCTTTTCATTCAAACTAGGATATGACTAAATTTTGTCACTATTTCCAAACTAGATGAGCAACTATATAATATAGACTCAAGTGAGTCAAAGATATAGGGTGCTTCAATCTCCTCCTTTGGAAATATGAGACAAAATCTACTTCAAGTTATCAATGATTCGCAGGGATACAAAAGAAATAAGAAAAACCTATTCATATACAAAATGCTATCTACCCAATATCCTAGAAAAAGAAAATTACATAACTCAACTATTTACAGACCAATACTGTATCAAAATTTTGTTGTAAATGAAGGTACCGATTCCTGAAATTGATATAACTAAGATCAAGCTTTTAAGTTTTGAATATAGCAAGAATGTCCTAGTAGACTCAAATTTCTCCCATTTTATCTCAAATGGACAAAGGGAAAAGAAAACAAGTATGAAACAATAAATCATTATTCTTACACAACCATACCAATAGATTTGCGCAAAGATTTAAATCGAAGATAATCCAATGGTTTAGTAAATAAGTCCGCTTATTACAATTTAGTAGGTTGGTGATTAATTTCTAACTCCTTACATTCAACTAACTCATGTATGAAATGATATATGATTTTAATATCTTTGGTACAAGAGTGTTGAACTTGATTTTTAGAAATATTGATCGCGCTTTGATTGTCATAATAAAGATGTAACTTATCTTTAGTTATACCATAATCTTTCAGCATTTGTTTTGGCCAAAGTAATTAAGCACAACAACTTCCTGCCACAATATATTTGGATTCAACGGTCGACGAGGAAGTGAAGTTTTGTATCTTACTACTCCATCCTATAAAATTGTTACCAATGTAGTAACATGCAGTTAAAGTACTCTTACTATCGTTGGAACAACCGGCCGAATCAACATCGGTGTAACATATTATAGTACTAGAAGTGTCTTTATTGTACCAAAGTCCTAAGTTTAGAGTGCCTTTAATGTATTTGATAATTCTTTTAACGCATAATAGATAAATCTCTTTAGGATTGTTTTGATATCGAGTACACACACAAACAGAGTACATAATATCAGGATGAGAGGCAGTGAGGTAAAGTAAGCTTCCTATCATACAACGGTATATGTTTGAGTAGATGGATTTACCATTATCATCTTTAGAAAGTTTGACAGAAGTAATCATAGGTGTCCTAGCTTCTTCTGCTATTTCCAGGCCAAACTTCTTGGCAATCTCTATAGTGTATTTGGATTTCAATACAAATAACCCATCTTGATTTTTCTTGACTTGGAGTCCTAAGAATAATTATAACTCTCCCATAAGTGACATATGGAATTCTTTAGGCATAATGCCCGAGAAGGACATAACGTCTAAAGGGTAGGTGGATCCAAAAAAGATATCGTCTATATATACTTGGTCTATGGTAATGTTTCTGTGAAAATGTTTGACCAAAAGAGTTTGATCATTCCCTCCTCGTTTAAAACATTTATTTATAAGGAAGGTAGATAAACTTTCCTACCAAGCTCTAGGAGCTTGTTTTAACCCATAAAGGTCTTTCTTAATCCGATAGACATAATTACGATGATGAGTGTCAATGAACCCTTTGGGTTGTTCTATGTAGGTCTCCTCAGTCAAGATGCCATTAAGGAAAGAAGATTTAACATCCATTTGATATAGTGTAAAATGAAAATGACAAGAGATTATAAAGAGTAAGAGAACATACTTGAGGTCAGTGACAGGCACAAAAGTTTTCTCGAAGTCTATTCCTTCAATATGAGAGTGGGTCTAGGCAACTAATCTATCTTAATTCTGAATAATCATCCCAGATTCATCAGCTTTATTTTTTAAAATCCAAAGTGTGATGATAACCCTTTTATTTTTAGACCAGGGTATAAGATACCATACATCATGCATAACAAATTGAAGAAGTTCCTCCTGCATAACACACAATGGGTCATTTAGTGCTTCATTAACATTCTTTGGTTCTATATGAGAAACAAAGCATGCATAATGAGCAAGGGTACGAAGTTAGGATCTTATAAGAACTAAATCAGTAGGATTAACAATAACACGATCTAAATGACGATCTTTGGAAACCCAGTTAGGTACTTCAGGGGTCTCAGTTGGTAAGGACTCATCTATCTCTAGAGAATCATAATTTAAAATGTTTTCGAATTCACCCACTATAGCTGGTTCTTTGATCTTACTTTCTACATTAGTGTCACTTACAATCACAATAATGGATTCCATTATGGTTTTGGTACGAAGATTATAGACACGGTAGGCTCTACTATTTGGAGAATATCCTAAGAAACTAGCTTTATCTGCACTCGTTTTGAATTTAGATAGATGTTCTTCGTCCTTATAGACATAACAGGTGCTACCAAAGGTTCTAAAGAATTTTAGGTTTGTTTGGTATTTTTCCTTAAGTAAACTCGATTGATTGTATGATAGGATGAACGAATGGATTCTACCTAGAAATATTTAGGTACGTTTTTTGAATAAATCATCACACGAGCAATTTCTTCAAGAGTGCAATTTTTACGCTCAACAATTCCATTTTGTTAAGGTGTCTTAGGGGCATTAAATTCATGTTTGTAACCATTATAGTTATAGTATTCAACGACACCTGAATCTATGAATTATCCTCCTCTATCACTATCAATTCTATCTACTGGGGAATCCTTTTTGTTTTTAATACGAACTAAGATTTTTAAAAACTTACGGAATGTTTCTGACTTGTGTTTTAAAAAAGCAACCCAGGTAAATCAAGTGAAGTCATCAACCATAACTAAGATATAATTGTTTCCACAAAGACTAATAGTACGAGAAGGACCCATTAGGTCCATATGGATGAGTTCTAGAGGTTTAGTGGATAAAGCTTCTTGAACTTTGTTGTGGGGAGCCTTAGCAATTTTTCCTTCTTGACAGGGACCACATATGATGTTTGAAATTGGTTTTATGTTCGGAAGACCTCTAACTATCTCTTGCGAGCACAATTTACTAAGACTAACATAATTAATGTGACCCAACCTATTATGACATATCACATTGTCATCCATTCTATCAATGTTACAAACCTCTGTACTTGGGTTGACTGTGTAACAGTTATCTGGAGTACGGAGTCCTGTACTAATGTAATCAACTTTTTCATTTAAAATTTTGCAATTATTCATTGAAAAGGTGATAGTATGGTTGGAGTCACAAAACTGTGATATACTTAGTAAATTGCCTTTAAGACCTTTTACCATAAGAACATCCTCAAGACAGGGTAATCCTTCTTCATGAAGTGTTCCTTTACCAATCTGGGATGATACACCTTCTCCAAATAAGACTTTTCCTCTAGAGAAGTTAGTTTTGTTTGAATGTTTGGAATCATCCCCAGACATATGTTTGGAAAATCCAGAGTCTAAATACCATCCAGATGTCGTGTGTTCAACTTTAAAAGCACTGATCACAATGTTGAATTTCAACTGGAGTAATACATCATCTTTTCTGACCCAAATTGATCTAGTTTTCAATTCGTGCTTATTAGCTCGTATTCGATAAAACTTACGAACTTCTGTCTTTTCTTTAAAATATTTTTGCGTGGGGTTATGAGTATCATAGACAGTTTGAGCAATTGGTTTAGAAAAGATTCTAGGATTCCTTTTTGTTGATGGTCTTTTAATATTAGTCATTCTCTTTCTATTTCAAAAGTTAGAATTCTTGTCTGGTTGTCTAGGAAGGACATGGTTCTATTAAATTCTCGTAGAATAGTTGAAGTTATGGTAAAAAGGAGAGTTATAGACTGAACTGCATAGATATTTGGAATAACAACCATCAAGGGAATGTACAGACATCACAATAGGATCAGTACAGATGGCACGTAGACTCATAACCTTAGGAAAATTATTATTCGAAGGCTTGTCTAGATTTTGAGCTCTAGTCTTATTCTTAGGTGGAAGATAATGAAATAACGAATCAACTTGTCGAATAGGGGGCAACCATATTTATCCTTATGTTCAATATTATGCTTAAAGTTACTTGATTCACCAATGTCTAACTTTTATTGTTTTGAGTCAAGATCATTTTTCAAAATTTGAAAATCTACACAAGTTTCAATAGGAATTTTTCCACTATAGACAAACTTGATGGGTTCAAAAGGTTTTGTTTGCTTCGAATTATTGGGGCAAAAGCTTATTCCAGTTCTGTCATCAAAATTTGTCTTACTTTTAACAACACCATCTTCAATACATTTAGAGTTATTTTCAAATTTAGCAAACTTTTTTAAGACTGTTGATGTATTTTCATTTGTTTGTTCCAATTCTAACAATGTTCCGTTGTATTTCTTTTCCAAAATTTCATTTGAGTCAGATAATTCTTTCATTTTTTGTTCAAAATTTTTAGTTTCATGCTCATGAGTTAGACATTGAGAAGTGTACTCTTCAGCGGTCTGTTTGATCATATGACTTAGGGTTTCTATCTTCTGGGTAAAATTTTTGACAATCTTTTCAAGTCTAGTGCTTTTCTTAAGAGTTTTTGTGTACAATGGGTGAATGTCAGGAAGGTCATCATTGTCGGAGTCACTAAGTGTGCAGTGCGAAGTGTCCCCTAGCGTTCCATTTTTAGGACTCACACACCCATTGTGATCAACAATAGAGTGTTCCGTTTGACTCACACCCATAACGTTTGAATCATTAACAGCATTGTCAAGAAACAAAGTAGATGAATCAGTAGGAATAACATTATTTAACATAGCATGGTCAGGTTCCTTATCATCAGTGTCTATAATTATAGCAAATAAGGACATACAAGGATCACAAGTGTTATATTACTCAGGTTCATCATTTTTGATTCACTTGAGTCATCCTAAGTCCTGCATATATGAGCCCTATTATGTTTATGAATTTTGTCGATGTTAACTCTACAGTCACTAGCCATGTGTCCTAACTTCCCACATCTATAAAATTCAATATTTTTAATTTATCTCCCAGGTCTCTTGTGATTATTAGTCCGGTGTTTATCTTATCTTCTCTCATGATGCCTATTATTAGATTGGTTTGGATAAGTAGGTTTGCCTTGTCTTTTTGCTATTTTATTTCGAAATTTCACAATTTTCTTAAACTGTTTAGACATTAAGGCAAGTTGATTATCCAGATTATCTAAATTATAATCATCATCAGAGTCTAAGTCAATGTCGAGTATACTAAGTTCAGGTGTGGTCAACTTAGATGAAAAAATAAGATTAGAACTAGCCTGTCTCTTTTGGGACTCGGTTAATTGTTTCTTAAATTCAAATTCCATTTCCACAGTTCGCAATTTGCTACGGAGGAGTTCAGGTGTGAGATTTTGATCATCCATCTCCTCAATTGCATATTTCTTATTGTCAAATTTATAGTGGAAGTGATCTTAGTATTTTAGAGACATTTTTCTTTCTATCATAAACAATTCTATTGGCATGCATCTTAGTCATTATGTTTGTCAACCTAATGTAGAAGTCATCAAATGACCCAGTTTCAATCATGACTAAAGTGTTGTACTGCTCGATTAACATTTGGGTTTTTGCATCTTTAACACATGTGTCTCCTTCATGTGCAGTCACTAGGGTGTCCCATGCTTCCTTAGAAGTAGTACAAAATCTTATCCTTTTAAATCGTGTTCATTGATAAACATGAATATGGCATTTTTTCCTTTGTTATTATTAAGGGAAACATGTTTCTCTTCTTTAGTGAATTCGCTTAGTAACTTTCTTATCCTCACAGTATTTCCTTCAGCGGTTGGTTTAGTAGGAAAAGTATAACCATTTTCAATAGAGTCCCAGACATCATCTCCCATTGTCCCTTGGATGAAAGAAACCATCCTCACATTCCAGTAAGGGAAGTTGGTTCCATCAAAGAGAGGGGGGGGGGGGGGGGGGGCTAGGCATGTTGCCTAATCTCTCAAATTTCTCCTCCATTATTTGTTTTGAGAAAACAATTTCAGAAACTCAAGATCTAAAGAATTTGCAAAACTAATGCTCTGATACCAACTGAAAAATTACCAGTTAAGCCGTTTAATTCAAGATTAAACTATCTAAATGACTCCGGACATTTTATTGAAGAAACTCTTTAGTTAAAAGACATTTCTGAACACAAGATGTGTTTAAAAAAATATGAACGAGTTATTTAAAGTATAGGTTTACTAGTTTTGAAAACCAAAACATATAAATATATTAAATCAACACAACCTCAAGAAAGGGGTGAGAGGATGATTAAGTACTCAAGATCACAAAGATTTTTAACGAGGTAAAACCACACCCAATTGGGGAAACATCCACCGAGGTCTCTACACCAAAAAAGTAAAAATACACTAAAA
The DNA here is from genome assembly GCA_949130495.1 of Sambucus nigra. Taxonomy (NCBI): domain Eukaryota; kingdom Viridiplantae; phylum Streptophyta; class Magnoliopsida; order Dipsacales; family Adoxaceae; genus Sambucus; species Sambucus nigra. The sequence goes on along the minus strand of OX422212.1, from coordinate 446,187,217 downwards.
CAGAGTGATAGGTTACTAACTATTTAACAATCAAGACAAAAAATCAAGCTTCATCTAAGTTTAGAAATTATACCAACTCCTCTGGCATTTTCTGACTTCTCCTAAGGCTCTGATGTTGTCGATGTTCTCTTAGCTTTGTAACTCCACTCCTTTTAGATTTGCAACACTCCTTCAAGATTTACGTCGACTCAAATGCTCAAAATCTCTCTACCAACACCTTTTAGTTTTGTAGTGTGAAAGTGTAAGTGGTGATGTGATCTAAATCACATGCATGAAACCACACACACTTATTACATACCAAATGGCTATCAAATTACAAACAGATTCTAAAATGCAAAGAAGATTTCTAAAATTAGTTTGATCAAAACTCAAACTTTGGACCTTTCAATTTATCCGCAGATCAAGAGGGAATCTTGATATATAAAAAATCCAAGATCCTAAACACTTTCGTTATTAAAAAATATTTACAAATATTTTAGAAAATGTGAAATAATTGAAAGTGTAAATCCCCAATCTAGATCTTAACTAGATATAAGTCCAAGTACTCTGAAAAACTAAAATCATAAATGATTTTGTTGGTTTTGGGCTTGAAAGAAACATAACAGTTTAAAACAACCAACAAAATTAAGATTTCTCGAAAGAAGAAATCAAAACTCGTGAGATAAACCTGAAGTGTATCATAGACTCACAAATATCAGATTTCTTTGAAAGAAAATGAGATTTGGTAAACGTGACTTGGTTGGACAAGAGATTAAGGACAAAAGAGGGTGGATCTTTTCAAATATAGAACTAACTCAACTCTCAAAACTATTTTTAGGTGAGATTTGGCCGGAGTTTGGTTAGGGTTTTGTTTTCTCTCTCTTTTTCCTATGTCTATCTCTCTCTCTCTCTCTCTCTCTCTCTCTCTCTCTCTCTCTCATCTCTCTTTTTTCTCTCAAAAATGAGGTGAACAAAAGTTGGAAATGAAAGAACAATGTCTCCTTATATACAAGGAAGAGAAGGATCTAGAAAGTCTCAAGTAAATGGACGATCAGGATTTGATTGAAGGAAATCTAATGGCTACTAAAGCACCACATTTATAAAAACTCTGATTGCTTTAAAATGATAACACATGGATCAAGTAATAACAAATGCAGGCCATAGATTAAAATGATCTAAGGTCTCTCAATTATTCTCAGGTATGTGAGTGTAAAGAAACATATATCGAAGCATTGTAAGCCCAACACGTCTAAGGCTGAGATGACATAAAAAAGGCATGTTTTTGGTCTTTCAAAAATACAAATTTTACCCACAAAATTATCTAGCGATTTCAGATTCTGTCCAACCAAGTTTTAACAACTTTTACTAATTACAAAATAGCCCACAATCATTTGTAAAATCCAATTTTAAATTTCTAAAAATTGTTTAAAAAATGCTAGAAATTATTTAAAATATCCCAAAAATTATGGAAAAATTATTTTAATGGGATTTAACTCACACACACTCATATTATGAATAATGCAACACATATACGCAATCCTATGTGAGGTGTTGGTGTCTACCTTTAGGAACAACTTGAGGAATTCAAATTAAGAGTCTGAAGGCTTTTCGCTTAAACTAGGATATAACTCAATTTTATCACTATTTCCAAACTAGATGAGCAACTATATAATATAGACTCAAGTGAGTCAAAGATGTAGTGTGCTTCAATATCCTCCTTTGGAAATATGTGACAAAATATCCTTTGAGTCATCGAGGACTCATAGGGATACAAAAGAAATAAGAAAAGCCAATTCCTATACAAAATTCTATCTACCCAATATCCTAGAAAAAGAAAATTCCATAACTCAACTATTTACAAACCAATACCCTATCAAAATTCTATTCTAAATGAAGGTACTGATTGCTTGAAATGATATAACTAATATCATGATTTTTAGTTGAGAATATAGCAAGAATGTTCAAGCAGACTCAAATTTTTCCCCAATTTTATCTCAAATGGACAAAGGGCAAAGAAAAAAAGTATGAAACAATAAATCATTATTCTTCCATAACCATGCCAATAGATTTTCACAAAGATTCAAATCGAAGATAATCCAATGGTTTAGTAAATACGTCCGCTAATTGCAATTCAGTAGGTAGGTAATTAATTTCTAAATCCTTAGATTCAACTAACTCACCTATGAAATGATATATGATTTTAATATGTTTTGTACGAGAGTCTTGAAAATATTGATCGTGATTTGATTGTCACAATAGAGATTTAACTTATCTTCAGTTATATCGTAATCTTTTAGCATTCGTTTTAGCCAAACTAATTGAGCACAACAACTTCCTGCGGCAATATATTCAGATTCGGCAGTCAACAAGGAAGTGGAGTTTTGTTTCTTACTACTCCATCCTATTAAATTGATACCAGTATAGTAACATGCTCTTGAAGTACTCTTACTATTGTTGGAACAATCGTCCCAATCATCATCGTTGTAACCTACTATAGTACTAGAAGTTTATTTAGTGTACCAAAGTCCTAAGTTTAGAGTGCCTTTATTGTATTTGATAATTCTTTTAAGGCATAATAGATGACTCTCTTTAGGATTGTTTTGATATTGGGTACAAACAGACATAGTACATGATACCAGGATGGGAGTCAGTAAGGTAAAGTAAGCTTCCTATCATACTACGGTATAAGGTTGAGTCGATGGATTTACCATTCTCATCTTTAGAAATATTGACAAAAGTACTCATAGTAGTCATAACTTCTTTTGTTGTTTCTAGGCCAAACTTCTTGAAAATTTCTAAAGCGTATTTGGATTGTGATACAAATAAGCCATCTGAATTTTGATTAACTTGGAGTCCTAAGAATAATTGTAACTCCCCCATAAGTGAAATATGGAATTCTTTAATGTTTTAGAAAGACTTAACTTCTAAAGGGGAGGTGGATCCAAAAAAGATCTCATCTAGATATACTTGGTCTATGGTAATGTTTCTATCAAAATGTTTGACGAAAATAGTTTGATCAATCCCTCTATATTTACAACCATTGTTTAGAAGGAAAGTAAATAAACGTTTGTACCAAGCTCTAGGAGCTTGTTTTAACCCATAAAGATCCTTCTTAAGCCAGTAGACGTAATTAAGATGTTGAAGGTAAATGAATTGTTTGGGTTGTTCTATGTAGGTCTCCTCAGTCAATATGCCATTAAGGAAAGCAGATTTAACATCCATTTGTCATAGTGTGAAATGGAAATGACAAAGTATTATAAAAAGTAAGTGAACGTACATGAGGTGAGTGACAGGTGCAAAAGTATCCTCGAAGTTTATTCCTTCAATCTGAGTTTAGCCCTGGGTAACTAATCTATCTTTATTCCGAATAATAATCCCAGATTCATCAGCTTTATTTTTTAAAATCCAACATGTGCTGATAACCCTTTTTTTCAGACCAGGGTATAAGATACCATACATCATGAATGGAAAATTGAAGAAGTTCCTCATGTATAGCACTTATCCACAATGGGTCATTTAGTGCTTTATTAACATTCTTTGGTTCTATAAGAGAAACAAAGCATGCATAATGAGCAAGGGTGCGAAGTTTGGATCTTATAAAAACTGGCTTGGTAGGATTACCAACTACACGATCTAAAGGATGATATTTGGAAACCAAGTTAGGTACTTCAGAGGTCTCAGTTGGTAAGGAATCATCTATCTATGGAGAATCATAATTTCAAATGTTTTCGGATTCATACACTATAACTGGTTCTTTAATCTTAATTTCTACATTACTGTCACTTACAACCACATTAATGGATTATATCGTTGTTTTGGTACGAAGATTGTAGACACGGTAGACTCTACTATTTGGAGAATATCCTAAGAAAATAGCTTTATCTCATCTGGTTTTGAATTTAGACAGATGTTCTTAGTCCTTATAGACATAACATGTTCTACTAAAGGTTTTATAGTATTTTAGGTTTGGTTTCTTCCCATACCATAGCTCATAGGTTGTTTGTTTTGTATTTTTCCTTAATTAAGATCGATTAATTTTATCACAAGTTATACGAATGGATTCTACCTAGAAATATTTAGGTAGGTTTTTCACATGAATCATCACACGGGACATTTCTTGAAGTGTGCAATTTTTACGCTTAGCAATTCCATTTTGTTGAGGTGTCTTAGGGGCACTAAATTCATATTTGTAACCGTTATAGTCATAGTATTCAATGACACATGAATCTATGAATTCTCCTCCTCTATCACTATCAATTCTATCTATTTGGGAATCCTTTTCATTTTCTATACGAACTAAGATTTTCAAAAACTTATGGAAAGTTTCTGAATCTGTTTTAAAAAAGCAACCCAGGTATATCAAGTGAAGTCATCAACCATAACTAAGATATAATTATCTCCACAAAGACTAATAGTACGAGAAGGACCCATTAGGTACATATGGATGAGTTCTACAGGTTTAGTGGATAGAGCTTCTTTAACTTTGTTGTGGGGAGTCTTAACAATTTTTCCTTCTTGACAGGGACCACATATGATGTTTAAAATTGGTTTGATCTTAGGAAGACCTCTAACTATCTCTTGGGATCATAATTTACTAACATTATCATAATTAATGTGACCCAACCTATTATTACATATCTCATTGTCATCCATTCTGGCAATGTTCCAAACTTCTGTACTTGGATTGACTGTGTAATAGTTATGTGTAGTATGGAGTCCTGTAATAATGTAATCACCTTTTTCATTTAAAATTTTGCAATTGTTGTTTGAAAAGGTGACAGTATGGTTGGAGTTATAAAACTTTGATATACTTAGTAAATTGGCATTAAGACCTTTTACCATGAGAACATCCTCAAGACTGGGTAATCCTTCTTCATGGAGTGTTCCCTTACCAATATGGGATGATAAACCATCTCCAAACAAGACTTTTACTCCGAAGAAGTTAGTTTTGTTTAAAAGTTTGGAATCATCCATGGATATATGTTTTCAAAATCCAGAGTCTAAATACCATCCAGATGTCCTGTGTTCAGCTTTAAAAGCACTGATAACAACGTTGCATTTCTACTGGGGTAATAGATCATCTTTTCTGACCCAAATTTCTCTAATTTTAAATTTGCGCTTATTAGATCGTATTTGGTAAAACTTGCAAGCATCTGTCTTTTTTTAAAAAAAATTTTGCGCGGGTTTATGAGTATTATAGACAGTTTGAGCAATTGGTTTAGAAGAGAATCTAAGACTCCTTCTAGTTGATGGTATTTTAGTATTAGTCCTTCTCTTTCTATTTCAATAGTTAGAATTCTTATCTCGTTGTCTAAGAGGGACATGGTTGTTTTGGATTCTCCTAGAATAGTTGAAGTTATGGTAAACAGGAGAGTTATAAACTGTACTACATAGACAATTGGAATAGCAACCATCAAGGGAATGTCCAAACCTCACAATAGGAGCAGTAAGGATGGCACGTAGAACTCATAACCTTAGGAAAATTGATATTCGAAGGCTTAGCTAGATTTTGAGCTCAAGACTTGTTCCTAGGTGTCAGATGATGAAATGACGAATCAGCTTGTTGAATAGGGGGCATACATATTTAGCCTTATGTTTAATATTATGCTTAGAGTTACTTGATTCACCAATGACTAACTTTTGTTGTTTTGAGTCAAAATCATTTTTCAAATTTTGAAAATCTGGACAAGTTTCAACAGGTCTTTTGCCACTTGAGACAAACGTGATGGGTTCAAAAGTTTTTATTTTCTTCGAATTATTGGGGCAAAAGCCTGTTTTAGTTATGTCATCAAAATTGGTCTTACTTTCAGCAACATCGTCTTTAATACATTTAGAGTTATTTTCAAATTTAGCAAACTTTTTTAAGACTGTTGATGTACTTTCTTTTATTTGTTCCAATTATAACAATGTTCCTTTGCATTGTTTTTCAAGAATTTCATTTCAGTCAGATAATTCTTTCACTTTTTAAAAAAATATTTAGTTTCATTCTCAGGAGTTAGACATTGAGAAGTGTACTCTTCAGCGGTCTGTTTGAACATATGACTTAGGGTCTCTATCCCCTTGGATAAGATCTTGGACAATATTTTCAAGTCTAGTGCTTTTCTTCAGAGTTTTTGTGTACAATGTGTGAATGTCAGGAAGGTCTTCATTATCGGAGTCACTAAGTGTGCAGTGTCCCCTAGCGGTCCATTTTTAGGACTCACACACCCATTGACAAATAGAGCATTCCCTTTGACTCACACACATAACATTTAAATCATTATCAGCATTCTCAAGTAACAAAGTAGACAGATTTGTAGGAATAACATCATTTAACATAGCATGATCAGGTTCCTTATCATCAGAGTATACAATTTTGGCAAAGAAGTACATACAAGGATCATAAGTGTTATATTACTCAGGTTCATCATTTTCCGATTCACTTGAATCATCCCAAGTCTTGCATAGATGATCCCTATTATGTTTGTGAATTTTGTCTAAGTTAACTCTACAGTCATTAGGCATGTGTCCTAACTTCCCACATCTATAACATTCAACATTTTTAAAGTATCTCTCAGGTCACTTGTGATTATCAGTTCGGTGTTTATCCCGTCTTCTCTTATGAGGCCTATTATTAGATTGATTTGAATAAGTAGGTTTGCCTTGTCTTTTTGCTATTTTATTTTAAAATTTCATAATTTTCTTAAATTGTTTAGACATTAAGGAAAGTTGATTATCGAGACTATCTAAATTACAATCATCATCAGAGTCAAAGTCAATGTCGGGTATACTAAGTTCTGGTGTGGACAACTTAGATGAAAAAATAAGATTAGAACTAGCATGTCTCTTTTGGGAATGGGTTAATTGTTTATTAAATTCAAATTCCATTTCCACAATTGCATATCTCTTATTATCAAATTTTAGGGGAAGTGATCTTAGTATTTTAGAGACAATTTTCTTTCTATCATAAACAATTCCATTGGCATGCAACTTAGTCACTATGTTTGTCAACCTAATGTAGAAGTCATTAAATGACTCAGTCTCAATCATGACTAAAGTGTTGTACTGCTGGATTAACATTTGGGTTTTAGTAGCTTTAACACGTGTATATCCTTCATGTGCAGTCACTATAGTGTCTCATGCTTCCTCAGAGGTAGTACAAAATTATATCCTTTTAAATTCCTGTTCATTGATAAACATGAATATGGCATGATATATCCAAAGTGAACCCTCGTACTCAGAGACACTAACCTCAGCTAGTCTCACAGCCGAGTTGACAAGAAGCTTATGACAACCATCAGCAAGGTCGTCTCATAAGGTCGGCCCCTCACACACCAACCTCAGCTCTTCATGAGCCGAGGTCAACAGAGTCTCATAGGCTTGATCATCTGCCAACATCATCATCGACCTCAACTGACATTACTGCTACATTATACCTAAACTAGGCCTCATACTCCTGGCCGAGGTCATCACGGTTATTGACAGGACAAAAGCATCCAGGCCGAGTTTACACCAATCAATGACACATGGCCTAGCATTTACAATAAAATATAAGGTGGGTAACATGTGGAGAAATTAGTTATAACCGAATCATTCTCCTCACATGAGGGAATATTGAGGTCATCATTATCTACATAGGATTAGCCAGGTGTCATCCTCACACTAGTTCGATCCTCATGCGCATGCTCATTGCATTCTTCGGGGGTACATTAAACCCCCCAAACACTATACATAGGAGTCATCCTCTACCTTCTAAGAGCATCCAGAATTACAACCCTAGCTGAAACTTTGCTAGTTTACACATAAGAGAGAGAAATCTTGAGAGATTGTATCTATGGTCGTTAGTGCCTTCATCTAGTGATATCACTCACACACAGTGGACGTATGCCAGATTGGCTGAACCACTTACATACAAGTGTTCATACTCTTCTCCTCACCACCTTCTACTATATATATACACACTCTTGCGCTGCCATTGTTTTCACTAACTTAAGCTTGTCAACACCTCATCTGGTGGTGCTGTTTCCAGCATCATCATTTTGGCATCGCTTGTGAGAACGAGAAGTTTCATCTCTTCCTCCTTTGTTGCTTAACCTCACTAGAGACTGGTGGTGAACCAAGCCTCACCCTTCACGTGAATCTGTGTCACCATTGAAAGAGGTCCTTTAAGGTACCAAGCTCTCTAATATTTTCATTGAAAAATCTCTAGTCTTACCATATGGCACCTGAATTACCACCACCTCCTCTGCCATTTGGTGTTGGAAGACACAGTTCCATCCAGGCACCACCCCAGTCCGAGATGGCTGAGGTGGCAGCATCCTTGAAATCCTTGTCTACAACCCAGCAAGTGATGCAAGAGTAATTTCCCCACCTAAGCCAAAATATAATGAGACCACTTAGGGTCTCAATGGAGATGATTACTTCGATAGCTGTTCAACCTCATTCTGAAGCCATGGGACCACCCCAGGTACCATGAAAAGACCAACGTACTCCTCAACAGAGGAAGGATGTTGCTGACTCTAGGCGTTTACGTCTGGGGAGGCAAGGACACGCTTACCCTAAGGATATGTATGACAACATTGAGGCAAAAGTTGCTCTGGCAGACTGTTGGGAGCCATATGAGGTTTCAAACAACACAGTATGTCCTATACAACAGAGCCGAGGTTCTGGAGCAAGACGAGATGGTGATGCCCAACAAAGAGGGTATGCTCTTGATCGCTTAAGTAGAGGGTCGGCCTTAAAACGGCTCGACCAAGTTAATGATCTGAGGCAGAGGCTATCCAGGTTTAGAAGTGCAAAGGGGGGGTGGTGAACATCGGTCTCATCATGGACGACCCTAACATGGCCCAGACTGTGGCCCGGAGGTTAATAGCCAACATTGTGCAGCAGCTGGGGAACCCTCGATCCACCCCTTAAAGGTGGCTGGGGACGACCTCAGCCAGACCGACGTTGCTAAACCATGGAATGACTCGATTCAACGGCTAGAAGAGAAGATACGGAACCTCATAAAAAGCCAAGACCCACTACAAAGGGTATTCTCAAAGGGCTCCCCATTTGTGGCAAGGATTGTCAACTTCCCAACCCTTACAAAATTCAAAGCACCAATGATGTCTCCCAAATATGATGGTAGTACTAATTCAGTGCATTATATTAAGATGTACCAGTCTGCGAAAGACATTTATTCAATTCCTGATGAGATGAAGTGCTGAGCTTTCTCAAGAACTTTAATGGGAGATGCACATATTTGGTTCACTTCTCTTCCTAAAAACTTCGTGGAGAACTTTAAGGGTTTAGCTGAGCGGTTTCTACACAACTTATGTTTTGGGGTAAAACCTCAGAAGAATACAACCAATTTACTCTATGTCAAGCAAGGCACGAATGAAAGCCTCAGAGAATACATCTCAAGGTTCAATAAGGAAAATATGGAGGTTGAAGATTACCAAGAGAGGATAGCCATGACAACTCTCATTGGAGGGCTTCAGAAGGGAAAGATACTTTAGAAGCTTGCTAAAGACCCTCCTAAGTCTATGGTTGAGCTGTTAGCGATAGCTGGAAAGGTCATAAACGTAGAAGGGGCAATGGCTACAAAGTATGAGGATCAGAATAGAAGTAGAAGTGGGAAGTTTCAAAAGAAGAACGATGGAAAGAAGAGGGATGCATACGACAAGTTTGCACACTATACTCCTCTAATTGTGAGCTGCGTGCACATCCTCAATGAAATAAATAATTATATGTCCCTAAGATGCTCGAAGAAGATGAAGGCCCCTCTGCATAAGAGAAACAATAACCTATGGTGCGAGTTCCATCAAGACCACTGCCATCTGACTAACAAGTGCTTCGCACTAAAGAACGAGATTGAGAAGATGTTGAAGTCGGGAAAGCTGATAAAGTATGTGGATAGAATAGCTTCTAAGGGGGGAAGATACGACCCCAAAAAGAGAAGAAATGATAAATGTCTAGAAGATGTCCCTGCCAGAAGAGCTGATGACTTAGACGATGATGACGATGACCCTGACCTCCCACCAAAAGGCGACAATACTCTAGTGAAGAGAGTTGGTATGATATCTTTTGGTGTGAACACCATCTGTAGAGGACTAGAAGGAGGTGGATCAGAGGTAGTTGATCGCAAGGCTCATGTGGCAGAGGCTAAGGCAGTAACTAAAGTCGAGGTTATGAACTTGGCATTTACAAAGGTTAAGCGTGAGAAAAGAAAGATTGTGGATATGGATACACTCATAGTCGGCTTCTCATGACTTGATTTCAAATGTATCTTAGCTCTTTACGTGACCCTCTGGTCATCACCACAAGGGTTCTTGGGTGTGAAGTTCAGAGGATCCTCGTTGATGGAGGTAGCTCTGCAGACGTTATGTTTTGGCCCTATTTTAAGAGTCTTGGCCTCAGCAGAGCTAGGCTTATCCCTTACCATCATCCCTTGATTGACTTCAGCGATGAAAAGGTTCATCCATTGGTCATGTATGAGATGGATGTAATAATGGGAGATGAGTGGCATAAGAGATTGACCAGAAAAATCAATTTCTTTGTGATGGATGAAAACGTCGTCTCAGCTTACAACCTCATCATAGGACGAGTAGGCTGCATGGAATTTGAGGATATGACTTCAACGGTCCACCAAATGCTAAAATTACCGACACCCTATAGAGTATGGGAAGTGCAAGGTGAGCAAACATTGGCACGTGAATGCTACTTGAACTCTGCGAAAGAGAGAGAAAGAGGCTTATAAGAGGGCAACAACCACGTATAACATCGAGACACTTGATCATAGAGATAAAATAAAGCTCAAGAAGGGAGAACCTGCAGAAGAGGTAGAATCCATCATCCTTAATGAGGGCGAGCCGAAAAAAACCATCCAAATTAGTAAAACCCTAAGATCTGAGATCAAGGAGGAACTGGTAAGGTTGCTGAGGAAAATACAAAGCATCTTTGCGTTGAGCCATGCAGACATACCGGGTATTGATCCTGAGATTATGTGCCATAAACTCAATGTTGTGGAAGACACCAAGCCCATAAAACAGAGAAGAAGAGTGTAATCAAGGAAGAAATATGATGTCATTAGAGAAGAGGTTAGAAAACTTGAAGAGGCTAAGTTCATCAGAGAGGTCATATACCCGGAGTGGTTATCTAATGCTGTCGTTGTGCAAAAAGCTAATGGGAAATGGAGGATGTGTGTAGATTTCACTGATTTGAACAAGTCTTGCCCAATAGATAGTTTTCCCTTACCTCATATTGATCAAATGGTAGATTCCATGGCAGGACATGAGCTCATGAGCTTCATGGATGCATATTCTGGGTATAATCAAATCTTCATGAACCTAGAGGACTCAGAGAAGACAACATTCATCATAGACAAGGGGACCTATTGCTATAAAGTTATACCCTTTGGGATGAAGAATGCAGGGGCTACCTACTAACGTCTTATAAATAAGATGTTTAAGAATAAGATAGGCAAGTCCATGGAAATATATGTGGATGACATCCTGACGAAGAGTCTAAAGGCTGACACCCATATAGCCGACCTTGAAGGAACTTTTGACACCATGGACAGATACAGGATGAAGCTTAACCCGACCAAATGCGTCTTCGGGGTAGGAGCAGGAATGCTTTTTGGCTTCATTGTTAACTAATGGGGAATAGAGGCAAACCCTGAGAAGATCAAGGCTTTATTAGAAATGAAGACATCCAGAAACATCAAAGACGTTAAGAGGTTGACCGAATAAGTCGTTGCACTTAACATATTTGTCTCAAGAGCTACAAAAAAGTGTCTTCCTTTTTTTGAAGTACTTAAAAAGGCCTTCGAATGGGATGAGTAATGCGACAAATCTTTTAAGGAGCTCAAGTACTACCTCAAATACCCTCTACTCCTATCTTGGCCCATTACGAGGGATAAGTTATATGTATATCTAATTTTATCAGAGTCATCCATTAGTGCTGCCATAGTAAGAGAAGATGATGGAGTGTAGAGGCTAGTATACTTCAATAGTAAAGCTCTTCAAGGGTCTGAACGGAAATACTCACAGATTGAAAAATTAACCTATGTTCTGATACATGATTCTAGGAAGATGAAGCCATACTTCCAAGCCCACTCGATGGTCATCTTCACTGATTCCCTACTTAGATAGGTCCTCCATAAGCCTGAGAATTCATGCAGACTGATGAGCTCGGACATCGAGTTATGAGAATATGACATTGTCTATCAACCCAGGGTTGCCATCAAGGGGAAGGCACTCGCAGACTTTGTAACAGAGTTTACATGGGAAGAGGTCGACGTTGATATTAGTCAAAGGTCTACAGATGAACCAAACAGAAAGGTGTTCCAAGATACGAACGAGGTAGAATCTAGAAAATCTAGAAAAAGAATAGGTAAAAATGAGGAAGACATGTACCTCTTCAGGAAAGGGACCCTGTCATAGGGGAATATCTCTTCAAATGAAGATGTTTGGAACCTCATCGTTGATGGGTCATCATGTGAAAGCAAAAGTGGAGCGGGACTGATAGTGTCAGCACCAGATGGTACCGATGTTGAATATGTGCTGAGGTTCAAATTCAAAGCTTCGTACAAAGAGTCAGAGTATGAGGCATTAATATCAGGTCTCTCTTTGACAAAAGTCCTTAGTGTTGTCCAACTCCTAGTCCGCGGTGACTCAAGGTTGGTTGTCAACCAAATCCTGAGGGTATGTGAGGCCAAAGATGAAAGATGACCAAATACCTGAATAGGGTGAGAGGGATGCTAGAAAGCTTCAAAGAACTAAAAATGAAGAGAATACCACGGCTAGGCAACAACCGTGCCGATGCACTCGCGAGGTTAGCCTCGGCAATAAGGACATACATAAGAAGAACAATGCTAGTTGAGATTCTGCCCAAGTCGACCATAGAAGAAGAGGTTGCTAGAACTTGCATGAATCTGATTATGGGAGCATCATGGATGGACCCTCTTATCAGATACATCAGAGAGGGGGAGCTGCCAAAGTCGAATTCAGAAAGGAGAAAGTTGAGGTTCAGAGCTACTAAATTCTCAATTATAAGAGATGTCATGTATAAGAAGGGGTTCTTGCTCCTTCTCCTCAGATGTGTTCATCCTTCAGAGGTCCCATACATCTTTCACGATGTGCATCAGGGCTCTTTCTCAAGTCACATAGGAGGGAGGTCATTGGCTAAGAGATTAATAACTTAGGGGTACTGGTGGATGACCTTGGACAAAGATGCAGCTACATATATGAAGTCCTGTGATAAGTGTCAGAGAATCTCTACCATACCTCATCAGTCACACTAACCTCTTACTTTTATTATCTCCCCTTGGCCATTTGCAATATGGGGCATTGACCTGGTAGGACCCCTGCCAAGAGCTGTTAACAACTATCAATTTTTTATCGTGGCAATCTATTATTTCTCCAAATGGGTAGAGGTTGAGCCAATGATCACAATCACTGAATATAAGACGTTCCAATTCATCTGGAAGATTATCATATGCAGGTATGGTCTTCCAAACACTCTCATCTCAGACAATGGAACCCAATTGAAGAATATATCCTTAGAGAAATACTGCGAAAGAGTAAGGATCAAGCAGTTCTTCACTTCTCCTGGTCGACCGCAGGCAAACGGTTAGACCGAGGTTACAAACCGAACAATTCTTGATGGGATAAAAATGAGGTTAGAAGACGCCAAAGGGAGATGGACAAAGGAGGTATATGTTGTGTTATGGGCCTATAGGACCACAACAAGGACACTAACGAGAGAGACTCCATTTATGATAGCCCATGGTTCAGAAACTGTCATTGCTACAGATGTAGGACTTACCACTCATAGAGTTCAGACTTATAACCCTCCGAGGAATGGGGAAGAGAGAAAGGTTGATCCTGATTTGATCAAGGAAAGAAGAGAGGATGCAGAGATAAGACAGGAAGCCTACTAGTAGAGAACTGCGGGATTCTACAATTAAAGGGTTAAATCAAGGCCTATAGTTGTGGGAGACCTAGTCCTAAAGAATACGCTGCCAAAGGAAAATAAGCTCCATCCAAACTGGCATGGTATCAACAGAATAATTGATGAGGTTGTGCCTCGTACCTACAAGCTAGAAAATCTTACAGGAGAACATTTCTCCAACCCTTGGAATGCTAATCATTTGATGATATATTACATCTGATGTTATAGTTGTTTGTCTCTTTGTAATACATGTATCATTTTATGAAGAGGATTTTAATAAAAATATAGCAATGGTGCGACGATACTTGTATTTAAACATCATTAGATTGGTGAAAATTTATGAGGTGAAACATCATATTATGGTGACCTATACCCTTAACATCATTAGATTGGTGAAAATTTAAGAGGTGAAGCATCATATTATGGTGACCTTAGACCTTAAACATCATTATTTTGGTGAAACATTTATGAGGGTAAACATAGTATTATGGTGACCTCAGACCTTAAACATTATTAGTTTGGTGAAAATTTTATGAGGGTAAACATCATTATATGGTGACCTCGGACCTTTAACATCATTAGATTTGTGAAAAATTAAGTGGTGAAACATCATAATATGGTGACCTCGGACCTTTAACACCATTAGTTTGGTGAAAATTTATGAGGTAAAAAATCATATTATGGTGACCTCAGACCTTAAACATCATTAGTTTGGTGAAAAATATGAGGTGAAACATTATATTATGGTGACCTCACACCTTAAGCATCATTAGTTTGGTGAAAATTTGAGGTGAAACATCATATTATGGTGACCTCAGACCTTAAACATCATTAGTTTGGTGAAAATTTATGAGGTGAAACATCATACTATGGTCACCTCGGGCCTTAAACATCATTAGTTTGGTGAAAATATGAGGTGAAACATCATATTATGCTGACCTTGGACATTAAACATTATTAGTTTGGTGAAAATATGAGGTGAAACATCATATTATGTTGACCTCAGACTTTAAACTTCATTAGTTTGGTGAAAATATAAGGTGAAACATCATATTATGGTGACCTCAAACCTTAAACTTCATTAGTTTGGTGAAAATATAAGGTGAAACATCATATTATGGTGACCTCAGACCTTAAACATCATTACTTTGGTGAAAAATTTAAGAGGTGAAACATCATAATATGGTGACCTCAGACCTTTAACATCGTTAAATTGGTGGAAATTTAAGAGGTGAAACATCATAATATGGTGACCTCAGACCTTTAACATCATCAGTTACGTGAAAATTTATGAGGTAAAACATCATATTATGTTGACCTCAGACCTTAAACATCTTTAGTTTGGTGAAAAATATATGAGGTGAAACATCATATTATGGTGACCTCAGACCTTAAACATCATTAATTTGGTGATAATATGAGGTGAAACATCATATTATGGTGACCTCGGACATTAAACATCATTAGTTTGGTGAAAAATTATGAGGTGAAATATCATATTATGGTGACCTCAGACCTTAAACATCATTAGTTTGGTGAACATTTATGAGGTGAAACATCATATTATGGTGACCTCAGAGCTTAAACCTCATTAGTTTGGTGAAAATATGAGGTGATACATCATATTATGGTGAACTTAGATCTTAAACATCATTAGTTTGGTGACAAATTTAAAAGGTTAAACATCATATTATGGTGACATAAGACCTTTAACATCATTAGTTTGGTGAAAAATTTAATAGGTGAAACATCATATTATGGTTACCTCAGACCTTAACATCATTAGTTATTTGAAAATTTATGAGGTGAAACATCATATTATAGTGACCTCAGACCTTAACATCATTAATTTGGTGAAAATTTATGAGGTGAAACATCATATTATGGTGACCTCAAAACTTAAACATCATTAGTTTGGAGAAAATATGAGGTGAAACATCATATTATGGTGACCTTAGACCTTAAACATCATTAGTTTGGTGAAAAATTTATGAGGGTAAACATAGTATTATGGTGACCTCAGACCATTATTAGTTTGGTAAAAATTTTATGAGGGTAAACATCATTATATGGTGATCTCAGACCTTAAACATCATTAGGTTGGTGATATTTTATGAGGGTAAACATCATATATCGATGACCTAGGACCTTTAACATCATCAATTTGGTGACAGCTTAAGCGGTAAGACATCCAGGCATAACATCGTATGAAGCAATAAAATATAAAATGTATTGAACTAATAATTATCATGGAAAATATGAATTACAAGTTAGAGGCATCAAGAGGCCATCAGAAGTTCACACCCATGCAAGAAACGGATAAGGGAAATCAAAATTACATCTCCTAAAAGCTCCACAAGAAAAGGCCTAAGTCTCTGCAGCTATAGTAGTCTTGTTAGGGCCTACGTTTGTCACCTCAGCTCCATCATCTTGATGGTTGGCATCTTCAACCTCAGTGGTCTCTATGGGAGCAGTCTCAGCTAGAGAAGCATCAGCCTCCTTAACTTCTTGCAAGGCCTGAGCAAACACGGGATCACCAAAGCCAAGACCCACAAAGTCTGAGGAAGACAGGCTCCCTAACTCTTTCTCCTTAGTGACTGCCCATTTTCCAATTTCTTTGATACCTATTTCAAGGTATTCTAAGCCAAAACTGATAAACTCATCTAAGACATTGTAGTCATCAACGGTCATCCCAGCAACATCTTTAACTGTAGCCCTAACAGCAGTGGGTACCTTGGACAGAAGGGCATCATCCTTAGCCTTCAGGGCTAAGTCATGGTACTTCTTGAGTTTTGACATGTCATCATCCCTCTGCTTGACAACCCCCTTCATCCTTTTAACCTCTGCATTTAAAGAAGCTTAAACCTTATCAGCTTCTTGGCCCTTCTCTGTAAGGGACAACCTCATGAGAGTCCAATCAATGAGGCGATGGAAGGAGAAAACACCGTGCAGAAGAATATCAGATGTAAGAAAATAAGAGCTATAATATCTCAAAATACGAGGTTACACTTAAAAGAGCAAGTGATCAAATTAGCAAAAACTAATACCATTATTGTGCCAATAGCATCAGCAGCATTCAGACTCTGTCCAATGAGGCCATCACTGATCTTCAGCGGAGCTAGAAGAGTTGCAAAAGCATCGTCTGTAGAGATGGGGATAGCATAGTCCCGGGCCTGAGCCTTACTTTGCCTCGTATGCTCTAGGTCGGCCGTGGACTTCCTCTTTTTTATAACATGGGCCTTGGAGGTGACGACGTTCTTCTTCCTAACAAGTGGGGGTACATTTTTGCCACCCCTGTTCTCCATCGGCTTCACAAGACCCGAAGTAGACATTTCCCAAAGTTCGTCTGATATACTTATTGGATTCTCTACAAAAGACAAACCTCTAAGTTAGTGAGTCAGAGATATACAAAGTAAGAGGTATAACTTATGAAAAATTAAGACTTACAAAGCTATCCCTGATGATGCTAAGATTCAGCACCACCAGATAATTGATGATGAGCTCAAACAATAATAACAATGGCAGCCATAGAGATGTGTATGTGTGTAAGTATATAAAAGAGGATGAGTATAAGAGGAATAAGATAATGATGTATAGTTGTTCATCCAATTAGGCCTACATCCATTGTGAGTGTGCGATACACTAAATATGGGCACTAATGGCCTTGGATACAATGCACATAATCTCACTATATCTCTACTATGTGTACAAGCAGAGTTTTATCTAGAGTTACAATTATCGATACCTTCGCAGGGTTGTAGGTGACAAGTATATATAGGTCTTGGGGGGATTAGTGTTCCCCCGAAGCATGCCTGGTGCATATGAGTTATGATCTAGCCAATCCCCTGCTGACACCTGTAGGTGCCACGTGTGATTAATGATGACATAATATTCCCTCACGTGATGGGTTGATATTGTTATAACGATCTTCCACATTCCATATGAGTCCCACGCGCACTAATCCACGCATCTCCCAAATTATGCATTGTGATGATATCACCCTCGGCCTATGATGTGAGGCCGAGGGAAAAGTTTTTGTTGGTAGCGAGCCTGGACTTGTGTGGGCCTCGTACTGTCGTACCCTCGTAGGGTCATCCGGGCCATGACGAGGGGTCGGCCCCTTGAAGGGGCGTCTGAGGCATAATGAGGGGTCGACCCCTTAAAGGGTCATCTGAGGCATGATGAAGGGTCGTCCCCTTGAAGGGTCGTCTGAGGCATGATGAGGGGTCGGCCCTTAAAGGTTCGTTTGAGGCATGAAGAGGGGTTAACCCCTTAATGGTTCGTCTGAGTCATGATGAGGGGTCGGCCCATTGAAGGGTCGTCTGGGACATGATAAGGGGTCAGCCCCTTGAAGGGTCGTCTAGTCCATTCTGAGGGCTCGACCCCTTGAAGGTTCGTCTAGACCAATTCTTCCTGTGATGGAGCCGTGTTCATTGGACTCATCTTGGGCCTGATCCCTCGTCTTAGAGGAGAACACCCTTGGCCAGGCCGAGGGTACATATGGGTATATCAATCACCCCCAGCCCTTAGACATCGATGTTGTTGAGATGGCTGAGGGGTAATGTTGCCTTGGGATTCTTAAGTGTGTGGTTGGATGGATAAGTGACATTTGTCACGTTGCTTATCGTTAGGTGTATCATCATTTCAGTTTTCCAGATGTGACGGCTGCACACTTGGCTTGGGACTTTATGCCCTAATGGTGTCTCACCTCGTGGACTTTGCACAACCTTTGTTAATGCCCCCCCTTAGTATCAAGATATTTAAATGATTTTTTAATCAATCATTTGTTCTTCTTCTTCGTGCCCAAGCGTTCTCTCTCTAACTACCTTTCAAACCTCCATTGCTGCAACACCTTGTGTCTCAAGCTTGGTTGTCTACGATATTTTTTCTAAGGTAATCTCTCTGCCCTAATCCCTTTTTTAGCCTCTAATTGCTCATGTTTCTTACATTTAATCTTGATTCTAGTTTATCTTGGCATTTTACATTTTTTCGGCGTAGAGGTCCGCCTTACTTTGGTGGCTGTAGGGCTGAGCATTAGGTTTTAGACTCTTTAGGGTTCCTTCCACCACCTTTCAGTGGGGATTTAGTGCCTATTTGTGGTAATTTTAGGGTTTTCTTTTCTTCTCATGTAATCCTCTCCGGCGAACTATTTTCGTCCCCTTCTTGAGTGTTCAACCCTAAAACTCTTCATTTCTTTGGTTTGATCCAGAAGTGAACTTGGTCAAATACAAAACCTGTTTGTAGTTAGCTTGAACGAATTACTCAAAGTGTAGGGTCTTCCCCTTAATGCTTAGGAGGATTTAAAATTTAGTCGATAAGTTCCCAACCTTGATGGAGAAGTTCTTTGCTGAGATAAAATGAATAGAGGAGGAGTAGGACGAGCGTCGACGAGGGGCCAACCCTAACTGGTTACGACGCATCTTCCCCATCCGTTTAGCCACAATTTTACCATTTAAGTCTTATGGGTCGTCTTTTCGTCCAGCCGAGAGTCAGTCATACGAGAGGGAAACGGATGAGAGAGCATCATCGCCGATGGGTGCCGATCCTCTTAGGAGGAAAGAGACATCAAATCTCAATTAGGTCGACTAAACGAGGGGATAGATCATGCAGAGGTTGTCCCTGTGACGGCCCTATCCCCTCTTGCCTTTCAAGTAGCATTTCCAGATGGCCCTCCAATAGGGTACAAGGTTGAGGGATCCGGGGGCGATAATGAGAGCTCTGATGATGATGGTCGAGTTGAAACTTCTAGGGCCTCAGCGTACGTGTCGTCGAATAAGGATCACAACCTCTTACTATGGAGGCATCTCTTTGGCATACAGTCCAATATACACATGAGGGTCCCAAATGAAAATGAGAGGGTCTTTGAGGGGGACGAGGGAGAGATTATTGTTTACGAGAAGATGCTAAGGGTAGGAGTTAGGTTCCCTCTATACCCTGTTATAGTCGACATTTTGTCTGCCCTTGGGATTTCTCCCTCTCAACTTCCTCCCAACTCGTGGAGGACTATCCTCAGTTATATCTCGCTTTGGAAGAATTCATTTATCGATGAGCCTTCAGCTCATTAGTTCATTGCCTGCTACATCATCACCTTGTCATCCAAATATCCTGGGTATTTCCATTTGGGGGCTAGGAAGTCTGACAAGAAGCATCTTCATGTGGCTCAAACTTCTAATCATGAGTGGAAAAAAAGGTTTTTCTTCATCTCTAGGGATTGGGAATTCCCTGCCAAGGGCGAGCCCGTGGAAGACGGTCCGAGCGTACCTAGGGTATGGTCAAACCCTTCAATGAAAGCGCGATCAGAACATGACTCAACTTGGAGGGGAGGGTCATTGTTGACTACCTGAGGGAGCGAAGGAAAGAGGAAAAACTTCAAAATTTGAAGATTTGATGACCCCTCAATTCCTCAAAGAAGCTGGTCTGAGGGTCGGCTCCCTGGCGAAACTTTGTGAGTAGAATTTGACCCATTTGTACTTTTATTTAAGTGTTTCCTCTTCCCCACTGTATATTTTTTATGTATCTTCTCCTTTTCAAGCCGTCCTTCGAACATATCTGATCAACTCTAGCAGATGACTGGTCTAAGTTTACTGTCTAACCTGGAAAGAAAAAAGGAAAAGAGCCTTAGTAGGCTCAGAATAAGACAAAGGGCGTGGGGCCGTCACATGCTGGGCTGACCGTTGATAGTAATAAAAGGAAAGAGCTAGAAGTTCTTGTTGACGCTCAGTTGGATTCTAGGATGAGGACGAGAGTGGAGGCATCTAAGGGGACTGGCTCCTCGTCCATTATGGGAGCCTACTGGTCTCAAAATTTGGCATTCTTAAGGGCTGAACGCTTTTCCCTCATAGCCAACTTGAGGGCATCCAAGGCCTCGATGTTTTCTTCTCTCTCGGCCGCGGATTACGACTTCCGGTCAAAGATGCCCCAGGCTAAGGTCTATGATCACGGTCTTCACACTTTAGCCCAGGTACCTCCGTCGACCTTACTCTTTTTGATTTATCAATATTTCATTAACTGTTCCCTTGACCCTTCTTAATATGTCTGCCTCCATGCATTCTGTCTGCGCCTTTACCTCGGCCAGCAAGTGGATGACTAAAAATCAACAAAAGTTCTATATGGCCAAGAGGGCTATTCATCATGAGGCCGATTTGAAGATTGATCTTGAGACTACAAAGGCTGAGTTAGAGAGTGAAAGGATCGAGCATGCAAGGGTCCTGGATGACCTGATGAAGTATCACGAGGCCGACTTAAAGGCAAAGGACTCTTATCAAAGAAAAGGATGAGGCCTTGATCAATCAGGGGGCTCAATTCAAGGTTGAGCTTGAACGGGTAGTGAAGAAGGCCGAGGCCAATGCTATGGAGGCCTACAAACTCTCAGACGAGTTTCAAGGCTTCGAACTTGAGTACCTGGAGCGGGGGATTAAGATGGCCTGTCGATGGGTCGTCCTTAAATTTATTGACGCCGTGTCATCTATCCACCCCTCTCTCGAAGTGGTGGAGATGGAAGACCCCCTTATAGCTGAGGCCCTATCCCACGTGGAGTCTCAAGTATAGATCGAAGGCATTGGCACCTCTGAAGATCGGCCCATTTTGATCATCGAAGAGACTCCTGTTATTAATCTTGAAGCCTTTCCCTCTGATGTTGCCCAGTAGGATGGCTGCCTGTAGCCAATACCCTCTTCTTGTAAAAGAATTTTTGTAACCTATTTTTATTGGACAAACATCTATGACAACTTATAATAGAATCTCTCTTACTATCTTCTATGCTTCTTTTGTATGATTTGACATGGTTATTATGTGTATTCACCCATCTTACAAGTACCCCCCGCCTTTCTTGAGGGTGAATGGGGGGTCGTCCCCACCATTGACACTCATTATATCCGAGGGTGGTTACCAATAACTTAAGTATGTTTTCAATCAAGTACCCCCTCGTCTTTTTTAGGGTGAATGGGGGTCCGTCCCCACCATTGACCCTCATTATAGCCGAGGGTTGTTTCCACCAATTTAATTATGTTTCCAATAAAGTCCCCCTCGTCTTTCTTGAGGGTGAATGAGGGGTCGTACCGACCATTGACCCTCATCATAGCCGAGGGTCGTTACCACCAACTTAATGATGTTTTCAATTAAGTACCCCCTCATCTTTCTTGAGGGTGGATGGGGGGTCGTTCCCCCCATTTACCCTCATTATAGTCGAGGTTGGTTCTCACCAAATTAATTATATTTTTAAATTTCAAGTCCCCCTCATCTTTCTTGAGGGTGAATGGGGGGTCATCCCCAACATTGAACCTCATTATAGACGAGGGTGGTTACCACCAACTTAATGATGTTTTCAATCAAGTCCCCTTCTTCTTTCTTGAGGGTGAATGAGGGATCGTCCCCACCATTTACACTCATTATAGCCGAGCGTGGTTTTCACTAAAGTAATGATGTTTTATATTTTAAGTCCCCCCTCGTCTTTCTTGAGGGTAAATGGGAGGTTGTCCCCACCATTGACCCTCATTATAGCCGAGTCTGGTTACCACCAACTTAATGATGTTTTCAATCAAGTACACCCTCGTCTTTCTTGAGGGTGAATGAAGGGTCGTCCCCACCATTGACTCTCATCATTTCCGAGGATGGTTCTCAGCAAATTAATGATGTTTTTAAATTTCAAGTCCCCCCTCGTCTTTCTTGAGGGTGAATAGGGGGTCGTCCCCACCATTGACCCTCATTATGGCCGAGGGTGGTTACCACCAACTTAATGATTTTTTCAATCAAGTTCCCCTTCATCTTTCTTGAGGGTGAATGAGGGGTCGTCCCCACCATTTACCCTCATTATAGCCTAGGGTGGTTCTCACTAAATTAATGATGTTTTACATTTTAAGTTCCCCCTCATATTTCTTGAGGGTAAATGGGGGGTCGTCTCCACCATTGACCCTCATTAAGCCGAGGGTGGTTACCACCAACTTAATGATGTTTTTAATCAAGTCCCCCTCGTCCTTTTATTAAGGGTGAATGGAGTGTCGTCCCTACCATTGACCCTCATCATAGCCGAGGGTGGTTTCCACCAATATAATTATGTTTCCAATAAAATCTCCCCTTGTCTTTCTTGAGGGTAAATGGGGGGTCGTCCCCACCATTGACCCTCATTATAGCCGAGGGTGGTTTCGCGAAGATAATCCCAATCATACTAGAATTAACAAACACAAGATGAGCGGCCAATATGATATTCTCATTAACATTCCAAGTGTT
Source organism: Sambucus nigra (assembly GCA_949130495.1). Lineage (NCBI taxonomy): Eukaryota > Viridiplantae > Streptophyta > Magnoliopsida > Dipsacales > Adoxaceae > Sambucus > Sambucus nigra. The sequence continues at coordinate 446,164,096 of OX422212.1, read as the reverse complement.
ATGTCGGAGCAACATATCCATTACAATTGTGGTACGAAAGGACTTTACATTATTGATAGTATTCCTTCAAATCATCTGCATTCCAGGGGTTCGAAAAGGGTTCCCCTTCAAGGTTTTCTAGTCTATAGGTTCTAGGGACAACTTCATCGATGACCCTGCATGGGCCATGCCGGTTTGGGTGGAGTTTATTAGGCTTTTGCCAAGTCTTTTTGAGGACTAGGTCCCCCATGGCTATTGGCCTTTGCCTCACCCTTTGGCTGTAAAACCTGGCGGTCCTTTGCTAATAGGCTGCCTGCCTTATCTCAGCATCTTCCCTCCTTTCCTCGATCAAGTCTAAGTCAAGTCTCCTTTCTTCCATGTTTCTATGGGGATCATACATTTGGAACCTATGGGTAGGAAACGCAATCTCGGTGGGGATGACGGCCTCTTAACCATACGCCAACATGAATGGGGTTTCTATGGTATGAGTCTTTATCGTCATCCTATAGGCCCACGGTACAGCGTACAGCTCCTCAAACCATCTTCCTTTTGCCTACTCGAGCTTTTTCTTGATCTCGTCTAGGATGGTTCTATTTGTAACTTCTGTTTGCTCGTTGCCTTAAAGTCGGCCTGGGGTAGAGAAGAATTTTTTGATACTCACCCTTTCACAGTACTTCCACAGAGATATATTCTTGAATTGATTCCCGTTATTTGAGTTGAGGGTGTTGGGGAGGCCATATCTATATATAATGTTTTTTTTCAGATGAACTGGAAGGTCTTCTGCTCGGTAATAGTGACCATTGGCTCCGCCTCCACCCATTTTGAAAAATAGTCAATTGCTACGATCAGGTACCGATAGTTATCGACGGCCCTAGGCAAGGGTCCTACTAGGTCAATTCCCCTTACTACTAATGGCCATGGAGATGTGATGGAGGTAAGAGGCTGATGGGGCTGGTGAGGGATTGTGGCAAATCATTGACATTTATCGCACTTTTTTACGTATGTCATGGCGTCTTTCCCCCGGGTTGGCCACCAGCGTCCCTGGGTTACTATCCTTTTTTGCTAATGATCTTCCCCCAATATGCCTTGAGCATGACCCTCTTGCACATCTTGTAGAATATGAGGGACCTCAGACGGGCGTACATAACTGAGAAAGGGGAGCAAGAAGCCCTTTTTGTACAAGGTGTCTCCGATGATAGTGAATTTCATAGCTCTGTATCTCAACTTCTTCCTTTCTTATTTTGCCTATGGCATCTCCCCCTTTTTAATGTATCTGATTAGAGGGTCCATCCATGAAGCTTCCCTATTAATATTTAAGCAAGAGCCAAGTGTTCCCTCTGCCTCTTCAATCGCTGATCGAAGCAAAATTTCCACTGGGACTATCCTCCTTATATATGTCCTAGTTGTCGAAGCAAGCCTTGCAAGCACATCGGTTCGACCATTATCAAGACTAGGTATCCTCTTCAATTTCACTTCCCTGAAGCTCTTCAACAATGACTTCACTCTTTCAAGATACTTGGCCATTCTCTCATCCTTATCCTCGCAGGCTCCCAGTTTCTGATTCACTACTAGTCTTGAATCACTATGGACCAAAATATGGTCGACACTAAGAGACTTAGCCAAGGAGAGGTCTACTATCAGGGCCCCATATTCAAACTCATTGTTGGAGGCTTTGAAGTTGAACCTTATATGTGCTATCAGGTGCTGTTATAATTAATCCATCACCACTTCCGCTTTTGCAAGAGAACCCGTCAACGAAGAGGTTCCACAAGATCTTGTCCTCTGAAAAACTACCCTCGATGAGGGACCCCTATCTAAAGATATATATTCCCTCTTCATTTTCTGTCACTTTTTCTCTAGCGGTGCTTGTCTCAGCCTTATCTGTGGATGGATTAATAATTCTGCCTTGTCAGGTATCTGTCTTCTCGAGGCTTTCCTCTTCAATCTCATTATCTTCCCAAGTAAATCCAGCAACGAAATCAGCTAACGCTTGCCCCTTAATGGCCATCATTGGTTGATATACAATGTCAAACTCTCCCAACTCTATAGCCCAGGCCATTATCCTTCCCGATTTTTCTAGCTTGTGTAAGACCTGTATGAGAGGAGAGTCGGTGAGTATGACCATTGTATGGGATTGGAAGTATGGCTTCCTCTTTCTTGATGCATGGATCAAGGCATAGGATAACTTATCCATCCTTGGGTATCTTTGCTTTTCCCCCTGGAGCACCTTACTATTAAAATACATAGGCTTCTGTACTCCATCCTCTTCTCTCATAGTGGCTGCGCTGATGGATGATTCTGAGACAACTAGGTACACATGTAGTCGTTCCCCTTACACTGGTTGTGACAAAAGTAAGGGATACCCTAAGTATGACTTTAGCTCCTTAAAAGCCTGATCAAACTCTTATCTCCATTTAAAGGCCTTTTTGAGAATTTTAAAGAACGTAAACACTTGTCTGTGGATCTGGACACGAACCTATTCAAAGTAGCCACTCGCCCTGTCAGTCTCTAAACATCTTTAATGATCTTGGGGGTCTTCATTTCTATGAGGGCCTTTATCTTCTTAGGATTGACCTCAATGCCTCTTTGGTTGAAAATAAACCCCAAGAACTTCCCTGCTCCGAACCTGAAGACACATTTGGTCGGGTTGAGCTTCATCTGGTACTTTTCCATCGTGTTAAAGGTCCTCTCGAGGTCAGCCACATGATCCTTGGCCTTCAAACTCTTAGTCAACATGTCATCTACATAGACCTCCATGGACTTCCCAATTTGGTCCTCGAACATTTTATTCACAAGGTGCTGATACGTTGCCCCTACATTTTTAGGCCAAAGGGCATGACCCTATAACAGTAGTCCCCTTGTCGGTAATGAAAGCCATTTTTTTTTAGTTCTCAGGATTCATGAAAATCTGGTTGTACCCTGAATAGGCATCCATTAAGCTCATTAGCTCATGGCATGCGATAGTGTCTACCATCTGATCAATGCAAGGGAGAGGGAAGATGTCTTTGGGATAATATTTGTTGAGGTTTGTGAAGTCTACGCATATCCTCGACTTCCCGTTGGCTTTTGGGACTATGAATGCGTTGGACAACCATTCGAGATATATGACCTCTCTGATAAACTCAGCATCTTCCAGCTTCTTGACCTCTTCCCTTATAACCTCATATTTTTCTCAAGAATAAATTATCCTCTTCTGCTTGACTGGATTTGCACCCTCTACCACGTTGAGCTTGTGGCACATGATTTCAGGGTCGATCCCTGGCATATCTGCATGACTCCATGAAAAGACGTCTTGTCTTCTCCTTAACAGCTTGATGAGGTCTTCTTTGATGTGTTTCTTTAGAGATTTTCCTACTTGGATGGGTTTTTACGACTCATCCTCGTTGAGGATGATGGATTCTACCTCTTTCGTGGCTTCTCCTTCATTTATTTTTTTCTCATCCCTGGGGTCAAGGGTATCAATACTGTAAGTAGTTGTTGCCTTCTTATGCACCTCTCTTTCTTCGGCAGAGTTAAAGTAACATTCTCGTGTTGTCGTCTAGTCTCCCTGAACTTCCCCTACCCCGTAAGGGGTCAAGAATTTTATCATCTGGTGAACAGTGGACGACACAGCCTCAAATTCCTTAAGGTCCACTCGCCCTAGTATAATGTTGTAGGTTGAGAAGACTTATTCGTCCATCATGAAAAATTTGACCTTCTTGGTTAGCTATCTCGACCACTCGTCCCCCATTCTAACATCAGCCTCACACACTCCTAGGGGATTGACCTTTTCCCCACTAAAACTGATCAAGGGGTGATGGTATGGGATGAGCCTTGCACGGCTAAGGCGGCCAAAATATCACATCTATAGAACTATCCCATCTACCAGGAACCTCGGCACCTCACACTCGTGTACCCTGGTAGTCATGATGAGAGGGTCACAATGTGGGGCTAAGAGGCCTTTGAATTCCATTCTTGAGAACCCCACTATCAGAGTATCCATATCACCCTTCCTCCTCTTGTCTGACTTTGCTTCTATAGAGGTTGAATGCACAACTTTTGTCATGGCCTTGGCTTCAGCCACATGGGCTTTCCTGTTTGCTCCCTTTGACCCTCCTCCCGCTAGTCCCCCAGAGATCATCCCCACACCGAGTGAGATCATATTAAGTCTCTTTACAGGGCCGTGGTCATCTCTTGATGGGAGGTCGGGGTTGTCCTCATCCTTTGAAGGGTCGTCCCTTCAATTTGGAGGATCTTCTCTGCATGCATCACCTTTCTTCTTTCTGGGGTCGTCCCCTCGGCCCCTCTCGAAGGCACTCTTATCAACGTACTTTCTTAACTTCCCTTCTTCTAACATTTTTTCAATTGTCTTTCAGAGTAAAACACTTGTCAGTCACATGGCCATGGTCTTAGTGAAATTCACACCACAGGTTTTTATTCCTTTTGTGAGGGGCTGCCCTCAACTTCTCAGGAGACTTCAAGGATTGGTCACTCTTTATCTCATTCAGAATGTGCTCGCAACTGACCGTTAAAGGGGTATAGTCAGAAAATTTTTCATCTTCCAGCCTCTTCTTCCCCTCATTGTTCCTTTTGCGGCCATCGCCTCTTCGGCGTTCATCACCTTTCCTGCTATCGACAGCAATTCCTCCATTGTCCTCGGAGCGTCTTCAGCAAGCTTCCATAATAGCTTTCCCTTCTAGAGTCCTCCAATGAGGGTTGTCATGGCAATGCTTTCCTCATAGTCTTGAGACTCTAACTTTTCTTTGTTAAATCTGGCTATGTAGTCTTTCAGACTCTCATTCTTCCCTGCTTAACATAGAGCAGGTGTGTGGTCTTTTTTTGTGGCCTCACTCCAAAGCAAAAGTTATGGATAAATCGATCTGCAAACTACTTAAAGTTTTCAATGGAGTTCTTTGGGAGATACATATACCAAACGTGTACAACCCCAGTCAGAGTGCCAAAAAAGGTACGGCACCTCATCTCATCTGAGATAGAGTATATGTCTGCCACTGATTGGTACATCTCAATATGGTAGACAGGGTTTGTGCTCCCGTCGTACTGAGGGGTGACCACTAGTGGCATGAACTTGGATGGCATGGGGAAGTTGACTATCTTCGCCACAAAGGGTGAGCCTATGGAGTATCCTCTCTGAGGAGGGTCCCGGCTCTTCAGAATATCACCAATATTTTTCTCCAGCCTTTGGATCAAGTCGTTCCAAGGCCTCGTAGGGTCGGCCTGGCCGATGTTATCCCCTTCCGCCTCTTTGAGGTGGGCGGAGGGTTCTGCAGTGATAGGCCTGTGTCAGCTGTTTACTTCCCCTTGACCGTCTTCCCATCCATGGGGTCAACCCCCATGGGATCGGCTATCTGCTTCCTCCCTCCTAGACCTCGCAATACTTCTTGACCGGGATAATTTTTCCCATAGGTGATTTACTGGGCCTAGCCTCTCAAAGGCCGGCCCCCTGCTCAAATGATCGAAAGCAGAGCCCCTCATGCGATCGTCGGGGTTTTTCCTTCCACATTTCCCTCTGCTTTCCTGGATAGGTTACACAGTATTGTTGGAGACCTCATACGATTCCCAACACTCTATAGGGACCTCTTCCTCCTCCATATCATCATATTTGTCTTATAGGCAAGGGTTTCTTTGCCTCCACAGGCATAGACGTCAGGGGTCAACAATATCCCTCCATCGCTGTGGAAGAGGCAAGTCTTTACGTGGCGCCTGGGGTGGTCCCCTGGCCTCATGTTGCCCTGGAGCTACTGCAGGAGTAATCATTTTCGGCGAGACCCCTGGTGGTCTTAGAATGTTTTGGCTAAGAGCTGTAAATTTCTCCTACATAATTCGCTAACTTGATACCAAAGACTTTAGGGCATCCACCACATCAGCCATCTTAGACTGAGGTGGTGCATGACTGGAACTAGGTCCCACTCCACTATCTGGTGGAGGAATTGGTGGTGGTGGAATCTCCGGTGCCATGTGTTTGAGCTATAGAGAGTTGAATGATCAAAAGACTGATGAGCTTGAGAACCATAATGGATCTCTTTTAATGGTGAAACAGCTCCACAAAATAAGAGAATTGGTTCACCACCAGAGTGCCCGGTGAGGTCAAGTTGTATAAAGGAAGAGATGTCTTCTCGTTCCCACGGATGGTGCCAAACTGATGATGCTAAGATTCAGTACCACCAGATAAGTGATGATGAGCTCAAACAATAATAACAATGGCAGCCATAGAGATGTGTATGTGTGTGAGTGTATAGAAGGGGATGAGTATAAGAGGAATAAAATAATGATGTATAGTGGTTAAGCCAATTAGGCCTACATCCACTGTGAGTGTGTTATACACTAAATATGGGCATTAATGGCCTTGGATACAATGCACATATTCTCTCTCTCTCTCTCTCTCTCTCTCTCTCTCTATTGTTTATACAAGTAGAGTTTTATCTACAGTTACAATTATCGATCCCTAGGCAGGGTTGTAGATGACAAGTATATATAGGTCTTGGGGGGAGTAGTGTACCCCCCAAGCATGCATGGTGCATGTGAGTTATGATCTAGCCAATCCCCTGTTGACACCTGGAGGTGCCACCTGTGATTAATGATGACATAATATTCCCTTACATGAGGGGTTGATATTGTTATAACGGTCTTCCATGTGCCATATAAGTCCCACATGCACTGTTCCACGCGTCTCCCAAATCACGCGCTGTGATGACGTCACCCTCGGCCTATGATGGGAGGCTGAGGGCAAAGTTCCTGCTGGCAGCGATCTTGGCCTTGTGTGTCCCTCATAGGGTTGTCCGCTCCATGACAAGGGTTCAACCCCTTAAACGTGTGTCTAAGGCATGATGAGGGGTCGGCCCCTTGAAGCGTCTTCTGAATCATGATGAAGGATCGGCCCCTTGAAGGGCCGTCTAAGGCATGATGAGGGATCGGCCCTTAAACAGTCATCTGAGGCATGACGAGGGGTCGGACCCTTAAGAGGTCATCTGAGGAATGATGAGTGGTCGGCCCCTTGAAGGGTCATCTGGGACATAATGAGGGGTCGACCCCTTGGAGGGTCGTCTGGTCCATTCTGAGGGGTCGGCCCTTTGAAGGGTCATCTAGACCGATTCATCCTGTGATGGATCCGTGGTCATTGGACTCGTCCTGGGCCTGATCCCTCATCTTGGAGGAGGACACCCTCGGCAAGGTCAAGGGTACATATGGGTATATCAATCCCAAAGTACCACCCCCAAGCCTGCCTGCGAGAGGTAATAGGGGTCATCAGATGTTTATATTTTACAAGACGACCCTGTTCGCCCTGACTTCGAAGATCCTCAACTTTTTGGTAATTGTCTTAGATAAGTCCAGGGTCGGTTTTAGTAGTAAGGGAGACCTTCCCCCATCTTAGAAGGGTTCTTGGAACCGACATTTCAGAGGACTCATTTAGACCAAATTCCCATGCCAAGGAAGCAAAGAAATACCTAGGTTTCCAATTAAGGTTTGAAGTTTGGGTAACCAACAACATTTTCTTCTCCGATTTCCTAGCTAATAAGTAGTAATAGTTAGGATGGTTTTTGGCATAGGAGGAACATAACCTCTTATGAAAACCCTAACTAGAAGGTCTGAGTGGTGTATATTCCTGCAAAGGACGATGGCCCCAATAATAACCCTCTAGACATTAGGGAATAGTTGGGAAGGGAAATATTTATATGGGAGAGTATAGCTCAGATGGAAGGGTGGATAGGAAGATAAAAGCCTAATTTGAATATCTGCTCATAAACATAGATCTTTCCATCTCAGCCATCAAAGGCCCTCTCATCCCTCAGAGGTTTCCTAAGGATGATGGAAGAGCTTATGGAATAGAGGTGACTAAAAGTGAGAAGGTCGTACTTAGTGACAGAACTCCCAATCTTAGACGCCTCAAACATATCAAGATCACTTTCCTCGCCATCATCACCATCCCCAGAAACGTTGTCCTGGGCAGGTCCAGGGACACCACCAGGAAACCTCTGAGCAAATTTAGCCCCCGTGGCAGCCGACAGAGGAATGACATCAATGATGGGGGGAATGGCCACACTTGGCCCTATAATTTCAACATCAGAAGATCTAAGTGAGGTTCTAACACCTTAGTGAGACGAGGAACAGCTCGAAACCTCGGCTTCCTCAGGAACCTCACCCTGCCTAGGAGAGTAATCCATAGCCTCTTGAAAAGATTCTATAGACATAGGGTCTGAGGAAGATGACTTAAACTCAGACATTGGTATGGGATCCCGAGGAACCTCTGCAGGCTCAGCTGGCTTGGCTGGCTCAGGGTAGATAACCTTTAGGGGTGGAGGAAAGATGGGTCTGAGAGGAAAGGCCTCAGCCCTACGAGCTTCCTCTTGGGCTAGCTCTATTTGCCTAATTTTCTCGAAGGTCTTCTCACGAAGAGATGGGAACTCTTCTATGAGTTAGTACAAACGTCTGAGCATAAGTGGAATGAAACTACACTTAAGAAGGACACAAACCACAAATAGGTACACAAATTAAAATAACTCAAACTCAAGATCAAAAAAGGGAGGTTAGAAAGTTTCAAATGAAGAACCTCAAGAACATTCAAGAACAGGGTCTTCGGACAGGGTGACCGAAGGATCACCGAAAATCTAAAGAAGGGCTATTTCTGGCTAAAATAACCTCGGAGCTACATACCACTGTCCCTAAACCACTTCTATCCTAGCCTTACAACCACCAATACGGGTGGAAGCCCTCGCCAGAAAATGCAAAGTCTCGTCGAAAACTCAGAAATGATGATGTTGTAACTAAAAATGAAAAACACTACACCATTTCCTCCGAATGGTCACGCCCAGTGGGTCATGGCCCATGTCCGCGACCAGCTTGTCGCGGACTTGGGCCATGACCCACTCAATATTTGGCGTGACCATATTCATTATCATAATAAATTATCGATGCTCTAGAAGTGGTCACAGACCAAGTCTGTGACCACGGTGGTCACGGACTTGGGCCGTGACCAGGTCGTGACCAACTTGGCGCCAAACTCTCACCAAAATTCCCTCCAACCTTGGTCGCGGAGGAGTCACGGCCCAAGTCCGTGACCCATGGCATGACGGAGATAGTACCTCAATTCTTGGTACACAGATTGAGCATCATGGCTTAGGTCTGTGACCATTTCTTGGTATGGGTCACGGCTATGGGCCGTGACCATACCTCATTCAAGCACTAGGGTTGATGAAAAAGCATCGCGCATCATAGATTGAGGGTCACGACTATGGGCCAAGACCATTTCTTGGTATGGGTCACGGCTATGGGCCGTGATCATACCTCAATCAAGCATGGAAAAAGGTCGCGGATGGTGGGTCACGGCTCTAGGCCGTGACCAAGTCTGAAGAACCCAACTCTGCCTCACCTTCGTTTTAAGGGTCGCGCATATGGGGTCACGGCTGTTGACCGTGACCAGTTCCAGGTCTTAAAAAAAAATACCCGCCCCACTGCTTCTTATTTCATTTGGAGTAAGGCCGCTGCTTCTCAGTGCGATTTTGAGTTGGATTTCCAAGGGTTAAGCGATTTCAGTTGGTTTGCATTTGGATTAACCCTGGTATGTATTGATTCATTTTGATTTCATTTGGATTTGTGATTTCTATCTAAAACCCTAATTTCGGTGTATATATGTGTAGATTTACGTTTGTATGTGTGTACGTGTGTGTATGTGTAGATTTATGTTATATGTGTGTGTATGTGTGTATAGATTTATGTGTATATGTATGTTTATGTGTGTAACTATGAACAAATAAATTATTTTTTTGTCAATAAACCCTATATTGTACGTGTGTATATGTATACATTGTATGTGTGTGTGTATGTATAGATTTATGTCAAAAAAAATATTAGGGTTTAGTAAACCCTAAATAGTTTGCGGTGGAGACGGGTGGAGACCGGGTTGGGGGTTAGAAGAAACAAATAGTCCCTTAGGAATTCTGTAAGTGTTAATTTTATTCCTGGCCTTGGTATTTTCAATTTGGTTTTAGATTTGTCCTTGTGAAAAAAAAGGAATAGATATATACCTGGTTTAATTAGATTGGTGTTGGTTATATTATGATATACATGTTATGCCATTTTATATAATTGTTGAAATTGAATAAGTATTGGATTTTGAAATGTAATCAAAATCAATTGTAATCTTCTTAATATGTGTGCATCTTATTTTTTTCTCAGTCGTAATCCTTATATACGTGAAAGAAAATATCAATGAGGATTAACGAATTTCAGTTCACACAAGTTTACCACGAGTCAAGTTGGGGCAGTGAGTGACGCAAGAAGAAGTTTTGGTTGTCTTCCTTTGGTTTTGAATTTGTTTTTTAGGTTCTACTATTTTTTTTTAATTGAGCATAACTGTTTGCAAAAAATTCATTATTTTTTCACTGTCATAGGATACATTGATGTTGGGGTCAAACTACTATCAAACATAATCTGAAATTGCATCGCTGCTGGCATAGAGAAGGTTCTGATTGGCATTGGGTGTAACAAAATATTCAGGTAATGGATAGACCTAGACCTATGATGAACTTTATTTTAAGGTTAAATATGCATTGATTCAATTTTTTTAATTATTTTGGGTTTGGATCCTATTTATGTCTAAACCCCGTAATTTTAATTCTTTTGTGCCCCCTGTAGCTTTGGTATTGTTGGCGCATTTGTTTCTTGTCACTTCCAGTGGGGGGAGGGGGGGGAGAACATAACTTTTGAAAAAATAATAGTTAGGGTGAACACTAGAAAAAGAAGGCATTATCCAATGGATTGCACTTTCTAGGTTTAAGGCGTGTCAATTTCTCTGCAGTGGTTCACATTAAACTAATTGGTAACCATTTGTTTATTATCTTAAATTTGCACAAATTTAGACTTGAGCATAAAAGCATACCATCAAAGGGTGAAAACGTAAAACAAGCACAAAACGGTCCCGTAAGAGTCACGAACACCTCGCAGGGGACCAATGTGACTCTTAGGTACCGACCACGTAGTCACGGGGCTCCCGGTTTGAGTGTATGACGTAAATTTGCAAAAAAATAAACTTAAGCATAAAAACATGCCATCGAATAGTGAAAACGTAAAACAACCTTAAAACGGTCCCATAAGAGTCACAAACACCTCGCACGGGAACAATGTGACTCGTAGGAACCGACCGCGTACTCACGGGGCTCCCGGTTTGAGTGTACGACGTAAATTTACAAAAAAAATAGACTTGAGCATAAAAACATGCCATCGAAGGGTGAAACGCAAAATGAACACAAAACGGTCCTGTAAGAGTCACGAGCACCTCGCACGGGACCAATGCGACTCGTAGGAACCGATCGCGTAGTCACGGGCTCTTGGTTTGACTGTACGACGTAATTTTGCAAAATGTTAGACTTAAGCATAAAAACATGCCATCGAAGGGTGAAAACGTACAACAATCACAAAACGGTCCCGTAAGAGTAACGAACACCTCATATGGGACCAATGTGACTCGTAGGAACCGAACGCATAGTAATGAAGCTTTCGGGTTGAGTGTACGATATAAATTTGCAAAAAATTAGACTTAAGCATAAAAACTTGCCATCAAAGTGCGAAAATGTAAAACATCCACAAAACGGTACCGTAAGAGTCACGAACACCTCTCACGGGACCAATATGACTCGTAGGAATCGACCGCGTAGTCACGGGGCTCCCGATTAGAGTGTACGATGTAAATTTGCAAAAAAAATAGACTTTAGCATAAAAACTTGCCATTGAAGGGTGAAAACGTAAAACAGTGACAAAACGGTCTTGTAAGAGTCATGAACACCTCGCACGGGATCGATGTAACTCGTAGGAATCGGTCGCGTAGTCACGGCGCTCCTGGTTTGAGTGTACGACGTAAATTTGCAAAAAATAAGACTTAAGCATAAAAACATGTCATCGAAGGGTGAAAACATAAAACAACCACAAAATGGTCCCGTAAGAGTCACGAACGCCTCGCACGGGACCAATGTGACTCGTAGGTACCGACGGGTTAGTCACAGGACTCCCGGTTTGAGTGTACGACGTAAATTTGCAAGAATTAGTCTTAAGCATAAAAACATGCCATCAAAGGAAGAAAACGTTAAACAACCACAAAACGGTCTCGTAACAGTCACGACTACCTCGCACGGGACCAATATGACTCGTAGGAACCGACCGCATAGTCACGGGGCTCCCGATTTGAGTGTATGACTTAAATTTGCAAAAAATTAGACTCAAGCATAAAAACATGTCATCAAAGGGTGAAAACATAAACAACAACAAAACGGTCCAGTAAGAGTCACGAACACCTCGCACGGGACAAATGTGACTCATAGAAACCGACCGCGTAGTCACGGGCCTCCCGGTTTGAGTGTACGATGTAAATTTGCAAAAAATTAGACTTAATCATAAAAACTTGCCATCGAAGTGCGAAAATGTAAAACATCCACAAAACGGTCCCGTAAGAGTCACGAACACCTCTCAAGGGACCAATGTGACTCGTAGGAATCGACTGCGTTGTCACGGGGCTCCCGATTTAAGTGTAGGACGTAAATTTGTAAAAAAATAGACTTAAGCATAAAAACTTGACATTGAAGGGTGAAAACGTAAAACAGTGACAAAACGGTCCCGTAAGAGTCATGAACACCTCACATGGGACCAATGTGACTCGTAGGAACCGATCGCGTAGTCACGGGGATCCCGGTTTGAGTGTACGACATAAATTTGCAAAAAAAAAATAGACTTAAGCATAAAAAATTGCAATCGATGGGTGAAAACGTAAAACAGCCACAAAACGATCCCGTAAGTGTCACGAACACCTCTTACGGGACCAATGTGACTCGTAGGAATCGACTGCATAGTCACGGGGCTCCCGATTTCAGTGTACGACGAAACTTTGTAAAAAGTTAGACTTAAGCATGAAAACATGCCATCGAAGGGTGAAAACATGAAACAGACACAAAAAGGTCTCGTAAGAGTTACGAGCACCTCGCACGGGACCAATGTGACTCGTAGTAACCGACCGTGTAGTCACGGGGCTCCCGGTTTGAGTGTACGACATAAATTTACAAATAATTCGACTTAAGCATAAAAACATGCCATCAAATGGTGAAAAAATAAAACAACCACAAAACGGTACGGTAAGAGTCACGAGCACCTCACACGGGACCAATGTGACTCGTAGGAACCGACCGCTTAGTCACGGGACTCCCGGTTTGAGTGTACGACGTAAATTTGCAAAAAATTTAGACTTAAGCATAAAAACATGCCATCGAGGGCTGAAAACGTAAAACAAACACAAAACTATCCCGTAAGAGTCATGAACACCTCGCACGGGACCAATGTGACTCGTAGGAACCGACCGCGTAGTCAAGGCACTCCCGCTTTGAGCATACGACGTAAATTTGTCAAACGTTAGAATTATGCATACAAACATACTTTTATAGGGTGAAAATGTTAAAACAACCATAAAACGGTCCCGTAAGAGTCACGAACACCTCGTACGGGATCGATGTAACTCGAAGGAACCGGCCGCGTAGTCACGGCGCTCCCGGTTTGAGTGTACGACGTACATTTGCGAAAAATTACACTTAAGAATAAAAACATGCCATCGAAGGGTGAAAACGTAAAACAACCACAAAACGGTCCCATAAGAGTCACGAACACTTCGCACGAGACCAATGTGACTCGTAGGAACCGATCGCGTAGTCAAGGGGCTACCGATTTGAGTGTACGACTTAAATTTGCAAAAAATTAGACTTAAGAATAAAACATGCCATCGAAGTGCGAAAATGTAATACATCCACAAAACGGTCCCGTAAGAGTCACAAACACCTCTCACGGGACCAATGTGACTCGTAGGAATCGACCGCGTAGTCACGGGGCTCCCGATTAGAGTGTACGACGTAAATTTGCAAAAAATAGACTTAAGCATAAAAACTTGCCATTGAAGTGTGAAAATGTAAAACAGTGACAAAACGGTCTCGTAAGAGTCATGAACACCTCGCACGGGATCGATGTAACTCGTAGGAACCGGCCGCGTAGTCACGGCCCTCCCGGTTTGAGTGTACGACGTAAATTTGCGAAATATAAGACTTAAGCATAAAAACATGCCATCGAATGGTGAAAATGTAAAACAACCACAAAACGGTCTCGGAAAAGTCATGAACGCCTCACACGGGACCAATGTGACTCGTAGGAACTGATCGCGTAGTCACGGGGCTATCGATTTGAGTGTACGACTTAAATTTGCAAAAAATTAGACTTAAGCATAAAAACATGCCATCGATGGGTAAAAATGTAAAAAAGCGACAAAATGGTCCGGTAAGAGTCACGAACACGTCGCACGGGACCAATGTGACTTGTAGAAACCGACCGCGTAGTCATGGAGCTCCCGGTTTGAGTGTACGACGTAAATTTGCAAAAAATATACTTAAGCATAAAAACATGCCATCGAAGGGTGAAAACGTAAAACAGCCACAAAAAGGTCCCGTAAGAGTCACGAACATCTCGCACGGGACCAATGTGACTCGTAGGAGCCAACCGCATTGTTACGGGGCTCCCGATTTGAGTGTACGACGTAAATTTACAAAAATAAGATTATGAAATCCCTACCTTATAATGTTATCCTGATCTTATGAATTTCAAATAGATATTTAAAGACTTTCTCTCAGGTTAGCCAATTCAACTTGAGAGCATATCCATTATTGAATTCAACATACAAGATCAGCTTCCTTGAGACCAACACCCTAAAAGCTGCCGTAACTAAAAACAGTTAACCGTTCATATTATAATAGTTATGAGTTCATAGTGCTGCTGGGATATGATATTGTGGGACCTAGATAGGATACAAAGATAAAAGAGGCATCTCCACTACAAAAATGGATTGTGAGGTCATTAGAGTAACAAAAATGGAGGACATCACCGGCTACTGCCTCGCTGGATGGAGGATAGCACCGGCTACTGCCTCGCTGCCACGACAGCAGCACCTGCTACTGCCCCAATCCCCCCTACTAGTGCTACTGTCCCTGCCCCAAGCCCCCTTCTCCTCTTGCTTATGCTGCTTCTACTACCTAAACTCCTGCTTCTAAGATTTAAACACCTGCTCCACTTACTTATATGATACTTGAGAAAGTGATACCAAGAATTTCAAGTTACTCTAGAGTTCGACATAAAGTGATTAAACATAATGTAAATATGGAAAGACAAATATATATATATATATATATATATATATATATATATATATATATAAGTTATATATATGCTGTTATATATAACAGTTATATATAACTGTTATATATGCTGTTATATATAACAGTATATATATACTGTTATATATGTACTGTTATATATAATAGTATATATATAACTGTGATGTATCGAAGAGGTAGGTATTTGTGAAGACCTAGTGATGGAAAATAATTGGAAAGTTTAACTAGATATTTAAAGGTTCGGGTATTGGATTACAAATTGGGAAGGTGTTAGGCACCTGCTCACCCTTTCGATCTCAAATGTGGATATGAAACTTTTATTTTAGCATATTATGGTATAAAAAGAAATAATAAAATGAAAACATTAAGTACATATCTAGTGTGGGATATGTTTGTAGATAATATAGACAAGGGATGGATATGTAAAAAGTTGGACTTATTCGTTCGGATGATAATCTGGGTGAGCTTACGTACTTGCGCGGAGAAATTCAAAGTTCACGTAGTTCGTGAACGAATCAATATGGATTTCACCTCATAAAGAGCCTCAATGTGAGTGATACCATAGGGTTGTTTTACAATTGAAACAAACTTAGTTCTGAAGATGTATACAATTTGAGTTCATAAGAGTACTTGAACAAGGTTGGTTCACTCATAAATTCATTCGAAGATGAATAAATAACTAGAACTCCACCATTAAAAAAAATAGTATATGGAATCCCCAAATCAAGTGTGCCCCTAATTATATGAGAATATTCCTTGATTTTAGGGATTTTGTTTAGCCTTTATGAGAATAAAATGATAATAGATAAATATATACAAGATTTACTATTATATAAAATAGTATTATATATATACTATTATAATATTATACTATTATACAATAGTATATGGAATCCCCAAATCAACTGTTATAACCAAAAAGAGCCCCCGAACGGCCCTGTGAGTGGCACCAACACCTCCCACGGGACCAATGTAACTCGTAGGAACTGACCGCGCATGCGCGACACTCCCGGTTTGACAATACGATGGTAATTTGCATATTTCTAGACTTAGGCATAAAAACATGGCGTTAGAGGGTGAAAACTCGAAACAATCCCCGAACGGCCCCGTGGGTGGCACCAACACCTCCTACGGCACCAATGTAACTCGTAGAAACTGACCGCGCAGCCACGACCCTCCCGGTTTGAGAATACGATGGTAATTTGCATATTTCTAGACTTAGGCATAAAAATATGGCGCTAGAGGGTGAAAACTCGAAACAACCCCCGAGCGGCCCCGTGGGTGGCACCAACACCTCCCACGGGACCAATATAACTCGTAGAAACTGACCGCGTAGTCTCGGCCCTCCCGGTTTGAGAATACGACGGTAATTTGCATATTTCGAGACTTAAGCAAAACATGGCGTTAGAGGGTGAAAACTCGAAACAAACCCCGAACGGCACCGTGGGTGGCACCAACACCTCCCAGGGGACCAATGTAACTCGTAGGAGCTGACCCCACAGTCGCGGGTCTCCCGGTTTGAGAACACGACGGTAATTTGCATATATCTAGACTTAGGCTTAAAAACATGGCGTTAGAGGGTGAAAACTCAAAACAACCCCCGAACGGCCCTGTGGGTGGCACTAACACCTCCCACATGACCAATGTAACTCATAGGAACTGACCGCGTAGCCGCGACCCTCCCGATTTGCGAATAAGACGGAAATTTGCATATTTATAGACTTAAGCAAAACATGGCATTAGAGGGTGAAAACTAGAAATAACCCCCGAACGGCCCCGTGGGTGGCACCTACACCTCCCACGGGACCAATGTAACTCGTAGGAACTGACCCCACATTCGCGGGTCTCTCGGTTTGAGAATACGACAGTAATTTGCATATATCTAAACTTAGGGTTAAAAACATGGCGTTAGAGGGTGAAAACCCCGAACAACCCCCGAACGGCCCCGTGGATGGCACCAACACCTCCCACAGGACCAATGTAACTCGTAGGAACTGACCGCGCAGCCGTGGCACTCCCAGTTTGAGAATATGACGATAATTTGCATATTTCTAGACTTAGGCATAAAAACATGCCGTTAGAGGGTGAAAACTCGAAACAACCACCGAATGGCCCTGTGGGTGGCACCAATACCTCCCACAGGACCAATGTAACTCGTAGAAATTGACCACGCAGTCGCGGGTCTCTCGGTTTGAGAATATGATGATAATTTGCATATTTCTAGACTTAGGCTTAAAAACATGGTTTTAGAGGGTGAAAACTCGAAACAACCCCCGAACGGCTCCGTGGGTGGCACCAACACCTCCCACGGGACCAATATAACTCGTAAAAACTGACCGCGCAGCCGCGAGACTCCCGATTTGAGAATATGACGATAATGTGTATATTTATAGACATAGGCTTAAAAATATGGTGTTAGAGGGTGAAACCCCGAACAGCCCCTGAACGTCCCCGTGGGTGGCACCAACACCTCCCACAGGACTAATGTAACTCGTAAGAACTGACCGCGCAGCCGCGGCACTCCCCATTTGAGAATACGATGATAATTTGCATATTTCAAGACTTAGGCATAAAAACATGGCGTTAGAGGGTGAAAACTCGAAACAACCCCCGAACGGCCCCGTGGGTGGCACCAACACCTCCCACGAGACCAATATTACTCGTAGAAACTGATCGCGCAGTCGTGGCACTTCCGGTTTGAGAATACGACGTTAATTTGCATATTTCTAGACTTAGGCATCAAAACATGGCGTTAGAGGGTGAAAACTCGAAACAACCCCCGAACGGCCCTATGGGTGGCACCAACACCTCCCACGGGACCAATGTAACTCGTAGAAACTGACTGCGCAATCACGGGTCTCCCGGTTTGAGAATATGATGGTAATTTGCATATTTCTAGACTTAGACTTAAAAACATGGTGTTAGAGGGTGAAAACTCGAAATAACTCTCGAACGGCTCCGTGGGTAGCACCAACACCTCTCACGGGACCAATATAACTCGTAGGAACTGACCGCGCAGTCGCGAGACTCCCGGTTTGAGAATACGATGATAATTTGTATATTTATAGACTTAGGCTTAAAAATATGGCGTTAGAGGTTGAAAACCCCGAACAACCCTGAACGGCCCCGTGGGTGGCACTAACACCTCCCACGGGACCAATGTAATACCTAGGAACTGACTGCGCAGTCGCGGGTCTCTCGGTTTGAGAATACGACAGTAATTTGCATACTTCTAGACTTTGGCTTAAAAACATGGAGTTAGAGGGTGAAAACTCGAAACAGCCCCCGAACGGGTCCGTGGGTGGCACCAACACCTCTCACGGGACCAATATAACTCGTAGGAACTGACTGCGCAGCCGTGAGACTCCGGGTTTGAGAATATGATGATAATTTGCATATGTATAGACTTAGGCTTAAAAATATGGCGTTAGAGTGTGAAAACCCCGAACAGCCCCCGAATGGCCCCGTGGGTGGCACCAACACCTCCCACGGGACCAATGTAACTCGTAGGAACTGTCCGTGCAGCCGCGGCACTCCCGGTTTGAGAATACGATGGTAATTTTCATACTTCTAGACTTAGGCATAAAAACATGGCGTTAGAGGGTGAAAACTCGAAATAACCCCCGAACGGCCTCGTGGGTGGCACCAACACCTCCCACGGGACCAATGTAACTCGTAGAAACTGATCGCGCAGTCGTGACCCTCCCGGTTTGAGAATACGACGGTAATTTGTATATTTCTAGACTTAAGCAAAACATGTAGAGGGTAAAAACTCGAAACAACCCCCGAACGGTCCCGTGGGTGGCACCAACACCTCCTACGGGACCAATGTAACTCGTAGGAACTGACCCCACATTCGCGGGTCTCTCGGTTTGAGGATACGACGGTATATTGCATATATCTAGACTTAGGGTTAAAAACATGGCGTTAGAGGGTGAAAACCCCGAACAGCCCCCGAACGGGCCCTTGGATGGCACCAACACCTCCCACGGGACCAATGTAACTCGTAGGAACTGCCCGCTTGGCCGCGGCACTCCCGGTTTGAGAATACGATGATAATTTTCATATTTCTAGACTTAGGCATAAAAACATAGCGTTAGAGGGTGAAAACTCGAAACAACCCCCGAACGGCCCCGTGGGTGGCACCAACACCTCCCACGGGACCAATGTAACTCGTTGAAACTGACCGTGCAGCCATGACACTCCCGGTTTGAGAATACGACGGTAATTTGCATATTTCTAGACTTAAGTAAAACATGGTGTTAGAGGGTGAAAACTCGAAACAAACCCCGAACGGCCCCGTGGGTGGCACCACGACCCCGTGGGTGGTACCAACACCTCCCACGGGACCAATGTAACTCGTAGGAACTGACCCCACATTTGCGGGTCTCCCGGTTTGAGAATACGACGATAATTTGCATATTTCTAGACTTAGGGTTAAAAATATGGTGTTAAAGGGTGAAAACCCAAAACAGCCCCCGAACGGCCCCGTGGGTGGAACCAACACCTCCCACGGGACCAATATAACTCGTAGGAACTGATCGCGCAGTCGCGAGACTCCCGGTTTGAGAATACAATGGTAATTTGCATATTTCTAGACTTATGCAAAACATCGCGATAGAGGGTGAAAACTCGAAACAACCCATGAACGGCCCCGTGGGTGGAACCAACATCTCCCACATGACCAATGTAACTCGTAGGAACTGACTTTGCAGCCGCGGGTCTTTCGGTTTGAGAATACGGCGATAATTTACATATTTCTAGACTTAGGCTAAAAAAATGGCGTTAGAGGGTGAAAACTCAAAACAGCCCCCGAACGTCCCCGTGGTTGGTACCAACACCTCCCACGGGACCAATGTAACTCGTAGGAACTGACCACATAGCCGCGGGACTCCCAGTTCGAGAATACGACGGTAATTTTCATATTTCTCGACTTAGGCATAAAAATATTGATTTGTTGATAATTTTAACTCATATATGCAATTTTTCAGGTTGATTAATTTTTTTGTAAAACTACTTGGTTACTGATATTTCTTTTATGTATCCTATCATTTGTAGGATTTTTGCACGCGGAACAAATGAAGGAGGCAGTGGTTTACAACATGAAGATTGTTTATATGTTGTAGACATTCAGGATTTTGTTTTTTTATGTGTTACATCCGTGCGGGCTTTTATTGTTTAGTTTTATGGCCGTGCGGGCTTTATAGTAAGTAGGTTTTACATTTACAGGTTTTGGAATGTCAAGAAAATAGGGAAAACTCTGCCCAATTTTTTTTGGTATGTGAATTATTAAGACATGTAATATTTTTAAGTTTGTATATATATTTGTTTATTAAAAACGTTCTCGATTCGCAATTTGTGATTTTTTTTTATTATTTTGCCAATAATAAATACTTGTAACACCTGGTACGCGTCCAACGTTACACGTAGCAACTGACGGTGCACTCACAGGACCCCCAATTTTAGGATTGGACCAACAAAATACATTTTTTTTTAAATTATAGTTAAATATGGTCATGGACTTTGTCCATGACCATTTTTATTTTTTTCGTCACGCATAAAAATGGTCGCGGCCAAAGTCCGCGACCATTTTTTTCGTCACGGTTGTGGGTCACGGACTTGGGCTGCGACCATTTTTTTTTTTTTGGTCACGGTTATGGGTCACGGTCAAAGTCCGCGGCCATTTTTTCCTTTTTTTCGTCACGGTCTTGCGTCACGGACATCAACCGCGACGATTTTTTTTTTTGGTCACGGTTGTGGGTCGCGGACTTTGGCCGTGACCAATTTGTCACGGTTTTGGGTCATGCACTTGGACCGTGACCAATTTTTATTTTATTTTTTTTGTCACGGTCATGGGACGCAGACTTTAGCCGCGACCAATTTGTCTCGGTTGTGGGTCACGGATGAGGGCCACGACCCGTCACGGCATGGGTCACGGCCCAAGTCCGTGATCGTGACCATTTTTTGGTCACGGACTTGGGCCACGACCCACGAAAATGGTCACACCCGAAATGGTCACGGCCCAAGTCCGCGACCCACAGTTTTGGTCAGGGATTTTGGCCGTGACCAATCGCCAGTTTTGGTGTAGTGAAAGAAAGGTGGAAATTAATACCTGGCTAATCGAGAAATAGAGAAGCAGAGGTTTGGAGGCAAAGAAAGATCTGAATCGCCGCAATAATGGACCTCTTGGAGAGAGAGAAGAAGTTGTAGAAAAATCTAAGGCGGGAAGAAATTTGGAAGAAGAAAGAGAATGAGGAGAGAGAAGAAGGTTTTTAAACCTATCCAATGATGAGGCATGAGTCCCAATGCCCAATCATTGCCTTAGGGAACCTAAGGGGTAAGTCAGAATCATCACACCTTGATAAGTATGCTACGAAATTCAGTAAGTGACATGTGTCAAAAAAATATTGGCACCCAAAGAGACTCAACCTCGGCCCTAACTACATACCCTTCAGTCATCTAATTACATAGAAGACTAAGGGCTAGGGGTGATTGATATACCCAAAGTTTACCCTCATACTTAGAGACACTAACCTCGGCCAGTCTCACAGCCGAGTTGACAAGAAGCATATGACAACCATCACCAAGGTCGTCTCTCATAAGGTCGGCCCCTCATACACCAACCTCGACTCTTTATCAGCCGAGTTCAACAGAGTCCCATGGGATTGATAATCTTCCAACATCATCATCGGCCACAGCCAACGTTACTTCTACCTCATACCTAACCTCGGCCTCATTCTCCTGGACGAGGTCATCACGGTTATTAACTAGACAAAGTATCTACATCTGACTCCAATAACCACGTACTCATCCAGGCCGAGGTTACACTAATCAAGGACATAGGGTCGAGCATTTACAAGCACATGTAAGGTCGAGAACATATGGACAAATCAGTTATAACCAAATAATTCCCCTCATGTGAGGGAATATTGAGGTCATTATTATCTACATAAGATCATCCAGGTGTCATCCTCACACTGGTTCGATCCTCATGCACATGCTCATTGCATGCGTGGGGGTACATTACAACTTCCAAACGCTATAAATAGGGGTCATCCGCTACCTTGTAAGAGGATACAGAATTGCAACCCTAGCTGAAACTTTGCTACTTTACACAGAAGAGAGAGAAAGCTTGAGAGATTGTATCTATGGTCGTTAGTGCCTTCATCTAGTGATATCACACACACACTGGACGTACGCTAGATTGGCTGAACCACTTAGATACAAGTGTTCATCCTCTTCTCCTCACCTTCTTCTACTATATATATATACACACACACACTCTTGTACTGCCATTGTTTTCACTAGCTTGAACTTGTCAGCACCTCATCTGGTGGTGCTGTTTCTAGCATCGTCATGGCATTTTTGCCTTTATTATTATTAACGGAAGTCTGTTTCTCTTCTTTAGTGAATTCACTTAGTAACTTTCTAATCCTCACAGTATTTCCTTGAGCGGTTGGTTTAGAAGTAAAAGTATAACTATTTTCAATAGCATCCTAAACATCATCTCCCAATATCCTTTGGATTAAAGTAACCATCCTCACTTTCCAGTAAGGGAAGTTGGTTCCATCAAAGAGAGGGGGCCTGGACAGGTTACCTAATCTCTCAAATTTCTCATCCATTATTTGTTTTGAGAAAATAATTTTTGAAACTCAAGATCTAAATAATTTGAAAAACCAATGCTCTGATATCAATTGAAAAATTACCACTTAAGTCAATTAATTCAAGATTAAACTATCTAATTGGTTCCGAAACAGTTTGTTGAAGAAATTCTTTAGTCAAAACAAATTTATGAACACATGATGTGTTTAAAACAGTATGAACGAGTTATTTAAGGTATAAGTTTACCAATTTTTAAAATCAAAACTTATAAAGAAATTAAATCAATACATCCTCAATAAAGGGCTAAGAGAAAGATTAAGTACTCAAGTGCACAAAGATTTTTAACATGATAAAAACCCTCCCAATTGGGGAAACATTCACGGAAGTCTCTACACCTGAAAAGTAAAAATCCATTAAAATAGAGTAACAAGTTACTAACTATTTAACAATCAAGACACACAATCAAGCTTAATCTAATTTCGAAAATTATACTAACTCCTCTAGGATTTTCTGACATCTCCCAAGGCTCTGATGTTGTTGATGATCTCTTAGCTTTGTAAATCCACTCCTTTTATCTTTGCAACACTCCTTCAAGCTTTATGTCGACTCAAATGCTCAGAATCTCTCTACCAACACCTTTTAGTGTTGTAGTGTGAAAGTGTAAGTGGTGATGTGCTCTAAATCACATTCATGAAACCACACACACTTATTACATACCAAATGACTATCAAATTACAAACAGATTCTAAAATAGAAAGAAGATTTCAAAAATAAGTTTAATCGAAACTCAAACTTTTTACCTTTCAATTTATCCCCAGATCAAGAGGGAATCTTGCTATACAAAAGATCCAAGATCGTAAACACTTTCGTTATTCGAAAATATTTACAAATATTTTACAAAATGTAAAATAATTGAAAGTGTAAATCCCCAATCTTGATCTTAACTAGATCTAAGTCCAATTACTCTCAAAAACTGAAATCGAAAATGATTTTGTTGGTTTAGGGCTTGAAAAAACATAGCAGTTTAAAACAACCAACAAAATTGAGATTTCTTGAAATAATAAATCAAAACCCGTGAGATAAATCGTGAAGTGTATCACAGACTCACAAATCTTAGATTTCTATGAAAGATAATGAGATTTGGTAAACATGACTTGGTTGGACAAGAGATTAAGGACAAAAGAGGGTGGATCTTCTCAAATCTAGAACTAACTCAACTCTCAAAACTATTTTTAGGTGATATTTGGCCGGAGTTAGGTTCGGGTTTTATTTTCTCTGTCTCTCTCTCTCCTCTCTCTCTCTCTCTCTCTCTCTCTCTCTCTCTCTCTCTCTCTCTCCATCTTTATCTATCTATCTCTTCTCTCTTTTTTCCTCTCGAAAATGAGGTGAAAAAAAGTTGGAAGTGAAAGGACAATGTCTTATTTTATACAAGGATGAAAAGGATCTAGAAAGTCTCAGGTAAATGGACGATCATGATTTGATTGAAGGAAATCTAATGGCTACTAGAGCACCGCATTTATAAAAGACCTGATTGGTTTAAAATCATAACATATGGATCAAGTAAAAACGCATGCAGGCCAATGATTAAAAGGATCCAAGGGTTCTCAATCATTCTCAGGTATATGGGTGTAAAGAAACACCGATCCAACCGTTGTAAGTCCAACTCGTGTAAGGCTGAGATGACTTAAAAAATGCATGTTTTTGGTCTTTCATAAATACAATTTTTACCCACAATATTATCTAGCGCTTTTGGATTCTACCCATGACAAGTTTTAACACCTTTTACTAATTACAAAATAGCCCACAATCATTTGTAAAAACCAATTTTAAATTTCTAAAAATTATTTAAGAAATCCTATAAATTATTTAAAGTATCCCAAAAATTATGGAAAAATTATTTTAATGGGATTTAAGTCACACACACCCAAATCATGAAGAATGAAGCACATATATGCAATCCCAGGTGATGTGTTAGTGTTCTACCTTTAGGAACAATTTGAGGAATTCAAATGAAGAGTCATAAGGCTTTTTGGTCAGACTAGGATATGACTCAATTTTGTCACTCTTTCCAAACTAGATAAGCAATGATATAATATAGACTCGAGTGAGTCAAAGATATAGGGTGGTTCAGATGAAGAGGAATTCGATGGGAGTAAGTCTCAAAAAGAAAAGGGCAAAGATAGGAAGAAGAGGTTGGTTGATGACAAATTTTATTACTACACTCCACGCACAGTAAGTCCTGAATTTTTTTTAAAGGAGATTAAAGATGATAGATCTTTGAGATGGCCTGAAAATTTAAGGTCTCCTCCTCATAATAGAGATAAGAGAAAGTGGTGTGACTTACACTGGGACCACGGCCACACCACCGACAAGTGTTTTGCGTCCAAAAATGAGATTGAGAAGATGTTGAAATAAGGGAAGCTTGGGAAGTACGTTAATCAAAGTGGTTCCAAGGATGATGGTCGAAACAAACACGATGGGTTAAGATATGAGAGGCTGAGACGACAATCTCAGGCGAATAAGAGGGATGATGAGTCCGATGATAATGAAGACAACCCTCACCTCCTACCAAAAATCCCGAGCCAAAGGTACTTGCAATATGATTTCATTTGATGTGAAAATGATCAGTGGGGGATGGCCGATGGAGGGACAGATCCGACCGACTGCAAAGCCCAAGTTGTAAAGGCCAAGTTAGCACCCAAGCGAAAGGAAGTAGACTCGGCTGCTTCAGAGACAAAGTTGGGATGATAAAGAAGGTGGATATCGACACTCTGATTGTGGGATTATCAAAGTTTGACTTTAAGGGCATCTTGTCCCCCCATGACGACCCTCTAGTCATCAGCACCAAGGTTCATACGTACGATGTGTCCAGAATTTTGATAGACGGTGGCAGCTCACTAAATCTTAGTATGGAGAGATTGATTCCTTAACATCACCCCTTTATAGGGTTCAATGGAGAAACATTACACCCTCTAGGAGTGTTCTAAATGTATGTTTTCATGGGCACCTGGCCAAGGTTCCTAGCAAATAAATTTAATTTCTTCATGATGGATGAAAATGTCTTCTCACACTACAATATGGTCGAGTGGGCATCAAAGAATTTGAAGCGATCCCCTCCACCATCCACTAAATGTTAAAATTTATGACTCCTTATAAAGTAGGGGAAGTCCAAGGTGGCCAAGTAGAGGCCAGGAAGTGTTACTTCAGCTCGATCGAGCAGAGAGAAGACCACAAAAAACTCACCACCTCCTACAACATTGATACTATTGACCCAAGGAACGAGAGGAAACTAGAGAAGGACGAAGTCACAAAGGAGATAGAATCCATCGTTTTCAATGAGGACAAGTTGAATTGTCCGAATCGACTCATCATTGAAAAAGGAGGTAAAGCAAAAGTTGATAGAGTTATTGATGAAGAGGCAAAGCGTCTTTAGGTAGAGCCATAAAGACATACTAGGGATAGATCCTAAGGTCATCAGCCACAAGTTGAATATCGATGACGATGCTAAGCCAGTGAAGCAGAGGAGAATAACCTATATAAGAGAGAAATATGAGGTCATTCAGGAAGAAGTTGAAAAACTCCAGTTGGCTGAATTCATCAGGGAGGTACACTATCCTAATTGGCTATCCAACATTGGGATAGTCCCAAAAGCTAATGGAAAATGGCGAATGTGTGTGGACTTCACGAACTTGAATAAAGTCTACCCAAAAGACAACTTCTCTCTGCTTTGCATAGACCAGATGGTTGATGACACAATTAGACATGAGTTAATGAGTTTTATGGATGCGTACTTAGGAGACAATCAGATATTCATGAATGAAGTTGATGGAGAAAAGACTTCCTTCATCACTAACAAAGGAACCTACTGCTACAAGGTCGTGCCTTTCGGCCTTAAGAATGCATGGGCAACCTACCAAAGGTTGGTCAATAAGATGTTTAAAGAAAAGATAGGCAGGACTGGAAGTCTATGTGGATGACATGTTGATGAAGAGCTTCAAGGACGAAGACTATGTGGTTGACCTTGAGAGGATGTTTGACACGATGGATCTTTATAGGATGAAGATAAAATCCATCCAAGTGTGTATTTGGCGTGGGTGTAGGAAAATACCTAGGTTTCATAGTCAACTATAAAGGTATGGAGGCAAACCCGAAGAAAGTGCTAATTAAAGTGAAGGATGTTCAAAAACTAACTAGAAGGGTTACAACTTTAAACATATTCGTCTCCCGAGCAATTGATAAGTGTTTAGCTTTATTTAAAATTTTGAAGATAGCTTTTAGTTGGGATGAAAAATATGAGGGAGCATTTTAAAAGATTAAAATTTATCTGGGATCCCTTGTGCTCCTATCTCATCCCATTCAGGGAGAAAAATTATTTTTATATCTAGCAGTGTCAGAGTAATCTATAAGCGCAGTTATCGTCAGAACTAGTGAAGGGGGTATAGAAGCTTCTCTACTTCAATAGCAAGGCTCTCTAATGGGATGAGATAAGATATCCAAAGATGGGGAAACTATCCTACACTCTAATTCACGTCTCAAGAAAGATGAAGCATTATTTTTAAGCCCACAATATGGTATTACTCATTAACTCCCCTCTGAGACAATTAGTCCATAAACTAGAGAAATCGGGTAGGCTGATGGCTTGGTCCATTGAGTTGGGAGAATTTGATACCGTATACTAACTAAGAACCGTAATTAATGTGCAAGTGCTAGATGACTTCGTATTTGAGTTCAATAGAGATAAGGCTATTACCAACGACGATGATATTGAAGTATTGCCAAAAAGAGAAATGGTGGGTACAACCACAACCGAGCCTATGGAGAAGATATTTTGTTCAAAAATGGGACACCATATAAAGGGCCTTTCTCGACTGACATATTAATCATAAGTATTTTATTTGACGGCTCCTCATGTGAAAGCGGTAGTGGAGCATGGCTCATATAGTCAGCCCTAGAAAGGACCGACATTGAATATGCATTGAGGTTCATCTTTAATGCCTCAAATAATTAATATGAGTATAAAGATTTATTGGTAGGATTATCCTTGGCCAAGTTATTAAATGTCATCCATGTTGATACCAAATTTAATCTGATGACTTGGACAAATCATATGAAGACACGTGGCTATCTACATGGCAATAACAAGCATTTTCGAGGAACCCACTCGCTCCAAGGAACAAGACTACAACGAGGAAGAATAGTTCCCCGAGGAACTCACAAGCTCCGAGGAATAATGCCTCTCCAAAGAACTCTTAAATACCGAGAAGCTTAGGCGGTCCGAGTAACTCATGGAGGTCCGAGCTGCACCTCGAAGTAGGATGCCAACAGTTTAACTGATTCATTAAATGCTTATCATTTGGATGCGCATGCAAAGAGGGCATTAAATGTATTACCCTTTCATATGCGTATCATTTAATGTATTACCCTTTCATATGCGTATCATTTAATGTATTACCCTTTCACATTACAGACTTAGGGCTATAAAGACATTGTACAATCCTCATTGTAAAATGGACACCCAGACCGAAATTTCTTGAGATAACTTGTAATCGAGAATTCCCATACAAACAGCAATACCAAAACAGTGGACGTAGGCCATTTTTATAAGGCTGAACCACTTTAAAATTCTTTGTCTCATTTATTTACCTGTGATTGAATAATTAGAGTGATCTAATTTTTTACATCAACAGATTGGCGCGGTCTGTGGGAAACGACTGGTAATATCGATTTCTCATCAAATACAATCCATTACCAATGGCTGATATTCCTGAATCCAACAATCGAAATGCTGGAACCCCTCCAAATCCGTCTGCCCCACCAATTGTTCCAGATCTGACTGGAATAATGGCAAATCTGGCTCAGGGCCAGACCGTCATGCAAGAAACTATGCGACAACTCATGCAAACCCTCCATGGCGGTACATCAGCCCATTCTGGACCACGAAGCATTCAAAGAAATACCCGTGCGCCTTCTTCGCGTACTAGGCGTACTAACTCACATCGCAATGAGGAATCTGATGATTTCTCTTATCAACCTGGGCGAACTTCGTCTGTGCGAGCCACGGATACTGAACAACGTGTCACCCTCTCCCCAGAAAGGACCAGCGCGTTGGAAAGATTAAGTAGGGTTTCTCCTTTCGACCGATTAGGCCCTAGGAGGAACAAAAGTCCTCTTAATGCAGCGTAGAGGAGCTTTCGATAACCATCAGATTTAAGGGATGGATCTGCCCAGTCGCGACCATCTGCTCGTCAAGATAGATCCTATGACCGACTAGTTGCTCGTCAGGATAAATCCCAGGAAGATACTTCAACGCGATCAGTTGATCGAACCAATAGGCCCGAGGAAGGAAATGATGCATGGAAAGGATCTATTCAGAGGTTGGAGGATAGATTAGGGGAAATAGCTAAGGCCAAGAACCCTCTACAACGAACCTTTATTCGAGGAACACCTTTTGTCCAGGACATTGTTGATTTTCCAACACCATCAAAGTTCAAAGCACCTGTTGTGACTCCCAAGTATGATGGGAAGACTGACCCTGTCCTTCATATAGAACAATATCAAGCTGCTGCCGACATCTATGCTGTCCCAGACGAGATGAGATGCAGGGCATTCTCGGGAACTCTTATCGGATCTTCTCAGATATGGTATAATAATCTTCCTCGGGGTAAGATTTTAACTTTTCTTCAACTGGACGAGTTATTCATTGGGAATTTATGCTTTGGAGCAAAGCCAGTTAAACGAGTAGCACATTTGTTAAGTGTTAGACAAAAAGCTGGTGAAAGTATCAGAGATTATATAACTCGTTTTAATAACGAGAAGCTCGAAGTCATTGATTATGAGGAGAGGACAGCGATTACCACTTTGATGAGTGGACTGCTGCCAAACAAGTTATACTACACTTTGGCCAAAGATCCAGCTCGAACCATGTCGGACCTGATGGGAAAAGCGTCCAAGATTATGAATGCCGAGGAGGCTATGTCTGCAAAGAAGAATATGGACGCCAAAGAAACCAAAGTGGAAGATGATAAAGCTAATAAGAAAGAACATAAGAACAATGGTGGTGACAAACAATCCAAAAATAGGTCGTCATGGGAGGTATTGAGGAAATTTGATAATTACACACCTTTGAAGGTAAATATCAACCACGTCCTGGAAGAAATTAAGAACAGCGAGGAGTTAAACTGGCCAAAGAAAATGAAGGCAGACCCTGACACGAGGAATAGGGAAAAATATTGCGAGTTCCACAAGGATCATGGCCATATGACTAAAAATTGCATAGATCTTCAAAATGAGATTGAAATACTCATCCGACGAGGAAAGCTAGAAAAATATGTTGATCGTGGAGGCGAAAGAAGAAACAACGACCGAACTAGAGAGAGGTCTAGATCTCCTCGTCGAGCAGAGGAGAATAAGAAGAGAAACCATGAAGTTGATCCAGAGGATGATCCCGATCTTCCCAAGAAACCAAGGCAGCCAGAACGAGAGGTATTTTCAATACGCTTTGGGTCATTTGATTGTAATGTTATTATAGGAGGAGATGCAGGAGGAGGAGACCTTACTGCATAAAGAAAAGCTTACCTCGGTGAGGCTCAAGCTTGCTCGTACATTCAGCGAATAAATCTAACTGAGGAGGATCGCCCGAGAAAGGTGAACAAGGAGAAATTGGTCATCGGTTTTTCAAAAAATGACCTTGCAGGTGTTTTATACCCTCATGATGACCCACTGGTGATCAAAATAAGAATGAAGGAGGTCATGATTTCAAGAGTGCTGGTCGACAATGGTAGCTCGACAGACATCATGTTCTACTCGTGTTTCGATAGTTTGAATCTAAAGCTATCCCAACTGGAGCCTTACCATAGACCCCTCATCGGTTTTGCTGGCGAGAAAGTATTTCCACTTGGGACGATCAAGTTGGATATATTCATTGGTACATGGTCTGCTTGTCGGACATAAATAATAGGTTTCTTCGTGATGGACAAGAATGTCCAATCATCGTACAATATCATCATGAGAAGAGTAGGATTGAAGAAATTCGAAGCTGTGCCATCTACAGTGCATCAGTGCCTAAAATTTCCAACAAACTTTGGAGTAGTAGTTGTGAATGGTGATCAGAAAGTAGCTCGGGAATGCTATTATTCATCCGCCGAGCAAGAAGAACTGGAAGAACCAAAGAAAAAGACCACTACTTATCAAGTGAATGAAGGTGCAGAAATTAAAACATTGGATCCTCGAGATGAGTCGCAACTCGTGAAGGGTCAAGTGGTGGAAGCTACTGAAAACATCATTCTGGACGACGAGCACCCTGATCGAACTACTCAAATAGGTTCATCATTGGAAGCCTTTTTAAAACAGGAATTGATAACTTTCCTTACAAGCAGAAGACAAACTTTTGCGTGGAGTCATGAAGATATGCCTGGGATAGACCCAAACTTCTTATGTCACGAGCTCAATGTGAATAAGGAGATCAAGCCTGTGAAGCAGAGAAGAAGAGTATTCAGTCCCGAGAAGAATCAAGCTATACAGGAGGAAGTCGAGAAGCTCCAGAAAACTTGTTTCATTGAAGATGTTAAATATCCAGATTGGTTAGCTAATGTGCTGATGGTAAAGAAGAAAAACAACAAATGGAGGATGTGTGTAGACTTCACCGACCTCAACAAAGCATGCCCAAAGGATCACTTTCCACTGCCCCGAATTGATCAACTAGTGGATGCTACCTCGGGACACGAGTTACTGAGCTTTATGGATGCTTATTCTGGTTACAATCAGATCAAAATGAAACCTGAAGACAGGGAGAATACTTCTTTTATTACCCCTAGGGAAACTTATTGTTATAATGTTATGCCTTCTGGTTTGAAAAATGCAGGTGAGACATATCAGAGGCTGATGAAGAAGGTCTTTGCTGAACAAATCAGTGACAATATGGAAGTCTATGTTGACGACATGCTGACAAAGAGCAAGAAAGCTGTTGATCATCTAGTTGACTTAAGTCAGACTTTTGATCAACTAGATAAATATCAAATGAAGCTGAACCCGACGAAGTGCATCTTTGGAGTACGAGAAGGCATGTTCCTCGGGTACATTGTCAATCAACGAGGCATTGAAGCAAATCCTGAAAAGATCAAAGCTCTATTAGGGCTACGATCTCCAACGACGAAGAAGGAAGTACAGAGTCTCACAGGATGAGTAGCGGCACTCAACAGATTTGTGTCACGAGCAACTGATAGATGTCTCCCATTCTTCAAGACACTCAGAAAAACTTTTGAGTGGAATGATGAATGTGAGAAGGCTTTTCAAGACTTGAAGAAATACTTAGGAGCACCTCCACTGTTGTCCAGGCCAGTGATGGGAGAAAAATTGTATTTGTACCTTGTAGTGTCCGAGAATGCAGTTAGCTCGGCGTTGATCAGAGTGGAGAATGGAGTGCAAAAACCAATTTACTACACAAGAAAGGCCTTCCGAGGAGCAGAGAATAGATATACAAGGCTGGAAAAATTGGCACTGGCACTGATTGAGGTGAGTAGGAGAATGAGGCCATACTTCCAGGCTCATACCATAGTAGTATATACCGATAGTCCACTGAGGCAAGCCCTGCATAAGCCAGAAAAATCAGAAAGATTGATGTACTGGGAAATAGAGCTCGGTGAATATGATATAATTTATGAACCTAGATCATCATTAAAAGGGCAGGATGTAGCAGATTTCATAGCGGAGTTCACCTATCCTGATACCCCCGAGGAGAAAAAGTTGCTCGAGGATCAACCTGTGGATGTTACAGGATTAACAAACACAAACCCAGACCAATTTCGATTGGTAAAAGGGCATGTGGATGTTACAGGATGTGATGCAGAGATAGTTGGGAGGACTCCGAACGAGGAACAAGAATTGCTCGCTGATCAACCTGTGGATGTTACAGGATCGATAAACACTAGCTCAGACCAACTCCGGATGGTAAAAGGGCAGGTGGATGTTACAGGATCATTAAATTCGAGCTCAGACCAACTCCGGTTGGTAAAAGGTCAAGAAACGATGATCGACGAGGAGCGAGAAAAATCCAGGGAGGATGAAAGGAAGCAGCAAATATTTCACCGAGGAATTTTGACTAATTAGAAATTTGAAGACGAGTTACCTATATGGAGGCTATATGTAGATGGCTCATCTTGCACTGCAGGATGTGGAGCGAGGATAGTTTTGAGAACTCCGGACAAGGTCGATATGGAATACGCCTTGCGTTTCCAATTCCAAGCTTCCAACAATGAGGCTGAGTATGAGGCCATGATTGCAGGACTTGGTTTAGCAAAAATTATGGAGGCGCAACAGGTCATTGTTTTCAGTGACTCTCAATTGATCATAAACCAAATGATGGGAGTATATACAGTTAGAGGAGAATTAATGATCAGATATCACACAAAGGCAAAGGAGCTGGTGTCAGAATTTTCCGCTATTCAGCTGGTCAGAATACCAAGAATGGAGAATGCGAGAGGAGACGCACTAGCCCGACTAGCATTAGCTACTCACACCGAGCTACGACGAACAATCCCAATTGAAGTGTTAGCTGGTCGGAGTATAGATGAAGATATGACGATGAATTTTATCACCCTTAATTTAGGACCATCTTGGATGGATCCCATCAGGGCGTATATCGAGGAGGGAGAATTGCCAGTTGACAAACTCGCAGCCAAGAAATTGAAGTTTAAAGCAGCTCGGTATGTGTTAACTAATGGTGTTTTATATAGACGAGGAATTATGGAAGGTTTGCAGAGATGCGTGCATCCCTCCGAGGTGAAAGAATTGATTGAAGAAATCCATGAAGGGTCTTGTGGAGCACATGTAACAGGTCGGACGCTTTTATAAAGGGTGATGACGCAAGGATACTACTGGCCAACGATGAGGGCTGATTGCATAGCCTACGCCAAGAAATGTGACAAGTGCCAGCGCTTTTACTCCATCTGAAGAAATCCACAAGGATTGTTGACACCCATAACTTCCCTTTGGCCATTTGCCATGTGGGGAATTTATTTGGTTGGGCCACTGCCAACGACCCGAGGAAGGTTCAAGTATCTCGTCGTCGCAGTGGATTATTTTACTAAGTGGGTAGAAGCTGAGCCACTCATTGACATGACATACGAGAAGGTGTACCAATTTTTTTGGAAGAACATCATTTGCCGATATGGTCTCCCTCATGCCTTCATCACCGACCATGGAACACAATTTGATAAAGAGGAGTTTGCCACCTATTGTCATCAGTCAAACATTTTGAAGGTTCATTCAGCACCAGGCCATCCTCAAAGCAATGGACAAACTGAAGTGACAAACAGAACGTTGCTGAATGGTTTGAAGAAATGATTGGATGATGCAAAAGCAAACTGGATCAATGAGCTTCAATCAATACTTTGGGCTTACCGAACTACTCCCCGAGTAGCAACTGGAGAATCACCATACATGCTGGCGTTTGGAAGTGAGGCTGTCATACCTGCCGAGTTGGCCTCCCAACACACAGGGTACTGAATTTCAATTCCCCTGTCAGCGACTTAATGAGAAGACTGGATTTAAACATGCTCGAGGAAGTTAGAGAAGAACCAGCCATTCGATATGCTGCTTACCAGTAGCGAACAACTTTGTTCTACAACAAAAGGGTGAAGAAGTGCGACCTGAAAGAAGGAGACTATGTGCTGAAGAAAGTAATTCAAAAACATAATAAGCTGGAAGCAAACTGGCATGGACCATACCGAGTTACAGAAGTTGTTCGACCAGGAACTTATCGAATAGCAACTTTAGAAGGCGAGGAGTTTAAAAATTCCTGGAATGCAGAGCACCTGCGCAAGAATTATCAGTGATGTATATGTAACACAGTTCCATCAGTATGAATAAAATGAAAATATTCTGCAAGTCTCTTTGTTTATTGAAAATTTTTCGGGGAATACTAGTGCTACGCACTACTCAGCAAAGTTCGGCAGACTACTTAACGAAATATTCCAAACTGTACCAAGTAAGCTCGGCAAACTACTCAGCGAAATATTCCAAACTGTACCAAGTATGGTTGGTCGGGGATAAAAACCCACTAACTGTAGTTGGTCGACGAGGAGAATATTCCTAAAAATGCCAACCTGTTTGGCTAGGAAACGAAATATTCCAAACTGTACCAAGTATGGTTGGTCAGAGATAAAAACCCACTAACTGTAGTTGGTCGACGAGGAGAAATATTCCTAAAAATGCCAACCTAGTTGGCTAGGAAACGAAATATTCCAAACTGTACCATGTATGGTTGGTCGGGGATAAAAACCCACTAACTGTAGTTGATCGACGAGGAGAATTTATCGACCTTGGTTGGTCGGACACATTTTATGAAAAAGACAAAAATTTACCAAGTATGATTAGTCGGGGATAAACTCTCACTAACCGTAGTTGGTTGACAAGCATAATTTAACAACCTTGATTGGTTGATACTCGTGACTTTATTATCGAGAAATATTATTGAAACTTGGAACTTTTTAATTATTACTGAATTGGTCGACGAACATCACAATATTGTTATTTTTAACAGATATGCATAAATGTAAAGTATTGATATTTACAAGACAATAGCAATTAAGATTTGCAAATAAAAATGAAAGTCTTTCATTAAATTCAAAATAAATTATATTGATAATGAAATTACAGTTACATTAACATGTATACTAACTATTACATCAAAAATTCCTATTCTACTGGTCTCTTCCCCTCTGCTTTTGACACAGGTTCCTCGCCAGCAGGCGGATCATTTAAAGACAGAGGAGAATTGATGAAGTTGAGATCCTTCAGCATCCTGACATTCATCACTGATGGTCGATCTAAAAGATTCTCGGGACGAGATACCTCAATTTGAGAATGTAAACTGTAGTCACCAAGATACTTCGAAATTAAGCTCCGTGGAATGGCCCGAGCAGGGATCCATTCCATATCCAAATTGTATGGTGGCACAGGAAATTCTAGCAACCCGGGATCATGGTAGTCCCACAGATAATGGCCTTGCTTGAGCTTCAACACGCCTAAGGCATTCAGCCAGCCTTGCTTGTAGCCCTCGTTGTTGGCATTCTGGATACGGTCGTCCAAGTGGAATAGTTGTTTGTTGTATCCAGCCATCCAGAACTCCCTAGGCAATTTGTGGAATTGATATGTTAGCTTTTCTAGCTACTTGTGGAGATTCTTGATGAAAATCTCCTTATTATCCAAGATGGACTTCTGCACAGAGAGCTGTTTTTCCAAGTCCAT
Organism: Sambucus nigra; assembly: GCA_949130495.1. Classification (NCBI taxonomy): domain Eukaryota; kingdom Viridiplantae; phylum Streptophyta; class Magnoliopsida; order Dipsacales; family Adoxaceae; genus Sambucus; species Sambucus nigra. The sequence continues at coordinate 446,128,085 of OX422212.1, read as the reverse complement.
AATTTTCTTTGACATGTCAGACAAAGCCTGGTTCTTCGCCATTAATTGGAAAGCTTGGTTCTCCAAGGTAGACTGAGTCCTCTGTTCCTCGACAAGAACCCGAACTGCTCTTCCTCATCCCCGAGGAGCTCTTGCTCGTCCCCGAGAAGGTGTAGAAGTGCCAGAGCTCCTCAAAGTCTCCAATTCGTCCCTCAACTTGGCGTTCTCAACCTCTAAGAATGAAAATCCCTCGTCAGTTACTGGGATTAGGGCTATTGAAGAAGAAGCTGCAGACTTCAACTGAGCTAGCTCTTTCTGTAAATTATGGTTCTCTTGATCCAGCAGCTCGGTAATCTGTCTGCATTCCTCAACCTCCCCCCTCAGGGTTCGCTCCCTGATATCGTACCCAGTAAAGAGTTTCTCGTAGCCCTTCTCAGCAATAATCTACTGGTACTTCTTCTTATACCCCTCATGCAACAAAGCAGTGGATTCCTTGTATTGAAGTTGAAGGTCTTCGATGGTGCTTTGAAGATCCTCGATCATTTCATAATAGGCAACATTATTAGCTACAGCTCGATCAAGTAGACACTTCATGTACTGATATGCTTCAACTGCCTGTTCTGAAGCAACATGACCGAGGATGTCAGTAACTTGTGCAGCACTCAGATCTATGTGACCAGCCTTAAATTACTCATTACATTGCTGCAACAACTTTGTATCATGGGCAGATAGCAGTTCCATCCTGGCCAGAAACTAGCAGAGAAAGAAAGAGAAATCATCAATAAGAAAAATAAGCAGAGTGTGAATAGAAAATAGACAACAGTATGCAAGAAAATTCAAGTTTTATTAGATCATACAATTCAGAGTTACAAGTTCTGGATTACATTTGACAAAAGAAGAAAAATATAAAGATAAGCCCAAACAACACTACACCTTTTCCTTATCTCCCAAAACCTTCTCGGGAGGTTGGGAAGAGGAAGCAGGTTGCTCGGAGGGAATTGTGGGTTATTCGGAGGGCACCAGCTGTTGCTCGGAAGAAGAAATGAATTGCTCGGCAGCATACTGGATGGCAGGGGGTGATCTCCCATCACCATTGAAGACTCCTCAGAGGTAGCTTCATCCTCTTCTAATTCTTATGAAGTAGGAGGGGGACCAGGGATATGTCTCTGGAAGAGCTTGGATGATTCGTCGACCTTCATTTCCTGAAGGGAAGCAACCCATCCATCCCTAAAATACTTTAGACTGCCATAGTCCACTTGAGATACCATGGCAGCACACCCCTTGTTCCACCCCTTGTCCCAGCCAAAGCTGAAGGACTTCTTCACAGCAGCTTTCCTCTTGGTCTTCTCTAAGGCAAGCTTCTCGGACAGCAGGTTCTCAGCAGCCTTCAATTTATTTTCTGCCTCCTCTTTCTGCCGACCTACTTCCTGAAGTTTGGCCAATTCCTCCTCGGCAGCCTTGAGTTTATTTTCCAACTCTCCAGCGGCTTTGATATTCTCTTCAAGCTCCTTATTTACCTTCTCTGAGGCATTTATTCTCTTCTCCAACTCCTTGGAGGCATCAACAACTCTAGCTTTCTCCTGCTCACTGGAGGCAAGTTTCTTCTCCCAGACAGCTTTATCATCAGCATATTTCTGGCGAGAATCTGCCAGAAATTTTTTAGCTTCCTCCAAAGCTCCCTCCACGCTCGATGAGGAGCATGAAGATTTAATTACCTCATCCTTCTTCAGTATTATGTTAAAGCAGCTCGTCAACTGTGAATAGAAACAGAAAGCAAGTTAGAAACAAGAAATGACAAAGAAAATATGAAAAGTTCAAAGTAAAGAGACTTACTGAAGCAAGATGACGAGCAGCCAAAGAAGTAACCATGTCCCGAGTAAGATTATCTTCATTACCTTGGACCTCGGGAATGGCCCGGGACTTCACCGAGCTCATGGCAAAGCTCGGAGGAACAAAAGTGGGAACTACAGTCCCAGCAGCTGGGGGCTGAGTAGTGGTGTCAGCCAAATTGACCGAGGAGCTTTTCTTCAGCCTCCTCGGGGGAACAGGTACAAATTAAACCAAGGAAGAACCCTTGGTCGGTGATATCACAATCACCTCTCCAGGAGCAGCAGACCTGCTCGGAGCCACTGCGGGCTTCTCGGCAACTTTAGCAGGAGCAACTGGAGGAGCTGCATCAGTCTTTTTTATCCCCTCCTTTGGGACATCAATCCTAATACTTTTTACCTCCCCAGAACCGGAGGGAGTTTTCTCAAACAATGCAGGAGTTCTTCTTTTCTTCGACCTTTCACTTAAAGGAATATGGGATTCAGGCGATGAGCTTGTGGAAGCTGGAACTGCATCTGATTCACTTATCACTGGACGAGCAGTGAAGGAAGTGGTGTAGCTCTTGTACTGGAGCAGATACGAAGCTGATCTAATGTGCTCGTCGGCAACACTTTAATGCAGACTCCAGATAAGTTTCAAATGCCTTATAGTGACATCTGCCTCTTTGGGGAACTTTCTCTTGCTATCAGCTGCAAATAAATAAACATTGTTATCAGTGGCAGATTTTATCAAACACAAAAGAAGCATAATTTCAAAATAAAATGAAATAAAATAACCTATCCCATTTCCATAAGGAGGGCATCTGGGTACTTAGTAAACCTCATCTCCAGTCAATAGAGGGTGTTGCCAATTTTTTATAACAACCCCATGTTCAAAATAATCCCTATTGGCATCAGGGAGATTGACTACTAAGGCTCTGTTTAAAAATCTAGTTTTTAAATAATAAGTATTTTCATTGACTACCCATCTATAGCAGAACATGATTTCTGGAATTCCTATACTAGTTACATGCACTTGATTTAACCTAGGCACCCCATTAACTATTCTCCATGTGTTAGGGGATATTCGTGCAGGAATAACATCGAAATACGGATAGAATTCCAGATACAAGGAATTGGGTGGAAAAGAAAATCCACATTCAGCAAAAAAGAGACTGGGGAACCAATGTCCCTCAGCCAAATTGAAATAATCAGAAGGCTCAGAAAGTTTTTCCAAGACAACCCAAGAGGGGATGGAGAAATCAGAACGAAACTTCTCAAGAGACTCAACAAGGTAAACCATGGTGAATAAAGAAATGAAGAAGAAGGAAGAAGAAGATCTTACAGAAAAAGACTGAAGCTGTTGACAACGAATGACGGAAGAGATGAACGCACAAGAGAGTAGAAAACAATGAAAAACTCGAGGATAAAAATTTGAAAAGATAGAAGATGATGGGAGTGTCTGTGAAGTTTAAATACCTTGCCTTGGGAAATGGTGAAGTAATGATTACAAAAAAAGATAATTACGTTACCGGCAGCTAAAAGGGCATTAAATATTAGCGCGGGAATAAAAGCGAACAACAGCGGCTAAAAAGACGAAAAGCGACGCGGGAATCGAAGCACGCAGAAAAGTCCAAAAAAGCATGATTCTACGAATTGGGAAGGAGAAATAAATACAAGGGAAATGCTCATAAAAATCAGGAAGACTATTTAAAGCTACCATATTCCGAGAAAGAATGTTCCATACTCCTCAAATTTTGAACTATGAAACATTGGGGGCTTCTGTTGATACCAAATTTAATCTGCTGACTTGGACCAATCATATGAAGACACGTGGCTATCTACATGGAAACAACAAGCATTTTCGAGGAACCCACTTTCTCCGAGGAACAAGACTACAACGAGGAAGACTAGTTCCCCGAGTAACTCACAAGCTCCGAGGAACAATGCCTCTCCGAGGAACTCTTGAATACCGAGAAGCTTAGGCGGTCCGAGCTGCACCTCGAAGCAGGATGCCAACAGTTTAACTGATTCATTAAATGCTTATCATTTGGACGCGCATGCAAAGAGGGCATTAAATGTATTACCCTTTCATATGCGTATCATTTAATGTATCACCCTTTCATATGCGTATCATTTAATGTATTACCCTTTCACATTACAGCCTCAGGGCTATAAATACATTCTACAATCCTCATTGTAAAAAGGACCCCCAGACCGGAATTTCTTGAGATAACTTGTAATCGAGAATTCCCATACAGACAGCAATACCAAAACAGTGGACGTAGGCCATTTTTATAAGGCTGAACCACTTTAAAATTCTTTATCTCATTTATTTATCTGTGATTGAATAATTAGAGTGATCTAATTTTTTACATCAACAATCCATATGATAGTTCACAGCAACTCACAATTGGTGGTGAACCAGATTTTAAGGATTTATAGAGCTAAGGATGAGAGGATGGCCAAATACTTGGACAAATTGAGAAAGGTTTTGACGTACTTTAGAGAAATGAAAATTAAGAGATTCCCTCGTCTTGAAAATAGCAAAGCTGATGCATTAACATGATTAGCTTCAGCCACTAGAAAATAAATCAGGAGAACCATCCCGATTGAGATCCTGTACAGATTGTCTATTGATGAAGATGATGATAAACTTGAGTTTTATTTGAATTTAAAACTTAAGGATTTATGGATGGACCCTCTCATCTGATATATCCTAGATGGGTAACTATCATAATCAAAATTCGAAAGAAAGAAATTGTGGTACAGGGCAGCGAATTTCACTATCATAGGAGATGTCCTATATAAGAAAGTATTTATACTCCCCTACTACGGTGTGTTCACTCCTCTGAGGTGGAATATTCCTTAAAATACATACACGATGGACCATGTTCTAGTCATACTGAGGGATGATCTTTGGCAAAGTGGATAGCCACGCATCGCTATTGGTGGCTGGCCTTTCCAAGGATGCGATCGACCATGTAAAAAAATGTGACTAGTGGAAAAGATACGTCTACCTCCCCCATAATCCCCATCAACCTCTGTCGTCTATTATATCCCCTTGGCCATTCACGGTATAGGGGATTTACTTGGTGGGACCTCTGCCTAGGGCTGAGTGCAACTATAGATACTTTATAGTTACGATCAATTACTTTTCAAAACGTGTAGAGGCTAAGGCCCTGGTTTCCATCATAGAGATGAAGACCATAAAATTCATTTGGAGGAATATCATATACAGATATGGTATACCTCACACTCTGATCTCAGACAACGGAAAGAAGTTAAAGAATTAATCCCTAGAGGCTTACTATGGAAGGGTCGACATCAAGCAGTTCTATTCAGCTCCAGGTCGACCCAAAGCAAACGTCTAAACAGAGGTAACTAATTAAACAATTCTTTATGGGATCAAGAAAAAGTTATAAGACACCAAAGGCTTATGGACAAAATAAGTTCATGCTATCTTGTGGTATTAAAGAACGATAGAAAGGATGTCCTTATGGTTCGAAAGTTGTGATCCCAACTGAACTCGATCTGCCCAGCCACATAGTCCAGAATTAAAATCTAGAGACCAATAACTAAGAAAGAAGGCTGGACTTAGATCTGATAGAGGAGAGAATGGAGGATGCTAAGGTCAGACAAGTAGCATATCAGCAAAGAACAACCAAGTTCTATAAAAAGGGAGTCAAACCTATGGTGATAGCTTTAAGGGACCTAATTTTAAAGAAGGTTTGGCAGAAGCTGAACAAGATGAACCCAAATCGGCATGGTCCATACAGGGTCACTGAAGAGGTCGTCTCAAAGACGTATCGGCTGGAGAACTTAGAGGAAGAACGTTTCTCTAATACTTAGAATGTAGACCACTTGAAAAAGTATAATCAGTAGACTTGTGTATATAATTTATTTAATTTTCTCTTTGGATTTGAAAGATCTCAAAGAAATGAATGAAAAAATCATAAGTGTTTTCGCATATCTTGCTTGTACAATTGTCTAAATGCATGGTTTTAATTGTCCTAAGCTAAATAACATCATTCATTAGGTTTTAATTGTCTAAATGCATGGTTTTAATTGATTTGCCGACCAACCGGAGTTGGTGGTAATTGATTTTCTGACCAACCGGAGTTGGTGTTAATTTATTCCCGACCAGCTTAGAGTTGGTGGTAATTGATTTGCCGACCAACCGGAGTTGGTGGTAATTGCTTCCCGACCAACTTAGAGTTGGTGGTAATTGATTTGATGACCAACCGAAGTTGGTGGTAATTGCTTCCCGACCAAGTCAGAGTTGGTGATAATTGATTTGTATAGTGTGTAGCACTAATATTCCAAAAAAAAATTAACGAACAAATAAAATGGGAAAACCTCACTTTATTCTTATTGAAGAAATTGTATTACATAGAAATTTCAACTACTGATAATACTTTCAAAGATGCTCTATATTCCATGCATTCTTGAATTCTTCTCCTTCCAAGGTTTCAATCCTGTATGTCCCTGGACGAACAACTTCTGTCAATCTGTAGGGTCCATGCCAGTTGGCTTCCAGTTTATTTTGCTTTTGGATGACTTTCTTCAACACATAATCCCCTTCCTTCAAATCACATTTCTTGACTCTTTTATTGTGGAACGAAGTTGTTCATTGTTGATACGCAGCATTTCTTATAGCTGCTTCTTCTCTGACTTCTTCTACCATATCTAGATCTAATCTTCTCATCAAATCACTAATAGGAGAATTAAAATTAAGTACCCTATGGGTAGGTAGACCTAATTCAACAGGTATGACACCTTCACTCCCAAATGCCAGCATGTATGGGGACTCTCCAGTTGCTGTTCGTGGTGTGGTGTGATATACCTAAAGCACAGACTGTAGATCGTTAATCCAATTTGCCTTTTCATCATCCAGTCATTTTTTCAAACCATTTAGCAACGTTCTATTTGTCACCTCAGTTTGTCCGTTGCTTTGGGGATGACCTGGTGCAGAATGGACCTTCAATACAGTCGATTATTAACAATATGTAGCAAATTCTTCATTGTCAAACCGGGTTCCATGGTCAGTAATGAATGCATGTGGGAGGCCGTATCTATAAATTATATTTTTCCAAATAAATTGATATACTTTGTCGTATGTCATATCAATGAGAGGTTCAGCTTCCACCCATTTAGTAAAATAATCCACTGTGACCACTAAGTATTTGAATCTTCCTTTAGTTGTTGGTAGTGGTCCGACCAAGTCTATTCCCCATATAGCGAATGGACAAGTGGATGTTATGGGTGTTAACAATGCCTGAGGAGTTCTTCGGATGGACGAGAAGCGTTGGCATTTGTCACATTTTTTAGCATAAGCTGCGCAGTCAGCCCTCATCGTCGGCCAGTAATATCCCTGCGTGGTTATCCTAAGTATGAGCGTTCGACCAGCTACATGGGCTCCACAAGACCCCTCATGAACTTCTTCGATAAATTATTTCACTTCGGAGTGATGAACACATCTTTATAGCGCTGCTATAACTCCTCGTCTATATAAAATACCACTAGTTAGTACATAACGAGCAGCTTTGAACTTCAATTTCTTAGCTGCGAGATTATCAATTGGTAAAGTTCCCTTTTCCATATAGGCCCTGATGGGATCTATCCATGATGGTCCCAAATCAAGAGCAATGAAGTTCATGACCAGATCTTCGTCTATGCTCCGACCAGCTAGAATCTCTATTGGGATTGTTCTTCGTAGCACGGTGCGTGTAGCTGATGCTAATCAGGATAGTGCGTCTGCTCTTGCATTCTCTAGTCTTGGTACTCTGACCAGCTGAACAACAATAAAACTCGATACCAATTCCATTTCTTTCGTATGGTACTTGATCATCAACTCTCCCTTTGCCGCATATATTCTAAGAATTTGATTTACGATTAACTGTGAATCGCTGAATACAACAACCTGCTCTGCCTTCATCGTTCTGGCTAGACTTAAACCTGCAATCATTGCTTCATATTCGGCCTCATTATTAGAAGCTTTAAATTAAAAGCGCAGAGCATACTCTATATCAACCTCATCTGGACTTTTCAAAACAATCCCTGCTCCATTACCTGCATTGCACGAAGAGCCATCTACATACAAATTCCATATGGGTAACTGATCATCAAATTTTTTATCGGACAAAATTCCTCGGTGGAATATTCATTTCTTCTTTATATCCTCCTCTAGCACTTCTTGCTGCCCGTCGACCATCTTCTCTTGATCGTCAACCAACTTAAGTTGGCCGGGGTTTAAATTTGATAATCTTATAACATCCACAGGCTGGTCGGTATTCAACTTCTGCTCTTCAGAGGTATCATGATAGGTGAACTCTGCGATAAAATCTGCCACTGCCTGCCCTTTAAGCGATGATCTCGGCTCATAAACTATGTCATATTCACCAAGTTCTACTGCCCAGTACATCAATCTCCCTGATTTTTCTGGTTTATAACGAGTTTGCCTTAACGGCATATCAGTATACACGAATATGGTATGAGCTTGAAAATATGGCCTCATTCTTCTATTCGCTTCGATCAACGCTAGTGCCAACTTTTCCAGTCTTGGATATCTAATCTGTGCTCCTCGGAAGGCCTTGCTAGTGTAATAGATTGGTTTTTGTACTCCATCCTCCATTCTTATTAACGCCGAGCTCACGGCGTTTTCCGAAACTGCTAGATACAAGTATAGTCTTTCTCCCATCACTGGTCTGAACAATAATGGAGGTGCTCCTAGGTATTTCTTCAACTCTTGAAAGGCCTTCTCGCATTCATCATTCCATTCAAACATTTTTCGGAGTGTTTTAAAGAATGGGAGACATCTATTAGTTGCTCGTGACACAAATCTATTAAGTGCTGCAACTCGCCCTGTGAGACTTTGCACTTCCTTCTTCGTCATTGGAGATCGTAGCCCTAATAGAGCCTTAATCTTTTCAGGGTTCGCTTTAATACCTCGATTGTTGACAATATACCCGAGAAACATGCCTTCTCGTACTCCGAATGTGCATTTGGTAGGGTTCAATTTCATTTGATATTTTTCTAGTTGATCAAAGGTCTGGCCTAGGTCAATTAGATGATCAGCAGCTTTCTTGCTCTTCGTCAGCATATCGTCAACATAAACCTTCATATTTTGACGGATTTGCTCTACAAACACCTTGTTCATCAACCGCTGATACATTGCACCTGCATTTTTAAGTCCAAAAGGCATAACTTTATAACAATAAGTTCCCCTTGGGGTGATAAAAGAGGTACTCTCCCTATCTTCAGGCTTCATTTAATCTAGTTGTAACCATAATAAGCATCTATGAAACTCAACAATTCGTGTCCCGAGGTAGCATCCACCAATTAATCGATTCGAGGCAGAGGGAAATGATCTTTTGAACAAGATTTATTAAGATCAGTAAAGTCCATACACGTCCTCCACTTGTTGTTTTTCTTCTTTACCATCATTATATTAGCTAGCCAATCAGGATATTTGACATCCTCAATAAAACAGGCTTTCTGACGCTTCTTGACCTCTTCTTGTATTTCTTGGTTCTTTTCAGGGCTGAACACTCTTCTTCTTTGCTTCATTGGCTTGATTTCCTTGTTCACATTAAGCTCGTGACATAGGAAGGCTGGGTCTATCCCTGGCATGTCTTCGTGGCTCCATGAAAAAGTTTGTTTCCTGCTTCTTAGGAAAGCTATCAATTCCTGTTTTAATGGGGCATCCAACGACGTACCGATTTGAGTTGTTCGTTCCGAGTGTTCATCGTCCAGAATGATATTTTCAGTAGCCTCCGTGACTTGACCCTTAATGATCTGAGACTCATCTATTGGGTCTAAAGTCTCAATCTCCGCATCCTCTATATCATCTACCTAATAAGTAGTAGTTTTCTTCCTGGATTCTTCACGCTCTTCCTGCTCGGCAGATGAATAGTAACATTCCCGAGCTACTTTTTAGTCGCCCTTCACCACTCCTACTCCAAAGTTGGTTGGGAATTTTAAACATTGATGTACAGTAGATGGTACTTCTTCGAACTTCTTCAAACCTACTCTTCCTATGATGATATTGTAAGCTGACTGGACATTTTTATCCATCATGAAAAAGCTCACTCTTTCTGTTCGACAAGCAGGCCATGTACCGATGAACATATCCAACTTGATCGTCCCGAGTGAAAAAACTTTATCGCTAGTAAAACCGAGGAGGGGCCTATGATATGGCTCCAACTGGGATAGTTTTAGGTTCAATCTATCAAAACATGGGTAGAACATAATATCTGTCGAGCTGCCATTATCTACCAATACTCATGAAATCACTACTTCCTTCATCCTCATTTTGATCACCAATGGGTCATCATGAGGATATAACACACCAGTGAGGTCGTTCTTAGAAAAACCGATGACTAGTTTATCTTTGTTCACCTTCCTCGGGCGATCATCTTTAGCTATATTTATTCGTTGAATGTACGAATAAGCTTGAGCCTCACTGAGGTAAGCTTTCATATCTGCAGTAAGGTCTCCACCTCCTGCATCTCCACCTGTAATGACATTGCAATCAAATGATCCAAAATGAATTGAAAATACCTCACGTTCTGGTTGTCTTGGTCTTTTGGGGAGATTGGGGTCATCTTCTAGATCATCTTTATGATCCCTTTTCTTGTCATCTTTTGCTCTGAGAGGAGATTTAAACCTTTGTCTTCCTCGTTCATTAGTTCGACCACCGTTTTGATGATCAACATACTTGGAAAGTTTTCCTCGTCTAATGAGTGCTTCAATTTCATTCTGAAGAGCTATACAATGCTTGGTCGTGTGACCATGATCTTTATGGAATTTGCAATATTCGGACTTGTCTCTCTTATCAGGATCTGCCTTCATTTTTGCTGGCCAAGCTAGTTCTTCGCTGTTCTTGATCTCTTCCAGAATGTGATTTATATCCACCTTCAAGGGAGTATAATTTATGTATTTCTTCATCTGTTCCAATGCTTGATTACCCTTTGATTGCCTGTTACCACCATTATTCTTTTGTTCCTTCTTTTTAGTTTTACCATCTTCCACCTTGATCTCCTTAGTGTCTGCGTTCTTCTTCGCAGCCATGGCCTCCTCGGCATTCATGATTTATGCTCCTTTTGCCATCAGTTCCGCCATGATCCTAGGTGGATCTTTGGCTAAAGTATAGTACAATTTATTGGACAACAATCCACTTATCAAAGCAGTAATTGCAGTTTTCTCCTCGTAATCAATTACTTCCAGTTTCTCGTTATTAAAATGAGTAATATAATCCCTGGTGCTCTCACCTTCCTTCTGTCTAACACTTATCAAGTGTGCTACTCGTTTGACTGGCTTAGCTCCAAAAAAAAAATTTCCAATGAAGAGCTCTGCTAGCTGAAAGAAAGTCGCAAATTTTTCCCGAGGAAGGTTATTGTACCACACCTGAGCAGATCCAGTAAGGGTTCCTGAAAATGCCCGGCATCGCATCTCGTCTGGAACAGTATAGATATTAGCAGCTGCTTGGTATTGTTCTATATGGACAATAGGATCAGATTTTCCATCATATTTTGGTGTTACTACTAGGGCTTTGAATTTCGACGGTGTGGGAAAGTCCACAATCTCTTGTATGAATAGTGTTCCTCGGACAAAGGTCCTTTGTAGATGATTCTTGGTTTTATCCATCTCCCCTAATCTATCCTCCAACCTTTGAATTAAGACTTTCCATACATTATTTCCCTTTTTGATCCTATTGGTTCGAGCAACTGATCGTGTTGAATTAGCCTATTAGGATCTTTCATGATGAGCAACTGGTCGTGATTGGGCAGAGTCTTCCTCTATATCAAATGGTCATTGAGAATTCCTCGACAAAATCCTAGGGGGACTTCTATTCCTCCTAGGACTTAGACGATCAAAAGGAGAGACTCTACTTAACCTTTCAAAAGAACTTGTCCTCTCTGGAGATAGAGTGATGTTTTGTTGAGTTTCTGTAGCCCGTACTGAGGAAGTCCGTCTGGGATGATAAGAAGGATCATTAGATCTCTCAGTACGATATGAATCATTAGTTCGCGAAGAGAGTAAATGAATATTTCTTTGAACACTTCATTGTCCTGATTAGGTTGGCACTCCGCCTTGAACGGTTTGTATGATTTGACGCATGGTGTCCTGCATGGCCGCTTGCCCTTGGGCTAAATTAGCTATTATACCAGCCAGATCTGAAAAACTTGGGGGAGCAGAAGGATTTAGGAGAATCCCAGTGTTTCGATTACTGGACTTCGGATTATCATCCATTGATGATGAATTATTTTGGTGAAAAACGCTAATTACAGTCATTTCTCACAGAGGGCGCTAATCTGTTGATGTAAAAAATTAGATTTGACCTAATTATTTTAATCACAGATAAAAATGAGTACAAAAATAAGACAATAGATTTTTAAAGTGGTTCAGCCTTAAGAGAATGGCCTGCATCCACTATTTTTGTATTAATGATTGTTTTGCCTGGAATTCTCGATAAATGATTTTACCAAGAGATTCAGCGTGTCCCTCTAATGGGGAGATTATAATGTATTTATATCCTTGAGGTTGTACATGTGAAAGAATAATGCATAGCTGTCCAGTAGGCGTATACATCTGTACGATAATAACTGTGCATTTAATGCGCAGTTATTTTTTGGTTTTCTTTGATGCGTACGCCACAAGTATTTGAGTTGCTCGGACCGACTTAGTAGCTCGGACCGCCTAAGTAGATCAACGTGATTGAGCTACTCGGGGTCCCTTGGCTCCTTGTGGTTGCTTGGTGATCTTGAGTTATTTGGAGTATAGTAGTTCCTCGGGGGGTTGAGTAGCTCGGTATAAACATTTGCAGTTGCCACCTAGGATGACACGCGTCTTCATATAATAAGTCCATATCGGCAGAATAAATTTGGTATCAACAGCTGGTCACACTCACAAGGATGAAAAGAGGAGGTTGGAAGATACAATCAAGATGGTAGAATAGGTAAGACTTTGGCAGAGGAACTACAAGCAATTGCGAGTGCATTGTGATATCGATTATTTATGGATTCGTAAATTTTCAATTTAAATACTTATTTAATTAGATGTCAACTTTTTATCCAAATTAATTAAACCCTAACACATGCATCTATGTGGATAAATTAACCATGCCATCACAAACATAATTTGATGTTACGCATATTTGAGGAATACCCCCTTCGGGTAAAACCTTTTATTTCACTATGAAGAGTAAATCGCAACTTGCATATACATAATGAAATATGCAATGAATATTCCGTAGAACTCTCACATAGGTCGCAACCTAGAATCAACAATGGATTAATCGCAGCAATCCCACAAGAAGTGCAGCTCTGTCTTCAATAAAAAACATCCTCAAGCATTCCCAATTGACCGCAGTCGTCAACAAATAATTTCCTCGAGAACCACCAAGTCAGCAGTAGAGAAATCTTCCCTACAATAGAAACTTCAACAAGATCGTCTCTTGGGATCCAAAACAATTCACTAAAGTAATTGGGATGATTTGTGAATTGAAAAACAAAGTTTTTAAACCCTAAATGAGAAGACTAGTATTCTGCAGAAGTACAGTTTTCGTGTATCAAAACTCTCAGATCTTGTAAAGCAAAACGGACTCAAGAATCATCAATTTATAAAAAATTTGAGTCAATGGGGTCGTTCGAACGAGATTGGCACGTCTCTCGAATGAGATTAAATATCGTTCAATCTTGCTTTGTGCGACCTTCTAATGATGTTAAAAATGTAAAGCAGTATGTTGTCATTAGATGAAATCATCAAGCGAGCTTTAAGTGACCCTTCGCGCTACATGCAATCTCGTTTGAAGCTATCGTTTGAATGACTTACTCATGTCGTTTGAACAACATTCACATGTCGTTTGAACGACCAAAGAGAAAAATATTTTTCTTTTAAAACTACGCCTACAGGACTTAGAAAAATTATTTTGACGAAAAACACTCCTCATATGTTTAAAAATATTTTAGAAAAATTATCCCAACACTTTAAATGAAACATTAAGGGACTTAAACACAACCTTACCAAAATATATTAACATAGGCTTGTTTGTTAAAGAACATTGATATTCGGATCCATCTTTATGCATAATTGAACTTGAACTTCTTTGACGGATGTAGTAGTATACGACATACTCAAATGTAAATGGGTTGTATAAAATATGCCCTTACAAATCTTCCCTATGTCTATGCCGGTACAAAATAAAAACAATCTGAATTATCAAATCAAATGTTTTATACAAATCTAATACCCTCCCATGATCCCATAAGTGAAAAGGTACAAAAAATGCAAGTTCTTCAAAATCTTGAAACTTTCTTTGTCATCATCAGGGTGTGCAAAATAATGATCCCCAAAATTTGTACCTACACACATGAGACAATAAACAAATACCTTCATGAGGTATCGAGTTTTAAATGAGATAAGTATAAATCAAAATAAAGATTAAATCTCAAATCTCCCCCATAATTCAAACTCTCCCATTAAATCATGATCTGTTCTCCCCCTTTTTATTTCTCAGAAATAGACAAGGAAAAAAGTAAACAAACATAACCAGGGAATGTCACGACAAGCATAGAAAATCAACTATGATCATCCAAGGATAAACTTGAAAGCATTCACCAACTATGTTTGATTTTTCAAATTTTTTCAAGAAAAAATAATTTACAAAAAATCACACGCCATGAATTTACACTACGATAACCAAATCGTAGATACGAAATGAATGGGTGTGAACAAATTCAATAGAAAAATCAATGCAATAAAACATAACATATGTGCCTGATGAATATAGACACTCCTAATGAATGAACTCAAAATCATCCTTAGGTGTCAAAAAGTATTGAATTTAAATGACATCGACTCAATCTATCGACATATCAAAGTCTAAAATGGTTTCCACACCAATAATGTCTAAAACTATGTAATTCTTTTTCAAGACTTTGTCATGACGTGCAAACTCGTCATTTAATTTCCAACCAAACACCTTGATAAATAATAAGCTTTTTTATTGAGCTGATCTAAAACCTCATGGCCCCTTTATGGCATATATTTTTTTTATTGCCTATAATTTTTTTGGGCTCTTTTAGACCTCTTTGGACCTTGGCTACTTTTTTACAATGCCACACTTTCTTTAGGTCCGATTTAAATGGTGACTTAATCGCAAAGGATATGTGCTCCTTTCATATCCCTTCCCCGTTCACTCATCATTTAAAAAAAAAGTCCCTAAGGGCAACGGTTCTTACATGCACTACTTTCATTGTCAAGTTTTATCGCATTTGGTTTGTTTTAAAGATAGAATTGAGATGGCAACACTTCGACCAACATATGATAGATAACTAAAATAGTCAAAAAAATTCGTGCAAGTATGCATTAAAGGAAATTATGGGTCAAACATGTAGAAATTAATCTCAAATTTCATCCTAATGACTCCAAACATTATAATGCATAAAAATGATATGATCGCGCAAATCGAAACACTATTAAATAGTCACATGGATATGGAATGATGTTATGACTTGTTCATCATAAATGTCCATTCATAAATGGTGTAAAACTAAATACAAAAATCTTTTTGTCCTCTTCCAAAAAAATTATCAAAAATAAAATCTATTTGTCTTTTTTTTTATTTTTTCTCAAAAAAAATAGAAAATCTTTTTGTATTTTTTCAAAAAATTTCAATTTTTTTTTTTTTTTTTGAAAAATATATCAAAAATGGAAAAATACATACAAAAGTGTTACACATTAGCAATAGGCATAAAATATCATCATGAAAATCATCATATGCTAGCAAACAAGTATAAAGCTCAACCGCTAGGTGCATAGGAGTTTTCCAAAGGTGGTGACACATCCTATAAAAAACATTTATCAAATCATGTGATGTTTTGATCAAAAACTTAACTTTCTCTCAAATATGTGCAAAATCTCTCATGTAATCATTCAGATCATCGTGTGTGGGTGTGTGGGTGATAACACATGGCAAAAATCTATGTGACACACTACCCAACTTAAAGTAAAATTCCCTAAGGTGTCCTCTCTTTTTACAATGGGTGCAAACATACATGAGCCTAGGAACACATCTCCTAAAATGTCTAGGACACACTCTCCTCTCAGGTAAGGGATGCCTAGGTGGGTTGGGTTGAGTGACATATGGATTTATCATAAACTCGAGAACCGAATCGGGTGCAACATGGGAAGTAGACGCACCATCATGACATATTCCTAATCTCTCAACATTACCTAAAGAGGGACTGAGGAGCATTTTTTCTACCTTCTTAGATGTGTCCTCTAAAGTAAACTTAACCTCTCGGGCATGTTTAAGATCTCTCTCTAATTATGATACACGGGCTTCAAGTTCATTCTTTTCTTGACCTACAATGATCAACTGCTCATTGAAAGTAACCTTCAGCTTCTCGAGTTGACTCGATGACGCCTCAAATCCCCTCAAAATTTGTCCCCCTCTCTCCAAATTTAACACCTTAAGACCTAACTCCTTATTCAACTTCTTCGTCTTTAAGGTCTCGACGTACAAATCTCGAATCACTATTTGGATCTCACTGTCACCTTCTCTTCCAAACTCACTTTCACCCTCACTCTCAAACTCTTTATCACTCTTACGAGAAACACTCAAATAATCCTCGGGGCTCTCACGTGAAAAAGTATCCTCATCGTCGTGGGACAATCCATAAAGGCGATAAACTTACCATGTGATGACTCATTCCTAAAATCATTCACCTCTTCCTCACTATCGCTAAGAGTTGTTTGCATGGCAATCTTCTTGTCATTTCTCTTTAGCCTACTGGGACACTCAAATGCCTTATGTCCATTTCCCTCGCACTCAAAACATATCTCCTCTTTCTCTTTCTCTTTCTCACCGCTCTCTTTAGCCTCTTCTTACTTTTTATTTTTCTCAAAAAACTTTTTACTAGAAGAATTTTATTTTGAAAATTTAAGAAACATTTTGCAATTTTTAGCAAGCGTGGACACTTCGACAGTGAAAGCGATGTGAGTGAGGGGTAGGATGCTGCAAGTGAGAGTGAGAGTGATCTACGACACGCGTACGCCTATTTATATGATCATTCATTTAAAACTAAAAAGCACAAAAAAGCGTTAGTAGTTAGGATCATCACCTTAGAGAAAGATTTTGGAGAGACAACAGAGAGAGAGTCCTCCATTAGTACTGCCTTCAGAGAGAGAGAGAGAGAGAGAGAGACTATTTGGAGAGAGATAGTTGTTTATAGAAAGAGAAAAGGTACTTGACCAAGCAAGTGGATAGTCTTACGAGTGAGCTCCATTCCTCCGTGGACACTCGAAAGAAACTTGAAGCCCTTTTAGCCCAACTCACTCATGACCTTTAGAGAGCCCGAGAGGTTAAGGTAAAGATAGAGGATAGATCTGTAAAGTTGGGAAATATGCTCCTCGCCCTTGCTTTAGGGTTTGGTGAAAGGCAAGGAGTAGGTTTTGAAGGGGATTCCATGTCTCATGTGACATCGAAACTAATTCTTGAGTTTACTAAAAATCCATATGCCATCAACCAAAACCCTAGAGAAGAGAAAGCAAACAAAGGTCGGCCTAAGATTGTGTACTTTTGTACCTTCTGCAAAATACAAGACCACCTTAAGGATTTTTGCTATAGTTTGGGTCGAACATGACATACATTTTCTCTAAAACGTGCCACTAGTTATTTTTCGAGTCTTAGAGAGCGGGTTGAGTTTCTAGTCACCACATCCTAGAGTTTAATGGAATAGTTCTAAATATTTTCTTTGACGTCTGCGGATACTTCCAGAATCCCAGCTAGAACCGATAATGACAAGTGTAAACAGAAGGTTACCACCTCTTAAGTACCTAAGAACGATGCAAAAGCCATTGTTGTTCATGTTGTTATTAAAAAACATAATACCTCTCAGTGGTACATTGATAGTGGGTGCTCTAGACACATGACTCATGACGCATCATTTTTTACCTACCTAAAGGATCATAGGAAAGGTAAAGTCACGTTTGGAGATGGGAGAAAGTCTAGCATAGAAGGACGAGGTACAGTAGAGACACCAAGATTTACTAAGCTAGAGAATGATTTATACGTTAGTGGTTTGAAAGCGAACCTTCTCATCATTAGTGAGCTGTGCGATGATGACTTTGCAGTAAAGTTTAACCGGAACAAGTGCAATGTTTATGATCAATCCAGTAAACTTATATCGCAAGGGGTGAGGACTGAAGATAATTGCTATTGGATTGTGACCAAGTACTCATTAGTCTACAACAGTTCCATGGTCACTCCTATGGATCTATGGCATCAACATCTAAGTTATATAAGTTTTAGATATTTGGAGAGATTAGCTAAAAAAGACCTAGTACGTGGCTTGCCATCACTTGGAAAGCCAACTTCCATTGTTTGTGGACCCTGTTAGTTGGGAAATCAAGTCTGTATCCCTCACAGGAAGTTGAATTACCACTTCACGAATGCTTGAGTTGATGCATATGGATCTTATGGGGCCTACTTGTATTAAGAGTTTGGGTTGTAAGAGGTATATTCTCGTGATGGTAGATGATTTCCCTCATTACTCAATTGTAGGTTTTCTGAGAGATAAATTCTATGCTGTGGAATTTCTTACGACCAAGTGTAGTGTCCTACAAAATCAAAATAGTGTCACTATCAATACGATGCGTAGTGATAATAGAACTGAATTTAAGAAAGCTAAAGTAGATCTTTATTGTGATACCATCGGGATCAAACATGAATTTTCGGCTATAAAGACTCCCTAGAAAAATGGGATTGATGAGAGGAAGAATCGGATGATTCAGGAGATGGCTAGAACTATGCCTTTAAGTCGTAGAGTTATTAGGATATTTTGAACAAAGGCGGTGTCTACCGCATGCCATACGGTGAATTCTCCCACTCACACTTAAGACGCCTTATGAATTGTGGACTGGATAGAAGCCCAAACTTTCAAATTTTTATGACTTTGGGAGAAAATTTTATATCCTACGGGATAGAGAGAAATTAGGAAAGTTCGAGTCCCGTAACGACGAGGGAATATTGTTAGGGTATTCATCGACTAGTAGAGCGTATCAGATTTTTAAGTAGAGTAGGTCTAAGGTTATGGAGTCAATAAACATTATCGTGCAAGATGACGAACCGTCGGTATTTATTGATTCTAACCTTTTATGTGAGGATGACGAACTTCCTACTAATGATCCCATTATGCCTCCCACACTCAGGGTGGACCCTACTCTTGACTTAGTGGACACTCTTTCTTGAGTTCGCAAGAGTCACGATCTTACCGCAATTCTAGGCGATCCCACTTTAGGGGTTAAGACTCATGCTCAGCTAAAGAACATGGTTAGGCTTGTTCTCTACACGGCTAAATTCGAGCCCAAGAACGTTAAAGAAGCATTCAAGGATGAACACCGGATATTTTCTATGCAATATGAGTTATTTCAGTTTAGAAATAGTGATGTATGTGATCTAGTCCCCCAAGGTAGTGAGAAGAATATGATTAGTACCAAGTGGATATATAAGAACAAGATGGATGAGAATGGTACCATTATCCGAAATAAATCTAGGTTGGTCGCTCAATTCTACACACAGATAGATGGTGTTGACTTTGATGAGACATTTTCTCCTGTTTCAAGGCTTGAGTCCGTTCGCTTACTACTCGCCATCGCATTTCATTTTCACTTCATGTTATACTAGAAGGATGTCAAGAGCGACTTTCTGAGTTGAATTTTACAGGAGAAAGTTTACGTGGAACAACCAGAAGTGTTTGAAGACTCTAATCACCCTCATCACATCTTTTTTCTTAGGAAAGTCCTGTATGGTTTAAAGAAAGCACCCCATGCTTGGTAGGAGAGGCTTACTTCCTATCTGTTAGACCATGGCTTCATGAGAGGGGGAGTTGATAAGATGTTATTTATTAGAAGAGGAGACAGTGCTATTTTGTTTGCCCAGGTTTATGTGGACAACATAGTATATGGATCCACATGCTCCCGACATGCTTACAACTTTGAGGAGATGAAGAGTGAGTTTGAGATGAACATGGTTGTTAAGCTTACATTCTTACATAGTCTCTAGTTCACTGGCTAGAGGACGGGATGTTCATCTCATGATCCAAGTATGCTAGAGACCTAGTGAAGAAATTTGGTTTAGACTCTGCTAAACACGCACATACCTCTATGAGTACCTTAACAAAGGTTAGTAAGGACACTTCAGCAAGGACGTAGAGCAAACCTCGTATCTAAGTATGATAGGTAGTCTTCTCTACTTGACTGCCATTCATCCTGACATAGCCTTTAGTGTTAGAGTCTGTGCGCGATATCAGGCATCCCCGAAAGAGTCATACTTACTCGCTCTTAAACATATCATCAAATACGTGAGTGAGACTCTCTTATTTGGCATGTGGTATGACTTTGATACTGATGACTGTTTATTCGCCTATTCGGATGCCGATTGGGCCGGAGATGTAGATGGATGTAGGAGCACTTCTGGTGGGTCCTTTGGTTCTTCTCTTGTCTCTTGGTTTAGCAAGAAGAAAAAATCCATCTCTTTATCCACTGCGGAGGCTGAGTACATAGCCGTCGGGAGTTATTGCACGCAACTTCTATGGATAAAGCAAATGCTGGAGGATTATGGCATATCACAGGACATCATGACTATTTCTTGTGATAACATGAGCGTGATACACATATCCCATAATCAAGTCCAACATTCACACAAAAAACACATTAGGATACGCGATCACTTTATCTGTGAGCTTGTCAAAGAAAAAGTCATATCCTTGACTTTTTTTTCTACTGACCTCCAGTTAGTCGATATTTTCACAAGCCTTCACACGCCCTTAGATTCGAGAGTCTTAGGAAGTCCTTAGGAATTTTCATAGTTGATTGAGGGTTGGTATAAATGTCTAGAATAGGATGCATTTTTCATGGTCATATCTTATGATTCCTATCTCTAGATTGTATTATTAGTATCATTATTTTTCTTGGTTTTATTTTTTTATTTTTTTTAAAATACAAAAAGACTTTCTATTTTTTTTGAAAAAAATTTAAAAATTCCAAAAGATTTTGATTTTCATAATTTTTTTGAAAAAGACAAAAACATTTTCTTTTCATAAAATTTTTGAAAAACACAAAAAGAGTTTTGTATTTTGTTTACAACGTATGGATGCACATCTGAGATTGCCATAGTCAAAACTTCACTCCATATTCCACATGACTGTTTGATAGTATTTTGATATGCTACATCATTTCATCCATGTGCTTCATAATGTAGGAGTCATTAAGATGAGAATAGTGATATGTTCTACATGTTTGGCTCCTCATCCCCTTTAATGCACATGTGCACGGTTTTATTTAAATATTGCACTTGTGTATCACATGTTGGTTTGAGTGTTTCCATGTCAATTATGTCTATACAATGAACCAAATGCGATAAAATGAGAATAATAATAGTTGTGCATGTAAGAACCATTTATCGTGAGTATTAATATGCATAAATGAAAAAATGATGATTGTTCACGAGAAAGGCTACGATAGTGCAAAATTAACTCGTCGTGAAAGCCACCGTTTAAAGAAGTCCAAAAAAAATTCAAGGTAATAAAAATAATCATATGCCAAGAATTGGGGCTAGTAGGATTTATCTATGTTGAGAAAAATAGACACCTCAAAAAAAGAAAATGAAAAATGAATAGAAATTTGAGGGAGTTTCGTTGGATTTAATGGCTTTGCACTTTCTTAAAAATCTCGAAAAGGCATTAAATAGTTTTTGATGTTATTGATATGGAAATCACTTTGGGCTTTGAATAATTGATTAGATTGAGTCAATTTCCTATAATTCCACCATTTTCATATGTAAGGAAGATGTTGAGTTCATTCCTTTGGAATATCCGAAATTCATCGTGCACATATGTTATGTTTGTATGAATTGATTTTCCTATTGAATTTGTTCATATCCCTACATTTTCGCAATCACCGACTTGGTTATTTACGTGTTCTTTCATGGTGTGATTTTTTGTTGTATGATTTTTTCGAGAAAATTTTGAAAAAATCAAAAAGAGAGTTTTATTACCTTCTGACATTCTCCATTTGCATTGTTTTGTGTTCTTCAAATTTGTCTATTTGGGAAAATCATAAAAAGGGGGAAAACGAATTATGGGGGAGATGTGTTTTGTTTTGATGTTTGATTTTATAATGATTTCCTTGAACTTAATTGGTATTATTTTTTCTTATCATTATTTGTCAAACTTTTCCGCATCACAGGTATTGTTTCTTTTCTCATGTGTGTAGGTACAAAACTGAGGATTATTTTCGCATGCCCTGATGATTACAAAGAAAGATTGAAGATGTTGAAGAATTGAAGATGTTAAAGTCTTTTTGGAGACATGTCATTTAGGATTTCCGATTTTGGGGTTTAGTGAGGATATTAAATTGTATGTCATTTGTTTTGAGTTTGGGTAGAATAATTTGGATATTTTTTATATATGTACCGGCATAGACATAGGGGCATATTTGTAAAGATATGATTTTATAAATGTCCGTTTAAAATCTAGGAACTTTACTTTGTGTCCTGGGTCACAGCTAGTATGTCATATCGCTAAATTCGGCATGTCAACGCGATCATCTATGATGACCTTAATTCGAATACGAAGCTTCACGCACCCATCATCTTCATATGTGCGTAGTGCAACATCATTGAGAAATGTGCAATGTACGTCTTTAATCGTTCCAACCACTCCACTCGCAATTATGGTAAAATAATTAATTTGGAGTTTTAATTTTTACGTATTTATTCGGGAATTATTTATAATGTTTAAAGCACCTGAGTCGTTTTCCTACGGCAGAAGAATTTTTTGTAAGTGTTTTGGCGAAGCATGATTTGACGTTCTGGTTGTTCGAGCGATAATTCATTGCCGTTCAAGCGACATGTGAATGTCGCGCGATGTCATTCGAACGACATTGCATCTCGTTCGAGCAGCGTCCTTATTTCGTTCGAGCGACACGCAAAATCATTTTTTTATATAAACATGCTTTCTTCAGTCAGATTTATCAAGTCTTTACAGCTCCTTGTTTTGCATAAATAGCTACAAT
The DNA here is from genome assembly GCA_949130495.1 of Sambucus nigra. Taxonomy (NCBI): domain Eukaryota; kingdom Viridiplantae; phylum Streptophyta; class Magnoliopsida; order Dipsacales; family Adoxaceae; genus Sambucus; species Sambucus nigra. The sequence continues at coordinate 446,105,220 of OX422212.1, read as the reverse complement.
TTTGAGACTTCGTTTTTAGAGTTTTAAACCTCTTTTGATTCACCAAATTATCCCAAATTCATTTGGGAATCATTCTAAACCCAAGATTACTTATTCTATTCATCTGGACTACACTTTGGAAAAGAAAGTTGATTTTCCATTTCTGACAATTAGAACTCCTCGGGGATCTCTTACCGACGACAACGAGACGACGCTTGTGGGTATTCACGTGTCAAGCTGTATTTCTCTGTATTTGTAAATTGTTACAAAATATAGTGAAATAAAAAGGTTTTGCCCCTTTGGGGGATTTTTCCTCATATTTGTGATTTTTTGCATGCTTTCTTTTATTCAATTAGTCAATCACATTTATTTGCAAGAGTTAGGATTTTTGGGCATAAAATTGAAGTTGAGTTAAATAAGTTTGATCATTTATTGCTGGCGCACTCTCACTATCTATGATGAGCCCAAATCCAATTCAACCATGATAAGGTTTTCTTTGTAATTATTTGGTGAGGGAGTAACTCTACTAAGATTTTTCTTATAAGTTATGTTATGGTAGTGAAAGTAATCCGAGCAAGTACATCTGCTCGGGCATTATCATCTCTAGGGGTCCTGGTCACCTTGAATATTGGGAACTTAGATATTATCTTTTTTTAATTTGGCTAGGTATTTTTCCATGGATTTCTCTCTAACTCTGTATAATCCCAATACTTATTTCACTATTAATTGATAATCACTACGTACTTGTACTTTCTCAGCACCTAGAGATAATGCTAGACCAATCCCTATTATGAGTGCTTCGTACTCTGACTCATTATTAGAGGACTTTCACTGGAACCTGAGGGTATATTCAAGATCACTGTTGTATGAGGTGTTCATTATTAGATCAACTCCACTGCTGCACATGATGAGCCATCCACGTGCATCTTCCAACTAGGAGATCCTCCTAGAAATCTCCTTCGATCAGGGTCCCGTAGTTGAACACATTTTCCTATTCCTATTAGGCACGAACGATTTCCTCTCATTTATACGTGACTTAAGTACATCCATGACTTGTTCGACTGCATTCGTCATTGATCTATCTTCTAAAGAATTCTGCTCAGTAGGTTGAACTATTGATCTCTTATTCGGAGGAATCTGCTCAATTTGCTTCTTGGTTGATCCCTCTCCTTGGTTCGTATAGTATGTCATAATCTTTTAATTCAATGACCCAAGCTATTAGTCTGTCTTATTTTTTAGGTTTATGAATTTCTTATTATAGGGGCATGTTTGTATAGAATACAATGGTACGAGATTGGAAATATGGATTAATATTCGAGAAGCCTTAAGTAAAGCTAGAGATAACTTCTCCAGTCTTGGATATCGAATTTTTGCACCTTGGTATGCTTTGCTCGTATAGTAATCTGGCTTTCATACTCCATTTTCTAGTCGAATTATCATCGAGCTAACTACCGACTCGAATATAAGAAGGTATATTTAGAGTTTTTCTCCCATTAGTGGCCTTAAGAACATGTATGGATATCCCTAATATTTCCTTAGTTCCAAGAAAGTGACTTCACATTCCTCGTTCCATTCAAATGACTTCCTTAGTGTCTTAAGGAAAGAAAGGCTTATGTTAGTGTCTCACGAAATAAATACATTTAGTATTGCTACCATGCATGTTATCTTTTGTGTATCTTTCTTATTTATTAGGATTGCATGTTGATCATCGCTTGGATTTTATCTATATTTTCCTCAATACATGTTTGGTTTACTATAAAGTGAAGGACCCTTCCTTCCTACATGCCTAATACATATTTTGTGGGGTTGGGATTCATCCCGTGATTTTTCAAATGCTTGAATGTCTGAACCATATCTTTAATATTATCGCATGCTATATTTATCTTAGTGAGCATCTCATCGATGTATAATTCCATACTTATTCTTATATGTTCTCCAAGGACTTTATCCACATACCTTTGGTATGTTTCTACGGCGTGTTTGAGTCAAAAAGGCATAACATTACCTCAGATGGTTATGAACAAAGTATTTTCATTATCTTTTGGCTTTATTTTGATGATTATATCTCGAGTATGATCCATGAAACTGAGTAGCTCATGCCCGACAGTAGCATCGATCAATTCATCAATACCTGGTAAAGGATAATAGTCTGTATGACATGTTTTGAAGTTAACACACATGTGCCATTTTCCATTCTTCTTTCTAACTATAACTGCCATTCATGGTACTTGGCATCCTCAATGAATCTCGATTTTTGTAGCTTATCCACTTCCTCTTGTATGGACATATTCTTATCCAGGTCGAAGACATGCCACTTTTGTTTTATCGGCTCGGCATCCGTGATTATGCTAAGTTCATGACATATGAATTTTAGATCACTCCCCGTCATTTCATCTTGAATTCAAGTAAATATTTTTTTACTGCCTAAGGAAATTCACCAACTCTTTACGATAATGGGCTCCAGTGATGAATCGATCTGTATTGTTTTCAATGGGTTTTCATCATCCCTAATAATTGACTCTACCATTTCCATAACCTTTTCCTTGATTAATTTTTCTTCTTCGTGCGGATCTAATATGTCTATTTATTAGGTAGTGGTTAGTTTCTTATGCTCCTCCTAGTCGGTTAATGTGTAGTAAAAATATTTAGCTTCAATTTGGTTCCTTTCAACTACATCGGCACCATAATATGTAAGGAAATTTAAACACTAATGTACGATAGAAGGCACCACTTTAAATTTTTTCAGTCCAAGCCTATCAAGGATAATTCTATACAACGAGTTGACATTCTTGACCAGGATGAAGAAATTAATCTTCTTAATTTGACAGGTTGGCCAGGTACCAATCATGAATTCTAGATTAATGGTTCCTAGAGGATACACCTTCTCTCCTGAGAAACTAATGAGGCTCCGTAATAAGGTTCGAGTTCGCTATCTCTCATACCCAAACCTTTGAAGTAGTTATCAAATAAGATGTCAGCTTAACTACTGTTATCGATTTACACTATAGCCACATTTACTTTATGGACCAACATATTTATAACCAGGGGATTCTCATAAGGATAAATCACTCCTAACATATCATCTTTGGAGAATCCAACCACCAATTGATCCTTGTTCACTTTCCTCAGGCGAGTGTCCACATCGCTCGACAAATTGATATGTCAAATGTAAAAATAGGCTTGGACTTATTAGGGTAGGCTTTCCCCTCTGTTATTTCATCTCCTCGATTTTCTTCTCCCCTTATAATAAAGTTACGACCAAAAGAGATCATTTTCACCTAGCATACAAGTTCCTTAGTTCTTCTCGACAGATCTGGATCATTCTCAGAGTCGTCATCCCAACCTCTTTTCTTTTCATATCCCCTTCTATAAGGAGATTTTAATCATCTCCCAGGTTCCCGTTCATCTGATTGATCTGTTTGACCTCTTTTATCTACAAACTTTGATAGCATTCCTCTTCAGATTAGGTTATCTATCTCGTTCATTAGGGCTATGTTGTTCTCGATGTTATGGCCATGATATTTATGAAACTCATAGTATTTGCTTTTATCTTTTACATTTAAAGGAAATTTTAGCTTTTTAGGCCATTTCAGATTTCTACTTACCTATATTTTATCTAGAATATAGTGAATGCTTCTGGGTAAAGGAGTATATTCATCATATGTTTTTTTATTTCTCCACCTATTTATCCTTCGACTCTTTTTTCTCTGAGATGCTATTGGCATATTCCTTGGAGTTATGGGTCTGCTTCGCAACCATGGATTCCTCGACATTCATGCCAGTAATTTAGTTAAAGTCTTAGGTGGTTCTTTGGCTAGCTTATAGTATAATTTTTTGGGTAGTGAGCCACATATCAATGCGGTGATCCCCGTCTTATCATCGTAAACGGCTACCTCTACTTTTCACTATTGAACCGGGTGATGTATTTCAGAGTGGTATCTCTAAATCTATGATAAATACTTAGTATATGATATACCCTTATGGACAGTTTGTCTCAAAAGAAGAAATTATTATCAAATAAATCAGATAATGGCTAGAAGCTAGAAATCTATCCTCATAGTAGATTATTTTAACAAATTTTGAATGATCCAGAATAGTACTGGAAGATGCTCGGTAATGCATTTCATTACAGACTGAATAAATGTCGTAGACTGATTGTTATTGTTTCACGTATAGTATTAGATCCATTTTTCCACTATATATTTTGGGTTTACCACAGGTGTCTTGAACTTGGTAGGTGTGTAGGATAATTCAAAATCGAAGGCGTGGAAAGTTATCCTTTCAGGAAACTCCTGTGTGAAGGATTTTTTGACTTTTCTATATGTCCTAAACAATCATCCAATCGCTGGATTGATCCCTTCCATGGTGGATCATCCGGATTGACCTTGGATGAGATAGTTTTAGCTATTTTATTATTATTTTATGTTGAGCTCTCTTCATAGAAAGTCTTCTCAACACGTACTAACCTCAAACGCTAATTCTTGACCTGAAGGATTCTACTCGACGGTCTATGGATCCTCTAGGCTCTTTGTGTTTTTTACCCCTCAATGCTCGGGGAGCTGGAAATCCAACGATGAACCCATACTCAGCCTCTCCAACACACTCGACCTTTCCTTGGAGAATGATTGCTCATCATAGTGATCAGTTGTCCTAAGGGATGAGGTGGCCTCGGGTTGTATATTCTATCATCTATTGATCTAAAATACATAGATTGTCTTCTTTCATTTCACGATTTAGCATTCATCCTAACTGCGTTTATGAGTTGTCATTGTCCATAAGGGACATGAAGCAACATTTATCCCTGCCTGTTAGAGTGTTCTCGTTTAAATAACATAATAAAGCCTATTACAGGCCTACTCTGACTAGCCTAGAGCATCTGAGTTAATTGTTTTACTATTTTTTCCATTGCCACATAACGTTCATTAAAAGTACATGGAGGCCTCTAATGTCTGCAGGGGTGGAGGGTGGTATTGTTTCATTTACCCTTATTTGTTTCATTTACCCTACTACTTATGATATTATTACAATTTTCGGTGGAAAAGGGGTTATTTAATGATTTTGGATAGGGTTTTAAATAGGAAACAACAGATGGATTGTATACTCATTTCCCATAGTCTGTTGACGTCTAAAATTAGTAATATGATAATTGTGCTTCATAGTTGAAGGATCCCAATAACAAACTACCATAGGTATAAAGTGAAATGATTTGAGCTTGAGAGGGACGAGAGTCAAAGATATTGGTAAGAGATTTAACGTGGTTCAACCCAAAGAGGAGCCTATGTCCATGGGTGAAAAGTTACTTTCTATTATGGAAAGGTACATGCTTTGAAGGATCTCTTTAGGGTTAAGTGTATGTTGGCTTCTTCCTCTCCTAGCTGCGGGATATACTGTGCCATTTATAGTAGGGATAGAAGGAGAGGCCGAGTGCCTTTAAATGTTAGGCAATTACACTTTTCTTAAATTATTTCGAACAACTAATCATGAGACAACCTGGGGATTAACCATGCATTTGCAAAATAGACCGTAGATATTCCCACGTATGCCTCTTATGCCTTGTTGATGGTTGTCTTTCTTGACCGTGGTCGGCCATATTATCGACCAATGTGGAAAATTCAACTGACCATAATAATGTCTAGCGGGTGGTGATTAATTAAATATATTATGATGACAGATGTCACAATTTCATTTGTTTAAGCCAGACTCCTATTTTAGGGTATACCCAGGTTTAAATGAGATAAATAACATTTACATAATACCATTTATCACAATTTAAGTAAAAGGGTTGATATTTTTCAATATTTGTAATAAATATGAGATAAAAACATACAATTTATGTTAAATTTATATAAAAATGTGATAAATATATCCCCAAACTCTTCATAGTTCAACAAAAAGTGACACACTACAAAACTTTAGAGTACCAATTTTCATTTTCCGCGACTCATTTAAGAGACTTTTTTTCTTCACGCAACTAAACATATCTCTTCGCCAAACCCTAACCTAACATCAAACACTATCGTAACCCTCTCACTCCCAAATTAGTATCTTCTCTCATTTTCAAATGGGCACTCCATTCTCTTAATCTTAAGTCTCGGCCACCTTCTCGATTTTAAGATTTAGGGAGTAGGGTTTTAAATTAAAAAATAAAGTTTTTTTTTCAAATTAGATTTTAAATAACCTCCATAGCTGGTATATAATGTACGTTCTTTCAGTTTGATGAAAAATCAATTCTCCATCTTAAAGGTTGGTACTCTTACCCATTATGCTTTGCTTTTTTATATGATTCAACTTTTAGGGTTTCATGGGTTTTATTTTTTTGGTTCAAATCATATTTACGGATCATTTGTGGTTGAACTTTGAGGTTTTATATGTGCTTCTTTCAATGATGCTTATATTTCATATTTATCTTGGTTTGTAAGTACCGATTTGGTTATATTTTGTGGGTATGTGGTTTTGAAAAATCAAGTATTCAATCCCCCTTTAGATATTTTGTGGGTACACTCTCTACTAATTCAGTTTCAAATATAGTATTTGTAAGAGTGAGATTTAAAATAGCTCATCATCTTTATATATTTGGCATATTCCGTTACATATTCATTATCACTTGCTTCTCATGAACTTCAATTGAAGAAATGTTAGTGACCAAGAAATAATCAAAGATCAAATGAGTTGAGATCATTGCTACAATCATCAAGCAGGTATATGGTTATGATTTATGTATAAACAATTTATTCAAGGATTCTTTTATTAAATGTTCGAGTGTTGTTTTTAAAATGATTTTTCAAAAGAATTTTTTTTATTTTTGTTGTCATTAAAACCACTTTATGCCTTTGTACAAACAAGATTGAGAGTTCGTTATAACGGATTTCAAACGAACATAAAATGTGTTCATTATGTTTATGGATCCTAATTAGTTGGAAGCTCGTTAGAATTTTGTTCGAACGAGATTAGCTCTTCATTTGAACAAGATTTTCCATGGTTCGAATGAGATGTTATTTTCGTTCAAACGAAGTCCAATTTTTGTTCAAACTTCTTTTCTTGAAATCTGTGTATTATATGAAATGAGATCTTGGGATTATTTTTTCTCAAAACTTTTGGTGAGATTTGTTTTTCTATGCATATAAAATAGGTCTCCGAACTTTATTTGGTTAAACCACTTTTATTTTCCAAATCAAATCCCATGAATGATTTGTTGAGCTTTATCAAACCCTAGAATAACACCATACCTGCTCATACCCTTGAAGATTGGTTCTAACTGCTAAAGAAGATACGAATATATACTCCTAAGGCTAATCGATGAATAACTAGAAAGAGGAGTTTTGTGTAGGATGGTGATGGATTTGCATTATTTTCTATGGACATGTTTGATTGAAGACATTACTGATTCGCTTAGTGGAGACCTAGGTTTTATAAGTTTTTGTATGTTTATCTGTAATACCTAGTTTAAAATAGTTTTGTATATAGGTTTTTCCCGAAAGGGGTTTTTACTTAGCTCATCTCTTCTTCTTTGTTGGCTTGTGGTTTGTTTTCATTTAGTTTGAATATCTAACATGATCGCCTAATTTATTCGAGATAAAATTTTGACTAAATGGAATTAGGTATGTGTGACCTTATTTACGAATTATGAATATAGCCAGACCACTCTGTCTTTTTTTTTTCAAATCGGTATCAGAGCTTATTTCTACAAGTTACTTAGATGAATCCTTAACTCTACGGATAACTCGTATAATAGGCTACCTTTATTTGATGACACAAATTATGCCTACTGGATTGCTGGAATGAGATTTTCTCTACAAACGATTGATTAGTGCGTTTGGTTTGCAGTTGAAAGGAGTCACTTCTCGTACTGTGACTAAATATGATGTCATTAGTCTTAAGCCAATTAATAATTGGACTGAAGATGACCATAAATTGTGCAATTTTAACTCTCTAGTCTTACGCCAATTTTTGATGTTGTCACACCCGATAAATGTCGTCGCATCATGACGTATACCATATCTAAAGAAGCTTGGGATATCCTCATTCTCACTCACGAGGTACCAATACTGTGAAACCTTCTAAGCTTCATAACCTCACCACACAATTTGATATAATTAGCATGCTTGAATCTGAAACGTTTGAAGAATTTTATTTTGGTTTGTCTAATATTGTAAATTCATGTTATAATATGGGTTAGAAAATTCTTAAAGCGAGAGTGGTTAAGGAAATTTTTAGGGGCCTCCTATCTCGTTTAGTGCTAAGGACATTATCCTTAATTCTTTAGGAATTTTAGATACAGTTAGGTTAAAAGAGTTTGTAAGTGATCTCATACTTATGAATTACATATATTCCCTAAAACCAAAAGGAAAAAGTAATGAGTATCCTTAAAAGTTTAAACAAATATGAAATAATAGGTTTCCTACTCCGTTTCTAAAATTGTTATAAATGATTTGGCTCGTTTGCAAAAAAATATTCAAAAAAAAATCTCAAATTCAACAACGAAAATTCTTCCAAAGTGGAAAATAAAGGTTTTGAGAAAGACAAAAATTTCACCGCGGTCAAGAATTTTTTTTACAATGATCGACAGAGAGCTAAAGTTGAGTACCCTAGGAAAGTTGAATGAGAGAGATGCTATGAATGTGAGGGGAAAATACATAAAGAAGATGACTATGCTACTAGGCTTAAGACACGGAGAAAAGTAAAAGCTACTTATAATGCCACTCTATGCGATACTGATATCGAGTCGGTGGATTCAAGGGATGATACACCACATAAACCTAATTTCTATGTGTTCATGACCACTCATATCAGTACTCGTAGTTCATCCCATGCTAGTGAGGACATTTTTAAACGTGATAGTCTCAATAATATGTCAAACTATTCAGGAGAGAGTGAGGGTAACGAAGATAATTTGAGTGAGGGAGAACATGGCCTCAAACATGCCTACGCCGAACTTTACAAATATTCTTTAAAAACACAAAAAAAAGAAAAAAAAAAGTTTACTCTTAGGTTGTTGGTTTTAAAAAGCATTTGAAAGTTTTGAGCTAGTGTGAGGCCTCTGTGAGTCAAATCAAAATATTGAAAGTTTCTTTATGTGGGAAACATATGGTGGTTAGTAGGGAAAATACCTATTTTACCAACAAAGTGTCTAGTCTTATGAGATATCTTCAACCCTTATTGGAGACTCATAAGAATCTCTATGCCCGTATTTTTTAACTCGAGAAAGATCTCGAACATACCCGGGAGGTCAAAGTAAATGTAGAGGACATAAATAAGAAAGATGCAAATATCTTCCTTGGTCCAGCTTTAGTTTTTAACGAGAGGAAAGGTATAGTTCATGATTGTGCATCCACTTCCAATACCACACCCGAATCGGTTCTCACGTGTATAATGGATTCTTATGGGTCTCGACTTAAACCACTAAGGAAATCTCTCCCTATGCATTTTTATCAAAGTAGAACCAAACTAATATATGCATGTCCACATTGTAAATAAAGAGGTCCCCTTAAGGAGTTTTGTTTTAATCTAGGGAGAGTTTATCACACATGTGTTCCCCCAAATTCTCCCATAAACATTCGCCCACATACTCCCACACATATTCCAACACATGCTCCCACACACTATCATAGGATTTTTTATTGTCTTCGAGATCAAATGGAGTTTTTAGTCAGGACTTCTCGATGCTTGATGGAGGAATTTCAAAAGATGTATACTCCTTTTGAGAACACCTCTTGGGCTAATGATTGAGGTCAAGACGTTTTTCTAATATAGGGTCCTTATCATATTTCTATCTTTCATCCCTATTATTAGATTGGATTTCTATGTTTATATTTTCAAAAATCCAAAAAGATTTTCTTTTCTTTTAAAAAAAGTTTTGAAAATTTTCAAAGAGATTATTTTTTAATAAAATATTGAAATATTCAAAAAGATTTTTGAATTTTATTTTACACCATATAAGGATGCAAATTTAAGATGTTTGAATCACAAATACGTTCCATCCATCCATGTGGCTTATTTATGGTGTTATGAATCTTGTCTTCGTTTCTTTTGTATGCTTAATAATTCATGGTTAGCATTTTGTTATTCTTTGATGATTACTTACTTTATGATATAATCTTTATATCTCTTTTATTGCACACATATACGAAATGTTTTAACATTGTACTAACTTGGAATATGTTGAACACGGTGTTCTCATATCAACGGTGATTAATAATTAAATAAATGTACTAGGATCAAAGTATTCTTGTAGGAACCATTGCTTAGATTTTTTTCACGAAAAATATGCTTTTTATTTAAGCAATGGAAATGGTCTACGAAAGACCAAATCTTCTTTACATAAAGACTACCATTGACAAGAGCCTACAAGATGATTTCTTCACATAAAAACAGAAGTACCAGTGCCAATTTTTTATTTTATTGATGCTTCACTATCATGAGCATTGTGATTCCTTCAAAAATTTTGAGAGTATGATTAAAATGTGATATTTTTAGGTTGTTATAAGTTCAAGACCAATGGGTTTTCATAACAAACTTCCTTCAAAAATATTAAATAGTTTGGAGTTATTGATTTGAGAAGCATCAAATTTCATAGCATTTTAAATAAGTTGAGTCAATTTTATTTCATTCAACAATTTTAGACCTGAGGTTGAATTAAGTTATTTCTTTAGGAGTATCTCAGTTGACTTCGTGCACATTTGCTTCATATGCCTATGTTGATTTTCTATTATTTAAGTTCACACAATTTCATCTATTTCCATGATTCGGATATTTTCATGCAACTCCATGGTGTGAATGTTTGTGTTTATACCTATATGTATCTTTTATACATATGTATTATCTATAACCATAAAGAATTGAAAAGAAATCAAAAATAGTTTGTTGTTTCATTGGAATCTCATCGCATGTGCTTAATTGTTTAATCTTTGTGATAATATTTATATTTGGATTCATATGATGCTAATATTTCAAGATTATTTCTTAACCCTTTGTCTATTATGGATAGAAAGGGAGAGAACATATTGAGGTAGAGTTTATGGTGTTTTTCAAAGTCATGCATCACAATATTTATTTTTCTTCATGTATGTAGGTCTTTTTCACCTTGATGATTTCATGGATTACACATAAAGATTTTCAGTTGAAGACAAAGTCACTTGTGGCTTTTCTTTTTCGGATTTGAGAGGGCATTAGTTTTACTTATCTTAGGGTTCTATTTTGGATCTATGTTTTGTACCGAAATGGCAAAAGGGGGAGATTTGTAACAGCAAGATTTATAATTTCTTATCATTTATTTAAATGCGTCATGTTTCGTTACATATTCATCATTATGTTCTTCTCAAGAACTTCAAGTGAAGATATATTAGTGATCGAGAAACAACAAAGATCGAAAGAGTTTAGATCATCACCACTATCATTGATAAGGTATATGGTTTTTATTTATGCATAAACACTTTGTTCAAGGTGTAACACCCCGAAATTTTGAAGATTTAATATTTAATTATTTTTGGGAGAAATAAAAGTATTTAAATTGGAGGAACTTAACTTTATGAATTGGAGAATTTATTTGAGTGGGACAAATTATTTATGTTTGGCGACCTTAAGTTTAATTATTCGAATTATTATTGTGTCGCATTTTGAGGTCGAAATTAGATAATGTTATAAAGTATTTTGGATGACAATTCTGAGTACACGATTGGATCCGGATGGATCGAGATAGTTAGAAAAGTGTACCTGGGATGGTAAATGGGTCTCGGGACATCTTTGAGCATTGTCGGGCCCACACGGGAGTATTTGGGCCATTTTAATTAGGCCCATATGGCTAAAAACGGGATTTGGGGTTATAAACCTAGGTTTGAGAGTTATGGATAGCCATAACACATCTGGGAAAAATATAAGAACGTAGAGGAAACTAAAAGGAGCAATTGGAGAGCAATTGGGGGTCTTTTTGAAGACAAATAAGGAACAAATGGGGTGCTCTTCATCAACCCTTTCTCTACACCAACGGATCAGACTCTACGAACTTTCAAGGAAAGTGATTAATTGTTGTGATTCTTAAATATGTGATAATCAATTCATATTATGGTGGTAAAAACCGAAATCTATTTTTGGGTGGGTTCTGGACTGTTAAGGGCTATTAAGAAATTTATGATTTAATTGGGATAGATGTATAACTTGTAAAGAGATTGGGATAAATCATCTTTTTATTCAGATTTGGGTGTTTATTGTGTAAAAGATTGAGATTGAAATCATTAAGAAGGAATCTATTTTAAAAACGATTACAGTAGAATAATCTGGGTGAAAAGCTTGAGTTGAGGTTTAAATGGCAGACTGGACTGAGTGAGGAAGAAAGGAGAAAGAGATCCAGGGGTCGTTCGAACGACGTTGGATCTCGTTCGAATGACATACACTGTTGTTCTAACGACAAGTGTCTCGTTCGAACGACGGGATAAAATCCCGCGAGAATTGTTCCCGTTACTGTTTGAACTGATGGTGAAATTTAACGGTTAAATTTGTGCAGTAGGTGTACTTAATTTTAGCTTAAGTTATTTGAGGTTTTGAATGGACAAATAGTGGGAATTTTTTGGAATTAAATCAATGTGGAAAGAGGATCATGTAACAGAATAAATTAATAAGGGTGTCGAACTTATTAAGGGGAATTTGGGCGATAAATTCGGATTAGTTAATTTCGTGCCAAGTGAGTGAGTCGGGGTATGTTGGTTGAGTGTTGCCAAAGCATTAAATTAATTATTGAGTAAAATAAATTAATTTCGAGTCAGAATATAGACTCAAGTAATAATTAGATACGGGCCAAGTGAGCGAGTCCGGGTATATTGGTTGAGTGACACAGAGGTAGTAAATTAATTAATGAGCAACTTAATTAAATTATAGTCTGACCATAGACTCGGAGAAAATATAGGCTAGTGCTACGGATTTGTGCACGGTAAAGCCGGGATTTAAATTATATATTACGGTGTGTGATAGTATATATATATTGTGTGCTTATAAATATCGGTGACAAGATATTTAATTAAATTATGTACTCTAGTGCTATTAGGGGAGGTTGCGCGATGTGGGTAAATCTCCTAGCTTGAGGAGTACGGCAAGTATATCCCCAAGTCATAGCGTCCGTTATATGGGTGAGGGGTTTATCTCCCTTTCAGGTAGGAAATATGACCGCCTCCAACGTTTATGTTTTTGTCCAAGTTCGTGAGAGATTTCGACTTGGGGTAACTAGGTTAAGTGAGCACACCTAGTATAATAGCACTTTAGAGAAAATCATCCGGCGAGGGTATACTTGGAAGGATGGATATACATATGACATATGTGTGGATGTTGTAGTAAAGATACGTATATAATGGTATTAAATATTATATGCGGGTAATAATACAGAGTGTAATGTATTTACTTTATATAACTTGTGTCACGGTTATATGATATTATTTCAAAGGAATTAATTGAGTTAATATGAGAGATAACTTATAACCCATGAATAATAATACTCGGTTTAGAGTAGTATATCAATGAGAGTTTATAATAGGACTAGTTGGACGGGGTAGTATAACTAGGTGGGGTTAAAGTAACCGTTAAGTGTGCACATTAGTGGAGGGGTGAGTATGTTCTCAATGGAGTGCGACACTAACTTAAATACCAAATGCATTCATGCATTTTAATTACTGCAGTTAATTCAATTGCTAAATATTTTCAAAACCTTTGGGGGTTCTAACCCTTTCTATAAAACTATTTTCAAAACCATTTAGGTGTCCAGCCACAAGGATGCCATGCTTGATATTCTAGCACGTAGTTGTGGCACATGTGGATGCTAGCAGGAGCTTGGATTAGACGCATCGTTCATTCTCTCCTAGTGTAGGAATCATCTATTAGTCTCAGTTTTACTTAGGGCTTGTCGCCCAAACTTTTCAGTACAGTTTTCAGATTCATTCATTCAGTTGTTGGACGATTGTTGTCGGTTATTTACTTTGTGGCCGATGGTTTATTCGGCAAGTAGTTTATTTATTTATTTAATTATTTTGATCCAGTTGTTGTGAATGGCTCATAGTATATTTTCGCATGTTATTATTTTTGTTAAAATAAAAATATAAAATTTGGCATCGAATTTTTGGAATTCTAGGTGGTTAGTAAGTTTTAAAAAGGTTTTCGACAGTAATTCTAAGAATGAACCAACTGGGATTCCTGTTTTAATTTGATATATGACTGATCACCTGGTATTTTATTAGGCGGGGTGTCACACAAGGGTTCTTTCATAAAATATTCAAGGTTTGTTTTTAATATGATTTCCAAAGTTCTTTTTTTGTAGTGGTACGAATAACTTTATTTCTTTGTTCGAACGGGATTAAGAGTTCATTCGAACAGATTTCAAATGAACAACAAATAGGTTTGTTCTCTGTATAGAACTTAATTCGTTCGAAGCTAGTTTGAACGATATTGGTCTTCATTCGAACAAGATTTGACTTGGTGAAAACGAGATGTTGTTTTCATTCGAACGAAGTCTAGTTTTCATTCAAACGACTTTTCTTAAAAAAAATTGTCTTCAAATATGTGTTTTCTAGAAAATTCGCTCTTAGGCTCAGTTTTTCTCAGAGCCATTGGTGAGATTTTTTTTAGATGCGTAACTAAAAGGTTTTTAAACCCTAGTTTGTTTAAAAAAATCTTTTTCAAATCAAATCCCTTAAATGATTTGTTAAGATTTATCAAACCCTCGAAGAACACCATACATTTTCATACTATTATAGATTGATTCTCTACTACTGAATAAGATCAGAATATCGATTCCTGAGGTTGATATGTGGATACTGAGCAAAAGAAGCTTGTAGTGGGGCAACGATGGATTTGCATCATTTTTCGTGAACAACTTGGATTTAAGACATTATTGCATCGCTTAGTGGAGCTCAAAGGTTTTTAAGTTGGTATAGGTCTGTCTATAATACATAGTTAGAAACAATATTTAATATAGATTTTTCCTGAAAGAGATTTTTCCACATCTTATGTCTTTTGTTTTGTTGGGTTGTGGTTTATTTTAATTTAGTTTGAATGTCTTTCATGATTACCTAATTTAATCAAGATGAAATTTGGACTGAATTGAATTTAGTGTGTGTAACCTACTCCACAAATTAGACATATAATCGGACCACTGTCACACATTTTCAGTATTTACGTATTTTTTAGGGTTTTATTTCTTTGTATATGACTTTAATCATTGTTAAAATGAGATTCTATTCCAGTTAGAATACATCCTTTTTTGCTATGCTCTATCTATGTGTTAAGTTAACTTTAAAGTTTACTAAATGAGGGATTTTTTAATGGTTTGGCCATTGCCAGTTAAATGCAAAAGTTTCATTATCATAATAAGAAATTCATCTCGAAATGGCCTTCTATTTTTTATTCTCGCATTTGAACTTAATTTTCAAGTGATTTCATTGATTGATGTTTAGGTAAATTTTTCCATAAACCACAAAAGATGATTCATTTATATTCTTTTATTTATTTGGGAGCATATTTTTTAGGTATGTTTATTGATTGAAAGATTAAAATTAGTGTTTGTTTATGTAAATGTGAGAAACAACGGACTCATCGCCAGACCTATCTTGAAGGTGCTTGATTCTCCAACATGGTTTATACTCAATCTTGGGACTTTAAGAAAGGATATATATTGATATCTATATATGTAACTTTTTTTCTCAAGTTTGACCACTTTTTAGTCTAAATTTTATACATACATAATTAACTAAAAAATATATATATATAAAGTTCTCATTATTAAACAATTATTGTGATAATATATTTGTAATTTAGATTTTGCAACTATGTTAAGAGAATTATTATGGATGTTGTTTATTTATGTGTTAGTATTTTTCAACTAATCAATGGAATCATACCATGACATTTATGGTTTTGGGGCTTTCAATGTACGATTTCTTTTGTGACGAAATAAACTTCTAAATTTTTTCTAGATTTTTCGCCTCTAATTGATTGTTCATTATATATGTAGGTAATTGATTTGAAGATGTCTTTTATCTTGTCAGTCTTTGAAGGCGTAATCTTGTGTGTGTGTGTGTGTCTTCTATTCCCAATAGTCATTCTATATTAGGACTTGGAACAAAGTTATTATGGTATTTACTTTATTTAGGTTTTATAAATTGGGTTTTTTCAATTTTCATTGAGCTATTGTTGTTTGCATTTCATCACATATTTATGACATTAGCTTGATCTATTGTTAAATCCCAAACTGTATTTATTATGGTTTGAGATCGAGTAGTTTTGCGTTTTTTAACATAAAGTTCAGGTATCACATGAATGAATTTGGCATTTTATTTTTCAAAACAAGCTTCATGATCATGATTTTGTTTTTCGTAGAATGGGGATTTCATATCTGTGCCCAAGCTTCAGGTTTAGTGAATGGGATGTGTTCCTATTAGTTTACCTCCAAATAGAGAATTGCGTCTTTGTGTATTATACTTATTTCTCAAGTCCATTTTTGTTTTAATTGGAATGTATCCCTGACAATTAGAGCTAATACTCCTTTAGTTTTCATTTCCAAATTTGGAATTAACATTAATGAAGCCACTTGTAATTACCTATTAATGTTGATGGTATAAATATATAAATAAACATGGGATTGATTGATATAGAAATCAGATATTTTACCATATGCCGTGCACTAGGATACTTGAAAAAATTATATTTTGTATTCACAATGTGTTTGTCTTATGATCTCAACCTTTTGTCCACCATCTATACAATTTAGTGTTGAATCTCTCAATGTCTATGGACCATCCACTTGTGTATGTTTTCTGTTTTTTGAAATATTCTATAGTAATTTGGGATATCAAACACAGTCAGAACTTCCTATTTCCTTTTTATTGCATTATTAATTCCTTTATTTCTTTTTTTCTTTTTGTTCATATTTTTGCGATTAACTTTCAGTTACAATTTGTTAAATTTTATTTATGTGAGGTTTTTTTTTTTTTTTTTAAGAATTATATCCTCAATATATTGAAACTTTGTTCCTACACGATATGTTGGCTTGCATTCTCTATCGTGCTCGAAGCAACATGAAGTAAAGGCCAATCTTTTTCCGCTACCACTTTGTGTCATGCTTCAATGTTCATATGTTCTTAGAACTTCGTAGTATGAAGATGGTGACTATTTTAATAACAAATTTGGTGACAAGAAATTTTGAACGACTTAATATCATAATCCTTTTAAAGGAAGTTTTGTTTGAAATGTTCATTTTCTATGTGTATAACTACGATAGTTTGTGATGTGCTCAGGTACATGACGAAGTGTGAAGATGCACACTGTAGGGGGTTATGGACTTGAGGTACATACACACTGATCATGGCTTCTAATTCTACTGAACTGACTTATGCTTAATAAATATTTAGTGATGAAATTTTTTATGATTAGTTATAATTCTAAATGTGTTATTTTATTTGAGCATTAATTTGTGACATGAACACTTTGGAATTGTTTCTTAAGAAGTGATAATATAAAAGCACGGTTCATAATTAAGTGATGAAATTACAAATAACTAGTAAGTGAATAAAGCATGGGTACTTAAGAATTGATGAAAGAAAAATAACTAGTAAGTTATGAAAGCATCGTTATGTTAGAAGTGGTCGTACTATAAATTTATTTTCTTTCCTTCTTTTGATTCGTGTAAAATATTAGAAGTGGTTGTACACCAATTCGAGTCTCTTAACTCGAAGCTTGACATTCCATGAACTAAATTAAGTTCATAGTGTTAATGGAACAGAATTTGTTAATTATTTCAACTTACCCAAATCTAATGTAACCTATTTGATATATAAACTAGTGTTGATGGAAGACGCATGAGAGTGCAGCTACAGCGGAAATATTGCGACTTCTCAAATAAAAAACCAATTTTAATTAATCCCAAATTTTAGTTAAAACCCTAAGACATGCATCTAGACGATTTATCAAATAAAATATAGCATGCAGGATAAAAACAAACAATTTCAGGAAAAATCCCCCAAAGGGGCAAAACCTTTTATTTTCGCTATAATTTGTAAGAAAACGGCTTACAATCGGATTACAATGAAAATACAAGTTGACTAAGAATTACCCTCGGGTATCGGATTCTGTAGTCGCGGATGGAACTATCCCTTTCCAGTAGGGCTGCAATGAAGAAGAGAAACGGCTTCTCCACAAGTGTGTGACACAGAAATACCCGCAGGTGTCGGTTCCTATGTCGGCAACTGGAATTTTCCCTTTCTAGGAGGGCGGCAGTGAAGAAGAGAACGTCTTCTCAACAAGGGTTGAACAGTAGCAAAGCTTGTGTTCTAGGGTTCCAAAAGATTCACAAAAGTAATTGGGATTTTTGGTGTGAATCAAAAAGAGTCTTGGGACTCAAAAAGGTGAAGACTTAGAGTATTTAGGACTCTGAAAATCTTCTTTAAAAGTCTTAAAAAATAACTCCCCGAAGTTGGCTTTAAATAGAAAAACTTTGAGCCTAAAAAATATGCAGCGAATCTGGCCGAATTTATCCCAGTCGGACCGGTCCGGCTTGGGGGCGGATCGGTCCGACCTCGGATCGGTTCTTTTAAATTTTTGCTTCTTCGGTTCGCAATCGGTCCAGGGTATACTGGATCTGCAGCAAGCGGATCGGTCCGGTTGAGAGGCAGACCGGTCCGGTTGCGGATCGGTCCGGTAGGGGGCGGACCGGTCCGGATTTCCCAGAAAAATAAAATCCTTTAAAAAGCCTCATTTATAAAAAACATTTTATAAAAATTTCCCAATACTAAATATGAACTTTAAGGAACGTAAAAACAAAATTTTACTAAGTTCATTCTTGAAGAGGCTATGATGTTGAAGATGCTTTGATATTCGGATCCGTTGATGTAGATGCGATCTTGAGTTTCTTCAACGGTGTAACGGCGTACGACATACAAATTGATAATGGACAAAAATTTCCTTACAACGCACGCCCACAAAACCTCCTGACGTATTAACTTGTGCTCAAGATGAAGGAGGTAAATGAAAAAGGGAAACCATTATTTCAGTTTCTTTTGCTTTTATGTGGATCCTTAAAAGATAAAGTTATTACTTTGTTCTATTGCCATATGTATAGCAAGAAATTGATTTTGTAAGAGGAGAGGCGTGTCGCTTTTTTGGTAAGTTGGGAGGTTCTAAAGTGTGTAGGTTTTTTGGAAAGCTAGGTGATCTTCTTGTTAGGTTTGTTATGCGTACTTTTTTACAGGTGACTTATTTCTTTACTACAAAGTTGTCAACATAGAAGAAGGTTAACAGCGTACTCCAATTACAATTTTTTTTTGGTGAATTCCATTGTAAAAAAACGGTATACTAGCTTTAATCAACCTTTGAAATTAGAGTAGCTTTGGATTTGTATGTAATCCTGGGACTTTCCTAAGTCATTTAATATCAGTTTTATCCATATTTTACATTATTGGTGGTAAATCATGAGATATGTTTTCTATATGTTCATATGTTAATGAACATCAAACACATTTTCTGATGAATTTTATTTTCTCTAAATTACATCAAGAGAATGTATGCATGTCTTTTAGGTTCATTGTAATTTGATCATAAACTCAATAGCATATAGAAATTATATAATTCCATAAATAGCATGGAAAACTATATTACATATGGTGAAGTTTGTGATGGTTTAGGACATTTTTGTATGATGGAACTTTTTTTTTTTATAAGTAAATGATATATAACAAAACCATCGCTAAGGGAGCGAACCCGTATACAGGAAGTATACAAAAAAACAAAACCAACAAGTACAATGGAAAGAAACCAGACAAAACCCCGCATAGAAAGCCAACTTACGCCACAGAGTGAAACCCCTCAACAAACTCAAGAATCTCCTGAGTCGAGACGACGAATCTCTCCTTCCTCCAACTAAGAAGAGTGCTCAAAAATATATAACGAATCCTCGAGGGAGCCGTCTCAATACCATCAAAGCATCTGGCATTCCGCTCCTTCCAAATCGTCCAAAAGATACAATGTGGAATTAAACGTCACACACACTTATCCCCCGACCATCCCCACGGCGGTCTCCACCCATCAAGGAGAGCCCTAGCAGTCCCTGGCATAATCCAAGTTGTACTGGACATGGAAAAAAACAAATCCCACAAACCTCTCATCACCTTACAATGAAGAAGAAGATGATTGGACTTTTCATCCTCCTCCTTACATAACCAACAACGACTCGCGAGACGGTATCTTCTCTTTTGAAGGCCCTCAAGAGTCAAGATAGCCTGCCTAGCCGCAGTCCACACAAAGAACCTGACCTTCTGAGGCGCCTTCACCTTCCAAATACTCTTCCATGGGAAGAGGTCCCTAGGATTCCCCCTACCGCTCAGAATCTCATAGTACCCTCTGACCGAGAACACCCCTGTCCCTCCCCCCTTCCACTTAAGGGAATCCTCCGTAACCGTCGGACGGGGGGCCAAACCCAACCACTCAAAGAATAAATCCACCTCCTGTAGCTCCCAGTCCCAAAGTCTTCTTCTGAACTGAGGGTTCCACGTCACTCCATCCCCGCTAAACGATATGTGCTCCGCCACCAAACCATCTTGATTTCCTCCAAGGTTAAACATTCCAGGGTAGAGCTCCTGAATAGACCCCTGAACACCCCACTTGTCCTTCCGGAATTTGATCCTGTCGCCTATCCCTAGAGAAAACTCGGTATGACTGGAAAAAGACACCCACTCCTTTGCTATATGTTTCCACAAAACCATTCCATGAGGAAAAGGCGCCACCAACGGCCCCCACCCCAAACGAGTACCACCCCCTCTAGCATTAACAACTCTTCTCCACAACCTATGTTCCTCCCGAGGAAATCTCCACAGCCACTTCCCCAGCAAAGCTTTATTAAAGTTAACCAAGTTTCTCACACCTCCCCCCTTCCTTAATCGGCTTTCACACCTCCTCCCACCTAACCAGACTATGCTTAAAGCTAACCTCCGAGCCTCTCCATAGAAAATTACGCACCAGCTTCTCCATTTTAAGACGAACAACCATGGGAATAGGCAGAATGGAGATATAATAAGTAGGCAAGCAGGACAACGAACTCTTAATCAACGTGAGTCTCCCCCCTTTCAACAAGAACCCATTCTTCCATCCTGCCAATTTTCTACGCATTCTCTCCAACACCGGGTCCCAGATAGCTTTAGACTTAGCTCCAAGAGGTAATCCAAGATAAGTACAAGGGAGATACCCAATTATGCACCCCATGATGCCTCCGAAATCTTCCACCATTACATCTCCCCCGATTGGGATGACCTCGCTCTTCCCCGCATTGATTCGTAAACCTGAAACCGCCTAAAAAGAAATAAGGAATAACTTCAGAGCACGCACTTGCCTTTGATCAGCATCACAGAAAACAATCACATCATCCGCAAATAACAGATGAGAGACAAAAACCCTATTAGGACCCGGAGCCCCCAAAGAGAACCCCCTGATCCACCCGTCTTGGGCCACCTTTCCCATCATCTGACTAAACGCTTCCATTACCAAAATGAATAGGAAGGGGGATAACGGGTCTCCTTAACAAAGCCCGCGAGAGCTCGCAAAAAAGCCCTCATGCACCTCATTTATCAGAACGGAGAATCTGGTCGTCGTAACACACCTCCCGATCCACCGACACCACCGCTCACCGAACCCCATCCTCCTTAACAAATACATAAGGAAATCCCAATTGACATGATCATACGCATTTTCGATGTCAAGCTTAAAAGCTAAGCCCGGAGGTCCACTCCTAAATCTGGATTCCACGCACTCATTAGCCACCAAAACAGCATCAAGGATCTGTCTGCCTCCCACAAACGCGTTTTGAGACTCAGAAATAAGAGGATTAATAACCTTTCTCAGCCTAACAGACAACACCATAATGAGAAGCTTGTAGATGCTACCAATCAAGATGATAGGTCTGAAATCCCTGATATCAATTGAGCCCCCTTTTTGGAGATCAAGGTGATAAAAGTCACATTCAACCTCGGCACAATGTAACCCCTGTCGTGGAATTCATGGAAAAAAATCCATCACCTCCCTCCTGATCACAGTCCAACAATGCTGAAAAAATGCCATCGAGAAACCGTCGGGAGCAGGCGCCTTATCACCACTCATCGAGTTCAGAACCCTCACCATCTCCTCTTCGGTGAAATAACCCTCTAAACCATTCACCTCAGAAAAGGAAATTGTAACACCCCGCATTTTCATGCATTAAATATTTAATTAATTCGGGAATTTAAAATTACTTGTGAATCGTAATTTAATTGAATTAATTAGGAAAATATTATTTAAATATTAATCGAGGAATAAATGGCTAATATTTACGGGAAGTTATTTACTAAGTGAAAAGTAATTATTTATTTAAGTCATTTCGAGTATTAATGACAGGGTAGGCACTTATCTCAACCGGGAGTCGGTATAGACTAAAGGGGTGAGGGGATAAACATTTTTATAAATTAATTCGGATGCCAATTCTGAGTGTACGATTGAGTCCGGATGGGCCGAGATAGTCGGAAAAGTGTACCCGGGGTAGTAAACGGGTCACGGGACGTTTTTAGACATAGCCGGGCCCACACGGGGGCATTTGGGTCACTTGGGCTTAGCCCATTAGGCAAAAAACGAGATTTAGGTAAATTAAGGAATTTGGAGGAATGATATAATGGCAGATACAGTTTTAGAAAAAGTCTAATTGAATTAAGGAACCCTAATAGCAGTTAAAGGCAATTTTGGGATCACTAGAGAGCCAACAAGGATCATCTTCAACCTTGGAATTCATCTCCGAATCAGACACTACGAAACCTAAGGCAAGTGGATAACTTGCAATAGTATTAAATCTGTTTTGAAATTCATATTCATGTGATGTGTTTGATCAAAAATTCATTTTGGGTGTTCATGGCATAAACATGAGGTTTTGAAAAGTGATAATCTGATTTACGAATTTTAATGAAAATTCTGGTAGAAATCTGATATTATGAACTGATACATATCTGGTAGGATGATATCTGGATAATTAGAAACGAATTTGGTGAAGGAATTTGGGATGTAAATGGGTTAAGGGTTAAAGATGAATTTTTTCCCAAATCCAGAAACTGTAGTTAATGGACGAATTAATGATGTTGGTGGACATTCTGGAGGTCCCTAATAAGGTTTCTAACATGTATTAATGCTAAGAGGGCTTGAGGTTACTGGTAGAAGGAATTAGGGTTTGAGAATTTTTGTCCATGGCTGATTCTGTCTTCGCGAAGAAGACGAAGACCTGTTCGATCGATCGATCGAAGGTCTGAGGTCGATCGATCGAAGGTCGGCAGATTTCAGCAATTCTGCCCAGTTATGTGTATAAAAGAAAAATTTATATAATAAATCCTTATGTAATTAATTATGGGGAAATTAATACATGAGTCTAAACGTAATTAATAATGAGTAAAGTTAATTAGGATTTGAAGAAAGTTTTGGGTGACACGTCGTGATTATAAATTCGAGAGTCGGGAATTTAGACTCGAGTGAGGTTATTTCGGGCTACGAGAGTAAGTCCAAATTTATGGTGGGAGTGACACCAAAGGTGACTAAATTAATTAATGTGCAAATTAATTAATAGTTAGGGTTGGACCATAAACTCTTAATAAATAAAACAGGCTGGTGTTACGGATTTAGTACATGGTGTAGCCGGGACGTTTTATTTTTATGTATATATACGGTGTGTGATAGTATATATATATAGTGTGTGTGCATTAATATCAGAGATTGAATATTCCTATTATATACTCTAGTGCTATAGGGGGAGGTTGCGCGTAGTGGATGAATCCCCTAGCTTGAAAAGTAGGGCGAGTATAATCCCAGGTCATAGCGTCCGTTATATGGGTGAGGGGCATCTCACTTTCAGGCAAGGAATATGACCGCCTCCAATTCGTATGTTAAACTAAGTTAGTGAGCGAATCTAACTTGGATAACTAGGTTACGTGAATACACCTAGTGGGATAGCACTTGGGAAAATTTATATTTTGTGAGTATTCTTACTCGGTCGAAAGTTGGCATTAAATGTTATTTCAGTATGTTTGTGAATACTGTAATATGATTGAATTATATAATTAGGTAAATAATTATATAGGGAACAATTAATACATAATGAAAAATGTATTAGGTGTATAACTGGTGTGAATGTTATATGGAATTAAAAGGAGTAATGATTTAAATAAGTTGACGTTTATAATAACTTAAAAAAATCATGATTTAAGGCATACTCGTTTAGAGGTTGTAAAGGTCAAGGGTTAAAATAAACAATGGGTCAGGGCATAGGACCTAGTAAATTAATTGGAAGCGTTAGTAGTGCACATTAGGGGAGGGGTGAGGAAGTCCTCAAGAGAGTGCGGCACTAACTAAAATATGAAGAGCATGCATATTTATTTATTACTACAGGTTAATCATTTGTTAAATGTTTTCAAATGTTTTTGGGTACTAACCCTTGCTATAAAAAATTTAAAAACCTTTTAGGTGTCCAACCACAAGGGCGCCAAGATTGACTCTATTCTAGGTATCCTTTGCTGCTGCACGTGTGGATGTTGCGGGGTTTTGATAGACGCCTCCTTCTTCCATCCTTATAGAGACTCTCTAGTAATTATCTGAGCTTGTCCCTCACAATTCATTTATCAGTAGTAGACTTGTTGAGATGTTTTCCTAATATTTACTTGTATTGGTTATTTGGACCGATGGTTTATTCGGTTAGGTATTTTATTTGTGGATGGTTATTTTAATTAACTATGATTGTGTATTGTTGTATGTTCCGCATGAGTTTTAATTTAATTAATTGAAAGATAAAAATTGGCACCAGTCTATTTTTCTCACTTAGGTGGTTAGTAATTTAAAAAGACGACAGTGATGCTAAGAATGGACCAACTGAGAAACCTTTTCTAACTTGATTTAGGACTGATCACCCGGAATTAATTAGGCGGGGTGTCACAGATGGTATCAGAGCATCAGGTTCTAGTGTCCTTAGGATCTGTGCGGCTTTCAACATTTCAGTGTAGTACTCGTTGTTATAGAGCCCTATTATTAGGACTGTTGAGTCATTTTCCACTTGTGAGATATCGTATTTCTGCTGTGTATATTTTTGTGTAAATTATGTACTTATACAATTCAATCTATTTTAGATGCCACCGAGGAGACTGAGAGCCGAGAGGGATGAGGCTAGGGATGAAATCATGGAGGCTCATCAGGAGCCACAGGTACCGCTACCACCACCCCCACCCGAGTTGATTTTCACTACTCAGGTGGCAGTGATAGTGGCCCAGGCGGTCGAAACAGCAATGAGAGCTATGGCAGCTCACTTTCCACAGCCCCAGGCACCGCCTCCAGTGGCACCAGCAGTTCAGGGTCCAATGGGGCCACCATCTTGGCAGAGAGTTAGGGAGACCTTCCAGAAGGGTCACCCACCTGAGTTCCGGGGTAGTACAGATGTGATAGAGGCTTGTGACTGGAAGACGAACATTCAGCGCCATCTGCGCATGCTAGAGTGTACCGAGGTACAGAAGCAGACGCTTGCTACCTTTCGTCTATCAGGGGCTGCCTTACAGTGGTGGGAGTCAGTTACCACCGTCGGGGAGCGAGACTTGATGCCGATAGCAGAGTTTTGGGTGCGGTTCGACCGCAAATACTTTCCACCAGCAGTAGAGACTGAGATGAAGAAGAAATTCAGTGATTTAGTTCAGGGTGACCGATTAGTGGCAGACTACGAGGAAGAGTTCACCCGTTTGGCAAACTTTGTGCCAAATGAGGTGAACGATGAGGAGTGGAAGAAATCGAGGTTTATGGACGGATTAGCCTGGAGGATCAGGCAACACTTGATTGGGAATCCGGCGTTAGTGACGTATACAGACGTCGTTAATGCCGCACTTGTACATTGCCAGGACCATCACTTCCATGCGAAGGGGAGCAAGCGAACAGGGGAGCCGAGCCAACAGGGCAAGGCTATTATTATTAGTGACACTAGTGGTGATCAGCAGCAGGCGAGTAGTCAACAAGGGAATCAGGCTAAGAAGTTTAAGCCTGGTGGTTTCCGACAGGGGGGACAGGGGTTCAGGCAGGGGCAGCCGGGCCCGAATCAGCAGCAGCAGGTTCCTCAGGGCCGTCAGGGCCAAGGGAACAATTGGGGAGGACAATAGGGCCAGGGCCATCCGCGTCAGGGCCAACAGGGCCAACGACAGGGGGATGGACAGAGACGCTGCTTTGTGTGTGGCCAGCCAGGACACTTCAAGAGGGAATGCCCACAGAGGGGCAGAGGTCAACAGAAGGAGGCCCAACAGGGGCAACGGGGGCAATTACCACCAGCAGCACCAGCCCCACCCGCCCCACCTCAGCAGGGGAAGATGCACTACGGATGTGTGTATAACGTTCGGGATGTTCCTAATCCCCCGGCGCAGCAAGCACCGCCAGCAGTTGAGGGTATGTTTCTCATTCATGGTTATTAGGGTAGTATTCTCTTTTATACAGGAGCATCGCATTCATTCATTAAATTAAATTTTGCTAAACGGGTCGGACTACTAGAGACCGCGGGAGGTCTTCGGATGTGTGTAGAGTCGCCAGTTGGCAACGGGGCCACGATTCACTCGATTTGTCGGGGTGTGGACATTTTGATTGGGAGACTTAGTTTAGCAGCGGACCTACTAGTGTTAGATATGGAGGGGTATGATGTCATCCTGGGTATGGATTGGTTGGCAGGTTATCGGGCGACGGTGGATTGCTACGAAAGGACTATCGTGTTCTCCATTCCAGGGCAAGAGATGTTCTTAATAGCAATTCCATTACCCGAGGGAGGGTCACGCACACACTTGTATTACATTGAGGAGGAAACCTCACAGGAGGTGGCTATTCCGTTGGATTCAATCCCAGTGGTGAGAGACTTTGAGGATGTGTTTTAGGAGATACCAGGGTTGCCACCTACCAGGGAAATCGAATTTGTGATCGATTTAGCACCGGGGAGGAGGCCAATTGCTCGAGCCCTTTCAGAGATGCATGAGCTGAGGGAGCAGATTCAGCAGCTTTTGGGTCAGGGTTTCATACGATGGAGTACATCGCCGTGGGGTGCACCGGTGTTATTTGTGAAAAAGCGAGATGGCTCGCTACGGTTATGCGTGGACTATAGAGAGCTGAATAAGGCCACGATACGGAATAAGTATCCGTTGCCTAGGATTGACGACCTATTTGACCAGTTGAGAGGGGCGTCTTATTTCTCTAAGGTTGACTTAAGGTCAGGATATCATCAATTACGTATCCGAGAGGAAGATGTTCCGAAGATCGCTTTCCTGTCGCGGTATGGATCTTACGAGTTCAGGGTGATGCCATTCGGACTCACCAATGCACCAGCAGTTTTCATGGACCTCATGAATAGAGTATTCAGGGAGTTTCTCGATCAGTTTGTTATCGTGTTCATTGATGACATCCTGATCTACTCACGTACCGAGAAGGAGCACGCAGAGCACCTACGTATAGTGTTACAGACATTACGGGATCACCAACTCTATGCCAAATTCGGTAAGTGTGGATTTTAGCTACGGGAGGTTCAGTTCCTTGGCCACGTGGTGTCAGACTGGGGTATTGCAGTGGATCCAAGTAAAGTATCGGCGGTAAGGGAGTGGGGACAGTCCACGACACCGACAGAAGTGCGCAGTTTTCTGGGGTTGGCCGGTTATTACAGACGGTTCATCAAAGGATTCTCGAACATTGCGGGCCCTTTGACGAATCTTACCCGGAAAGGGGTACCTTTAACTTGGTATGATCACTGTCAATTAGCCTTCGACGAGTTAAAGGACAGGTTGACATCTGCGCCCGTGCTTACATTTCCGAAAGGAGGATTAGAGTATCGGGTCTACACTGACGCATCCTTATAGGGACTTGGGGGTGTGCTTTAGCAGGAGGAAAGGGCTATAGCTTATGCGTCCAGGAATCTAAAGACCCACGAGAAGAATTACCCCACTCACGACCTGGAGTTAGCAGCAGTCATTTTTTCTTTGAGGATATGGAGACATTATCTCCTGGGGGAACAGTTCACGCTATTCACGGATCACAAATCACTTCAGTATCTATTCACTCAGAAGGATTTGAATATGAGACAGAGGCGATGGATAGAATTCGTGAAAGACTATCAGTTTGATATTCAGTATCATCCTGGTAAGGCTAATGTGGTGGCAGATGCATTAAGTCGTAGACCGACTGGGGATATATCAGAAGTGTGGAAAGCGAAGTGGAGAGAACTTCGATACGAGGATGACGTAGCCAGGGCTTTCATGTCAGCATTATCCATCACACCCGAGATCATTATGCGGGTTGTGGGAGCCCAGGCGAGGATCAGACCTGTCGGGATAGGGTGAGCCAGTTTCTAGCTGAGGGAGCAGAGGGTTACTCGATCAGCTCGGAGGGAGGCTTACGCCATAATGGGAGGTTGATTGTTCCAGAGGATGCGGAGTTGAGGCACCCTGTTATGACATAGTCTCATGGGTCGAGATTCGCGGTACATCCCGGTGGGGATAAGATGTATCAAGATATGAGGAGGCAGTATTGGTGGGCAGAGATGAAACGGGACATAGCAGAATTTATTTCGAAATGTGCCACGTGTCAGCTTGTGAAAGTTGACCATCAGAGACCATCAGGGATGCTACAGCCACTTGAAATTCCTGTGTAGAAGTGGGAGAGCATCTCTATGGACTTCATTACAGGATTATCGACATCACAGAAGGCTTACGATTCCATATGGGTTATTGTGGATCGGTTGACCAAGGTGGCCCACTTCCTACCAGTTCGCGCAGACTTTGAGACGATGCGTTATGCACAGCTATTCATAGTGGAAATTGTTAAACTGCACGGGGTACCGATTAATATTGTGTCGGATAGGGACAAGATCTTTGTAGCCCATTTTTGGCAGAGTTTTCAGGAGGCCATGGGCACGGAGTTACGGTTGAGTACAGCCTATCACCCACAGACTGACGGGCAGACCGAGAGAGTCAATCAGATGTTGGAAGATATTCTCAGAATGTGTATACTAGACTTTGGGGGAGGTTGGGAGAAATATCTTCCTCTGGTAGAGTTTGTGTATAATAACTCTTACCAATTCATGATCGGCATGGCACCATTCGAGGCATTATACGGGAGACCTTGTCGTTCACCCGCTTGTTGGTTAGAGATGGGGGACAACAAACTGTTGGGGCCGGAGATTGTTCAGGAGACATCTTCTAAGATAAATTTGATCCGAGGAAGGATTCGGATAGCTCAGGATAGGCAAAAAAGTTACGCTGATGCTTCACAAAGACACGTGGAGTTAGAGGTTGGGGATGAGGTATTGGTCAGGGTGTCCCCCATGAAAGGGGTGATGAGGTTCGGCAAGAAGGGTAAACTAGCACCGAGGTACGTGGGACCTTTCCCTATTATCAAGAGGGTGGGGCCTGTAGCCTATAGGCTAGGATTATCGGAGCATCTTCAGCGGATACACGACGTGTTCCATGTAGCATCGCTGAAGAAATATCGCAAGAGTGAGAGGGCCTTCTGGCACATTCCACTCGAAGAAATTGATTTACATCCAGACATCTCATATGAGGAGAGGCCGGTGGCTATCCTAGACCGTAGCGAGCGGAAATTACGATCCAAGGTTGTTCCACTAGTTAGAGTACAGTGGGGTCATCACAACATTGATGAGTCTATCCGGGAGTGGGAGGAGGATATGCGGGAGAAATATCCAGAGCTTTTCATCATAGGTATGACCTAATTTCGGGGACGAAATTCCTTTCTAAGGGGGGGAGTATGTAACACCCAGCATTTTCAAGCATTAAATATTTAATTAATTCGGGAATTTAAAATTACTTGTGAATCGTAATTTAATTGAATTAATTAGGGAAATATTATTTAAATATTAATCGAGGAATAAATGGTTAATATTTACGGGAAGTTATTTACTAAGTGAATAGTAATTATTTATTTAAGTCATTTCGAGTATTAATGACAGGGTAGGCACTTATCTCAACCGGGAGTCGGTATAGACTAAAGGGGTGAGGGGATAAATATTTTTATAAATTAATTCGGATGCCAATTCTGAGTGTACGGTTGAGTCCGAATGGGCCGAGATAGTCGGAAAAGTGTACCCGGGGGTAGTAAACGGGTCACGGGGCATTTTTAGACATAGCCGGGCCCACACGGGGGCATTTGGGTCACTTGGGCTTAGCCCATTAGGCAAAAAATGGGATTTAGGTAAATTAAGGAGTTGGAGGAATGATATAACGGCTGATAGAGTTTTAGAAAAAGGCTAATTGAATTAAGGAACCCTAATAGCAGTTAAAGGCAATTTTGGGATCACTAGAGAGCCAACAAGGATCATCTTCAACCTTGGAATTCATCTCTGAATCAGACACTACGAAACCTAAGGCAAGTGGATAACTTGAAATAGTATTAAATCTGTTTTGAAATTCATATTCATGTGATGTGTTTGATCAAAAATTCGTTTTGGGTGTTCATGGCATAAACATGAGGTTTTGAAAAGTGATAATCTGATTTACGAATTTTAATGAAAATTCTAGTAGAAATCTGATATTATGAACGGATACATATCTGGTAGGATGATATCTGGATAATTAGAAACGAATTTGGTGAAGGAATTTGGGATGTAAATGGGTTAAGGGTTAAAGATGAATTTTTCCCCAAATCCAGAAACTGTAGTTAATGGACGAATTAATGATGTTGGTGGACATTCTGGAGGTCCCTAATAAGGTTTCTAACATGTATTAATGCTAAGAGGGCTTGAGGTTACTGGTATAAGTAATTAGGGTTTGAGAATTTTCGTCCATGGCTGATTCTGTCTTCGCGAAGAAGACGAAGACCTGTTCGATCGATCGATCGAAGGTCTGGGGTCGATCGATCGAAGGTCGGCAGATTTCGGCAATTCTGCCCAGTTATGTGTATAAAAGAAAAATTTATATAATAAATCCTTATGTAATTAATTATGGGGAAATTAATACATGAGTCTAAACCTAATTAATAATGAGTAAAGTTAGAATTTGAGGAAAGTTTTGGGTGACACGTCATGATTATAAATTCGAGAGTCGGGAATTTAGACTCGAGTGAGGTTATTTCGGGCTACGAGAGTAAGTCCAAATTTATGGTGGGAGCGACACCAAAGGTAACTAAATTAATTAATGTCCAAATTAATTAATAGTTAGGGTTGGACCATAAACTCTTAATAAATAAAACAGGCTGGTGTTACGGATTTAGTACATGGTGTAGCCGGGACGTTTTATTTTTATGTATATATACGGTGTGTGATAGTATATATATATAGTGTGTGTGCATTAATATTAGAGATTGAATATTCCTATTATATACTCTAGTGCTATAGGGGGAGGTTGCACGTAGTGGATGAATCCCCTAGCTTGAGGAGTAGGGCGAGTATAATCCCAGGTCATAGCGTCCGTTATATGGGTGAGGGGCATCTCACTTTCAGGCAAGGAATATGACCGCCTCCAATTCGTATGTTAAACTAAGTTAGTGAGCGAATCTAACTTGGATAACTAGGTTACGTGAATACACCTAGTGGGATAGCACTTGGAAAAATTTATATTTTGTGAGTATTCTTACTCGGTCGAAAGTTGGCATTAAATGGTTTTTCAGTATGTTTGTGAATACTGTAATATGATTGAATTATATTATTAGGTAAATAATTATATAGGGAACAATTAATACATAGTAAAAAATGTATTAGGTGTATAACTGGTGTGAATGTTATATGGAATTAAAAGGAGTAATGATTTAAATAAGTTGACGTTTATAATAACTTAAAAAATCATGATTTAAGGCATACTCGTTTAGAGTTGGTAAATTTCAAGGGTTAAAATAAACAATGGGTCAGGGCATAGGACCTAGTAAATTAATTGGAAGCGTTAGTAGTGCACATTAGCAGAGGGGTGAGGAAGTTCTCAAGAGAGTGCGGCACTAACTAAAATACGAAGAGCATGCATATTTATTTATTACTGCAAGTTAATCATTTGTTAAATGTTCTCAAATGTTTTTGGGTACTAACCCTTGCTAAAAAAAATTTAAAAACCTTTTAGGTGTCCAACCACAAGGGCGCCAAGCTTGACTCTATTCCAGGTATCCTTTGCTGCAGCACATGTGGATGTTGCGGGGTTTTGATAGACGCCTCCTTCTTCCATTCTTATAGAGACTCTCTAGTAATTATCTGAGCTTGTCGCTCACAATTCATTTATCAGTAGTAGACTTGTTGAGATGTTTTCCTAATATTTACTTGTATTGGTTATTTGGACCGATGGTTTATTCGGTTAGGTATTTTATTTGTGGATGGTTATTTTAATTAACTATGATTGTGTATTGTTGTATGTTCCGCATGAGTTTTAATTTAATTAATTGAAAGATAAAAATTGGCACCAGTCTATTTTTCTCACTTAGGTGGTTAGTAATTTAAAAAGACGACAGTGATGCTAAGAATGGACCAACTGAGAAATCTTTTCTAACTTGATTTAGGACTGATCACCCGGGATTAATTAGGCGGGGTGTCACAGAAATACGCGCCAACTCAGCCTCATCAAGAGAGGGCCGCCACACCTGCTCTTCCCTGAACAACCCCTCAAAGAACTGAGAGATGGCCCTCCTAACCTCTCTATCCTCTTCAAATACCACACCCCCCACTATGATATTCCGAATAAGATTACCTCGCCTATGAGAACTGGGCACCTTGTGGAAGAACTTAGTATTTAAATCACCTTCTTTCAACCACAACGCTCTAGATTTCTGCCTCCAACTAATTTCTTCCTGAATGAGCCTCTTCCCGATCTCCCCTTTTTTCACCTCCCTAACTCTCTTTTCCTCCTCTGAGAGGCCGAATCTCCCCTCTTTCTCATCGAGCCTCCTGACCTCCTCCAATAAACTAGTAGTACCCAGACGGACGTTCCCAAACACCTCTTTATTCCACCTTTTCAAAACTTCCTTAAGTAAGCCCAATTTAGTGGCCAATCTAAAGCTAGCATTCCCCTCCACTTCATAACTAGACCACCAAACTCCTACTCTACCCACGAAATCAGTCTCCTTAAGCGACATATTCTCAAATCGAAACGGCGAACTTCCCTCCCTCCATCCCCCACACTCTAAGAGGATGGGACAATGATCCGAGGTCACACTAGGCAGGCACGACTGTACCACCGTAGGAAAGTGCTCCTCCCATTCCTTGGATACAAGAAAATGGTCCAGGCGAGACATGGATGCCCTATCCCGGAAGCTAGACCAAGTAAAAAGCCCGCCCACCAACGGAAGGTCCATCAGCTCCAAGTCATCGATAAAATCTGAAAAATCTCGCATATACCTATCGATTCTTCCTCCACTACTTTTCTCCCCTGTGAACCTCACCACATTGAACCCCCCCCCCCCCCATACAAACGGGGACATCCCACACCCTACTAACCCCTGTCAATTCTTCCCACAATTCCCATCTACTACCATCCTCTACTGGACCATAAATACCCGAGAAGCTCCAAGTAAAACCATCCTCAATATTTTTAAATAGGCAAGAAAGGGTCCATCCACCCTTCATGGTCTCAAGCAAGTCAACCACTTCCGAATTCCACAAAATCAACACCCCTCCCGAAACACCGTCAACATCTAAGCTCACCCATTTAACCCCCCTCCCACCCCAGATGGAACTGATACAACTAGCATCCTTATGGCACATTTTAGTCTCTTGTGGACACAATATGTCGGGTCTTCACCTGGCAATGGCACCCCCTATCACCCCCCTTTTGTCTTTGTCGTTCATCCCCCCAACATTCCACGAAATAATACGAAGCTTCATTGGACTAATAAACTTTAAACCAAGTCCGCCTCGTTAACTTTCTCCCTCTCCCCGACCCCACTTCCCCTCTCAATTTTCTCGAACAAAGCCCATGCTTCCCTCTCGAAACCCTCAAAAGCGACCCCTGAGTCTTTGCTAATAGCTTCCATTATGTCCTCTTTCCATCCCACCGGATCTTCATCCCATACTTCTTGCTCAATTCCCCTATCATCACCCTCTTGATACGGGATCACAATGTCCACCAACAGACGAGAATTATTCAAATCCTCAATACTCGAACCCCCCCCCCCCCCCCCTTACTCCCTCTCTATCCGGCGACTGATTATCTTGCAACACCCCGCACCCTTTTCCAGTCGAGGAAGTAGTTTCACTAGCCATCACGACAACCTTGTTACTATTGATTGGCCCTGATGCCACACCCTTATTAGTTTTACCCTCCCCTTTATGAACCGTCTTGGATAATTTTTTATTGACGCCCTCCTTTCTCGAAGCCAAGACTTTTTTACCATTTTTCCCGAGCTCCTGAGAGACTTGATATTTTTAAGTGTTAACATGGCATTTCCAACATACAAAGTTTTATTCTTATTAAAACTTGTTTTTGACGACACAGGATCCATACAAACTAGAGCCTCGTTTTTCTTTAACCCTTCTAAGTTTAAGTCAAGTGACAAAGTCCCTTCTTCAGCAAGTTCCACACACGATTCGTCTATATTGAACTTTATGTTACTGACCACACTCAAGTTCTTATCCCCAACCAATTTATCTGCCTCCTGTACAGTCCCTAGATTTTTCCAATTCTCCCCATACCCATACACTTTAATCACCTTAGTCAAATCTGTCCCTTTTAAATCTTTTAAATCTGTAGCTAGCGGGCTACATTGTATCTTACCTATACCCTTTTGCTTATCACTCGTAGCTGCAGAAAAATCTGCACTCACAAACCCACTATTCCTGACCAAGATTTCTTTAGCAGCCCTAGACTTAATTCTACTGTCCACATCAACTGACCCTTGTAAAACATGCCCATGTACTTCTGTCGCTTTCCCCTGCAACTTATCTTCTTTTTTTCTTTTTAGCACAAGCTTCCTTAAACCATGGATGTGACCTTCTTCTGACGTGAAAGGAACAACGCTTGGGCCAATGTCACAAGCCTCCATTCCCGGAAAACTTGCAGCCGCACCCTTTGCTACCGCAGTCCCCTCACACCTGACAGTTGCCTTCCTTGCTACCTCACCGCTGCAAACGCTGTCGCCCGCTGACGACCGACCCATTGGCTTTACCGGACCTCTCGGCGGTCCAGTATCCTCCTCCTGCCGCTCCTCTCTAGCCACCTCTTCACTCAGCCCCTGCCCGTCTCTTTTCCCCAAGATGCTCAACTCATTTCCAGTAATGGAGGAAGAGGTTTGAAGCCTCATCTTACCTTGAGTCTTACCGGGACGTGGATCAAACATAAACTCTCCATTTCTACGAGAAAAATCATCTCCAAAAAAAACACTCCTGAATTTCCTCACATACAGTCAAAACAAAAACCCAACCCCCTACGCCTATCTTGATTTTGGACGGAATTACATTAGACTCGCGAACAAGAACTCTCGCCCACTGAGTTTCTTCTCCTGTCAACGTTGCATTGTCAACTTTAATGAAACCTCCACACTTCTCACCAATGGCTCTAAAAACTTCTTCCCCCCAAAGATGGAGGGGGAGACCCATCACACGGATCCACCGGTGTCCCAAGTCGCGTGGGACGGGCGAGAAACCAGCTAAATGATGCCACCTTTTTAACCAAACTGGTTCTCCCTCAAACTTCCATCCACGACCCCCCAGAATTCTATCACCTTCTTCTACAGAAGCAAACATAAAGAGAAATAAGGAAGAGGTTAGATATCTCACTTGAATGCCTCCCACAGGTTTCCACCGAGACTCTGCCCAGCGTAAGACCTTGTCATTCCCCGGAGGAGAGCTCTGAGGACTTCAAACCCGCCCAACCAAAGCTTTTTGAAAAAACTTAATTCTTGAACTACACGAGTCATCTACTACCATCAGGCCCGTCCCTAGCTTGGGGTCTGATGAGATGTTAATAGCCGAAAACGGCCATGACTCCACCAAGGCTGCCTTCAGATAAGTTCTGCCATCTACCACCTTCCCCTTAATATTGTCCTCATTACAAGGATTCTTACAACACACCAAAGGTTCCACCCTCCTGAATACATGACACACTGCCGTCCACCCTTTCCCCGGGAAGCATTCCGGTATCTGAACTTGAACCCTCGAATCGATCTTCCTGATGACAATGTTGAAGTAGGCTTCATTTCCTTTCCAAGAAGAGAAAGCCATGATCTTACGGCCCCGCATATTGTCTCATCTGAAAAAAATTCCCGGTATGCTTGGATGCCTTCCAAAGACAGGATCTCAGCCACAACACCTCCCCCTTGACCAAAACTATCTCCTTGACTCCATTCTTGTCACTGGAACTCAGTCTAAACTGGTAATCACTGCCTATTGACTCCTTGACCAGCCTGAAGCTCATACCTCTAGCACGGAAGCAGTGATTAAGAGCTGCCATCAAAGATGCTTTCAAATCCAAAATCTCAGTGTAAAAGGTGCCGTTTCATATGATGGAACTTGAGGCTTGCTTCAAAGCAGACCTGGTATTATCTAATGATTATGGTTTAAACAAGATATTTATAGAGAGGTAGATAATCTATTAGTGGTTCTTCTCTCAATTTTGAATAATAAAATATTCTGTATTAATCATATGAACATGTTACATGTTAACCTCATAGTTTTTGGTTATATATATGAAATAAAGTTACCTAGACGATTAAGTGGTTTAATGTGGTGTAAATCAGAAACTTGGTGCTTGTATGTAGGATATGAAATGTATGCTTAAAAGTTCGTTATTCATCCTGATTATGTGTGTTTCTATTAATTTTTCACGCAAGAATCTTTTTGGTTTTTTATCCATATTCTTTAGGCTGCCAAAAATGACAATAAACAACGGTTGTCTGTTTGGAAGCAAATGGTGAGCTTTTGATATGGGAAAATCAGGCCACATAATAGGGTAACATATTTATGGACCATAATCCATATTTTCCTTTTCCTTAAAAATTTGAAATTGAAATATTTATGTCTACACATCTTTCATTATAATGCATCTCCCTGAGTCTACCTTTGAGGTCGCTATTCCCTGGTATATTTAACTGATTGTCACATTGTGACATTATATCATATATCCTCATATGCAGATTGTAAAAGACTGAAACCATTGCAGTATATCATTGTATACTGTGTCCCCTCTTGGCTTTTTCTGAATATTAATAAACAATATGGCAATTAAAAATAGCTGTTTGAAGTGCCCTTTCATATGCTTGCCCATGCACTACTTCATCTGTCAAATTTTATCCCCATTGTATCAGAAAATTATCTTAAGCATTAGAACTCATTGAGCTCTACGGACTATAGACCACATTCCTTCATGAATAATTTGGTCAGAGGTTTCTAAGTTTTTACGTATTGTTATTTAGTAGCTGAAATATCCTACATTATAACTGAAATTAGTCCGATGTTGCTTAACAAACAATAGTTTTTTATTTGATTGCTTGTTTTGTACAATATGCCTGTAGTTATTTGGATTAGTATAACATGTCAAATGAAGCCTATTTCAAGCCCTAAAGGCTACAAGTTAACTATCCCATTTTTTTACACGGAAATGATATTGTTATTTTCAATAGGGAACAAATTTGGTGCATGTCCTTCAAGATCAAACTCTGATTCGCTCTCCATAAAACTCTCATGTCAATCTTGAAAATTCTTTCCCACCAAATTCTAAAAATAATTCACTTCCCACTTCTCACTCTTTGCCACATGGAGGGTACAAAAATAATTATCAAATTCCACTAAATATTAATCTTATGGTTGATCTTGGACCACTATGACCCAACCCCCTTCTGATCCAACACACACATCTTATGATGCTTAGACATATGAAACCAAAACCTACCACTCCTCCCTTCCCAAATCCTAAGGTGTCACTTTATGTCACCCACCCAACTTTTGAACCAACCACCTTTACCACTGCCAACAAACTTGCTTAGTGGTGGCATGCCATGAATTAAGAATTTAATGCCCTTGCATATAACAATGCTTGTACCCTTA
Source organism: Sambucus nigra (assembly GCA_949130495.1). Classification (NCBI taxonomy): domain Eukaryota; kingdom Viridiplantae; phylum Streptophyta; class Magnoliopsida; order Dipsacales; family Adoxaceae; genus Sambucus; species Sambucus nigra. Next base: position 446,067,257 of record OX422212.1, on the reverse strand, counting down.
CCCCCTCGCACTAAATTTCAATGTCATGGGTTGTAAATGAGTTACTGTATCAAGCGCAAGATTATCTCCAGCTCTACAAAGCCTGGATAGTATCCAAAGGTTTTCGTAAATAGCCCGATATCAATTTTGGTAAGACATTAAACCCAATTATGAAATCTATGGCCATCCATCTGGTTCTTTCCATCGTCGTAATTCACAATTTGTCCATTCGGCAACTTAACATCAGTAATGCCTTTATTTACGACATTATAACTAAATTCATTTACATGAAACAACCGCAGGTTTTTTTTTGATAATCCTCGTACAAACTATGTGTGAAAATTAAACCATTCATTTCATGGTTAGAAACAGGCTCCACGTGCAGGGTGCTCTCCCTCCATCAATTTCTCACGTCACATGGATTCCAATTGTGGCACACCGATTCCTGCCTATTTGTGTTATCTTACATATATTTTCTTATTTATGTTGATGATATTATTGTTACAAGTAATATCAATGCTGAAGTTCAAACATTGATTGGAAAATTTGAAACTACTTTCTCCATTAAAGACCTCGGCCAATTACATTTTTTTTTTTGGAATTTGCTGCAACACGCCACCCCAATTTTTTTTAAACATAAAGAGTTAGGATATTTACTATGTGAATGCCTCTTGAGTGGTATGGAATCATATCATCACATCTGAGTTGCTGAACTAAAAAGGAGTTGAATGTTTTACAATCGCTGGAGAACAAATTAGACTATTATAATATTTGTAGAGAGAATTCAAAACAATCCAAATATATTACGTAATATTGTTATGATACTCACAGAATTCTGTTTGGATACTCACGTAATACATAACACGTGATATTTCTCTTTCTTTGCATTTACTTATGTAGTAGCTTTAAGATAAAAAGTTTGGTTCAGTGACATTTTGATTATCAATTATTTTAGGTTTCTTGTGAAACCTTACTACCGAGTGTTCTACGTTATCTCGCCTGCAAACTGTGACAATTCTAATCTGCATTGTTCATATTATAGGGAGGAGAATGTAGTTTATCTAACTAACATCATTGTTGAGGTAAATGAAGTTTGAATATAGTTCATTGACATATTATATATATTAGGTAAATTTAAAAGCTATACATGGTGTAGATTCTCAAGACATTCATAATTATGTATTTATTTGTGTGTTGATGAAAATGTTGTTGATTATTTTGGTTATGTATTGATGAAAATCTTGTCCGACTCTATTTGTTTGTGTTTTGCCCATTTTTGTATTTATTATGGAGTTAACTATTCGGTTCGGGATTTAATTAGTATGAGCAAAGTTACTAGATTGAGTTTTGCTACATCCTTGAGATTAGTTATCTTTGGTATTTTCGGGGTCGTGGATCATTTTTAGTTTTTAAATATTATGATGTATAACTAGATATATATTTTTTTACTAAAATCATCACTAGTTTTTGGATATGGATATTATGATGTAAAAGGTAAGTGATATTTTGACTTTTTTGGCTTTGGATATATTTCAGGGGTTGGTAAATTTAGGATATATTGTAATATATATTTTGGAAATAGGACAACAAACATTTTATTTATGGTTTTAGTCCCTATTTTTGAATAAAGTCGTTGGCGCGGACCCATATTCATAAAACGTCAACCAATCGCAGCATGCCACGTGTCCCTTTAATTTGAAAATAGGGACTAAAAATGAAAACGAAATATTTGTTGTCATATATCCATAATCAATATTATTTTAAGTCCAAAAATTACATAATGTGGATATTTTCTATTTGGAATATAAAGGATTTGTAGTAAAAGTGTTGAATTTGTACCAATCAATTATGTAGGTATGCATGTTGGGCATTTTTTTATATTTTTTCATTTTAACACTTTTTGTGAAAAAATCACATAATTTTTTTTAAATTGTGATAAATGTATATTTATTAATCAAAGTTTATCCAAAAGTGGGATAAATAGAAGTTAATTGTTGCATTTTTTTTTAAATGGTGTATATGAGATTTGTTTTATTGCTTTTTTACGAACATTTATGTCACCACTTGTTATGATAGTTTTGAAAATTTTAAAAACTGATATAAATTACTATTTATGTGTGTTTTTAAATGACACGAATGACTATTTATCTTGTACTGAGTTCTATAATTGTCGTATACTAGATCTAGCTTCATATATCAACTTTATATTTGTTTGTTTGTTTTTTTTAGAAAATGATAAATCAAATATCATTTGAAAAAATTACTTTTCAAGTGAATCCCAACATTTGGTATTAATGCATCCTCTTAAAGGATTCATCATGTTTTCTAATATCCATATTTTCCAAGGTGAAATCCTTGTTTTGTATATTTTTATGTACATGCATGTTTGTGTACAAAATCATTATAACATGATTTTGTTGGGTTTGAATGGTTATCCCGTCCACCATGGTAACATGAAAGTTTGTTTTATGTACATGGATCTTACAGTGGTTTATTTGGAGTTTATTTCGTTCAATTATGTAATATAATTATTTTTTTATTTAGATAATGTATTCAAAGGAGACTCTGCGGGGATATAATATTTTTATTAAGTTGAAATCTTAAATTTAGATGGGGTTTAGTAATGGTGGTGGTCAATAAGGTTTGATGGAATTTTACTGGTGTTTAAAGGATTTTTCCGTTTTTTTTATCTTCAAATATTATAGAAACAATGTCACTCGAGGCACCTCTTGCAATCTGGTCCATGAGACATTCCAATATAATAACTGGATCGATCTATGTGCCACACCGGATCGATTCGTCCCTGTAGCGCACTTAGTTTTCCCTATTTCAGTTATTTCTTCTCGAGTTTTGTTCGAGATGATTATCAGGGTCCTAGTTTAAAGGTTTTTCAAATTTGTGACATAGATAGGTCTTAGAAAAGTTTACATAAAGACGGACTCTAGTTCACTGAAAAGTTTACATCAAGAGGAATTCTAGGCCATAATGAATGTGTAATCTGTTTCTAATTTATTTATAATTGCATGAATACGTTTTTATCATATTTCTTCCATCTCTACTAATATTGATAATTATTGAGTGCTAATTAAATAACTTACATAAGGACCCACATAATTAAGGACAACCTGGATTATTTTTGTGTGACCAACCTGGAACACATTTTTCCAGAAAATCATAAATATGTGTAATTTTCTAAATTGAATTAAAACACATAATTAACTTTTCATAAAATTATTTTCGTATCTAGATTTTTTTTATTTGAAATTTTTTTCTTGTAGAACTAAAATAGTGGGATTAATTAATTTAATGGATGCAAGAATTTTGATGTTATAGTTAATTTATTTTAGGAAAATTAGAATCGCATAATTTTTTGGAATAATACGCTCAATTTTAAAATATTAAGTGGGAGGGTTTCAAAATAAATGCCGCGCTTTCCATCCCTATTTTATGGTTATGTGATTAATTCATTATGATTGCTTGACTTCCCTCTCAACTGAGATAACTAATCACGGAATCACCGGATTTTAAAACTCTTAAAGGATAGTTCTTAGAGTTAAATAAAATGCGTTCAATACCCCAATGGATAAATTCAGTATTGAATTTTAACGAACTCAACGATGAAATATACTTAAACACAGTTAATTATGTGATTTCCAACGAAGTCACTGTAACTAAGTGCATGACCAAAAGTTGCCATCTAACTAAATACGTTGGACATAGAATTCTTATACTTCCCATAAAACATAATTGAAAGACATTGGGCCGCAAAATTTATATTGAACAACTTATGCTCCCAATGGGACATTTCATTACTCGAGGAAATTACGATATCCAAGAAGATTAATTCTAATTAGTGGAAGAAGGAAGCTTTTTTATATTCAATAAAAAGTCTAATTCCAACAAGTTTAATTAAAAAATCCTTTTCAAAGATGATTTCAAGATTTCAAAATGGGCTTACCTTACAACCCACTTCTTTTAGTCTTGAAAGAAAAAGTCTAGCTGGAATAAATATCATTGAATAAATTTTGGACATTATTCTAAATGTGGAGAATCAGAAACTTTGTTTTAGCATGTGAAAACCCTAAAAAGACAAAGAAAATGATTCATAAAAGGGTGTATAATCTTTCTAGAATTTGTAGTTATGTTATAGTCAATAAATACCTAAATTTGTTAACGATGATCAAGTAAGAAATCATATTCTAAAGATGGTTCATCTTGGGTTAACTACAGACCCCTTAGATAAAAAATTGGTGGGGAAACCCGAATCTGTAAGGACATATTTTATTAGTCCTAGTTTACATTAGTGTATGTTGTATACTGATAAAATCGTCGAAGATTTATTCAAGACTAATCATGTATAAAGACGAATCCGAATATCAACGTTCTTCAAAAGAAAAGTCACTTAAAGATTAATTTTGGTTAGGTTGTATTTTAGTTCCTTTACAGTTCATTTAAAATATGGGGATAATTTTTCTAAGTGTTGCAAAAATTTTCTAAACTGATTTTAATCAGTTGAGGCAATGTGTTTCGTCAAATGGAATTTTTTCTAAGTGTTCAGGCAAAGAAAATTTGACGTTGACATCGTTCAAACGACATCAATATGTCGTTCAAATGAAAATTTGTAGATCTATTCATTACGATCGCGTGGGCGCTGACCTCGCGTTTTTATGATTTTTTTTAATTAGTTATGATTTTTCTATGGAAGGGTGTTCGAGATCGAAATCTTTAGTCAAAAATAAAATTCGGGTAAAGATGCTCGAGATTATTTTACCCAGGGATTATAGGTGGATGTATCTGAACCTAGAAAGGTGAAAACCTACATAATGAATTGAGTGAAATAAATTCATAAAGGTTTAAGTACGGGCCAAGTGAGTGAGTCCGGGTATATTGGTTGAGTGACACCATGGTAATAAGTAATTAATGTGTAATTAGTAACTTTTGGGTTGGAATACGGACTTGGGAATAAGTTGGGCTAGTTCTACGGGTATTGTGCATGGTATATATGGAATTAAATTTAATGTGTATATATACGGTAGTGTGATAGTGTGTGTGTGTATGTGTGTGTATATATATATTATGTGTTCATAAATATCGGTGACTAGATATTTAGTAAAAGCACACCCCTCTAATTCTATCATAGGAGGTTGCACGATGTGGATGAATCCCCTAGCTTAAGGAGCAGTGTGAGTATAGTCCCCAGGTCATAGCATCCGTACTTAGGGGTGAGACGCCTTGGGTATGATTCGATCTCATTTTCGAAGGGAACTATGGCTACTTCCATTACGTTTACTTTTGTTTCACAGATTCGGAGCGCTAACCGAGTCAGGGTGTCTGGGTGGATGAGTATACCTGGGGTGATAGCATTATAGAGAACATCTGGTGAGTGTTTACTCGGGAGGATTGTTATATATCTACAACATGTGTGTGAATGTTGTACTATGATAATACGTATATATGGTGCAGATAATTATATACGGATAAAATACATGAAGTGAACTGTATTAATTATATATAACTAGTGAGAATTTTATATAGTCTTATATGAAAAATGATTAGTTCAGTTAATGTGATAACTAAATTATAAATCATTTGTTAAACATACTCGGTCTAGAGTAGTGTGATAGGACGGAGTTATAACAATAATTATTTAAGGGGTAGATGACTATATGGTTTATAAAGAAAAGCGTTAGGTGTGCAACATAGTTGAGGGGTGAGTAGGTCCTCAAGGGAGTGCGACACTAGCTTAAATATGAAGAGCATTCATGCATTTTAATCACTTGCTAATTATTTTCAAAGTGTGTTGGGTTCTAACCCTTGCTATAAAATATTTTCAAAATCTTTTAGGTGTCCAACCACAGGGACACCAAACTTGGTTCTATTCCAGGGTTACATGGCTGCGACCTATGTGGATGTTGCAGGAGTTAGAGTAGTCACCTCTTTCATTTATTCCTAACTTAGTAATTTTATCTCAGTCTTATTTCGAGCATGTTGCTCACTATAATTATTCAGATTATTTCAGTTTCGATTGTATGGGATTTATTTACTATATGTCAGATTTATTTGATTTTGAATTTTTATCGATGGTTAATTCGACAAGACTTTGTTTCATTTGTTTGTTTGGACGTTTAGACTCTATTATTATGTGGTGGTTCTATTCAGTTTTTGTGATATTTAATGACTTCGTTATTAAAAGTTAAAATTTGGCATCGCCTTTTGGGAATATTAGGTGGTTAGTAAGTTTTAAAAAAAAATTCAACAGTGATTCTAAGAATGAACCAAATGAGATTCTTAATTAATTAGACGGGTGGTCACATGTCAGAATTAGAGAGAGATATTAAACATGTCCGGGAGGTAAAGGTCACTATAGAGGACACATTTAAAAAGGTTGGAAAGATGATCCCCGATCCCACTTTGGGTAATGTTGAGAGACTAGGAATAGTTCATGATGGTGCGTCCACTTCCCACGTTGTACCCAAGTCAGTTCCCAAGGTCTTGATTGATCCAAATGGCTCAACCTAACCCACCTAGGCGTCCCGTTCAGGATAGGAGAGTACGCCGTAGACGTTTTGAGAGAGGTGTTCCTAGGCCCGTGTATGTTTGCACCTATTGTAAGAAGAGAGGACACCTTAGGGAATTGTTCTTTAAGTTTGGTGGTGTGTCGCATAGATTTTTGCCACGAGTTCACACACATTCACCCACACATGAGGCTACAGATGATTATGCAAGAGGGTTTGCACATATTAGGGATCAACTAAAAGTTTTGGTCAAGACTTCACATGACTTGATGGATGTTTTTCATAAAATGACACCACACCACCTTTGAAAAACTCTACCGCACCTAACGGTTGAGGTTTAGACTTATTTGCTAGCATATGATGACCTTCTTGATGATATTTTGTGCCTATTTCTAGTGTGTACCATTTTTATATTCATATTTTCCGTTTTTGATATTTTTTCGAAAAAAAAAAAGATTTTTTTTTTCATTTTGGAAAAATACAAAATGATTTGCTATTTTTTTGAGATAAATTGAAAAAGGCAACAAATATTTTATTTTGGTAAAATTTTTGGAAAAAGACAAAAAGAGTTTTGTATTTTGTTTACACAGTTCATGGATGGACATTTAGGATGACCAATTCACAATTTCATTCCATATCCATGTGGTTGCTTGATAGTGTTTTGATAAGCATCATCATTTCATTTTTGTGCTTTATAATGTTTCAAGTCGTTAAGATGTAATTTGAGATTACTACCTACATGTTTGACTCTTAGTCTCCTTTAATGCACACTTGCACGAATTTGTTTGATTATTTTATTTATCTATAACATGTTGGTCGAAATATTTTCATCTTAATCTTGTCATTTAAACGAACCAAATGCGATAAAACTCGACAATGAAAATAGTGGATGTGATAACATTTTCTCGTGAGGTATTTGTTTAAATCTGAAAAAATGATGAGCGCAAGCAAAAGGGCTATGAGAGTACAAAATTAACTCGTCGTGAAAGCCACCATTTGAAAAGAGCCTGAAAAATTTAAGGCAATAAAAAGATAAATATGCCAAAATAAGGGGCCAATAGGTTTAGATCACCTCAAAAGAAAAAATAAATGCATTATTATTTATGAGGGTGTTCAAATGGAAAAGTTATCAACGGGTTTGCACGTCCTAACAAAGTCTTGCAAAAGCATCACATAGTTTTAGATGTTATTTGTCTGGAAATCATTTTAGACTTTGATGTGTCGATTACATTGAGTCGATATCATATAAATTCACATTTTTGACACCTAAGGAAAATTTTGAGATCATACATTAGGAGTATCTGTATTCATTGTGCACATATGTTATGTTAGATTGCATTGATTTTCCTATCGAATTTGTTCACACACATTCATTTCATCCCCACGATTTAGTTATCTTAGTGAAAATTCATGGTGTGTGATTTTTGTAAAATTATTTTTGCATTTTTGTTTTAAAAAATTGAAAAATCAAAAATAGTTGTTGAATGCTTTCAAGGATACATTTGATGACAACCCTTGATGATCTTAGTTGGTTTTTCTTCTTTGCTTGTCGTGACACTCCGTGCTTATTTTTATTAATTTTTTTCCTTGTCTATTTCGGACAAATAAAAAAGGGGAGAACAAATTATGATTTTATGGGGGAGTTTTAATTATGAGGGAGAACTGAGTTTTGATCTTTGTTTGATTTATGTTTATCTCATTTTAAACTCGATACGTCACGAAGATATTGTTTCTTGTCTCATGTGTGTAGGTACAAAATTGAGGATTATTTTGCACACCCTGATGATGACAAAGAAAAGTTGGAATTTTGAAGATTTGAAGTTGAAGATTTTTTTTGGACTTGCATCTTTAGTAACTTTTCAGTTTTGGGTTCATGGGAGGGTATTATATTTGTATAGGACTTTTGATTTGGTAATTCAGATATTTTTAGACATAGGGGAAGATTTGTAAGAACATATTCTATTAGTCCTAGTTTACATTAGTGTATGTCATACACCGCTACAACCGTCGAAGATTTATTCAAGACCAATCATGCATCAAGACGGATCTGAATATCAGCGTTCTTCAAGAGAAAAGCCTATACGAGCTTAATTTTTGTAAGGTTATATTTTAGTTCCTTTACGGATAATTTAAAATATTGGGATAATTTTTCTAAGTGTTGGAAATTTTTTCTAAAATGCTTTAATTAGTTGAGGCATTTTGCTTCGTCAAATGGAATTTTTTCTAACTGTTGGGGCAAAGAAAATTTGACACTGACGTCGTTCAAACAACATCAGTATGTCGTTCGAGAGACATAAGGATTTTGTGCGAAGTCGTTTTAGCGACACGTGTCGAGCAACATTGGTACTTCGTTTGAGCGATCTTCCAACTCAATTTTTTTTACACAAAGCGTGTTAAATGAGTCATTTTTCGTTAAGAAGACCTGAAATTTTTCATTTTGCAAAAACTACAAAACAACCTAACACTTTTGTCTTCTCCAATTTAGGGTTCAAACTTTTGTTTTTAAATTCATAAAAATTCCAATAGTTTACTGGATTGTTTTGGAACCCAAGATTCGATATTTGCTGTAGTTTCTCTTGTAAGGAAGATTTCCTACTGCTGATTAAGCACTGCTTGAGTGAGGTGATGGGTTGACTATGACTGCGGCCTTTGGGAGTACTCGTGGGTGATCCATGCTGTCTTGTAGAGTTGTTACGAAATTCCATTATTGATTCAGAATTGCATGTTCTTGTGGGTATCTGCAGTTATTCATTGCATATTTCTCTTGTAATCTTTTGAGTATTATTAAGAGAAATAAAAAGGTTTTCCCTTTTGAAGTTTTTTCTGAAATCTGTGTGTTAGCAATTATTTATTATTGTTTGATTTTATGAACGTAGTTGTTTGTATTACGGGGGTGAATTAATTTGGATAAAAAGTGACTCCAATTAAATAAGTTTAAAATTTGAATTTGCGAATTCGGTTTAATCAAAATCACATAGTACTTTCACAAATTGGTATCATAGAGTTTTTAGCGATCTTACTTTCACAGAATTAATATCAAGACCCAATATCTACCTAAATTGTTTGAGCAATTTTGTTTGAATTACACTATTTATAATTGGACTAATTCAGTGGCACAATTGTTAATGGATGTCAAGTCACCTATATGTATCATCGGAAGCTAATGCATGGTATTGATTAAATTGAAGTACTAGACTTATTTCTCGAAAGGGAGGAATAGGAACCTAAGCAAGAATAAAATTCCTAAAGGAATATGTTTTCACAACAAGCATTTATAACATTAACACTAACAGTGTCCAATTTCCCCAGCACTTTAAGGAAATGTACAAGGTAGTGGGTTTTTCTCTTTCAAATTATAAACATGATTTATTGTTCGGTCTATAGAAAAATGGTGTTTATATTTAGGAGAAGCAAATCTAACTACAACTTTTAACAAAGGTTCGAGGTACTCAAGAAGGTATTTAAATGATATATGTTCCTAATAATGGTTAATTAGAATATGCAAAAATTATTTGTAGTCGGTTATCTATTTTTAGATTTTAGTGGAGATAAAAATATAATGATGGATTTCTTTATGTAACCTTTTTTAGAAGAATATTATTTATATTTAAGTTGGTTCATAAAAGTTTTTTGATTAATTTTTAATATAATTAGTTTTTATAAAAAAATGGTAAATTTTGTATATGTTCATGTATTTGGAAAATTAACTTTTACACCACAAGGCTTTTCTCCCTAATACTGTTATAGGAGATATAAATCCTAAAATAATTCCTGGCCCATAAATATGAGTGAAATATTAATAAACAACACAGAGATATACAAGGTTCATTAGGTTATCCTACCTACATCCACAAGAAAATAAGGGAGATGTTTCGATTAGACCAGTGAGAAGAATAAAATTTGTAGTTCTATCGAATGTTAAATGAAAGTACAAGCCATGGGTACATTATTTTACTATATTTTTTTTATCTACATTAGTATTCTTCCACTTATAGGCACAATAGTCCTAACTATGTTGATTGTCAACTTGATGTTTCCTGATGTAGTAGACCTCTTCCTTTAGCTTTATTCCTTAAGTTGTTGAGTTATAGAAGGACTTCATCTGATTATATTATAAATATTTCTAGTAAATTTCCATTAGCTGATCTGTGATCTTCGAGCGACCAAGACTTTACGACTCTTTAGGTTCCACGTTTAATGCCGCACGGATTACCTATATTTTCATCCCTTCAATTGACCCTAGAATTGGGGTGATCAATTTTTAGGCCTGGTCGGACGAATTCATCTTCGGTGTGTTGTCCACATGTGATATGGATGTTCCCACTAATATTTCATTAACTGTCACGTGTACCACTTAATTTTAGTGAGAGCGCAACTATGTGCCTACTTGCACGTAATCCCCATGTTTAAGTTTTCATGCTCCATAGTTTGGTTTTCCTGAGTTAATTATTTCATGGGAAGGGTATGACCTAGGGGCATTAAAGAAATGATCTCTTTTTAAGATACATATCACTTCGCAAGACTTTTAATGTTAACAGATATAAGGGGTTTTAAAACCCCTTCGAATACTTACGGAAAGCCAAAGGCAGGAAGTTTCCTAACTCTCGTCTCACTTTTGTTTGAGTTACATAAACTCCATTTTAATCGATACTTCATCTCTTTTAATTTACTACTCATCTTATTTTCTTTAAAAATACATGCCTAGACTTTTGAGAATGTATAAAGTGGACATAGAGAATAACTTTGATGTTTTTCTTAACAAGTACAGTATTCTAAGATTTGTTAAGATAATGACATCATCTTATGAGGGGGATTTTTATGACATTTTGGTGAGGTTTCTTACATGAAAATAACCATATTATGGGGGGTTCATTTCCCTCTTTACCCAGTGTTGGTGGAATTTATTTATTTATTGGAATTATTACTATTCAAGCAAACATAATATTCTTCTTAATTAAAATGGGTATAGTTTCCATTAATCAAATTTGTGGAACTAACCTGGGCCTAAATGAAATCAGGTTTTACTATGACTTGAGGACATTTGTTGGTTTTAGAACTTACTATTTCTAGGCTGGGAACAAGGATCATAATTTGGTTACTTGGCTTCTAAGGTACGAAAAAGGAAGCATATACAGACATATTGGAGTTCTGTAGGAAAATTTATGGTGAGAACTACACTGGTCTTCCTATTCTAATGGAGGTCGGATATCCCGGTAGGTTGTTTACCATTTAACTTGATTTCTTTTAAGCCCTAACTTCATCATTTTTTAATTGCTCTTTGTTATTTTGGTGTAGATGTTAATCGCTTAGAGGAAACCCAAAAAACATTTATGTCAGACTAGATGATTTGAAAATATAAAAGGACCTACAAACTCCTTGCAAATTAAGATAACACTAGACATCAACTAGCGTGTTTCTTGACTATGAGTTGACAGTTGCATTAGCTAATTACTTTAGAGTTTTCACCTCCGCCATAATGCAAAATACACGATGGTTGGTGATTTTTCTATCCAAATAGAAACATTTACCTTAAACTCTAAGGAAAGGGGAGCCGATGTTGGTTAAGAGTTTTCATCGTTCTACGAGATGTCCATCAATTCATAGGAGTCTAAACTGGTTCATCATAAAATATATCTTTTCTACAATGACCTTTGCATGTATTTTTCCGTACAAGGAAGAAATTATCTCATTTCTTTTTGGAGAAGAGGTATAATAGGTGGATGATGAAGAAGAAGACTTCAATTTTCACCAACTAATCCAAGACATCATAGATGTGATGGGTCCCCCAGGGCACGTGGTTCATATTAGAGTGCTTGTAGCGAATTTTAAAGGGCAATGGATATTAGTCTAATCAAGTCACCCACGGTGCAGTTGACACCTCCAATAAAGGTATTATATTTTCTATGGAGAATGGTAATAGGGAGAAAGGTAAATAGGAGGAGATATATGTCAAACATGCCAAGAAGTAATGAACAAACTAAACTCCCCCACCTTCATTAACAAGGTGAATTAACCATCAGTTATAATTGTTCCAAGGAAAGAAAATTACGTTACTCCCTTATAGTCATACAAAGATCACCCTTGAAAGTCAAGGAGTCCATTACTATAAATGACTCGAAATATCATGATGATGAGCTTGATTTTTCGTTGAGTGATGTATTTTGGGAAAAATAACTTCGAATTGTCATTTTAAATGCGAAAACAATTCAGCCCTAACATTGTTGAGTAGTCATGCACTGAAAAGAAATCAACAACTAGGTTTAAAGCATAAACGTAGGGTTTCAATAATAAGAGTGTGCCTATTGATAGCAGCTTACGAAAAAAAATTAATTCGCATAATTTAAGGAAAAAGTTTACTAATTTGTGATTATCAAAAGGGTTTAACAATTAAAAAGTCTATGTGACGAAATATTTCACTAGATTTTATAATCCAAAATTTTATGTTCTCAGTTAAGACAACGATTTGAAAACAAGCGAAAAAATTAAATAATCACAAGACTAGATGTATGAGGGAAAAACCCATAAAAGCAAAAAATATTAGGCCGATAATAATGGAACTAGAAGACAAAGAGTTAAAACTATGTGACACTATTACTAACTAGAAAATATTTCACACCATATTCTTCGAGGATAGTGTCGACCGTTGAAGTACGCTATACAACTCTGATCGGTTTTAGTCCCCAACTAATATCATCAAATCTCTCACCCAATTTTATTCTTGAAATTTGAGGGAATTTGTTATAATAATGGAACCTTCAAGGGAGAAAAAAGATACACCAAGGATTTCGAGGGAACCCTAAAAGGTAGAATTGGTTTATTATAAGGTAATGGTGCTCTGAATGTCAAAATGAATTTTTCAAGCCAATGAAAAGAATATATACTCAAGAACCAAATAGTTTAGTAAATATTTTTTGAACATAAAGGTTAATAAACAAAACTCTAAAGTTTTCTTAAAAGAAAAAATATCAACAATGGCTTGAAGAACTTAAAGAAGAGGTGTGAAAAAAAGTACTCTCAAATATACACAATGTTTTGATTAGCTAAAGATTTTTACAAAGCTCTCACTCTTGGTTAGGAAAACTATGGAACACTTAACTAAATAGGCTTTCGATTTGGATGTGTTTCAAATATGATAGGCAAGGTGTCACATTTTTTTGAGTCAATAAGTCACTTCAATGTCTAAGTCAGCCAAAAAGGTGTACTTATGAAAAATCCAAGAAGATTATTGAGAAATCTTTTATGTAGAAAGTGATTTCGACACTGTGAGATGTTCTTTGTTGGAGCATTGCTGCATCAAGAAATTTCTTCACTATGGTGGAGCTAAAGCGAGCTAGATTGCGTGAACGGCCAGAGATTTTGCACGGGAAAAAAAAAATTCAAGCAAATATTTTTCGATGCAGAGAAGAATATCTTCATTGAGACATTATTACGGAAATGTTTCTCATGAGAACATCTAAAGAATTTGTCCAATTTTTCCTCACAAACAATTTCAAAAATAAGTTTTTTAGCAAAACCCATAAGTGTGTTTGTCCCAGCCAAGAACAGTCATACTTAAAATAGACATAAATATGCAATTATTTAGATAATAATTTTTTTATATGAAATTTATATATGCATTGTCTGTTTGACAAATTGACAAAACCAATGTTAATTAAAAATATTATTGAGTTATAAAAATAATTTAACCAAGATGTGAATCTAAGTCTTCTATATCTTGTAGGTTTACTAAGTGGTGTAATTGAGGTTCAACATGAATGAATCCATGAGGAAGTTGATAAATCTTGTTGGTGACCCCTTGGAAAGATACTCAAGCATGTTTTGACAAGGAATGTCGATAATCTATCGTATAAATCATATAGAATATAATATACTCTCACAATCTCACATTTTATGAAATTCCAAAACAAAACATAAAAGGAAATTTACAAGCAAATGAAGTAAATCTACCATTCTATGAGGTGCTTAGACAAAGGTAGATATAAAAATTTATAATTATATTTATTACAAGGAACTAGTCACTACAACAGACTCAATCTTCTTTATTGATCAAAAGAAGCGTTTACACAAATACTTTTTGTCACACATTAGCAAACTGACCAAGGAACCAATGTAAAATAACTAGAGAATAAATTATGATAAATGCGAACATGTGGATACAGCAATAAGAATACGTGAGCACCATATACGTCTAAAATAACTCCCCCTCGTATATACAATTCCTACCAATAATCATAATATAAAATCAAATAAAGCTAAGTAACCTAATATTGTTTGTTAACTATACTATCATATCTATAAATCCCCCCCCCCCCCCCCCCACCCCCGTCACAAAAATTGACAATGGAATGAACTTAGAACGTAATGGGATCGAGTTCTTAGGGTATTTTAAGAGAGTAAAACATGTTAATCAAAACAAAAAATTATAGAAGAAACCATATAAAGAGTGAAATTTTTTAATGAAATCCAGATAAGAAATAATCAAGGGACTAATAGGCTTAAGATCAACACTTTTAACTACACATGGAGAGAAATTTTTAATACAAAGATATATGAATAGTGCTAATACGAGGTAAGAATTAAAATAAAAGTTAAGAGTTACCAAGATTACAAAAAATGTGACAAATACAATTCAAAATCAATTAACTCTTAAATAAACCAATAAGGACCTAAACAAAAACAAAGTACACCATTTCTTTTAATTCAATGTCTTCTTATCACACAAATAAATAACCTCGTTTTGAACATCTCGTAAGGTGACCCTAACATTTTGAACATGATCATCAAAGGTGTGGTGGATCTCGTGGTAGAAGGAAGAACTAGTCAAACTAAAGGAAGAAAACGGATTCCGAGTGTCCGCAAAGATGGGTGGAAAACTGGTATACACTTGAGTTCATAATCGAAAGATGGTAGGATCTGACTCATCTTCATTAAAAGGGTGTATACTAGGTCCATGTAATGTAGGGGTAAGATGAGGATCTAGTTGGGGAACAACATGAAGTGTTGTGGGTGTACCACTATGGTCTCCAAGCCGAGCAATATATCGATGATAAGATTAAATAATGAATGTATATTGTGGATTTTCTTTAACTCCACCTTGAAGAATAGGAACACCAAAGTCCAAAAGTAAGTGCACGATCAAAGAATTGAAGGGAAAAGTGAGGTTTCTTATCTTCCTTTTATGAGTAAAAATCTAGTTCAAGATGAAGCGACACAAACACATATCCACACCCTTTCTAATGGAACATGGTAAATCGAGTTCAAGGTGGTATGTGGGGTAAAGACATGAGGACACAACCATAGTCAGTACATAAAAAGTATTAGATAGAAAAGATTGAGAAATATTAAAAGTATTCAAAAAATTACAATTATTGTGACTAATCATCTCCTGTTGAGATAGAAGATCCATAATTGGGTTTTAGGAAAATTTGGGGCATGTTTCTATCAGGACCTTGTAGTGGTTGATTATCGACTTGGTAGAAATTATAACACGTATTCCCCTCTATTCAGTAAATAAAAACCTAATCCCTAAGTGATTCTTTTAGTCCATGAGAGTCGAATAAAATTCTCTCAACATGTTGGGGTAAAAGGGTCCAATTTGAGAGAAAACTCTGATCCAAACTTTTTTGCCCAAGTATTATTATAAACAAGTGCTAGAAAAGGAATCTAAATCAATTGATCTCTCCTAGTGAACAAAATGTGTAGAGAAAGGCTCACCAAATCGGGAACGATTGGAGGAACTCGAGGCACATGAATGAGATTTCAAAGCCATAGAGTATAGCGTGAAAACACTCCAATACACAAAGTAAAAAAATTCTATAATGAATGGTATAAATATAAACCAAGGATACTTTACTAAAAATATGAGAAAAAGTCTCATAACTGACAAAATGTGTCTAATACTCATTAATCTAACACATACAAACACAAGAGTAAACAAACCCCCCAAAAATGTAAAACATAACTATACAAACTAAAAGTTACTCAAGTTGATCAATATTAACTTAAGATAAGTAAAACTCATCAATCATAGAAAATATTTCATGAAAATCCATCAAAACTATTTTAACCAAGCCCTAACTCTAGAAATGGAGTAAATATGAAAATCTCTGATAGATAAACTTACGAAGATGAAGTTTGACCACTAGAATGAGGTGGATAAGACGTAAAAAGAACATCCAATATGCTAAATTAGGAGGAAGGCGGGAGGGTTCTAGAGATAAAATAGGGTTTTGAGAGATGAAGTGGGTCAAATGTTTCAGATCCCTGATTTGGGAGATTTACATAAACCTAGAGACATTCGCTACAGTGATCGATGTCTTGATTGGTCACGACTTCTTCACTACTGTGGAGTACTAGTTAGACAAATTGCGGACATGGAGAGAAAAAGAAAATATGTAAAATAAAGTATATTCAAAAGTAAATGTACATAGTTGATTTCGTATCTCTAGGCAAGAACATTTTGATACCAAAATGACCATTTAGAATGATCAAGCGAGCTCCAAAAGACCAGATAACGGTTCTTGGTTATGTCAAATACTTTACACTGAAAATATAATTCATATATACATATTTTATATTGTCCATTTCCTATTGACCAAGCATAAATTCTTCAAAATTTAGCCCCTTAAGTTAGTGATTTTGATATCTCGAACAAGGTAATTGAATCATTTTTATTCCATATCATTGCCATTGATTGTTTCTAATAATTTTCCTGAGTTTCGTGTATTTCTGATGGATTTTACAGGAATTTAGTGCAAGAAAAGAGAGAAAGAAACCGGAAGAAAGAAAATGATGAAAGGAAGAAAAGTCAAAGGGAAAAAGTGTAAATTTCTATCCAGAATTCAAATTCGACATCTAAAGGGAAGTTGAAGTGCTTGATTTCACAAGAGCATCGGAAGAAACGACACTCAAATCGGAGCTCGCGATCAAAAGTTATGGCCAGTCAAAGATGATGAAGAAAAGTCAACAAGGAAGAAAATCGAACCGATCCGGTGGAAACCGGACCGATCCGAAATCATCCAAGTCCAGTAGACCCCGGATGGATGCCGAACCGATGACAACAGAACCGATTCGGTGGGTACTGGACCGATCCGATAGAATAAAAAAAGAACCGATCCGGTGGCTGAAAGATGGACCGATCCGAGGGCTATCCGGACCGGTCCGATCATGCGAAATCCTGGCAGTTATTGTGAAGATTTTGATGTGCGTAGCTAGTGAAATCTTGCGCCACAAGCATCCCTGGCTGTCAAATTTGTAGTACTTGGAGCTATAAAAGCCCATGCCCTACCTCATTCTAGAGGAGGTTTTTCTAGAGAGGATTTTAGGTCAATTTTAGAGAGAGAAATTCAGAAGTAGGAAATTTTCATAGGAGTTTTCATAAACCCTAGTTTTTAAGAGTGATTACAATTTCTGGATTCAAGTCTTTTCCTGTTGCTGAAATAAAGTATAACAATTTCTTTCTCTTAGTTGGTATTTATGTTAGTCAAATTTCAATTGTTTTGCAAGTTATTTTCAATAGTTGTTAGACCTGTAATTTTGTGTATGAAGTTGTTCTTTAATCAAATCATGTCTAGCTAAATTTTTAAGGGCTGGAGTACATGAACTCACTCCGAAGCAAGTTACATGAATAGAAAATAGAGGGTAAATTAAATTCCGACCAAATGGTGAATGAAAATTACACACACATAGTCAATCTTTTAATCTCTCTTGCCCTAGGTACTTGTGATGTTTAAGAATGCTTTGCGAGTGTAATTGTCCATTCACCGCTTTATATTTACCTTTGATTTCATATGATGAGGGCTAGATCCTTCATATATGTAATACTTAGGATTTATAAAGGCTGGATTTAGTCAATAATTTTAATTTTCAATTCTAGTATTCTACACGGTAATTTGTTAAGGTTTGAGGGATTGTACCCTACCCTATTTCCTCTCATTTGTCAATCTAATTTCTTCACAAATTTTAGTTTATTTTTCTTGGAAACATTTTTTATTTCACTAGAAATTTCCCAATCATTAATCATCTTTTCTTATTTCTTTTGAGGAATCATTTCAAGATTTAATAACTTCTCCTATACAAATACCGATTATTGTTCCATGTGGATACGATCCCGATTTATCGGATTATTACTAACGCGATAGGCTTGCACTTGAGCCTAGAGAAAACGCACTTTTGAGACAAATTGTTAGTCGCGTCAATTTTTTGCGCCGTTGTCGGGGACCATCAATTGGTATAATTTAGGAAAGTGAATTTTATCTACAAGTGATTTCAAAAAAAAAAAATATTCTTTTCACATCTCATCTCTTTTGCGCTTATATGCAGATTTCATCTTCTACCCAAGTTCACGAAAATCCTATTGCTGAAGCAAATTCTGAAAATTCTCATACCACTGAGTCTCGTCATTTTTGGGTTCCACCTCCTTCGCCTAACAATTCAATTACAAGTCGTTCATTGAGTCAAATACTGAGTGAGAATTCTGAATCTTTCGGTAGCAATATGTCTATGCAAGGTAGTGTTGGTGTTGGTGCTGGAGAGGATGAGATACCATACCTTCCCATGAAAGATTTGTTATTTCCTGAGAGAACTGTTACCCCTGGTTGCATTTTACTCCCGTATAATGCCGATCAGTTCCACTTTCATAATGGGATGATTGAAATTCTTCCTACATTTCATGGGATGGATTCTGAAAAACCATATCTCCACATTAGAGAGTTCGAGGAAGCATTTGAGACGTTTGGTGACCAAGCTTGCCCACAAGATGTTATCCGATTAAAGCTTTTCCCTTTTTACTTAAAGGATAAAGCTAAGACCTGGCTATGGTCGCTACCCCCAAATTTTGTGTTATCTTGGAGAGATATGCAAACTAAGTTTCTCTCCAAAAATTTTCCCCAACACAAAACTAATTCTGTTAAATCCCAAATACAATATTTTTGACAAAATGAAAATGAGGCCTTCGATAAGTGTTGGGAGAGATTTCAGGAGTTAGTTAATGCGTGCCCACATCATGGCTTTAAAAAACATCATTTGATTTCATTTTTCCATCAAGGCCTTACTTTAGCATCTAAACAACTTGTTTAAACCATGTGCGAAAGACCTTTTTGGGAGTTATACTCGAGCGATGATGAGGCTCATATGAAATATGTAGCAGAGACTACCCAAGCATGGGATATTTCTGATCCCAATAGT
This sequence comes from Sambucus nigra, assembly GCA_949130495.1. Lineage (NCBI taxonomy): Eukaryota > Viridiplantae > Streptophyta > Magnoliopsida > Dipsacales > Adoxaceae > Sambucus > Sambucus nigra. Next base: position 446,047,578 of record OX422212.1, on the reverse strand, counting down.
CAAAATAGAAATCGACAAGTGTCCAATGTGCCTGGTGCGTCCGGTATCTATCACTTGGACAAGGACACTTTGTTGGATCGAAAGTTTGACCAATTGGAAAAGAATTTTAGAGACATGTTTGAAGTGCGATTGAGAGAAATAGCTGGACCCGTGCAAGCCGGGAAGGAGAAAGTGTGTGCCATTTGTGCTGCAGGTCATTCTACCAAAGGATGTCCTACCATCCCTGCATACAAGGAAATGTACAGTGAACAAGTTGAGGCAATAGGGGGTTTCGTGGAAATTATAATTTACAGCAAGGGAATGCATATAATCAATCATGGAGGAATAATCCTGGGTTCAATTATGGACAACCCCAAGGGGGGATGGCTCCTAACCAACATATGACTCTACCACCACCTCCTCAATTTCAGCAAGTGGTTCCTCAGATGCATCCTCCTATGCAGGTACCACCTCCTGGTCCGTATGTCGCTCCACCTAGGCGATCTCTTGAAGATAACCTGAATCAATTCATCTAATCTCAAAAAGAGAGCAATGTTAAATATGATCGAATGTTCACTGAAATTCATACTAGCATTTCTAGGTTGCAATCTGCAGTGAATACTCAAGAGAAGGGTAAATTCCCAGTCCAAGGCGAAAGACCTCCTCTTCAAGGACAACCCACGGTTAGCTCCACATCATCGGATTTTCCAGAACAATGTCAAGCTGTTACTACTCTTCGTAGTGGCCGCGTAATTGATCTAGCACCAAAACTTCCAAAGGAGAAAGATGAGGGAGTTGAACCTAAAATTCCCAAGGAATCTAAAATTTCCGAGTCTGCTGAGATTCCATTGGATACGGAAGACAAGGATGAGAGAGTTGAATCTGAAATTCAAGTTAAAACCCCAACTCCTGCTCCATTTCCTCAACGCTTAGCACCACCCAAAAAAGGGGCGTCGCGTACAGAAGTGTTCGATGTCTTGAAGCAAGTAAAATTGAACTTGCCATTCCTTGATGCTATTCAACAAATTCCATCATATGCTAAGGTCATCAAAGATCTTTTGACTGTCAAACGACGGCTCAAGGTAAAGAAGAATGTTTTCTTGGCACAAAATGTGAGCTCGGACCTTCTCAATGATTTACCACCAAAATTCAAGGATCCTAGTGCACCCACAATTTCGTGTGTCATAGGAGAAAAAAGAGTGGAAAAAGCATTGCTTGACTTAGGTGCGAGTGTGAACATCCTTCCATACTCCATCTATAAGCAGCTTGATTTAGGTGATTTAAAACCTACCCGAATCACTCTACAGTTAGCTGATCGAACAGTGAAAGTGCCTCGTGGGGCTGTAGAGGATGTGATAGTGCAAGTGGACACGTTCTACTTCCCTGTTGATTTCGTCATTTGGGACACTGAGCCTGCTCCCCATACGAGAAATCATGTTCCAATAATATTGGGCCATCCGTTTTTAGCTACTGCTAATGCTTTGATCAATACATGGAATGGCCAAAGGCAACTCACTTTTGGAAACATGACTCTCGAGACCAATATTTTCAATGTCACTAACTAAATGGGTGATGAGGATGAAATTCTTGAGGTTGATCTTATTGAAGAAGTGGTGGATGAACAGATCAAAAAAATCATAAGAGAAGATGCATTGGAGGTGTGTTTAGTGCAAAGTAGTGAGAAAAAGAGTCGTTATATTGCGTTTGAGCGTGAGGTGGAAGAGTTGGAAACTTGGTTACAAGAAGATGTGAGTTTTGAGAGGTTAAGAGATGTTGACTGGATTTCTAGGTTTGAAGAATTACCTCCGAGGGAGATAACCATCATTCCCTCTGAAAATAGATTTCCTAGTCTTGAGTTGAAGAAACTACCCTCGCATGTCAAATATGCTTTTCTGGGAGATAATGATACATTTCCTGTTGTTGTTTCTTCCAGTTTAGAAAAAGAACAAGAGGGTATGTTGTTGGATGTGTTACGGAAGCATAGGAATGCTTTTGGTTGGACTATAGCAGATTTGAAAGGTATAAGTCCATTGATTTGTACCCATAAAATCCATCTTGAGGAAGAGGTGAAGCCCTCGCATGAGATGCAAAGGTGATTAAACCCAACCATGAAAGATGTTGTAAGAGCGGAAATAATCAAATTGCTAGATGCTGGGATTATCTATCCCATTTCTGATAGTAAATGGGTGAGCCCAATTCAGGTCGTTCCAAAAAAATCGGGTATGACCGTGGTTGAAAATGCCAAGGGAGAATTAATACCTCAACGCACCACCACCGGGTGGCGTGTATGCATTGACTACCGAAAGCTCAATACCGGAACTAGAAAAGACCATTTTCCCTTAATGTTCATCGATCAAGTGATTGAACGAGTGGCGGCCAATCCTTACTATTGTTTCCTAGATGGGTATTTTGGGTATAATCAGATTGAAGTGGATGTACTTGATCAAGATAAGACGACTTTTACATGTCCGTTTGGTACGTTTGCCTATAAACGTATGCCATTTGGGTTATGTAATGCACCAACAACTTTTCAAAGGTGCATGCTAAGTCTCTTTAGCGATATGAATGAAAAAGTTCATGGACGATTTCAGTATTTTCGGTCCATCTTTCGACCAATGTTTGGCTAATCTTGAAAAAGTTCTATTCCGGTGTGTGGAAAAAGACTTAGTCCTCAATTGGGAAAAATGCCATTTTATGGTTACCGAGGGCTTATTTTTAGGCCACATAATCTCATCTAGGGGATTGAAGTTTATCGAGCAAAAATTGAAGTAATAGCTAAGTTACCCCCGCCAAAATCACTTAAAGATGTGAGGTCCTTTCTAGGCCATGCTGGATTTTATAGAAGATTTATCAAAGACTTTAGCACCATTGCTAGACCTTTGAGTAATCTTCTCATGAAGGACACTCCATTTGAGTGGAATAAAGCATGTCAAGAAGCTTTTGATAAACTTAAAAGCATGCTAATCTCCGCTCCTATCATGCAAGCTCCTGACTGGTCACTCCCCTTTGAGCTTATGTATGATGTAAGTGATTACGCGATTGGGGTCGTTCTTGGACAAAGAAAGGAAAAGAAAGCTCATGTTATTTACTATGCTAGCAGAACATTATCTGGCCCTCAGCTTAATTACTCTACTACAGAGAAAGAGTTACTAGCAGTCGTTTTTGCTCTAGACAAATTCCGCTCTTACATTGTTGGGTAGCCCATCATTTGTTTCACTGATCACTCGGCCCTCAAATATCTCTTGAGTAAGAAAGATGCCAAACCCCGTCTAATCAGGTGGATCCTACTCTTACAAGAGTTTAATCTCTCGATTCAAGACAAGAAAGGAGTAGAGAACGTCGTGGCTGACCATTTGTCACGCCTATCGTCTGACGTACCTATTGATCCCATTCCCATAGACGAGTATTTTTCGGGTGAAAATCTATTTGGTACTTCTTCTCTCCCCTGGTTTGCGGATATAGTCAATTACATTGTCACTGGAGTTGTTTCCTCTAATTGGACTCCGCAAGAGAGAAGGAAGTTCATTACATGGTCACGCATGTTCTTTTATGATGATCCATATTTGTTTAAGTATTGTGCTGATCAAATCATCCGGAGATGTGTACCTGATGAAGAAATCCAAGGGGTAATTCGATTATGTCATACGGAAGCATGTGGAGGTCATTTTTCAAAAAATAAAACTGCTGTGAAAATCCTTCAAAGCGGCCTCTATTGGCCCACAATCTTCCGAGATGTGAATACTTTTTGTAAATCATGCGATAGATGCCAAAGAATGGGAGCTATTACTCGCCGTGACATGATGCCATTAACCCCAATTCTAGTCTTGGAGTTTTTTTATTGTTGGGGTATTGACTTCATGGGTCCCTTTCCATCTTCTTTTGGTTTTCTATACATCCTCGTCGCTGTAGACTACGTCTCAAAATGGGTAGAGGCCATAGCTACAAGGACGAATGACAATAAAGTGGTGATAAAATTCATTCAAGAAAATATACTTTCTCGTTTTGGAATGCCTAAAGCCATAATTAGTGATAATGGAACCCATTTTTGCAATAGGCCTATGGAGAAGCTCATGCGAAAGTATGGAGTTGTCCATAAAGTTGGAACAACTTATCACCCTCAATCGAATGGCCAAGCCAAGCTCGCTAAACGGGAAATCAAAAATATCTTGGAAAAGATAGTCGAACCTAATATGAAAGACTGGTCTCTCAGATAGAATGATGCGCTCTGGGCATATAGAACTGCATATAAGAATCCCCTTGGGATGTCCCCATTTCGATTTGTGTATGGCAAGCCTTGTCATCTTCCGGTAGAGATCGAACACAAAGCGTATTGGGCTATCAAAAGGGTGAACTTCAACATGGATAAGGACGGTGAAACACGTAAACTTCAGTTGAATGAGTTGGAAGAAATACGCAATGATGCGTATGAAAGTGCTAAAATATCCAAAGATCGAATGAAACGAGCTCATGACAGAATCATTCGTAGGAAAGAGTTTCATTCAGGATAAAAAGTCCTTCTCTACAACTCGAGGTTGCACTTGTTTCCCGGAACATTGCGGTCAAGATGGTCGGGTCCATTCATTGTGAAAGATGTATTTCCCCATGGAGCTGTTGAACTCAAATATGATAAAGGGGGAAACACATTTAAGGTCAACGGGCATCGTATCAAGCCGTATGTGGAAGCAATCGTCAAGGAAGCCGACACAATCTGGCTGTCGGACCCCATTTATGGGGATTGACTGAAAAAGAGAGGTGAGGTCGTCGCACCCCCGACATGTATGGGGTGATTGTTATAAATAAGAGTCTTAGGAGTTAGGAGTCGTAAGTATGTGTTAGGCCGGGGTAGGGAATCCAATGATTTTAGGGGCGTTAAGGTTTTGATGAGCATTGCAGAAATTTTGAAGTGAGAGAAGTTATAAAGAAAGCATTGGAATGGAGAAAAGGAGCATTAATAGTGAGAACAATAGAAAAAAGGAATTTTTGAGATTCAGTAGACCGGACCGGTCCGGTCCTGAATTAAAAGAACCGATCCGGTTAAGTCGGATCGGTCCGGTATTATAACCAGATCGGTCCGGTGATCTGCAGAATGATCCTTCCCGAGATTCACACCTCTTCAATCCAAACCAAATTCATCCCCCCAATCCCTTCCTTTCCCCAAAAAATTCGTCCCCCCTATTTCCCCCCATTCATTCCCTCCTATTTCATTCTCCATCCTATAAATACATCCATCCCCCACCCCATTTTCCTTCACACCTCCATATCCTCTCTTCTCTCTCACTTTCTGTCTACTCCTTCCATACCCATGGCTGCTCCCCAGAAATATACCTCCATTGAAGTCTTTCCCGAAGGTAATGGAGAATACCGTTCTCGCCGTGAAGCAAATTGGTGCCGGCGATTTTTCAGTCCCACCCGCAAAATCCACATTGAACGTCAAGTGCTTTAGGATCAACCACCTAATTCTGTCACAGTTATGTTCATGACAAGAGGCTGGTGCAGATTTTTCAATGAACCATATGAGGCAGTTTGGGAAAATGAAGTGCGCCAATTTTACGGTTCGCTAGTCCGTACCGCTGAATTCGAGTCACAAGCTTTTGTGGATTCCACACCAATACCGTTCTCCCTTGAAATTCTGGCCCAGAAACTCGAGTCTTACGGTGTGGTTACTCCCTATGAATTTTCTTATCCCAGTCCGGACCCTATTCTGTCCAAAGCAATTTGCATCTCAAAAATCGAGCCCGGCACGGTTTGGACTACCGAAACCTTTCCTGTTGGTCGGATATCCGACAAGGCACGGTTCACTTTTCGCATTGTTTGTGCCAATATTTTTCAAACCTCCAATGATTCAGCAATGCGCCCACGTCAAGAAACAATTATGTATCATTTGTTTGACCATGCAACAGTTATCAATTTGGCCCGAACATTTTACTCTGATATTCTCTTGGTGGCATATGATAAAAAGGGTCGCGCCCCTCTTCGTTATGGTCGTCTCATTACATCCTTGCTTAAGTATACCGGGATTGAAGCGCCGCAAGACCTTATCAACTTGCCCAAGCCATTAGGGCAAGAATCCCGCACTGGAAGTGAAAGGCAAATACAGTTAATCCGTGCAAGGCGCGATGACGATTTGAGTGATGAGGAGACCGATGAGGAAGAGAACGTTGCTGATGAGGATGTTGAGATGGCAGAAGGGGAGGAGGAAGAATATGATGAAACCGCTGATCCAGATTATGTTCCGGTTGGTACGGGATTGACTGAGCGCGTTCTTTCTCTTGAAACGCGTTTCGACGGGTTCATGACGTCCTACGAGAGGGACATGAGTTTGATCCTGCGTATGCAGGCGGACTTGTACCGTATTCTGTTGGGTCCCAAGGCCCCTCTTCCTCCTTACTATTACAATCCTTATGATCCTGCTGCTACCGGTCCTTCCCGTCCCCCACCCGCCACTTAGGATGCCCCGCTACCCCTTTATGTTTGTGATGTCTTGTTTACACAGTGTGTTGTATTATACAGTTTTACTATGATCATTGCTTGTTTTATTTATCGCACTCATAATGTTGTCTTATTTATCTCTCTCGTCCATTTGATTGCGGACAATGCAAATCACTAAGTTAGGGGGGATGACAGGTGCGTATTCATAAAACTTCGCATATATGTATATAAAATTTTTGAAAAAAAAGGCCAAAAATATTTTTCTTCAAAATAAATAAAAATTGGAATTTAAATTTTTCAAAAATATTACCTTTATTCTATTTAAAGTCTCAAATTGTTAACAATCAAATTGCACCAAGCCAAAATTGACCAAGATGGAAATTGAAAGAAAATTGACGACTTAGCGAATAAGCGTGGAGATTAGTCCAACCCGGTGAGATTTCGAGCCTATCAATTTTTATGAGTTTTTAAATCAATTCGAGTTTATGATTAACTCAAAGTTCTTTTCAGCGTTTTAATAAGTCGTTGATGATCTCAATACTTTATTTTGATCGGTTATGGGAAATGTGTGAAATGTTGTCTCGAAATTTGTGCTAAATATATCTCTAAACTTAATGAATCTCCAGATGCATATGGTAATGTGATTAGCAATTCGGACAATGAAGTAGGCCCTCATTTGATACCCAAAAATATTAGCCATAAAAAGATGTGAAAAATTATCTCTTTGCAACCCAAGTTGAGCCTAATAAATATTTCCCTTTCGTTTGATAACCCGAAAAACCCAAATAGCCCGGAATTGTGAAAATTGAGAAAATTCATCAAGTAAGTCCAAATTGTTCGATAAAAAGGGGCAAGAAAAAAAAAGAAAAGAAAAAAGAAAAGAAAAAAAGAAAAGAAAAAATGAAAATAGAAAAAGAAAGAGAAAAATTAGCAAATGCCCGAAAAAGCACTAATGGACATCATAAGGATATTTTCCAATTCCAAACAATCCGTCTATTCCCAATTTTATCCTTTACACCTTTTAACCCAAAAAGTCCTAACTGAGTCCGAATGGCGAAATTAATTACCGCATGGAGAGCCAAGATAAAAAAAGATAAAATGAGAGATTAAATGGTGTGAAATAGAGGTGATGTTCCAGTTTCCTAATAACTGTATTCCGATGATGAGATATTTTCACCATATATTTCCTTCTTTTCAATTTTGTATGCATCAATTTGTGTCCATTATATTTACTCTTTATATCATGCATACCGAGAGAAAATAGCCACAATTCGAGTGATTCCTTTGTGAGTGCATCCGTAAGAATTTGAATCAAAACGAATTTTTGAAAAGTAACGTAATGCTCAATCGGTGGAAATTTGAGGTTTAATTTTTGGCTTTACACACACACACTATGGTTTGAGACATTTGAATATGAATTAATGGTGAGTATTTTTCGAAAATTTTAAATTGTACAATTTTTAAGTATTTTGATATTTATTTGAGTCAATAAAGAATTTTGTTGGTATATTCACTGCAAACCCTCACGAGACAAAACTCGTCCTATTAGGGTAACCTAGGGGTTTAAAGGCTTGTTGCATACGCTAAATGCAATCGCTTGCCCGCGAAAAAGGTTTTATATCCCAATAAAAGAATTTTTAAGAATGGAGCATTAAACTAATTTCTTTTACATTGCCCGGGACGTGCAAAGGCCTAAGTTAGGGGGATTTGACCAAGCATAAATTCTTTGTAATTTAGCCCCTTAAGTTAGTGATTTTGATATCTCGAACAAGGTAATTGAATCATTTTTATTCCATATCATTGCCATTGATTGTTTCTAACAATTTCCCCGAGTTTCGTGTATTTTTGATGGATTTTACAGGAATTTAGAGCAAGAAAAGTGAGAAAGAAACCAGAAGAAAGGAAATGATGAAAGGAAGAAAAGTCAAAGGGCAAAAGTGTAAATTTCTATCCAGAATTCGAATTCGACATCTAAAGGGAAGTTGAAGTGCTTGATTTCACAAGAGCATCGGAAGAAACGACACTCAAATCGGTGCTCGAGATCAAAAGTTATGGCCAGTCAAAGAGGATAGAGAAAAGTCAACAAGGAAGAAAATCGGACCGATCCGGTGGAAACCGGACCGATCCGAAATGATCCAAGTCTAGTAGACCCCGGATGGATGCGGAACCGATGACAATAGAACCGATCCGGTGGGTACCGGACCGATCCGATAGAATAAAAAAGAACCGATCCGGTGGCTGAAAGACGGACCGATCCGAGGGCTATCCGGACCGGTCCGGTCATGCGAAATCCTGGCATTTATTGTGATGATTTTGATGCGCGTAGCTAGTGAAATCTTGCGCCACAAGCATCCCTGGCTGTCAAATTTGTAGTACTTGGAGCTATAAAAGCCCATGCCTTACCTCATTCTAGAGGAGGTTTTTCTAGAGAGGATTTTAGGTCAATTTTAGAGAGAGAAATTCAGAAGTAGGAAATTTTCATAGGAGTTTTCATAAACCCTAGTTTGTAAGAGTGATTACAATTTCTGGATTCAAGTCTTTTCCTGTTGCTGAAATCAAGTATAACAATTTCTTTCTCTTAGTTGGTATTTATGTTAGTCAAATTTCAATTGTTTTGCAAGTTATTTTCAATAGTTGTTAGACCTATAATTTTGTGTATGAAGTTGTTCTTTAATCAAATCATGTCTAGCTAAATTCTTAAGGGCTAGGGTACATGAACTCACTCCGAAGCAAGTTACATGAATAGAAAATAGAGGGTAAATTAAATTCTGACCAAATGGTGAATGAAAATTACACACACATAGTCAATCTTTTAATCTCTCTTGCCCTAGGTACTTGAGATGTTTAAGAACGCTTTGCGATTGTAATTGTCCATTCACCGCTTTATATTTACCTTTGATTTCATATGATGAGGGTTAGATCCTTCATATATGTAATACTTAGGATTTATAAAGGCTGAATTTAGTCAAGAATTTTAATTTTCAATTCTAGTATTCTACACGGTAATTTGTTAAGGTTTGAGGGATTGTACCCTACCCTATTTTCTCTCATTTGTCAATCTAATTTCTTCACAAAATTTAGTTTATTTTTCTTGGAAACATTTTTTATTTCACTAGAAATTTCCCAATCATTAATCATCTTTTCTTATTTCTTTTGAGGAATCATTTCAAGATTCAATAACTTCTCCTATAGAAATACCGATTATTGGTCCCTGTGGATACGATCCCGATTTATCGGATTATTACTAACGCGACAGGCTTGCACTTGAGCCTAGAGAAAACGCACTTTTGAGACAAATTATTAGTCGCGTCACCTATGTCAGAAGATTTGAGTATTTTAAGGCACATAGACTTCATCATTTTGGGTGAGGTGTGGTCTTATGTCTATATTGAACCTTTAAAGGTTAAAGACCTTGTATGCAACTCTTTGAAGATTTTCGTTGCCATTCTTTCACAATAAATTGAATACCATAACCTTTGGTAGATTTTTAGAATTTTCTACGTCTAATCACATATGGACCAAAAGGGTTTTTTTAATGTGTGAGGATTTTAAATTTGTTGGAACAAGTGTTTAAATCTTTCTCAGTGTTTTTGGAAAATAGTTTTTGGAAGTGATTTTGTTATTTAAATAAGTTAAGGCATTTTATGAATATTTTATTCCTTACCCATTCATACGACTTTCCTTTGATCCTGTATGCACTATGGCTTTCACACAACACCATTTTATTCTCGTGAGCATGACCGTGTCCTAGATTCCACACTTTCGGGTATCTTGTGCATGGAAAAATATGCATCATGCGCAAGAGATCATCATATTTTGAAAATTTATTAGTAATAGGACATTTCCTTCACATTTCTTGAAATACATTCCTGAGCGAATTTTAAAGGTTGAGAGCTCCTATGCTTCCCTCCAGAACGTTTTTCACTTATTCCTCATAAACATTAAAAACATGATTTAATCTTTGATCCTAATGTTTAGTGAGAGATTTTTGGGTGCTTATATCATATATTCACTATCCAATGATATACTCATCAATCTAAATTAAATTCATCATAATCTACTAATTTATTATCTAAAATTGGAGGCATTCTAATTTATTGAAAAAATTGATTTATGACATGACCATAAGGAAAATAATGGATTTCTTCATTCACGACATGGAACTTGCGATGGATCCTCATTTACTATAGTGGAAAGTTGAAGGCTTCATAGGTAACTACATGATAGATATTGTGTGAGAGGTACCTTATTATCCTTTGTAAAATTACTTTTCAAGTAGAAATGATAATTGGAATGCGTCGAGTTTTTTTATCCCTAAGTGTGTGGGTGTGTGTCGTTAGGTTGGGGGTGTTCCTCATAAACCTTGTCTTCTGTTTTTTTGTGATTGATTCTTATGCTCATGAACACATTTTATCATAAACTTCACATTAATTGAATTTGAATTAAGTAATTTGGGATCAAATTTATTTAGGAGTGTTAGATTTTGTATTCACATCTGGATTTGCTTGATTCATTATTGTGTGTGTTTAACAAGACAGTTGAAAGGTGTTTTGACAAAATTGATTTTAAGATATTTGAAATATGAAGAAATTTTGTGAATTGAAAATTAACCACATGAAGCTTTCAAACATATTCACCCCTCCTCTAGGCTTGTTTCCATTGCTTACACACACGTTCTCAATTTGGTATCATAGTTAGTTGCGCGTTTAGGCATATCAACTCGAGTTTGATCCTTGCTTTATGCGTATATTCATTTGTTTTTAGGTTTCCATTGATATTTAAAACTCGTATGCTTTTGATGTGAGTTTGTTAATTTGGATTTATCATCATTTTCTTATTTGCACAGAACACATCACACGTCTGAGACTGAGCATATTGAAAGTGACGTGAGTGATGGTGAAGAGATGTGTGAACTTAATTACCATTATAACAAGTTGTTTCAAAAATCACTCAAATTGAAGAAATCGAACATCAAAATGAGAAATGATATTAAACTAGTTGCAAAGGAGAGTGAAATGATAAAATAAAAGGATGAAATGATTTTGCAACTAAAAAATGAGTTGAAATTTGTGCGTGACGAAAATGCTTCTTTTTTAAAAGAAAAAGGAGATTTCCTTGAAATTAAAATTGAGATTGACAAGGAATGCAAAATGTTTGAACTCAAACATAAAGAGTATAAAAAATTTAAGAATGAGTATACTAATGCCTTAAAGGTGAACTCTCGTTAGAGGATAGATCGAAAAAAATGAACAAAAATGCTTTCAAAAAAGTCTATGATTCCTAATGGTATTAAGGGAATTGAGTTCGATTATTTTAATCCTCCAACTTACTCTACAATGGAATTTTTGTGCGAAAATAAAGAAAATACATAAGAAGGTTCTACTCAATTTGAAAAGACAAAATTGATACAAAAGGAAAATAATTTAAGGAGAAGATCTTCATCTGAATAGCACAAATTTTAAGGTTGACAAAGTTGTGATGAAGTTAAATTTCCTTCGACCTAAATTTGTTCAAATGCCTATCATCAGAGAAAATTAAAGAAACATTTTTGAAAACCAAGGTAGTCCCCTAATACATCATTCAATTCATTTCAAAAGAGAACGATTTTTTAAAAATCCAAGAGAGCAACATTTTGCAAGAATAAACACGAAAATTTCTCCAAAACAATTTAAAACATACATGTACTCCTAATGCTCTATTATAAGGCCCATAAGAAAATTTTGTTTCAAACTCCAAAGGGATGAGAAATTTTCATATCCAAAATTCTCAAGAGGAAATGATTTTCAAGGAAAGAAAGCAAAGCTTGAAGGTGAATTGAAAAGACATCAGAAGGGTGCATAATTTGAAGAAAAGCGTTCGAGTGAAAAATAGATGAGAAAGGAAAACAATAATTGTAAAGTTGTAATTGAGCCATTTAATGCTTCAATTTCATTGAATTGTTATTTCAATAACGTGTACTCTAGGCACATGATGGGAGTGAAATCTTTATTTACTACATTTGATAAGTATGATGGTGTAATAACTACTTTTTGTAAGGGGAGAAAGCAAAGAGTGAGTGGTGGAGGAACGATGAAGATAATCGAGAACACAACACTTCATAACGCCCTGAATGTGGAAGAACTTGCCGCTAATCTTATTAGAATAAGTCAACTTTGTATCGATGGACATCATGTGATTTTTCTAAAGGAGAATGTTTATTTAGCAAGGCATAAATTATGATTTGATGGGAGGTGTTAGATTGAGAAAATAATTCAATGTGTTGGTCAGTGGGCCTAGGGTGGTGTGACAAATTGAGAAAGTAGAATCGATAGACTTACGGCGTCAATGACTAAGTAATATCAATTCTAGGGACTTAGAGGATTTATTAAAGAAGAAAAAAGTTAGAGGTTTGCCTTGGTTATGGAAATCAGAGATAAATATTTGTGACACTAGTCAAAAGGGAAAACAAACAAAGAATTACTGTAAAATATTGAATAATATTACTATTTCTAGGCCTATAGAACAAGTACACATTGATTTGATGGTTCCCTCTAAAATCAATAACATTAGTGGGAAAATGTTTTTTTATGAGGGTAGATGACTATTCTATATTTACGTTTGTTGGATTATGAGATATAAGAGTGAGTCATTTCAAAATAATTGTGCTAGTGTGCAAAAAGATACAAAATGCGCAATCATTACCTATTGTGAGAATGAGAAGTCATCATGGCGCTGAGTTTAAAGACTCAAAAGTGGAGAAGTATTGTGATGAAATTGTTATTTCTCATGAGTTTTCGGCCATTCCAACTCCACGACAAAATGGAGTGGTTGAAATAAATAATCGTACTTTGTAAGAAGTGGCAAGAGTTATGCTTGAGGGAAAGAGCATAGCTAAGAGATTTTCGAACGAGGCAATGCAAAAATATTATCACACATTAAATCGGGTATTCTTGACACCCTTCACCAAAAAGACATCTTATGAGCTTTAAAATGGTAAAAAGTCTATTATTAAATACTTCAAAGTGTTTGGTAGCAAGTTCTATATCTTATGGGATTGGGAGTACTTAACAAATTTCACTCAATAAGAGAAGATGAGATTTTCCTTGGTTATTCCTAAAATAGAAGAGCCCATAGAGTCTATAATATTGAAAGTAAGAAGGTGAAAGAATTGTTTAATGGGGTGATTGATGATGATGTATCAAATGTGGTGACACTAAATGATGAGGTTGAAGGTGAAGTTTTAGATCCTAAAGTGGTTAAGGATAGTAATCTTGGTGTAGGGACGTCTAGTGCTCCTAGGAGAGACAATGAGGTAATGTCTTCCAAAAATGTGTCTCATGGTAAGAAGGAGAGATAGAGAGAGGTGTTCCAACTAGGATTCAATGTGAACACATTTTGTCTAAAATAATTGGGAATATTGAGACTGGGATTAAAACATGAAATCAACTTTTAAATGAACTCAAATTTTATTATTTCACATCCAAAATTTTAAAAAAAGTAAAAGAATCTTTTTTAGATAATAATTGGATAGGGGAAATATAAGTGGAACTAATTCAATTTAGGAGATTTAAAGTTTGGTAGTTGGTACCACTTCCTAAAAATTTAACATCAATGGTACAAGGTGGGTCTATAAAAATAACTTGGATGAACATGGGATAATCGTGAGAAACAAGGCACGTCTTGTAGATCAAGGTTATCCTCAAGTTCTAGGAATTTATTTTAATATACCATTTTCACCAGTTACGAGATTAGATAACATGATATTTTTACTTTCCACTGAATGCTTACTAAAATTTGAACCTTTTAAATTTAAACCTTTTCAAATCAATGTAAAATTTGCATTTCAAAATGGGTTTTTAAATGAAGAAGTGTACGTGGAGCAACCAAAGGGTTTTGAATACCCAAATTTCCAAATCATGTTTTTCGACTTCATATGGAATTATACAGTCTCATACAAGCTCCTAGAGCTTGGTATGGTATATTGATGAAAAACTTGTTGAAGAGTGCTTTTAATCATGGTGGGATTGATTTGACACTATTTGTAAGAATGGTTTTGGATCCCATCCTTGTAGCTCAATTATAGGCAGATGACATCGTCTTTGGCAAAACAATATGAAAATATCTATTTACTTTTTTGGAAGAGATGAATAATGAATTAAAAATGAGTATGGTGGGTGAATTTAATATTTCCATGGATTGCAAGTGAAAAAAGTGAATAATGGGATTTCCATGTCTTAAACAAAATATGCCAAGGAACTAGTAAATAAATATGGTACGGAATTAAAAAAAAACACCAAAACTCCAATAGGAATTGATTTCAAGATCACTAAGATTAAAATGGAAAGGATGTTAAGCAAACATTCTATACGAGTATAAATGAATGTTTATCTTATTTGACCATGAGTAAATCCGACATTTCTTATAGGGTAGATGTGTGTGAGCATCACCAAGAAAAACCAAAAGGGTAACATATAAAAGTCGTAAATATGGTATTAGGCATGTGAGTGGAACACAAAATATTGGATTGTGGTAACCTGATTATACTAACGATTCGTTATACACTTACTCGGATTTCTATTGGGCAGGGGACACCATTGATCGAAAGAGTGTCTCGGGTGGATGCTTTTTATTTGGGACATCCATGGTCTTGTTATTATCCAAAAAGAAAAATTTTATCTCTTTGTCCACGGACGAAGTCGAAGATATCGTGGAGGGAAGTTTTGTAAACAACCCTTATAAACGAGGAAAATGTTACGAGATTACTGGTCTAATAAAAGTACGATGACGCTCTATTTTGAAAATACGAGTGCTATTGGAAATTCAAAAAACCGCAGGAAATACTCAAGAACAAAACACATCGAATTTTGTCATCATTTTCACTAGGGACTTAGTTGAGAAAAAAATTATTTCATTGAACTATGTTCCTAAGGAAAACCACTTCACGGACATCTTCAATAAACCTTTATACATATATAGTTTCATTGTTTGGAGTTGGTTGAGATTGAGTGATCCATTCAATTGTGAGAGTAAACGGTTCATATAGATTTCCATGATTCCACATTTGATTTTCATTTCTTTTTGTACATATTTTTCTTATATTTTGAAAAACACAAAAAGATTTTCTATTTTTGGTATAGAATATTTAAGACATTTGAGTGAGGACAATCAACACATTTGGGTTAATATTTTGGATAATAGAAAATTATGTTATAACCTTAAATTGGGTTTTTCTATTGGAGGTAGCCTATTCAAGTTGGTAATTTTTTTAGCAACAGTTAACACCAAATCAGTTATTACTGGACGTATAGAATCAATCTTTCATCGATTGAGATAAAGAAGTCCCTCACCTCAATCATTAACTTTTATCATGACCTGTCTCATTTCTACAGGGCAAGGCTCACATTGGATGGTCGATTAGTGAGCATCATATCTCAATGAATCAGTCGTTCCACTAATCCATCATTTTCTATTTTGCGTGATCACTCACAAAAATAATCCCTTATTGTTGAAGAAAATTCTACATGATGTTGATGTATGAACCTCCCTTCTCCCATGAATACGTAAGCTCCATAAGCCAACTATTCATTGGTTGTCCTTACCCTCGAGTAAATGAATGTCAGGTGCTCCCCTCTTCCCAAAAGATAAAAACACAAAAAACTCATCGTCTTTGGACATCTGTTTCTATCATAGGCCAATAAATCCTACATGATGGATCAAACTATGATTAACCTTTCTTGGTGAGCCAGAGTTTGATCCTGTCCAAAGTTTTATAAAACTCTAGTTCAATGAAGGACTACGAGATGCCTTTATTTGCCCAATATACTCTGCCTTCTTTGTAGAGTAAGTAATCTAGCCAACCAAAGCCACATGTCTTCTACTATCAGGTTTTCTTCACTCAGACACCTTTCGGCATCCATCTAAGTACTCCATTGTAAGAGAATGAGAATAGGGAATAGACTGATATGCTCATTTTGGACTGACAGATAGAGATAAAAGATCAACTAAAGTAGTGATAGATTCCTCCTCTCCCCTCTTTTACTAATTTTTTAAATCGGCTATTGCTAAGGGAACATGAGAAATATATTGAAGTATCCATTCCTCCTCATTAAAAACTTGAACTGGAGAAAGATCTCCCTTGTTTACCGTATTTTCAGTCATGGTTGACTTTAGTGCATATCTATGAATTTCCTCATCTATATTAGTTTATTTTTTTATTCCTCTAAAAGAATATTCATAGTCTCCAATCCACTCTCATGATCCACGTTGTTCTTACTCTTGTTTACTCTTAGTTCTGTTAGATATTTCCTTCATCTACTATATTCCCTATTTGTCTTATTCCCTTTATGTACTCCATTTATAGGTAGTCGATGCTCTTTAGACTTTTCAAGCTTAGAGAACTGAAACATATGAGTAACTGGACGAAGGGAAATCAATCGAGACCCCGCTAGTATCAGTGAGAGAGAAAGGATTGGGGGTTTGAAGAAAAAACACGAAGTCAGTCCCCTGACATTGGATTTCTTGATGGTTTAAGCGCTAGTATCACATCTATTAAGCACTATGTGGGGAGCAGTATTACAAGATAGCTATAAACTAGAAATAAGTCGATTGCTGCCATTTTCAAAATCGGGTTGAGAAGTATTTCTTCCGAAACATATAGCTCACTTTCCTAGCAGAGTTTTAGTCGACAAGAGACTTTAGGTCTTGTTAGATCTACTGAGCATAACAAATCAAAGTAGAAGACTGATCAAGGTAGCTTGCTTGCCAAGACTATAGGCAAAGTACCAAAGGAATGAGTGTGTACAGGCTTACAGGAGGAACCTTATGACAAACCAAAGCCTTGTAGAGGAATTCCTTTACCTAATATATTACTAAGATCCTCTAAAAATCATTTCATTTTAATAGGTAAGATTAACAAATGTGATATTAACCTCAATATATCGAGTTGGTTCCCCCCCCCCCCCCCCTCCCCAGTCTATGGGCATTTGTTGGGCCAACTTTGATGCAAAACCTAGGATATGTCATCATAGCTTCGAATTCTAAGACCAACACAGATGTTATTAAAGATGTTTCAAAAACACAAGTGACATTAGGTTTTTTTGGGTAAAAAACAAACTATCCAAAGCGGTCTCACAACTTTCTCTGATAAGGTGCCCAAATCTCACTTAGCATCCTTACTAGTAAAAGGAATCTACCATCGCAAAAAAAAAGCTTCAGCATCTTTCAATCAAAGGCTTACTAATACTAGAAATTACATACCCTTACTATACAAGGGGTTTAATGAATAAATATCTCCCGCAAGTAGTCTTCTGTTCATATCTCTTCGTTCGAGAAAGATGATCCTGCTTGGGAACAAAAACGGGAGAGAGTGTGTATCCCCCTCTCCCTCTTCCCTACACCTATTTGTTCCCCCAGCCCCAAGAGATGCTGAACTCTTTATTATAAGATTAATTGATAAAGACGTGATATATTTTGAAATATTGTTAAGGTAAATAGACTCTTTTTCATCCCTTTTTGATGTCTACCTGAGGACCTATCTGAATGTTTTGGAATGGGGATGTTCTCCTTGTTTAACAATTGGTCAAAATCATGTTATTTTAATCAGTCAATGCTACCCTCTCCACATGCACATTCTACCCACTACACAGGGTTATTTAATCCCATTTGATTCTAGACAAGAAAGGTAAAAAACTCTTCAAATATACTACATTGCATATATTATTCAAAGAGTCACATAAACCCTCGATTAAGCTTAAAAATAAGAAGATTACAACCTAGTAGTTGGTGGAGGCACTAAGTACCCTTTCGGTATTATGAAAGATTAAAGTTATGCATAGAAAGTCTCAGTTAATGGGATGTCGGATTCCCTTTGACGGTAGAAAAGATGATGCTCAACTTGAAATGAGATTGTGCCTCTTTCAATCATTATTGACACATTTTATTCCTACAAAACGAGCCAAAAAGAGTGGGTTAAGGGAAGGATTTGGGACTACTTACGTTTCTAGTGCTGATACACATAAAAGAAAAGACCTATTACATAGATCACAAGAATACCAATTATAGTATCTATTAGCCAAAGATGAATCCTTCCGGTAGAGTAATATTGGACATTTCCGAGTTGGGTCTAATTCTATATAGAGGATAGACTAGATTGACTCATATATAGATCTTTCTCCATATAGATACGTATCTCCATGGATAGAGATAAAAATAAGGATCCATCTACATCTTGATTCACTATTTCCATTTTTATTAATTCTAATTAATTTTGTTTTTGATGATAAGTTTTAAATCTTAATGCAGGTAAGGAAACATAATTTTTCATTTATTTGATCGGAGCATAGAGGTTAAGGTCCCTCCTACCTATTATGTCTCGCTATTGAGATCCCCCCGTACTCAAAACAACATCTACTACATATAGTCGAAACACTAACTTCCACTCTAGTTTGACTTAATAATGACCACTATATAATCAATCCAAGTGCATTAGTTCATACACGATATGATTCTCCGGTATATTACCAAAAAAGAGATCATTTCCCCTCACTAAGCCTTGGTGGTGATCTTCCTTCTACAATCAAAGGAATAAGAACTACCAATAGATCATATGCAGCCATCCCTTACTTCACTCGCCTCCTCTTTTGGTTAACTCCTACTTCACTCTTGATTAATATTCCTTTTCATCTTCCTAACAGTAGTCGGGCTAGCAGTCCATTGTATAGTGACCGTCTATGAAGTGCCTCAATGCACCACAATCACTGCATAGAATCCTTTTATGAAAGTTTTAACTCCATGGATCTTTCTTAATTCTAATGAAACTTATCGTTTTGAAGCTAGCATGGCAATGAAATCCCGCACCATCCTTTTTTTCAGGCCTACCCTTAGGCTTTCCACCAGCCCGATCCATCATGATCCTTTGACATATGAATTCGACATTCTCAGGACTTGGATCCTTCAACTCCGAATGAGATAATATAGGATCTTTTGCCTAAAAGTTAAGTAACATAGGAGTAGACCTAAACTAAAAGGTAGAGGGAGACAACCATAAATAAACTAAATGGTAGAGGGAGACAACCATAAAATAATTATCTACTAACTAAGGAAAATTTAAAAAAACTAGTATGAAAGGGATTTTTTTTCTAAACTTCTTATAGGAAGTAGTTCTCGATGCCTTTTTGTATAGTTCTTGTAATACCCTATACTTTTTTGACTATTTAATTTCCATTTATGAATTTAATTATTAATTTAATTAGGGAATTTGAATTGGTTTCGTTAAATATTAATTATCAAATTTAGGATTAATATTTATCACTATTATTAATTACTTGTGTATGATAAGTAAATAGAGATGTGAAATATTATATTATTGTTAATGAGTGAAAAACAACAGTTTATTATATTATCTCGATAGATAGTTACATCCGTGAATTTATATAGTTTATGGGTGATGTGTACTCTACACATGTTTCGGGACAGGTTAATGAGATGATGGAATATTTTTAGTTGGGTGACTCGATGACCTTCTTGAGTGCACCAGTGATACAGAATGGATCGAAATAGTCCAAAATAGGTACCGGGGTGATAGTTCGGTTTCGGGGACTTTTTAGACATTGTACAGGGGTATAGGCATCTTTTTACCCTTAGAAATAAACCTAAAAACAAGATTAAGGTGTGATTAAGGAGTATTTAAGGTTTAGTGGGGTGGATGGAATCCTCACTTTTGCCTCTACATAATTCTGATTAAGGAGTTATTAAAAGAAGAGAAGAAAAAAGAGAATTAGAGAACTTGGAGAAGAGAGAAGAATATCTCTGGATTCAAGACATGTGGTTGAGACTTCAGATTCAAATCCAAAATGCAAGTATTTAGTCACTTTACATTGCAATTTCTAAAGTTAATTACGATCATAATTCATTTAGAAAAAATATGAAATTTAAAAGATGTTAACTTTAAGATTTAATTAAGGAGATTTAATATGTGTTTAACCTTTGAATATACTGATAATGATTGATGATTAATAGATGAGAAATTCATATTATTAATTTGGTTTTAGGATTATGAACATGAGAATATTGATAAGATGTTAGAAATTAACGAAATTCAAGGTTTGATTAATTCTGAGTTGTAAGAATTGATTTATGTTTAGGAATCCTTGTGCTGTGATCATGGATTTGAATATATTTTGATGTTAGAATACTTATGGTTAGTATTATATTTATGGGGTGTCAATTAAGGTTTTGGTAGGCTTGAGACCTCCATTTGAGGGATTAAGAGGTGAATACTCAAGGAAGAAGACGATTGGAAGCCCATTTACAGGGCTGTCTAGATTTTTATTACGCTTTGTTAGAGCTTGGTAAATGGGCGTATAGCCTCCGGGACAGATTAGGACTACGTGAAAATAATTCCAAGTTTTGGTATCTGTGTTAGGCCAATGGTTAGGTGGGTTTGGATGAGTTCAACAAGAATTCAATTGAGTGAAAACTTGATTATATAATCGGAAAGTCGGTTTAAACTTTAGGATTTAGTTGACTAGTATGTCGTGGGATGTTCGTTATATATATATATATATATATATATATATTTGATTGATGTGTATTTGTTTGAACATAATTACTTGGTAGTGCTACCGTTAAGAGGTTACACGTAGTGGACATTGAGCCATGACATTGACCAATAGGTGTTGGATCGACTCCCCGGTTCATATTACTGTTGCATGCACATTATCCATGTGTGAGGAAATGTGTTGGTTCGGAGATCGATTGGGTATTATGTGGTATGGTTATGACCCCCGGGCGAATGTTTATTACCACCTCCATTTGTTTTTGTTTACGTTTGGGTTTGGTGGTGAGATTCTAACCCGATGGCCCAGTTGTGATACATGGTATACCCGGAGCCCAATAGCACACGAGAGATGAATCCATGATGCCCTAGCTCTAGGGCTGAGGTTTATACATATATAGAGATTAATATATATGTATTTGTATATGAGATGTGATTTGTATATCTATTTATATCACGGGTGAAGCTATGTTATTATATTATGCCATTATCTATTAATGGCATGTATGTATCTATGCTAGTACTTATGAAAGTATACCTAGTGAGGGTAGTATACACTAACCTAATGGTGGTTATTAGTGGGATGGGCTATGATAGCCGTAGGATAATAAAATGAATGCGTTAGTGAACACTATAGATGCGAGGTGAGGTTGAGTCTTATGTGAGTGCGACCGGTAAGTTAATTATGAAGGTAATACCCTACATGTTTTTATTTAAAGAATTAAAATACTTGCAAAATATTTTTAAACATTATTTGGGCTTTCTCCTGCTAGTAAGTCTATTTTTATTTTCAAAACCACATGTGTGGAGCAGTAGGGACAAAAGGGTTAGATATTTCATCCCGTTGCGAGCAGTAGTTGTGGATATTGTGAGATTGATTATAGCTACTTCTGTTCGTTTCTATCTAGATATGATTCAGTTTCATTTCTAGGATTTCCTTTTGGGTGTGCTTATCGTAGTTAGACATGATTTTATTTATGTCAAAGATGTTGATTTACTATTCGTATTTATTTATGTTGGATAATTACTTGTAATTGCGGATGGTTTATTCTGTTCACATTATTTTATTTATGCATATCAGTTATTTTGTCATTTCATTGTTTGTATGGTTTTATTCGTTTTTATATTTATATAATTCGTTGCAACTGTGATGGTGAGAACGAAATCATACTAGATTCTTATTTTATTTTAATACAAGACTGATCACCCGATATTAAAATAGGCGGGTGGTCACAGTTGGTATCATAGCGAGGTTCTAGTGTTCTTAGGATATGTGTGAACTTTCTTTCTATGTTATTGGTGTTGTGTTTCTTTGATATAGAGCCCTATGTATAGGACTGTTGTTTCATATTATGCATGTGTGTTCTTTTACTACTATATATATTTAAAGTGGAAACTCAAACAAGGTTTGGTTTCAGATGTCAAACACCAGGAGAGGTAGACCATCTCGTGCAGTGAGGAAGGCTGTAGACGGAGAAGGTTAGTCAGACCCGCAGGGTGCTAAGGGGATTGTGACCACAAAAGAACTCCCATTCATAGTGGCACACGCAGTTAATGCTTCCATGACAGTCATCGCATAGCAGTTGCCCCAAGCACAACAACTACCACCATTGGCAGTACTAATACAGATTCACCTGATGTCGTCAGTGTGGGAGTGACTCAGGGAGGAAAGGCCATCCATTAGAGTTTTAGGAAAGTGACAATGTAGTAGCAACAAGACAATGGAAGAAGGATATCTATAAGAATATTCATATAGTTAAGTGTAGTGAAAATCAAAAGACGCCACTAGCCATGTTCAAGCTTATTTGAGCAGCTTTGCAATGGTAGGAGTCAATGACCACACAAGATTAGAGGGATGTTATAACAATTTAGGATTTTTGGGTGCAATTTGATCACAAGTTCTTTCCATCAACCGTGCAGATAGATGTGAGGATGAGATATTTGGATCTCGTATAGGAGGGTCGAATAGTGTTTAAGTATGACAAAGACTTCACTCACATAGAAAACTTTAAGTTAGATGAGGTGAACACCCATGAGAAGAGGATTCTCATGTTTATAGACGAGCTTACCTTGAGGATTATCTAGGATATATTGGGTAACTCGGTGTTGAGGACTTACGTTGATGTTATTCATGTCGTGATGCTTAATTGCCAGGATCGTTATTTTTTATCTTAGGGGAGTGAAGATGATAGGAGAGTCAAGGCAGGAGGGCAAGACTGGGGGCAATGGTGCCAATGGGGTGCCGCATTAATATAGTAGGTAGCAGGAGAAGGGTTCCCAGCAGGGGGTTCAATTAAGATGTTTAGGACGATTGATGGTAGTTTCAGATAAGGGCATCGGGGCTAGTAGTGTGATCCTAGTGCTAGCAGGTCCAGGGGAACCAGACTAGAGGCCAATGGGCTCATGCTTATAAGGGCCAATAGGGCCAGAGACAAAGGAAACCTGTCCAAGGTTAACAGGGCTAGAGGTCGATAGATTTCATAATGAGGTGTTTCATATGTGGAGAAAAGGGCCTCATGTGGCATGCATTCCCGAATAGGATAAGGGATCAGTAGTAGGATGCCCATCAGGGACAACAATTAACGCAGCTTCTAGCCCCACCATTAGTTCCAATATTCCCACTTTCGCAGGTCATTTATAGTTTGGATGTGTTTGTAACGTTTGTGTGCCATTCTTGCCACTAGTGCCGTCAGCCATTAAGGGTATGTTTCCTATCCACGATAATCATTAGATTCACGTAAGAGATGAGTTTATTGGACACAACATCTGATATTATTATGACCATAAATTCACCATTAGGTAGCGGGGTCGTCATTCATTCCAATTGCAGGGGAGTGGATGTGAACATTAGGGGGTTACGCTTAGTAGCAGATTTGGTCATTTTAGAGATGTAGGCGTATG
This sequence comes from Sambucus nigra, assembly GCA_949130495.1. Taxonomy (NCBI): domain Eukaryota; kingdom Viridiplantae; phylum Streptophyta; class Magnoliopsida; order Dipsacales; family Adoxaceae; genus Sambucus; species Sambucus nigra. The sequence goes on along the minus strand of OX422212.1, from coordinate 446,023,736 downwards.
ATGTTATTCTCGGTATGGACAAAGCAATGGTGGACTGTTATAGTAGGAATATCATGTTTGCTATTCTAGGTAAGGATATGTTTCTTATGTTGAGGCCTCATTCTGAGGGAAGGACGAGCATGCATTCATATTATATTGAGGAGGAGACTTCAAAGGGTATTAGTATCTCACTAGATTTGATCACTGTCGTTAAGGAGTTTGCTGATGTATTTCAGGAGATACCGATGTTACCATCGAGTCGAGAGATTGAGGTTATGACTCACTTAATGCTGGTGACTTGGCCGATAGTACGTGCACCATATCGTATGGCTCTTTTAAATATGCAGGAGTTAAGGGATCATATGAAACATATTTTGGGGTAGGTTTTATTTGTAGGACTACATCACCTTGGGGTGCCCCATACTATTTACGAAGAAGAGGGAGGGGTCATTGAGGTTATTTATTGACTATTGGGAGTTGAACATGGTCACGATTCGGAATAAGTATTTATTGTCGCATATTGATGAATTGTTTGACTAGCTAAAAGGAGAAGCTGACTTCTTAAAGATTGATATGAGATTAGGGTACCATTAGTTATGTATGAGGGAGAAACATTTCCTTAAGACCGCATTTTTTATGAGATACATGTCTTATGAGTTTAGGGTTATGTCGTTTGGGCTAACCAACACATCTACAGTTTTCATGAATCGCATGAATTAGGTGTCCAGAAATCTATTGGATCAGTTTGTTTTTTTCTTCATAAATGACATCTTGGTTTATTCTTTAACAGAGGGAGAGCCTGTAGAGCATTTTGCTTATGGTTATTTAAACTTTACGGGACAAGCAGTTGTGTCACAAGTTTGATAAGTGTGGATTTTTATTGAGGGAGGTGCAGTTCTAGGGTCACATAGTCGTCGAGAGATGGATTTTGGTTGTCGTTTGCTGGCCTGTCTAGATTTTTGTTATGCACTATTTTGGCCCGTTAGAGTGTGGTAAATGGTTGTATGGGGTTTCGAGACAGATTGGGAGTACTGGGGAATAATTCCAGGGTTTGTTATGTGTGTTAAGCTAACAGTTAGGTAAGTTCGAGTGAGACGAACCATAATTCAAGTGAGTGGACACTAAATTATATAATCGAAAAGTCAGTTCAGAATTAGAGATTTGATAGACTAGTATGATGTGGGATTTCCATACGTAGTAAATACTTTATATGAATACATGTTGTGGGCTACCTATGTATCAATGTATGATTGATGTGTATTTGTTTGAACGTACCTACTCGGTAGTGCTACCTTTAAGAGGTTGTGCATAGTGGTCAGTCAACCCCAACATTGACCTACAGGAGTTGGATTGATTCCCTCTGCCATATTATTGTTTCATGGACACTATGACGCGACTTAATATTTGTCTCAAAAGTGCGTATTTATCTAGGCTCAAGTGCAAGCCTTGTCGCTCAAGTAATAACCCGGTAAGTAGGGATCGTCTCCACAGGGATCAAAATTGCCAAACAATAACAAGAAAAATTACCAAACCTTGAAATGATTTCTTGAAAGAAATAAAAAGATGATTGATTTTTTTGGGAAAATTTCTAATAATTTACTTATGAAAACCAATTGGAAATTAACAGGAAAATTTGGGTTTAACAATTTAGAGAAAATTAGGGTAGGGTACAATCCCTCAATCCTTAACAAATTATTCTTTAGAATATTAAAATTATAAATCAAAATTCTTGATTAAATCCAGTCCTTATCATCACTAAGCATTACATATATGAGGTTCAAGACCGCATCATATGAAATCAAAGATCAATATAAGGCGGTGAATGACGAATTATACATACAAAGCATTCTTAAACATCCCAAGTACCTAGGGCAAGAGAGATTAAAAGATATGACAATGCATATATGATTTTCATTCACGATTCAACCAATATTTTCATTTATTTTCTAATTTTCCATACGAATAATTTGTATTAGGATTGAGTTCATGTACCCCAACCCTTGAGAAATTAGCTACTCATGATTTGGTTGAAAAACAAATTCACATATGAAACTATGAAATTGCAGAACATTGTAAGAAATTTACAGAAATTAAAGAAAAGAGAATAGAATGATATTACTTGAATTCAGCACAAAAATGGAATTGAGATTCAGAATACAACTAGGGTTCATGCAAATCTTGAAGGAAATGGAAATTTGATCTAAAAATCTGATCTAAAAACTCTCTCTAAAATTTCTAACCCTAGCCTCTCTCTAGCCTACTCTCAAATGATGTAGGTCATGGGCTTTTATAGCACAAAATCTCGAAATTGACAACCAATAGTGCTTGTGGAACAAGTTTTCCAAGAGTTGCACTGCATTAAATGCATAAATAATGTCAGAAATCCGCACATCTAGACTCTTCATTATCCCGCAACTTCAAAACATCGTAACTTCTTCACCGTAGCTCGGATTGAGGTGCCGTTTTTTCCAGTATTCTTGTAATTTAGAGCTCTTCAACTTTCTAGTTGGCCCCACCTCCGGAATAAGGCTGCAAAATTACGAAAATGCCCTTCAACTCTCCATTTCTAGGTTTCTTTCACTGTTTTGCGTTCTCCTTCGCACTAACTTGCATGAAATACCTGTAAAACACATGGGAAATACACAAAACACGAAATACTTGCCAAAATGGGTTAGTAGCATAAATAAGAGACAAATCCAAGCTACTTACACTGCACGGGATCATAAAAATACTGAAATTAAGGGGATAAATGTGAAGAATATGTGCCTAAACACACCCCCTAACTTAGAACTTTGCGCGTCCCGAGCAATGTATATGAATACTAACCAAAATTCTACTCTTGAAAATTCCTTTATTAAAATAAAATTCCACTTTCGCAGGCACGCGATTGCATTTAGCGTATGCAACAAGCCTTTAAACCCCTAGGTTACCCTAGTAGGACGAGTTTTGTCTCGTGAGGGTTTGCAGTGAATACACCCACAAAATTCTTTATTGACTCAAATAAATATCAAAATACTTAAAAATTGTACAATTTAAACTTTTCGAAAAATAATCACCATAAATTCATATTCAAATTTCTCAAACCATAGTGTGTGTGTGCGAAGCCAAAAACTAAACCTCAAATTTCCACCGATTGAGAATTACGTTACTTTCCGAAAATTCGTTTTGATTCAAATTCTTACGGATGCACTCACAAACGAATCACTCGGATTGTGGTTATTTTCTCTCGGTATGCATGATATAAAGAGTAAATATAATGGACACAAATTCATGCATACAAAATTGAAAAGAAAGAAATATATGGTGAAAAGATCTCATCATCAGATTACGGTTATTAGGAAATGGGAACATCACCTCTAATTCACACCATTTTAATCTCTCATATTATCTTTTCATGTCTTAGCTCTCCACGCAGTAATTAATTTTGCAATTTGGACTCGGTTAGGACTTTTTCGGGTTAAAAGGTGTAAAGGGTAAAAATGGGAATGGATGGAATGTTCGGAATTGGAAAATGTCTTTATGATGTCCATTTGTGCTTTTTCGGGCCTTTGCTCTTTTTTTTTTTCTTTTTTTTTTCATTTTTTTTTCTTGCTATTTTTGTTGAGCATATCTATTTTTTTTTTCTTGCCCCTTTTTATAGCACAATTTGGACTTTATTTGATAATTTTTTTTTTTTTTCAATTTTTCACAATTCCGGGCTATTTGGGTTTTTCGGGTTATCAAACGAAAGGATAAATTTTTTATTAGGCTCAAATTGGGTTGCAAAGGGATAATTTTGTTTTTCACAACTTTTTCTGGCTAATATTTTTGGATTAAACAAAAGAGGGCCTACTTCATTGTCCAAATTGCTAATCACATTACCATATGCATCTCGAGATTAATTAAGTTTAGAGATATATTTAGCACGAATTTCGAAACAACATTTCACACATTTCCCATAACCGATCAAAACAAAGGATTGAGATCATCAACGACTTATTTAAAACACTGAAAAGAACTTTGAGTTAATCATAAACTCGGATTGATTTAAAAACTCAAAAAGATCGATAGGCTCGAAATCTCACCGGGTTTGATCAATCTCCACACTTATTCGTTAAGTCGTCAATTTTCTTTCAATTTCCATCTTCAGTCAATTATGGCTTAGTGCATTAGGAATTTTACAATTTGAGACTTTAAATAGAACAAAGGTGATATTTTTGAAAATTTTAAATTCTAATTTTTATTTATTTTGAACAAAAATATTTTTGGCTTTTTTCAAAATTTTTCAATTTTTTTTTTCTAAAACAAAAAACACACTTGGAAAGAACATGTGATCGAATCAATGAATCTAAACAATAAATGGGAAGAATATCCCACACCCCCTAACTTAAATGTTGCATTGTCCTCAATGCAAATCAAGAACACAACATAAAGAGAGGAAAAGAAAGATATTACCCAAATGGAGCGATCCCTGATGAGTGCGAGTCCATTGAATCTACAAAACATGTTAGAACCAATCATACCAAAAAAATAACAATACTTGAACTAATTACTCTAAATGCAACAAGATACTATATAACACTTATACATGACTCAAAAATTCAACAAAAATCACCCCATACGCGTCGGGGGTGCGACGACCTCACCTCTCTTTGTTCATTCAATCCCCATAAATGGGGTCCGACAGCCAGATTGTGTCAGCTTCTTTAACCATGGCTTCCAAATAAGGCTTGAGACGATGCCCATTGACTTTAAAAGTGGTTCCCCCTTTTTCATCCATTAGCTCAACGACTCCATGGGGAAACACTTCTTTCACAATGTAAGGACCAGACCATCGAGACCGCAATTTACCGGGAAACAAGTGCAACCTCGAGTTGTAGAGGAGTACTTTCTGTCCCAAATGAAACTCTTTCTTACGAATGATTCCGTCATGAGCGCGTTTCATTCGGTCCTTGGAAATTTTGGCACTTTCATACGCATCGTTGCGCATTTCTTCCAACTCATTCAACTGAAGTTTACGTGTTTCACCGGCTTTATCCATTTTGAAGTTCACCCTTTTGATAGCCCAATACGCTTTGTGTTCGATTTCAACCGGAAGATGACAAGGTTTGCCATACACAAATCGAAATGGGGACATCCCAAGGGGATTCTTGTATGCGGTTCTATAAGCCCAAAGAGCATCAGTCAACCTAAGAGACCAGTCTTTCCTATTAGGATCAACTGTCTTCTCCAAGATATTCTTGATCTCCCTATTAGCAAGCTCAGCTTGGCCATTCGATTGGGGGTGATAGGGGGTGCTAACCTTGTGGACAATTCCATACTTTCGCATTAGTTTATCCATCGGCCTATTGCAAAAATGAGTTCCATTATCACTAATTATGGCCTTAGGCATACCAAAGCGAGAAAGTATATTTTCTTGAATAAATTTGATCACCACCTTGCTGTCATTCGTCCTTGTAGCTATAACCTCTACCCATTTTGAGACATAATCTACAGCGACGAGAATGTATAGAAAACCAAAAGAAGGGGGAAAGGGCCCCATGAAGTCAATTCCCCAACAATCAAACAACTCCAAGACTAAAATAGGGGATAATGGCATCATATCACGGCGAGTAATAGCTCCCATTCTTTGGCATCTATCGCAAGTCTTACAAAAAGCATTCACATCCCGGAAGATTGTGGGCCAATAAAAACCACTTTGAAGGATTTTCGCAGCAGTTTTATTTTTAGAAAAATGACCGCCACATGCTTCCGAATGACAGAATCGAATCACCCCTTGGATTTCCTCATCGGGTACACATCTCCGGATAATTTGGTCAGCACAATACTTAAACAAGTATGGATCATCATAAAAGAACATGCGTGACCAAGTAATGAACCTCCTTCTCTCTTGCGGATTCCAACTAGAGGGAACAACTCCGGTGACAAGGTAATTGACTATATCCGCAAACCAAGGGAGAGAAGAGGTAGCAAAAAGATTCTCATCCGGAAAATACTCGTCTATGGGAATGGGATCAATAGGTACGTCGGACGAGAGTCGTGACAAATGGTCAGCAACGACGTTTTCTACTCCTTTCTTATCTTGAATCGAGAGATTAAACTCTTGTAGGAGTAGGATCCACCTGATTAAACGAGGTTTGGCATCTTTATTGCTCAAGAGATACTTCAATGTCGAATGATCAGTGAAACAAAGGATAGGCGACCCAACAACGTAAGAGCGAAATTTGTCGAGAGCAAAAATGACAGCTAGCAACTCTTTCTCTGTAGTAGAGTAATTCAGCTGAGGGCCAGATAATGTACGGCTAGCATAGTAAATAACATGAGCTTTCTTGTCTTTCCTCTGTCCAAGAACAGCCCCAATCGCGTAATCACTTGCATCACACATAAGCTCAAAGGGAAGCGACCAATCCGGAGCTTGCATGATAGGTGCAGAAATAAGCATGCTTTTGAGTTTATCAAATGCTTCTTGACATGCTTTACTCCACTCAAATGGAGTGTCCTTCATGAGAAGATTACTCAAAGGTCTAGCGATGGCGCTAAAGTCTTTGATAAACCTCCTATAAAATCCAGCATGGCCTAGAAAGGACCTCACATCTTTAAGTGATTTTGGCGGGGGTAGCTCAGCTATTACTTCAATTTTTGCTCGATCAACTTCAATTCCCCTAGATGAGACTATGTGGCCCAAGACTACACCCTCGGTAACCATGAAATGGCATTTTTCCCAATTGAGGACTAAGTCTTTTTCCACACATCGGAATAGAACTCTCTCAAGATTAGCTAAACAATGGTCAAAAGATGAGCCGAAAACGCTGAAATCGTCCATGAACACCTCAAGACCTTTTTCAATCATGTCGCTAAAGAGACTTAACATGCACCTCTGAAAAGTAGCCGGCGCATTACATAACCCAAATGGCATACGTTTATAGGCAAACGTACCAAATGGACATGTAAAAGTCGTCTTTTCTTGATCAAGAACATCCACCTCAATCTGATTATAACCGGAATACCCATCTAGAAAACAATAATAAGGATGGCCCGCTACTCGTTCAATAACTTGATCGATAAATGGTAAGGGAAAATGATCCTTTCGAGTTCCGGCATTGAGCTTTCGGTAGTCAATGCAAACACGCCACCCGGTGGTGGTGCGTTGAGGTATTAATTCTCCCTTATCATTTTCAACCACAGTCATCCCTGATTTCTTTGGAACGACCTGAATTGGGCTCACCCATTTACTATCCGAAATGGGATATATAATTCCAGCATCTAGCAATTTGATTATTTCCGCTCTTACAACATCTTTCATTGTTGGATTTAACCGCCTTTGCATCTCACGAGATGGCTTCACTTCTTCCTCGAGATGGATTTTATGGGTACAAATCAAAGGACTTATACCCTTCAAATCTGCTATGGTCCATCCAAAAGCACTTCTATGCTTTCTCAACACATCTAACAACATACCTTCTTGCCCTTTTTCTAGATGGGAAGACACAACAACAAGAAATGTATCATTCTCACCTAAAAAGGCATATTTGACATGAGAAGGTAGTTTCTTCAACTCAAGACTAGGAAATCTATGTTCAGAGGGGACCAAGGGTGTCTCCCTCGGAGGCAATTCTTCATACCTAGAAATCCAGTCAACCGCTCTTAAACTCTCAAAACTCTCTTCCTCTTGTAACCACATTTTTAACTCTTACACCTCTCTCCCAAACTCAGTATAATCACTCATTTGAGCATCACTTTGCCCTAAGCACACTTTCAGAGCATCTCCTCCTATGATTTTTTCAATATTTTCATCCACCACTTCTTCAATAAGATCCATTTCAAGAATCTCATCCTCATCACCCATTTGGTTAGCGACATTGAAAATATTTTTCTCGAGAGTCATGTTTCCAAAAGTGAGTTGCATTTGGCCATTCTGTGTATTGATCAAAGCATTAGCGGTAGCTAAGAACGGTCGGCCCAATATAATTGGAACATGATTTCTCGTATGGAGAACAGGCTCGGTGTCCCAAATAACAAAATCAACGGGAAAGTAGAACGTATCCACTTGAACAATTACGTCTTCTACAATCCCACGAGGCACTTTGACTGTCCTATCCGCTAACTGTAGAGTGATTCGGGTAGGTTTTAAATCACCTAAATCAAGCTTCTTATAGATGGAGTATGGGAGGATGTTTACACTCGCACCTAAATCAAGCAACGCTCTTTCCACTCTCATTTCTCCAATGATACATGAAATGGTAGGTGAACCTGGATCTTTGAATTTTGGTGGAAGATCATTGAGAAGAACTGAGCTCACATTTTGTGCCAAGAAAACATTTTTCTTCACCTTAAGACGTCTCTTGACAGTCAAAAGATCTTTAATAACCTTCGCATATGCTAGAATTTGTTGAATGGCATCAAGGAACGGCAAGTTCAATTTTACTTGCTTCAACACATCCATCACCTCGATACGCGAAGCACCTTTCTGGGGTGACTCTAAGCGCTGAGGAAATGGAGCAGCAGTAGGCGACTTGACTTCAATATCAGGCTCAACCTCCGCATCTTTCAATTCCTTTTCTAAGGAAGGTTCTTCAGACTCGGAAATTTCAGATTCCTTCACAATCTCGGGTTCGACTCCATCATCATCCACCTTTGGTAATTTAGGTGCTAGATCAATTACGCGGCCACTACGAAGAGTAGTAACAGCTTGACATTGTTCTTGCAATTCTGATGATGTGGAGCAAACCGTGGTTTGACCTTGAAGAGGTGGTCTTTGGCCTTGGGCTGGAAGTTTACCCTTCTCTTGAGTATTCACGGCAGACTGCAACTTAGAGATGTTAGTATGCATTTCAGCGAACATTCGCTCAAATTTGGCATCTCTTTCTTTTTGGGCTTGGATGAATTGATTGAAATTATCCTCATGAGATCTCCTAGGTGGAGGTACATAAGGACCAGGAGGTGGTACTTGCATAGGGTTTGCCACTTGCTGAAATTGAGGGGGTTGTGGTAGAGTCATCTGTGGGTTAGGAACCATCCCACCTTGGGGTTGTCCATAATTAAACCCGGGATTCCTCCATGATTGATTATATGCATTCCCTTGCTGAGCATTATAATTCCCTCGAAAACCTCCTATTGCATCAAGCTGTTTAGTGTACATGGCCTTGTATGCAGGTATGGTAGGACATCCTTCGGTAGAATGGCCTGCATTACAAATGGCACATACCTTCTCCATCCCGGTTTTTACGGGTCCAGACACATCTCTCAATCGCATATCTAGCATTTCTCTAAAGTTCTTTTCCATTTGATCAAGTTTTAGATCCAACAAAGTGTCCTTGTCCACGTGATAAATACCGGACGCAGCAAGCAAGTTGGACACTTGTCGATTTCTATTTTGACTATTTGGATCAGAAGTATCCCATGCTTGGGTAGTTTCCGCCACATATTTCAAATGAGCCTCAGCATCGCTCGTACTTAACTCCCAAAAAGGTCTCTCACACATGGTTTGAACAAGTTGTTTAGACGCTACAGTAAGGCCTTGATGGAAAAATGAAATCAGATGATGAGTTTCAAAACCATGATGGGGGCACGCATTAACTAACTCCTGGTATCTCTCCCAACACTTATCAAAAGCCTCATTCTCATTTTGACGAAAAGCTTGAATTTGGGCTTTAACAGAATTGGTTTTGTGTTGTGGAAAATTTTTTGAGATAAACTTGTTTTGCATATCTCTCCATGATAAAACAGAATTTGGGGGCAGGGTCCATAACCAAGTTTTCGCTTTATCCTTTAAGGAAAAAGGAAAGAGCTTTAACCGGATTACTTCTTGTGGACAAGTTTGGTCTCCAAATGTTTCACACGTATCTTCAAACTCTCTAATATGGAGATATGGTTTTTCCGAATCCATCCCATGAAATGTAGAAAGAATTTGGATCATTCCATTCCGAAAGTGGAACTGACCGGCATTATACGGGAATAAAATGCAACCAGGGTTAGCAGTTCTCTCCGGAAACAAAAGATCTTTCATGGGTTGATATGGTACATCATCCTCTCCAGCACCAACACCGACACTACCATGATCCGACATATTGCTACCAAAAGGTTCAGAATTCTCACTCAAGGTTTGACTCAACGAACGACTTGTGATGGAATTATTAGGGGAAGGAGGTGGAACCCAAAACGGCAAAGACTCAGAATTTTCAGATCCGGCTTCGGCAATAGGATTTTCGTGAATTTGGGTGGGAGATGAATTCTGCATATAACACACAAGAGAAAGGAATTTTTTTTTTTTTTTTATTTATGAAATCACTTGTAGATAACAATAACTTTCTTGAAAATTTAACAATTTTAGATCCCCGGAAACGGCGCCAAAAACTTGACGCGACTTAATATTTGTCTCAAAAGTGCGTATTTATCTAGGCTCAAGTTCAAGCCTTGTCGCTCAAGTAATAACCCGGTAAGTAGGGATCGTCTCCACAGGGATCAAAATTGCCAAACAATAACAAGAAAAATTACCAAACCTTGAAATGATTTCTTGAAAGAAATAAAAAGATGATTGATTTTTTTTTGGAAAATTTCTAAAAATTTACTTATGAAAAACAATTGGAAATTAACAGCAAAATTTGGGTTTAACAATTTAGAGAAAATTAGGGTAGGGTACAATCCCTCAATCCTTAACAAATTATTCTTTAGAATATTAAAATTATAAATCAAAATTCCTGATTAAATCCAGTCCTTATCATCACTAAGCATTACATATATGAGGTTCAAGACCGCATCATATGAAATCAAAGATCAATATAAGGCAGTGAATGACGAATTATACATACAAAGCATTCTTAAACATCCCAAGTACCTAGGGCAAGAGAGATTAAAAGATATGACAATGCATATATGATTTTCATTCACGATTCAACCAATATTTTCATTTATTTTCTAATTTTCCATACGAATAATTTGTATTAGGATTGAGTTCATGTACCCCAACCCTTGAGAAATTAGCTACTCATGATTTGGTTGAAAAACAAATTCACATATGAAACTATGAAATTGCAGAACATTGTAAGAAATTTGCAGAAATTAAAGAAAAGAGAATAGAATGATATTACTTGAATTCAGCACAAAAATGGAATTGAGATTCAGAATACAACTAGGGTTCATGCAAATCTTGAAGGAAATGGAAATTTGATCTAAAAATCTGATCTAAAAACTCTCTCTAAAATTTCTAACCCTAGCCTCTCTCTAGCCTACTCTCAAATGATGTAGGTCATGGGCTTTTATAGCACAAAATCTCGAAATTGACAACCAATAGTGCTTGTGGAACAAGTTTTCCAAGAGTTGCACTGCATTAAATGCATAATTAATGTCAGAAATCCGCACATCTAGACTCTTCATTATCCCTCAACTTCAAAACATCGTAACTTCTTCACCGTAGCTCGGATTGAGGTGCCGTTTTTTCCAGTATTCTTGTAATTTAGAGCTCTTCAACTTTCTAGTTGGCCCCACCTCCGGACTAAGGCTGCAAAATTACGAAAATTCCCTTCAACTCTCCATTTCTAGGTTTCTTTCACTGTTTTGCGTTCTCCTTCGCACTAACTTGCGTGAAATACCTGTAAAACACATGGGAAATACACAAAACACGAAATACTTGCCAAAATGGGTTAGTAGCATAAATAAGAGACAAATCCAAGCTACTTACACTGCACGGGATCATAAAAATACTGAAATTAAGGGGATAAATGTGAAGAATATGTGCCTAAACACACTATCCATGTGTGAGGTTAGATGTTGGTTTAAACACCGGTTGGGTGTGATGTGGTATGGTTGGGACCCTCGGACGTATGTTTATGACCTCCTCCATTTGTATTTATTTACATTCGGGTTTGGTGGTGAGATTCCGACCCAGTGTCCCAGTTGTGATACGTCGTAGGGGATGCATCTGTAAGGTCCTTGCTTTGGAGATGCGATTTATTCATATATAACGAGTGATATAAATATATTTATATGAGATGTGATGTGTATATTTATTTATAGCGTGGGTTAAGCTATTATTATATTATGTTATTATCTATTTATAGCACGTGTGTAGCTATGTTAGTATTTATGAAAGTGTACCTAGTCAGGGTATTATACACTTGGCTGAAGGAGATTATTAGCGGGATAGGCTATGATAGCGGTTATTGTCCTAGTTAGACTGTGTAATATAATTAGGATAATACAATGAATACGTTAGGTGCGCAGTGTAGATGAGAGGTGAAATTGAGTATCATGTGAGTGTGACTAGTAAGTTAATTCTAAAGGTAATACAGTCCATGTTTTTATTTAATGCATTTAAATACTTGCAAAATATTTTCAAATGTTTTCGGGATTTGATCTGCTAGAAAATCTATTTTATTTCTAAAATCCCATGTGTGCAGTAGAAAGGATTGCAGGGTTTAGATCTTTCATGTCGCTGCGAGGAGTATTTTGCATGCTGCGAGATTGATTGTATTCATTTCTATTCATTTCGATCTAGATCGGATTATGTTTTATTTACACTATTTCCTTTTGGGCGTGATGCCCCCATTTGGATGGGATTTAATTTATGTCAAATGTGTTCATTTATTACTTCTATTTGTTTATATTTGATGATTACTTGTAGTGACTGATGGTTTATTCAAGTCATATTATTTTATTTATGCATGTCAGTTATTTTGTCATTTAATTGTGTGTATGGTTTTATTCATTTTATATTTATATTACTTGTTGAACAGTGATGACGAGAACGAAATTATACTATTTTAATAAAAAATTGATCAGCCAATATTAGAATAGGTGTGGTGTCACAGTTCTTGACTTCAGGAGAGAGTTACTTCCTTTCCAATCATATTAAACCCATCTTACTGATGGTTATAGGTAGTTTTCCTAGTCTAAATGACTTGTTGCATTCTATAAAAGAGATAGCTTCCTGAAGGTGTAAGTTCTCTTTTTTATCTTTCTCAGTTCATACTTAGCCCGTATAATTTTTATTGCTCATTCGCACTCTTGTCATAATTGCCATGGTAAAAACAAATAGCGTAGTAGTAGGGGTTGGGCCTTTCCTTTGTTAGAATTCAACATATAATATTTTGGAACTTCCAAACCAATGAAATGAAAAATGAAAAGGATATTTTTACATGAAGCTTCAACATAATGATTTCGATAAGGGTAGAATTCACCTTATGTTCGATTAAATGTCCTGTGTCACTTTAACTCAAATCGATCTTACCTTCAATCCCTATTTTCTAAGCCAACTCATAACAGAATGTTAGACCAATCTCAGGGTTGACACAGTCGAATTGGTAGAGGAAAATTGTAAAACCTATCTGTGATAAAGATTCAAATAGATGCACAAATTCCAATCACAAACTTATTTAATTACTGTCAATTTATTAATCAAATTAATTCAGCCCTCAAAATCAACTTGCTACGTGTGTGCATGTGTCAAACCAACTTAAATAAAATATGTGACACAAAGTTCAAGAAAAATCCCCTCAGGGTAAAACCTTTTATTTCACTCTAATTTGTAAATCGCAACTTACATGGATTACAATGAAATACATTTGTTTGACACGAGAATACCCGCAGGCATCGGTCGGCGTAGTCAACAATGAATTACACGCAGCAATCCACACAAACTATAGTCCTATCTTCAACAAAGATCTACACTCTGCGAACCTCAATGACACACGGACATATGATGTTGAAACCTTCTCTACAAAAGTATGAACACCACCAAAGTGTGTTCTCAAACTCAAAAACAATTCACTAACAAATTGGGACTTTTGTGAAATAAAAATAAAATGATTTAATCCCTAAAAGAAGAAGCCAAAAGTGTTCTGCCGATATAGCATGGTTTTGTAGAATAAAAAACGTACAGGCTTCTTATGGAAAAGGGAGTTGAAATGACCCTTTCATAAAATAACTTAAGGCGGTGGGTCATTCGAGCAAGACACGCTGTCGTTCGAGTGAGACATGCTATCATTTTAAGTATCGCGTGACACACGATGTCGTTTGAACGATATACAGTGTCCTTTGAATGAGATGAAAAAAATATTTTTTTAATTATCTTTTCTTTGGTAACTGCACTGTCTCAAAATTTTTATTTTTGACGAAAAATATTTAAAGCTCCGCTCCAACACTTAGAAAATATTTTTTTGAAAAATATCCCAATATCCTAAGTGAATTATTAAGGAATTAAAAACACAATTTTACCAAATTCATTTCGCGGAGGCTTGATTATTGATGAAGCTTGATATTCGGACCGCCTCGTTGCGTATTTGATCTTGAACCTCTTTGATGGTTGTAACGGTATATGACATATTTAATTGTGATGGACTATGTCCTTACAAATCCCCCCTATGTCCATATCGGTACAAACTAAATAATATCTGAATTATCAATCTCAAAAATGACCTATACAAATCTACCCTCCCATAAACTCAAAAGTGGAAAGATAAACTGTCAAGTCTTCAAACTTTGCTTCAACAATCAAATCTTCAAAACTTCAAGCTTTTCTCACCAGGGTGTGTAACATAATGATCTTCAATTGTACCTACACATATGAGAGAAAGTAAATACCTCGTGACGTATAGAGTTTGAAATGATATAAGCAAAAACATGAAAGTATAATAAGTTTTTCCCTATACTTAAACTCCCCCATAAAGTCTTAATTCATTCTCCCCCTTTTTATTTGTCCGAAATAGACAAGGAAAATAATAAACCACATAAATCAAATTGGGGTGTCACGGTAAACAAAGCAAATAAACTAGTTTTGATTTTTCAGATTTTTCATACAAAAATTCAAAAATGATGTTACACAAATCACACACCATGAATTTACACTAAGATAACCAACTCGTGGAAACGGAATGAATTTGTGTGAACAAATTTGATAGGAAAATCGACTCAATCATAACATGTGCACACGATGCAAAAGTGTACTTCTGATGAATGAACATAAAAAATAATCCGTTGGTGTAAAATTGTTGAATTTAGATGGAATCCTCTTAATCATATCAACAAATCAATGTATAAATGATGTCCACACCAATAACTTCCAAAACTATGTAATGATTTTTCATGACTTTCAAGGACGTGGAAACCGTTTTAAATTCCATCCAAACTCCCTCATTAAAAGATAATGCTTTTTACTTTTCTTATGAAGTGATGAAACTAAAAGCTATTGGCCCATATTTAGCATATATTTCTTTTTATTGCCTTTCAATTTTTTCGCGCTCTTTTAAACCTCATTGGACCCCAAATATTTTTCAATTCCTCACTTTTTCAAGTCCTTTTTAAATGGTGTCTTTATCACAAAGGAAAAATTAAGATACCTTTTGCAACCCTTTTCCATTTTTCAAAATAAATCACACAAACTCATAAACGGTTTATAACATGCACTACTTTCTTGTCAATTTCTATCGCATTTGGTTCGTTGCATAGACATAATTGAGATGGAAACATTCAACCAACATGTGATAGACACCCACAAATGTCAAAAAAATCCGTGCATGTGTGCAATAAAGGACAAATGAGTCAAACATGTAGGTAGCAAGACTATATATCATCTCAAAGAATCCAAACTTTATAAATAAAATGAATGGCACAACATATTATCCCAAAATACTATCAAATAGTCACATGGATATGGAATGAAATTGTGACTCGGTCATCCTAAATGTCTATCCATATATGGTGTAAACAAAATACAAAACTCTTTTTGGATTTTTTCAAAAATTTACCAAAAAATTGAAAATCTTTTTGTATTTTTCGAACACTTTTCAGAATCAACCCAGCAATACCAAAGAATATAACAATATGAACCAGAGGACTGCAATAGACAAGTATAGAAAACTAACCAGGTCGTTCAAACGAGACTCAATGTCGCTCGAACGAAAGCGCTTGTCATTATAATGACTACTTCGGGCCACAGGAGATCTCACTCGAATGAGAAAACAAAAATTCCCACTCTGCCTAGAATATTAAACAGTATTTCCCGATGGAAAAAATTCTAGGAAAAAGTACCTGGAAGGTGATGACCAATCCAAAACAGTGCTAAAATAGTAGCAAAATTAAGAAAATAAACAAATAAAACTTTAAAGAGTTATATGCTAACAAAGTACAAAAAAAATGGTACATACTATAAATATGAATAAGATAACATCATGCAAATCAACATATCCCAACAAACAAGTCTAAACCTCAACCAGTAGGTACGGGGGAGTTTTTCAAAGATGGTGACATCCTATGAAAAACTTCCATTAATTTATGTGAGTCCTTGACTACATATTTTACCTACTCCCCAATATGTGCAAACTCTCTCATGTAATCATCCGGAGCGTCAGGTGTGGGTGCGTGCATGCCTGTGGACACGTGTAGTAGCATAACGTGGCACATAACCCAACTTAAAATAAAACTCTCCCAGGTGTCCTCTTCTCTTGCAGTGTGTGCAAATGTAAACTTTCCTAGGTACACCTCTCTCAAAATGTCTCCTACGCACTCTCCTAACAGGTATGGGGCACCTAGACGGGTCGGGTCGAGAGTCACGTGAATCTAACACTAAAGTAAGAACCGACTGGTGTGTAACAAAAGAAGTGGATGCATCGTCATGACTTATTCCTATACTCTCACCACTACCCAAAATGGGGTTGAGAACCATCTTTTCAACCTTCTTAGATGCATTCTCTAAAGGTATTTTGACATCCCAGGCACATTCAAGATCACTCTCGAGATGGGATACACGTGCCATCAGACTAGACAATGTGTCGATAAAGCACACTTTTCCCTCCTTAAAACTTCTTTCTCTCTCACCAAATCTAAAACCCGACGAACTAAATCCCTACTATACTTATTTGTTCTCAAAATATTGGTGTACAAATCCCTAAAAGATTTTTGGATCTCAATTTCATCTCCACTCTCAAACTCGCTCTCACCCCCACTAGAAACAGTCAACTCATCATTATCGCTCTCATGTAGACAATCATCGTGGGACAAAGTGGGTGTGCTCACATGACTAAAAAAATCTACACACATCCCATGTGCTAAACCTTTATTGGACTCATCTCTCTCATCTCCCTCACTATCACTAAGAGTGGAAGGCATGGCTACATTCTTGCCCTCTCTGCTAAGCTTAGTGGCACACCCAAACGACTTATGCCCTCTGCCCTCGCACTCAAAACATTTTATATTTTCAAAATTTTCTTCACCCTCTTTATCTTTCTCACTACTTTCTCTGGCCTTGTCTTTCTTTTCGTTTTTCTATGAAAACTTTTTATTAGAAGAATTTTTTTTCGAAAACTGAAGAATTTTTTGAAATTCTTTGCAAGGAGGACCATGTCAAAATTATACTCATCCTCAAAATTGGACTCACAAAATCTCACTTTCTTTTTCCTATCACTCGTGGACACTTTCATTCACTTCCTAGTTTGGGCTTTAAGCATTATCCCTCTATCCTTAGGTTTGACAGTGTCGGGGAACATGTCAATTTCGTACGTCTGGAGGTTTCCTACCAACTCTTCTAGTTTCACTTGACTCAAATTTCCTAAGGTATTTAAAACAATCACTTTGGGGATAAAACGTTTAGGCAATGATCTTAAAATCTTTTTAACCACTCGTGCATCAGGTATAGGCTCACCAAGATTAAAATCAGCTTTAATAATATAAGACAAACATGCATAAAACTCGTCAAAACACTCAGTCTCTAACATAGTGATCGTCTCAAATTGAGTGGTCAAATTTTGAATTTTAGACTCTTTGACCATGTTAGTGCCTTCATGGGTGAGTTGAAAAATATCCCACGCTTTTTTAGACGTGTTGTACGTCATAATAAGTCAAAACTCGTCAGGGGTGACGTGTCCAAAAATTGCACTAAGCCCTCGTGAATTGTGTAAGTTCTCCACCTAAACTCTTCCTCAGTCCAGTATGACACACGTTTTAAATTAGTGACATTATTCGCGGTGACAGTGGGAGGATTTCAACCTCTTTCACAAATGACCCAAACTCTTTCATCAATTGCTTTTAAATGGGATTTCATCCGGGCTTTCTAGTAAGCATAATTAGACCCATCCAAAATTGGCAACTGATTATATAAGTTTTCACTTGGAAACATTGGGACAATTTTAAATGTGTGATTTAAAAAAAAATCAATATCACACAATTTCGCGAAACAATATGAATACACAATAAATTAGCTTAACCTGCTCTGATATTAATTTGTAAAACCTATGTGTTATAAAGATTCGAATAGATGCGTTAATTCCAATCACAAACTTATTTAATTAGTGTTAATTTATTAACCAAATTAATTCAGACATCAAAATCAACTAGCTACATGCGTGCATGTGTCAAACCAACATAAATAAAATATGTGACACAAAGTTCAGGAAAAATCCCCTCAGGGAAAAACCTTTTATTTCATTATAATTTTGTAAATCGCAACTTACACGAATTACAATGAAATAGAGTTTTTTGACACACTAATACTTGCAAGCGTCGATCGGCATCATCAATAATTAATTACACACAAAAATCTACAAGAATCGCAGTCATATCTTCAGCAAAGATCCACACGCAGCGAACGTCAATGACACACAGCATATGATGTTGAAATATTTTCCACGAAAGTATGAACACCAGTTAAGTGTTTTCTCAAACTCCAAAACAATTAACTAACCAATTGGGACTTTTGTGAATTGAAAACAAAATGATTTAATCTCTAAAAGAATAAGCCAAAAATGTTCGATATACGATGTCGTTCGAACGAGATGAAAAAAATATTTTTTAATAATCTTTTCCTCTGTAACTGCACCGCCTCAAAAACTGGGGAAAATTTTATTTTTGACGTAAAAAATTTAAAGCTCTGATCCAACACTTAGAAAATATTTTGTAAAAAATATCCCAATATCCTAATTGAATTATTAAGGAATTAAAAATAAAACTTTACCAAATTCATTTCCTAGAGGCTTGATTGTTAATCAAGCTTGATATTCAAACCGTTTGTATTTGATATTGAACCTCTTCGACAGTTGTAGAAGTATACAACATACTTAATTGTGATGGACTGGGTCCTTATAAAAATAAAATCCCATCGACCAAGCAAGCCTACCCTCAAAAGTGGATACCGAAGAACTGCCAAGTTATCGAGGGCATGTCTGAAGAGGAGGCGAGCTCCCTCTAAGTTTACCACCCTACCCACTAATGGATCTCTACTAAAAAAGAATCTGATTGGAACAATTGATATGAAAGAAGAAAGATTGAGATTTCATTAACCAAGAAAAAATCTCGATGCAATTGAGAAAATTCAAAGAAGATAATAAATCCAAAGGAAATGATCGGTCAAAGATCTCCAAAACACTTGTTCAATGATTCGACTTGAATCTCTACCATGTGGGGCATTCGATACAATACAAAACACCCATTTTGTTTGTTGTGGGGTCCATCCTTTTATTTTTCCATAGAATAACTGACTGTAAAAGTTTTGACAAATTCTAGGCTGGACATTGATCGACATGGTACTTATTATGTAATTGCACAATTCCATTATGTACTTTTTAGGGGAGACATTTATTATTTATTAGAAAGATTTCACTGTCAGGTAGGTAAAGTATTTAGTTTTACATCTCCTACAACTTTAAGTCAAATCCATTTTAGATCACTTTTTTCAGGGTTAATTTCCTATGGATTTATCTTAGGGATGTAAAAGAGGGCCTTCTCATCTAAAGGAACGGGTGAGCTTTCTCAATATATATTGACCACTACGAATGAAGGACTAGTGATGATGAAGGAGTAGAAGGAGGAGTATGATCTAGCTTTAATTAAAGTGTGGACGGAATCAGTGTAAAGAAATTTGAGTTCATGCGATTACGATCTATATGGAAGGGAAGTTTTGTTGATGCATTACTGTCGAGAATGAAAAAGAAGAGAGATGTTATTTTCTATAGGAAAATTTGGTCATGTATATCTTCTATTTCTCCATAATTCGTTCATTACTTTGTATGAATTTACAATAGAAAAACTCGTGTTCATTATAAGATTACTGAAGGAAATGTTGTTCATAAATTTAGGGAGTTTGGTTCTACACAGAAATGAAGACCTTTGAGAAAAAATATTGGAACGGAAAGAAAAAAGGGGAAAAGGGGGAAAAGTAAAGCAAAATCTAGCATCTACATATTATGATAGGCAAAGCTAGTGTCTGACTGACTACTAGCAATTTGAAAAAGAACGTAAATGGGAAAAAGCTTCATACAAATAAGTTAAAAAATATATTATATTACATAACATCAAATTTGATTTCTTATATGATGTGTTGGTGATTCAAATTGTTGAGTGAGTTTAATTAATTTATGATATTAAAAAATATCATGAAAACATTGGCTCTAGTTCGTATTTGATTACTTGATTGAATGCCTTAACTTCACACCGAATGAATTTATAATTGATATGTTAAATTTTGATTTCTATAAGAATTTTTAAACATAATTGAAAATTAATCTTGCATGAGTTTTAAAGAGTGCTCCATGGTCTATATGTGAAAATTTGAGATTTTTATATGTTGGAGTTAAATATGGACCATTTTGAAGGCGTTGATAAGGGAAACCCATAGTGTGATAATGCTCGATTTGAATTGAAGTATTAATTGGTAGGTGTAAACTAGGTGTGTGAAAATCAAATCAATGACAAAAATCAAAGTATTGTACAGATCCACAATTTAAGTGGTTAACAAGCATTAAAAATAGGATATAGATTTAGCATTTAAAAAATGCTATTTAAGTTGGGCATTCAAAAATTTCCAAAAGCTTCACTTGCCAAGGGAGTTTTATATATGGAATTGTAATTAAAGTTAAGCTCATGATCATATTGCATTTTTTCATAAAGGTTTGTCTAAATGTGTCAAGTAATGCAATTTGATCATTAATGTCATGTTTCCATTTCTTGGCACGTACAAGCCAATGATTCTTATCTTACTTTAGTTGTGTTTGAAATGTTTTATTTTGCTTAACATTTGTAAACAATTTTTATTTTATATATCCAAAGTGGTTCCACATTCCTTGAGATTTTCGATAGTATTATCTCACATATCTATATATTTTTGTTTGTCCTAATGATATTTCTTTGATTGTCTTTGAGAATTTTGCTAAATGCATATTTTTTTTTCTGACCCTTTTGATGGGTGGTTTGATCGAACGGGTTTATTGAAGAAGTTTTGTGATTAAGGGAGAGTAAATCATTTAAGGGAGTTATAAGATTTAAACAGACTATTCTCATGAGTGTTGTAGGTGTGAAGGGGACATTCTTTAGATTTTATGGATATATTATGTGTTTTCCATTTGAGAGGCCTTTATTTAATTTCATTCACAAGGTTGATGAGAATTTTTTCACACGGTTTGCTACTAGACAATTTTCTTAGCACGACCGATTAGCATCCGTGCGTATGTCATCCATTCGCACAATACAAAACACGTGCGTGCGCAGGACCCCTGTTTTCCAGTTAGGATTTTTTATCCCATGGTGTTTCTACCCTGATACATTGTCGCTGCTTAATTCTATTTCTACTGTTACACTAGTACCACCCCCATTTAGATATGTCTCTTGTTCTCATTAGTTTTATGCTATTCTTCATATTATTCCCTGATAAAAAGGGGAGATGTTCTTGATTATTTCTTTAATACATTCTGCGGTAAGGGGAGATTCATTCATGCTTGCTTTAATGATTTGTGTTAGGGGATGCAATTTCTTTTAGGGGAGATGATTTCGTATATTTCATTGATTTTTTTATTATTGACCATGGTGTGTTACATGCTTTCCATATGATCTCGAGGGAGATATTTTTGTGATCATCATGTTTTTATATATTCAATTGATATTTGATGATGTTATTATTTCTCATGTTTCAATGCTTTATCCCGTCTATATCATTGATATTTTTCTTAGGATTCCCGATCACAGCAAGATTATTTTTTTGAATACTATTGCATGTCTGATGTTCTTTGTTGTTTCGTGTCATTTAGAATAAAACTCACACACCTTTATTGAAAAATAAATGCATAGATGATTTTAAGAATAAATCCCCAATAATAAGATTATAAAAACATATAAGTAAACGTAATTGAATTTTAACTCTCAAACTTAAAATCCCCAAAACAAATAAGAGGCATCTCAATTCCTTAATCTTAGAAAATGCCTCAATGTCCTAAAAACAAACTAAACATTTTGTATGGCCTCCCGAACGTGATCTCGTTGAATATTATAGTTTTATTGATATTCACTGAAAGACTAGTGAGAGGAATAACCCATATATAAAAGAATACAATAATAATTATCAAAGGCTAGGGAAATGGGAAAATATACAGTTGATGGCATCTGAAAAACCATAATGTCCAACTCTTTTTAAGAAAGGAAATATGCATAAAATTAGTGTGAACCCTGAGAATGATGAGTAGCACGAAGAGGCACTATATTCGGTGGAACAAGAAGACCATAACAGTTTTTTATAAATGCATTATGTTTTATATTTTATACCCAAATTTATAGTTCGTTGGATGAAGTTTGTTTCATTTAATAATTTTTTAGGTTCATTTCTGTAAATAACTGAAACAAATGCACGAACAATTGGATTTGGGGTCAAAACAGTAGTTTTAAGGTAAAGTGGAATTTTGTTAATTTTATTGTGCTAAAATTTGTGAAAAGGTTTATAAGTTCATTTTATAGGTACTCATGAAATTTTGAGCAATTTTAAGACCAATTGGAGAATATATGAAGAAAAAACAAAATTCCAAAAGAATTGATTTTTCTCATAAACCTTTTTGTTCTCGAAAATCCACAAAATTTGATTTGTGTGCTCCACTCATATAAAAAAGAGTCTTTAAGTGGGAAAAATAATATACCTCATACAAATCCTAAACTAAAGGAGGTGGAGTGTTTGTTTCCAAGTCAACTATTTGGGTAACTCCAAAAGATTTATTGGCTAATCAAATAGATACACAACTCAACTCAAATTCTTCCACTACACCAATATAAGTTCAAGAATAGGTAGTTGGTTTCAAGCACAATTTGGTGGAGAAATTTTTTAGTATCAAATTTGGGTTGAAATATAATACAAGGTTTTGTGAGATTATTATGTGGAATTTTATGGAGAGGATTGTTCGTGATTTTAATATTATTTTGAATGAAAGTCTTGTAAGTTGTTTACTATAATGAGAATTATGTCTTCATCTTACAATGTTTAGTTATTCATTATGCTAGATTAAATTTACTTTCTAGGATTTGGAACACTTACGATTCTTAGTCATTATTTTATGTTCCGTTAAATTTTGTATTTTCAAAACTTATTTTAAACATTTTATAAATTTATTATTTTTATAAAGTATTACAAGAGTAATATTTAAATAGTTTAAACTTAATTATATTCAATACTAGGATTTTATGTATGTTTAACGTTTCATGGATTATATTCAAGAGTAATATTTTATGTATCTTCTGAATAAATTAAAAATCAAACTTTACTTATTTATCTTCGGAATTTTATGCGAAGAGATCTAGGGAATTTTGAGTTATAATACTCAAAAATCAAAATTTATATAGTTCTTGAATCCTAGTAATTCTCTCTCATTATTATTTACATAATTTTCTTCGATACTTCTGTAAGTTGTTAGAATTGTTTCATCTTCATCTTTATTAAACCAAAAAATCAAAGTTGTCCAATTGAAAAATGTACTTTTTAAAATCGATCATTTCCTTGTAGGATCAAACCATACTTTTGCGTTATTATATTAATAGACAATGCACTTGGAGTATTTATTAAGTTCACATCAAGTTGTTGGATTTGTTGCTGGGGAATTGATTCTCAATTTAAAAGTCTTAATATTTGGACTAATTTTTATTTCTTTTTGGATTTTATTTTCACAAAAGTATAAACAATATATAGATTCTAAAAAAATATATACCTTAAAAATATATATTTCTAGAAATTTTCATTTTTTTTTAAGTTAGTCTTTAAAAAAAATTAACAACGAATTGAAAAAATAAATATATGAATGTAAAATATTAAAATTAAAAATCAGATTTAAGTTTTATTTTATTTAGTAAATAGTATTCATTACTGATTTTCTTATAAAAAAATAATGAAAATTCAAAAAATTCAAAAATATTTCTTTCGGTCTTAAAAAAAATTCTACTATCTATTTAGGAACAAAATTAATTTTTGTTTAAAAAAAAATTTTAAAAATGAAAATTAAAGATTACTTTCTATTGCTTATCATACAATTCGTATATCATAAAATTCATAAAAATGCAAAAAATGTAAAAACATTTATTCTCTTTTTAATTGTAGCATTTTTATAATTTCTGCATTTTAAGCTTTGTGTTAGTTTACTTTTTAATTCCCCTTTTATTTTTCGTGTAATTTATGTGGCTTATATTCGCATTTTAATTAGAGCTTTACATCAATATAGCTTAAATGCTAAACATAATTGCAAGATAAGGTGGGGAAGTTATCACCCTTCCTTGGATAACAAATCACTTAAATAACCCAAGAATTTCCAGGACCCCGAGTCATTACTCCTAAAATAAAATCAAGTAGACATTGGCACTACGTTGTCACATAGCTCACATGAAACTATTGAAAAGGCTAAGATTTGCGATAGCTCCAACAAGAACATATAATATCGGCCCTAAGGAAGATCTGACAAAGCTGGTGTTTTTAAATGAGTCTTTGTACCAACCACTTAGATGGGAGTTGAATTGGGATCCCGAATCAATAATCATAGTTCGTCATATTTCTATCTTATCTTGGAAAATGTAGGATCTCATTTTAATAAGGAAGATTAATATAAAGAATTATGTTCTCCATTGGTTAATCTTGGGAGAAATAGAAATTAAATTTGACTTCCTCGAACCTAAACAGAGATAAGTTCAATGAACTCATGTGAGACTAGAAATTACGTGGTTTGAGTTGTCCTTAATTTTCCTTATCAATTTTTTTCAAAAATAATTTATCATTAAAATGTAAAAAAAGAAGTCCGAGTGAGAGAATATAGTGTATGTGAAGTTGCTTCCCCGAACACTTAAGGATTGTTTATATCCTAATACATCGAGTCAATCATTATGCATCCATGTTACCCCAAACATTGCGAACACCTTTGAGTTGAGATAATTAAGGATTCAATTATTACCCATTTTTAGGGGTGTGAAAAAGGAGAACCCCTATCTTCATGTATGAGAATTCGATGAACTCTGTGGAAAAAATAAGTAACAATAACTCACTGATGAGATTTTCAAACTAAAATTATTCCCATTTCCTTTAAAATATAACGACAAAAGTAGGCTTCTATCAATTGAATTAAATTTCATCACTGCATGGAAATAACTGAGTATTGAGTTATTATAAAAGTTTTTCCATAACTAATAGATGATGTATATACGTCACGCAATCAATACATTGAGGTAAAAATATGGAGGATCTTAATAGATGTACTTAGAGTGGTTTAATAACTTGTTATTGTAATATCCTCCTCATGGTATTGACTTACGATGTCCAGTCCAAATTTTATACGAGGGTTTCAATTTTAATACTCGGGTTATGATGGAGTAGATATGTAATGGTGAATTCACAAAGAACAATGAGATAGATGCATGGATTTTCATACAAATAGTAGCTAAGAATTCCTAACATTTGGAACCTTGTAGATAGTTTAGGCCCAACATATTCAATGAAAGGACTGTTCACCAGGTAGAGCAATATTTAGATCTAAATGCCAAATTGGCCATATTTTCGAAGCTTTGAGATGACTTCAACATGAACAAAGAGGGAGATCACACCACATATGTGGATGTGCAACATCGCCTTTGTGTTTTCTTCGTGATGGGTTGGACCGAATTGTAAAAAAAAATTCCCGCCCATCTCCCTCGAAAATCCCTTATCGAGAGATTTAAAGCCCTATATCAAACTAAGATAATGTACGATCCATCTTCCAACATGTAAAATTTAGGGTGGAAATAATACACTAAAATTTTATGGTTTAAGGGTTATTACCAAGGAGTTCAATCTTTCGGTAACCCATCCTAGTTTTCCAAAGACCATCCACACGCCATTGTACCCTTCACCCCCAAAAGATTTAATTTTTAGAAGAGACACTGAATTTTCATGCCAAAAATACCCTCCAATTCCAAAATTATCCCAAAACATCCTCCTAAATACCAAACAATGCTTATAAGTTAATACCCAATCCATAGCCAATCTGTAGGTTGAAGTTAGACATTTAGTACAAGTTTTGAGTGAGAGAAATAAAGTAACATTTCTAAAAAAATGGAGCCCAATCCTAAGGGTAATATGTGTAAAGGTCAGTATGTCATTCAGGACAATGCAAGAACTTCCAAAACCCTAGTGCATGACAAGGCCATTATAATGCTTAGGTTCGGTATGGAAGTAGAGAATAAATATTCACATCCACCTAAGAGTGTGTTTAAAAGCAGTGAGGAGAGTCAAATTCCACCCTCGCATCCAACTCCCTCCCCACCCTCATTTTTTGATCCACCTGTCATGACTTACATCCATAAATCTCCATTTCCCCAACACTTTGTGCCTAGAAATAATAAGATGATAATTTACAAGATTTTGGAAGTTTTTAAGAAAGTGGAAATTAAAATCCAACTCGTGACACTATACAATAAGTCCCCTCTTACACTATATTTTTTTAAGGACATTTATACCTTCAAGAGGACCATCAATGTTCCAAAGAAAGCCTTTCTCACCTAGAAAAATAACTAAATTATCTCATATAGATACCCCATCAAGTCATCAAGTATAAAGACCACTATAATCTGATGATCTGTATCAAGATAGGAGAGAACAATATTGAGAAAGCTCCATTAGACGTAGGAAAGAGTGTGAATCTCTTATCGTACACTATGTGCAAGAAATTAAATTTGGGGGGAGTTAAAGATGATTAGGATTACCATATCCCTCGTCGATCGTTCCATAAAAATTATAAGAGGTTTCATTAGGGATTTATAATTAAAGTCAGATATGTTGTCTATCCTATTGACTTCATGGCATTTTCATCCATAAGCTCACAATCATGTTACAAAAATTCTTGTTATTTTAAGTCGTCCTTTCCTCTCTACATCTTATGTCGTCATTAGGTGTCGTAATAGACAATTGAATATATCCTTTGGTAACATGACTATAGAAATTAAAGTGATAAATTTGGTCAAACAAACACACGATAACATTAAATCCTTTCACATCGACATAATCGACAGTATCCTCCAAGATAACTTCGAGCAGACTTATAGTGATGATCCATTAGGGGAGTGTCTCACCTTTTTAGGTTTCAATTTTGATATTGAAGATTATAGGACTGAACCACTCTCACTCTATACATCACCCATCCATCCATCAATCGATAAATCTCCTGATCTTATAATGAAGACACTGCCAAATACACTCATTTATAGGCTCTTAGCATCTACCGATACCTTTCATGTTATCATCACCTGACTTAGACAAATAATAATAAGGCAAGTTACTAAGTATTCTCAAGGAACACAAGGAAACCTTAGGATTGACCATTTCCAACATTAAGGGGATAATCCTTTAGTGTGCATTCATAGGATGTCATTGCTAAAATATTATTGTGAGTCACAATGAAGACATAACCCTAACATATAAGAGGTTGTTCGAGTCGAGGCGCTAATATTGATTGATGTGAATATCATTTACCCAATCTCTAACATCTAGTGGATTATACCAATACAAGTTGTGCCAAATATATTAGGTTTCATGATGGTCAGAAATTCTATTCGGTTAGCACGTATGAATAGACTATAGGAAGTGAAATGTTATCACAAGGAAGGATCACTTTCCCCATCCTTTTATAGACCAAATTCTAGGGAGGTTAGTCAAATATACCTATTATTGTTTCCATGACAGTTATTTTGGCTAAAATAAGACTCCTATTGCTCCTTAGGATCAAGAGGAAACCAGATTTAATAGTGCATTTGGTACTTTTACTTAGCGAGGCATGCCCTTTCGGCTATGCAATACACCCACCACCTTTAAGTGGCCCAATATGAGTACCTTTTTAAACATGGTTGAAAGATTTCTCAAAGTATTCATGGATGAATTTTCAAAAAATTAGTTCTAACTTTGATGAGTTCCTACATAATATCACCCCAATTATGTAAAGGTGCAAGGAAAAGAACCTTGTGCTGAATAGGAAAAGGAGTCATTTTATGGTAAAACAAGGCATAGTTACAGCTCATATCATTCCCAAAAGGGGTATATAGGTAAATAAAGATAAGAATTATCTCATCACTAATATCCCGCTCCTAAAAACACTGCAAAAGTTCATTCATTATCAAGACACGTCAGGTTCTATCCAATATTTACTAAACATTTTAGAAAAATATTTCAAAGCTTGTTCTATTTTCTTGCTAAGTAAACCCCTTTTCACTTCATCGACGAGTGCCTTCTTGACTTTGAAAGGCTAAATAACTAATTGGCCTCCATACCTATCATGCGGCCTCTCGACTGGAATTAGACCTGCAAGATCATGTGTCACGCTTTCAATTATTCCATAAGTGAAAGTTTAGGTCAACATAGTGAGAAAGCTCACTTAATATATTATTCCAGTAACACTATTAACGATGCCCAATTGAACTATTACAAGACTAAGAACAAGTTCCTAGTTATCATCCTTATCCTTGATAAGTTGAGGTCCTACTTACTCTATTGGATCTAAGGTTTTAATCTTCACCGATCAATTGAACTTAAGGTACCTTCTATCTAAGAAGGATGCTAAGTCCAATATCACCAAGTGTATCCTATTATTATAAGAATTTTACCTAGATATTAAAGAAAAGAAAGGTTGTGAGAATGTCATGGTGGACCACTTGTCTAGGTTAACCATATAATTATGTGATAAGTGCTTCCAGTTTATAAATCATTCTTGATGAGTAATCTATACTCATCTCCCAGCTTTTGGGGTATGTTGATATTATTAATTATATTATAACGGGTGAGAGGCCTTCCCATTACCCCAAACAAGATCATTCTAAATTTCTATCCGAATATAAAAATTTCTTTTGGGATGACCCATACATATTCAAGTGTTATCTTGATCAGATAATTACGAGGTGCATGATCGATAATGAGATTCATAACATAATTTGTTTCTACAGTAACCAAGCCTGTGGTGGTAATTTCAGTACAAAGAACACCACTACAAAGATTTTCTAGTGTTTCTTCTATTGAATAATAATATTTCATGACTCAAAAAATTACATTAAAAGTTGAGATCAATCCCAAAGGTTAGGAAAAATCATAGATATGAACATGATGACCTTAAACCCCATTATGATTATTTAGGTTTTTGAATGTCGGGGCATTAACTTCACGGGTTTGTTCCGATAGTATTATGGGAATATTTATATCTTTTTAGTAGTAGGACACATGTCTAAGTAGTTAAAATGACACTGTGTAGGACAAAAGACTACCATGTGAGGGTTAAATTCATTCGAGGAAAACTTTTATCCCATATTGGTATAACGGTATCGATTATTTGGGATCAAGGAACCCACTTCTATAATCTTTCTTTAGAGAGATTCATGAAAAAAACTCATTCATACATAAGGTAAGATGTTTGTATCATATCTAAACCAGTGGAGAAGTAGAAGTTTCAAATAGGCAAATTGAGAAAATTATTGAGAAAAATGTGAACCCTAACAAAAAGGATTGGTCCTTTGGGTTATTGGGTAGACCATAAGCCTATCATACTTCCTATAAAATACCACTTGGGATATCCCTGTATATACTTATCTATGGAAATTCATGTAATCTTCCAGTAGAGTTAGAGCATATAGCATATTGGGCCATTAAGACCTTCAATTTATACTTACATGTTGTGGGTAACGTTCAAAAACTAAAAGTAAATTACTTGGAAGATTAGGAATGATGCGTATGATAAAAAAAAATATACAATGAGTAAACCAAAATGTCCCATGACAAGTTCATCCAAAGGAAATCATTTAAACCCGGACATACAGTTCTATTCAATAATTTTAAGTTGTGTCTTTTTCTCGACAAGTTAAGGTATAAGAGGACCGGTCCATTTATCATTTAGGAAGTATACCCACATGGGGCCTCTGAAGTTGAGAATACAAAAGATGGTGAGATTTTTAAAATGAATGGGCAATGGTTAAAACCATATTTATAGTTTCTAGATTGGGAAGTGAATAACATTCTCCTCTAAGATCCCTGGGCAAAGAGTAAATAGGTTATTAGATCATTATTGTTGTATCATATTTGTTTGGGAGCTTTTTTGACATTTCCATGTTTATTCATGAAATTTTATTTGTAGAGGGTCCCTCATTACAGTTATATCTTTCATATCTTTCTCACCTTTTAAAAAAAATGAGGATAATATAAAAAATGAGGTTTGGGGTTATTGGGGGATTTTTCTCTGTCTTACATATATAAAAAACTTTCAAAAAATAATCCAAATATATTTTCAATATAATTAAGTTTTGAAACTATTTCTTAATATATAATTAATTCACAAATCTTGCAACTTGTAAAAAATTTACCTGTTATCCATATAATATATTAGAAAATATAAATTGAAAAGAAAGTTAATAAACTTGATGAATAAATATGGTGATTTTAACCGAACGATATTTTTGTGCCATTCATGATTTTTGAGAGATTTAAATTTGTTCAAGTTAAAATTACTTAACTTTCCTTCAACGATAAATTCCTCGATGATCTCAAAATTCGTTGTTTTGTTTGATTATTGAGATAAAAGTCAAATTTTGAGTCTTAAGCACCATGAGTCCATGTAAGTCGACTTTAGACATAAATTAACTTAATCAAACTTGAGAAATGAGATTTGACCATCATTTTGAAAGTTCCAAATCAAACCTAATCCGATCTTTTTACATTAATATGTTGCAAACCTATTTGTTCCCAAAGAAAAGTAAGCCTTTTATTGAAAACTGATCATACTACCTAACTCTGAGTAGGAATCGTAAGCCAACAAAATAACCCATAACTAATTTTGGAGAATATTAGGGTAAAACAACAGTAGGAAAGGAAAAAATAAGGAAACATTTGCAAGAATAGTTTTTAAAAATAAAAGAAAAAATAAGGAAAGAAAATTATAATGTGTAGGTAATATGAATATGATCTATGGTGTGATTCAATACTTTTAAAAAAGTAATCAATTTTTTTTTCATGATATCATAATCACCCATTAGATAAGTCTATTTTTCATCATGTATATATGAAATTTGCTCATTAAAGTTACTCTTTTATTCACATATATCGAGAGAAAATAGCCATTCTCGAATGTTCAATCTTGAATGCATCCTGTGATAATTAAATCAAAACAAATTTTGAAATAAAATATTTAACGATCAAAATCTTTAGAAATGGACGGTTATATTGGATATGCACACATACATCACAAGTTCAGATTGAGAGGTTAAGCTTTGCTATATTTATGAACGTTTCATTAAAACTAAGTTATATTACATTTGTGCCTTTTGTAATTTGAATAATAGTCTTTCAATTTTGTAGGAATATACAATGCAAACCCTCACGAGATAAAACCTGCCCACTAGTGCAACCTGTGAGTTTAATGCCTTGTTACACATGCTAAGTATAATGGTCATTCCTACGAAAGTGAGTTAGATTGTTTTTTACCATTTAGATTTCGTTAAGTCCTAGAAAGGTTTTGGTTTGGGGTTATTTCATAAATAAATTATTTTGTTCATTTTATACCAAAATTTATACATTGTTAGGCCCATTTTATTTAATAATTTTGGTAAATACAGATAAAATTTGAAATGGAATTCGGGGTCTAAACAGTAATTTTAAGGCAAAAAGGAAAATTTTGGTAATTTTATAATCCTACTATTCTAAAATTTGTGAAAAAGAGTTCAAGTGTCTATTTTACAGGTACTCATGAAATTTTGAGATCAATTGAAGAATAATGACGAAAAAGAAAATTCCAAAAAAAGATGATTTTTCTCGTAACCCTTTTTGTTGTTTGAATTCCGCAAAAATTTATGCGTCACACCTGATATTCTGTATGTGGTGATAATAAAAATAACAACTATAATAATAATAATAATAATAATAATAATAATAATAATAATAATAATAATAATAATAATAATAATAATAATAATAATAATAATAAATGTAATTGCAACTAAATTTTCACGCAGAAAATGGAACTTTATTTAAACATGGTGCAAACATTACTCTTAAGGACTCATATAACATAAGTAAAAGGGGGAGTAATAAAAATCCATGGGAACGGGGAGGGGGGGTCTTTCTCCTTCTTCGATCTCACTTTCTATCTCGAAGGGCAAAGCATAAGCAAAATATTTCCAAATAGATAATTCTAATTACCTAATAAGTTCATAATTCAGAGGTTCATAGAATATTTAAATGAGTCATAATTTGTAATAAATTGCAAGTAAAGAAATATAGGAATATATGAAATATTAAGGATGTGGGAACCCATTTATTCTCAGTCCATGAGAGTAGTCGACCGACCCAACATATCTAAAAGGTTGCCCGGCCCAAATCTTGGAATCAAGATACATGTATGTATTATCTAACCGCTCCTGAACGAAGTCAATCCCCAATAATCTCGTGGAGACATTCAAGGGATTCATGGTTCATCCCATCATGGACACCGTGGAGTTACTTTCACATCTAAATTTCTACATCTATAAATTGTAACCCCTAGCCCGGGGCATAAGTTCATGTAATCAAGAATATTGAGAGATACTTGATAAAATGGTAGACCTCTCCATGGACGTAGGCAAGTTGCTGAACCACGTACATAGTTCTGTTGTGTGTGCGATTGTATGCTTTCTTGCTTGATTGTGATTGTTCTTCATAAATTCTTTAATGTGATATTTTTTTATACCACAATTGGTGTCGTCTATGGGAAACGATGGTTATTCCTACGAGAACACTCACTAACTGAAAGCCTGCAATGTCTCAGCATAGCAGCAACCTCCCTCAAGACGATGACGTTCAAGAAGAACCTGCCCCTCCTAGGGTAAGGTCTGAAATTCGCCAGCCGAATCCCAGGTTTTGTCAAGAAAGGAAGCCTTCTGAAGAAATCTATGGATCACCTAGGTCCACGTAAATTTCCAAGTTGGTCGACGCCTATGAGGCTAGACTTCGAGAGCAAGAATAAGCCACACGTCACCAGAGAGAGAAAATTCTCGCCTAAAAAGGTGACTGGAAAGAATGGAGAGAGATATCCACAGGAACATAAGGCGACGCCATGATCGGACTCTTACCCCTCAGGTGAGTAAATCTTACAACTGAGGAAGGATCCCCAGGCACGACCAGGAAAAATCTTAGAGGAACAGGCCAAAGAATGGTCGATTAGAACTCCTATAGCAAGCTTTAAGCCACAGTAGTCCTGGTCGACAGAATGATGAAATCAGGAACCTTGTCCGAAGGGAGATGGATCAGCATCTATCCCACCAGGAGCCAGATCCATACAAGAGCTAGCCAGAAGAGCAGCTCTTAACACCTAAATGAAGTCCCATTTCTCAAGGGCGATAGAAGAAGAGGAGCCACCCAAGAAATTTGCAATCCCTAGATTCAAGATTTATGATGGGAAAACTGATCCCATCTACCATGTCCGACAGTATAGGCAGACCATGACCTTATGGAGCCACAACGATGCATTGATGTGTCACATCTTCCCTTCCAATCTACACGAGGTGGAACAAAAATAGTTCGAGAGGCTCCCACATAGGTCCATCAAGAGATTTAAGGCTCTGGATAAATTATTCACAACTAGCTTCATAACCAGCAGCTCCCATCGCAAGCAAATGGATGCACTGATCACCATGAAGTAAAAGTCACAGGAGAACCTCAGGGAGTATGCCAAGAGGTACTGTGAGGTTTTTAATGAAATTGAGGACTTCTCGGAGAAAGCTTCCGTAGCGTCCTTCAAGATCGGTCTATCGAGCACTTCTTTATTACACTAATTCCTAACTAAAAAGGAGGCTAACTCCATCCATGACCTAATGTCCCGTATTGAAAAATACACCAAAGTCGAATATGTAATCCATCTTAATATAGGAGACAATGGTCATACGAAGACAAACAAAGGGATAAAGAAAATTGATTTTTAGAAGAAAGGAAACAAGAATGGGGGTAGGAATGGCTCCAAAAATGGAAGCAAGGATGACCCCTCAAAAGCATTTTAGGTTGTCAACATAGTCTTCAAGGAACCGATAAACAAAATCATCAAGTAAGATCAAGGAAAATCCATTTTTTAAATGGCCAAGGAATATGGGAGGAGACCCAAAAAAATGAAATGATGCACTGAGATGTGCATTCCATAAAGAAGGTGTCCACAGGACTGAATACTGCAAAGCACTCAAGTCTTATCTTGAGGCATTGGCCCAGGCTGGCCATCTCAATGAGTTTATAGATAAGAAAAAAGACAAGGTCGCGTCCAATAGCGACCAGAAGCCGGATAACGTCCTCAAGGACGAGATAGGACATGACTTCGTAGTAATTCATGGGAATTCATACCACAAACAAGTACAAGGAAATACTTTTAGAATGGAGGTCAAAAGCTTACTACTGTTATGTAAGCTTTTCAGATAGATCTCGCCAAGACTTAGGCCGAGAAGTATCGTGACCGGAAGACGTCGGCTACAACAAACACATTGTGTTTACCAAAGATGATTTAGTTGGGTATAAGGACCGCACATCATGATGCATTGGTTATCACACGCAGGATAGCTAACTGGGATATCGACAGGTTGCTCGTCGACCAGGATAGCTCTTCCGAAGTGATGTACCTAAAATTATTCCACAAATTGAAGATAAATATCGTCAACCTCAAGGAGGCCACCATTCTATCAGTGAACTTTGTAGGAAAGATAACCATGCTACTGGGAAAGATTGTCCTGACAGTCAGGGCGATAAATATATCAAAGATGGTCGAGTTTCTTATGGTTGATATAGATTCCCCCTATCACTCCATCCTAGGCAGGGCTGGCTCCATGCCATGAAGGCCATACCATCTTTATATCATCATAAACTCAAGTGCATTACAGATCGGGGAGTGGTCGAGATTCGTAGCAACCAGGCCATGGCTAGAAAATGCTTCATTATATCCATTTACCATAAATAAGAGAAGAATAAAGATGAAAAGAAAGTCCACGAGGTCTCCCGTGAGGGGGTATTGCCTTCCAAATAGTAATTACGGTACGACCGGCTAGGGTGGAGAAAACTAGAGTCCACCCTGCAGATAGGGTTATTGAAGATCTGGAAGAAGTTGTAGCTAGAAGTAGCTCACATGAGAGGAGATTTTTAATTGGTGAGGCAATTGCTTGAGGAAGGTTTCGATTCTGGAATCCGCTTTGATCGGATCAGGATTTCATTCTCTCTCACCAACCGATAAAAGGAGCTAAACATGTTCCTCTGAAGTAATCTCGATATTTTCACTTGGGAACCATACGAGCTACCTAGGATAGATCACACTATTGCATGTCATCGACTTCACATCGACCCAACTTTCAAACTAGTCACTCAAAAGGCTAGTCAAACAGTCCCAGAAAAGGAAAAATTAGTAGGAAAAAAGGTTGGAAAGCTATAGGATTTAGGTTCCATTCGGGAAGTTCAGTTTCCCAAATGGCTATGCAATCTAGTCATAGTACCCAAAAGCAACAGAAGCTGGAGGGTATGTATTGATTTTACCGACCTCAACAGGGCTTGTCTGAAAGCCAGTTTCCCCCTTCCAAAGATAGATCAGTTGGTCAACGCTACAACAACGCATAGAAGGATAAGCTTTCTTGATGCTTACTCCGGATGCCACCAGATCCCACTTTATGAGCCCGACCAAGATAAAACCTCCTTCATAACCCATATTGGATTATATTGTTACAAAGTCATGCCTTTTAACCTTAATAATGCAGGAGCGACTTATCAATGGTTGGTCACTAGGTTGTTCAAGAAACTGATGGGAGAAACATTGGAAGTTTACATCGATGATATGCTCATCAAAATCAAACACAAAACTAACCACCTCTCAAACCTAGCAGGAACCTTTGAGGTCCTCAGGAAGTACCGGATGAAATTTACGCAGGAAATTGCTCATTTGGTGTCAAGTCAGGTAAGTTCCTAGGTTATTTGATCAGCAAAGAGAGATTGAAGCAAACCCATATCAGATCGACACTATCAGAAAGGTCCAGCCCCGTCAGACTGTAAGGACATGTTTTATAAATTATTGAGGTAGAATCTAGGAATTTTTCAAGTGTCCTAGATCATAATTAACTATGTCTAATACCGCTACATTTGACACGTCTCCTCGACCATCCACGATGGCCTTGATCTGAATCCATGCATCCATCATCTTCGTATGTGCATCATGGATGAAGCAATGTAATCTTCTACCATTCCCACTACTCCACATACTTATGGTAAAATAATTTTAATTGGAGTTTTTTTTCTTCATAAATAGTTGATAATATTTTCTAAATGTTTTTGAAGTCTGGAAGAAGATAAACACGCGAGATCTGTTTAAAGAGGCATTTTGAGACACGTCACTGATGTCGTTCGAACGACATCGTATATCGTTCGAACGAGATGCAATCTCGTTCAAACGACATCGTATATCACTCGAACAACGCACCGCCTCAACCTGCCTATTTAAACAGTGTTCATGCTACACATTTTTCGAAGTCTGCATACCTACGTTTCTGCAAAATAGTACCACTTTCTAGACTTCATATTTTTAAGGTTTTAAAAACTTTTTTTATTCACAAATAATTCCCAATCCTTTATTTGAATCCTCTAAACCCCAAGGAAGATTATATTACTCATCTGAAGTACACTTGTGGTGAAGACGAAGACTTTCCATTGCTAACCTTCTGGAGGTCTTACGGGAACTCTAGCCGACGACATCGGAATCGACTCCTGTGGGTATTTAGTATGTCACTGTTTTTATTTTCATTGTAATCTCTGCAAACTAAACTTTACAAATTATAGTGAAAATAAGATGGTTTTGCCCCTGTGGGAGATTTTTCCTCAACTGTGATTGTCTTACATGCTTAAATTATTCCTTTATTCAATCACTTTTGTTTGCTAGAGTTAAGACTTGTTGGGACTAAAATTTGAATTTAATTAAATAAGTTTGACATTGATTGCTAGAGCACTCTCAAATTGGTATCAGAACCATTTACACAAATTTATCGTTTAATTGTTTCGCAAAATTTTCCTAGATATCAATTTTGTTCTGAAAATTGATTTTTTGAAAAAGCGCAATTTCAATGGAAAACTTATATAATAGAGTCACAAATTTTTACGGGTAAAATTATGCCTATTGGAAAGCACACATGAAATCTCACCTAAAGTCTATTGATGAATGTGTCTGGGTTGTGTGTGAAAGAGGGTGGATGCCTCCTACTATCATTGTAGAAAATGTAACTACTCTAAAATCTGTGATTGCATGGACTGGAGATGAATTTAAATGGAGTACACATAACTCATGTGGTCTTAGTGCCATTTCTGGAAACGTAACCCCTAACGAGTTTCGACACATCATGTGTACCACGTCTAAAGAGGCATGAGATGTTTTGCAACTTACCCATGAAGGAAAAAATGGAGTGAAAGAATCTAAATTGCAAAACTTAACTACACAGTTTGAAACTATCTCCATGCATGAAAATGAGTGTTTCGGTGAATTTTATGCACGCTTATCTAATAACGTGAACACTAGTTTTAACTTAGGAGAACACATTCCTGATGCTAGGGTAGTTAAGAAAATTTTGAGATCACTGCCTAAGAGATTTATCCCCAAAGTCACTGTGTTAAATTCATTAGGTAATTTGAGTAGGATGAAATTAGAGGAGTTAGTTGGAGACCTACAGACCTATGAAATCGACATGTTCCTAACACGATAAAATCAAAAGATAAAGGGGTAGCACTTAAATCCCAGGCCAGAAAGAGTGAGGGGTCAAAGAGAGGTGAGTCGTTTAAGAAAAGAGAGGAAGAGATGTTTGATTCTGATTCTGATTTTGACTTAGATAATTTGGTCATATTTGCTAAAAATTTCAAGAAATTTCTTAAATTAAAGAAAATGGATATTTTAAAGATAAAAAGAATTTTATGAAAAATAAATCTGGAAAAAAATTTGAGAAAGATAAAAAGGGAACCTCTAAGAAAGAAAGTGAGAAATGTTTTGAGTGCGGAGGTAGAGGTCATAGGGGGTTTGAGTGCACAACTAGGCTGAAACGTCAAGAACAATCCAAAGATGTGTCAAACACCACCCTTAGTGACAATAGCGAGGTCGAGTCGGTGGACTTTGGAGATGAGTCACCGCATGAATGTAACTTCACCACATTTATGGATAGTCATGTGAGTACGGGCAGTGTTCCTCACGATGATGAGGATGCAAGTTCACTGGGACACCTCGACAGTGATAGCAATGTGAGCGAGGGGGAGGAAGAACAAAGTGAGAGCGAGAGTGATCTTTGACGCGCGTACGCTGATTTATATGCTGATACTTTCAAGACAAAAAAGTGTAACAAAGTGTTAGCTCTTAGGATAACTGCTCTAAATAAGGAGTTAGGAGAGATGAGAGAGAGAGAGAGAGAGAGAGAGAGAGAGAGAGAGAGAGAGAGAGAGAGGGGGGGTCTGCTTGTCCACTGTGTTGAGTGAGAGAGAGACCGCTTGTGTTGAGAGAGAGAATGTTTGTGGAGAGAGAGAAAGTGTTTTTAAGAAAGTAAAAGGGGACTTGAATAAGAAAGTGGATGATCATATGAGTGAACTCCATTCCTCCCTGGTCACTCAAAAGAAACTGGAAGCCCTTGTAGCCTAACTCACTCAGGACCTTAAGAGAGCCCAGGAAGTCAAGGTTAGAATTGAGGACCGATCTGGTAAGATGGGAAAGATACTCCTCGCCCCTACTCTGAGTTTAAGTGATAGGTCGGCAATAGGTTTTGATGGCGCTTCCACATCCCATACGACATTGGAATCAGTTCCCTAGTTTATTACAAATCCTTATGGCCACCCACCAAAAAATCAGAAGAGAGTTCGGCCAAGAAAAGCAAACCGAAGTCGGCCTAATTCTACTTATTTTTGTACATATCGCAAAAGAAAATACCATCTTTGTGAGTTTTGCTATAGTTTTTGTCGGACACGGTGTACTTTTGCTCCGTCACATGCCACTACTGATTTTGAGAGTCTTAGAGAGTGAGTTGAGTTTCTACTCGCCACATCTTAGAGTATAGTGGAAAAGTTCCAACAGATTTCTATGCCGTCAGTGGACACTTCTAAAATCCTGATTAGAGCCAACAATGATAAAGGAGAACGGAAGGTTACCACATCTTGGGTGCCTAAACACAACGCAAAAGCCCTTGTTGTTCATGTTGCTCTTAAAGCACATAATTCTCTAAAGTGGTACTTTAATAGTGGGTGCTCCAGCACATGACTAGTGACATCTCTCTGTTTACCTCCCTCAAGGATCATAAGGAAGGTAAAGTCACTTTTGGAGACAGGATCAAGTCTAGCATAGTAGGATGAGGTACAGTTGAGTTACCACGATTCCCTAAGATAGATAATGTGTTGTACGCCAAGGGATTGAAAGCAAATTTACTCAACATTAGCTAGTTGTGTGACGCTGACTTTGTAGTAAAGTTTGACCAAAATAAATGCCACCTCTATGATCAAATTGGTAAACTTCTATTGCAAGGGGTGAGGACTAAATACAATTGTTATGGGATCATGCATGAGTCCTCATTTATCTGTAACAATGCCACGATCACTACAATGGATATGTGGCATCAATGTCTAGGTCATGTGAACTTTTGTTATTTGTAAAAGTTAGTTAAAAGGACCTAGTACGGGTCTTACCATCACATGGATAGTTAACTTTCGCAGTTTGTGGACCCTGCTAGTTGGGAAAGAAAATTCATAGCCCCCATCGGAAGTTGAATTCCATTACCACCGCTCGCATCCTTGAGTTGATTCATATGGATATCATAGGTCCCTCTCGTACTCAGAGTTTAGGTGGTAAGAGGTACATTCTCATGATGGTAGATGATTTCTCACGCTACTCTATTATAGGTTTTCTGCGAGAGAAATCTGATGTTGTGGATTTTCTTAGGACCAAGTGTCGTGTCCTGCAAAATCAACACGGTGTCACTATAAATAGAATACGTAGTGACAATGGCACTGTGTTTAAAGAAGCAAAAGTAGATCTTTTTTGTTATAGCCTCAAAATCAAACACGAATTTTTGGTTGTTATGACTCCTCAACAAAATGGGACTATTGAGATAAAGAATCGGACGATTCAGGAGATGGACAGATCTATGCTTTCGGGTTGTAAAATTACAAGAAGATTTTGGGTAGAGGCGGTGTCTACCACGTGCCATACGGTGAATAGGGTATATCTTCGTCCACACACATTTACGACGCCCTATGAATTATGGGCTGGAAAGAAGCCCAGCCTTTTATATTTTTATGTCTTTGGGAACAAATACTACATCCAACGAGATAGAGAGAAATTAGGAAAGTTCAACTCCCGGAGTGACAAGGGGATATTTTTATGTTATTCATCTAGTAGAGCTTATCGGGTGTATAACCTGAACAGCTCTAAAGTTATGGAGTCAATAAACGTCACCTTGAAAGATGACGAAACGCTAGCATTTATTAATTCTAACCTTTTGGGTGAGGGTGACATATTTTCTAATGATGATACTGTTGTGCCTCCCATACCCAGAGTGGATCCCATTCCTAACTTAGGGGACACTCTTGCTTGGGTTCGTAAGAGTCATGATCCTTATACTATTCTAGGAGATCCCACCTTAGGGGTCAAGACTCGTGCTCATCTAGAGAACATTGTCATCCATGTTTGCTACACATCCAAAGTCGAGCCCAAGAACTATAAAGAAGCACTCAAAGATGAAAATTGGATATGTGTTATGCAGGATGAGTTGCTTTAGTTTAGAAAGAATGATGTCTGGGAACTGGTCCCCTGACGTAGTGAAACAAATGTGATAGGTACCAAGTGGATCTTCAAGAATAAGGTGGATGAGACTGGTACTATTATGTGAAATAAGTCTAGGTTGGTCGCTCAAGGCTACACACAGATTGAGGGTGTAGACTTTGATGAGACATTCTCTCCTGTTGCCAAGCTTTAGTTCGTCCACTTACTACTCTCCATGCATGTCATCTACGCTTTAAGTTATATCATATGGATTTCGAGAGTGCCTTTCTGAATGGCATTCTATAGGAGGAGGTTTACGTGTAACAACCAAAAGGGTTTGAAGACCCTAAGCACCCTTATTATGTCTAATATCTGAGGAAAGCCTTGTATGGTTTGAAAGAATCACCCCGTGCTTGGTACGAGAGGCTTACATCCTATCTCTTATCCCATGGCTTCATGATAGGGGTAGTTAATATGACGTTATTCATCAAGAGAGATGACGGTGATATTTTTATTGCCTAGGTGTATGTGGACGACATAGTCTTTGGATCCACGTGCTCCCAGCATGCTCAGCACTTTGAGGAGGAGATGAAGAGTGATTTTGAGATGAGCATGGTTGGTGATATTACTTTCTTCCTTGGTCTCCAGGTTCGTCAGCTAGAGCATGGCATGTTCATCTCCCAATCCAAGTATGTTAGAGACCCTGTGAAGAAATTTGGTCTAGACTCCGCTAAGAACGCACGTACACCGATGAGTACCTCAACTAAGCGTAGCAAGGATACTTCAGGTAAGGACGTAGAGAAAACCTTGTATCAGAGTATTATAGGTAGTTTTCTCTACTTAACTGCCAGTCGTCCCAACATAGCCTTTAGTGTTGTAGTTTTTGCATGATATTAGGCTTCCCCAAAAGAGTCACACTTACTCTCTCTTAAACGTATTCTCAAATACGTGAATAGGACTCTCTCCCTTGGCATTTGTTATTCCTTTGATACCAATGATCGTTTATCTGCCTATTCGAATGAGGATTGGGTCGAGGATGGAGATGGATGTAGGAAAACTTATGGTGGGTGTTTCTTTTTTGGTTCTGCTCTTGTCTCTTAGTTGTGCAAGAAGCAAAACTTCATCTCTTTGTCCACTGCGGTGGTTGAGTACATAGCCATTGGGAGTTATTGCATGCAACTTATATGGATAAAGCAGATGTTGGAGGATTATGGGATATCACAGGCCACCATGACTATTTCATGTGATAATACGAGCGTGATACATATATCCCGTAATCCATTCCATCATTCATGCACAAAACACATTAGGATACGCGAGCACTTTATCCATGAGAATGTAGAGGAAAAGGTCGTATCCTTGAGTTTTGTATCTATCGACCTCTAGTTAGTCGATATCTTCACGAAGACTTTAGATGCCCTTAGATTCAAGAGTCTTAGGAAGTCTTTAGGTATTTGCACGGCTGACTGAGGGGTGGTCACCATGTCTAGAGTAGGATGCATTTTATTCTCATATCATTTTATTCCTATCTCTAGATTGTATTATTTGTTATATTATTTGTTTGATTTTTAGAAAAAATGAAAAATCCAAAAAGATTTTATTTTTTGAAAAATTTTAGAAAAATCCAAAAAGATATTCTTTTTATAAAAAAAATTTGAAAAACACAAAAAGAGTTTTGTATTTTGTTTGATCGTTTATGGATGAACATTTAAGATAACCGTAGTGACAACTACATTCCATATTTCACGTTACTGTTTAACACTGATTTGAGATGCTCCATCATTTCATCCATGTGAATTACATTGTTTGGAGTCTTTGAGATGTGATTCGTGATATCTTTTACATGTTTGTCTCCTTTATTGCACACATGCACAATATTATTTGAGCATTGTAATTGTCTATCACTTATTGGCTTGAGTGTTTCCATCTCAATTTTGTATATACAATGACCAAAATGGGATAAAACTTGACATGATAGTTTTGCATGTAAAAATCGTTTATCGTGAGGAATTAATTGCAACAAAATATGATGAGTGAATCACGGGAAAGGGCTACGAGAGTTTCAATTTAACTGGTCGAGAAATCCACAGTTTACAAAAAGATCCCGAAAAAAATTAAATGGCAATAAAAAAAAATATGCCAAATCAAATGGGCCAATGGGTTTTAGTTTCATCATCTCAAAAGAAAAATATAATTTATAACTATTTACGAGGGACTTTGGATAGAAAGAAATGAAAAACGAGTTTTCACGTCCTTAAAAGTCATGAAAAATCTTTTCACACGTTTTGAATGTTATTGGTGTGGAAATCACTTTGAGCTTTGATTTGCTTATTTGATTGAGTCAATTTCCTTTAATTCCATATTTTTTACACCTGAGGAATATGTTGAGTTCATTCGTTAGAAATATCCAACATTCATCATGCACATATTTTATAGTTGTATGTATTGATTTTCCTGTTGAATTTGTTCACATCCCTACATTTCCGTTATCATTGACTTAGTTGTTTTTGTGTTCTTTCATGGTGTTATTTTTTTTTAAATTTTGAAAAATTCAAAACGAGAAAGTTTATTTCCTTGTGACATTCTCCATTTGCATTGCTTATATTCTTCATAGCTGTCTATTTGGGGACATCATAAAAAGGGGGAGAACGAATTATGGGGGAGAATAGCCTGTTTGTTGTTATAGTGATTTGCTTACACATAATTGCTATTTATTATTTTTGTTTATCATTATATGACAAACTGTTGCGCGTCACGGGTATTTATTTCTTGTCTCATGTGTGTAAGTATCAAAATAGATAATCGTTTTTTGCACACCCTGATGATGACAAAGAAAGTTTGAAGAGTTAAAGATTTATAGAAGATGGAATTTGTGAAGACACACATTTAGTATTTCCAATTTCCGGGTTTAATGGGGATATTAAATTGTATGTCAGTTTGTTTATTTTGGGGAGAATAATTTGGACATTTTTTATGTATGTACCGGCATAGACATAGGGGGAGATTTGTAAGGACGTGTTTTATAAATCTCTGAGGTAGAATCTAGGAATTTTCAAAGTGTCCTAGATCACAATTAAGTATGTCTGATACCGCAACATTTGGCACGTCTCCTCGACCATCTACGACGGCCTTGATCCGAATTCATGCATCCACCATCTTTGTACATGCATCACGACTCAAGCAACGTACTCTTCAACCGTTCCCACTACTCCACGTACTTATAGTAAAATAATTTTAATTGGAATTTTTTTTTTTTTCATAAATAGTTAGGAATATTTTTGAAGTCTGGAAGAAGATAAACACGCAAGATCTGTTTAAAGAGTCATTTTGAGACACGTTACTAATGTCGCTCAAACGACATCGTATCTCGTTCGAACGAGATGCCATCTCGTTCAAACGACATTGTATGTCGCTCGAACGGCGCACCGCCTTAACCTGCCTATTTAAACAGTGTTCATGCTACACGTTTTTCGAAGACTGCATACCTCCATTTCTACAAAATAATACCTCTTTCCAGACTTCATATTTTTAAGGTTTTAATACCTTTTTTGTTCACAAATAATTCCCAATCCTTTATGTGAATCCTCTAAATCCCAAAGAAGATTATACTACTCATCTGAAGTACACTTGTGGACAAGACGAAGCTTTTCCATTGCTGACCTTCTAGAGATCTTGCGGGAACTCTAGCTGACGACATCAGAACCGACTGCTGCGGGTATTTCATATGTCACTGCTTGTATTTTCATTATAATCCGTGTAAATCGAACTTTACAAATTATAGTGAAAATAAGATGATTTTGCCCATGTGGGGGATTTTTCCTCAACTATAATTGTCTTATATGCTTAAATTATTCCTTTATTCAATAACGTTTGTTTGTGAGAGTTAAGACTTGTCGGGACTAAAATTGGAATCTAATTAAATAAGTTTGACATTGATTGCTAGAGCACTCTTACAGATGATAAAGGATGTCTAAAATATCATCGGCATGCTCGTCGTACTCATTCGTTTCATCTCCAAGTCTTCGGAGTGTTGCTGACCGTTCTTCTAACTGTTAAAGAAAG
Source organism: Sambucus nigra (assembly GCA_949130495.1). NCBI lineage: Eukaryota > Viridiplantae > Streptophyta > Magnoliopsida > Dipsacales > Adoxaceae > Sambucus > Sambucus nigra. The sequence goes on along the minus strand of OX422212.1, from coordinate 445,978,740 downwards.
ATAAGGGCCTGGTATGGAACGATGACTCCTCCAAAGCCCTAGAAGAACTTAAGTCTTACCTCAACAAGCCACCCTTACTGGTGATTCCATACGAAGGCGATCCCTTGTATCTTTACCTTATCGTGTCAGACCATGTTGTGAGCTCCGTCTTGGTATGCAAGAAGGAAAGAGGACAACAACCGGTTTACTATGCAAGCAAGATGCTTTTAGATATAGAGAAATTTTATTTTCCCCTAAAGAATCTTGCATATTCCTTACTGGTAGCCTCGAAGAAGCTGAAGCATTACTTTGAGGCTCATTTCATCATCGTGATCACCTCACATCCCCTCAAAGTTATTCTAAGGAAAGTTGATCTCTCCTAGCCGACTGTCAAAGTGGTCGATTAAGCTGGGAAGATTCTATATCCACCTTTAACCAAGAATGACAATTAAGGGGAAAATTCTACAAGATTTTATCGCTGAATTCACGGGAAGCCAGCCTGCTGCTCAGTTAGAAATTGAGCAACCGAATGAACAGGAAGAAAAAGCCTTCGACTCGACCCTTTACATAGACGCAGCCTCCAACTCCAAAAGGGTAAGAGTTGGTATTGTATTGGTTACCCCAGAAAATATTACGCTCAATTGGGGATCAGATTGGGATTCGAAGCCTCTAACAATGAAGCGTAATATGAAGCGCAGATCGCTGGCTTGCGCAAAATATAACTACTAGGGGAAAAGTACCTTAGGGTATTTGGCGACTCAAAACTAGTGTCCAAGAAGATTAGTGGAGATTTTGATTCCAAAGATGAGAGGATGTCAGCTTACCTCGTTGTTGTAAGGAGACTTATGACAAAGTTTGATAAAATTGACGTTCAGTATTTCCCCAGGGGGAAGAACAGTTACACCGACAACTTAGCAGCGATAAGTTATGCCATTGACTCAGATTTAAAGAGAACCTTTTAGATAGAATTCCTTTCACAACTGAGCATCAACCAATTAGTCGCGGCCGAGCAAGTCCTCCACATAGAAAAGGCACCCAGTTGGATGGATCCCATCATAACTTATTTGTGGAGCGACAAGCTTGCCAGACGATAAGAGGTCATCACTCCAAATAAGAGTCAAGGTTGCTCGCTTTCACTTATGTTTCGATGGGAAACTCTACAAAAAAAAAATTTACTCTCCCCTACCGCCAGTGCGTTCACCCAGAAGATATCGAGCAGGTTCTTAGTGAACTTCATGAAGGCATTTGTGGGAGTTATGCAGGAAGAAGATCATTGTCTTTCCAAGCAATTAAGGAAGGGTACTGATGGTCGTATATATAGAAGGATGCTGGAATTTACGTTCACAAGTGTGAAAAATGCCAGAAGCACTCCCCTATGGTCCACCAATCGGCTAGCGAACTCAAGTCATTAACCAGACCATGGCCTTTTTCCCAGTGGGGCTTGGATATTGTAGGGCCACTGCCTATCGTATCTAGGAATCGCAAGTATCTACTGGTCAGCACTGACTACTTTATCAAATGGGTAGAGGCAGAAATGTTCGCAAACATTCGGTACTCTGATATAACAAGGTTCATATGGAAGAACATCATCATCCACTTTGGGATACCAAGAATGATCATTACTGATAATGGCACGTAGTTCAAAGGTGGCTTCTTTTAAGGCTTCTGTGATAAGAATGACATCAAGCATCACTTTAGTTCTGTGGAATATCCCCAAAGTAACGGGCAAGCTGAAGCTTCCAACAAGACATTAATTGACGGACTAAAAAAGCGGATGGGAAGAGCCAAAGGCGCCTGGTTAAATGAACTGCCCCACATTTTATGGGCTTATCGTACAACTCCCAGGAGAGCAACGGGGGAGACCCCCTTCATGTTAATATATGGAATGGAGGTATTCATCCCATTGAAAGAAGTCTCCCTACTATAAGAACCACTTTGGTCGACTAAGGCCTCAAGGATGAAGCATTACTCATTGATGAACGACGAGAACTGGCACTAGTTAAGTTGGTATCCTACCAATAGCAGCGGGCCAAACAACACAACCAAAAAGTTAATATGAGGAGGTTTGTAATAGGGGACAACGTCCTGAGAAAAGTCCTCGATAGTGCTGTAAGACCATCAGACGACAAACTGGGATCAAATTGGGAAGGTCCTTTCAAGGTAATAAGGGATGACCTGTAGGGAGCATATTAGTTGGAAATGCTGGAGGACAGGGAGATACTAAGGTCCTAGAATGTTGTCAACCTAAAGAAGTTCTACTTTTAGACTTCTATATCTTTTATTTTCAGTACCATTAGTTTAGGCAAGTTTTTGTTTACTAAGTGATGTTGCCTTTTATTTATCATTTTAATCAATAAAGGATGATTGGCCCACATATTTTTAATATCTTGGTTATCTAATGTCTCTTGATCGCACTTTGATATGCATCTTTTCTAAGAAATATACTCCCTTCAAAGAACAACATAACTCTTGGATTACAGCGAGTTGATTAAATTGCTTCAATAAAGGAATCTTACATGCCAACAAACAAACAAAGCTCCCATGATTGCAATAGTATGCTAGATTTGTCCCAATCAAGGAGATCTAAAAATCAAGATTTATAATCAACCTTCCTCAGGTCTTTGTTGAAAACAAAATTGGCCTCTTGAGTTGCTTTGGCGACAATAAAGGACCTATAGGGGACCCTTAAGCAATAATATCAACTCAGATTGGTCGCCAACTCTGATAAAAAAATCCTTCTTGGGCGGATGTCCCATTAACACGGTACATTCTCTCCATCGTCCTACTTAGGCCTAAGGAAGTGTGAATACATGACCTAAAATGTAAGGTGGACGAAATGATATAGCTAAGGAATATTGGACTGGGAGAATGTTCAAACATGAGATAACAAAAGCTCAACATCATTTAGTCTATTAAAAAGCCCAAAATGATTAAATCTTTGTACTTTACATACTACGATTAGTTTTTTTTGGTCAAACGGTGATGTCAAACAATCAACAAACAAGGTTAACACATGTTTAGTCATCACATGCTCAAAACATAAATAACTAGTTTCATATTTGATTAAAAATCATATGATTACATTTACATTAAGAGACCAGAAAATACTTAAAGACCTACGATGGCCCAAGATGATGAGAAAGGTAGTCCACTACTCAAGCTCTTCGACCATCATCAGGATGAGGAACAAAGTTTTCTTTGGCGCCCTCGGGGCATGGCTCTAGAAGTTTCTCAGGAATGGCATCTATTGGGATCCAATGATCATCCCGCGAAAAGGGATTCTACCTATCGGATGAGTGAACAGTTTGATACCTATACCAGAGGGAAGATTCCTTAGGAATTTTCAATTCCTTAAGATCTCTCAGCCATCCCCTAGAAAAAGTAAGGTCTTTGACCTCTTTCAGTCTTACTGGGGCATTTATCCAACCTTGGTCATAACCATCATCCTAGACCTGTCGAGAACCTCTTCGAAACAAATGTCTTAATTATGTGACATCCCTTTAGAGACCAATAACAATTACATAATCTTTCCAAACATCTTCTTTTAGCTCAGCAATCTCCCTCCTGGAAGTTTGATTATTAGTTTTAGCCACTATAGCCGATGATGAAGAGGATCCTCGCAGCACAATAGGGGAACCAGATGGAGTGTTTTCCTTAAGACGAGCAATTTCTCTTCTTAAAGCATGAATCTCTCTCTACAAAAACTCCCCCACCTGGTTGACATTGGATGAATCCAGAAGCTTTACCTTCAAGGCCTCCATCTCCTACTGCACAAAGGCACCAATTTCCTCCACTCCTCAAGTATATCTTTAGGCCTAGTGACCACCTCAGACTGGTCTTTATAGTCATGGTTTCTTGACTTGAGGGATTTATAGATCTTTATAAAGGATCTATGTGCTTTAATGCTTATGTTCGGGCCAAGAACTTGGCCTAGGTGGGAGTTAACAACAATGTATTCATCTAAATCAATGGGTTACAATCAACAGAATAAATAGCAAACCCAACAAACATTAGTAATGAAATAAGTTTGATTTCCATTTAATCAAAAGATGGGCACGATCCTGTACAAAGGAAGGGAAAAATAAAGATACAACATTTGAATAGAACAAAAAGAAGACTAAACTCCTAGCATAACTTTAAGAGGCCTCAACCTTCTCAGAAGTCGAAGGCCCCTTCCCCTTGTCAGCAGCTTGGTTGGAAGAAACTTCACCTCCTCCAGCACCTGAGTTTGAAGGGGAAAATCCTCCAACTGGAGCAATGACCCCCCACTAGATTGTTTAAATAACCTCCTGGAGAAGGCCTCCCAAACTTCATTGTACCCGTTCTCCTAGACAAACGATGTTTCCCCCTCCATCTTATCCACCTTAGCGACCAACTCCTTATTCACCTCAGACACTTCCATCTTATCAACAATCACGGTGCTATAGGCTTCTCGGAGGTCGAATACCTCCTTCATCGACTGTTCCCTCTCTCGATTAAAGGTTGCCTTTGTATCATCCAAAGCCTTCTCAAAAGTTAATAAATCTTCGTCGATCTCCATATTCCTCCTCGACAGATCAGCCCGACCACGGAGCAGTATAGTATAGTTAGGGACAAACCGTAGATTAGAAGAAACATAGGTTAGTGTGAGATAATTCAAAAGAATAAGGAATAAATAATATAGAGAGGAAAATACTCATCAAATCAAGCCCCTGAGAGGATTTAAGGGCTAACCGGTCTGACCCCATGCTCGTTGATCGCTTATGATCAGCTACGAGCATTGCCTTCTCCAGCGATAAAGGGGTAAGATGGGGGGCAGTAGCCATTGAATCCCCCTCAATATAAATAACCGATAGCACCATAGAGGCCTTTGAGGCATGTGCCCTTCTCTTTTCCTCCTCTCTCTTTCTTTCTTATTCTCTTTATTTTTTCCTTCTCTCATTTCTCTTCCTCTTCTTTGTGTCGTCTCTCCACTTCACTCTCTTGAATGCTTTCCCTGGAACAACCAATGGAGTCTCCAGCTTTCGACTTCAAAAACTTCAACTTATTAGATAATAGGTCATCATTATCATCATCCTTAATCAAATTCATTCTCCTTGTAGGGGTCATTTCTTCCTCACTAGATTCTTCCTCACTGCTCTTTCCTTCACTACCATCCTCGCTGCCTTCTTCTGAATCCTTTCCCGAGTTTCTTTCTCCTCATACTCTAAATTAATGGGCTTCGAAGCACCACCACCCTCTTTTTCTGGAATATCTAAATGAGGAATTATATCCACTGGACGAGCAATGAAGTTTGAAGTAGTATTCTTATACTTCAACAAAAATGCAGTCGATCGAGGATGATCACCCTCAGCAACAACATGCCTTATCTTCCAAGATTTTAAGAGTTTAGCAGCTCAGATTTCATGAAGATCAGGTTCCTAATTTATAACCTTTGCTACATAAAAGAAAAAGGATGAAGCATGAGGGAAAGAACATACATTGATAGACAAGCAAACAATAGAAAAAGAGATGGTTATAACAACCTATGTACTCCTCCCCAAAAGTAGGGATCTGAGGTCCTTGTACCTTACGCCCTCTGATTGGGGAGGATACTGCCAATTTCTGGCGATAAAGCCTTCAGACCAATAATATTTGTGGGAATCAGGTAGGTTTACTACCAAAACCCTATCAGCATTCCTAGCTTTCAAGTATAAAATGCAGCCACTTGTGCAAGAAAAAGAGTAACAGTAGCAAATCTCGACAAATCCTAGATTAGTACCATAAATATGGTTTATCCTATAAACCCCATTGACAATCTTCCATACATTTGGAGAACACTAGGTGGGAATAATGTTGAAATATTGAATAAAGTGCAAGAACAGATAATTAGGGGGAAATGTTAAACCCCCTTGAGAAACCAATAGCACATGAATCCATTGACCATCCTCCAGGTCACAGACATTGCTAGGTACCGATGTACACTCTATATCTACCCAATAAGGAATATTATAGAACTTTCTACATTCAGGTAGCGATTTTTTATCAAGCATCTCCATAAGAGAAATGCAAAAACTCTAGCTACAATAGAAAAATGATTCACAAAAGACAAAGACTAGAAGGAAGAGAAGAGCTAAAACATAGGAGACATAAATGAAGATTGGGAAGCTGAGAAAACCTTGATTTTGAATAACGAAAGTAAGAAGTGAGGCTTGAGAACACGATATGCGGAAGAACGACTAAGAATGATGAACTAACGATTAAGTTTTTCCCAACAGCTAGTTTCAAGCACTCAAATGATGATCTACACTTCTCGAGAAAGATTTGGTGCTTTAATTTCTCAAAAAAGACAAGCATGTCCCTCCTATTTAAACAAATTACAAACATGCCATTGCAGACGGGCCTACGTTCTTGAACTTATTTAAAATCCATTTGCCCAAGTAATGGCCCAAAGATTTTAGGGTCAATTATTCTCAGTCGACGAGAGTAGCCGACTAAGACAAACATATCAAAAAGGATGCCCGACCCAAATCGTGGAATTAAGATACGTGTATGTATTATCTAAACCACTCCAGGTCCAAGTCAATCCCCAATAATATTGTGGACATATTCAAGGGATTCATGGTTCATCCCATCATGGACATTGTGGAGTTACTTTCATAACTAAAATTAAACATCTATAAATTATAACCCCTAGCCCGGGGCATAGGGTCATGTAATCAAGCACAATGAGAGATACTTAATATAATGGTAGACCTCTCCATGGATGTAGGCAAGTTATCGAACAACGTACATAGTTGTGTTGTGTGTGCGATTGTACGCTTTCTTTCTTGATTGTGATTGCTCTTTGCAAATTCATTATTGTGATATTTTTTTATACCACAAATGATACTAAATATTTTAATAATTGAATTAGTCCATCGTTCTTTGATATCAACATCCACTTGCTTGTGCATTTACGCGATGAATCCTTATTATGTGGTCCCATTAGGTACCGCAGGACCTATCCTTTTCAGCACTTGATGAAAACCTTTAAAGATTACGTAAAGAATACACAGTATATTAGATAGTCAATTACTGAAGAATACATAACTATAGAATCATCGTTATACGCTAGGGAACATATGCCAGAACAAGAGGTGAGGAGGTTCAATTCTCACAGAGAATGAGTGATCGAGGAACCTAGCGAGTTTGAGGATGAATTACCTTTTGGTAACCCTAAAGAGGTTAAACTCACAAATCTACAATACAAGCAAGCAGCTCGTTATGTCTTCGAATCGCAAGATGAATTTGAACACTGGAGAGAGAGAGTATCTACTGAATTATTCTTCATTGATTATATGAATATATTATGATCTATACTCTGCAATTTACTCGTAGGAAGTATGAGAACGAAATTGCCCAAAATCAAAGGAGAAATTGCACGAAAACTGATTTTAGGGCATGGGTATCAAAAGTGGTAATTTTCAGATCTTATGTGTGCAGTTATTTATTCATGTGAGGTAAAAATATGCCCTAATACAAATTCATTAATAAATGCAACTACTAAAAAGAGGTGATTGTCTGTCCAAGGCTTGCACGCCTAGAAAAAGGTCCTGGTTTTCATGCGAAAGAGTTTAAGAAATTTCACACCAATGGTTTTGATTTCATTTTATATCCACATTTTGACGCAAAATAATGGAATTTCAATTTCTTCTTTGACTACCTGTATTGATAGCAAAAATGATAAAAATCCAAATGATACGGTGTTGGAATAATCCAATAAATCCTAGAACTCAATTACTTAGATTTCACAGAAACCGTATTCTATTGTGATTGTGTGAAGGTGGAGTATACTATGAATGCATGAAAAGTTGATCCCAAATCCAAACTTATTATGGTAGATTAATCAAAGTTGAAGAGTAATCATCGCAAAGGCGATGAGCCTTTTATTTGTGCCTTTTATTTCTAATCGAAGTGCATAAATGATGGCAATTGGTCTATTGTTGTGCATGCACCAAAAGTTATGACTACTCAATTAGACGAACTAAAGACTCCAAAATAGTTCCAATCAGCTCTTGATGATAACCCTAGTTTGAAGAATCTTTTAGTTTATTTAGAGGTATATTGAGTATCAAAACATTATTTTATCATTGTCAATCTTATATGTATCCTATTATGATATTGACATTATTTTAGCACTATACTTTAATGTATGAATGTTTAGTTTTATGTATGGATGTTTAGTTTAATTTATGAATGTTTAATATGATTTATTTATGTTTAGTTGTGACATTTCAAAACTTTACTTATGTAATGCATATGTGTTGCGTAATAAGACTATAGCGACATATACCAATTTTACCCTATTCATTTGCAGAAGTAGATTCTGGACACAAACATCTTTCACAAGAGGCTCGGTTTGAGAATAGTGTCTCCTGAGTTTGTGATTGGACCAAATTGACCCGGGTCAATTTCCATACATTCATGTACATTTACATTTATTGATCAATTTCATTGACATAATCATCATAAAATGAAGGTAAATTAACGTCTCACATGGGACAAAATCAACAATATTGATTTTCTCAAAATTTAGTAATTCTAAATTGCTGATGAGGTTGCTCACTTATGAAAATTATCCTTGATCAAACTCAAGGACATTAGTGGATAGACAATTTCAATTTTCAGAAACTGCCTATCCATCTATATCCTTGAGTTTGATCAGGGATAATTTTTAGAACAGAACAACCTCATCACCAACTTAGAGTTTCCAAATTTTGAGAATATTGGTAATATTGAGTTTTTGTCCCATGTAGGATATTAATTTTTTCTTCATTTTATGAAGATTATATCAAAGAAACTAATCAGCAAATGTAAAAGTACAAGAATATACTGGGGGCTCCATGATCAATTTGTTCGAATCACACATTCTGAAGACTATTTAATGCCCTTCTTGGATCGCAGGAACTATGTATTCTTTACTTTAACTAACATTTTTATATAATTGAAATTCATTATCATTTAAATCTTTTTGATGATAGAAGGAGTACGGGATAATTATTGGTTTAGTTTGGTTTGGTTTGGTTTGGTTGTTGGATAATTTGTAGTTGTTGGTTTGGTTATTTCATATTTTGTTACAATGAGTACAGGGTGATTAGAAGGAGTATGGGATAATTAGAAGGAGTACGGGATAATTATTGGTTTGATTGTTGAACAGTACGTTGAAAATGTTTCGCGAGTGGGGGGAAACCACCACCCTCCCCCTCCCCCTACCCCCCCCCCCCCCAAATGGCACCTCGAGTGGAATGAACACCTCATGCGAATCCAACGTGATGGGTAGAAACTGGTGGCGTAATCACAGGAATCCCGATTTGAGAATAGGACTGAATTTGAAAATAGGCAGACTTAGCCTTAGAAACGTGTTGCGATTGGGGAGACACCCCCCCCCCCCCAACGGAATTGTGAGTGGTATGAACGCCGCATGCGTGTCCAACGTAACACGTAGTAACCGAATGCGCAGTCGTGGAACTACCTATTTGAAAATAGGATATAGATTTAAAAATCGGTGCACTTGGTCTTAAAAACGTTTTGCGAGGAGGCGAACGAAACCATCACCACCCCTCCCATCCCCTCGCCCAAACAAAAATGCTATTGCGACTGGCCCGAACACCTCGTGTGTGTCCAACACGTAGCAACCAGTACTGCAGTCACGGGACTCCCGATTTTAGAATAGGACCCAAATTTGAAAATAGGCACACTTGGGATTAAAAACGTGCTGTTAGGGGGAGGATGTCCCTCCCCTACCCCCCCCCCCCCCTCAAACGGCACCGCGAGTGGCATGAACACCTCGTGCGCGTCCAACGTAACATATAGGAACTGGTTGCGAAATCGTGGGACTCTGGGTTTGAGAATAGAAACCAAATTTGAAAATAGGCACACCTAAGCTTCAAAACGTGTCTCTAGGAGGTGGACGCGACCTTCTCCCCTCCCCCCCCCCCCCAAAAAAAAAAATGGCACGACGAGTGGCACAAACATCTCGTACGTGTCCAACGAGACACATAACAACTGATCGCATAGTCATGGGATCCTAAATTTGCAAATACGAAAACTTAGATCTGGAAACATGTCACGAGTGGGAGGACACAACCAACCTCACCCCACCCCACCCAAAAAAAAAAAATGGAACCGTGAGTGGAACGAACACCTAGTCACACTTAGTCTTTGAAACGTGCCGCGAGTGAGGGGACACAACAAATACCGCCCAAACGGTACCGTGAGTGGCATGAACACCTCGTGCGTGTCCAACGTGACACGTATCAACCGGTTGCGCAGTCGCAAGACTCTCGGCTTGTCAATAGGACCCAAATTTAAAAATAGGCACACTTAGCCTTGCAGACATGTCGTGAATAGGGGGACACCCGCCCCAAAAAAATGGCACTGTGAGTGGAATGAATACCTCCTGCATGTCCAACTTGACACATAGTAACTAATCGCACAGTCGCGGGTCTCCTGATTTGAGAATATTACCCGATTTTGAAACTAGGTACAATTAGGTTTGGAAACGTGCCTTGATTGGGGGACAACACCAACCCTCCCAAACGGTAACACGGGTGGAACAAACATCTCGTACATATCTAACATGACATGTAGCAACCGGTCGCACAGTCACGTGACTCCTAGTTTGAGAATAGGACCTGAATTTGAAAATAGGCACACTTAGGCTTGGAAACGTACCGTGAGTGGGGGACACCACCAACCCCCCTCCAAATCACATCACGAGTGGAACAAACACCTTCTGCATGTCGAACATGACATATAGAAATCGACCATGTATTCTCAGGACTCCGGGTTTGAGAATAGGGCCCAAATTTGAAAAAAGTACACTTAGGCTTGGAAATGTGTCGCACCTAACCCCCCCCCCCCCCCCCAAAAAAAAATGGCACTGGAAATGGCATGAATACCTCATGCATGTCCAACGTGACACGTAACAATCGACCGCGCAGTCACGAAACTCTTGGTTTGACAATAGGACCCAAATATGAAAATAGGCACACTTAGGCTTGAAAACATGTCACAAGGGGGCGGACTCCCCCAACCCCCCATCAAACGTCATTACGAGTGGCACGAACAACTCATGTGTGTACAACCTTACACGTAGCAACCATTTTCACAGTCGTAGGATTCTAGGTTTGATAATAGTACCTGGATTTAAAAATAGGCACACTTAGGCTTGAAAACGTTTTACGAGGGGGAGGATGGACCCCTCCCAAATAGCACCGTGAGTGGTATGAGCACCTCATGCATGTCCAACATAACTCGTAATAACCAATCGCACAGTAATGAAACTCTCGGTTTGAAAATAGGACCCAAATTTGAAATTAGGTACACTTAGGCTTGAAAACGTGCGGCGAGGGGACAAACACCATCCCCCCCCCCCCCCCACACACACACACAAACGGCACTATGAGTGGCATGAACACCTCGTGCACATCCAAAGTAACATGTATTAACTTCCCATGCAGTCGTGGGACCCCCGATTTGATAATAGGACACCCCAAAAAAATTTGCCAATCAAATATGGTCACGGCTCTGGTCCTGACCATATTTTTTATGATATATGTTGTCTCAGTTGAGGTACATTACCACAATGGAAGGGTATAATGGTTGTTCTCAACTATGGGTCATGACCAAGTGGATAGGCAAAAAGTCTTGACACGGCTTTTGGCAGTTACCCGCACCGTGAGGGGTAAAAAGTAGTCACAGCTATGGGCCATGGCTAAGGTATGAGATTAGTCACGAGTGGGTCAGGGATTTGGTCTGTGACCATCTGGTTACAGCCTTTGCTCATGACTATATTCCCTAATGTCAGGATCTGTGACCATTTATTTTAGTCAGGGACTTGGTCCGTGACCCTAATTTTGGTCACGCCCTATTCAGTCACGGCCAGCTCCACGACCCTTAGGCCTGTCATAACCCAAGTTCGCGATCTTTTGCCTAGTTTGGTGTAGTGTAAGGTCATTAGTGTGTGGAGTCTTGTTCTCATGAAGGAAGCCTCTGGTATTGTGTTTATGTACCCGTGTAGCTACGAAATCAAATCTTACGTAGTTCGTGATACGTGTTTTCCACATAAAATATGTTCCAATAGGATGTGAGCGAAAATGTGAAGACTTGGTTGGGAAGGGGGAGTGGATGATTTGGACATATTTTATAGCACTTTTAGGTTACAAGGTTGTGTAAAGGAAGTCATATTTTAGAGATAATAGGGAGACTGTGATATGGTATTTTGAAAGGGTAGTGGACCCAAAGTCTCTCAAGGCATCTTTGAACCCTTATCGAAATACATATATCCTAGAGTTTTCATGGGCCTCGGGTAGGTCTAAGATGCTTAACAACTGGGATAGAGATGGATTCATCGCTAAAGATAATAGCCCAGGAGAGGTATTATAAGGACTGGGCCCACATCCGGGGCTCGATATTACACTTTCATAACCATGGAGACCTACGATCAAAGCCTTCATAATTCTAATAGGAGGTATTTACATGTATGGGCTTCTGGATAGGAAGTGTACATGGGAGAGCATTGTTGTATTCAACGATCCTAGTCCTTTGTATAGAATTTTCGTTATGAACTAGAACATTATATTCGTATGTGTAAATGTAAATTATCAAAGAAAGGTGTTTGATATATTTTAGGAAAACACAGCTTTATGGGTGCCGCGGTTGAAAAATAACATTTTTTCGAAGACATGAGGATTATTCGGACTTTAGATTTTGCAAAGAGTTTGGAGTAACTTTATCCAGTAATGCATTCCTGAGAAATAGTTTAAATGTAGAATAAAACATGTTTTCATGCAATACATACATTATTTTTCTAGTTAGTTCTTTTTGGGTAATAACATAATGATTATCTCATTGATTAGAGATGATGGAGAAAGACCAAGCTTCAAAATGTAAATGGGGTACCGTGATACCCGGTCCCTTAGTGGATGATAGGTTATGCTATTCTACTAGTATATTTTTTGTCATATTCAAGTTTTTTAGAGATTAGGATAAAAGTTTAAAATGTTTACACTTGGATCATGAATATGACTTCAGAGTGGAAATATCTTTAAGATGAATTCGTTGTACTTTCAGGCAGAGGTTCGACCGAGGAACTTTGGATTATCGGATTTTCGCAGGAGTGCAATGCTTTTTCATGCTATAAAAAGATGCTTTTTTATACCAACGTTTCACTTAAGATTATCAAGCCAGGCACGAGGGATGGGATTTTAGAAAACAAAATCAATTTTGGGTTTTAGGACCATTTTCCCAATAGGGTGGGTCGCCTTTTGTAGGTCTTGATTTGGGACTTTTAACTGCGAAAACAATTGTCCATTTAATCCTCCATTTTAATAAATAACCGCTCAAGATCTGGATTTTGTGTCAAGTGTCCTCAACCTTTTAACGGCATCGTGGTCATTTTCTATAGATTTCGTGACAAGTGGCAAAGATTTGCACAAATTTTGTGAGAGAGTTTTGACCGTGCAGTTTATATCAACTGCGTAATTGATCAACCAATTTTAGTGATTTTGGTTAGAAAAAAGAGGAAAACTTAGTTAGTCTCTCTACTAATTGATTAACCTCGCAGTCAAGAGGTTGATTAACAAGTCACTTAATTAAACTAGCCTCGGCTCGTGTTTTGTCATTGTTTCATATATTTTTGCCATAACTTTTGACTCATAACTTCGATTAATCTGTAGCTTTCATACTTCGAAAGATAATTAAAATATATACCTCTTTATGGTTTTTATTTTAATGAAACACGAAGTTTGGTACATCTAGAATATCCATAACGAGGTAAACAAATTGAATTTCTTGAGTCAAAAGACTCTATGGATTCGATGTAACTCGAACTAATGCATGGGTTTCACCATTGGAAAGATATTTCCAATGTCTAACAATTTTATGTTTTTCACTTTCTCAATTTATCAAGTTTGGAAGGTCTAAAATTTCCATAAATTTAATATATAGTGTTCATCGTCTAAATCGGTACTACCTCTGGCTTCGACGCTTGAAGTGAGGCATCAAATTTCACAAGGAAGATTTGATAGAAGGTGTTTACATATGTAGGTATGTTGGAAAGTTTGTTAAGACCATGGTTAAGCATTACAGAGTTTTTCATTTTGAGGGATGGTGTTGAAAACAACCCTAAGTTGTAGAGGCTTATATAGGTTAGGGTGTTTTATAAACATCGGGTAATTATTTATGTCAGACCAGCCAGGTGAGTATTGACAATTTTTTTAAGTTTATTTTATTTATTTCAGTAGGCTCACGAATTACGTAGACTTGTCGCGTCAACTACACAAATGATACGTAGTTGAAGTTTCAGGTGGGCGAAGCTTCATTACGAAAATGAATGCTCTGCTTCGCTGAGGAAAATATTCATGAGGGAAGTCTGAGGATAAATAATTTTTAGTGTGAAGAAATATTTTTGACCACGCAATAAGTGAACTTGGGCCTTCGCTTGAGCGATATCCCGTTTCGATGAGGCGAATGGTCAACGAAAGTCGCTGAATTGGTTAGGGCAATAAAAAACTATGAAAGTTTGAGCTTTAATCAAACCCACATTTAGTATACAAATGCAAGGATTTCCTTACCTTCTAGACCCGATGGAGCATCTCTTTAACACATGTAGAGAAGGGGTCTTTCACGGTGATGAGTGGATATCACTTAGTTATCATAGAAAGCACTCTAAAAGCTGTGAAAGTTTGACCAATTTATAAAAATGTAAAAAAAAAATTATTTTGAGCTGATTTTTTTATATAGACCCCTTGAAATGTTTAAATGCAATATACAAAAATTCAACTCAAATTATTTTTTTTACTATTTTAAACAAAAGGTAAAAATTGATGTACAAACTTGATGTGTAAACTTGGTGTGCATAAGAGTCTCTCTCTTCATATATATATATATATATATATATATATATATATATATATATATATATATATATATATATATATATATATATATGTGTGTGTGTGTGTGTGTGTGTGTGTGTGTGTGTGGAAGTAAATTTGGGTTTAGCTTACTAGCACCATTGGAAATTTTATCATGTCCATAACTATAAAGCAAAAAGAAAGAAGACCTAAAAATAAAACACATCTTTGAGGTTAGGGTTCAACTCACAATGGAAAATTTCGACAATTGTGAATTCCAGATAGTGTTCATAAATAGCTTTATTATTATTCTTTTTGGGTGGGGGAATCTAAACCCTCAACTTTCTAAGTGAGAGCCCACCATATGAACTCAATCAGTAATCTCTAAAAATCTCATGTGGGGAAAAGATACAACTATGAAAATTTATTACCTCAAAAAGTAATTATTGTGATTTTATAAAAAAATAAATTTCGCATAGTCTATATAATCTCTACTACTTAAAAAGAGGGAAGCTCCTCTTCAAATCTCAAAGTACTAAACTATTCTCATTAAATTAACATTTTCTATAATACCATTAATATTAGTCCCACACATTCATTAAATTAAAATCATTCCATTAATCTTAACTTGATACGTTCTCTCTCCTAATACATTCATCTAACAAAACTTTCAAATACATTCATCTTGAAACTCTAGAAATCAAAAGTCAGCTGCCCAAGTTCCTTCATCTTCCCATCAGATTCATATTGCATAGTTTCTTCATTGATGTTGTTTCTTATCCAAAAAACAAGGTCAATACTCCTAATTTCCTCTCTAATTTTTTACACCTTTTTCATTTTCCATCAAAAGTATGCATTTGTTAATTTGAAAGAAAATACATAATTTTTGTAATTATATCTATCTCATTCATGAATGTTGTTTCTCTTTTGTGCTCAAATTTTGTATTTTCAATTTTATTGTTGTTCTCTTCATGTTTTATAATAATTGTAAATTTAATGTTAATTTCATAAAAATTATATTTTTTTTAAGTTAAGGAATTACCAAGTTCACACCTTATTAGATTATTATTTTTTATGCATTCATATGTATTTTCGAGT
The DNA here is from genome assembly GCA_949130495.1 of Sambucus nigra. NCBI lineage: Eukaryota > Viridiplantae > Streptophyta > Magnoliopsida > Dipsacales > Adoxaceae > Sambucus > Sambucus nigra. The sequence continues at coordinate 445,962,805 of OX422212.1, read as the reverse complement.
TGGACATATTTGTATTCATTTTTATTTCTTAAAGATTCTGAAAAAATCTTAAAACACTCCAATTACTTTTTAAAAGACAAACTTGCCCTTTGCTCTAAAGATCAAACAAATATTTTTTTATTTGTTATTTTTTTTTAAAAATATATATTTTAAACTATTTTTTAAACATTTTTTTAAATTAAAAAATAACTGTTTTTTATAAAAAAAAACTGTTATGATAGTTTTAAAAACCCTTTTTTATTTAAAAAAAATGTTATGATACTTTTATAGAAGTTTTTTTTTAAGATAGATTTAAAAACTGTTTTTTTTTTTAAAAAAAATGTTTTTTTACATAAAATTGGGGAAAAATTAACAAATAAAAAACTGTTTTTTAAATTAAAAATTGTTTTTATAACCGAACACGACTCAAATAAAAGCAACTCGACACAACACGACACGATAATTTTTTTTAACCAAACATGAACACGATCCTAATAAAAGTGACACGACACAACATGAAAAATTATTTTTTTATAAAACACGAACACGACCCAAGTAAAAGTGTAACGCCACAATATAAGTTATTTTTTTAACCAAACACGAATCCAACCAAAATAAAACTGACACGACACGACTCAAAATTTTATTTTCACCTATAAAAGTAATATGACACAACATGAAATCTCATTTTTTTACCAAATACTAACACAACC